>JASDFA010000008.1:112035833-114636666 GCA_035772735.1 Datura wrightii | reverse complement strand
TGGCAGCACCACCAAATTTAGAAGAAGGACAGTCTACTACCAGACCTCCCAGGTTTAATGGCCAATATTACGGATGGTGGAAAACAAGAATGCATGATTTCATCATGTCTGAAGATTGTGAGCTGTGGGATGTGGTACTGGATGGACCTTATGTGCCAATGAAAACCGTAAAGGAAGGAGAGACAACCATCTCTATTCCCAAAACCCGAAAGGAGTTTGATGATCATGACAGAAAACTCATAGAAAAGAATTACAAATCTAAGAAGCTTCTTGTTTGCGGTATTGGTCCGGATGAATATAATCGAATCTCTGCTTGTGAGACTGCAAAGGAAATATGGGACTGTCTCAGAACCGCTCATGAAGGGACCAGTCAGGTCAAGCAGTCCAAAGTGGATATGCTTACCACTCAATACGAAATGTTCTCCATGAGGGAAGGTGAATCTATTCAAGAGATGCATACCAGACTCACGTCCATCACTAACGAGCTCTATTGTTTGGGAGAAGTGATCAAGCCAAGCAGGCTGGTCAGGAAGGTACTCAGTGTCCTCCCCAAGTCTTGGGAGAGTAAAGTTGATGCGATCACTGAAGCTAGAAATCTGGAAGTCCTCACGATGGATGAACTCATAGGCAATTTAAAAACCTATGAGCTCAAGAGGCAGCAAGACCAGAGCAGGAGTGAGCTGAAGAAGGACAAAGGATTAGCTCTTAAAGGAGCTCAAGCAAGCTCCAGCGAAGAAGATGAAGATATGGCCTACCTAACAAGAAGGTTTCAGAAAATGATTAGGCGAAGTGGCAGCCTTCCTAGGAGGACAAGCTCGAACAAGGGACCTGGTTACAATGATCTGTGTCACAAATGCGGCAAACCAGGTCACTTTATCAAGGACTGTCCGATGCATAAGATGGATTACAAGGAGTATCTGAGAACCACTGCCGAAAAGGCCCAGAAGAAGGACCGAGTCCCTGACAAGTTCAGAAGAAGAGCTGCAGCCGACAATATAGTCAAGCAAGCTCTAGCTGCTTGGGGGAACTCCTCAGATGAATCTGATAAGGAGGATGCTGTGAAAGATGCTTCTGTGATGGCTGTGGAGGATGATGACTCACCCTTTGACTCAATGTTTGCCTTCATGGCAAATTCGGATGGAGATGAAGATGAAGAGGTAACTTTCCTTGACATTAAAAAGAATCTAAAAGACTATAATGGGAAAGAATTGAGGTCGCTAGCTTGTGTGTTAATTGACTCTTTTTATGATCTTACCAAAGAAAAGGAAAGTCTGAATCAATATATAGATAAACTTGAGCTAGAAAAGGCGAACTTGATCTCAAGTTTGGCAGAACTAGAAGAGAAATGTCAAGAGCTAGTCAATGAGCAAAATGCCTTTATTAAAAAGGGAGGGACTAGTGACATGAAAAATGCTCAAAAAGAATTCGAAGCTGAACTGAAAAGGTCACAAGATGAGCTCACTGTAATAATGAAAAGAAACACTGAGCTTGAGAAAAATGTGATCCAACTGAATGCTGAGCTTGAAAGATCGCTTAAATGGAATGCCTCTTCACAGATCTTACAAAAATTAACCGGACAAAGATCTAACTCCGGTGAAGGGTTAGGTTATAAGAAAAGTAGTCCTCCTTATAATCCTCACAGTAAATATGGATCTAATCCTGATAATTTGCTGTGCACACACTGTGGTAGGAATGGGCACCTTAAGTCTAACTGTGTATCGAGGCAAGCAGCCTTAAGAAAGACGGTGATTAGTAAAGGAGAATTAGGGACCATAAGGGGACCTGGTTCCAAAATGTCTCAGATCAGGCTGCCTGAGTGGTCCAAAAGAAAATTGATTTATCCTCTGTCTCGGTACTGGGAACTCAAGCTGAAATGGGTTCCCAAGTCTAATCTATAATCTATATGTGCAGGAAGGAGTGAGAGAAAGCAGTCGGAAATGGTATATGGATAGCGGCTGCTCAAAGCACATGACTGGAAATGTTGATAATTTTCTCTCACTCAAGGCATATCAGGGAGGCTCAGTATCTTTTGGGGATGGC
The DNA here is from genome assembly GCA_035772735.1 of Datura wrightii. Classification (NCBI taxonomy): domain Eukaryota; kingdom Viridiplantae; phylum Streptophyta; class Magnoliopsida; order Solanales; family Solanaceae; genus Datura; species Datura wrightii. The sequence continues at coordinate 114,634,626 of JASDFA010000008.1, read as the reverse complement.
AAAAAGGGACACATTCTTGGTGTTGGGAAGATTGGAAAGACACTTGCCCATGCCATAGAAAATGTCTTCTATGTAAATGGACTGAAGTACAGCCTCCTGAGTGTCTCACAAATCTGCGACAAAGGAAATGAAGTCAAATTCGTTTCAGACCAGTGTACAGTGACAGATCTTCAATCAGGAAGAGTTGTTTTGACCGCAAACAGATGCAAGAGCATGTATGTTGCTAATCTTGATTCAGCTGCTAGAAATGGGCTTAACTGCTTAAGCGTGGTGGAGGATGAAGCTACCTTGTGGCACAGAAGGTTGGGACATGTAAGTTCTGTTCTTCTCAACAAGCTAGTATCCAAGGACTTGGTTCGAGGACTCCCAAAGGTGAAATTTGCTCAGAGTCAGATCTGTGATGCTTGTGTTCAAGGGAAACACACCAGGTCTTCATTCAAGAACAAAAAGGAAGTGAACACCTCCAGACCCCTGGAGCTACTACACATGGATCTGTGTGGACCTGTAAAGGTTGCAAGTCGTGGAGGAAAGAAGCTGATCCTTGTAATTGTTGATGACTATTCAAGATATACCTGGGTGATGTTTCTTCGCACTAAAGATGAAACATTCCCCACCTTTGAGTCATTTGCAAACCAAATTCAGGTGAAGCTGAACTGCAACATTGCAGGGATCAGGTCCGATCATGGAACTGAATTTGAAAATGCCAAATTTGAAGCTTTCTGTGCTGCCAAAGGAATCAGTCACAACTTTTCTGCTCCCAGGACTCCACAACAGAATGGAGTAGTTGAAAGGAAGAATCGAACTCTTGCAGATATTGCTAGAACATTGCTCATAGATGGAGGTGTGGCAATGTCATTCTGGGCAGAAGCTGTCAACACGGCCTGCTATGTGGTCAATCGGTGTCTAATTCGGCCATTACTTGGAAAAACTCCCTATGAGCTGCTGAATAAAAGGAAGCCGATGCTGAACTACCTCAGAGTCTTTGGGTGCAAGTGTTTTGTGCTAAACAACGGCAAGGACCATCTAGGGAAATTTGATCCCAAAAGTGATGAGGGAATTTTTCTAGGATACTCATTAAATAGCAAAGCATACCGAGTCTATAATAAACGGACTCAGTGTGTTGAAGAAAGCATCCATGTCGTATTTGATGAAAATGGGAAGCTGAAGAGCACAGAAGCACTGGGTACGGATGAATTTGAGGAACTGTGGCTGTTCCAAAGAGATGATGTCAATCATGATTCATCTGAAAAACCTGACATCACAAAGAACTCCCTGCAGAATGGAGATCAGACCACTCATGATGAAGCAACAGAACACATCAACGAAGAGGAGGCAGAGAAGGAAGATGATGCAGAAGGCAACCTAGAAGAGGGACCTGGTTCCAATTCTGGAGAATCTGCTGGAACTGGTTCCAATTTTATAGAATCTGTTGTAAAGGGATCTAACTGGAAACACAAATCTTCTCATCCTCTTGACAACTTAATGTCTCCATTGGACTCAGGAATGCAGACCCGATCCAAAACTCGAAACACATTTGCCTCATCAGCCTTCATATCACAGATTGAGCCCAAGAACATCAAGGAGGCACTGAAGGATGTGGAATGGGTGAATGCTATGCAGGAGGAGCTGCATCAATTTGAAAGAAGCAAAGTCTGGCACCTGGTTCCAAAACCATCTGATAGAACTGTTATAGGAACCAAGTGGGTCTTCAGGAACAAACTAAATGAGCAAGGGGTCACCATCAAAAACAAGGCTCGACTGGTTGTTCAAGGGTACAACCAGGAGGAAGGGATTGATTATGATGAAACATTCGCTCCAGTAGCCAGAATGGAAGCCATTCGCATGCTGATTGCCTTTGCCTCTTTCATGGAATTTAAATTGTTTCAAATGGACGTCAAAAGTGCCTTCCTAAATGGGTACTTGAAGGAAGAAGTGTATGTGAAACAACCCCCTGGTTTTGAGGATATTGATAGACCACATCATGTATACAAGCTGGACAAGGCACTGTATGGACTGAAACAGGCTCCAAGGGCTTGGTATGAAAGACTATCAAAATTTCTTCTTGATAATGGTTTTAAGAGAGGAAGAATTGACAACACTCTTTTTCTCAAAACAAGAGGAAGAAATCTGCTTATTGTTCAAGTCTATGTTGATGACATTATATTTGGAGCCACTCTTGATTCACTCTGTGAGGATTTTGCAATGCTCATGGGAAGTGAATTCGAGATGAGTATGATGGGAGAACTTATGTTCTTTCTGGGGTTACAGGTCAAGCAGGACAAAGCTGGAACAGCCATCAGTCAGCAGAAGTATATCAAGGACCTGCTCACAAAATTTCATATGGAAAGTGCCAAACCAATTGACACTCCCATTGGGACTGCTTCAAAACTGGATAATGATGAACCCGGTCCTCCAGTAAATGAAACTATGTACAGAGGCATTATTGGCTCCCTGCTTTACTTAACAGCCAGCAGGCCAGATATTGTGTTTAGTGTGGGTATGTGTGCTCGATTCCAAGCTTGTCCTAAGGAATCTCATCTGAAGGCTGCTAAGAGAATTCTCAGATATCTTAAGGGGACCTCTGATTTAGTCCTTTTCTATCCATCTGGAGGTTCCTTTGAACTTATTGGCTATTCTGATGCTGACTATGCTGGGTACCTGGTTGATAGGAAAAGTACCTCAGGCATGGCTCATTTTCTGGGTTCTTCACTGGTCTCTTGGGGATCAAGAAAACAAAATTCAGTGGCACTCTCAACAGCTGAAGCAGAATATGTGGTTGCTGCTTCATGTTGTGCTCAATTACTGTGGATTAAGCAGCAACTGGAAGACTTTGGAGTCCTGACCGAGTGTGTCCCTTTGATGTGTGACAACACCAGTGCTCTGAATATGGCTAAGAATCCAGTACAACACAAGCGGACTAAGCATATTGACATCAGACATCATTTTCTTAGAGACCATGTTGAGAAGGGAAATATTCGTGTGGAATTTTGCAGGACAGAAGATCAGATTGCAGATATCTTTACCAAAGCCTTGAATAGGGACCAGTTTGATAAAAACAGATTAAGGCTGGGCTTAATCAAAATGAATTAAATTCTCCCTCTTCTCTATCTAAGTGTTGACTCTCGTTTTTGGCTATGATCTGAATGCAGGTATCCTTGCTAGTTTGCTGTGGATGCGTCTAACTCAGTTCTATACCTCCCTAGGTATACACGCATGGTGGATGTAAGGAAGGCTGGACTTAGACAAGTCAGGGACTTTGGACTGCCTGTTCAACCTCATAAGGGGACCAGGTCCTATCAGGTCAGTATTACTTTGTCACTTATAAACATAACTTGAGAATATTGTAAGAACTGCCCTTACCGCTTGTTTCTTCCGGTATCCGGTCATAAAGTAAGTGTTGTATCTACATCCAGTTCAAAAGTCTCTCTGATTAGACGTGTCATAACCCCTCTTAAAACCCTTTCCACCTTCCATCTTTCCTCTCATCTCTTTAAACTGCTCTCTGCAAATAACCTCTTCAAACTTCCTATTCCTCCATCTCTTACTCACCAGATTTCTTCCAGATATAGGACCAATGAGTCTACTGAGCTGTCCAAGGAAGCCAGGCAGCTTATCTTGCAGAACCAAAAGGTGTTACGGGGCAGGGTATTTGATCCTGAAATTTGTGACATGGAAGGCATGGCTGAGCTGGTGGAAATGGTCAATTACCAAAGTTGGCGACACTTATTTGTTCCTCCAGTTCCTGTTTTACATGAGAATGAGGTCAGAAAATTTTATCATGAGCTGGAATTTGCTGATAATGGTACCAAGATCTACAGTAAGGTGAGTGGAGTCACCTTCATGATAAATGAGCAGGTTCTAAGTTCCATCCTTAAGGTTCCTAATAGAGGGATCAGGTCTGTCGATGGAGAATGTGCGCAAAGGCGTTTTATTTCCATGATTGCCAAGCTTGACAGAGTCACAGGGGAGAGAGTTCTCAAGAAACAAATGAAGGGTGTGTATCAACTGCTGTTTGAGTTTGTAAATAAAGTACTTCTACCAAGGGCAGAGAAGAGGACTTGATTGCCTCGCAAGAGAAGTCCAATGAGGCTGAAATAGTTTGTCTGAAGGCGCACCCAGTAGAGGACCCTGGCACCATCTCCTCCCTCAAGGAAGAGAATGAAGCTTTAAAGGCTGAGGTTAAAGATTTAAACCAAAAACTGCTTACTGTCAGTGATCCTCTCAAAGCAGAAAATGAAGCCCTGAAGGTTGAGGTCAAGGACTTGACTAAGAAATTGCTTACCCATGAAACCTTCAATGATCGCCTCTCAGCCCTCTTACCCAGACTACCCGACTCTAAATGATTTTCCTGCTCTCTTATCTCCTTCCTGCTTTACTCTCTTTCCCACGATTATGGACAGTTCTTGTATGATTCTCTTTTGTTATGCTAAGTGATAATGTAATACTTTTCTGATTGCAGGGGTTGGCTGTTGCATTGTTCTTATTGTCTATTTATTTTTCTGCCTTTCTTATTTCCATTAGTGTCAGTGTTGCCCCAGTGGCCATGAGTTAACTCATCTATGCATTCTTGTCTTGGTTTACTGTTCTCTTCTTTTTTATGATGCCAAAGGGGGAAGATACTAAGACAGGGGATACTAAGACAGGGGGAAGACGCGGATACTAAGACGTGGGGAATTATGCTGACAGGGGGAAGACTGTGAAGTGTGTTAGATAAAATGTGCAAAGAAGGTTGTCAAGGTTGTCATCATCAAAAAGGGGGAAATTGTTAGATTACTGGTTTTGATGCTGTCAACCTCATACAGGGACCTGATCCCTTGTGCTGGTGTGACTCAATTTTGAGCTGGAAGGGAAAAGACTTTACAGTTGGAAAGTTTGCTTTTTGGCTGTCAGTTGGTGAAGACAATAGTGTGCAACAGAGCAGCATGGAATCATAGCAGCACCTAGGCCAAGTTGGTCACATGTGCTTGACCAAAAAGAGAGCTTTCTAGTGGGTATCATTACTACTCTCTCCTTTTATCCATGTGGCTAGTGGGTATCATCAATACACTCTCCTTCTACCCATGTGGATGAAAGGAAGCTGAAAAGATATAAAGGATAGAACCCAACAACTCTTTCCATCAAGAGAAATCATTCAGAAAAATTGATCTAAAAAATAAGCTTATTCTTCTCTCAAAAGGCAGCCATTGTCTCCTTGTTTCACAGCAAGAATCAAAGAAAAATAACTCAAGTTTTGAGGCTGCCATTGAAGGAGAAGAAGTGCACTGCAAAACAGAAACCTTGTATTTTCGTACAAGTTTTATTTTCTTGTTTTTCATGAGTTGTTTTTCTCGTTCTGGTCTGCTAGAGCTAGTAGACATTTTGGCTAGAGTTAGCCTTGTATTTCAGTTGAGTTTTAGCTGAAGTAGAGAATATTGAAGTCTTGTAATAGAGGTATTACAAGTGGGAGGTTAGGAGGTTAACCTCTTAGTTGTGTACTAGGTTTTGTAACTTTTGTTGCTCAGATCTAGTAGTGGAGTTTGAGAAATCCTACGAGGTAGGTCGTGGTTTTTTTACTTCCAGTGAGCAAGGAAGTTTTCCACGTAAAACTTCGTGTGTCTTCTTCTTACTGTTGTATTTTCGTGTACATGTGTCTCTGCCTCTGTGTAACCTGATAGAGGGACCTGGTCCTGAGTAAGGTGGTCGACCCATATAATTCAACACAAGTCCTCTCACATATATTGAACATCACAAGATGCAAACATGATAGAGCTAGATACGAGAAACCTGGTGAGGAACCAGTTATGTTGTTGTTCCCTATTCTCGGAGTCAACCTTTACAGCTATATACATTGACCAAGACAAGATGAAAAACTAAGTTTCGCAAAAATCAAAATATTAGTCTTCTTCTTCATCTGCAAAGTGATAGCACCTCTTCAGAGACAAAGTTGCAATACCTTGAAGAACCAGTTCCTTATCAACGGGTTGTTTGTTAATGTTCTAGGTTGTTGAGTACTCTTTGTCTTTTGTTCTTAACATTGTAAACCGACTCCTCTTTTGAGAAACATTTGTAAGTCATTTATGCTTTGTATTTGAACCTTTATGGTAGGCTAGAGTTAGCCTTGGTTATCTTTGTAATAGATTTCTTACAAAGGACTTACAATAGAGTTATTGTAAGAGTGAAAGGATTAATGGTTTAATTCCTAAATTGCAATAGTTGTAATCTAAAACATTGCTCGATTGTTAGTGGAGTTTGAAAAATCCTACTAGAGTAGGCCGTGGTTTTTCTCTCTTAGGCAAAGAGATTTCCACGTAAACATTTGATATTCATACTTTCTGTTCTTAACTATCGAACCAAACCAATAAGAAACCTGATTTTCTATATTGTTTGGTGGACACTCGCAAATTGTGAAGTGTCACTCTCTTCATGGAGCTAATTAGTACTTACCTCATATGAACTAATTAAAGTTCATGCATATCTAACAAATTACTATGTGTATTTAATTAGCCAAAGGTACTAAAGCTAAAAATGTCATCATCTCGATCGATCATTGTACAATTAATGATATAGGGACCATGTCAATATTATTCATCAAACACCTTAAATGTTTAGTGGTCTAGTACTAAGCAGGTAGATGTAGTGCCTTTTCTTTCCTTTTCTTAATAAAGCTTTTTCTGGATCTTGCTTCAGTTGATTAGGTATATTGTTTTTAGATACCTATACTCTTTTTCGGGGGGAGAGGGGAAGGAAAAATGTACATAACGTAGCAAGAATTAAAACCTTACACATTTAGGATGAGTAGTATATAGTTCGTTACCACATGTATAAATTTATTTATTTATTTTAAATAATTGTGGTGTTCTACCAATTTGAACTAATTTTACGAATTTCCTATTATTTTACATTTGCTACCGTTGGTCAAAGCTTGAACAGTTTGAAATTATTTTTTACGTGGGTACCTAACTAAAGTGCATATATATAAATTCAGTTTTACACTATTATTTTCTCTCCATATTCAGTCTTGATCGACATGCAGAAAGTCAATTCACAACCTCCAACTACTTAGATAATTAAGTTCATAAAATGATTTTGCACATTAAAGCCCAAAGTTCATATTGCAAAGTCTTAATCATGCATGAGTTGTCATGATTCATGAGCAAATCATGAAATGATCAAAGTCTACTACACTTGCCTCAAAGCTTCGGTTTGACTTTACACTTTTTCCCCACAAGACAATGAACCAATAGTAAGGAGCAATTACCCAGAAGACTATAACAAGATCCAGTAGGAAAAAAAGGTCCCAACCAATACTCCTGCTAATAGCTAGCTAGCTAGGGAACCATGCCATTAATGCAAAATTTTGAGAAGCCTTAGTCATACGGTGAGTAGAATGGCCGACTTTATTGTATTTATGAGGGGAAGTGATGGATGTGATAGTGTGGATTGAAATAGTGGATGCTCTTGCAAGTCACATGGTTTTGATTTTGAACAGGAAATTAAAGTAGCATACAGAAAGTTATGGGAAATCAATTTATATCTTTCATGAGCAGTTGGCCAATTTCAATTTTTTGACTTCAGGATTTATTTTATGATTAGCTATTTTATTTTATTTTTTTAAAAAAAAAGTACTAATAATTTAGGGATGGGTTCGTTGTCTAAAATAGTACCAAGCCACCCAAACAGAAAGGATCCTAATTCAATTGAAAGTACTTTAGTAGAAAGATCAGGTCCATGATAATTAAATCGAGTCCCATTAATTGTGTTCACCGTGACCGACGTCGATTGGGCACAAACTCTGTATATTCAGCTGATGGACAAGTGAGACTTAGCTTAAGTGGTTCAAGTTACTGAGAAATTATTAATTCTTCCACGAGATGAAATGAAATAAACAAAATTTTGACCTGATAAAATCAACTAGTTAATGGCTTTGCCTATGTAGCATTAAAAATAACAAGATTAAAGTGCTGGAAATCATATTCTCCCAAACTGTATGGACTTTAACTAAATATAAGCATGTGAAAGCTAAAAGCTTCACTACAGATACCCGGAGCGATTTTATGTATAAAAAATGAGGCAACGTGAATTCGTGGTCTCTTCATAAAATTCAATATTTTATATATATATTTTTTAAAATTGGTATAATATTATATACTAGCACTCATGCACTTGGTTAAAGATTAAGTTATTTATTTTGAGTATTTGAGATCAATTCCTACTTAATACATTTTTTTCTTTCTTATTTTTAGTGGTGCACCCATATTGTATGAATCCTAAATTCGCATACGCAAATACTTAGTTGGGCAATCTATTTTACTACTGCAAATCACAGATCGCAAGTAAGGAGGAATATTAAGGCTGAAACACATTATTGGATATGACGACACATTACAAGTTCTGGACCAAGCAAGTGTTGAACTGCTCTACAGAAATCAATCAAGTAGATGATATTTTGGCCAAAAAATGCATCTGTTGACCTAGAAACTTCTATGTATATGTTTTGCCTTTCAAAATATTCCCAGAGATGCAAATTAAAGAGCCTCTTTCATTTGGATAAGAATCAATCGCCTAATCTAAAATTAGGTATGATAAAACTTTTTTTTTTTTGTTTGTTACTTTCATATATGATGTATTGGACTTTAATTTAGGCATACAGTATGACCAATCCGTTCCTCTTTTGCAAGGATGGTAAATTTAATAAAAAAGTTAGGAAAATTAATGGTCGTCAAAGAGGGAGGTTTTTTTTTTTTTTTTTAAAAAAATCTTTTTTAAATCATTGTGTATGATGGTGAGACCTTTCTGTATCACCAAAAGAAAAGGGTTTACAAAGAAGAGAGAGGGACCATGTGTCCTTACCTCAAATACAAAGGCCTAGCAGGGATCAATAATTCAATATCCCTGCTTAATGTACAACTATACAAATTTTTGCACAAAATACAATGATAGAAAGGATATGTCCAGTGTGTAAAGAGACAAAATTCTGCTGCAAACAATCTAGAACCTCATCCTCTTACACAAAAAATATTCCTCCTTTGTTTGTATATACCTTGGAGAAACCATTTGAATGCAATCCAATCTATATGGGACAACAACTGCAGAAGGGAGATCAAGGCGTGAGATCCGATCATGAAGTCGTCATTGGTAATAATCCAGGTAGTTAGTGCATCCGCGACTTGATTTGCTTCTCTATAGCAGTATTGAACCTCAAAATTTATATTTCCAGTAATATATATGTTGAATCTGTCTTATATTTTATTAGTCAAGCAATTCTTGATATTGTATGCAAGTCCATTGAAATTATAGTCAAGAACAAGACAAGAGCATCAATTCCTTCATAATATATGTAGGGAAGATAAGGTTGGAATGTTGAAACAAGAGAGAAAAATGTCCCTTAATTATGCAATTAATTGTACACAAGACGGCCACTTCCGAAACAAATTGCTCAAATTGTTCATTAGAGCTAAGATAAATACTCAAATGGTGCCAACTACTTACCGTATTGGGTCTCATCCTGCCACCAAGAGATGTAGCTAGTGGGATGAAAGACATCCCTCCATATGAGATTTTGAGTTTGAACCCTAGCAATCCAAAACTTCCTAACACGCGGGAATACTTTTTATGAGACGGAAATCTGAATAAATAGGATCAGTGGATTTCAAATACCAAATATTTATTTAACCTGTCTACTAAACAAATGACAGGCTAGATTGTACTTAATTAAGAATTTATTGGAGAAATAGGGGGATTGATCAACAATTAGGGACTTCTCTTTGACATATTGCAGATTTTACGTTTTACTACTCGGAATTACGTATAGTTACCTAATACGACATTGTTCTACTATAAGAAAGTGTAAGAATTCATCATATACTAGTGACTCGAGAGGGAATTGTTGTTAATGATGAGAAAATCTACATACAATTATTGATGAAAAGAAGGAACAAAATAAAGAAGCACAGTTATTGAACTTACATGAAAAGCCACGACATTTCTCAAATAATAAAATTAATTAATAACTCGGAATACGTACATTGTATATAGTACAATAATACTAGAAATTATCATAAGAATATTAATTTCATATTCATCTCTTAATTTTCAGAGTTGAGCTAAACGTTGAATATCGAAGGGATAAGCATCTGATGACCTTTCAGCTCTGTATGATCTTCTCCCAACAACTATATTTGCTGCTTCACCTGGATGAAATGCATCCCAAAATAGGTATTCATTCCTATTTGGGCATGGATTTTGTAGTGGAAGACATGTTATTTGCCCATTGTTCCTTCCTACTCCGCAACATCCAGCATTCGTCACTCTAAATCCTGCAAAGTTATTTATAAGCTAAATGTTAGCCAATTATTTGGAAAAGAATTTGCAACAACAGTAGTCAACAAATGACACGATATTAGAGAGAAAGAAACATTACCAAATGCTGAGGGATTGTCAATTAAATCTTGGAAGATGTCATAAGCATTAATGTAGATGAATTTGGCATCTGGTGTATTGCTGTTGAACTCATCCACGAGACCCTTTAGCCTACTGTTGAATAGCTGGTTTGCAACATTTATATTTTCTGCACAGGTTCTGCCATCGGCACTGTTTTGGGCCAGAGCATTTGGGCTACAACCAATTTGACCCACTCCAATCAAGACGAATTTCCTCGCTCCATAGTCGTACAAAGTCTGATCCAATACATAAAAAATATGCAAAAAGCCGAATCAGAGTTGGCGCATGTGATGGTACTAGATCTTTTACGAAACATAACACTTTTAATTATTTCTCTATCTTATTTCAATCTTTTGTCCTTTTTTTACTGTAAAACTACTTCAAATTAGCCTCCAACTGATCACCTTCAAATGTTGAGTGTACTGTTGAATAAGAACATCGGCATATTGTTCAGGATTGAATTGTCTGCTAGTGGAATAATAAAGGGGCATGAAATAATTATTGAGATAGTCATTGCTGCCGAGTCCAATTGAGTAAATGCACTTGCTCAAATAATTAGCAGCAGAATCTTCATCTCCTAGTATTTGCACCACTTGTTGAACTGTGTTCCTGTAATTATTTACCTGCCCACCAAAGGTAATCCTCGCTCCCTATATATATTATAGATTTTGTAAACAAAAAAATCAGCAATATGTCAATTAATGCATGTGTACAAAAAATAACCCCAAGAAAATAAAAGGATTACCAATTGCTGGCCAGTTTCTTCTCTAATTCCAGCAGCAGCAGATGCATAATTCACACCTTTGAGAATGTCTTCACCCCTTGCTGCTGCATAGGGTGGAATATAATCCTCGAACCCCAAAAGCTCAGCTGTAAAATTCAAACTCAATTATGTTTATACTAAGATTTTTCAAACAAATTAATTAAAATAAATGAGTGGTAAAGGAAAATCGATCGAGGCCTTTTTGTCGAAAAAAAAAAATGTCTCGTGAGCATCCGATTCTAGTAGCCCCTAGGTAAGTACTTTCGTATATAATCATGCCTTAGGTAGGTACAATTATGCCTTAGCTTAAATCTTTAGATTTTTTATGTATGTAGGACTTCCTTTTCAAGATTTAAGATTCGGACTGTATCATACTTAACATCCTCACATGCTTTTACACAAATTTATTAGTAGAGTAAAAATTAAGAGAAACAAACATTATCTCTTAATTAATGTAGAAAATGAGAGGTACGCACGAACGAACGAATATTGCTTTGTATAAAAATAAAAAAAGGTAATATAACATAGGAATCAAGGAGCACAACTATTGCTTTAGATATATACATGCAGAATTAAGACATAGTAATTAATATGATAAAGAGTTTTTTTTTTAATAATCAGAGAGAAATACAACAATATACAAAGCTATCAACTATAAAATGTTACAATAATTAGAAGACTAATAAGTAATTAAGCGATTTACTTACCAATGACATCAACGGTAGTTTTGCCATTGGAGAACCTCCCAGTTGGACCGCCAGGATAATCAATACCATAAGGCAAGTAATTAGCCCTAGCCAACGACTGGATATTGTTGTTATTCCCATTATCCACCAATGAATCGCCAAATATAAAATAACAAGGCACTTGTTGTGCATTTACCCCCAAATTCAACACTAAAAGCACCACTATCCATCTCCTAATTGCTTCACCAGCAGTACCCATTATCAAACAAGCTACTACGGGGAAAAAAATAAAGTGAAATATATAGTAGAAAATAGAGTCTTCTAGAGTAGCTAGCTAGCTTGGAGGAAAGCTTCAAACAAGTGTCTAGTTATATACTACTACTACCACTACTTACTATATGTTGAGGTCAATGAGTGATCATCAGACACAAAAAGACCAAAGAGTGAAGACTTTAATTCATTGAAAGTAATTAATTAAATTTAGACAGATGAGAAGTTAGTTGGGTGCATTTATTTTCACGCGGCGGAGAAAGTGTCAGCACTTAGAGATTCCAAGTGACTGCAAAGTAGTCATTTGTTCATTTTTTTCATCTAGTATATTTTAAAAAAAATTCACATTTTACCTTTAGCATTAATTACTAATTTTTTAAATTATTTTTTAATACATAAGGCTTAATATCAAATAGGACTTTTTTTTATAATCATGATATTCGGGTCAACTTGCGCGCACCTCGACTAATTCGAAATTACATATTATTTTTCGTTTCTGCTGAAGTCTGAACCTGAGACCTCATGATTCTTACTCATTTCATTAACCACTAGGCCACACCCTTGAGTGTAATATTGATTAATATGGATAGTATGGATACTATTTTGTTTTAGTTTCACGAATTTAGAAGCTGATGTAAATGTGCATGGGAGTACTGCTTCATTTTTGTTTTTGATTTCACTTATTAGGATCAAAATAATCAGGTATCATGTGAAAGTTAACATAGCAAACCTTCAAAGACGATAAATAAGAATGACAAATAAGAAATATATCAAAAGAGACATAATAATTTAAAGTGGTTTGGTCAATCGACTTACCTCCACAAAAAGGAGATGAGCAATTCACTATAAAAAAAGAGGACAAAATATCGAGAGAAGTAACCTCATAAATTTTACTCAAAATAAAAAGAGGTTCACACAAGTATTACACTACCACTTGTGTCTCACAAATTCTCCTCTTAAACAAGACTCTCAAAACTCTTGGGACTACATTGTACACTACTTAAAAGTTATTATTTTCCCGCTGAAAAATGTTAAGCGACTATTCCTACAGATTATTGGTGGGAAAAGAAAAAAATAATAGTGTTTTTCATATGAAAAAAGTCATGAAATTTTCCACTATTTCAGTCGGAAACTGTTTCCGCCATGCATTTTCCCAGTGAACAAGTTAGGTGGAAAATGAGTAGGAAAATCATGTCTCATCACACAAATTCTCATTAGTTTGTGGTGGAAAAAATCTCTATTTCTAATAGTGGTAAATGCTATTATGTTGGGAGGAATGAACCTTAATTTATAGAATCCAACATTTTTTTTACCGGAGAAAGAATTAATCAAATATGATAAATTTATATTTTCTTTAAAAAAATACTAATAGAAATCAGGACAAACACCGAACACAATTAACAAAGAGAATAACTTTTATTCTTGGTAGAAATGAACTGTGAATTATATATTCCATGGTAGTTATGCTTTAGCTCATAGCTACTACAAAAGTCATATCCTCGATTGTAAAATATGGGTATATATATGTATGGTGTCTCATAATTAATTCATTCATTTCCACTGCTTCCAGGCCAACGTTCTTTCATTCTCCTTCCACCATTTAAATTTTTGAAAAAGGGTCGAAAATGTTTTATTTATCGATTTTACTAAAAATTAAAATATTCTTCTGATTATATTTTTAGTTCACTTATACCCTTTGACTAACAGTAACATTGAATTAGAAGGAAAAAAAAATTAAAATTTCATGTAATATTTTATTACTTGATCCAATTTTAAATGTTGACCCAATTAAATAAATCTATCCACCCAGTTTTCTGATTTGCCCGACCCAAATACTAACCCGCCCGAACCATTAGATTAAACGTAGTAATTATTCAACTAGTGTTATTATAATTTTAAAGAAAATTCCACACATGTAGATCACAAGAAGTGCATTTTGAACCAATTGACCATTTCATTTTGCATATTAATTATTTCATGATCAATGATCATCTAATAGCTATAAAATTATTGAACTACATCAAACTAATTTGATATGTTAATGATATAAAAATATTAAAAACCAAAAATCAAATTAAAATTTTCAATGCCTTATCCGCCCCCAATCCTCACCCAAAAACAGCAAGCTTAACATGGCAGATGGAGGGGAGTGGGGAAATAAATTGAGTGTGGGGATTTATATAAAATAGGTAGGGACCCTCCTATAGCTAGGGTATTTAATGCATGTAAAATAACCAGTCACATGGTTTTTGAAGATGATCATATTTATTGCATATTCATATACTTTTGCCGACATTCTTATAACTGGTACTATTGTTTTAATATTGTTTAATTTTCAAAGCGTATCTAATATTATTAAATTAAATAAAACTAACTTAATAAATTATATCCCATATATATACTATGTACATTATCCCTTAACTAGAACACTTTTTATTGTTTTAGCTAGTCATTACATAATTATGGTTTATACGCATATTTTACCAAAAAGAAAATCTTTTGACCAAATTCTTACGGTTCTGAATTTGCGATATTTTCCTGCAATATTTAAATAAAGGAAAGAACTCTGCTTGTGTAGTTCTTGCCTAATAAGTTCTTACTATAAATATTATCGATGAATAACTTCTGTCAACTAGACATTAACAATTTGTTGCTAATTGTGTTTAATGATGAATTATTGAAAAAGTTATTGATAGACTAATAATGAATTTCACAGCTAATTCTCGTCTCTCTTTTTTTTTTTTTTTTGTAGTTCCGCAAAAAATAATTTCATTTAATTCATGTTAATGGTAGGAAAAAGTGTGGAGCAGCAGCGGATGTCCACATTGCCTGAAGTTGCTAAATTGCATTTGACATGCATAATCGTGTTAGTCTAATTGGTTTTGTAAATCACGAATTGAAAAATACAACTTATAAATCGCGTTTATTGAATGCTATTTATAATGCGAATAACACTTTACCAGCTATGGTCATTAAACATCTTAAAAGTGGTCCCGAATGACCTTAACATTGACCCCAAAATAAAAAAAAGTTTACATTTGCAAGCTGAGAGTTTGCACTCTGCAGATAACAAGAAATCAAATGGCTCGAAATCTCAAGGATGGGCATTTCTTGCATTTGGTTCCATTTCCTTCACACTACTACTTTCATCTACTATATGTATATATAAAATATAATTTTATTTTTATATATACAGTATAATTTTCCATTGAAGAGATAGATAAAGCCCTAAAGCCCCTTTTACCCCTATTTGGCGCGGTCCCTGCTTTCACCCATACAAAACAACATGTGAGCAAGCACAGCTATGTTGCCCATACTTGGCTCCGCCACTTTATCTCTACTTTTGAAACAGTCGGAGGCATAGTAAGTTGAAGGAAATAGAAATAGAAGACTTTGCATGTAAGAATTCAATAATATTGTCGAAGGACCCAAATGACATATACATATATCCCTTAATTATAGTAAGTTAAGTGATATGTATTATCTTTTAATTTAAAAAAATATTTATAATAGGGGTGGACGATGGGATGTGATAATTCTTGGTATTCTAGCAAACTCTGGATTGAATCATTAATCAAAATGGGTCGTTAGGCAATGGGTTTTTCCTTTTTTTCCAATACAGTCGTTTGTATTCTTATAATAAATGATTTCTCAACCGTGAAAAATGTCAAAATTAGAGGAGGCAGCAAGATTCAACATCAAAAAATTATCATTATGATAATGCACATGGTAAACATCTGTACAACCTTCCAGAGTCAAACTAATAATAGACTTGTACATTATTAGAGATGACAAGAATATATATTTACATACATATTAGTAGTTACAGACATCTTTATACTCAGAAAATAATTTCACTTTAATTCTCTATTTGATCGACTATAAATCGTTCGAAACAGCAAATAAGGAGGAAAAAAAATCGAGATCCTAAAATTAACAACGGGTAAAATTCAGCTGTTATGTATTAGATGCTTCTTCAGCTAGCTGAAATGACGTAGCTGACACCTTCAATCATGCAAATTCAAACCAAACCATATGAATTTCTGGCATATAGGCTATAGCAGTACCTCAAAAGCAGAGAACATGGAAGCCAAAATCTAATCCATAGTAAAGGGGTAAACTAAGTACACAAATCAGAAGAAGCAATATAAACCAAACATGAAATTATCAACACATCTGTTCTGAAATACCGCCATTTCGATGGAAATCTCACATCTTATCATGAGTGTCTTTTCTAACGGTTTCAGATTTCATACTTGCAGAATTTTTAGCAATACTAATGAATGATAGTACATGCTACTTCCTTACAAGCAGTAACAAAATAGGAAGAGAATGACAAAAATTCCTAGAATTTCAAAGCATACCTATGCAGCAGGACTCCTGCACAACCATGCGATTTCTCTATATCAAACCAAATTCTTCGAGATGAAGTTTCAAGGTTGATTTGGAAACTAGTATTTAGAAATTTGTTCAACCAAATTCTTGTAGCTGTATCAATGCCAATTTCTGCATAAAGGTAGCATTCATTATCCAACATCATGATTTTCAGTTTAAACTTTTGAGTTGCATGTGGCATGAATCATTTCCCATTATATAAAGGTGTTCACACATTTCAGGGTTATTCAAAAAGGAAACTTGGTATTACATGTAAAGGAACATTAGTTTTCAATGCTTCACTTTGATTCTTTTGCAAATTCCTTCAGTAGTTCAAACTCCTCCTCCGTTACAGGTTCTCTAGTCCACGAGCTGTTTAGTTATCCAAACATGATAACAAGACAGAAGGTAAATGCATCAATCTGCCTGACCATCAACAGAGAAAGAGATGCATGGACAAATCCAGAACTTATATCTAGCTATTTGACGTCTGCAATAGTTGGGATAATTATGTATTCTTGCCTAATACTTGCTAGACTAGACAGCAAAACAGTTGCACACACCAAACCAAGCTAAAAACATCATTACCACTTTGATTTCTCGTCAGGGGAAGTGATGATGATCACCCATCATGAATTCCATGCCACTATATCTCGCTCTATGGTGAGACATGCAACAAATGCTAGTAGAGCTTCCTTCCAAATGTTCACACTAGAATCTTGTCAAATCTCCACCTTGGCAAGATTCTCCATTTTCAATTTCTCTCTGTGACCAATTTTGATTGTCTTCAACCTCATTCTTTAATGGTTCAACAATGTTGAAACTTAACCGCAATTACCACTTTTGTCAGCATATCGGCAGGATTTTCTGTACCATGACTCCACCTTCTTCTATAATATCTCGTACAAAATAATATCGGACATCGATGTGCTTCGTCCTTGCATGATAAACTTGGTTTTTTGCTAATTGTATAGTACTTTGACTCTTTCTTGTCCATTATCAAGCTCCCTAAGTAACCGTTGAAGCCAAATTGGCCTCCTTCACAGGCTCTGTAATTGCCATGTGTTCTGCCTCAGTGGTAGACAAAGCAACTGTAAAGTAGTCTTCCAACTAACTGGTGCGTTTGCAAAAGCGAAAAAATAACCAATAGTTGATCTTCGTTTATCCAAATCACCTGCATAATCTGAGTCACAATATCCAACCAGATACTGACTATCTTCCTGCTCAAAAACCAACCCAATATCTACAGTATTACGTATATACAGAAGAATCCATTTCATAGCTTGCCAATGCTCCTTTCCGAGATTATACATATACCTACTTACAACTCCCACAGCGTGTGAAATATCAGGCCTTGTGCAAACCATTGCATACATCAAGCTACCAACAACATTTGCATATGGTACTCTTGATATATATTATCATTCAGCTTCATCCTTTGGTAACATAGTGTCACTAAACTTAAAATGAGGAGCAAGCGTTGTGCTAACCGATTTTATTTCTGAGTACCCTTTTCAAGTATTCTTTCTGAGATAAATAGAATTTCTTTGAATGTCTCTCTCTTTTTATCTCCATGCCAAGAATTTTCTTCGCCTCCCCCAAGTCCTTCATCTCAAACTCCTTTATTAGTTGAATCTTCAACTTCTCAATTTCTTTTTGGCTTTTGGAAGCAATCATCAACATATAGGAGAAGATATATAAAGGATCCGTCTTCAAGCTTGTGCAAATACACACAATGATCATATTTGCTTCTTTTGGGGCAACATAAACTTGTCAAATTGTTTGTACCATTATTTTAGAAGATTGTTTCAATCCGTACAACGATTTTTCAAGTTTGCACACCATATTTTCCTCTCCAATAACTATGAATCCTTCTGGCTGAGTCATATAGATTTCCTCTTCCAAGTCTCCATGTAAAAATGCAGTTTTTACATCCAACTGAACTAGTTCCAAATTCAACTGTGCTATTAAAGCTAATAAAACTCTAATGGAGGAGTGTTTCAAAACTGGAGAAAATACCTCATTACAATCAATTACCTCCTTTTGAGCATATCCTTTGGCCACCAATCTTGCTTTGTAGCGAACATCTTCTTGGTTAAGAAATCCTTCTTTCTTTGCATATGCCCAAATGTTCACACTAGTTCTCACTTGCCTTCTCATCTTCTAAGAAGGCAAGATTTGACAAAGAAAGAAGGATTTCCTAACCAAGAAGATGTTCGCTACAAAAGCAAGATTAGTGGCCAAAGGATATGCTCAATAGGAGAGAATTGATTGTAATGAGGTATTTTCTCCAATCGTGAGACACTTCTCCATTAGAGTTTTGTTGGCTTTAGTAGCACAGTTAAATTGGAACTACTTCAGTTGGATGTAAATACTGTGTTTTTACATGGAGACTTGGAAGAGGAAATCTATATGACTCAGCCAGAAGGATTCAAAGTTGTTGGAGAAGAAAATATGGTGTGCAAACTTGAAACATCGTTGTACGGATTGAAACAATCTTCTAGACAATGGTACAAACGATTTAACAAGTTTATGTTGCGGCAAAAGTACAAAAGAAGCAAATACGATCATTGTGTGTATTTGCACAAGCTTAATGACGGATTCTTTATATATCTTCTCTATCTTCTATCTTCTCCTATATGTTGATGATATGTTGATTGCTTCCGAAAGCCAAAAAGAAATTGAGAAGTTGAAGATTCAACTAAAAAAGGAGTTTGAGATGAAGGATTTGGGGGAGGCGAAGAGAATTGTTGGCGTGGAGATAAAAAGAGATAGACATTCAAAGAAACTCTATTTATCTCAGAAAGAATACTTGAAAAGGGTACTAGACCGATTTGGCATGATGAGAAAATAAAGTCGGTTAGCACTCCGCTTGCTCCTCATTTTAAGCTTATTGACACTATGTCACTAAAGGATGAAGCTGCACGAGATTATATGTCAAGATTACCATAGACAAATGTTTTTGGTAGCTTGATGTATGCAATGGTTTGCATAAGGCCTGATATTTCACACGCTGTGGGAGTTGTAAGTAGGTATATGCATAATCCCGGAAAGCAGCATTGGCAAGCTGTGAAATGGATTCTACGGTATATTCGTAATACAGTAGATGCTAGGTTGGTTTTTTAGTAGGGAGATAGTCAGTATCTGGTTGGATATTGTGACTCAGATTATGCATGTGATTTGGATAAACGAAGATCAACTACTGGTTATATTTTCACTTTTTGCAAATGCACCAGTTAGTTGGAAGTCTACTTTACAGTTAACAGTTGCTTTGTCTACCACTGAGGCAGAGTACATGGCAATTACAGAGGCTGTGAAGGAGGCAATTTGGCTTCAACGGTTGCTTAGAGAGCTTGGTATTGGACAAGAAAGCATCATTGTATTTTGTGATAGTCAACGTGCTATATAATTAGCAAAAAACCAAGTTTATCATGCAAGGGCGAAGCACATCGATGTCCGATATCATTTTGTACGAGACATTATAGAAAAAGGTGGAGTCGTGGTACAGAAAATTCAGACTACAGAAAATCCTACTGATATGCTGACAAAAGTGGTGACTGCGGTCAAGTTTCAACATTGCAACATTGTTGAACATTAAAGAACAAGGTTGAAGACACGATCAAATTTGTCACAAAGAGAAATTAAAAATGGAGAATCTTGCCAAGGTGGAGATTTGTTAAATTTGACAAGATTCTATGTGAACTAGTGTGAACATTTGGAAGGAAGGTAATTTTTTTTGGGTATGAAATGTCAAGGTAATAAATTTGTAGTAGAAATTTGGGCAACCATTAAATGGTTTCACATGTTTTAACCTTGACATTTACATACATAGGGATGTCATTGATGACATCAAAAAGAGCAATTCATTCCTATAAATAGGTAGCTCTTGGTTCATTTGTAATATACCTCTCACTTGCCTTCTCATCTTCTAAGGCTTTTGAGTCTTCTTTTTCTCTCTTGTAGATTGTAATATTTCACTTGTAAACTTTGGAGTGAAATAAATTTGAATTGGTTGTGTCCAAGGACTAGGCAAATAATAAAATTTTGCCGAACCTCGTAAATTTTTGGTCTTCTTTATTTATTCTTGTCTCGTTTACTATTTATTAGCTACGTTTCGATATAGTGGCTACGAATACATGACTTAACATTTACTAGAATCTACAATAAGGTCAGAGAGGATTGCGTTATCCAAATTGACTGCTATAGCTACAGCCTGAATATACTAATTGCTATAGCTACAGCCCATGTCAGGCAGCTTCTACTAGAGGAGTCCCACCACACTAAAGCAGCTTTCTTTGAGTTCCTTTCAGAAGCCACTTTTTTCTTGAACAAAATCAGCTACTTTCATACTAGCAAAAATATTCAGATTTGTTTTGGCTCTTGACAAGGCACGTAAAATACAGGCCTGAAACCAAAAAGTGCAGCTTCGTCTACACTGTGCTTTTACACTTGTGTTAGTACTGTACTGGACAGCAAAAGAACTTGTTACGGAGTTAACCATAATACCTTGGGTTCAACTTCACTCAGTCACAGGTCTGTCCGGGTAGAGAAAGCAGAGGTATATTTTGAAGAAATATCCTTGAAAACCATGATCAGGCCCTTCAAATCGGTAGAACCCAATTCAAGGCAGTCCTTAAGCAAACCACCTTCTGATACTTCCTTTTGAAGTGTCTCTATTACTTCCTTCAGCGGACCCTGCTTCAAAATAAAATTAAAAAACAAACTTAGACCAAGTACAGAACAACAGAATCGACATACATTCAGTCTTCATCCTTGGGTTTGGTACAGCTCCTAATCACTAACTACCTAGCCCCACTCTAGAAACTGTTTGAAGTTCAATGTTAACAGAAAACAGGAATTGTTGATCCATGATACTTCCTTTTTTTGCCTTCAATTAAGATATTCATGATTCTCTTTTATGGTAACTAGGAGGGAAAGATGAATGCAAAATCGTTATATGGTAATTTCATCAGTATCCCGTACTAGTCGAGTTTCCTGTGTGCTCAAGACAGAGACTATTAATGTCTATACTAGTTCCATTTTACTGTGTGCTCAATATGAGCATCAATTCCAGCATACAACATAGCTAAAGATGGATGTTCCTCGAGTGTATTCAGGTTGCAGATGAATGGAAAATTTGTCCAACTATTATTGCAAGTTTGACTACTTATAATAATTTCCAAAACGTCCAATTAGGAGGCCCAAGAATTGGCAGGTCATGTGTCAGAGATTTTTTTTTTTGATAACCAGGTCATGTGTCAGAGATTTTGATCAAAATAGATAGATATATTGCACCAATCTTCAGTCTACTTAATCAATAACCTCAAAACTTTTCGATGAATAACTGAACGAAGATGGGGCAAAAATTGAACTCTAAGGGGTCGTTTGGTTTGAAGATAAGTTATGTAGGGATAAGTTATGCTGGGATTAGTTATGTTGGATTAAGTTATCCTGATATTAGCTATCCTAGTGTTATTTCGTATTGTGTGTTTGGTTTATTGTATTAAAAATAACATACATTGGATAATTTCAAAAAAAAAAAATTATTTGTTTACAAAAAAATACCCTCCACCTTATTTAGCTTATATCTTCTTTACAAAGCTTTAGTTATTCATTCTTAAAAACAAAACCTCCCCGCTTTTTTAGCTTAAGTATTTTTGTGTGTGCATTTCCATGGTTATAAACATGTGTGTTCAACTTCGTATTAGCTCCCATATATATATTAGAAGACAGAGAAGTAAAAAAGGGAATTAGATATTTTCAACCAATTATGTTCCCACAATAATAACATAATGTATTTGCTACTTTGCGTATTCCGAAAAGCATCATATATAAAAAGTGATAACTTCCATATATAAAAAGTGGAAGAGAAAAATAATTTAATCATGCCAGAAGGAAATTAAAAAATTCATGATGGTAATGTAGAAAAATTTACCGCCATTGTTTTATCAACAATGTGTAAGAATGTGAAAAGTGATGTGAAAAACGGGTTTTGATGGGGTATTTTTGTCATTCCATTAACTTATCTCGGGATAAGTTATCCCAATGCTATTACTCCACCCTGAGGTAGGGATAACTTATCCCAACACTAATTATTAATCCTGGAATAAGTTACCCCAGAATTTGTAACCAAACAAAAGATTAAGAGGTTCTAAAAATTTATCCCAGGATTATCTTCTCTTATCCATCACACCAAACCACCCCAAAATTCCTTTCTTGTCTAATACAGACCTTTGGATCTTCCCAAAAAAGTCAAATATAAATTTCACATTCCCAAAATGTTAGCAATGCTCTCCTCCTTCAAATTTACAACTTTACCTATAAATAAACACCCTAGAGAACTTCCTTGGTTATAGTTAATAGTTTCTTGTTTCCCCAATATGTATAACTTTGTCATTTTAACATTTTAATCCTTTTCGAGGTTTTTGTTTGTAAGTCTTTATTTCAATCAATTATATGAGCAATTCAATATCTAGGCGCGATACCTGTCAAGTTCTCACTTGATCATGAGAGTCTATAGTCTATGCTTCTTGCTTGATGACAATCATTGGTCGTTTGTTTGATTGATCTCAGAATGTTAGCAATAATCTCCTCTTTCATATTTGCAACTTTTATTTATATAGTAATCGAAGACTTTGTAAATGCTTGCGCTAAGCCTGTTCGACAAGACATAACTTCTATACAATGAAGTCAGAACTTCTTTAGTTTGGTGTCCATGATCGTCACCCTTCCACGACTTCCTCAATGTGTAAGAAAACATTACAGTATCATTTAAAGTTTTAACCGTTTTCAAGGATTTTGTTTGTAAATTTTTAGTTTAATCAATTGCATGGGAATTCAATATCCAGTAATACACCACTAAACTAAAGTTACAGGCTTACAGCAGCCGCATCATAGTTACACATAAATTCTACTCATCACGTCAAGGTGGTGGTATTGAAACCTAGATACAAAGCTGCATCTGATAGGAGTACTGCCTACCTACTAGTGTGTGCTCGAAAGGACGCCATGCTCTGTAATTATGCAAATACTGCTCTGCTAATTAACTCAAAAATATAAAAGTAGAAACTTACGGGTTGTCGAAACACCTTCAGAAATTTACCAAAAAGAGATTTTGAAGTTCTCAAAAGATTTTCATAATTCCTATTCATCCAGTTAATCCTTTCCCTATCTGAACTGACACTTGAAAAATCGGTAAGACCACGCAGAATCTCATTCAGCTCAGAGAAAGCACCGAACATTTCAAACGACGTAGCATCTTTCCAAGCATAATTCCGAGCATAGTCCCAACCCACGTTCCACATGACTTTCCAGAAACCAATACCCAAACCATTCTCCAGTTTTCTGGCAATGGATCGAGCTCGGGCAGCGCCATCGTAGTCTCCGCGAGCTTCCCGGAGATTGGCAACGCGGGAGAATAGTGAATGAGAGAGAGAGAAGACGGCATGGTAGTTGGAAAATGGGAAAAAAAACGAGGAACAAGGTGATGGATTAGAGAGAAGAAGGAAGAAGAGGAAGAGAAGAAAGATTGAGGGAGTCACGCCGGTTCTGCGCATTGCCGGGAGTGGCGGTCACCGACTTGCCGGACGGTGGAGAACTGTCGAGATTTTAGGAGGGTTTTACTAATACTACTCCTAATTTCTGAACATTTTGTTATTTATATGATCCGTTTGGGAAAAGTAAAACAAAAAGGAAAGAAAATAAACTAGAGACTTTCGAGTTTCCTTAGCGCTCTTATGTTTACTGTCTCGTTGACGGCTATAGCTGTTAAAATGGGCTGGTCCGCTCCAATCCAACTCAGTTTTAGTGCGTTGGGGACTAAAATCTTAGCCCAGCAAAAGGGCCTCCTTTTAAATGCTAGTCCAAATCAATTCTAAGTGAGCCGCGGGTTGGCCCAAGGTCTAGCCTACCAAATTCTTTTTTTAAAAAAAAATTTATGAGACAGTTTTTTTTTTTTTCATAAAAAAAACTTTAAATATTAGATGTGAATAAAATTTATTTATTTTTAAAAATTTTAAAAGTTGAAGAATAAATGTGTAAAAAAATAAATATTTAATCGTTAATTTTGTTCGAAAAGCTAAAATCATCACATTTCCCCCTAAATATACATCAATTTCATATTTTTAGTGTATACATACTTACCATATTTACTGAAGTAGCTTGAGGTAAATATAAGAATTTTGGGCAAAGAAAAAACGTAGCCTCTTGAATTTATCATAATATTGACTAATGAATTTGATTTTCACATTGCTATATAATACTAGTTTGTCCAAACAATATAGATGCAAAGTTGCATCAGTTGCACACTTGCATGTGTCCAATTTTTAAATAAGAATCACAATAGGGTCAAAGAGTTTTAAAATAAGTGTACATGACTAGCTAATAGTTTAAAGACTTAATAGAGAAAATTTGATTCCAGAAGAACCTCCAATTTCGTTACGCTCCTTCATCTTCTTTTATTTTAAGTTTTTTCTATTAAAAATATTTAATTTTTGATTTCAACCTTATGAGGCCAGAGAGCTAATCAGAGTTGGGCTTAATAGTCTCAAGTTTAAAACGAACTGAAAATTCTCAATCCACCTCTCTTGTGCAGCGGGTTGAGTTGGGCTGGCCTCATAGGCCCAGCTCATTTCCATTCTAGACAGTCATTTTGATAATTGAATATTGAAACTTATTATTTCAAAATAGTGTTATAAAATTAACTAAAAGATAATAATACTGTTGAAAGAGATTGACAGTTAATTGAACGAGGGTGTGATACTTTTTTTAGTTTAGGAAAAGGTTATGTACTTTTAAAAAGATTATATTTATCCTCGTCATACTTTTTTAAATAAATTTATCTTTGTTATTTAATTTGGGCACATATTTGCTTTTGAATTGTTAAGTTCTGTATCTCCACTTTTATAACACTACGTGGCGCCTATATGAATATATTTTTATGCCAATTAGAATTGGCTCTCGATTTACTTCTTCTATCCAATCAATATTATTTTAGACCGAACCCATCTAACTCTTTAAACCCAACTCTTAATATCATTTCTCCTTTTCACTTTACTATTAGACAAATATATACAGAGAGTGTTTCATACAAAGTTAGAAAAAACATAAAGTAATTAATATATATTACCTAATAGCATCTATTTCAGTTATTATAAGCGATAATTTATACATAATTTTATAAACATTTGAAATAAAATCGTCCAACGAAAATATCTTATTTGTAGAAATAAGAAAATGAGATACTAGTCTCCATATAGTAGAATCATTTGTGATTTTATAGCTAAATGTCTTGGTATTAAACATTAAGACATGGACGGCGCAAACCTAGCTCTTTCTCTTTAGCCATCGATGTTTCTTCGATGGTAGAGTGAAGAGGGGAAAGAGTATAAGGAGTTGGGTTTAATATTGGGTTGATAGAAAAATTAAGTTGAGAGAAAATTTTAATTGATATAAAAATATATTCACATAGATATCACGTAGGGTAATAAGAGTAGGGATATGAGACTTAACAGTTAAAGATCAAATACGTGTCTAAAGTTGGATGATAAAAATAAATATATAAAAAAAATATGACGAAAAATAAATATAACCTTTTTTCTAAGAGCAGAGAGGCAAATATAATCCTTTTCCATTTTAATTTTGCCGTCTTCATTATAAGATCACGCAGTATAATACCAAAACATGTCAATAATATAAATCTGAAAATTTTGGGGTTATAAAAGTGCACAATTGCAAGTGTTAAAAAGGGTAGAAAATATGAATTTTTACAAATTAATACTTTATAAATGACTTTCCCAAGTGGATATTTATCAATTGATTCACTGTCTTGTTAAAATCTTATTAAAAAAAAAAAATTGAATGTGAACTGGTACATATATCCAAATTTAAGCTTTTACTAGTCTCATTTAAAATCTTATAAAAAATTAAAGCAAAATACTCTTTGACCATCACTTTTCAACCTTAGTGAATAAATATGTCAAATTATCTATTCAACAAATTTATTGAACAATCATAATAATCTTTTGAAGATTACTGGAAAAAATGTATTTTTGATAAAGTAGAGGTATTTAAGACATCATCATTTTATTTGAGTTATATTATGTAAACATCATTATATAAATGCAATATTTTTGTAAAATTTTAATGAGTTTTTATTTATGTTAGATAATCTCATAATCATAAAAATATTAAAGGAATATATTCTTATCCATGTAAAATCACTTCAAGTGTAAATGTAGATTTTAACTTATGAATTTTTGAAATACAATTAACTTATAAATTATAATAAAAAAAAAAAACTTAAAAAGTACTATAACAACTATCCAAAACCGTTTTTGCTAAAACAAAATCCAAACAATACGAGTTTGTTTTCCTAAAATAAACTAAAACCAATTTCAAACGCCCCTGAGTGAAACAAACTTGATTTTGTTTTAAAAACTTTTCTCTTTGCTCTTTGCTCTTTCTCTTTTTCATTTTACTCTTGAAATAGTCCAAATACTGCTAAAAGAAAAATTAATAACTGACGTAAAAAATTAACCTCATGAGTAAAATAAATTAATCTCAAATTAAAAATTCGTAAAATCTCAATTAATAAAAAAAGACTATACTTTAAAAGTTAATTTTATAAAAGAAAAATTCTTCAAAATCAATATCTGGAGATTAATTTTTCAATTTTTTTATAGGTCGATTTTTGCTATTTTCTAGTAGAGAAATATTAAATATTTTAAAAAATAAATAAACAGGGACCCATTCAAAGAATATAATCATAGGATACTTATCCAATAGCATAACAAGATACAAGCATGGCCAAGTAAAATTCAGTAAGCCACAAACTATTTAACCTTTTTGGAGAAAATAAAGTAAATAATGAGGGAATGTTCCTTTTCCTTGTTTGGTTAATTTGTGTATAAATATTAACAAAAAAGAAAGTGTGGTATAACAAAATCTTTTTATTAGATACTAAAACTCTTCTTTTTCCTCAGACATAATTTTCTTCACTTTTGTTTGTTCTCCCCCAAAACTACACAATAGAAACAAAAGCCATTTCGTATTTTCATCTTTATAATAAATTTTATTTTTCTTTTTAATTCTTTCCTCAATTTTCATACAAAAAGTTAAAATAAATTAGCACTAAGTAATCATTGGTGATAGAGTTTGGTTTTTTAATCATTGGTGATGGAGTTTGGGTTTTACTTTTATATTTCTTTATAAGATATTTATTTTAAAAATTGATATAAGTAGTTACTCATCAAAATAATAATCAACAAATATATATTTTTTATATATTAATATATGATATGTAAAATATATATTTTTGATACAAAATAGTTTATATTTGAATGTACTTATTTTTAATCGACATGTTTAATATATAAATTAACTTTTAATTTTTACACATAAAAAATTTTAATTTTTACATATAAAAAATCTGAAAAAATCATTTTATTCTATTCAATTCGTAAATGGAATCATTTACTCAAACTAACTTTGTAGTGCTACTCTTTAATTTTGGAACCAAGTGACATAAAATACCAATAGAATTTTCTTTTCCATATCCGTCTTGTAATTTCCTTCTCAATTTTTTCTTTCCCTACGGGCTATTTTATAAAAAAAAAAAGGGAGTCATTAATGATCAGTTTTGGAACTTTTGGGGGCAAAAATGGTTAGTTGAGAGTTGGAAAGTAGTGGAGTAGTAATTGTATTTACTCATTAAAAAACAATAATTTGAAAAATCAAACAAGTGTAGTAGCGTTTTGGCAAAGGGCCATAAGGAAACCTTGAACAGCTGCGCATCTTCTGCATGGCGAGGAAACCCGTGTTGCTCCCAAACGCTTTCTTCTATCTCTCACTCTCTTCAAAGGGTTTGGATTTTGTGTAATTTTCCGAAAACCCCTTTGTTCCTTTCCTCCATTTTCCTTTCTGTATTTTCTGATTTTTTTTTCTCTACATACATACAAAAAAGATAGCCTTTAGTTCTTGACAACTTGCTTCTGGTGTCTCTATATGGACTGGCTTTCCACTTCAAAATCCCAATTTCTCATTTGGGTCTTCCTTCTTGTTGTTGTTGTTGTTGGAATTGACGCTGCCGAAGATGGAGTCGATTGAAGATACCCGCATTTCTCAGAACAATTTGGTACTCCAAATATTGGTTCTTTTTCATATTTTTCTAATTTCGAATTTTCCAGTTTGAAATCCACACAGTATTTTTTTTTCTTTTCATTTTTACGCTCTTGATTTCTTTAGAGTTAGTTTCTGAGGTTTTTCAAGAACTGTATAATGTTTTCTTGCTATTTGTTTGTCTAAAATGGATATTGATTTTGTTGTTTCCTTTTCTGGGTTTTGTTTTTTTGTGTACTATAGAAAACTTCACTTTTAGGAAATTGTGATAGAGATTTTGTTGTACAATACCTAAGATCAGGTTATGAGTTAGTAATATTATGGGAACATGTATGACTCACTATTTCACTACTAAAAGAAACAAATGTTGTATAGATTAGTTCTAATTCTTTTTATTGGAAAGCTATCCAGGCAAAAAATTGCTCTCATGAAATGTAGTCAAAAGTTTCTGCTTTACATCCTTATCCCTGTCTTTCTGGTTGACTGGTTTGTATATTCTGTTTCTCTTTTCTTTAGTTTTTAATTGTTTTCCTTTATTTTTAACTTCAATTTTTGTAAACAATCGGTTCTTGTGTGAAAGCTCCTTTCCCGTTTACGGTCCACTTTTGGGTAATAATTTGGGTGCTTAGTTTACCTTGTACATTTGTCTCATTAGTCATTAGCCAGTTCAGCCTTATTTTGCTATCAAAGCAATGGCAAATTCACTAAAGCTCACAACTATAAGTTAGTTTCCTTATAGTTGAATGAGTTTTGTACTGTCACTGTTAATGAAGAGATGTAATATGCTATAACTTGTCACATTGTCCTGTTTGGTGAATATGGAATTTGTTCATTCTTTTAAGTGACAGAAAAAAGTTGTTTTTTTCATAAGTGCATCATTTGACAGAGGTGTTGTGATTTTCAAATTTTTGTGAAGATGATCTGCTTTATGAATAAATAAATGCATCATATAATTCACGATTTATTCTAATTCAATTCTAATACAGATCCTACAAACGTCTGGAATCAAGAATAATTATGATTCTACTGTTCCATCTAGATTGGAAAGGCTTTTAAGAGAAAGGGAACTAAGAAAATCAAGCAGGTCTCATGCAAATGAAGGCATAAGAGATGGCTACAGAGACTCAGATGTTTTTGGAAATGGAATTGAACTCTGTCTACCAGATGGCGATAAGAGGACGCGAGAAGGAGAGCTTATTGAAGGACTTGCAGCAGCATCCCTTTCTAATGGCTTTGAGAGGCAAGATGGACGATCACAAAAGCAAAGATTATTGGTTGTGGCAAATCGGTTGCCTGTTTCGGCTGTTAGGAAAGGCGATGATTCATGGGCTCTAGATGTTAGTGTTGGAGGTCTAGTTAGTGCTCTGTTGGGTAAGCCAAAATACATAATTCCTTATATTAAAAAAAATGACTAGCAAATTTTGCTGTTGATATTTTCTTTTTCTCTGTAGGCATTGTTCATTTCTTTATCTTCTTAACTTATCTACTATATTTGAGCTTCTGTAGGGTTCTTATCTTCTGGTATGTGACTATGTGTGCTAATTGATGCCTTCTTATTTTGTTAAAGGTGTCAATGAGTTTGAAGCAAATTGGATCGGGTGGGCTGGGGTGAATGTAACTGATGAGATTGGTCAGAGATCACTTACTGAAGCTCTAGCTGAAAAGGTCTGTAAAAAAGGCCCCATTTTAAATTCTTGATGTAGCACTTGTCAACAAAGTGATATGTCTTGAGCGCCTCTACTTCTGTATACCACCTGTATATGGGGTTATCACAACAACATTAATAAAATACTCACTTCATCTAGAAGATCTTACCTTGATGCGTGCTATCAATTTTAAGACCTATATAACGACTATAATAAAAGGTTGATCTTTGATGTGCTTTATTGTTTACATGACTGCAGAGGTGCATTCCAGTTTTTCTTGATCAAGAAATTGTTCACCAATATTACAATGGTTATTGTAATAACATTCTATGGCCTCTTTTCCATTATCTCCCACTTCCGCAAGAAGACCGTCTTGCAACCACCCGCAGCTTCCAGTCTCAGTTTGCTGCATACAAGGAGGCAAATCAGTTGTTTGCTGATGTAGTCAATGAGCATTATCAAGAGGGTGATGTTGTCTGGTGCCATGATTACCACCTGATGTTTCTCCCAAAATGCCTTAAAGACTATAATAGTAAAATGAAAGTTGGTTGGTTTCTTCACACACCTTTTCCTTCATCCGAAATTCACAGGACACTGCCATCTCGATCAGAGCTGCTAAGAGCAGTTCTTGCTGCTGATTTAGTTGGGTCAGTCACTTACTCAATTCACAATACTTCTAACATGTCACAAATTGCTGAGGTATTGGAAACAATTATAACTTTTGAATTATGGTAAGGAAGACGATGGGTGTAATGAAGTGGACAAGTCAACCTAGAAAAAGCACCACAGATGCTTACCTATTGTACCAAGTAATGTTCTCAGTGCTGTTGTACCAAGAGATATTACACCTTAAATGAATCTAGAGGAAAAGAATATGAGCAGTCTTAAGGATGCAGAACATAACAAGATTGTCAGTGCACGGTCTAGATTAGTGTAAGCAGCCATTTTAGTCAATGCCTATTATCGGGGGGGTTCAACATATTGCGTGCAAACACTGGTAAATTTAACAAGCAACAAAGTAACGAGAATGAAGGTCATTTTTAAAGAAAACCAAACTGTCCATGTTTTTTTTGCCTCAAGAGGTTTAGGATGGAAAAATCTTATCGTTGTGATGGTGATGCATAAAATGGGGGTTTGAGAAGCATTCACAGGGAAACAAAGGGCTTGTGTTTTCAAATACCACCAGTAAATTACGAAATTCATCTTATTTGGAATTCATGACTAGTTTGTCTTGCCTTGAGAGGATTTGGAGTGTTCTTCCTTGCGTTAAGAGTTTTCAGCTGACTCAGGTTTTGTATTTTTTATTTTGACTACAGCTTCCACACTTACGATTATGCAAGGCATTTTGTTAGTGCTTGCACTCGTATTCTTGGGCTTGAGGGCACACCTGAAGGAGTGGAGGACCAAGGAAAGCTAACACGTGTAGCTGCGGTATATGAATCATTTATTAATAGCCCAAAATGTTATATATTTTTTCTTTTTTCATCACTTGCACTTGAGTCAAGTTTCCTCTTTAGCAAAAGGTTATGATAAGACATTGACTGGATCCTTTTGGATGAACAGTTTCCTATTGGGATAGATTCTGATCGGTTCATTAGAGCTCTTGAGCTTCCTCCAGTCAAGTGCCGTATCAAAGAACTGCAAGACAGATTTGCTGGAAGAAAGGTTTGTTCCAGTATAAAATCTTCGATAACCCTGATGCAGAATAATCTACAACATTCAATCAGTATAGCTCAAAATGTGGGATGCCTTAATTATTTCACCCCTGAAATTTTCGATCACCCTCAGTGCAACACTTTTGATGTATGCTTCCTCGTGAAAACTCCAAAAAAACAAATATAAAAGTAAATATAAAAAAAAGGTCAAAATAAATATATTATCCCAATTATATCTTAGTTTGGTTATTATCACAAAAAGATGACCGTCTATAAAATAGATGAGAAGACAGAGAATAAAGGAAGAAAATTGAAGAGAAGAAAAATGCCAACCTAAATCAACTATCTTTACTGATTTTTGGTGACCTGTTTGTTAATTGACAGGTCATGCTGGGCGTAGACCGTTTGGATATGATTAAGGGAATTCCACAAAAAATATTGGCATTTGAGAAATTCCTTGAAGAGAACCCAGACTGGCATGACAAGGTAGTTTTGCTACAAATTGCAGTACCAACCAGGACAGATGTCCCAGAGTGTACGTTCCTTGTCATCATACTTATCTCTGTTGTTTAGTTACAGCACAGTTTTGTCTACTATTGGATCATGTATTAAGTATCGCTAACCAGGAAAGTAACATATGGATTTTACAGATCTATTTGAGCTGTTGGTTTAAGTTCTTGATTTTGATGACTTATAGATTTTATGAAGGAAAATACTGCTAGTTCTCAAGAACATCTGAAAAAAGAAAGAAAGGAAAAAGGTTGATGTTTTTGGATTTGATATGCGAACATGTAATCCTGAGATTGAGACCAATTTAATGCATTTGAACTTTGCCGACTGCAACAAAAGGTCCTTAAAAACTTCTACAATTGCAGAAGCTCCTCCTCTCTAGAATCGAGATGGTCCTGTTAGCAGCATTATATCTTTCTAATCTTCTGTAAGATTGTGCCTCCTTAATCTCTCGCTTATCTTCTCCATTCTCCCATTTCTCCTCGATTCAGATGCAACCCTCTTCCGCTTCTAACATCTTCTTAGCTCACTCACCTTCTGTTTTCGTATCATGTGAAGAGTCTTCTGATCTGACATCTTTTGTTTAGAGAAAAAGATTCTGATTATAGTAAATTAACCCTAGTTTAACAGTGATGAAGTACAAATATCTGATGTTTACGCCTGCGAGAAGTCCTTTGGATATCAAAGATTCACATGACAGATTTGAGTTGACTGAATGAAGGAGAAGATCTGTTTTTACAGGAGTAATGTTGATGGCAAGATACATCATGAGTTTGAACCCTGGCGGTGAACCAAATAAACCAAATCTAGTACTTAGGAGGAGAAGGATAGGGGTTAACCTATTATTTGCTGAGTTCGAAGTTGGAAATAGTGGATTTCTACAACAACTATTACACCTCAGTCACAAACAAGTTCTGCTATAGGAATCCTCAGTGACCACGTTACTCCATTTAAACAATCTCAGGCTGAGTATGTCCTAACAATGTCTATATTGCTTGGATTCATCATGAAACTGGCTTGTCTTATGCTGGTGAATTTCTGGAAAAAAGATTTTATTCGAAGTGGCAAAATTAACATCTCTTAAGCACAATAGTTAATAAATTTTCAAGATATTTTGGAATTGAATCATTTATTTTTACTGAGAGTTTCTCAAGTTATTAGGCGTTATGTTTAAAGTATCGTCAAATTATCATTGAAAAAGATTATCCAGAACTTCTGATATTTAAACTTAACTTTGTAAAGCTAAACATAAAACCAGTGTATGGGTATTAAGATATATTATTGCCCTTGAAGCCTTGTAATTGGTTAAACATGCAATTATCATGGGATTAATCTCTCTGATTGTTAGTGGTTGCCTCTTTTAACCTGTTGGGCAGATCAAAAGCTTACGTGCCAAGTACATGAAATTGTGGGACGTATCAATGGAAGATTTGGAACTCTAACAGCTGTCCCGATCCATCATTTGGTCTGTCTCTTGTTACTTAATAATATGAATATACTTGTTGATATTAATGTCCATGTATACCTGTTTTCTTCATGCTAGACTCTAATGGTTTACATATTGGTTCTGTTGATACTTCCCATAAAGTCCTAAGTTGGTGTAGCTTGTTTTAGTTTATTATATTCATATTCTTCTGCATTTGAGAATTACTCTTTTTTAGAAATTTAAATTTTTGGGCGTTGTAATTTCTGGAAGTTTTGCAGTTTCTTAAAATGTTGAATCAGTCTAATTTAGTTCATTCTATGTCAAGTGGGTCTTCACAGTTACTTGAGTCTGAAAGTAGCTTAACAGGTTATTGGTTATTCCCAAAGTTGGTTGTTTATCTTTTATCTTTACAAGAAATGACCAAGTGTCTCCTTTCCATTTTAACACTAAATCATAACGATCAAATGATAAAGGCTCAAATAAAAAAAAGAAAAAGATCTAATAATAAAGGTCTTAAAAGAAACATTTTTGAATCTTCTGATGCAATGCTGACATTAATACCTATGTCTTTCATGGAGCATTTTAGAGTTAGAAGAATTTTACAGGTGAAGTATTCAACATTTGGCACTTTCCAGCAAATCTTAGTAATTTCGCGATTCGATCCTGAAACAATACAATTAAAAAACTAATCACTTGCCCAAAATGTTGAATATTTACTTATAGCCTGTTTGGCCAAATTTCTAAAATCAACTTATTTTGAGAAGTGTTTTTTCCAAAAGTGCTTTTCAAAAGTAGTACTTTTGGTGAGAAGTAATCTGGTGTTTGACCAAAAAATTTTAAGAACACTTTTGAGCAGCAATTAGTATTTGACCTAACTTTTTAAAAGTGCTTCTAATTGTATTTTTCTCAAAAGTGCTTTTCAAAATAGTAGTTTTCGGGGAAAAACTATTTTTTTTAAGCTTCTGAAAATCAGCTTTTGTTACTCCCCAGAAACACTTATTTTCTCCCAAAAGCTTGGTAAAAAACGTCACTTTTTAAAAATAAGTACTTTTCGGAAAAAGCAAGCACTTTTTGCCTCCCAAAAGTTTGGCCAAACAGGCTATTAATAAGGGTAAAGTGAGAGATTGGTTTCCTTGAAGTAAACTCTTTCCCTTCATTCGTTGCCACTTCCCTCTCAGCACCAAGTTACTCACGCTGAATTTGGACGTCACACCCCTTCATTCATTGATTTTCCCTCCATTCCTTTTCGTCAATCCATTCCACCTACCCCTTTCCTTTACTGATGCTCAAATATGGTAATTAGTTCCTTTTTCCCTACCGGGATTGACATGACTCAATTTAATTTTGAGCCAAAAACTTGCATTTTTTACATTAAATAGTAGGAAGTTAGGGATCAAATCATAAAAAGATACGAATAAGGTATGAAGTGCAAACATGCACACTAGGAGCGCATTAAACTCAACATTTGGTGACCATAGGAGCGCATTAAACTCAACATTTGGTGACCATCTTTTTTCCTGTACTCTTACTTAGTCTCTAGATTTACATTTTCAACTTATATTTTTCTTCTCCATAACCTTATGATTCCGGAAACTTGTAAGAATTTCAAGATACTATTGGTGTCAATACTCACCTAGTTAGCATGAATATTTACGTCTTTCTAGGGTAAAATGTACAGATGGGCAGCACCAGGCTGCTAATGAAGTGGGTGAAAATCACAGGAGACATGAGTCACATGACAAAAGACGCTGGGTTATTTCTTTGCATCTATTTAATGGGTGAGTAGAGTTAACGGGTGATTGTGCTGGTAGAAGTAGCCGATAGCCCATAGTCGAGGTGTGCACAAACTGGCATGGATACCACTATTATAAAAAATGTAGAATTAGACATGAGATATGGGAATTTTGAATGTTAAGGCGGAAAACACCATGGCAATTTTACTTCGGTGGGAACTATAATAATCGAAATATAGAAGACATAATGAAGATCTTCACCATTTTTAACTCATACCCTGCAAAATTTAGAATAAATGACCCAGAGGAAATGCGGGGTTGGTTAGAAAGGCCCTACTCCTTCATGCTTAACTAGAGGTCTCAGGTTCGAGTAATGGGAATTGAGTGCTTTACTTAACCCCCTGGGCTACAAAATCCGAATTAGTCAGTCCAAAAACGGGTACCTTGACATCTGGTGGAAACCCAAAAAAGTTCTTGCGTTCATTACGTCAATATAGAAACTCAATTGAACCTTGAGCATGAGGACAAATGGTCATGCACTTGGAAAATTTAGAAATTTTATTATATTAAAGATGAAATAAATATTGCGGCAGATGCAAAAGGATGCTGTTTACTCTTGAGAGGTCATTCAAGTAATTTCGGATAAATCTTGTATAAAGATTTATTGGCATATAGGAGTAGCTATGAGTACACCCATTTGTCGTCTTCTAAATTGTATTTAATATGCATATTTAAAGTAAAGGACAAAACTATAAATTTGCTTACCTTCAAGACAACTCTTGGTCAACTCTTCTGCATGCAATCTTTGTTTGACAAACTAAAAATTAATACACATAGTGGTCGGTATGTTAGAGATTAAGCAGTTTGGTTTGCAAACCTTGCAATGCTACAACTTTCTGCTAGATAAATACAGTCAAAAACTCAATTAGGTAATGGATGCATATTCAAATCCTCAAAAGTATTATTTTCGTGCTTCAAATGCTAGCTACATTGAGGCATCGGGTTGAGTACTGCGTACTTGATTTCTGAAATGGATGCAAAAAAAAAAGAAGAAAAGATTACTCTTAATTCTTACTACTTCATGGCAGAGAAAAGTCCCACACTTTGATTTCTGAAATGGATGCAAAAAAAGAAGAAAAGATTACTCTTAATTCTTACTACTTCATGGCAGAGAAAAGTCCCACACTTTGATTTCTGAAACGGATGCAAAAAAAGAAGAAAAGATTACTCTTAATTCTTACTACTTCATGGCAGAGAAAAGTCCCACACTTTGACATTACTTTACTTATCAAAAGATTAAAAAAAGCCCAATACTTTGACATTAGTTTACTTATCAAAAGATAAAGAAAGTTCAATACTTTGACATAGTCTATAACACTAATCAGTAACATAAAGTAGGCTGAATTTTTTTTTTTGAAAAGTATTGGGCTGATTGGTTGATGCAACATTTCTGCGTGAAGGGTTCCGTCAATCATATCTTCTCTGAATGGCATTCTCATTTGCTTGCTTTCAATACTTAATTACATCTTAATCAAAATGGTTGCATCATTATACTAAAGGCTTGGTTCTTCTGTGTTTTCTCTTTGGTTTCAATAGTACAATAATTAGAAAATATATTGCTCTTGAACCGGGAAAACTTTTGTCTTTCTTATCTATTTCGCTAGAATTGGAAATCCTCTGAATAGATTTCCTGTGTGTTATTTTCCTAAGCAAGCTTTTTTTTATAGATGGAATTTGTCAATTACTTTTTCTCCAGGTATATAGAACTTTACTTAATAGGCCTAATCGCTGAGATTGGTGGTCAGGGAACTTAGTCAATTGACAGGATCAACATTAAGTTTTCAATTTCACTGTTGTTGCTTGAATACTGTGAGAGATGGATCTTGGGCCTAATTCTACTCCAAAAGCTAGCTCGTGAGTTAGTTAGATGAAGTGGCGGATAACAAGAGAAAAAAATTTTGAAAAGGAAAGGGTAATAGTTGACTTCTATGAGAAATTTGTTATAGAGGGTGATTTTTATTTATTTATAAATAATTTTTAGGGTTAAGTCAACTAAAGTTTATTGATATACACCAAGATGGTGTTAGGTTACAGAAGCATTGAGTACATGTGATGTTATGGCCTCAAGAATCAAGCCAACTATCTACGAAACAAGGATCTTCCTCTTTACACTAAAATAAGCTGAAGGATGAATTTGTGAGTTTAAGAATGAGTTCATGTATCCTTCCAAGGTTATCCTGTCCCTTTATCACCATCCCAGTTGCTGGTGTTTGATTTTTCTTATTCTAATTTCAGCCTATTCTGCTACTCATTCTCGTCATTCCTGTTGTGCTTTATGAGTGATTGCCGTAACTTTGTAAAGATTCTAATCCTGTTATCTGTATACTTACAGGATCGTTCTCTTGATTTTTATGCACTATGTGCGCTTTATGCTGTCACTGGTACTTATTCTTGTTCCTTTACAAGTAAATTGTTTCTTATCTCCCTTTATATTATACTGGAAATGAATTTAATATGGTTAGAAGGTGGAAAACATAGTTGAGTTCTTCTGATAGTGATAGAGTAGGGGAAGATATACAGAACGGGAAAAAGGAAAACATCAATACATCCTCAGGGGTTTGCCTGCTCAACATCTGAACAAATTATGTCCATGTATGATACTACTTGCGCTGACATATATGTAGAGGACAAAAAAAAAATTAGATGGGTCACCAAGAAAACTTATCTTTATAAACAAGAAAAGACAAGTTGGTATATTTCTTGCTTGTGGCACATAACGATTGCTTTCTTAAACATTTTAGTTCTCTTTAAATTCATACTACCAAATTTTATGATGTTTTTTATAATACTTATAAGTTTTAAAATGATAATTGTTCCTCAATTTACTTCTCGGCCCTTTTCTCACTTTTTTCTTTGTTTTGGGAATTATTAGATGTTGCTCTAGTTACATCCTTGAGAGATGGGATGAATCTTGTTAGCTACGAGTTTGTGGCCTGCCAAGCATCCAAGAAAGGAGTCCTAATTCTAAGTGAGGTACACAATTATCTCTTTTCCCTTGGAATGTGATTTCACTAATAACATTTTCAGAATCGTACATTGGTTAAGCATGTGACCTATTTCTCACAACTTGAGTTAGCTTTTCGAATAAAGTTAGGTCTTAGGTTTAAATTTACAACATAGAATCAGAGCCAGACCCATCCTTGATCTTGGGTTACCTAATGTACGGTCAGACATGTTATGTTACTCCATACTCCAGATATCCAGCTTTGAGTGTGCGGGAAGGGATGGGGCTCAGTAATATCCCACATTGGTTAAGTGTATGATGGTGTAGTCTCTTTATATGATTTAGCTTTTTTTGGGATTAAGTTAGTCACTATGTCCATCTTACCAACAATGGTCTTAGTAGCAAAGTAGCTCCAATAGATTCTTAATGTCATGCCTAAGAAGATACAGAGATAGTACTGGAAAAGGTTTGTCTAGTGTTGATAACGAGTATACCTCAACATGCTAAAAGGGAAATATGATAGTATCTATTTTGTTGCTTTTATTTCTACTTCAACTTATTTATGCAAGGTTATATTAAATTCTATAATTCAGAAGTCCATTGGAATTTGATTCAGGATGGAAAGTGGAATCATATTCCTTAGATAAACTCTTCGTTCCTCTAAGTATTGTTCTCTAATTATCAGATTGTTACTGGACATGTAGGCGTGCTATAGAAATGATTTGAGCGGCACATTCTTGCGTAAAATTTTCGTAATTACAGTTTGCAGGTGCTGCACAGTCTCTTGGTGCTGGGGCTATTTTGGTAAACCCATGGAACATCACTGAACTTGCGTCTTCAATTAGTTATGCTCTAACAATGTCAGCACATGAAAGAGAAAAACGACATCACCATAACTTCTTGCATGTCACTACTCACACTTCCCAGGAATGGGCTGAAACATTTGTAAGGTATGTCCTTAATGTGTCGGAGCATCTCTTATGATTTAGACTCCTCACCTTTATATTCATGATAACAAGGGATCCCTGCTTAGGTCCCACATTATGTACTTTTCTCATTGTTGAAGTGTGTGACTATCTCATCTAAAAACTTAAGCGGTTAGAGGGAGCACACTTTTGTTTACGAAATTATGTCTTCAACACGCCCCCTAATGTGAGGGCTTAATTCTTTATTATGAGCCAAGCACATGGAAATTCTTTTTTTATAATGGACAGTAGTGAGACTCTGAAACCATGTTGAAGTGTATGACCATCTCATCTAAAAGCTTAAGCTGTTAGAGAGAGTACATTTCTATTTACTAAATTATTTTTTCAACGCACGTCTTTTGAAGTCTAATCAATAACAATATCAAGAAACAATCACAAGAAAAACAATTTGCTCAGAGGCTCTTTTAACTACTTTTGCCCAATCGTCAGTTTTAGTGCAATCTGATGCTACTATTTTTTTCTATGTAGTGAACTCAATGATACAGTTGTTGAAGCTCAACTGAGGACTAGACAAATTCCACCTCAATTTCCGTTCGAAGTGGCTATTGAGCGCTACTCGCGATCAAATAATCGATTGCTCATATTGGTATTCTTTTTCCCTTCACCAAAATTAAAAAATGTATATCTGCACTTTTCTTTTGTAAAATCGTAATTTCAACCAGTGATTAAATTATCTTAATGTATATTTTTATTTATGGTCTTAGTACTTGGTGTCAACTCAAAGGATCAACAACCAGGAAATTGGTGCAGTATGACACTGCTGCTAAATTCTACATTCTATCGGAAGATGAAATTTATATAATTAGAAAATTCATAAAAGCAGAAAATGGTTGAAAACCATGCGTTTAGCCATTATGTATTTCCATATACAGGAAGCAGCTCATGCTAAAGCTATTGTAGCTGCTCATATGTCAATCTCTAGGGCTCGCTTTGCTTAGTTTTGTTATTTCCTTTGCCTTCTTACACCATTTGTATGGCTTTCAGTTCATAAATTTCAAAGGAGGAAATGGAACGATTAAACAGATAGCTGTTTTAACTAGAAACTGATGTCTCTGTATCCTTTCATTTGTTCATTACTGCTGCACGTCCATGTTATCTCTCGTTACTACTATGGCATCCCAACCAAATGACAATGGAGTCTGTTGTTATGTGTTATTGCCCAACAAATATTTGAAGTAGCACAAGGTGCTGAACTGGCTTTTGTTAAAATATGTCTCTTGATAAAATTATGCTGTTAATATCTCCATTAAATGTTTGTTACGCTGTTATATGTCCATCAAATGTTTGTAATATCAAAAGGATGATGTGGTCTTAAGAAACTATCCCTGTAGGGTACACACAATGCTGTTCCATAAGATTATGCATTTGAAGAGTTTTTGCACTAGGATGCTTATTTTCTTTTTCTGTTACCATGTCTCACCTTTTCTCAAGGTAGGGGTAAAGTCTGCGTACACACTACCCTCCCTAGACCTCACTTGTGGTATTACACTTGGTATGTTGTTGTTGTTTTTCTTACCATGTCTCACCTACCTATGCAATTAACTGAGTACATGGTAGTTCTGATGTTGCTGTTTTCTTAAAGTCATTTTTGCTTTCAAAAATAACTTTCTTGGCCTTTGTCTGCACGAGAACAAAAAGTTCTATCAGCTTTTGTCATGATATTTATTAGTTAAAAAGTTATTTTTCCTTCAGTGCATCCACTTAATCTGTTTTATTCCTTTGATTTGAAAGTGGAAAAAATAAACTATTTTAGGATGATGCCTAATATCCCTTTGTTAGTTTATAGATTAGTCTATTGGGCCTGTTGGAAGTTGAGAAGGACTGTATCAGAGAGCAGTAATCAAGCTAACTGTCCAATTTACTGTATTTTGTTTGCTCTAAGCTATTTATCTCATTTACTGTGTGTTTTTGTTGCTCCTTATTATAGTTACAAAAATGTTGAATATATAGATGATGCAGACAGGTGATAAGCAACTTTGTAGTTCCCCTAATAAGAAATACTTGGTTTTGACGGTAATTTTCTGTAATATAGGGTTTCAATGCCACATTAACAGAGCCAGTGGATCCCCAGGGAAGAAGGATTGATCAACTAAAAGAAATGGAGCTTAAGTTGCATCCAGATTTAAAAGAACCTCTAAAAAAGCTTTGTAATGACCCAAAGACGACAGTAGTTGTTCTCAGTGGAAGTGACCGAAATGTTCTTGATGAGGTTTCCCTCTTTCACAAGTTAATGTCTTTCTTTTAGCATTTATGTTCATTCACTGACTTCTTCTACAGAATTTTGGAGAATATAAGATGTGGTTGGCTGCTGAACATGGAATGTTTTTGCGACGAACAGAGGGGAATTGGATGACTACGATGCCTGAAAATCTAAGTATGGATTGGGTTGACAGCGTGAAGGTGAAGCACTGTATTTTTGAACTTGAGTTATCTCAAGTTTGTTTAGTTTTTGTAATCAAAGTCTATCTTCTTTGTTTCAGCATGTATTTGAGTATTTCACTGAGAGGACCCCCCGTTCTCATTTTGAGCTTCGTGAGACCTCACTTGTTTGGAACTATAAATATACAGGTCATTAATTCATGCCCAATTTAGGTCCATCTTTAATCAAATAAATGTCCTTATGTTTATTTGTGGTTTCAGACTCCTAATTCTTTTAATGGGTTCTGAGCATGCAGATATTGAGTTTGGAAAACTTCAATCAAAAGATCTCTTGCAACATCTGTGGACAGGCCCAATTTCAAATGCTTCTGTAGATGTTGTCCAGGGTAGTCGATCTGTTGAGGTTCGAGCAGTTGGTGTTACTAAGGTCTGTTCTGGTGCTCCTAGAATGTCATTTTCCATTAAATTGATTATTTTCTTATGCAAGCTTGTTTTTGTACAGGGGGCAGCAATTGATCGTATTTTGGGAGAAATAGTGCACAACAATGACGTGAAGACACCAATCGATTATGTTTTATGCATAGGGCACTTTCTGCCAAAGGTGTGTTTTTTTAATGTTATGTTTGACAAATCCTGAATTAACTGTTAAATGATCTATGTGGATGAAATTTATGGCCAACTTTATATATGCTTTAGCGGTCTGAATACTTTAATCTGTTAAATTGCAGTATGGGAAATCCACTTTGACCTAGAAACTTTGTGCATCATATAACTTGGCACGGTTTTTATGGTTGGATTTTGTGGAAGATTCCATCTTAAGAAGATGTTCCTACATAAATGTGCTTTCTCTTTTGTATGGCTTGGTCAGAGCTTCGCTAATTGAGAACGAGAAAATAATATGAACATGCCTATGTGTTTTCTTCAGTTCTATACAGCTTCCCGTGCCTTGTGGTAGTTATTCAGTTAAATTATCACTTGATCCTAGTTTGTTTTACTTGCGTTCTATTTTAGCTCATCCAACAAATATACAACCTCTTAAATGGTAGCTTCCACCATGGTAATACTGTGTATTCACTTTATACTTCTACTTCAATGTTACTTTGTATTTGATGCAACATCTTGATATCTTCTCACGTCTTCCAATTAGTATTTGACATATATATACTGAACTCCGTTGTAGTAACTCTCATTCAAATGTTTCTCTTAAACTGCTTAAAAGTCAGGGCAGGACTTAGAAAATTGAATGGAGTGAGTACTAGTTTGGTTGTTCAAGTTGTTTGGTAGACGAAACTGCTCCTGCTTATCGAAGCCTGGTTTTGGGCAAAAGGCTTACTGCTTCCCAAAAGTTTCATGAGGTCCCCAGCTGCATCCAAACTTGCAAGAAATTCTGAAGCCCATTTCAAATGCCGGTTCCAATAACTGGGGAAATTTTTCCTTGCATATTTCACGTTTTCAATCATCACAGTTTCAGGAGTTTGTGGAATCTCAGCAATGAAATCAGTCCTCTTAAGTAGCTTCCTTGATGGATTTTTTGAACAATTAAGGAATAGAAAAGAAGGCACAGCTAAACGAAAGCTTAAAGCCGAAGCAATGCTCCAAATGGAAATACTGTTACTAGTTGATGCAACAGAAAGAGGAAGGAAGTTAAAGGAAAAAGAAAAATTGTAGGGATGCGGCCAGTGATAGATTCTCAAATCTGAGGTTTCAAAGATGGAGATATCTCCGATAAAATTAGGCAAAATGTTCTTCCAATAGTTCCTCGATGGCCTTTCCTAGCTCTGGCTTTGTGTTCATCAGTTCTGTCGAGGGAAATTCTGCATCAGGGCCTCCTGGTGCTTCCATTAGAATTAAAAAAGAAAACATTAATCTCAAGCATCTATGGTCCTAAGTCATCTATCTTCTCTGCGTTCGAATTTCATAAATTCAATCATGTCCACTCAATGGCCTAGTGTACTTTGACTTCAGAAAGGCCGGTTAGAATATCTTTATGACATCTACCACCATGATACTTTTCTTCCACTTTGTCACCTTGAGAGAAACAACAGATGGGGTAAAACCCATCCTAGGTGAGTTGGATCCTAGGCACTTTTGACCGAGAACAACAGAACCACCCTGCAGAGCCTTCTAAAGTTCAGGGATCCTTACACAGCTTTTTCTTCAGTTCTTCGAGCAATTAACAAAGATTGTTGGAGTCCCTACTGATCTCTAGTTCACACTACGCCTCTTTGACGTTCTCCACTTCCTTGGCTCATGTAGTCTGTGTGTGTATGTATTTTTTTTTAATTTTATTATTTCTTTTTTATAACCATGGTGTTTGGGCCAGCTTCGTGTACCTCGACTAATTCCACGGGATACTTGCCACCTCCCACCAGCAATAGGTACCAGAGTCCACCAAGGCTAGGGCAAATG
Organism: Datura wrightii; assembly: GCA_035772735.1. Classification (NCBI taxonomy): domain Eukaryota; kingdom Viridiplantae; phylum Streptophyta; class Magnoliopsida; order Solanales; family Solanaceae; genus Datura; species Datura wrightii. The sequence goes on along the minus strand of JASDFA010000008.1, from coordinate 114,590,249 downwards.
AGAAGAAATCACCTACTAGTGTTTTTTGTCTCTGCTGGGATTTGAACCTGAGTGCTCTGGCCTAGTGTTCTTAATCCACTTCATTGATCACTTGGCCACACCCTTGGGTGCTCTAGCCTCTGGGTATATTTACTGTCCGTATTAAGTTTATGGAACATTGACATCATAGTCACCTGCATTGGCTTCCATATCCACTACAAATCTTTAAAAGAGAAATGGCTTTGTTACCCATCTGGTAAATATGATAGCAGATTCTTGCCCACCACTAACAAATAAAGTTTATGCTTCAACAGAATAGCAAGCGAACCTCAGTTTCTAGAAGGCTCCCGCTTAGGTGGGTTCAGGGGGAAAGCGAATGAAAACAGCTTTAGCCCCTCATTAGAGATGCTGCTAAATGCTCCAGTTTTCTGTTCTCATATGAGGCTGGAGAGTGGATTGGCATTAGGTCGGCACGAAGTGATTCATCATATGCAATTCCAATAGGCCTTCAATTTGCCCCTACCCTAGCTCTATAATCCACCTGTCTTCCCCAGTCTCTGAAAGCCCTCCGGTGGCCTAGCCGTCTTTATCCAAGATCCAAATCCTAGTCACCCCTAGACATGCAGAGACTTCTTTGCTCCGGGCGCGTCTTCTTATGCTTCAATAGAATGCTAAGACTAAACAGAGGAATAGAAGACTGTTTTTGAATCTTCTGAACATGGTCTGGAATGTTGCCAACCTTAGATTTCTTATGAAGAGGTATTCCTCAAACAGTGGTTGACCTTATATGGTTCCATTCATTTCTCTTGAAGCTTTGAACCATGCATCATGTCTAGGAGCCATGGATTTGATGCAACTCGCCCATGGGAACTTTTCACAAAAGGCCTCGATAATGCCAGTGGCACTGGTCAGCCACTGGTCCTTCACTTCCTTAAGGGCACTGGTATGACATAATGTTGGAGGCTTTCCTCCACTATCACTGTGACTGTGTAAACAGTCTATCTTAGAGCAGATCTTTTTCATTTCTGTTTTCACTACCCAATTTATCTGATATTCAAAGTTGTGAACGATCTAGACTATGTCTCAGAAGGCAGTTATAAAGACAAAACAGCCACTACTGCTGGTATATATTACTCGGACTCTGAGAAAATGCCTACAGGTGCGTGTCAGATCCTCCAAAAGTAGTGCATTTTTGGAGGATCCGACACGAGTGCGACAGCATGTTTGGAGACTCTGAACAACATAGCTGCTGGCTTATCCAATCTCTGTCATTTCCATTTTCACTACCCAAGTCATCTGATAATCCAAGTTGTCGAATTCACTCTAGACTGTTTCTCAGAAGGAAGTTATAAAGACAAACAGCCACTACTGCTGGCTTATCAGGAGAAATTATTTGAAATCAAAATCTTCAGGATTGGGTGATTGGTGAATCTAGGTAAAGGTCAAATCATAAGTTTGGTTCTCTATAAGGTCCCAAGCATTGTTTCATCAGTAGCCCAGTTAATACTAGATAAGTCATACCTCTATTTCAGAGGTAAAGGTGATCACTTGTTCAAGTCGATTCCATATGAGAGAAACAACATCAGTGGGATATTATACTCAAACATAATTCCAATGGTACCAAAGGCAGACTTCTCTCTGGACCCCCATAATGCAAGCAAATTTTGTCCAAGCCAGTTGTAGCTTTTGGGGGGCCGAGTGTGCCTTCAGTTACATCATCAGCCTGTTTGTCTATTTTCTGTAGTAATTTGCTGTTTCTCACTCCCTCAGTCTAGTCTTTTTCATTACCTGGTATTATCCTCATTAGTTTTTGAAGCATGAACCTGTAATAACGCTTCACATGTCACATTATTGTCCGGTTCAATGGACCTCACGGATTTATTGATTGGACTCATCACTGAGCCCAAAGATGTGCTTTTAACATGTCGGTTTCAACTTTACTCTTATAGTCCAGCACTTCCCTTTCTGATATTCTACTTTAAAAGACTTGCAGCTAGCCTTTCTTGGCAACTCGCTGGGAGAAGCTTGATAACCTTTTTTTCATGCCCTCCTTGCCAACAGCTTCACATTCAGTCCCCTCGAGGCTTTAACGTGCCCCCATCATATTGCTGCAGTCCAACTCTAATTCCACATTATAACAGTCTGATACGTACTTGCAGATTATTGTTTGCTTTGGCTCAATTGACCTCACGGGTTTGTCTGTCCCACAATCAGTGTTATGAAAGGTGCTCGCCTCTCGCCTTTGGCAACATGGCGAGGCGAGGCGAGCTGCTGTCGCCATCCTCCATCATGGCGAGGCGAAATCCAAAAGGCGCTCTAATGGCGCTAATGGCGATGAGGCGAGAAAGGCGTCGCTTTTTTATTTTTTTAAAAAAATTTAGGGCTTTAAACAGTTAAAAATCTTTTTATGGTTTTAATTTCACTTTTCAATTACCAGCGGCTGTCTTCCCTACTTCGCAACTCTGAGGCGAGAAAGACAGTGACTTCTCCTTCTTCTTCTCGCTTTCTCCAGACTCCAGGACCAGGTAAGCTTCTTAGTTCTTCTTCTTCTTCTTCCTCAGTTCTTTTTCTCTTTTCTTCTTCTTCTTTCTTCTTTCTTCTTTCTTCTTCAGTTCTTCTTCAGACTTCAGTTTTTTTTTTCTCCTTCTTCTTCTCGCTTCTCTAGCCTCTGGTTTCTTGAGTTCACTGTTCTACACAGAACAGACTCTGTGTCTGGCTGTCTGCTCTTCCACTGCCCTTTTTTTTTAAAAACAAATTAGAGTCTTTTTATTTTTACTTCAGCCCAACTAAATTTATTTAATGTATATATCAATCAATTAATACAGTAATTAATTGGCAATTCCAAACTAGTACTATCTATTTTTAGTTTTTGAATTAAAATATTCGCTAATATGTTATTGCTATTGAGATTTTGATTATTTATATATGCAATTAAATATTTTAATTTTTTGATATTAATTGACGCCTCACTTCAAAAAGGCGAGCGCCTTGTCGCCTTTTATCGCCTTTCACCGTCCAAAACACTGCCCACAATGGTTCCAAGCCTTGCTCTTATACAGGATTTTGAAAGCAGAAATTGCAAAACGTGACAAGGTCCATGGAGCTTGAAGCAAGAAGTAAAACGCATGCTTCTTTGAAGTAAGCTCACAATTCACGACATTAAGAAAATAACCAAAATACAGTTATTTAGTAATATAATGTGTAATTGCCCCCAGGGGTTAGCTCAATTGGAAAAGGTTGTGGGACTTGTATCTCTGATCACAAGTTCGAGCTTTGGGCCAATGGAGATAAGTCCAGTATCTAAGTGGATAGGAGTAGAGGGGTGGACTCATCATCCTCGAGTTTCGTAACATGTGCTTGGCCCAAATGGTTAAAAAAAGGTCAAATTGCAATTAATGCAATTTCTAATATACAATAATGTCGATATTAATCCAACTCTTGAATTTGAGATTCGAAGAACCGACCGCTTGTTGGGATCATTCAGGTGTCATTTTTTGAGGCGCAAATTGTTTGGAGTGCAAACTTCTAAGAAGCCCATGCCTTCACCTTGAACCGATAATCCCCTGCTTCGCGTTGCCTATCGATTTAAGTGACAAAGTGATGGTTTTTAACAACACTGCTCTTGTAGTCCCAGACCTTCCTCTCCCAGGGACTTTAGGAACTCGTGGGTTAACTTTTTGTTGACTGCTCGCTGGCGAGAAGCTTGCAAGACCCTTTATTCCCATCCGCTTCCCAAGAAGCTCTGTAAAGGGCCTCACTGAACCTGACCGCTGGTAGCTTCATTTTGCCTCCATCTTTTAATGTTGCTAATGAAAAATTGTTATATACCACTCGTTCATTTATGTACAACTCGTGGTTCTTGCCTTCTTTCTTGTGTAGTTCATTTGTTAACGAACACTTAGCTTGCAATAAACTGTTCTGTTTCAGGATGAAGATATTTATTCATTTTTTGAGCCAGAGCTTTCAAAGGTTCCTCATGGACAAGCAGCAACCACGAGAAACAAGATAGCTAACCATCTCAATAGAAATACTTCAAATCATTCAGCTGGTAAAAGTGGGAATCGGGCAGTTAGTTACAAAGGTTCCCAGCAGGCTTCAACCTTAGACAAGAAAGCTGGAAGTAACGGAAATGGGAATTGGTGGTCCATGATGCGTGATAGAATGACAGTTCATGAAGGGTCATCAGTTCTTGACCTCAAGGCTGATAACTACTTCTCTTGTGCAGTTGGTAGAAATTGCTCTATTGCCAGATACCTTCTTGGTTCATCAGCTGATGTTGTGACCCTATTGAAAGATCTGGCCTACAATTCATCTTGCAGAGCTGTTTCTTCGTACAAGTAGAAGTCTACTATTTGAGGTACATTCATATTTTACTCATTTCAGGTACTGTGTACCTCGTCACTAAATATCTTGGGCTTATTTAGTATATTATGAAACTAGTCCATTAGCAAAAAGTTGCTAAGCCTACTGCCACTACAAGCCTTGCCAAATTGAGTCTGATGGTTGGCCTTCGTCTCTTGGTTTTTGTACTCCATCAACAAATCCTACCCTTAAGAATTATAGTTTCTAACACAGCCTGTGTATCAAGCTAGACAGGACAAATAATGAAACTGCTGATATGGCCATTTTCTTTTTGGTAGTTTTGTTTCTTCACACAACTGTAAGATTGTTTATCCTTTTATCCATATTAGTTGACCTACTTTCTCTTTGTGTCTGTCACAATTTAGTTGATCACTGTCCTCTAAACTGGATAACTTTTTCAATTGTGGTAATTAAAGCAAAACGTTCTAAAGCTACTCAATATTATCTTGATGCATGTAACATCTTTTTGGTAAAAGACAATTTGTTCAACATCATAATGGAATAAATCAGAATAGAGCAGGATGGACATAGAGGATTCATATAGCTTACCCAAAACTAATATGGGATTGAGGCACAGTTGATTGCTTGATTCCACATTTAGACATTTTTAGATTGGTTTAACAATTTATTCAACACTCTGGGTATGTTGTATTGATATATGAAGGTACTTTCAGGAAACCTGCATTCTAACTAATTTGAGAATTTGTTATCTGAATAAAGGAAGATCTCCAACATGTTGTAATAGGATACAGTTCAGCCTTTAACTTGATTATTTGACAGGGAACAAGTACGATCACATCTAACTTGCTGATACAGCCAAGTTAATACTGCACCACGATGTTTTTAGACCGTTATTGTCGAGTTTAGCTTATGTTTTGTCAATATGTTGATAAAGTATTGGGACATGGTTGGCACTATCTATGACTATCTTATGTGCTCTTTTGGTCTTAGCTCATCTGATGTGCTAAAGCTCTGTAGGCTTTCAAGCGATGGCTGGGGTGACTGCTGATGCTGCTTCATATTTACGTGCAAACAGACATGGGGAAGGATAGTACAAGCGCCTTCATTCATGTTCTTGTAGGAAATTTAGTGGAATAAATATCCCAGTTATCGTGGGATTTGCTTGTAAACGCTTTCCTTTTAGTTGTGTAATAGAACCATATGCCTCTCCTTTTAATTTCCTCTGGATAGTGTTTTCTGCAAGGGCAATTGTTCTTCCAGAGTCGGTTTTTGTGCACAGTCCAGTGCATCTTTTCTTCTTTAAATCTGCACTTCTGATTGGTACGTAAATATTGGTTATATAGATTTGATTCACAAGAGTTACCAACACTGCTAAACACAGGTCGAAAAACGAGTGCCAAAACTGGCGGATGCTCTTGGAATTAAATCCAAGTACTTATCATGATATTGAATAATTCTACCACTAGATCACACATGTTTTCTTGATGAAATACTTTTGTTGTTTTTAACTTTTTATTTATACTCTTCAACTGCAGTTTCTTTTTTTTTTTTTTAAACATTGGGAGTTCTTTTTTATATTTTAGTTTCTATGCCATACTTACTCTATAAGCTCTATAAGTTGTTAAACTGGTAATAGTGATGTGTGTTTAACATTTAAGTGGTTTTTTTTTCTTTTGGAAGAATTACTGGACTAGCTAGGTTCTTGTACTGGTTAATTACAATGTGAAGCCTTCTGTCTTATCTTGAGATGATAAAATCATTGAATTCCTAATTTCATGTTAGCTTTCTCCTTTATGTTAGATCTTGGTTTACGCCCCCGTATGATCTAGTGATCAATGAAGTGAAGATGAAAATTATGATATTTCAAGTGCAAATTTGGGTGAAAGTAAAAATATTAGGTAATTTTTTCTCATATGTTCAAATAGGTATTCTATAAAATTAATAATTTGAAGTGTGTATAAAATTACACGAAGCACATGTATGCGCCAAATCAAATAAAATAAAAAAAAAATCTTAAAACTTTAAACTACAAAGATTATTCTTAAATGGATCTAGTAATTATATCATAATCTTTTCATAAATTTAAAAGATTATCGTTTCTACATTTGTAAAATCAAAATTCACATTATATCGGAAGCGGATATGGCGTTGCGATACCGGGTTCACCTACAATGTGAAACATAACTTGATGTGTAAAAATCATTAAAATTACAAGAAATCATAGGCCTGAACTCGTAATATTAAAATACAATAAATATAACGCCCAAAATTTTAATGATCGAATCCATAAAACTTAAATCTCGCATAGATCCCACTTGTGCATCTCAGACCTCTGACTTCTCAGAAATAATATATGTGCAAGCAGACATTATATCACTTTCAAAAACCTTACTCAAATCATAAAAAAGAATTAATTCTGTTTTTTTGGAGGGATAAGTTTAGATAGGAAGTCAAAGTCGCAAAATCTTAGAAAAGAAAAAGCAGGGCTGTGCAATTGGATGTTATAGAAATTCAAGAACCATCTTTTTCCATGAGAGTTGAAATTGAATTGTCAAAACTCAAAAGTGTGTGTATATATGTGGGGCAGTTTGAGCCAAATGACATTAGACTAATATATGGAATTGCAGAAGATGTGAGTTTGAAGTTCATTTGTGCACGCCTGGTCCTCTTTAAAGCTACTTCCACTTTTGTAAATTATCACATACTCTATAGGATAAAGAGTGCTAGCTAGTGAGTGAGCTCCATTCTAGTTTTTTTTATTCATGTGTCACTTACCCATCCCCAAAATTTTGGTGCTTTGCTTCTTTATAGTGTGGGGGAATCTACAAAAACATTCCAATTTTTTATTTTTTATTTTATTTTTGGTAACTCGATTCCTAGATCAACTTACATATGCTTTGATTACACCATCACCAGCTACGTATATCAAGTAATTTTATCCATTAAAATTAATATAGATTGAAATTAAAGAAATTCATTTAGTAATTTATCACTATTAAAATTTAGATCTTAAATCTCATAAAATTTTCATTCGCTTCATTGATGCAAAGATCCCTCAAAAGGATTAGTAAGCTACGTACCCCCATCTTAGTTGTAATGTTCTTTTCGAGAATATATAAGTCCCTAGTGTTAGCCCATATAATTGTTAGTAGATGAGCCTTAGGGTTTTAGGTAGTCTTATGCGCCTGGGTTTGCTGCTTCCTGGTTTGATTTGGACTAGGGTATTTTGTTCTTATCGTTGTTTTGGGGTTGCGTTCATAGGGGAGGATTGCCCAAGTCCATATAAACAAACCATCAGTCCATTCCCCAACCAATATGGGACTTTAACCTACTAACAACTAGAACACGATGATTGTATATTTACGTATTATTAAAATAAGATAGTATTATATTCTAACATGTGAGGAATTTCCGTTTGAGTTTTGACCTTAGCTAGTGCCAAAGTTTAGAAACCGGATGAAATCTGGCCTATGACAATATTGTAGTAGTAGTACAAGAAAGGGTGGACCAACAAAGATCGTCTTTCGATATGTACGTAGTTTAATCCACAAAGCCTTAATTACTACATCAAAAAGTAAAACTTAATGTTGCTTTTTCCCCTCTACAGTATTTCCTTAGCTGGGAGAAAAAGCTTATAAATGAAAGGGTCTTTGTTTTACTTGAAAATATGTTCAAGATAAGATGCTTCTTAATGAATCAAATATCTAATTTTTGTATATACTTATCACTAATTTAATCTTTTGTTTTCAATAATATAAAGTTCTGTCTCTCTCTCTCTATATATATATCAATAGCTAGCTATTTAGATACATTTTAACATATAATGACTCATTAAAAATTATATATAATTAATGACACCAAGTAATTTTTTTTTTCACTAATTGTTAATAGTATACGTATACTAGGTGCCTGAAAAATTGTAGCTTCAATTTTGTTTTGGTAAAAGAGTACCACCAAATTAAAATCTGTTGTTGTTGAGAAAATGATATGTACTGGAAATGATTAATGTTATTAACTGACTGACGTGATTGATGATATAGTAGCTCGATGTCTTTCACTAATTCCCAGCAAATTACAAATTGCAAACATTGAAGTCGTCGTTTGGATGAGTTTATAACTTATGATTTATAAGTTAAAAGTTATAAATTAGGATTTTTAACTTATGATTGTTGATGTATTTTCGTTATTTTTGATTAAAAACAAGTATTTAAAACTATTTTTTTTAATTTATCCAAACACTACAAAAATATTTAAAAATTATTTTAACTTAAAAATACTTAAAATAAATCAACTAACTGTAAAATTTTATATTTGTCTCCATCAACCACCATTGCATGACATTATTATTAAACAAATGCTGAATAGATTTAGCGTCCTTTTTAGAACAACAATTACACATGGATGGCTTTTAGGGAGCATTATACTCAATAAGGAATTTTTCAATGTAAATTCAGATTTAATTGAGTTTTAATGCGGATGTCAAAGTTAGGAAAACCAAAAAAAAATAAATTACACATGGATGGCCCATGAAAGCCAAATCTCTTGATAAAATCATCAATAGGAACTCTTTCTTTTAATAGTTAACATCATAAAGAATAAGACTATAAAAGGAATTTTCTTCCCCGTTAAGGTAGATTATTAGTAATTGCTCTTCTATAAATGTTATATATGCTTCTCTTCTTTTTAATCATTAAAAAAGCATTGTAATTTCTAAACTATGGGGACGTCGTTTTACCTAATTGACCTTTTCTCATTTCTTTTTTTAGTGCTCATTTAATCCTTTTTTTTATTTTATATATATATAAAAAAATCGTTGATAACATACATAAACCTGATAGTCAACTCATTCTTTTTTTAGTAAATAAATATTTATTAAGAATAAAAAAATGATCTCGACAATTTGGCATAATGTATATGTATTCAGATGGAATTGACATTTAATTTTTCACTTTCATAATCACAAAAAATAAATTTAAACGCAATTTTCTAAAGTTGAAAAATTTCCAACACAAAAGAAATTATATTAACTATTTATTAAAATTATCTTTAGAATATAGTGCAATTCATTTATAATGTATACACCATACGGTTCATCGTTCTCTATAGTTAATTTGCCTCATATTAAGCGCACGAAAAATAAAATAACTCCAAATAAGAGTAGGGGCATTATTGGAAGCATTCCAATTATTTGTGAGATTAAATTAGAAAAAGTGTTTAATACAATTAAAGCTAATATATAAAATGTAGTATATTTTCTTTCAAACTATATTCAGTTAATCTTTGGGAGATTATGAGAATCATAAATGTCGATGTTAAGTTGAAGATTAGATCGATCAATTTTATTAATAAGCTTTTCCATTTTGACTTTACGTTACATATATTTCTCTTGTTCTTTTAGTCTTAAAAATAAAACACAAATAAAAATGTATTAAGTGGTGAAAACGTGGGTTTATATAAATTTTATAGTAGGTAATTTTTTGGTTTAAAAAGACATTGATTCTGATGAAAAAAATTTATGCGTAAATACTCAATTTTAGACCAAGTGAGTTATAATATACAACATGGTAAAAAAAATAAAAATTACTACTAATAATATATAACATACATTTCGCAAGTTTTCAATACTAAAATTATTAAATAATTTGAAATTTCAACTATAGTGAAATGTCAGGAGTTCAAATTTGTTAACCTTAGTCGTGCCTTTCCCCGTCACTCTTTTAACTTTGTTAAAAAGGAAAAGGAAAAAAAAATAGTTACATCATAATTTAAACTGGGACAAATAAATCTAACTTTGTGCCAGAAAATTAATTTTACAATGTATACATATAATACCATTTAATTTTCAATGTGTATTTTGATTAAAAATTTAAAATACATCAATTGTAGAATTCTAATTCAAACAGAGCTCTCTTTAACTTGAATTCTCTCTTCTTTTATTCGTTAAATCCGAAATAAATTATTCTGAGAAATTAGAAATAATTAATCTTTGATAATGTACATATCTTAACGTCATTATAATGACCAAATTACCCTTTTAGATAGAGATTCTCTAGGTCGACAAAGAGTTAAGCCTCTTTCATCTACAACCGAAAGAGGATAGAAATAATATTCATTGAATTCCAATCAAGATTCTTACAGTCCTTTTTTCTTTCCTTCTATAAATACCCTTTTATTTTGCACATAACATTTCACTATTCACATAATAATAAAAATATACTAATCATTACATATGAATTCTTTTTCCACACTCTCTTTTCTTCTTCTCCTTCTCTTTGTGCTTCCCCTCTTGGGTTCATGTCATGAAAAACAGGTACCACTGTTATATTTAATTATTCTTTCTTTACAGTAGTAGTATTTAGTTATGATTTTCTTTTTTTGGTTATTGTGGTTGAAGGTTTATATAGTGTATTTTGGAGGGCATAATGGGGATAGAGCATTGCATGAGATTGAAGAGAACCATCACTCTTATCTATTGTCAGTGAAGGAGAGTGAAGAAGAAGCCAGATCTTCTCTTATTTACAGTTACAAACACAGTATCAATGGATTTGCTGCCCTTCTCACCCCTCATCAAGCCTCCAAATTATCTGGTATGCTTTAACATGACAACAATCCACCTTTTCAAAAAAAAAAAAAAAAGTGACATGTTTTATAAACAGTAACGGAATCAGGATTTTAATAACTAAGAAATAGGCGTAATTTTCGAGCAAAGAGATGTCTATTTACACCTAATTTCGAACAGAGTTGGAAGAAGTGGTGTCAGTGTATAAAAGTGAGCCAAGGAAATACAGTTTGCATACAACAAGGTCATGGGAATTTTCTGGAGTGGAAGAGTCAGTGGCACCAAATTACTTGAAGAAGGATGACTTGCTAATGAAAGCCAGATATGGCAAAAATGTCATTATTGGCGTTCTTGATAGTGGTAAATTATTTACCATACTTATTTTCCTTACCATTATTTAGTTTCCAACACGGCAAATCTTTTTTATTTTCCTTCCTTTGTTTGAATTTTAAATGTATTTCTAATATGGACAACAAAATCTAATGTTGTGATTATAGTTTCTCTAATTGGTGATTCACACAATCTTATTAGTTATAAGACCTTGTATAATAGAAAGAGATACAAGACGTCATTTTTGTGCAACGGTGTCCAACTATTGTCAAAATTCAACTTTTTAAGTGGTTCAAGCAGGTGGATTTAGAATTGGATTTTAAATTTTAAATTTTAAATTTTAATCTTTTTGAGTTATTGGGTTCTAAATTAATACTCTCGTCTTAAATAAAAAATATATAGAATGTATCAAAATATTTTTAATCCTATAATCTTAAAAATCAAAGAGTTGTAAAAAAGAAAAAAAAAATTTTGAAACGAACTAAAAGAATAAAGTAAAACGGAAAGTTAAATTAATCTTTAAGACAAATATGAAATCAGGACCAAAACTGTTGGATTCTTCTATGTGTTTTTTGAGGCTTTACAATCTACCTAATTTAATATTTATTTTGTGTTATTTTCAAGACGAGTTAACCTATTGTATGTATAACTAGTAACTGACCAGCCTGCTGATACTAAAAAATAATATTTTTAAAGTATGATTTTATGTGATGAATAATCTACTATATAGGGCTGTGGCCAGAATCAAAGAGCTTTAGTGATGAAGGGATAGGACCAATTCCAAAGTCATGGAAAGGAATCTGCCAATCTGGAGATGCTTTCAACTCTTCAAACTGTAATAAGTGAGTGTAAATATTCTCCTTTTCCCTTTTCCTTTTTTGCCTTATCCATTTTTTATCTGAATGATGTGATGTACAACCTATTTTGCAATCATTAATGTGAATTTTTAGTCAATCTTGGGTAACAAAATCTTCAGTGCTAAATAAACCCTAGACCACTATTTGAGTGTGTGTGTGTGTAGGGGTGGGGGGGGGGGGTGTATACTTAAGTTAAAATGACACATCTTTATTTTGTGGAATATAACAACTTGTTAATGTGGTTGGAGAAATTCCCAAAGGTAAATAACATATGAGCCAAAACTCTTTTATACTAAGCATAATATGAGCTAACCTATCATATGATGCCATGGTTATATTTATATTCAATTTTGGCTTTTCTTGAAAATGAAGTGTTTGGCATTTTATCTCTTGTCTCTTATACATTGACCAAACTTCGTATGATTATTGTGTTTAAACATGCATAAAAAATACATCTCGTAAAGAAAAGGCTAAAGGTCAATTTCAAGGGTTTCTGGAGCTTGTCCTTGTCTCCTGTCCATATTGGCCTTAAACCCTTCTAATAATTTAGTTTGGCAAAAGGTTAAAAATATTCTACATATTGCAAAAAGTTTAAATATATACTCTACTCATTTATTTGATTAAAATATCTCTTTCGTTATATTTTTAGTTTATTTTATATCCTTTTACTATTGGTCAATGCTGAATTTTTTTAAAAATTATTTAAAATCCACATGATATTTTATTACTGGTCCAATTTTAAATTATGATCCCAATTAAATAAATTCACTCGACCTGGTTTTTGACTAACCCGACTGGAGACTTTTTTTTTTAATTTATATTTTTCAAACGATTTATTTTAAAATTATTTTTAACATAATTGACCTTCGAGAGTCAGTTTCACGAAAAAAAGTTTAATTATTTTTTAAATAAAATCGATTTTCATAAGTCAATTTTTTTAGCACAAAAAATCGGAAAAATGCAAACCAACATCAGAAGGTCGATTTTTCATTTTGAAAAATTGCAAAATACCGACCTCTAGAGGTCGGTTTTAACTTTTTAAAAATAATTTCATTTTTAAAATTCAATTATGAATTTTAACCATTAATCAAAAGGTATAAGTGAGTCAAAAATATAATCAGAAGGGTATTTTTAGCAAATGAATAAATAAAAGATATACTTAGATCTTTTGTGATAATCCAAGAATTTTTGACACTTTTCCCTAATTTATTTTAAAAGCAATTAAAAAGAAAAACAAAACAGATTAGTACGTGTTCCTTGTAAAATCTTGTACCTCTCTAATTGGGTTGTAATTTTTCGTAGAGGACAGGACCCATTGGGTCTCCATGCCTGTCCTTTATATATCAGTGTAATAATTCCAGTATTTGTCCATTTCAATCAAACCAAGAGAAGTTACGCTGACAAGTTGCTAATTGTTTTTTGGATTATAGCTTTGCCATCTTGTGAACTTTGTATCCTTCCAATGCCTCTTATTGTGCAGTAACTGTCTTTTTTTTGCATAACTGGTCTGCATGTGTTGTTGAATCATCTATGGAGTCCACAATGAAATTTCAGGTGGCCCTTAATTTGCAGTATTGCACGTATATTCTCAATGGTTTGTCTATTATTCATTTTGATTAGCAGACAATTCCATGCAGCTGCTGCTTTTGACCTTTATAAAGTGTGATGATAGAAATATTTTCTTCATGGTGATTGACAGGGTGGGGACTGGGGATGTGCAAATGTACTTATATATCTATGGTGACTGTGGGTTCAACTAAACAGATTTCTTTCCCTAGGGCCGGGGTCCAGCCTACTTCCTGTTCTAAAGAACCGTTGACTAGCTAGCTAATCGAACTAGTGGGGATTCAATTTAGAGACATACTGAAAATCATGTCTTTCGAACGGACACAGTGTCCCTCTTCCAAATAAAGAAAGGGCTCATTGGGGAGAAAGACGGAGAGACCTATCTATTCTAACTCGTTTTTTGCCTTGCCAGATGCATCTTGTTCTCCGTTTTGACTTGAAATATGCACACACATGCGAATAAATTTAAAATGTTTATATGTAATAAGAACTCACTTACTCTGAACCTACTTTAAATTATAAAGTTGCCTTTCCTAATCATGTAACTATGAGAACTTTAATATCTATTCTACTATGCTACTTTGCGACTTCTTGTGCAGGAAAATAATTGGAGCAAGGTACTATATAAAAGGTTACGAGCAATATTATGGTCCTCTCAACCGAACCTTGGATTATCTATCTCCACGAGACAAAGATGGACATGGAACTCACACATCATCAACAGCTGGCGGCAAAATGGTTCCGAATGCCTCTGCAATTGGTGGATTTGCAGCTGGCACCGCCTCGGGTGGGGCCCCACTTGCACGGCTAGCAATTTACAAAGTGTGTTGGGCTATTCCAGGGGAGGGGAAAGAAGATGGGAACACTTGCTTTGATGAGGACATGTTAGCAGCACTGGATGATGCTATCGCAGATGGTGTTGATGTTATTAGCATTTCCATTGGGACAAAAAAACCTCAGCCGTTTGATCAAGACAGCATTGCAATTGGAGCACTACATGCCACGAAGAAAAACATTGTTGTATCTTGTAGTGCTGGAAATTCAGGGCCTGCACCTTCTACATTGTCCAATACAGCTCCCTGGATTATCACTGTTGGTGCTAGCAGTGTTGACAGGACATTTTTGTCACCTGTTGTCCTAGGAAATGGCAAGAAATTCATGGTAAGCCGAAATTATTGCACACGTAACACCAGAAAACATGAGAAGAAACATGATCATCTAGTCAATTTTCGATTACTCTTTCATCTAAAATGATGAACACTAGTGTTAGAACATTTTTCCTCTATCTATTTGATTAGCTTTGTTTTTCCGTATGAAATTGAAGGCGTTTTTGGTTTTGTATATTTTGCTTGATATCAGGGACAAACAGTTACACCTTACAAGCTGGAGAAGAAGAAGTACCCTCTAGTTTATGCCGGACAAGTGATCAACAGTAACGTAAGCGAGGACTTAGCAGGGTACTCTGCTTCCTTCCAAGTTTCAATATTTTTTTGGGTGATTATATCAAACATTATCTGAACTTTTGCAAACAACATTTCAGTCAATGTTTACCAGGTTCTCTTTCGCCAGAAAAGGCCAAGGGGAAAATAGTAATGTGCTTGAGAGGGAATGGGACAAGAGTTGGAAAGGGTGGAGAGGTGAAAAGGGCAGGAGGAATTGGTTACATATTAGGAAATAGTAAAGCAAATGGGGCTGAATTAGCAGCAGATGCTCATCTTCTTCCAGCCACAGCAGTGGACTATAAAAATGCAGTTCAGATTCTCAACTACATCAATTCAACAAAGTCCCCTGTGGCTTATATAGTCCCAGGTAAAACAATTTTGCACACTAAACCAGCACCTTACATGGCTTCATTCACTAGCAGAGGTCCAAGTGCAGTTGCACCGGATATCCTCAAGGTCAGAATTTACACAAGAAACTTAAGACATTTACCTGATTTGTGATTTATGCATCCTCATCTAAATCAAGTTCTTTTTTTGTGCTCCCACAGCCGGATATCACGGCACCAGGGCTTAATATATTGGCAGCATGGAGTGGCAGATCATCCCCTACGAAGCTAGATATTGACGACCGTGTGGTTGAGTATAACATAATCTCAGGTACTTCCATGTCTTGCCCTCATGTAAGTGGCGCCGCGGCACTTTTGAAGGCTATACATCCCTCTTGGAGCAGTGCTGCAATAAGATCTGCTCTCATAACCTCAGGTACCCTTAACTGCCTCTGAAATCAACTTCCTATACACTGATAGTGTACTGTTTCTTTTTTTAACACTATTGTTGTATCAGTGAATAGATGTTGAACTCTTCTTTTGTCTACAATTTTTGCATTCTACACTGATTTAATCGATGTATATTTTCAGCTGAATTACGAAATAATGTTGGTGAGCAAATAACTGATGCATCCGGGGAGCCAGCAGATCCATTCCAGTTCGGAGGAGGGCATTTCAGGCCATCAAAGGCAGCAGATCCTGGACTTGTATACGATGCTTCCTACCATGACTATCTTCTCTTCCTTTGTGCCTCTGGCGTTAAGGATCTTGACAAATCCTTCAAGTGTCCTAAGAAATCACATCCACCAAGAGACCTAAATTACCCCTCTCTGGCTATTCCAAATCTCAATGGCACTGTGACTGTTAGAAGAAGATTGACAAATGTTGGTGCACCACAGAGTGTTTACTTTGCTAGTGTCAAACCTCCGTTGGGATTCTCTGTTGAGATTTCACCACCCATCTTGTCTTTTAAGCACGTTGGGTCCAAGGAGACGTTCACTATCACAGTGAAAGCTCACAGTGACATGATGTATAGTATTCCGAAAGATCAGTATGTGTTTGGATGGTATTCCTGGAATGATGGAATTCATAATGTTAGGAGTCCAATTGCTGTAAAATTGGCATAAATACTCAAACCCATAGCAGTATAGGGTATATTGCAGTGCTCTGTTTTCTGTTTTCCCTCAGCTGGTGCACATAACTTTCCTTTAGTTACTACTGATGCAAAGACATCTCTCTAAAGAATAAAGCAATGCATTTATCATTTCTATCTTAATGAAGTCTCGGTACGAACTTTCTTCCCTGGCGTTATTACTGATCCCAGCAGTATAATTTTGAGAATGTAGCATGGAAACAAGGTGTAACGGCTGATGAGAAATTGAAATTCAAGATTTGATCAATTGCATGAATACTTTATAAACCATTAATAGTTGAAAGGAAGATCTCTGTACATGAAATTTAGATACAAATATGTTAAAACATAAAAAAACACCACCTCCAAAACCAAGCTTTCTACTGAAAAACCCAATGAAATAGTCTAACAGGGAAAATCTCTTCCACTATAAGGTGTAGTATGGTTTGCTAGTCTTGCTTCTGCAAAAGAATCAACTGCAATGAGGTACAATTTCATCAATCCTGTTGACTTCTAGTTATGTGTCATATCATCAGCCAAGTAGAGTCTTCGTATTCAAGACACAATCTCACCATTGGATATATCAACACAACTACAGCAACTTGGATTTTATCTGACAAGAGTATTTTCCAGTATGTGTAATATCAACCAACTACATACTAGTCTTCCCCCCCCATGCAATGTCTATAAACAAAATAAATGCAGCAGAGAAAGACTATGCATCTGATCAGAACTTTAACCTATACCACTTCATTGAGTGTTCTCTGAATAGCTTTGATTCATTCCATGTCTCTCCTCACTCTTGCTCTTTCACCATTGAAATGGATATATTTCCATCTACTTTGATACTTTTTGAGAACCAGTTTTTGCTTATCTTCTTGGCCCAACATCTGGAAGGCTCTGGAAACTCTTCTGACGGTATCTTCATCTGGTTTTACCCCTAATTCCTCCATGTCCGCAAACACCTGAATTTTCAAGAAGCATGCTTCGGAAAACAGAATCAAACTTTCAAGAATAGAGGAAATCCATTACAAAAGATAGAAGTCAGGATAATCCACAGCATCAGGCTGCTCTGCTGGTAGGGAACTGAACAATCAATTATACTTGGAGCAATTAGTAAATATGCAAACAAATTTCATGTACCTCAACTATCTTGTCTGGCACATGATGATGATCATACAATGAAATCATCCTGGAGAAGAGCCGTTTTGAGACGGACCGTGTGCTTGTATGCAAAATCATATTCCATAACGTTTCTGCTTCATCTACCCTATTGTCCATATCAAATGCCAGTAGAAGTGCATCATAGGTCGCCATTGTTGCTCCTTGACCTTTGCTCAACATCCACTTAGCAACCTAAGCATAGAGTGTTAGAGAGCAAGCATTATTTAGTGACAAATGGCTATTCTAAAAGACTTACAGTACACTATTAAACTAGTCACCATGATCTGTCTAACAATTAAGTCACATATACTCAATTACACGAACCTCTCTTTTCTACCAAGCCAATTTATATGGCCCAACAATCCAGAGGAGTTAAACTAAATCTCCATATCTCAAGTTAAGTTTCTACTTCCATGTAGGCAGTAGTCAATGCATTTGAATGATACTTGTAGAATTGATTATGAACAAGAACTACATCAAGGAGGACGGCAGAATTGACGTTGGTTGAGTCATGACAAGAGATAATCCACACAACTGAGAAAATTAAAAGTGCAACCGCATCAGAGTTCTTTGTCTTGCAACTTCAAGAGGAAATGGTAGAACGAAAGAACCTGAAGCAGAAGCATCTTGTACTTAGTCAATTCAATAAGTAGTTGAATATGATACTAATGAAGCTAAGACGAGGCTTCTAATATCATAGCTTGTTGACAAATGATATTTATCGCTACAAAGCTTCAGAGTTTATCAAGGCAAGATGCTATCAAATACACTGCCCATGCTAAAAATAATAAATAAAGTTCCCAAGCATCGTACTTGAATTACTCGTTTCCACCGCCGTTGTTGCCTTAAGATTCTTAGAGCCTTAGCAGCAGCAATCAATGGAAACTCTGTCTCCCATGCAATCCATTTATCTAATGCACCATAAACAGACTCTTTCTCATTTGGAAGTCCAGAAATCTGTCCATTTACAGATCACAAAGAAACAGAAGGATACATCAAAATACGTCTCTACTTCAGGTATAAGAGAAAATGTTTCTTTCAGTGTGCTATAGTGATTAACCAGAGTAATTTGACAAAACTTACAATCCGAACAAGATTCAGCGCTTTCTGCCCAGATCCAGCAGATTCTCTTTTCTTCCATAGGTGATGTTCTACTTTTCCAGCCTTCTGAACTTTCCTGCATCCACACCCAGAGTAATTATAGAATCCAAAATTTAGAGAAGATAAAAAGAATATTTAACATGAAATTCAGCTTGAGACAATACTCCATAGAATATAATCAATTACTTCAAAAAGATGAGTATCTATTATCAAATTGACCAACCTATACAGACCAGGTGAAAAATAAGATATGACTCGGTTTTCAAACAAATGTGTTAATGGTGTTGTACTACTTACTTCTGATCAACATTACCAGATAGTGCAAGAGAAAGTTCACCCTGCTTCTGGGAATGTTTAAGAGCAGAGGTTACATTTAGCTGCATATGATAGTAGAACCTTAGACACTGAGCAGAAATCTGTAAGAAAAAATAGTCAAAAAGGAGCGTCACACTCCAACCTTTTCCGATAACCGGGTTGAGTTTATACCCTTTAGCAAAACACTGCAACTGCAGAACTGAAATTGTAGAGAAGCTCCCATTCTAACCCAGCAGTTCTGAAAACAAAATCTTCCCAAATACACATCAGGGACTCTCATAAGCAAGAATGCTTCTTAAGAGGCACTTAGAAAATTAGTAACTCAAAACTATCAGCATTAACTGACTTATATAGTTATATGTAGAAAAAAAATGCCGATTTGTATTACCTGTTTTTGCAAGAATGCTGGATAATGACTGTAACTGAATAAACTTAGTTGTTGGGCCAAATCTGGTATTTAAGCACATAAGCTGCATCAGCGGATATCTTTGTCATACAAAGAAAAAGAGAAAGGAAAAACTGAAAACTGAATCTATGCAGCAGAAAAGTATCATTCATTGGGTCTTCAAATTTTAACTTCTGCTTTTCATATAAGCTAAAAATTGAGAAGAAATATTGTGGATATAGCAATTAGCAAGCACCATAAATTCTTAAAAGCTCATCTATGGCGGCAATTCTTTTCTTTCTTCTATTTTTAATCTTATTTTTTGGTCCACATCTGTGGCTATAATCAATTGAGCAAGAGGCAAGATAAATGTAATCACCTCAACTTAATGACAAAGAAGCGGATAGTTATACTACTCAGACAGCCATTAAGCCCATATATTTGATTCAATGTAGCACTTCAATTTGATAACGATGAAATACGAGTATATAACAATTGTAAGGAAAACAAATGAAAACTATAACTAATTACTAACAACTCCCACACCCGCCGGAAAAAAATAGAACACTGAAGGCAACAGAGTTCTGAGCTACATAAATAAAGTAAGTGAAAAATAAAATTATATTTAAAAAAGATAAACTAATTTCCAGCATCATTCAGTGATTAGTTTCATCAATAAAAGGGATTAGAGAAAGCGGAAAGTGCAGACCATTTCTCTGTACAAACTGATCGGAGTGAGTTCGCCGGAGAAAGAAACCGGGTGGAGGAGGTGGAAGCCGGCGGAGAGTTGTGGTGGTTATAGATTAGACCGGAGAAGAAGCTCTGTCGTCCTTTCAAATTAGCGGGTCGGAATGAATCGGAGTTTAAGATCCGAATTGAAATATTTGGGTTGCCATTGTTCCAACTTCAGGAATTGGGCTTATAAGCTGGAACATAGAAGAAAAATGAAAAAATTACACAAATATTACTATTCATTTTTTTTGTTATATTGATTTGATGGTTTTTTTGGGGGTTTTATATAACTTAAAAGTGTTATCAAGTTTAGGGACTAATATGTTTGCAGAATGTTTAGAAATTAATATATATTAAAAGATTTTAAGCTGCATTCTGTTTTTAATTTTTTTAAAGTTGCATTTGTTATTTTTTATAAAGTGATTGCGATCTTTTTACTCGTGCATTCGCCGAATATTAAAAAGGACAGAGACACTTAACTAGAAAGCAAAATAGGTGAAGTGATTGGATTTTGCGAGCTGTTCCACAGCCTCTCGTTAGGTCTTTACTGAAGGATTGTCCACCTTGTCAAGGTCCGTGCAGCATTTCCACGATATCGTTATAATCAATTAATGGGATTTGGCTGGAAAGTGTTCTTGCCTGCATTCGCCTGTCACCCGTAATTCGAAAAGACTGACCTTAATAATGTTCGCAAAAGGTCCATCAAAGAAGGGGGCAGAGAAATGTGTGTAGCGAGGTCAAGATCGACTACGAAATGCAATCAATGGTAGCAGAAAAAGGCCAAGTATTCCGATACGCTGTAGTGAAGGAATATTAAAACTTAAAAATATGAGGTTTGGTCCCACTTTATATAGAAGGAGATGTAGAGCATTACTATGGGAGTATGGAAGAAAAAAGTAAGAGTCTGGTTCAATTAGCGAGAGCGAGACAACGGGTAATGTCAAATAGATACACTGGCCTGCAAATTACAAAGGATTCAGTACCTGCAAGAGACAAATTACCAACTCTCTGAAGAAAAAATATTTTGCAGATGTTACATTTAGTTTGGTATTTATATCAATTTTTAATATGTTTGACTTAATGATATAAACGAATTTATGAGTTTATTTAAAAATTTTTGATACCAAAAAATTATTTCGACAAACAAATATGAACCATTATGCTATATATGATTCTTGTTTATGTCAATTTGCCAGTTAATATGATATAAATATTTTATATTAACTAGCTTATTAATTTTATATTTTGACAGATGAAATATGCACATTATATGTAGGTATTATTTTTTATAGTTAATTAAATTACAAATCTCACAAATTGATTTAGTATATTTCACATGCTCCAACACCTCATTTTATATATTACGGTATATTTAAATTTAACAGATGCATAAATGATAATTAATTAATATATTACTATATAACAATTTGATTTATATTCAAAAAAAATTGACGTAAAAAATCAAATACTATGCATATTATAAATTTTAGATACACAATTTTGTGGAATTAAAATTGAAAAAACTACATTTTGTTTATATGAAGAGTTGCGTGAACGCACAATTATTATTAAAATCGTGCAATATTTACGTTGAGCATCAGCACTAAAGTGACAATGTGCATGATTGCGCATCTGAAGGCGAGATCGCGTAAAACAAAAATTATGTTCCTTAATGAAAGAGTTGCACGATAGCATAAATTTTTACTGAAAATGAGCATAATTAACAGTGTGTTTTAGAAAGAATTAGATCATGTGCGCGATCGTACGTCTGAAGGAGAACATGCACTCTGACCGCGCATTAAAAAAACACATTTTATACCTTTTTTTTTAGTATTAACTGGTTCTTTTCATTCTTTTTTTAATTTTGAAATTCTTACCACTTAATAAATAAGTTATATACTACTATTCCCTTTAGGGTTATATTCTCACCTCTCTCCCTTTTTAAAAACAAAGTGAAACTCCTTAATTTTGGTGAAAATTTTTTTGCTTTCAATTCATCTTTGTCTAAAATAAGGTAT
Source organism: Datura wrightii (assembly GCA_035772735.1). NCBI lineage: Eukaryota > Viridiplantae > Streptophyta > Magnoliopsida > Solanales > Solanaceae > Datura > Datura wrightii. Next base: position 114,568,020 of record JASDFA010000008.1, on the reverse strand, counting down.
ATATTTCACTTTATGAAGTCTTTCATTATAATGTATACTTTACTCATCTATGAATAGATGATTATATGGGAAAAAAAGCGTGAAAATTATGTTTCAATATCAATCGTATTCTTATCATTAACAATTGTCTCAACTCCATCAACCAACACCTTTGAGGTCCATAAAGCTGCTCTCATCTATTGCTTCATGCATGTGATTGAATTCGATCCTGCATAGAAAACATTGGATGAGATGTTAACGAAGTGCATTGTCCAAAAAATACAATTTCTTCTTCCCATCTCTAATCACACGAATGTGTCGGCTAGCAAGTGTCCCAATAAGATGAACTACGATTACACCGTAAAATATACTATAATTTATACAGTATAAATTATATGAATTTAGATGATCTTTAAAACAAAAAATACAAATATGTATAAAAAATTAGTTTCTACTATATTTTCAAGTTAAATAGATTCATAATTAAAATTAAATAAATCACTGATTAGTGGGAATATATACTAGACTTTAGTTTCAAATTTAAAACAATAAAAATGAATAAATTTGATATAACTTTATAATTAGAACATCAATTAAATTATTATAATATTTACAAATTACAAATCAAAAAATAAAAAAATTCTATGTTCGCAATTTTTTTTTACTGCATATATGTTTCTTAACAAAACATACAGATTAAATAGCACATGTATTTATAGTTATAAAAAAAAATGATGGGTTTTTTTTAATAAAAGAACATACTTTGGATGCAAAAAAAAACAAAAAGACTTATCAGTTACATTCCAACTTCCATCATGTTGAACCAGATTTGAACTGAAACTTTTTTTTGACATTGTAATAAAAATAATTTCTTAATTTTACTATGGAGAAGAAAAAAAGATTTCAAGTTTGGTTAGAAATCAATAATCGTGTAGATTAGATTTTCATCCATCAAGATTAAAAAAAAAAAAAGTAAAAGAAAGGGATAGCAATGTTTTCATAATCAGCGTGATTCATGGAGATTAAAAGTAACCGTGATTTTTTTTAATCAAATCTGCTATATTTAAAAACATGAAATATTTTTATTGCTATATTTAAATCATGAAAATATTGATTTTCTAGTAATTATTACTCTATAGATGTATATTTATATTTGTTTTGATGAAAAATTGATACCGTTAACTTACTTTTTAAATTAACATAAAATAACTCACTTTTAATTAGTTGGCACATAATGATCTTTTATATTTACCAAATCATTAAAAATAGTATTTAATGACTTAAAACTTAAGTAAATATAAGAATTTTATCACATCATTTTTTTTATATGTGTCATATGCACTATTTTCATTCCCTAAATACTCTCCATTAAAACTATATTACAATAATGAATCTCCAAATAGGTGAATAGAATCTTATTGTATATTTATATATTCATTGTGTGTGTTTTTATTTCTCAAATAAATTAAATTTTGGGGTGTTTTATCGTGCAGTTAAGATTTTCTTCAAAATGCTTTTTTATTCTAAATTTAACGGGATAAGACTAGTTATTTAAAAAAACTTATCAAGAATCAGGACAGTGACTCTAATTCTCAAGATTCTCCACGTATAAGATCATTTTCCTATCCATGTGAAGAAAAACATTGAGGGTGAACAAACCCAAGAATAGAAAAAAATAAATTGCTTCTGACCTTGTTATCCATCACTAATTGAGCGAAAATTCTCAAACGAGAAATATGTAAAAAGTGATGAGGCTTTTATTTACGTTTTGATGGAGAAAAAGAGTTACATGTATACATTCTGATATATTTTGTGAAATAGCATGCACGCATTCTGACACACACACACACACACACAGAATATACATATGTATAACTAAACAAATTTTTTGGATATACATATATTGAAGAATCGATATCAATACAATTATCTTCATTTATGTATATAAATGATAAGAATGTATACAATGAAGCGCATACACCGAATAAGTCAATTTTAGATACACAAACATATTGTAAGAAATGCAAGTATATATTCAATTTAATGTAGATAATTTTGTAATACATGTGTGGTTTACTATTTGTCCAGTAAATATAAAAAAACGATTTTGATGTATGCAATAAGTATATTTATACATTCAATTTAATGTAGGTAATTTTTTATATATAGGTGGTTCATGTATACATAAATATAATGAAATTTGTGATACATTCAATATAATGTATACATTCATATTATAAAAAGGGTAAATGGACAAATATGCCCCTCGACTTTACAATTTAGAGCGAATATACCATTTGTTAAAAAAGTGGTGCATATATAGCCTCGCTATCTAACAAATGGTGCATATTTACTATTTTTTAATAGACTAAATTTAAAAAAATTAAAATTGCTTTTTTAATTTTAAAAATGTCACATGATTTTAAAAAGTCACCTCACTCATTTTTTTATCCCTCCAGACCCAGTCCAACTCTGTTCCACACTCATTTTATGACTGAATAGACGAGGGATTGAGGCATTTTGTTCATTTTGATCAGGAAGAGGGGTAAAAAAAAGCAATGAAATATTTTAAAACCATGTGAAATTTTTGAAATTAAAATATAAGTGTTAGAATTTTTTTTTAATTCAGTAAATATAGGTCAATTAAAGAAACGGGTAATTCTGCATCATTTGTTAGACGAGAATAATATATATGCACCATTTGTTAAACAGCGAGGATATATATGAATAACTTTTTTAACGAAGGATATATTTGCTTTAAATCACAAAGTTGAGGGACATATTTACTCTTTTTTCCTTATAAAAATATGAATTTAATATAATGTAGATAAAATATATTATAAATATTTCATTCATATATATATATATATTGATAACTTGATATATATTTATTTGTATTTAGATCCACAGAAAAATAAATAAAAGAAATAGATAAGAAAGAGAGAAAGAGAGTGAGATCTAGTTAGCTAAATTGAGTCTATTCATTGTTATATGAATTCTTACTAATTATATGATAGCGTCTTTATTTAATTGACTAAGTAAATAATATTTTAGGTCCATGATTTGTCAATGTATATTTGATTATAGAAATGTCAATTACTTATGAAAATTATATATTTACGTCCAGGTAATATATGGCCCGACCTTTGCAACCAAAAGAGCGCTCACGGGCTTGAGTCATTTGCATAAATATTTATATTTTGGTGTGGTTTTTAATTGTTACTTTTTAAATTTATAGTCTTTAATTTTTATTTTTTAATATTTTAAATAATTAAAAAATGATAAAAAAATATCCTTAACAGTAAAAAAAATTAAAAAATTCGCAAGACATATGCCTTAAAGCATAAATTCACACAATTTATATCTCAAGGCATAAATTAAGTTGCATGAAATTTTTCCTTGGGATAGAAATTCAATTTCCTGAAACTCATGAGGTAGAAATTCAATTGCATGAATTTCTGCCCATAGGTACAAATTCAATAACATGAGTTTATGATTTGGGGCACAAGTTCTAAATTTAGTAGCACGAACTTCTGCCTTCTAAGGCTAACTTATGCTTTGCGAATTTTTTCTTACCTAACGATTTTTTTAATCTTGAAACTTTAAAAAAGTATTAGAAGCATTTTTATCTCCTTTTTATTACTTAAAATATTGAAGGATAAAAATTAAAGACCACCTCAAAATAGGAGCAATCGACGCAAAAAACTGCACTCGACTTCTTATTTCTTTGTCTATTTTTCTTAAATTTCATGCATTCTTTTTTTTGAAAAGATATTTTTATTTCATTTGTATTTTTAGGCATGTCTTAAGGAAAGAAAAACAATTTTATTCCTTTATTTCTTAATGGAATAGAAAAAAATGTACAAAGGGCTCTTAGGTATGAAACAAAATCGCATGTTTCTAATTTTTTTGGGGCTTTTTCACCTCTTCTCTTCTACCGGTCTTGTACTAAGCCATCAGAATAGGAATTGTGTCAAGACAAACAGTTTAATCTATATATGTAGTAAAGATATTGTTGTCACACCCTGCCTTGGAGGGTATAACTGGCACCTAGTGCCTTAGTAGGACCTGGACTGCTAACTGGTGAGCCTAGGCACGTCTGGTGCCTGGCTAGCTCTACCTCAGATTTCTGGAAACAAAGGGCTATATAACGGCTGTAAACACAGCCTCCGGCCAACAGACCTATAGCCACCTGTACCTGTAATAACAGCTAACCAGAAACATACTCAAACAAGGAACCTATGCCGGCCGACAAGGCCACCATGCTGTCTAGTTATCTGAAACTTCAACACAAGACTACTGTAAGACTACGTGACCGATAAGGTCACCAGTACTGTCAAACTAAGGCCTCACGCAGCCAACATAAACTGAAATGCTAAACAGCTATAACAAACTGCACGGCCTCACGCGACCGACTCAACTGACCACAGGGAAATATATACAGACTGTAAGCCTCTAAGAATACTGATAAGATGGTCGGGACAGGGCCCCGACCTACCCATATTGTACAACAAAAGAAAATGATATAAACCTCTGAAGTATCAAGCTCCGGATGACAGGAGCTGATGACTCTGCGCTGGCTAGGATCACGAGGGATCGCCTCCTCGTCTATGAGTACCTGCAGGCAAGTAACGTAGCGCCCCACCGGGCGTCAGTACCACTGGTACCGAGTATGCAAAGCAACTGAAACAATACAACTGAATACAGATATCATAACTAACAAGTCTGTGAGCAGAAGATAACTGAATCTGAAGAGCTGATAGGAACTAGATCACACCTTTCTGCACTGATAGGCAGGAGTGTGTCTGTAGCCACGGCGACCTGCTGTCTATAATCTAGTATATATATAAAACACATAAATACATATATACTTAGCAAACAAGAGCCGATACCAACCCCCATAAGCCGGACGGCGCCAAACAAGCAAACAATCTATATACCCCTACCCGGATCAAGACCAGCCAAAAATAAGTCACTCCACTCATCTGCTCACTTCGGAGTTCCTCTACCGGCCCCCTGGGTCTCCGGCTTGGGCCATAGCCTCCGATATAAGCAACCGTGTCTGGGTCCGGAGGACTCCTGTGTAGACAGTAACAGATAGGGTCTGGATCCCCGGACACAAACTCAACGGGCTATCTGAAACCGGAGCTACACCTATAATAACTGAATGTACAGACAGTAACAGATAGGGTCTGGATCCCTGGACACAAAACTCAACAGGGCTATCTGAAACCGTAGCTGCACCTATAATGCTGATCAGACTGCTATGGGGAAAGCTTCATCCCATCTTCGTCCAAGCTGGGGACGGCATGCCACTCCTTGGAGTGATGTAAACCCACCCACTCAGTGGGCGACACGATTACCAACTCAGGGGCGGTGAGGACGCTCAATAAGGGGCCCTCACGCCACAACAAGTCTCAACAAACAAATAGCACATATAAATAGCAAGCATGTATAACTGAAAAAGACTATCTGAAATCTGATTTCTTATTCTGATCTGTTTATGTACTAAACTGATTCCTTACTGATTATACTGATTCTGAAATGTTTCTTTAACTGTTGGCTAATCTGTAGCCAGGGTACTATCTGTCTGAATGGCTAATCTGTAGCCAATATCTCGTCTGTTTGAATGGCTAGTCTATAGCCATGAAACTGCCTGTCTATCTGGTTTTACTTTACTAGCTTATATTCTGAAAATCTGTTTCTTTTTATTCTATAACATGTTTGCTACTCATACAATAAGTTATACTGAATCTGGAATGCTAACTCTCCCTTTGGCGCATGCTTTCCTATCTTTCGGACTAAGATACAATACGACAACGCAAACCAGAATTTACTAAACTTATTCAATTCCCAACATTCAACTCAGGGAATTTCAAATACGGAGTTTACTATGATTCACAAAGCTAATACTTACTAACTTGCCAAAGAACAACTTCACATACCTCAACCTCGAGTTATTCGACTGTCGGACGAGGCTCGGCCAGTACTCCAGCTATTTCTCCCAACTGCATTCATATATATGTCAATTAGTACTAAATACAACACTATTCTGAAAGAAAACATCACTTTCGATATAATTATAGCCTAAACTTAGGCTTATCGAAAGACGGTCGAAAACTTGCTATTTTTCAAAGGTCCAGAAGGGAGAAGTATTCACTTTACAGCTAGGAGCACATAGACACTAGTTTGGAGCAATTCCACTTACCTTATCCCGGTAGCTAGACGATTCGTCGGCCGTATTTCGCGAAACAAAATCCGTAGGAATGCTCCCTACTGCTAAATACCTCGGTACCTGAGGTTAATTTGAGTTTGGACCGCATTTGACGGCGTAATCGGAAGAAAATCCCTCAAATCACTTCGCCCTCTCTGTTTTCTGTTGTTTACTGGAAATTACAAGTGAAATGGAGCAAAAATCAAAGTTGGAGGCTTATATATAATTGAGACCTACAAGAATGCGACTTATAAGTTGCATTCCTAGAATGCGATTTATAAGTTGCATTCCTGGAATGCGATTTATCAGTCGCATTTTGCTTTGCGACGCGCCGACTTGGCGCTTGTCCGATCTTTTCTCGGGCCTTTCTCTAGCACGTATGACTTTTAAATATGCTTAACCAACGCGCGAATAGGCCATCTAGGTGCCGAAAATTTTACGGGGTATAACAATTATATTCAAATAAAGAATTGTAAGGGAATGACTATTCATCAATTGTATATTAAAAGGTAATATTCTCTTTATTTACGTCATAAAATTTTGGGATTGAAAACAATTTGATTCTTTTAAGAAGACGATTGATTTATAGGATATGTTTGGTATGAAGGAAATATTTTCTATTTTCAAAGAAAATAACTTGTTTCTTACCTGTGTTTTTGTGTTTGGCATGCAAGTAAAAAAAAATTATCCTAAAAATATTAATTTATATATATCTAAGATAAAATTATGAGAATGAGGATGGGGTGGATTGGAAGAGGGGGGGGGGGGGAGGGGGGGGGGGTAGGTCGGGGTACAGAGTGGGATGGATGTTGTTAGGATAGAAAGGAGACCATGTGACTTGTTTTTCCTACTTTTATTTAGTAAGTTATTTCCCCTTATTATCAACGAGTTTTTTTTTCCTTAAAAAATATTTTTCAAAACTTTTAACCAACCAAATACAAAAAAAATACAAAAAAAATTTCTCCATACCAAACACATCTTAACTTTGCGATTTAGAGCTGATATATCCCTCGTTAAAAAAATGATGCATATATACCCTCGTTGTTTAACAAATGATGCATATATACCCTCGTCGTCTAACAAATGCTGCATATTTACCTTTTGCGTTAACTGACCTATATTTACTGAACTAAAAATTTTAAACCTTGTTATCAAATTTTAAAAATGGCCCGTGACTTTAAAAAATTATCTCACTTATTCTTTTACCCCTCTAGATCTGATCCAAATGAAAAAAATGTCTCAATTCCTCTTCTACTCATTCATAAAATGAATTTGGAACAAATCTAAATAAAAGAGAAATTGAATTATTTTTAATTGAGTGAAGTCTAGAGGAACAAAAAAATGAGTGAGGTAACTTTTTAAAGTCATGGTGACATTTTTAAAATTAAAAAACTAGTTTTAAATTTTTTAAAATTCAGTTTATTAACAAAAAATGCTAAATATGCACCATTTGTAAGACAACAAGAGTATATATGCACCATTTATTAAATGGTGAAAGTATATCTATACTATTTTTTTAAAGAAAAATATATCCGTTTTAAATCGCAGAATTGAGGGGTATATTAGCCCCCTTTACCCTTTGGTTTATTTGTGGATATATTTGTTCAATTTTTTGATTTGTTCTACAGAGTGCATGAAGAAGTTGGTAAGTCATACATAAACTTAATTCGACGACCCGGTGAATGTAAAATAAATATAATCAGTCGTCATCTTGATTATGGCTGCCGCCAAATTTTAATTTATAATGTTTGTCAATATAACGCGTTAATTACATGTTATGATGGATTAAAATTAACACGCTTCTAAAATTTTCTTAAACAAATTTTCTCGTAATAAATATTTTAAATCTATGATCAAACTCTCACATAATATATTGTATAAGATCGGTGAAAATTACGGAAACCTTTTTAATGAAGGACTAAAACATGTTTCATTTTCATGTGATTAATTACTTGAAAATGAAATATTTTCTTTTGGTTATTACTTGGCTATAACGTGGTTTGACTAAGTTTTTAGTCTCGCTCGCAGACGCCAGTATCCACTAGGCTATCTAACCAACTGAAACTCACATATTTAATTTGTTATTTTCTTAATTGATAGTTGTAGTAATATTTTTGTTTTGCAAGAGGAGATTTAATTAGTGATTCTTTGGCTATGCATTGATCACTATTGACTTACTCTTTAGAAAAAGAAAGGACCAAAATAGTTCTTGAAGTATAGGTATATGTTCTTTTTGGTCCTTAAGATATAACTCTAGTTATTTTTACAGTCCTCCAGGTTTGTAAAATTTAGCATCTTTAGTCTGTATCTAACACATACTTCCTCGGTCCCAATTCATGTGATACACATTCCTCTTTAGTCAGTTACAAAAAGAATGATACATTTATATATTTCTTAATAATTTAACTTTAAAATACTCATTTCACCCTTAATGAGATGATTTATAGCCACACAAACATTTATGACTTATTTTAGACCACAAATTTCAAAAGTCTTCTCATATTTCTTAAACTCGGTGCCCAGTTAAATTGCATAACATAAATTGAGACGAAGAATAACCAAATAGCCCAACAACTAAAGTTAAAATTGACCAGATAGGGTGCGGTTGAATTAAGATTTTCTCTATCCATTTTAAACGTGAGACCATTAAATCTATCCTTGGTCAGATCTCGACCTCCTGAGGCTGGATTGGGTAAACCTGTATGACCAAGATTTTGAAAATACTCAGCTGATTAAATATTAAATACAAATATATATCATGTATAAAAATGAAAAGGATAACAAAAGAATGAGACTCTCACTGATAGAGTGAAAATTCAAGTAGTAGTTAACCGAGTTATTAAACTATTTGCCTCAACATTGATAGTAAAATAGGACCAAACGATTAGTTGCTATTTCATCTAGCAATTACTAGACGCGGATAATTAGACTAAGTTTAAGCTTTTGACAAGAAATGGTCATAGTAGTCCATTTCTTATATATTGGCTATAGTATGTAGACTCTTTCCAATCTAGTCGATGTATATATTAATTGACTTGTAACATCATTCATTAATTAATCACATGTAGGGTTTATGATATTACTGTCATATCGCTATAAAACCCCTTAACTAGAAATCCAGTGGATCACACCAGACAAATCAAAGCAAATCCAAAATGAAGAACCATCACATAATTGTATTTCTCTTTTCCTTCTTCATAATTATGAGCCTTCAATATGGCTTTGTTTCATGTACTGAACAAAAAAAGGTATATGTAGTGTACCTTGGAGAGCACAGCGGAGATAAAACTTTGAAAGAAATAGAAGATCACCACTGCTCATTTCTTCATTCTGTCAAGGGTACAGCTAATTCCAAAGAAGATGCTAGAGCATCACTTGTTCACAGCTACAAGAACATCATCAATGGCTTCTCCGCTTTGTTAACACCACAAGAAGCTGATATGATATCAGGTACGGACTTCATGAACTTCGAACATATATATGAACTTATTTATGTCTCACCGTCACACGTGAGTCTGATTCTTTTTTATGGGTCAAACACATGAGAATAATTTATTTTTTTTGCTTTATGGGCGGCAATAGTTAAGATTTGTATCAATTACTTTTCGTTATATTATGTCTCAACACTACCAAACCTTACAAATTTTGCACTTCTAATTACTTAATTATTTGACTCTCATTTGTTTCTGATCAGTGTAATTTTTTTTTTTAATTTTAAAAAAAACAGGGATGGAAGGGGTAATATCAGTATTTCACAGTGATCCACATGAAATAAAGCCGCATACTACTAGATCATGGGACTTTGTGAACTTATTGGAAGGAACATCACTGATAAAATCTGGAGAAGAATTGCTGCAAAATGCAAGTTATGGAAAAGACATTATTGTTGGGGTTATGGACAGTGGTAAGAGGTTTCTTTTCTTCTTTTCTTTAATTTTGTTTTTTAGAAGTTTGAATATAATACTCTTTGGGAGCCCAAAGTTAATTATTGCTCTTATTTTGACATAGTAGTACGTGCAGTAGGAAATTATATAGGATCAAGAATATCACTGTCTTCTACTTACCTTTTCTTCTTCTTCCTATGTGTCTGTTAATGTATAACTGTCAAATGAAGGCCTGCGCTTATTTTCTCTGGATTGTTGAACTTACATCTGTTATTATAAGTAATTGACAAAAATATCAAGAATCATTAAGGCAATCTCTGTTGTCTCTATTTTGACATTTTGTTCATCCAAAGCATTTTATTTTCTCAAGTGAAGTCCCGAAGAACTGGCATTCTAAAGATTAGACTAATTTAAGCACATGTTTTAGGCATAATGGTCCCATGTTTCTGAATAATATGAACAGTACTATTCATTACGCCTCGAAATTATCTAATTATATTTACTCTTCATTTTTCTTTTTTACAGGGGTGTGGCCAGAATCTGCAAGTTTCAATGATGAAGGAATGGATCCAGTTCCAAAGTCATGGAAAGGGATTTGCCAAGAAGGTGTTGCCTTCAACGCCTCCCATTGCAACAGGTTGACTAGTCTAAAGTATTACATCATTAATTAATCCTATTACTAAGTCAATGACGGTCGAGTTAATTTCAGCTATTATTTTCGCTCAGTATTTAACTTATATACACTGACAGTATAAACTAAGTGATCTTTTGCTTTTTCTGTTCTCAAGGAAATTAATTGGAGCGCGATACTATTTAAAAAGTTATGAGGCAAACTTCGGTCCTCTTAACGAGACAAGGGACTTTCGTTCACCAAGGGACGTAGACGGTCATGGTACTCACACAGCAGGCACAGTGGGTGGTCGAAGAGTCGCAAATGCATCAGCAATTGGTGGATTTGCAAAGGGCACAGCCGCTGGAGGTGCCCCGAATGTTCGACTCGCCATCTATAAAGTGTGTTGGCCAGTTCCAGATCAGAGTTTAGCTGAGGGAAATACATGCGTTACAGATGACATTCTTGCTGCTTTTGATGATGCCATAGCTGATGGAGTTGATGTACTCAGTGTTTCCCTAGGGTCTATACCAAGAGCAACATATTACACACAGAATGCTATTGCAATTGGATCTTTGCATGCTGTGAAGAGGAATATTGTAGTATCTTGTAGTGCTGGAAATGATGGTCCAACACCATCTACTGTTGGGAATGTCGCGCCATGGATTATCACAGTCGGTGCTAGTAGTATAGATAGAGTTTTTTCATCTCCAATTATGCTTGGAAATGGAATGCTCGTCGAGGTAAGATAGATTCAAATTCAATTGTGAATTACCTAAACTTAACTCTATATATCACGCCAGATAAAAGACCACTTTAGGTAACCCTCCATAAAATTTTGATTAATAAACCTGAAAAATAAGGCAGGTTACCTGCTACAATTGGTTAAAATACAGTTATGGTGTAAAAATTTCTTGATAGTGTGTATGTATACCAGTTGAATCCGATCAAAATTACAATAAACTAGATTGATTTTTCTTTTTCTTTTTAAGTTTGTTTAATTTTTTGAATATTTTCATGTACAAATATATAGGGACAAACAGTAACCCCGATAAGGAGGAGGAGGTTGCGTCCTTTGGTTTTTGCAGGAGATGTAGAAATTAGAGGAACTACGGCAACCAATACAACAGGGTAAATTTCATTTTACTTTTTAATTCTTTAATCAGTAGATATAATAATGAAAACTAATAAACTAGTATTTCACTACTCTTATTGAATATACAGAGCTTGTCTTCCTGGTACACTGTCAAGAAATCTTGTTAGAGGAAAAGTTGTCCTCTGCTTAAATAGAGGTTTCCAGGCATCAATGGAAGTGAAAAGAGCTGGAGGTGTTGCAGCTATTTTAGGAAATACATTTAATGAGATACAAGTCACCCCTTTTCTGGATCCCACAACGGTTGCTTTTTCATATGGCTTAAATACAATCCTGACATATATACGGTCTGAAAAAAATCCAATGGCAACACTTCTCCCAGGAAAGACATTGATTGGCACCAAGCCAGCACCTGTCATGGCTCCTTTCAGTTCCAAAGGACCAAATATTGTCGATCCTAACATTCTCAAGGTAATACTATTTAGTAGTGCCACAAAATGACTATTTATAGCAAGTAACCTCTCTTATTTATTGTCAATGTATTGAAGGTAAACTCTATCTGAAGAATACTTTTACATTAAATTGCAGCCGGATATAACTGCTCCTGGATTTAACATACTAGCTGCATGGAGTGAGGCATCATCTCCCCTGAAATTGCCAGAGGATCATCGGGTTGTTAAGTACAACATGCAGTCTGGAACATCCATGTCTTGCCCACACGTTTCTGCTGTAATTGCACTCTTAAAATCCATTCATCCAGATTGGAGCAGTGCTGCAATCAGATCAGCTCTAATGACCACATGTAATTCTGCTTTACTCTGTTTCTCTTCAAGAATTGAACTCCTAGTTAATTTTTTTTAACATAATTTCTCACAGACAGTTGTTTAATTCACTCTTACTACAGCAACAATCAATAATGTGGTTGGTAGGCCAATAACAAATGCCACTGGTAATGATGCAAACCCCTTCGAATACGGAGCAGGTCATTTTAGGCCATCAAGAGCAGTAGATCCTGGTCTCGTTTATGATGCTACATACACAGATTATCTTCTGTATCTTTGTAGTCAAAACATAAGCCTAGATTCATCGTTCGGTTGTCCTGAGAAAGTACCTGCAGCGAGTAACCTTAACTATCCATCGCTTGCAATAGCTAACATGAGAGGATCCAGCAGGACTGTCACAAGAGTTGTTACAAATGTTGGAAAAGACAATTCGACTTACATTTTATCTGTGAGATCACCTCCTGGTTACGTAGTTGATATTGTTCCAAAAACATTACACTTCAGCAAATTACAAGAGAAACACAGCTTCAACATAACAGTTAGAGCACAAAATGTTGAAAGAAGAAATGAGTTTTCTTTTGGTTGGTACACATGGAGTGATGGAGTCCATGAGGTTCGAAGTCCCATTGCAGTATCATCCGTGTAAATCATCCAATTGTGACTAAGTGCTCACTTTTTTTTTTTTTTTTAAAGTGTTAGTATTAACTAGTGCATGATTATGCGAATGATTTGTACTATGCTAAATAAAGAAGTTACTATCTTGTTGCTCCACACCTTTGCATATACATATACATTTATTGATTCAAGTCAATGATAAAGGAGAATTAAGTGTTAGTAGAAGTTATGTGAAGCAGTCTCTAATGGAGATGTATCCAATTTGTATGCATACATATATTCATGCACTTTTCATGATCAAAAGAAATTTCAAAAAGCAGCAACACAGGAAATTAAACTTATTCCCATACACTACTATTACAATTATTTCATGGTTTATATAAAATAACAGGATTCCCTTTTTGAGGTGAAATTCAGTTAAAAGGTGAACAAGCAGGCTATGCTTTGGCACAGGAGAAGCATGGAACACAATCCTCTCATCTGGAATGACCTTTTCAATTTTAAAACTTTTCACCACATTGTGCATGAACACTAATACTTCCACCCTTTTGGAATATGAGAATTGAAGAAAGTCTTGAAATAACTTTTAATAATTGTCTTTTGCTTTAAATAGACGAGACAAGATTTGCCGATTTAGGAAGTGATTTATCAGATTTATTCTCTGCTTTCTCTTCCTCTGCCCTGGAGGCGTTTCAGCTATTTTAGGAAATACAATTCGAAAATGTATTCAGACTGAAATAAATCTGGCAACACTTTTCCCGGGGAAGACATTGATTGGGACAAAGCCTGCACCAGTAATGGCTCCTTTCAGTTCCAAAGGACCAAATATTGCTGATACTAACATTCTCAAGGTAATATATAGTAGTGCAACGAAATGAATATTTCTGCAAGTAACCTACTTATTTACTGTCAGTCGGTGTATAAAAGTTAAATTCTTTTTGAAGATTACTTTTATATAACTCCTGGATTTATCATACTAGCAGTGGGAAGTGAGGCATCATTTCTGAAATTTCTGCAAAACTAGCTAGTGGTCCGTGGACAAGGACATTCTGTAGTTTTCTGCAAGACTTCCAAAGGATAGAGAAGAAGACTAGAGAGCTTCCATCAAATTTCCAGACACTGATCATTCAGGGGTCCCGTGAGAGAGTAGAAATTTGACTGGAGACGAATATCTATTTCATAGACATCGGATTCTAGCTTGTTAGTTAGATTATTGAGCTATGTATAACACATATTTCAGAAATTTTCTGCATCTGCTTCTAACAATTTTCCAAGATAGTGATGGTCCTGGTTGTCTCTTTTGTTCTTTTTCCAACTGGTTAATTTGGCTCAAATTGGCCTGATCAATAAGAGCTGTAATAGGAGGACTTAAAAAGCATTGGCTATAGTCTCTTTCTAATATCAAGTCGACACATACATATATTGACTTGTACAATCAATAATTGGTTAATCACATGAAGGAATTTTTATCATATTACTATCATATCACTGTAAAAAAGCCCTTATGAGATCCACTACTCATACCATAAACAAAACAAATCAAAATAAACAAGCCATATCCAAAATGAAGAACCATCACATAAATGTATTTCTCTTTTCCCTCTTCGTAATTATGAGCCTTCGTCATGGATTTGTTTCATGAACTGAAGAAAAAAAGGTATATGTAGTGTACCTTGGAGAGCACAGTGGAGATAAGACTGTGAAAGAAATAGAAGATCACCACTGCTCATTTCTTCATTCTGTCAAGAGTACAACTACTTCCAAAGAAGATGCTAGAGCATCATTAGTTCATAGCTACAAGAACGTCATCAATGGCTTCTCCGCTTTGTTATCGCCACAAGAAGCTGATATGATACAAGGTATGAACTTCATGAACATCGTACATATATATGAACTTATAGTTTAAGCTGTTAGAGTCAGCACACTGATGTCACATAATTATATTATGTCTCAACATGCTATCACGGGAAAATAATTTTTTTTCTTTTTCACTTTATGAGTGGCAGTAAATTGCTTAATTATATTATGTCTCAACACTGTAACATCTTAAAAACTATGCACTTCTAGTTCCTCAATTATATTATGTCTCAAGCCGTTGTGTTGGTGAAAGATTTCTAGCACATATCTAGTGTTGAATTATTCATTCAACACCTACCCAAGCCACCATTGTTGAATTATTCATTCAACACCTACCCAAGCCACCATTGTTGAAGAAGAAAGTTTCCCCTTTCACACCTCCATTCATACCACCTCAACCCTCTATAAAAGGAGGGTTAATCTTCATTGTATATCATCCACCAAAGAGTGAATACATCTCTAAGAGAGTAGTTCCTAGTGAGTGGAGTGAGTTTTGAGAGTTTTTTTGTGAGTTTGAAAATCTCTTTGTAAATTCTATTCTTGAGTAATAGAGTTTTATTTTTCTCTCAAATTATTCCTTACAACTCCGTAATGATCCTGTGATAACAAGTGGTATCAGAGCCTCGTCGGAAGTGCTCATCAGAATTGTGTAAGGCTGAAAATTTTTGAGATTTTCAAAAGTGCTCAAAACTTAATTCTGAGTACACCATTGCATTCCTCTCGTCGACACGAGTTCATACATATTTTCGGAACTAAAATCCGACGTCGTATGAAGTCGTAAGAGCTCCCAAAAGAAATTGAGGAGGAAGACGATTTACAGTACTCTACTGCAGTAATTTCTGCAAGATTTTTCAGAAATTACATTTCAGTCCCAAATTCGGTGAATTAATCACTGAAAGGTGATAATGACCACAGAAGAGTCAACATTATCTTCCGGAGCCATGATTATGCTCACTGCCACCAACTACACGCTGTGGAAACCTCGAATGGAAGATCTTCTCAGTTATAAAGATTTGTTCGACCTTATAGAAATAAAAGGTGTAAATCCTAATCCCGACAAGTTGTCGGAATGGAAGAAATTAAACCGAAAAACTATTGGTCAAATCTGACAATGGATTGACCATAGTGTCTTCCACCATGTTGCACAGGAGACAGAAGCATATGCCCTCTGGAAGAAGTTGGAGGATATGTACCAGGCCAAGACCGCTCGGAATAAGGCTTTGTTGATGAGACGCTTAGTCAACATGAAGCTGAAAAGTGGAATTTCAGTTGCCGAGCATACCAGTGAGTTCCAGAGCCTGGTGAACCAGTTATCATGTGTAGAGATGCCGCTTGGTGATGAAGTTCAGGCACTTCTACTTCTCAGTTCTCTCCCCGACAGTTGGGAAACGCTGGTGGTTTCTCTCAGCAACTCGGCCCCAGATGGAAAACTTACCATGTCTATGGTTAAAGATGCCCTGTTCATTGAAGAGGCAAGGAGAAAGGACATGGGCACAAATCAGACCCATGCCCTTATTACAGAAAATCGTGGGAGACAACAAGGGAAACAACGAAGGAGTAGTGGAGGCAAATGGAGAGGCAGGAGCAAGAGCAGGGGTAGATCCACAGATGGCAGAAAACCAGCATTCAAGTGCCATTATTGTGGAATAGAGGGTCATATGAAGAAGAATTGTTATAAATGGCTAGAAGAGCAAGGCCAGAGCAGTTCACAATCGAAGAATAAGGGTGGAGAAACACTAGTTACTATCCCTGGAGATGTAGCTTTCTGTTCAACACATTATGAGACATGTTTTCACGTGTCAAAAGAGGACACAGAATGGGTGGTAGATACTGCAGCATCTTACCACGTAACTCCTCATAAGGAATACTTTACAACATACAAAGCCGGTGACTTTGGAGCTGTGAAAATGGGAAATTCCAGTTTCTCTGGGATTGTAGGAATTGGTGATGTACAAATAAAGACAAGTTCCGGGAGTACAATTACTCTGAAGGATGTCCGTCATGTGCCTGACCTTCGGCTGAATTTACTTTCAGGTATAGCTCTTGACAAACAGGGCTATGATAATCACTTCAGCAAAGGCACATGGAAGTTATCTAGAGGCGCTATGACAGTCGCTCGAGGTCATATTTGTGGCACGTTGTACAAGACTCATGTGAAGATATGTACAGATAGCCTCAACGTAGCAGAAAAGGAGGCTTCACAGAATTTGTGGCACCAAAGACTCGGCCACATGAGTGAGAAAGGGTTGTCTACCCTAATAAATAAGGAGCTTATCAATGTTGACAAAGATGTTGCACTAGATCCTTGCAATCATTGTCTATTTGGTAAACAACATAGAGTCTCGTTCAAATCCTCTTCAACGAGAAGATCAGAGTTGCTCAGTCTAGTACACTCTGATGTTTGCGGTCCCTTAGAGATTGAATCACTCGGCGGAAACAAATATTTTCTGACATTCATTGATGATGCTTCTCGAAAGGTATGGGTGTATTTCCTGAAGACAAAGGACCAGGTGTTCGAGTACTTCAAATTGTTTCATGTCATGGTAGAGCGTGAAACAGGAAAGAAATTAAAGTGTCTACGGTCAGACAATGGAGGCGAATACTCTTCCAAGGTCTTCGACGTGTATTGCAAAACATATGGTATTCGACACGAGAAAACGGTCCCACGCACCCCTCAACACAATGGTGTCGTCGAAAGAATGAACCGAACAACCATGGAACGTGTTCGAAGCATGATCAGTATGGCTAAGCTACCAAAGCCATTCTGGGGAGAAGCAGTCAGAGTCGCCTGTTACCTGATCAACAGATCACCATCAGTACCACTGAATTTTGAAGTTCCAGAGAAATTGTGGTCTGGGAAGAATCCATCATACTCACACTTGAGAGTATTTGGATGTTTAGCATATGCACATGTATCCAAGGAGCTCAGACAAAAGCTCGATGCAAGGACCACTCCATGCATTTTCATTGGCTATGGAGATGAAGAATTTGGATACAGATTATGGGATCCAAAGGAGAAAAAGGTGATCAGAAGTAGGGACGTGGTGTTCCATGAAAACCAGACAATAGAAGACATTGAAAAACCCACAATGTCTCAGAAGTCAAATGTTGCTGCTCAGATGCCAGAAGTAGTAACAGAATCATTTGTGAGAAATAACGATGAAGTACCAGAAGCAGAAGAAGAGGAAGAAGAGGGTGTTGAGCAGGGGGAGCCACAAACCCCTTCACCAGAAGCTTCAGGTCCATCACAAGGCTCAGATGATGGTGAATATCCTCATATTGTCAATCCAGAAGTTCGTAGATCTGAACGAGGTCGGATTCCATCCAGAAGATATACAGAATCCGAGTATCTTCTGCTTACCGAAGATAGAGAACCAGAGAGTTTTCATGAAGCTATATCTCATAAGGAAAAAGAAAAATGGCTGCTTGCAATGCAGGATGAAATGGAATCTCTACAGAAAAATCACACTTATGAGATCGTAAAACTTCCAAAAGGGAAGAAGGCACTGAAAAATAAATGGGTGTTCAAGCTAAAGAAAGATGGTAGCGGAAAAGTGGTGAAATACAAAGCAAGGTTGGTAGTCAAAGGATTCCAACAGAAGAAAGGAATCGACTTTGATGAGATTTTTTCACCAGTAGTCAAGATGACTTCAATCAGAGTTATACTTGGATTGGTCGCAACTATGAACTTGGAGCTTGAACAAATGGATGTGAAGACAGCTTTTCTTCATGGAGATTTGAAAGAAGAAATCTATATGGAGCAGCCAGAAGGTTTTAAGGTTTCAGGTGATAACCTCGTATGCAAGCTAAAGAAAAGCTTGTATGGTCTGAAGCAGGCACCAAGACAGTGGTACAAGAAGTTTGACTCTTGTATGGTAAGTCAAGGATACAAGAAAACTGTAACAGATGAGTGCGTCTACATTCAAAAATTTTCAGACGGGGATTTTGTTGCTCTTCTACTATACGTAGACGATATTCTAATCGTAGGAAAGGATGCAACAAAGATTTGCCAGCTGAAGAAGGAATTGTCTAAAGTTTTTGACATGAAAGACTTAGGACCAGCTCAACAGATATTGGGAATGCAAATAGCTAGAGACAGGAAAAACCGCAGATTATGGATTTCTCAAGAAAGGTATATTGAACGTGTGCTTGAAAGGTTCAATATGAACAACGCTAAACCAGTCAGCATTCCACTAGCCAATCACTTCAAATTGAGCAAGAGTTCATGTCCCTCATCTAAGGAAGAGATCAGGGAAATGTCATCAGTACCGTACTCTTCAGCAGTTGGAAGTCTGATGTATGCAATGGTGTGTACAAGGCCAGATATTGCTCATGCAGTGGGTACAGTGAGTCGTTTTCTCTCTAATCCCGGGAAGGAGCATTGGGAGGCAGTAAAGTGGATTCTCAGATACCTTAAGGGTACAACTAATATATGTCTTTGTTATGGGGGAGTTTATCCAATTTTGGAAGGCTATACAGATTCAGATATGGCAGGAGATATTGATAGTAGAAAATCTACTTCAGGATTCATCTACAGTTTTGCAGGAGGAGCTGTTTCATGGCAGTCAAGATTACAGAAGTGTGTTGCTTTATCTACAACAGAAGCAGAATATATTGCAGCAGCTGAAGCTGGAAAGGAAATGTTGTGGCTGAAGCGGTTTCTCCAAGAATTTGAAATCAAGCAAAAAGAGTACAAGGTACACTGTGACAGTCAGAGTGCTATAGATTTGAGCAAAAATTCCATGTACCATTCCCGTACAAAGCACATTGATATTCGGTATCATTGGATACGCGAGGTGATGGATCGACAACTGTTGAGACTAGTAAAGATCCATACGAAGGAGAATCCAACAGATATGTTGACAAAGGTGGTTACTCGAGAAAAATTGGAGCTGTGCAGAGACATAGCCGGGATGGTTGTTCCAGATATGGCTAGAGGGGGATAATTGAAAGATTTCTAGCACATATCTAGTGTTGAATTATTCATTCAACACCTACCCAAGCCACCATTGTTGAATTATTCATTCAACACCTACCCAAGCCACCATTGTTGAAGAAGAAAGTTTCCCCTTTCACACCTCCATTCATACCACCTCAACCCTCTATAAAAGGAGGGTTAATCTTCATTGTATATCATCCACCAAAGAGTGAATACATCTCTAAGAGAGTAGTTCCTAGTGAGTGGAGTGAGTTTTGAGAGTTTTTTTGTGAGTTTGAAAATCTCTTTGTAAATTCTATTCTTGAGTAATAGAGTTTTATTTTTCTCTCAAATTATTCCTTACAACTCCGTAATGATCCTGTGATAACAGTTGGTTTCTCGCATTTGTTTCTGATCAGTGTAAGTTCTTTTTTAAAAAAAAAAGGGATGGAAGGGGTAATATCAGTATTTCACAGTGATCCTCATGAAATAAAGCCTCATACTACTAGATCATGGGATTTTGTGAGCTTGCTCGAAGGAACTTCGCTGATAAATTCTGGATAAGAATTGCTGCAAAATGCAAGTTATGGAAAGGACATTACTGTTGGGGTTGTGGACAGTGGTAAGAGTTTTTCTCTTTTGCTTTTTTGTCTGAACAATTTGAACAGTACTACTCCTTATATCTCAAAATTATCTAATTATATTTACTCTTCATCATTTTTTTAAAGGTGTATGGCCAGAATCTTCAAGTTTCAATGATGAAGGAATGGACCAGTTCCAAAGTCGTGGAATGGAAAATGCCAAGAAGGGGTTGCGTTTAAAGCCTCCCATTGCAAAAGGTTGACTAGTAGTTTTCCAATTAGTCAATGATTAGTTAATTTTTATCCATTATTTTTCCCTTTCTATTTAATATATATATATACTGACAGTTTATCGCTCTTTTGCTTCTTTTTTTTTTTGCCTTTCTTTTTTCGAAAGAAAATTAATTGGAGCACAATAGTATTTAAAAGGTTACGAGGCAAACTACGGTCCTCTTAACGAGACAAGGGACTTTCGTTCACCAAGAGATGTAGACGGTCATGGTACTCACGCAGCAGGCACAGTTGGTGGTCGAAGAGTTGCAAATGCATCAGCATTTGGTGTATTTTCAAATGGCACAGCCACTGGAGTTGCCCCGAATGTTTGACTTGCCATCTATAAAGTATGTTGGCCAGTTCCAGGTAGGAGTTTAGCTGATGGAAACAAATGCGCAACAGATGACCTTATTGCTGCTTTTGATGATGCCATAGCTGGTGGAGTTGATATACTTAGTGTTTCCCTAGGGTCTATACCAAGAAAAACATAGTACACACAGAATGCTATTGCAATTGGATCTATGCATGCTGTGAAGAGGAATATTATAGTAGCTTGTAGTGCTGGAAATGATGGTCCAACACCATCTACTGTTGGGAATGTCGCGCCATGGATTGTCACAGTTGGTGCTAGTAGCATAGATCGAGTTTTTTCATCTCCAATTATGCTTGGAAATGGAATGATTGTCGAGGTAAGGATATATTCAGATTCACTTGTAAACTATCTTAGTTAATTTAGCTTTGGCTAAAAGATAACTTCAGGGTAAATTCCATTTTATTTTAGTTCTTTTATTTCTTAATTAGTACTTCGTTCGTTTCATTTTATTTGTCTCAGTTTGATTTGGCAAGTAGCTTAAAAAAATAAGAAATACTTTTAAATCTTGTGATCTTGAACTAAAGATGTGTATAATATCTCAACATACTCTTTAAATTTTGTTTTTTGTATATCCAGAGCACGTCTTCCTGGTACACTATCAAGAGATCTTGTTAGAGGAAAAGTTGTCCTCTGCGCAAGTAGTGGTATCCTGTCATCAATGGAAGTGAAAAGAGCTAGAGGTGTTGCAGCTATTTCAGGAAATCCATTTAAAGAGATACAAGTCATACCTTTTCCAGATCCCACAACAGATGCTCTTTTAGATGGCCTAAATACAATCCTGACATATATACGGTCTGAAAAAAATCCAATGGCAACACTTCTCCCAGGAAAGACATTGATTGGTACGAAGCCAGCACCCGTCATGGCTCCTTTCAGTTCCAAAGGACCAAATGTTATCGATCCTAACATTCTCAAGGTAATTTACATTAGCGCCACAAAATGAGTATTTTACAGCAAGTAATCTGTCTTATTTATTGTCAATGTATAGAAGGTAAACTCTTTCTGAAGAATGCTTTTACATTAAATTGCAGCTGGATATAACTGCTCCTGGATTTAACAGACTAGCAGCATGGAGCGAGGCATCATCTCCCCTGAAATTGCCAGAGGATCATCGGGTTGTTAAGTACAACATGCAGTCAGGAACTTCCATGTCTTGCCCACATGTTTCTGCTGTAATTGCACTCTTAAAATCCATTCATCTAGATTGGAGCAGTGCTGCAATCAGATCAGCCCTAATGACCACACTAAACTTGCTTTACTCTGTTTCTCTTCAAGAATTGAACTCCTAGTGGATTTTGTTTAACAGAATTTCTCATAGACAGTTGTTTAATTCATTCTTACTACAAAACAATCAATAATGTGGTTGGCCAATAACAAATGCCCACCGATAATGATGCAAACCCCTTTGAGTACGGAGCAGGACATTTCAGGCCTTCAAGAGCAGTAGATCCTGGACTCATTTATGATGCTACTTACACAGATTATCTTCTGTATCTCTGTAGTCAAAACATAAGCCTAGATTTGTCGTTCAGTTGTCCTGAGAAAGTACCTGGGGCGAGTAATCTTAACTATCCATCACTTGCAATAGCTAAGAAGAGAGGATCCAGCAGGACTGTCACAAGAGTTGTTACAAATGTTGGAAAAGATTACTAGACTTACGTTTTAGCTGTGAGATCACCTCCTGGGTGTGTTGTTGATATTGTTCCAAAAACCATGCTCTTCAGAAAATTGGGAGAGAAACGCAGCTCCAAGATAACAGTTAGAGCTCAAAATGTCGAAAGGAGGAATGAGTTTTCCTTTGGTTGGTACACATGGAGTTATGGAGTCCATGTGGTCCGGAGTCCCATTGAGGTATAATCATCAGCATAAGTGCCCACATCCCATATTTGAACTATGTAACTAGAGCATGATGTTATGAAATTTCAAACTAAATTTATTAGATTTCATACAATAATTGGAATTGCATTTCTTGCTCATGCAGATGATGGGATCTGTACTCTATGCAAAATATAGAAGTAATTATAATATATATTGTTGCTGAATACATCTTTGTATACATACATATTTATTGATTTCAGACAATAATCAAGGAAAACTAAGTTTAGCTTATTAGAGTACACAGTTGATATCCATCAGAATAGTGACGACGGATATGTATTTATATCCATCTCTCCCTAGTGATAGATTGACGAATGAAACAAGTCGTCAGACATGTTCCACTTGCGTGACTAAAACAGTAAGTAAATAAGACAATAATTTAGCGTGGAAACACCCGGCTCCAAAGGTGGAAAAAAACCACGACCTGTACTCCACAGGATTTTTCTCCAGCTTTACTAACTTCAAGAGCCTCTTCAAATGGTGATTACAACACTTGCAATCTAAGGAATTATAAACTCTAATTCCTATCCATTCTACCTCCAATGACAATGTCTTCCTAGTAACACTTACTTGAACACCAATTTTTCTCAATTCAGTTTATGACTCACTGAATTAAGAATACAATGATCACAACTCAATCACAAACTTCTAATACAAGAATAGCTAACTCTAGCTTGACACTTTACTAGACAAGTTTGTCGACAGTATTCTCACTGAAAGCAAACTGTTCTTTTCTCTCTTTGTGAGTGTGTAAGTTACTTTGAGAAGTCACACTTCTATATATATACACATCTCCAGAGACTCCATGTTTCTTCCAAACTCTTTATGGCAACATCTTTGCCCGCCTTTACAGTTCATTTCGTGTTGGACTCTTCATGCAACTTAACTTCTAGCAATGATTGTATCATAATCAGACTCCAACTCTCCTAATATATCCACGTGTAGATTTAGATGAGTTTGTTGATTGTTGTATATCAACTCCATAATTTTCGCTCCCTTGTTTCTGGATAATGGCATCTTATTATATAGACTGCTCGACACTGCATTGGACCAGCTTTATTCACCTGTTTCATCGACCTGTTGTCAGTCATCAAAATTTCAAAGACCCAACACCTAGTCTCTCTTCTCTCTGCAATTTCAAAATGCTGCAGTTGAGGGAACTCAGCACCGCAGTCGCTACTTGCAATGAAACAATACATATATGACTGGTATTTTCTCTATTAGTTCCTTTCTCCTCTGTGTAATGATCCTCATGAGTTTATTCCTGTTAAGACATGATCTCAGTTATATCGGAAGGGCATTTTACTCATTCTGCCTAATTCTGTTGATCAATTAACAGCCCTATGGTTAGTTAAATTAGGAAGTTATTTATTAGTTTTTTAGAAGCCTAAGCAGGCTATATAAGCTTTTATCAACATGTAAACAATCAGATTATTGAGACGAAATAATCTCAAAAGTCACTTCTGTCCTTTCACTTTCTCTCAAATGTCTTCTTGGTATTAGAGACGAGCTTTTGGCTAAAAACATTCTTAAACTATACTCCAAACTTAAGCTACATCCTTAAACTATTCATATGAGTGAAAAACATCCTTAAAGTGTTAAAAAGTTGGCAGCATTCATCCTTTCAGTGGAAGGGAATCTATTCAAAAGTTAACTGTTCCTTTTATAATGTGTATTGTTTCCATGACTTCCATCAAAACTCCTCCATTACTAACTGAGAAAATCTCCAAAAAAATTAACAAACGTCACTCGATTTGGAGGAAAGAAGTTGTATTTGAACACAATGAAGAGATACAATCTGCTCGTATTTTGCCTTACCAATTGAAAGAAGATAGCTCTTTTCCACCATCTTCACATTCTCAATAAGTGGGGAAGTTAGGAATTTCTAAAAAGGTTTCAAGATTTAATATATATGTATAAAAAAATAAGCTTTAATATATATATCAATATAATTTTTTGAAAAAGAATGTTCGACTATTTTGAATGAGGGTTCGCCACTGAAGCCAAATTGCACAAAGACATGTTCATTATATTTACTAGCAAAAGCTTTCGACTTCTTCCATCATCTGAAGCCAAATTGCACAAAGACATGTACATTATATTTACTAGCAAAAGCTTTCGACTTCTTCCATCATCAGACATGTTGTAAGTCTCCCACAAACACTGGCCCATCGAGAATGAACAAATTTGAGTAGTAATTCTGCTGAAAAATGAACAAAAAGGAATTGCTAATTTAATTAAACAACCCTAAAAATCATTGAAGATGAAGAATGTTATATGTATTTCTTTTCTCATTTTTTTTTGTTTTGTTTTAAAATTACCAAGATCTCTTAGAAGGAAGTGTACTGAAAGAACAAGGGAGAAAGAAGGGTGGAAGTCACGTGAATATGAGTCTTGAAGGAAATATCCTCATTTTGGTCTTTAGGGAAATTCTTTAAAATGTTCTGACTTGAAGATGTGAATTAGTTAAATAGAGGTTGTCAAAAGAGTTAGTTAAATAGAGTTTCAATGGGAGTCATGTGAATTGTATACTGTTAATGGGAGCCGTTAGTTTTTGGATAGATTTTAACAGAAGGATAAAAGCTACCATGTTTTTAATATTTTAAGGATGTTTTTTGCGAGTATGAATAGTTTAAGGATATGACTTAAGTGTGGAATATAGTTTAAGAATGTTTTTTGCTAAAAAATTGTTTCTTTAGTATTAGCCTTTCACATGGTACATACAATCTCTTCAAATTGCGTATGGATATGTTTTTGCAAAATTTAAAAA
The DNA here is from genome assembly GCA_035772735.1 of Datura wrightii. Classification (NCBI taxonomy): domain Eukaryota; kingdom Viridiplantae; phylum Streptophyta; class Magnoliopsida; order Solanales; family Solanaceae; genus Datura; species Datura wrightii. The sequence goes on along the minus strand of JASDFA010000008.1, from coordinate 114,542,193 downwards.
GTGATGAATCTTTCTTTACAAATATAAATTTATGGATCAAAATTTTACAATTTAAGAAAGATTGAAATTACAATTTGAAATTTGAAATTTGAAATCAAAATGTTATATAGATTTCATTTATAAACACTAAAATCTGAAATTGAGGCCGCAAATGTCATGGCCAAACACTTACTTAACTTTATAAGAATTATGCGTGTTAAGAATTACTTTTTTTTTTTTAACTCAATCTAATTCATTCTAATTAATTTTTAAACGAATTATCAACTTACTTATCTATTAATTTAATTTAGCTTAATCTGTCCAATTCAGTTTGAAATCATGCCATTTAACACACTCAATTATTTGTTGTGTAGTGTGTGTGCATATTGTGTGTATTTCTTTAATATTATTATCCTTTTTCACATGGTACATACAATCTTTTCAAATCGCGTATGAATTTATTTTTGCAAAATTTAAAATGGTGAATCTTTCTATACAAATATAAACTTATGGGTCAAGTTTTTGTAGTTTAAGAAAAAATTAAAATCATAATTTAAAATTCAGTTTGAAATCACTCCATTAAATACACCCAATTATTTGTTGTGTAGTGTTTGTACATGCTGTGTTTTTTTTTTTTAATATTATCATTTCTCATGGTACATATAATCTATTTAAATTGAGTATGGATTTGGTTTTGTAAAATATAAAATAAGAATTTTTCTTTATAAAATATAAACTTATGGATCAAGTTTACTAGTCTAAAAAAATTAAAACTACAATTTCAAATTTAAAATCGAAATATATATTATGCATATTTTATAAATAAAAACTAAAATTTGAAATTGAGGCCCCAAATCTCATGGCCAAATACCTATTAAAACTTTACAAGAATTAATCATGTTAAGCATGACCTATTTTTTTAACTCAGTTTAATCTAGTTTTTTTAGTTAATTTTTGAATGAATTATTAACCTATTTATTTATTAATTTTATTTATTTAATCAGTCCAAATTCAATTTGAAATCACATTATTTAAAACATCTAATATTTGTTGTGTATTGTGTGTGCACGTGTGTGTTTCTTTAATATTATCCCTTCCACATCATACATATAATCTCTTCAAATCGAGGGGAGAAATGACAAGAAGATATTGGAACATAAATTTGAAAGTATGGGTTTTATTTTTGCAAAATTGTATTTAAGAAAATGAATTTTTTTTAAATATAAAATATAAATTTATAGGTCAATTTTTTACAGTAACAAATATTAAGATCACAATTTGAAACTTTATATCTTATTTTTTAAAAAAAATCGGAATTGAAAGTAAAATAGTATGTAGATTTTATAAATAAACACTAAAATTTGAGATTGGGACCTCAAATCTCATGGTCGAACACCTACTAAAACTTTATAAGAATTGAATGTGTTAAATATAACCAATTTTTTTAGCTCAGTTTAATCTAATTCACTTTAGTTAGTTTTTAAATGAATTATTAACTAATTTAATTTAATTTATATTAATATGTTTAAATTTAATTTAAGTTCACACTATTTAACACATCAAATTATTTATTGTCTTCAGTGTGCGTGTGGTTTTCTTTCTTTTTTTACTTGTTCAAGGGGGGTGAAGATAACTGTGGCAACAACTCGTCGTCTAGCAGATACTTAGGTGGTAAATACATCCAAATTCTAAACCGATGAGTGAAGGTTTGTAATTTACTACACTAAAGCAACCACAGTAAGCAATGTGGCACTAAAGCACTGAATCAGGAGATATTTCTCTGTATCGTGTAATACGTGTGCACGCCTAATGACTTGTCGTATTTGAATAGTTTTAATTGTGTAGGATGTGTTTAATCTCGTTTTGAATTTTTGCTTGATTAGTTTGTTGTTGTTGATGTCAGGGAGAATCTGGAAGTCGTCCTTCTCTTCATCATCAACTATATTTTGAATCTCTTCACGCCCTGCATCCTATGAAAAAAGCACTTCATGTTCCTGAAATTCTTCATAGGCTACATCTTCAACCTCTACATGTCCTGCATTTTGGATAGTTCCAACTGATGATTCAACAGAGATGAATATCACGATTATATCATGTGTGGGTCACGTTTTTATATACCAGCTATCAGTAATGTGATATCTAGTGTTTCTTCATTTCCACTCACATGTGTTATGATAAATCCCAAAAAATATTTCACAAAAAGGTAAGAACCTGTGATTTATACATTAATTTGAACTATAAAAATACCGAAAGCACTTTATGCTAAATAAGTTGAAACTGCATTGTATAGCCATAAAAAATATATTTGTGCACAAACGCAGAGTTCTGTATGATTTATTAGTCTTATTGTCCCAACCTTAATTAATGATAAGGGTAAAATAAAAAAATTAAAAGTTAAGTTGAGGCCCCAAATCTCATGGTCAAACACATACCAAAACTTTGTAAGAGTTAAGCGTGTTAAGTATGACCTATATTTTTTAATTTAATTTAACCTATTCCATTCTAGTTAATTGTTAAACGAATTATTAACTTATTTATTTATTAATTTAATCTATGTTAATATGTCAAAATATAATTTGATATTACGCCATTTAACACACTCAAATATTTGTGTGTTGTGTGTGCGCGTGTGTAGTGTTTTTTTAAAAAATATTATAGTTTCACATGATACATACAATTTCTTCAAATCGAGTATGAGTTTATTTTTGAAAAATTTAAAATAATGAGTCTTTCTTTATAAAATATAAAGTTATGGGTCAAGTTTTTTCAGTTTAAGAAAAAAATTGAAATTTGATATCCCTTTTTTTTTGAAAATTTTGAAATTTAAAATAATGATTTTAAATCAAAATATTATGAAGAATTCATAAATTAATACTAAAATTTGAAATTAAGTCCCCAAATCTCATTTTCAAGCACATACTAAAACTTTATAAGAATTAGGCGTATTAAGCATGACCTTTTTTTTTAAAACTTAGTTTATTCTAATTTATTTTTTAGTTCTTTACTGAATTAATTATCGACCTATTTATTTATCAATTTAATCAATCCAAATTTTATTTAAAATCATGCCATTTAACACACCTAATCATTTGTTCTATTGTAGCGTGCGTGTGTGTTGCATATATTTCTTTAATATTATCCTTCCAAATGATAAATACAGTTTCTTCAAATCGAATATAAGTTCTGTTTTGCAAAATTTAAAATAATACGTCCTTTTTTATAAAATATAAACTTATAGGTTAAATATTTAAGATTTAACAAAAATTAAATTACAATTTAAAATTTAAAATCTTATTTTTCAAAAATTCTGAAATTTGAAATTGAAATATTATGCTGATTGCATAAATAAACTCTAGGATTTAAAATTGAGGCCCCAAATTTCATGGCCAAATACGTACTAAAACTTTGTAAGAATTAAGCGTGGTAGGCATAACCTTATTTTTTAGCTCAGTGTAATATAATCCATATAGGTAATTTTTGAATGAATTTTTAACGTATTTATTTATTAATTTGATTTATCTAAATCAATCCAAATTCAGCTTGAAATCACGTAATTTAACATATCTAATTATTTGTTGTGTATTTTGTGTGCCTGTGTTGTGTGTGTTTCTTAATATTATCCTTACCACATCGTAAATATAATCTCTTCAAATCGAGGGGAGAAATGACAAGAAGATATTGGAACATAAATTTGAAAGTATGGGTTCTACTTTTGCAAAATTATATTTAAAATAATGAGACTTTTTTAATATAAAATATAAACTTATAAGTCAAGTTTTTGCAGTTCAAGAAAAATTAAAATCACAATTTGAAACTTCAAATTCTATTTTCTAAAAAAATTCGAAGTAGAAATTCAAAATAGTATGTATATTTTATAAATGAACACTAAAATTTGAGATTAAGACCTCAAATCTCATGGCTGAACACCTACTAAAATTTTATAAGAATTAAATGTGTTAAATATAACCTGTTTTTTAGTTCAATTTAATCTAACCCACTCTAATTGATTTTTAAATGAATTATTAACTAATTAATTTAATTTATATTAATATGTTTAAATTTAATTTAAGTTCACACTATTTAACACATCAAATTATTTGTTGTCTTGAGTGTGTGGTTTTTTTTTTCTTAATTACTTTTTCAAGGTGGATGAAGGTAACTGTGGCATCGACTCATCATCTAGCAGATATTTAGATGGTAAATACATCCAAATTCTAAATGCACTGATGAGTGAAGGTTTGTAATTTAAAACACTAAAGCAACCACAGTAAGCGTGGTACTAGAGCACTGAATCATTCAGAAGAGATTCCTCTGTGTCGTGTAACACGTGTGCAGTCGCTTTTGAATGATTTTAATTGTGTGGGATGCATTTAATCTCACAGATTGTTGTTGTTGACGTCAGGGAGAATTTGAAAGTCGTCCTTCTCTTCATCATCAACTACATTTTGAACCTTTTCACGCCCTGCATCCTCTGAAAAAAGCACTTCATGTTCATGAAATTCTTCATCAGTTACATCTCCAACCTCTTCATGTGCTGCATTTTAAATAGTTCAACTTGAAGTTTTAGCAGAGATGAATATCACAGTTATATCATATGTATGTCACATTTTTTATATACCAACTATCAATAATATGATATGTAGTGTTTCTTTATCTCCACTCTCATATAAAATGACAAATTCCAAAAACTTATTGCACCAAAAAAGTTAAGAACTTGTGATTTATACATTATTTTGAACTATAAAAATACCCAAATCATTTTATGCTAAATAAGTTGAACAAACATTGTATAGCCAAAAAAATATATTTGTACACAAACGCAGAGTTCTATAGGATTTACTGGTCTTATTGTCTCAACCTTAATTAATGATAAAAGGTAAAATAAAAAAGTTTGAAGTTAAATTGAGGTCCTAGATCTCAGGGTCAAACATATACCAAAACTTTGTAAGAGTTAAACGTGTTAAGTATGACCTACATTTTTTAGTTCAGTTTAATCTAATCCATTCTAGTTAATTTTTATACAAATTATTAACTTACTTATTTATTAATTTAATTTATTTTAATATGTCCAAATATAATTTGATATCACGCTATTTAGCACACTCAAATATTTGTGTGTTATGTGTGTGTGCACGTGTAGTGTTTTTTTTTTTAAATATTATAGTTTCACATGATACATACAATCTCTTCAAATTAAATATGAGTTTATTTTTGCAAAATTTAAAATAATAATTCTTTCTTTACAAAATATAAATTTATGGATAAAATTTTTTCAGTTTAAGAAAAATTTGAAATTTGAAGTCCTATTTTTTGAAAATTTTAAAATTTAAAATAATAATTTTAAATTGAAATATTATGCAGAATTCATTAATAAATAAAAAAATTTGAAACTAAGCCCCCAAATCTCATTGCCAAGCACCTACTACAACTTCATAAGAAATAGACATGTTAAGCATGATCTTTTTCTTTTAAGCTCAGTTTAATCTAATTTATTTTTTAGTTTATTATTGAATGAATTATTGATCTATTTATTTATCAATTTAATCAATTCAAATTTTATTTAAAATCATGCCATTTAAAACGCCTAATTATTTATTATACTATAGTGTGCGTGCATGTCGTATATATATTTTTTAATATTATCCTTTCAAATGGTACATACAATCTCTTCAAATCGAGTATGAGTTTTGTTTTACAAAATTTAAGATAATGCGTTTTTTTTTATAAAATATAAACTTATGGGTCATGTATTTACAACTTTAAATAAATTATATCACAATTTAAAATTTAAAATCTCATTTTTCAAAAATTTTGAAATTTGGAATCAAAATATTATGCAGATTTCATAAATAAACTCTAGAGTTTAAAATCGAGGCCCCAAATTTCATGGCCAAATACCCACTAAAACTTTGTAAGAATTAAGCGTGTTAGGCATAACCTATTTTTTTTAGCTCAGTGTAATCCAATCCATATAGGTAATTTTGAATGAATTTTTAACCTTTTTATTTATTAGTTTGATTTATTTTAATCAGACCAAATTCAGTTTGAAATCACGTTATTTAACACATCTAATTATTTGTTGTATATTATGTGTGCGCGTGTTATATGTGTTTCTTTAATATTATTCCTTCCACATCGTACATATAATCTCTTCAAATTAGGGGAGAAATGACAAAAAGATATTGGAATATAAATTCGGAAGTATGGGTTCTACTTGTGCAAAATTATAATTAAAATAATAAATTTTTTTAAATATAAAATATAAACTTATAGGTCAAGTTTTTACAATTTAAGAGAAACTAAAATCACAATTTGATACTTTAAATCTTATTTTTCAAAAAAATTCGAAGCAGACATCAAAATAGTATGTAAATTTTATAAATAAACACTAAAATTTGAAATTGAGACCTCAAATCTCATGGCTGAACAACTGCTAAAATTTTATAAGAATAAAATGTGTTAAATATAATCTGTTTTTTAGCTTAGTTTAATATAATCCATTCTAATTGATTTTTAAAGGAATTATTAACTAATTAATTCAATTTATATTAATATGTTTAAATTTAATTTAAGTTCTCACTATTTAACACATCAAATTATTTGTTATCTTGTGTGTGCATGTGCATGCTGTTTTCTTTTTCTTTCTTTTTTTTTTTACTTTTTCAAGGGGAGTGAAGGTGACTATCCACAACTCACCGTCTAGCAAATACTTAGATGGTCAATACACCCAAATCCTAAATACACTGATGAGTGAAGGTTTGCAATTTACTATACTAAAGCAACCAAAATAAGTAATGTGACACAAAAGCACTGAATCATTCAGGAGATACCCCTCTGTATCGTGTAACACATGTGCACACCTAAATGACTTGTCGTATTTGAATGATTTTAATTGTGTGGGATGTGTTTAATCTCGTTTTGAATTTTTGCTTGAGTAGTTTGTTGTTGTTGATGTCAGGGAAAATCAGGAAGTCGCCCTTCTCTTCCTGAACTTTTTGACGCCCTGCATCCTATGAAAAAGTACTTCATGTTCCTGAAATTTTTCATCAGCTACATCTTCAACCTTTACATGTCCTGCATTTTAAATAGTTCCAACTGATGTTTTAGCAGAGATGGATATCACTGTTATGTCATGTGTAGGTCACGTTTCTTATATACCAACTATCAGTAATATGATATCTAGTGTTTCTTCATCTCCACTCATATGTGTTGTGATAAATCCCAAAAAATATTGCAAAAAAAAGTAACTTGTGATTTATACATTAATTTGAACTATAAAAATACTGAAATCACTTTATGCTAAATAAGTTGAACCAACATTGTATAGCCATAAAAAATATATTTGTACACAAACGCAGAATTCTGTAGAATTTACTGGTCTTATTGTCTCAACTTTAATTAATGATAAAGGGTAAAATAAAAAATTTGAAGTTAAATTGAGGCCCCAAATCTCATGGTCAAACACATACCAAAACTTTGCAAGAGTTAAGCATGTTATATATGACCTATATTTTTTTTAGTTCAATTTAATCTAATCTATTCTAGTTAATTTGTGAACGAATTATTAACTTACTTATTTATTAATTTAATTTATTCTAATATGTCCAAATATAATTTGATATCATGTCACTTAACACACCCAAATATTTGTGTGTTGTGTGTGTGCATGTGTAGTGTTTTTTTTTTAAATATAATAGTTTCACATGATACATACACAATCTCTTCAAATTAAGTATGAGTTTATTTTTATAAAATCTAAAATAATGAGTTTTTTTTTACAAAATATAAAGTTATGGGTCAAGTTTTTTCAGTTTAAGAAAAATTTGAAATTTGACATCCTATTTTTTGAAAATTTTGAAATTTAAAATAATAATTTTAGATCGAAATATTATGTAGAATTCATAAATAATTATTAAAATTTGAAACTAAGCCCCCAAATCCCATTGCCAAGCACCTACTTCGACTTTATAAGAATTAGGCGTGTTAAACATGACCTTTTTTTTAATCTCGGTTTAATCTAATTTATTTCTTAGCAGGCCCGGGTAAGTTGCTGAGGACGATTGATTGAAAGCAAAGAACGACTCGTCAGAAGGCCTAACTATCTGTCACATGGTGCGTTGCTACTGCCGACCTGGTTTTCATATTTATTTAGGAAAATAATTTTTTTGTATTATAAATACCCAGTTTTAGGTTTACAATATAAATAGAGAGGGGTTGAGAACGTTTAGAAGCCAATTTTTGGGAGAATCTTGAGGATATTCTTGAGAAAGTTTTCAAGATACAAAAGCTACATTGGAATTTTTATTCAACCTACTTGGTTTTTATTCTAAAATACTTTGTAAGTTGCAATTATGATTTCTTCTATATTTTGTGATTGCAATAGCAAAAACATGAGTAGTCAAACCCATAAACTAGGTTTGTGGAAACCAAGATGAATTAACACACATAGGTAAGAATGCTTAGTGATTCTTGATCGGATTTTTATGCATGTATTGTTTTTCCCTTCATTTTGATTGATTCTTGACGGTTGCAAACATTAGGATTTTCCTTATTCTTACTTACCGGATCAAGGAGGTAATGAATGGGAAAATGGTTTAACAACAGATATTTGAGGCTACCAACCCTCATCTAATAGCTTGAAATTGTCCAAAGAATAGCTAATTCGATATTAAGGGTAAGGGTCAACTAAAGAACACCCGTATACAGAGCAAGTTGCATGCTGAAAATCACTTAGATAGGGGACCAACCATTTAGGTGAACCTAACTTACCAATATTGCATGTTAAACACTAGAAAAGATCACTAGTGTATAATCCTTATGGTTAGAAAATCTTGGGGAACATAATCCTAGTCTAGTCATAAATTGATTACAAACCCAATTTGATACATGCATCCATTAGTTTCACTTTTTTTATTATTTCATATTTTTCCCCCTTCAAAAATAAGTCAATCAATAATGATAGTTATTCAAATTAACCTAAGTTCTTACCCTATTCCTTGTGGGATCGACCTCAACCTTTGTTGGGTTCTATATTTGACAATCGACCGCTTATATCTCAATTGCGAGGTGTAATTTGGGCGACATCAACATATCAAATAAATGTTTCAATATCATATCAATTATAAGACTTGTCCCATATGCAATTCCAAAGCATTTAGTAATACATTTTATTTTCAAAACCATATATAAATCATGTAGGTTATAAAAACATAAATTGTGGTACGATCACTACTCATAGAACGAGTGTCAAAGTACCAAACTTGTTGCCTTAAGTAGTCCGTACAACTTCCTTCGATCAATCTATAATCACATCATATGAATCTGTGTTAATTCTTCTTATTTAGGAAAATTCATAACAAATTTAGAATACCCAATGTGCACAATTTCATGTTTGATTCTCAATTTTGTCAATCATATATACCCATATCATGGGTAACTTAAACCAATCCATAATCTTCTAATGAAATAATATTCATGTAAGCACTTCATTTGGTTTATGAAAATTTATGAATTATCTTAACTATCTTAACTCAAGAATTTATTTTCCAACTATATATCTCCTATAAGCTCTTTAAAGCAATTCAAAATCTAATTTAATTATAAATAAAAGTCAAATTTATAAATTTCTACTCAAGAAAATTACCTCAAAATTTCATTTTCTTCTTTTCAGCCTCTTCTTCTCTATTGATTGATTTTTTTTCTTGCTTCCCCTTTCACATCTTGTTGAAGCTTTAAAGCTTCTTGTTGCCTCCCAGCTATGCGCCTCAAGTTTGCAGACCAAACTAATTGGTCAAAAGTTGTTGCATAAAAGTTCTGCTTGATTTTTAATTTCATTTGTTGGCAATGGTGTTTCCCTTGCTAGTCGTCTGCTAATCAAAGTTCTCTTATAGTTCTTTCATTATTATTATTATTTTTTGGATCCTGGATGTAACCCTTAAAACCCCAAGCTCTTCTTTTCTGTTATTTTATCAGATGGACTTTGGCCCACTTTCTTTCTTTCAAATTATTATTATTGTAAACTATAATTTATATGCTCTTATTTAAATATGGGATATTACATCGGCCAAAACAAAAGGGAAAGAGAGAGATCTAGAGAATTTTTTTTCCTTTCTTGTTTCCTTTAGTATTTCTATTTATATATGGAGTTCCAATTCCATATCTGCATTATTGTAGTAGAAAAACAATATATATATATATATATATAAATTTTCAAAAAGAGTTTAAATTTTCTGAAAAAGAAAATTCAAAATTTTGATGATCAGTTCAATTATTTGATTTTGAAAACAATTGTATTTGGTGTAGAAAATCCAAGTTGTTTGTTATGTGTGAGTACATTTCAATTAAGATGCAGTCGTTGGACCTGAACGTTACAAATTCCAGTAATGAGACACAATTTATATTTCCTTTCATAAGTTTAATTTCTATTTGAATCTCAGTCTGAACCCAGCACAAACAACGCCCATTCGTAAGTGGTGACATAATTTTGGTTTGTTTTACAAAATTTAATAAATTATTGTTATACCCGAAAGTTTTTAAGACTAGACCCGAGATTTAAATAGTGTTAAGCAGAAAAGAAGGAAAATTTTTCATATGACGACTCGTGGTACGAGTCGTTATGAGAAGGTACGACTCGTATAAAGTGTCGTGGTTAGAATCTGCATAAGGAGTTCAGGGACAATGACTCAAGGTACGACTCGTGGAATCAGGTTACGATTCGTAGGATGAATCGTGGTTTGAGGACTGAGTTATCCTAGTTGGAAGGTACGAATCATTGTACGACCCATTGTGGAAAACTAATGAGTCATGACCTACACCCTTGAGAAGGAAATGAGGATCTTGGAAATAGTGATCACGGGAGATCTAATGACTTGTAGGTTGGTGGTATGATCGTGATCTGATCCATGAAAAACTTCAGAAACTCAACAAAAAATAGTGGTGACTACGGACGGTATCCACGAGTTGTGGTATTGAGGACTCGTGGTGTGAGTCGTGACACCTGGCAAAGTAAATTTTATTGCGATTTAAGTAAGGGTATTTTCATAATTTATAAGCTCCTAATCCCTAAACTACGTTGTTTTAAGCTCTGTTAGGAGGGTTTTAAGAGGGTAAGCCTATTCTAATCATTTCCCTCCATGCATGCAAGCTTAAACCTCTCTATTAAAGATCAAGCCTAAAACCCTTCAGGTTCTTCTCTAAATCTTTTGGGCTTTCTAGGGCAAGTGTAAATTCAGTTCTTCTAGGTATGTGAATCCATGAATGAGGGTTCCTTTCACTCTCATACTCGTAATTCTCCTCATTTTCATGAATTAAGTCTCAATTCAAGTTATGATCAAAAGGGATTTCAATCTAATTTCATAGAATTCTTACAAATTATTTATGGGTCGATTCCCTCTATGTTTTAAAGTATGTTCGATGATTAATGGGCAGATTCTATACATGTTTTGATTATAAATTCATGAGTTCAAGTTTTAGAAGATTTTGTCCAATTATGCAAGTTCATGAAAAAGTTTAGTTTATGAATTGATAATCTCAAGTATGATGAAGTATATCGCATGTATGTACGTGTAAAAATTACCCATATATGAATCTATTATTTTGACTAGTAAAGTCTATTTCAAGTATGCATGATTTTTAGATTTTGGGTAATCCCACTCAGTTTAAGCATGTTTTCATGATTCAGTTTAGTTCTATAAATCAGCTTACCATATGGTTTTGGAGTCTATACTCTTCACTTTTAGTTTATGGTATTGTTCAGCTTCATAGGGAAATGATAGTGGAGCACTTTGCATATTTTTGGGAGTAGTGTCTAGCACCGAGTAGGCCTGAGGTGCATATAAACCCTAGGTTTGTCTCAGAACTACGCTCCGATGTAGGATTTCACATTTACTTTGGGGCCTCCCTTGTGAGCTTCCCCTGCTCTGAAAGGGCCTTCAGCTTGATATCATATCATGGTAGTGCCCTTAGCCCTGACAAGGCTTTGGATTGCTCTGCCCACTTAAATGTAATAGTTGGAATCATGTCAGCTCTATCATAATGGTATCAGTTATATGGGGAGTCTCCCATTGTTCCTCATGTTCTCGGTTATGTAGGTTTATCAGTTATGATATTATGTTTTCAGCAGGTTTGGCCAAATGATCAATTCATCGCTTTTACTTATGATTTTAGTTTCAACTTTGGGTCATTCGATTCAATTATGAAATTCAGTTATGACTATTCATGTTTTCAGATATCAGTATGTAGTCCCTACTATTATGATGTTATGATTTATGATTATGCATGATTTCAGTTATACTTACTAACCCTGTTTTACTTACCTTGCATACTCAGTACATTCCAAGTACTGACCGTATACTCTAAGTTGTATCATTTCATGATACAGGTCCTACTGATCAGACTCAGCCGTGTCGTTGGTCTTGTTCCCATTCCAGTTCAAACCCTGCCTTGGATGTTTCCTCATCCTCCTACGACATCTATCTTTCGGTATCATTATGTCAACTTGTTTAAGATTTAGAGATAGATAGGGCTTGTTCCAATATCTCATTAGTTAGTAGAGGCTTTTCAAACATAAATTTGTATATTCAGCTTCGACTTAGTGTTATGATATTATCGTTGGCTAGAATTTTGTTATTCAGACTTCCGTTATTTCAAAATTCAGTTATCAGTTTTGCTTAAATGTGATCTTTAGTTATCATGTTCATGCCACAGGTTGACTTGGAGCCATACATGGTTTTAGGTTCCGTGTCTAGATCCAAGTGCATGTTCAGGTCGTGATAAACTTGATATCAGAGCAAAGGTTTAGAGTGTCCTAGGGTGCCTGAAAGGCACATTAAGTGGAGCATTCTTCATGGGTGTGAAGCGCGCTACACTTATAGGGAAGAAGCCACAAGATGTTTTAGGAAATTTTCCTTCTTTCATGATCTATGTCGTGCGATGAAGTATTTCTCTATCCTTCTAACTCGTGCTATACACATTTGCAAAATCATGCCTCCATGTAGAGTAAGTGGTAGAAGGGAACGGAAATGAAAATGGCAATGGAGATGGGCACCAGCAAGCCCCCAGTACCAGCAGGTTCTTTGCCCCAACAGGTCTCTCATGCCTAGTTTAGAGTGTCATTCAAATATTGGCCTAGTCTTTGATCGCCAGTTCAACCAGCAAGTAGTGGCCCATCTCCATCAAAATGGGAGCACAGAAGCAACTCGACTTTGGGATTTCCTCAGGATGAATTCCCCTGAGTTCCATGAGTCGAGAGTGGATGAGGACCCACATGAGTTTCTGGAATAGATAAAAAAGGCCACCTAGATTATGGGGGTAACAGGAGAAGAAAGTGCATACTCAGACTCCTATCAGCTAAAGGGGATTGCTTATATTTGGTACCATCAACAGAGGGACGGTAGAGAAGTAGACGCAATTTTCGTGAGTTGAAATGAGTTGATGACTGCCTTCTTAAACAAATTCTTCCTTAGAGAGTTGAGGGAGATAAAGGCGGTGGAGTTCTTCGACTTGAGGCAAAATGATATGACTGTTCAAGAGTACGCCTTGGAGTTCATCTGGCTATCCAAGTACGCGTCGAAGATGGTTGCAGACTAGAGAGCCCCTATAAATAGATTTGTGTATGAGATGTCTGACTTGTTGGTCAACGAGTGAAGGACCGTTATATTGAACAATGATCTGAACTTCTCTCTATTGGTTATATACGCCCAATAAATGGAGGCGGATTGGATGAGGGATAAGGAGAGAGAGGCCAAGAGGACCAGGACGAGCAGCCTTGGATTTTCCCAGCACAGGTCCAGTGGTAGACATCGTCAAAAATCTCATCAGAGATCATCAACTCTAGCGCCGTTGTCAGCTAGTGTGCCATCTAGATCTTGGCGCGATCAAAGGAGGAGGACATCAGGCTCTCGAGGTCAGGGGAGCATGACGGTAGAGCCCAACATTCCAGTTGGTGGCAGGTGTGGTAGGAGGCATACCGGATAGTGCTTAGCGGGTTCAGGTGCATGTTTTGGGTGCTGGAAGCCCAAACACATGCTCAAAGATTGCCCTACGGCCAGACAGGGCCATGGTATAGGTCGTGACCCAACTACCAATTCAACAACTCTACCACCACGCTCAACTCAGTAGGGTGCATCCACCGTGAAGGTGGTAGTCAGCGTCAAAACAAGTTTTATGTCGTCTTATCTCGTCAGGTGCAGGAGGTCTCTTCAAATGTGGTCACCCGTATGTTACGAGTATTCCATTTCTTCAGCTTGATTCTAACAGATTTGAAATCCTCATATTATCAGTGTATGTGAAAATTTTAGTCAAATAGTTACATGTCCAGTCTCAGTCAGATTATTAGACTTAGTGTTGTCCAGAAATGTCAATTGATCAGTTTGACTCCAGTCTGTTCTGGAGGTGTTAGTGGAGCCTCCCAGTTAGCAGAATCAGACTTAGAATTTATTTTATTTGGTCCATTAGGCGGTCATTACATTCCAGTTATATAGCTCTGGCTAGCCCCAGGATCCCAGTTCAGTTATCAATTTGTTCTTTAGATGGTTACGACGTTTCCAGATAAGCAGCTCTGACCAGTCTTAGAACTCAGTTTCCAAATCTGGTCCTATAAGACACTCAAGGAACTCTCAAACAGTATCCCTGGGTCAGTTCTTGGACCCCAGCATCAAGGTATCCACTTGCTAGTAGTAGTAACAGAATTATCCAATGGGAGTAGGACTTAACACCGAAAGGGTCGGGATTCCAGCGCACCCAAGTTCCAGAACTACGTTGCCATTGTAGGTTTTATTTACTTGGCCTAACGGCCCCCCTCTGACAGTGATTCTCACAGTCTATGCCTTTAGTTCCTGGCAAGGTATATTGGGTCCTATGATGAGGTATATATATCAGACTCTACGTCTAGCTCACATAGTTATATGTCGGTTAAAGACTCTCCCACTAGTCAGTCCAGTCCAGTTTCAGAATAAGACTCTCAGTTCAGTTTCAGATTTATTTGTTTAACTAAGTTCAGTACAGTACCTCAGACTCAGAACTTTCAGATTTAAGGAATGTCTTTGACCACCAGATAGGGTCATTTTGACTATCTCAACTACTTCAGATTATTTCAGTTCAGATAATCAGTTGGTCATTGCATGTATTTTCAGTTCAGTCACTTACATCTATCAGTATATTCCTCTCACATATTCAGTATATTCAAAGTACTGATGCATACTTTTATGCTATATCGTTTCATGATACAGCTGCAGGTTCTTAGACTCAGCACCGCTAGACACCGCAGTTCAGATTCTCCACCTTAGTAGTTGAAGTGTGAGTCCTCATCATCCGAGGGCATTATTTTCTTATTTCAGTCATTTATTAGTTTCAGTTAGATTTACAGTTAGCTGGGGCTTGTCCCAGCAACTCCTCAGTAGATGGCGTTTAGATAGACATGATTTTCAAATTTATCAGCATTATTTAAATATTTTATGATATTGTTTCAAAGTCCCGTTGTGCATGTTTACTCAGGATACCTGTGTATGATAGACCAAGGGTTGACTTAGGGTTACTTGTGAATTCAAGTACCATGTTCCGTCCAGGGTATAGGCTCGAGGCATGACATTATTAAAAAAATGCATTGGTGATCCGATTTTAGTTGTCCCGGTGGAGAGCATAGGTGTGAAGGATAACCTTAGCTATAAGGAGGTTCCCATTAAGATCCTTGATCATCGGGTTCGAAAGTTGAGGAATAAATAAGTAGCTTCAATAAAGGTTTTGTGGATAAATCAGCTTGTTGAGGGAGCTACAAGGGAAGTCGAAGCAGATATGATAGCTAAATACCCGCACCTTTTCCCTACCAACTCAGTTCCAGCATGAGGCATCAGTTTCCTCCTTAGTACTCTATTCAGTTTCATGTTTAGTTCATGTCCCTCAGTTCCTTTCATGTCAGCGGATGTATGTGTGGTTCATGAATTCAGTTCAATCAGGTATATCGGTCCGGAGTCGGTCGCTCTATCAGTTTTCATCTTCAGATGTTCAGTAATTGGGATTGCAATTAATTTCCTTAGCTTTTCAGTGTGTTTAACCCATATTCAAGGATGAATGTTCTCAAATGGGAGATATTGTTATATCTTAAAAGTTTCAAAGACTAGACCTGAGATTTGAAATGTGTTAAGCAGAAAAGAGGGAAAATTTTCATAGGACTCTTGTGGTACTAGTCGTTATGAGAAGGTGTGACTCATAGAAAAGTGTTGTGGTTAGAATTTTCAGGAGGAGTTCAGGGACAACGACTCAAGGTACGACTCGTGAAATCATGTTACGAAACGTAGGATGAACAGTGGGTTGAGGACTGAGTTACCCTATTTGGAAGGTACGACTCATAATTCTCCTCATTTTTTATGAATCAAATCTCAATTCAAATTATGATCAAAAGATATTTCAATCTAATTTCATAGAATTCTTACAAATTATTTATGGGTCCATTCTCTCTATGTTTTAAAGTATGTTCGATGATTAATGGGCAGATCCTATTCATGTTTTGATTATAAATTCATGAGTTCAAGTTTTAGAAGATTTTATCCAATTATGCAAGTTCATGAAAAAGTTTAATTTATGATTGATGATTTCAAAGTATGACAAAGTATCTCACATGTATGTATGTTTACAAATTACCCACATGTAAAATCTATGATTTTAACTAGTGAAGTCTATTTCAATATGCATGATTTTCAGATTTTAGGTAATCTCACTCAGATTAAGCATGTTTTCATGATTCAGTTTAGTTCTATAAATTAGCATACCATATGATTTTGGAGTTTATACTCTCACTTTCAGCTTATAGTATGGTGCAGCTTCATTGAAAAATGATAATGAGCACTTTGCATGTTTTTGGGAGCAGTGTCTAGCACCGAGTATGCCAGGAGTGTATGTAAACCCTGGGTCTGTCTCAAAATAACGCTCCAACGTAGGATTTCACATTACTTTGGGACCTCCATTGTGAGCTTTCCCTGCCCCAAAAGGGCCTTCAGCTTGATATAAATATCATGGTAGCGCACTTAGCTCTAGCAAGGCTTTGGACGGTTCTGCCAACTTGAGTATAATAGTTTGGATCACGTATGCTCTATCGTGATAGTGTCGGTTATATGGAGAGTCTCCCATTGTTCCTCATGTTCTCAGTTATGCAGGTTTATCAGTTGTGATATTATGTTTTCAGTAGGTTTAACCCAATAATCAATTCATCTGCTTTTACTTATGATTTTAGTTTTAGCTTTGGGTCCCGATGCAGTTATGATCCAGTTTATGACTATTCATGCTCTCAGATATCAGCATGTAGTCCCTACTCTTATGATGTTATGATTAATGAATATGCATGATTTTTAGTTATACTTACTCAACCTATTTTACTTACATTGGATACTCAGTACATTTCAAGTACTGACCGCATACTCTCTGCTGTATCATTTCATGATACAGGTCCTAGTGATCAGACTCAATCGCACTGTTAGTCCTGCTCTTGTTCCAGTTCAAACCTGCCTTGAGTGAGTCCTCATCCTTCAAGGACATCTATCTTTTGGTATCATCATATCAGTTTGTTTCAGACTTAGAGATAGCCAAGGGCTTGTCCAGGCATCTCATCAGTTAGTAAAGGCTTCTCAGACATAGATTTGTATATTCAGCTTCGGACTCGGTGTTATGATATTACCGTTGGCTAGACATTTTATTATTTAGACTTTTGCTATTTCAAAATTCAGTTATCAGTTTTGCTTAAATGTGATCTTTAGTTATCATGTCCATGCCATGGGTTGACTTGGAGTTATTCATGGTTCTAGGTTCTGTGCCTAGATCTGAGCCCATATTCAGGTCGTGACAATTATGCATTGTACAACACTAAAAATATGACTAGATTCTCACTGGTAGCTTGAATATATAAAGAAAAAAGCCGACATTTTGATGTAATAAATATTAGTTAATGGATCTGCTAAAAGTTTTGTGTAGCCTCTGTTATAGAAAGAACTTTAGCACGAAATTTTTAAAAGGTTTACTAGCTAAAAACTTATGCAACTGATTGATTCGATAAAATTTTTTACATGGTTAGTGTAATTGAGTTGTTCATACCTAATAAAAGAAAGTGAAAAAGTTCAAATTTATCCTAATAAATTATGAAGAGATGTAATTTTATTTTTTGTTAAAAGTTTGCTTCATATATATCCTCAATATTATAATTTTATTTTAAAATTGTATTAAATCACTAAAGAAGAGATAATTGTTGAACTAAATTGTCTTAGTTCACAATGATGAATTTGAACCTATTTATTTTAATTATAATGGTAATTTTAAACCTAATTATCTATGTAAATTTGAACCAAATTGACTTAATTTATAATGATAAATTTAACCTAATTAGTTTAATTATAGCGGTAATTTTGAACCTAACTATTTTAAGTATAACGATAAATTTAAACCTAATTATCTTTAAATACAACGACAAAAAATAGATGAAATTTAATTTATAATCTCTCATAGGATAGCCTTGCTATATCAATTCAGCAACCCTTGTGAAAAACTTACTCATGCATTTTTTAGCATACATAGGAGCCATGTTATGGGTAAAGAAAAAGAATGCAAGTCATTTGCCATAAAAATCTTTGCACCATTATTAAATAAGTAATTACTGATTAATTCTTGAATTAATAATATCAGTTAGATTCTAATTTAAGGGATCAAGTATTATATATAATATAATATAAGAATCATTAATTAGTTCATTTCTTGCTAAACAAAACAAGTTAATACCCAATCAAAATTATATTAATAATTTATTTTAAAAATTTTTATAAAATAATTTGGATCTCTAAATCTGATAGGTGTTTGGAAGATGCTGAATTGAGATGGTTCTATATAATAGTAATAATTATTCTAAATTAGCTGTATTAGGTGTCAATCCTAAAAATTCAGCACATAAACGTGAATTTATATGTTGTCATGATTTGTAACTTTACTTTCTGTTTGGATGTTATTGGTATATTAATCATACTTTTTTAGAAGCTAAAAAGATTCCACTTAAAGGTTGTTACTAAATATTATTCCGATTTAAATTTATATATTGTGTGTTCACATTATACATAAAAAGTGAGAGATTTCAAAGTTAGATTTATTTTTACCCTATTAAAATAGACCTCAAAAGAAGTTTAAAAAAATTGATCTTCGAAAGATAATTTTTGCAATAAATAATTTAAAAAATTAATTTTTAGAGATTAATCTTTTCAACGTCAAAAATCAAAAAATTAAAAATTAGTCTTTGAAGGTCATTTTTATTTTTAGAAAAATATATATGAAAAATCAAGATACCAGCCTCAAAAGGTTGATTACTTTTAAAAAACTAAATTATATATTTCAGAAACTTACCTTAATTAATGATAAAAGGTAAATAAAAAATTAAAATTAAATTTTTATTAAATATAGAGAGACATTATTTTTTGAGATTAATTAAAAATTAAAGAGTATAACATAAATTAAAACAAAGAAAGTACTAATTTGATACAGATAAATCTCATTAGAATGGAACCGTTCATTTGAAAATTTCATAAATGTTATAGTAAGTTGTTGTTATATATGTGTATTGATATTTGACGTTCAGATATCATTTAACTGTTATTAATTAAATTATATAAAAAATTAGTTTAATTATTTTGTATATCAAAAAGAAGAAATGTATTTGTTAATTAATTTTACAAAAAAAAAATTGAAAGAGTATGAATGTAAAAATGAGAAACACCAGTAGTGTTTTTTCGTGAAGTTAGTTTAAATATAATTTTATTGTTTTTAGATGTTCGTAATTGAAATATACGTGCATGACATTAATAATGATTATCATAATATTTTATTTTATACATAATATATTTCTTATAAAATATTATTGTATAATATTTGAGTAAGACTATTATAGGGGAGCAGTTTTACAAAGAGGGTACCGCTATCATGAATGTCATTGTTGTTATAGGTATAATATTATATAAAGAAGTAAAATATAACATAAAAATTCAATTCTGGAGAAATTCAAACCGTTATAATGAAATAGCATTATAACGAGTAACTGTTATAACGAGATTTGACTATATATAACCTATTTGAAGCAATAAATTTTCTGAAATCTAAAGAATACCATTATCACTCATTCAAACTGTATCGCAATTATTGGCGGAATTAGGGTACCGCAATGGTGTTCATAGTTAAAAATTTGTAAAAATATGAAAACGTATATACCCTGTAGTTTGTCTTGTATACAAATATACATTATCAACTTACATTAAACTAAATAAGGAAAATGTTTTAAACTATTTCCAGAATAACATAAATATGAAAATCTAATGCTAGCCTGGAATAATTATATATATATATATAGAGAGAATAGATGTTAAATCCCTTGATTTATTTATGTGTTTTATTTTTTTAATATTCTGAATTTTTTTTATGAAAATCTTGACTCCACCCCGATTGGAGTGTAAAAATGCCAAAACGTATATACCCTATAGTTCGTCTTGTATACAAATATACAGTATGAACTTACATTAAACTAAATAAGGAAAATGCTTTAAATTGTTTCCAAAATAACATAAATATGAAAATCTAATGCTGGTCTGGCATAATTCATTAAAAAGGCTCAAAAAGTTATTTAAAATTTGAAGTGTATTAAAACCATACACTCACACAAAAATTGTGAGTTGCAAGAAACTGACAAATATAGAGAGAGAAAATAGTTTTAGTTTCTAGAGAGAGAAAAATGGAATCACACTCCCTATTGCTATATGACGAAAACCCAATTAAAAAATGTACTCGGATCAATCCATCCAATCACTTCTTAAATTTCCCCAGCCCTCACGCCCCCAACACCTCCTGATTCCCTATAAATCCCTGTCTTCTTCCTTTCCCCCAACACACAATTTCACTCTTTTCCTCAGGTAACCAAAACTCTTTTCTCAATGGCTAAAAACTTTCAGAAATATGAAGTGTTATTTCAAGAGAATGCAAAGCATAAAGAGGTTCAAAATGTAGCTGGTGAAGAATTTCAAGAACATAAAGTGTTTTTTTCAAAGAATGCAGGGTATGAAGAGATTAAAGATGTAGCTGATAAAGAATCTCAGGAACATGAAGTAATTTTTTCAGAGAATGCAGGTCCTGAAGTGGTTCAAAATGTAGTTGATGAAGAATTTCAGGAACATAAAATGCTTTTTCAAGTGAATGCACAGCGTAAAAAGGTTCAAAATGTAGCTGATGATGAAGAATTTCAGAAACATGAAGCGCTTTTTTCTGAGAGTGCAAAGCTTGAAGAGGTTGAAGATATAGCTGATGAAGAATTTCAGGAACATGAAATACTTTTTCCAGAGGATACAAAGCATAAAGAGGTTGAAGATGTATCTGATGATGAAAACGTAGCTGATGATGAAGACGAGAACGACTTTCAAATTTTCCCTAACATCAACAACAACAAACTGATCAAGCAGAAGCCAATTTCCTCCCCAGTGAACATTTCCAACAACAATCTTTCATGGCTCAAGTGCATGAAAGAAAAGTCTAACTTTTTTAAAGACAAGTACACTAGCGACTACAATGAAAGGATGCCCCCCACACTTGGTAAAGGCCCAAAGATTCACCCAAAAAATGATGACTTTTTCGATTGTAGTGGACATGGAAGAAAACTTAAAGGAAGGGATTTGCTTGAATTTAGGGATCCAATTCTCAGGATAATTGGTTTTTTAGAACCCTGATTTTAAAGTTGTCTTTTTTTTAATTTTAGTAGTAGAAAAAAAGTCGGCCCCAAAAAAAAGAGAAAGAGAGATCTAGAGAACTTCTTTTTCCTTCTTGTTTCCTTTAATATTTCTATTTATATATGAAATTTCAATTTCATATCTACATCGATGTATTAGAAAAAATATTTTAAAAAAAAAAAGAAATATATATATATATATATATATATATGAAAATTTTCAAAAAAGAGTGTAACTTTCCTGAAAAAGAAAGTTCAAAATTTTATTGATTCAATTTAATTATTTGATTCTGGAAAAATTGTGTTTGGTGTAGAAATTTAAGATTATTTGTTAAGTGTGAGTAGATTTCAGTTAAGATGCAGTTATTAGACTTGGATGTTACAATTGTCAAAAATGACACACAGTTTATGTTCCCTTTTATAAGTTTAATTTCTATCTGAATCAGACAGAACTCAACACAAACAATGTTTGTTTGTAAATGCTGACAGAAGTTTGTTTTCTTTTATAAAATTTAATAAGTTATGAATTGTATAGCAACAAATATATAATTAGATTCTCATTGGTAGCTTGAAAATATAAACAAAAAATCGATTTTCTGATATAATAAATATTAGTTGATTGATCTGCTAAAAAGTTTGTATAGCCTCCGTAATAGAAAGAACTTTAACACGAAATCTTCAAAAGGTTTACTAGCTAAAAACTTATACACATTGGCATTAATATGATAAGAATTTTACATGGTTAGTATAATTGAGTTGTGCATACCTAATAAAAGAAAGAGAAAAGTTTCAAATTTATTCTAATAAATTATGAAGAGGTGTAATTTTATTTTTCGTTAGAAGTTTGGTTCATACATATTCTCAATATTTTAATTTTATTTTGAAATTGCCCTCAATCTCTAAAGAAGAGATAATGGTTGAACCAAATTGTCTTAATTCATGATGAATTTGAACATATTCATTTTAATTATAATAATAATTTTGAACCTAATTATCTTAAATATAATGGTAAATTTTGAATCAAATTGTCTTAATTCATAATAATAAATTTGAACCTAATTATTTTAATTATAACGATAATTTTGAACCTATTTATCTTAAATATAATGGTAAATTTAAACCCAATTATCTTTAAATACAATGACAAATTTGAACCTAATTATTTTAAACACAAAAAAAAAATTAAACTTTTTTTTCCTTTAATCTATTATATATGAACAAGAACGACAATTTTGAGTCAAAATTATAACAGCAAGGACATAAACGAAACAAATTTTTAGTGGAAAGCAAAGTTAAACATTTTCACAAATTACAAGATCAAAATTTAAATATTCCTAAATTAAAAGATCATTAATCAAATTTTGTAAGATATTCATTCATGCTTGTATCTTAAGCACAATAATAAATTTGAATCTAATTTTAACCACAACGCTAAGTTTATCTTAATCATAATGATAAATTTTAACCTACTTATCTTAACCACAACAATAAGTTTATCTTAACCATAACGATAAATTTAAACCTAATTATCTTAACTATAACAATAAATTTGAACCTAATTATTTAACTACACATTTAAAAATTTTCTCTTTAATCTATTATATATGAACAAGGAAGACAACTTCGAGTTAAAATTATAACAATAAGAATATAAATGAGACAAAATTCTAGCGGAAAGCAAAGTTAAAGAATTTCGCAAATTACAAGATCAAAATTTAAATATTCCTAGATTAAAAGATTGTTAACCGAATTTTATAAGATATTCATCCATGCTTATTAGTTTAACGACAAAGATAAATTTGAACCTAATTATCTTAATCACAACGATAGATTTATTCCAACTACAACGACAAATTTGAACCAATGAACATTTTACCTAGATTAAAAGAAAATTCGATATTCATCCATGCTTGTTATGATAAATTATTCGTATTGACATTTTATTTTATTTTTAGAAATTCTATGAAAACCCGCAACTGCTATATATTCTTTGGATGCGGACTGATAAAATTGATCATGTATAATATCTCTGAGATCACATAATAGATGTGAATCTCACTAGATATACAATATGCGATAAGCTCAAATGAGAAGCTAGGAATCAAGTGGGGTAGACCCCTAGCTTGTATCTCTTTGAGATACCGCATCCACTGGACAACTCAATCGATTAAGAAAAAAATTAGGTGAAATTTAATTTATAATTTCTCTCATAGGATACCCTGCTATATTATTATGCAACCCTTGTGAAAAAATTACTCATACATTTTTTTATTATCCATAGAAGCCAGGTTATGGTAAAGAAAAAGAATACAAGTCATTTGCCAGAATAATCTTTGAACCACTATTAAATAAGTAATTACTGATTAATTCTTGAATTTATAATATCAGTTAGATTCTAACTTAAGTGAACAAATATTATACATCGTATAATATAAGAATCATTAGTTAGTTCGATTTCTTGCTAAATAAAACAAGTTAATACACAATTAATATTACACTAATAATTTATTTTAGAAAATGGTATATAATGATTTGAATCTCTAAATTTAACAGGTGTTTGAAAGATGCTGAATTGGATGGTTCTATATAACAGTAATAATTATTCTAATTTAGCTGTATTAGGTGTCAATCCTAAAATATAGCACATAAACGCGAATTTGATCATATCTTATTATGATTTGTAACTTTACTTTCTGTTTGGATGTTATTGAATATTAATCATACTTTTTTGGAAGCTAAAAAGATTCCACTTGAAGGTTGTTACTAAATATTATTCCAATTCGAATTTATATATTGTGTCTCCACATACATAAAAAGTAAGAGGTTTCAAACTTAGATTTATTTTTACCCTATTAAAAACAACTATTAAAATAGACCTCAAAAGAAGTTTTACAAATTTGATCTTCTAAAGATAATTTTCGGAATAAATAATTTAAAATTTTGATTTTTGGATATTAATTTTTCAGGTACTCTATATATATATATATATAGACACACACACACCAATCTCAAAAAGGTCAATTTTTTATTTTAAAAAATTAAAGTATATATTCAAAAACCTACCTTATGAGTTCAGTTTTTCGGCAAACAAATGAATTTGTAGAGTAATAAATAAAAATCGATATCTTATACAAATAAATATCACTGAGGTAGAAATGTATACTATCATGATCAAGGAGTAAATTTCGTGGATAGTCATATAACTTTGTGTTCAATATTCAAAAGTAATTATTATTTGTCTTGTTGCACAAATATCATTTAACTTTGTCTCATTTTTCACAAAAATAACTTTGAAAAAATTTGGTTAAAATGGTACAAAAATTTGAGAGAAAATAACAAAAATATCTCTTAAGTTTGAGAATAGGTTCAAAATGATCCCTTAAATATACTTTTTCAGCATTTTTGATCTTTTTTTTTTTTTTTGCTAACAAAGAAGTTTTTTAATTTCATATATTTTACAACTCCTACTAAATTTAATGATTTTTTTTAAAAAAAAAGGTAAAACCAAAAAAAAAATCATTTATCACTAACATAAAATAATTACATTTTCACTTAGTTATCTTTTACTAATATATTATTTTATTTAATTAATTTATCAATATCCTTTCTTTCCTTTTTAACATAATGTTATTTTGTTCATACTATCAGTACATTTAATTAAGTAAATAAATATAATTTTTATATTATTTTAATAATAATTTATATGAACATTATTATTAATATATTGGATATTTGATCTAAACTATAATATTTTTAGTAAGTAAGAGTTATTAAAAAAATAAAAGAACAAAATAAAGTTATTTATTATTAAATAAAAAAAAATAAAGAGTTTGGAATGAAAGATTTTTTTGGAGGGGTCGGGGATGGAGTTGAAAGTTCAAAATGATGGCATGTTAAAAAATTTTAAAAATTATACATAATGTTTCACTTCTTGATATTTTAATTATTTCAGAAAAGAATTGCTTCCAAGTTAACCTCATATTTACTAGAATTTATATAATTGATACCTTAAAATCTATGTCTACTCATAGCAAAGAGAGTAAAAACCTACTTTTTATTTTGATTTTAATTTTTATTGAGTAGTAATAGTGAATAAAATAAATAAAAGGGCGGAAACTAATAAAAAATATTTATAAAATTAATTAAATAAAATAATATTTGTAGGAAAAAGTAAGTTTTAAGTGTACAATTTTGCATTAGTGATAAATATGTTAAAGGAATTACTACAACGAAATCAAAATAATCAAAGTAAGTATGGTATCATATGTCATGTGAGAGGTCAATGTTATGAAGCGAAATTTGGAAAGAAATATCTGAAATTATTCTAAAAATAGCATAAATTACACCTAACAAGCTACATTAAATTCTGCAATAAATCAAAAACAACAAAAATTGCAAAGGAAGCACATGTAAATGTAAGTACATATCAAGTTTTTTTTTTCACTGTTCTGTAAAATTTAACAATCGGGGTTTGTTAAGTATTTGATAGAAATCAAATGTGCTCACATTTAGCAAGTTTAGTACCTAAATTGCTCAAAAGTATATTTAACTGACTATTTTGAATCAATCCTCAAACATAAGGGATATTTTTGTTATCTTCTCTCACATTTTAGGTAGATTTTTAATCAGATTTTTTTTCAATGTTATTTTTGTAAAAAATGAGGCAAAGTTAAATAATTTTTGTAACACAATAAAGAATAATAACTTTTGATTAATAAACACAAAGTTGGATAACCAACCATGAAATTTACTCCACGATCAAGATGAGAGTTTGATTCTTGAATAGTACATTTTATAATTGTGTGATTTTAAAATCGACCTCAGATTTTTTTAAAAAAAGTCGTGAGATCAATTTTTTGGATCTATGTATAAGATCGATTTTTAACGAAAATTAATTTCATGAGGTCGATTTTTAATTAGTTCAATTTTTAAATAAAAATCAACCTTATGAGGTTGATTTTTGTTTTAATTTTTAGTAGATTGTTTCCCACTCGTATTAACTATTCATATATTAAAGTCCCGATTAATGTAAATCCATATTGTGTAAGATTCATTTAAAGAAACAAAAACACTCCTTATCATAAGTTTTTCAAAGATCCATTTAAAAAAAATACTCCTTATCATAAGTTTTTTCATACTCAAAATTTGAATCTAGAATATTTAATTAGGATTCCTCTGAAAAGTCATTTTGTAGTTGAAAGTGTAATTATTAGAGTAATAAATTATAGAAAGTAATAATTATACAGTTGTTAAAAACATATTTGTGTTGTAGTGAATGTCTATAAAGGTATTTGTATTGTACAAGAAATATGTGTTTATATCATTGTGAAAGTCTATCTTTTGGAAAAAGTTAGGAGAAATTATCCCTATAAATAGAGGGGTTCTCTTTCATTGTATTTGATCCCATCAAGAGAAATAAGAACTTCTCTCTTTCTCTATAATATTCTTGTTCTTTCTTTATTATTTCATAACACGTTATTAGCACGAGTTTCTGCCTTGAGCACTCACTTTGAAAGATCTGAGGTAAGAAAAATTAAAGTTTTCTTAGAAAGATGAAGGTTAGTATTTCTTGATATTTATGTATTTACTAATAACAATATCGATTTTGTATATGAACTTGAGGAATGACTTATTGATTCACTTGGCAATTCATGCCTCATAATTGTTCCAGAAGAACAATATTGTGAAAAATATATTTGTTCCAGAAGAACAATATTGTGAAAAATATATTTGTTCTAGAAGAACAATATTGTGAAAATATATTTGTTCCAGCAGAACAATATTGTGAAAATATGTAAGAGAAATCATCTATGCATACCTCGATTTGCTCCCGAAGTAGCAATATCTTAAAAGAGGTTTTAAGCTATCATACTTTATGTGGTTAAGGCATATTTAGATGATCATGTTCCATTCCTGAAGAATGAGAAATTGAGAACTTTGATAAATGTTACAAATATAGATCTAATACAGACCTAGTCCCTGAAGGGAAATCAAAGCATCAAAAATCCATATGGATGCAATGGGTCTTGGAGACACCATTAAAAGTGAAAACAAAACATCAAAATCCATATGGATGCAATGGGTCTTGGAGACACCATTAAAAGTGAAAACAAAGCATCAAATCAATATCGTGCTAAGGTTATGATATTCTTGCGTCATCATCTTGACGAAATTCTTAAAATTGAATATCTCATGATTAAGGATCCACTTGTTTTGTGGAATAGCCTAAAAGAAAGGTATGAAAACCTGAAGATGGTCATCCACCCAAAGGCACGATATGATTGGATCCATCAAGACTATAAGTCTGTTTATGAGTATAGCTCATCAACATTCAAAATTGTTTCAAAGTTGAAACTATGTGGAGAAACTATTTTGATATGATTGAATATGTGGTAGTATACAAAATTAATTGAGAGCTCCGGAAGAGCTAATGTATTACTACCTGAAGGAATGAAATTGTTGTAGTAAGTCTCAAAAGGAAACTTATAAGTTTCAAGGACATTGAAAAAAATTGAGACTATAAATTATGGGAAGATCTAATATCTTCATGCTACTACAATTGAAGCGGGTTATAAATATTTATGTAAAAGATTACCCGCCGGTTTTTTATTTGTAGTACATAAATATGGGTATGATGATGAAATCACATACGAAAGTAAACCAGAAGTTTACTGAAATAAGTTGGCATAACCGGTTGGCCATCCCGGTTCAAATGTGATGCAAAAATAATTGAGAATTCACGTGGCTATATGTTGAAGAAATAAAAGATTCTTCAAGAATTCTCTTGTGTTGCTTGTTCTCATGATAGAATGATCTTGATAAGCTAAGATTGGAATTATATTCCCTGAAATTTTGGAACTTATAAAAGGGTGAATATGGGCCCATTCACCTACCATGTGAACCGTTTGCTAATAGATGCATCCATGGTATGGTCACATGTGTTTTGATATCAACTTACAATTGATTTTTGTAAGGTTGTTGCTCGAATTATTAAATTAAGAGCATAGTTCCAAATTATAAAATCATGTTGATAATGTTGATTCATATCTATGTTGGTTTAGCAAAAATTGTATGTCTCCAATTATAGCTAAATCATTGGTTATGAGAATAAAACTCCCAAATAAAATTTGGTATGAGATATGTTTATTTAACATGTAACAACACTTGAATGCATCAAGCCAACAAGGTTCCCCTATCAAAATTGGTTCAGGGTCAGGGACCAAATAATTTCATCTAAAATTTAAATGTGCGATATATGATTCAAGTGCCCCACCACAACGCACAAAGATGGGTCTCCAAATGAGCTTGGGGAGTAAATGTTAGTTTTTCTAACATTAGGGGGAGAAGTGATTAGCAACTGAAAATTGAGTGTGGATGAATTATCTAGATCCTCGAGAAAAAAAAAGGTGAACTTAAAGTTCAATAGATAATTCACTAGCAAAATATTGCAAATCAATTGCCAGATATATTTGCTAACTCTATTTTATAAATCAGTTGCAAATGCTCCAATGAAAGGTCCTTGAAGGATAGGGTCTTGAGACGCCTGAAGCGTGATAGAACAAACAGTTCCAAATATAGAACTTCTTGAAGAAGGAAAGGAGCAAGTGATTAAGATGGTCATAATGATGAGGCAAGTGCTTTAAGAAAGCACCACGACATAACACTTCATAAAACCTTGGCAAAGGTTCAGGTACCTGAAAATGACGAAAAATGAAGAGATCTCAATAAGTTATGTCGCATTGGAACTGATCGTCGACGATATTTTTGATACAATATAGTGCGCAATATTGTAAAAGATTGTGAGGATCTGAATTCTACGTCTATTAAAGTATATTGATGTAGGAATAATTATCAAGTGAAATGATGCGTATTGGTAAGCATAAAGCTTATTGGACCTGTAGTCCAGACACTAGAAGATGTCACGCATTTAAATACTAATGAATGTTATCACTTGATAAAATTTATATGAAAATCATGAAGGGTTTGAAATGCCTGAAGCATTTACAAGTTTCTTTAAACTTGTTCATAATTCTTATATGAGGAAATCTTTGGTCCTGAAGTACCATACCTTAGTGTGATTGATGCACTAGTATATCTTGCTAATACTACAAGACGTAACATTCGGTTAATTTGTTAGCAAGTCCCGATCTTGTTGATTATGCTGATGCTGGGTATTTATCTGACCCACAGAAAGCTCGATCTCAAACTGGCTACGTGTTCATATGTGGAGGTACTGCAATATCTTGGAGATCTACAAAGCAGTCTCTCGTAGCTAATTCATCAAATCATGCTGAGATAATAGCTATTCATGAAGCAAGCCGAAAATGTGTGTGGTTGAGGTCCATGATACATCTCATTAGAGAAAAATGTGGTTTGAAATGTAACAAAGTACCCACAATTTTGTATGAAGATAATGCAACATGCATAGCACAACTAAAGGGAGGATTCATAAAAGGAGATAGAACGAAGCACATCTCGCCAAAGTTCTTCTATACACATGAACTCCAAAAGAATGGTGATATTAATGTGCAACAGATTCGTTCAAGTGACAATGTGGCTGATTTATTCACCAAATCTCTACCAACTGCAACTTTCAAGAAGATGGTGCATAAGATCGGGATGCAAAGATTCAAGGATGTTCTCATTAGGGGGAGTTAATACGCGTTGTACTCTTTTTCCCTTGCGAGGTTTTGTCCCACTGGGTTTTTCTTGTAAGGTTTTTAATGAGGCAGCCAAAAATGCGTATTATTAGATATGTGTACTCTTTTTCCTTCACTAGATTTTTTTCCACTGGGGTTTTTTTTTAGTAAGGTTTTAACAAGGCACATTATCTATCAAATAGACATTCAAGGGGGAGTGTTATAAACATATTTGTGTTGTAGTGAATGTCTATAAAGGTATTTGTATTGTACTAGAAATATGTGTTTATATCATTGTGAAAGTCTATCTTTTGGAGAAAAGTTAGGAGAAATTATCCATATAAATAGAGGGGTTCTCCTTCATTGTATTTGATCCCATCAAGAGAAATAAGAACTTCTCTCTTTCTCTATAATATTCTTGTTCTTTCTTTATTATTTCATAACAACAATATAGTAATTATAATGACTTGTTTATTTGACGTAATATAATTACAGTACATACTGACCAAATAATTATGTAAACAGATAAACATATCAAAATTATATAATATATTCAATTATACTTAAATTTGATTAAATGATGATTTTTGAATCAGGCTCTTAAAAATAAAATTATTTTATTTTACCACACCATAATATTCTTTACTGCGATTAATAACTGCTCAAATGTAAATAAATTATATTTTCATCAATTAATTCTATCACCTCTACCTAGTTGTTCGAGTTATACTTTTCTAAGAATTAAAAAGGAAAACAAAGAATGTTGATTCCGATTGATCATTCATCGAAACCAAAAATATTGTGGCAGTAAAAACAGAAATTGACTAGGAATTGATTGTTCCGTGCACAATGATGAGCTAACTCAACCTGAAAAAATAAAAACACGTCTATTTCACATACCCTATGACATGGTCTAAATTCATAGTCATATATATATATATATTGACAAAGACACTCAACCCGTCGCATAAATAGATATTGTTTCGATAAACTGAAATACACCAACATGCCTGAATAAAAGAGGGGTCCTCGACAGATGAGGACTCACCAATAAAGACTGATGCTACTCTGAAACTGGCTAAGGTCGAGGCTGAATCTGAGTATCGGAGTCTGTATTATGAAACGATACAGCATAGAGTATGCGGTCAGTACTTGAAATGTACCGAGTATGCAAGGTAAGTAAACGGATATTTAAAATACATAAAAGCTCATAAGAGTAAGACAACATGTTCATAACATAAATATCATAAGGTAACATAAGGCTCAAAGTTTCAAAGCATTCGTAAATCATTTATAATCATAATCACGACAGAAAAATTGTATTAAACATAATCTGAGCCAAAAGTATATAATCATAATCATACATAAATCATGAGGAACAGTGGGAGATTCTTATAACGACATACCCCATATGAGCACACATGGAGCCCGACCTATAAATTCCTAGTCGAGAGGGTTCGTACCTTGCCAAGGGTAGAACCATGAAAGGCGTGATATCACACAAGAGAGACCCATTTGGGGAAAAAGGGGATAGTCTAAAGGGAGGTCCCGTCATGACCTATGATGGCACGTAGTTCTGAGATTCGGGTTAAAACCTGGGCCCCGTACCTACACGGTGTTAAATACTACTCTTAAAACATATATAGTGCTCATAGGATAATATACATGAGATTCATGGTCTAGTTAAATCATGATAATCACAAGCATGCTTGTAAATACGTGAACTAACCATGAAGATAAGGCCCGTGAGTCAGCCATAATCTTAAATTGTAAATCATGAGGTTCATGCATACTTGTGAAAAATGTATATATTTAATAAATCATAAATTCATGATGGGAATTTGAATAAATCTATATCATAGATCATAAATCATGATGGGTTGAAGAATATCAAAATCATGGTAAAATCATAACTCAATTTATCATAGAACATGTATGACTGGGTATAATTTAATAGAAATTTAAATCAATAAATTTATAATTGAATTAGTTATAAAATCTTATCAAGATTTGTAAAATATGATGTGATACATGAGAGATATTAACCCGTATATAGATCATTAGAATTTCAAAGAAAATTGGTATGAAACCCCATAAAATTTTCAAATAAAATTTCATGAATTAGGAGAGATTGGTCATGGGTGTGAACAAATTCACCCATTTATATCCCTACATACCTGAGAGACTTGAATTCTATCACTTCCTTACTTGCCCAAGAGGAATTGAAGAACAATTGATGATGAACCTTGGGGTTTTATGCTTGATCACCCTCTACTCTCTTAAACTTTGCATGCATGGGTTTTGAATAGGCTAGAATGACTTAACTTATCTTAATACACTTTGAAATTAGCTTAAAACGACGTAGTATAGAACTCTAGGGCTTAGGAATAACAATAATACCCTTAATAAATTCGCAGTTAAAAACTGACTGCCAATCCCAATAAGGGACTAGACGAGTCGTCGCCAAGGGGAACGAGTCGTGCCATCGGTCGTCAAATGCACTGTCTGATAGATCATCTGGGACTCGTTATGGGGGATCTCACGAGTCGTTACTGGTGATCACGACTCTTGGTCATCAATCGTCACCTTCACTGCCTAAGATTTCATTTTATTCCCAACCTACAGATCACGACCCGTACCACGAATCGTGGTGTCTAACCACGACTCATGGTGACCATCCGTAGGTGCACTGCCAACTTTTCCTTTCTTTTCCCTTAACCCTTGCCCACGACTGACTCAATGAGTCGTGGGGCCTGACCACGACTCCTGGTCAAGTCCGTGGGGACTTTAACTCCCAAAATTTTCAAATCAAACTCTGAACCCCACCACAAGTTTCCTCACGACTCGTGACCTACCCCAAGGATCACAGAACAGTCATTTTGTGACCTAATGTAAGGTTTCTAGTTTTTACGTTCCAACTCAAGGGTCTGATCTTTGGGCATTCAGGGTATTACAATATCTCCCTCTTAGGAACATTCATCCTCGAATGTTGGAAAACATATAGAAACGCATAGAATTGCAATCATTTTATTCAAATACTGATCATTTAGGTTGAAAACTGACGGAATGACTACCTCCGAACTGAACTACATAGTTGAACTGAATTCACGAACTACACATACATACTTTGACATAAAAAGAACTTGGGCACATGAATTGAACATGAAAACTAAATAGAATACTAGGGAAAAAATTGATACCTCAAACTGAAAATGAGCCGGAAGGGAATAGGTGTGGGTATCTAGCCATTATATCCTCTTCAGCTTCCCATGTAGCTCCTTCAACGTGCTGATTTCTCCATAATACCTTGACTGAAGCTACCTTCTTGTTCCTTAGCCTCCGAACCTAACGATCTAATATTTCCACCAAAATTTCCTCATGGCTAAGGGTGTCTCTCACCCCCACACTCTCCTCCAAAACCACCAAAGCTGGATCACACAACACTTCTTCAAGAGCGATACATGGAAAACAGGATGAACCGAAGCTAAATCTAAGGGCAACTCCAATTCATATGCAACCTTGTCAACCCCTTTCACAACCCGATAGGGGCCAACATAACGAGGACTGAGTTTTTCTTTATTTCCAAATCTCGTTACTCCCTTCATATGAGACATCTTTAGAAACACCAATCATCAACTTCGAACTCAATTTCTCTCCTCCTTACATCGGCATAGGATTTTTGGCGACTTTGAGCTGTTTTCGACCTATCCCGAATGAGCTTAACCTTCTCC
The DNA here is from genome assembly GCA_035772735.1 of Datura wrightii. Lineage (NCBI taxonomy): Eukaryota > Viridiplantae > Streptophyta > Magnoliopsida > Solanales > Solanaceae > Datura > Datura wrightii. The sequence continues at coordinate 114,508,117 of JASDFA010000008.1, read as the reverse complement.
ATAGCCTCGTGGACTGAATCTGGTCCTATCATTGCAGCTTCACCAACTTCGAACCAACAAATAGGCTATCTATATCTCCGCCCACAGAGAGCCTCAAACGGAGCCACCTGAATACTGGAATGGTAGCTGTTATTATATGCAAACTCAATAAGAGGAAAATAATCATCCCAACTACCTTTGAAGTCAATAACGCATGCTCTCAACATGTCCTCGAGAGTCTGGATTGTCTGCTCCGCTTGACCGTCCATTTGCGGGTGAAATGTGTGCTGAGCTTAACCTGAGTACCCAGTCCTTTTTGAAACGACCTCTAAAACTGTGAGGTAAATTGGGTACCTCTGTCTGATATAACGGACAAGGGTACTCCATGCAATCGAACTATCTCTCAGATGTATAGTTTGGTATAATACTCCACCGAATACGTGGTTTTGACCGGTAGAAAATAAGCGGCTTTGGTCAAACTGTCTACAACAACCCAAATAGAGTCATATTACCGGCGAGTGCGAGGCAAACCCATTATGAATTCCATATTGATTTCTTACCACTTCTGAGTAGGAATGCTAATATCTTGGAGCACACCTTCGAGTCTTTGGTGCTCAACCTTTACTTGCTGACAGTTTGGGCATTTAGCCACAAATTCTGCGATGTCTTTCTTCATGTCATTCCACTAATAGACTTTTCGTAGGTCACGGTACATCTTAGTGGCATTTGGATGTATAGAATACCTAGATCCCCGAGCCTCGTACAACATCTGGTTCCTCAAATCATTAATATTTGGAACACATAAGTGACCCTGGTATCGAAGCACACCATCTCCCCCTTTGGGAAAGACCTCTACCGTCTGATTCTAAACGACCTCCTTTAACTTTACCAAAATAGGGTCTCACCTTGTCTAGATTTTATATCATTCACCAAGGACGATTCTGATCCGTTCTGAATAATAACACCGTCATCGGTCGAATTAACCAAATGAACTCCCAACCTTACAAGTCGATGCACGTCTTTCACCAGCTCCTTTTTTCCCTCATCTACATGGGACACACTTTCCATGGAGAGCCTACTAAGAGCCTCTGCTACTACATTAGCCTTTCCCGGATGATAAAGGACACTCATTTCATAATCCTTAAGTAGCTCCAACCACCTCATTTACCGAAGATTGAGATCCTTCTAGGTAAAACATATTGCCAACTCTTACGGTCCGTAAACACATCCACATGAATCCCGTACAAGTAGTGTCTTCATATTTTCAAGGAAAATACCACTACGGATAATTCATTTTTCATGCTGCATCAATACGCATCCAAGTCCGATCCTTGAAGCATCAGAATACACCACGAACCTATCAGTACCCTCGGGCAGGGTCAACACTGGCGCTGAGGTAAGTTGAGCCTTCAACTCTTGGAAGCTTTTATCACAAGCCTCTGACTATTAGAACTTTACCTTTTTCATGGTCAGTTTAGTCAACGGTGTCGCGATAGATGAAAACTCCTCAACAAACCTTCCATAAGCCAGCTAAGCCCAAGAAACTTTTGATATCTAAAGGATTCACCGGTCTAGGCCAATTCTTCACCACCTCTATCTTTTGGGAGTCTACCTACACACTCTTACTGGACACCACATGACTCAAGAACACCACAAAATTCAATCAAAACTCACACTTGCTGAACTTTGCATACATTTGATGATCCTTCAAATTCTGCAACACCACCCTTAAATGAGCGGCATGCTCCTCCTCTCTGGAAAGTATATAAGGATGTCATCTATGAACACAATCACGTACATATCTAGATATGGCTTGAGCACCCGGTTCATCAGGTCCATAAAAGCTGCAGGAGCATTCATTAGTCTACAAGACATAACTACAAACTCATAGTGACCATACCAAGTTCTGAAGACTATTTTTGAAATGTCACTCTCCCAAACCCAGAGCTGATGATATCTGTAATTGCGATCTACCTTCGTAAAGCACTTGGCACCCTGAAGCTAGTCAAATAAATTATTGATCCTGGGTAAAGGATATCTGTTCTTGATGGTGAGTTTGTTCAATTGTCAATAATCAGTGCACATCTGAAGGGACCCATCCTTCTTTCGAACAAATAGAACTGGTGCACCCCATAGAGACTTGTTAGGTCTGATGAAACCCTTATCTAGAAGGTCCTTCAACTGATCTTTCAACTCCTTTAGCTCGGATGGAGTCATTCTATAAGGAGGAATAGATATAGGTTGCATGTTGGAAAGAAGGTCCATACCAAAATCAATCTCCAGCTTGGGAGGGATTCCCGGTAAATCATCTGGAAAGACTTCTGGATATTCACATACTACTGGGACTAACTAGATAGTCTAAGTCTCGGACGTAGCACCCTTAACCCTAACTAGATGGTACACACAACCTTTGGAGATCATCCTTATAGGCTTAAGGTAGGAAATGAAATAACCTACAGGCACAACTGAACTACCCTTCCATTCTAAGACTGGCTCACACAGAAATCTGAACTCTACCACATGGGTTCTACAATTGACAAAGGCATGACATGCAAATAGCCAATCCATGCCGAGGATAACATCGAAATCAGTCATGGATAGCTCTACTGAATCTGCAAAGCTGACCTTCTGAAGGACTATGATCGAGCAACCTCTATACATCCGTCTAGCTATGATTGAATCACCCACTGGAGTAGAGACTAAGAAGGGTTTGGGCAAGATCTCGAGACTGGCTCCAAAACTACTAGCCACGTAAAGTGTCACAAGAGACAAGGTAGCCCCTAGATCTAACAAAGCATAAACATCAAGGTGAAAAACTCATAACATACAAGTAACCACATCGGGGGAGGTCTCCAGCTCCTGTGGGGACACAAGAGCATAAAACCTATTGTGGCGCTGATCGCCAGCTAAACTAGTCGAAGCGTCCTGCTGGGAGGGATGTGCTGTTGTAGCTACTAAACTAACGGCTGGTATACGGGCTCTACCGCCACCTGATCTGGTCGAAGGGCAATCCCTAAGTTTGTGTCTGCATATGCCACACCCGAAATAAGCGTCTAAGACAATTAAGCAACTCCTTGGGTGATTCTTGCCACACCTTGTATAGGCTGGGAAGGTGTGTCTATCTGCATACTACCCTGGCCCCTCGAATCTGAAGCCCTATTTCTCTGATCACCTTGTAGTTTAGATGGTGCACTAGCTGATAATGGTGTTGGAGCAAAAGATATGTGATGAGACTACTGGTGATGTCCGCCCCCCGATCTAGGTTGAGAAATCCCATAATTGTCTGTCCTGGCCCTCTTGGCCTCTCTCTGCCTCCGAAATACACCGTCTCCATCTGCTAGGCGTGTAAAACTATGCGGGGAAAATTCATGTCCTGATGTAGCATGGTGATCCTACAGTCTTTATCTAGGTAGTCCACCACTCCATGTACAACTTGGCTCACCCGAGCCCTCTGGTCTGCCACTAACTCTGGTGCATACTTGGATAAGCGGGTGAACTCCAGAGTGTACTTGTAAACCGACATGTCACCCTGCTTCATATTTACAAACTTGGCCGCCTTCAGTTCCCTTATCTCTTGAGGGAAGAACCGATCCAGAAAGATGGCATGGAACACTTCCCCAACTGATAGGGCCTGCTCCCACTGCCCTATTATCTTTCCATTGTTTAAACCAAATATGCACAACCCCTTTCAGCTGATAAAAGGACAAGTCAACGCACTCCCCATTTGTTACCCCATGACCTGGATGGTCTTCAGAATCTCATCAATGAATTCATGTGGGTCCTTATCTACTTTTGACCCAAGGAACTCTGGTGGGTTCATTCTTAGAAAATCTTTGACCCGAGCTGCCACTGTATTCCGGTTCTGAGGGAGATACGCCACCATCTGTTGATTGACCTAGGTGGTCAAGGCCTGCGCTAGCATCTGTATGGCTGCCTGAATTCAGCGTGGGCAGCCGGCTCTAGTGCATGCTCCTCATGAGTTGGTGGGGCCTGATGGTACCCCTCTCCATTGCAGTTCTCGCGTCTGTTCCCGTTTCTCCTTTTATTTACTCGACGTGGAGGCATGATTCTGCAAACGTGTATAGCACGAGTTAGAAGGATAGATAAGCATTTCATCGTTCGACATGAGATTATGAAAAAAGGGAACATTTCCTAAATATTTCGTAGCCTCTTCATCATAAGTGTGGCGCGATTCACACCCATGAAAAAGACTCTACTTAACGCGGCTTTCGGACACCTTAGGACATTTCAACCCTATGGCTATGATATCAAGTTTGTCACGACTCGAACATAGGTCCAGATCAAGGCACGGGACAAAGAACCCTGACGGACTCAGAGTCGACCCACAGCATGAACATTCAACTAACTCAATCAATAAAAGCGGAAGTTCAACATAGATAATATAGCGGAAATCTAAACATAGCATAAGATCTGAAATACATCGCATGTGTTTTAACTGAATATAAACTATGTCCAAGAAAGCCTCTATCACTGATAAGTTGATGGGACAATACCCCCAACTAACTCTCTAAAACTAAAACTGAAATACACCAATAGGTCTAAATAAAATAGGAGCCCTCGATAGATGAGGACTCACCAATAGAGACTGATGCTACTTCGAAACTGGCTAGGGTCGAGGCTGAATTTGAGTATCGGATCCTGTATCATGAATGATACAGCATAGAGTATGCGGTCAGTATTTGGAATGTACCGATTATGCAAGGTAAGTAAACGGGCATTTAAAATAAAAGTTGATAAGAGTAGGACAATATGCTCACAACATAAATATCATAATGTAACATAAAGCTCAAAGTTTCAAAGCATTCGTAAATCATTTATAATCATACTTATGAGAGAAAAGTTATATTAAACATAATTTGAGCTAAAGTATATAATCATAATCATACATAAATCATGAGAAACAATGGGAGATTCTTATAACCGACATACCCCATATGAGCATACATGGAGCCTGACCTGTAAATCCCTAGTAGGGAAGGTGTTCGTACCTTACCAAGGGTAGAACCATGAAAGGCGTGATATCACACAAAAGAGGCCTATTTGGGGAAAAGGGGGACAGTCTCAAGGGAGGTCCCGTCATGACCTATGATGGCACATAGTTCTGAGATTCGGGGTAAAATCTAGGCCTCGAACCTACTCAGTGTTAAATACTACTCTCAAAACATATATAGTGCTCATAGGATAATATACATGAGATTCATGGGCTAGTTAAATCATGATAATCACAAGCATGCTTGTAAATATGTGAACTAGCCATGAAGATAAGGCCCGTGAGTCGGCCATAATTGTAAATCATAAATCATGAGATTCATGCATACTTGTGAAACATGTATGTATTTAACAAATCATAAAGTCATGATGGGCATTTATATAAATCTATATCATAGATCATAAATCATGATGGGTTGAAGAATATCAAAATCAAGGTAAAAGCATAACTCAATTTATCATAGAACATGTATGATTGGGTATCATTTAATAGAGATTTAAATCAATAAACTTATAATTGAATTAAATGTTAAATCTGATCATGATTTGTAAAATATGATGTGATACATGAGAGATATTAACCCATAGATAGATCATTAGAATTTCATAGGAAATTGGGATGAAACCCCATAAAATTTTCAAATAAAATTTCATGAATTAGGAAAGATTGGCCATGGGTGTGAATAAATTCATCCATTCATATCCCTACATACCTGAGAGACTTGAATTCTATCACTTCCTTACTTGCCCAGGAGGAATTAAAGAACAATTGATGAAGAACCTTAGGATTTTATGCTTGATCACCCTCTACTCTCTTAAACATTGCATGCATGGGTTATGAATATGCTAGAATGACTTAACTTATCTTAATATACTGGAAATAGCTTAAAACGACGTAGTATAGGACCCTAGGGCTTAGGAATGAATACAGTGCCCTTAATAAATTCGCAGTTAAATACTGACTGTCAGTCCCAACAAGGGACTGGATGAGTTGTCGCCCAGGGGAACGAGTCGTGGCATCGGCCGTCAAGTGCACTGTCTGATAGATCATCACAGGGGACCTCATAGGTCTTTACTGGTGACCATGAATCGTGGTCACCAATTGTCACCTTCACTGTCTAAGATTTCTTTTTATTCCCAACCTGCTGACCACGACCCATACCACGAATTGTGGTGTCTGACCACGACTTGTGGTGACCATCCGTAGGTGCACTGCCAAGCTTTCCTTCATTTTCCCTTAACCCTTGCCCACAACTGACTCAATGAGTCATGGGGCCTGACCACGACTTGTGGTCACGTCCGTGGGGACTTAAACTCCCCAAATTTTCAACTCAAGCTCTGAACGCCACCACGAGCCTCCTCACGACTCGTGGCCTACCTGACGGGTCATAGAACTACTCATTCTGTGACCTGATATCAAGTTTTGAGTTTTCTCCGTTTTAACTCCCGAATCTGATCTTTGAGCTTTCGAAGTATTACAATTAATTTATAAATTACACAAAATAAATAAATTATATTAACAAGTTTTAATGACGAAGTCAAACGAAAAAACATATAAAAAAATTCAAACTTAAAACTCTTTATTATTTAAGAGATATTTGCTCCACCTACACGCGCGACTGCTGCTTGTGGATTTCATAGCCAATTGTTCTTTGGAGGTCATCGATTATTTTTCTCGTTTGGTTTAACTTCTTTTTTTTTTTTAACTTTTTGGGTGAATTCTAGTTCTTGAATAAATATCTAGCCTGCCAAAATAAGAGTACTAATTATATTACGAGTTCCGTTTCCATAAGTAGTACTAACAATTAGTTGGTATTTTCTTTGCCCCAAACTTCCAAATAAAGAAGAAAGAGAATCGTTTATTATTTTAATAAGTTAAATTAAAGTATGACAAGTTTCCAGATTGTCCTTTTAAAACAAATATATATATATACATATTTTGCAATTCATTTTGAAAGAATTATTTTTTAAGTGTTGTTATGACACAATCAAATCTAACTGAAGATAAGAATTTATCAGCAAGAAGCTACTAAATACTCATAGGCAAGAAGTTTAGACTTAAACAATATTGAGTGGTTGTGCTACATGGCAACAATTCTCGTGGATAGGATAACTCATTCTTTTAAGATCTTAGTTCATTTGACACGTAAAATTCTTCAATTTTATTTATTGTAGATTGATAAAGAGAATCTTAAAATAATGATTTTATTATCTTCATATAATTTATAAATACTATGGAATAAATTCAAATCATTTTTACCAACACGTGCACTTTTTGACCAACTCATAACATTTTCATATAATATAGCTAGGGATGTGAAAGTCACTATGTGATTGTGAAATATTTAAAAAAATAAAGTTAGAGGATCACTTAAGCAAATGAAAACTTGCGGGGTTAGTTTGCTATTTGAAGATTGTATGGGGGAAATTAAACCCGTGTGAGATAAAAGGGTGAACTAGCTTGTGACACATGGTTGAGTCAGAATCGATGAGAAGTTTGCTCCATCTTGGGGGGATTTGGATAAGCTATTTCCTGTGCTGCTTGGATAGGTGCTACCTTGGGACAGCCAAGTCGCCTCGTGACAGTAATTGGCAGGCCTCCTTTCGGGTGAAGAACCATTTGATAGGTGGAACGCCCTCATGTGGATTCTTGGGCAGATCAACGGTTAGCCTCGACCCTTGCACAGTCTTTCCCATTACTTGTACTTTTCTATGGGGGAAGGCTCTGAATCTTCCTCTTGTATATTCCTATTCCTTTGAGCAATATCCATATTTATAATCATTCTCCACCTTCATGGTTTAATCGAAACGAAATGAATTTGATGGATCTTAACTCACTTGTGTTTAATCTCTTTTTACAAATTTCATTGTTAATTAAAATGACGATTTTTTGGGTAAACAAAGACTCGAAAGCTGTGGATAAGTTCATATGAGAACTTACTTCACTAAAACAAACTATTTCTTGAATAACTTAAATATAGGTAGAAAATTATCTAAAATATCCTCAACTTTTTCTTTGCTGCTTCTAGTTTTTGGTGGAAAGTGCATACAGTTGGGGAGTTCGTAAGAGGAAGTATTATGATTCACTTTAGGTTAGGAATATGAGAATGACATTTTTATAGCTGAATATAACTAAGGCACAATTCCATGAACTAAATTAAGAAATAATGGCAATCAATATAATTTGGACCTAACTTGTGTTTTGGCATTGTGTAAACTTAGCTTTGAGTATCATTTTCAAAGACACAAGCCTGTGATGGGAAAACTCTTTTTACAGGTGAAACTTATCCACATGAAAAAGGAATATTTCTTTAGAAAAAATAGCAAAAAAGAACTGGACCAAACGTAGGACCTCTGAGATGAAAGAAATTTTGCTGTTTATACTAAGAACAGAATATTATAGTTTGTGTTTTGTGGGGTCTAAAAGTTGTCTCTTCATTTGACCTCTCATCAATTGCACCCTATGTTTTCTCATGACCCATTTGTCCATATAAATTACTTTCTCGCACCGTTAGAGTTTGTTAAATACCAGCTAGCAATTCTGTTAGAGTTGGTTAGTGAGGCCAGCTGACAGTTAGTGGCAGAATTAGTCAGTGACCCTTTTATAAAAAGGGAGCAGCGCATTGTATTGAACTCTTTAGGAAAAGTGTGCTAATTAAGCACATAATGTGAATCACAATCTCTTCCTTCTATTCTTAGATTCAACTTTGTACTGCTGCATGTGGTTGAAATTAATCAAAGAACAGAAAATTAATATGGTATCAGAGCTTTACGGTACGATTTGAGACCAATAAAGTAATACAGACCTCATTGATCAAGCAATAGAGTTTTAATAATGGTGGGTAATCAAGGATCGTGCGTGGTAGAGGATCCACAGATGAATCCGCAGACAGATCATAATCATCCGCTACACCTACAGGCACCGGATATTCCTGATGTTGCTTTGATTTCTATGAAGATCACGAGGCCAGAGAATTATGACGTGTGGAGCAGATCGATGCGATTGACATTATTAGTCAGAAACAAACTTGGATTTGCTGATGGAACCTGCGCAAAGAGCTCCTATAAAGGAGCATTGGCAATCAACGGGAGAGGTGTGGTGTTGTGGTTCTGTCTTGGATTATTGTAGTAATTAATGGCCAACATAGTCTATGCTTTGAGTTCAACGAAGATCTGAAATGACTTAAGGAGATATTTAACAAATCAAACTTAACCAGAATTATTTACCTTTGGCAGGAGATCAGTATGTTGACTTAAGGAACTGACATAATTATAGCCTATTACTCAAAAATGAGGATTTATGGGATGAAATTGATGTAATAGTTCCCTCTCCATCCTGCGACTGTAAGGAGTCTAGGCCTTATTTTGAGGATCTCAAGCAATAGTGACTGTTGCAGTTTACGATAGGATTGAATGATAGTTATGCACAAGTGAGAAGTGCAATACTGCTTAACACATCGGTTTCAAGTGTAAATCAAGCTTATGCAATCTAATTCAAAAAGAAAGCCAGAGGAAGCATGGATTAATGGATGGAGGAAATGAACCATTAACCATGTTTGTAGGAAGAGTTCAAATCTTTCAGACTAACAGCAATCACTCTTACCAGAATCAAAGCCACCAAGGAAGAAATATCTAGGTTCATAACTCACAAGGCAAGAGGCCAGTTATTGTGTATGATCACTATGGCTATAAGGGCCACACCAAAGAGACTTAGGATATATCAGTAGGTTTTCTTGCATATTTCAAAAGCAAAAAGAAGGGACAAAGAGAAGGCTTTGAGCCTTATGCTAACAATTCCACGACACTTGAGAGAAGCAGTGCTAGTGAAAGGAGCAATGATGAATCACGGGCCAAAGCATAGTGGTACTTTCCAGGAGGATAGTTCACAAAGGAGCAATATATATGATCAAGTGTTGAAAATAATGAATCTTGCACCAACAGGAAGTTGTAAGGCTAATGCAGCAATAGGTATGAATACTTCATTGACTAGTGATACAAATATAGAGTAGATTATTGATTCAGGAGCCTCACATCATATCACATACTATGAGACTGCAGTACATTATAGAAATGTGACAAGTTCAAGAGACAGTAAGGTGCAAGTGCCAACAAGAAACAAAATCCAAATAGATCACATTGGAAATGCAATAATCCTCGGAGATCTGATTCTAGAGGGTGTTCTGAATGTACCAGATTTTAAGTTTAATTTACTGTCAGTATCAAAGCTTACCAAGGCACTCAAATGATCGGTGTCCTTTCATCCTGAGGGTGTTCTGAATGTATTTGATTTTAATTTTAATGTATTATCAATAACAAAGCTTACCAAGGCACTCAAACGTGTGGTGTCATTTTATCCTGATATATATGTATTTTAGGCTCTCTTCAATAAGAAGGTAATTGGGTTTGGCAGAGAATCATAAAGGCTTTATATTCCTTAAGGACTATGTACGATCACCAATAATTGGAACAGTAATCAAGGACAAAGGGAAGGAGGAGCAAAGACTGTGGTATCTCAGACTTGGACATTTGTCTATGACAGTAATGAAGCATATTCCTTCACCAAAAGAACAATATTGATCTAGCTTTACAGCAGGACTGCATGATCTACCCTTTAGCTAGCAGTGTAAACTAAAGTTTTCTATTAGCAGTTCTAAGTTTAGTAGTCTTTTTCTGTCTATACATTTGGATGTTCGGGGACCACATATACATTCCACTTATGATAGAAAATACTATTTTCTGACCATTGTAGACGAGTATAGTAGATTCACATGGGTCACATTGCAATCTAAGAAGGAAATAATAGTGATATTGAAGCGCTTTATCTCTATGATCTGTAATTAGTTTGGGATTGGAATAAAAATCTTGAGATCAGAAAATGGCACTGAATTCTTTAATAGTCGAATGAATGATTTATTGCTTACTTCAGGAATCATTCACTAAAGTAATTGTCCATACACACCACAATAAAATGGTGTGGTGGAGAAAAAACACATGCACATATTAGAAATAGCTAGAGCACTCAAGTTGCAGTCACACAAGTTCTAAGTAAATTTTGGGGAGATGATAATGTTCAAAATACACTCTTCTTTTACGAAGGAGCGTAAACGGTTGCTGCTCAAAATAAATATTCCTGACAGATGTCGGGGTCAAATCCCACAGAGAATTGAGTCGATAATTCAAAAGTTATAAACTAATTCAAACTAGAGCATATAATTGTTCAACATTTGAAAAGTAAAATTTGGGGAAAATAAAAAGGGAAAATTAACTAACTAATTCTAAACTAAAACTAATTGGGGGAAATTCCAATTTAAGTAATCACAAGTGAGAGGCTAGGGATATTCTATGGGTGAGATCACAATTAAATCAAAAATTTCTTCAATCCTTAGACTCAAGAGTAAATAATCTCGGGAAGTAGGTAATCTCAGCTTCTCAGCCTATTAACTACCCCTTGCTAGAGTTTTCCCAAAATCTAGCTACAATTTAGCTCAACCCGAATTGATTTGGATTAGCATCTGCACTATTTCTAGCTATTAGCTACCAATTAGGAAGGAGAAAGTAATTTCAGCTATTTCTAGCTTAATTTTACAATCTCTTATCCATGCCCACTACTAGATTCCCTTCCAATACTTAATTATTCTCTCCCAAGCAACAATCAAGTAAGGATAGATAGACTCATATCAACATCAATAAATCTTCATTAATAGATTGAAGAGAATCTAATAGATTTACACTTAATTGAATAATATGAAGATGCATCTAGCAATACCCATCTATAATTCAACAAGAATCCAAGAGTAATTTATCAAAATCCAATAAAATTAACAAACCCACCATGGATATATCTCTAGCTAGCAAATTAATAAAGCATACTTAAAGGTAGAGAGAAGATACCGAGAGGATTCTACTCACATTCATTGCATTAGCTTCACAAATCTGCTTCACAAGCTCTTACAACAATGGTGGAATTCCCCCAAAATGGGTTAAAAAAAAAGAAGAAGAAAAGTAGTACTTAACTCTACAAAACTATGGAGAAAAGAATCTCCTCAAAATTCTATAAAGAAGATGAAAATTAGATGATAAAATTGTTGGTTGAATGATTCCTCCCTTTAGTTGGTGTACAATGGAGGTTATATATCTGTACTTTCTTGTGTAAAACTTTTCCCAAATGTCCTTGGAGCTTCTAGATGCTTTTGAGACCTTTTTGGACCCTTTTTACCCTTCATTAGATGCCTTTCCAGCGATGAACAGGCATTTCGCCAGTTACAATCAGTAGAGCACCAAACTTTAGCCGGTTGAAAATAGTGGCCTGGCAGGGGCAACCGGCGGTTCAGTGGATTTTAGCCTATCTGGGCAGTAGGCTTCGGCGTTTCGCCTGTGCTTCACCCTTCCAGATCCGCTTTTAGCCGATTCAAAGCACATCCTTGCACTTCTTTTTAAGCTCAAATCTTCCCTTATTTTTGACTCTTGTCCCTCATATGCTAACTCATCAAATTTTCTCTCAAATTTCATGTGTTTTGCTCAATTTCATGTTTTCTTTACTTACATGAGGTACCTACAAAGAATTCAAGAGAAAGGGCATAAAATCTACATAAATGACTCGAAAACTAAGCAAAAACTCATGATTAGGAGCCTAATGAGTTGGTAAATTTCCAACTCATCAGGAGACTATGTATTAAGAGCAGTATATCTGATTAATAGATTACCTACTACTATATTAGATGGGAAATCACCTTTTGAGCAGCTGTTTAGGAAGAGACCTAGATTGGATCACTTTAGAGTTTTTGGTTATTTATGTTTTGCAAGTATACTGCCCAAAGATGACAAGTTTGAAGCAAGAGCTAAGCAAGAAGTTTTACTTGGTTTTTCTTCCACACAAAAGGGATACAAGCTCGATGAACTGGAGATCAAATCTCATTTTATTAGTAGGAATGTGGTCTTTAAGGGGGATGTGTTTTCATTCAAGGGAATGAATTTTCAAGATGATCATTTACCTTTGCTCTCAACTTTTTTGCATAATACAAGGACATTGGAGGAAGAAGTACAAGAAGTGAATAATACAGGAGTGGTACCTCCTATTCCTGATAACCTCACTCCTGATAATCCAAGTGCGGTTTATTCTACCCCGGCAAAACATATATCACCTCATCCTATAACACCTTGTCTGCCCTTAACTGTTGATATTTTGGTTCAAGCAGATCAAGCAGCAAGAATATCTAATCAGAATGGTATTGTTCTTCTTCATGGAGGTGATCTCCCTCACCCTGATGAAGTACACTCTGTTGATCATGGATTACCTGGCCCCAAAAAGACAGAAAGAGCATTTAGGTCTCCTGTATGGATCAAAGATTATATTGTTCCCAGCAAGACCAATTTGTAACCCATTACTGATCATATTTCTTATGATCATCTGTCTAAAGGCTACCAAGACTGTGTCCATACTTTTTTCAGTTGTTGTAAAACCTTAAAGCTTTAAGCAGCCTCCCAAGATGAGAAGTGGATTGAAGCTATACAGCAGGAGATCAAGGATTTGGAAGATAATCATACTTGGACCATTGTGTATTTGCCACCAGGAGAGAAGGCAATTGGATCCAAGAGGGTGTATAAAGTCAAATACAAATCAAATAGAGAGGTAGACAGATACAAAGCAAAACTAGTTGCAAAGGGATACACACAGAGAAAAGGCATTGACTACCATGAAACCTTTTTTCCAGTTTCCAAATGGTCACTATTAGATCCATCATAAGCATAGTTGCATCTCACGTTGTAACACCACGGATTTCAGAGTGAAATATTACACCAAAAGAATAAAAGTTTCAGATCTGGTGCCGAGGTGACGGAGGGTGTGATGGCTCGTTAGGCGTTTGACAGTGGGTTTGACGTCCCATCACGCCTCTAACAGTGGAGTTGACAGTCGTCTGTTAGGTGACAGATTGTCACTTGTACCATCGAGGTCTAGTCCCTTCAGTTTATGAGTGATGGAGGTCCTGACCGGACCGTCAACGGAGTGATGGCTCGTCAAAGCGACTGTCACTTAGGCCAGAAGTTCAGGTCGTTCTGGTTAAGGAAGAACTGAGGGCCGACGGACCGTCAGGTGAGCGACAGCCCGTCACCTTGTCTATCACTTGGGGATAAATTTTGAGCAATTCTATTTAAGCCCGATGGTGGAGATGACGGATCGTCAGGTTTGCGACAGCCAATCACCTGTTCCGTCAGACGTGTAGGGGCCCAGAAATTTTAGATCTCAGAACAGTTACCTAAGGGTACTCTCGTATATTCTCACTTGTTTAGTCCCTAAACTACGTCGTTTGAGAAATAATTCAAGGGATTGAGAGGGGTAAAGGGACCTCCTCCCTCACTCTTCACTCAGATTTTCAGAGCCTCATTACGTAGAACTCAGAGTTTCTCCCTGAAGCTAGGAGCTAGGGCTTCCAATTTTCCCAGAATTTCCAAGCTTCTTCTCCGGAATTTCTTCTTCGGGTATATGGGAATTCAACAAGAGAATTTTTTCATTCTTGTGTCCCAAATTTATCTTCATAAACCTTTTCTATTCTAGCCTTGTCAGAGTGAACTAGGGTTTTTTAAGATAACTTATGAATGTTTGTAAATTTCAGTTGTTTTGCTAGTTCTTATCACCCTTGCATATGATCTTTACGTTCTTGTCTTAGATTGCATAGTATAACTTCTAGACCTAGTTTTAGCATGATTTTGGGTTGATTCTTATATGAATATAAAGTGGGTTTTAAATTGTTATTTTTGATGGGCTATTGTCTGACTAAAATTTTCAGCATGAATGTTTCAAATGGCAGTTAATATTTTTAGATTTCGAATATACTTAGTATTCCTTCAGTAATGTCAGCTGATCAGTTGTCTCTTTAACATTATATCATTAAATTCAGTATCTCCTATTATCAGGTCCCTTAAGCTCTCAGGACACTTTCAAATAAGTCGTTCTATCTTAGCTTTCGGACACCGGTCTTGAGCTAATCAGTCCAATTAGATATAATTAGAATTTCAATTGGGAGTAGTTCTTAGCACCGATCAAGTCGGGGTTAAGCGTACCCAAGTTCCCAAAACTATGTGCCACCATAGGTCTTTAGCCCAAATGGGCACCATTTTAGTGATCACACAGCCATGCCTTTATACCCTAGAAAGGTATATTGGGTCCTCTCGATGGGATGTATACATCAAACTCCATGTTTAGCTCACATGGTTACATGTCGGTTAACAGACTCTCCCACAGTAAAGTTCAATCTCAGATTTTAGAGTATGTATACAACCCTTATATTAGTTTTATCGGTTTTCAGTACTCTTAGATTTCAGTTTAGTTACATCATGTCTAATTATGGTCAGGATCACTATATATACTTCAGTATGTTTATTTATATTATACACTCAGCATGATTATGTCCAACAATTTCTTGACTTCACATACACAATACATTCAAAGTACTGACGTATGCTTTTCATGCTATATCGTTTTGTGATGTAGGCTCAGGTTCTCAGGCTCAGCAGCAGGGTTAGCATCTCTTTCAAATTTAGTACAGCAGAGTTCCGTTGGTGAGTCCTTATCTTCCGAGGACCGGAGTTTTCACCTTCAATGTTTTTATTTTTTAGTTTTATCTTCAGATATTAGAGTTAGCTGGGGGTTTGTCCCAGTAACTCATCAGTTCTTTTAGAAGGCTTTCAAATAGAATATGTTAGCTCCAGCTTGAGTTTCAGTATTTGATCGAATATTAGTAATTATAAGATGCTTTTATGAAATCAATATTTAGTTATTGTTTAAACAACTTTCGCTTAATATTATCTTACAGTAGACCAGTCTTAACAGAATTATGCTTTGCCATGGGTTTGCTTGGGGTCACTTGTGATCCTAAGTACCATGTTATGTCCAGGGTGTAAACTCAGATCATGACATATGGTTGGGACCTTTGTCAAATGGATATAAATAATGTCTTCCTTCAAGGTGACTTGTATGAGGATATCTTTATAGAACTACCTCTGGGGTTCCAAGGTCAGGGGGGAGCACAAGGTGTGTAAGCTAAAGAAGTCACTTTATAGGTTAAAACAAGCCTCAAAGAAATGAAACATTACTGATGTTTTGCTAACAGTTGAATATAGCCAAAGTGGACATGATCGTCCACTCTTCATTAGGAAAGCAAACACTAATTTGATGGTTATCCTAATTTATGTGGATGATCTTCTCATTACTAGGACCAATTCACAATTGATTCATGAGGCAAAGTCCACTTTTCATCAGCACTTCAAGATGAATGATCTTGGTGATCTCAGGTATTTCTTAGGTATAGAGATACTAAAGTCCAAGAATAGCATACTACTGAATCAAAGAAAATATACATTACAGCTCTTGTCAGAATGTGGAGTCAATGGAGCCAAACTAGTTAGTACACCACTTGAGTTCAATCACAAGATCACTACTGTGGAGTATGATCAGCTCATTGGGGACTCATCTGACCCAGAGTTAGGAGATGTTGCAGACTACCAGAGATTGATAGGTAAGCTACTCTACCCGACCTTTACCGGGCCAGACATCTCTGCTTTGGTATTCAAATCTTGAGCCAATTTATGCAGCACCCCAACATCTCTCATTAGGAGGCTGCTCTAAGGATTGTAAGATATCTCAAGAAGTCACTAGGGCTTGGAATTTTCTTCAAAAGGGGTTCAGTTACAGAATTAACAGGTTTTTGTGATTTTGATTGGGCTTCTTGCCCAAACACTAGGAGGTTTGTCAATGGATATGGTGTAAAAATAGGGGATACCTTAATTTCCTGGAAATCCAAGAAACAATATATAGTGAGTAGATGTTTAGCTGAGGCTGAGTACAGAAGTATAGCAGCATTAGTTGTTGAACTGATTTGGTTAGCTGGTCTCTTAAAGGAATTAAACATCTTTGTCTCCCTCCTAATAAAGGTACACTCAAATAGTAAGGCTGTTATTCAACTTGTTGCTAATCCTATGTTCCTCGAGCACACAAAGCATATTTAAATCGATTGTCATTTCATACGAAAAAGAGTCAAGTCTGATTTTCTGGATCCTGAGTACATCTGCTCTTCCATGCAGTTGGCTGACATTCTAACTAAAGACCTAGGTGCTGGGCAGCATAATCTTTTTCTATCCAAACTTGACGTGTTGGACATTTTCCACCCTCCAGTTTGAGGGAGAGTATTGAGTTGATGAGCATTGATTAGTTGGTTGATTAGTTATAGCAGTGACTTAGTTCGCCAGTTATAGCACTATTAGAGTTTTCTAAATAACAGCCGGCAGTTCTATTAGAGTTGGTTGATGAGGCTGGCTGGTATTTAGTGGCAGATTAGTCGGTAGCCTTCATAAAAAAACGGAGTAGCACATTGTATTGAACTCTTCTAAAAGATTCTACCAATTAAGTGCACAATGTGAATCACAATCTCTTCCTTCTATTCCTATATTTAACTTTCTACTGCTGCATGTGGTTGAAATTAAGCAGAGAACAGAAAATTAACAGACACGCTTTCCTTTTTAGCAAACCCCAAAAAAATGACATATTTTTATATTTAGTAATGATTTTATATTAAAATATTCATTTCACCTTATAACATGATTTATAATCATACAAATATTTATGACTTATTTTAGATCACAAGTTTCAAAAGTCTTCTCATATTGCTTAAACTCCGTGCCCAATCAAAATACATAATATAAATTAAGATGGAGGGAGTAGTATTTGTTTTTATCTTAGAAGATTTTTTTTATTTTATTTAAAATCCGCGTTTGATCATGAAAATTTGAAAATCTTTTGCAAAAATTTCTTAAGAAAGTACTTGGACAAATATATTTAAATGAAAAATACTTTTTGCAATATCGGAAAAATGCTAGAATTAGTATTCTAATAACAGTCTAATTTCTCATGTTAATAATTAGTTTTATTAACTTTTAAAGTGCAGTAGAAAGTCAACTAATATCCTCCAAATTGCCAGTGTACAAAACAAACATTTCATGCTATTTATTTAGAAAACTGACTCAAATAGAAATTGTAGAATCTGTATTATCATATGTAATCAATTAATAAAAATGCAGATTAATTATTATACATTGATCAGCTGCTGAAAGTGGTTCCTCGAATAATTTATTGTTCGATATTCAATTTTTCCACGTTCCATTGATTAAAATATTTGGAGTATATATTTTTTTTTTGTGAAATAAGTTTCTTAAAAATAAACAAAATAACTTTTTCAGTAAAGTAGGAAAAACAAGTTTTACAGTGCCATTTCACATTTATTGTGTTCACTCTTCAATACACCTCATCTTCACCCACCTCTCAAAGTATTTGTCTAGTTTATATACAAATATTTTAGGATAATATTTGAGCCAAAGGTTTTTTTGAAAAAATTACTTATTTTCGTGAAAAACATTTTTCTTCATACCCAAGACACGTAGTTAAAAACCTCGGAAAGTATAAAACTGTCCGGTCTAATTTCACCAACAATGGAGCACCTGACCATTTCTGAATTCATTTTTGAAAAAGGGTTAAAAATATCTCTACTTTCATTTATTAGCTAATTTTACCCTTAGTATACTATAGGGTCAAATATATCCCCGCTATTAAAAAACTTAACAAAAATATCATTATTCTTAACAATTTTCCATCATGGCAATTAAAAGCCACGTGACCTGATATTTGGGTGAGATGGATGCCACGGCATGCCACCTCAATACAAGATTTTTTTTTTCAAAGAAGAACAAAAAAGACTAAAAAATTGAAATGAAAAGAAAAAATATAAATCTGGCGCTAAGGTGACATGCCATGTGGCATCCACCTCATCGAGATATCAAGCCATGTGACTTTAATTGTTACGGTGGAATACCGTAAAAAATAATGGTAAAAATAAGGGTACTTTTTAATTTCTTTTAAAAAAAAAGGCTTCTTTTGATGATTCTTGTGAAACATTATCCAGAAAAGTTCAGTTTCTGCCAGCAAAAGAAACTCCCTGAAACAAATGCTACATTTACTGCTCACTATCAGAAAAGTAGATATGCAAGCTACACACAAATTCATATCAGATAAGAATTCCATTCCTAATGTACAGATAAAATTGTGATGAGTGAAATGAGTTGTGTATAGGCTCTGAGAAATTCAATTGGGAACATAAATGCATGTCAAGTATGGGAATTGAGAAGGCTAAAAATACAAGGTGGAGAAGAATCATAAAACAAATAATAGAAATAGAAAACCAAAGTGAAGTTAATGAATCCTTCAAAATTCAGTTTGCAATGAATGTGACGGGAACCTTCAAATTTCAGGCAGCCAAAGAAACAAAAGAATGGCTTCTCCACAAGAATTCCCAATCAGAACTGATCCTGAATCAAAGAAACCGAGACAGTTTTAGTTTACCTTGAAAAAGGAAAAGAAAAAGAGAAACTGTGAATTTAGCCAAGAAACGACCATTCACCTGTGAACTCATTGTCATCAAGCTGACAACTGCTGAATTCACTAAAACCAGGTGCAGGTCAGTGTAGTTTTGCAAGTTTTAGACCTTACGACGTGCTGATAACTGCTTTTGCTTTGTTGGATTGTAAACGAACTTGCTTAGATCCATGTCAATAGCGGACCTTCACTCAAAAGGTAAATTCAGAGATGACAGCCAAAAGCAGACAAATTTTAAAGCAAAATATATAGATGTTTAAAATACTGTTTACCTATTACTGCTGGTATTCTTAATGTCTTTTAGAGGGGCTCGAAGCCCACTGGCTCGAGAACCATTTGAGGTGTATCTAAATGATGATATGACTGAAACAAAATTTTCCATTGATTTCTCTGATATTTGAGAATAATGCCCTAAATGAGAGATGTTGGAGCCAAATTTCCCTTGTCTGTCCTTTGTCTCAGTTGAATCATCTAGATCCAAGTTGAAGTCTCCTGAAATAGAAAGATGTTTTGATGTCTCTCCTGTAAAGAGATTCTAGTAAAGGTTACCAACAAAAGCTTAAGGATGAAGGAGATTCTTGATAATTTTATGAAAAGCCTTTTCTCTGTAAGAAGTGGTAGGGAGAAAAAAAAAAGATAAGAAACTATCAAGTGTTCAAATTATCGCATGGAACAGAACTACAGTAGCTTGAGAAGCTAAGAAAATCATCTGATCTTCCAAATAACTTGAAGAGTCAAGTCGCGGAATATTGCAGCAGCATCTCAAGAATATCTCCAATCTAGCATAACCCAATAACACTTGTCCTGGTTGCAAGCACAATCAAATGTTTGCTAGCTAAAAAGTTCCTCAGGGATGAGGAATAAAAAACTTTAATTTACAAACAAGATCCAAAAAATCCAATATCCAAATTACTGCCAAAAGAAATCATTACGATATAGCATTCTTCTAGATTGTAGTATGTCATTATGGTTAAGTCCAATGTGTACCCCTAGGCTCTTACTATTTTGGTTTAAGCAAGCTACAATTTCCAAGAATGAAATATTTCTCAAGTCACGGTTAAAATATTTTCTTTGCCTATTTATTTGTAGAAGTTGTGGTTATCTGTTCATTTTATCATACTCTGAAATATTAAACTTACATTTCTATAAGAAAGTCAATTGATGTCACAAACGAGTTGGAAAAATTACTACTTTGACCTTGTAAAGGAAACAGGTTCTTTTTTGGTGTGTATCACATTCCAGTTGCTGCTTTGGTTGTTGAGAAATCCTCTTTATTCCAAAACAAAGAAGCCAAAGCTAAAGCTCTTAGAATCTATGACTACTCAGAATAAGAAAAGTGTTGTGCTGAAGAATCCCAAAAGAATCCGAAAGGTCTAAGAACAGAAAGACAAAGTTAAACAAGAACAGTCATCCTGACAGTGAAAGGGTTAGAACTGCAGTCAATTTGACGAGAGATAAAGACATGTACAAGAAAGAGGGGACTTTAGCCTAAAAGTTCACCCATGAGAGAATAAAGAGAATTTCATTAAAATGAGAAAGTCCTCTTAACATGCCCTTGAGATTCCTAATCATTTCCTGACATCCAAAGGACACAGATATTGGTAAATTGGATCAAAAGGGACTTTGGATGTCTGAGGACAGATCTAATCTAATGTTGCTTGAAATTGAACAAAAATACTTGAACTGCATTCCTTTAACCTCCTCAATCTCTCCATCTCGAATTCAATTATACTCTCAATTCACAACTGAACCATGTCATAGTAAGTCAGAGAAAAGACTTTATTCCTGTCAAACCTCTCAATTAAGCACCACATTCCTCACCTGTATTAGTCTGAAACCTCCTCACCTGGCCTTTTAGGTGTTCCTGGTGGTCCTTTTTTCGACTTAGACTCTTCCTTCAACTGTTTATTGTAAGCAAAGCATTTTTTTTCTTATACTATGATCCACAGCTCTGATTGGCATTATTTGTCAACTACATAAACTATATTCTTAGTTTTCCCCTCTTTTCAGCCACAAGCAAGCTGGAAACCGGCTTTATAATCATTAAAGAGGAACAAAACCTTTGATATTCCTAATAGGGGAATTGTGCCAGTTCCACATATATAACATACAGCAGTAATCATGACTAAACTACACGACTAATACCAACTGACATGTATGTTCTGCTTCTGGGTATTGCAAAAGTTCAAACTCCTTTACTAATAATGCTCAATTGTAATTTGTACAATTATTAACCACAAAACTGGTTCAAATTCCTACATCAAGCACAAGTTTATTTCTAAAAGGCTGTACATAAAAGAAAATAATCCATCACAAATCTTACACTTGCAGTTTTTAGGTTTCTCTTCATTCAGTGGTGGAGCCACCTCCGATGAAGGGCTTTCAATCAAATCCCCTTCATTGGCAAATTGGACAGGGTAAATAGGGCAAAAACAACTTTATATATATATATAAACTTTTAAATCCCCTTGACGTAAGGAAAGTTTTCATTGTAGTGGCAAAGGTAGTTCAAAATTTTCTTTAGGTAGCAGGTTCGAATTTTTCGAATCCCCTTGTAAAAATTCCTGACTACACCTTTGCCTTCATTAATGTGCTCATTAACTTGTTAGTTGATTTTTTAGTTCCGGCTTTACAATAACATACTGTAGTATTTTGGTTAGCATACCCAGATACATTTGCTGCTATGAAAAAGAAAGTGCGCAGCTCCAGCAATTTCAGCATAAATTAGGAGTATCAAATGTGGATAGACAATGATCGGAGTAAACTAATTTTCACATCTCCGATAAGTTCAAAATATTGCTTTTTGGCCTTGTACATACCTTGATTGCCAGATGTGTCAGCCTCTATACATTCAGCACTTGCATTCTCCTATTAAAGAAGCACAAATTAGATATAACAAGCTGCAAATTTGGCTAGATTTTTGCATCAATTTGAAATGAAAGATGAAAGAAAAACACATCATTGGTAAAGCAACTTACAGTTTGAACAGTGTCAATGAAGGTAACCTTCCTTTTCTTTAATCTCCTTTCAGAGCAGTCATCTCCTGAAGAAGCCTCGGGGTTGGTATGTTCCAGCTCAGCAGCAACATCCAAGTTGCCCTGATAATTTTCCTTTGCTAAGTTCTTCTTAAAATAAGAACTCCTTACTATTACTCTTTTGTTCTCTTTCTCTTTCTGTTCAATATCACCTGCAGGAACTAAAAATGAGTTTACCATCAGAGAAGCATCATCCTTGATAAAAAGCTTAGAACTATTTATGTACTGACCATTTGGTGCTGGTGGCTTATGCTGAAAATAAAAACTTCGTGGAATGGCATTTTTAACTGCTGCTATGACTGCTCCGTTCCTTGCATCTGCCTTAGAATCATAATCATTATCCTGAATGCTGCTACAAGATTTATCACCGGCAGCCTCATTTATCTCACTCTTTTCATCCTGAATATCTTCCTTTTTGTTGTTCTTCAGAAAATAGCTGCTCCTCACTATCACTTTTTTTTTTGCTGCTTGTGTCTTGCTCTCACTTAAATCCAGAGCACGCTCCTTACTCGATGTGATGCAGGGTTTACATATTGGATGCTGTAGTGGAACAGGTTGTAGTCCTAGGCCATTTGCATTTTCTTCCTCTTCCAATAGTCCTGCTTGGAGAACATAAGGAAAGAAAGTGTTTACCTGCACTTATTGATGCTCTATAAATTCTGTATCTTTACCTTGACTTTTTGACTCCAAAGCAGTCAAGAGAATATCATCATCCACCTAAAGAGAGGAAACTTCTATTCAGATAGATGCTATCAGAACTCCAATATGATACAACAATGTTATTCTCAAAGTATTTACTGCAAAACCATCTTTGCTCACCAGAGTAGAAGATACACCCAGAGGATCAGGCAAGGACTTTGACAAGCTCTCGAACTTATAAGAATCGTCTCCCTTTCTACTGTCTGCCCAAGGACTTGAAACTCCAGCCTTTGAATTTGGAAGAATAGGGCTAGTTCTTGGGGCCCTAAATTTCTGCTTTGCTTCAAGAGAAGCAGTGCCTATAAAAATGTTAAGGAACACACAAAACTTCCAATAAAGTCTCAGAGAATCATTTACCATTGTGCCTGTATGTATACAAAAAAAAATTGAACTTCACGTCTCCCAACAATTACACATCAATCCAGACTAGTCTGACATCGTCTACGTGAATCCTATATCCATTTCACTCTATTTGGCCTAACATCTAGCACCACATCCGAACGCCGATGGGGTGGGACTAACATAACTCTCATTGGAAAAAAAATTTTACAAATAGAGATTTACATAATTCTCATCAGAAAAAATGGTTTCACACGTAACTCTCAAAAATATTTTTGGATGTATCTCCACAATAGCTGGGAAAATCAACTAAAATTACTGTATTCAATCCTAAACTATGAACCCTCTATACCCATTCAGCCCTATTTGGACCAATTTGATTCTAATATTGGTGAAAATTTGACCAAAATCAGAGGTACACTAAGTCTCATACTTATCAGTACACTGATATGTCTTTAATCAACCAAGAGACTCTTGGCAAACGTCAAACCTTGTATAATGTCCATAACTCTATTCAGAGAAAAGAAAAGAGAGAGGTATTTGCAAAATATTGTTCCATAAACAGGAGGAAGATAAATGTTCTATGTTCAGATACATTTAGGCTCTCCTCCTAAATATGCAAGGTGCATTGCTAAAAGTTGTTTGGTTGTAAATCTATGGAAAAAGAAAGAGAGAATCACTGTTAATGATGCTTTGAGCTCCCAATGACAGTAAAAAGTGTAAAGCTAAGTACTTGTACAATAGGATACAGAAGTAGTTGGTTAGGAGATTTTTCTGTGCAGGCAAATCAAGCTTCCTCCTTTCACCTTCCACTTTGAAATCATTCAGTTCATAAGTTCTGATATGCACCAGTTCAGCAGGGTTGCATTCTTTCTGGTGAATTGGAATTCTATAACTTAGAGAAATATAGACTTGATATGAAGTACATTAAGGTTAATAAAAGGAAAGAAACAGTTGTCAGAAGATACAGAGCGGCACACTATCTTCATCAAATTTTGCATAAAGTTGCAAAGAATATTTTCATTTGTATTAAAGTTTGCTTTCAGTTATTGCAGTAATTTTTTGCATAATAAGTTGCTTTGGTTTAGGATGAATTTGAATTTTAAACTTCTGTTAGGTTGTTTTAGTAGTTGAGATATTTTAGGTTTTTTAAAATTTAAATTATGCAGATTTTGTGTTTTAAGTTGGCTATTTAAAGCCCTCTTATGCTTAATAGAATTATTGAGAGACATTTTCAATCCTTTTTGCTGCATCATCTTTTAAAAAAACTAACAATGGTATAAGAGCCTCATTAATCTTACAAGATCTGTGAGTTCATCTAAAAAACCATTTTCAAAAACTATTTTCAATCCATTTTTAACCCATACTTATTTTCAATGTGCAGGCTACTTTCAACCAATTCAACTTTTGATTAATATCAATTTTTAATCTATTTTCAAACATGGCAAGCAACAGGCTCTCTTTCAATGCCCCACAAATTTTTACCAATAAAAACTATCAGATTTGATCAGTAAAAATAAAATTATATTTTAAAACCTATGACTTATGGAATGTCGTGTTGGACGAAGAATCTTTACAACAACTTTTTGCAAATCCTACAATTATTCATATTAAAAGACTTTCAAAAATCTTTCACAGAAAACAATGTTATTGAGGATGTTTTTTATGCACAAGAAGAAGAAGAAGAAGAGGGAAGTTTCATGAAAGTGTGCAAATTCAGAGACACTTCAAATAATCCTCAAACACAAACAACATAAGCAGAAATTGATGAGGAGCAACTTTTTAAAATTGCAGAAACTGAAGCAAAGGAGGAGTGTTGAAGTTTGTTTGCAGTTACTGCAGTAATTTTTTGCATAATAAGTTGCTTTTGTTTAAGATGAATTTGGATTTTAAACTTCTGTTAGGTTGTTTTAGTAGTTGAGATATTTTAGGTTTTTTAAAATTTAAATTATGCAGATTTTGTGTTTTAAGTTGGCTATTTAAAGCCCTCTTATACTTAATAAAATTATTGAGAGTCATTTTCAATCCTTTTTGCTGCACCATCTTTTAAAAAAACTAACAATCTGCATTGAAATGGATGAAGATCTAGAAAATCATAAAAAAGGAAGACACGCAACAAGAAGCATGGCATAGGAGAGGTGTTATGCATGAAGAAAACCACTAAGTTTTCATGCCGCCATTCATATCTTCACTAGAACAAGAGATAAAGTCCATATATCCCTCAGAACCTACATTCAGTTACTCCCTTTGTGCCATTTTGATTGGCCTCCATTGACTTTTGCAGAGTGCAAAAGTAATTTCTAAGGGAATCAGGAATCTTATATTGAATTTGGTAGAGAAGGGTTTAGAAGTACTTAATAATATTATAAGAAGGTAGAGAGTGAGTTAGAGAGTTGTCACATCAACTTTAAATTAATACATAGTATTCATGTCTCAGTTAAGATTAGTGGGAGAAGAAATTGTCGTTTTAGAAAGAGGTTTTACCAAGATGGTTAATCATAGGCTGCCTCAAGTTTCCTTCAAGCCCCAGTTTATTGGGGACATAATATTGCTGAAGCTAGAGCATAAATGCAAATAATGACGTAGATTTGAAGGGAATATAGGCAATAGCACTCAAAAAGTTATTGGTCTTCTAACTCAAGAGAACTGAAAGCAAGAAACTTCATTAAAGAAAAGAGGACTAAAATTGAATACCTGAAATGGCATCATAGTGAAAGGATCAATATCACCTTTTGCTATTCCTTGAGCTACTTCTGTGGGTATCAATGTTCTCCTGGTCAAGGAATGGATCTAGAAAAACCTCCAACCAAAGTAAAGGAGATTGATTCTTACAAGTATCATAGTTGCATTATGAATAAGTTTGTAAGGATATGGGCCTAGGAAATCTAGATCTTGACTACCACAGTCAGAGAGCTCGGACAAATGAACTAGATCTTCAGTCATGAGATCATAAACTCGTTGATGCTTGAAGGTCATAATTGCCTTTCTGAAAGATTCTTCATACAGAGGAGAAACTGCAGCAGTATTGTACCTCAAGTGCTTAATGACCTGTAAGCAAACAAATTATTTTCTATTATCATGCTCATGTTAGTGCTCAGTACCAAATGCAGGTTAATAGATAAGATAAGCAAATTGATGAAGCAAACTTTGGCAAAATACATACAAATCTTTCTAAGAAACTCACTTTGTCATAACTCTTGAACTTTTTTACAAGTGCATGAGCTTTTTTGAGGCCCATTCCGGGCAAGGACTGCAAATAGTCGCAACCGCTCAAGATGCACATCTCAAGAAGCATCTGTTTTGTGAAACCTGTTAAATTCAGTTCCTTATTTTGGTCCAGCTTGGAATACCGAAACTCAAGACCTTGCCCAAACTTGTCCATTTTGTAAATGATCTGGATTCAATAAAAAATTACCAGGATTTCCATAACAAAGAACAAAAATATTGTAACAGCATAAAAGAAAAAAAAAATTTAACAAAACTTGCCAAAAAACAACCAAAAGCTTACCCTAGGACAACCAAATGCTATTAAATCTGAGTCCTCAGTTATAACAGCATCAACCTGTTTGCTGATAGCCAAAAAGGTCATTTGGGCATCTGCTTCATAAGGAGCCACTACGTAACATACATTTTCCCGCTTTAGGACCTTCAAATGTAAATATTAGGTAATGAGAAATAAAAGGCTGACTTGTTGGCAATATTGAATAATGATGGATTTCAGTACCTGTATTAGATCGTGAGCCACTGAAGGGGATATATCAACAGCCTTCTGATAGCATTCATAAGCAGCAGTCATGTTTCCATTAGTTTCATGCTCTATTGCACGAGAAAGGTTTTCCTTCCTAGACCTGCAGGAAAATGTATGAATTGCTTCACCAGTCTCATCTTGAATGGGCACGCTTGCAAAGAAATCTTCCTCCTTTTTACTCGGAATTAAGTAAAACATGTATAATTCTGAGACTACATAACAATCTTGGATCAATTTCTCAAATAGCTTTTCCACAGAGGAAGTATGGAGTATTATGACTACTAAATTGCATTACACAACCTCTAGAATGATCATTACTATCTTAGACTCAAATTTCGTTATATAATGAAAACCATGAGAAAGAATATGATTATAATGAAGGATATCACAAGATAATGGAGGCCATAAGAGGATTTGCAAGTTGAAAATACACGAGAATTTGGAGATGTAATGAGAATCTATCTATATATTCCGCCCTGCAACTATTACTAATTGAAGATGAAGCCAAATCACAAAAGATACAACACGAGGTCATGAATTTAACAAGTTATTCTTGTAAACATGCATTTATTTGCTTACAGATACCAATTCGAAGAAAACAAAAGTCTAGAGGAAAACGTTGCAGACATTAAATCATCTATTTAAATTGATTTGTTTTCCCTTCAAATTATAATACATAGAGGTTGTTCAACAGAAAACTGAACCCAATACATATTGTAAAAGTTGAAAAGTATATCACTGTCATTCCTGCACAACACAAAGAAACAATCTTCTTGAGTAGATATGTTATGTGATGGAGTTATCATGTCCTGTTTTATGCACCTTCTGTATTTATCATCAGATTAGTTTGACAAACGGAATCTCAGAGAAATTCCATATTAAAAAAGGATCCTTCAGCGATCAAACTATTTTTATAAGTCAAAATTTTCATTACTAAATACCATGTAGATCTCAAAAGTATGTACAAGCTGTCTATGTGACTCAACAGGAGTCATGGACAAGCATCTCTCAAGTTGCGTACTATCTGGTTGTGAGAGATGTTTCCGTCTTCTCTCAGAAAAATCAATACAAACTCAAAACTCCGGCAATCAGCTTTCCCCTTAGGCAACAACACTTAATGTTCAAGATTGATCCATTTGATAGTGTAACTTAAGCAAGCAAATACCGCAATCAGAAATATTAATCGATTCCACTTGCCGACAAGAGATGAGAAAAAATATATATCTTCTCGCCAGAGAAAAATCTTTCAAGCTAGTCGACACCAGTGATAGTCTAAGCTGCTTTAAGTGGAAAGAAGAAAGAACTTCATTGGCAGGACGATGGTAGATGGCTGTCATTCCGGGGTGGATTACACCTACATACAGATTGTGTCTCTCTTTTATTGGAAAAGAATGAGGGAAAAAGTGGTGAATTGTGTTAAGAAATGTGAATGTGTGCCAACAGAACAACATGATTCAGCTGCCAATACTAGATTACTTCAACCCCGTCAGTTCCCTTCAGCTACCTGGATTAGCATCAATATGGACTTCATAAGTATTGCCAAGGTCTGGGTGGGTGGGGGGGACTATATTTGGATGGAAGTGGACAAATTGACTAAGTATGGCCATGCTATAGCCATTTCACATCCTTACTCTGTAGTGGATGTTATCAAGCTATTTATGGAACACATATTTAAACTTCACGGTATGCTAGAGGATATTGTAAGTAACAGAGATCAAGTCTTCACAAGTAAGTTGTGGCAGGAGTTGTTTACTATACAAGGAGTGACTCTAAATACCTCTACTGCTTACAATCATCAGCCTGATGGTCAAGACTAAAGTTGTTAATAAGCGTTGGGAGATTTGTTTGAGGTGTTATTGCTCTAACTCTCCTTCAGATTGGGCACCCTACTTGTTCTTTGCGAGAATGGTGGTATAATACCACTTCCCATACTTCAAGTCAGACCACTCCTTATGAAGCTTTATATGGGCAACTACCACCATTGCACTTGCCTTATGGTGCGGGGGATTCTGAAGTAGTTTAGATAGATAGGATATTGATAACTGGGGAAGTCAAGCTGCAGATAATGAAATTCCATTTAACCAGATCACAACAAAGGATGGTGGAATGTCAATAAAAGAGATTAGGAAGTTTGAGGTGGAATATTAGGTGTATCTCAAAATTCAACCATACAGGCAAAGGACTGTCTAGTAAGCACTTCACTAAACTTTCTTTCAAGTGTTATGGACCTTATCAAGATGTTCAGAAGGTAGGGTCTGCAGCTATGATTGTATAGCTGCATATGGCAGTCTATCACAAGCTGCATCTTGGGACCATATGGAGAAGAGGAACAAAAGACGCAAAGGAGGAAGTTTCATCACTTGTCTCGACCATAATTGCCAAGTCTGTAAACCTGTTTTATCGGCAAAATCTTTGTGATGTAATTCAATTTTTAGACATTGTTGATTACTGGAGTTTAACAAAGGACTCTTTTTTTTTTTTTTTTTTTTTGGGGGGGGGGGGGGATTAATTTTCATGCATCCTTTAGATGAAATATGTCAATAGAACTCCTATTAGTTAATTAAAGAAATTAAAAGGGACTCACAACTAAGACCAATCAACAAGAAAAGGAACTCACAATTAAAAAGTTGAAGTTAGGAGTTTATAAGTACCTTCCCCGCTTGTTCTCCTGTTCATTCTTCATTGGTAAGGGGCCTCCATCAAACACAAGAATAGGTTTGACACCATAATGGCGCAATAAATTTACTCTGTGCATGCAATAATCAATATGCCTAAAAAAATAAAATGAAATAAATGGTCACAGTTTGTATTAAACTGGCAAAAAAAAATATTTATGTTTTTCATCTTTTCAACGATCAATTGGACTTGCATTTTCAAAGAAAGAGATTTCAAAGACGTTCAATATAGCGAAACAAGAAAATTTTGTGTACTTCTTTAAAGGTTGTTCACACTTCCTGATCTCAACTAAATTCAATCTTAATGTGAAATCTACAATATTTTGGGATTGGAACATTTTCGCAATGTGATCTTAAGTACAAAGAATCTTTCCTACAGTAGACAACATAATGTATTTTCCTTCTAACAGTATGTAAAATTTGTTTGATCTTTGTTCCATACGAATGCTGGTTAGCAGAATCAAACCAAAGAGATGAAGATAATATAAAATCCATAGCAACAATCCTATCAAACCCCAATGGGATAAATACAAAAGCAACATTCCTTGCAAAAACATATTGTTCAATAAATTGGTATAAACACATTGACTCAGATTTATAGTCCCTTTGCATTAATCCTTAGCTGAATCCAAATTTTGTTGTCCAGAAATTCAATTACTTTATCCCCATTTGACATTTTTTTTTAAAAAAAATCCACATTTGACATAAATTGCAAAAGAAAGATCAAGAGAAAAAGAAAAATATAAAGTACGTATCCAGCATCACCTTTGAATAACAAAGACATCCTAAGGACCCAATCATGAACATCAAGTCATAGAACAGTAGAAAAATGAAACAACAGAAATAAAAATAATTATGTACCACGAAAGGAAATGGAAAAGAAAACAGCAACCCCATTATCCCTCCCCTGATAAATATTTAATACCTGTTAAAAACAAAAACGAAAAAGATTCTTGTACACATTGAACCATCAAATGATGAAATCATAGAAGAAGAAAACAACAAAACAAACAAATTATTTTATGCAAAAAGAAACGGCTATTCAAATTTTCTTTACCCCATCAAAAATCTTGTGCAAATTACACCCGGGAAACGAAAAGGAACTTGCAGAAATCAGTGGAAAATGAAATATATATACGAGAAACAAAGGTGAATACTTGGTGGTAGGAATGCCTTTACAGAGCTCTTTGCTGCAAGAAAGGGCACCCTTGTGCAGCCAAGAATAGGTATCAACAGCAACACTGCAGCCCTTCAAGTCTTTGATGTTCATGGGAAACATTATCGATTTCAAGAGGGGCAAAAGGCCCTGTATGCCCATCTTCTGTAAAGTATTCAATTGGGTTTTCAAGAATATTAGCAACTTTGAGAAATGGGTTTGAGCTAAAATTGCTGTTAAGCCCTAATTTTGAAGATTTTTTACCCCATTTCACATAGAGGAGTAACGAGGAGGGAGAAAGAGGAATGGCGGGAAGTGCATTTTGAGAGGTGCAGTAATGGAATTTTGATACCTTATTCTTTTCTTTTCTTTTTTCCCGAAAATTTGGCCTGTTATTCTATTTATTATGATATTTAAATAAAACAAAAAAAGGTAATAGTTAAAAATACTTTTTGAATTTTCAGTTGAACTATAAGTTATTATTTTTTGTACTATTACTAAATATTTATTGAATATACCTTATTTATCAAATATTCACTTTTCTACTTGAAATGATCGAAAAAAGAAATAATTTATAATTAAAATATATTTCATTAAGAAATTTATACATATGATAATTAAAATTTAAAACTAAAAAAAAATAAAATATTTAGGTATGCTTTCTGTTCGAAGAAGTGGGGAGGCAAAAAAAGTAATGTGCTTAAATACAGTTTAAAAAGGTAAACTATGTAGTCTGCCATTATTTTATGAGAAATCTTTTGCACAAATAATGTCGTAAGGCACTTCATCCATGAGTATTTACAAGAAAAACTTTAATCAGTTTTTTTTTTAAATCAAAAAATAAATTGCTGAGTAAATATATTATAGATCCGACGTGATATTGCTCCAAGGCAATATGGACTCAATCGGCATATATCTACTTTGGGGTGCCGTATTATGTCAGAAAATAAGAAAGACATATTGGACGTATATTTTTTTTTATCCATCCTATCGAAATAGGTAGGTCTAAGTTTTTCCTTCCACAAGATATTTCTTCTTTTTTCCTCTTTTGAGCCTCAGTCAAATCTTGTTACAGTGATAATATTTATTTGAAAATTTTATGACTGTCATAGTGAGACGCTGTTATATATGTATATTGAGACTTTTAGATCTTACTCAGCTATTATAAACAAAAGTATGCAGAATTTTAGTCTAACAATTTTGTGGACTAAAAAAAGGAATATATTTTTGTTAAATAAACAAAAACGGTATGAATGTAAAAAATACAAACATCAATAGCCTTTTCTCGTAAAGTTACAATCATAACTGGTGGACACTATTTTAGTATAATTTTTTTCGTTTACATATCTATACTTGAAATTTACTCTGCACAACGTTAATTATGATTACCATAAATATTTTAATATTTATTTTTATATATATTATATTTCTTACAAATTATTATTGCTTAATATTTGAGTATGATTGTTATAGAGAAATAATTTTACAAAGAACATCACCGCTATTATAGGAAAATATATAGTTATACAAGTAAAATATAAAATGAAAGACCGATTTTTGAAGAAAATCAGACCGTTATAGTAAAATACTATTGTAAAGAATAATTGTTATAACGATATTTAACTATATATGAATTCGTGAAATCCATGAAAGGGTTGATAAATCACCGGAATCCGAAAAAAACAAATTAAAATTGAGAGAAAATGTGGCTAATCGAGACTAATTAACTTATCGACCATCTAATTAGCCTATCTGAAAAAGTGTTTAAGAACAAAACCAGCCTGAGTCGTTGCCAATTTTAGCTCAGAAACTTCTTTGGATATCCGTCAAGGGACATCATTTATGCCATTGACAGTTCCAAATTTCAATTTTAAAAATTGAAATGATTTTGTGTCCAAACGCTTAAAATTTATGTTTTGGTCAATGGTCCTTTTTTCTTTTCTGCTAAACTCAACACCCTAAATAAAATTTAAAAACTTGAATTTACTTAATAAATATAAAACGACTAAAAATACCTTTTTATTTTTGTCTATCTGTTAAATTTGTCCCTGATTATATTATTGGGACAAATAATATCCATGTTGTTAATAAAATATGCAAAAATACCTCTATTTTAAATGAAATTCCCAAATCAAATAAAAATATCCAATTTTTCTGAATAACTCATTCCCCTCTTTAACTTGATCCAACCCCTGATCTAAATAAACTCATCAAATTAAACCACAATTATAAATACTTTAACCCATTTTTCCTTTTTAAATAATGTTGACCACAGGAGCATATTTGACTCTGTAGTATAACTAGAGACAAATTTAACCAATAGACGGAAGTAGAAAAATATTTTTGATTTTTTTAATATTGCATCATCAATGCCATCATCATAATAAGATATGCAATGTGTAGTTTAAATTAATCAATATTTTAATATGAATAACAAATACCAAGTAAGAAATTTTAAAAATAATATTTTTTATTTTTACTGGAAGAACTTTAAATTATGCAATAAAAAATTACTACATAATTTACATTAATATATTATCTTTTTAACGAAAAAATAATATATAATTAGTCATTGCGTTGGTGTTATGTAGAACGGCTCTGCTCCAGTGTCAATATAAAATAGTTTGTATAAAATATATTTTCCCTCATAACGTTGTCTTACTTTTCCTTTTCTAATCCCATAAAAGCACTCCACTCCGAATAAGAATTTTGTGTTTCCGGAGACTCAGAAATGTAACTCCTTCAATATATATACCTATACATTTGTTTGTTTATAAAAAATATATTTTCTTATAATTATTTAATTTTAATTTTAATTAACATGTATATTTAAAATTATGAGACTAAAAGATTATTTCAAAGGCCAACAAGCCACATTTTCCATATTTATATTAATTAAATGGAGTAACTGTGGTTAGCACGTGGTCAACTTAGTGTGGTAAAAGAACTACACATATACAAAATTATTTTATATACGATTCATAAAATTTGAAAGCAATTTAAACGGACCATTAATTTTTAAAACATGTTTGACAAATGTAATGTTGGACTAGTAAGATAGCCATGATCTGAATATGTGTAATATATTGAAAAGGGACCCATCCATGTTGCTTTTTTCCCACTACATGATTCATGTGCCAAATTTGAAGTTGTACACAGAGACAGGTCACCTCTAATTATTAGTATTCACAAAAAAGAAATAAGTAATTCAGTATATTAGTGAATTACGCCACCGCTCTAATTTTTGTTAGTGGTAAAATGGAGTCTCCAACACGATTTAGACTTCTAAATTTTAAAAGAAAAAACTTACTAATTATCTAGAAAATGAAACTTATGACTGATTTCTTTTTACTAAAGGACCATTAAGTCTAGCCTAAAAAAGTAAGGGGAGAAATTAATTTTTAGTTTTTATAATTTTCTTTAAAATTTCATGGCTTTTTAAATAAAAACTTATTTTTTTTATTTTAATTATAAAAAAAATAAAAGAACGCATTTCTTCAAATACAACAAAAACAAAGTTCAATTCAGCAGCAAATTCAATACTTACTTCATTTCAAAATAGAATGAAATAAGTGGTGCTTTTAGCTCTCAAGGTAACTACTCGTTCTTATAAAAAAAAATATTTTTACTTATTTACTCTTAATAAATATTTTTAAATGATGTAATTCTTTAATATTTTCTTGATTATGTAAAAAAAATTTCATTTAAATAAGAATAAAATTAAAAAATTATTATCAATGTCTTCTTATTATGTAAAACACAATTTATTTTGAAGTAAAATCAAAAAGTTAAAATATTATTTATTTTGAAATGGAGAAAAACATGACAAAACTTATTATTTCTAATTGATTAAAATTATGTTTACATATAAAAGTCGAAAAGATAATATCAAAACAAAGACTAAATTTGTTAATGATTCAATTATATCATTCATTAAAAACAATTATTTAATTTTTTTTTTGAAAGAAAAAATTAACTAATAATGTTAGTAGAGTTAGATTGACCCGTAATCAATTTAAGCATATGCTTATTGCGGGTTATGTCATTTTAGATAAGTGCTGTGATATATTGGAAAGGCGTTCTCCAGCTGGCCCCACCAATGGGAAATAATAATAGTTAAGGTATACATGGAGTGTGTCGTTACATCCATAAACCCAATTTCCACCCCTTAAAATGATTTGACAGATATTGCATACAACTTTCATTCCCCTCAGCTTCAATAAGAATTGAGATTTTCTTCTGTTATATGTGAAAAAAAAAATTTAAAAAAAATTTGAGCTTATTTGAACAAAGAAAGAATGTCAGTAGCAGGTGGATTATACTCAATTTACTCAATCTGTAGTTTTGCAGCTGGGATTGCAGGTACCCTTTCTTCTCCACACCCAATTCAACCATCTACTTTTCTTTTATCTGTTTCTGGTCTGCTGCTATGGTGATCCTCTCAACTTCTGCTGGATCTCATTACTAAACCTCTGCAGAATCTTGAATTTTCTTCTGTTTTGGTTAATTTCTGTCTCCTCTGCATTATTCACTTGTTAAAGTTCCATCTTTTTGGTCTAGCTTGACAAGTTCTGGCACAAAATTGGAGAAAATCTGTTAAAACCTTGTCTTTTATGCTGAATGAGGATTGTTTATTTAGAAAGTTGGTTCCTTTTCCTTATTTCCTTTTTTTTTGGGTTGTTTATTTGAGGGGAGAGGGATGTTTGTATAAATTTGGTTGAAAGATTTACTGTGTTCTTTCTCTTTTTTCTTTTTTCTTTTTTTTTTTTTGGGTTAAATCTGCCATCAATTTTTCTGTATAAGGTAGTACCCCTTGATATGGACTCTAAAGATGAAGGGATGCTAGGAAAAATTTTAATTGTTGTTTAACCTTGATAGGCATGTTGACTTTTGGCTAATACTTTTCTTTATCTTAAGAGTATTATTCGGACATGCTGCTGGAAAAGCAAGAACTGAATGAGCTAGGGTTGTTTTTTTCACCTTAATGATTAGATTCAAAGACATCAATAAGTCCATTTTTGTTGTGTTTATTAAGGATAGTATTTACGTCAATAGCTAAATTGGAGTGGCGTCATATTATTGAAGATCCAGTTATTCTCTAAAAGTCAACACTCCTTTCTCCTTAAATTAAGGCTTTAGTTTAGAATGTTTGACTTCAAAAATTCCCAAAATTGGCACAGAGAAGCTACCAAAATGTTAATCTTCTAATTTTTACCTTTTGAAGTCATCCTCATTGTGTTATTGGTCAGAAGAAATTTGGAATTTAAGGCAAGGAAGAAGAGAATTAGTGATCTTGTAATTGCATAGATAATGGAACAGAAAGGAAGGGAAAGAAGAGTAGATTAGCTTACTTTGTTCTTGCTTTTAAATACACAACTATATTTTATTCCTATCCAATCAGGGTGGTGTGTGTAGTGTATACTTCTTCTTCTATATTCTTACTAATCATTTCCTCTGTTGTCCTTCTCGTTCCTTTCCTTTTATCTGGCGGACTAAATCCGTCCAAGAATGAAGGTTTTGTTCAATCTAACAATCATAATGCTATAATTTTCCTAAAGCATCAGCCAAGTTGGAATTTTTTTTGCCCTTTGTAACCAAATATTTGGTTTATGAATGCAGGGAACCTCTTTGCATTCGTCTTATTTGTGTCACCAATGTAAGTACCCAATATCTCCGAACAATGACAATGAATTGAAAGTGATTCATATAATTCATTGAAGTTGATGGTATCCCCTCCTTTTTCAGACCAACATTCAGAAGAATCATCAGAAGCAAGTCTACAGAACAGTTTTCTGGATTACCTTATATATACACGCTCTTGAATTGCTTAATATGCCTCTGGTATGGGACACCAATTGTATCTCCTGGTATTATAATGATTTTCACTGTCAATTCAATTGGAGCAGTGTTCCAGCTAGTATATATTACCATCTTCATTATTCATGCAGAGAGGTCCAAGAAGGTAATTCTTGGTTCTTACTTACAAATTTTTGCTGAAGTTTTTTATGCAAACGGATATTTTGCTTATAGCATTACATGTCCAATGCAGTTGAAAATGTTGGGGCTGGTGCTTGGTGTTTTTACTGTATTTGCTGCTATAGTTGCGATCAGCATATATCTATTTGAGCCTCCTAGTCGACAAACTTTCGTTGGATATGTATCCGTCTTTTCTCTCATTTCCATGTTTGCTTCTCCACTATTCATTATTGTAAGTTTTCACTAACAAAGTACTATCACCTAAGATGATAAAAACTCGAATCTTCAGACTAATTGGTTTAATTTTTGTGGCAGAATTTGGTGATCAAAACAAAGAGCGTGGAGTACATGCCATTTTATCTATCCCTTGCAACTTTCCTCATGAGCCTTTCTTTCTTTGCCTATGGAATGTTCAAGAATGATCCATTCATCTCTGTAAGTAAATCTTCCATTCTTCAGGCTGATTACTTCCTTTTCGGTCCTACTTGAGTCAACTAATGTGTTGTTAAAATTTTGTTATGTTCAAAATTATTCTCATTCTTTCTGGGGATAAATCTAAGAAAGTATGAACTTCAAAGTTTTTCCTGCACCACCTATTTATGAAAGATAAAAATTTATTCTAGTGACTAATTTTAGTTTAAAAAACAACTATGAGAGCTGCAAATTGGTTAAATTGATGATCTATACCATCTGGAAAATGCCCAATGTTGTGTTGGCTTCCTGATTAACTGATTTTACTTCCTACTGCGTTGGCCGATATGCTGGTGCATAGATAGTTGCTTCCATTGCCATTTATATTTTACTTTTTCACATTTGGGGGCTTGGGGGAAGGGTGCCAAGGGTTGGGTCAGAGCGGACACCTCTCCACCCACACTCAAGAAAACACTGAACACCAGAAAGCAAGAAATGTTCGTTGATAGATTGCACCAATCTGGCCTTGGTGTTTGGATTTCGTAGTGATGATCATCATTGTTATGTTTTGCTTCCTATTGAATATTATGTTCTTCTGAATGTAATCAGGTCCCAAATGGGATAGGAGGAGTTCTTGGTGTCATACAACTGGTACTGTACTTCAGATATAGCAATTCAGGAAAGGAGCCAAGAGAACCTCTTTTGGAGTCTCATGCATGAAACACAAGACTATAGCTGGATGATTCATTAAGAAGTGTCACTCTCTCTTTTCTTTTCTTTTTTCTGGTGTCAGATTTTTTTTTTCAGGGAAGAATTTGGTAGATGTGTTGAAAGTGGTGAAGGGTAGTATGGTATGTCATTTTTGGAAAACTAAAGTTATTCATCATTTGTTATGTGCTCAAGTTTACATTGAGCATCTATTTGTTTAATAAAAGGTTCTCACTTAGTGGTGGGATAAGTGGGTCTGATTCTCAATGTTCTTCCTTTCCTCCTTTGTTCTTTCCTTCAATAATTCAATGTATAAATATAATGTGATGATATCATGAAGTATATCGTGACAGTATATGAATATATTGTGATGTTAGCATGCATGATTAAAGAGTGTATCTTGAAGGATTCTTCATTCTTCAGAGATACAATAATAGTATATGAATACATTATGATGCTGTCGTGATGGATTGAAGAGCCCTGGGCGCTCTACATCTAGAAAATCGACGAATTCTCTCTGCTTGTGTTAAAACTTTTCTAGGCCCTCCTCATGGGTTCCAATTGAAAGAGATAAATTGAATAGATATGGTGTATTCCTGAAAGATTGTTCATCATTAGTGATACCATGACAGTATATGAATATACAATGACAGTATTTGTGAGATGAGATATTTTCTATAATTAATTAGAGAGTGTGAAAATAAAGTTTTAGCAAGCTATAAATAATTTGCTTCGATGAGGCAACTATATATCTTTTTTCAATTTTTACCAATTATAACTATAGTAGCCCATTATAATGACCTGGGACTCTAATACCCTTTTTTTAACAAGAATAACTACGAGCAAAGATGGGGTTGATCTTACTTTATCAATCATAACGAGTTGATTTGCAAGTACAATAAAAAATTATTTACATTTTACATTTATATCAAATCGATAATAACATTATATATATTTTGTGTATACACATATATGACTTAATTATGGTTAATTTATATGTATTTTTACTTAATTTATTATCTCATATTAACTTAATATAAATATCGGGATAAATTTTTACAAACAAACACTTAGAAGAAAAGGTAATGTACCTGATTTTTCAAAATAAGTTTAGGGGATAGTTTATATATATATCTTCCTCATTTAGAAGTGAAAGACTTTGTTGATAAATCATTTTTTTTCCCCACTTGAAAGAGCATGATAGTGAAAAAGAAAACAGTTTATCTAAGTTTAATTCTAACAAATAACAGTGACTTCATTAATTTAAAGAATTATTTTTGGTAATAAATAGAAAGATTATTTATAATTAAGCCGAGACTTGGAGCTCAAGCAAAAGAAACAAGAAAGAAGGGAAAAAAAAAAGAAAATACTAAAAAGAGGTTAATATTTCCAAATTTCTTCCGAGGGTTAAAAGGGTCTTTTAAGTTTATCAAAGACGGCATATACTGGAGAATTAAACGAGGAAAAATAGAATCGATAAAAACCCTAAAACCTCTGTGAGAGTCGCTTCGCTATTCGCACTCTCTCTCTCTCCTTGTCGTGCTCGTTTACTCTAAGCAGTTGTTTCTTCTAATCCAACACTCTCGGCTGCGGCATCAGGGAGAGGGCTCGCAGAGCCCTTTTTCTCTGTTTTCGGTTCTGTTCTTAAGGACTTGGACCTTCTGAAGAAGAGCGACTTGGTTTGAGGGGGGTTTTGAGTTGAATTTCAGGTAAGTCAGTGTCGGATTTGTTTCTTTGTGCGAATTATAGCTGAAAAAGCTGTGGGTCTTTTTTATTTTTTCTGTTTTTGGTTGAAAATCATCGTTCCTTGCTCCTCTCTGTGTGTTCTAGGAGAAAAGTTTGATCACGGTCTTTATGTTTTGGGGAAATTGTTGTTTAGGTTGAATTTTGTTGATTTTCTATGTGTGGTACATGGGAAGTACTCGTAGGGGTTTTCTTTTCGGCAATTTTTGGGAATTGATTGTTTTGATTCAACGTTTGTGGTTGTCTCTGTGATTTAGGGGAAAAGAAATTATGAGGTTATTTTTTTTGTTCATTGTTTCGTGCTTCTATCTAAAAACAAGCATGATGCTTTTGGAAACTTATTGTTTGGGTCAATATAAAGCATGATCTTTTCGAAGTTCATCCTTCTGCTTCAACTTTCTGGCTTCTCTCTGTGCGTTGTAAGGGAGAATAAGTTGTGTTTTTTTTTTTAAATTTCTCAAAAACATTTTGTTCTTTTTTCTTCAAATTCTTCGTTTTTGGCAACTTTCTGTCTACCCTATGATTTCAGGAAAGATTGAATCGGGGTATTTTGTAATCCGTTTTTTTTCCCTCTGTTCTGTGTTGGTATATAGTAATCCGAAATTTTCGTCAAGTTTAATCAGTTCTTAAGAGATCACACGCTTTAGTTGTCATCTAAATATTGATGCTCCTTTTTTTTTCTTTTTGGGGAAGAATTGGTAACTTGTGCGCGCTCTCTGTTGTTGGTCCTTGATTAATGGAACTTGGTGCTTAATTTGTTGGTTGAAATTCATCTCATCTTATTGGAATCATCTGAATTTGCTCCTTTTTAAGCAAATCTACTTTGAAGAGCACTAACAATGAAACAAGAAAGTACAGTACATTAACTTAGAGCTTGTGCTAAGTTCCAAGTCCCTGTTCTTTATCAAAAAGGTTTCAACTTTCTGTTTCTAGGGGTATAACAATTGCTTTGCTTTATGTCTTTCTCTCTACTCTTGTGGGATGTGAGAGGGATGGGATTTTAGTGACTTGCAAGAGGTAAATTTAGTCTTTATTTATCTTAGAATCCTGGCTAGCAGGTTATTTGTTTTTTTAACCTTATCTTTGGCCTGGGTAAATGATCTTTTAAGTTTGCTTTCTACATGTATCAAAGTTGCTGTCTGGTTTCCTTTCAACTCCTTTTTGGTGTTCTTTATTTGCCAGAACCTGTATGTTCAATGGTTAATGCTCAATCTCCCAAGATGAACAGTTCTCTTCAGCTCCCGGAGTTGCCCTCCATGAATATTGGTGATAGTGTAGTGACGAAGAAGCTGAAAATCAAAATTTCTTCCAAGGGGGTGCGGGCTGAATCTATTGGAGGCTCTGAGATGAATATAAAGGTGAAACTACCTATGCCGCCTGACTCTAAGAAACGTGCACCTCAGTTGGTGATGGACAATGAAAGGGATAAAAGGCGGAAAATGGATCGGAGTGTAAAGCAACAGTGCATTCACATTCTGAAAGCCTTGATGGCTCATCCTAGTGGGTGGCCCTTCCTTGTACCAGTGGATCCAGTCCAGTATAACATTCCTGACTACTTCACTATAATTAGAAAACCAATGGATTTGGGAACAGTTAAAGCTAAATTGGATGGCAATGCATACTTTGATGTTGATGAATTTGCTGCTGATGTGAGGTTGACGTTCACAAATGCTATGAAGTATAATCCTCCTAATAATGATTTTCACCTCATGGCTAAGAGATTAGATAATATTTTTAATCAGAGGTGGAAGTTGCTGGAAGGTAAGTGGAAAGCTGAGAGCAAAAAATTCAGTCAGGACTGTGTTTCAAATGGTAAAGAAAATGACACTAAGAATACAAGGGAGACTTTGTTTAAGAAATCTGCACCATGTGCTAATGGTCTGAGCAAGAGGCCAATGTCTTTGGAGGAGAAGCAAAAGCTGAAGAAAGAACTTGTTGATTTACTTAGGGGAAATGTTATTAAGAAAATGCAGAATGCTCTTCAAAAGTTTGGGTTGATGGGTATTAAAGAAGAGAAGGTTAACCTGGACCTAGACAAGTATGATGATGACACACTGTTGGAGTTAAAGAGGGTGGTTAGAGCATATGCCAATTTAGCTTCAGAAAAGGTAATTAGTCATATATTGAACTTCAACTGATACAGTAACAGCTATTTACTGCAAAGAGAACTTCAAATGTTATTCTTCTTTTGGTTTGGAACTTCTAAAATGTTATCTAACTGATGCTCTTTTGTACAGGCAGAGCCCCCTAGCGTGAAACAAAGTGGTGGGCATCTGTCATCCATTGAGACTGTCCCTAAAGGTACGAAAAGGGCGGGTATAAAATTTCTGCTTTTATGGATCTTTTCCCTGGGGCTGATTGGGGATGTGTCTTTTTGGGCACAGATAGTAGCGCAAGTTCTATTTGCTCTATCAATACCAAGCGACAAGCAAATGTTGTTGCTTGCCACCTTCAAGGTGTTGATACCCATGCTCTTCCTAGGAGTAAGTTTGTTCTGCCCTTCTTCTTTCTTCAGCTTCTTTGGAGCTCCAAATCTTCATTTCTTAATCAATAAGTTGTACTTCTGTTCGCTATTCAGATTTTCCAACAGAAAGAAAGCCCGAGCAAGATCATTCTGGTGTTACTAGAAAGGTGGGTGTCTTTATGTTTAAAATATCTTTGTGATTAGATTTTAGGCGTCCTCATTCCTTTCCTTGCAGCTGACACTTTGTATGCATTTTCAGGATAGAGAGGTGACAAACTTATTGGCATCAGCTTCATGTAGAACTG
Organism: Datura wrightii; assembly: GCA_035772735.1. NCBI lineage: Eukaryota > Viridiplantae > Streptophyta > Magnoliopsida > Solanales > Solanaceae > Datura > Datura wrightii. The sequence goes on along the minus strand of JASDFA010000008.1, from coordinate 114,465,450 downwards.
ATTTGAACTCTCATGGTGATTGCAAAACTTTCTTATAGTTGTTCAACAGCATGCATAAAAAAATCTTTAATGATCTTTATTGACAAGCTGCTGTCGATTATATGAAAAGGTGGTCGAGGCATCCTTCATGAAGAAAATCCATGTTCCAGTCCAAGTAAATCACCATGTGCTTCCATTGTTACACAGGCTGAAGGTAATTATGTGTCTTGCACTATCTCTATCATTTTTTTTTTACCCGAGAAGGCCAATGAACTTCATTCTAATCTCCAATGACTGTTTTCTTGAAATAGGTTGGGATCCTCTTATGAACATGGATCTTTCCCCGACCAAAGCGCTACGTGCTGCAATGCTGAAGAGACGTTTTGCTGACACCATCATCAAAGCGAAACAGAAATCGCTTCCAGTTGATGTAATGCCTTGCCTTTTCCTTGTAGAGCACTTATGGCATACATTATTTAGATTTGGTTTGGTTTGTCACAACTGTTATGTTTGCTAAATCAGGGTGATAAGGCTGATTTGCATCGAATGCAGCTGGAAAGAGCGCAACTGGAAAAGCAGCAGCTTGAAGGTTTGATGGTTTATGTTGTGATTGATTGATTGATGGGTTTCTTCTTACAGTAGTAGCTCAAATGGAATGTGAATAATAAACTCAAGTAATTTAAACTCACTTGACATATGTCGAATATCTCTATCTGGCTAGTTATCTATATTGATGCAGATAAAATAAAGAATGCATGGATACTTGTAAAACAAATCCAAATTATATAAAAACAGAAAGAAAATTTATGCTTTATGCACTGTCACCCTTTTCGGTCCTGCAATGGATTCTTGAAAGCTCTTAATGTGATGTTAATCTCTGGAGTGCCCTGGATAAAAAGATGCTATATGGCTGAATTTACAAAAGATCATTCTAAGCCAAAAACAACTCCTTGGAGGTGTGCATTCAGTTCTCCGGTTTGGTCTTGTATTGTTTGGATTTGATTTTTCAGTTTTCAGTGTATAACAATAAAATCCAATTCAAACCAAAATAAGTTCTGTTTGTTTCAATTTTCTTTTTTTCGGTTTGGTTTTCCAGTTTTTAGAGTTGTTTTGCCTTTTCCTCCTAATTAGCTACTAGACTTCATATATTACAAACTTTGAACATACCACATTGGTATATATAATGGACATTAGTGACTACAAACTAATCTAGACATTAACTGATTTAGATTTAAGCGTGCCTTACTGCAGAGAAAGATAATTTCATAAACAAGAAAATGTAAATTTTTTCCAGAAAATCCTTCTGAGGAAAGAGAAACTTAAAACAAATATTTATCATGTAAAACTCATAAAACAAAAGTAGTCTTAAATTAATGTTTGTTAAAAAACTCTCACTGTGGTTAATAGGAAACAATAGCGTCAGAGCGCTTATTTTCACATGCAAAAATTACAAACTTAACAAACAACTGAAAAATCTTGATGCTCGATACAATAGCAAATAGATAAAATAGATAGTCTGACGACCCATTTAGTTATCTTTTGCGTGAGTCACATGCTTCCAGTCCAAATATTTAGTGCACTTCAGCTGCTGAAGTGAGGAAGTAGAAAGACTGGAACTCTTAAGAAGCTAGGTGAGGCTCAAGTGAAGTTGCAAAGACTAACTTTCTAAGGAACTAAGATATTTAAAAGCCAAAGTAGAAATATTTATTTTAAGCAATTTTGTTTTTGTTTTTTTTTCATAATAGTTAAGTTGAAGATTCTAAATTCTCCATTTGAAACCAAACCAAAGAATCAAGATTTTCGTGGTGTATAAGGCACACATCTACCTTGGAATGAATCTTACGTGGTGTGAGGCTGAATTGGCCGCCGTCCTCTTCGTTGTATCACTCTTTTGGTGTTGTCTTCTGATTTCATAAATCTCATATTTCGAGAGATAACGAGCAGTAGATATTTGTAATTAGGTGGTTTTATTTTAAGTTCTCTGACAGAACCTTGGGTATGTGCAGAAAAAGCCCGCATTGAGGCAGAACTTAAAGCTGCGGAAGTTGCCTCTCGAAGGAAGGCTGAGGCTGATTTAAAGATGCAGCGGGAGAGACAACGGGAAGCTGCCCGGATTGCTCTACAAAAGGTTTGTAGTTATTGGTTGAAGCTTAGCTCCCCCCAAACCTCTCTCTCTTACACACCTTCCTCCGCAATCACAACAGCCCTTTCCAGAAAGGAAGAAAAACAAGGAAGAAATAACATGTCAAACAAGGAAGAAATAACATGTCCCTGATTAGAATAATTGAATTCCTTTTCTTTATCCCGGGCTGAAGTTCTTATTGCTTGCCTGAACAGATGGAAAGGACAGTTGAATTTGAAGACAATCTGAAGATACTAAGAGATCTAGAGAAGCTATGTAAATGCTGCTCAGAAGCTGAGAATTTCACTGGTAATGGAGATGGATTCAGTATCATATTGGGGGACAACCCTCTGAAAAGGCTGGGCTTATGCATCAAAGAGGACTACTTAAATGATGATGAAGATGCAATATTGAATGGAGATTGGGAAGATGGGGAGATCTTATAATAAGAGAGTGCATTTTTGTGAATGTTTCTTGTTTATAGTAGAGGCTACTCCTTGTGTAAATGCATCAATTTTTATCACCCTTTATTAGCCTTCCTAGTGCTATAATGTAATAACTGCATATATCTGAAATATTCCAGTTTGTGGTATACCAAAGTAGTAGGGATTGTTCATTTGTCATTTTTATTACTCACAAGAAAACCAAGCATTCAAAAAGATTATTGTGCAAGGGATTATTAATCAGTGTGTATTACAATCCTTGTATTGTAATTCCATTGCCCCTTAGTGTGAAAATTCATTCTGGAATTGAAACCGAGTATTAATAGGGTAAAAGTTGTCCTTCAAATTATGGGAGGTATGTAATATTTATCCTTCGTTAACCGTATATTTCACCGAACCCATTGAAGCATAACTGGAACGCTAACCTGTGGGTAGTTATTGACCCATTTATATTTCGGACATATTCAGTCTAATTTAGTTTTGACTGCAATTATTTGATTAAATTTTAGCAATAATTTTCACCAATTTAAGGTACAAAATTAGAGCATATTTTGTGTCATTTTATGCCATTAAATAGAAGTTGTAAGAAAGACATAATAACTATAATTGCATTTGGTGTGACTTACGACGAAAATAAGGTAATTCTTTTCCATTTGTTTTTGCCTTAATGAATAAAGTTATCTGACACCTATTGTTGGTGAAAGGTGACAGTTATTATGTGAAATTGATCGAGATGCACTCAAATTAATCCGAACATCATGATCTAAATAACCCGGAACACTTTTACCCCAGTTATAATCGGATTGTTTTTCTTTTTTAAAAAAAAGATAAGAATAAAAATAAAATATTTTAATTTTTAAAAATAACAAATTAATTCAAATAAAATGATCTAATTTGTTTGTTTTAATAGTTTCGTTAACTTATATTCAAAATAAGGGCATAAATGCGCCCTTTTGCTTATAGCGAGGTCATAAAATAATCTAACTTTTAATGGAGAATAAATGTGTTACAAGAGCAATTTTGACCTTTTTTGTTTTAGTAATTATAATCACATTTCAATTCACCTAATATAAATTTGAATTAATTGCTATCACTTTTTTTTTAAAAGCTTAAAATTAAAGATAAAAGACAGTGAAAAAGTCCATTTTTATTTGTTAATTATATTCTCACATCATTGTTTTCAACATTCCTGGTTATATTGTTGCCGTGCTCCGATGGCGATTTTAAACGGTAACTCATGATGATGATACAAAAGATTTAAAAAAAATAATTTGAAATTACTTATAAACAAATGACTTGGGAAGAAATTGATAAAACCAAAGTCAAATGGAATCTATAGCTAAAAAGATTCAATAGGTCTGGTTTTGGCTGTTCGTTTTCATCGAGTGAGCGAATGGAGTCAACGCCGGCAAAATTGAACTTCGGAAAATCTCTGTTAGTTCCTAGTGTTCAAGAGCTTGCCAAAGAGCACCTAGCCAATATTCCGGCTAGGTATGTCCGCCCTGAACACGAATCTCCGGACTCCGGCCGTATAAGCCGGAGCGGCGGTACCAGTTATCGATCTGAGAAAGTTGACGTTAGGGGATTCCATGGATTCTGAGCTTCAAAAGCTTCACTCTGCTTGCCAACAATGGGGTTTCCTCCAGGTCTGCCATTCTTCTTAATCTGCTTAATTATTTAATTATTCAATTGGTTTGTAAACATATTGACTTGAATTTATCTTTGTTAGTTTCTTTCCTTTGTCAACCAGTAAAACTGATAAGCAAGTAGTACTTTTTAGTCTCATTTTATGTGGGATTTCTTCATTTTAAAGCGTTTTAATGATACGCAATTTACTAGTTCAAAAAATTCTAACTCTCTCAGCAAATTAAAATTAAAATTTAGTACAATATCTTTTGTATTAACCTAATCTTTTGGGAAAATATTTAAACTTACCCATCTCATGTACCAAATATCTTAATTTTGTTATTTGTTATATTTGGGAGCCATTCACACCTTTACGTTGCCAAATCATCTCATATTTAAACTTGACTTAATGGAGCTCCAGCACGTTTTGTTGATGGATTAATATTTCAGGAAAAGGGTTCAAAATTATCCTCTACGTTTTGACTATGATTTAAAGTTTACCATTTGTTAAACTTCAAGTTGGAGCTCCATCGGGATCAATTTTTCATTTTTTTCCCCTGTAGAGCGTGGTGGTTGGTTATGATATTATTGCAAGGAATGGGACTTGGGGAAATAATGTGGGGCTTATACAGCTTTGAGCTCTCCGCCTGGATGGTGACACCAGTATGGTAGTGTGCGCCCCGGGGCTAGTAATGTCTAGCGTATAGCCGTCGAGGATGACGGATGCGAAGCATGGTGGTTTGTTATGATATTATCCCAAGAAATGGAACTTGACTCCCACATCGGTTAAATGGGGAGCTAATGTGGGGCTTATATAACCTTGAGCTCTCCCACTCAATAGCTAGCTTTGGGGTGTGGTTCTCCTGAAGGACCTGTATTCAATTTCTCAGGAATTAAGCTAATATCACACTAATTGAATCTGAAATGTATAAGATTATTCCATGTATTCTTCCTCCTCATCTATTGGTTGTATCAATATCAGTTTAAAGTTTTAGCCATTTGTTTCCTGGAACTTTTCTTGAAAAGTTAGGTTATAAGCCATGGAGTGACACCTTCAGTACTGGAGAACTTCAAGAGAGAGGTTATTGAATTTTTCGGACTCCCAATGGAGGAAAAGAAGAAGCTATGGCAACAGGAAGACAACCATGAAGGTTTTGGGCAGCTATTTGTTGTATCAGAGGAGCAGAAACTTGATTGGAGTGATATGTTTTACATAACTACTCTACCTCCTCGTAATCCGGCAAATGGACTTGTTTCAAAAATTGCCTTCAAAGCTCAGGTGCCTTTCTCACCCTCCCCGGAGTCTATCACATTGATCTTTCCAATGACATGAAGGTCCTAAACAATATATATTACCTTGGACCATTCTTGAACCAGGAGTAAGGTCCCTTTGCTGTATCCTCTTGGGGAACTACCTCAAAAACATCCTCGTGAAGGACTTACATGTTTCTTCACCTTATTGCAGATTTTGTGTTAAAATTTTATAGAGAAATTTCCTATAACTTATGCAGCAATTGCTGGTGCTAATTAGTGCAATTAGAGATTAATAAGTCTTTGCTTATAAACATTGGTTAATAAGAGAAAATATAGGCTTGTTATGTAATGGTAGGAACTAAATGAACCGAACTATTAATGGAGGCTTGAATGAACCCATTTAGCACAGTTTAGGGGTGTGTTTTGACCTTTTCGGCTTTTCCCGTATAAGTAATATATATGGGCGAAGTGGTGGAATGACAGATGTAGCTGCAAACCTATATATGTGCAAAGAAAGCAAAAGAAGTCAGATTCATTTAAAGATATCATATTCTTCTGGAATAGTTACCTGTCTTTTTTCCATTTGCGTTTTTTGGTCATGTGGCTGTAACTTGTTGTGACATAACACGCCCATGTCTTGTTTCGGTTATACATGGTAAAACTAATATTTGCTGGAGTTACATCTTTAAAGGGAAGATGCGAAGAGATACACATATCTGTATAAGAAAAACATATAAAAAGTCCTGTATCTCAACAGTTTCAGAAAACACACCATCTAAAAAGGTGCATTCAAATTATAAGCTTTCTTTACTTACAAGTGCTCATCAAAATGGTTATGTGGTATCCTATTCAATGCTTCGTTAATTTTATGCATATTCTGTTAATATACTAGTGAGGGTTAGATTTTTGATAAATAATAAGGACTAAATATGGTTAGATATAAGGGATGATTCTTACATGATCTGCTGATAATCTTAATACTCATTTTTCCGTAACATGGAGTGTGTGAACATTGTAGTGCTACTTCTTAGATGATAAATTTGATTCTAAGGTGGTATAGTTGCAAAATGATCATGACTTGATAATCCCAAAATGCAGGGAAATCATGGAATCATACTGTAAAGAAATAAAAAACCTAGCAATGATCATCCTATGTCAATTGGCAAAGGCTTTAAGGATGGATGAAGAGGAAATGAGAGACCTATTCAGTGATGGTGTGCAGTCCATAAGGATGAATTATTATCCTCCTTGCCCTGTGCCAGAAAAAACCATTGGCTTCAGTCCTCATTCTGATGCTGATGCCCTCACTGTCCTGTACCAGCTAAATGAAACTGATGGTCTCCAAGTCCGAAAAGACGGTATTTGGGTTCCCGTAAACCCCTCCCAAATGCTTTGATTGTGAATATTGGCGATATTTTGGAGGTAAATAAGAACATTCTTGTTGAGTAGCTGATTTCTCGAAGGTTGGTAATGTACTGAAAATTGCAATTGTGATTCTTTTATGCAAAAGTTATAGGTAAGTTCTGGTTTTATTCACCGTGTAATTATGCTTCATATATTAAGTCTTTTAAATTCTTGAAAGGACTTAATTCTGATGATTGGTGTTGCGATTTAATAAAAGTACACATGATTCAATGTATTCACCCTTTCTCTGCCAAAAAAAAAGAGAAGAAAGAAATGCTTTGAGGGAGGTGGAAGTAGGGCAGTCATAACATTTTCATTTGAACTTGCTCATTTAGAACAAATTGGAGGTCATAGAAATTAGAATTAGCTCAAGACATGTGGACTAAATATAAAGAAATATTACTAATCCGTTTACTTGGATTGGAAGATAGCTCATTTTTGGAAAGAAAGAGCTCATTTTCAAAAGGATATTAATGAAAGTATTATGTGTAATATAAATGTGTTATTTAACTTGGCAGATAGTGAGCAATGGTGTTTATAGGAGCATTGAGCACAGAGCAATTGTAAATTCAGACAAAGAGAGGCTCTCTGTTGCAACATTCTATAGATCCAACCTCTACTCCAGATTGGGACCTGCACACAGCCTAATTGGACCGAGAAATCCTCCAATTTTCCGAAGAGTTCCAGTGGAGAAATATTTCAAGGATTTCTTTGCACGAAAACTTGATGGGAAATCGTACATTGATTTCGTGAAGGAAGAGGCGAGGGATGAAAAAACCTAGGGATTGATAATTTAGCTGGTTATTAGCTTATCTACATCCGGTGAAATATTTTACGAGTTACTCTTGCTATTGTAATTTGAAGTTCCACTGTTTGATGACTGTAATAAAGAAGAAAAATAGGGCATTCTCTGTTCTATTATAAAATGATGGTATTTGACTTGATATAGGATTTAAAATGTTACTTCAATTGTTGTATTATGCGAGATTGGGATAGTTTGAACATATGAAGAGAAGACACGGATATCTCAGTCCGGAGGTGTGGAGGTAGGCCGAAGAAGTATTGGGGAGAGGTGATTAGACAAAGACATGATGAAACTTTAGCTTAATGAGGACATGACCTTAAATAGGAGGTTATGGAGTATACAAATTCGAAGAAGGCCAGTAGGTAGTTGAGCATTATCTCACTTATTCTCCCATGCTTGTAGTCTTAGTGGTACTCTTGTAGTTTCTTGGTCTTCGATCTATGTTACTATCTGTTGTTTTTTGTATTTTGATTATAGTATTATTTTGTTGGTGTTACCGTTCATTTTTTTTCTTTTCAGAATGCTTTGTCATGATGTCTTTAGTAAATAGTTGAGCATTGTCTTCACTTTCATTATTTCTTTTTCCGAACTACTTTGATGTGCTTCTTCTTGAGCAGAGGATTTATTAAAAACATCTTTGCATACACAGTATCCTCTCCATGTCACACTCGTGGGATTACATGGGCTATGTTATTGTTGTTATTGTACTTCAAATTGTATTATATTGGTGCATTGGGAGAAAATATTAAAACAATAGCGGAAAAGTTAGTTTGATAGAAAAGTTGCATTGATGTTAAATTTTGAATATTATATAAATCTGGATGCTTGTAAATTGTATAAAAAATTACTAGCGGCATAATGTTAAACATTTTTGCAGAGTCCTGATATGGAAACAATGTTATGTTTTTTCTTTTTAGACTAGTTATTCAAGTGACTTGTGTAAAAGTCTTGATATGTCAGAGTGTAAATTCTTTTTTTTTTTTTTTTTACTGTAGACTATAAGTACATATACACAATTACAATCTCATACAACTCCTTAAATCAAGTGATTTGAGATATGAAAATCAATTACAGCTACTAATGGATTCTGATTGAGTGCAGATTTGCTGCTTGATCTCTTTTGACCTTGGGGTATTTTCAGTATCATTAACAGACTGACATTGCTTCCTTGTTTTGGAAAATACGTGTCAGTCTTTCTCTGTTGATTTATTTGTCGGAAAACAAAAATGGAGGCAGAGGCTTTAGTGTTGTTTCATGGTTTGCAGTGGTATTGAAATGCCCTAGTTGTTTTCTTTTTTTCAATTGAATTATCCGCCCGGACTTTCACCTCCTGTGCCATCGGGTGTTTGGCTAATGTCCTAGTAGTGAAGATGGCTACGAGGTATGCAGTGGATAATTCCTCGTGAAATTTTGAAAACTAGAATAAATGTTGCCTTACTTTGAATCACGTACATGACCTCAATTTGTAATTGTTTTGGATTTGCGGTGTCATGGCCGCAATGTAAAGCTGGAAGCTGACGATGAGATAAACTAAAAAAATGAATAAACAAATGGCTTAGGTACCAGGAAATTGATAAAGAAAGCTAAATGAGATCGACAGCTCAACGGATTCTGTAAGTTTGGTTATGGCTGTCTGTTTAGATTGAAACATTTATATATTTATTTATAATCTGTTGTTATCAACTTATAATTTCACACATCTCTATACATACGTTTTCTATCTCAAGCAAAATTCTCTTAGAGGAAGCTAAGCCAGAAAGAAATCCCATTTAATGATGGAAGATGCAAGCTCGAGAAAGCTAGGTAGAACTTTGAGAGTTCCTAGCGTTCAAGAGCTGGCAAAGCAAGAACTATCAACCGTTCCACCGCGATATATTCGTGATGATATAGAAAAGACATCCTATTCTTCCATATTATTGCCTCAAGTTCCAGTGATTGACATGGAAAAACTGCTGGCAATTGGAGATGATCATGATTGTTCAGAGCTTGAGAGGCTTCATTTTGCTTGCAAAGAATGGGGATTTTTCCAGGTATATTTCTGTAGGCTTTGAGTTGTGTTAGAAATGGTCTAAATACACATCCGTTTCTTGCAGGTGGTGAATCATGGGGTGAGTACATCCTTGGTGGAGAAAGTGAAGTCAGAAATCCGAGCATTTTTCGATCTACCAATTGAAGAGAAGAACAAGTTCGAGCAACGAGAAGGGGATGTTGAAGGATTCGGGCAAGCCTTTGTTTTTTCTGAAGAACAAAAGTTAGATTGGGGTGACTTGTTTTACATGACCACTCTCCCTACCAATTTGAGAAAACCTCACTTATTTCCCAAGCTCCCTGTCTCACTTAGGTAAATGCGTTCTTTGCAGATCTATTCAGATACATTAAGTGGTTGTAATCAACGGCAAAAAAGCAAAAATACTTAATATTTTAGATTTGAATGATTAAGATTCAGACCTTAAAAACAAATGCATGCACTTATTGTGCCTTGATCTTCACTAGATCTCTTCCTCTTGTAATGCTAATTTGTATGATATGATTTGGATACTTTAGGGACATCATGGAAGCACACAGCAAAGAATTCAAAAGCCTAGCAATAAGCATCCTGTGTCAATTGGCAAAGGCTTTAAGGATGGATGAAAAGGAAATGAGAGATCTATCCAGTGATGGTATGCAGTTAATAAGGATGAATTGTTATCCTCCTTGCCCTGAGCCAGACAAAACCATTGGCATAAGTCCTCATTCTGATGCTGATGCCCTCACCATCCTTCTCCAGCTGAATGAAACTGAAGGTCTCCAAGTTCGAAAAGACGGTATCTGGGTGCCTGTAAAACCCCTCCCAAATGCTTTCATTGTGAACGTTGGCGATATGATGGAGGTAATTGAGAATTTCCTTGTTGAGTAACGTAACTGAAATGCTTCGAGGAAGGTGAAATGACTTAGGGTAGTCATAATAGATGAATGAACATTACTAATCCTTTTACTTTCAAGTTAGCTAGATGTTATATAATCTTCTCTTTGTAAGAAAGAGCTCATTTTCTGATATCTACGATACTGTTTGCATATTTTAGATATTGAGCAATGGTGTTTATCGGAGCATTGAGCACAGAGCTGTTGTAAACTCAAAGGAAGAGAGGTTGTCTCTTGCAACATTCTATATCTTTAACCTCGACTCTGAATTGGGACCTGCACACAGCCTCATTGGACCAAATAATCCTCCAAATTTCCAAAGAATTCGCGTTGGAAAATATTTGCAGGATTTTTTCGCAAGAAAACTTGATGGAAAATCGTTCATTGATCACATGAAGGTAGAGACAAAGGATGCTGAATCCTAGGTTGGAGTTGATACTCTACTGGGTTATTAGCTTATCTATATCCCGTGAAATAAGATACTTTTTTACGAGTTTCTCTCGCTATTACAATTTCAAGTTTCACAATATTATGAACTGTAATTAAAAAGAAAAACTGTACACTGCCGTTGTTACGGTGTTTGATTTGATACTATTGTATTATATTGGTGCAATAAAAAAATAGTAGAAAAGTTATTTTGATAGAAACTAGTTGCATTAATGTTAAAGCTTAATTTTGAATAGCATACATATATATTCGAGTAAATTATAAATTGTAAAAATTGCATAAAAGTTTTACTAGCGGTAAGGAAAACAGTGTTATTTAAGTGATTGCCTCTGTGTGTGATGAAATTGCATTCCTTGTTTTGACTTTTGATTTCTAACTATTTTTTTTTGTTTCCAAACTAGAAATGGATATAGATAAATAAAAAGATCAAATACACAGATAACATTACCGTATTTCATTTAGACATTTCAACTGAAGTGTTGCCTGTTAAACACCTAAATTACATTTAAAATGTACCTCATGATAATGCTTTGGGAAACCGAACAAGTTCAGATTCAAGAAGATGTACCTATGGTTGTCTTCACCGAAGAGGAAAATAACATTTTTGCTGAGACTTGCAAATGGATATATAATTAGACACAATTTACGCATTCTCAGAATCCGCTTAACTTCTTCTTCAGGGAGGGGAAGAGTTTGGTAGAGTATTTTATAGTGATTTTTCAGCGAGATTCGGATAAAGATGATCGGATTTTTCTCTCATTTTTCTTTCAATTTTTCCTGTTTAGTTCTTCCATAAGGTTTACCAAATTAGTGTGCTGGTTTTTTCTGTTTTGTCTCCATGTTCTTCTCACAATTAATGTGGTGGTGCTCAATAAGTCAGCAAAAAGTATTAAAATGAGTGAGGTGTTTAACTTCAGCGTTAGTTGAGGTTTGGAGTGATATGCTGCAAATGGATTTTGAGAGTTTCAGCCTTTTGCAGGTACATGTGATTTTTTTAATTTTTATTTCTGGTTCGAATGTGAAATTCAAATGCGACGAGTCAGTGGTCAAATAGAGTTGCGGTACCTCTCCGGCGGCAACGTAATTCTGCTAGCTGAGGATGATCCAAAGACAAAACAATATGTATAGCGAATATATAAAAATTAAATATTACAACTTGATAAATACTATTATATGGTTTTGGAAGAAATTGATAAACCCAAAGCTAAATGAAATCTATGGCTAGAAGGATTCTATAGATCTGGTTTTGGCTGTTCGTTCTCATTGAGACATTAATAATTTTCAAGTTTGCAACAAGAGAGCTAATGGAATCAACGCCGGCAAAATTGAACTTTGGAAAATCTCTGTTAGTTCCAAGCGTTCAAGAGCTTGCCAAAGAGCACCTTGCCAATGTTCCGGCCAGATATGTCCGCCCAGAACAAGAATCTCCGGTCACATCCACCGATCTTACAGTCCCAGTTATTGATCTTCAAAAGTTGATTTCAGGGGATTCCATGGATTCTGAGCTGCAAAAGCTTCATTCGGCTTGCCAACAATGGGGTTTCCTTCAGGTTTGATTTCTTCATAATTTTGTTTAATTATCCAGGTGTATTTGGTAGTTTCATTTTTGCAACGAAAGTTGTTTTCTTTAAAAAGCCATTTCCATAAAAGTGATCATTATTTGTTTTATTTTAATTGTTAAGATAATATTTATACGGTGATTAAGAAAAAATTAATAGAGATGATAATTTGACTAATATAATTCTATTAATTTTTTGAAAACATACAATAATAACTGTTTTACGCGTTAATTTAGAAAAAATCACTTCTTGTTTTCTGGCAGAGCGCCTACCTCTGTAATTGTGAAAAGGTTGTAGAATTTAGTAGCATATTTATTGAATTTCAGATTATAAACCATGGAGTGACATCTTCGTTGCTGAAGGACTTCAAGAGAGAGGTTATAGAATTGTTCAGACTTCCAATGGAAGAAAAGAAGAAACTATGGCAGCAGGAAGACAGCTTTGAAGGTTTCGGGAACATATTCGTTGTATCAGAGGAGCAGAAGCTTGATTGGAGTGACATGTTTGGCATAATTACTCTTCCTCCTCATATTCGCAAAGTGGACTTGTTTCAGAAGTTGCCCTCAAAGCTCAGGTATCTCCTTAATATCTCTCAAAACATGGTTCCCCCGGTTTATTCTATTCCAGAGTTCAGTGCTTAAACTATCACTGAACTATTGGAAATAAGTGAACAAAATTACTTTTCTTTCTTTTGTATAAGAAAAGTCAAGAACATTGACTTTTTTCACCTATTTCTTACTAGTTCATTGATCATTTTAGCAACGAACTCCTCTATCCAACAATAGTAATGAGTTCTTAGAAATTTTTAGAAGTCCAGATTTGTCCTTTGGAATCATTAACGAGTAAGGTCCATTTACTTCATTCTCCCTGAGGTACAAGTTACAAGGAAACAGGTCAGCTCTTATTGTTAATAATTAGGCAGAATGATCTGAAAGTTTCTTTATTTGTTTTAATTTGTCATTTTGATTCTTATACTTTAAAGAGTTTCATCCAGACCCTTTTACTTGATCAAGCAAGTCTCTTGAACCCTTTTTAACTGTTGACCAAGTTTGTATGGCATTAAGTTGGTTGAGTTGGAAGAAGTGCTTACAAATCATGCGTATAAGCGAGTGAATTCACTCATTTTGGTTTAAAGATTAATATTTAACAAGATAAAAACAGAAAAGAAAATGAAAAATAATTTGTGGCTAATAATTAGCTTTCTAGGTATACTCCACCTGAAAAGCCTCACCGGAAATGACTTCACCTGAAAAACAATCATCAAGGCTCCTCTCTCTCTCTCTCTCTCTTCCCAGAATAAAAGATCTCTTCTTTATCGTCTTGGTGAATTTTTTTCAGCCTCTTCACGACCATATTAGGGGAGGTTATGATTCAATGGGGAAAGGGGAAAGGAAATGAAAAGAGAAAAAGAAAGAGGAGGGGATAGAACATTGAAAGGTGAAGAGGACCCAGATTCTCTTTTAATTTCTTTGGTTCATCTATGAGAAAGGGTTTAGAATTTCTTTTGTTAGATAAAGCAATAAAATCCGATCTTTTTTCTCCATAAAAACTAGATATTTTTTATACAAATAAATGAGGATTTGACATTCATTTATCCAGGTGGATCTGATGTATCCTCCACGCCAGGGAGAGTGAGCATCACATAGATGGAGGGGTTTAACGGTCTTATTTTGATCAAGTAAAAATGTCTAGATGAAACTCTATAAAATACAAGGACTCGGATGACAAATTAAAATAAGTAAAAAGAGCCCCAAATCATTCCGCTAATAATTTATACAAACAAAACGAGGAGGAATAATTTTGAACCTGTACCCATAATATTCTTGAGATTAACCACACTCTTTAACTATACTTTTTGTTAAAACTAGTATTTCTAACTTGCGCATCTTCGCTCTCTTCATCTCTTAATTTGTTTGTGTGTTTAAAATGCAGGGACATCATGGAAGTATACTGCAAAGAAATCAAAAGCCTAGCATTGATCATCATATTTCAATTGGCAAAGGCTTTAAAGATGGATGAAAAAGAAATGAGAGATCTATTCAGTGATGGTATGCAGTCAATTAGGATGAATTATTATCCGCCTTGCCCTGAGCCAGACAGGACAATTGGCTTAAGCCCTCATTCTGATGCTGATGCCCTCACCATCCTTTTCCAGCTGAACGAAACTGAAGGTCTCCAAGTCCGTAAAGACGATATCTGGGTGCCTGTAAAACCCCTCCCCAATGCTTTGATTGTGAATATTGGCGATATGATGGAGGTAACTAACAACTTTTTACTGAGTAACTTATTTCTCAAAGGGTGGCGACATAGTGGAAATTGCAGTTTTGGTGTGCAACTTCTGAATTTTCTTGAAAGGACTTAATTGAGACTTTATGTGTAATAGAGTTACACATGATTCAAAGTATTCACCTTTTCTCTGCATAAGAGAAGATGCTTGGAGGGAGGTGGAAGCACGGCAGTCATACTATTTATATTGATTTAATATTGTTAAATAATATGGCTTATTCGGATAATTACAATTTGCTTTGAACTAATTGGTCTTTATATAAACCTTTTCTTTTTTTGGTTTTTGGTAAAGAAATAGCTCATTTTCTGATAGGATATTATTGAAAAAATATAATTTAAAATTCTGTGCACATATGTGTTTTATTTGACTTGGCAGATAGTGAGCAATGGTGTCTATAGGAGCATTGAGCACAGAGCAATTGTAAACTCAAATGAAGAACGGCTCTCTGTTGCGACATTCTATAACATCAACCTTGAATCCGAATTAGGACCAGCACACAGCCTCATTGGACCAAATAATCCTGCCATTTTCCGAAGAGTTACTGTGCAAAAATATTTACAGGATTTTTTTGCACGAAAACTTGACGGAAAATCATACCTTGATTCCATGAAGGTAGAAACGAGAGATGGGGAAATCCTAGGTAGCATTTGATATATAAGTTAGTCTTGCTGTTGTAATTTGGAGTTCCCCTGTTTGATACCTATAAAGAAAAAATAAGAGTACTTTTCTATGATCAGATGCGAGAGTACTGTTCTATTCCAATAAAAATGTTCTTTTGTTATGTTATAATGTATTGTATTGGTACGAAAGAAATATAAATATGTGGTCTAGACATTATATTTTTGGGTTGTACATTTTAAGGATGCTTGAGTATCGAAAATTTTATGATGGTACCACTCACTTGATATTTCGCTACATAATTTAATATTGTGGGTTATGAGAGGGTCAAGATTTGTTTTGGGCAGACATCAGACTCATCAGTTGCCGATCATGATTCTTGATCGGGACAGACTAATTAATTAAGTGGGTACATAAGATCAAGTGGGTTTGCTCATATTTGTAAAAGGGAAAAGGGATAAATATACACTCACTTGTGTGATTTAAAGCGCATATATTTTTCATTAAAAAATGATATATATACCCTCAGCGTTTAATAAATGGTGCATATACACTTTTATCGTCTAACAAATTGTGCATACTTCCGCTTTTCGTTAATAGACTAACTTTAAAAAAAAAACCTAAAACTAATCTTTTTAATTTTAAAAATATGACATGATTTTAAAAAAATTTCTTTACAAATGATATAATATGAGGGAGAATCTTCTCAAACATCTTATGCAGATGCTTTGGGAAACCGAACAAGCTCAAATTCGAGAAATTGAGTAGGACTATTACCTAGACCTTATGAAATGGTGAATGGGAAACTGGTGTGGCTGTCTTTATTAGAGCGTGTTAGGGTTTCACATTAATTGAGGAATGGATTGCTGATTTGTTTATATGAATTTGACAATTCTTTCCTCATGAGCTAGATTTTGGGGTTGAGTTAATTAGACCCGTGTGTTATATTTTTACATGATATCAGAAAGAGGTCCATTTTCGTTTGGCCTCCTGGTGTTAGAGCTAGCCGTTTGAATTGACTTATTTCAAGTGTTTTAAGCCAAAATAGCTTTTAGGCAGTTAGAAATTCTAACTTATGACTTTTGACCTATAAGTTATAAGTAAAAAGCTATCTAAACAGGCTCTTCGAATAGATTAGAGTCCCATATTAATTGAGAAATGAACTGATAGTTTACTTATATGGACTTAAAATCCTCCCATTATGAGCTAGCCATTGAGATTGTCGGTTGCGTTAAACTTTCAGGTAAAAACAAAACGAGGTGGGCGGCACAGTTTTGCTGAGACTTACAAATGGATAATCATTGATAAGTTTACTCGTATCAGACCTTCCACTTGATGTAATATAAGAAGGGAATTTGCTAAAATAATCCCAGGGAAGGACTGTATCAAAATTGTGGCTCATGTGACAATGCAATATGTGTTCAAATAAGGAATTGGATATATATACGTATTAGTAACAAAAAGAGAAGATAATACCGCGCCGGTGAATTCAGTTTTGCGTGGTATTTTTGTATGTTTCTTTGGAATAGGGTTGCGGTAATGCTCCTGCGGAAATGTAAGAAGGTGTTTGGCTAAGCTTATAAGCTGGTCAAACAAGCTTATAAACACTTTTTAAATTTATTTATGCTTTTGGCAAATATTAAAAGTGTTTATAAGTCAAATGCATATAAGTTAAAATAAGCCATAAGCCACAAGTTGGTCATCCCCAACTTATGATTTTACAGCTTATAAGTATTTTTAGTTTGATCAAAACATTTACAATTTTATCCCTAATGTTTCTATGTAATCTCTAAAATACATTTTCTTAAAATAAAATTTTGAACACTTTCCATGATTTCACTTCCACCTTTATTTTTCCAACCTAAAATTTTCTTCACCTCATCAATGTTAACAATAATTATGCAGTTCTTTATGGTATTATTTGGGTGTAATAAATTTCTCTCTAATATTTTTTAGTAGTTCTCAAGTTCTACGACTGATCATGGAATCCTTCTTTAACTTGACATCAATATTGTTGATTTGAAGGTTTTTTTGAAGCATCAAACCTTCTCCTACTTTTCTATATTCTAAGATATTAATTTATTATTGATTTTAAGAGTTAATCAAATTGAAAAACACATATTATTAATAAACACAAAATATGAAAATTCAGAAAAGAAGTAAAACAGAAAACATATAACCCTTTAACAATTGGATAACAACTCGTGATTTGATCGATGAGAATATTTATGATAGTTGAATGTTTCAATTTATTTAGAGAAAAAAATTGTTAGGTACTTATTTTTTATATACAAATTTTGTGTACTATTTAAGTAATTTTTTACTAAAAATATTAGTCAAGTTCTTAATTATTATATTATATCTTGTGGTTATATTTTAGTTTATATAAAATAATTTATATTTATAAAAATAATTTTATCTAATGAATTTTGTACTAAAAATAAATGGGATATAAATTATTTTGTATTAGAATTTAACTGAAACCTAAAATCTTATAAAACTTACGTCATTATTAGTATAAATAACTTAAAGGATATTTAGTAAATTTAATAAAAAGAAATGCTTATCAACACTTTTTTGCCAAACACATAACTGTTTATTTATTAAATCAATTTCTACTTTAAAATGTTTATCAGCACTTAATACTTATCAACTACTTTAAATGAGATTAGCCAAATTGGCTCTAAATCTGGTAGATGATACAAAGACAAAATATATACGTATATATATATATACACACACAATAGGACTCTACAAGACGATTCCTAACCATCTTCAAACTCTAAAGTTAGTTAGAGTTTCTGAGAGGTACCCTAACCTATAAAAAGGGACACATATTCCCTTGAAGACATTAAATATTGTTTTTCTCAAGGTAAAATGCTGCCCCATATTCTTGGCGATCAAATATACCACAAGGAGGTCCACATCATTCTGTGTTCGAGAAATACGCTACTAATAACCCTCGAATCACAGAGAACATTCAGAGAGAAGAATTAAGGGAGGAACAAAATTGTACTCACAAATATTCATCAATAAAATATCTATTTCCTCGTAGTTTATTTGTGATTGTAATTTATTTTCTATCACTTTAAAATTGTTGCAAACAAAGAGCGGATGAAATTCATCCTGTACTACACCTTAAGCCGGTTTCTTCAAAAGAATAACCAAAGTCCTAAAGCGCGGATGAAAATCATCTTGTGCTACGCCTTAGGCCGGTTTCTTCAAAAGAATAACCAAGATCTTAAAGTGTGGATGAAACTCATCCTGTACTACGCCTTAGGCCGATTTCTTCAAAAGAATAACCAAGATCTTAAAACGCGGATGAAACTCATCCTGTACTACGCCTTAAGCCTGATCTCTTTGAAGGAAAAATATGCAACTCCATTAGTAATGGATATTCCGACAATATTAATCCGCATTGAGCTAGAACATGTCCTTCTGATCCATAAAAAAAGAAAAAGGAGAGAAAGTCAATATAAGAAAATACAAATAAAAGAAAGATTACCTATCAAGATGTTTCAGATTTGAAGATGGAATTCAAGATGGAGACTAGACCTAACTCAATTAGATTTGAGATAAGATTCTTGGTGACAATGAAGCCCTTGAAGTCTGGTTTCTGGCTCAAAAAATTATGCAGAATAATATTGAAGGATTTTAATTCTGAAATTCGGCTATATTGTAGATATAGAATTCTAGTTTCTACAAAATCAAATGGATCATGATTTCGATATTCCTACAATAAGATATGAATTTTCTATAACAAGCATGTTGGGCTATGAAAAGGTGACTATTTGGGCATGACAGAGTTTTAAGTCAACTTCAAAAATTTATGCAGAATAATATTGAAAGATTTTAATTCTGAAATTCGATTATATTGTAGATATAGAAGCCTAGTTTTTGGAAAATCAAACGGATCATGATTTCGATATTCCTACAATAAGATATGAATTTTCTACTACAAGTATGCTGAATTGTAAAGAAAGTGATGAAATCGAAAAAAAAAAAAGGAAGTAGAAATTACCTTGTATTGTACTCGACGTTGTGACTTACAACTCTGCAAACTGATGAAAAATAGTGAGGAATATATCGTCTAAGTCCAGGAGTTAGTGCATTGGATTCCTGAGCAATTGCATCTAGTAGAATTGACTTAACACCAAGCAAATCTCCTTTCTAGTCTAGGACTTATAGCTTTGGAAATTGAATTAGTCCTACAACTCCCCTAGCTGCTATCCATCTATTTATAGAGCTCCAAGGCGACAGAAACATAAATTTTCTAATTTAATTAGGATTGTAATATCCTGTTGAAACTCAAATTGGAGAGAGCCCTACTAATTTTCAGATAACAAAGGGCGGCGGCAGCAACAGGAATCATCTCACACCACGTCGAATTATAAAGGAAATAGGATTGCTGCCGAATGCCGAATTATAAGGAAGATCGGATTGCCACCAATTCAATATAACTTGGGATGCAAGTTATATTGCATATTAATTATTAAATTTTAATTTAATCTGATTTTAATTTAATACTTTGTTAATACTTCAAGACTAGTCTTTAATTTCAATAAGTCTATGCATCAACAAGTCTTGAAGCAGGAGGTATTTTGTAGATAATAAAATTATTAAATTCAATAAATTTGAATAGTATTAAATTAAAGATATATTAGTCCAAATAAATATTACGGATTAATATAATTGAATTAATCATTTGAATCCATTAAATATGAATTTGAGTAATGGTCCAATTTCTTTGGGTTAGTCTATTAATTAGGTCACAAATGATAAGCTCATTTTAAGGAGCCCAAGATGTCATCTTCCTAGAGGTCCAAATTGGTGTCACGTGTCAAGTGATGTGTCACACCAAGTCAAATAAAAGAGCTAATGGGATCATGCCACATGTCAAAAATAACACAACATGCCTAGCCAACTCAAAGGCCAAAGAAAATGCACCACATGTATAAGTAACATGTTCTAACTAATCAAATATCGTCATGTCAACTTAAATCTGATTGATTGAAAAAAGTTTGTCCTTATCGCAACTCTTCCATTCTACAACTATAAATAGGGACCTCATAATTCTGAAAAAGGACCTGAATTCCAACAACAAGTCAGAGAGAGCTCGTGGATCAAATGCTGCAGATTTCTCTATAGGTTATAAGCATTCAATCACTCCAGTTTTTCTCTACAAGTTTCAGAGATCAAGACGAAGATTCAAAAACAAGATTCAAGCTCTTGAATTTAAACACGAATCAAGATCGAGACCACCAGGTTCAAGATCAAGCTCAAAGGCCCTTGAATTCAAGTACAAGTCAATATCAAATTTATTAAGTTCAAGATCAAGCTCAAAAGTCCTTGAATTTATATTTGAAAAGAAAAATTAGAGGATTAATAGAGATTGTAACACTCATATTCATAATAAATACTACGTATGTTGCGATATTTTTTTCGGCTTGATTATTATTTTCTCGGCATGAGATTTTATTGTCTACAAATATTTTTAACCTGAAAATAACTATAGAGACATTTTAAACCAAACTATTAATAACAGCGTAATTTCTGGAAATAGACAAAACAACAAAACTTGTACATGTGGATAAAAAAAACAACTTATCATTTCATTATTGCTATCCTTTTTGAAAGTGCCTATCGTTCAACAACTGGCAAACAATAACTTGCTGTCGTTCCACTGTGATATATTCGTGATGATATCGAAAATCAATCGCGTAATTTTTTTATATTATTGCCTCAAGTTTCGATTATTGACATGAAAAAACTGCTAAAAGATATTGGAGATGATGATTTAAAGCTCAAAAGGCTTCATCTTACTAGCAAAAAATGGGGATTTTTTCAGGTTAATATTCCATTAATACTATAGGTAGAATAATCTTTATATAAATTTGTCATAAAATATAATCTACCTTTTTTTTTATTGTTATTTTAACATTGCATTAATTATGTAAATGTATATGAACGAGTGTGTATTTTAATTTAACTTCTCTCTTATTTTTAATTATTTATATAAATAAATGAGTCTTGATTGACATTAATAAAATATTTTTTAAATTAAAATTTAAAATTAATTTTCAATATGAATAGATAATCATTTAGGAAGTTGTTATAAAATATATTTCTATTTTAATTAATAATTTCTGTATTACTAGCATTAAAATATATTTATAAAGTAATTATTATCTATTATTTTCACAAGTGACAAAAGATATTAAAGTTTTAATTATTATTATTTATAAAATTAATTTTTTATCTGCTCATTTATTCTATTACAGAACATCATTAACTTACATACTCAATGAGTACTTTTACTTTTTTTTACGTCTCAAAAATCATATCTATTTTTTTAATAGAAAATTTGTTACTTAGAATTAAAAATGAAACATATCATAATCTTAAATAAGTAAACGAACAAAGACTAATAATATTAGGATAAAATAAATATTTAACAAAGTTAATTAGGATAAAAGAAAAAAATATTTATTACTCGTAATTGAGGAAGAAATTTAATTTTTAAAATAAAATTTGAGGACACATGTACATAATTTTCACCTTAAATTTGGCTACAGAGAGGAACGAAGGCACACAACATGCAAATTGGGCACCAAATAATCCCTCCCTAACATCACACAACAGATATCATAAAATAAAAATGATTAACATATATTATATATGAAAAAAAAATGTATTTATAAATTATAAAATGTGTGTCAAAGAGTTTTTAATTTATATAATATATATTAGGAGTTCTTTTATTAAACATATTTGAAAAATCCACTCAAGACTAAAAAGAATTTGCTCAAAATTTGTTTCCACACGTTTATAAAATGAAGACTAGACTGTCTTAAATAGACAAAACAACAAAAGTTGTACGTGTGGACAAAAGAACATGTTATCATTTCATAATCTCTCTACTTTTTTGCTATATATCTAAAACAAGTTCTCTTAGAGGAATTAAGCTGAAACGAAAAAAAAAAATCATCAATTGATGGAAGAAGCAAGGTCGAGAAAGTTAGGTGGATCTTTGAAAGTGCCTAACGTTCAAGAGCTAGCAAATCAACAACTGGCTGTCGTTCCATCGCGATATATTCGTGATGATATCGAACATCAATCGCGTAATTCTACCGTATTATTACCTCAAATTCCAGTTATTGACATGAAAAAACTGCTGGAAAATAATATTGAAGATGACGATGATGATGATTCAGAGTTTAAGAGGCTTCATCTTGCTTGCAAAGAATGGGGATTTTTTCAGGTTTATATTTCGTTTTTTAGATTTTAATACATAAGTTATGAAAATGGTATAAATTAAATAGTTATAAAGATACATATAGCCTTTTCATGTTTAATAGCGGAGTCAGGATTTTATTTGTTGACTAGTACACGTTGGAGTAACATATTATCGTGTCCCATGATTCTTTATATAATAGCGATTTACTATGTGCAGTTGGTGAATCATGGGGTGAGTTCATCATTGTTGGAGAAAGTGAAATCAGAAACTCGAGCATTTTTCCAACTACCAATGGAAGAGAAGAAGAAGTTGGAGCAAGAAGAAGGAGATCTCGAAGGATATGGGCAAGCCTTTGTTGTATCTGAAGAACAAAAATTAGATTGGGCTGACATGCTTTACATGGTTACTCTTCCTACTCATTTGAGAAAACCTCACTTATTTCCAAAGCTCCCTCACTCACTTAGGTATTATCTATATCTCCATATATATTGAAAATTCATAATTTAGAATTAAAATGAATTTAATATTCCTCGTTCTGTCCTAATTTATGTGACACACTTTTCTTTTAGTTAGTTCCAAAAAGAATATCATATTTCTATATTTAGTAATAATTTAATTTTAAAATATGAATCTTATCTTTAATGAGATAATTTATAGCCACACAAAAAATCTTCTCATATTTCTTAACCTTTGTGCCTAATCAAAATAAATCACATAAATTAAGACGGTGGAAGCAACAATCTTAAAATTCAATTCTACAACAACCACATGTCTTAATGTACGTAATCGATGTAAAACAAATGGAAAAAGCATAAGTACCCTCCTGAAGTATGATCAATTTTCAATTACTCACCTTTTTTAGGGGTCCTATTATCTTTTTGAGCTACTTTAAAATGGAATAAATACATCATTAGGTGTTGTGTTGGCAAAGAAAGTGTACTCACTCTCTCAAAGGCATGTGAGAAACCAAAAATAACTTAAAATTTGATTGATATAGACACATACAATTTTTTAATTGGACACTTTACAATTAATAAATACTCATAACTAATTAACATTAAAACTAAACTAGTATCTTCTAAATTAGTTTCTCTCTTTCTTTGTGAAATACAATTAAATATTATTATTATTATTATTATTATTATTATTATTATTATTATTATTATTATTATTATTATTATTATTATTATTATTATTATTATTATAGCATAATTGACGCTAATAAAAAGTAACAAAAATTAAACTAAATTTAGATTGCCTAATAAAATATTAATTCAATATGAAAATCATAATTGTAGATGTACTGATATTCCTATAAAATTACTATCAACGGATAGACATACTGATATTCCTATAATAACTTATTTAAATTTTAAAAAACTTATAAATTTTTTATTAATATTATTATCATCGCATGATCAAATTTATTATTATTATATTTTTAAAAGTAATTGGTGCTACTAAGACAAAGTCAACAATAACATAATATTATTAGTTAAGGATTTTTAGAAAATTAAATATTTATAAATTGAAAAAGTATATTTATTTTTTAGAAAATATAATTTAAACACTAAAAACAAATTGAACCCTAAAATTTTTTAAAATTATCTTGTTAAAACTAATTCAATAGCTAAATTTGACATCGGAATAAAAAAGAAATTGAAGAAAAGACAAAGTCAACATTAACACAATTACTAATTAATAATATATATTAAAATTTGACTTTTTAACAAAGAAGGAAAGAAAAATAATTTTAAAATATTTTATTTTAAATTTTAATATTAATTAATTATGTATATTAATTATAAAATATTTAATTAAAAAAATAATATATATTTATATTAATTATATTTAAAATTATGTTTTATCTCTCACGTGGCACAGGAGTGGGCAAATCACTCTCTCTCTGTGATAAGGTCAGGTGGCAAATAAGAATCGAGTGGCCATTTTTGCAAACAATAATAGAGTGGATCATCTTTGTAAACAATAATCGATAACCTCACAACTGAGTGCTAATCCTTTTATATCTCCCCACCTACACTTTTACTTTTATTTTATATTATAATATAGTGTTGTGCCATGTGTATGTGAGGTATTTATTAGTTATGCTTTGAGTGTGCAATGTAGAACTTGCATAGTTATTTTTGCCTAGATCATAGGATAATTTGATTGGAAAAGAATCATAAGTCATTCTTAAACAGTTCACTATAGCCTAAATGTCCCGAAATAAATATTCCTTGAACTCAAAGTTTGAGTCCAAAGATGTTTTAGAGACAGGGTGGATAGTTTTGATTCGAAGGATAATCAATGAAAAAGACTTTTGATTGGATGGATAAATTTTGAGGTCACGGGGCAAACAATAATAGAGTGGACATCTTTGCAAACAATGATAGAGTGCGCATCTTTGCAAACAATGATAGAGTGGGTCATCTTTGCAAACAATAATGAATAACCTCACAATTGAGTGGTAATCCTTTTATATGTCCCTACCTACACTATTACTTTTATTTTATATTATAATTTTTTTTTCCTTTTTTATTATTTAATATGTATTCCTTTTACCCCTCCCTAAGCTCCCACCTTTTGTTTGCTCGTAGCTGACTCAAATTCATAATTTTAGAAGTAGAGTTGAGGATGTTTATAATTCGAACAAATTTTTTTTTTTAATTTGTCCCCATATATCATATATATTGTACATTTTACCGGATGAAAATCATTTAGGTGCCCAACTCTCTCAACTATAAATATGGATATTTCCCCCTTTTATTCTATACAATATCAATCTATTTATATTGTTATTTAATTGAGATATTTATAGATTTTTTAAGCTAAGGTCATAATATTACAAGTAAAATAAATTTTTAAAGAATTTGTTATAAAATCTAATGTTATTTTTATGTGTGACTTTTTCTTTTGGTTGGAAAAGATATTTTACTTTAATGCAATAAATTATAAGAATTGAGTGATTATTCGTAAATTTTATTCTAGTGTTTTCTATAATCACAAATAATTTAATTAGTTAAACAGGTCAAAATCAATGTGGTTTGTTCTTTTGAGTCCAAAAATGTTTTTACATTATTGCTAGCTTAACAAGTTGTTACTATATACTTTTTATGTCATGGCATTCTCAAAGTGTTATTTGCAATTAACTCTATATTAATAATCACATAGTATATATTTTTTTTTATATCATGTATAACATTCAATGAGTCTTAGCTAATTTATGACTGTTGGATCATTAAGGGATGCACTGGAACAATACTCAGTGGAACTGAAGGAAATTAGCATGAAAATTATGTACAAAATGGCAAGAGCTTTAGGGATGCAAGCTGAGGATATGCATGTATTATTTGAAGAAGATGGGACACAAATGATGAGATTAAATTATTATCCACCTTGTCCTCAAGCAGAGCTTGTTATGGGCTTATGTCCTCATTCTGATGCTAATGGTCTAACCATACTCCTTCAGGCTAATGAAATTGAAGGCCTTCAAATCAAGAAAGATGGAGATTGGATTCCTATTCCATGTATTCCTGATGCCTTTGTTGTTAACATTGGAGGCATTTTAGAGGTGAGATATAAGTATGTTTGGTATCATGCAAGTCAATTTGTGGCATATAACATGCTTCAACTAACACTTTGACATTATTAGTAATCTTCATTATTCAATATTCAAAATTTTCATTTAACAAAATCATCAAAATACTCTCCGACACATTTGCCCCGAAAGCCATCAGCTAATTACACAAAACAATCATGTGGTTGTTGATTCTTTCTTTTATTTTTTAATTTTTATTTGTTTGTGCAGATTGTGACAAATGGAATTTACAAAAGCATCGAACATCGAGCCATGGTTAATGAGGACAAGGAGAGGATCTCCATTGCTACATTTTTTAGCCCCAATTTGGATGGGGATTTAGGTCCAGCACCTAGCCTCCTCACTCCTCAAACTCCTGCACAATTTAGAAGAATTGGAGTTGCTGATTACTTTAAGGGATTTTTTTCTCGAAAGCTCGTTGGAAAATCATACATAAATACTATGAGGATTGATTAGTAATGGAGATTATGGAAGCAACTGATGAATATTGCATTTTGGATTTTTTTTTATGCATGCTTCATTCTACTACTACATTAATCTTAAGTTGGAGACTTCTCGTTTTGAATGGAAATTGGCCAAACACACTCTTTGTTTCATTGTATATATGTGGTGGTTGTTTACTTGATCCGGAGTTTAGAATATTAATTTTGTTGTAGTATTATATTGGTATAGAAGTAAATATTTATATGTGGAAATGTAAATGTTAATTTTTTGGGATAAAAAAAAATCTTAATAGTTCAGTTGATTGGTTATTTGAATTTTTATTTTATTGGTGAGATTTGATTCTACACCTTGTAATTCTCTTTCTTTGCCCATAATTTTTATAAAAATAGAAAAAGAATTGGGTCAAGGATATAAGTAGTCATCGGGTAAAAAATATTGAGAACCAGATAGCCATATAAAATCAAAAGACATATTGTTGTCAAAATTTATATTATACACTATATATACATTTATTATATACTTCATGTATACATTGCATATGCACAGTTGACGGTGCACATGATATACATTTTTTTGAGTACACTATATATATATATATATATATCAGTACTCACCATAGCCACTGTAATCTTCTTAGCACATTACATATACGTTGTAATCTTCTTAGCCCATTACATATACGTTGACTATATATTTATTATACACAAATTATACAAAACATTGAACGTCAAGGTGTTTTGAACGTCAAGGATTACAATGGACACACTCGGTACTGATAAAAAATATATATAATGTATGCATATATATTGCCTAAAAAATGCATCTACACTATAATACCGCATATATATCATTTAGAAATATCTAGTGCTATGATACAGTATGTATATGAAGAATATATATAGCGTATAACGCATACATGTAGTTCATATAAAACATAACATGTATATAAATGGAATAGTTGATATATATTGTTTATATAGTGTATAATCTTTTTCTCACAGAGATTCTCACTCCTTTTCTTTTTCAGATCTTATTTTTAACATTTCATGGGTAAAATTTGGGGGTAGTTAAGGTTAGTCCCGGGTGAGTGAATATGATTTTTATTAATTTAAGTTTTTATTCGTTTGACTATGATTACCTAAAAAACTAATTTTTTAAATAACTATGCCAAAAATACATTACGGAATAAAGTAAATTTAATATTAGTATATTGTGGAATGTACTACTTTTTGAGATCATATGAAACCAACGGGTCGGATTAAAAAGGGGTTGATTTTTGTGGGCATGGGTCGGGGTAGTTTTAGGTTATTTAATAGGTGAATTTTTTAAGTGACGTGGCTCACTTAAATATTGCCACGTGTACAATATGGTATTGAAAAATAAGATATTGGATCTGTTAAAAAATAATGACATAGATGACCCGTTTGAGTAATGGCAGTGACATAAACATGCCTAATTATTAACGGATGGCATAGATGAACTTTTTTCTAAAGTTCGATAATATATCTGACCTTTTCCCTTGATTTATTGACATTGAAACCTCTTTGGATCCTTTTTCACCCCTTACTTTTTGCCACTTATAACCTCTTTGTCCAAACTTTTAAAATTAGTTTATTTTAAAAAATATTTTTTTAAAAAGTGCTTATCAAAAAAGCATTTTTAGTGACAAACAATTTGTGTTTAGTCAATGCATTTAAAAAACATTTTTGAGCCGCAATCAATGTCTGACCAAAATTTTAAAAAATAATTCTAAGTGTATTTTCTCGAAAGTGTTTTTCAAATAAATGTTTTTGCCTTTTGGGGAGAAGTTTTTTTTTTTTTTGCTTATGAAAAATAACTTTTGCTGCTTCTTAAAAATACTTATTTTCTCCCAAAAACTTGCTCAAACACCATTTTTTTTTAAAAAAAAAAAGCACTTTTGACCTCCTAAGAGCTTGACCAAACAAGCTATTAATCTCATCTCTTTTCCCCTGCCACTTGAACACAGTGAATTAATATTATATATTATATAAAGTTAGACATAGAAAAAGTGATGTGAAATCTCTCTATGGACTAGAAAACTATTTAAAAAAAATTTTAATTCATTTTTTTTCACTAATCAATATATATATATATATAAAGGAGACGTAGAGGCATGCTGATGTGGCATGCCTCAGAGGCCTCCATTCTTATTTTTCTTTTTTCTTGTTTTTTTTTTAAAAAACTTTTTTCTATTTTAAAATTATTTGTTTATTTTATTTATTTAATTAATATCATTTAATATTATGTCATTAAACAAGCTCCACTAAATTAAATAAATAAATAACAATAAAAATAAATTAAAATATAATAAAAGTGAAAAATTCCTAACTTCATATAATATGTAAAAATCATCATCATATCATATTATTATATAAGTGGGAAGCCAAAAAAATAAAAAGTTAGATTATCATTTTTCCCCTCCACTAAATTAAAATTTAATTAAATACATAATTAGATATCAATATTTTATCATATCATATCATAATTATATATTTATTACTAATATAAGTGAGAAGTCAAAAAGTAAAAAGTTAAAATAAATAAATATAACAAATAAACAATAATAATAATAATAATAATAATAATAATAATAATAAAAAATAAGAATAAGAGTAAATGTAAATAATAAATATTAATAAATATAAAAAATAAATATAAATAATAAATAACTAAGTGACTAAATAATAATAATAATAATAATAATAATAATAATAATAATAATAATGATAATAATGATAATAATAATAATATAAGTGGGAAGACAAAAAGTGAAAAGTAAAATACTAAAATAACCTCTAAATATTGAGAGACTAATATACCTTTCAAATAATAAATTAGTTTACTCCTTCATCATCATCTAAATAATTCATTGTGAAATATTTAGTGGTCTAATAATATTTATTTTTATGCAATTTTAGCTTTTAATATATATAATATTATAGAAATAGTCTTAGATTGAAGGGTGAAATAGTCATTCAATATTTCATGAACACTTGCTTATATATATATCATATATCTTTAATTTACTTTCATGGTAATCTAACTTTTCACTTTTTGGCTTTCTACTTACATAATAATATGATTATACTAAAAATGGGAAGCGCATAAGTCTAAAGTTAAAAGACCAAAATATCCATAAAAAAAGTTGAACGACCATATTTACCCTTTACTTCAAACCTATTCATCTACTAAAATATAATTTACATTTCAAAAAATAATAAAGTGATAGTACATAATAAATGTAAAAGATGAATAATATGAAAATGATTCATGTTTATAAAATTATGTCATTTATTGTAATCAATTAAATTTAGAATTACTTTAATCTTCCCTGTCTATTATAGATTTCCGTTAATATCAATCTTTAATATGTCTATTCAATATTTAGTTCCTTCATCTTTCAACTTATTGATGGAAAATATATTAATTCATTCATTACTTAAAGAAAAAGCTCAATGATATATTTTCTTGTTCAAAGTGTGT
Source organism: Datura wrightii (assembly GCA_035772735.1). NCBI lineage: Eukaryota > Viridiplantae > Streptophyta > Magnoliopsida > Solanales > Solanaceae > Datura > Datura wrightii. The sequence continues at coordinate 114,435,222 of JASDFA010000008.1, read as the reverse complement.
CCCTGTTGGTGATGGTTAGTCTTCTCTATTTTAATTGGTGACATTTTGTTTAGATGATACGATGGAGGTTTATTGATGTTGTGATGTAATTAAGTCATTGATCCTAAGTCCGTGAAGTCTTCTAAGATGTGTTTTAATTACTTTTTCTATTTAATTATTTCTCAATTGTCTTCATTTATTTACTCAACAATGTTTATTTTGTCCTGTTACACCATATTTGTTTTATCGCGACTAAAACAATCACTTTTACCGAAAAATATATGTTTCATGATTAATATATTTTTATTAGCTTATTTTTGTTCTCTAATTTATATTGTAATATATCTACGTCTAGGGTACAAAGACAGAAATGCATGTCAAGAAAGAGTTAGCATATGGAAGAAAGTCAATTGAATGAATGGCGGCGATGCCAAAAATTAAAATTTTGAGATTTACAAACCGTACATTTTTTAGAATTATTTTTTGAGGAATTTAGTAAGGTCGACAACTTTTCATCTATTTTTTTTAATAAATCTGATTTGTGTTTATACTATTCAAGCATATATGTATACTGTTTTGTTTTTGCTAAGTCAATGAACAACTCTATTTTTGATTTTCAAACAAAAAAAAAAATCAAATTACCACCTTCGAACACAAATTTAGTACTCATAATATTTATGTGATTTAATAAAATTTTATACTTATATTTAATATGAAATACACGTGCAATGCGGATACCCAAATACTAGTATATGGATAAACATATTGAAGGTTGAGAGATTTAGAAATAATTGAATCCTTCTAATTCTTTTTAATAACTGTACTTCTTTCAATTGTATAATTAATAAAAAGAAAAATATGTATAAAAATACAAAAAGTAGTGTTTAATATATAATATATGGATAAACATATTAACGGTCGAGAAGATAGAAATAATTGAATCCTTTTAATTTTTTTAATAATTGTATTTCTTTCGGTTATACAATTAATAGAAAGAAAAAGATGTATAAAGATGAAAAAGTAGTGTTTAATGATTTTTTATCAATGTTATCAAAGGAGATTTCGAGGTGAATCCTGGAGTAGGATGTATTAAAATTACTTCGGAGTTCAAATAAAAGGTATAGATTTATAGAGCATGTATAAGTCCTAGAATTTGACCGCAAGGATGTCGAGCAACAATTTATTTTGAGAAAGACAATATTTGATGTCTTGAACTCATTGTGAATATCCAAGATTTTATGGGATATTTCAGATGCTGATTCAAGAAAATACGGGTCTCTTTTTATAGGCGTGAGGTAGGGTTTAAGGTAAAGTAGCCTTCAAGAAATCCTATCTGCATTAGAGTTTGAAGATGAATTAGACTCGTCTTATAGAGTTCTATATATCCTTAGAGTTTGAAGATGAATTGGATTTATCTTGTAGAGTCTTATTCTTAGAGTTTGAAAATGAATTAAATTCGTATTATAAAATCTTATTTTAAATTCAATAAAGATGTCTATGATTGCAACTCTAGAAGGGCTGAAATTTTATATTCAAGTCACACCGTCGCAACGATAGAAACTTGACCGATGTGACGGTTGGGACTATTTTGTACTCAATTATTTTCGCTTGAATCTTGTGTATTTCTTTTTTGCCTTCTTCACTGCATATCTATTATTAGTTCAATACAAATATGAAAAATTACACCATATAAAACTCAATAATTCAAATATAAGAAAGGACATAAATATACATATAAATCTGACTTGTCAAAATTTCTAAAAATTTGAGTATGTGTATGCTAATAATAAACACGTTAAAGACTATACTTACTTGATTTATAGATTAAAAATAATTTCAAAAATACTTTTTAATATTTAGGAATCAAAAAAGATTATTTTGTAAATAAATAAAGTCTCTAATTGGATATATATGAGTGAGTAACAAAAAGTCTGAAATAAATTTAGTTTTCAAACTAGCATTCAGTCTTGGAGATATATGAATAAATGCTAATAATAAACACGTTAAAGCCTATATGTACTTAATTTATAGATTAAAAATAATTTTAAAAATACTTTTAATATTTAGATATTAAAAAATATTATTTCGTAAATAAAATAGAGTCTCGAATTATATATATATATGAGTGAGTACCAAAAGCCTCAAATAAATTTAGTTTTCAAACTAGCATTCATTTTTGAAATTAATATTTTAAAAGATCATTCAACTTTGAGAATTTATGTAGTAAAATTATTAACTTTTTATTTTGTATTAGTAAAATCACTCAACTAAATTTATCATAAAAATATTTAACACGTTCAAATAAATTATTTTTTATGTCATGTAAATATAGATTTCACAAATAAATAAAATTAAAAAAAAAAATCAATTATACTCAATCCATTCACCCACAAATCAAAAAGAGTTTTATCTCTGTCTATTTTCAGAAATTTTCTAACTCAATTTTTGAATATTAAATTTTATTTATTTTTAATACAAAATCGATCATATTGGAGTGACCTTTTGGTTCCACACATAATTTTATCGGAACTTCACTACTTTTTTTCGGTTGTTAACTTGACTTCTACTTATCAATAGTACTTTAATTTGATTTCACGTGGCACCGTCTTGCTTCGATTATGTATTCGATATAATTTTACCTCATGCACCAAAAAGAATGAAGGACCGTCAGAAACGTGCAGTATATCTTCCTATCTGACAACTCATTTTCATGCCTAATTCCTAAACATCAGTTTCATTTGATTGATCATATCATGTGTCCTTCACCTTGATATAAATTCCATTGAACCAATTTTTCAATAAACACTTGGTTTCATGCCCGAAAGGTGGTTACTAGAAAGATCTAGATCTTCAATAACTTTCACTTCTCAAATATTTGATGGAACTTCTACCTACAAAGAATTTCATGATAAGTTTAGAAATATTGAGAAAAAATATTTGTATTTTAATAAAGTTGATCGATTTGATTTTGTCAAAAAAATTTAATTTTGAAGGATCGGAACGCATAGATTCTTCAACTTTCTTTAATTTCAAATCCAAAAATTTATTTTTTCTAATTGAGTAAATCGCTAAGCCGAACCTCACAATTTATTCTTGCATAAACCAACAAAGTTGATTGGTTTTATATTAAAAATAAATAAAAATTAATATTTAGAAATCGAATTAAAAAACTTCTGAGAATGAATTGAGATGAAACTCATTTTGATTTATGGGTGGGTGGATCAGGTATAAGAAATGAGTTTGTTTGATTTTATTTATTCGTGGGGTTCATATTTATACGACATAAAAGATAATTTATTTTGCCAATGTCAAATTATTTATGATAAATTTGATTAAGTAATTTCACAAAAAAAAATCCTAAATGATTTTATTAATACAATATTTTTAATAATAAGTTTGCTACAAAAATTTTCATAATATAATGAATTTTGCGATATTAACTCTTCGGTCTGGCGTGGTATAGAAGTGCGGTACTGCTCCGGCGGCAATGTAAATCTGGTAGCCGATGATGATACAAAGACAAAAAAAATAAATATTTGATTTTGGAAGAGATTGATAAACCCAAAGCTAAATGGAATCTATTAGCTAAAGGATTCGATAAGTCTGGTTTTGGCTGATCGTTTCCATGGAGATATTAATTTTCAAGTTAGTTTGCAACAAGAGGGAGTTCTCTGGAATCAACGCTGGCGGCGAAAATGAACTTAGGAAAGTCTCTGTTAGTTCCAAGTGTTCAGGAGCTTGCCGAAGAGCATTCCGGCCAGGTATGTCCGCCCAGAACACGAATGTCCGGCAGTATATGACGGAACGGCGGGGCCTACTGTTCCAGTTATCGATCTGAGGAAGTTGATGTCGGGGGATTCCATGGATTCTGAACTGCAAAAGCTTCACTCGGCTTGCCAACAATGGGTTTTCCTCCAGGTTTCATTTTCTTCATATTATTCCGGTGTGTCTGATGATGTTTTGGCACCTACATCTTGTTGTCAATTTTCATTTTCTTCCCCTTTAAATTGTTTTCTCAACTCCGGGTGGAGAACAAAATATTCTGTCTCCATGTCCTTGAAGTTTGCAAGGTTTGCAATACTTAGACATATAGTCATATTTTATATTTATCTATGTCCATATAATTTCCTCAGACTTGGCCTTCTTAATTGCTACATTGATTCTTTTAGAAAAATCTCTTAATAAATCAATTTTTACCTTGATCTTTGCATAACTTGGTCTGAATATGTTTTTAGTATCCATATCCATATTCATATGAAGAGACTTTCCAACTTCCTTTGCCATTGTAAATAGATATTCTTTAACAAAAAAATTGGGTGGCAAAGCCGGAAAAGAAATCCACGCTAGTGCCATCGTGGTTTCCTCTTCTGGGGTAAACCATGGTTCCTACTTTAAGAGCGTCATCTGACAGTATTCATCTTTAGCACGAATAAAGTGGGCGGGTTTCGACATTACAGGTACATAATCCTCCATTATGGATAGTTGAATTAATATATCTCTATCTCTCAACAGTTCTATCTTGCATTGAGCTTTGATTTCACATTGAAACGACACGATTTTCCTTATTTGCTTTATCTCAGGTCATCCATACGAGAATTTTTCAATAGCCGCAAACTGTAAATCTTCTTGTATGATCATATTGTGTACTTCTTTTTTATCCCACAACACTATTGGTTCTCTGTGAACATAAGCTATGTCTTTGATTGGAATAGAGTTTGTGGGTTTGGTTATTTCAGTAGTTAAGAATTTAATGTACGACGGTATTATAGGTACGACTAGTGGTGGATCTCCTCCAGGTAGAGGAGGCCAGCAACTGCTGGCAGTAGCCATGAAGCCTTTCGGCGTTATCCATAGGCAAATTTAGGGTTTCGGTAGGCTATCATGTAGAGAGCGTAATAAATTTAGGGTTCCAGCAGGCTATAGTTTAGAGGAGATCTTTTTCTTTTTTAGGGCTCACCTATTATTCCATTTAGTACATGCTTTTAATTCATTACATTATGGTAGAGACAGATCAATAGTTCATTCCGCAGAAGTATAGCCTGTTTGGCCAAACTTTTAAAATTAACTTATTTTGAAAAATATTTTTTAAAAGTGCTATTAATAGTCTGTATAACCAAACTTCTGGGAGGTCAAAAGTGTTTATATTAAAAAAAATGATATGTTTGACTAAGCTTTAGTGAGTAGCAAAAGCTCTTTTTTAGAAGCTAAAAGAAGTAGCTTCTCCCCAAAAAACACTCTTGTGAAAAATACACTTAGAGGCATATTTCAAAAACTTGGCCAAACACTAATTGTTGCTGAAAAGGGATTTTTAAATTTATTGGCCAAATACAAACTATTTCTCACCAAAAGTATTTTTTTGATAAGCACTTTTGAAAAAGTACTTCTCAAAATAAGTTGATTTGAGAAGTTTGGCCAAATATGCTATAAAAAAGTACTTTTGGTGAGAAGTAGTTTATGTTTGGTTAATAAATTTAAAAATCAAAATTTTTAAAAGTGCTTCTATGTGTGCTTTTCAAATAGGTGCTTTTGAGAAGAAACTACTTTTTTCAACTTTTAAAAACAATTCTGCTAATACTTAAAAATATTTATTTTCTCGCAAAAACTTGGTCGAACACCTTATTTTTTAAGAATAAATATTTTTTTTTTTAAAAAAAAAACTCTTTTAACCTTTTAAATATTTGATCAAACAAACTTATAATCAAATTATTATGATTTTGGACCGTGCTCAAATTAATTAATTCGGTAAGATATTGACTTATGATGAGAAAACGTATACTCTACTCCATATAAGATCATCAGTTTTCCTCATACTAGTATTCTGGACTACCTAATAAATACTTGGGCAAAATAAATATTAGGCGATATGTCAAATTTCAAATAAATTTTATCAATTTTGGTCCAAATTTTTGATCACTTGAATTTGATTCTGAAAGACTAATAAACTTCAATCATATCTTAAACAGAAAAACGGTAAATGTATCTCTCATTTGAATTTGATTCTGAAAGACTAATAAACTTCAACCATATTTAAATTTTGCGATTTAGATTAGATATATTTTTTAATTAAAAAAATAGTGCATGTATATCTTTGCTGTCTAATAAATTATATATATATGCCCTCATCTTTAAATAAATGGTGTATATTTATCATTTTCGTTAACTGACCTATATTTACTGAACTAAAAGATTCTAAAACTTATTTTTAAATTTCAAAAATGTGGCGTGACTTTAAAAAATTACCTCTCTTATTTTTTTACCTCTCTAGACCTTACCCAAATAATAAAAAAAAAGCTTCAATCCGTCTCCTACTCAGTTATAAAATGAGTTTGGAACAGATCTAAATAAAAGAAGAATTGAATTATTTTTAGTTGAGTCAGATCTGGAGGGGTAAAAAATGAGTGAGATAACTTTTTAAAGTCAAGTAACATTTTTAAAATTAAAAAATCAGATTTAAATTTTTTTAACTTCAGTCTGTTTACAAAAAATAGTAAATATGCATCATTTGTTAGACGACGAGGATATATATGCACCATTTATTCGCTCTAAATCACAAAGTTGAGGGTACATTTGCCCCTTTACCCTATCTTAAATAAGACTCTCATCACCGGCTATAAGTAAATTTCATTGATGGTCATTCAGCTTTGTGCTCATTATTCAAAAGTCACTATTCTTTGTTATTTTACACAAAAATTATTTAACTTTGCGTCATGTTTCACAAAAGTAACTTTGATAAAATTTTGTTAAAACTCTACCTAAAATGTGAGAGAAAATAACAAAAATATCCGTTATATTTGAAGGTAGGCTCAAAATGGTCCCATAAATATACTTTTGAGCATTTTGATACTTTAAGCTTGCTAAATGTGAGCACATTTAGTCTCTATTCAATATTTAACAAACTCTGATTATTAAATTTTACCGAACTATGAGAAAGATATTTCATATAGACTTACATTTAGATGTGCTTTCTTTGTATTTTTCATTTTTTTTAGTTTATTTCAGGATTTGGTGTAACTTTTAGGTGTAATTTATGCTTTTTTTAGAATAATTTTAGAGACCTCTCCCTAAATTTTGCTTTATAACGTTGACCTTCAATGTGACATTTATATAATATCACACATGCTTTGGTTATTTTTATTTCTTTGAAATAATTTTTTTAACGTATTTATCACTAATACAAAATTGTATACTTTAATTTATTTTTTCACATTAATACTATTTTGTTTAATTAATTTTATAAACATGTTATATTAATTTTCTCCCTTTTGTTTATTCTATTCAGAATTACTACTCAATATAGATGAAGAGTAGGTATTTACTTTCTTCTTTGACATTGTACACAAATTTCAAGATATCGACTATATAAATTCTAGTAAAAATGAGGTTTAACTGAAATCAATGCATTTATAAAATAATTAAAATATCAAAAAGTAAAAATTATGTATGCATTTTAAAATTTTCAGCATACCACCATTTTTAACTTTTAATAAATTTTTGCTTTGTCCTTGCCCCTCCCACAAATCTTCCATACAAAACTTTTTATATTTTTTATTTAATAATACATAACTTAATTTTAATTTTTTATATTTTTTAATAACTTTTATGTATTTAAACATATTATAGTGTAGGATGCATATTCAATGTGTTTATCATAATATTTATAGAAACTATTATAAAATAATTTTAAAATCATATTTATTTACTTAATAAATGTATAGATAGTATGAAAAAAAATAAAATTATGTTAAAAAGGAAAGAAAAATATTTAAAAATTAATTAAATAAATAGTATATTGGTAAAAGTTAAGTAAGTAAAATGTAATTATTTTACATCGATGATAACTACATTTAAAGATTCTTTTTTCTGATTTTACTTATTTTATAATTTTCGTTAAATTTAGTAGGTAGAATTTGTTAAATATATGAAATAAGAAAAGCTTAGTTTTTTAGTAAAATAGTGGATAAAATATGCTAAAAAAATATATTAAAAGAGACCATTTTAAAGCTACACCTAATCATAAGGATATTTTTTGCTATTTTCTCTCACATTTTAGGTAGGATTTTAATCAAATTTTGTCAAGTTACTTTTGTGAAATATGAGGCAAGTTAAATGGTTTTTATGTAACAAAACAAAGAATAATGACTTCTGAGTAATGACCACAAAGTTAGATGACCATCCATTGAATTTACTCCACCGGCCATGTATCTTACTTATTATTACAAAATATATACTATTAGATGATCAGTTGTTTTTCACTCATCTGGTATGTATATTTCTTTTTGTTCCTCAAATTATCCTGTCGTGATTTTTAAAAATATTTATTTAATTTTTTATTATTTTAGAAATTAAAAGACAAGATTAACATTTTTTTCATTTTATCCTTAGTAGTAATTGTTCTTGAAGACTATAAACAACTCAAAAAAATTATATTTTATGACATAAATACGAGTAAAATAGTTAAAATAATATTTTTGAAAAGACGTGTAAAAATAAAACATGATAAATAATATGAGACGGGAAATATGATTAAGAAGGGACACAATTGAAGTTTTCTGAAATATATTCCCATTTAAAGATTTATTAGTTTATAGAATAGTAATCAATTATGTAATCAAATAGTTATAATAATTATGGACACTTATCAATAAAATATGATTAATATGTCAATACATTTAATTAATCATGCAGCAGAGAAAAATATAACACAAACTATGTAATTACATTTATTATTTTTATATTTTTAAGTTTTAGCCGAGACATAGAGACAGCCCAGACCTTCTACAACTAGTATTTAGAAAATGACTATTCTAGACAACCTTAAACAGACAAAATGACAAAACTACCCATTGTATGTGTGTATGAAAAACAAGTTGTAATTTCACATCTCAATAAGTTCTCTCTAAAACAAGTTCTCTTAAGAGGAATTAAGCCAGGAAAAAAGAAGTCATCGATCGATGGAAGAAGCAAGGTTGAGAAAGCTAGGTGGCTCTTTGAAAGTTCCTAACGTTCAAGAGCTCGCAAAACAACAACTAACTATCGTTCCGCCACGATATATTCGTAATAATATCGAAAATCAATCACATAATTCTTCCATATTATTGCCTCAAGTTCCAGTTATTGACATGAAAAAACTGTTGGAAAATAATACTGGAGATGATGATGATGATTCTGAGCTTAAGAGGCTTCATCTTGCTTGCAAAGAATGGGGATTTTTCCAGGTTAATATTCCCTTAAGCCTGTTCATTTTTTAAGTTTTAATACATAAGTTATAAAAATGACGTAAATTACACAGTTAAGAAAGATACATATAGCCTTTTCGCGTTTAATAGCGGAGTTAGGATTTTATTTGTTGACTAATACACATTGGGAGTAATATATTATCGTGTCCCATGATTCTTTATATAATAGCGATTTACTATGTGCAGTTGGTGAATCATGAGGTGAGTTCATTATTGTTAGAGAAAGTGAAGTCAGAAATTCAAGCATTTTTCGAACTACCAATGGAAGAGAAGAAGAAGTTGGAGCAAGAAGAAGGAGATCTCGAAGGATATGGTCAAGCCTATGTTGTATCTGAAGAACAAAAATTAGATTGGGGTGACATGCTTTATATGATCACTCTCCCTACTCATTTGAGAAAACCTCACTTATTTCCAAAGCTCCCTCCCTCACTTAGGTATCTATCTATATCTCAACAATTACATGTACATATATATATAAAAACGCATTAAAATTTGATAAATATTTATGATCATTTTTATTTAAATTGTTGGATCATCAAGGGATGCGCTGGAACAATACTCAGCAGAACTGAAGGAACTTAGCATGAAAATTATTTACAAAATGGCAAGAGCTTTAGGGATGCAAGCCGAGGATATGCATGTATTATTTGAAGAAGATGGGACACAAATGATGAGATTAAATTATTATCCTCCTTGTCCTCAACCAGAGTATGTGATGGGCTTATGCCCTCACTCTGATCCCACTGGTCTAGCCATACTCCTTGAAGTTAATGAAATTGAAGGCTTTCAAATTAAAAAGGATGGAGCTTGGATTCCTACTCAATATATTTCTGATGCCTTTCTTGTGAACATCGGAGACATGTTAGAGGTGAGAAATAAGTATATTTGATACAGCGGAAGTCGATTTGTGAAAATATTTTTCAGTTTCTAGTATTTCGTAATTAGAATTTTGTTTTTCTTCACTTATCAACGAAAATTATGTTATATCTTAACTTTCACTTCACATAACATGCTTCAACAAATACTTTGAAATTTTAATTAATCTTCAATATTCAAAGTTTTCATTTAAAAAAATCATCAAAATACTCTCTGAATTGCTAATATCCAGACATTAGCCCTGAAAGTCCAAGACCTAACACACTAACAATCTTGTGATTCTTTTTCTCTCTCAATGTTGGTTTGCAGATTGTGACAAATGGAACTTACAAAAGCATCGAACATCGAGTCAACGTTAATGAGGACAAGGAAAGGATCTCGATCGCAACATTTCTTAGCCCCAAATTGAATGGTGATTTAGGTCCAGCACCTAGCCTCCTCACTCCTCAAACCCCTGCGCAGTATAGGAGGATTGGAGTTGTTGATTACTTTAAGGGATTTTTTTCTCGAGAGCTCATTGGAAAATCATACATAGATACTATGAGGATCGCTTAGAAATGAAGATGATGGAAGCAATTGATAAATTTCGCATTTTAAGTTTGAGACCTCTCGTTTTGAATGGAAATTGGCCAAATACACTCTTTGGTTCATTGTATCTATGTGGCGCTTGTTGTAAGAATAAACATCTCTTATTAGAGATAACTATGTGACCGACATATTAGGTAATAAATTATTTACCTTATCTTTTAAATAAATAATATATATATCATATGATAATTTTTACTATGCATATTCAGAAGTTTCTTTCATGAAAGAAAACTATTAATTATGAGTTCATAGCAACCGTATTTTATGGTGAAATCTTTAGAGTTACGTTAAAGTTTTTGCCTAAGAGTCCTAGTCTACTTATAAATATGCATGTGATTACATTAGTCCGGCACACACTCAATAGGCATAGGCTAGAAGATTATTAGAGTTTCTTTTTTATCACTTTCTTATTAAAGTTTGTGACAATGCGAAGCTGATTCTCCACAACACTTGAACAACCATGATTGAAGGTACATTCCTAATTATTTTTTCGTTGCGTTTTAACTCTGCGTAAATATTAAAAATTAACATGTAATATTAGAGCTCGGACTTTAATAGGTTATTCAGTGTTTAGAAATAAACAATCATATTTGATATTGAGTTGTGATCCAATACTATATAATGAAAAGAAATAAATATGCCGACTAGAGTAGCATCAAATTTGCTTTGGCATACAAGAACTAGTTGATGTGACAAGACACAGGAATAACGTTTCCCCTAATGTCCAATGATCAACACAATATTTTAAAATATAAGGGGAGTGAGGTCCAAGAAGTCTATTCTCAAGACTCAAATATATCATCAACCTCAATAAAGTGATTTTGTGGCACTATTCTGAGAAAATCTAGTGCTTCTAGAAACATATGGATCATTCTAAAATTATTGAGAATAATGAACGAACATCTCACTCTCAAGATCAAAGAGAGTCTCTAAATGATCTTGATACCTACATCACCTCAGTGTATGCTAAATGCACCACTGGATAAAAAAAGGAATTTTGGGATAGTATAGACCGGCCAGTGATCGGCCATTTACCAACAAATGCATCTATTTATCGTTAAAAAATAGACCTCATAAAATTAAATTTTTTATGATAAAAAATTGAAGTTCAATTTATCAAAATAAGTTTTAAAAATTTACCTTTAAATATTTATTTAATAATAAAAATTAAATTTTTAAATATTTTAAATTTTCAAATATTATATCAAATTAATTTTTAAAATTTTAAAATTTTCACTCATAAAATTTCATATTTTTTTCTATAATATGTTTAAATATAATTTTAAATATTAAAAAATCACAACTTCAAAAAGTTAAATTTTTAACAAATATATCATGCGTTGCTTTGCCAAACCGCATTGGTCAATATAACATACTTCAATTAATATAAGTTATTCAAATCTGATTTTAAATGTTATATTTCAAATCTCATTTAAAATACGCTTTATTTGGAGATTCCATCCAAATGAGGGATATTTTTGAATACTTTAATAATAGCAGAAGTATATTGGCCCTATAATATAATGAAAGATAAAACTAACTATTAAACTAAAGTAAAAGAATATATTTGACCATTTTCCCTAATTAATATCATACCTCAATAAGTTTCCTCCCTAGAACAAGTTCTCTTAGAGGAATTAAGCCGGAAAAAAAGTCATCGATAAATGGAAGAAGCAAAGTCGAGAAAATTAGGTGGCTCTTTGAAAGTGTCTTACATTCAGGAGCAGGCAAAGCAACAACTAGCTATCTTCCGTCACAATATATGATATTGAAAAATGTACGCGCTAAAATTAATATAATTTAAATATGAGTCTCATGTAGGATTGTGGGATGTTTATAATACGTAGGGAAAGATAAAAACAATTCTAGATAGATATATTTGTATTTAAAATTTATTTATATTTAAAAGAATAGGTTTTAAGACAAATCTGATGACAATAATCATATTTGAAAATTCCTCGATAGTACGAAGACTCATTGCATGTCCACACTGACACTGATCTTTGTTATCAACTCCTTGATCAACGAAACTTGCGAACAAATTGGATTACGAATATTATGTTGAAATTTTTCTAAAAAATCTCAATTCACAATAAATGTAACAAAAAAATAATTTTCTTATTTATAATATTTTATCTCTTAATTTGACATAGTATTCACACACTTTCAATAAACTATTTTTCTCATAAGAATTTTTTTTTTTTATAAACTTGCTGTGAAACTTTTTGCATCATCCTCTACCTATAATTAATAAACTTTTATGAAAATTTCCTCAAAAAAAATATATATGATATCACTATAGAGCAGGACTTTCCAAATGAATGAATCCAATTCAAAATTGGATACTTGATGTCAGCAAGTAAAGTCTTTAAAGAATATTTCCAAAAATATCAATTCAATTCCAAATTGGAATGCAACGTTTAGTTCATCCAATTTAAAATTGGATTCACTTAATAAACCTTTTAATATATATATATATATATATATATATATATATATATATATATATATATATATATATATATATAAATATTAATTTACAAGTATCAGATATATATATATATTTCTATTATATAGAAGAGTCATGATGGGATGATCAAGGGTATAATTATAATTTCACATTTAATTCATAAATGCTTCAAGAGCATGGGTTAAAACTTAAAAATTGATATTCTTTCATCAAAAAAAAAAAATCTACAATATTCCATTTCTCTTGATTTTTTCTTCTCTTTGTTATATTTTATGAGCCATTATATAGGAAACCCTATCCTGATTACATAGATAGGGACCACCCTTTTCCTAGGGGTATAAAATACCTGAATTTACCTTGTTCTCGAAAGAAGGAAGTGTCTCAGCCTTAGAGCACATGGCTCGATTTACTTTCCAGTGTAGGGACAAATGATGATTACCTGAAATTGAGGCTTTTCCCGAGTTCATTGACAGGCCAGGTTTTCACTTGGTATGTCAACCTTCTACCCAACTCGATGTTCATTTGGGAGGACATGATTATTTTTAAACGTGTGTAATATTATAATTAATAATTATATTTTTGTTGGGTCTATTCTTTTTAAATCATGTAGCTATCATAATCAAGAACTTTTTTATATATAGACTTATTCAATTCCATAAATTTTAAATATTCAACTATTATCAATTTTTATTCATATTTTATTTTTTTATTTTTTCAAATAAGTTTTATTTCGCTAATTATTTATTATTGATAAAATGTGCATTTCCTATTATATAGAAGAGCCATGAGTTAGGACGACCAAGGACAATTTTGAAATTTAATATCTAACCTACAAAAGATTAAAAAATGTCAAATATTAAAACTTAAAAGTTGATATTCTGTCACACCCCGCCTTGGAGGGTATGACTGGCACCTGGTGCCCTAGTAGGACCTGAACTGCTAACTGGTGAGCCTAGGCACGTCTGGTGCCTGGCTAGCTTTACCTCAGATTTCTGGAAACAAAGGGCTATATAACGGCTGTAAACACAGCCTCCGGCCAACGGGCCTATAGCCACCTATACCTGTAATAACAGCTAACCAGAAACATACTCAAACAAGGAACCTATGCCGGCCGACAAGGCCACCATGCTGTCTAGTTATCTGAAACTTCAACACAAGACTACTGTAAGACTACGTGACCGGCAAGGTCACCACTACTGTCAAACTAAGGCCTCACACGGCCAACATAAACTGAAATGCTAAACAGCTACAACAAACTGCACGGCCTCACGCGACCGGCTCAACTGACCACAGGGAAATATATACAGACTGCAAGCCTCTAAGAACACTGATAAGATGGTCGGGACAGGGCCCCGGCCTACCCATACTGTACAACAAAAGAAAATGATATAAACCTCTGAAGTATCAAGCTCCGGATGACAGGAGCTGATGACTCTGCGCTGGCTAGGATCACGAGGGATAGCCTCCTCGTCTATGAGTACCTGCAGGCAAGTAACGCAGCGCCCCACCGGGCGTCAGTACCACTGGTACCGAGTATGCAAAGCAATTGAAACAATACAACTGAATACAGATATCATAACTAACAAGTCTGTGAGCAGAAGATAACTGAATCTGAAGAGCTAATAGGAACTAGATCACACCTTTCTGCACTGATAGGCAGGAGCGTGTCTGTAGCCACGACGGCCTGCTGTCTATAATCTAGTATATATATAAAACACATGAATACATATATATTTAGCAAAAAAGAGCCGATACCAACCCCCATAAGCCGGACGACGCCAAACAAGCAAACAATCTATATACCCCTACCCGGGTCAAAACCAACCAAAAATAAGTCACTCCACTCATCTGCTCACTTCGGAGCTCCTCTACCGGCCCCCTGGGTCTCCGGCTCGGGCCATGGCCTCCGATATAAGCAACCGTGTCTGGGTCCGGAGGACTCCTGTGTAGACAGTAACAGATAGGGTCTGGATCCCTGGACACAAAACTCAACAGGGCTATCTGGAACCGGAGCTACACCTATAATAACTGAATGTACAAACAGTAACAGATAGGGTCTGGATCCCTGGACATAAAACTCAACAGGGCTATCTGAAACCGGAGCTGCACCTGTAATGCTGATCAAACTGCTATGGGGAAAGCTTCATCCCATCTTCGTCCAAGCTAGGGATGGCATGCCACTCCTTGGAGTGACGTAAACCCACCCGCTCAGTGGGCGACGCGATTACCAATCCAGGGGCGGCGAGGATGCTCAATAAGGTGCCCTCACGCCACATCAAGTCTCAACAAATAAATAGCACATATAAATAGCAAGCATGTATAGGTGAAAAAGGACTATCTGAAATCTGATTTCTTATTCTGATCTCTTTCTGTATTATACTGATTCTTTACTGATTATACTGATTCTGAAATCTTTATTTAACTATTTGGCTAATCTTTAGCCGGGATACTATCTGTCTGAATGGCTGCTCTATAGCCATAAAACTGTCTGTCTATCTGATTTTACTTTACTAGCTTTATTCTGAAAATCTGTATGTTTTTATTCTACAACATGCTTGCTAATCATACAATAAGCTATACTGAATCTGGAATGCTAACTCGCCCTTTGGCGCATGCTTTACTAACTTTCGGTCTGAATATGATACGGCAACACAACTCAGAATCTATTAGACTTACTTAATTCTCAATATTCAACTGCGAGAGTTTCAAATACGGAGTTTACTATGACTTACCAAGCTAAGGCTTACTAACTTACCGAAGAACAACTTCACATACCTCAACCTCGAGTTATTCGACTGTCGGACAAGGCTCGGCCAGTACTCCAGCTATTTCTCTCAACTGCATTCATATATATGTCAATTAGTACTAAATACAACACTATTCTGAAAGAAAACATCACTTTCGATATAATTATAGCCTAAACTTAGGCTTATCGAAAGACGGTCGAAAACTTGCTATTTTTCAAAGGTCCAGAAGGGAGAAGTATTCACTTTACAGCTAGGAGCACATAGACACTAGTTTGGAGCAATTCCACTTACCTTATCTCGGTAGCTCGACGATTCGTCGGCCGTATTTCGCGAAACAAAATCCGTAGAAATGCTCCCTGCTGCTAAATACCTCGGTACCTGAGGTTAATTTGAGTTTGGACTGCATTTGACGGTGTAATCGGAAGAAAATCCCCCAAATCACTTCGCCCTCTCTGTTTTCTGTTGTTTATTGGAAACTACAAGTGAAATGGAGCAAAAATCGAAGTTGGAGGCTTATATATAATTGGGACCTATAAGTCGCATTCCTGGAATGCGATTTATAATGCGATATGCAACGCGCCGACTTGGCGCTTGTCCGATCTTTTTCCGGGCCTTTCTTTAGCACGTATGGCTTTTAAATATGGTTAACCAACGCGCGAATAGGCCATCTAGGTGCCGAAAATTTTACGGAGTATAACATATTCTTTCATTTAAAAAAAAATACAAAGGCACTAGAACATTCCATTACTCTTGATTTTTTCTTGTCTTTCTCCATTGAATTTGTTTATTGCTTCTTCATTTTTACTTTAAGTTTAGGGTATATTCAATTTTCCATCCATCTTTCTTCCTCCATGAATAATGGCTAGATATTTTTTCATAATATCTCGAAAAAATTTTCAATTTTGAAAATCTGTATTGCAAAGTTATTAAACTTTTTTTTGGTATTAATAACATCACTCAACTTAGAGTATTTCTCCTACAAAATCACTAAATTAAATTTATCATTAAAAATATTAATATGAAAAAATATTTTTTAGGCCATATAAACATGGACTCTACAAATAAATAAATTTTTATTTATCTAATTTTTAAAATTAAAAAATAAATTATTATTTTATATTTATTTTATTCTTATTTTTTTTCCCTCCTATATAAAAGAGTGAAGAGGTGGGACAACCAAGGGCAAATTTATCAGTTAACAAAACATCTAACTTAAAATATTTGTACATCCTCCAAAGAGAGTATTGAATTTTTAAAAAAAATCAATCAAGTTCTAGAAAATTCTAATGACTTCAATGTGTTAGAAGAGTAAAAAAAATATGTGTATATTTAGAATTACAAAGAATTCCTTTTTTAATTTTTTTTTTAAAAAGTATCTGGACTTTGTCATAATCAACCAAAATTCAATTAAGAAAATAAATTAAGAAAATATAAAAAAGGGGATAGTGATTTGTATTCATTTTATTGTCTTGGAATATAAATAGTTCATGATGGAGCTCGAGTAGAATGTATACACTTTCTTTTCTTTTCTTAAGTTAGTGTATATCTGATGTAATTGCAATATTTTGCCATTCTCTCAGTTTAATAATATATTTTCTATTCACAACATTTACTAAAATATTTAATATAAAAAGTTGTTATTCTACTTAATTACCAAAAAAATATATATAATGAATTTAAGCGCTTTACTATTTAAAAAAAGAGCAAATATAACAAACGCAAAATTATAATATGAAAAATTGCACAACCAATTAACGTTAATAAGAATAAATTTTAAAATAAAGACTCACGATTGTTATATAATTCAATTAAATCTAACAAATAAATTATCTTCAAATTCTAATAAACCTATTCCATTGCGATAATAAAATGCAAATTAAATATTAGATCCTAAGTGTTTTAGAATTTAAAAAATGAATGTTCCCATAATTGATACCTATAACTCTTTAAAATATTTTTGAGTTAAATTATTTTATTATAATATTTTTATTTATGCTAAAATTTTAGTTGAGCCAAATAAAAATTATCGATCAAAATACTATAGAATATTTTTATAAACAACCTATCAATTTTTTTTTAAAAAAATAGTAAAAATATAACTTTTTTAATATAAAATTTATAATCAGTTATATTGGGTTTGTATACGGGCCTTAAATTATCTAGTTACATATATATATTTCAAGCGAGGGATATTATTTAATTTTCTATTTTAAATAGAAAAATTCAATTAATTATTCACAATATTAATTATATTCTCTATGCTAGCAAAAAATATAAGTATATTCCATTTAAACTAATAATTTATTTATTTGATTAGTTAAATTTTTTAATTTAATTATCAAACAATAAAATTATTAATCCATTAACAAAGATAGGAACACTCATTAGTGTGCGACCACTAGGTTCATTACTAAGCCACTAGTAAATTGATCATATCAATATACTAATCAAGGGTAACATATAGCAACACTTCTTAACGACCGGAATAACATGAAGTATACAATTTACTCTAAAAAAACTTGTATAAGAATAATATAGTGTTTCCTTATGTTCTTATAGCTCTAGATTGCCCTAGAATATGGTCTAATTATCAAATCTCAATAGGTGATCAACTATGTATACGTTTTTATTTTTTATTTTCTAAAAGCCACCTAATGGTGGGAGGTTAGGCATAGACGCCAACCTATCAATATCACTGAAATTATAGAAATTACAAGAGGTGGCTTTTTGGCCAGCCCTCCCTGAGTTACATTTAAAATGACATGTTCATCGCTATGAAGAAAACTACCTATACTAGAGAACGTAGCATAGGAGTATATGTCAAAGTTATCACGAAACATATACAATCCTTTAATAAAAAATGTATTGCCCTTTATTATGTCTAATACGAAAACTCGGGAGTCCATCTTTGTCATTCTTCAATAGAGCTTTAACTTGTCTTGGCAAAGAAATAGCTTAATTGAAGAACAAATTTCTCCCCAATTGGCCAGTTTGTCAGCCACCATGTTTCCTTCTCGGAGGCAGTGTTGAAAATAGAAGTTTCTCGAGTTAGTGTGATTCCATATATACTGGATAATGTCCCTCACTTACCAGGAAGTGTGAATTTTTCTGTTAATCATCTAGATTGTCATCATGGAATCTGATTCAACCAAGACGTGGTTGTAGTTGTTTCAGCAAGACCATTCTATTCTTGAGAGTATAGCTTCCGCTTCTGCATAGTTGTTGCTATTTTGGCCATAAAATTCTGCATATTCCATGATCATGTCCCCCTTGTGATCTCTAAGTATACCACCTCCTTCTGCTATGCCCGTGTTGCCCTTGGAGAAGCCATCTACATTTAGTTTAAATAAGTTGGTGTTGGATTTGAGCCAAGTAACCACTTTGAAAGAGATTTTTGGACCTGCAATTTTCAATAGCATAGCAAAGATCTATCAAATTGTAATCAATCATTAATTGAATGACCTAAGAAACTTTTTTTTCTTTCATTCAATTGTCTTGACCTAGACCTTATAATTAGTCGTTCATAATTCATGACAACATAGAGTTTAAACTTATTATCAAGAGTTGGCATATTCCATCTTGATCAATCATTAATTCTACAAACATTTAATCATACCCAATATCCTTCCAACCATTTTTATAGGGACCTGGCCGGTGTCCGGTATGAAAGTATAATACATAACTTGTTAATTACTATAAATATATCAAGTAAAAAAAAACTCTTATATCACATTCTTCAAGATACTGACAATTTATGGTAATTCTAAACATTAGGAATTATCCCATGAGTCTGTTCAATGATCATTTCTCTATATGTATCATCTATGTATGTGATTTAGTTAATGAGATCAACTAACTTTTATCTTATAAAAACCACCACATACATTTTGATCTAACGGGATCACTACTATCTTAATTAGTAATCCTACGATCAAGAATAATTTAAGATTAAGTTATAAGACATGTAACTCTCTCATTATCATGATGTCCATCATGATGTCAAGTCTCAAAACTTAATCAAGGATCTTATTGTATTAATCAAATAATTTGATAATAACTAGGACAAAAGAATATAAGGCGATGTCATATATTATATCATATAAAGTTCATATAAATATGTCTAAATCATCAAATGTGAGATTGGATCTAAAGCATATGAACTTTATCCCGACATCCCAACCCCGGCTATAATTATGATTAGAATTAGAAAACATATAGTACTGTATCAGATCACATGTTTCCACATATTTATAAAATGAATATTTTAGACTACCTTAAACACACAAATGACAAAACTACACATTGTATGTGTGTATAAAATCAAGTTGTAGTTTAACATCTCAATAAGTTTCTTCTCTAAAACAAGTTCTCTTAAGAGGAATTAAGTTGAAACAAAAAAATTTAATAAAATCATCGATAGATGGAAGAAGCAAGGTCGAGAAAGCTAGGTGGCTCTTTGAAAGTTCCTAATGTTCAAGAGCTGGCAAAGCAACAACTACGTGTCGTTCCGCCGCGATATATCCGTGATGATATGAAAAATCAATCACATAATTCTTCCATATTATTGCCTCAGTTAGTTCCAGTTATTGACATGAAAAAACTGCTGGAAAATAATATTGGAGATGAAGATGATGATACTGAGCTTAAGAGGCTTCATCTTTCTTGCAAAGAATGGGGATTTTTTCAGGTTTATATTTCATTTTTTAGGTTTTAATATATAAGTTATAGAAATGGCGTAAATTAAATGGTTAGAGTCATCAATAACCATCACCAAAAAGAATAAACATAATAATAACAAAATCTAACAGTACTACTTTTAATTACGTATAGCCTTTTCGTGTTCAACAGCGGCAGCGGATTCAGGATTTTATTTGTTGATCGGTACACATTGGAGTAACATATTTTCATGTCCCAATGATTCTTTACTACTGATTTACATATAATTATGTGCAGTTGGTGAATCATGGGGTGAGTTCATCATAAATATATATTTTGAAAATTCATAATTTTAGAATTATAATGAATTCACTATTAACAATCTTAAAAATCAATTCTACGACAACAATAATAATATGTCTAATGTTGGGGGTACATTGTTGGAGTTTTTAAATATTAAATCAAACTAATTCTGTTGGATTTTTAAATTTATTAACCAAATCAAACCTATAAAATTCAAGGTCGATTTCTTTTTCTTGATAAAATTTTCATACAAAATATATAACTTGTATTTGAAATATTTTTAGAGATTCTAATAACATGCAACTATCTAAGGTGTTTCTTAATTAAAAGAAAATAACACAAAATATGAGATGAGTGATGACATTATATTAAAATATTCAAGAAAAAAAATAATGAAATCGCATAAGATAAATATTAATACGTAATAAATTATATAACGAAAATATTTATACCCTAAAAGTATTAAGCCATGTGAAACTAAGTACGACTAATAAGTACCGGTTATATAACTAAACATTAAAGAAAAAAAATTAAGTTATGTGTTTTCACTAAGTAAATTAACCAATGTAAAATTAAAGAATAAATAATCAAAAAAAATTTTGGTAAATAATAAATATCTAATATTATTATAATTTCTAGTATTAAGATCATCTCCTTTGTTAGCATTAATATTGATTTGATTTTGATTTGAGTTTTATTTGGGTTAATAACATGCATCTATGAGCTATAAAAACTTATTGGATCATTCAAAATTCTAAGTCCAAGCATGAAATAATATGTTAAAAGATAAAAACTATGAAAAAATTTAAAATATATCAATAAATTATATAAAATAATTATAAAAATTATATATACGTATTGTCGGATTGGTTTGGTTTAGTTTTGATTTTTTTAGTTAAAACCAAACCAATTATAATTAGAAAAAAATTCCAACACCAAACTAGATCAAATCAAATCATTAATCAAGTTTCTTTTATCAATTTAATTCGAATTATCAATTTCTTTTATACATTCCTACCAAATGTAATCCTACAATTAAAAATTAAATTTAAATCCGGAAGATGTTTAGTCAATTAGAAGGTAAATTATGGAGTCGTGTACGCAATTAGGAGTATAATTTAAGGTCAGGTGGCAATCAATAATAGAGTGGATAACTTTGAAGTTATATTTGCAAAAGATAATTTACTTTGATAGAAATAAATTATAAGAATTGAGTGATTATCCGCAAATTTGTATTCTCGTGTCTCTTATAATCTCAAATGATTTAATTAATTAAATAAGTCAAACTCTATGTGGTTTGCCTTTTGAGCCCAAGGATAAGACTTTAATTTGTGATATGTATATTGAGTTGGTTTGGATTGATTTATTTTAAATAATTTTATCGTGTTTAGATGAATTAAAAAATTGTTTTTTAAATATTCATTTTTAAAATAAAAGAATAAAAATAAATTAAAAATCATAAGCTAGAAATTCTAACTCAAGCCATAAGTAAAAAAACTATCTAAACAGGCTCATTATGTCATGGAATTCTCAAAGTGTTATTTGTAATTAACTCTATATTAATAATAATCAGATAGTATATTTTCTTAATAATCTGATAGTATATATTTTTAATACCATGTATAACATTTAATGATTCTTAGCTAATTTATGATTGTTGGATCATTAAGCGATGCACTGGAACAATACTCAACAGAACTGAAGGAACTTAGCATGAAAATTATGTACAAAATGGCAAGATTGTGACAAATGGAATTTACAAAAGCATCGAACATCGAGCCATGGTTAATGGGGACAAGGAGAGGATCTCCATTGCTACATTTTTTAGCCCCAAATTGGATGGGGATTTAGGTCCAGCACGTAGCCTCCTCACTCCTCAAACTCCTGCACAATTTAGAAGAATTGGAGTTGCTGATTACTTCAAGGGATTCTTTCCTCGAAAGCTCGTTGGAAAATCATACATAAATACTATGAGGATTGATTAGTAATGGAAATGATGAATATTGCAGTTTGGGTGTTTGTTTTTATGCATGTTACATTCTACTGGTACGATACTAAGGTTTAGAGCTCTTGTTTTGAATGGAAATTAGCCAAATACGCTCTTTGTTTCATTGTATATATACGATGGTTGTTTACTTAATACGGAGTTTAAAATATTAATTTTATTGCAGTTATAGTTTGGACAATAATTATTAGTTCTAGTAATAGTTTATATAATTATGATTTATAATAAATGTTTTGAAATTTGATGTATTAATGGTATAACTTTTTGAAAATTTGTGTTATGTTATTGGTACAATTTTTTAAACTTGATGTATTAGTGATACAATTTTTTGAAAATTCATATTGTGTCACTGACACAGTTTTCTGAAATTTTTATTGTATCACTGATATAACTTTCTGAAATTCATGTTATATCAGTGATACAATAATTCATTATATCAAATTAGTTGGATATACAATATCTATTCTCTCAAAATAGTTGTATTACCACTTTCTTAATTTGTTGGATACACATATATAACCCAAAATTATTTTCAAATACACCATTACCAAAAATTCAAATCTAGCTAGATCCTAGATACAAACTAAACACAACCTTGCTAACTTCGAAAATCACTAGATTTCTAGATACAACCTAAAAATATTTTTAGGTATAATATTCGTTTAGAGGGATCAACAAAACAGCATGTGTGCATCGGTATATACACTTTTATATTCTAAGATACACTTGTATTATCACTAAAGAAATCATCATAAATTCAGATATATAATAAGTTGGTTGGAATGAATGGCGACAGAGGCGAGAGATAGAGGAGAGAGATGAGTGAGAGAGGAAGATACGCCAAAGGCGAGAGAGAGAGAGAGAGTTAGAGAGAGACGCCAAAGGAGAGAGAGAGAGAGAGAGAGAGAGAGAGAGAGGGAGAGACGCCAGAGGCGAGAGAAAGAGAGAGAGGGAGAGAGACGAGCGAGAGAGGAGATAGAGACAAATTTGCTATGAAAATAGGCTTAACTATTTCTACATGATATGTGTAATATTTTAAAACTATAGTTATATTTTGTAAATATAGTAGTGATATTTGCTTATTTATGTAATTTTTTCCTATTATATTGGTATAGAAGGAAATATTCATATGTGGAAAAGTAGATGTTAATTTTTTGGGATAGAAAAATATTAGTAGCTTAATTGATTGACTATCTAAACTTTCACTTTTTCGGTGACAATTCAATTTGATTCTCCACTTTGTAATTCTCTTTCCATGCACCCTATTTTTATTAAAAACTATTGGGTCAATGGCATAAGAAGCCATTCGGAGAAAATATTGACAATCAGATCACTATATAAAATCAAAAAATTGTAGCCAAAATATATACTGTACACTATATATATACATTTATTATACACTTCATATTTACATTTATTATATACTTCATATACGCAGTATTAATTGGCGGATTGAATTTTGTTCAAGATCGAGGGATCAAATAAATATTGAGTTGCACTTCATACTTGTGTCATGTGGAATCATTTATCTCATATCAATAATTTCTTGCATAATATATAAATGCGAATATTAATTTTTTTGGATGAAGTGAATTCAGTTGAATTCTCTTGGCATATTTTGTTTGTGTGTGTGTATATATATATTGGATGAAAAGTGCATCGACACTGTATATAACACATCTGCAGTATTTAAAAACATTTAGTGCTTGTATACGACTTGTATATGAAGTGTATATATAATGTATATACACAAACATTCAGTGTATATAAAACTTATAACATGTATGGAGTGAATAATTGACACATTGTTTATATAAAGTGTATAAATTTTCTCTCACTTTATTTCTCACTCCTTATTTCTTTTTCTCGTTTGGATCTTAATTTTTTAAAGTTTTGTGGATAGAGTTTGGGGGTGAATGAGGCTGGTTGAGCTAGGGTGAGTGAGGTTGATTTTTATTAATTTGACTGTGACTATATACTCAAAAAACCAGATTTCTTTAGCAATTATGTAAGAATTTAAATTGGGGAATAAAGTAAATTAATACAAAGTATTTTGAGAAACTGATTAAATAATGTAATTAATTCTGTTGATGCTTTTATACTGCTTTTGAAGATCATAAGAAACCAACGCCTTGACCCATTTTAAGTAATACAAGTTAAACAGAAAACACGGTGAATTATAAATGGTATGGGAAAAGTTACTCTTTTTGTTGTATTATATTGGTAAGAAAGGAAATATTAATATGCGGGTTACATTATATTTAATTATGTAGGTACATAAGATACTGACTTATGACCATAAAACATATATATATATATATATATATATATATGTATATGTATATGTAAAAGATAAAAGGTGTACAAAATGACTATTCTAGACAACCTTAAACAGACAAAATGACAAAACTACCCATTTTATGTGTGTATAAAAAACAAGTTGTAATTCCACATCTCAATAAGTTTCCTCTCTAAAACAAGTTCTCTTAAGAGGAATTAAGCCAGGAAAAAAGAAGTCATCGATCGATAGAAGAAGCAAGGTTGAGAAAGCTAGGTGGCTCTTTAAAAATTTCTAATGTTCAAGAGCTCGCAAAGCAATAACTAACTGTCGTTCCGTCACGATATATTCGTAACAATATCGAAAATCAATCACATAATTCTTCCATATTATTGCCTCAAGTTCCAGTTATTGACATGAAAAAACTGCTGGAAAATACTACTAGAGATGATGATGATGATTCTGAGCTTAAGAGGCTTCATCTTGCTTGCAAAGAATGGGGATTTTTCCAGGTTAATATTCCATTAAGCCTGTTCGTTTTTTAAGTTTTAAAATACATAAGTTATGAAAATGGTATAAATTAAATAGTTATGAAAGATACATATAGCCTTTTCGCGTTTAATAGCGGAGTTAGGATTTTATTTGTTGACTAATACACATTGGGAGTAATATATTATCGTGTCCCATGATTCTTTATATAATAGCGATTTACTATGTGCAGTTGGTGAATCATGAGGTGAGTTCATTATTGTTAGAGAAAGTGAAGTCAGAAATTCAAGCATTTTTCGAACTACCAATAAAAAAAAAGAAGAAGTTGGAGCAAGAAGAAGGAGATCTCGAAGGATATGGTCAAGCCTATGTTGTATCTGAAGAACAAAAATTAGATTGGCTGACATGCTTTACATGATTACTCTCCCTACTCATTTGAGAAAACCTCACCTGTTTCCAAAACTCCCTCTCTCACTAAGGTGCTTAGCCATTAGAAGATAAATTCTAAGAGTCGTTTAAGCAATTAGGAGTAATAATATAACTTAGAGTCCACGTAATATATACTCCCTTTTGTCCCAATTTATACAACAAGTTTTCTTTTTCAGTCAGTTTTTAAAAGAACGATATATTTTATATTTAGTAACAATTTAATTTTTAAAAACACTCACTTTGCTCTTAATGAGATTATTTATAGCCACACAAACATCTATGACTTGTTTTAGATCACAAGTTTCATAAGTCTTTCCGTATTTTTTAAAATCTGTGTCAAGTGAAAATTTATTACATAAATTGAGACAGAGGAGGTAACGAATTAGTGTAGTTTTGAAATGCAGGGACATCATGGAAGCATACTGCGGAGAAATCAAAAGTCTAGAAAGGATCATCCCGTATCAATTGGGAAAGGCTTTTAAGGATGGATGAAAAAGAAATAAGAGAGCTATTAAGTGATGGTATGCAGTCAATTAGGATGAATTATTATCCGCCTTGCCCTGAACCAGACAGGACAATTGGCTTAAGCCCGCATTCTGATGTTGATGCCCTCACCATCCTTCTCCAGCTGAATGAAACTGAAGGTCTCCAAGTTCGAAAAGACAATATCTGGGTGCCTATAAAGCCCCTCCCAAATGCTTTCATTGTGAATATTGGTGATATGATGGAGGTAAATTAAATAACAACTTTATTTACTGAGTAGCTGATTTCTCAAAGGGTGGTGACCTAGAGAAAATTGCAGTTTTATATTATTGAAAATATCATTTAAAATTGTGTGCACGTAAAATGTGTTATATTTGACTTAGCAGATAGTGAGCAATGGTGTTTATGGGAGCATTGAGCACAGAGCAGTTGTCAACTCAAACGAAGTGAGGCTATCTCTTGCAACCTTCTATATGTTCAACCTCGACTCTGAATTGGGACCTGCAAACAGCATCGTTGGACCAAATAATCCTCCAATTTTTAGAAGAGTCTGCGTAGAAAAATATTTACAGGATTTTCTTGCACGAGAACTTGATGGAAAATCGCACCTTCATTTCATGAGGGTAGAGACGAGGGATGGAGAATCCTTGGTGGCATTTGATATATAAGTTACGCTTGCTGTTGTAATTTGGAGTTCCCCTGTAAATAAGAGTACTTTGCGTTTCATCACATGTGACGGTTTTTATTCATATAAAATGTTCTTTTGTTGTATTATATTGGTATGAAGGAAATATGAATTTGTAATGTGGGACGGATATTATATTTTTGGGTCGCATATTTCAAGGATGCTTGAGTCTCGAGAATTTTTTTGTGATTGTACGGCTCATCTGATATTTCATTACATATTTTTAAGTAATTTATTATTATATGTTATAACAGAGTCAAGAGTTGATTCGAATAGATGTCAGACTTGTCAAATGCTGATCACAATTTTGAATCGTATCAAATAATTAATTAAATAAGTACATGTAACATATTAAACTTATAATCACGCAAAATATATATGAGATAAAGTGTTTCCTCGTATTTATAAATGATATTCTAGACTATCTTAGACATAAACGAATATTTAAGCAATACGCCAAGTGGTAATTTCACATCTCAAAAAGTCTCCCCTCTAAAAAGAGATTTCATTATTATATGAGAAAAAAAAGAAAACTGATTTCATTTTTGTCTTTGACCTTTAGGAACATTATAGTATAATTCTTTTTCTTGTTTTTTTTTTAAAAAATAATAATTAATTTGTAAGATTCTTCCAAAAAGTAATAATAAGATATGTGCATCAAAAATACGTTAAATTGGATAAAATTCCTGCCTACATTAATGTCTTTACCTTTAGGACCATGCAATTACAGTACTCTTTTTAGGTCTTCTTTTTAAAAAAATGAATAATTAGTTAGCAACATTATAGTACAATAGATGACAAAAATTAAGTAGTAAGGTTCATGCAAATAAGTACACAACATTGCAAATAAAGATTTTCTCTTAAATATATTAACTTCAGATAAAGAAGACAACTATCTAGAATCTTACTATTACATTAGGTCTACCATCCATACAAAAGAAATTAAAATATATTAAAAAAATAATGATTATGTTTTTTTTTTTTACCACCAGTGTCATAATTAGTTGGATGATGATTCCTTGTAGAGTGATGTAGGGTAATCTCAACATTAATCTCATTGAATTCCTGTTGTATTAGTTCAATTGCATGAGCAAAACTAGGTCTTCTTCCATCTTCTTGCCTCCAAGTGTGCGTTGAGCTTCTCATCTCATAATTAAAGAAATTACATGCAGCCCCTCTAACTTGATTCCAACCCTGAAAATTGCTAAAAACAGCAAATCCAATAGATTCAGCAAATGAAGTAAATGTGAAACCTCCTCTAACTGAAGGCTTGAGATAGATTCAAGGTCTAAAATGCTCTACTGAGATATAAACCTTGTCTAATACAATTTCTTCTAATGTGTGGGCTAAGGTTCAATCTATCAAAGAAGTAGTAATAGATAAGGTAAGAATATATTGAAAAAGGGATGGAAGATTGGAAGACATACCTCGATATGAGAATATTTTATTGAAAAACTGACTATTTTTTTCTTTAACTTCATGTGCGAAGAACCTTCACGACTATTAAAAAAACCAAAAAGAATTAGACACCCATGAAAAATCTTTTTATAAAAAACTAACTATTTCTTTTTATTCCACTTCACGGATTCAAAAATCATTCTGACCAAACGACCGGTGAGAAATTTTCAGGATCACGCGATCCATTTACAGGAAAAATCATAAGCAAACTAAAAAGAAATTAGTAACAGTTTGCCCAAGAGCTGGCAAACTGCAAAAGTTGAAATCGAGCAGTTCGACAGTTCTTGGGCGAACTGTTACAATTTATTTTTTATTCGATAAACACATGGAGATAACATATGGAGGTTAACTTGTTTTTGCAGTTCACCCAACGGCAGGCGAATCACCCATTATGATTTGTGCTTTTAGATATATCCTTTTCGTTCAATGGGTCAAAAAATATGCCTTTTGACGCGGACTCATACGTAGTCTGGTTTGGTTCTGATTTTTATAATATCAAATTAAATCAATATTGTTGGGTTATCAAATCTATAAACCAACAATTGCATAAACTATGTTAAAAAATATAAAAACTATGAAAAATTTTTAAAATATTTATAAATTACATAAAATATTTGTAAAAATTATATACATATACTGTTGGGTTAGTTTAGTTTAGATAGAGTCGCTTTAGTGCTCTATCTGGGACTCGGCTCCCCTCCAGTAGAGGGATTGTCCAGTTTGTCCAGTGGACTTATCTTTTTCCAACAGCTGTCCACTTAAAGATCTAATGGTCAATAATTATTTAATCAAAAGAGCATTTAAACCATATTTATAAAAATGATATACCATCAGATCATGTGTTTCCACATATTTGTAAAATGAATGTGTACGTGTTTCCATAGACAAAATAACAAAACTACCCATTGTACGTGTGTATAAAATATCCAAGTTATTATTTACTATCTAAAATAAGTTCTCTTAATAAGAGTCGATAGATGGAAGTCGAGAAAGCTAGGTGGCTCTTTGAAAGTTCCTAACATTCAAGAGCTCGCAAAGCAACAACTACCTGTCGTTCCATCACAATATATTCGTGATGCTATCGAAAATCATTCACATAATTCTACCATATTATTGCCTCAAGTTCCAATTATTGACATGACAAAACTGTTGGAAAATAATATTGGAGACAATGATGATGATGATTCTGAGCCTAAGAGGCTTCATCTTGCTCGCAAGAAATGGAAACTTTTTAAGGTTAATATTTCACTAACTTTGTTCTTTTTAGGTTTTAATATATAAGTTATAGAAATGGTATAAATTAAACCCAAAAAAATAAATATAATAACAAAATCTAACAGTCTTTTAGATATATATAATCTTTTCGTGTTTAATAGAGAAGTAAGATTTTATTTAAGACATTCAAAATATAAAAATATGAACATACAAACATGACAAGGGTCATGCCAAACCCCCTGCCACCAGAGAAAGTAAAAGCCTAGGTGGATGGCTTAATAAAAGGAAAAAAAATGCCGACACACATACTTTTATCATATATGGAATTGAGTGATTGTTTTATTAAAAAATAATAATTTATTAGTAATTTTGATGCAATATAGTATAAGTTGAGTGATCATCCATTAAATTAGTATACTCTTGATACATTTTCACAACCTATTCTAGCTAATGATCCGAATGATCTCAACTGTTGAACAATTACCAATAAAAAGTTACCGCTTTAGCATAATCAGTTTTCTGAGTTGCTCCTTCCCCTGACAGGTTCACCTCTGAAGGATTGGCTATTTGCCTATTCCTTAGGGGATTGCCGGAGAAGAGCCGGCCGACGTCCCCTTCTGGCTGATGTAGATAATGCACCAGACGAAGCTAACAATGTGGGTAGAAAGTTACCGTTGGAGATAGCTTTTGTTTCTGGAGAGAGAATTTCTAGTCTAACAATTATGGTTGTCCAACTTTATTTTCTAGCTCTCACGCACAGTAAAAGAGTGTGATGCCACTTGGTTGGGAGGAAGGGGTTAGATACCAAATATTATAGTTCAGGAATAAAAACAACATCTTATAATTTAAGTATTAAACTAATAAAGTGTGGATAATTTAGAAGAGAGTCGGATTGGGTTATTAACTCAAAAAAAAAAATTAAGTACTAATTATTATCTTAACAAGTTGTTATATACTTATACATGGATGTTCTATTTCAGGTTATGATTTTTACTGTGCATAAAATTTAATTTTTTTCTGGCTAATCTATGATTGTTGTTATTTAAATTGTTGAACCATCAATACTCAGCAGAAGTCAAGGGACTTGCCATGAAACATATTATATACAAAATGGCAAAAGCTATAGGGATGCAAGATGAAGATATGAATGTATTATTTGAAGAAGGGCTGCAAATAATGAGAATAAATTACTATCCGCCTTGTCCTCAACCTGAGCTTGTGATGGGCTTATGCCCTCATTCTGATTCTCTTGGTCTAACCATACTCCTTCATGTTAATGAAATTGAAAAAAAATGGAGCTTGGATTCCAGTTTCATATCTTCCTCATGCCTTTGTTATTAACATTGGAGACAGTTTAGAGGTGAGAAATAAGTATGTTTGGTATGGTGAAAGTCAAATTTGTGGCCCCGGAAGTATTTTTCACCAGAAAATCATTTTCTTTTATCTTTTTATCATCAAAAGGAGAAAATTGATTTTCTTCATTTATGAGCAAAAATCATATTATATCTAATTTTCACGTCATACTATATCATCTGTTTGAAATGGTGAAAGTCGAAATTTGTGGCCGGGGAAATATTTTTCACCAGAAAATCATTTCCTTTTTTATAGTCAGAATTTCTTTTCATCAAAAGGAAAAAATGATTTTCTTCATTTATGAGTGAAAATCATATTATATCTAAATTTCATTTCATATTACGTGTTCTAATTAACTAATACTTTGACATTATTGTTGATCTTCAGTATTCAAAATTTTCATTAAAAATAATCAAAATAGTTTCGGATTTGCTAATATCAAAATATTTGCCAGGAAAGTTGCTTATGTCATCGTCTTTTTTAATTGATGGGATCAATTGAATGTTTAATTTTAATTTGGATGCTATTTTATGCATGTTCTGCAAGTACATTATTAATAAATATCTTTATGTGACACTAATTATTTAATTAAATACCTCTATGGAGAATGAAATTAGCACTCTTTAACAATGCCCTTGGGACATTTTCATTACTTTATTTTATGTAACAATTGCATCATGGTGCTCAGTCGGTCCCTCGGTAATCTTCCTTGGGAGCAAATTTTGGTGAATGTTGGGCAAAATTCCACCATTAGCAATGGTGGTAGATCCCAACAACTTGCTCAATTCTTGATCATTCCTTACAAGAAGTTGTATAGGTCTCAGAATAATCCTATTTTTCTTGTTATCTCTAACAGCATTCCAGCAAGTTTAGACTGCGACGAGTTCATCGGAGAAGGAAAGGAAAAAAAACCTGATAAAGTTATGGGGAGATTTGAAAAATTGGGCCTAATCAATCGGATTGCAGATCACTGCTGCCTTTATTTCATTGGCAAACCACTGTCCCACCACCCTCCATGTATTTAAAAACTTGGATAAATATATTTATTGCACTCATTAATCGTAAATTCGTTTGACAATATTGTTTGGTCAAATTTAACATGCTATTGTTTGGGTGTTTACTTTAGTCCATAAAGTGACTTTACAAGTTGGAATACCTTCTTTTCATTTTCAGGAACGTAGTACAAACCCTTCAGGTTGTTCCATGTAAATTTCTTCCTCCAAATCTCCATTTAAGAAAGTGTCATGACCCGAGCATGGACTCCGGACCGCGATATGGGACCTAGAACCATAAATGGATCCAAGCTAATCCATGACACATGCATAGCATATGCGTGAGCATAAACTAAACGGTAAGAAATGGTGAACATAGCATAAGCGGGAGTCTGAACGGGGGCGGAGCTACAGTATCTCCAGAATGGTCAGGCGAACACCGTTCGTCGAAAAATTATACTATGTATATAAGTAAAATGCTACTTTATGTGCTTAAATAATATATTTTGAACACCCTTGAATAATAAAGTGTTGTATCCTAGTGGTGCAAGGTGCCCTTGAAAAGTCAAAGCATGCCTAATGTGCGCAGGTTTGAGTCTTGGCGGTGGCATTTTTTTGCCTAATTTAAATGTTTTTAAAAGAACTTTTATTTTATAGAGAAAAAGGAATAAAGTGATAAGGATCAAAACTTGTCCTTTAAATAGAAGTAATTAATTACTTCCTAAATATATGTTAAAAGCAATCTTTAACATCGAATCTTGTTGAGCTACTTTTTGAATTCTACCTAGACACTTCAAGCTTCATACAAATCCAGTTATATTTCGGATTCTTTATTTTAATAGACTTCAAATGCGTTTAGGGGGGTAAACAAACCCCGTAAAGTTAAAGTGCTAAAGTGAATTGTGTGGACAAGTTCAGGGGGAATTTTATGTCTTTTCCCTATATATATATATATATATATATATATATATATATATATATATATATATATATATATATATACCTACAGTGTCACGTAGTTTTGAGACTTGGGTGCACTGAACTCCGACTTACTCGGTGCTAGATATTAAAAACATACATATTGCTCATAGTCATAATCATGAAAATACTTGGTTTTACATGAGATAGTTAGAAATCATGAAATTCATAATCATACTTGTCATACGTGAACTAGCTACGAAAACAATGCTGCAGAGTCGGCCATGATATATAAGATTGAGATTCATGAGATTCTAAAGCCGACGCAACAATTAAAGAGATGAATAGATGGGTAAAATTTTTGTGCTATATATGTATTTCGCATAAATAATTCACGTATGGACAAATTCAGATAAATACTTGCCTTTCAATGGATAATCACTTAAAATTCAGGTGATTAATCAGGCGAGAGTTGACTTGTGATTAGAAAACATATACTACAACATGGATGACGTGTTTCCTCGTATTCGATATTCAACAAAACAACAAATAGAAGTACCCTCTTTTTATATATAATATATACACGTTGTTATTTCACATCTCAACAAGTTTCCTCTCCAAAACAAGTTCTCTTAGAGGAATTAAGCTGAAACGAAAAAAAAAAGTCATCGATTGATGGAAGAAGCAAGGTCGAGAAAGTTAGGTGGATCTTTGAAAGTGCCTAATGTTCAAGAGCTAGCAAAGCAACAACTGGCTGTCGTTCCACCGCGATATATTCGTGACCATATCGAACATCAATCGCGTAATTCTACCATATTATTGCCTCAAATTTCAGTTATTGACATGAAAAAACTGTTGGAAAATAATATTGAAGATGACGATGATGATGATTCAGAGTTTAAGAGGCTTCATCTTGCTTGCAAAGAATGGGGATTTTTTCAGGTTTATATTTCGTTTTTTAAGTTTTAATACATACTTATGGAAATGGTATAAATTAAACAGTTAAGAAAGATACATATAGCCTCTTTTTATATAATAGCGATTTACCATGTGCAGTTGGTGAATCATGGGGTGAGTTCATCATTGTTAGAGAAAGTGAAGTCAGAAATTAAAGCATTTTTCCAACTACCAATGGAAGAGAAGAAGAAGTTGGAGCAAGAAGAAGGAGATCTCGAAGGATATGGGCAAGCCTTTGTTGTATCTGAAGAACAAAAATTAGATTGGGCTGACATGTTTTACATGATTACTCTCCCTACTCATTTGAGAAAACCTCACTTGTTTCCAAAGCTCCCTCTCTCACTTAGGTACCTACATATATTTATAAATATATCAGTTATATAGGTGTTTTTCCCATCTAATCTGCAATTATTTTAATTTAAATTGTTGGACCATCAAGGGATGCGCTGGAACAATACTCAGCGGAACTGAAGGAACTTAGCATGAAAATTCTGTACAAAATGGCAAGAGCATTAGGGATGAAAGCAGAGGATATAAATGTACTATTTGAAGAAGATGGGACACAAATGATGAGAATAAACTACTATCCACCTTGTCCTCAACCCGAGCTTGTTATGGGCTTATGCCCTCACACTGATGCTATTGGTCTAGCCATACTCCTTCAGGTTAATGAAATTGAAGGCCTTCAACTTAAGAAAGGTGGAACTTGGATTCCTGTTCCATATCTTCCTGATGCCTTTGTTGTCAACATTGGAGATATTTTAGAGGTGAGAAATAAGTATATATATGTTTCGTGTAATGAAAGAAGTTTTTCAAGAAAATATATTTTCCATGGAAATAACTTCTATCATACAAAACAAATAAAACTAGAAAATTTATGGTCTTTTTTCTCTCAATGGTTGTTTTGCAGATTGTGACAAATGGGATTTATAAAAGCACTGAACATCGAGCAATTGTTAACGAAGACAACGAAAGGATCTCGATTGGTACATTTTTGAGCCCCAAATTGGACGGCGATTTAGGTCCAGCACCTAGCCTCCTCACTCCTAAATGCCCTGCAAAATTTAGGAGGATTGGAGTGGCTGATTACTTCAAGGGATATTTCTCTCGAGAGCTCGTTGGGAAATCATATGTCGATGCTATAAGGATTACAAATGGAGATGATGGGAGCAATTGATTAGAGTTGCATTTTATTCTGCTTGGATACCGACGGACCCATGATTTTATAATGTATTCTTTTGTACTGTATTACTATGCAAAGTTTGAATAAATTGTGTCGTTTGTTATGGTGTAATTACATCTTTATTGTTTGAATATGATTTTAAACTATATTCAAAAAAAAAAAAAAAAAAAAGTCTAGCTAATCGCAAGTTAGTTTTTTCTTCTAATACACCATTGCATTAAAAATAACAATACAATAGGTAACAATCTGCAAATGTTGAATTGCATGCTTTTCTGAGGAAGAGATCATTGTTGTAGCAATGGGCATTTCTGGAGAGAGTGCACTCCGTATTCTTATCTGGTGCAAGCTTGAGAAGTTAAGAGAACAGGATAAATTTACACTTTAATGCAAACTTTGTTAAGAATTTAAATTCCAGGCAAGGATCAAAGCTAAAAGAAAGGTATGTGTATCAAGTTCAAATTTTTTCTTTTGTGTGTGTGTTTGAGTAATTGTTGTAGCAATGGCCTGTTTAATCGAACGAGCTACATGATTGAATGGAATGATGTGTCCAAGGTCATGCCCTGTGCTACTTGGAGAAGGTGCTCAACATCTATTTCAGGGAATTGTTGTAAAAGCTTTAAGTTATCAAAAAAATCACCCGTCAATAATTTTCCTTTAACACACATCAGCATGGCACAACAGATCCTCAATAGCATTTCCTGTAAATGAGACATTCCATGTGGTGATTTCAGCCACCAGTGAAGTTGGATGAGAGAGTCTTATCTATTCTCATTATGTGACATTATTAGATCAACCACGATATCCATGCATATAAACTCACGTTATGTATTGTAGTTCAAATTGGTCGGTAATGAAGAGAGAAGAACCTGAAGGCCAAGAGGATTGCTTAGAAGTGTATCCCAGATCCTTAAGACGTGATGCAAGCTAAACTCCTGAGTAAGTTGCAGAGTGATCCACCTAAACGCATAGAATTGCGGGTTCACCTGCAACTCTCAAATGTTTAGTTGCATGTATGGGGAAAGCAAAACGTTAGCTAGGACGGACTGATATGTGAGCAACAACTTAGACCAGAAGACTAAATGCAGGTGATTTCTGGCTGTGCTTAAGAAATAGGTTCATCATTGTTTTATATTCAAGATGGTGCCACAATTCCTCATCATTGGTTTTCAATAACTCTGACAAGTTTGAAAGAGTTGAATGGATACCCGGAGGACTGCTATCAAGTTGTTGACGGAAGTGATCCACACAGCTACTCATTATTATAACAAAGCAGGAAAAAGTATCTGCTTCTAAATTTGCCTGCATAGTGGAGGAACAAATGTAGCTTCTACTATTTATGGTTTTTGAGAAAGAGATGGCGAAGGCGCCAATATAAACTGTAAGAACAAATTTGAGGAAGATACTTACAGCATTATGCTCATCACTACCGGTGCTGAAGATATAGTACAATGGCGCCAAGATCTCATCCATGCCTTGCACATAACCAATTGCAGGATTTAATTTTGCAAACAAAAGAAGAATATTTCTCATTGACTCCTGCAAAGCAAATATAAAGCCGGAAAGAAAAAAGCATCACAGACGAAAGTCACCATACTTTGCAAGGGTAGTTGATGGTTGAAGAAATACTTAACATCAGGAGTCGAGAGATACTAGTACAACGTTACCCTATTCTTCCAAGATAGTGGTGAGTCTCCTGAGAAGAACTCTAAATCTGGATGAGTTCGCAGCAAATCAAATTTCTGTAAACTAGAAACATCACCATTTATATTCAGAAAAGAGGTTTTCATGTGAGGTAAAAGGTGGCAGAAGAACTCACAGTGCAGTAGGTACTTGCCTTAAAGTACTGATTCCATATGCTAGTTTTACCTAAGCTTTATTTTGAAGCTTTCCAGCATTGACAGTTATAACATTCTTTTTTGTCCCAGTCGTCAATCACTAGAAATAAGTTTCATAAAACTGACAGATTATGCAACTTGCATGAGGCTGTATCTCTATGAAAGCAAAATAATCTCTCAGCAGCATGTAATAAACATAAGAGAATCGAGCTAGCTTTATCACTTATAACCAGAAAAAAAGAGCTTATCGATCTGCAACAGCCAAAGATTGCATGAATCCTGTGTAGAATCTGTGAATGAATTAGGTTCTTTCGGATGAAAAAATTATCTCAAATTGGATTTAACATTGTGCTCTTCTACATCCAATAGAAATACCTTTTGTATCAGGTCATATTATCTACTAACCGATTACACAAGCTGTGTTTGTTCTAGTTTAACAATGCCATTTTTCTAGTTCCTACCAATGCTTACTACTGGATCCCAATGATCAAGAAAAAGAGATGCTTTTGAAAGAAATCACATCTGGTGATTTCAACACATTTTTGGACATCTCGCGAAGAATGCTCACACTAATGGATCAAGTAAGTAATATTAGCAAGGGTAATTAATAACCTTCCAAATTGTTGCTTGCAAACTCCCTCCATCAGGAATTCCTGAATTGACAACTCTTTGCAATTTCTCTAAATTAATCTCCTTTCGAGAAAGCTGTACAAAATCACTGATGATCAGAGAAACCACAATATAATCTTAAGGTCAGTACAAGAAAAATAAAAAACGCCATAGTTGAAAAAACAATTAGGCTGCTTTTACAAATATGAGGAAGAAAAATAAGAAATGTCATAAATTTGAAATCTTTATATTTCTTAAATTGATCTAGACAACACTGCTATATATTGCTCGTCCTCTATCATTTAGGTACAAAGTTAACTTCACGCTCCTCATTTCCTTCAGGCCTTGGTAGGCTGGCAAGTTTGCAGGTTTTTTAAACTTGAAAAGGGAATCTTCAGTTTACCCCTGGTCAACAAATTAGCATTTTCACGTGGAAACTATTATTTGTCTATAATTTGTGTGCAGGGATTTCAGATAAAAGGTAGTATAAGATTAGCAAGCAAGTGCTTTAGCCGTTTGAAGCACCATAAATAAAGTACTCAATCACTTCTAATCAGCAGTGGAGTCAAAGTTAATTTTAATTTATATATAGTGTAATTTTAGATGAACTTTGGCGCTGGAGCTCCGGCCCTTGCTCTAATTAAAGAGTGAAATTTGTAATTAACAATCTCACCTCATATTCAAGATCAGATCTTTTTTCATCGTTATTGCAGCCGTGCAGTACAATGGGTCCCAAATTCGTATTTGTGTTTTGGGGAAAACTAAGCTCCTCATCAAAATCATAACTTTGACTCTTAATTGCCTGTTTCAGAGCAAAACCATGAGGCTGATCAAATGTCTGTAATTCTTTGCCAGACCCCATAATAATATTACAATTTCTTTCTTCTCTACCATGAAAGCCACTTATCACTAACCTACCAAGTCTTTCAGGAAATGTACCAGTAGCTGATCCCTCCATTTTCCCTGGTTAAAGCTTGAAAATATAATACGTGTTTCTTTTACAAATAAATGGTCTAGATTTATTTGGTTAATCCAAATATATTGACCCTGATTGAGAGATCTTTGTGAAACAGGAAGGAGTTATTGGGTTACGAAGGGGAGAGAATGAAAGAGAGTGAACTAGGAGTATTAACTACAGTTAAATTATTGGGTTAAGCAAGTAAATTTAGACTGTTTATTTGCTAATGACACACAAGTAATATTTTCAAGTCTCAACAGGGCGAAATGGAGGTATCGACTACTGAAGAGGAGCCACATCCCAAAAGGACATTAGAGCAGAAGAAGATGATGGGACACTATTATTAAATACACAAACATTTAATATACTATTAATAAATATAATTAAATGAATTGAGATAATATAATTTGATGTATATTTTGATGGTTCTTACTTCGTAATTCGCTAAAAAAAAATTACAAACACCCGTCACGTACATTTTCGCTGTTCCATGTGGGTCTGTCTCTCCATCAGAGATGGTGAAATTGGTCAAAACCCGCCTAACCCACCCAATATTTCACATGTTAGGCATGGCATAACTTTTTTACCAATTTATTAATCAGGCAGTAATTCATCTTAACACGTAATAAATGCTAGCATAAACTCTTTTGATTAAAAAAAAATTGAAGATAGGAAAAAGAAAAATAAGAGAAGAAATTATTAGGTGAGAAATCAAAATATTTGAATGTTGGGTGCCCAGTAGGCAGTAGCCATGCCACGAGGGCACGAACACAGTAGCTTTAAATTTTCAGATGTACTTCTCTTCGTACACACTTACTTATTTTTCAATATATTAAAAGTAAAACTTTATTTTTACTTATTTATTTTAATATATTAAGAGAAAGATTTTTTTTTATATTTAATATTAATTATTTATTTTAAATTATTTTTTAAATCTATCAAAATAATACACTAATTAATATAAATATTATGATAAAATATATATTTTAATTATTTTTTAACAGGTATATAAAATTTATCATAAACAAATAAAATTGAACAACAGGACTACGTATTTTTGCTGTCCATTAGCTTTTGACAAAAATGCTGCGACTTTTGTGTAGAACCTAAACTTTAATTTCCGTTGTAACTTTAACTAAAAAGCCACCTTTAAGAAAAACTAATTTTATTTGAATATAAAATAAAACTTCAACTATATTTAGGATGTGTTTGAAAAGTTACTTGAAAATTAAAATTAGTGTAATTATTAGAATAATAATTATACAGTATAATAATTATAATGACATGTTTGTTTGTCATAATGTAATTTCAAATATATAGTTTGGTTGCACAAGTATAATTACACAATTAAATTAAAATTTTAAAATAAAACTAAATTATCAAAAATTAATCTATACTATATTAAAAGTGTGAATATTTTTAAAATATTGATTGAACTTGTTGCCCTTCACTAAAAAACTCTACAATAAATAAAATTATCATTTATTATTTTTACACAACTATTACTTAGACTTATTATTTTTAATTACTTCATCACCTTTTTTTATTATATTAGGTTTTATATTTGTGTCATAATTCTATTTTTATGGTGTAAACCTAAAGAAAAAATAAAAAATTTCTACCGATTTTTTTTTTTAATAGGCACGAATTTTTTTCTTTATTATTTTATGATATTAAAATTTTTCTTTGTGGCGTAACTCTATTTATAGAATAAATCTTATTAAAGAAAAATAAAATCCTTCTACCGACAATTTTTTCCTTTTTAATTTGAAAAACTTTTTTCTCCCCCTTTTTCCGGTTTTTTTTTCCTTCTTTCATAAAAGTTTTTGTTTCCCCTTTTTCACAGAAACGTAAGGGTTTTTTTTTTCCCTTTTCCTTTTTATTAATTTTTTTCCTTTTTAATAGTAATGTCCTAATATTTTTATATTTTTTTAAAAAAATTAAATCATAAATTTTTTTATTTTTATAAAAAAAATTATAATTACATAATTTAAGTGATCAACTCTTTTACATCAATACCTTTCATTTAACCTCCAATCTTTTATATTTTCGTGTTAATCTATTATGTGATTTAAAATTTTTGTGTTATTTGTAACTGGCATTCTTCATCTACTCATACATTCGCAAGTTTCATCAATTCAGGAAAAGTAATCTCTTCATTTCATAAAATAATTTTTTATATAAAATTATAAATTATTATAATTATAACTCGTGTGCATAATTTATTTTAGATAATCTTGCAATAAAATCTGAAAATAAATTCGTAAATGAAATTATGTCAATTGACATTTTAAGGCGATATGATTCTCATTGGATAATAAAAGTCTTACTAATTGGAGTTGGATTAGTAAAAGAGTATAAAAAGAAAACAAAGGAAGGCACTTGAATGACTATAACATTTGATAATGAAGAAATAATAATTTTTTTCTTATTATATTTTTGTTACACCTCGTAAAATATCAACGGTTAGTAGGCGTACGCGTGAATTTGTAACGAGTAAGAAGAGCTTGATGTGTGTGGTAAAAGCCTCAGAAGCAGGGTCTGGCGAGGCTAGGCTGAGAAGGGTCAGTGCGACGCGCCAGACTAAAGTGCCCTGGCCAGCGCGGCGCGCCAGGCTTGCTACAGTTATGGGAGGCGCGGCGCAGGGGCCTTGTGGCACTTTGGGCAGCGCCGAGGCACCCCCCCCCCCCACTATATATACACCCCTTTGATTAAATTTCTAGGCATTCCTTAATATTCCTCTCGGACAAGAACAAAAAGGTACGTAAATTTTAGTAGTTTTTCATCCGATTATGCTACCAAACGCTGTCTATCTCAAAATAACTTCGGTAACGAGTCCTAGGCCTACTGGAAGCATTACTACGGAGTTATTTCTCAAAAATTCACTCCGCAAATTGAAACTCCGCCGAGTAAAAGTTGTCAGAATTGCTCCAAATTGATTCCTACTCGATCACAGGCATCAGGTAAGCATTTCTCCCTTTTGAACTCTCAAGAAATTATAGATTTTCGGCCGAGTTATCCGAAGTTGGATTATAATTAATTCTATTATCGAAAGTTATCAATATTTTCCGAGTTTAGTATTGAAATTAGTTCTATTCTCTCAGCATAGAGGTTACAGTTGGAAAGAACTGTCGTTTGTAAGTTAAACCTCGCTAGTTAAATCAGAAATCAATATTCGAGATATGTTAAGGCAAATTCTTTCAGCAAGTTATTCATGTCATGTCATAATACGACCTAGACTCTCGTAAGAACGCCAGAAGCATGATTATTGTGGTTAGCTGCTATTATTAGTCTGAGATTAGTGTTTTCTGTTCAGACGGGGATTGGCCCTGTCCTGTATAGCCTTCCGTGACCAACCCCAGGGTTACTAGTTGTGTCGTCGCTTACGGGGTTATTTGACATTACTCCAAGAAGCGATATGTCGTCCCAAGAGACGATGCAGAGGCACAAGGGTCATATTACAGTCCATTTCATGGTTGGACTATTATTTATATATTGTATTGACATCACTGAATCTCATCGAGCCTGATGCCTAGGGTGCAATTATCAGGAGTCCACCGAACTCAGACACAGTTACAAATCAGGAGCCGAGCAGGCTCAGTTGCAGACCCAGGGGACCGGTAGGTTGGCTATAGTTACCTGTTGACTCATTTTGACCTTGTTAGGGGTATATAGATTGGAGAGTGCTTGCCAGGGCTTATGGATGCCCCGAGCGGGTTATTCTGTGCTGGTTGTACCTTTCGGGCATATGGGGACCAGTAAAGTTCTTGTTTGCACTATTTATTGTTAGTTGTATAACAAGTTGTAAGGTTATTCAAGTTAACTCTCTATCCCTTCTATTGAATTATTTCAATTTCATTATCATTATTATTCAATTATTTTCATTTACTGCCTTACATATTCGATACATGCTGTACTGACGCCCATCTTTAGGGTGCTGCATTACTTGCCTGCAGGTACAGGTAGACGCAGTTCAGGACCTCCCTAGTCATCAATAGAGTCAGCAGTTTAATCAGCTCCTTTTGCCCCGGAGTTGTTAGTTAGAAGGTTTGTTCTTTGATTGTGTAGTTTATGGGTAGGTCGGGGTCCTATCCCGGTCATTATTTCACTCTTAGTGGCTTGCAGGCTACAGATTTCAGTAGTAGTTTTGTTGTTGGCCGTGTGGGGCCTATGTATGTTTTCTTTTGCGTGCTGACCGTGTGGGGCCTAGTTTAGCTATTAGTTAGGGGCTTTGTCGGTCATAGTAT
The DNA here is from genome assembly GCA_035772735.1 of Datura wrightii. Classification (NCBI taxonomy): domain Eukaryota; kingdom Viridiplantae; phylum Streptophyta; class Magnoliopsida; order Solanales; family Solanaceae; genus Datura; species Datura wrightii. The sequence goes on along the minus strand of JASDFA010000008.1, from coordinate 114,392,273 downwards.
AGTTTTGATTGTCTGTTTTCCTTATGACATAACTAGACAGCATGGTGGTCTTGTCGGCCCGCATAGGATCCCTTTTACTGCGTGTTGTTGGTCAGTTGTTTTCTTTTACATGTAGCTATGCGGCCTTGTCGGCCGGAGGATGTATTTACAGCCGAGATATAGCTCATCGTTTTCTTGATTTGAAGAGTAAGCGTGCACCAGAAGTGCATAAGCCCAGTCAGATCATTTCAGATCCCAGTATGGCACCAGGTGCCAGTCATGCCTCCCAAGGTGGGGCATGACAATTTTATATTTATACTTTATATTTTTACATATATGTTTGAATTCTTATATATTATTATATTTTATGTTCTTATATATATATATATATATATATATATATATATATGTATGTATATATATATATATATATGTATGTATATATATTTTGATCATTAAAGTTTAATTTTTCGCAATATACAAAAGTTCATGCTAATACTTTTCAATAATGATATTAAATAGTGAAAAGAATATTTACAAGACTAGATTTGTTACGTCATAAACAGACGTATTAATAGTGTAAATTCTAATTTTGTATAAGTAAACAACACTATAGTTTAAGAATGCAATAGTCAATTTTCTATTGTTATTTCTTCAAATAATTTTATTTCATTTGAGATGCAATACAATCTTCCGACGGGACAATCTTTGGTAATTTTTATAGATTTGATCAACTAATATAATATTCAATATATACATAATATTTTACTCCTATTTATTTAATATAATACAGTCTCTTAGAAATATTAATTGAACTTTTTATCCTTCATTAAACGACTCTACAATAGACAAAATTGTTATTTACTATTTTTTTAAAAGTAATTATTATTTAATAATTATCCTAATATTTAGGACTTTAAAATTTATTAACATTATAACTATTAAATTATTGTTAATTTGTAAAAGGTAAGAACTCCTAATATTTAGTATTTTAAAATTGACTAAAACTTTACTTCTTAACTCTTTCTTTATTTGAACTATATTAAACTAACTAATCATCCATCACATTTTCATGCACCAATGTCTGATGGCCACGTGTCAAAATGCCACAATCTTTTTTTAAAAAAAATATATGTTTTATAAATAAATTAAAAAACAAACTTTCCAACCCCCACCCCACCCCCACTGTCTTCTTCCCTTTCCTTAACCTTCTTCATCACACTCCCCCCATTTTATGCTATATCTTTTCTTGAAATTATATGTAGCGTATTTATTTTTTTTCATCTCGAAATTGATAGAAAGAATTTGACCCTTTAATTAATCCACTAGTAACTGAAGCCACTATAACTAACCATCAATATTTTGTCATTTCTTTATTGCCGGAAAATACTTTTTCACCGAAAAAATGGTGGGTAATGGTGAACATCTCCCTTCTCCATTTTATGTTATATCTTTTCTTGAAATTATATGTATTAATATTTATTTTTTACATATCCAAATTGATTGAAAGAATTTGACCATTTAGTTACTCCACCATTAACTGAACCAACCATGGTTAACCATCAATATTTTGCCATTTCTTTGTCACCGGAAAAAATGATGGCTCATACCTGATGGTGAACATCTCCCTCTCCAATTTTTTTTTTCACTTTTTATTATCTCCTCATCATCTTTATCAGAAAATAAGTACCGATGTTGATGAAATCAACCACCAATGTTGTAATGAAAAAGAAGAGAGAAACAGAAGAAAGAAAAAGAAAAGAAAAAGAAAAAGAGAAAAAATGAGAAAAATAATGAAAAAATATATATTATATAAAAAGAAACTTATAAAATAAAATTATAACTACTTTTTTTGGTTTCTCACGCTCTTTAAGAGAGTGCATACACTCTTTATGCCAGGTGGCCGAAAAAGTATATAATAATATCAATTCAAAGTTGTTTATGGGGGTAATAAGACCTCCGCAAAGTTTAAGTGTCTTCTTAAAATAAAGGTCTTAGTTCAAGGAGGTAATGATGTATTCTCTCTTGTTTCAATTAATCAAATGTTCTTGTTATTCACTCTCTTTAGTTAAATCTATATTATTTCAATTTCAATTTATGTGAAAGAGTTTGACTAGACACATAGATTAAGAGAGAGAAAACAAAAAAATTGAGCCAAAAACATCTTATAAAGGGTAAAACGAAAAGTTTAAATTTAAGTTATTACTAAATAGTTAAAGTATGAAGCTTTGTAGCAAAAAATTATTCATCTTTTTTACCTTTTAAAAAATAGAAACACATTAGACAAAATAATTATTTAGTTATTTTTTTTCATCTTTGAGATTTTAAAATTAACTAAATTTTATGTATTAAATCTTTTTCTTATTTAAAATATGTAAAAAATAATTAATATTTATATATATACATATAATGCATGCATTTAAGTGCTTATTTAAAAGTGAACAAACTTTTTACCTTTAAATCAAATACTATTTCTAGGACAATTTTATTGATTGAAACAAGTATTAGAATAAACCAAAAAAAGAACTACTAAATTAATCAAACTATTAAACATAATCACTTATCAATTAGAAATTCATAAATTTTTTTAAGTTTTTATATTATTACAGAAACACATCTTTTAAAAGTATTTATGCTATTTTTATAAATTGGTTCTTATTAATATAAGGGACACGCTTATGCTTAGACTAGTATTTAACAAATATGTGTCTTATAAATAATATTAAATTAGGTATTTAAGATATATTGTCTCTGAAATATTTTTAGTTAATTATAAATGATATATGTTGACTAATATTATTTAAAAAAAATTGATACATATTTTCAAAGTAATAATATTTTTAGTTAATTATAAAAACTAAAAGTCATATTTTTAAAGAATATTATTGAATGCATGTTTGATAAAAATAGTAATATTATAAATATAATTTCATAAATTATTCAAATATTTGACAAAAAAAAATCTATCAGTTCTAACTAAAAATTGAATTGCATGAAATGTGAATTAACGAGTCAATACTACTATAGCAAATAAATTTGAATAGAAAAATATAACATCACTTCAAAATTAAGAAAAAAGTTAACATAATACTCTTATGTCAAATTCCGACATAACTTTAAATAAGTTCTACTATAATTTAAGTAGATATAATTCAAAAAAAATAAGAAAAACATAAAGTCTATAACATCATTCAACAATGAAATTCTACTTTAATTTAAAAATTAGAATAATATTTATGTTAAATAAAGAAATTAAAACAAGAGAAATAAAAAATACGAGCAATTACATGAAATCACAAAAAGTAAAAGTCGAGAAATGAGAAGAAAGGAAATGAAAGATAAATAATGCAAAACAAAAAATATTTTAAGAATTAAAAATAATAATTAAAATATAAAAAAATTAAAATGATAGATCTAGAAATTAAAAAATAAATAAAATAAAGATATATCTTAAAATATAACCTTGTAATTACCTGTAATTTTCACCTTCCCTGTTGAATTGAAGAGAGTAATTACTCCCTCCTAATTACACTCAATTATCTACTAACTATGTAGTTATGTGGCTAAATAAACAGGCCAAACTATATAATTATGCTTAAATTTTAATAGGTCATTCGCATAAATATCTTTATTTTTAAATGATCTTTAATTTTTATCCTTAAAATTAATAATCTTTAATTTTTACCCTTTTGCCATTTTAAGTAATAAAAAATAATCAAAAATACCTTAACAGTCACACCTATAGCCTCACTCTTCGTGCCTGATAGCTGCTCCCTCACATTGCGGTAAATGCCCATTCAAGAGGTTCATCGAGATTGGAAAGGGTCGCCCTTGTCAACTACGAGAAGGATTACGGAAAGATTGTCGTCATCGTCGATGTCACTGACCAAAATAGGGCTCTTGTTGATGCCCCGGACATGGTGAGAAGCTAGATGATTTTTAAGAGACTTTCACTCACAAATATCAAAATTGACATTAGTAGAATTCCAAAGAAGAAGACTCCCGTTGCTGCTATGGAGGCTGTTGACGTGAAGAACAAATGGGAGAGCAGTTCCAGCTATGGAGGTTATTGACGTGAATGTTGCTTCTTTTTTTTAAAAAAAGAAAATAGCAAAAATAAAAAGTCGCAAGGCATAAGTTTTTTCGCAATTTAACTGACTGGCTTGGGGCATGTTTGACACTTAATTCAAGAAACGAACGGGTTATATCTTGGCTGTAAGTACAGCCCCTGGCCAACAAGGCCACATGTAAAAGAAGATAGTTAACCACAACAACGCAATATCAAGGAATCTATGCGGGTCGACAAGACCAACATGCTGTCTAGTTATAACTGAAAAGTAAATCAGGAACTAAGCTACGTTATGGCCGACAAGGCCGCCAACTAACAGCTAAACAAGGCCCGACATGACCAACACAGGAAATAAAGCATACACGGGCCTCACACGGCCAACAACAACTAGCCACAGGAAATGTACAACAGTCTGCAAGCCTCTAGGAGTGATATAATGATCGAGACAGAGCCCCGATCTACCCAAAATTATACATCAAAAGTACAAACCTCTACTAACTTTCAACTTCGAAGAGGGAAGGAGCTGAATAAACTACTGACTTCAGCTGGAGGCTAGGAACGTCCTGAACCGCGTGTATCTGCACCTGCAGGCAAATGATGCAGCGCCCCGGATGGGCGTCAGTACAACATGTATCAAATATGTAAGGCAGAAAGATAATAACTAACTGAAAGCTGGTAAAACTGTAGTAACTAAAGAAAGAGAGTAAGGATTTAACCTGAGTACCTTCACTATCTGAATTATCTAAACTACAAGTCTATATAAGCAAACAAAAACCTAACCGGGTCCCCATAAGCCTGGAAGGTAACAACACAGAAGAACCTACCTGGGCCCCATAAGCCCCGACAGTACAAACAAGGTCCACTCTTACTACCTGAGTACTAAGGATGATGTGTACTGTAACTTGGGATCAGTTAGTCAAATAATCCATGTAAAAAATATCTATTATCATATTATCGCGAGTGTGTTACGCTTTTCTATTATTTTTGTTGATTGTCAAAAAAGTGTCAAAATGATACAACGAACTTTTACTTGAGGTGTTTAAAATGGACAAAATCTACTTTTAAGTGTCTAATTAAAAGTTGGTGCCAACATAAAGGGGCCACTGGTGGATTCCGCCCTTAATAGATGTGATAGTGTTTGACTTGACATAATTAAAGATAACTTTAAAAATTTTTGATTTAAAATAAATCGTAAATTTTTATAATTATAAATTATTTTTATAAAAATAAAATTAAAAAATTAGAAATACAAAAAGACCTCATTTTTCTTTACTCTAATAAAAACAAAATATCATCACCTGAATTAGAAATGAATTCTAAGTTCAGTTTATAGTAAGGCTAAGGCTGGCAAGAGAACCGGATCCGATCCGGTCCGGTCGCGATACTGGTAAGAGTCGATTCCTATAGGTCTGGTATATAGCGGTAGAGGGGTATCGGGAGGGGAATCGGTGCAGAAAGGGGATATTTACCGGTTGACCCGGTAGCGGTAGACCCGATTCCGGTATCGGTTAACGGTCAAATTTTTTTTAAAAAAAATTGATAGTGACAGTAGGAGTCGTTTGGCAATGGACAGTGGGGCCCACCAATGGCTCCTAACAGCTATCCCCCCCCCCCCCCAACAAACACCCCCTACTCCCCTAACACCTCTACACTATAAATATATCCCATATTCATCCTATTTTTCTTACAAAATCTTCAATTCTCTCTATTATTTTCTCAAAGACTCAAACTCACAAATTCTCTCTAGTTTCTTCTCTCTAATATTTTAATTTTATATTTTATGGTATTAGCTAATTGGAGTTAGGAGATTTTTTTTGAAGCCATTTGCAAGCTTCAATTGGCATCTCTCAATTCCGACTTTAAACGTTTGCGTTTTTACGCAAACGTTCGGTACATTCGTTCCAACTTTAATCTCCTTATTTATTTACTAATAATTTTTTTTGTTGTTATATTTATAATTTTATATTGCTTGTTAATTTGTTGTTTATTTTTTATTTATTTAATATATTTATTTACTTATTTTATATTTTAAATACGGATGCCGGTAAACAAAGTAGAGGTAAAAGAATTATGGGTGCTACTAATAAGGGACGTGGAAATAGTTCTAGATCATTACCACCACCGCCACCGTCTAAATTTAGTAATGTAGATGAAACTTATGTTGATGAAACTTAATTACCACGTCAACAACCTTATGATGTTAATTCTACTACTCAATTAGACCATGATACCATTGATTGAATTTATACTAATTTTGAAGAAGACTTAGAGGATTCTCAAGAGGTACAAGAAGAAGAGTAAGAGGAGACCCCTATGTCTACTAGTCCAGTTACAGAATTACCTACATTTACTAGGGCCACTAGGGCCGAATGTCCTAAAAGGTTATTAGTTTGGCAATTTATGGAGCAAAATAGTGAAAAAACTATTGCTACTTGTTTAAAATGTAAGAAAGTATTAAAACATTTGATTGGGGAATCAAAAGGTGGGACGAGGTTGCTAACTAAACATTTGAGATCGTGTGATAAAAAATTTAATCACCTAAAAGCTGTTGTTAAAATTAAAAAAAATGGTATATCTTTGCCTGAAAGATCTATAAGAGTAGGAGGGTTAAACAAAATATCATCACCTGAATTAGAAATGAATTCTAAGTTCGGTTTATAGTATTGTCCTCGTCCCACATTTATGATATCTACTCCCTCGTGTCTATTTTCGTTGCCGTGCTCGTTCTAAATAACTGATGTAAAATAATTATTTTTTTAAGATATAATTAATAATTATTTTCAAATTTTATTCTTACTTTAAAAAGTATGAAGAAATTAATATGATGAAAAAAGAAATAATAAATAAAAATTATTTAGTTAAATTATTTTTTAAATTTATGTTTTATTAATAAACGTGCAAGAGAAAAATATAATAAAAGAAAGTATTTCGTGTTCGGTTTTTATCCAATTTTAGGCCACCCATTTGGACAAGAAAAAACGTGCAGAGACAACGTACGTACCATCAATATTTATTGACCTCACAAGCAATAATATAATTGAGGAGAGAACGTAGAACTAATATCAATATGGCCATGGAAGCACATACAGGTGAACTCGAAGTTAACTACAAGAAAGTTCCTTCTGTCCAGGAAATGGCGAAGAAGAAACTCGTGACAATTCCGTCGCGATATGTACGCGACGATCAGGACCGTTCGATCGCATCATCAAATAATATACAAGTTCCAGTCGTTGATATGCAACGATTGATCAACGCTAGTGATCATGACTCCATGAATCTCGAGCTTCAGAAGTTGCACTTTGCAGCCAAAGAATGGGGTTTCTTTCAGGTACTTTATAATTTTGTCATATTTTATTATTTTCTCCTTTCTAGTTTATTCTTTTTACTTTCTTTTTTGGTCCGTTAAAGAAAAAAGTCTCTTTCATTTGTTTGACAATTTTTTAATTTCAACTTTACACACGGTATGTTTAATATCATAAGATTAAAAGTTCAACTTATCTTTTATTTAAGATTACAAGATTTAAATTTTTTTATTTTTTAAAATTTCGTGTCAAATCAAAATTAAATAAACAAATTAAAGTGGGAGGAGTATTATAATGAGTTAATTCATTGCTTAAAATTGTCGGTGAACTAATATTTGAAATAGGTGAATAGAAATATAATAGCAAAGGTTAAGTAATTTTTCTGGACTAAATTTTATAGATGGTCATTCTGTTTTATTTATTACTCAAAAGTTATATGGTTAGTTTTATTACACAAGAATTTTTTAATTTTATCTCATACTTTATAAAAGTAACTTTAATAAATTTGATTAAAATTCAAACTTAAAGTGTGAGAAATTTTTTTTAAAATATTTCTTATATTTGAGGATTGGTTCAATCTAGATCCTTAAATATACTTTTTGTGAGTAGATTAAGTTTAAATTTACTCATAAAAGAGGAAATAGTGTCTTTATTCATTTATTTCTCAATAGTTTGATGATTATTTAAGCAATGAACTCTTTTATCAAATAAAAGTGAGCTCATTTCAGTTTAAATTTTTAAATAAGATTATCACATACTTCAATAAGATATCAGATCATGAGACAAATTTTTGGGTTCAAATCTTAAGCCTTTTTTTTTTTTAAAAAAAAGAAAGAAATTCATGTAAGCCGTTAATATGCATATATATATATATATATAATTATCATTAACAAGCTCAAGTACATTTTGCAGTTGATTAATCATGGAGTTAGTTGTTCAGTGGTGGAGAAGATGAAAGATGAGACTCAAAAATTCTTCGATCTGCCTTTGGAAGAGAAGAACAAGTTTGAACAATCACCAGGGGATACTGATGGATTTGGACAACTCTTCGTCGTCTCTGAAGAACAAAAGCTTGACTGGGGAGACCTCTTTTACTTGAAGATCTCACCTCCACATTTGCGGATGCCTATATTTTCCAAGCTTTACCTTTCACTTAGGTACGTAATTTATCTAAAGTCGTCCCTTTTGTATTAAACACTAAAAAATAAGTAAGAGGATCACTCTGAATACTAAGTGTTTTGTAAGATGGAAGTAGAATTGTCTATTCCTTCCGTTCTTGTCTTATTTTTCTTTTTAATTCGTTTAACAAAAAAAATGTTTCAACCTAATTTTGTATCTCATATTACTGAAATATATATATACTCCCTCCATCCCGATCTTTTGTGGTCTTAAATTCAAAAGTCTCTGCTTAATTCCTCAAATTCCATGCTCAATGTAATAAGACACTTAAATTGAAATGAAGAAAGTAATGTAGTATATTATAAGTGGAACATAATTAAATGTTGTTCTTATCAAATTGAGGATCTAGCTATAGGTGGTTCAGTCGTTCAGAGCTCAACTAAACTTATTACATTATATACTTATGGTTCGAAATATGTATACATATTTAAAAGAGTGAAGGCTAAAAAACACATTTAAAATATTATAGTATTTTGAGTTTTACACCTGAATTATTAGGTGCATGGGTTTTCTACTTGAAGTTTCACCAAATGTTTATTGAACGGTTTTTTGAGTTTTATATCTGAATTATAAAGTGCATGAGTTTTCTACCTAAATTATCACCAAATATTTATCGAAACACACCTCAACTATTAATTGCTCACTTTTATTCCTACCTGAACGATGGTGATATTTTAAGCAGTAAAAGTGAGCATTTGATAGTTGAGGTGTGTTTTGATAAACATTTGGTGATAGTTCAGGTTGGAAAAGTAGACATATTGATAGTTCGGATAGAAAAACTCAAAAAACCTAAATACTTTGGGTATGTTGTCGATCCTTTCAATTTTATTTTATTTAAAAAGGCATATATGTTTTCCTTCAATCTTAATTTATGTAAGGTTATTATTGGGATTTGATTTTAGAGAGACAATTGAAGAGTACTCAGAAGAAGTAAAGGAGCTAAGCATGAAAGTTTTGAAACAGTTGGGGAAAGCTGTGGGGATTGAAGAAGAAGAAATGAAGAGTCTTTTTGAAGAAGGGATGCAATCAATGAGGATGAATTACTATCCACCATGTCCACAACCCGAGCTTGTGATGGGCGTTTGCCCTCACTCTGATGCCTGTGCCTTAACAATCCTTCTTCAAGTCAATGAAACTGAAGGACTCCAAATTAGAAAAGATGGAATTTGGATTCCCATTGTACCCCTCCCTAATGCCTTCATAGTTAATGTTGGAGATGCCTTTGAGGTACATTTATTTATAGTTTTCTCTTTAAACATGACATTGACATTTTGTTTTTAATCTACGTTTATAATATTACGTCATTAAGGTGAAAATAGAGATTCTAGATAATAGTTTGGACATCAATTTTGTGATTTAATTTTAAAAGAAAATAATATTTGAAGTTTAGTTGCAAAAAGATATTTGAAATTCTGTGACAGAAAAATTACATGAAAAACATAGTCATACCAGCTTTTCCAACTTTTCTTTTTTGGGATCCCTGTTTTTCAGACTTTAAAAAATAATGTTGAAATTTAAAAAATATATTATCACATATAAAAAAAGATATTCTTTTTAAACAGATTTTGAAAAAATAAAATACATCTTAATTAAAACAGATAGGGCTTTTTTGGTTGGAAAACAAGTTACGTCGGAATAAATTATTCCGAGATTATTATTCCACTCTCAATGTGAGATAAAAAAAATAACGTTATAATTTTGGATAAATTTTTTCAGGACTTTGTCTCAATCAAATATGAGATAAACGCATTTTAAAATTAATCCGAAAACTATTTATCCTTATACCAAACGTATCCTAGAATATTAATACTCTATCCATCCTATTTTATGTGAAATGTTTGATTGAGCGTAAAATTTGAAAAAGAAAGAAAGTTGTGTTGGGACAGCGGAACAACAATAAACACACACACACAAAAATTAACTGCGAGAAAATAGAGAAAAACGGAACACAAAGCGACACACAAGAATTTACGTGGTTCGGTCTCGCGACCTAGTCCACAGCTGCAACTGGGAGGAATTTTATTGCTCTCTCTTGTGGTGTATAGATTACAAGTACAAGCTATCTATTTATAGAAATAGATTCGGGCTATTAAGAATTCTAACGGTCATAAGTCGAAATTCTAACGGTCATAAGTCGGAATTCTAATAGTCATAAGTCGAAATTCTAACAGTCATAAGTCGGCTTAATCATGTCTCCACAAGCCCAACAATCTCCCACTTGGAGGCATGATAATCTTCAACTGCCATCCACTGTGAGCACTTGTAACGTCTAGTAATCTCTTCCTCATCTTCCTGGTTGCAGCGGCCTTTTCATCAGTTAACCTGAAGGCCCGTTGAAGCTTCCCCAAGCTCCAACATCAGTCACGGCTAAAACTGCCCCTGACTCGTCCTCTGTCCCTACCGACTCCCACTTGCACGAACTGCCAAATCCTGGGACACTCTGGGAACAAATGACACTCTCCATAGTTAGCAGGTAATCATCCGGAGAGACTTTGACAGCTGGAACACTGGTTCTCTTAACCCACTGTCTGGTGACTTTGGCTGAAGCTTTAACTGGCTGACTGTCGGTGCTCCCACTGCCACGAAAATCCCTGACTGGTTTACCTGAACCTTTCCAAGCACGTTCAACCTGAATCTGACCTGTGGCTCTGGGTTTATTTCCTGCAAAACGAACCTTCTTCTGCCCACGAGACTCTGTGAACCGGATTTTGTTTCTCTTCTGATCTGGGACAGTCACTCCCTCAGACGGTAAATAGACCATATACAACGAACTCCATTTCTTTCCCCGAGCTATGACCAAGTTCCCCTTTATCACCTTCCACTGCCCGTTTCCGAACTTAACATCGTGTCCCTCATCATCCAACTGCCCAACAGAAATCAACCGTTTCTTCAAGCTTGGAATCACTCGGACATCCTTTAAAGTCCACGGATCGACTGAAGTTTTCAGAATCATGTCACCCATGCCCGTTACATTAAGAACTTTATTGTTCGCTAGTCTTACCTTTCCAAAATCCCCTTCTTTCAGATTCTGCAATGCTCCACTGCTGTGGGTAGCATGAAATGAAGCACCAGAATCCATGACCCAGGAATCCACATTGCTCTCCACGCTACATACCAAGAGATCATTATGAGCGTTGTCTACTGCAATGTTAACTTGTTTATTATTCGGGCATTGATTCCTGAAATGCCCCACCTCCTGGCACGTCCAACACGTTACACCTGAGCGATCATGAGTCTTCGACTGACTCCTCCTTCTGTTTCTGCTCCCACTACCTCTGCTATTTCTCCTGCCTCTGCTGACATTTAGCAATTCACTCGATGATTCCCCAGAACTCCTTCTTCTGACATCCTCGCCTAGAATGAGATCACGAATCTTTTCAAAAGTGAATCCATCGGGTCCTGCTGAACTGGTAACTGCTGTAACCGTTCCGGACCAACTGTCAGGTAATGACGATAGCAGTAGTAAGGCTTGAACTTCATCATCGAACTTAATGCCCACTGACGTAATTCTGGCTAAGATCGAATTCATTGTATTGATGTGCTCGGTAACTGAACCGCCTTCCTTCATTTTTATGTTCACCAATTCTCTAATCAGAAAGACCTTGTTTGCTGCAGATGGCTTCTCGTACATGTTAGACAGCGCTTCCATGACACCTTTCGCTGTCTTCTCCTTCAGAATGTTAAACGCAACATTCTTGGTCAACGAGAGTCGGATAACCGCCATGGCTTTCCGATCCAAACCTGCCCACTCTGCATCAGGCATCTTTTCCGGCTTGTCACCCAATACCATGTCTAACTCCTTCTGAACCAGCAAATCCTCAATTTGCATTTTCCACCAACTGAAATCTGCACCATCAAACTTTTCAATTCGATATTTTCCATCTTCTGCCATCTCTAACGACTAGATGAGGTACCCGGTACAACTGATCTCATGTCTTGGTAATTTCAAAAGAAAAATTGACAAAGCCAATACGCACCAACAAAGTTAACTCGGACCACCAACAAAAAAAGACCAATTGGAAAAACTTTTCTGCCGAATTTTTTTTTTCTCCGGCGAAACAATAATTTTCCGATGAAGCAGTATCTGCCGGTTTCTTTTCCGGCGACTGCTTCTCGATCTGCTCGTCGGTGGATGCTGTCTCTCTGGTCGGCGACTGCTACTCTTCTCCGCTAGCAGATCTGCTGCCCTTTTTTTTTTCCTTCTCCGAAAAAATTTTTTTTGGTGACTCTCGCTAATTTTCTGTGTGTTATAGCCTCGCTCTGATACCAATTGTTGGGACAGCGGAACAACAATGAACACACACACACAAATTAACTACGAGAAAATAGAGAAAAACGGAACACAAAGCGACACACAAGAATTTACGTGGTTCGGTCTCGCGGCCTAGTTCATAGCTGCAACTGGGAGGAATTTTATTGCTCTCTCTTGTGGTGTATAGATCACAAGTACAAGCTATCTTTTTATAGAAATAGATTCGGACTATTAAGAATTCTAACGGTCATAAGTCGGAATTCTAACAGTCATAAGTCGGCTTAATCATGTCTCCACAAGCCCAACAAGTTGTTGGAAATTTGTTTTAATTGACTAACTCTTTGTAAGCTATATGTATCTAAACCTCTTTATCTCTTTTGTTCTTTTTTTCTTTTTTGGGCTAGATTTTCACAAATGGAATTTATAAGAGCATAGAGCATAGATCAGTGGTGAGCTCAGAAAAAGAAAGGATTTCAGTAGCAACATTTCAGAGTGCAAGATTGGATGGTGAATTAGGTCCAGCTAATAGCCTTGTTTCTGCTCATAATCCACCATTATTCAACAAAATGGGTGTCACTGAATATTTTAGAGGATATTTCACTCGTGAACTTGTCGGGAAATCACATGTGGACACCATGAGAATCACCACTACTGAAGATGGTTTAAAGAATGTTAATTAACTTGTATTTGTATTATGTAATGGTACGTAATTAGTAAATCCTTTGATTATGAAAGGATTACAACAAAATAAATTAATAACCCTTGTTATCTGTTGGATACCGAAAATGTATAAGTTAGGGGTGCAAATTGCAAAAACGTTGAAGCTTATTTTGGCTAAAAGTTACTGCACTATTGATCTCCCTTAGACTTTCTGGTTTGGTCAACCTATCAAAAACTTTTAAGAAGTGTTTTTGTTAAAAGATTTCCGAAAAAAAAAATATATATTTAATAGAAATAATTTGTATTTGACCAATTCGCTAGAGAAGTGTTTTTTTTCAGTAATCTTTATTTAATAAATAGATTGTGTTTGCCTAATCATTTAAAAAAATATTGTTGCTAATAATACGAAGATTGAAATAACAAAAGACAAAAATATCGTCACTACTTCAAGCTTAAAATCTTACTTATTTCTAATGTCTCATTAGTTTTTATTAAACTTAAGACGTTTGAATCTCAATACATATTTAAATATTATTGTAAAATATAGATATCTGAATCTAAATAAATATCTACATTGTCAAGATATTATATTAAGATCTGAATATTAAGTAATTTAGAATGTTTTCTTTACACTTGAGTGCATAAAATTTATTTTTATTTAAAATTAAAAAATATAAAATTCAATAAAAGTACTAAATTATCTAATACTATATATTAACAAATATTTTAAAGAAAAACATATGGTGGCTGGTGGAAGTAGTGGTCTACGATGGTGGATGTAAATGCCGATTAGGGATGATGTTGAGTGATGGTGGTAGGTAGATAGTAGCCCTTGGTAATGGTGACTGGCAATAGAGATTGATGGAGGTAGTTGATGATAACGGCTAATAGTTGGTACATGATAGTGATAGCTGTTGGTGATAAATAATTAACGATAATAATTCGCGATATATAACATAGTGATGGATTGATAGCAATTGTAAATAATGATTAGCAACAGTTTGTTATAGTGATTGACAATAAGAATTGTTATTATTGGTGATAAGTGATAACACGTAATTAATATATATATAAAGGAGACTTAGAGACATGCTTGTGTGGCATATCTCTAAGGTCCCCATTCATTTTTTTTTTGCATTTTCATGAATAGTTGTATAAATTTTATTTTTCTATATAATGTTTTCATATTTCAGACGTTATTAGTGTTCCTTTCAGCTTCTGCATTAATAATATATTTATGCTGCATTTTGACATTCTTAGTGCACTTTATAAAAACAAGCAAAATGTGAAATTAAATCAGTTCATCACATTATAATTTTATTTCTCTGCCAGAAATTTTATTTTTCCCGTGAAACTTACTGCTCTTTTTATTTGTTCTCTTTTTTTTTCAAGTATAAGTTACAACACAACAAATAGGTAAGTCAAAATTTCTAGTTATTGGGAGAACTTAAAAATCACTACTATTTAGATGTTGAATTACTTTATTATCTTATTTTATTTTATTTTATTTTTTTAAAAAAAGCAAAAATTCACTGTTTATCAAATTTTATTGTCAATGCATTAGTATGACTCTTATCGCTTGCAGCTGCTCTTTCTTTAATTTTTCAAGACTTGTATGGTTGTACTCTTATTATCATTTTTTTTATTAGCTCCTTTCACATTATATGAAACAATTATAATTAAGATATGGTCTTATTAGATAAATAATTTTGATTTATTCTTTTTTGTTTTCATCAAAATCTCTTCTCTCAATCTTAAATTATTAAGTGTTACTGTTTTATTGGCATATATTAACTATTACTCTTCCTTCTAATTTACAGATGAAAGAACTCATAGGTTTGAGTCAGATAAAAATCATATATACGTGAAAAAAATATTTAAATTTATTAATTATTTGATATCAACATCTCTCTCACAATTAACTACTATTTCTTTGTAGATCTATACCATGATTTCAATAATGACTACTAGTCATTCTTAAGAAGACATATGTTGATAGAAATTATACAACTTTTAGCAAATACTACTCTCATTCGATAACTTCTTGATAGCAAAAATATAAATATATATTGTATACAGATTAAAAAAATAAATTAACAAAGATTTAAAAAATTAAAATACAAAGAAGTTTGAGCCATTCAAACGGCCATAAATAAAAAACTTATATTTAATAAGGTCATTATCTCATAAGGCCATTAATATTCTTATTAAATGTATATCAAAGCTCAGTAATATCTGTGAGAAGTCAAAAAGATGTAATAATTATCCTTTCTAATATTTTCAATAATAAATTGTAATTAGTACAACAAAAAATTCATTTTAGCCCTTCAAAAAAGTCATTAGACAATCACTTGAATTATTGATAAATTATCTCAGTTATAAAAGAATATGATTAGCTTAGATAAATGAGTTTTAAATCAATATTATCTATTCGTATACCAGTACAAAATTTATTTTCATCAAGTTTCATCCTGTCTCACAAACTTTATTTAGATTAGTAGAGAGAAAACGATGGACGATAATATAAGAACTTTCCTGAAAACTATAGCAGAAGATATACCATTAAAGTTTAAAATAAATATCTACATTGTCAAGATATTATATTAAGATCTGAATATTAAATAATTTAGAATAATTTTTTTTTACACTCGAGTGCATAAAATTTATTTTTATTTAAAATTATAAAATATAAAATTCAACAAAAATACTAAATTAATCTAATACTATATATTAATAAAATATCTTTTAAAAAAATATATGGTAGTTGGTGGAAGTAGTGGTGGATGTAAATGCTGATTAGGGATGATGTTGGGTGATGGTAGTATGTAGATAGTAGTCCGTGGTAATGGTGATTGGCAATAGAGATTGATGGAGGTAATTGATGATAACGGTTGATAGTTGGTAGATGATAGTGATAGCTAATTGTGATAAATAATTAACGATAATAATCGGCGATATATAGCATAGTGATGGATTGATAGCGATGGTAAATGATGATTAGCAACAGTTTGTTATAGTGATTTACAGTAAGAATTGTTATTATTGGTGATAAGTGATAACACTTAATTAGTAATAACAGGCGATAATGACAATCTATATATATAATAAGGAAGGTTTAAAAAAAATGATGTGGCACCTCTCTATGCTCAAAAAAAACATTTATCTTTTTTCTCTCTTTTTTGATATTTTATCATTTTCTTCAATCATTTTATTTTGTAAAATTATTTTCTTAACTCATACCTTTTCAATTACATAAATTCTATTATTAATTAATATTAATAATAATCATAACTCTCAAACTTTTCATATTCATAACCATCAATTATTTAAGATACAAGTTTATGATACTTTAAAATCACACTAATAGAAATTTATTTTGATCTATATATAAAACAGAAATAAATTTATAAACAATTATAAACTTATGGCGTAATTATATCTTAAAAAAGAATTATATACACCTAATTTAATATAATAGATGGTTAGATCGTGAATCCTTTAATAATAATAAAAATATAATATTTGGTTGAAAGAGCAATTAAATCTATAACTATATATAATTAGTGCTACTTAAACTCCACAAATATTTCACGATTATTTTTATTGGATGGACAAGGAGGATGACAGAATTTTAATTTTCCGAGCTCGCTAAATTTATTATGCTATATATGTATAATTTATTGTTATTTATAAAGATGATACAAATTAAATAATATACATACATATATATATATATATATATATATATATATATATATGATACAAATTAAATAATATACATACATATATATATATATATATATATATATATATATATATATTAAGGTAGATATGAAAAAAATACACAAAATTATAAGAGCAATCATAGATAAAAGTGTTTATAAAAAATTATTTCTTTAAAAAAAATTACATTGATTTTTATACCTTATTAGCACGTGTTTTTTATATACTAAAAATATGAAAATAAAGAAGATAACCAATTATAAATAAAATTATTTATGAAGTTATTTCTTGGTGTTTAATATATTATAAATTATCATAAATATATGAAAAAATTTAATTAAGAAAAAATATTATTTTAAATTTTTTAAATAAAATTAATAGAAGGATAAAGGCAAACTAATTTGATTATTTTAAACAAGGATAATAATAGTTACTGATTTTTTTGGACGTATTAAATGAATAAAAGTAAGGAAAAAAAAAGATGAAGGATAGAATTACATAAGAAAATTATTTAAATGGAAAAATAGAAGAAAGAAAAAGAGTAGATAACTAAGAAATTAACCCAAAAAATTTTTTTTAAAAGCCAATAAAGTAACGAGGATACAATTAAATAAGTATCCTTTTATTTTATTTTTGATTTTCTCTTAATTAAATTTCTAAAGTTATTGAATAATTTTTTTATTAAAAACTATAAGAAAATATTAAAATGTGCAGATTAAAATTTTGCGCATTTGCCATATAAGTGACATGATTCTTGTAATATGATCTAAACTAAGGATGATCATTTATTTGATATTAAATTTTATTTTATATTTCTTATCAATTATGAAAATATAATTAAAATAATAATAGTACTGCAATTGAATAACAAATAAAAGATAAATTAATCAGTAACTAAAAATTAATTTTTTAATTAAAACTAATAATAATTATTATATAAATATATTTTAATTTTATTTAATCAATTATGTGAAGCACGCATAAATTCACTAGTAATTAATAATGATGGACGGTGATTATTAATCACGAATGACTGAAATTGGTTAACTTGTCATGATTTTCGTTTCTAGATGAACTTTCAATTGAGTTTGACTTTGCTCATGTGGGCACTCCAATATTAGTCAAGGTAAGGAAAGTGGAAGATTAGCTGGAGAAGAAATTAATTTTCAACAATTATATGACGATTTATCCAACAAAAATAATTCATACATGGTGATCCTTGCATTATTAATTCCCAAGTAACTAATTTTTATATAATTAATTCCTACATTATAAGTTTTGCATATATATATATATAATATATAACCAATTTCTGCAGAACTTAGTCCTCAAACCAAAATATTCTAAACATATTTTTTTGCTTGATAAGAAAAACTTAGCACTCACTATAACCGCACCAAATCTTGAATATGTTGTTGGTAAACTATAATCGAGTGAGCTTCACAAGGGAGCATGGTGTAACTAAGACACCACATCAGTAGAGACATATTTTAGGCTCGTTTGGTACGAAGACAAGTAATACAGGCATTAGTAATGTAGAGATTGCTAATATAAGGATTGTAATGCTGAAATAATTCTTTTTTTATCAAGGACTGTTTGATTCATTATGTAAAATACTAGATATACTATGTATTGTGTTTGGTTTAAAACTCTACAAACATTTTCTTTACAATTATACCTTTAAATTTTGGTATAAAGAAATATAGAAAGATGGATTGAGGGATAGTCTAATCATTTAGGGGTCTTGTCCATGTATTATTAAACCCAGCATAAACTATCCTGTTGTTTTCTCGGTATAAAATAATACACACTATGGTATATAAGTAATCCATATATTAAATATAATTAAATTAAATAGCGTAACTAAATAATTTATTGACTGAACTAAATTTTAATTCAAGAACTACCCCTACCAGATGTTACTATATTAGAGCCAAATGACATACAGCCTACCAAACTTGGCTCCTGACATCATGCGTTTGTGTAGTTTCCCCGCAAACTGATTTTTCTCTTTATAAATATGAATAACTAATGAATTACTCAATTTTTTAAATAAGATATCTGCAATTATTAATTAACGATGAATCAAATGAGCTGATTTTGTGTTTTCACAAATTTAAGCAATCAAACAATAAGGTAATATTCATGTCGTTTTCTCCCGCAGTAACCTACAAATTATATGTCACCATTATAATTTTTAAAATTAGAAATTACGTATCGTTTAAATTTATGAATAAAAATTTCTGCTCATTATAGTCATTTTTGAATCTCTTCTCGCACCTAAAATAAGACTTTTGTGGCCCGATCTTGATCAAATAAAATTACTCATCACCTTATGATGCACAACAGCAACAAAAAAATGTCATCACATACAGACGCAAATTGACTGTTGACATATTAGTAAGTTGAATAATTTTATAAACATTTTTCCATGTTTTATTTTCATTTAAATAAAATACTTCCTCAGTTTTAATTTATTTTATTTTAATTTAACTAAATATATAATTATAAATAAACTAACAGGATTATTCTTGAATTTTATGATCATAAATTAAAATATATATGATGTACTAAATTAAAACACTTTTGTATTTTGTAATTAAAACCTGTCATATAGAATATTAAGATTAAAAAACAATAAAACCTAAAAAGTGATATTAATTTATAAATAACCCCTCCCCCCTCCCCCCCCCCCAAAAAAAAATTGAGTAAGATGCCTGATTAACACAAGTAATACTTTTTAGGTGGACTGATATCAAATCTCCGTAAATGCACGTAAATTAAAATTTTCAGACAAACGCACTTACAATAAGGAGATTTCGTTGTAGTATATTTTCTTCTATTATATAGAAAGATGAAGATTTGGGAGATCAAGGACATATTTATCTTTTTATTTTATTCTAAAATTCTAGAGATGAACTAAGGGCATTTTTGTCTTTTAATTTCATTCTAAAATTTTAGAAAGATGAAGAGTTGATGGATCAATGTCATATTTGTCTTTTCACTCTATATTTATATCCTTATGGGCATAATTGTCTTTTCATCTCATTCTAGAATTCTAAAGATGAATCAAGGGCAATTTTATCTTTTCATTTTTTTCTAGAATTTTAGAAAAATGAAGAGTTTGATGAATCAAAGTTATATTTGTCTTTTCACTCTATATTTATATTTTTATATATTCTTATGATTTTTTATTTTGTACAGTTGGCCTATAAATTTCTAACACATGATTAAATATCTATCATAATTTTATTTTCCAATCTTTATTTATTTATTTTGTTTAATATTTTTAAAATATATTTAAATATATATATCCTCCAGTTCATCCCCACCATAACTTTTCAACATTCATCTTTTACCGGTTAAGTTTCAGTTTCTTCTATTCTTTTTCTTCATCAATTTTTTTTATTAAACTTATTTTAAAATAAATTATTTATTTTTCAAATAGTGTGTGTATATAATTTTTATGTAAAGTATAAAATTTTGATAAATATTATAAAGTGGTAGAGAATTCTTAGATACTAATAAGATCTTTAAAAAATTAAAATAAAAAAATATAATTTAAAAAAAAAGAAAAATAATACTACCTCTATTTCAATTAATTTGTCTTACTTTTCTTTTTAGTCCTTTTAAAAAGCGACTCTTTTCTATTTTGATAGCTCTTTAATTTTAACTTTCAATATGTCATATTAAGAATTAAAAGAGAATTTTAGTGCATTTTATATATCCTTAGTTTCATTTAAGACCAGAAGATCCAAATTATTTTTTTTTACTTTGTTAAATTTAGTGTCAAATTAAAATTAGACAAACATTTAAAGCGGATAAAATTAAAATCATGGCTCTAATATATCAGCTCTCATCACAGAGAAGCATGTTTATATTTTATATTTCAATTTTAAAATATTTATAAAATGTATAATTAGCAATAAATTATAAAATATTATATATATAAAAAATTTATTAGGCCCGAACGTCGCACGGGTTATATAGTCTCGTATATATGAGGTTAGGTGTGCCTCATCTTACTATATGTTTGTGGGTATATATTAGCATTAGAACAAGAGTATTAGTATTAGTTACTGGTGGTTATTTTATAATAATTAATTTAACGATGGAGGAAAATAATTTGGCGAGGCTAGGGGGATCTTTACCGGTGCCAAGTGTTCAAGAACTGGTTAAAGGCTCGCCGGAAAAAGTCCCGGCGCGTTACCTGAGAGATGACCAACAACTTCCTCCTCCGATGATCAAATCTGATTATAATATCCCAATCATCAACATGGAAAGTTTGCTTCTTGGAAATGAATTGGAATTCAACAAGATGGATGCTGCTTGCAGACAATGGGGATTTTTCCAGGTTACTTTTTATTGTATAATTTTACACAAGTATCATTCCAGATGATATGGGCGATCATAATTTAGATCCGAATTTTTTTTCATATAATCATTTAATTATATTACTTTTAAGGTGCGATAGTAATATCGGGATTAACCAATATTTTGGAACAATTAACTGACAAAGATTTGCTCGCTTCTTCTGAAATTCTTCCCCCTCCCCCCCTCAATAAAAAGAAAAAATTTAATTGCATAGTCGAAAAAGAGATAAATATACTCCTTAACTTAGCAATTTAAAGTTAATATATCCTTCATTAAAAAAGTGGCACACATATACCTTCACTGTCTAACAAATATAGCATATTTACCCTCGTCATTTAATAAATAGATCATATTTACTCTTTTCGTTAACCCACTCACATTGGCTGAATTAAAAAAAAAAACTGGGTTTTCAATTTTGAGAATACCGCGTGGCTTTAAAAGATTACCTTATCTATTTTTTTTAGTTAGGTGGGGTCTAAGCCGAGTCTAGAGGCGTAAAAGAAAATGAATGAGGTAATCTTTTGAACCCACATGACATTTTTTTAAAATTAAAAACCAAATTTATAGGATGTCTTTTTCAATTCAGTAAATATGAATTTGTCAACAAAAGGATAAATATACTCTATTTGTTAGACGGAAAAAAAATAAAATATATATATATATATATACACACATACATGTATATATCACTTTTTTAACGAGGAATATATCAAACTCTAAATTGTAATATTAAAAGATATATGTATTTGTCCCTTTTCTCTTCCATGTATTGTGTATATAGTGTCGGTAATGTATGTGGTGCATAATTAATTGTTACAGCTGATAAATCATGGAGTGAGTGGGTCATTAATTGAGAAAGTGAAGAAGGACACTCAAGATTTCTTCAACCTCCCACTGGAACATAAAGAAATGTTGAAGCAAGTTGATGGTGATATGGATGGTTATGGACAAGCTTTTGTTGTTTCTGAGGACCAAAAACTTGATTGGGGTGATATGTTTTACTTGACAACTCTGCCTCCTCATTTGAGAAAACCACATATTTTCCCCCACCTCCCTCAACCATTCAGGTAATATAATATATTCCCCTGCCTAATAAATCTAATATTCGAAACTTACTAACTCGATTAATTTATATATATTTGCATAGCAGAAGCTCATTTTAACTCATACCTCTAGATATAAATATGTCATAATGTTTATATGGTTGTAAAATTTTGAAATTTGTGGTACCAAATATTTTATAGTAGTTTTATGGTTACACTGAGAAATGGTTTTCTAGCTCTCTTTATAAGTACTTCTTTCCTTTTATAATCTTTTTACAAGATATCTACATTTTTACACATAAAATATCATTACTTTTACACATAACAAATCTAAAAAAATTATTTATTTTTAATTTAAATTGTGAAAGGATAAAAATCTCATTTTCTCGGCTGCTAATGGGCCAACCCTAATGTTTTCCAACTTTAGGGACCACCCAAAATGCTACATTTAGTTTCCTCAAGCTACGATTTAGAAAATCAGTCTCAAATCTTCTTTTCCTTTAAAACAAGCACATGCAAGAAAAATGACTTTTCTTTTCTCTACTTTACTTTTTTAAACTCTATTTTTACGAATTAACTTTTTTTTTTTCTGGCAGTTCTTCTATTTTCTTTGAAAAAATTTGATTAGATTAATTTCCACGGGAAAGTCAACCTTCATTCACAGCGAAAGAATTTTACATCATAATATAAGTGAAAAGTGATATTAGTAACCTGAAAAATAAGACAGGTTATCTGCTACACATATTAAGATTTATGTCGCTCAAATTCTTTAAAAATGTTAATAGGTCGAATTTTTGAAGTATTCGACATGAGAGGCGGTTGCATTATTTTAAAAAGGTAATGTAGGATAAATATACCGATTAGAGTGTTTGTTAAATTTGACAAGATTCTATGTGAACCTGTGTGAACATTTGGAAGGAAGGTCATCTTTTTTTGGTATGAAATGTCAAAGTAATAAATTTGTAGTAAAAATTTTGGCAACCATTAAATGGTTTCACATATTTTAAGCTTGAAATTTACATACATGAGGATGTCATTTATGACATCAAGAAGAGCAATTCATTTCTATAAATAGGTAGCATTGGTTCATTTGTAACACACCTCTCACTTGCCTTCTCATCTTCTAAGGCTTTTGAGTCTTCTTTTTCTCTCTGGTAGTATTTCACTTGTATTCGTTCGGAGTGAAATACATTTGGGTTGGTTGTGTCCGAGGACTAGGCAAAAAATAAAATTTTTGTCAAACCTCGTAAATTTCTGGTGTGTTTTATTTATTTTTGTCTTATTTACTATTTATTAGCTGCATTTTGATATAATGATTGTGATTAATCACTCTATATATATTCGGCTTCTGCAACAATTGGTATCAGAGTCAAGGTTCTATCTGAATATGCTATGTGGTTACAGCATAGTCTAAACTTTCACATCAGAAAAGAATTACTCTGGTCGTCTGTACTATCAGATAACAAATAGTATTTGTAGAAGAAATGGAAGACAAGAAAAATAAAGAGTCCACATTGAGTGTCAGTAATATGTCGCTGGTATCTTCGTTTATGACAAAAGTTGTGTCAAATGCGAAATTTACAGTTGAAATTTTTGAAGGGTCAGGACATTTTGGGATCTGGCAAGACGAGATTCTTAATGTTTTTTTTCTAAAAGGGCTAGATATTGCCAAAAAAGAAAAGAAGCTAGACAGTATAGGGGAAGAAGATTGGAAGATTATCAACCGTGTTGCTTGTGGTACCATTTGATCTTACTTTGGAGGAGAACAGAAGTATCCATATACAAGGGAAATTTCTGTAAGTAAATTGTGCAATGCATTGGAGGATAAATTCTTGAAGAAAAACAGTCAAAATAAACTTTACATGAAAAAGAGATTGTTATGCTTCACATATGTTCCTGACACCACAATGAATGATCATATCACCAATTTTAATAAGTTAGCGACAGATTTGCAGAATATAAACGTGACTTTTAGTGATAGAGATATGACCCTAATGTTGTTAAGTTCACTTTCTAATGAGTACGAGCATCTCGAAACTACTCTACTTCTTGGGAATGATGAAGTATCTCTTAAAGAAGTTTGTTCCGCTTCGTATAGCTATGATCAAAGAAAAAGAGAAAAATGAAAGGGTGGAAAAGGAGAAGCATTGGTCATGAGGGGATGTTCTCAAAACCAGATAAGAACGAAGAAAGGAAGATCCAGACACAGCAAAGATGAATGCCTTTTGCCGAGAAAAGGGCACTAGAAGAAAGACTGCCCAAAGTTAAAAAACAAGGCCAAACCCAACAATGGGAAGGTTTTCATGGATCTAAATGTAGTTGATTGTAACGACTCTGATTTGTCACTAGTTACAATGGAGCCATTCAAATTATCTAACATATGGTTGATGGACTCAGCTTGTAGCTATCATATCCAAGCTTTCCAAGATCCTTGGTAAAAAAGTGTTTACTAAAATACTGTTTCAGGTCAATAATTCCTGTCCTCTCACTACCTGTAATCACAATATCATCAACATAGACGGCAAGGATTAGAGATCCACTTTGGATATGACGAAAAAATATTGAATGATCAACCTCAGTTTACTTCAGCCCATATACAGAAAGAACTTGACTAAATCGGGACTGGTTTGTTGATTTAGAAGAAGGAGAATGTGAAGTTATTAACACCGCAATAATCCTCTTATCGCATATGGTGTTGATTCAATCCAATTAAGAAATTATGATGAATTGAGCAGAATATTAGCAGATGTTTGATACGTACTACATATGAAGAAAAATCTCATTTCTGTAGAGGTCCTAGAGTCAAAGGGGTTAAAGTTATTATAGATAATGAGGTAGTGAGAATATGTTCCAGTACACTGGTGGTAATGAAGGCAATTCGAAAAAACAATAACATTTACCACTATCAAGGTAGTACAGTTACTGGGACAACAATATTAATATCCAGCAATGGCAATGAGGCAGAAATGACCATACTATGACATATGCGCTTGGAACATGCTGGAGGAAAATTCTTGAAAACTTTATCACATCAAGGATTGCTAAAAGGAGTAAAGACTTGTAACTTGAAATTTTGTAAGCATTGTATCTAGGGAAAACAAACAAAGGTTAAATTTGGAACAACTACCATAATATTAAAGTTATTCTGGATTATGTTCACTTTGATTTGGGGTGCTTTAAAACACTTTCATTAGGTGGGAAACACTATTTTGTAACCTTTTCTTGATGACTTTTCTCCAAGTGTGTGGGTGTATATAATGAAAACTAAAGATGAAGTGTTGGAAATTTTTCTCAAATGGAAGGTAATGATAGAGACTCAAACTGGTCGAAAGATCAAGTGCATAAACAATGACAAAGAATACAAAAATGATATTTTTAAGAAGATTTGTGAAGACAATGGCATCGTCAGACATTTCATCGTCAGAAATATACCACAACAATGGAGTGGTAGAATGCATGAACCGTACTTTGCTGGAGAAGGTTCGGTGTATGTTGTCTAATGCTGGCTTGGGCAAAGAATTTTGAACTAAGGCAATCACATATACATGCCACCTCATTAATCATTTATCATCTGTCGCTGTTGGTGGCAAAACACTATTAGAGAAATGGCATGAAAAACCTGCTGAAGATTATAGTTCTTTGTATGTATTTGATTCAATTGCATATTATCATGTGAGAAAGTCAAAAATGGATCGAAGAGCAAAAAACACTATATTTATGAGGATTACTTCTTGTCATGCCCTACCATGGGAGATATGACTAGCACCTGGTGCCCTACTGGTCTGACCTAACCTGACTTAATTCAAGAAATGAACGGGCTATATCTTGACTGTAAGTACAGCCCCTGGCCGACAAGGCCACCTGTAAAAGAAGACAACTGACCACAACAATACCATAACAGGGATTTTATGCGGGACGACAAGGCCACCATGCTATCTAGTTATAACTGGAAAGTAAATTAGGCATTAAACTAAGTTATGGCTGGCAAGGCCGCCAACTAACAGCTAAACAAGGCCCCATACGGCCAACACATGAAATAAAGCATACACGGGCCCCACACGGCCAACGACAACTAACCACAGGGAATGTACAACAACAGCAAGCCTCTAGGAGTGATATAATGGTCGAGACAGGGCCTCGACCTACCCATAAACTGTACATTAAAAGAGTAAACCTCTACTAACTTTCAGCTTCGGAGGGAAGGAGCTAAATGAACTACTGACCTCAAATAAAGGCTAGGAACATCCCGAACCGTGTCTATCGGCACCTGCAGGAAAGTAATGCAGCGCCCCAAGTGGGCATCAGTACAACATGTACCGAATATGTAAGGCAGAAAAATAATAACTTACTGAAAGTTGGGAAAACTGTAGTAATCAAAGAAAAGAGTAAGGATTTAACCTGAATACCTTCACTGCCTGAAATATCTAAACAACAAGTCTATCTATACGCAAACAAGAACCTAACCGGGTCCCCATAAGCCTGGAAGGTACAAACAATATAGAAAAACCTACCTGGGCCCCCATAAGCCCCGGTAGGTACAAATAAGGCATACTTCTATTGTTTGGCTACTAAAAATTGTGGGCAAACTGTAACTCTGGATTACTCGTCCTCTGAATACACGTTTGGGCCTGATAGGCTGCTGTGGTTGTATCGGTGTCTGAACTTGTCTGGTTGTGTAACTGGACCCCGAGCCTTGGCTCAACTATGGGTCATAGTGTAACCTCTTATAGTTGGACCCTGGGCCTTGGCCCGACTATAGGTCATAATGCAACTATTGTATCTAAATCCCGATCCTTGGCTCGACTATGGATCATGCTATAACTGCTGTAATTGGGCCCCGAGCCTTGGCTCGACTATGGGCTGTAATGTTATCTCTAGTAACTGGACCCCGGGCCTTGGCCCGATTGTGGGTCATAATGGAACTGCTGTGACTGGGTCCCGAGCGTTGGCTCGACTGTGGGCCATAATGTAAGCTCTGAAACTGGATATGGTCCTCACGGCCTCACTCTAGTCCCTTGGCCGTCATACTGCTCTTGTGAATATAATTCTATAGGCAACAACATTCAAACCCCAAATACCATACACAACAAGCGAACCGACTAAGGTTAATTCTGACAAGGGTTACTAATCATCGTTACTAATTCAATTCAATTCATAACAGCTAACCCCAATCTGTGTACTCTGAAATACTATAGGCATACGTGTCGTACTAACTTTACGACGAATATAACTTGCCGAAGGGATAGCCTTACATACCTCGAGTGCTGATTTCCTATCTAACTGGCAAGTTTCAATCCGTGTTCAACAGCTCTTTCCAACTACAATCGTATTACTAGGAGAATAAGACTAGTTTCAGTATTAAATTCGGCGAAAACGATAACTTTTACTACTAATGTTAACTATACTTTAACTTATCAAAATACGGCCGAAAACGTATAATTTTTCGAGAGTTCAGAAGGGATAAATGCTTACTTGGAGCCTGTGACCATATAGAAGTTAGTTTGGAGTAATTTCGACAACTTTGGCTCGGCGGGATATCAATTCGCCCGGGCAAATTTCGCGAAAATAACTCCGTAGTAATGCTCCCTACGACCTTAAACTTCGATACCCAAAGTTAATTTAAATTCGGGCGGCGTTTTGTAGCGTAAACGGACGAAAATTATGTGAGAACTACGTTTTCGCTCTTCTCTAAACGTTTTAGGATTGGAAAAATGATCACAAAATGAACCAAGGGTCCTTATGTACATCTAGGGGTGGTGGCAAGGGGGCGCCTCGCGCCATTCAACGCGGCATCCTTGCCCAGCGCCGCGCCCCTCAACGCACCAAGGGGGCCGGCGCGCCACGCTGCAAAAAGTGCCAGGGTGCTGGCGCGTCGCGCTGACTCTTGTGACCTGGCCTCGTTCCACCCGACTTTCAGGGTTTTCTAGATGCGTCGTATATTCCTTATTTATCAAAATTCCACGCATACGTTTATGAGTTACTAACTTTTATGGGGTGTAACACTTCTGGAGTCAATGGATACCACTTATGGTGTCCACAGACAAGAAAAATTATATTCAGCAGGGATGTTACCTTCGATGAATCTACCTTGACAAATAAAGTAACACTTGAAGATGTAAAACAAATTGATGGTTCTTCAAAAAAGGTGAAGTTTGAGGGAAAATTAGTTTCCCAACACAAGGAGCAAATGAGGAAACAACGAAATATTTTCCTAGAATCAGAGCCAATTGAGGGGGAGATTCCAACTCAAGAACCTCAACCACAACTTGAATCGATAGCAACCGGCAAGTCAAAAAGGACAATAAGAAAACCTGCTCGTCTCATGGATATGGTAGCTTGTGCATCTTCAATTGTAGCTGATAGTATCCCTACCACTTATAAAAACGTAGTTCAAAATTCAGAAAAAGATAACTGAAGAATTTCCATGAATGAAGAAATACAGTCTCTTCATTAGAATAACACATGAAAATTGATCAATCTCCCGAAGGGCAAGAAAGCAAATGGGTGCAAATGGATGTATGCAAGCTGCAAAGAAAGAAGGATTTCCTAACAAAGAACATGTTTACTATAAAGCAAGATTGTGGCTAAAGGATACGCTCAAAAGGAGGAAATTGATTATAATGAGGTATTTTCTCCAGTTGTGAAACACTCCTCCATTAGAGTCTTTTTGGCTTTAGTAGCACAATTGAATTTGAAACTAGTTTAGTTGGATGCATAAAATTACATTTTACATGGAGACTTAGAAAAGGAAATCTATATGACTCAGCCAGAAGAATTCAAAGTTGTTGGAGAGGAAAATATGATGTACAAACTTGAAAAATTATTGTACAGATTGAAACAATCTTCTAAACAATAGAACAAACGATTTGACAATTTTATTTTATGACAAAAGTACAAAAGAAGCAAATACAATCATTGTGTGTATTTGTGCAAGCTTGAAGAGGATCCTTTATATATCTTCTTCTATATGTTGATGATATGTTGATTGCTTTCAAAAGCCAAAAAGAAATTGAGAAGTTGAAAATTCAACAAAGAAAGGAGTTTGAGATGAAGGATTTGGGGGAGGCGAAGAGAATTCTTGGCATGGAGATAAAAAGAGATAGACATTCAAAGAAACTCTCTTTATCTTAGAAAGAATACTTGAAAAGGGTACTAGACCGATTTGGCATGAATGGAAAAATAAAGTAGGTTAGCACTCTGCTTGCTCCTCATTTTAAGCTTAGTGACACTATGTCACCAAAGGATGAAGCTAAACGAGAATATATGTCAAAAGTACCATATGCAAAAGTTGTTAGTAGCTTGATGTATGAAATGATTTGCACAAGGGTTGATATTTCACATGCTGTAGGAGTTGTAAGTAGGTATATGCATAATCTCGAAAAGGAGTATTGGCAAGATGTGAAATGAATTCTACGGTATATTCATAATACTATAGATGTTGGGTTGATTTTTGAGTTGGAGGATAGCAGTATCTGGTTGGAAATTGTGACTTAGATTATGTTTTCACTTTGCAAACGCATTAGTTAGTTGGAAGTATATTTTACAGTCAACAATTGCTCTGTCTACTGCTGAGGCAAAGTACATGGAAATTACAGAGGCTTTAAAGGAGACAATTTGGTTTCAAGGGTTGCTTAGAGAGTTGATATTGGACAAGAAAGCATTATTGTATTTTGTGATAGTCAAAGTGCTATAAAATTAGTGCAAAACAAAGTTTATCACGCAAGGATGAAGCACATCGACGCTCGATATCATTTGGTACGAGTCATTATAGAAGAAGGTGGAGTCATGGTAGAGAAAATTCGGACCTCTCACTTGCTTTTGAGTCTTCTTTTTCTCTCTTGTGGTCTTTCACTTGTATTCTTTTGGAGTAAAATAAATTTAGGTTGGTTATGTCTGAGGATTGGGCAAAAAATAAAATTTTGCTGAACCTCATAAATTTCTAGTGTTTTTTATTTATTCTCGTCTCATTTACTATTTATTAGTTGTATTTCGATATAGTGGTTGTGATTTAATCACTCTATATATATTCGGCTTCCGTAACAGCGTTAACATTGCATTATTGTCAGTATACATAATTAAATCCGAGTCAATTTGATATATGCGCCGTTGTCTCATGCCAACTAAAAATACAGGATGTCGGCTAATTAGTTGTTGCATGTGTTGAAACAGAGGAACAGTGGAACTATATGCAGCTGAACTGAAAAAACTGGCTTTAAAGATCATTGGTTTTGTAGCAAAAGCATTGAACATGGATGAAGAATACATAAGGGAACTGTTTGGAGAAGGGATACAATCAATGAGGATGAACTACTATCCACCATGTCCCCAACCAGAGAAAGTCATAGGACTCACTCCTCATTCAGATGCTGTTGGCCTCACAATTCTCCTTCAACTCAACCAGATGGAAGGACTTCAGATCAAGAAAGATGGCTTGTGGATTCCTATTAGTCCTCTTCCTGATGCCTTCATTATCAACATCGGTGATATCTTGGAGGTAAAATTCATCTATTTAGCTGCTAAATTGCCTCTACTTTCAAAAAGAATCTTATTTATCAGGCAATCAATTCATACTGTAATCTTTGTTGTTTGGATTCTGCAAAAAATGTTGTCTTACCCTGATCTTCCAAAAATGCACTAATTTACCTATTCAAAGCAATTTACGCTAAGGACTCCATGTAACAGAATACATTATTTCTTGCTACGGAATATAAAACCTTGTAAGACTACATCTATTTTCACTTTTGTGTTAACATATCTTGTACTGGTTTTGCTCATCAAACTGTTATTTCTATACTTTTTTTATGTTCTGTTGTCTGTTAAATGAGAAGTATATTTAAAATACCGACTCCATAGATGTTTTAGACTTTAGATGAGTTCTTCTACAAGCATATAAGAGTTTCATGGAGTCTTTTATACCAACATGTATGTATTTATTTGCAGATAGTGACTAATGGAGCCTACCGAAGCATTGAGCATAGAGCAGTGGTTAACAGCGAAAAGGAAAGACTCTCAATTGCAACATTTTACAGCATAAAACTTGACGGACAAATTGGTCCTGCTCCGAGCATCATTTCTGCTAAAAATCCAGCAAAGTTCAGAAGTATTGGAACGGCAGATTATGTCAGAGGTTTATTTGCTCGTAAACTTGATAAGAAATCATACTTAGATATTATGAGAATTGAAAATTCTGAGAATCCAACAAACTGAAACTCCATTCTATTGGCCCTAGCTATGAATTATGTTAAGTAATAATCCTATATGATTAAATACTTGTGGGTTATTTTCTTGTTGTAACTGTTACGATGTGTTAATCTTCTTAAGAAGTTGTGTTTTATCAACATTGATGTATTCCTGATGAAATTTGGGTCATTTTGCTGGGAAATTATGAATTACTATATCAAAACAGTATTAAAATTTTCAAGAACTCCTGATTTTCGGAGTAAAATATCACCCTGAATAGACTATACACTCAGCTACATCAGCAGAAATGCAAAAAAAATAAGAAGAGCGAAATGTATATTAAGGAAAAAAGGGAAAGAAAAAAAAACCTCATCTAAGTCTTGGTCACAAGCTGAAGAAATAATATTGTTTTCAGTAATCAGGCTGAAGTCATATGCAATGCTACTAAAGATGCATAAACTCCATCTTTTATGTTCAAAAGAACATCATGTTTTCCTTTCTCAGCAATGACTCCATTCTTCACGACAGCAATGACATCAGCCCCTTTGATTGTGGTTAAGAGATGAGCTACAACCACAGTCGTCCTATTTACCATTACTCGATCCAATGCTTCTTGTACTATACGTTCTGATTCTGCATCTAACGCACTTGTTGCCTCGTCAAGCAAAAGGATCTTTGGATCCTTCAATATTGCTCTTGCAATTGCAATTCTTTGCTTTTGTCCACCTGATAGTTGTATCCCTCTTTCCCCAACCGATGTATCATATCCTTGAGGCAACGAGGATATAAAGTTGTGTGCATTTGCTGATTTTGCTGCTTGAATGATCTCTTCTTCTGTTGCATTGCCTTGTCTGCTGTAGGCAATGTTGTCACGAATTGTTTCGTTAAACAGTATTGGTTCTTGACTCACCAACCCCATTTGTTGCCTTAGCCAGCTCAGCTTGAATTGTTTGATTTCCACACCATCCAAATGTATCTCTCCTGATTCAGGATTATAGAACCTCTCTATTAAGCTGATGACAGTTGATTTCCCGCTTCCACTCTCTCCCACTAGAGCAACAGTCTATAAAGAGAATCAAAAAAAGAAAAAAAAAAAGCTTAAGCCAATTGAATAAAAGATGGAAGTACGTTATAATGTAGAGGGAGTACCCGAAAGTACCTTTCCAGAAGGGATGGTTAGGCATAAGTCCTTGAAGATTTGGACATCTGGCCGAGTTTCATATCTGTAACTCACATGTTTGAATTCAATATCTCCGCGAACCGCAGCTAGAGTAGTGCCGACATCAGAACTTGAGTCAATCTTGGGATTTCTATCAAGAATGTCAAATATAGAGGCTACAGAATCCTTCGCTTTGGTAGCATCTGGAGCCATTCCTGTGCTTTGAGTAACTCCAACAGCTGATAGTGTCAATGCAAAGAAAACCTGCAACATTAAAAATTTCTTTCAGAAGATAAATATTGATACAGAGGAGCTAAAATGAAGGAGAAAAGAGTGTTTTCTTTTTAACCTTAAAAACTTGGCCAAATGTTGCCAATCCATGATGAATAAGGACAGATCCTATGTAGAAACAGAAGGCATTTGTGCAATAAAGTATTAAAGAACCTAAACCTAAGGTAGCTCCACTAACAATTCCAATCTTCACTCCTTGCTTCATTGGACCTTCACATTTCTTTTGGTACATGTCCATCACTTTCTTCTCTGCACAGAATGATGCCACTGTTCTGATACTCCCAACAGCATCATTTGCTATTTGACTAGCTTCTTCATACATCACCTGGAAAATGGGAATCCATTTTAAAATTAATTCAAGCACCTTTAGTGTAATCTATTTTAAAAAGATACGGAAAAAGCGGAAAACCTTGGCATCAGCACTAAAGCCCTTGTACAACTTGGTCTGGAGGAATCCTTGCATACCAATTAAAGGCAACACAAGAAGGATTATAATTGCCAAAATCCAATTAGCAGTGAAGGCTATCACAAGGCCGGCTACTACAGTTGCTATGTTCTGTACAAGAAGTGCCAGTGCATCACCCATAAGGGTCCTGACAGTGGAAGCATCAGTTGATAACCTTGCACCAACTGCACCACTGCATCCAAAAAAATTTCACTTTTTTAGCCGCTCTGTTAAGTACTTGACTTAAAGGGAGGAAAGGCAGGATCCAATGCTTATTGATTTGTTAACAAACCTTGAATGTTCAGGATCATCGAACCAACTGATTTCTTGGTGGACTACTTTCTTAAATGTCAAAGAACGAATTCTCTCGATCAATTTCCCCCCTGCAACTCCAAATAAGTAGTTTTGGAAAGGTACAACTAGCAAAGTTACCACACCGAGGCCAACATACATAAGTGCCCAGAATCTTGATTCGTTTTGCAGCTTATGTGATGGGTAAAAGAATATTTTTATAGCTGTTGAGAGTAAGAGACCGAATATGGGGAAAACCAGACCATGTATGATTGCAGCCAATGATCCAAGTAGCAAATATGGAAGCTCAGGTTCATTTAGTTTAAAAAGCCGCCAAATGGAAACTTTCTTTCGTTTCTCTAAGCTTCCTTTATCTTCTTTTTTCTTGTCCTCATCTCCTATTTCTGCTTCATGAATATCAATTAGCCCAGGAACAGGATAGTTGAGTGTGAAAGAATGCCTAGATGATCCATGGCTTGTTGATCGCTTCATTGCTGACAATCGCTGGCTTGAAGACCTGCTCAGGTTATTCTCCAAATCCGTGGTTAAATCCACCTTATCAAGGTCCATATTTTTCATGTTCTCATCTTCCCTATTCCCTCCCTGCATTCGCACAAGCTGGGAATATGCCCCATTTGGATCATGTATCAACTCAGCATGTGTACCTATTTTCGTGATGAGAGAAAAAAAAAACTTAATAGTTAGTTATGCACAAAAGTAAAGTCTGATAAGAAATTCTTTAGAATCATTACCTTGTTCTAGTAGTTTTCCAGCATTCACCACTGCAATAAGATCAGCATTTCTGATGGTTGTTAGACGATGAGCAACAACCACGGTCGTTCTATTCGCCATGACTTTGTCGAGTGCTTCTTGCACGATTCGCTCTGATTCGGCATCAAGTGCACTTGTGGCTTCATCTAGGAGGAGTATTCTTGGGTTCTTTAAGATAGCCCTTGCTATTGCGAGTCTTTGCTTTTGTCCACCAGAAAGTTGTGTTCCATGCTCACCTACCATGGTGTCAAGCCCCTACAGAACCCGCAATGAATCTCCAATTTGTTTGCCTATTTAACAGCTTATTGTAAGTGTGAACATGGCATAAAGGGAAATTTATATATTACCTGAGGAAGTTTGTAGAGGAACTTAGCAGCATTAGCCAGTTCAATAGCTGACTTAATCTCATCTTCAGTAGCATTTTCTTTACCATAACTGATATTCTCTTTTATAGTTGTCGCAAACAGGATAGGTTCCTGACTTACTAATCCCATCTGCTGTCTTAGCCATTTGAGTTGAAATTTCTTCAAATTTACACCATCCAGGAGTACTTCTCCGGCTTCAGGATCATAGAATCTCTCCAGTAAACTGATAACTGTGGACTTCCCACTTCCACTTTGCCCAACCAAAGCTGCAGTTTTGCCACTAGGAACGACTAGTGAGAATCCTCTAAAGATTTGAACATCTGGCCTGGCTGGATACCTAAAGTAAACATCTTTAAGCTCAATTTCACCCCTGATGTCTTCCAACACAATCCCGCTTGTGTCAGATGTGTCAATCAGAGGTTTCCGGTTGATTGTCTCAAACGTTTTGTATGCTGCAGCCTGACCTGCTGCAAATGCATTCAAAGATGGCGTTGTTTGGCCTAGTGATCTGCAAATTGGTAAAGAGGACATGCAAATGAGTTGGACTTTGTAGCCTACACCAAATTTCCAATACAACAAATCAAAGTTGCTTTAAACAGAGAATTATATGCTTACATTCCACCAGTCATAATAGCCATAATAACATTGATGACATCTCCACCATGATAACCTTTCTCTATTATCAGTTTGGAGCCATACCAGACGGCAAGTCCATAAGTAGAAAAAACAATGAGTAAGACCGTGCCAAGTCCAACTCCTGAAACAAGCCCTTGTTGGACAGTAGAAGCACAGGCAATTTTTAGTTTGCTGTCGTACTTATTTATCGCCAGCTTCTCTCCAGTGAATGCTGCAACCTGAAGTTGTCCAGCTTTCAGATTAAAATTGCAAGTCTAATACAAAATTATGTAGAAATATTTGGATCATATTTTGAGGCATTACCGTTCTGATTGCTCCTATTGTTTGCTCTACTACATTTCCAGCTTCTGCATAGGCAACTTGTCCGCGACTTGACATTTTGGACATGATCAATGCCATAGATCCTCCAGCAATAACAAGGGCAGGTATGCAAGAAACCAAGACTATCGACAGAAGCCATCCCTTTATGAACGCGATTATGAAGCCTCCAACAAATGTTGAGAGGAATTGAATGAACTTCCCGACCTGGAATCGTTCAACATAGGTTAGCTATGATTGTTTTGCAAGAAAATTATGAACATTAGTCAGTTGCATTAGAATTTTGTTTAGGAATTAAGAAAATGCACCTTTTCACCCAAGGCATCCTGAATGAGAATAGTATCTCCAGACATTCTTCCAATGACCTCTCCAGTAGTTGTTTCAGTGTCAAAAAAGGCAATGTCCTGCCTCAATATTGTCTTCAAATACAGTCCCCGAATTCGAGTCGCTTGTCTCTCTCCAGTAACCATCCAACATGACATCTCTGTAATATTACAGTTGCAACATTTCAATATTGAGTGCCACAAGTTATTTCCATTATTACCATAGTTCAAGAACTCAAATTTACTAGTTTTCTGTTCTGGTTCATTTTACACATTGTTGATTCTTAGATTAGAGTCCAATTCAAGCCTTAGAACAGAGTCGCCCTTGGTACGGAGTGTTCGGACTTTGAAAAGGGTTCATCTCTCCACTTCCATTCGAATTCAAATTAGTCGGACTTCAGAGCCTGGATTGATTGTACAATGTTGGAAAATCTACATGGTGGGGTAGTAATTGATTGAAAATTGTCCTTTTACTGCTTTTTTGCCTTTATAAAACAACCACGCAAAGGCACCGATTCTCTTAAAGACATCCATCTAATAAACGTGAAAGGCCAGGTACCCACAAATGAGTGGGGCACCTTTATATGACTATCAGATTTATTTGGATAAATAAATTTCCAGGTATACACATATTTATTCAGAAAGTATGTGTACATATACTACTAGTTGTGGCGTACAACAACAACATAATAATCAATTTACTGTAAAGGCAGAAAAGTCTGATTCAAATAAAACATATCAAAATGATTTTTTTAAAAAAGTATAGACTAAAAACAGTTTGCGTATACTTACGTAAAAAGGATGCAATGCCTGATCCAATAGCGAGGTAGACATAATAAATGGAGATCTGGAAAGAAAAGAAAAAAAAATTGAGAAAACATTTTAGTGAAACACTGTGTTTATTAATATTAGACCACTTAGGAATAGTAATTAGAATGTTGATTGGACTATGAGACATAATAGTATTAGAGTTCACATTGGTATATGCTTTTCTTCTTTCCCACTTTTTCTAGTGGGATTTTGCAAATTATAGAATTTTTTTTCTTTTTTGAATTAAGCTAAGCAAATAAGCTATGATTGCATTATATAGCAAAAACCAAATTGAATTCTACATGAGAAAATCATAATTATGTTTGCCACAAAGGAAAAATAAAAAAAGTAACTCCCTTATTTCTATTCCCAGTAACTAAAGACTTAACACGTCTTATTATAAAAAGGAAAATGTAATGAATGACTGGCCACATAAGGATGCTTCTTATTCAGCGTGAAAAAGTAAAATAATAGTGTAAAATATATATTATATATATAAATGCTTTTGAAATAAAATTAACAATCTTCATAAATCAATGATTACTTAGAATAATCAAACAATGAAACTGCTAAAATATATATTACATCACCGGAACAGTAAACTACAAATACAATTGAAGATATAAGAGATAAGAAGCAAGGAAAGACAATTAAAAGGAATCGAATAAAAGACTATCTTTTTTCTTTTAATTATAGATTAGTGCTGATTACAATATAATAATAGAATCAGCTTTCATAAGTGCAGTTATGATGTTAAATTGACTGTGGATTTATTTAACTTTCATCTACATAGTTAAAAATATATATATCTTATTATATTGATCAAAATTGATGTAATTTAACTCTTAAAAAAAAAATTATAAGTTAAGAAAAATGGGAGAGAGTATTAATTAAATCTAGTTTTATTGAATATTTATAGTTATAACAACTGTTTAAAAGAATAAACAAATTGTTTAAAAATTTATAACACCATCAGTAAATATAATTAAAATCAGATTTTTACACTTTCACATCCACCAACTAACAAAAGTTGTATGGGGTCT
Organism: Datura wrightii; assembly: GCA_035772735.1. Taxonomy (NCBI): domain Eukaryota; kingdom Viridiplantae; phylum Streptophyta; class Magnoliopsida; order Solanales; family Solanaceae; genus Datura; species Datura wrightii. The sequence goes on along the minus strand of JASDFA010000008.1, from coordinate 114,354,060 downwards.
TTCTTGTTTTTGTAGAATGAGACCTTAGAAGGCAAGTTTTAGATTTACACTTAGAACGCAATGAATTAATCAAAGGAAAAAGCTCATGACAATGAAGAATTCAAGAAGAAAGAAAAAAATAAAAAGAAACTTTTTGAAACATATATCTCATGAATATATCTCAATAATTAATAAAAATAAATAAGGGTTACCTTTGAGATTTTATGGACAACATCATCAGGATTAGAAGAACCAAAAGAATTAACAAGCTGGCCAAAGATTAGTGTCATCAAAGGTTGTGTTAATCCATTGCCAATGGCTCCAATGGTTCCAATGATCATTAGGGCAACATCAAACCTATCTGCAAAAGTAAATAATTTGTAGAATGACACTTTCTGATCTTCTTCATCTCCTTTTTTCTCTAATTTTTCCCCCCGATTATTATCCGACATCTTATATATATCTTCTTTGAATCTTGAATCTTTAAGGGGTTATTTTTATATATAGAGAAAAGGATTTAAAATATGTATAATCATATTTTTTTTCCTTTTCACTATGCATATCCCCCTTTGATTTGCACTTCTATTATATATATATATAGGGTTTTAATGGAGGGAGAAGAAATAACTCATTCTTCAAAGGCAAGATCAAGAAGATGGGAGGTGGAGGAGGTATTTGAAAGAAAGTGATCAAATAAGTTAAAAGATTAGTAGAAATCAGGATTCAGGATACTTTGGATTTTAGGTTGAGATTTATTAGAGTATTTATAGGGGTAAACTTTTAAGTACTTTTTACTTATTCCTATTTTTCAAATATAATAGCTAATCTTTATTTCTTTTTCCTTTTTTTGGTTGTATTTTGTTTATTAATTTTCGATCGGTTAAAAGGAGAGAATTATTATATCTCTTCTAGAAACATTGACCGTATTGTATAGTCAACAGAACAATTATTGCCACCAAAATTGAGTGGTACCTTAGTAAGTATTAGTTTGGAGTTTGATGCATAATATTCTACTTAGCTTGATTTAAGAAAATTACAAATAATTAGGGTGCTAATTAACATGCGACTACGTTATTACTGAAGAAAATATAGGTTTTGATATATTGGATCTTATTTTGTTAGGATAATGCTAAATGGCCATAATTTTATGTTCATAATTTGGCCACAAATATAAAAGACCATATCAGTCTTTTTTTTTTAAAATAAAATTAGATATTTATTAATAATAATTAATAAATTAATTAAAAGAAATTTTAAATTTAGAAAAATGGTTAAAAAAAAACAAAAAAACAAATCAATTTAGAGTGTAAACAGAAAATTATGTCCATTATGATCAAAATCCTAATGGTCATTTTAGATTTTTTCATTTCCTTAAGTTTCTTTTGTGCATGACTCATTGTAAATTAGCTTCATTGAATAAACATAATTCTCTAATCTAAATATTAAAAATGTTTAAATCAAGGGAAAGCTCTATGCATATTATAAAAGTAATATCAACGGGGTACTGCTGGTTTGCTATTTTGCTATCTCTCAATATAATAAATTTTAATAAAAGTGTCAATAATCTTTTTAAACTGATTTAAAAGATTGAATTTAATTATACCAAATTGATTATCAGATTTCTTTTAAGAAAATTTTAGATTTGAATTTAATTATACCAAATTGATTATTAGATTTCTTTTAAGAACCATTTTAGATTTTTATATAATTTTATAATCGTACCTAATAATTACATAAGTTTTTTAAAAGAATAAATCAACAAAATATCGAATGGTATTGAAAAAGTTTATATGCGAGGAGTATTTTATAATATTAAATTTATAGATAATTGAAACATTAAATTTTTTATCTTCGGTCTGGGTTGATGGAAATGACTACATGTCTAAGAAGTTATTAACACCCAAAGTCTCGACTATACAAAACTTATTATGCTATTTGTTGAATTATATGGGTCGACCACCTTACTCAGGATCAGGTCCCTCTATCAGGTTACACAGAGGCAGAGACACATGTACACGAAAATACAACAGTAAGAAGAAGACACACGAAGTTTTACGTGGAAAACTTCCTTGCTCACTGGAAGTAAAAAACCACGACCTACCTCGTAGGATTTCTCAAACTCCACTACTAGATCTGAGCAACAAAAGTTACAAAACCTAGTACACAACTAAGAGGTTAACCTCCTAACCTCCCACTTGTAATACCTCTATTACAAGACTTCAATATTCTCTACTTCAGCTAAAACTCAACTGAAATACAAGGCTAACTCTAGCCAAAATGTCTACTAGCTCTAGCAGACCAAAACGAGAAAAACAACTCATGAAAAACAAGAAAATAAAACTTGTACGAAATACAAGGTTTCTGTTTTGCAGTGCACTTCTTCTCCTTCAATGGCAGCCTCTAAACTTGAGTTATTTTTCTTTGATTCTTGCTGTGAAACAAGGAAACAATGGCTGCCTTTTGAGAGAAGAATAAGCTTATTTTTTAGATCAATTTTTCTGAATGATTTCTCTTGATGGAAAGAGTTGTTGGGTTCTATCCTTTATATCTTTTCAGCTTCCTTTCATCCACATGGGTAGAAGGAGAGTGTATTGATGATACCCACTAGCCACATGGATAAAAGGAGAGAGTAGTAATGATACCCACTAGAAAGCTCTCTTTTTGGTCAAGCACATGTGACCAACTTGGCCTAGGATGCTGCTATGATTCCATGCTGTGCTGCTGTGCACTTCTGCTCTCACCAACTGACAGCCAAAAAGCAAACTTTCCAACTGTAAAGTCTTTTCCCGTCCAGCTAAAAAATGAGTCACACCAGCACAAGGGATCAGGTCCCTATGTGAGGTTGACAGCATCAAAACCAGTAATCTAACAATTTCCCCCTTTTTGATGATGACAACCTTGACAACCTTCTTTGCACATTTTATCTAACACACTTCACAGTATTCCCCCTGTCAGCATAATTCCCCCTGTCATTCAGCATAATTCCCCCATAATTCCCCCTGTCTTAGTATCTTTCCCCTTTGGCATCATAAAAAAGAAAAGAACAGTAAACCAAGACAAGAATGATTAGGTGAGTTAACTCATGACCACTGGGCAACACTGACACTAATGGAAATAAGAAAGGCAGAAAAACTAATAGACAATAAGAACAATGCAACAGCCAACCCCTGCAATCAGAAAAGCATTACATTATCACTTAGCATAACATACCAAAAGAGAATCATACAAGAACTGTCCATAATCGTGGGAAAGAGAGCAAAACAGGAAGGAGATAAAAAAAATAGGAACATCATTTTGGGTCGGGTGGTCTGTGGAAGAGGGCTGAGAGGCGATCATTGAAGGTTTCATGGGCAGTAAGCAATTTCCTAGTCAAGTCCTTGACCTCAACCTTCAGAGCTTCATTTTCTGCTTTGAGAGGATCATTGGCAGTAAGCAGTTTTTTGGTTTAAATCCTTAATCTCAGCCTTTAAAGCTTCATTCTCTTCCTTGAAAGCAGAGATGGTGCCAGGGTCCTCTACTGGGTGCGCCCTCAGACGAACTATTTCAGCCTCCTTTTGGACAAGCAGAGCAGTGAGCCGTTCTATCTCCATATTGGACTTCTCTTGCGAGGCAATTAAGTCCGACACTATTGACTGACTCTGTGCCCCTCCGCGACGCATCACACATTCACATTCTTCCAGCGTCGAGAGGGTAAACATCTGCTTCTTTGACCCTACTATCCCCAAACCGCATTCTACACCAAAAAATTCAAAGACTTTGTTCAGCGGGAATCCGTAAGCTAGACCATGCTTTCCATCTTTGACATGCATTATTTTGTGTATGTGATTGATCATCACACCAGCCAGGCTTATGGGCTGAAATGTGCTGAGGGCTTCCATTAGGAATAGATCTGCAACTCCTGCCACAGTCCTCTTCTCTGCCCTTGGTAGAAGTACTTTATTTACAAACTCAAACAGCAGCTGATACACACCCTTCATTTGTTTCTTGAGAACTCTCTCCCCTGTGACTCTGTCAAGCTTGGAAATCATGGAAATAAAACGCCTTTGCGCACATTCTCCATCGACAGACCTGATCCCTCTATTAGGAACCTTAAGAATGGAACTGAGAACCTGCTCATTTATCATGAAGGTGACTCCACTCACCTTGCTGTAGATCTTAGTACCATTATCAGCAAATTCCAGCTCATGATAAAATTCCCTGACCTCATTCTCATGTAAAACAGGAACTGGAGGAACAAATAAGTGTCGCCAACTTTGGTAATTGACCATTTCCACCAGCTCAGCCATGCCTTCCATGTCACAAATTTCAGGATCAAATACCCTGCCCCGTAACACCTTTTGGTTCTGCAAGATAAGCTGCCTGGCTTCCCTGGACAGCTCAGTAGACTCATTGGTCCTATCTCTGGAAGAAATCTGGTGAGTAAGAGATGGAGGAATAGGAAGTTTGAAGAGGTTATTTGCAGAGAGCAGTTTAAAAAGGTGAGAGGAAAGATGGAAGGTGGAAAGGGTTTTAAGAGGGGTTATGACACGTCTAATCAGAGAGACTTTTGAACTGGATGTAGATATAACACTTACTTTATGACCGGATACCGGAAGAAACAAGCGGGAAGGGCAGTTCTTACAATATTCTCAAGATATGTTTATAAGTGACAAAGTAATACTGACCTGATAGGACCTGGTCCCCTTATGAGGTTGAACAGGCAGTCCAAAGTCCCTGACTTGTCTAAGTCCAGCCTTCCTTACATCCACCATGCGTGTATACCTAGGGAGGTATAGAACTGAGTTAGACGCATCCACAACAAACTAGCAAGGATACCTGCATTCAGATCATAGCCAAAAACGAGAGTCAACACTTAGACAGAGAAGAGGGAGAATTTAATTCATTTTGATTAAGCCCAACCTTAATCTGTTTTTATCAAACTGGTCCCTATTCAAGGCTTTGGTAAAGATATCTGCAATCTGATCTTCTGTCCTGCAAAATTCCACACGAATATTTCCCTTCTCAACATGGTCTCTAAGAAAATGATGTCTGATGTCAATATGCTTAGTCCGCTTGTGTTGTACTGGATTCTTAGCCATATTCAGAGCACTGGTGTTGTCACACATCAAAGGGACACACTCGGTCAGGACTCCAAAGTCTTCCAGTTGCTGCTTAATCCACAGTAATTGAGCACAACATGAAGCAGCAGCCACATATTCTGCTTCAGCTGTTGAGAGTGCCACTGAATTTTGTTTTCTTGATCCCCAAGAGACCAGTGAAGAACCCAGAAAATGAGCCATGCCTGAGGTACTTTTCCTATCAACCAGGTACCCAGCATAGTCAGCATCAGAATAGCCAATAAGTTCAAAGGAACCTCCTGATGGATAGAAAAGGACTAAATCAGAGGTCCCCTTAAGATATCTGAGAATTCTCTTAGCAGCCTTCAGATGAGATTCCTTAGGACAAGCTTGGAATCGAGCACACATACCCACACTAAACATAATATCTGGCCTGCTGGCTGTTAAGTAAAGCAGGGAGCCAATAATGCCTCTGTACATAGTTTCATTTACTGGAGGACCGGGTTCATCATTATCCAGTTTTGAAGCAGTCCCAATGGGAGTGTCAATTGGTTTGGCACTTTCCATATGAAATTTTGTGAGCAGGTCCTTGATATACTTCTGCTGACTGATGGCTGTTCCAGCTTTGTCCTGCTTGACCTGTAACCCCAGAAAGAACATAAGTTCTCCCATCATACTCATCTCGAATTCACTTCCCATGAGCGTTGCAAAATCCTCACAGAGTGAATCAAGAGTGGCTCCAAATATAATGTCATCAACATAGACTTGAGCAATAAGCAAATTTCTTCCTCTTGTTTTGAGAAAAAGAGTGTTGTCAATTCTTCCTCTCTTAAAACCATTATCAAGAAGAAATTTTGATAGTCTTTCATACCAAGCCCTTGGAGCCTGTTTCAGTCCATACAGTGCCTTGTCCAGCTTGTATACATGATGAGGTCTATCAATATCCTCAAAACCAGGGGGTTGTTTCACATACACTTTTTCCTTCAAGTACCCATTTAGGAAGGCACTTTTGACGTCCATTTGAAACAATTTAAATTCCATGAAAGAGGCAAAGGCAATCAGCATGCGAATGGCTTCCATTCTGGCTACTGGAGCGAATGTTTCATCATAATCAATCCCTTCCTCCTGGTTGTACCCTTGAACAACCAGTCGAGCCTTGTTTTTTACTGTGACCCCTTGCTCATTTAATTTGTTCCTGAAGACCCACCTGGTTCCTATAACAGTTCTATCAGATGGTTTTGGAACCAAGTGCCAGACTTTGCTTCTTTCAAATTGATGCAGCTCCTCCTGCATAGCATTCACCCATTCCACATCCTTCAGTGCCTCCTTGATGTTCTTGGGCTCAATCTGTGATATGAAGGCTGATGAGGCAAATGTGTTTCGAGTTTTGGATCGGGTCTGCATTCCTGAGTCCAATGGAGACATTAAGTTGTCAAGAGGATGAGAAGATTTGTGTTTCCAGTTAGATCCCTTTACAACAGATTCTTCAGAATTGGAACCAGTTCCAGCAGATTCTCCAGAATTGGAACCAGGTCCCTCTTCTGGGTTGCCTTCTGCATCATCTTCCTTTTCTGCCTTCTCTTCTCTGATGTGTTCTGTTGCTTCATCATGAGTGGTCTGATCTCCATTCTGCAGGGAGTTCTTTGTGATGTCAGGTTTTTTAGATGAATCATGATTGACATCATCTCTTTGGAACAGCCACAGTTCCTCAAATTTGTCCTTACCCAGTGCTTCCGTGCTCTTCAGCTTCCCATTTTCATCAAATACGACATGGATGCTTTCTTCAACACACTGAGTCCGTTTATTATAGACTCGGTATGCTTTGCTATTTAATGAGTATCCTAGAAAAATTCCCTCGTCACTTTTGGGATCAAATTTTCCTAGATGGTCCTTGCCGTTGTTTAGCACAAAACACTTGCATCCAAAGACTCTAAGGTAGTTCAGCATCGGGTTCCTTTTATTCAGCAGCTCATAGGGGGTTTTTCCAAGTAATGGCCGAATTAGACACCGATTGACCACATAACAGGCCGTGTTGACAGCTTCTGCCCAGAATGACATTGCCACTCCTCCATCTATGAGCAATGTTCTAGCAATATCTGCAAGAGTTCGATTCTTCCTTTCAACTACTCCATTCTGTTGTGGAGTCCTGGGAGCAGAAAAGTTGTGACTGATTCCTTTGGCAGCACAGAAAGCTTCAAATTTGGCATTTTCAAATTCAGTTCCATGATCAGACCTGATCCCTGCAATGTTGCAGTTCAGCTTCACCTGAATTTGGTTTGCAAATGACTCAAAGGTGGGGAATGTTTCATCTTTAGTGCGAAGAAACATCACCCAGGTATATCTTGAATAGTCATCAACAATTACAAGGATCAGCTTCTTTCCTCCACGACTTGCAACCTTTACAGGTCCACACAGATCCATGTGTAGTAGCTCCAGGGGTCTGGAGGTGCTCACTTCCTTTTTGTTCTTGAATGAAGACCTGGTGTGTTTCCCTTGAACACAAGCATCACAGATCTGACTCTAAGCAAATTTCACCTTTGGGAGTCCTCGAACCAGGTCCTTGGATACTAGCTTGTTGAGAAGAACAGAACTTACATGTCCCAACCTTCTGTGCCACAAGGTAGCTTCATCCTCCACCACGCTTAAGCAGTTAAGCCCATTTCTAGCAGCTGAATCAAGATCAGCAACATACATGCTCTTGCATCTGTTTGCGGTCAAAACAACTCTTCCTGATTGAAGATCTGTCACTGTACACTGGTCTGAAACGAATTTGACTTCATTTCCTTTGTCGCAGATTTGTGAGACACTCAGGAGGCTGTACTTCAGTCCATTTACATAGAAGACATTTTCTATGGCATGGGCAAGTGTCTTTCCAATCTTCCCAACACCAAGAATGTGTCCCTTTTTGCCATCCCCAAAAGATACTGAGCCTCCCTGATATGCCTTGAGTGAGAGAAAATTATCAACATTTCCAGTCATGTGCTTTGAGCAGCCGCTATCCATATACCATTTCCGACTGCTTTCTCTCTCTCCTTCCTGCACATATAGATTATAGATTAGACTTGGGAACCCATTTCAGCTTGAGTTCCCAGTACCGAGACAGAGGATAAATCAATTTTCTTTTGGACCACTCAAGCAGCCTGATCTGAGACATTTTGGAACCAGGTCCCCTTATGGTCCCTAATTCTCCTTTACTAATCACCGTCTTTCTTAAGGCTGCTTGCCTCGATACACAGTTAGACTTAAGGTGCCCATTCCTACCACAGTGTGTGCACAGCAAATTATCAGGATTAGATCCATATTTACTGTGAGGATTATAAGGAGGACTACTTTTCTTATAACCTAACCCTTCACCGGAGTTAGATCTTTGTCCGGTTAATTTTTGTAAGATCTGTGAAGAGGCATTCCATTTAAGCGATCTCTCAAGCTCAACATTCAGTTGGATCACATTTTTCTCAAGCTCAGTGTTTCTTTTCATTATTACAGTGAGCTCATCTTGTGACCTTTTCAGTTCAGCTTCGAATTCTTTTTGAGCATTTTTCATGTCACTAGTCCCTCCCTTTTTAATAAAGGCATTTTGCTCATTGACTAGCTCTTGACATTTCTCTTCTAGTTCTGCCAAACTTGAGATCAAGTTCGCCTTTTCTAGCTCAAGTTTATCTATATATTGATTCAGACTTTCCTTTTCTTTGGTAAGATCATAAAAAGAGTCAATTAACACACAAGCTAGCGACCTCAATTCTTTCCCATTATAGTCTTTTAGATTCTTTTTAATGTCAAGGAAAGTTACCTCTTCATCTTCATCTCCATCCGAATTTGCCATGAAGGCAAACATTGAGTCAAAGGGTGAGTCATCATCCTCCACAGCCATCATAGAAGCATCTTTCACAGCATCCTCCTTATCAGATTCATCTGAGGAGTTCCCCCAAGCAGCTAGAGCTTGCTTGACTATATTGTCGGCTGCAGCTCCTCTTCTGAACTTGTCAGGGACTCGGTCCTTCTTTTGGGCCTTTTCGGCAGTGGTTCTCAGATACTCCTTGTAATCCATCTTATGCATCGGACAGTCCTTGATAAAGTGACCTGGTTTGCCGCATTTGTGACACAGATCATTGTAACCAGGTCCCTTGTTCGAGCTTGTCCTCCTAGGAAGGCTGCCACTTCGCCTAATCATTTTCTGAAACCTTCTTGTTAGGTAGGCCATATCTTCATCTTCTTCGCTGGAGCTTGCTTGAGCTCCTTTAAGAGCTAATCCTTTGTCCTTCTTCAGCTCACTCCTGCTCTGGTCCTGCTGCCTCTTGAGCTCATAGGTTTTTAAATTGCCTATGAGTTCATCCATCGTGAGGACTTCCAGATTTCTAGCTTCAGTGATCGCATCAACTTTACTCTCCCAAGACTTGGGGAGGACACTGAGTACCTTCCTGACCAGCCTGCTTGGCTTGATCACTTCTCCCAAACAATAGAGCTCGTTAGTGATGGACGTGAGTCTGGTATGCATCTCTTGAATAGATTCACCTTCCCTCATGGAGAACATTTCGTATTGAGTGGTAAGCATATCCACTTTGGACTGCTTGACCTGACTGGTCCCTTCATGAGCGGTTCTGAGACAGTCCCATATTTCCTTTGCAGTCTCACAAGCAGAGATTCGATTATATTCATCCGGACCAATACCGCAAACAAGAAGCTTCTTAGATTTGTAATTCTTTTCTATGAGTTTTCTGTCATGATCATCAAACTCCTTTCGGGTTTTGGGAATAGAGATGGTTGTCTCTCCTTCCTTTACGGTTTTCATTGGCACATAAGGTCCATCCAGTACCACATCCCACAGCTCACAATCTTCAGCCATGATGAAATCATGCATTCTTGTTTTCCACCATCCGTAATATTGGCCATTAAACCTGGGAGGTCTGGTAGTAGACTGTCCTTCTTCTAAATTTGGTGGTGCTGCCATATTTTACAGGAGTCTTTCTAGGTGTTAACCTTTTAGAAAGCACCTACTCTGATACCAATTGTTGAATTATATGGGTCGACCACCTTACTCAGGATCAGGTCCCTCTATCAGGTTACACAGAGGCAGAGACACATGTACACGAAAATACAACAGTAAGAAGAAGACACACGAAGTTTTACGTGGAAAACTTCCTTGCTCACTGGAAGTAAAAAACCACGACCTACCTCGTAGGATTTCTCAAACTCCACTACTAGATCTGAGCAACAAAAGTTACAAAACCTAGTACACAACTAAGAGGTTAACCTCCTAACCTCCCACTTGTAATACCTCTATTACAAGACTTCAATATTCTCTACTTCAGCTAAAACTCAACTGAAATACAAGGCTAACTCTAGCCAAAATGTCTACTAGCTCTAGCAGACCAAAACGAGAAAAACAACTCATGAAAAACAAGAAAATAAAACTTGTACGAAATACAAGGTTTCTGTTTTGCAGTGCACTTCTTCTCCTTCAATGGCAGCCTCTAAACTTGAGTTATTTTTCTTTGATTCTTGCTGTGAAACAAGGAAACAATGGCTGCCTTTTGAGAGAAGAATAAGCTTATTTTTTAGATCAATTTTTCTGAATGATTTCTCTTGATGGAAAGAGTTGTTGGGTTCTATCCTTTATATCTTTTCAGCTTCCTTTCATCCACATGGGTAAAAGGAGAGTGTATTGATGATACCCACTAGCCACATGGATAAAAGGAGAGAGTAGTAATGATACCCACTAGAAAGCTCTCTTTTTGGTCAAGCACATGTGACCAACTTGGCCTAGGATGCTGCTATGATTCCATGTTGTGCTGCTGTGCACTTCTGCTCTCACCAACTGACAGCCAAAAAGCAAACTTTCCAACTGTAAAGTCTTTTCCCGTCCAGCTAAAAAATGAGTCACACCAGCACAAGGGATCAGGTCCCTATGTGAGGTTGACAGCATCAAAACCAGTAATCTAACACTATTTCTATTAAAAATAAATTAGTTCTAGCATCTTGAGTTCTAAGCTACAAGATATTCCAACGAACTTGAGTAGTAAGCTATAAAATATTAGATATCTTTCTTCTCGTGTGACTTAAATTTTTTTTATTGGATATTTAATCTTAATAGAATTAATTCATAAGTCCGATCTTGATTAGTTTGTTTCCACTCAAGCAATCTAGATTTTTGTCTCTATTTAATTTTATTTTACACTATCATAAAATAGTAGGATGGCTCTCTATTTTTTTCATTTTTCATGTTCCTAAGATTCATTACCTTTTAAATAGTAAAATATCTAGAGAGTTTTTGCAAAAGCCTTACAAGCAAGGTATCGTGTTCTAACTTCTATTTTTGACTCTTATATGACGGTTTTAAAAAAATATCAAAAATTAATTGAATCATTTCGATCAAAGTTTCGACCTGTGATTTTAAATTATGAGATAAAATCAACATTTCGACATATGATTTCATCTCATGATTTCAAATCATGAGATGAAATTTTAAATTCTCAAAAAAACTTGATTTGGGATTCCAAATCATGAGATGGACTTTTTCAAATACAAAAATTGACTCACAAGTTTATATTTTGTAAAAAACACCATTTTATGTTTACCAACCATTTATTTTATATGTAAATAAAATTTGGTGTTGGTATTATTATTCTTACCAAAATTTGCTAACCATTTTGTTATACCCCGTAAGATTTCCAACACCTAGATGGCCTATTCGCACAGTGGTTAGGCATATTTGAAAGCCATACGTGCTAGAGAAAGGCCCGGGAAAGGATCGGACAGATAACCTGTCGAACCATCGCGGAAGGAGCCGAGGCAGAGCCCCTCTGCGATGGCAACATGTCATGGAGGTGGAGCCTCCGCGTTGGATCTGTGACACGTTGGCCCTGTCCAAGCTCAAGTATATAAAGTCCCACTTCGGTTTATTACCATTTAAAACATATGAAATTTCCAGAAAACGCAAAGGAACAGAGGAGAACGAAGAGGGTAAATATATTTTCGTCCGATTACGCTGCTAAACGTAGTCCAAACCCAAATTAACCTCAGATACTGAGGTATTTAGCAGCAGAGAGCATTCCTACGGATTTAGTTTCGCGAAATACGGCCGACGAATCGTCGAGCTACCGGACTAAGGTAAGTGGAATTGCTCCAAACTAGTGTCTATGTGTTCCTAGCTGTGAAGTGAATACTTCTCCCTTCTGGACTTCTGAAAAATAGCGAGTTTTCGACCGTCTTTCGATAAGCCTAAGTTTAGGCTATAATTATATCGAAAGTGATGTCGTCCTTCAGAATAAAGTTGTATTTAGTACTGATTGATATATATATATATATGAATGCAGTTGGGAGGAATAGCTGAAATACTGACCAAGCTACGCCGGTTAGTCGGGAAATCAGAAGTGAAGGTATGTAAAGCTAGTTTCCTCGGCAAGTTAGTAGTCTCGGTATAGTAAAGTAGTTTAAAGGCCAGTAGAATGTTCAGAAGTCGTGTGTTATGTTTATTACGAATGTTGGTACGATATTGGAAACATCATGTTATGTATAGCGTGAAACTTGCTAGCACGATATAAATTCTAATACGAGTGTTAGGAACTGTACAACATGCCCAGTATGTGATTTAGTAAAGAATGTTAGGATATTAACGTACTCAGTTGAAACCTAGTAAAGCAATGTAAATACCTGTAAGGTATCTCAGAAATAGAATGATAGGTTAAAATGAAGTTTAGAAAGCATGTTAGAAATAGTAAATCGTGTTACTATAGAAACTCAGTTATACAGCATGGTTTCCAGCAGAAAAACTATATCTTGTTCAACATGAGACTCAGTACAGTATGGCAGAAGATTATATTTATATACATATACCATTATCAGTCTCAGCATGTATTAAATACATACATACCACTATCACTAGTCAGCATATAGTATGTACAGATACATTATCATCACTAGCTTCAGCATGCAGTATGTGCAGATAGTATTACTAGTTGAAACCACTGTATTGTCTTGGGGTTGGATTACCTAGCATTCATGACCGCCCCAGGGTTAATAGCTGCATCGACTCGTCTGCCAGAGGGCGAGGATACGTCGCTCTACGGAGTGGCATGCCGTCCCACAGGGGATGAAGATGGGATGCCAGTTTCCCCATATTGTGCCTTGGTCGGCCCTTATACACCCCCGTCGAGCGGGTACGCCCGGGGTGTTGATTCAGGAGTCCTCCGGACTCAGGTACAGTTATAGTCAGGGGCTCAGCGAGCCCAAGTGCATACCCAGGGGACCGGCAGGATGCCTATAGTTATTATAGGAGATGGAACGACCGGGGTAGGGGTATAGATTGCGTGTTGTTTGTACCTCCCGGCTTATGGGGGCCGGGTAAGGTTTGTGTGTGCTATGTTATATTATGTTATGTTATGCCATGTTACACTAGATACGAGTAGATCGACAGTAGAACGATACATCCCCAAGTATGACTCCTACTCCTTCCAGTATAGTTAAGAGTAGGCATAGTTTTACATTTTCAGTCAATTAGTCTATTCCTTCCTATTTCAGTTCCATCAGTTGTGTTGTTGTTTTCAGATATTTCTTTCAGTTATTGTTTTACATACTCAGTACCAGTGGTACTGACGCCCCTTGGGGGCGCTGCATTACTTGCCTGCAGGTACTCATAGACGAGGGGCCGATACCTCGTGATTCCAGTCAGCTCACAGGGTCATCAGCTCCAGTCATCCGGAGCTAGATAGCTAGAGGTTTATCCCTTCTCCTTTGTTGTACAGCATGGGTAGGTCGGGGCCCTGTCCTGACCATCTTATCAGTATTCTTAGAGGCTTGCAGTCTGTATATATTTCCCTGTGGTCAGATGAGCCGGTCGTGTGAGGCCGTGCAGTGTATAGCTGTTAGTACTTCTATTTCTTTTATGTTGGCCGTGTGGGGCCATAGCTTGACAGTAGTGGTGACTTTGCCGGTCACGTAGCTTTCCAATATTTCATTGTTGAGTCACAGATAACTAGACAACATGGTGGCCTTGTCGACCCGCATAGGCTCCCCTATATTGATATGTTTCTGGTTAGCTGTTAGTACAGGTACAAGTGGCTATAGGCCTAGTCGGCCGGAGGCTGTATTTACAGCCGTTATATAGCCCGTTGTTTCCCTGAATCTGAGTTAGAGCCAGCCAGGCACCAGATGTGCTCAAGCTCAGTAGTCTAGCAGTTCAGGTCCTAGTAGGCACTAGGTGCCAGTCATATCATATGAATTCATATTATGATTTCAAATAATGATTTTATCTCGCATTGCCAAACAGGCCCTAAGAGTCTGTTTGGAAAGCCACCATGTAATTGAATTTGAGTGTAACGAAATATAGTTACACAGTTTAGCATGTTTGTTTGACCATATAATTACTTGATCAACATGAAATTTGATATACTTGAAGGGAAATAATTATACTCTTCAATATCTAGAGATGAGGTAAGAATTAATGATAATTACATGATATAATACTGTAATTACATATTTATTTTATAATTTATTTCCTTTTTATTTCTATTATTTTTAATTTCATTCCTTTTTTATTTCTATAATTTATTTCCTTTTTATTTTTATTTTTAATTCTTGTGTTTCCATTTGATTTTTTTCTCATATATTTTTTAATTTATTTATTTATTCTAGTTGTATTACTAATTTATTTTTTTAAATTATATTTTTTAATTTTAGAGAGAATAACTCATTGACAAACTTGACTATTATTAAATGGTGTTATTAGAGTTGAATTTTATTGTTTAATGGGGCTATAAACTTTTATTTATTTATTTATTTATTATTTTTGAATTATCTATACTTAAATTATGTTGGAACTTATTTTATATTTTATTTGAATTTGACATAAGAGTATTATATATATATATATATATATATATATATATATATATATATATTTGGAAATTTTCAATTTATGTTTTATTTTTCAGTTTCAATTGATTTATTTTAGTTGTATTGACTTTTTATTTCACATTGTATGCCGTTCATTTTTTAATCAGAAATAAGTTGTTAGATTACTTTGGATATAGTAAAGTATATAGCTGTGAATATTGATTTTTTTTGTCTAACATACTTACATGTAGGGGTGGACGTTTGGGTCATCAGATTGGATATGAGAATTTCGGTTTGGATATTCGATTTTCGGATTAAGAAAAGTACAATTCAAAACCAATCCAAATAAGTTCGGATTGAATTGAATTTTTTAAGTTCAGTTTTGGATTAATCGGTTTGAATTGCTTGGATTTTCGATTTTGACTTTTGAGCTTTTTAGGTAGACATAACAAGTAACAACCTCAATCCACCTAATACTTTGCTCCTTGAAATTTATAACTTTCTACAATTAACAAGAATTGAGGTGACTCTAACGCCCATGCCATATATTAAACTTTATTTACTTGTGAAACATTTTATATTTTTATATTTGATTAATAGAAAATCTCATAGTAATTTAATATTATGATGGGTCATAGGTATTACTCTATTGGATCCTGAAAATTGGACTTATTAGTATTGGACACATATGATATGAGTAATTGAGTAAGATTAAATATAAAGGTATAAAAATTTTGAATTTTCGGATATCCAAAAATCCATAATACTAAATCCGATATCCAATCCAAAATCCATAATTTTTAAAAATGAAATTCAAAATCCAATCCATAATCCAAAAATTCAACCCAAAGATCCAAAATAATTCAGATTGATTTGAATTTCGGATTGATCCAAACTATGCCCCCTACTTACATGATATTCTTACAAATTGTGTTGTTTTAATTTTTACTACTCAAATGAATTAAAGTATATTCCCTTCATTTCAAAATAAGTGGTATTTTGGCCTTTTAATTTTGTTTCAAAATAAGTGGTGTTTTACATAATCAAGAAGATATTAATGATGTTCTTCCAATTTTACCCTTATTTAAGTGGAGACAGATTTACATAATCAAGAAATATTAAAGAGTAACATCTTTTTCAAAATATTTATTAGGGGTAAGTAGGTAAGGTTTTTCTATCTAGGAATGAGTAGTTTTCTTAAGAAGTGTGCTTAAGCTGAAAACACCATTTATTTTGAAATGGAGGGAGTATTAGTTACACATATATAATTATTTAATACTATATTCTTAAGAAATAATACTCCCTCGGTTTTAAATAAGTGGTGTTAGCCTTTTGATTTTGTTTCAAAATAAGTAGCGTTTTACATAATCAAGAAGACACTAATAATGTTCTTCCTATTTTACTCTTATTTAAATGGAGAGAGGTTTACATAATCAAAAAAATATCAAAGAGTTACATCAGTAAATTGAGTGGAAGGTAACAAATAAGTCTTAAAATTAAAAATAGTAACATTGACTTGGTCAAATGTCATTAACTAAAAAAGAGGTATAATTAGAGTGACTAAAAACTTTTGGGTGTAAATTAAAATTTTGATAACTTTTAAAAATATTCCCTCCTAAATTTTCAATTTCAAAATTTAAATTTCTCATCTCTTTTTATATTTTCATATCATTTTCTTCTTTTTCATTCTCTTCTCTCTCCAGATTTCTCTCTACTTCTTCTCTTCTTCTTCTTTTTCTTCTTCTGCTTCCTCCTCCTCCTCTTATTGCCGCCGCTACTGCTATTGCCACCATCATCACCGTTGTGTTCATCTTTTTTTATTATGTTATTCTTATTCTCTTTTTTTTTATTCTCTTATTTCTGAGAATCTTTTTTCTCTGGTCATGAGCTTGAAAAAATAAATTTATTTTAAGCCATTAATTTTTTTTTGCATAAAACAGCAACTGCGGCAATTGTTTCAGCAGTTGATGAAAAATATGCAGCAACTGTTGAAAATATTTCAAGAACTGTTGAAAATAATGCAGCAATTGCTGAAAAATATGCAAATGTTAAATATGTTTCAGCAGTTGCTGCATCTATTTTAGCACCTGATGCATATGTTTTTAGCAGTTACTGAATCTGCTGCAACAGTTGCTGCATCTGTTGTTGCAAAATCGAAATCATAATTATGCAGCGATGACGACGACAAATGAAGCAGAAGAGGAGTTGGTGGAGGTGGTGGTGATGACAATAGAGAAGGAAGGGTAGCGATAATGTTGGAGGAGGAGGTGGTGGTGGAGAAAAGGGAGGTAGTGATGACAGAGAGGGAGGAGGGGGGAGAGGAGGGGTGGGTTGGCGTGGGCAGGGAGAGGGTGAATAGGGGTAGGGGGAGATAGGGGCTTTGTGTAAATAATAAAACTTGATGATTTTTAAAATTAGTGTCATTAACACTAATTTTAAAATTGTCACCTCTACTCAATAATTAAGACTTGTGTCACTTTTTTTTAGTTTTGAAACTCTTTTTTCACCTTTAATTCACTAGCCCGAGTTACATCTTTTTCAAGATATTTATTAGGAGTAAGTGGTTAAAAAATATATTTTTCTTTCTAGGAATGAGTAGTTTTCTTAAAAGATGTGCTCAAGCTAACGTATAACACCACTTATTTTGAAACTGATGGAGTATATGTCTTGAATATCTAAATTAATAATATTTATAAAGGCACGTATTTGTCAAACATACTTTTACTTTAGATAATAACATTTAATTTTTATTTGAATATAATTATAGAATTACATTTGTGCAACCAAACAATATATTTATAATTACACTGTAATAATATTATGGCAACAAACAGGCTATTATAATTAATATGCTAATAATTACACGAATTCCAATTGCAGAGTAACTTTTTTGTTACATCCCGTAAAAGTTAGTAACTCATAAGCATACGCGTGAAACTGTGATAAATAAAGAGTACACGAAGCGTGTAGGAAAACCCAGAAGTCGGGTTGAACGAGGCCAGGCCGCAAGGGCCAGTGCGACCCGCCAGCACCCTGACGCACTGGGTGGCGCGGCGCGCCAGCCATGTTGGTGCCTTGAGAGGTGTGGCGCGCCAAAAGAACTCCGCAATAGGAGGCGCAGCGTGATACTAGGTTGCCGCGATGGCCGGCGCGAAGCGCCCCTAGTCCACCGCCCACACATATATATAAGAGTCCTTAGTTCATTTTGTGATCATTTCCAACATAAGTCATGGCCAGAGAGAGTGTGAGATGAGGGAATTCAACGTTTTTCGTCCAATTACACTATCAAACGCCGTCCAAACTCCGATTAACTTCAGGTATTAAATTATAAGCTTTCAGGGAGCATTATTACGGAGTTAGTTTCCTGAAAAACGCCTGGCGAATCGGAACTCCGTCGAGTAGAAGTTGTCAGGATTGTTTCAAACTGATTTCTATACGATCACAGGCTTCGAGTAAGCATTTCTCCCTTCTGAACTCTCGGAAAATTAATCGTTTTTGACCGTATTTCGTCAAGTTGAAGTATAGTTGATATTATTATTAAAAGTTATTATTTTCATCGAATTGAGTACTGAAACTAGTCTCGTTCTCTCAATAATACGATTACAGTTGCGAAGGGTTGTTGAATACTGGTTGGAACTCACCGGTTAAACAGAAAGTCGACACTTGAGGTATGTAAGACTATCTTTTTGGCAAGTTAAGTTCGTCGTAAAGTTAGTACGACCCGTATGTCTATAGTACTTCAGAGTAAACCTATTGGGGTCAGCTGTTGTAAACTGAATTGAGTCTATAGCGATGAAATAGTAATTCTTGTCCAAGTTAGCATAGCTAGAATGGTCTTACCCCAATGTTGAGTAATTAGCCGTTATCCCATACAGAGTTTCATTTATTGAGGTCACGAGGGCCTTACAGAGTTTCATTTATTGAAGTCGTGAGGCTGTATTGAGATACATCAGATTGAGGCCACGAGGGCCATATAGAGTTTCATTTATTGAGGCCGCGAGGGCTGTATTGAGAAACATCAGATTGAGGTCGCGAGGGCCGTATTGAGTTTCATTTATTGAGGCCGTGAGGGCCGTATTGAGATACATCAAATTGAGGTACATCAAATTGAGGTTGCGAGGACCACACAGAGTTTCATTTATTGAGGCCGCGAGGGCCATAATGAGTCCCATCAGATTGAGGCCATGAGGGCCACCTCGAGTTACAGTTTACGTAAAACCCTTAGTAGTCAGGTAAGTGGAGGGGATCTTGTTTGTACTTGTCGAGGCTTATGGGGCCTAGGTAGGTTTTTCTGTTATGTTTGTATCTTCCAGGCTTATGGGGGCCCGGTTAGGTTCTTATTTACATATATAGACTTGTTGTTAGGTAACTTAGACGGTACATGTATTGCAAGTTAAATCCTTACTCTCTCTCTCTTTTGATTACTGCAGGTTTACTAGCTTTCAGTCAAGTTATTGTCCTTCTGCCTTACATATTCGGTACTTATTGTACTGGCGCCCACCCGGGCGCTGCATTACTTGCCTGCAGGTGTAGATAGATGCGGATGGAACGTTCCTAGCCTTCAGCTGAGGTTAGCAGTTTATTTAGCTCCTTCCTTACGGAGTTGAAAGTTAGACGAGGTTTTCTTTTGATGTATAGTTTTGGGTAGGTCGGGGCCCTGTCCTGACCATTATATCACTCCTAGAGGCTTGTAGACTATTGTACATTCCCTGTGGTTAGTTGTTGTTGGCCATGTGTTGCCCGTGTATGCTTTATTTCCTGCGATGGTCGTGTGGGCCTTGTTTAGCTGCTAGTTAGCGGCCTTGTCAGCCATAACATAGTTTAGTGCTTGATTTACGTTTCAGTAATAACTAAATAACATGGTGGTCTTATTGGCCCGCATAAGTTCCCTATTATTGTGAATGTTGTGGTTAGCTGTCTTCTTTTACAGGTAGCCTTGTTGGCCAGGGGCTGTATTTACAGCAGAGATATAGCTCATTGGTTTCTTGAAGTTAGTGTCAATGTGCACCAGTAGTGCACCAGTCAGGCTAGTTCAGACCCAGTGTGACACTAGGTGTCAGTCATAGCTTTCAAGGTGAGACGTGACATTTTTAAATAAATCATAAATGATAAATTATTTCTTAATTTTTTAAATTTTAAAAAAATTAAATATTTATTTAATATAATACATAAGTAAAATAAATTTAAAAAAAGTACTTGGGCAATATTACGTGTATTAATTGAGGATTAAAGCATTGTGTCCCTTACGTAGGCGGCAAAAGAGAGACTCAAAGTTTCACACGATGCGTCATACCAACCAACCACCCAAAAAAAAATAAAAGATGGGAAGGATAGGAAATTGGGATTTTACAACCCCCTCCCCCTCCCCCCCCCCCTCCCCCGGATCTCTCGGCCCAATCTCTTTAACTTTTATATTAAAAATATTTTTTTTAAAATTTATTTGATCTAACAAATTAGATTTTTTTTTCCATTCAGTATTATTTTTTATTGTTAAATAATAAAATAAAATGATAATAATAAATTAAAATATAATTAATAAGCTTAATCTATTATCCTTCTATTCTATTTGGTATTTTTAGCTCCTGTTGACGCACTAAAAGGTATATTTACTTAGTCTTATTAATTATAATTTAAAATTTTAAATTTAATGGTTATATGTTTTACTATCTATTATCAGAGATGAATTTTCATAACGGGAGGTTGAAAGTAAAAATAAGTGGATAGTTAGGAAGACCAAAATACAAAAAAAATACTAGATTACCTAGTAAAAAATATTGATAAATCATCACAAATCTTTCTTATTTCTTTTCTATTGCATTTTTATATTGTCATTTATAATAGTATTGAAAGAAAATAATATTTTTTTTAAATTTATTAAAATAAATAACTAAAAACAATAAAATAAATTTTTAATAAATATCTTTTGAACAAAAATATATCAAATTAACATGAACCAAGTAAAATAAAATAGAGGGAGTAACTCACAAGATACTTAAAAAGGTTTATCGAAAACGAAAAGAATGTGATGGTGAGAAAGTGAAAGAGTCAGAAAATACTTAAAAAGGTTGTCCTCCTACTCCTATGCAATATTAGTTATTATTTTTCAAAAGTGACATTTAGAGTCACAAAGTCAGGTTATTATTGTTCATTTGGCTACTTTTTATCAGAATTATATACTCTCTTTGTTCATCGTATTATTCGTTTTAATGATTATGCAAAATTTCTCTTTTACAAATATAACAGATTTAGTAGTACGTTGCATTTCTTTTATGTTTCCTTCCAATAAGATATACTTTTGATGTATGTATCCGTGTCAACAAGTACATAACTTTTTAAAAGATTATATAGATATTAATTACTAAATAATATCATTTTTAGCTAGTTAAATAAAGAAACAAATATGACTTGTTGCAATTATTAGTATTCCTCAATTACCAAGTTTATCTAATTGTTTTTATGGTATAAATTATTTAATAATTTCTCTTAAAATTCTAGATATTATTGTGAAATAAGAACAAATAACAATGTTAAATAAGAAAATAAATAAATTTAAACCTGCATTACAATATCAGGGAAAAGTTTTCCTCAAATACACGTTTTTTTTCTTCCTTCTATTATTATATAGACAGATTTTTTAAAAACTTTATTTTTAAAAAATGAAAACATAAGATTAACAATTAGAAAAATAACCCAAAAAAAAAAAAATTCACTCCAAAATAAAAAAGATTCTCTATTTCTTTCACAAACATTAAATCCAAAATCAGATTTTCACATACAACAAAATCTATTAGGTCAACTTCTTCTTCATCAAAAATAATAAAAGCCTTTGCCCATCCGTTACCCACCTCCTGTCAAAGTCCAAATCTAGTTTCTGTGACATACATGAAACTGTCCTGTATAGCCTTATATTTATCAACTTTTATTATTTTGGTTTCCAAAATTTCTATGCCAGAACTTCAGACAAGCCGACAAGTATGTGGATTTTTTTTTTTTTGATTTTCTTATAGTGTTTATTTTCTTCCGACAAATCGACACGTATGTGGACCCTTTCTTATTTCTAATTTTTTATTTTTATATTGTATTTTTTTTTTTGTTTTTCAGAATTTGCGATCTTTATATGGATTGAAAATTTTAATTAAGGAATATAACAATTTTTATGTTTAGTAGACCTTTCTCTACTCAGCAATCAACACTTTTTTGTAAAGTGTTCATCTAACATTGAATTTGGTATAGTATTTAAGTGGTTCGTTGCTTTTAAATATATATTGAATATCATATTCATTTATTAGTTTGACGGTTATTATATATTAGCTTGAGATTGTTGTCCTATCTTAAAATTCAGAATCCTCAAATTTTAAATTTTGACTTCACCTCTGAGCAAAAGGTGAAGGTTTTTCTTATTTCTTCCTGTTTCAGATCTTCAAATGTATATAATATAATCCTCAAAACCTCTATTTATGATGTTATATAGAGGTATACAAAAGATAGCCATAAATATGGCATTAACAAAAAAAATTATGGAGGAGGTGAGAGACATAAAATTAAGGATTTGAGGTTACGGAGGAGGGTAGAACATAATGGTGAAAAGTAGTGGAGAGATGAAAATATTACATTTAGGATATAAACATAAAAATATATTTTATAACACTCCCCTTTGATGTCCATAGATGATGTACATCTTTAAAACTTTATCAGGAAAAGTTCACAGGTAAAAAATCTTAGTGAAGGAAAAAAAATACACATATTTTAAAATACACATTATTTGTTGCCTCGTTAAAAACATTGTTAGGAAGATCCAGTGGAAAAAATCTTGGCTAAAGAAAAGAGTACAATACGTATTTTACTCCCCCTGATGAAAACATCACTTTATACTTCAGAGACGACGAATTTCATTCTTGTATAGCAACTTCTCAAATATTGAACATTGGTAGTGCCTCAACAAAATATTTCACTAAATCATCATTTGAGTAAATTTTTATTTCACATTTTTTTAAAAAAAATTGTGTCTGAAAAAAGTATTTTGCTGAAATATACTTTATTTTATCTTCATCAATATATTCTTCTTTCAAAATTGAGCAATGCAAGTAGCACTGTCGTCAACATTTCTGAAATCTTCTATTTAAAAAAAACACACACACACGCATCTCTTATGTGTTGAGTAACTTGTTTTAGAAGTGGCTAGTATCTTGGCATGCAAGACTTGAATAAGTATCAATGACTAACTGTCTTGTAGAATATGATAATATGACAGTACAGTACCCTCACATGCGAATAAATAATTCCTATGTGATCAAATGTTATATAGTTAAAATAATCTTCCTCCAATTGTATAACCAACAATCCCTTGAAAATATTATTAAGAAATAATAAATTCAGATTAATATTTGATTTACTAAAATATATCTACATAAAAGTGAAATATATCTTACATGCATTAATAAAAAATATTATCTCATGAATGATAATAATAATAGCAGGATATATAAGTGTACCAATTGCACTGATAGCCAGTTTGGCCAAGCTTTTGGGAGGTCAAAAGTGCTTATTTTTTAAAAAAGGTGCTTGTATTAAAAAAAATGAGGTGTTTGGCCAAGCTTTTGGTAGAATAAATGTTTTTTAGGAAGTAATAGAATCTGTTTTTCAGAAGCTAAAAAAAATAGTTTATCTCTAAAAGCACTTATTTCAAAAGCACTTTTGAGAAAAATACACTTAGAAGCACTTTTCAAAAGTTTGGTCAAACACTAATTGCTGCTCAAAGATATATTTTTTTAAATTTATTAGTAAACACAAATTGCTTCTCAACAAAAGTATTTTTTTGATAAGCACTTTTAGAAAAAACACTTCCCAAAATAAGTTAATTCTAAAAGCTTTGGCCAAACAAGCTATAAGATGTGATGCTTTCTAATCATTTTTATGAGATTGGAACCGATCTTTCTTTATGTTAAGAGATCAATTGGGGTATCCAATGAAATTACTTTCATCCATATAAAAATTTGTTGAAACTTTATTTAATAAATTTGCAAGAATCTTTATATGATTCAAATAATTTAAATACTTCAAGATTTTATATGTAAACTTCACTATCTAACTGGACATAAAATTTACTTCGTTAGATGCATATCAACTTTTACACACACACATATACTATATATATATATATATATATATATATATATATATATATATATATATATATACACGCACACACCCTCACATATAATAGTGTAAAGACTTGAGTGAAAAACCTTTATGCCATCAGGCATATACGACTTTGTCTTTATTTCACCTTTTCGTACAAAAATTCATTTGTAGCCCATTGAAATTATTGAGGTATTTGGACTATAAGTTTAAATTTTCACTTTTTTAAGTGAAATCAGTACTTGAATTGTGTATTTTTATTTGGTGAATTTCTATCCGCTCTCGTTGACAGATTTGAATTCAAGATCCTCTTCTCCATTTATAGTATTGAGAGCTATATTATATTGAAAAAGACCGATGACAGTCATTTAGTATCAATTTCAATATGACATAAATTATCAAGATCTTTTCATTTTTTAAAATCATTTTCATGTATCTAAACCTTTGCCAAGATTTTATGAAGTATTATATGATGGTGCTCTTTTTAAAGCACTTGCCACATTATTCTGATCATATTGATCATTTACTCCCCTTCTTCTTCGAGAAGTTTTTACCCTTGGAATCGATTGATCTAGGTGTGTCGTAGACTTGTCTTTCAGGAATTTTAATTTTTATTGGAGCATTTACAGCTTTGATTATAACATAATGTCAGGAAATACATCTAGCAACTGGTTTGCACTATTTTGCAAATGAATTATCTCTTGAACTTTAAGTTTTTTTTCACAAAAATCTAGATAATTCATCTCCCACATAATTTTCAGCTGCTAATCTGTCTCTCCCTAAGAGAGGAATCAAAGTTTGAAACTAAATAAAAATAATTAAGCAGAGCGACAATAAATTAACAAATCTTAAAAAAGAGAATCTAGAATTTTCGTTCTTTAAAATTTTTTACCTCCTCTAAGACATGATATGACTATGATAATATTATAGAGTATTAATATAAGTGTGAATGACTATCAGTAGATATTCTTCTAAAATTTGAGCCACGAGATTTTAGTATAAAAATCTTGAGAGAGGATGAACATTGAAGATATAAAGGGAATTTAGGATATAAACGAAAATATTAGTATCTCAGCAGCTAAGATTCTCATACTTACCTCTATCTTTATTGGAGTAATACTAATAGGAGGATGTGAAGAGAAAAGGCCACAACAAGAGCGAAGATGAAATCCAAGACCAGAGCAAATTCTCATACTTGAACTTATGGGATTTGAGTTTTATTTAATTAAGAAATTGAATCTTTTAATTTAAAATTTCAAAAAGTTAGGAAAAAGATAAATAGTTATTATTGTCATAAAAAGCGCCATATCATCGGGCTTAGGTCTCTCTTTTATATAATATATATATATAGATACATTAAATTGTGTTATCTCAACTCGTTTAATTTGTATTTATTAGTTGCATATTTAGTTTTTTTATGTGTATTTAGCAATATTTTTCGATGAAGTAGTGTCGATGTCATGTGGAACCACTTCGACTAACATGCATCCCATTTGGTGGTGCCCCCATCATCTTCAAATCCTGGATTCGCCTCTATTTTTCAGATTCATAACAACCTCAAAATAATTGCATCCTTCATAGGAAGACCCCTCCATATAATAATGTCAGGACTTTTGCGAAAAATCTTTAAGCCATTAAGCATGCATATATAATTTTATTTTTATTTCACCTTTCACACAAGAATTCATTTGTATTCCACTGGCATTATTGATGTCTTTGAACTACAAGTTCAAAGTTTTACTTTCTTAAGTGAAACTAATACTACTTGAATTGTGTATTTTATTTGGTCAATCATTTATCTGTCTACTCTCTTTGAAAAATTTGAATTCAAGATCCTCATCTCCATTTATTGTATTGAGAGCTATATTATATCAAAAATAGCGCCGACAATCATTTAATATCAGTTTCAACATGACATAACTTATCGAGATCTTTTCATTTTTGTAAATCATTTTCAGGTATCTGAACCGTTGTCAATATTTTATGAAGTATTATGTAGTGGTGATATTTTTAAAGCACTTGCCACATTATTGTGATCATATTGATCATTTACTCCTCTTCTTCTTCAAAAAGTTTTTACCTTTGAAATCGATTGAGCTATCATGCTTCAGGCATGTCATAGACTTGTCTTTCAAGGACTTTAATTTTTATTGGAACATTTGCAGTTGGATTATATAACATAATACGAGGAAATACATCTGTCAATTAGTTTGCACTATTTTGCAAATGAATTATCTCTTGAACTTTAAGTTCTCTTTTTTTTTTTGCACAGGGATCTAGATAATTCATCTCCCACATAATTTTCAGCTACTAATCTCTCTCTCTCTCTCTAATTGTTAGAAAAAGTGACATTTATCCAGAATCACATTAGGGGACCTATCTTTGTGCATTGTGGTGGAGCAATTGAATCATATACTGATACGTTTAAGTTTTTAGATGAGAATTATTTTGTTCCTGATCTTGAATCAATTGTGATAGGAGAATCTTGGTGGCTTAATGCATACAAGTGTTGCTACATTTTAATAATACATTTGTTACCAAATTTCTTTTGAGAGATTTATTCTTATAACCAACAGTTTAGCTGTATTTGGAGGCATACAATTTCTGCTAAACCAACTTGAATATAAACCAGCATTATTAACATAATTTTATAATTTTGAATGACGCTCTTAATTTAACAATTCGAGCAAACAAACATACAAAATTAAATTGCGAGTTGATATCAAAGCACACATAAATATACCATAGATGAATTTATTAAAATCATATAATAGCAAACAGTCAACCTACAAAACAAACTCACACTCACCTTTCTATACATTCTAAATTTAAGGGATACAATCACAACCTTAGTTGGTTCAATGAATAATTTATCACGAGAGCAAAAAACACAAGAGAATTCGTGAAAAACTTTCTATTTTCTTAATATATAACCACGTAAATTCTCAATTATTTTTGTATTACATTTGAACTGGATTGGTCAACCAGTCATGTCAGCTGATATATTTTCTGTAAATTTTTAATTTACTATTGCATGTGATTTCATCACCATGCTCATATTTGTATAATACAAACAGGAGAGAGAGTTGGGTAAACTTCCAAATAAATATTCATTACCCACTTTGATTGCAGTAATATGAAGATATTAAAATCATTTCTTGTTTTATAATGTCAATATAATATATTATTGACTAATTCATTTGAGACTTACTACAATACCAATATTATAAACAAATCAGCTCTTTTGGAGCTCTCAATTAATTTTGATTACTAAGTATTTTATGACACCATCTATATGGTGAATCATCTCTTCCACAGAGAAAATCATATTATTATTGTCATGGTCAAATCATTATAGGCAAGACACATTTCTTGCTTTACTTTTGAACTACAATAATATTTTTTATAAGGTCTAGCAAATTTAATTTTTGGCATAATATATGTGAACAACCAATGACAAATTCATGCGACCAAGTAATAATATTCATTCTGGTCATGATCATAATCAAACAAGAATTATTTTTTATTTTATCCTTTGGTAGTTCATGACAAGACATGCTATAATATTTATGATGTACCAAAAATACATGGCCAATGACCCTTTTGCCAAAATATTTTTTTTTTTAATTTCTCAAACCTCGTACAGAGGTGAGTTGTGGTATTTATCTAATCATACATTTGCATGCCCTTCAAGTAAAGGAGCATTTAAGGATGATCATATGATGAAAAAGAAATAAATTGAGAAAAATCAGAGTTGAATTGAAGATTGGGAGTTGAAGGAAGAACGAGAAAATAATTGTTGAGAGTTCGTGCCAACGAACTATGTTCATAACCATGAACTTGAAGACAACTGGCTACGAACGTAAAGAAAACCAAATGAATGAAGAAGATGAGTTTCTGCCTCACTTTACGTGTAAAATGAAATAGTGTATAAAGTAGTAAAATCAACAAAAATGAATACAATTATGGTTACCTATTGTATAAATTTGATACACCTCAAATTAATACAGGAATATAATCAACAGATTGATACTACAACAAAATACGGTCAAGAGCATAATTATTGGCATACTGTATCAATTATTTCAAAGTTACCAATTTCCAAATCAAAAAATATTTGTATTTAATTATAAATGCAAGTATTTTTTGATTTGGAAATTTGTATCTTTGAAATTATTGATATAGTATGCCAATAAGTGTTCTCTTGACCGTATTTTTGTAGTAGCAATCTGTTGATTATACCCCTGTATCAATTTGCTGGTGTGTCAAATTTATACAATAGGTAAATCATAGTTGTATTCATTTTACATGAAGAGCGACGCACAAACTCATCTTCTGTATCTATTTAAAAAAATATATTTTGGCAAAAGGGTCATTAGCCATGTATTTTTGGTACATCACAAATGTTGTAGCATGTCTTATCATGAACTACCAAAGGATAAAAATAAAAAATAATTCTTGTTTGATTAAGAGCATGACCAGAATGAATATTATTACGTGGTTGCATGAATTTGTCATTAGTTGTCCACATATGTTATGCCAAAAAATAAATTTGCTAGACCTTATAAAAAATATTATTGTAGTTCAAAAGTAAAGCAAGAAATGAGTCTTGCCTATAATAATTTTGACCATAAAAATAATAATATGATTTTCTCCATGGAAGAGATGATTCACCATATGGACGATGTCATAAAATACTTGATAGTACAAAATTAATTGAGAGCTCAAAAAGCGCTAATTTGTTATAATATTGGCATTATAGTAAGTCTCTAAGAAATTGGCTAAAAATATATTATATTGAGACCGTAAATTGTCAAAAAAATTAATATCTTCATATTAGTACAATTGAGGCAGGTAATTAATATTTATATGAAAGGTTACTTAACTCTTTCTCCTCTTTGTAGTATACAAATACATTATGACCATCTTAATCATTTGCTCCTCTCCTTTTTCAAGGAATTCTATATTTGGAACCGTTTGGTCTATCACGCTTCAGGCGTCTCATAGACCCTGTCCTTCAAGGACCTTTCATTGGAGCATTTGCAACTGAATTAAAAATAGGTCAGCAAATACATCTGGTAATTAATTTGCAATATTTTGCAAGTGAATTATCTCTTGAACTTTAAGTTCATATTTTTTTTTCTCGAGAATCTAGATAATTCACCCCACACTCAATTTTCAGTTGCTAATCACTTCTCCCCCTAATGTTAGGAAAACTAACATTTACCCTCCAAACTCATTTGGGGACCCATCTTTGTGCGTTGTGGTGGAGCAATTGAATCATATACCGCACATTCAATTTTTTTTTAGATGAATTTATTTGGTTTCTAACCCTGAACCAATTGTGATAGAGGAACCTTGTTGGCTTGATGCATTCAAGTGTTGCTATATGTTAAATAAACATATCTCATACCAAATTTATTGGCGATTTTTGTTCTCATAACCAATGGTTTAGCTATAATTGGAGGCACACAATTTTTGCTAAACCAACTTAGATATGAACCAACATTATCAACATGATTTGATAATTTAGAACTGTGCTCTTAATTTAACAATTCGAGCAAACAATCGTGCAAAAATCAATTGCAAGTTGATATCAAAGCACATGTGACCATACCATAGATGCACCTATTAAAATTATATAATAGCAAATGGTTCACATGGCAGGTGAACGGGCCCATATTCACCCTTTTAAGAATTTTAAAATTTCAGGGAATATAATTCCAATCTTAGTTGATCAAGATTATTCTATCACGAGAACAAGCAACACAAGAGAATTCTTGATGAATCTTTTATTTCTTCAACATGTAGCAACGTGAATTCTCAATTATTTTTGCATCACATTTGAACCGGGATGGCCAACCAGTTATGCCAACTTATCTTTATTTTAGTAAACTTCTAGTTTACTTTCGTATGTAATTTTGTCATCATACTCATATTTATGTACTACAAATAAAAAAAAATGACGGGTAATCTTTTACATAAATATTTATAACCCGCTTCAATTGTAGTAATATGAAGATATTAGATTCCCATAATTTTATAGTCTCAATCCTTTTTTTTTAAATATTTTTTGAAACTTATAAGTTTCCTTTTGAGACTTACTATAATAATAACACATTAGCTCTTCCGGAGCTCTCAATTGATTTTGTGTAGTACCACATATTCCATCATTTCGACATCATTAATAGTCTCTCCACATAGTTTCAACTTAGAAATAATTTTGAACGTTGATGAGCTATACTCATGAACAGACTTATAGTCTTGATGGATCCAATCATATCGTGCCTTTGGGTGGATGACCATCTTCAGGTGGTCATATCTTTCTTTTAGGCTATTACACAAAATAAGTGGATCCTTAATCGTGAGATATTCAATTTTTAGAATTTCGTCAATATGATGACGCAAGAATATCATAGCCTTAGCACGATTTTGGTTTGATGGTTTATTTTCACTTTTAATGGTATCTCCAAGACCCATTGCATCCATATGGATTTCAGCATCCAACACCCATGAAAGGTAGTTCTTGTCCGAACTTTAAAGGACAACGAAATCAAGTTTCGTAAGGTTAGCCATATTAAAAGAAAGAGAAAAACAATATCTTGCCTTCAAATTTTGAGACGGTAGAGTCGTAGAGGAATAATATCACCTAAGGAATATCATTCTTGTGGTTAAGTAATACATTTTTCAAAAAAGAAATTTTAATTTTTCTTACCTCAGATCTTTCAAAGTGAGTGCTCAAGGCAGAGACTCGTGCTGATAACGTGCTATGAAATAATAAAAGAAGAACAAGAATATTGTAGAGAAAGAGAGAAGGAGAGAAGTTCTTATTTCTCTTGGTGGGATGAAATACAATGAAGGAGAACCCATCTATTTATAGGGACAATTCATCCTAACTTTTCTCCAAAAGATAGACTTTCACTATAATATAAACACATGTATCCACTACAATACAAATACCTTTATAAACATTCATTATAATACAAATATGTTTATAACAAATTGCATTTTTTAACTATAAATCACATTTGACAAATGCGATTTATAAAGTGCATTCTTTGAACGCATTTTATATACCGAATTTGATTTATATGAAAAATCAACATTTTTTCCATTTATTATTAAATTTAATTTTTTGAAACATATAAGTAATAATATAAAACATAATACTGCCAAGAAAAAAAATTATTATATTAAAACGTGCCAAATTATTTCACAATAAGGATTTTATAAAACAATCATTGTTAAGAAATTGTTCTTAATTTTTTTTTCTAATTAAAAGTTTTATTTTATCAAATATTTATATTAAATTATATAATTTATTATAATATCAGCAATCGCCATAGTTTCTTATTCATCAGGTCATTTTTTTATTTATTATTTTATTTGCTTTATATCTTAATATTTCATTGTCATGTTTTCTTGCTTCGAATATCTTCTTTTCTTAATCGAGGTCTATTAAAGGTAGTCTTTCTACTCTGTCAAAGTAGAAAATAAGATTTCGTACATTTATCCTCCTCAAACCTCACCTATAGGACTACATTGATATGTATTAGTGTTGTAATTAAGAGATAAGATATAATTAAATATGCAATTTCTCTGCCTCACGAAGGTGGAAGTAGCTTTGTACATTCTATTCTTTTCAGATCTTACTTATAAAACTATACTAGTGAATATTTTTGCACTTTGCGCGATAATAAAAGTATTATTGAATCTACCAAATGATTAATAATATAATTATTAATTTAGATACTATTTATCTTTTCTATAATAAGAAAGAAAAAATTCATAACAACGTATAAGTTAATTTATATATCCGGATTTTAATTGAACCATTTGAGTTCTTAGAGAAGTTTCAAAAGAATCACTTTTTTCATGTTCTCGAATACACGCATGATGTGATTCATATATAATTGAGGATTTAAAGGTAAGTTCAAAGCCTACGTAACGTCATTTTTCAAATGTCTAAATTAGATATTTTTAAAAAGAGATTTCAAGTCTTCAAATTCAAATAAATTTAATTCAAAATTTATTAATTTCTTTTTCCTCATTGAAAATTTTAAACATAATTACATAATTCTATTAATTTTTATACGTGGAACTGCATTTCTATAATTCTTTTTGACTTTTGTATAAAGAAGAGAAACATCATTTTTCTTATTTTTGTTAATAGGTAGTTTATTATTTTGTATTTATATTTGTTATTTTTTCTTGATGTGGTAGTTAGATTTCAGGTCATAAATATTATTTAGAAAGAACTCAAAATTAAAATCACATAGAATAATAATAAAAGATCTTTAGATACAACCTCTAATTCATTTAAAATACTTATTTTCTTCTCGATAGTATATTAAGTCCTCTTCTCCTCTATCAGGTCCTCCATGTTTGGTCAAGAAAGCAAGAAAAAAATACAGTAATTTAAAACTGCAATCATACAAAAATTCTACCAAATAATCTATAATAAATCAAATCAAAATAATATTACAACTGAAGTAGCAATATAGGAAATAATAACAAATAATATTACTCCTCAAATTACTGGACGAATAAAACTACAAAAGAACATAGCATTACTTAATATGCAAAATTTAATTGGGCGAAGAAAATGAAGTGGGAGATCACTTCAACCTTCTGCTTTCACATTTATATAGAAAAAATATTAATTCACTTTATTGATTAAGAGAGCCAAAAGTTATCAATGAGTTTATTAGGGGAATTAAGCAAACAAACGTAAACGACTATTATTATTAATAATAACTTAATAAGGAATAAGAGAAAACAAATAGAAAAAATATGACCGCCAATGAATTAAACAAATATAGTTACACTTGAGTTAAATATTAGAAAAAATAATTGACTAAGGTAATCAAATATTTATAAAATAAACTGAATATTCATTAATTTTATGAGAATGACTTTTGGGCTTTCTAAATCGAAAAAGAGATGGATAAGTAAAAAAATGTAATTAAGAAATAATTAAATAATATTAGGTTGTTATAAATAGGAAAAATGTCAAAAAATTGAGAAAAAAGATAAATAGTAAAGGTGGCTTTAGAAGCATGCCACATTATCACATTTCATATTCTTCCTTTATACACACACATATATAGATTGAAAGTTATGAATAATACTACTATTAATTAAGAGTAAAATATATGAAAATTTAAAAGTATGAATGATGAATATGACTTTTGAAAATAAAATAAAAATTTAGAAAAATGAATAATAAAAATAAAAAAATAAAAAAAATAAATGTAATTCTTGGCCAAATAAAAAATTAAGTGTACATAATTTTGTGCTTATCCGTTTATTGACAAATTAAAAATTTTTGAGTTAAAAAAAATAATTTTAAAATGAAAAAATGCTAAAAAAATGCTTAAAAAAAAATGGAAATAGGGACTTTAAAGGATGATAGACATATAATTTGCTTTGAGGTCAAGTCCAATATGAACATATGTGTGATAAAAGCTTATTATTCCATGATAATGAGACACAGAGATCTATAATATTTATTATAGTCACTTCTCTTCTTTTTTTTCACTCTCATCGTTTCTCTTATGCATGAACGAAATATATAATCCATGAACATTTATTCTTTTACTTTCTAATGCTTATAGCTTTCTCCGGATGCTTTATTTTAATCCGATTTAGTTCCTTCGAGACGATGTCTCACGATTTCTTTCGAAATATTTGACTAAAGTTTGTTAACTATCTGCTCACGTGTCTTTATCTAATTCGTCCATACGTCAAGCTCATTTTTGTCTTATACAAATTTCACCCCAAAATATTCAACTCTTTTTTATGGTTAGTTGTAATGTAGGTATTATTATTGTTATAAGTGAAAAAATTATCTCATTTCAAATAGTACATGAATATCTTTGACCCTTTTCCCATATCAAAATTATTCCATTTCAGACGGTCCAAGAATATCTTTTAACTTTTTTCCTTGAAAGACCATGTATTAGAATCCTACCAATTAAATATTAAGACAGTGAATTAAGTTCTTACCTTAGTTATTCATTTTTGTTCCTATAAATAGTACTACTTATTATCAAGGGAATTGCATAGGCAATTATCAAAAACTATTAGAGTATTAGTTATATATTAAAGATAATTAGTAGGCCATGGCTGCAAATCTTTCTCAATGTCTTTTCCTTTGGGTGATCATGGTAGCTTTTTGCTCATATTTGGTTACATTTTCCTCTTGCCAACCAAGTGGCTTTTCATCAGCTGTTGCAACTTATTATAACAATCCTACTAGTCCTGGAAGTGGTAATGTCTTGCAAGTATCATTTTTATACACTGATTATGTATATTTATACCAAATCTATACTGTATATTTCTTAAAAAAAATAAACCTGTTTTGAACTAGGTGGAGGATGTGGGCTAGAAAATGATGTAGCACTTCCTCTCTACAATGGGATGATCACGGCGGGGAATCAAGCTCTTTTTATGCAAAGCTCTAGATGTGGTGCATGCTACCAGGTAAATATCTATATATGAAAGAGATTCTCTTATATTATATAACGTAACATCTATATGGTTTCTTCAGGTGTTGTGCACCCAAACTCAAAATTCGCATTGTTCAGGAAATCCAATAACAGTAACCCTTACAGACGAGTGTCCTGGAACATGCAATAATGATCCAGTTCACTTCGATTTAAGTGGAATTGCCTTTGGAAAATTGGCAAAGTCTGGTGAAGCTGCGCAATTGCATAATGTAGGAAGAATTCCAATTTTTTATAAAAGGTCATCTACTTAATAATTCCCAATTTAATTTGTTCATAATATATAAAATAAAATCACTTACATATATGTATATGGATCCTTACAGGGTAGCATGCAATTACAACACAAATATATCATTCAAGGTGGACAAAGGATCCAATCCATTTTTCTTTGCAGTTGTATGTGAAGGAGTAAATGGAGATGGAGACCTTTCATTAGTTGAAATCCAAACAGGAGGGCAGAGTACATGGACACCCATGAAGAGAATGATTGGGGCAACTTGGAGTGTTGGCATACAACCAAACACACAAAAACCTCCATTTTCTCTCAGACTTACTGCTGATACAAACCAAACTGTCACTGCTCTCAATGTCATTCCAGTCGGTTGGACACCAAAAACAGTTTACAAATCAAATGTTAATTTCCCCGTCAAACTATAGAGTGAAGAAAGTATGAATGTAATAATATGATATATATTACTTTTATCTCCCTTATTGTTGTTCAAATAATTATCTTTTTGTAATGGCAATTCCAAAACTGCCTTCTGGATCTCCGGTTGTGTAATGTATTTCAACTTTTATCTTCCTCTATTGCTCGTTTCATATTGGGAAACTTTTCAACATTGTTAGGATTTTGAAAAATACTTTGATTTTCTTTATTAATGGCGGAAGGAAGTACTTCTAGGAGGGTCACTAGAGGTATAACCTCTTACATTCACAATTTTGATGATGGCTCATCATTTGATTTCTACATTGCTCAAGAAGATATTAATGCAGCACCTACTGCTATCCTTAAAGACGAGATGCGGATCAAGCACAACCATGATCTCATAAGAAAGAAACTGCTAAATTTTGAAGATTCAAAATTGAGCCAAAAAAAAAAAAAATCTTTGAAGCTTCATGATCAGACAAAAAGAGAAAAGTTAGTGACATGGCTTCCGATAATAAAAAAAAAAATGTTTTTTAAAAGTGCAAAGGAGACGATAATTCTAGATGTACTTTATTATTTTGATACATTGTATCATTGTAATTATAAATGCAAGTATTTTTTGATTTGAAAATTTGTATCTTTTTAAATTATTGATATAGTATGCCAATAAGTGTGCTCTTGACCGTATTTTTGTAGTAGCAATCTGTTGATTATACCCTGTATCAATTTGTTGGTGTATCAAATTTATACAATAGGTAAATCATAGTTGTATTCATTTTACATGAAGAGTGATGCACAAATTCATCTTCTTTATCTATTATTTTCTTCAAGATCGTGGCCACAAACTCTCAACAGTTGTGATAAAGTTCATAGTCACGAACATAGTTCATAGTCACGAACATAGTTCATTGTCACGAACATAGTTCGTTGTCACGAACTCTTAACAATTCTTTTCTCGTTCCTCCTTCAATTCTCAATACTCAATTTAATTCTGATCTTTCTCACTTCATTCCTTTTTCATCGTATGATCATTCTTGAATGCTCCTTTACTTGAAATCCATAAAAATGAGTTAGCTTAGGCTATTAAATCATCCTTAAGCATAAAATTGTTCTTATTTGGATATATATCTTGTTTGGGCTACTGAATTTATGTTTTTTATATCTTGGCTGGATATAAATTCAAGAAAAGATATGAATAAGGTGGTGCACCTCACCTTTCAAAGTGATGCTGAGGTGTGTAATATAAATTTCAAGGTATGACAATAGGTTTATAATAAAATTTTATGAAGCATGTACTAATAATTATAGTCCATGGCTTGTATTAAGCATCATGAATGTTCACCCATTCTTGAAAGTGAATGTGTCAAAATATGATAAAAATTATGAATAAGGGCACACACATGTATGGTTGGATAAATATCTCAATCCATCTCTATAGGAGGTTTCAGAAAAAATTTTAAAAAATATATTTTGGCAAAAGGGTCATTGGCCATGTATTTTTGGTACATCACAAATGTTGTAGCATGTCTTATCATGAACTACCAAAGGATAAAAATAAACAATAATTCTTGTTTGATTAAAAGCATGACCAGAATGAATATTATTACGTGGTCGCATGAATTTGTCATTGGTTGTGCACATATGTTATGCCAAAAAATAAATTTGCTAGACCTTATAAAAAAATATTATTGTAGTTCAAAAGTAAAGCAAGAAATGAGTCTTGCCTACAATAATTTTGACCATAAAAATAATAATATGATTTTCTCCATGGAAGAGATGATTCACCATATGGACGATGTCATAAAATACTTGATAGTACAAAATTAATTGAGAGCTCAAAAGGAGCTAATTTGTTATAATATTGACATTGTAGTAGGTCTCTAAGAAATTGGCCATGTGAACCATTTGCTATTATATAATTTTAATAGGTGCATCTATGGTATGGTCACATGTGCTTTGATATCAACTTGCAATTGATATTTGCAAGATTGTTTGCTCGAATTGTTAAATTAAGAGCACGGTTCTAAATTGTCAAATCATGTTGATAATGTTGGTTCATATCTAAGTTGGTTTAGCAAAAATTGTGTGCCTCCAGTTATAGCTAAACTATTGGTTATGTGAACAAAAATCTCCAATAAATTTGGTATGAGATATGTTTATTTAACATATAGCAACACTTGAATGAATCAAGCCAACAAGGTTCCCCTATCACAATTGGTTCAGGGTTAGGAACCAAATAATTTCATCTAAAAAAAAATTGAATGTGCGGTATATGATTCAATTACTCCACCACAACGCACAAAGATGGGTCCCCAAATGAGTTTGGAGGGTAAATGTTAGTTTTCCTAACATTAGGGGGAGAAGTGATTAGTAACTGAAAATTGAGTGTGGCATTCCTTAAATACAATTTACTTTTTTATTGAATAAAAGTAAAGAAAATTTATGTGAAGCTTTTTTAATGCTTTTTTATTTTATTTATCGTATCGGAGATTATGTTTGTTTTTGCTTTCCATTCTTCTTTGACACATATCACAGAGATCAGAGGTATTCGACCCTCAAACGGATGCAATTTTAGATCCTTGGGAAATTTCTTAAAATAGAAGACCCTCCCTCTGTGCCTGCACCAAAACTCCACGGTAATATAGATACAAATAGTGAAATTTACTCGTCCAAGTTTCAAACTTCATGACTCTAATTCGAAGCGCATTATTTTCATGACATATAAGAAAATTAAATAGACAACGAAATTGTGGATGAGCATTCAACCCACTTACATAAAATTCATGACTCCGTCGTAGGAGATATATATAATCAAGAGTAAATCCATAGTATGATACGTGAGTTTTGTCTAAATCCTATATATGCATTATGAAATCTTCTAAATGAGTATAAATATTTGACTGTTACCTCAGATTAATTATTATTATGTATCAATTTGCAATCTTTTCAAAATGCACAAAATTTTAAATTTTGAATGTACCTCTGAATACAACTATTTATACATAGCTTGCTTCTATTCTTTACCCTCGCCTCGTAAAGAGAAGATCCCATAAATTAAATTGAGTATTTATTTCATCAAAAAAAAATATTACGTTTATTTTAACACTAATTATTGTTTTTCAACAATTCTTATATATTTATTATTTAACGTAATACACATGTGCAACGCACATACGCTAAAACTAGTTAGTAATATATTGGTTGGTTGTTTCATGATTTCTAAGCTTAGTACTAAGATTTTTTCAATCTCTACTACCTTCATTAGCTAATTTATTGTTGTTAATATTAAAGGTAGTGTTAAACAACTTGCAACAAAAATAAATATTTTGTTCAAATCTTTGGAATAAATAACCATCTTCTTTCATGTATTTCTCTATTTGCCAATTTTTGAAAATAATATGTCGTAAAAAAGGCCTAAAAGATTTATCCTTTGAAAAATCTATGTTAGTAATTCTAATTGGTCTTTTTTCTACTAGTAGATCTCTTAACTTTGTATCAACATTATTCCATTGACTAGGATCATATATGTTTTTAAGAGTACAATTATTTAATTCATTTATAAATTCTTGATTTTCTTGATAATCTACATCCGATTTTTCACTAATTTCCTTTCTTTCTTCTTCTATTTGGATTATATCATCATCTAACTCAACTAAGTTAGCGACTTGTTTATCTACATTTTTTAATTTAATTTTGGTATTATTTTCCAAAAATTTATCAAGAGCTCCTTTGAGATTTTATCAAATTATCGATTTTTTCTCTTTTATGCTTTGAATGATTGGATTCATATTTTCTAGTTGACATATTAAAATTCTAACAAATATTTTAAACACTATCCACAATATCAAATTAAAAAATATATATAAGAAACAAAAATAATATTACCCGATTCAAGAAATATGAAGACTTGATTCCAAGATATATTTTTTGGATGCTTCAAACTATCCTTTCCGAAACTTAAAATATGAACTATGCTCTCTATAAATTAAAATTATCAAGATACTTAACATTTGAATTGTTCAACTAAGAACCCTTGAACATAAAAGAAGAATAGAGAAACAGAGAGAGTGAAAATAAAATCTGAAAATTGAGAAATAGTGAGATTAAAAAAAATGGTAACTTGAAAAGTTTTAAGAAAAAAGAAAGAAAAAAAAGACCAACATTTTTTTATGTAGAAAAAATGATTGGTTATTCACTTATCAAATCATCCGTCCATTGAAATTTTCTACTTTTAAAAAAAAAATTATTTTATATTTCCAATAATAGTGCTTGGCAGATAATTAGAACAAAAAATCCTTGTATGAACTTCATTAACCAGGTTTAGCATAAAAAGCTTCCTTTTATGATAATGTTTCTATAGGGTCAGCTGCAAAACAGGTAAGGAATTTTTTTGGAAATCCTGTAAGCATCAGAGTCCTTGGCCAGAATGTTAGAAGCACAATCCAAACTTGGTGGAAGTCTAAAGCTGCCAATGATATGATATTCTCCTATTGTCATTTGTTGGGAACTACCCAAAGGTTACTGCTCTTGTAAATTTGGAGACTAGAACTTTTAAAAGAATGAAAAAGTCTTATATCGGATGTTAATGAGATGGGTGGACTCTTTTATATGGACTTGGGTAATCCTTCCCTCATAAGCTAGCTTTTGGGGTTGAATTTGTTGGAATTAAGACATACGCTACGAAAACAACAATTCAGGATCATACTTGCATGTAATATAGACAACACATAAACACAGATTTTAATCAAATATAAAATCGATACATATCTCTTGAAGCGTGACCGCAAATCAATCCTCTTGAAACTATTGCACAAATCGTCCAATGCGTTCTCCAGATATGCGATCTTCTGCTATAGCCTCAAAAATCTCTGAGTAGGGAATACTTGTGTGGGCAAGTACTGCATATCAGAAAGGTCAAAAGTTCTTCATTATATTCCATGGAAGAAGAAAATCCTATTTATAACCACGTTTTATTTAGGGTGTAAAACCCTAGTCCCAAAACGTATAGGATTCTTTCTTTCCAAGTAATAGTCAAACTTTCCTTCTAGAAGACCAGTATATTTTTAACCAAAATCTTGTGGGATTTTTCTTCTTCTAGAAAACTGATTTCTTCATTTCCAAGTTCATTAATTAATCAGGCATAGCAGAAACCGCAAATTTAACTACTGGGGCTTCCAGTTATGGTATTAATTCGTAGAATGAATGAATTAACCTACCATAATAAATTACAGATTATTTCACTAAAAATCCGTAATTGTACTCCTCGGTATAATTTCAAAATCATTCATTAAATCTTATTTAACTCCCCATGTTAAGATTACATATACCAATCAATCGAATTAAATTTCTGACTATTTAATTCATTGATTAATTTAATTCTTTTACTCAAACGCTTAACTTATTTCATGTGACGGATACGAAATCTACCTGCAGGGTTTTCACATGAAAACTTATAAGCAATCATAAAGGGGTATCATCAATCTCAAGGTTAAGACATGAATTCCATCAACTAATTATTATTTCACAAATGTCATTTGTCGTCATCCAATCTATTGGGAACATTTTAATTCATGAAAGATCGAGTTTCACCCTTTGATAGATCAAAACAATAAACAAATTACATTGATCATTATAATTATATCAAGATTAAGAGTATAAGTACATTTAATGATCTAGAGAATTTATTTTATTAAGTCACATAAAATACTTATCTCTACTTGGTCCATTCAATACATACAAAATGTACTAGCACAAGAAGTTGAAATTATACCATTCCCATAATCAAGATAAATTATATTTAATCTTGTGCTACAATCGTACCGATGAATATGTTCAATTTTCATCTTAGATTGTGAACATATATAAATTTTATACTTATAAGAACTGACAATTTTATCTTCCGTGTATAAGGTAAACTCTATACATTAAATCGTCTATTATATAAGTAAAGGACACATCAACTAATATATGATCTATTTAAACCTTTATTAAAATTGAATAAACAATTATTCTATAATAAATACTATATCTAAACAAATTGTTAATAGTACATAACCCATGGTTAAGAGTATATATCCCAACATAATTAGACCCAAGATCCATTTTACATGGTATTAGAGCAGGGCCATCTCACCGATGTTAGGCCTCCAAATTAAATTGTCCACACACCAGATGTCCAAGGTGGGGGTTAAAGAATGAATGTGGTTAATGAGATAGGTGGTCTCTTTACATGGACTTGGGTAATCCTCCCTTCATGTCTAGCTTTTGGGATTGAGTTAGGCAGCCCAGAATGCTACATCAAATTTTCTGAACACTAGAGTCATTGCAAATGCTTACCTTAAGTGTAATATGTCAATTCTTTGGCCTTCTCTCTGTGCTACAGTAGAGAAAATGAAACCCAAAGTTACGAGGAAAAGCTGATGGTAGTTTCTTTGGTCAGTTTGGAAAAGCTGAAATAGGAGGTGTAAACTGAATTTGATTGATTGTTCATTCTTTATTCAAATTCAGTCCCTAAATCTATAATCCGTTATTATTTTATAAGTTTTCAGAATATTGTTTATTAATTTTACATGTTTCAAAAGTTTAACCCCTTTTGTTTAGATCCAGAAGGCAGTTTTGGAATTGCCATTAAAAAAAGTTTATCATTTGAACAAACCATTGTTATAAATAAACAACAATAAGAGGGATAAAAATAATATTATAAATCACAAGAAATTAAGTCTATTGAAATTAAATCCCTTTTATTAATTAATCATACTTGATAGGGTAGTAAACAAATGGTAGCATATCATAATTTGGAGGGAAAATTAACATTTGATTTGTATACTGTTTTTGGTGTCCAATCGACTGGAATGATATTGTGGGCAGTGACAGGTCTGGTTTGTATCTGAAATAAGTCTAAGGGAAAATGGAGGTTTTTGTGTGTCTGGTTGTATGCCAACACTCCAAGTTACCCCAATCATTCTGTTCATGGGTGTCCATGTACTCTTCCCTCCTCCTGTTTGGATTTCAACTAATGAAAGGTCTCCATCTCCATTTACTCCTTCACATACAACTGCAAAGAAATATGGATTGGACCCTTTGTCCACCTTGAACAATATATTTGTGTTGTGATTGCATGCTACCCTTTAATATAAGGACCATAATATGTAAGCGATTTAATTGCTATTATAAAATGTTAGAATAAATTGGGAATAATTAACTATATCACCTTTTATAAAAAATCTGAATTCTTCCTGCATTATGCAATTGTGCAGCTTCGCCAGGCTTTGCCAATTTTCCAAAGGCAATTCCACTTAAATCGAAGTGAACTGGATCATCATTGCATGCTCCAGGACACTCGTCTGTAAGGGTTACTGTTATTGGTTTTCCTGAACAATGTGGATTTTGAGTTTGGGTGCACAACACCTGAAAAAACAATGTAGATATCATGTTAATAAGATGAATCTCTTTGGGTATAACATATATGTTTACCTGGTAGCATGCACCACACCTAGTGCCTTGCTTAAAAATAGCTTGATTCCCCGCCGTGATCATCCCATTGTAGGGAGCACCTGTTACGTCATTTTCTAGCCCACATCCTCCGCCTAGTTCAACACGGGTTTATTTTTTTAAGGAATAATTACAGCTCATCTATATATTTGGCATAATAATCAGTGTATAGATTTTGTATATTTAGACCATATTAATAAATAAATTTGATCTAACTGTACATATCAATAAGTTTTCTATTTTTTATGAAAAAAATGATACTTGCAAGACATTACCACTTCCAGGACTAGTAGGATTTTCATAATAAGTTGCAACAGCTGGTGAAAATCCACTTTGTAGGCAAGAGGAAAATGTAACCAAATATGAGCAAAAAGCTACCATGATCACCCAAAGGAAAAGACATTGAGAAAGATTTGCAGCCATGGCCTACTAATTATCCTTAATATATAAGTAATACTCTAATAGTTTTTGATTATTGCCTATGCAATTCCATGATAATAAGTAGTACTATTTATAGGAACAAAAATGAATAATTAAGGTAACAACTTCATTGTCTTAAGGTTTGTAATGTAGGATCCTAATATATGGTGATTGTATATTTTCTAATAATTTGTTTTTTTTTGTCTTATGCCAATAACTTGAATAATTTTAGATTTCTACAATCACATAACAATAAGGTGCATAACTAACTAACCATAAAAAGAGTTGAATTTTTTGAAGTAAAATTACATGCCAACAAAATGTTTATTCCCATTACATTAGACTATATATAAATTTACCAAAATTAATCATTGTATATGTGCTTTTTTTGTATCATGTTTCACGTCATCGGAACATAAGCTTTTAATCACCTTGGGGCGAGTAATTCCACCATTTTACCGATGTTGATCATCCCTGAATCCTGAAATGTGCTGGGGTCAAGCTCCATCAAACATATTTTGGAAAACTTGTTATTTTACCGAACTAATTTTCTCAAACATCTTTTGTCACTGC
This sequence comes from Datura wrightii, assembly GCA_035772735.1. Taxonomy (NCBI): domain Eukaryota; kingdom Viridiplantae; phylum Streptophyta; class Magnoliopsida; order Solanales; family Solanaceae; genus Datura; species Datura wrightii. Next base: position 114,310,414 of record JASDFA010000008.1, on the reverse strand, counting down.
CACGTGTCTTACCTTTTGTCACGCCACATGTACAAGCCACTTGTTATCCAACACAAATACACCTAAAGAGCACCAAGTCACTTGACCTTCCCGTTAGCAACAAGATCTGAAAAACACTTGATACCCGTCAATTTATAGGTGTCAAACGGGCGGGTTGGCTGAATTTGGGCTGGTCAAAATGGTCTAAGTTAATAAATGAAATGTTATTGACCTGCCCAAAAGTTACTTGGGCTGAAACGGGTTCGGCTGAAATGGGCTAAAATGCGGGTCATAACTCAATCCACCCAACTCTAATTAAGTTTTAATTATTTTATTTATTCTGTTATAATCTTCTGATAACTTATAAAATTAATATTTTTTTATTATGAGTAATTATAACATATTAAATAAAATAAATTATTTTGGCAAGATTTCTCATTAATTAATTTGGGCTAGATATTAGCCCAAACTTTGATGAATTAAAATGAGTTTTGCTGAAACAGGCTGAGCTAATAAATGAACGGTTCAATTATCAATCCAAACCTGAGCAAGTTGGGCTGATTTTGCCACCTCAACCAGTCATAACCATCGTCACTAATTGTGCTTAACAGTTACAAAATATCACCAGATTATCAGCAAAAGTGAGATGAATGATTTGTTGATCCTTGCATATGAAATGCAACCTGAAGTTATGCAATTTGCTCATTCTACGATTGTGAAAAAAACTTCCATTGAAAGCAAAATGGTGAGATAGGATCATCTTGCCTCGATGCCTTTTTTCCTTCAAAATAACCGCATCCTTCACCATTGACTTTAACAGAAAATCTGGTAGTAGTTACACACTCCGTTAGCAATTGCACAAATTTTGGAGAAAAGCCAAAACCAACAAGCATTTCTTTGAAAAACTCTCATTTCACGAAGTCATATGCCTTTTTAAGGTCTATTTTCAAGACACCTGGGAGAAGTTTTCCTATTGTAATGTCTTAATAGGTCATGACACACAAACGTAACACATTAATTTTGAATTAATGACCTTCCCTGCACAAAGGCAGCTTGGGGGAGGCTGACTATGATAGGCAGTACATTAGTGAGTCTGATACATAGTAATTTAGAAATACATTTGTATAGAACATTACAACATGATATTGACCTGAACTGGCTGACACACACTGAATTATCAACCATTGGGATAATAGAGATCAAAGTGGCATTTAGGTGTTTCAGCAATTTACCTGTCCTAAAGAATTCCTGAATAACATTACATATGTCATCTTCAATTATCTTCCGAGCTGCTCTAAAGAAACCTCCTCCATATCCATCTATATCAGGAGTCCAGGACTCTCATTGATGTTTGATACTGAACATGACCTTCTTGATATCTTTCAGTGAAAGGTCTCAATATTTCACTCTCTCGTTCAACTGATCAGTGGTTCTTGACTAAAGATGCTAGCTTTCTTAACCCGCCAGAATCACCTAGGAGTTGCTGATAGTATCTCACAAAGAAACCTGCTATTTGATCAGAATCATGCTTTCATTGGTTAGTATCATCTTGAATTTTGGTGATGTACTGGATCAACTTTTTCCTATTAATCAAAGAGAAGAAATACTTTATGTTGTTATCCCCTACCTTATTCATATTGCTTTACTACTTTTCAATAATAGAGATTCTACAGGATAGGAAGGTCTTCCAAACTCAACACATACCCTCTTCTCCTCCTGTTGCAAAACAATATTTAAAGGTGTGAGTTGTAGGTGCGTCTGCGCTCAAGCTCCTCTTTGTTCTCATTCGCCTCCACAATTATAATGCTAAAAAATTTCTTATTAAATAATTGCAATTTGTGATTAAGCATCTTGATCTTTCTCACCACGTGGAACGTATAATACCCCTAAACATGATTCTCCCAACAATCTTTGACTATCTGCTCAAACTCTGGATGAGAACTCCACATATTGCAATATTTTTAGAAGTTCTTTTCTTCTTTGCATTAGTTTGCATCTGTTGGACAACTTTGAGACAATGGCCACTAATGTCTTCAGGAAGCATATGAGCTCTAATAGGAGGCATTTGGTCCATCCACTCTCCATTAACAAAGACGATCCTGTCTATCTTAGAGAAAATTTTGAAATCTTGTTCATCATTCCATGTATAGATGCAGTCCGTGTGTGGTAACTCTTCTAAACCACATCCATCCAAAAACTGTTGAAAATCAAACACTTTAGCTAAAGTGACAGGGTTACTACCCATTCTGTATTCATTCTGCCAAAAAACATTAAAATCCCCCAACGCTATTCAGGGATCTTGACACCCCTGACTCATATGTATAAGGTAATTCCAAAATTCTTTTTTAAGATTATAGGCATATACAAAAGTAATCATAAACTTCACTTTACAAGAGACAGTTTGAGCAGTCTCCTATGTAATCACAATGTTGAACCAGTCAGATCTTCATACTACCCATATTCTTTCATTTTCATAAAAAGAATGATTACTATGATACTGTCAGCCATTAAACATATTTGCATCCACTCTTATCTACTTCATTAGTTTTTACTTTTGTTTCCAACAAACCAATCAAACCTGCTTTTTGTTCATTGTAGGGGAGTTTGACCTCCTTCTGCTTATTGAGGCTCATTAAGACCTTTAACATTCCAATTTAACAGCTTAACCATGATCAGAAGGGTACATAGAGTCCCCTACCCCTATGAGCCTCAGTGGTTTGAACACTAGTACTTGTTATATCCCCCCAGAGACAGAAAAGTGTTGCAGTAGTACTTGTAGAGGCAAATTCCCACTACTGCCTTCTCATTGCCCTTGTTTTTCCTACACACATCAGCATTATGTCCATATTTTCTACACACAAAATATATTGAGGGTGTCATTGTCGCACCGCTTTTCCTGTGAATGAAAAGGCTTTGACATGTGACAATTTTTTTAAGATCGTAAAAGAGAAAGAATTTGTCACCGAATTAAGGTGCGTTAGGACACTATTTATTACTACTAACTACAATTAACTCTGTTTATTAGTTTATGTCACTAAAGATTGAGTAAGTAACATTCAAATTAACTCGAAGAAAAGGTATTAAGCACCTTTCGAAACATGTATTCATCCTAAAATGTATACATCTTCATAATACAAGAATCCAAAAAGAAAACTAACACCTACGCTACCTTATTGAAGTTGGACAACTCAACAGATAATTAATTTTAAGAAAACACTTGAAGCATATAGTCAATTTTTGCACATTTAATTAAGGAAATTCACATTTTCCTATATTAATATTTATACTCTTTTCCGTATTTGCAATAAACTAAGACATGAGAAAACAATATCAAGACTTTGATATGTAAATAGAACTTAAGTAATCTCAGATAAAATAGTGACATTCTCTGTCTACGAATACACTTTTTTTTACACACAATAAAAATAAATAATAAATCAAAACTCTATATAGAACGGGATCACTGAATTGTATATATTTTGATAATAATCTAATAGGAGCAAAACATGTTAAACTAAAACGTCGTACTGACGAAATTTCAGAGCCACAGCATATTATATTAGTTATCGTGGTACTTAAGTTTCTAACATATATTATTAATCAAACGTGAAATAATTAATAATTCATTAAATATCAAATTCGACCCACATATGATCTATGAATAATTTTATACATTAACCATAAAGGCACCAACTGATGCATCATATCCTTGAGGCAATGAGGAAAGGATATTAGACATGATTCCTTGAAGTTTCTTTGTCGTGCAGTATCATAAAACTCTTAGCTGTTTTCAATGCTTTTTACTCGATAAAAAAAAGTGTTAAATATTTACAGTAAAGTATAAAACTTAACCTATTTTTTTGAGAAGATGCCGAATCAGAACAATAACTATGCTTCAATTCCAGACTAGTGAAAGACAACTACATCAATTTTCAGTGATCATGTTTCGATTCATAACTAACAAAGATCTTGTTTGATCTTCTTGCCATCAAGATTCTAAAGTAAAAACTCATCGAATGCTAATTGGAGGAATATATTTAGGGGTTACACTTTAAATTTTGTACTTTCTCATCATCTCCTTTAATTCTCGATGTTTTTTCTCCATTATCAGGTTGAAGTCATTTGCAATGCTACTAAGGATGCATAAACTCCATCTTTTATATTCATAAGAACATCATGTCTTCCTTTCTCAACAATGACTCCGTTCTTCATAACAGCAATGATATCAGCCCCTTTGATTGTGGTTAACCGATGAGCTACAACCACGGTCGTCCTGTTTACCATTATTCGATCCAATGCTTCTTGTACTATACACTCTGACTCTACATCTAATGCACTTGTTGCCTCGTCTAGCAAAAGGATCTTTGGATCCTTTAATATTGCTCTTGCAATAGCAATTCTTTGCTTTTGTCCACCTGATAATTGTATCCCTCTTTCCCCAACCAATGTATCATATCCTTGAGGCAATGAGGATATAAAGTTGTGTGCATTTGCTGATTTTGCTGCTTGAATAATCTCTTCTTCTGTTGCATTCCCTTGTCTGCTGTACGCAATGTTGTCACGAATTGTCTCGTTAAATAACATTGGTTCTTGACTAACCAGGCCCATTTGTTGTCTTAGCCAGCTTAGCTTGAATTGTTTGATTTCCACTCCATCCAAATATATTTCTCCTGATTCGGGATTATAGAACCTCTCTATTAGGCTAATGACAGTTGATTTCCCGCTTCCACTCTCCCCCACAAGAGCCACAGTCTACAAAGAGGCGAAAAATAATAGTTGAAGCCAGTCTAAATAAAAGATGCAATACGGTAAAATGTAGGGGGAGTACTCGAAAATACCTTTCCAGAAGGGATGATTAGACATAAATCCTTGAAGATTTGAACATCTGGGCGAGTAGCATACCTGTAACTCACAAGTCGGAATTCAATATCTCCATGAACAACATCTAGAGTAGTGCCAACATCAGAACTTGAGTCAATCATGGATTTTCTATCAAGAATGGCAAATATAGAAGTTATAGAATCTTTGGCTTTGTTAACATTTGGAGCCAATGCAGTACTTTCAGTAACTCCGATAGCTGCTAATGTCAATGCAAAGAAAACCTGCAATGTTAAAGTTCTCTTTCAAAAACTAAGACAGACAGGCAAGAGAGAGAGAATCATGTACTTTTACCTTAAAAACTTGGTCGAATGACGCTAATCTATGTTCAATAAGGACAGATCCAATGAAGAAACAGAAGCCAACTGTACAATAAACTGTAAAAGAACCAAAACCTAAGCTTGCTCCACCAATAATTCCGATCTTTACTCCTTTCTTCATTGGGCCTTCACATTTCTTTTGGTACATGTCCATCACTTTTTCTTCTGCACAGAATGATGCAACTGTTCTAATACTGCCAACAGCATCATTTGCTATTTGACTAGCTTCTTCATACATCACCTGGAAAAAATGAGCGAAACCCTTTTTAATATGGTTCAACCACTTCATAAAAGTTTATTTGTGAAAAATAAAAACCAACAAAAACCTTGGCATTAGCACTGAAACCTTTGTACAACTTGGTCTGGAGGAATCCTTGCACACCAATTAAAGGCAACACAAGAAGGATTATAATTGCCAAAATCCAATTAGCAGTGAAGGCTATCACAAGGCCGCCTAATGCAGTTGCAATGTTTTGTACAATAAGTGCCAGTGCATCACCCACAAGGGTTCTGACTGTAGAAGCATCAGTTGATAACCTTGCACCCACTGCACCGCTGCATTCAATAAAATTCCACTTTTTAGCATATGTCATACTGTTAAGCTAAAGAGGGAGGGAGGGGGAGTAATTTAATGACTATTCACTTGTTAACAGACCTTGAATTTGCAGGGTCATCAAACCAGCTGATTTCTTGTTGGACTACTTTCTTAAATGTCAAAGAACGGATTCTCTCAATCAATTTCCCCCCTGCAACTCCAAATAAATAATTCTGGAAAGGTACAACTAGGAAAGATATCACACCAAGGCCAATGTACATGAGTGCCCAGAATCTTGAGTCATTTCGCAACTTATGTGGAGGACTAAAGAAGGATTTAATGGCTGCCGAGAGCAAGAGCCCGAATAAGGGCATTAGTAGGCCATGAATAATTGCAGCCAATGATCCAAGTAGTACATATGGGAGCTCAGGTTTGTTTAGTTCAGCAAGCCGCCTAATAGGAACTTTCTTTCGATTCTCGGAACTTTGCTCATCATCTTTTTTCTTATCCGCATCTCCTGTTTCAGCTTCATGAATATCAATCATACCCCGAACAGGAAAGCTGAGTGTGAAGGAATGTCTGGACGATCCATGGCTTGTTGATCGCTTCACTGCTGACAATCGCTGGCTTGATGACCTGCTCATATTGTTGTCCAAATTCATGGTAATATTTACCTTGTCAGAGTCCATATTTTTTATAATTGTGTTCTCTTCTTCATCGCTTCCCTTGCCTCCCTGCATTTGCATAAGCTGGTAATATGCCCCATTTGGATCTTGCATCAACTTATCGTGATTTCCTATTTTCATTATGAGAGTAAAAGATGCTTATACTTATTCACAAAAGTAAAGCTTGATTAACATGTTTCTATTTTTTGAATTATTACCTTGCTCTAGTAGTTTGCCAGAGTGCAGTACAGCTATAAGATCAGCATTCCTAATGGCTGTTAGACGATGAGCAACAACCACAGTTGTTCTTTTCGCCATGACTTTCTCAAGTGCTGCTTGCACAATTCGCTCTGATTCAGCATCAAGTGCACTTGTAGCTTCATCGAGGAGAAGTATTTTTGGGTTCTTTAGAATAGCCCTTGCTATTGCCAGTCTTTGCTTTTGACCACCAGATAGTTGTGTTCCATGCTCACCTACCATAGTGTCTAGCCCCTATAGATCCCCAAAACATGAAAAGGATGAATATCCATATAAAGTTTCAGTTAGTCGTTGGCTTATTAGCAGCTTATAGGAAGTGCCGACATGGATATTAAGCAAAAATATATTACCTGGGGTAGTTTTTCAATGAAATTAGCAGCATTAGCAAGCTCAATAGCTGTGTTAATCTCCTCTTCAGTTGCATTTTCTTTACCATAACTGATATTCTCCTTTATGGTAGTTGCAAACAGGATAGGCTCCTGGCTTACTAATCCCATCTGCTGCCTTAGCCATTTGAGTTGATATTTCATCAAATTGACACCATCTATGAGTACTTCTCCAACTTCAGGGTCATAGAATCTCTGCAGCAAACTGATAATAGTGGACTTCCCGCTTCCACTTTGCCCAACCAAAGCTACAGTTTTGCCACTAGGAACAACAAGTGAGAATCCACTAAAGATTTGCACATCTAGCCTGGCTGGATACCTAAAATACACATCTTTAAGCTCAATTTCACCCTCGATGTTTTCCAACACAACACCGCGTGTGTCAGATGTATCAATCAAAGGTTTCCTGTTGAATGTCTCAAACATTTTGTGTGCTGCAGCCTGTCCTGCTGCAAATGAATTCAGTGATGGTGTTATTTGGCCTAGTGACCTGCAACGCAATAAGAGAACAAGCAAAAAGTATGCACTTCTTAGCCTACACTAATTATCCAATGAGACGAATCTAAGATGCTTTAAGCAGACAGAACTTTTACACTTACATTCCACCTATCAGTATAGCCATGAGAACATTGATGACATCTCCACCATGATAGCCTTTCTCTATTATCAGTTTAGAACCATACCAAATGGCAAGTCCATAAGTAGAGAGAAGAACAAGTAAGAAAGTGCCAAGTCCAGTTCCTGAAACAAGCCCTTGTTGGACAGTAAAAGCATAGGCAATTTTTAGTGTGTTATCATACTTATTTATCGCCACCTTCTCTCCATTGAAAGCTGCAACCTAAAGTTAATTATGATTTAGATTAACATTAAAAATTCTAATGCAAAATTATTTAGAAATATTTTGGACTGTGCTGGGGCTTTACTGTTCTGATTGCTCCGACAGTTTGCTCAACTACATTTCCAGCTTGAGCATAGGCAAGTTGTCCGCGACTGGACATTTTAGACATGAACAATGCCATGGCTCCCCCAGCAATAACAAGAGCAGGTATGCAAGAAACCAAGACTAGTGAGAGAAGCCATCCCTTTGTGAAGGCAATTATGAAGCCTCCAACGAATGCCGAGAGAAATTGGATAAACTTCCCAACCTGCAGTCATTCAACACAAGAATGTTATCATTAGTTTCTATTGGATTATTTTTTCTTAAAAAAGAATAAAGGAAATTAGGCAAAGCTAAAACATTAATCAACTGCAGTAGTAGCATTAGTTAGTACAGAACAACACCTTATCTCCTAAGGCGTCTTGAATCAGAATAGTATCTCCCGACATTCTTCCAATGACCTCTCCAGTTGTTGTTTCTGTGTCAAAGAAGGCAATGTCTTGCCTCAATATTGTCTTCAAATACAATCCCCGAATTTGAGTCGCTTGTCTCTCTCCAGTAACCATCCAACATGACATCTCTGTAATGTTTAGAGGCATGTTGTCAATGACTACACATTTTGTTTCTTTTCCAATAGTACAAGAATGCAAATTTAGTTTCTTTGTTTACCGTTTCCTGATCTAATGCTACAATCTTGGGAAGTTACCTATGCGGAATTTCATTTCTTTTTGTTGAAATTTTCTTATCCATCATACATAAATCAAAGCAGGACAGCAGATTTTGCAATGATTGGAACTTGTCCTCTTTACTTCTCCTATATCTTTAGCTCATAGTGAGGTAACGCCATTTATAAAATAAAGGCTTAATACATGGGAACCTTAAAACTTGCCCACAAATTTCATTTAGACACTTGAACTAAAGCTTGTTCCAATTATGCACCTAAACACATAATGAATTATTCGTAGATATTTTCAGTTTATATTTTGAAAAAACTTTTGCATGTATTTCTCAAGCATTTATTATTAAGCAGTTAACTTGTCCATCTAAAATATATCAATCCTTTAACTATGCAAAGTTTAGGTAGTCAACTTATTTATGTAATGATCACTTAAGAACACCTTCAAACATTTTTTCCAAAACTTGAATGGAAAATATGTAATATGAACACTTTCAGCTGCTCAATTAAAACAAAATTTAGTTTGAGTGTCTAAATGAAATTAACTGGCAAGGGTAAGAAGTTACTATGTATTAAGCCTAAAATAAAACAATGATGCAATTATGCAAAGGCACCAACGTTCTTAACTTGTCGAAAATTTTAATTTAGACACCTAATTGAAGGAAAAGAACTGACAAAAAATGAGTCTATTGAACACATACTTGACAATTCTAAACAATTTAATTTTTTAAGAAAAAGAAAAAGAGAAAGTGAAGAACTGAAAATTTAAAAAAAAAAAAGAGAAAAGGGAAGAGGAGGTGACCGGAAAAGATGAATTCGGATAAAGCTCTGTATTTCCAGCGACGCCATTTTTTCCGGTGTCCCCAGCCATTGGCGACGATGGATTGTATTCGTGTATTATCATTAGACCATTGTTTCTCCAATAACTGTTCTTTGCTTTTCTAAAAAATAGTACTCCGCTTCCGAATTACTTTTTGTTGGGAAATAATGGGAAAAATTTATACCTTGTTTATATATAAAAATAAAAAGCTCTCATAAAAAAAATAAAAATTTATAGAAGGCAACAAATTCAATTACTACCTTCATTTCAAAATAAAAAAATATTTTTTATTTGAACACATTTTTTAAAAAAATTACTCACTTTTAAAAAATAAAATATATTTTTATTAAATTACGTTTAATAAATATAGCTCCTTAAAAAAATTTATTATATAATTTTCTATTTATTTAAAAAAATAAAAATTAAAAAAATATCTTTTAATTATATAAAATATTATTTATTTTAAAATAAAACGAATATTTCGTTAAGATGCATTTTATTAATTATAATAGCCAAGAATTTAATTATATAAATATTAACCAAGTAGTGTACACTTACGTAAAAAGATAGCAATGCCAGACCCAATAGCGAGGTAGACATAGTAAATGGCAGCCTGAAAATAAAATTAAACTGCTAATTTAAATTATTTAATAGTATAAATATCAAATATAAATAAATATTTATAAAAAGTAGTACTCTCTTTGTTTTATTATATTTGGCTTTTATATTAAAAATAATTTTTTTTTTTACTCTCTTCATTTCATATTACTTAGCCCATATATTAATTTCTTTTTTTAGTTGTTCATTTTAACAAATTATGAGAGTTTTTTTTTCCATACTATTCTTAATATTAAATAACTACATAAACTAGTAGTTTTAGATAAAATATATGCTAAGTTGATTATCTCTGCATTTCACGTTGTGAAATTATATTAAGTAATAAATATGTTATTATTTTCTCCGTTTTAAAATAACTGATGTTTTTAGCTCGTAACATACCTTAAAAGAATTACTCATTCCTAGACAGATTGATATACTTTTACCCACTTGCCCCTAATAAATATCTTTAAAAAAATGTAACTCTTTAATATTTTCTTGATTATGTAAAACTCTCTTCATTTAAATAAGGGTAAAATTAGAAGAATATCATTAATATATTCTTGATTATGTAAAACACCACTTATTTTAAAACAGAAAAAGTATATATTGTTGTATATGGTAAGTTGAATTATCTACTCTGTCCAAAATGATTATATATAATTAGTATATATTTTAATTGATTATAACAGATAATTTACTTCATTTTCTAGGTTTTCATATATATATTAGACCGCTATTAAAATAAATTATATATTGTAATTAATAAGGAAGGTACCTTGGAGACTTGAGGAAGAACTTCACTAGAAGAAGAAGAAGCACCAAAAGAATTAATAATGTGGCCAAAAATGAGTGTCATCAAAGGTTGAGTTAATCCTTCTCCAATGGCTCCAAAAGTTCCAATGGCCATTAATGCAACATCCACCCTATCTGCAAACATAAATAATTTGTAGAATGCCACTTTTTGACCTTCATTTCTGGATGATATTACTCCATTATCATCCATTTCTTGAATCTTGGAGGGGATATAGAAAGTTAAGAATAAAAGGGGGTGAGAAGAAAACTTTTCCCCCTTCTCCTTTGTTCAAGAATTTTATGCAAAGAAGCACTCCAATAAAGTTCTCTAAAGACGAAGAAAGAAAGAATAAGCAAAGTAGTGGTAATTAATATAAAGAAAAAAGGGTAGTTCGGTCTACTAAAGTTTTTGTTTCGTCATGTGTGAAATTTGGGGAAAAATTGAATTATAAGGGTTTATTGTCTTAAAATAATTGAACAATAAGAGTCTATTGTCATACTTTGTATTTTTGCGAGAAGTTATTTTCACTGCTTAAAGTCGTGATCATTTGATTATATGACTATAACTTTATCAAGTTAACACTATATACAAGAAATAAAGATTTTTTTCAACCGTGAATCAATGAAAAATTTATGTTATAAAACATGATTTTTTCATTCATTTCTCGCTGAACTAGCTCACTGAAAAACGCATAGTAAAAAATAAATTCTCACTAAAATAGTGTGAAACTTTCTAATTTATTCATGTAAAATATTTTTTTTTCACCGATTGAATCAAAATAACTATAAAAATAATCGCTTAATATTTTTTAAAAAGAAAATTCAATAGCGTACGCCAAGACTCTACTTCTGTGATAATATATAAAAGCTATTTTTTAAAACAAAAATGTGCACTTTAATTAGTTTCTACTTAATATTTCGTTAATTGTGGAGGTATGACACGTGCATATGTATTTAATTAATCGTAAGTTTTACACTCTAATTTGACTAGGATAAATAAATCACATATTAATAAGTAGCATGTGGCCTCCCATTTTTGCCGCCACCATATTCATAGAGTTGCATGTTCATATAAATTCATATACTCTCCGTTTTTTTTAATTTTTCAGTCTTCTTTTATATATATATCTTAAGAAATCATAAATAAAAAATATTTTTCAAATTTATTTATTCGAATCTTTCTTCAATAAGTTTACACTCAAAATACGTATCTTATTTTATGTAATCAAATATAGTTACTTCTTAGAAAAATTAGTTTAAGCATACGAGCCTCGCGCGTGTTTTTATATTAATAAAAATTAATTTATAAAAATAATATGAATAATTAAAATGATGTATTTGTATAACAATATTAGAAATTTAGAAAAAAAATTATGAATTTTTAATTAATAAATGATTGTGTTTAATAGTTTGATTAATCTAATAGTTCTTTCTTCAGTTTTGTCTAATATTTGTTTTAATTAACAAAAATGTCCTAGAAATAGCGTTTGATTTAAAGGTAAAAAAATTGTTCGATTTTATGTAAGCACTTAAATGCATGAATTATATGTATATATAAATATTAATATTTTCTACATGTTATAAATAGGGAAGAATTTAATACATAAATTTTAGTTAATTTTAAAATCTCAAATATTAAAAAAAATAATTAGATAACTATTTTGTCTAGTGTGAATTCTATTCTTAAAAAGGTAAAAAACATAAATAATTTTTTGCTACAAAGCTTCACACTTTAAATATTTAGTAATAACTTAATTTTAATATCAATATAAGACAATTAAAGTAGATAATATAGTACTAATATTAGACTCGACTAAAAGAGATAATCTAAGTTAAATTATTTTACATATAAATGACATGAACTGATATAACAATTATTATTATCTTTTTTGCATTCATAATTAAGCAAAATCACAATATGAAAAAAGGAAGAAGAAATAGATTAACATAAAAACATAAAAAAAAATTAAATATAAATATATTAGGACATTATTATCAAAAAAGAAAAAAAAAACTTCACGTGATTATTAAAAAGGGGGAAGAAAAACTTTTATGAAAAAAGGAAAAAGGGGGGTTTTCCAAATTTTTAAAAAAAATAAATTTGTCAGAATATTTCTTTTAAAAAAAATATTTTAAAATTTATACTATAAACAGAGTTATGTCATAATTAAAAAATCAATATAATAAAATAATAAAAAATTCAACAAGAAACTTTTTATTTTCTTTTTAGTTTACATCATAAATAGAGTTATCCATCAATAGAAAATCTAATATGATAAAATAAGATGGTGAAATAATTAAAAATAATAATTTTAAATAATAATTATATAAAAACAGTAAATGATAATTTTATCTATTACAGAGTCTTTTAATAGAAGGACAAAAAATTCAATCAACATTTCTAAAGATTTTCACACTTTAATATAATATAATTAATATTAAGAACATCATGTTTTCCTATCTCAGCAACAGCTACTGCCAAGTGTCTAAAAGAAATTACCTCCTCCATTTAATTTATTTCTCTAATTTTAATTTGACCCATAATTTAAGAAGATAAAAGACTTTTGAATCTTTTTAAATTGAAAATATGTTGCACATACCAAAATGTCATTATATGATATGTAGAAAGTTAGAATTAACGAGTTGTTAAAAAGGAAAATATTATTTTTAAAATAGATTTAAAAAAAAAGGAAGACAAACAAATTGAATCGGAAGGAAGGAGTAACTAATTAGCTACTGAATAATGGAACAGCTAATTAGCTAGTACTTGTCTAGTGCCTAAAATAAAGAAATAAATTAATAGCAAGTTCAACAATAACAATAGTTCAACGAGGTAAAATGTGTACCGTGTACGTGCACAGACTTTACCAGTATCTCACATTGAAGCGCCCACATCTCACCTCACTTCATGCTTTAAGTAATGAACCACTCAGTTTTTTACAGCACAACTAAAATTAAAACTCAATATCCCTAGTTACAAACATGTCCCGTAGTACAAAAATCCACTGTACTGATCTAATTTTAGAACACTTCAGGGAGCAGTTCACTGCTAATATACTATTTCATGTTCTGTCATAGAAAGCATTTGCTGCATGTGTTCTGTGCAATACATATATATATATATATGTGTGTGTAACCTTTTTGTCATTTGTTAGTTTTCTGTTGACCTCAGTAACAAAAGAACAGCGTTTCTTTCATAATTCACAAATTCCCACAAAAATTTTCACAACCATCTTCTTCAAAGATAAATTACACAATCCTTTTCTCATTCCCTGGTAGAGGAGGAGGAGGAGGAGGAGGGTACTTTAACTTGCTGCATTTCAGCTATCATCATCCAATCAGTAACGACACGTCTATGCCTGGGGCAAAGCAAAGGGGGGAAAGGGTAAAGACCAGAAGCATTTTCTGTCCAGTATGACCCTGAGGGAACGGAAACGAATATGTCACACACGCAACTCTATGCGCTTGCACTAGTAAAATGGATGAACTGGGAACAGTTCAACAAATACCAGAAGAAAAAAACACCATGTCTCAGTAAACTTCAGTTGCTCCATTAGAAGTAGGTACTCTTTGTCGTTTCTCCACGTACTCAGATGGAAACCAACCAGCCTTGCCTTGGCATTCTCCTTCTGACCACCCTGATTGAGTCACCTGAACATAACATGAAATTGGAAAAGAGTGGCATTCTTCAATTCAACATGGATGTAAAGGGAATGAAGAATTAAATGTGGTTACTTCTTTTGCACTCTACAATGTTTCATTGAACATATCATGTACATCTACGAATAAACCATAGTTTTTGTGCCTCTACAAGTTTTGATAAGTAGAATAAAAATGGTGGAACAAGAGAGTTCATAAGTGTGTCCTTTTACTTTTTCATTTACATAGAATTCTTTATTCTGTTTGCTTTCATTCTTCCATCTTTTATTTTCTTTCTTTTTTCTTTTTTGGTGGGGAGAGGGGCGACAGGAGGGGGAGGTTTGAAGTGGGAAGGGCGGTTTAAAGTAGGAAGTTGGACATATATCAAATTCATTTCTCAAATAAATTGAAGGACAATTTTTAGAAGGAAGACTAGTGAGTACTAACAGCAGTCATCTTTACTGGAAAATTGGAGAAGGCTTAGGACTATAAAAGGTTTTTTAGGTTAAGAAAAAGGATAATGCTCCAGCAGAATATACATGTGAGTATTATGTCAACTTCAATCAATAAGTTATTATCTTAGGAGGGAAGGGCCAAAAATTTAGAATGAAAAATCACACAACCTTACGAACAACAACATAATCGCCGACAGACAAGCTTAGCTCCTTTTCTGATTCAGCTTCAAAAGAATGAACAGCCTGTGTGACAGAGACACAAAATTACGACCATGTTTTCATTAGATACTTCCGACTCATTAATAAAACAATAACACTGCACGGATAAGAGTGTCTTCAGAGCCACGTAGTATAAAAGAGCTCACACCAGCAGCATATCCTCATTCTCAATCGGCTTTCCCTCAAAGATTTCTTTCAAATTGTATAATAAATAAATCACTCTGCAATAAGATTATAACAACTTAGACACCTGTTGTTAAAGCAGAGGTTACCTCGGCCAAAAAGTATTTTGTTTTCTCAGGTATGTGGGCTGGGGGATTTACAGGAAGTGTGGCTACAGGAGGAGCAGCCTCTTTTCGCTGTTTTTCAGAAACTATCTGTACAAATTGCAAATTGTCAAGTAAGAAATATTTACGTAGGTGTAAGCATACCTCTGGAGAAATAAGAAAGGAAAAACACTCACCTCAGCTTCAATATTACCCAGAATAACAGCAACTCTCTCATGATAAAGCTTTTCTGCTTCAACCTGCAGATGATCAATACTCACTTTTACCACAGTATGAAAATGATTGACCATCCAAAAGACAAGTTTCAACTCCATGAGAAGCAAATATGCACCAGCATACAGACCATTGCAACAAGCCTTTGAAATGTAAGCCTCTCCTGCTGTGATTCTACAGCAGCTAATGCTGCTGCTGCTTCTTTACCTAGTACTGCCATGTTGGCTTTGAGTTCCTGCATTTTAGTTTCTGCTGCATGCAGCTTTGTCACATTCTCTGGGATAGGAGCTTCCCTCACCCGAGCTTGTCTTCTAGAAACTTCAGCTGCCTGCTTACTTTGTATTCAATACTAAGGATGTGATGACAGTGTAAAATAGTATGATAAGACAAGTATGAGCAGACGTTTATCATTAGTCTTTAGCAACAGAAATAATCGTTACAGTAACCTGTATCTCCGCCTCTTGCCTCATTTTACTGTAACGCTGAGCAAGATGACGAGCATCCTCTAAGGGAGAACCAGTTACCATAGCTCTCAATGGTTCTAGTACCTAGAAATCCAAAAGCTCACTTTAGTCTGCTGCCATAACGCTGAACGATCAAGTATTGAACACAGGTTTATGCTACAAAATGTCATGTATCA
Source organism: Datura wrightii (assembly GCA_035772735.1). NCBI lineage: Eukaryota > Viridiplantae > Streptophyta > Magnoliopsida > Solanales > Solanaceae > Datura > Datura wrightii. Next base: position 114,294,175 of record JASDFA010000008.1, on the reverse strand, counting down.
AAAAATAAATGTGCAGTATCTTGAAAAGGAACAAGTCAGTAACCCTAAATGTAGGTTCAGAGCATAACACCAGTAAAGCCTTTAAAAAGCTAAATTTATCACATAACAGAAGAAGCATTGAAAAGGAAGTATTGAAATATTTGGCAAAACTATGTTTCATGGGACAAAAAGGTCAGTACCATGATTCTTTATGGTAGGTCATTAATCCTTCTTTTGTTTGGGGAAGAGGGTGATTACTTTTTTCTTTTGCAACTGAAGCATGTGCTTACAGAAGACCATCCAGAAACTATAAAATTCCAAGAACAAGAAGGGCACATAGAAGTGACCTCTTTCTTGCCACACGTGTCGAAGGAGAAAACTGGAAAGGGAAATGTTATCCTTAAGGTTTTCAAGGGAACTGTTTCAGCAATTTCTTTATGCATTTGTCACTTGCCTCCGGCACCAGAACCTAAGAACTGTCATCATTGATTTCTTTGTTTTCAGTTTTCACAGTTTCATTAGCAGTCTTTCCCACAAAAAGCAGCTATAAGCCTGTTCGTGTAAGGATATCACAGTCTTAGGCTAGGCAGGGAGTAATCTACTGCATTGACCACTGACGTTTAGGTCTAGGGAAAAGACTTTTATCTAGCTCATGCAACTCTAACAAATAAATAAGTCAAGATATGTTGTTTCTAATTAGTTTTCATTGACATACTCTTGATAATCTTTCATACTTCATATTACATGCACATTTTACCAACCTGACTAAAGAACAGTTTGTTTAGATCTTCAACCTCCTTCTCAGCATGCTTACGAGCATCACCGTAAATAGAAGCAGCCTTAGCTAACACCTCGTCATTGGGATTTTCGACTCCATATTTGCAGCAATCTTCTGATAATTTAGTTCCTGGCTACCATAAACTTCCACCAAATAAGCTGAAACACACACACACAAAAAAAACAAAAAAAAAAAAAGAAAGAAAGAAACATGTCTCGATCCCACAAAAATGGGAGAGAGAAGGATGAGATTCTAGGGACATGCTTAAGAACTTCAGATTATCTAGCCTATCCAGCAGTATCCAGAAAATAAGAAAGATAAACATCAAGGTTTAAGGATAATCCTGTCTTATCCTCAAGAAGGCATAAAGGACTGCCAGAATCTCTTAGAAGTAGCAGCAGAAAAACTCATTAGTTTTATCCAACGTGGGCAGGAAATCATGACTACAACAAAGTTCAATCTGAAAGTAGATCTATTTATAGAAAATAGGCCTTCAAAAGTTTTACCTGCTTCTATATGCTTGTACCCTATAGCTGTAAAAGTTTCAGCTGCCTTAACAATCTCTTTCTGAAAATCCTGCAAAATGATACAAACAGAGATATCCTAACTTCAGACAGAAAAGGAAACACAATGCAAGTTCAGATCAGAACTAAACAAAGAATTTGCCAAGTCCTAGATCCACAATAAGACAAGATATAGGAATGAGATGCTCTCCGCTAGCATGACATTCATCTTGTCATAGATATACATTGTCTTGTGCAATTAGCAAAGCACCTTGGAAGGTAAACAACATATTGTCCAACAACAACAAAAAAAAAAAAGCAAGTCAAGCGAGTATAAAAGTATCTTTAAATGGGTCATGCCTAAGAGGAATTAGAAAATGAATGCATGTATACAAGCCAAGCTCACATCATTATGCTAAGCTCAGCTAAGAAGAAGATCACATGCATCTTAACAAGACAAGAATAAATTATAGTAGCTGGAGCAGAAGAAGACGAAAATGACTAAACAAGCCTGCTAAGAATATCTTAAAATAGATCAAGCTCAAGCTAATTTAGAAAAGTGAATGCATATCAATGAGCCGAGCTGAACAACATTATGATCAGGTCAGCTAGGTCAAACTCAGCCTTAATGGGAAAAAATGTAAGCCAGCTAAGAATCACAACTAATTCAGAATCTTCAGACCATGTAGCACTGACGCGGATATCAAACAAATAAATACTTGAACAGAGCAGTTAGCACCTAGATTTCTCTCATGGACCCCAACAACAACCTCAGTTATTTTTATTGAGTGGCTTAGATTTTATTTTTATTTTTTTGATAAAGAAGTGGCTTAGATTTTTATGTTTGGTTATGAACTGAATTTGGTCGATGCCCAATTTTTTTAATATTTTTATAAATCAAAAGCATCTTTATAACCACCCAAGACAGTGTCAAATTATATACATAGGGGAATGGTGCTCAACCACAGTCATCTATCAAGTTAGTCCAACTAATTATATATCAGCGGACACTCAGTTTGCATTAAAAAACTATATGAAACAAAACAATCTTATCACATATGTCAAACATTCTCATGTTTGTTTTTTCCAAGACAAAACAAGATTAAACAAAGGTGCATCTTCTGATCAGACAATACTAGTAAAAAGAACTTTTGACCGGGTTGGCTGCGTAAGACTGCCTACCATAGACAGAAGCGACTTTAGTCTCTACAAAAATAGACTCTGATACCATGTGATAAAAAAAAAGAGAAAATAGATAGCATTTCCAATTGACTTGGTTGACTAATAATTTACTAGAAGAGTTCTTTTTATAGGAGTCTTAGATCACGTACAACATGGTAAGTAGTTATTCTCTAGTTCTATGATTGCAAGTAAAAGTTCATGAAATATTTAACAGTGTCCTACAGAACAATCTGAAATGTTCTCCAATGTCCTTATTAAATTTAATAGATCTAGACAAGCTGTGAATCTGAATATATTATCTAAACTTTCAACATACCAAAACCATGTGAGTACATGCATCTACAAGAATAACATCTCCAAGACTATCTATTTTCGAACTCAAGAATCTTGACTTTCCATTACATTGTTACATATCAACAACTATAACCAAATCAAATGCACAAATATAGCGATCTCGCTTCAAATTTTGGCATCTTCCTTTTGTAAGTCAGATCTAACTAAAGCCCAAAGAATGCTCTACCACCCACGCTCTACCTCCCACTAAAGGAATTCTTTTTGGGTAAATCACTCACCTTTTTGCATTGTCAACTATTGGCAAGAAGCATGAAGAGCAAAGTGAAGGCCTTTGATAATGACTAAATCTTTTAAGTAGCTATTACATGCTAAAAGAATATATTAGCAGTTACTTTCAGCAAGTAAATAAATTGCAGTCAGGAATATACTGTAGTAAATTACACAGTTAGAAAGTAAATGACTAAACATCAAACGTTCAATATACGAAAAAAAGTTATAGACACCGAACAGGCTTTTGTTTACATTATGTGACAGAATCCTTACCCTTTTTTCACGGGTAGACCTATACAACTTGTCCAGTTGGTGATGTAATTGCATCTCTATCTCGTCAATGACCATAACATCTGAACTTTCATAACCAGTTGCACTGAATTGCTTGATGACTGCCTGAAGTTCAAGAATCGATATAACTAGCAAGTAAGAATCAATATATGACACTATGAAAGTAACACTACTGTGAAAAGAAACAATTTGTGTCATCTCTCAAAAGTCAATTGCTCAATTGACTGCTTGAGTAAGGTGGGGGTTTTCTTTATTGTTGCGTTTCTTTTTATTTGTTGTAATAGTTATGTTTCTATCTTAGGATACAGGATATTTTTTTCCTACCTGTATCTTTCAGACAAATGAGGATGTTGGTCTGCAAGGGAGGATGTACCATTTGCGACACAGGTTCAGTAGAACCAATACCTTTGTCTCAAACCTTGTAGTTGTCTTAAAACATTCATTTACTATGTACAATATAATAGCTTTAGAACCCAGTAACATCAAAGGGCTAGAATCTAGAACCCATAAACTTCAAATCATGGATCCGATTCTCTTGCACCATTTTGTATTACCAGTACCAATTCCAAAGTGCAAAGTGAGTATATTTTTATTCAGCTAACGAGGTAAGCAAAATGAAAAGGGAGAATAAAATCTTCAAAAGCACTTTTTTGCAGCACATCCAATTCGGGATAAAATGAAAAGAAAAACCTGACAAGCATAGAAATTCATAAAGCTTAAAATCCCCCCCCCCCCCCCAACTCTGTTCAGGACTTCAGTTCTTCATCATTTCCTCGGAAATGAATTACTCTTCTACTCTGATTATCCACAATTCAAGTATGCTTTCGCACATTAAACCAAGATGGACCACCAGAGTCCCAACTTATAAGCTCAAAAGTACACCAATTTGGGAATGAAGAAAAAAAGAGGATGAATCCAAATTCCAGATTGACTTTGCTGTTACACAATTAGCTCGAAACAACAAAATTCAATTTTTCCCATTTTACAGTTCTACTAGATGAATCGTTATAAATTAGGTTTACCCACAAAAAGAAACGCGTAAACATTACACCGGAATTCCAAGAATATTACATTTTCTCACAACCCCAAACAAGATAATTGGATCAAGAACATAATGATGGACCTGTTGCTGTTTGGCGACTTGTTCTCTGAGCTTGCTAGCTTGCTTCCTCAAAGCATCCATGGCTGTAATCTTTGCGGCAGGGTTTTACAATTCTAGGATTTGATTTGCTCGTATATCTGATCTGAACAAAGGCCTACTGCTGCTGCTGCAAGGAAAAAAAGCTGCTTTTAGCTTTGATTATGAAGACAGCTTAATTGCATAATTGCATACCATTTCTTTTACTTCCATTTCTTTTTACCAAAAAAATAATAATAATAATTAATTAAATTTTATATTAATGTATAAAATTCATCAAGTCATTTGAAAGTTAATTAGATGTAAACTACTTAATAATATTACTAAATTAATAACAGAGAATAGATTTTACTACTATATATTAAATTAGTGTTATTTGATCGCGTTTCGCACAATTATTAAAATAAAATTAACGTATGATTGTTTATTAACTTTATAATTTTAAGTAAAGAAAATTATTTTTTATTAATCAAATATTTATTTATGATTCTATCATTTTTTTTATTATGATTCTTTTAGTATCTTATATATGAAATTCTATGATAAAGAATTTGTGAGAAATATTCTAAGTTAAATAAAGACCAGCTAATTTAACTTAATACATATAGATTGAATAAGAAAAAATAGAAAGTAAAAAAATAACGAACAAATATAAAATATGTAAGAGTTCTCGAAAATGAAAAGTCTTAAAAATCAAAGTTGTTTCGTCTTTCATTTTCTTAAATGTCTTAATCTTTAATTGATTAACTTATTTAAATATTTATTGGCATCTTAAAATGACATATACAAAAATATATTTTAAAAAATTTATACAAATGGGAGGAAGAAAAAATTGGATTGAATTGAAAGAAAAGAAGAAAAAAGAGAAAGAAGTCAAAAATGATGCATGACATATACAAAATTATATTTTTAATCGGACTCAAAAATAATTAATAATAATAAAAAATGACCTTCCATTCTAATAAATTGAGATCGATTATATAACTTTTTATTGGTTATATAATTTAATTTTATTTAAACTCATTGTATATCATTAATAATGAAAATAAAAAACAAATTTAATTTTATTTAAACTCATTTTATATCATCAATAATGAAAATAAAAAAACAATAGAAGAACTTTATATATCCAGACCTATAAAGTTGAAAGGCTAAATCACCCATTACAAGGCCTACTGTAAAGGTGCTAACAACAAAAATAACAACAACTTACACAGTGTATTTTTAAAAAATAAATATATCTAATAGTTTATAATTACTTAAATATAATAACATTTAGAGCTTTGAAGGCTAAAGTCTTTTTTCCCCTTAAATTTGTAATGTTCGGCCAATAAAAAAATTATTTTTTAATCAATAATAGAAGCGATTTTTCTGCTTTTAGGAAGATGCTACAAATTTCGCTTTTTATTAAAAGCAAAAGCGAAAATTTATTTTTCTAAAAATTTTACTTTGATAAAAATATTTATTAAAATAAGTAATTTTTGACAGTTTGGCTAAACAAGTTGTTAAAATCACAAATTTCCAAATGTTTCTTTCTTTGTAGAATTGGACTCGGCTCAAGATTGAAAAAGGCTGTAGGTTTGTTCAGGCCCAACCTTGTTTATGATTTGGTTCCTATAATCAGCTTATGGCCCAATTTTTAAAGAGCCTGCTGCATTTGATGATTCCCCAAATATAAACAAACATAAAGGATCCCAGAACAAGGAAACACCTTTTAAATTGTGTTAATATCTGGATCAGATTGAAGAATTCAAACGATTTAAATGAGATAAATAAAAAAGGAGGAAAGATTACTCAATAAATAAAATTGTTAAAAGATTTTCTTTTGAACTGTTTGAAAGTTATATCCAACTTGAGTTATGAGAGTACGAATGGTTTCTTTTTCATTTTCAGGGAAAAAAGATTTACATCTTTAATTGATTTGATCACTTTACAAACTCCGTTGTCATTTCTTAGATAGAATTTCATACAGAGACAAAACCTCGAATCAATCATTTTTCTCGAGCCGTACGAGGAGAAAGCTCCGTTCACCCAAATTCTCATATGGTTCAGAATCTATTTTCAAGCACTGATGTGTCTGAACAAACATAACAAGAAAAAAAAAATGTATAAGTAATTGATGAGTGTGTGATTTGAAAATAAAATAAAAGGTTGTTGAATCACTAGATTTATCTTCTGGCAAAATACAGTTAAAAAAAGTAATAAATGTCATATGAGAAGTTGCTTATTAAATTGGAACTTCTGGTGCCCACATAGTTTCCCCACCTGTACACTTTGACATGTAGAATAATTATGAATAAATGCCACCTTCTTGAATTTTTAGCATTTGTGTTTTGATATTTACTCTGAAAGGGACTCCTCCATTTGTTACCAAGCAAGATCCCAGTTTTTCCATTAATATTCAAGTTGAAGCTCAAGCTCAAGCTCAAGCTCAAGCTAAAAAATTCTTGAATTTATATTTGAAAAGAAGATTTAGAATATTCATAGAGATTGTAACACTAATATTTCAAATAAATACTACGATTGTTGTGATATCGTCATGTGGTTATTATTATTTTCGACGCAAATTTTATTATCTACGACAAATTTAGAAGTTATGATATTAAAAATAGAAGAAGAAAACGAAAAGAAATAAAAATATGTTGGATCGAGTTAAAAGAGTGTATTTTTAAATAAATCGAGTCTTTAAAATTTGATTTTGTGTCTAATACGTGTCTCGAAAGTTATGTCAAAATATAATAGAAGATTGTTAAGACATAATACGAGGAATTTACTTAAACAAAAGTATAACATAAAGAAAGAAATACCTCTATTTTTAGATTCAGAGATTATTTTTAGATTTCAATTTGCGGAAATGTCTGTTACACTTCATTTTTTTTTTATTTTTTATGTTTGAGTTCTGTAGCCATTAAATCTAACCACGTGCCAAAACAAGAAGGAGAAAAGTGGGAAAAAAAGGCATCTTCTTAATTTGAAAATTGACAGTTTGAAATATTGCAATTTTGAGTTTTTGAACTTTTCTTTTTAAAAAGTATATCTTTTATAAAAGCCAAACTCAAACAAACAGAACTTACAAAAGCAAATGCAAACTCTGTTTTGTAATTTCTTGAACAAACGCAAAAAAATTGCTGACAGAAATAGATAATAAATACTAGAACTAATAATTGAGATAAAAAATAAAGACAAAATTATTGCAACTAAATTGATAAATTTTAAATTTAATCCCCTTCATCTTCCAGCCAAATTGCAAGTTTTGAAGCTTTTGTGAAATTTCAAACATTTGATATAACATAACAAAAATTGTCAATTGATGCAGTAGCAGTGAACAATATATTCAGGGGTCGTTTGATTGAAAAATAAGTTATTTTGAAATAAATTATTATCCAATTAATTATTTTAAAATTGTTATTCCATTTTTAATATGAGATAAAAATAATATTATAACTTTAAAATGACTAAGTCTTAAAATAAATTATTTTAAAATTATTTATTCTTTATTCTTCCTGTCAAACCAGCTCTCAGTGACTCAACAATTGAATATGCACTTTTATGATCATTTCAACATTTAGTTATAGCTTATAAACAAGAAAGGTGGAATGCATCTGACAACTTTTTAAATTTATCAATATATTTTATATAAACATTTAAATCACTGTTTGTCTTAATTTCTTTTTTTTTTAGAGGATTAATTTTATTCATGTTCAATTTAAGATATTAACTAATTTCAAAATTATCATACCTCTTTATTCATATTAAAATAATAAAATTATTATTTCATATAAAAAATTATCCCGTTCAGCGTACCAGACAAGCCTTCGAAGGATTTTATGAACGAATTCTCTCTTCATTTTATTTTAATTGTTAGGTATATAAAATAATTATTTCAAAATATTTATTAGTTTCAAAATTCAAGAGATAATTGATCATGTTTCAATTCTACCCTTAGTACTTAAAGTCATTTTTAAATGTGAAAAAAAATTATTATTGTATGTTTTCAAAAAATTAATAGGATTATATTAGTCAAATTATCATCCCTATTAATTTTTTTTAATGAATATAAAAATTTTATCCTAATAATTAAAATAGAACAAAGCGGGTAACTCTTAAAGGATTGCATAACACGTGTAACATTGTTAGTAGTATGGTCTTAGATAAATCCACATAGATAGTGTTAACTAAACATATTAAATGAAAAGGAAAGTGTACTAAGAGTTAATCTAATGAGAACCCACAAAATGTATGGTTGTCAAATTGGTAACCATTCTTTTGTCCCCAATCTTTTCAATTTTTCTTGTTTTTGGCCTCTAATTTTATTTCTAGTACTTTCTTCTTCTTCCTAATGTTTTCTTCTGTCTTTTTTGGGGGAAAATCACAAGCCATCATTTTCACTAAATTGTCACCATATCTTCATTTCATTATTTTATCTAATTCTCATCAAATTATTTTTGAAGGGACCATATTTATTACTAAATTGTTTCTTCCTTCTGTTTCCATTTATATATTTTTCGTCTTTCAAGACTCATAAAAAAAGAAAAGGAAAATGACATTTCTTTTAATTTGTTTCAAGACTCATAATAAAAGAAATATCTTCACTAGTTATTAGGTAACTTAATAGAGGTAAAATTTTCAAATAGTGCTTCCTAGGTTTTAACTATAAATAGTCTTCTATATTTCATTGTAAATCATCTTATTTTGCTCATTTACCAAACATTATGCTCTGAAACTGTGTGATTCCATTGTTCTAAAGCATATTAATAAGATCAAGCTTTGATTGGTGACGTTGTCAGCCATGAGTATCGAACCTTAGGCTAATTCTTCTTCTTTTTTTTTACTTTATAGTTTGAATTCAATTTCATATTTGTTAGTATTTTTATTCTGTTCGTACCTATTAAATACATTATAATATATAAATCATATATTTTGATAATTTCATATCACATTTTATTAAGTAGGTATTTAGCCATGCAATTTTATATTGCAATTTGAAATTATGAGATGAAATCAACGTTTGGACATGCGATTTCATCTTATAATTTCAAATCATGAGATGAAATCCCAAATTCTCCAAAAAGCTTGATTTGAAATTTCAAATCATGAGATTTTTAAATATAAAATTTAACTTGTAAGTTTATATTTTGTAAAAATAAGTCCACCATTTTATATATACCAACCATTTATTTAATGAATGTAAATAACCTTTGCCAACTATTATATTGGACATAATAGTTTGCCAACCATTTACTATGTGGGAGGATTATATTAAAGAGCAGTACACTATAACTCATGTTTAATTTTACTTTTTATGGAACTAAAGTTTGATTCTTAAGTTGTATTTTTTTAAAATAATTTTACGATAGCGTATTACATTTTATTATGATTTTTTACTTATTTAATAAGATTGTATAAGAATTTAGGCAATTTAAATAGTTTTTACAACTTATGAGATTCTTATATTCATGAGGAAAAATATAACTTAAAAAATCTCAAATTGCATGTCCAAACAAAACTTCAAACTTCATTTCATATAATTTCATCTCGCATAGGCAAACAGCCCTAAGTCACATTTATAAATTTAATTGTATTTATTTTAAGAATAAATACTAAACTAAATACTTTTTTTTTAAAAAAAAGGACAACAACTTTGGGTAAAATCACATGACGAGCATGGTACATTTGAAAAGTGTAGGAGTGGAAACTATAGCTTTATCAAGTACTTCTGGATCCAAATTTTGTCATTTTTCATTTAAAAAGTACGACTTTAATAAATAAAAAATAGGAAAAAAGTCGAATATTTTTTATATGTGATAGAATAAGCAATATATTTCTTCTTAAGAATAATTTAACGAGAACGTGAGATTGAGAGAGAAAGTTATATTGATGAATTTAAACTTGTTTTATATGTAATTAATTATATGTGAATAAAATTATGACTGAAAAATAAATGTTTTTTTTCAAATAATTGAAAATTAAGTTGTTAGAACAAATTGAGAATAAGAAAGAAAAAAGTGATCTAATGCGAATAATCTAGTACAAATTGAAAGAATTTAAGCGCATCGCGGTCAAATTCAATTGGTCTTCATAACAAAAAATAAAAATTTAATAAGAACCTTATATTTATCCGATAACACTAAAAATAAAACTAAGAAAAGTTATTAAATCATGTTAGTTTTATATCATTGTTATAAGTCTGACCAAATTGAATAATCTAAAATAAATATTTAAAATTTTCTCTTAATATGTTTTATCTTAGTATAAATAATAAAGATTTGTAATTTGTCATAAGGTTTTGGAAAATATTAAGAGTGTACCAATATAAAATAATTTGCAAAAATAAGACAATGATATAATGATGATCTTGAAATTTTTGGTAACAAAAAGAGAAAATCATGTCATAAGAATGGACAAATTGTCAACAAGATTGGAAAAAATGAAGAAAAAGAAAAAAGGAAAAAGAATTCCCCCATATTTCCAGTGAAAAAAGGGTACCCCCTTATATAAAAAATAGAATTTAATTTTAGCAAATAAAAAGTTCTCCAATATTACATTTTTTGGTAAATTTTTTTATAAAAATATAATTAATAAAAATAATTTAGTACATTTTTTAATAAATAATTTTGTGTGTCAAATTTAAAAAGGTTAAATAAAATAAAACAAACAAAATAATATTATAGACCTACCAAATTACGAGACTGAGAAAGGACAAAACAAATTCAGAAGATGAAACAAAAATACTAGAATATTGTGTCATAAAAATTAAAATGCTGATCTGTCTAAAAATATATAGAAATATAGTAATAGATGATGTTTTAATTTAAACAGTAATATTTTTAAAAATATTTATTACAGAAGAAGAAATAAATATATTTTATTTTTTAAAAATAATTTTTTCAAGGAATATGTTTAAATTAAAAAAATATTTATTTTGTAATGAAAAGATTAATAATAATTTTAAAAAATAAAAATATAATTTATTTTGAAATGGAGAGATTAGTAATATTATTTTTTAAAGGAAAAAAATAGAAATATAATACAGCCTCACACAAAGAGACGCTTCGTTTGATTTCCAAAGAAACAGAGGGGACCCAATACCCATCTCTCACAATCTGCTAGTAGTCTTCTCCAGTGGTAGTACCAATTTCAAAATCCCCCCATTCCCCAAAACACCACAAAACAAAGCTACTACATACAAAAGCGATACAAAACAAGATTCCCTCAATTGAGATTTCGAGAGAGAAAGCAAAGATCCCATTTCTTGCAAATCAACTACAGTAAATCACCTAGCCTCACAATCCAACATGCCGTCAGGTGCCAAGAAGCGAAAAGCTGCTAAGAAAAAGAAGCAGGTGCAAGCAATAGAGCACCCTTCCCGCAGCGATTCTTTTCTTGCTCGCTCTCATGGTACTTACTTCACACTCTGTAATGAGTACTAGGTGTTGCGATGTGTTTTGGTGTTTTTTTCTAATTTAAAACTTTTTTGGCTTTGTTAATTAATCTTGGACATACCCATGTGCCTTTCTCTTTTTTCTTTTTCAAATCTTCAAGGACTTTACAGTTTGTGATCTGTTTCCCAATTTGTCTTGGTGGGTCTGCTTTACTTATCCTGTTTATGTTCTATTTTTTTCTCCATATCGGTAGGTTTCTTGATTGAACTCTAGTTAGTTATCTGTCTTTTCTTGTTCCGTGCAGATAGATGATTGTATAGCTTGTCATCGTGTGTGTTTGTTTCATAAAAGTGTTTTGGTGGGAGCATTCATGACCCACCAACCCATGTTACTTCCATTATTGCTTACTTTTTAGTTGTTAATTTTGATTTGTGGGTCATAAAACCTGATGGGTATTGCTAACTTGTGACATTCTGCTTCAATTGGTATTGAATCATTATGGATGGATCTATGGCAGGTGAGGAGGATCTGAACCGTGATGATAAAGAGAGTGATAGTGAGGGTAGTTCCCCTGCATCACAAGATCATCAGAATCACCAAAACCAGTTTACTGAAGGGGAGGTCGAAAATGGAGAGAAGCAATTGGATGATTCACATGATAGGTCAATTGATGAGAACGAATCCAGTGGGGTGAAACGTGAAGGCAAGGAAGTGGAGATGGTGGGAAATGAAGATGGAGGTCTTGTTCAGGTTGAGGGTGAATCTGAGAGCCAGAAGATAAATGTTGAGTTTGTTGAACCCATGGTTGAGTCTTATGAAGGAGGGTTGCAAAGGAGTTCCAGCAGCAGCAGTAGCAGCAGCTCAGTAGAAAAATATGCTGTTGCTGATAAGCATGACATTCTGGTTGGTGATGCTCCAGCTGTTGAATTAGTGAAAGATATTGAATCTTTGCCTGATAAGAGTATTGTGATTGATGATGCTCCAGTTGTTGAATTAGTGAAAGATAATGAATCTTTGCCTGATACACAAGTTGCTGATAGCCTTGTGGGAACAACCTCTACATCTGATTTGGATAAGGCTGCTATATCAGAAGACATAGTTCAAGTCACAACAAGTGCTTCAGATGCTGATAATGTGACCGAATCTACTGTTGAACCAGAGGTGAAGGAAAAAGGGGAAGAAAATCTGTGTGTTGTGGATGAGAAAGATAGAGCTTCAGATATTGTTGTGGAAAATTTGGGTGCTATAGTTGACAAAGCCACTATTTCAGAAGTTCTGATGGAGACAGGATCAGAGAAAAGAGATGAAGCAGCAATTGCAATATCGAATGATAATTCTTTAGAAAATACAGATGCAAAGGCTTCTGCGACCCTAGAAAATGAAGAAAAAAAAGAGGCACCCCACAATGCTGCTAAAATTGATGCCGATATTTTTGCAGATAATGTGAAAGAATCTCCAGCTCTCGAATGCCATGACCATCAGGTTATTTAATTTTCTCTTATTTGCATCTTTCATAAAGTCGAGAATGCTCTCAATCACATCTGGCAGCTCATCTTTATGTGGTAAATCTTGTAAATTTATTCTGTTTTGTTTTTACAGTTAACAGCATTGCCTTCACGGCCAGTGCAAACAACTTCCTGGAAGAGTTGCTGTGGCTTGTTTGAGTTGTTTGCAGGGTCAAATAGATGAAGTGAGGTTAGACATCAGCCTTCTTTATTTTGTATTTTAACCACATTAACTTTACCTGTCTTCTGTTTGCAAGAAGAAAAAAATGTATAGCTTTTATCAGTTGGATATATCTTTTGGTCTTTTTTATTGTTTTGTTTTACTTGATGTACTTTATGCTCGACTTTAATCTTGTTGGCATAGTTTTTAAGTTTTTATTGGTCTGAGAATTGGTTCTTTGCCTTGTGGCTTGGGTTAACTGTTACAAGAAGAAAGCATGACAACCAAAACGTTATGCAGATCAGTGACACCCAGAAAAGTTTATCTACAGTAGCTTTGATGGTGTCCTATTATGCAATCTTGTTGTTTAAGTGACCATCAATTTAAGTTATTTTCTATGAGCATACTGTCCAAATGATTGTTTTCACGCTAAAAAGAATAGCAAGGTTGATCTGCTATGTTGTCATTTAGGATTGTTTTCTTCAAGCTGTGTTATCATTTAAGATTGTTTTCTTCAAGCTTTAGGGTAGCAAGCGATCTCCTTCTTCAAGAGTGTTGGTTGTTGTCCTTATATTGTAGTTCTCATCAGTATTTCATATTTATGTCGCCTATAATGTAAGACCTGAACTAAATGCTGACCCCGTGGTCTTGATTTGTTTTTCTATTCGATATACTAGAACGCAAATGGTTTCACTTTATGTTCATACAGAATCTAGGTAGGTCAACAAATCAATTAATAAGGATTTTAGGATCTCCTTCAATATATTTGTCATGTATCCAAGTTCTGGAATGGCCATGTCATGAGAGATCATGTTCTCTTTACATGTTAATCATTCTCTCTTCTTTTTTTTTTTCTAGAGGGAGGGGGATCATTTAGATATATTTTAGTGGGGTTTGCTAGAGTCTTTTTGTCTGTTTCGAGACGTGTATGTTGGTAGAAATAATAGAGAACATCTTCTGCTGAAAACCCCAAGCTTTTGAACATTGGAATTGAATAGTTCCAAATGGAGCAAATCGGTAGTTTGGGATTGAGGGATTGATGTCATTGTCATTGTATATCTTAGTATGGTCTTTTTTCTATTGCTGCCTCTGTTCCATTTTATGTTTTAGTCTGTCTAAAAAGAATGACACATTTTGATATTTAGAAACGATTTATATTCAAACTTTCCAAGATGATTTATAGCCACACAAATGTTAATGGATTTATAGAGCACAAGTTAAAGTCTTTCTTTCTTAAACTCTGTGGCCAGTCAAACACCATCACATGAAATAGGTCTGACGGAGTAGAACTCAGGGGTTTCTCTGAATAGACAAGAAAGTGCAGGTAAATATTCCCTATGTTTCAGCAGAGCAGTTCTCTAAAGTGTCTCTCATCGAAGTTTAAAACATTGCACATCTTGCTTAGTTTAAGTGTTTGAACCTATGGGGTGAGATTCACTTTTGATATAAAGTGCTGTAAAAAAGATTGCATGAAGGAGTACAATGGTGAATTATGTATGCAGTAATAAAGTTTTTTCAAATGGGATACCTTCTACAAGCTGGTATAGAAATTGCTTATGGTTATAAAGCTCACAAGCAAGGGTAGATTTTTGGATTAAATGTGAGGAAAAACTCAGTTTATTAGTCAACTTAATGTAATTCATTAACAGCTGTAAGGATCACCATATTAGAGTAATTTAAGATATTAGGCTGGATGCACCAAGGGCCTTTGTACTTTTCGCATATAGTGATATGCTGGTCGCACTTTCAGGTGTTGGCTGGTTAAATATTCCAGCAATGGTGTGAAATGTCAAACATGTACTCCTGATTAAATTCAATGGGGTTTAGATTTCATGAGGACGCTAGAAGCATACGAGTGGAGAAAACAGCATATTGAGGCCTTTATGGAGCAACAATCTGCTTTGTTACAAAAGGTTATGGACTGCTACTATTAGCTGAGACAAGGAAGTAATGTGAAGTAGGATATCCTGTTTCTCTTTTTCGCCAGGTGAGACAAAAAACTAATTATCTGCAGAGTTGTATGAAAAATAAATACTTTAAGAAAGACATCAACAAATAGTAAACAATTTCTCAATTACCAGTTACTCTGAGGAATAGTGTATGCGGTAATTAACTTAATGAAAGCAATTGGTGAGGCTGATGCATTGAGGATCATGAAATCTAAAAGGAAATATGGATGTACTAATGACATCCTTCCCTAAAGTTCTTTTGTTCTTTGAGCATGACGGTGATGAATCTGATTTAGATAGAAGATATTTCATCTCTATTTCTGTTGCATTCCTGCATGATTTCCACCTGCCTTCCTGTTGTCAATAATTTAGCAGTGAGCACCTGCGTTTGGATTACTTTAGGAATCTTTATGAGAAACCTGGACATTTAAAGTTCTGCAATATGCTAGACTCCTTACATAAGGATATTGTACTGTTTTGATGTTTCTATTTGTTTGCATATCTCTTTCTGCTCATACTTTAACACCTGATAAATGTTCTATTGAGTTTACCCTCTTAACTATGTCTGGCAATTACAGATCTGTATCTATAGCATTGGCATTCGTGGTCCTCTTATGATTATGATAAAAATGCCTTTTCTTTTAATACAGAATAAGATCATGAAGCTGGTTGAATGGAGTAGCAACATTTTGGAATTATAGAAGTTGATGACTGCCTTCATGCTCTTGAACAGTGTCTATGCGAGTGGCCTTGTTATAGAAATTTATATGTTCAGTAATCCTAGTTTAGTTTGAAAAAGCAGCTCAGAACTTCTCGTCTCTTTGCTGCTTTCCTGGTATTTTGCAGTGGTTAGTTTCTTTTCTTGTATGTTTCTGTTGGTGTGATGTACCTGCTCCCCAGGGAGTTGGAAGAGCCTTCTTTATGTTTTTCAGTTGCACAGTACACTTGGAATTGTTATTCATCAAAAATTTCGCCAGCATATACTATCCTTGGGGTTCAGACATAGACTTCAAAGTTTTGTTTTTAAATAGTCACTCCTTTTACTTTTATTCACTAAGTTTGACATTGGTGATGATTATGTTTCTGTTTCCTAATCTAGTGGTCCTAACCTTGCTGCCAAATTTGGGGTGGTCCTTCGGATTGCGAGTATCTATGCTAGCTGACGCAGAGAGTCCTGATATGCTCTACACAATCTGTTGTTTTTCTTGATAATGTCCAGTTTTCTTCTTGGAAAAGCCAATGAAGGGTAATATTTGTGCATCACTTATTTATTTCTTACAATTTGAATACTGAAGATAGTTGATATACAAATAGCAATTTGGCCAACTTTGTATACACAAGAATGAATAAAAACAATGACAATTGGCAAAACAAAAAAAGAACACTGAAAAAAAAAGAAAAGGAAAACAGCAAACTCAATCAACACATTTCACACGAGGCGATTCATTTTCTAAGTTCATTCATCTCCTTGATGAAGCACCATGAATGGCAGCTATGTATACCAGTTGAGTAAACGATAGAATTATCAAGAATGCCTCCATTGTTCTCTGCAAGAATATCCAAAGAATTATATAGGAGTTAATGTCAACAGTTTTTCTTAAATTTGCAGAGATTAAATTTGTATACGGTTGGAAGGTGCTATTAATTTATAGTTACCAATTTGGCATTCCTGTAGTTGAGTTCAATTTCTTTCCAAGCAAAGCTGCATGGATGACATTTTCATTACTTTACTGATATGTAGAATAGTCCATAAAATACAAAGAACAAATTCAGATTCAAATCTCCGTTGAGAGGAAATAGACGGGGTCTTACCCCATGGCAAGGAGTGTAAGACTCCAGGCAATGGTGGCAGCAGAAGCAGCAGCTGGTAAGCTATCGATGTTCCATTGGCGAATATGGTTAAGTCCAGAGAGGACAGATGCAACTCCCACCACACCTGCTATCAAAGCAAACACAACAAAGAATCCAGTGGCAGCATTTCCTATTGGGAAGTAAATTGGAGAGAAATGTGCTGGAAGATCAAATCCTGGACCTGTAAAAGATCACACACACCATGATTAGTCTTAACAAAAGACTATATTTGGTAAAAAGATAGAACACTTAGTAGACTAGACTCTCCAACAACAAACTTAGTCAATGAAGTGAGTGAAAATTATCAGCGATCAGGCCAAATCCTAATAGAGACAAACAAAACTTAGGTGATTGTTTCTCATCTGCCTATGTCTTGGTAGACAAAGTAACCCAAAATCTATGCTGGTGGGAGATACGTATCAGATGTCCAGTGAAGTAGTTGGCGTGCAAATTGAACCGGACACAAGGGTTATAAAAAGAGGAAAGAATTTAGTGAACCTAAGGATTTTGCCATAGATGACTTACCAATGATGAAACCATGATCAATGGCAAAGTTTATAGCCCAGCCAGCAATACCTAAAACAACAACATACATGCAGAAATTAAGGACCAAAAGCAAAGATGCAACAGGTTTCATCTGTCCATCAGCCATTCTTGGTTCTTGAAAATGATAATGATATAAAGGCTTGAAACCTCTTTTTTAATGAAAATTGAACAAGGGAAGGCTAAGAAGATTATGTTGTACAAATGCATGTGATCTCTGCAAGTTCTTTGGGGTCTTTATAAATGCTTTGATCACAGAAGGTTTTGGTTCTTTTCTTGGAAGGCTGTTTGTTCTAAAGGGATTTGTGGGGTTGTAAAGGCAATTCTTCACAATCAAGGCATGGAAGCAAAAACCAAGATTCTTCCTTAGCTAATTTCCTTTTTTTAAGTATTCCTTTTGAGGTGGTACATTCTTTGATTTGATCAAAAGGAACATCCTTTGATTTTAGGATTTTGTATTTGGTTATCTAGTTGACTAGTTCTTTCTAGGAGGAAGTTAAAGTGATATTCCTTGCCAATAGAGCTAGTTGCAGAAGTACATAGATTGACAATACCATTTAATCATGAGTAATTTCTTGTTTTAATTTAGACTATTGGTTTATACAATTTCAAGAGAAACGATCATAAATTTTTGATTGGACGTTAAAAATACACCTAAAGTATTTTGTTTTTTCGAGTTTTATACTTGAACTATCATCAAATGTTTATCGAAACGCACCTCAACTATCAATTCCCATTTTTCTACTTGAACGACGAACTATGGAGATATCTCAGGTAAAAAAAGGGAGAACAACTGATGGTTGAGGTGTGTTTTGATAAATATTTGGTGATAGTTCATGTCGCAAATATGAACACTTAATAATTCAGGTAGAAAACTCGAAAAATTGTGATACTAAAGATGTTTTTGACCACTAACTCTAATTTTTTTGCATATTTGTGTTTGAAACACAAAATGATCTACGTAAATAAAATAACAAAAGTGATCCCTTGTGTTAGAGATAGGTTCAAAACAATCATTTATATACAATCTTTAATTATTTTGGTCTTTTGTCAAAAGTGAGCACTTTTGGTTTTTTTCAAATGGCGGAACCCATCGACAACCCCCTAAAATTGACACCAACTTTTACTTAAACACCTTATGTAGGGTTCTACTGTGTCATTTTGACACTTTTTACAATCAACAAAAATAATAAGAAGAGTGTAATAAACTCGCGATGACGTGGCAAAATAATCAATTAAATAATTACATCTGGCATTTCAAGTAAAAGAAAAAAGAAAAAACTATTTATTTTAAGAACCCCACCCCCTCTCCCAACCTGAGGATTGTCTTTTCCATTGAAATTTTAAACAAAATAATGGATTTCTTAAGCTACTATCTTCCACCATTTCTCGAAGCTTAGACTTCTTCAATAGAGATTGGAGTTTTCGAATCAAATTTATTTTCTCCCTTACCCTTTATTATTTTTTCCGTTTTCCACTAAAAAAAAATTATGCATTCTATGGGTTTTTAGCAAAAATTAAGAAAGATGATAGATTATGGAGCAGTTTAATTTTTGCTTCGACTTTCTCAATCAAATATGCCAAATGTGGCGTTAATTGCGTCCTAGTTATTATTGCGATTCGTTTGATTGCTGAGAAATTATTGAAAATTCTTCCAACAAAAAATAGAAGAAAAAGATCAAAATTTCCTGTGCATTCTCTATGTTTTTTTTGCAAAATGAAGGAATTTTGATTTAGTTGAAATTTGAGTTTGCTCCTCTTTTTCAAGTACTATTAGACCTGTCAAAACGGACTGGCCCAACCCAACCCAACTCAACTCAACCCCAACAGGCCAACGAGTTAAACGGGTTAGGACGGGCTGGCCCAACCCAACCCCAACGGGCCAACGAATTAAACGGGTTAGGATGGGCTGACCCTTTTAACAAAAAGGCCTTAAAAATGACAGCCCAACCCAACCCTAAGCGGGCCACGGGTTAGGACGGATTGACCCTTTAATAAAATTTAAACGTATTCTAAAACATAATAAAAGAAAAACTGTGATTACTTAAAAATCACCAACCATTGTAAGTCTTCATTATAATAAGTGCATAAGATAATAATTAAGATGAACCAAAAGAAGAACAAATATAATTAATTAGTCACTCAGTAAAAATGAAGAGATCAAAAATTCACAGAAGTTGTGATTGCTCAAGAAGAAAAGCTGCGTAGGAGCCAAGACGGTGAGAAGAAAAGCGTAGAATTTAGAAGACTTAAACTTAATTTTATTTGCTAGAAGTCTTTATTTTATTATTAATTTATTATATAAAATATAATCCTATTAAATATTAATAGTTTTAAACTTCTAGTAGTCTAGTTGTAGTACGTGTTTACAGTTGCTGTACAAATATACAGTGTACATCTTTTCATTCTTTTTATCTTATCTTATATTATTATGTTATTTTCTTAATTAGTTAATATATTATATATTTAATAATTAGTTATTTTTTAAGTTTCATGGGCTGGGCCAGCCTTTGAGGCTCACGGGCTAGGCCACTGAGACTGACGGGTTAAATGAGGCTGGGCTTTTAGGCCTCATTTCTAAATGAGCTGTAAAAAATTGTCTCAATCCCACTTAATTACCGGTCTCACGGGTCAGACCCATTTTGACAGCTCCAAGTACTATGTGTCAATATGGTGGTAAATGGTAATTTCTATTGAATTATATTGAGATCTCTTGGGAACTCTCCTTTTTTTGATTTATTTTTTTTATTATTGTATTATTTCTCATATCTAGCATCATCTTCTCCATCTTTTCTATTGGAAAAATGAATATCAACACCCACATTTTATACTTTCTCCCTCCACCCTCACCCCCTCTTGTTTTCATAAAACAATATTGAAGAAGATTAAAAAAACAGATCTGATTTATTATAAAATCCTCAGAAATTTTTCTAATACGTGGAGTCAATGATGGAAAGAAGGAGTAGCCATGGCTGCGTCTCCACCAATAAGGGCAACTGAGGAAGCTGGAAATGGGGGTGGGAGTAGAAGAAGTGTTGGAAGGAGAGAGAAGGAAGAATCAGAAATATAAAATTTAAGCCCTTCAACAAGTGCAACACACATAACGTGTCAGTCAGCAAAAAGTATTGAAATGACACAACGAACTCTTATTTGAGGTGTTTAAAATGAATAACGTCTATTTGAGGTGTTTAAGTAAAAGTTGGTGTCAACTTTAGGAGGCTACGGATGAATTTCGCATTTTCAAATACTAAGCAAACTCCATTTATTAGAGTTGACGGGAATTTGAAAAGAAAAAAGGATTAAAATTTGTTAAATATTTAATAGAGATTTGAAGTGTTTAAATCTATACTCAAATATGAGGTATCATTTTTTGTCATTTTCTATAGAGTTGTTCAGTGTAATTTTTTCAAGTTTAATGCAATTTAGGATTTATTTGGTATGAGAAATACGGGATGAATAATTTTGAAATTAATTTTTTGATAGGTTTATTTTATGTTTGATTGGGATAAAATTTTAAGATAATTTATTTTGAAATTAGTTATTTCAATTTTATAATATTATTTTTATTTCATATTAAAAATAAAATAACAATTTCAAGATAACTAATCCGAAAATAATAACTTATTTTCCAACCAAATAGCCATTGTAATTTATAAGCCAAAGTTCTTTTTTCCCCCTCTTTTACTTGAGGCGGCCGTTGAGGCCTTCAAAATACCGTTAAACCCATGTAGTGAACTTCTCCCACTGGCTTCTTCAGTTCTTCTCATGCCTAATCATGTTGTTCCTCGTTGCACCCAAACCATACTCGATCTCAATTTATTCAAAATCTTTAATTGGTTTAGCAAGATTCTTCAGAGTAGCTAGCCCAACGTGCTATTCTATTCTATCTGACCACCTAAAGAACCGACAAATTGATGAAGCTAAAGAGCTTTTTGAAAGAATCCCATCTCCAAATATCTATTTATGCACCAAAATGATAGCTGGGTATGCTGAAAATCTAAGGTTGAATGAGGCACTGCAGCTGTTTGGCAAAATGCCTGTGAAAGATACGGTTATGTGGAACTTGATGATCAAAGGGTGTGTAGATTGTGGGGATATGGAGATGGGTTTGAAGCTTTTTGAGGAAATGACCCAAAGAAATGTAATTTCTTACACGACGATGATAAGTGGATTTTTGAAGTTTGGAGAGGTGGAAGAGGCTGAGAGTTTGTTTCGGGAGATGCCACAAAGGGATGTGGCTGCTTGGAATGCTATGATTTATGGGTATTTTGAGAATGGCAGAGTGGAGGAGGCTGTCAAGTTGTTTGAGCTGATGCCTTATAGGAACGTGATCTCATGGACGTCGGTTATTAGTGGGCTTGATCAGCATGGGAGGAGTGATGAGGCTCTATTGATTTTTAAGAAGATGCTAGATTTCTTCATTGAGCCCACTTCTAGTACTTTTGCTTCTGTTATTACAGCTTGTGCTAATGCAAGGGATTTAGGTCTAGGTAGTGAAATTCATGCCTCTGTTGTAAAGCTTGGTTATCTATATGATACTTATGTCACTGCTTCACTGATCACGTTGTATGCTAATTGCATGCACATGGATGATTCCTCTAAGGTATTCAGTGAGAGGTTGCACATAAACATAGTTGTATGGACATCTCTTTTGACAGGGTATGGCTTGAATTATAAGCACAAAGAAGCATTGAAAGTGTTTGGGGAAATGATTAGGATTGGTCTGCTTCCCAATCAGTCTTCCTTCACTAGTGCCCTAAATTCATCCTGTGAAATGGAGTCTATAGATCTTGGCAAAGAGATTCATGGTGTAGCAGTCAAACTCGGATTGAACACCGATGCCTTTGTTAGCAATTCGCTAGTTGTATTGTATTCAAAATGTGGAAATATAAACAATGGGCTCGTTGTATTCAAGGAGATACCTGAAAAAAACATTGTTTCATGGAACTCAATCATCGTTGGATGTGCACAACATGGATGTGGAAATTGGGCACTCACATTGTTCGCCCAGATGGTTCGTTCAAGGGCTGATATGGATGATATTACATTTACTGGGTTGCTTGCTGCTTGTAGCCATTCTGGCATGCTAGAGAAAGGAAGACGCTTATTTCAATATATCCCCCAAAGCTCATCCGTTGAGGTGACACTTGAGCATTATAGTTGTATGGTAGATATCCTTTGCAGAAGTGGGAAGTTAAATGAGGCAGAGGATTTGATGAAAAGCATGCCCATGAGACCAAATTTGTCAATATGGTTAGCTTTGCTTAGCGGTTGTAAGAAGCATTTAAACTTAGAACTGGCTGAAAGAGCTGCAGAAAACGTTTTTCAACTTGACCCAAAGTGTAGTGCTGCTTATGTTTTATTATCCAACATTTATGCCTTTTCTGGTAGATGGAGTGATGTTGCAAGAGTTAGAGGAAATATGAAAAGAAGAGGAAACATAAAGCAACCAGGATGCAGTTGGGTTAATCAGAAAGGAATCCGGCATACATTTCTTTCTGGTGATACTTCACATCCTCTAAGTGACAGGATATATGAAAAGCTGGAATGGTTGACGGAAAAATTGAAGGAATATGGTTATGTCCCTGATCAAAGATATGCATTGCATGACGTAGAGGATGAACAGAAGGAAGTTCTGCTGTCATATCATAGTGAGAGGCTTGCTATTTGCTTTGCATTAATAACGACACATGGTAGTGGTATAACAGTAATGAAGAACTTGCGTGTCTGTGGGGACTGCCATTCTGCCATCAAGCTCATAGCAAAAATTGTTGGTCGTGAAATCATTATAAGAGATTCTAGCCGCTTTCATCACTTCAGGGATGGCTTTTGTTCTTGTTCAGATTATTGGTAGCATTATCCTTTTGATTATCATTGTGAGAATGGTTAGTGGAGCCTTGTAATTAGTTCACCAGAAGCGGGAACACATTTAAATTTTACGGAACTGCCATTGGACCAACATTCTGTGAAATGCTTTGCACCAATATAGTAGGGTCCTCTTGATAATGTTACCGATGAAGAAATCAGACATTGGCATCCTCTGCTTCAAATGTCTAGCAGCTGATCTTGAAGCCACGTCTAAAATGTATCTGATACTGTCCTATGATTGGCCAAATATACCTGAAGTCAAGGCAACCACTGCACATTAATAAAGCTTGAGCTACCTGGTGGCCTATCACGCCAATCTTGTAGATTTACTGTTCTTGGAGCTAGAATTATTTGTCAGCGGCTGGTACTTAATTGTGTAGTAGATGAAGTTTCCGAGTTATTTAGCTAGGATCAGCAAATTGAGACCCCTGGTCTATTCTGCATAAATCAACATGGGAAGACCCCATCGACAGATTTTCCAGCAGCGGTTAGATAGAGAGATACATTTCATCATTGGAGCTATAGTCATAGAAATCTTGCTCTTCTTGGGGGGAGATAACTAGATAGTCGTCAAATATAGAACATGCAAATAATGTTCCTGCCATTACAAACAGGAAATACTTTAATATACACTTGTGAGAAATTTTACTGCAAGCTTTGGAAAAGAAAAGATAGCTGTTTGTTTCCTGCTTCAGCCTTAAGATACTTGAATTATACATGCATAACTGCTGACACATGGATTCTCTCCCTTGAAATATATTGGAGCTGTTATCTGCTTAGCATTATCAAGGGCCTTGAGCCATCAGCATTGAGATAGCTGATGTTGTCTTCATGGTCTTTCATGTTATTACTGCAGAAGCTTGATATGCTTCCAATTTCCCATCAACCTCAGGTATTTATCCATGAGCACACTTGCCCAGTTCTCCTTATTGGAAGTACTATGAGCATCGGTATACTTCTGTTTTATTTTGTAAAGAGGATTTGATTAGTGATGCAAAATCTCTATTAAACGTATTTGAATTGAAGCCGATTTGATATGAAGGTGGATCTTTCTGTAATATTCAAGCACAATGTATGTTGCATTTATAATACTCACACTTGAAGAAGAAAAGGGCAACGAATGTGCGAAAAGGAAGGAAATGAGGTTTTCCAGGTTTAGTGTAAACTGATAAATGTTTTTTTTTAGACATTTTGGGGTTCTCCTTTTAAAAACAGAGTTCGTTGGAAAATTCAACTAAGTATTAAAAAAAAAATTACGCAGTGTAACAGAAATTTAAAATATTCTCTTAATGTAGTTATTACTGTTTGTTAGGCTATTGGAAACGTTATTCGAATTAAAACGATTGATTTATTATAAGCATAGAGTACATGCAAATTTTTACAGAACAAATAAGGTAAACCAAAAACATACACCCTACTGTTATCTTCTTGATAAAAGATAAGGAAAAACATATTTTTTTCGCTAAATATATTCTCTAAGGTATGAGGTATGGCAAACATATATCGAAATTATACAGTACATCAAAACTTAGTAATACTTCCAACTGATTGCACTTCATATATCTGTTTGGCATTGCTAAACTAAAACCAAATAGCTCATTCATCCTCCTGGCTACGCAACCTAGCAAGCTTGTTAGTTACTACAACATCAAGTAGGGATGCTCTCTCGACAATTTCTTTCCTCTTCCTTGTGGATACGTTATGTGCAATCTCTGCACAGTAAGTCCTGTGAACAAGAGAAAAAAAACTTTAACAATGGAGACCACAAAGTGAGCAAGATGGACAATAAGCAAACAATGCGAAAGAACTTTGTTGCTCTCGCATTACCTGTTGTGCATCAACAAAATATCGAGCTCACTTGCATTGTGCACAACAAACTTCTTAAAGCCATTGGGAAGATAGTGGCGAGTCTTCTTGTCGGAACCATAACCAATATTGGGCATCAAGACACATCCCTTGAACTTCCTTCGCACTCTGGAGTCAATACCCTTTGGTCTGCGCCAGTTTGTCTGTTATAATACATGAAAATCATTTCCACTTAGTAAATCTAGCTAAGGCAAGTGAAACAAAATGCAATGTTCAAATGATCAGCAAAACGATGAATGGATATTCTCCAAATCAAGTGTGAAGTGCTTGAGTACAACTAAATATACCTAAAGCTTTTTCAGATTTACCTCTGCATTTGCAGGATAAGCATTATCTCTAATTAAAAAGGTTCATCAAAAAGAATAAAGATAAAAGAGATATAAGCAGTGTTAAAGTAACAGAAAGCTTATTGATAAAGAAGCTAACTGTGTCGCAACATCTGCTCTATAGTTTAATTTCTGCCTGTAAAACGAAACACCCAGCAACAAAGTAGTCTGGACATTAGATACCATAGGCAACAAACATCCAAACAAAAATTGGAAAAAAAATACTGCAAAGACTTGTTTAAGATGCAATCTCAGCCGAAAGATGGTGATATTTTTATATTAATCACTGTCAGTCAGCAATTTGGGAAAAAGTCATCATTGATTGCATCAGTGTCTGAACACTTGGAGAACTTAAACCAAAGTCAGAAAACACCGTACAGAGACGAAAATGGGGAAATCCCAAAACTTAAATAAAGTGAGATATGCTATAAGATCAGATGGTGGACAAGCATGTATTTGGATTCATCATTGAACTCTACAGAATTGGTGGACAAGCATTCATCACACCTTATTCACACATCTCCACAAACAAGTTAAGCATCAAACAAGGAAAGCAAAAACCAAACAAATATAAACATTTAACAGTATTGTTCAGGAAGAATCAGATATAATGTGTCAATCACCACCTTGCAAATCCAATAAATTGGATGCAACTTAAGACTGGGGCGACAATAACTGTCATCATTTTCAGCTTCCAACAAAACAAGCACAACAAACAAGGTAAACAAATTGCATACTTATGTTAACACCGAAACAAAAGTTCTCCACTATTATTGAACAATTAAGATTACGTCAAAGCTAAAACTACAAAGATGCTGTTTATAAATAACAGAATAATAGCATTTCGGAGATTTCATCACGACTCAAAATTCAACCTTAGTTAATAAAAGAGATGTAAGCAGGGTTAAAGTAACAGAAAGCATAATAAAGAAGCCAACTGTGTCGCAATATCTGCTCTATAGTTTAATTTCTGCCTGTAAAACAAAACACCCAGCAACAAAGTAGTCTGGACATTAGATACCATAGGCAACAAACATCCAAACAAAAATTGGAGAAAAAATACTGCAAAGACTTGTTTAAGATGCAATCTCAGCCGAAAGATGGTGATATTTTTGTATTAATCACTGTCAGTCAGCAATTTGGGAAAAAGTCATCATTGATTGCATCAGTGTCTGAACACTTGGAGAACTTAAACCAAAGTCAGAAAACACCGTACAGACGAAAATGGGGAAATCCCAAAACTTAAATAAAGTGAGATATGCTATAAGATCAGATGGTGGACAAGCATGTATTTGGATTCATCATTGAACTCTACAGAATTGGTGGATAAGCATTCATCACACCTTATTCACACATCTCCACAAACAAGTTAAGCATCAAACAAGGAAAGCAAAAACCAAACAAATATAAACATTTAACAGTATTGTTTAGGAAGAATCAGATATAATGTGTCAATCACCACCTTGCAAATCCAATAAATTGGATGCAACTTAAGACTGGAGCGACAATAACTGTCATCATTTTCAGCTTCCAACAAAACAAGCACAACAAACAAGGTAAACAAATTGCATACTAATGTTAACACCGAAACAAAAGTTCTCCGCTATTATTGAACAATTAAGATTACGTCAAAGCTAAAACTACAAAGATGCTGTTTATAAATAACAGAAATAATAGCATTTCAGAGATTTCATCACGACTCAAAATTCAACCTTAGTTAATAAAAGAGATGTAAGCAGGGTTAAAGTAACAGAAAGCTTATTGATAAAGAAGCCAACTGTATCGCAAGACCTGCTCTAAATTTCAGTTTCTGCCCGTAAAACGAAACACCCAGCAACAGAGTAAAGTCTGGACATTAGATACCATAGGCAACTGTAAAGGTAAATTGAAGGAAGTGATATAAAACCAAAAGGGAAAATACTGCACAAAATTATTCTAGATGCAATCTCAGCCGAAAGATGGTGATATTTTCATATTAATCACTGTCAATCAGCAATTTGGGAAAAAATCATTGACTGCTTCAGTGTATGAACACTTGGAGAACTTGGACCAAATCAGAAAACACCATACAGATAAAAATGGGGAAATCCCAAAACCTTTAATAAGGTGAGATATGCTATAAGATCAGATGGTAGTGCATGTATTTGAATCATCACTGAACTCTACAGAAAAGGTGGATAAGCATCATCACACCATATAGCATATCTCCAGAAACAAGCTAAGCATCAAACAAGGGAAGCAAAAACCGAATCAGATATTATGTGTCAATCACCACCTTGCAAATCCAATAAATTGGATGCAACTTAAGACTGGGGCGACAATAACTGTCATCATTTTCAGCTTCCAACAAAACAAGCACAACAAACAAGGTAAACAAATTGCATACTAATGTTAACACCAAAATAAAAGTTCTCCACTATTATTGAACAATTAAGATTATGTCAAAGCTAAAACTACAAAGATGCTGTTTATAAATAACAGAATAATAGCATTTCAGAGATTTCATCACGACTCAAAATTCAACCTTAGTTAATAAAAGAGATGTAAGCAGGGATAAAGTAACAGAAAGCTTATTGATAAAGAAGCCAACTGTGTCGCAAGACCTGCTCTAAATTTCAGTTTCTGCCCGTAAAACGAAACACCCAGCAACAGAGTAAAGTCTGGACATTAGATACCATAGGCAACTGTAAAGGTAAATTGAAGGAAGTGATATAAAACCAAAAGGGAAAATACTGCACAAAATTATTTTAGATGCAATCTCAGCCGAAAGATGGTGATATTTTCATATTAATCACTGTCAATCAGCAATTTGGGAAAAAAATCATTGACTTCTTCAGTGTATGAACACTTGGAGAACTTGGACCAAATCAGAAAACACCATACAGATAAAAATGGGGAAATCCCAAAACCTTTAATAAGGTGAGATATGCTATAAGATCAGATGGTAGTGCATGTATTTGAATCATCACTGAACTCTACAGAAAAGGTGGATAAGCATCATCACACCATATAGCATATCTCCAGAAACAAGCTAAGCATCAAACAAGGGAAGCAAAAACCGAATCAGATATTATGTGTCAATCACCACCTTGCAAATCCAATAAATTGGATGCAACTTAAGACTGGGGCGACAATAACTGTCATCATTTTCAGCTTCCAACAAAACAAGCACAACAAACAAGGTAAACAAATTGCATACTAATGTTAACACCAAAATAAAAGTTCTCCACTATTATTGAACAATTAAGATTACGTCAAAGCTAAAACTACAAAGATGCTGTTTATAAATAACAGAATAATAGCATTTCAGAGATTTCATCACGACTCAAAATTCAACCTTAGTTAATAAAAGAGATGTAAGCAGGGTTAAAGTAACAGAAAGCTTATTGATAAAGAAGCCAACTGTGTCGCAAGACCTGCTCTAAATTTCAGTTTCTGCCCGTAAAACGAAACACCCAGCAACAGAGTAAAGTCTGGACATTAGATACCATAGGCAACTGTAAAGGTAAATTGAAGGAAGTGATATAAAACCAAAAGGGAAAATACTGCACAAAATTATTTTAGATGCAATCTCAGCCGAAAGATGGTGATATTTTCATATTAATCACTGTCAATCAGCAATTTGGGAAAAAAATCATTGACTTCTTCAGTGTATGAACACTTGGAGAACTTGGACCAAATCAGAAAACACCATACAGATAAAAATGGGGAAATCCCAAAACCTTTAATAAGGTGAGATATGCTATAAGATCAGATGGTAGTGCATGTATTTGAATCATCACTGAACTCTACAGAAAAGGTGGATAAGCATCATCACACCAAATAGCATATCTCCAGAAACAAGCTAAGCATCAAACAAGGGAAGCAAAAACCGAATCAGATATTATGTGTCAATCACCACCTTGCAAATCCAATAAATTGGATGCAACTTAAGACTGGGGCGACAATAACTGTCATCATTTTCAGCTTCCAACAAAACAAGCACAACAAACAAGGTAAACAAATTGCATACTAATGTTAACACCAAAATAAAAGTTCTCCACTATTATTGAACAATTAAGATTACGTCAAAGCTAAAACTACAAAGATGCTGTTTA
Organism: Datura wrightii; assembly: GCA_035772735.1. Lineage (NCBI taxonomy): Eukaryota > Viridiplantae > Streptophyta > Magnoliopsida > Solanales > Solanaceae > Datura > Datura wrightii. The sequence continues at coordinate 114,264,193 of JASDFA010000008.1, read as the reverse complement.
TAAATAACAGAATAATAGCATTTCAGAGATTTCATCACGACTCAAAATTCAACCTTAGTTAATAAAAGAGATGTAAGCAGGGTTAAAGTAACAGAAAGCTTATTGATAAAGAAGCCAACTGTGTCGCAAGACCTGCTCTAAATTTCAGTTTCTGCCCGTAAAACGAAACACCCAGCAACAGAGTAAAGTCTGGACATTAGATACCATAGGCAACTGTAAAGGTAAATTGAAGGAAGTGATATAAAACCAAAAGGGAAAATACTGCACAAAATTATTTTAGATGCAATCTCAGTCGAAAGATGGTGATATTTTCATATTAATCACTGTCAATCAGCAATTTGGGAAAAAAATCATCATTGACTGCTTCAGTGTATGAACACTTGGAGAACTTGGACCAAATCAGAAAACACCATACAGATAAAAATGGGGAAATCCCAAAACCTTTAATAAGGTGAGATATGCTATAAGATCAGATGGTAGTGCATGTATTTGAATCATCACTGAACTCTACAGAAAAGGTGGATAAGCATCATCACACCATATAGCATATCTCCACAAACAAGCGTTCAAAAAACAAAACTAAAACCAAACAAATATAAAATTCTAACGTTACTGCTTACGAAGAATCAGATTTAACGAGTCGATCACCACCTTGCAAATCCAATATTTTGGATGCAACTTAAGACTGGGGCGACAATAACTATCATCATTTTCCTTTTCCAACATACAAAATATACAAAAAATATAATAGCAAGCAATTTTTTATCCTAATAATAAGTCTAGTATTGTTGAATAAAAAGAGTAGGATGAAGCTAAAACTAAAAAAGGTTTACAATAAGAAAATAAAATGTCTGAAGAAATTTTGTTGCACCTCAAAATCTTTTACCATTAGATTTGAAGATAAGTTAAAGTAGCTGAACAAATTCACAAACACCACAAAGAGGAACAGAAACATAAGACCTTAAAAAGGATGACAAATACTATAAGATCAGATGGTAGTGCATGTTTTTGAATTCATCATTGAACTCTACAGATTAGGTGGATAAGCATCATCACACCTTATAAGCATGTCTTCCACAAGGTTAACATCAAAAGAAAAAAAACTGAAACTAAACATAAATAAAAGTTTAACATTATTGTTTAGGAAAAATCAGATATGGTGTGTCAATCACCACCTTGCAAATCCAATAACTTGGATGCAACTTAAGACTGGGGCGACAATAATTGTCATCATTTTCCCTTTCCAACAGAAAATAGCAACAAACAAAGTAAACATTTTTCTATCTTAATGCGTTAACTCATTGAAAAGAAGAGCTTTTTCCACTATTACTGAACAACAAGATTCAGACCAAGCCAAAACTATATTACTTGAACAGATAAACCCAAATAGAACTCGATACAAAAAGGGGTTTAAAAAAGGGAAAGCACAATACCTTGACGGTGATTCTCCTATCACTCTGATGTCTCTTGAATTGCTTCACCCTCTTCTTGATTACCTTCTTTTTAAGTAGAGGAACCGCCATTGTCACTCTACTTAACCTTTGATTTTACCAATACACAATTAAAGAACAAACTTCAGATTGAAAACCCGTACTAAAGATTAAAAACACTGAAATTGACACAAAAGAAAAGGGGCTCACTGTGAACTAGGGTTTCTTCGGATCCACTGTGCCTTATGGATGGCTGGAGTCGTATTATAGTAGGGTTTATATAGGAAGCAGTTGGGCATTTGCTAGGGTTTATAGCAGTCGAGCACAAAAAACAATCTACGGCTGTAATGTTCCTTGTTGGAACTATACGGTCCTGATTGATCAAAGGATAATACGGTCTAATGCCTAATTATCAAACTCCAGTTTAGTCCTATTTGTTTGGTACGACGATAAATAATACGGAAATTGTTAATAAAAGATTATAATGTTGAAAATATTTTTTAATCTAGTATTTGATTTATTGTATTAAAAATTAAACATATCATGTATTGTGTTTAGTTTAAAACTATAAAAAGAAATTACAATTATACCCTTGAATTTTTGTATAAAAGATTTTAGAAAAAAAAATTAAGGAGTAGTCTAGTCATTTAGGAGTCTTATCTGGAGATTGGTTATGTCAGTATTAGTTATCATTTTATTTCCGTGGTATAAAATAATACACTCTATGATGTATAAGTAATCTATGTATTAGGTTGAATAGGGTAATCAAACAATATATTGGCTAGACTAAATTTTAATCCAAAAACTATTCTAATTAGTGCAACCTACCAAACGATCCCTTAGTATTATTAATAATTAATTTAAACTTTATTATTTGTCAAGTTCTAATGTAACTTTAATAAGATATAAATCTTTTAAATTTAAATGGGATAATCCATGTACGTTGCTCCAATGTAAGAAATTTCAAATATTTGAATAAAATGTTTAAAATTCACATTAAAAGGAAAAGATAAAAATAAACTCATGTTGCTTAGTTATCAACGATTTTAAATATTGTACGTATTTTTTTATCTTGAAATATAGTAATAGTTCATGGATTAGCTGGTTTCTCTTTTACGATTTCGGAAGAATATTAATATTTTTTTTGAATTGCATTTTAAATACTAAATATAGTATATCGAAATTGTGCTAGATCAAACAAAACTTATGCCCGCGTCTATGTGAACTTCATTCACCTCATGAATGAGTCTAACCACTTGCAATAACATAAAAGCGAAAGGGGTTAAGAATATCCCTTTATTTTAATATATTAACTAATTTTATCTCTAGTTATATTATTTATTAATAAAATAAATAAAATTATTCCTCAATTGGATGGAATCCCCCAAATTGATTTAAAATATCTCATTTCAATTAAATTACCTATTTTTTCTTTAAATCCGAACACTACCCTTTAAACTAAATAAATTCATTAAGATTTAATTATTCAAAGTAAAATAAGTTCTCAAAAAATATTCAAAGAAAAAGTCTTAAAAATAAAAAGAATTCGATCATACAGTTATTTCTCTTCCAAAAATGTTGGAACAAACAATATAGAAACCAAATATTTACAAAATCTATGAAACAATACCCACATTTTGAGCTGTTAATTGTTTGAGTAGTTGTTCAGTCATTCTTTCCAAGAAGTAAGGATCTTTGATTGACTCCATCAATCTTCAACCAAAAATTCGCAAACCAGGTGTACATTGAAATGTTTCACCAATAGAGAGATTCTGATAAGCTTTTGTCTTCTTATAGATGTATTTGATATATTGATAAACCAAATATTTATCAAATCAGACTTTATCGTTCTTAATATGAAGAGATTTGGTTAATATTTGGTTTCTATATATTTTGTTTGTTTCAATATTTTTGGAGGAGAAATAACTGTATGATCCAACTCCTTTTATTTCTAAAGCTTTTTCTTTGAATAATTTTTGAAAACCTGTTTTGCTTTGAATAATTAAATCCTAATGAGTTTATTTAGTTTAGTGGGTCGGGTTCGGATTTAAAAAAAAAACGGTAATTTAATTGAAATCATATATTTTAAGTTAATTTGGGGGATTCCATCTAATTGAGGGGCAATTTTATTAATTTTGTTAACGACGGAGGTATTTTGACCATATTGTATAATCAGGGGCAAAGTTAGCTAATATACTAAAGTAGAAAAGTATTTTTGACCCTTTTTTTATAAAATAATTATGTTTCAATCCCGATCATCATTAGGTTTTGCAATATAAATCCTTTATATATATAGATTTTTATTTTTTTGTTATTTCACTGTTTAGATTTCATTTCCGATGATAATAACTTTTCATTAAAAAAATCCCCCATTTATATGTAGGAAAATTATCGTTTCATATTAGAAATAAGTAATCGTATATGAATCCTTCAAAAATTAATACGTTTTGACGATAAAAACTTATCCACACCAAATATTTATATCAAATAAATAAATAAATAAAATATGTTTGGATATATATATACATAATATTACTTCATTAAATCACTTAACCATGCTAAGTTTTATTAATGAAAAAATTACATATCATAACACATTTAAGAAACTATTTACATATAATGGCCATATTTTAAAAAAATTACTTATAATAACTTTATTTCATTTAATGTGACATTTTTTATTTTTTACTTTGTATTTTTACCTTTTAACTGGGTCCTTAATTTACTGAATTAACTTCCCACTAAACTCATTTTCTTCTTCTTCTTCTTCTCTCACCAACGTGTTCATCCTCTTCCGTTTTTTTTCCTCCTTCAACCTTAACAAATCTTCAAGCGTAATCAAATCTTTGGAATTCCGCAAGCTCCATTATCTCAGAATCTTCTCTAAATCAAATAAGTCAACTACTGATTTTATTTCTTTTTAAATTTCAAATATATATTTTTTTGTTTTTGAAAATAAATCGTTCTTTTAATCAGTGCGAATATTTGTTTTTTTTTAATTCAAATCTGTAAGATTTTTTGAAATATTTTGTTGATTTATTTTTTGTTTTTAAAAATCAGTCTTGTATACTTTATAATGTATGTATTATATGGATTTAGATTTCTTTCGTATTTGTATTATAATGTATGTATTATTTTTGGTATATATGTATTTCTTTTTGTATTTGTATTATATATATTTATAATGTATGTATTAGTGTATAAATCTCCGAAATTCCGCTACATTATCTCAGAATCTTTTCTAAATTAAATAAGTCAATTACTAATTTTATTTTTTGTAAATTTTAAATATATATATATATATATATATATTTGTATTTGAAAATAAATCTATCAATAAAAAAAAAAGAAGAAATAAAAGAAATATCTATCAATAAAGAAAAAGAAGAAATAAAAAAAATATATAAACGAACAAATTCCGTCTGACATAATTTATCATATATTTAAAACACCAACATATTAGAGAAAATTTATACATAAAATTTTTTTGAATACAAACCCTCAGAGCACTGAACGATAAATTCCACGAAATTTTTTATAGAATACGCGTAAATGATTTTTTTTTCAATTTCAGAAGTTGTTATGGTAAATAAGGATTCCGTCCTTTATTAGAATCCTATTATTAATTAAATGTAATGATTATCATTTGAGTGATTTATGGTAACCGAAATTCTAATTGAAATCTAATCTCTAAAATCGCTCAACTTCTCAGATTTTGTATTTATATTTGGTTAGGTTTAGTGACGCTAAATACAAAGCATGACACATCAATTATTGTCATTTTATGTAAATAATTAAATTGTGTCACTTAAGCTTAATTTCTTCCAAATTATCGTCATTTCTAAAATTTTCTCATTATTAATTTAATATAAACATTAGATGCGAGTAACTGTTTACCCACCCGTGACCAATCACACAGCCATGGATTTGTTTGGAAAGGCAGATTGGAGCCGATATGCAGACTATGACAAATTTAAGGTTTTAAAATGTACCAAATGGATAGTAGATGCCTTTTCTTTTTTCTTTTTTTTTTTTTTGGAAAACTGTGGTGTCTAAGTTAGTGCACACCTTGATTAATTTCACAAGATACCTGCTATCTCTCACCAGCACAAGTATGAATAACTTTGTCCATCAGAGCATATGGTAATATGATTTCAGTCTTTTCTTCTGCTGGCATTTGTAAAACCAGTCAACCAGTTCTTCATACTTAAAACACTTCCTCAACTCCTGACCAGAAAAACTAATGCAAATCACAAAGAATCAATAAACGGCAAATGAGAAAAATTAGGCATTCATGTTTGTTGATGAGGTATCGAAAACTACCAAGAGTCCAAGATGAATTCACATCGATTTAGGAAGAGCCTGCTATATTTGTGTACAAGCTAAAGTTTCTTGAAAAAACGAATATCTCTGGTCACTTTTATTATCAAATAGGTTTTTCATTTGTATACCTTACTTATCTCAACTCAGCGAAGCACAACACAAGAAAAGTAGTTTTCTTTTTCTCTATTCAACAAGGAAAACGGTCAAATTTGAAGCTTAATGCCAAATGATGGACATGGTGCTCACAAATCACAGCACAAAGCTTCATGCGTCGGATATAAGTAACACAATCTCAGAAAGCTTAGCTCACTGGGAAGAAGCACTAAAATGGCATAGTGAAGGAAGCAAGTTATACTCTGAGACACAGAGGAAAATTTTGATGGCATGCCTTTTGAACCGCTCAATACGAACCTACAGCTGAATGGTTTAAACATTAATCGATACACAGTTCCTCACAGGGTCAATGACCAAAAATGGAAGTACAAAATTTAAAATGAAGTTGAAACATTAACAAGGAAACAGAAGAAGAAGAAAAAGAAAAGAAGTGTGCGATACTAAGAACAACGATACTTGTCTTATTAAAAGATCTTCTATGCTTTTGTGGCTAAGTTGGAGTCATATACATGTATGCAAATATCCATATCATGCAGTAATGTCCACCAGACAAACCTTACTAGGAGGACAACCGTTCAAGCAGCTATAAATGGAAGAATGAAACTCATATGAGTTGGGTGAGGAGGGGATGACATCAACCCATTCTTTTTCTACCATCTCCACATGCTGATTTGGCTTTAAAATGGCTTCAAATTGAAGTTTGTCTATCTTCTTAGTCAACTTCTTTGCAAAATCAATAGAAAATACCATGTTGAAGTGTTCTTCCACGTAGCCAGCATCCCTAAAGACTTGGATCCCCGCATTGGCTTCACGAGACTTGGTAAAACCAAGTAGCATCTCCCCATTTATGAATTCTTGATTGCCAGAACATACCTGTATTGCAAGACAATTATTAGCACGGTTTCATAATAGTGCAAACCCACTGATAACACCAATTAAAACAAGTGACTGATAATGGATACATTGAGATCCTTATACTGTTTCTTTCTACTTTCGGTTTTTAGTTTTTGACTCTGTGTTTTTGCCCGTCTCTTATTCTTTTTCCCCCTTTGGCGCTGGGGGATAGGGATGAGCATCTTCAGATGAATCAGATCCGTTGTAATGCTTGCTTTGTGCCTGTTTGAAGCATCGCCTCAAGACACGACACAGCAAGGAAGCTAGTACCCCAAAGGACTGAATAGTAAGTGGTGATTGTTAGAACCAGAATGATCTCATCAATTCAAAAGTTCCCACCTTTATACTGAAAGCAAGGTTTAAAGAAAAGAGCTAAAGTTCCAGAAATAGAGAACGCAGAAATACAGACAAAATCGCAGCAAATGATGAAGGATATCATGACATCATACGTGGTTTTTCCTCCTACATTTCCCTTTTCATGTCCTTAACTCAGTTGTCCAACCACAGCAAGTCAACAACTCCAGTTGCTGGTCCACCTCTCCCTCGGCCACTTCCTCCCTAGTGTCCAGTACAATAACCTGCATACTCAAAGTCATTGATAGTACCACCCTAATCTTATCAATTCCAACCTCTTCACTAACAAATGTGTAGAACAGTACTAACTTAGTCCAATTACTAAGTTAGTTAGGCATGTCGTTCGTTATAGTAGGTAACATAGCCATCCTATCCAGCAACTAACCACCCAGTCTCCTCACCCTCCTTACAACTAAATACTATTAAATCTCCATAAGCATTTTCCATCTATCACACTGACATAAAGAGCTAGCTTTCTTACATGACATTCAACATTACATCTGTGAGTGGATGAGGTAACTGCTCTAGCCTCTAAGCACTTGTTCAGTGGTTGATATTTTTTTGAAAAAAAACTGTGTACCTTTTAAATAAAAAAGACTTTAAGTTGCACATGAATGTAAGTGATAATACCCCTTAAGGATGAGGAAGTGGATCTTAACAGAGAGTTTCCCTACAATAGCTCAAATGCAGATCCTACTGGTTGGCATTTTGATACAAATGCTATTTAACACGCCAATTGCAGTTAGCCAGAAGTAAAATGGAGAAGTCAACACCTAGCCAATATCTGAACTCTCACCTGAATATACTCCACGCCCATCACATGTAAATGCTCTAGTAGTTTCTGTGATGAGAGCAAAGTAACAATTCCTGCAGATCCAGCTGGTCTTTGGAGTATCTCCCATGGTGATTTCATCAAAATCTTATGCTTGTTTTCTTCTTCCTGTGAAATGCTGACAACAGGGAGCTTCTCTTCTTCCAAGAACCAAACCTATGAATGATTCAAATGATGTAAAAACTAAGAAACTGCATGCAGCTAGACCTATTATCATGTCAATAGCGATGATAAAATTTTCTTCCTGTGAAAGAGAAAATGGACATAGTTTACAGCAAACAATTTAAAAGTAATGCGAATAAAATCATAGCTAAACAGTAGTTAAATATTCTTATCCCAGAAATGGTTCCGACCAACCAAAATTAATGATATCTGGAAGTTGCTTGAATACCTGATAGGAGAAACTCGTCCACATTTCCATAGAGATAATAGTTTCAAGTCTAGATGAACTGGCTATAAGCATGCAATAGAACTTCCCTCAGCGCAAGTAAACAAGAAGGCTTTTGGTCTTATCTTTATTTGGCCCAGTGTAGGGATTATATAAGGATATTGAACATGATTTGGCCATTAACACAACTTATTTTTCACAATTGAGGTTCATCTATATGACTTTAAAGAAGTATAGCCACATCAATGATGCTTAGAGTTCCTATATCTGTTTAAAGCATGACTGGATGAGTGAACAAGTTCCAGTTAAATAACAATCAAGTGGCTCATCTATACATTCAGAATTTGATTGCGGCAATCAAAGTGCTAACAGTAATTGTCTCAGCTAAAAGTGTGTATTAGTAACATTTATCCGAGAGCAATAACGATATGATGGTGAACATGATTTAAACTCCTAGATAATTATGACCAAGCTTTCTATCTGTCACGCAACTAATTACATAGCCAAAGTACATGAATCTAACCTTCTCAGAGTCAAAAGAGAAGTAGTCATGATCCATGAACAATTGTTTGAGATATTCAACAGATTCAGCAGGACACACCAATAGAAGAGGTACGGAGGGCCGGTCCTCCATCTGCAATTGACAAGAAATTTTTCAAAACATGAGGCAAAGTAACTCTCTCCAGCGAGACAAGTAATATCCCTTCTTCATGAGAATATCCAAGACTAAAGTAAATTGAACTTTAATCAATCAGCTCGAATGTGAATTACACTTTCATGTACACAAGTAAGTCTAGGAAAATACTCAGAATCCTACACGCCCCAAACTTTATCAGGATCATCTAATAACAATAGCAATGCATGTGTGATTGACTTTCAAGCATTGGCTGCTGGGAATAAAGTGACACTACTCAGTAGATATACTTCAAGCCTGATGGGCATATAGGAAATAGCAGTTCAATTTACAAAACACGATGCGGTCTCTAATTCTACTACTGAAGGAAGGACTACCTTGAGCAGTCTGTGGAAGTCATCTAGCAATGCCTTGACATGCAGATAATCAATCTCCTCATTATTATGAGGCCCAGCAGGTTCAGGAATATAAGAAGTTCCAAGCAGCTTGTTTTCTGCCAAAGCTAAAACAATCGCAACCTTGCCAGAAGATATGAGGCAGTGACCCTGCTCTTGAACTTTAGAACCAATGCTTGAGTGTTCGACATTTTCTTTAGAGAAGAATTCTTTTGATAGTTTTACTGTATTGTTTACTTGTAAAGCATTAACAAAGTCTGGAAGGCTCCATCTGCAGCAAGGAAAAAAAATTCAAAATTCAAGGCAAATGATAGTAATTCTCCAACCAACACCCATAATAAAGAAACAAGAATGAATATGATCATGAGATATTGCCATTTGTTATATATAAAAGTCAATATCAGGTAAGATCCCAATCCCGGACATCAACCAACCAAGTATAAAGGGCAGTAATGTGCACAAAGCATCCAGCGTTAGCAAGATCCAGGGAAGGGCCGCATCCCAAAGGGGGTGACATAGACAGCCTACCCTAAGCAAGGACTAGTGACTACTTTCACGGCTCGAACCCATGACCTATAGGTCACACGGAGACAACTAAACCGTTGCTCCAAGGCTCCCCTCCTCGCCCAACCAGTATACTGAGTCTAAAGCCCATAAGAAATTTGCATTGAAAAGATGAGATTTTAGCTTTCTGTGTTCTTCTACTAAACTCTTCACCTGGACCTTTTCCCATAAATCTTTCAGCACTACCAAATTTGAACAGGCCATTGCAGAAGATTAATCAGAAATGCATAATCATCCAAAGCACAGGTCAATTTGTGTCTATGGTTTTTGTTTCTTCCTTTCTTTCTTTTATTGTTTTGGGGGGTGAGGGTGGGGAGAAGTAGGTCAATTTGGTTGTTTGCTTCTTTGAGGAGAATAATTCAGCTAGAAAGGTGCATTCATCTCAATTGAACTACACAACACCATTTGTACAGGATCACATGTTCAGATTTCTATATCTGGCTTTTCAACATATGGCTATACATACATCCTTAGGCCCTAAAACCAACATATGCCGAATGTGGCAGGTGCACAAGGTAGACATTTCCTTCACTTTTCAGCAACAATTAAATGAAGCAAGAGACGGAGATCGAGGAACCAATTTTCATTAATATAAGTGATAAATCAAGCTACTTTCTGGAAAACCTTAGATAACTCGGTTTCCTGAGTTAAAGCTAGAACTACAAATGAGTATAGCTCAATAACAGAACGTAAAGAGATAAGAATTAATATTTATTACTTTGGTGTGTGGCAGAAGAACAAAGTCTTGACTTGAGAGAGAAGCTCCATCTCTTTTTAATCAGTAAATTAAATATCCTTGATAGCAAAAACAATACTAAGCAAGAGCTGATATATTTACATCCTGACCAAAAGCACAAGAAGAAAACCAAGGAGTACTCTAAGCTATTCTTAGAATGTTTCTATGGTATCTAATTTTGTCTCAACCTTCTTTCCAACAAACCCTCACCTAAAGATAATGGACGACGTTTGTAGAGAACGATACTTTTCCATACGCTCTCTACTTTTTGTATACCCGGGTATTCGCCCCCTACATCAATTTTTATTACTTTATTAAAGAAAAAAAGTACACTGTCCTTGGAAGACCATTTGGAAAATCAGAGCTCCACCTAAAGTTATGGGTTTCTGTTGAACAATAGCTCATGAATCATATCTTACTGCACTGTCGAATTGCAAGACAGCTCTGCTGCATGATATTGAATCCATTTGGCCTCAGCTGGGTCATGCCAAGGTTAGTTAAGGTTCTGTATCGGAGATGGCCTGGAATGAAGATAGCCAAGGAGGATAGAAGAGTACTACGGCTCACTATTTTTGCTTGTAGTTTTGGCTTCTTTGGTTTTGGAAAGGAATTAGAGGTATTTTAGGGGCAAAGTGCAAACTGTGCTTATTAAGCATGTCTAATTTTAACTTTTTAGTGTAACATGATGAATGTGTATGGAAAGAAACTATATTACATTTCCTCAGCGCATGGATTTAGAAAGGTACACCGAGTTTTTTCATGTGGATACTCTACATCCTCTTGGTGAATTCAATGAATAATACCAGATTAATATGACTTTGCAAGAGAAGATTAGTTTCTAGTATGAAAAATACTCTAGTGGTACCAAAAGAGAACTATACAATGCCTGCACCTGCTACAAATTAAATGATTAAAATATCCCCAAATTGACTAGAAAATCATTAAAGTCAAGTAATATGTGGACCCAGTACTGTGGTGTCAACACAAACATGCTGTAACCTTCTCACTGACAACCCCCTCTAAGATGGTCAAGCTGCATCCACCATCATTTATCGCTTATTCTTCTTTGCTGGATATAATCTGTAACAGGACTCGTAAGACTATAAAACAGTGTTAATTACATTTTTGAAAAGATTTGTCAAACTAAACAATCCAGGATTCATTTCTTTCTAGTTTTACACCGGTTACCACAAACCGTGGAAAAGATAGGGTCTCAAAAAGAATCCTAACTTTTCTCAATGCCTTTGGACTTGAACATTTAGAATATGGGATGTCCGTGCAAAAGAATGGCTAGCCTACTTGAAGCATGTATGGCATACACTTCGCAGATTAAAAGGGTATATAATGCCAAAAGACAGGAAATTAACCAATAGCTGCACCTCTTATATGGAATCTTTTTATTCTGCAACGCATGCTGAAGCAACATGGAATTTACATCAACTATCTGATTTGCAAGGAAGCTCCTTTGGTTTTTCTCTCCATATCTGAAACCGTGAAATATATGATCTTGTTCCATTTCATGTAATATTTTCTTGGCTGCTATAAGGCGTTTCTGAAACTTTTTCCTCTCTTTCCATTCCTGAAAAAGCAGAAGATGAGTAGGCCAAACAGGCTAGATCTTCACTGCTATAGATTTAGTACCTATGACAATCACAGAAGAGCACTGGAGAGAAAAGAAACTTTAGAGGCATTACTTTATGACCTGCACTCATCCAGAACAGTTAAGTATGAATTCTCCATCAAGAATTACAGTCACTAAGCTCAGAAAGGAAAATTATGAAATCTATTAATGATAGTAACTGCACTACATTGCTTATGAGGAGAATTGGGTAACCATTTACTTTAGATGTTAAAGAATTCATCATTTTGCATAGATCAAATTCACCTCGTTGATATCTCACCATTGTGGCATCAACAACTATTCATGATGTGAATACACGGTGCAACCACCATCTTCTAACAAGTGGCTACAGTCATCTACACTTTTCTTTATAAGGGAACTGTTATTTGCAGATGATTATTGATTAAATGAACGAGTGAGTCAATGTAAAGTTGAAAAGATGGAAAGACACTCCATTAAGTAAGGGTTTTAGGATAAGTAGAACTAATACTAGATATATGCACTGCAAGTTTAGCCTCCATAATAGGAATGAAGGCAAAGTGAGATTCGATGTAATTGTGGTGCCCAAATGCGGAAAATTTTAGATATATAAGCTTGGCCTTAAAAGAAAAAAGACATGATGGATGAAGATATAGCACAGAATTAAAATAGGATGACTGAAATGAACGAGAGATATGGAATTTCGTGCAACTACAAAGTACCTAACAAAGTTTTATTAAAGGGCAGTAAGGCCACCAATGTTATATTGGAGTAAATGTTGGGTCTCAATGGTCTTGTTAAAAAAATGTTAGGCTGCTAAGGTCTAATTATTCATAGGATGAGTGTCATAGAAATGTGAATGTTGAGATGAATTTGTCTTTAAAAAATGTTGGACAAGATTAGAAGTGATTACATCTGACAGAGGATGCAAGCAACACAAATAGGATAAAATAAGTGATCACCTATTGGCAAGATTAGTTTTGCAAAAAACAAGCATCATCATGAGTAACGGAAGGAAAGTTCTCTTCTGGCATGAAAATGGATAGTCCCCAATCATCCAAAACTCCCTTGGTTTTTCAACTTGGTTCAGTATCCTGAAGCTACTGCAGCAGAATCCAGGGAGTGTGAGATATGGAACATCAGATTCAGAAGACATTTCAATGACTGGGAATTGGTGACAGGTGCTGAATTTTACAGTACAATTGGAGTTATCAGGGATTTTCCTATGAAGATGATAGATTAAAATGGGATGAACAAAGTGGAGGCTTCTATACTGACAAAGTGACGGGTAATATTACAGAGAGCTCACCGTACAGGAGCAACGGATCTCGCCACGGCCATGGAAACAGATATGGAGGTCAAAGGCTCCATATAAAGTAGCAAGCTTCACATAGTTAGTAGTTAAAGGTGCAGGTTAGACTCAGGACAACCTACAGAAAAGAGGATTCACACTTTGTAGTAGATGTTATCTTGGTGGAACAAAGGCAGAAACCACTTTACTCATTTGTTTCTTCACTGTCTAGTCATTGATCAAATTTGGCAACTGTTTTTTTGGGTGTCACATGGAATCATCCATCATGCCTGCTAACACTGTTGATTTTTTGAGAAGCTGGAGCAGTTTAGGCACAATCAGAGCTAAGAAAAATTGTGGGACACTATATTAGCTTGCATATGGTGGACAATATGGAAAGAGAGGAACAAAATTTGTTTTGAGGGCAGCTATAATACCTCACAGAAAATCTAATGCAAATAGTAATTTTTTTGGTTAATTACTTCCAAAAAATTCTATCTCTAAGGTAGGGGTAAGGTCAACATACACTCTACCTTCCCCAAACCCCACTTTGTGGGATTACGCTGGCATGCTGTTGTTGTACTTTCAAACTTAAGGCATTAGAGAAGGCACCAAGAAGAAGACAAAGAAATGAAATTGATTGAGATTAAACTTGACTGCTTTACACACATCTGTAATTGGTCAAATTCATAAAGCAAACCACGCAAGAGTAACTTGCAACCAACAATGAATATGGAAGAATCCAATCAGAGTACTCGAGAAAAGCTGACTGTAATTCTTTTGAAAATGACAATGTGATTTCTAAAATGATTGAGCCAGCACACTGATTCTGAAAAAGTGAACAAAAACAAAAACAACTCACAAGGTGTTACTTCTTTAGAAAAGATAAAAAGAATTTCTTTTAAAACAAATTCTGATTTCTGAAACAACACTGACAGCATTCTGCAATAGCGTGTGACCTATATAATAAATTCTAGCAAAATGGGAGAAATAAGAAAAGCAACTCACAAGTTGTCGCCTCTCTTTCTTGGACCTCTCATCCGCACGGATGTTTAACTCTAAAAGACCCTTTGGAGGTGTAATCAGCATTTCCCTTTTACTCAAATCAATATTTGGAACAATTGCTTCAACGAAGGGGACCCACACAAGAGGACCAGATGCAACTCCTTCCAACCGTGGTTTTGCATTTTGATCTGGTAGAAGCTCAACATGTAGGAGATCACTAGCTCCACTGTTGAAAACATTAATAACAGTTCCTACCAGTTCTCTAGTTTCCTGGAGCACACAAATGTAAGAAGATTTCTTTTAAGTGCCACTCAGCTCCAATAGAAATTAAACTTAAGAAACCTATACTTTTTATGAAACTCAGAAGCCGTGGAACACAAACCTTTAGAAAAACTCTCATCCCAACAAGGTCACGAGTGTAAAATTCACCTTCCTCCAGGACTGGTCTATCTTCATCCTTCACCAGTAAGGCCGACCCCACAAGTTTTTGAGCCTGAGGAAAATTAAAAAAAAACAAGATATCAAACTTTCATGCCCTAGAATAAAGATTAAGTCCATATCCAAAATATGCCTCAGGAAATACATAAAACTGGCATGAGAGTTGTAGTAAAGGTTCCATATTTAATAGGCTAAGAGAAATTTGTCTTTATTTACTACAGATGAGCCAAATATTTTCGATTTGGTAATAATGTCATACAAAATTCTTCAACTTTTTTACATGACACCGCCACTTTTCCGTAATGAAATACTGTGATTGTAACATGCATGATTCAGAATTGATTCATCGTATGAAAGATAAGGCCATGATGATCAAAAGACATAATTACAGCATTCCATAATATATGAGGAAAAACAAAATAGTGTGGTCGTGGAAACCCAATGTACTGCATAATTACACTGAGAGCACCTGCTCTATTGTGTTAATCTCGTGGAATTTAAGAATCCAACTCTTCTGTCCTGGATGACCTCTTCCCTCCATTAGTTCGATTTCTTGAACCACATCTCTCCCTGAAACTTGCTGCCTCAACCATCGCCTTCCTGGCTGAATTAAGAGTGAATCCATGAAAAGGATATACTCAAGCATGCCAAAAACGAGAATTCAGTCCTGCTATTAAGTTTCTGATGCTTTCTACCTTGGAAAAACGTAATTCAGGGAAATCAGTCGTAGCTTTTACCCGAACCTCTCCTTGAAGCCCATGTACACTGTATATGTATCCAGTTTCAACAAATTGTCCCTCTGTCTCACTAGCCTCCAAGATAACCTCGATAGCTGAAACGCAACAAACATAGAAGGTGCTTAACTTGAGAACCAAAAGAAACTATTCAAAAAACTTTCTCGAGAATGAGGACTACTGTGATACTCTAGCCTAGGTTCGATGCTTGACAGTCCAACAATGGCACTCTGCAAATGATAACCAATTCACATGAATTGGTATATCATGATGAGCAAAAAAAAAATTGACTAGACAGCATACAGTATAATGAGCTGATATTCCTGGAAACTGAACGTCATATATAATTTTTCTATGTTATGTGCTTGACTTGAGTAAGGGTACTTTTAATTGGAACGTGTAACAATTTACAAATTCAAGGATTGCCTCACACTTTTTTGAGGTTAAGAGTGTAGAATTTTTACAACGATCACAACATATCATACTTGAGATAAGCACAATTATACAAAATATACTTGCAGATGATAAAACTAATGATTAACCGGTGTGTCATTGAAGGAAATAGGCCAAACAAAATTCCATAGAACAATAAATAACAACACAAAATTTAAGGTTCTGCTCAACCCCAGAACTTCTATTAAACCTAGTGTCTTGTGAGGGTCATGGTCATTGTACCTTGTTTGGGATAGGCTTAAAACATGAATGTGTTTTAAGTTACCATTCATCTATACTCAACCTACCAAAAGTACTTCGGCATCTCTTTGCTAAGATAATGATGCTCTCACTTTTGATCTTGACTATCGAAGACTAAGTACCAAATGAAGCCAGAAGTGTGTCACCTCGGGACAAAGCCACATAATATATGAGTCGCCAAGACGCATTACTTCCCTAGGAAAGACATAAATAGCCAACTAGAAAAAAGCAAAAAATCTGACCCAAGAAATCAATTGGTATCAGACAAATGTATCTTACATGAATCTGATAGCGTGCTGCTAACATTAACTTAATTCACCAAATTGTGAAATAACGACTAACTTAACTACATATAACTACTATTTGATTATCTGAAGATGCTACTGCTTCAAACCAGAACCAACAAACAGACAAACAACAGAACAAACTTATGAAAAGAAAAGAAAAGGAGACGAGAAATCTCGAAAATAAGCTGAAATGAGAAGGACATATCCAATGTTTTAAGTTTCAAATGTCATACTATGTACCTAAAATTTCATATTAAGCAGCATGTATTCAACAGAGAATACAACAACAACTTGTTATCCCAAACTATGGGTCCACTATATTAAACAACAACTTCTTGTTAATCCCAAACTAATTGGGGTCCACTATATTAATCCTCAACATCCATTCACCCCATATATGGACCCTTTTCACTCCAATACTCAATAATTTGTCTTTAGAACAAATTAGGGGTTCTCTGAAATTCTGATTCTCTAAATCTCAGAGCCACAGGCTTATTTTTTTATTGACAAACAATCTCTAAGCCAAACCAAAAAGGACCTTGCCAAGCTGGCTGGGCACCACTTTATCAGAAAATAACACTAATGATAATTCAAAGGAACATACAATCCACAAAACAACGTATAACTTCTTGAGAACTAAATATACTGTTTCAAAATTCTGTCGAGACAGTATATTTTAATGTACAAAATATTTTATTAGTCGAAGAAGTGAGTAATTGCTGATACTACTAAATAAACAGAAACCCAGTCAAGTAAAAATCAGAAAAAATAAATAAAGGAACCATTGGTGGAAGCTCAAAAATCAAGAAAGACAGAAACTTTAATGGAAACAAGAATTACCAGCGCAGTGAAGCAACGGGAGGGTACTTTGGTGAAAATGGAAAATCTTCAAGCTTGATTGAGCAGGAAAAGGAGATGGATTTTCCAAAACACCAATTCTTTGATTTCGAAAGGGAAGTATTAGTCTTTGAGTACAGCAGAGACCAACTGGAGCAGAGATAGCGTTTGGAGAACAGGAGAGAGCAGAGGAGCCCTGCATGTTTTCTTGCCTTCCACTGAAGAAGGAAAAGGAGTATTGAAATTTGAAAAAGAACAAGGAAAAAAGATCTTCCAAGATAGAATCTTGGTACAACACTTTCTGCAGAGATTACATGTTGTCAATGAATTATGTTATGAAATAACAAAAGAAAGAACGATAATAGTGCAGAGAATAAGAGAACTTGTTATTTCTCTTTACAGGATAAAATACAAGAAAGAGAATTTTTTTATTTATGGATAATTCCTCCTAACTTTTCTTCAAAATATAGACTTTTACTATAATATAAACACATTTATCTAATACAACATAAATACATTTATAGTCATTCACCTACAAATATGTTTAGACACTCCTCTTGAATGTCTATTTGACAGATAATGTGTCTTGTTCAAATCTTACTAAAAAAAGCCTCAGTAGGAAAAAAATCTAGTGAAAGAAAAAGAGTACACATATTTAATAATACGCATTTTGACTGCCTCATTAAAAACCTTACGAGAGAAACCCAGTGGGACAAAATCTCATAAGAGAAAAAGAGTACAGCGCGTATTAACTCCCCTGATGAGAATATCCTTGAATCGTTGCATCCCAATCTTGTGCACCATCTTCTTAAAAGTTGCAGTTGGTAAACATTCGGTGAAAAATCAGTCACATTGTCACTTAAACGAATTTGTTGCACATTGATATCACCATTCTTTTGGAGCTCATGTGTGTAAAAGGATTTTGGAGAGATGTGTTTCGTTCTATCTCCTTTTATGAATCCTCCCTTTAGTTGTGCTATGCATGCTGCATTATCTTCATATAAAATTATGGGTACTTTGTCACATTTCAAACCACATTTTTCTCTAATGAGATGTATCATGCACCTCAACCACACACATTCTTGGCTTGATTCATGAATAGTTATTATCTCGGCATGATTTGATGAAGTAGCTATGATAGACTGCTTTGTAGATCTCCAAGATATGGTAGTTCCTCCACAAATGAATACGTAGCCAGTTTGAGATTGAGTCTTGTGTGGGTCGGATAAATACCCTACATCAACATAACCAACAAGATCGGGACTGTAATTGTTAGAATAAAATAAGCCCATATCGGTATTCCCTTTTAGATACCGATTATGTGTTTGATCCCATTTTAATACCTCCTAAAAGGAGTAGAACTATATCTTGCTAACAAATTAATCGAAAAGGCTATATCAAGTCTTGTAATGTTAGCAAGATACATCAGTGCACCAATTGTACTAAGATATGGTACTTCAGGACCAAGAATTTTCTCATTCTTTTCTTGAGGTCGGAATGGATCCTTATTCACATCAAGTGATCGAACAACCATCAGAGTACTTAATGATGTGCTCCATCCATATAAAATCTTTTCAAAACCTTCTCAGTATATGCAGATTGATGTATAAAGATATCATCTGCTAAATGTTCAATTTGCAGACTAAGACAAAATTTTCTTTCCCGTATCTTTCATCTCAAATTCTTTCTTTAGATAATCAATTGCATTTTGAAGCTCTGCTGGAGTTCATATAAGGTTTATATCATCAACATAAACAACAAGTACAACAAACTCCAATGTTGTTTTCTTATTTGATTTTCTTCATATAAGGATTATGAACAAGTTTATAAAAACTTGTAGATGTTTCAAGCATTTTGAATCCTTCAAGATTTTCATACAAATTTTGTCAAGTAATAACATTCATTAGTATTTAAATGTGTGACATCTTCTAGTGTCTGGACTATGGGTCCAATAAGCTTTACGCCTATCAATACGCATCATTTCACTTGATAATTATTTCTACATCAGCGTGCTTTAATAGACGTAGAATTCAGATCCTCACAATCTTTTACAATATTGCGCGCTATATTGTATCAAAGATATCGTCGACGGTATATCATTTATATCGGTTTGCAATCGAACATAACCCATTGAGATCTCATCATTTTCAATGTATTTCTTAGGTACCTAAACCTCTCAAAAGGTTTCATGAAGTATTATGTCGTAAGCTCTTCAAGAGCACATTGACTCCTTATTATGATTATTTGCTCCATTCATTTTTCAAAGATTATTGCAATAGAAACCGATTAATCTACAATGCTTCAGGCATACTGTAGACTCTGTCCTTCAAGGACATAAATTTAATATGAGCTTTTGCAGCTGAAATATGAAATTAATTTTAGGTCAGCAAAATGCTTCAAGCATTTGACTTGAATTATTTTGAATGAGAATCATACTAATAATAATTCACAATATATTTTTTAGCAGCTTATTTTCTCCCCCTCATGTTAGAAAACCTAACATGCATCCCCAATCTTTTGGGGGGAATTTATTTATGTGTATCATGATAGATTCATTAATCATATATTACACATCAAAAGTTATTAGATGAAAATATTTGGTTCCTGACCTAGAACTAATTGAGTGGAAGGAGGATTAATCATAATTTATTGGTCAACATACAAGTGTTATTATATGTAATATATCATATGATAGACCAACTCACTAAGCGTTGTTCTCATAAGCAATGGTTTAACTATTTATTGGAGACATTCAATGTCAAACCAGCTTAGATATAAACCATCATTATCAAGATAAATTGTCTTGATTACACAGTCTGAAAATTATACTTTTAACTCAATTAATATTGAGTAAGCATCTTTGTGAATATCAAACTACAGGTTGACAATAAACGCACATGTGACTATCTTATAGATGTATCAATTTAAGACATCATATGGCAGGTGAATTGACCCATATTCATCTTTTATACTTTTCAGAATTTTGGGGATTCGGTCCCAATATTAGCTGGTACAATTAACTTATCATGAGAATAAGCAACACAAAAAAATTCTTGAAGAATCTTCTAATTCTTCAATATATTTTGAATACTCAATTAACACATCATATCAGGATGACCAAAACGGTCGATAAAATAATCTGTACTAGTAAACTTCAAGTTTACCATGATATGTGTTATTTTTTTTAGTAAATTTCATATTTACTATGTCGTGAATTTCACATCAATAAATTTCTAGTTTACTGTAGCATGTAATTTCATCATGCATATATTTGTAGTACAAATCGGATAATCTTTCATATACATATTTTTCACCCATAGTAATTTGGTGATATTTAATCTTTCAATCATTTGTAGTTTCAATATGATAACCATTTTTATTGTTGGTAAATTTCAGGTTTACTACAATTTGTATTTAATCATAACAACTTTGTACTATAATATGGGATGAATTTATTTTTCATAACATTACTGGTGTCATGATTCTTGTTGACAAACAATCAGGTTCTTTTGCAGATCTTGATCATTAATTTACACTATCTAAATTGCAAGATTTACTTTTGAAGAGTCTTACTACTTCAGGAGTATTTGTTAAATTCTTACTACTTCAGGAGTAAATTTCATATTTACTACTTTGGAAGTAAATTTCAGATTTACTACTTTGGAAGTAAATTTCAAGATTTTATTAAGTATTGTCACATTCACTTCAGGGACTAGATCTGTATTAGATATATATTTGTACATTTATCAAAAGTTCTCATTCTTCGGGAATAGAACATAAATATCTAAAGGTGACTTATCAAATTAAATTATGATAGTTTAAAACCCCTTTTAATATATTGCTACTTTGGGAGCAAATCGAGGTATGCATATAACATAGATGATTTCTCTTACATATTTTCAGTTGTAATTGTAACAAGCCTATAATTCTAATAATCATATATATTTTTTTTGCAAATTATCATTCTTGCTCATCAATGGATATCAAATTAATATCATCATATATTTTCACAATATTTTTCTGATGGAACAAATATATTTTCACAATATTTTTCTGATGGAACAAATATATTTTCACAATATTTTTCTGTTGGAACAAATATATTTTCACAATATTTTTCTTCTAGAACAAATATATTTTTCACAATATTGTTCTTCTAGGATAAATATGAGACATGAATTGCAAAGTGAATCAATAAATCATTCCTTTCAAATTCATATACAAAATCGATATTGTTATTAGTAAAGACATAAATATCAAGAAATACTAACGTTCATCTTTTCAAAGAAACTTTGATTTTTCTTACCTCAGACCTTTCAAAGTTCTTATTTCTCTTGATTAAATAAAATACAATGAAGGAGAACTCCTCTATTTATAGGATAATTCCTCCTAACTTTTCTCCAAAAGATAGACTTTCACTATAATATAAATACATGTATCCACCACAATATAAATACCTTTATAAACATTCAGCATAATACAAATATGTTTATAACATATTATTATTATTATTATTATTATTATTATTATTATTATTATTATTATTATATTAAAGATAAAACAGAAAAATGGTACTCCTAGTACATGTTTTCATTAAATAAAAATGGAATATACAGAGAATAAATATAAAATACGAATTGATTTTATCCTAGATAAGTTTGGATTAAAAAAAAATCTAATTTTAATCTTGAATTTTTCAAAGAATTTCCGAGAAATGTATCTTTGTTAATTTGATGTTTATATTTATCTCCTATATTGTCTGGTTCGGTATAATGGGTACTTTTTGGTTAAATATGCAATTTTAAAATAAGAGGCTTTTTGCAATTTAAAAAAAAAAAGGTTTTCAACCAAATGCTAAGAAAGAAAAATGAGAAATCATTTTTGCAAAAACTAGAGTATAACTTTTGTTTCTTGCAATTAAACTTTTATTTTGTTTTAGCAAAATCTCATATCCAAAATTTTAAACAAAAATATTACAAGTGACTTCTAAATAATGGGGTCAAGTAGGGTAGTGAAAGAGTAGAAGTTTCATTATTGTAACATAATATAAGCAGATTTAATATGCCAAAAATGGGATCTTTATATATTTTTTCTCCATATATCAAATCATTTCTTTATAACACAACTTTATACTTTGGAAGAATTAATTCCTTTTTTGTTTTCTGCAAAGTATATAATATTGTTAAAATGTTTCTTTTCATTTGTACCTTCTGCTTTAGATTAGATATTTATATCACTCAAACACGGTGATAATCCGCAAAGAAGAAGGGGAGAGAGAGTATCGATGGCGGAGGATGTTGAGATATATACTATTAATCATGAGTTATATATTATTAATTATGTGTTTAGATATATTATTTATTATAGAATAATTATTTATTTAATTTTAATAAACATTTAAATAGATCACGTATTTATTGATGTGTCCTTTACTTATATAGTAGACGATTTAGCGTATAGAGTTTAACTTATATACCAAAGATTAAATCGTCAGTTTTTATAAGTATAAAGTTTATATATGTTCACAATCTAAGATGAAAATTGGATAAGTTCATCAGTACAATTGTTGCACAAGATTAAATATAATTTATCTTGATTATGAATGGTATAATTCTAACTTCTTATGCTAGTACATTTTGTATGTATTGAATGGACCAAGTGGATATAAATATTTTATCTGATATTATGATCAATGTAATTTGTTTGTTGTTTTGATCTATCAAAGGATGAAACTCTTTCGTGGGTTAAAATATTTCTGATAGGTTGAATGATGACAAATGACACCTGTGAAATAACAATTAGTTGATAGAATCCATGTCTCAACCTTGAGATTGATAATACCTCTTTATGATTACTTTTAAGTTTTCATGTGAAAACCCTGCAGGTGAATTTTGTATCCTTCACATAAAATAAGTTAAGCGTATGACTAAAGGATTAAATTAATGAATGAATTAAATAGTCAGAAATTTAATCTGATTGGTTAGTATCTGTAATCTTAACATGGGGAATTAATAAGATTTAATAAATAATTTTGAAAATATACCGAGGAGTACAATTATGAGTTTGTAGTGGAATAATCTGTAATTTATTATGGTAGGTTAATTCATTCATTTTTCATAATACCATAATTAGAAGCTTCACTAATTAAATGTGTGGTCTCTGCTATGCTTGATTAATTAATGAACTTGGAAATGAAAAAACCAATTTTCTAGAAGCAGTAAAATCCTATAAAATTTTGGTAAAAATAAACTTATCTTCTATAAGGAAAGTTCTACAATTACTTAGATAGAAAGAATCCTATACATTTTGGGACTATGATTTTACACCCTAAAACGTGGTTATAAATAGGATTCTCTTCCTCCATGAAATCAGACTTTGACCTTTTTAAGAAGCAATACTTGCCCGCACAAGTATTCCCTACTCGGAGATTTTTGAGGCTATAGCAAAAGACCGCAGACCCGCGGAGAGAGTTGGACGTTTTGTGCAAAAGCTTCAAGAGGTTAGTAATACGTAACCTAATCTATTCTTGTTATCTAGTGATTTATGTAAGTCGATTGATCCTTTATGCTTGCTTCTCACTCACGTATAGCATATTAACAATATGTATTTAACAGATATACTAGTCTTTGTGAACGTGCGTTGCGCGTGTGTCCTCTATTACTATGTAAAATTTGTACAAGCCTAATCTCATATTGTTAATTGTTTATCGCATAATATTTTTATAAATATGGTTGATCTTATATTAATTAATGTATTTATATATAGATCATATTTTGCAGCCAAAAAAATAAAAATAAATAATTTAAATATAATTTTGTACGCTAGAATATATTCTACTAAATATATGTTTCTCTATACAAATACAACAGTTGTCTTTAAGAAACTATAGTATCTTTTTATAACTACATACATATAAAAATTTATAGTAGAATGAAAGTAACATTTTATATAAGTTGTATAGAGATTTGATCGACATACGTCTTCCATATGATGGTTAGTAAATCATTATGAATTTTAGGGCATACATAAACAAATAAGTACATAATAGTTATCTGTGACAAAAATATTTATAACAGTCCATAATTCATGTGAAATATCCATAGCACCACTTAATTTTTTTTTATAAAAAAAAGAAGTAAAAATAAAAAATAATAGTAATTATATAACCATTAAATTTAATAATGTTATGGTTAGTTCACTCGTAATAAAATTACTTTGTAAGCAAATATGCAGAATAGTATCATATTCGTGTTTCATATTACATAAATTTAGCTATAAATAGTGAAAAGACAATTAAAAAATGCTATGAAATTCTAAAATGAACACTAATATCTTTATATCTCACTGTGTCTACTGATTCATCCCTTGAGTCCATGTAGTTTAAGGAATTTGCATGAATGAAATGTATTAAATAACTTAGAAAAACTCTATTTATAAATGGAAAGTTCCATTACACGTGTATTTCAAAAGTATATGGCTCAGAATATTGAAGGCCAAATGTGAAAAATAAAAATAAAATGAGAAGATAAAAAGGTTAAGGAGTAATAAAATACTATAAATGTTATCTTTAGAAGATAAAAAGAATGCATGAGAATTTAAAGATATTCATCTAAAAACGTTATTTCAATAAATTGCTTACGATTAAAGACTAATAAAATGAAATTAATATTCCAAGATAAACTTTCTAATATATAAAATTAATATGGAGTAATATTTAAGGTAAAATGATTGTTTGATTTGTAATGAATATTCTGGTAAATTCAAGTTTGAACTCAAGAATTTCCTACTTTTGCAAGAGGTCAGTAGATTGGTCTAAAAATAATTACATATTTTTGTTGAAAGTAATTACAATATTTTAATTAATTCAAGTCTTTTTGTAAA
The DNA here is from genome assembly GCA_035772735.1 of Datura wrightii. Taxonomy (NCBI): domain Eukaryota; kingdom Viridiplantae; phylum Streptophyta; class Magnoliopsida; order Solanales; family Solanaceae; genus Datura; species Datura wrightii. The sequence continues at coordinate 114,238,763 of JASDFA010000008.1, read as the reverse complement.
AGCAAATATTTGATCAAAAATGAATTGAGTATCTAATGGGATTTTACAACAAATGAAGTAATTTCATAATTCATTAATATTTAATTGTGTATATGTTGGTTTCCCTTGGATTGAAGGTATAATTCATTATTAGATGCATGATCATCATTTAGTTTGAATAATAAGTGCTTTAATTAGTACAACTTTTAACTTTATAGTTCTGAAGATAGTAAAGCTTAACCATTGTTATTCATTACTCAAGAAATAAATTACTCTAGAACTTAGATTATTCTTGGAAAAATCAAAAGCCTCCCTAAAGTTGATCATCTTAATGTTTCACATTTAATTTTTCTTAATAATTTAATTAGAATTAGAGTTACATTTGTGTTTAATTGTAGGAGAAAAATGTCATTCAACTTTGTTGGGATTATAAGAATTGTCTAGATTGAAGGGTAAAATCATATTTAATTAAATTAGAGTTACATTTCTATTTGATTGATGGAGGAAAATGTCGTTCAACCTTGTTAGAGTTATAAGAATAGTCTAGATCGAAGGGTAAAATCGCCGTTCAATATTTAATGGGCAACTTAGTCTTTCAATTTTCAACTATAGGCCAGTGCTTCCCATTATTAGAATAGTATAGATATATGATATTTTAATAATTAAATATTTAATAAGATATTTTTACTAATGAATATTTAATTAATTAGATGTTTATAACATTTTAATTTATAATAGGGGTAAAATTATAATTCAACTTTTTACTATTTATTAAATATTTAGTAAGAGACTATTACTAATTAATTAGATATTTTATAATATTTTAATTTATTAATTTAACTTTTTACTTTTGTCTTCCCATTTATATAATAAATATATAATTTTTTTAATGTATATTAGGTGTTCAATGGGATGCGCTGTTTAGAAGGACAAAAGTACTTATTAAGAAAAAAGAAGAGCTGTTTGACTAAGCTTTTGATTAAAAAATAATTATATTTTTCATAAGCTAGAAGAAGTAGTTCCCCCCCCCCCCCCAACACTTTTAAGAAAAATATATCACTTTAAAAATTTAGGCAAATACTAATTATTGCTCAAACGTGTTGATTAAACACAAATTACTTTTTAAAATAAGCTAATTTTAAAAATTTAACCAAACATACTATTAGTTGAGAACTTTGAGATATCTAAATAGTTTTTTTTTTAAAAAAAAAGTTTAACATGTTGCGTATGTATTTAGCCTTTAATGATTGAGTTAGAGAAATTGTACTTTATGTTCGATCTCATAATAGCAGTAGATGTTGCAACCAGTGTTTTATGTTATAAATCTTATGAAAAATATATATTTGATCATTAAAATTTGTAGAGAGTTCTCATGTCTTGAGGCGTATTAAAAATATTATCCTTAAGGATATTTTATCCGGTGTATATGTATTTTTCAAAATTCAACAAGTTCTTTTAGTATAAATTTAAAAGTAAGAATCTAAGAAAGATTAAATAGAGAAAGAAAACACAATACAAGAAGGAAAAAAAGTGAAGGAATATTGTCCTTTATTATCTGCCCTAACAAAATAAAGTTAAGGATAATATATATTCAATAAAATGGACAGAGAATTAACATTTTAGAATGTCCAAAAATGAACTCATAATTAAAATCATAATGGCTATTCAATTAGAATAAATTCTCATTCTATGATTGACAATTATAGCAGATGTTAGAAAAGAATGGGGTTGAATGAAAATGCTAATCAACATTCAGTAAAATTATTTAAGGATATTTAAGATTTAAATGGATCTGTTATAAATAATCAACCAAAAATAAATTTCATTTAAAGTGATATTAAAACTCATTGAAACAACAAATTTAAATAATATTTCTTCTGAGATATTACAAATGTTTTTCCAACAGTTTTTATATATAGAGAGAGAGGTTCATTGAAATCATATAAATAATAATGTATGTTTGATGTTATAATTCTGATAAAATAAAGGGGAGGGTTTGTTGACCTTTCACTCTTAATTTTTACTATGAATGCGTTTAAATTTAAATTCAAATAACATTCTGTTTGGATGGTTATTTTCTATTACTTTACAATGTTTCGTATTGTATTATTGTTTTGTATTGTATTGTAATATATAATTTTAATAAATATAATATTTGAATAGATTATATTATTTTTCGTCGTTACATAATGTCATATATCGATAACATAGGCAGATCTAGAGGGTCGGGAGGGTGTTCACCCGAACCCCCTTAGCAAAAAATTCACAGTACATATAAGGTAATTTTAAAGTTTTTTATGTACATATATAGATTTTGAAACCACCCCCCGAACATAATATTAGAAGTTGACTTAGTGGTTTAGGGAGTTCAAATATTACCTTGAGGTTTCAAGTTCAAATTTCAAGCATTACCTTTTATTTTCGAACCCCTTAGTGAAAATCCTGAATTCGTCATTGATGAATTTAACGAACAATATGATTAAATTTATATAACAATCAAAATAGATATTGTATTTAAATTAATAACACAATATAATATAACAAGTAACAACCATTCAAACAAGTTGTTAGGGTGTGTGTGTGTGTGTGTAAAAGAAAGAAAACCAAACCTTTGTTTTGATGTTCTAGAAAAAGTCCATAGGTAATTTTTTTTATTAAGGGCTCATTTGGCACGAGGGATAAGGCATAAATAGTTTCATGATTAATTTTTAGAATGAGCTTATCTTACGTTTGGTTGGGGATAAAATGACAGGATAATTTATTTTCAGATTATAGTGTTATTTTTATCCTATATTGAGAATGAAATAACAATCCCGAAATAACTAATCCAAAGATAATTTGTTTCCCAACCAAACGACCCCTAATTGAACAGTCCTAACTCATTATGTATTAGCCTATTCCTCAACTAAGAGCTTGGTCGTGTTTTATAAGGAGAACTTTTTCATGTTTGATTAATCATATTTTTTAAAATAATTTTTTCAAAAATGAGGAAAGTGATTTTTTCGGTGCAAATAGAAAAAATAAGTTTTATAAATAGTAATCCGCACTAATTATTTTCTCTCATCCACCCTTAATTACCCCCACCCCAAACACCCCTAATCTTGCCGCCATCCTTATAATGTTTTAAAAGATTACATGTAGTATATAATAATATTTTTGTGACAATATTTTCTACTTATTTACTAATTAAATATTAAAAAATAAGTAAAAGATCACTTATTTAAAAAAATAATAATCATGAAAAATATTTTTCTCCGTGCCATGCACACCCTTACTTTTAATTTCTTCGAACACTTTTAAGATAAGTTTTTTTTTTGTTATTATTTAAGATAAGTAAATTTTAGTATCTATTTGGACATTAAAAAGTTATGATGATGAAAGTTGATGTTGAGATGGATATGCGGACATATTAGAAGAAATATGATCAGAAATAAAAATATATAGATTAAGTTAGGAGTGACCTCTATAGAGAATAAGATGCGGGAAGCGAGATGTTTCGGGCATGTCAAACATAGATGCACAGACGCCTGGACGAGAAGGTGTGAGAGACTGGCGATGGAGGGTCTGAAGAGAGGTAGAGATAAATCGAAGAAATATTACAGAGAGGCGAATGTGTGAGAGGTTGGTGATGGATGACCTTAAGAGAGATACTAGTAGACTGAAGAAGTATTGAGGAGGGGTGGACATGATTAATTACCGAATTCAGAATTTTTATTAAGGGTATCAAAAAATAAAAATACAATGTACGAAATTTGAACTTGAATCTCACGGTGAATTTTGAAATCTTAAACCTCTAAATCAATATTTACCATTGGGTTCAAGGGATTCAAAATCTATAAATATACATAAATTATTATTATTATCATTATTATTATTATTATTATTATTATTATAGTGTAAACAACCTCGTGCTCCTCTAGATTTTTCCCTGCACATGACAAATCTCTAGTTTATTGAGGACATGACCCTTAATAAAAAGGTATGAAGGTCGAGAAGTAGGGTAAAAAATTAGTACATAGTCGCATGTTTTTGCTTTTTTCTTACCAATAGTATTAGTATTTGTTTCGTTATTTTATTATTTTCATCATTCTCTTTCTTGGCTTTCTAATTTTGCTTGTTGTTTCTCTTGCTTTGATTTTCTTACTATCTTCCTGTTGTTATTTTTTATGTTTCCACAATTATTATATTTATGCTTTTATTTTGAGCTAAGAGTCTAGACGGATACAATTTCTTTACCTGCAGAAGATATGGATAAGATATGCGTATACACTATCTTTTCCAAATTCTATTTATAGAATTATACTGAATATATTATTATTATATTATACCGCTTATACTAAATATATTGTTGTTGTTATCGTATGTTATTATTATTATGTTTTAATAAATAAAAAATAAATATTTAAAAATTAAAATTATATTTGAATATGTATTTAGTTTTGATAAAAAAAAATAAAAGTCTAGTGAATGAGGTAAAAAAACACTTCTCTAACCTTGAAACTCATTATTTGGCTTACAACAGACTTTATTTTTGAGGTTCAAAACTAGTCAAATTTCCCAGTAAAAGACTACCTCAGTCTTCCATTTGATGCCATTCCAAGATTCCTGTCAGTATAAAAGCATATACTTCTATACTTATCAACCTAAAGTACTTTATTCTTATTCATCTAATAATAATAATAATAATAAATAAATATCCACAGAATGATCCACTTTCTTCATTTTATATAATATATATAATAGTTAATTATTTAGAAACTATAATTTTTCCTTCTTCTGTAAAAGAGAATTTTCCTATGTTCTTAAATATTTTTCACTTTAGGTGACATTTGATCCTTTTACCATTTTGATATGATAAATATTAGTATAAATTTTTTTGCTCAAAAATCAAATTTTAATTGAAGAAAAATAATCTAACATTTAAACTCGGGAGTTGGTTGACTCTGATCAATAATGGAGATTAAATAAATTATGACCGACAGAGTAACTGAAATAAAATAATTAATCCTAGTATTACAAACTAATTAAGGTTGTCCAAGTTTTGCATTAACCTATATATATGTTATGTTCTTTTATTAAACTTTCCGTGAAGTATTTTTATATCTTCATTGATTAACTTTTATTACTTGTAATCATTTGTTTAGTACAACTTACAGGAATATTGGGGTCACGCAACGTAACTTTCAACTTCAATGACGTGATGTGAACAGTTTCAATTTGTCTTATAATACCGGTCATTTGGTTGTGTTATTTGAGCGAGACGCTTGGTCCGAATAGTTGGTTAGTATTATGTAGTTATTAAAAATATATGAATTAGGTATGAGAAAGTTTATATATTATTTTATGTAGAAATTAATTAATTATTTATGTATTATTTATTTCACTTTCTATCTTATATAAAATAATACACACACACATACATATATAGAATCTCTCATAACTCATATATGTATTAGTCATGCAAGTTTTTAAATAGCACCAATTACTATATTAATTTTATACATGAATAATTTTTTCCTCCTAACCAACTTCCAGATATGGTCTTATTTATGCAGGATTTAATACCTCCATAACTCAATATCTAAACCAACTCAATATCAAACGACCCTTAATAATCTCAACCTAAATCTGTCAAGTTTTTGGGACTTACACTCACAAATTTCAAGTAAAATACATGTCTGGCACAATTTTAAATTCTAAAAATCACAACTTTAAAATTTTAAATATTCAAGTTTAAATTTCAGCTTCAGAATCTATGGCTAAACATGAGTTTAATCTTATGAGCCTATTTGAATAGACTTATGACCTATAAGCCAAATATCATAAGTTATGATTTTTAGCTTCTTTTGTTTTTTATATTTTAACTTTAAAAATAAAAACTAAAAATATCTTTTTTATGTTATCCAAATACCATAAAACTAATTAAAAATTATTTTGGCTTGCCAATCCAAACAGGCTCTATGACAAAGGAGGAAACTATACAAGGCATGCATGTGTTTGTGCCGTATTATATGCAAACTCGGAACATATTCACATTATTATATATAGATTGAGATTAATTAATTAATTACGTACAAATCCATCAACAACACATGGGACAATTAGTTTCCTATTTATTTATATTTGTTTAATTTTATCCCCAAATCTAATCCTTATATTAAAATTTAATTAAATTTGACTTTGCTTTATAAAAGAAAATCTCAATCAAAGACTAGTCTGTACAACTGAATTAATATTACAACATAACCAAATTTGACTATAGCAAACTCGCGACGGAGTTAACGCTAAATTGGAGGTTTGGAAGCAAATTCTGGAGCCTAAAGGGTTCAGATTGAGCAGGTCCGAAATAGAATACTTGAGAGTGCAACTTCAGTGACGTAGCGTAGGGGATCAGATGGGGGAATTAGACTTGATACATACGTCACTTGAAGGAGAGAGAGTCTCAAGTATCTTGGGGCTATTATCCATGGAAATGGAGAGATTGACGAGGATTTCACTCACACCGTATTAATGCAGGATGGATGAAATGGAGGCTTGCGTCTAAAGTCTTGTGTGATAAGAAGGTACCATCAGAACTTAAAGACAAGTTTTACATAATGGTAGTTAGACCGACTATGTTATAGGAGCGGAGTGTTGACCAATTAAGAACTCTCAAATTCAGAAGTTGAAAGTTTCAAAAATTATTATGTTGTGATGGATGTGTCATGCTAGCTAGGAGAGATAGAATCAGAAATGAGGATATTTGGAACAAGGTGGGAATGACTTTGGTGAAGGATAGAATTAGAAATGAGGATATTTGGAACAAGGTGGGAATGACTTTGGTGAAGGATAGAATTAGAAATGAGGATATTTGGGACAAGGTGGAAGTGACTTCGGTGAAGGATAAGATGTGGGAAGAGAAACTGAGATGGTTCAGACATGGAAAGAGGAGATGTCTGAATACTCCAGTGCGGAAGTTTAAGAGGCTGGCTATGGATGGTTTCAGGAGAGGTACAGGTAGATCGAAGAAGTATTAGGGAGAGATGATTAGATATGACATGCTGCAGTTTCAGCTTACCGAGAACATGACTTTAGATATGAGGTTGTAGAGGACGCACATTAGGGTAGAAAGGTAGTAGGTCGCAGTGTGTTATCTTGTTACCAGCCCATATATACTAGTAATTATAGCATTGCCCCGGTTGTTTCTTGTTCTTTGATTTTATTGTCATATTATTTTGTTGTAGTTACTATCCAGTTACTGTTTGCTATTTTTGTTACTATTTGCTTATTTCTTCTACTTTTGTTGTTTTTTATCTGGACTGATTTGGTCGATCAATTAAGCGAGGGTTTATTGAAAACAACCTCTTTATATCTAAGGTAGAGGTAAGGTCTGTGTACACTCTACCCTCCCAAACTCTACTTTACAGGATTATACTGAATATATTGTTGTTGTTGTTACCGTTGATTGCATTGTATTTAGGGTGCGGTCTACTGATCAATAAAATAAGTTAAAAGTTACGAGGTTTCAGTTCAAATTCTAGCAAACATAAAAAAGTTATTAAATTATTTCTACTTTATTTATTGATAGATATAATTACCTAATATAGCTATTATCGGTGAAAATAATAAATATTTCATAAAATTAACGAAGGTACGTAAAAACAAACCCTAGCATCACGATTATTAAATAAAAATAAAAAATCTACATTATTCATGCACGTCAATTCGCCGTCATCTTATCCCGAATCCAAGTAGTATATAATAATACTCCCTTCGTCCCATACTTTATCCTGGTTACTAAAACTAATTTTTCTAATTTATTTTTTCTCATCATTTTCAAACTAATTTTTCTAATTTATTTTTTCTCATCATTTTCATTTATTTATTATAATATTAAAAATATATTTTTAGTTTTACGTTGCTTTTAGCATATTAAGAGATTTTTTTTTCATATTTACTCTTAATATTAATTACGTATTCTCTTAATCATTTTCAAGATTTAAATCGTTGGGATAAAATATTCGTATTAATAATTATTTTTTAAGAGATATGAAAAATTCAAACTGGATAACTAAAAACGAATAAAGGAAGTAATTATAATTTTATAAAATCAAAGGTAAAATTAATTATTTTGATTCCAATTTGTCCTCAGTATTAAATGTTCTCCAGATAAAATTAGCTTAATTAGTTTTGTTTATAAATAAAGTGTGATTATGAGAGAAAGATAAAGATAAAAATAAAGTGAGTAGAAGTAAAAAATATAATTTATTTATGATTTTTTAAGAAATTTGTAAAAATAAAATGTGACAACTAATATAAAATGTAGTGATTCTAAAATCAATTTATTTTGAAAGTTGCTTTTTAAAAAGTATTTATAGCATGAAACAATTTGTGTTTGATCAATAAATTTTAAAAATATTTTAACTAATAATTAATGTTTGAACAATCTTTTTAAAAGTGTTTTAAGTGTATTTTTTTAAAAATTACTTTAAAAAAATAATAATTTTTTTAGCATATGAAAACCAGTCTTCGCTACTCCCAAAAATATGTATTTTTTTTTCACAAATTTAATCAAACACTCACTTTTTAAAAACAAACACTTTTTAAAAATAAAAAAATAAAATACTTTTAACTTTCCAAACACATATCCAAACATGCCATAGATATCACATGAATTGTATGTATGCAAAATGTTTTTACTATCACATGAATTGTATGGAATGCAAAATGTTTTTGTTGGTATCCTTTTAGCTTTAGGAATATCATGATTTCATTTTTTATTTTCTTATAATTTATGAATATTTTAGATTGTCATATGACGATATCTTCCAGGAAGCTGAAATTCTTCTAAAAGAAAATAAATCACGATTTAAAATATTTATGTGATCAATATTCGATTAACAAATTTAATTTTAATATGAGTTAACTTTATTTTATCCTTTCGTTATTTAAGCGTTGCAAACAATATTATATTAAATAAAAATGATAATCTCCTACGTAATTTTTTCCAATGAAACGTTTTTTTTTGGCTGCATACTTGCAAACAATTAGAAATATATGTTTAAATCATATCTTAATGATATTCGAGATATTTTTTTTTTACGGTATATTTACAAACAATTAAGAATATATGTTTTAACGATATTCGAAACTTTTCTTTTTTTGGTCGTACACGTGCAAATATTTCGGAATATATGTTTTAATCTTGTTCTAATAATATACGAATTTTTTTTTTTTACGTACACTTGCAAACAATCAAAAATATATGTTTAAGTCAAATCCTAACGATATTGAAAGCTTCCTTCTTTTTTTTTAATACACCTGTGAACAACCAGAAATATGTGTTTAAATCATATCTCACTAATATTTGAAACTTTTCTTTTCTTAATTGTACATTTACGAACAATGAGAATATATGTTACATCTGCAAATAATCAAAAAAATATATTTAAATTATATTCTAATGATATTCGAACTTTTTTTTAATTGTTCACATGCAAAACAATCAAAAATTATATGTCTAAACGATATTCTTATCAAAACTAATCAAACCCTCGGATAAAAAATATAGGAATCTAATTTCATTTAAAAAAAAAATCTAATTAGTTCTTACGAGTTATATCCAACTTGTAAATCTAACAAAAACCTAAGATCAAAAACATAATAATTCCCATAAAATTTTTAAAAAGTTACGCTCTATATATATTTTTTAAAATATCTGTACAACGTAATTTATATTTTAAAATTATCATTTAATTTAATTAATATTTATATATAAATATATTTTATATATTTTTTAAAATATAATATTATATATTAAGCTACGCGATATTATATTTTTTTTAAAATTTTTTTCTATTTTTTTACATAAAAAGAATCTCTTCTTTTTTATTTATTTTTCACTGTGTGGACATCAGATCACGTTTAGATACAATTAAATTAAATTACTCCCCTAACTATTTCTTTCCAATATTTTTATACCTGCAATAACTCTCTCAGCACCCCACCCCACCACGATTGTCCTCAATCATTCTCTACGTTCGTTCTCTTTCTTCCTCACTTTTCTTTCCTCCAATCATCTCATTCAAATTCTTTATTTACATATATATGTGTGTGTAATGTAATCTCTGCAATTGAAGTGTGAAAATAGAAAAAAGGAAAAAGAAAGACATTTCTCTTTCTGCACGTCTCTGTGTGTGTATTCATCTGTACTTTCTTTTTTTCTTTTGTTTTCTTTCCTTTTCTCCATTTGGTATTCTGCTCGATCGTGGTCCACTTTTTGTGGGTTTTGTGTACTGTTAATTTTTTTGCCAAATTTTTTCTCTTTTTCTTTTATTTGGAGTGGTTGCTTTGGTACCTTTCTGCTACTGTCTTCTGTGTTTGAACTGTTGTTGAGGTACTTCCTTTTATTTTCCTTCTTTTTGGCTGGTTTGACACCAATTCTGCTTCTCTTTTTCTGGGTTGGTCTTGAAATTGAAGCTTCTGAGCTTGTTTTCTTGGGGGTATGATTGGCTTGTTTGCTTAGTCTTGTATCTAGGTTTTAAAACTTATGTGAGTTTGCTTTACTGTTCCTTGCATGAGGTTTTTCTTTCTGGGTAAGCACCTTTTTTTTTGAGTAACTAAAAAGCCTGCAATTCCGGATGATTCTCCCTTTTTTGTTGTTGATGTTTATTTTGTGTGTGATAATATTGGGTTTTGAGAAAGTTGGGAACTTTGACTTCATTTAGGTGGTTTTGTAATGGAGTAAAGAAACGATCTTTAACCTCATATCTCTGAATTGGGATTTGATGTTTTATGTATCCGTTGTCCCCCTGAGTAATAATTCCTCTTTCATCTTTGTTCTGTTGGCATTATTTATTTATTTTACTTTTAATATCCATAATTAGAGCTTTGGTGAATGGTTGTACTTGTTTTGAGATGAATGAAGTTGTCCATCAACTGATGCTGGTGTTTTTATAGATGTTGGTCTATGTTCTTCTCTCTGATTGTTTATTGGTCAACTTTATGCTCAGTTTTCTTGGAAGATATTTAGTACATACTGTAAAGAAAAGATGTTTGCTGAGTTACCTAGGCCCTATCTTGGCCTCCTTTAGTCATTACCAAGGTAGATAGAAATAAGGAGTCAGAGATTTCTATTAGGAATTGGAAGTTGCTTTTGGAAAAAGCTTAGTTCTTTAATTAGAATTGGTGTCTTTGGGGGCATCCTGTGGGTCTAGGATTTTCAGGAGAGGCATCTTACACGAAGTGGAAATACTTGATTGATTGGTTTAGTTGTGGACCCAAAGATTGATTGGTTTGCAAGTGTACAGCTTTACCCATAAGTCGAGTGGCTGAAGCTGAAGCAGCTACTTTTGAACTAACAGAAAGAAAAGCAACGACCGGAGTGGGAGAGTCAGAGTCAAAAAGAGGATTCCTCACTTCTTTCTCTCATTCAAAACCGTGCATAAGACTTTCATCTCACACGGCTCCTAAGTGATAAAAGAAAGAAGAACCCAGTTAAGCAAGTTGAAAACTGAAACAGTGGCAAGAGAGGTTTAAAATTTCAATTACGCAGTTATCTTATGCTGTGATTAGAGCTGGTAAAGACTCGCTGAGCATTCTCAGCTTGTATATCGTACCTGTTTGGTTGTAATTTTTTTTTGTTAAATGCTGCCTGGTTTCTTTAGCTAATGTATATGAATGTAAACTATGAAAACCTCAAATTCGTCAGAAAGGAAATGAATAATGCAGAAGAAAATCACATAGCAAATGTGAAGGTGATAAGAGAGACTCAATCCCAGATATTCCTTGCAATTATGTAATATTGACAATATCACGTGTGCATGTACACTAGTTTGATTTGGTAGCTTGTGTGCACTTGATCTTAGCTGGATTGCTTACCGATTTATTAAGTTGGCTTTTTCTAGCTTTTGTTTTAAAAGTAAAAGGTAGCATCGTGCGGTGAAGTGTTTTCAAATGTGCAATGGTCCATGGAGATTCTCCAGGAATGATACTGTATTTATTAATCGGCCCAAATTATGCTGCATTACAGATCCTCCGAAGATACCAATGATAAATGTATCCAAAGAAAAAGGAAGAACACCATGGGAGATTTGTCCTGGATCTGATTCCATCCATGTCTCTAGTGATGCTTCTCTTTTCTCAAGCTCAATGCCTGTTCTTCTACATGAGAAGAGTATGAATACATTGATGAGTCTTTCGCTCATATTTCTTTGAGAAAATCGCACATCTTCTTAATCTCTTTGAAATTCTTGGATGTAGTGACATTGAATGACGGCGAACATGGTCATCAATCCGTTGATGATGCATCACCCAGCTTGAAGAAAATTCACCCGGATGTAGAGGTTGATGAGCTGCTGGATGATGATGAAATTCGTGCAATTGGAAGCTTGCTTCCTGATGATGAGGATGAACTTTTAGCTGGGATAATGGATGGGTTTGACCCTGGTCAGTTTCCCAATCACACAGATGACTTGGAAGAGTATGATATTTTTGGAAGTGGAGGAGGCTTCGAGTTGGAATCTGATGGTCAGGAACACTTAAACCTGGGTATATCGAGAGTAAGTCTGGCTGATGCAGTTGGTAGCAATGGAGCTGCTATTTATGGATCTTCAAATGGTGGGGGAACGGTAACTGGAGAACATCCACTTGGAGAGCACCCTTCAAGGACATTATTTGTTCGCAACATAAATAGCAACGTCGAGGATTCTGAGCTAAGAACTCTCTTTGAGGTTAATTTCTCATATCTTACACCGTATAGCTATGTTCTTTGTAATTTCTCGTGACCTCTCTTTGGGTTTGTCAGTGCTCTGCCCTAACGAGTTCCCTGCATTTGTATGTTGCTTTGTCTAGTTCGCGATAGGTATTTCTTGTTGGTTTTGTAATTGGTCTAGAACCATATTGCTCTCCGGTCCTCTTTTTTGAAATGCTGGATGGTAGAAAGATTTCTTTTCTGTAAGCAATACTCGGGGGTGTCTTTTGCAATTTCTGGAGGCTTCATCCCGATTCTAAAGCTTTTGTATTTCTTTAATCTTGGTCAGTTGAACTGCCTAAGGTTCTACTTTTTCCTGATGGTACAAAATGGTGATGTTCTTCTTATTGTGAGTTTATCTTGTAGTGATAGTATACCTTAATCGAGTAAATTCACTGGGTATCTGTGCTCATGAGATGCTTCGATTTGTTGTGAAAACCTGTTATCTTATTATATATGAGCTGCAAATTAAGCTTAGCATGGAAAATGTCAAAGCACTGGCCTAGATGTTTTTGCAATAGTCTACTGGTTACTTGACAGACAAGAAATGTCATGTAAAGTTGCTGATATATAAGTTGCTTTTTCTCCTTATAATCCTTTTTCAGTTTTTAACATCCTTCTCTTTTTCTTTTTCTTTTTTTTTCCCTCCTAATTAGCAATATGGTGATATTCGGACTCTATATACTGCGTGTAAGCATAGGGGCTTTGTCATGATATCATACTTCGATATTCGTGCTGCTCGAACTGCAATGCGAGCATTGCAAAATAAGCCACTGCGAAGGAGAAAATTAGACATACATTTCTCAATCCCCAAGGTGCTTCTTCATCTGTTGCTTTTAGTGGTTTACACAATTACATTGTATACTGTATATTTGTTTCCTTTCCTGACTAACCTCCTCTCTTTGTCCTATTACTCTTCTTCTCTCTGCCCCTCAACATATACATCAGGACAACCCCTCAGACAAAGATGTAAATCAAGGAACTCTTGTGGTTTTTAATCTAGATCCATCAGTATCAAATGATGACCTCCGCCAAATATTTGGGGCTTATGGTGAGATTAAAGAGGTCAGAGACTCAAATAATTGTACCGTTTTATTTCTCATTATACTCCATGCATTCATTTTCCCTCGTGTGCTTCCTCAAGGAGCTAGTTTATATTAAGTATATGTGACATCCCACTTTCTCACATTGCAGATAAGGGAAACACCACACAAGAAGCACCATAAGTTTATCGAATATTACGACGTTAGAGCTGCAGAAGCTGCCCTTAGGTCCTTAAATAGGAGTGACATAGCTGGCAAGCGCATAAAGCTTGAACCAAGCCGCCCTGGAGGAGCTCGTCGAAAGTGAGTAATCTACTTCAACTTTTTCTTGATAAAAAAGAAAAACTAGTGCTTTCGAAGCTTATAGTAGTCCTTTCTGGTTCATGAGCTTCACTAACATTTTACTGTCACAGCATCTAGAACAACCTAGTTACGTTTGATTTACACCCTCTCTCCTGCACCATTGTCGCAAGTGTCTGGCAATGTTTTTTTGCTTTTCCTTCTTTTTGCTTTCTTTCCATTTTGCTGAATTAGATTACAGGATGATGATCGACCAGCAAGCTCTCCCAATCTTCCCTCACCCTCACGATAGGAAAAGGGAATAACTTAGCCCTCAATTGATTATGAGGAAAGCAATGAAGATACTATATCGCTTAAGAAGTTAGCCATTAGCGCATTGGTTTTGTCAAGGGGTTAGTCGTCCGCATTACCTTCATCTGAGTGGCACACACTATATAAATCCTTCTGCTGTGTATACATGTTTTCCAGGTGTCCACACAGTTTTGATTGAGCAGGAACGACTTGAGAGGCTTACCTCATATTTGAAAGGTCACAATTGGAAAAAGTAGTTAGACAATGGGACTATATAGAACTCTAGAATTCGGATAAATCTTTACTCAGCTGTTTGAGGTCATAATACTATTGTAAGAAACACCATGTTAAATAACTCCTTTATGAACGAGCACCTGTGACAGGACAAGGAGAGTAAGTTAATATTGTTGCTGGGTGGTATAGGTCTGTGGATGTTCCAGCAGGGCACACTTTTAATAAAACAATGTTGTTGGGCATGAGAGAGTGATATGTGGGTTTTTGTGATTTACACGAGATCAGCTCAAAAGTGCCAAAGGCCAAATATTGGAGCCTTGAAGGATAGACAATGGAGGAATTAGTACCACTGCATCCACTACTCTCTTGTGACAAGTTCGGACTTGGTGTGCGTCCATATATTCTCTCCTGCAGATAGAAATGAGGAAAGTAATAGTAGCATAGACATCTAAAAGCAAGTATAATCACATGAACGACTTAAGATGGCATGATGCTGTCCCTTTGCACTCCTTTTTTTTTCTTTGGTTTAAACCATGTTTATTTTTATTACTGAGATTCTTGTGCTTCTTTAAGTGGCTACTCATCAGCTGTTTCTCTTTCCTCCTGGATGCTTTTTGCTCCTCAGCCTTTTTATACCCTCGAACTTGAGCTCTTTATGAACATGCCATATCAACTAAATTCTAGAGCTGGTTGATGTTCATAATGAATCTCTTTTTGTTGGGTGTTCCTTCAAGTTAGGTTCACCTTAGCCACAAATTCGAGGTTGCATTATTTTATATGTTTCTGTTTTCGCGCTGTAACATATTTGGATTCAGTTTCTTGAATCTTGATGTCTGATATTGGAATCCTTTTTTTTCTTCTTTGTATTGCACTTAGTCTTGTATTGCAATCAGCTCAAGAACCTGAACAAGATGACTCTTGGACTTTTCGGCATCCATCGGGTTCCTCAATTGGTAATTCCTCCCCGGGTAAGTTTACTGAGGGTTCCCACTTCTATGTAATGCTGAGAAAATTTAAGGTCTTTCTTTTCCTTCTGTTTGTGCCTGTGTTCGCTATTTCTTTTATTTGGGTCGGTAGAAAGGGGGGAGGGGATGAACAAAATTAATTTGAACTTCTTTGATTGCAGCTATGCTATCTGATAGTATGGGCATTGCTTATATTTCTGGCAGGTAATTGGCCAAAATTTGGCAGTCCTATAGAGCATGGCTCCACGCAAAGTCCTGGCACTTCACCAGGCTTTAGATCCCCGAGTCCCACCGTTGGCAATAATTTACATGGGTTAGCTTCAATTTTGCATCCTCGTGCATCAAATACCTTGAGGGTAGCACCTATTGGTGAGGATTGCTCAATGAGTGGTCATGCAGATTTCCGTAATGGTTCAAACCATGGTGCTCCCTTCCCTCAGTCTCAATCTTTCCCTGAGCCTAAGATAAGCCAGTTTGGTGGAACAGTGTCCTCTTTGGGTGCTTCAAATACAAATGGTTCTGCTGTTGAAACACTATCAGGACCACAGTTTCTCTGGGGCAGTCCAAAGTTGCATCCTCAACAGAGTAATTCTTCAGCCTGGAAAACCGAGTCTCTGGCGAATGCATTTACATTTAGTGGTCAGGGTGACAGGTTTTCCTTGTCAAATCATCAAAAATCTTTCCTCAATTCATCTCAGCACCATCATCACCACCTTCACCATGCTGGATCTGCTCCATCTGGTCATCCCTTTGATAGGCACTTTGGTTTTTACCCAGACTCATCAATCTTGAGTCCGGGTTTTAGAGGCATGGGTATAGGTCCTCGTGACAGAAGTTTGATGGTTAACTATGGTGCTCATACCACTATGAATGCTGGTGTTGCTGTTCCAAGGAATATGTTGGACAATGGTTCTCCTGGATTTGGCGTGGTGTCTTCCCAAAGACTTGGTCCTTTATTCCTAGGTAATGGTCATTTCCCAGGACATGCAGCTTCTAGCTTTGAGGGGCTGACTGAACGCAGTCGCACTCGACGTGTTGACAATAATAATGGGAACCAGATGGACAACAAGAAGCTGTTTCAACTTGACTTGGATAAGATTAGATCTGGTGAAGATACTCGGACAACTCTGATGATTAAAAATATTCCTAACAAGTAATAACAACTTCTAGATGCTTGTACCTTGTTAAGTACCGCTTATTTTATTATGTGTGACACTTGACATTGTCTTCCTCCAGGTACACCTCCAAGATGCTTTTAGCTGCTATTGACGAACAACATAAAGGCACTTTTGATTTTCTGTATCTGCCCATTGACTTCAAGGTAATCCTGCAGTAGTTAGGATTATGTGGTTTCCTTTTTGTTTCTCAAAGACTGATGGAAATTCTTGTTTGCAAGCAGAACAAATGCAACGTGGGATATGCATTTATCAACATGTTGTCTCCATCACTCATTATCCCATTTTATGAGGTTTGTTTGTCTTTTCTTTTAATCGTATTGTATTACTTTCCTTTCCTAAAGTGATTGGGCTATGAGCTTTGAAGCTATGTTTCTCTCTTGTTGTATAGTTCCTGCCTTCCCGGTTATATATAAAGATTGCTAGACTTGTTAATTGTCTCTTCCTTCTATTGTTTTTGCGCTCTTGAACTTTTGAGGCAAGACTGTTGTGCTGAGATTTACTTTATGCAGGCATTTAATGGAAAGAAGTGGGAGAAATTCAATAGTGAGAAAGTGGCTGCTTTGGCTTATGCTCGGATTCAGGGAAAGACAGCCCTTGTTGCCCATTTCCAGAATTCAAGTTTGATGAATGAAGATAAGCGATGCAGGCCAATCCTTTTCCACTCAGAAAGCTCGGAATTGGGGGATCAGGTAATATAGACCATCTTGTTAAGAATTAAGCATGCAAAATAGTGCCGTGCTTTATGCTCTGTTTGCTTTCCTGCTTTTAGTTAATTTCGTGTTTAGTCATGTCAGCGAGCTTTGATTTTTTATTCCTAGTTTTCAGGCTCTGTGATTGGATTTTCTTGTTCGGATAATATCATTGAGAACACAATTATAGCTAAGATGATAACTTTCCTGCAGATTGTTCAAGAACATCTTTCATCAGGATGCTTACATATTCAAGTCTGCCAATCAAACGAGTCAGACTTCCTGGGGTCACGAGGTAGCCCACCTGAGGAGGATCCAGCTGACAAATTGGAGAATAGCTAGCAGCGGCATTGAAACGTTTTTTTGCTCGTGGCTTGTGCAGCTACTAGTACAAGTGTCGATATGCATGTGTAGAGTAGCATGATTCAAGGCAGAAAATAGAAGTATGAAGTTCTTTGTATTATAGTGAGTAGTTGTTTTGGTTATAAATCTCTAAGAGGAAGAGGGTTCTTTCTGACTTATGTGGCATTAAAGCATCTGTAGTTCATGTTGTAATCCTTTGGCAAGTTGAGATGACAAATTCTATCTAAACATGGCATGCAGATGCAAGGTTCTAGTTTTGTAACATTTTTTTGGTGGCTGGAGTAAAGAGAGGGGATGCTTGAAATTTGTACAGTGGGAAGGAAAGCTGACTGTCATTTTGTATCCAGCATTTTGGTATTTATGTGAAATTTCTCTAGAGACTATATTGTAATCAACTAGAACAATTGCATAACAACATTGCTTGGTTTTATACTTCTTAAACAAGAAAATATTTAACCAACTGAGCACGAAAAAAAAATATATATTTTCCTCCATACCAAACACACCCTTGGACTTTCATCTCATCTAATTTTTCTAATAACTCCTCTTCTAAGTTTGCCTTTGTTTATTTTGTATTTTTCAGTTCCTTTTTGTTTCTTTTAATCTATGTAAGTGGGAGAATTATGTGAATTTATTGAATAGAGGATGCCAGAGGAAATATGCTAATGATTAAATATGAAACTTGATCTATTTGTACATTAAAATATAGTTTTGTTATACGAAAAAGAAGAGAAATGGTGTAATATGAAAAATCATGAAGGGAAAAATGGTATAAAAGGCCAAAACCTATCTAGCACATGAAATAGTGTTATGCTCTTTGCATTTACTTTTTCAAGGATTTCCTGTAATTAGATTTATGTCTCCCTTTTCAGAGGGTGGAAAGAGCATTTTGTAGCCGATGCTTTTTTCCAATCTTTTACTGGTGGTTTGGTGCGCTTGCAGATGATTATAGCAGATTATGCAATGAATTAATCGAGATGCATACATGTAGGCAGACCAGTGCTCTTTTGATGAGATAGTACAAGCTTAGGATGTCCGGTGGAGTAGTAGAGGAGCGCACGTAGCCCCACCAGCAGTGCATTGCATTTTCACCGCGCTTAACCCCATTCAACACAATTCTAGCTCGAACATCACAGTTATATTATTATATTATATAGAAGTACATGGATTTCCGCAAGATTAATGAAGTTCTCATTGATATGAATTAGTAAAACTTGATGGATCTTTTTCCATTTCCAGCTCTGGACAAGTTATTGGAAATATAAAAAGTTACTGGCGTTATGTTTAAACACATAATTCATGCAAGAGGTTTAAAGAAATTCATTTTGAATTATTTATTCAATTTTTTCCAATACAGAGAAGATTAGCATGACCCTTGAGCAAAAATGGCACACGCAAATTGAGAAATGCTCAACTTTTATTTGAGAAGATAGTTTTAGAGTTTTCCGATATACATCATCTTACATACATAGCCACATGATAGTATACCCTATGCTGCTGTACTGAGGTAGGAGAATCAGAATAAACTCCAAGGCTCCATAGGCTCTAGAAATACCAGATATATCCCTATTACAAAAAGAGAGAGAGAGGGAGATTTACCTGAAGTGCAGAGGAGCGCTAAAGGTACTTTGAGATAGGACACTCCGCTTGCATCCAAATTTGGACCATGTTTTCTAGATATCCATTTCTTTCGTTCCTTCAAAATTTGGACTTTGTTGTGTAGATTTCGATGTTTTGAGTTCCACGTCAATTAGGAAATAACATTTGTTTTCCTCTCTGATATAACGGACGTGTCCATTCATCATATTGACAAGTTTCCGGGAAACATTTAACGCGACTCCTTCTTGTGTTGTCCATGTATTTCTTCCTTCAGACATGTCATCAATTAGAGCAGCAGGTAGTCCTTGGCCAGGGTGAGCCATTCTAGAAACAAAGAGTGTTTAATTTCACACAAACATTTATCAATAGAAGTTATTACAAGACATACATATAGTTATTGTAAGGCAAGGTGGTTTCGCGGATTATGACAAAGATGTTTACAGTTAGAAAGGACCACAATTGACAGTGTTCTTCCTGATTTTTCTACTCTTCTCACTTGAAAGATTCAAATTGAGTATTTGATAACAAAAACTGAATTCAGATAAGTGAATAAAGCACGTAATATTTCCAAATACACACACACATATATATGATTAAACCCTGCGAAGCATTTCAACGGGTTGGGCATTATACATTGCATGAAAGGACAAACAACAGATAAAATGAGTAAAGCTCATGTCCTTATGTAACAAAACATCAATAGATAAATAGCTCTCAAGTTACCTGAACTGGAGATGGATTAATTCATTTCCATCTTGTATAAGTTTCAAACCAGGTAACACCTTGATTTCAACCCAACCATCTGGAGAAGGTGCATGATGCACTACACTAAGCAAGAAATCTGACAGAACACACTGAAGCTTAATTTGATCACCATATAGAGCAAGAGTTTTAATCTGGTCAGGGATATCATGCAGCAGCTGTAAGTTCTTTTCTTTCAGCAGAATCATTACTTGACTCACAATAGCATCCACAACATTTCCTACACTGAATTGCTCCATGCTTAGCTCCACTTTGCTGCTAGAACCAGGAGAAAGTAATGTGCATTTAGCAGACCTTTTAGCCACAGAGAAACACCACATATATGATGTGGCTTATTGTTGCACTAGCAAATACAAAGAGTCGTTTACAGTAGATTTTAGAAGAAAACTATAAGCTTTTACTGGTTTGCAGTCTTTTGGGTACTTCTCTCTCTTTTTCTTTGGTGCTCCTGTAAACTGATTACCCTCCTTTGGAAAGCTGTTTCTAGTGAAATAAACAGTTAATGAGTACCAGCTACTCAAGACTGGGATGCAGTGTCCAAATATAGCTCATCAACCAAAGAACTACCAGTAGGAGGCCAAGCAAATAGGAAATAGAAGTTCTGCAGACTAGTAAACTTGAAGCAAATTACTTTGTAGTTGAATCTGCATGAATTAACGTAAGCCATAGTTGCTGTAGAGGAAAGAAGAGCGGTCACTGCTTCTTTGTGACCACTGGATGAACAACCCATTCAGAAGATCTCAGAAGAACGGAAATGGTTCTCTGAGATCAAATATGAGATTTTATCTATCATACAGTGACAATCGGTTGAGGTGCAACATAAAAAAAATTAATGATAAGAAAGAGATAGAGTAATTTTAAACAGGGTTCATATAGAAGAAACATTACCCGTCCTCTATACCTCCAAAATCCATATTGTCAATAACAGAAAGTATCTGTTTCTCACAGGCTTCACTAGTCTCCAGAAGCTGTTTCTGATTGTCTGAACTACAGGTTGCTTCAAGGAGTTTATGGGTAAACTGAATCCCATTCAGTGGATTTTTCATCTGCTGTCGGACATAAGCACATTCTTTAAGTTTTGAAGATTCTTTATTATCTTGTCTCTCATCTGATGCCTCTGGGTCAACCATCATAGGCTGCAAGAAGCAGAAACACCCAATTATGTTCCCATGCTCATCAGTTCTCTTGTTTGCTGTTAGGAACACTTCCACAAACTCCCCTGTCCTATTATAAAAGCCAAATGGAAGCTTTTTGGTGTCATGGCCACTAATTGCTTGGTAGAAAAGAATCATTAATTTGGTAAGGGCATCTTGTCCCCTAAGACGACAAAGACCACCAAAAACTTCACCAGGAAGTGTCCTCCCCAAGACCTCATATCTTGTACAACCAGTCAACCTTTCCATTGCTGCATTCCACTCCGAACAACAAGCATTTTCATCAGAAGCAAATATTGGTGGAATCAATGGATTAAGACTTTGTACAATAGCCTCATAATCTCCTCGCACCTGAATGAACTTATCCATGACAGCTTTCTCAGGAGTAACATCTTGAGCCACAAAGCACACACCAACAACATCATTTTTGTGGTCCCTGCTTGTGCAGGTATTGGTCACAAGGTATATAACTGATTCTGGTGGATCTTTCCCAAACCTTCGGAATTTTAATTCCACATTTTTGTCCTCCTCACCTGAATCATAAGCTATCACAAGTTACAGAGAGAGAGAGAGAGAGAGAGAAGGTGGGGGTGGGGGGTGAGAACAAGCTGAGGAATGTTAGTGGAAGCTTCCATGTTATGCTTGCTCTGGTCTTCAGTGACAAACCCAGAAGAGGAAAAATAGTCCCTTTCAACTAAGAGTGCACCGAAAGAGTAAGCTAAGTTACACTATGCAGTGGTGATGACTGATTAGTCAATGCTGAAAGCATAATATTGCCCTAAATAATGCAGGTAACAATGCATATGTTATAACATGCAAGATGACAATAAGTGTAGGTAGCCAATTCTCTTACCAGTAGGCATGAATTTCAAATCTAAGAAGGTAGGCTATCTCAAGTATGGACTGCAATGCATAAAGAATGATGATAAAAAAACAGAACAAACAAATACATAGAATTATAGTCATGTTATGTTAAGCGTGTTTCCAAATTATAATGATAACTATTAAGGCGAAGAAAGAAGCACCTAACAGAGCGCTATGTAGAACTCTTTCAATAGTTCGATGTGAATCTTCATGAGCAATATCACTAAGGAGAGACTTTCCAATAGCTTCACTAGCATGCAACCCTGTCAAGTCAGCAATCTTCTCATTCCATCCATTTATTAAGCCAGATGGATCAACTCCAAATATTGGAGCAGTGGCTGTCTCAATCAACCTGACCATTTCCGTTGCCACAGAACTAAGTTCATCCATGCTTGGCCCATCAGCATCATTTTGTTGAGAAGAGGTCACAGTTTTTAGAGAGCTGTTTTCAATCTCTTGAACTGATTCTCTCATTATGATTTGTAGAGAATGAATGGCATTAATCTCTGGAACCTCCCATGGCAAACTTCTGCTTTTAACCACTTCAAGAAAGGCATTAAATGAAGACCGGGGGTGCATTTTTCCTCCATCATCTTTATCATCTGGATGATGCTTAGCACCTCCCCACTTGACTTCCTTTGCTGTGTGAGACCTAAACCAGAAAAGAAAATCCTTGGAAGCAATTCTCGCAGCAGCCATGCCACAAACTGCATCTCCCAGTAAAGCCGCGCCAGGATAACCAGCATCTGCAAGACAGTCCGTACTTAAACCTGTGGAGTCCTTATGAGCAACTAGTAACCAATCTGCAATATCTTTAACTTGTGCTTCAGTTGGTGTCACCCCAAGCAACCAACATTTTCCACCAGAATAAAGTGCTGCTCCATCACACTTCACAAGATCCATAATACTAGGGGATTGTGTT
This sequence comes from Datura wrightii, assembly GCA_035772735.1. Lineage (NCBI taxonomy): Eukaryota > Viridiplantae > Streptophyta > Magnoliopsida > Solanales > Solanaceae > Datura > Datura wrightii. The sequence continues at coordinate 114,215,690 of JASDFA010000008.1, read as the reverse complement.
ACAATCCCAAACGGAACATCTCGAAGAAGCATGTCACATAGTAAGGTCTGCATTTGGAGAGTTTTCTTCTCAGCCAACTGTGATGCCAATTGGAGCTCCATATTAAGCTGCAGGGCAAATGCCTGCGTGAAGAATTCACATGCATATCGAAGTGGGAAAGGCACATAGCGGGGAGAAGTGTGATGACAAACAACCAAACCCCAAAGCTTCATTGAATCGCCGCTATTGATAAGAACTGCCATCACCAGCGATGAAATAGATCCCATGTTGGCCATATACTTGCTATGGCAGTCATGAGGTGATCTAAGAGTTGAATTTACCAAGCAGAGAGGCTGCTTTAGTTCTTCACTCTGAACAATCTTGACCGGCTGTGCATTGCAATCACATATCATCCTCACTCTGTTCTGTTTGAACAAGAAGCGAGCAGCTTGTGGGATATCTGTTGCAGGATAATGCAAACCCAAATAGGGTTCCAAGTCTGATCTCCTAATCTCAGACACTATTTCACCATGATTATCATCATGGAACTTATAGACCATTACCCTATCATATCCAGTCAGCTTCTGCACATTTTCCACCGCTGTATCACAGAGAATCCCTATATCTCCACCAGGGAGTGACTGCAACCTAGATATTGACCGGACAGCCAGTTTTTGTGACTGCACTGCCCCAGCAAGCAGCAATGCAGGATCACTAGAATTAGCAGGTTCTAAATCAATCACAGTGCCCACATCAATCCTGTGAAGTATAGCATAAAAAGGCTTATGAGTACTCCTAGAATGAACCCATATAGGGTTCAACAAAGAAATTTCCCTAGAAGCCATGACTTTAGCCAATGAATCCCCTGAAGAAGGGGTGAAAAGGGTTCTAGCATCAACACCAATCAGAGCTTTCAACTTTGCAGGCTCAACAATCTTAAGACCCAACATATCAAAGCAATTTTCACTGTAACCTATAATCTTGAACGTGGGTTCCTCAACAGCAACCATACAACCAAATGGTTGGACAAGCCCACCCCTCTGAATTCTTGAAAGATAAGCAGTGATTTCTTCTTCTTTAGCATTCTGTGGGGGTACTCCATCCTGCGGTGCATAAAGAACTGACTTTGAATAGTCAAAGGACTTACCAGACACACTAGACTGCTCAAACTCAGCCATAAGCTTTGCATCAGCAGTGTACTGAGCCATCGTGGCCTTGCTGGCATTATTCTTCATGTTACTAGCAGCAGATGAAGAAGAAAAGGCGGAAACTTTGTTTAAGTTCTTGTTGTTTTGGTGATTCTGGCTCGTTGGTCTTCCTCCTCTTCCGCTTTTACTGCTCTGCAACTCCATTTGATGGGTTCTTGAAAATGGTTTATTCTTAGAGAAAACTCAGGTGGGTTCGGTACAAAGCGCAGCTGGAATTCTATCATGACTGTACTTGATTCTTCTGCTTGAGCCCTCCTTGTAGCTACACACGTCTCCTCTCCCCCCGTCTCTCTCTTTCTTTTCTCTAATACGCACTGTGCTTATCTTTTTTCTTAATTATGTCATTATAGCTTACTAGTCACTGCCTTAATTGCTTTCTAATCACTGTCTTAATTCCTATTTGCACGGAAAAAGTGATTATAAATAGCTTTCATCCTATTATAGCTTTTAATTACTGTATTTATCTTTTCTCATTATGTCATTATAGCTGATTTTGATTTATTTTAAATATAAAATTATCTTGACTTTACGAAGAATTCAAATTATGAATATACAATGAGAAATCAAAATAAAAATGCAATTATAAATTGCAAGTATGGATGATGCAAACCTTCAATCCCATTTATTATTTGTCTTTGGAGAGGAATAATAAGTTATAATTAGAACAGAACAAAATAAATTTATTCAGAACTTTATGTATTTTATTTATGGATTATTACATAAGTAAGCCGCATGGGAAATATAACATTAATCCACTTCACTTTCCGCTAAGTGAGAATAACATTAAGTAGTAGCTAAAATAATAAATATGAAATAGTGAGTTTTTATGAACCACAAGTTTTAAGGGCATTAAAAGTTCAGATGAATTTTTATGAACCACAAGTTTTAAGGGCATTAAAAGTTGAGATAGTGTTGTACCCCATGGAAGCAGGGAAAGAAGAATGACTTATGAGAAAATTGTAGGGCCTTTTGGTAGAAGATTAAAAGATTCCTTAAAAACAACGGTGGAGAAGGGGACATCAAATCGTTTAATTTGGTGAAGTCCAAAAACACATTTTATAAATTAAAGTCATGCATTTGCGAGATCAATTTATTGGATAAAACAGTCAATTTTTGCTGCACGTACCTGATTTTCTAGTTAGTTTACGTACTCTCCATTGGTCGCTAGCATTCCGTTTATCAGTTTAGTTGAATCCTGTTGTGCTTTTGTTTAAATTTTTATATTTACGTTAAAAAAGAATTATTTAATATATATAAAATTAATAATTTTTTTATAATAATTAAACTCAAATATTATATAATAATATTTTATAAAAAAATTAAAATATTTAAAATAATTATAATTAATATTATATATATAATAAATTTTAAATACAAATATCTATGTCCGCCCTACTATGCTTGCGTTATGGAAATGCTATCCTTCACGAGGCAAGGGATTATATGACTATGATATATTTGAGTTGCCTTCCATGCATTTTCTCTATAACAATTAACAAGAGGGAGTTAAAGTTAAGCAGGTTCTTTTCGTTAACATGCCTATTTGTTGTTGAGATAATTTAAATATTTTAATATTTATTTTAAAAAATATATTTTATGTAGATATATTGATTAAAATAATTTAATAATTTTATATATTTTAAAATATAATAATTTTTTAAATTTATTGACATTATTAAAATAATTTCTTGTGTATCTATTTATGTGAAATATTATATTTATCGATAACTATTTTAATTATATGAAAAATATTTCTTTACTGTTTTTACTTTTAATAATAATTTTTATTAAAAGTATTACTATTTTTACATGAATATTCATTTTTTATATATTAAAAGTGTTAATAATTATATTATAGTATTGTATAAATAAATAAAATTACATAGAGTTATTTATTATAAATATTTTTTTATATTATTTTCAGTGGCAACTATTAATGTTTCTCCTAAAACTATCACCTTTTGTGGCAAGATTTTTAAGTTTCCACTAAAAGTTGTCACAAAAAATTATATTTCTTATAGTGTTGTCCTGATTGGCTTGTTTAGGTGGAGAAAAAAGTCCCACATAATTTACCACGTCAATTAAAAAAAAAATTATTAACTTTAGAGGTATTTATAATCTTATACTTAAACAACAAAAATATTTTTAATACCAAAATATAATAAAATATATATTAATCTATTTCACATAATTTAAAAATAATTTTAATTTTTTTTATAAATAATATAATATAATTCATATTGGATCGAACATTATCCGGCATATCCTGATTATGTCAATGTTAATAGTATTGAGAGTCTGCAGTGGATATATATGACCAACCACGAGTTTCTAAGGATGACTCAAAAACACACTCTTTTTGATTTTTCACAATGTATGTACAGTCCGTTTGTATTTATTTATTTATTTAATAAGATAATATTTAAATATTCTTTAAAAACAATTAATAAAAATTATAATTTATTAATTAATAAATATTTTTTAAAAATACATAATAATTATTTTTTTATATTCTAAAATAATTTAAATATTAATAATAAAATTAATAAGTGTTTTTGAAATTTTATATATTATTAATTATTTTTAAAACAAATATTATTAATATATTTATCAAATAAAAATAAACAAAAAAAGTACTATAAAATATTATCAATATAGAAGAAAAACTATTATAAATTCAGTGAGTAAAGGGCAGAGTACAAAAAATTTCTCATTTAATTTTTTTATGTATGTCATATATCACATCTAATGTTTCTATTTATACTAGTACTAATATTATACAGGTAGTTATTAAAAAATTATCTTAAATGTAATATTAACCATTAAATTTATAAAGCACATAATATGGAGGTGGAAATTATAAATATAATTATTCTTAAAAAGTTAGATGTATTTTTATTAATTTAATAATAAATATATGAAAAATAAATAATTTTTTAGTTATTTTTTAATTATTTAAATAAAAATAAAATTGAAAGAATATTATTAATGCATTCTTAATTATATAAAAAATTATTATATAAAAAATTATTATTTATTTTAAAACGAAAAAAGTAAAATTACGGAGGTTTCTCCTTTATGAATTGTGAATACAATTTGCTTTTATAACACGGTTTAAAATTTTCAAATTTTCATATATGAAATTAATATGAATTATGCATATATCCGTATAAAGTTCGTGTAGATCTCTAAAAATTTAATATAACTACAATAATATTGTATACAACTTTCATGCAAATATTTAATACAAATCGATTGTAAGTTCAAACCTCAATGAATTATAACTAGTAATATTCATTTCAAAACTAGTTTAAATCTTATCAATATATTCCTAAATTTTAAATTCAATCTCTCCTTGATGTTTTAATTTTAAAATAATATTATTCACTTAAAGTAAAATATATTTGTGATAAATTAATTTTTAGAACTTAAACTCTGAACTAATTTAATGATTAATAATAAAAAAAATTTTTACTTGATTCAGTTTTCCACTTTTTCTAAAAAAATTTAAAATAAGAATTGAATGAAATCGTAGAGTAAAAGTAAGGGATGAAAATAATTTTGAAATTGAACTTCCCATATTGAAATGACAAGTGGGAGAATGTAACTCACTGAAATCGTCAATTTTTAGGAAGTTAGTACTGCCTAGTTACATTTTCGCTGAGCGGATAAGGATTACCTATTTTTAAATGTAAATTAATAAAATTTATAATTTAAATAATATAATTTTATTAATTAATAATTTTTTTAAAAAAATATATAATAATTATTTTTATATTTTAAAGTGATTTAAATATTAAAAATAAAATAAAAAATATTAATTAATTTTTATCTATATTAATAATTATTTTTAAATATATTTATTAACCAAAAACCGGAGGAAGTAATGGTGGTAGTAATTGAAGAAGGAACCAAGAGGTCAAGAAATAATCCACTAGAGAAATCAAATTAATACTTCCTCTATTTTAAAATAAATAATATTCTTTTATTGGTTAAAAAATATTTATTTTTGAAAAATAAAATATATTTTTATCTATTTACTCTTAATAAATATTTTGAAAAAGATATAAATTTTTAGTATTTTTTTAGTTATATAAAACTTTATTCATTTAAATAAAAATAAAATTGGGAGAACATTATTACCCCGTAAGAAAACTACTTATTGATAGAAAATAAAATGTATTATTCTATTAGCAACTTACCTTTAATAAATACCTTGAAAATTATGTAACTCTTTAATATATTTCTTGATTATGTAAAGCTCTATCCTTTAAATAAGAATAAAATTAAAAAAATATCATTAATATCTTCTTGATTATATCAAAACACTACTTATTTTTGAAAATAAAATTAAAAATTAAAAATACGATTCATTTTAAAATAAAAAAATATAAAAATATTATATATCTCAAAATAAAATTAAAAATAAAAATATTCTTTATTTTAAAACGGATGAAATATTTTATAAAAGTGTTCAATGGGAATGTTCAATTCTTGAATAATTGCTCACTTGAGATAAGTATGCCCTCCAATCTTTTATTAGCATCTCTGAGGGGCGTTCGTTCCAATAAATATCTTGAATTTTCAATTCTTATTAAGCGGGCGGATTTTATTCATCGATAAATATAAAATTTATTATTTTTTTATTTTATTTTAATTATTAAGATAAAATTTATATATTAATTAAAAAAATTAATAGAAATAATAATTTGATTATATAATTTTATTAATTTTTTAAAAAATATATAATAATAATTCTTTTTACATTTTAGAATGACTTTAAGTACTAAAGGCAAAATTGAAAAAATATGATTAATTATTTTTTGAATTTAAAATTAATAAATATTTTAAAATAATTATTTTTAATATATTTAATAAATAAAATGGAACGGAGGAGTATTTTGTACTTACGAAAAAGAATTTCAAAAAGAGATGCTTACTATTAATTTTTTATAAGTATTTTTAAAAGTTGGTAAGCGAGTTGGAAAACTAAATTCCTTATTCTAGTGGGGACGAGCCGCAAGCCATTTTTATTAAATCAAACTCTCAATAATATTCCTAATCTCGCTATACGCAATACATTAAACTCTTCCAATCCGTCCTCACTCAGCTTAGCTTATTGGTTGCCCAAACTCATGGCCAACCAATCTGCCTTGACTACCAACATTTTTCATGCCGAATTGCATGTTTTTTCATATGAATTATGTGGGGAGTTTTGTAGTTTTGATGATTGACAATCAGCTGATGAAATAGGTGGATAAAATCGGTTCAATGAGCAGTTGAACACAAAACTTAAGATGCAGTAAATATTCATAAGTTAAGGCACGTGAATTAAGGAGATGATAAGCGATATTCAACAAACTCAGCAAATTCAACATGTGGATAATTCAGGAGAGTTGAAATTTGATTACAATACAATCAACTGCAAAAGATTAACTTGAATCGAGACTTCCACACGAGAAAGAACTCTAAGGCGGGCAAAGGTGTTGCCGTAAGAGCTTGGAAGGATGAAGAACCCTTTGAAGATGTGTGTATATAAAAGAGTGTGATATCTCATGGTATACACACACTCATAAAGAGAGAAAAAGAGTTTAATTGCATTTGGTGAGATTCACATATCTGTCTAGTAAAGTATTTTTTGTACAGGTCGTGATTTTTTCACCTTTAGAGCTGGGTGTTTTTCACGTTAAATCTGTGTCTTATTTACTTAGTGTTTATTCGTCTGACGACATATTTCATCCGTAGACAAACAGTTAAAATCAAACTCCTAGGTTATGCAGTGTAACAGATTAACTTTAGCATTGTAGTTTAATCTAACACCACTAGAAATAAATATAGATGTTAAGGAAGTGGTACGACTGCTCTGGACTGCAATTTCTTTCAACACTTTCCTGTTGGATAATTGCAGGTGCCTCCTTCGGAGACTGGGTAATCCGGATGTACAACATATGTACAGAGAACAGAACAAGTTAGCTGATACCTTAGCAGCAATGGCCACCTAACACTGGAGGATTATTTACTACTATGACGTTGTTTTGGGACATATCTGCATCCTTGAAAAATATTTGCAGTGCTGATCAAAATGGAGTGATGCCCACTAGAAGAGTTAAAAAGGCGGCGTCCTTAGCGCCTTCACTTTTGTACCATACTACTCTTCCCTACCAGTGAACTACAGTAGCTAGGCCCACTACTACTTCTCTATACAACTTTTTGTTATATTAATATATATGTAACCCTTATTACCCAATAATAATAATACCAGCTCAATTTTTTACTTTTTTTTATTTTTTGGATCCTACTAATCAAAAGAAGGAAATACACCTAGTTTATTGGTCCAAAGTGGAGGTGTTCATGGATCATTTTTTGGTTAAAATAATCAAAATCAAATTCATTTAATCAATTTTTTAATTATTAAAATCAAACTCAATTAAATATTATATATATTTATCGGTTAGATTGTTGTCGGTTTTTTTCAGCCTGGTTCGCTTTTTTCTCTTTTTAAGAAACCTAATGGTATTTCTTTTTGTCTTTTTTTCCCCTACAATTAGAAAAGATTTTTTCACCATTTTCCAAGTTATAATCCGTTTTTACCCTTTTATTATGGAAGCTATAACTTTTTTAAATTATCGAAAAAATGACTTAAGATCTACACGTCTTAATCAAGTGAATAAAGTCTTCAAGAAATACCATCTCTAAAAGGTAAATCTCATTGTCGTTTTTTTTTAAATAAATGAGTTTGGATTCAATAGAATTTCTTTTAAGAAATGGACATAAGGTATAAAATTCATTATCCTATTAGAGATAAAGAAAATTTTGATGAAAAAGTAATTATAGTCGTGTGTATAATTTATCGATTCGGTTCGCTTTTTTATTTTGTTTATTTTAGTAAAACCAAACCAAACTAGATAAATATGATCGATTTCTTAAAATGTAAAATCAACCATTATCAAATTCAAACAACTATCAATTTATTTAATTAATTTATTTTTAAATTTTTATTTGGATCAACTTTTAACTAAACCGTGATAACCGTTATCAATTATTAACGACTACAGCGGACCTTGGTGGCCTGAGAAAGCATATAACAATCAAGCTTTGCACGTTATTCTAGCTTGGTGACTCATCCACATCTAACAATCCTTGTGGGTTTTCATTCTTCTGTCACAATGTATATACATATTTTTTAAAAATCCTACATCTTTCATCAGAATTTTCCGTTTTAAGAAAGAATGGATCGAATGGGGCTAATATTAATTTTTGGAATGACCAGAAAACCACATAAACCAACCAATCCCCACTTACTTTTCCAGTGATAATTGAGATTTACATGGTCTGCCTTTTTTTTAAATAAAAAAAATAACGGGGCAACTCTCAACTAATGTTTTTAATCCTCATATTAATTCCCATTCTAGTCCAATAAACAGATTTCATCATCTCAACACTCACTAAAAATGGTAAGTTTTCTACCAAATCAATGTACTACTCGCTTCAATGCCCAAGTGCAATCCAACTTTGGTCATCACTAGGAATAAAATCACAAGCTATAGCTGCTTGCATCCTTCGCGATTACACTTTCGCAAATGGCCTTCAACTCATTTTCACTCATCCAACAAAGTCAAAAAGGTTATGTAATCCTCGGAAAATCGTCATATTTTTCTGTCTTTGGAACCTATGAATTACTCGTTATCATAAATATCTTCTGGAATTCAAATCAACGTGTTAAAGTATCATCGATTGTACTTTAACAAGCTGCGAAATTTCATTATTTTCACAAATCGATCCAATAATCTTAATTAGCTTCGCATTTGTCGTACATCTAAGATGAGAAACACCTTCATATAGTAGTTGATTAAGCTCTATACATATACGTCTCAGCTACTTATAATAGCACTTCTAATGGGATAGGTGGTATTTTTACGAAATATTTGAAAAACTGAATACTTGAATAAATATGCTCAATCTCACACGAAAACTCAATTTAAATGAAGCTTCATGCTTTGTTATATGATTTTACATATTGCAAATAGGATGAGTTTTCGTAGTTTACATATCAACATAGGTATCAAACAGTCAAATGTTTTCCGTGTTACCCTTTTTTGTAATGACTCACTTGTGAGTCTCCCTAGTCTAAGTAATCACACTGTTACAACTTGTATGATAATAATACTAGTCACTGCTCGATACTTTCATAGCACCTCACTTCTTATAAGATGCTTTTGCTATAATCTATATTGCATTAAAAGTGTTAAGGTCCTTAAAAATATTGATTGAATTTTCTGTTCTTCATTAAAAGCCATCACAATAGACAAATACGTAACTACAAATTACAATAATTAGATTTACAAATCTACTGATGGAATAAAAATAGATTGAAACAAATACGTAATTACAAATTATAGTAATTAATAAGGAAAAAAGATACAGAAAACTTGAACAAATCCAAGAGACATTAGACGAGATGCAATGGAGACTATATGTCGTAGTCACCTGACTTCTCTTTTCAAGAAAATCATCAAAATCTCTCCTTTGTAACCACAGAGTTATGTTAATTTTTCTTTGTAAAAATTGATCTTAAATAGGTGAAAGACAATTAATTGAATTGGAAAATTGTAACTTAAACTTTATGTAAGAATTTAAGAAGCATTGGATGGAAACAAGTGAATGAGGGAAAAATGTCTCTTTAAATGTCTAATTGTCTCCGGATTTTCACTATGTATATGCATTTAATAGATGAATATGGTCATGTATTAACATTTTGGTTAATTGAATTTAATGCATTAATTATTCAAGTAACTCTTAAAATTCTTTATATTTTCTATAGCAACACAGAGTATTATTGGGTTGGCTACGTTAAATTTTAAGGTCAACTTTTTGTATTATTTGATCTCAAAATCTCTCCTCTGTATTATAGGGATAAAGAAAATATAATTGCTAAATGTATCGGATTGTTATTAATATTATTATAAATGATTGAAAGTATGAAGTAATGAGCTATTAATTAGTGAGTAATGGAGGAGTAATTTATCTAGCTAAACCAATCAATTAATACATCATGTATATATTTTGTGGTTTCGTTCGTACATCATGGAAGAGTTACACTTAATAACCTTAATGACAATACATTATTACTTTTCTGAACTAAAAATTTTATTTTAATAAGATACTTAAATTTTGTGGAAGTCTTATTATTTCCTTAAACAATTTTGAATTAATATTTTTATATATTTTTCGGTCACCTGGCATAGAGAGTGTATGCATTCTGTTAAAGAGCATGAGAAATCGAAAAAAATTATTATAATTTTATTTTATAAGTTTTTAAAAAATATATATATATATATTATTATTATTCTCATTTTTCTTCTTTTTATTTACTCTTTTTCTTTTTCTTTCTTCTTTTTCTCTCCTTTTCTTCTTTTTCTTTTTCATTACTGCATTGGTGGTTGATTTCATCAACATCGATCCTTATTTTCTGATAAAAATAGTGAGGAGATAATAAAAAGTGAAAAAAAAATGGAGAAGCACGTATGAGCCATCATTTTTTCTGGCGTAAAAGTATTTTCCGGCGACAAAGAAATGACAAAATATTGATGGTTAACCATGGTGGCTTCAATTAATGGTGGAATAACTAAAGGGTCAAATTCTTTCAATCAATTTGGAGATGCAAAAAATAAATACCAATATATATAATTTCAAGAAGAGATATAATATAAAATGGAGAAGGAGATGTTCACTATTAGCCACCATTTTTTCAGGCGAAAAAGTATTTTCCGGCGACAAAGAAATGGCAAAATATTGATGGTTAACCATGGTGGCTTCAATTAATGGTGGAGTAACGAAAATGTCAAATTCTTTCAATCAATTTGGAGATGTAAAAAATAAAAATCAATACATATAATTTCAAGAAGAGATATAATATAAAATGGAGAAGGAGATGTTCACTATTAACCACCATTTTTTCCGGCGAAAAAGTATTTTCCAGCAACAAAGAAATGACAAAATATTGATGGTTAGCCATGGTGGCTTCAGTTACTGGTGGATTGATTAAAGGGTCAAATTCTTTCTATCAATTTCGAGATGAAAAAAATAAATACCCTACATACAATTTCAAGAAAAGATATAGCATAAAATGGGGGGGAGTGTGATGAAGAAGGTTAAGGAAAGGGAAGAAGACAGTGGGGGTGGGGTGGGGGTTGAAAAGTTTATTTTTAAAAAAATTTGTGGCATTTTGACACGTGGCCATCAGTCATTGGTGCGTGAAAAACACTTCTTTTTTTAAACTGGGATTGACCAAAAAAAGAATGTAATACTATTAGTTTAAAATTGTTCAAGGGAAAATTAGGACTCCCGCAAAATTAAAGTATCTTTTTCAAAATAAGGTACAAATTCAGGGAGGTGACTATGTATTATCTCTAACCTTAATCACATATATGAATATTTTTGTATTCATACCATGAATGTGCTATAATTATTATTAATTCCTTATATTATACTTTTGTATAATAATGTTAAAAAAATATTATTTGATTTAAGAATAAAATAATCATTTAATATGATAGATATTTTAATAATTTAATTTTTAACTTTATTGGTTCCACACATGTGTCCCATATCAATTAATACAGACCTTAAAATGATATAAATTATATTAGAACATGTAATACATGATAAATTAAAATTTCTAAAGGAAAGTAGAATATTTAGTAACTATGCCTAATCAATTGAATTTGTATAACTTATTTTATAGTTCTTCTAATATAACAAATACTTAGAGTTATATTTTTCTTATTGTTTGGTATTTTATAATAAATAATTATGTAGAGTTGTCAATATGGATCGACTCAGTCCATCCGTGCTAACTCATGCCAATTTTAATTAAATTGACAGGTCAGGTCGGGCTGACCCGTTCCATAAAATAATAAGGCCAACTAATCACTATGTGGAGTGCGGGCTGCACCGGGCCTACCGTTTTTTAAAAAGAATATATTTTTGGATTATAATGTAAATATGCTAAACATAACTATTTACAAAATAATATTACATGATGTTACTATTTATTAATTAAGTCTCAAGTATACCAATAAAATAATTCTAATAATAGCTATTAAGTTTAGCTTCAAGAAAATTTTTAGTTGTGTGACTTTAATCTGAAAACATTGTCAGTCTATGTAAACATCTTGAGTACAATCGTACAAGAAAACGATTTTGTTGGACATAAAGTTTCAATGAAACTAAATAACTTTTGACATGATAGCAGTAGAATCAAATGGAGATATTACAAGCGAACTAAATATTAATGAGTATCAATATAACTAGCTAGATAAAAATATTAACCTACTTCTATTTTTTACATCACGATAAAATACAAAATCAAATGATAATATTCTACCCATTAAAATAATAGTTTAGAGTCCTCTAGTTATTTTAAGTAATGTTTTTATTTGGCCCATGAATGGCTTAACCCACTTTACTAAGCCTCATAGGCTGGTGGGCTTATTCGGGTTGGGCTAAAAGCCTCGTTCTTAAATGAGGCTCCAAAAGTCACAATTCAACCCTATTAAATTACGGGTTGGGCTGGACTGGCCCATTGAGCCTAACCCGTATTGACAGCTCTATAGTTACATCTTAAAGTTTGTTTTGTCTTTAAGAAATAATAGTCTTATCCTTTTTACAATAGCATAGATATTAAGAAATTGTTGTCGAATGAAAGTAGTATATATTTTATAAAAATTGAATAAAAATTTGTTCAATGTATATATTATTTAAGATGACTAGTATGTCATTGTGAATTTCATGATGTATACCTGAAAAAAAAATATAATATTTATTTGTGACAAGTAATAATTTACTGACATCGAAAAATTTAATTGATATATATTAATCATAGTTGCACACGTATCCTTTGTCGAATTCAAGATTATGATTTCCTTCATAAAATCTTATATCGATATCACGTTTTCTTACAAACTCTATTATATATATGTGAAATAATAAAATAAGATAGAGTTACAAGCAACATATCTACGATGTACCTGACGATGAGAAGTGAAGAATGCACAATTACAAAGGACAATATAAAATGAAAAAAAATAAATAAGAATTGGTTAGCAAACTCAGGAAAAATATTCATACAGTAGAACAAAGCAAACCCGAGAAAGAAAACCACAATGAGTATTAAAGGTTAAAAAAATGATTATCGATCCACAATATATATAGAGAGATATAGAGAAACTAGCTATTCAAATTTATACTAGAAGAGAGAGGAAGAATCAATGAGTTCTTTTTGTTTTTATTGCATTGTTTAATTCAATTCAATGATTAGAAAATTGAAAATGATTTATGATACGATTTTGAAATAAGAAAAAGATGAAGAGACAAACTTTCAGGTCTGAAAAAATTATACTCCTATAAATAATTTATTATAAAGTATTTAATTATCTAATAATATTTATTATAATAATAATATTTATGCTATGCAATAAATTCATTATTGCTTTTAAATTAAACTAATAATTACATAGGGGATAAAATGATTTTCTTGGTATTTTATAATTTTTTAAATTTTTATAATTTACAAAAAAGAAACATTTTTATATATGAGCGATCTAAAAATGTCATTCTCTTATGTTCAATTTGTAAAAAAGCAAAAAATCTTATGTCCTGCGACTGTTGATAATTATAAAAGTACTTTTGAGATAGACTAACAATTTAAATAGTGGATTAAATTCTCTTATTTTTAGGTCCATAAATTTCAAATTTATTTAATTTTTTGTAAAATATAAATTTCAAGAGAAATAATTTTTAAATTTTTTATATCTTTTTTAGTTTTATAGTCTCTTTACAAGAAAATTTATTTTTATATATAAAAAATTATTTATTTTTACACATAAAAAATATATAAAAAATAATTTTCGTCTATACAAATTGTGGAAAAGGGCCAAATATATCCTCAACCTATAGAAAATGGCTCATAAATATCCTTCTTCCGCCTTTTGATATAAAAACACACTCAACCTTTATTTTTGGCTCAAGAATATCCCTCTCCTTCTACCTTTTGATCTAAAAATGCACTCAATCTTGAAAAATTGATATTTAAAGGTTTGAAATTTTATTTTTTTTACTTTTTATTTTAGGATTAATAAAACCGATATAATTTAAACATACAATCAAAATTTTAAAATCCAACAAAAAATTAAAAATTTTAAAAAATAAATTATAATGAATAAGATCACTTGATTAGATATTGAGAACTTTTCTATTTTTAAATTTTGACATTTTCTTTATTTTGATATTAAATACTTAACTAGAAATATCCTTTACCCTGAAAATTTTAATATTTAAAGATTTAATTTTTTTTTATTTCTTTTACTTTTTATTAAAAATTAATAAAATCGTTATAATCTTCACATAAAATCGAAAATATAAAATTCAAATGTTGTTTTGCATATTAAAATGTGAATATTTAATATATTAATAATTTGTTATTCAATCATGCATCGCTTATTTTGCGGCAAACATACCCAGTATTTATTAAATTTAATTAAATTAATATTTAAAATAAAAAAATAATTTCTTAATTCTAACCAATATGATTTAAAAAAGTACTCATTATAATATATTTTTTATTTTAATTTCTAATTTTTTTTATAATAAGAAAAAACAAGAGAAATCATTTCCTGCTCATCTCTCTCTGAAGTCTGAAGCAAAAGAAATAAAAAAAAAAAAAGACGATAAGAAGAAAAAGGAAAATTTTGAGACGTCACTGTGTTCACATTCCTTAGGTACAACTGCTTACAGCATGTGGTACAAAAATACTCAACTAGTGTCCAGCCGTAGACAATAAAACCTCTTCCTCCTATATAGTATTTTTTTTTTTTAATAATCATATTATATATATATACACACACACAAGAAAGTAGCCAAAGAGAGAGAAAAGCGCGCGTTTAGAGAGAGAGAGAGCTTGGTGTCTCTACCAGGTAAAAAAAAAGGACCTATAGATACAGAAATTTGTATCTCTACATGTCATCTCTATGTTGACTCTGTGTGTGTACTTATCCGCCATCCATGAAATCACCCTTCACTGTTTCTGTATATAGTACTATTCATCTTTCTTGTTCAAGTGTATTTATTTAAAGTTGGTGGTAATTCGAGCTGTTTTTGACTTTGAATTTTGAGGTATTGGTTGAACTTCTAGGGTTCGTGATCTGTTGATCATTTGTGGTTTTGGTTGTTGGATTATGTGCTTTACTATATGTGCTTCCTTGATTGAATTGCTGAAAGTTGATTGAAGTTGACTTTGCGATCTTCTGGGTTTACTTTGAATTATTTTGGGGGTTTGGGTTTTCTCTTCTTGTGAATTGTTTAGACTTTGCCATGGATATACGAGAACTTCATTACAGGTAGATTTTCCTCTTTTGTTAATTTACGAATAAAATTTTGATTTTTAGTTGCTTTTTGTAAATATTGTAGAAATATGAAGTATTCTTGTGCGGTATAAAATTGACAGCGATTTTCTTGACTACATGTGCAGTATACTGTTTTTTTTTTTTTAAAAAAAAAAATGGGTAGAAGTTTGATTTTTATTTTGAAATTCTAAAAACATAGGAAAGTGAGCCTTTGTTCGTGTGATCTTAATTAAAGATGGTTTATCTAGAGTATATGGGTGGTGCGGTGGTTTATAGGTTTCTTGATAGGTCTGAATTAGGTTAATCTGATGGAGAGTTAGGTTTCCATGAGCCGGGGAGGAAAAATCAGAAGAAAAAAAAAACTTCTTTCGACTGCTCTAATCTGAATTTACTGGGTTCTGATGAAAAAATCAGTCTTTATGGGATTAACTTCAAAGGTGGGCAGAAGTAGCATCTTATCTTTGTTTTTTCATGGGAAAAAAGCTTTCTTTATCTGTTAACTTCTTTTTAATGTTTAGGGAAATTAAACTTCTATTTTGGTAGATATTAATAAAGGACGAAGTTTGTGGAGTAAATAGTAATGTAGGAAGTGAAGAGTAAAAAAACGTGGCTAAAAGAATTATGTGAAACAAGTAATTATCCAGTTGAGGGATTATTGATTGATTGAGACAAAAGGATTCCCTCAAAACAACTTAGCTCCGGCAAGCCTATGCAGAAGAAGGTTTATGTATGTCTTGGTGGTGTGAATTGAATAATTTTTGTTGGCAGGTCTTTGATGAGTTAGTTTGGAACCGCCAAATGAAAGGAGTCGGCAAAAAAAGAAATTGGTCTTATCACCCATCTTTACAAAGAAAGCGTGATTTCACCACCTTTGTAATTCTTGTTAAGATTTGGTGGTTCAGCATTAGCAAATTGTGGTAAAAATTGTTTCCATGCTTGGATGAGGAG
Organism: Datura wrightii; assembly: GCA_035772735.1. NCBI lineage: Eukaryota > Viridiplantae > Streptophyta > Magnoliopsida > Solanales > Solanaceae > Datura > Datura wrightii. The sequence goes on along the minus strand of JASDFA010000008.1, from coordinate 114,199,153 downwards.
AATTATTCAGTGCAGAAAAGTATCTATAAAGATGTGCTTGATTTTTGCTTCAGCCAACATTAGAGTTTTGAGTGTGGTTTATGATAGCAGGAGTTCTCTCTGTTCCTTTATATCAAAGTGATTTTGGTTATTGGTTTCTCAGAGTTCATTTTGAGTATGATTTCTTTTGATTTTTTCACTGCATACAACATCGTGCTATATTCTACTTTTCTATATGCTAACCTTCAGACATAGCCATGAATTCTAAAATTTTTTCAATTTTCTTTGACAACAGTCTCTTGTGGCTGATACTCTCTGTATGAAGGGTTTTTGAATCCCTACTGATGCTTTCAGATCAAGATTGTGCTAGACATACCAAGTACGAATCAAATGCCATCACTAAAAATGAAGACAAAGCTAGCCACATCCAGTTCGAAAGAAAAAAATTGTCTCCACGTCTGTCCAAATTCAAGTGTCATATCCAAGAGTTCTCTCTCTCGAACCAGAAGTGTGCAGAATGCAGAAGAAGTTGCAGATCTGATTCACAATACTCATGATGGTAGGTTTGGTTCTGTCTTATGGCTTTCAAGAATAAAAATTCTTTTGTTGTTATTGTGATGGTGTGAGAATAATGCTTTTCTCCTCACCCACAAGTTTTACAATGGAAGTCTCTGCTCTAAGCTGACATTGCCATTTCTTCGTACTGCACATCCTGGTTCATTCATCAGTTGCTTTAATCCTTGCAGTTCCTATCTACTACAAAGTATATTCACACCAAGTCGAAAGAAATGGAGATCATGCTAATGATTTGGTAGATGAACTGCTTGAAAAGCAACAGCCACCTGTTACTGATTCTGCAAACCTTGATACAATGGTAAATACGTTCTGGAGTGTTAACTATTAGTTCCTGACATTTTAAGTTTTGTGTATTACTTTTTTATTTTTCTTTTTCAACTATTTGGAGTATAATGGGTAAGGATTCTTTCAAATATACACATATTGCTGTCATGCATCTTCAGCTTGCTATATAATAAATTTATGTAGTTTTAGTTTTCCCTGTGAATGGTCATAAATATGTTTCTCATAGAAATTATGGAGATGGAAATTCTTAGGACCAAAAAAAGAGGAACCAAAGAAAGGTCCGCAGTTAGGCTATCTGCTCTCTCCATATCTCTACTTTAGTGACTGTAAAGATAACAGTATGTGAAAGGACTGAGACACGAGCGTCAGGAAAAGTATGGCATATATTCGTCCCAAAAAATGACTTGCTTTGTTTAACGAGGGTCAAATTGAGTAATCTTCATGTTGGTATTTGACATGAACTAATCTGTTTACTCAAACAAAATATATATGTTAAGATAATGTTTTCTTGAACAGGTAATATTTTTTTTCTGAAATGGCAAGTGTCATAGATGTTAAAAATCAGTGTGCACAATTACATCCAAAAGTCAGCAAAAAAAGGAACAAAAGAAGAAAAAAAGAAATATCGTGGCTATCCATACAAAAGATTCAATGAACTGTAGCAGGGTCATACTATCATCTATCTGTTCCTATTTACACCAAAAAGATATCCACAAAATGCAATCTGACTTGATCGTCAAGATTGAGCTCTTCTATCCTTCAAAACATCTCTTCTTTCTCTCTTTCCAAGCACATCACCATATGGCTGCTGGTAATGTGTTCCATGCTGTCTTGATCTGCTTTGAAAGGCCTTTCCTGTTCAACATGACAGTAAATCTGATGTAGTACCCGGCATTACCCATTTGATGCCCAAAAAATTCAAGAAAAAACTGCCGCAGCTGTGTAGTGATAGTTCAATGTAGAAATAAATGGTCGACAGACTCTTCTCCTTCTTCACACATAAAGCACCTGTTAACTATTGGAATCCCCTTCTTTGTAGATTGTCTTGAGCTAAGCAAGCCTTCCCAGCCAACGACCATACAAAACATTTCTAGGTGGGGAAGTCAAATTAATCTTTGTTCATACATAGGCTTCTCTGGTACGAAATGGGCCACTTCAAATAGGTTCATTTCTCCCGCCCACTTTCATTGGTGCTTTAGAGTTCCAAACTTGTTTCCAGAAACCAAAATGTTGCTGATATGACTCCCTCATGAGCAAATTATAACATGTCTTTACAGTAAAGATGCCCTTGCTGTGTTCCTTTATAGGTAATATGTGTTAAGCAAGTATATAAGAACCTTTAAACATAAATTTCATAATTGAATAAAACTGATTTCGGGAAATTGTGGTAAGATCCCAATGCAAAAGCCGCTCTAATGAGAATCCCTATAAATAGAAATTCATACTCGCTGGGTACCAAACAATATGGTCAAATCTTCTGGTTAAAATATAATAATCTGTCTCAGAAGTAAATAATGCTTGTTCAATACCCAATACAAATAATTTAGCCTGAGATTTCAGTATTCAGTTGCCAAAGTGTTGGACACATGGATAGCCTTAGCCCTTACTTACCCATAAAATAAAGGTCATTGAGAGACTCCTTCAATCTTTAGATTACTATGTGGTTTCATGCTTTATCTTGTATGTTTCCCTTGATTATCCATTTTTTCTAGCTGCTTTTGTCGTGCTCAACCCATGCTGATCTTTTTCCTCAAGAAAAAGAATAAATGCACAAGTTGAGTACAACCAAAGCCGTCCCCAACTAGCTTGGGCATAATAGTTGTTGTTGAGTACAACAACTCATACATTATTACTTATTAACTCACATGATATAGGGCCGGTATGCACTAGGATATGTGCTCCCATCTCCTGACAGTTTTACATTTTAGTTTTCTATGCCATATTTGTGCCGGCATGCCAAAAGTAGACTATGATTTTTGATGTTTGTACTGTCCTATCATGTTTTGGAATCACTGCAGGAGTCTACAGTAGTAACCTGCAAATCAAGTTCAGAGACCATCTTTTCACCTAGTCTGGAGCCTGTTGGTGCGCACAGTGAGTCTGGTATACCAAGTGATGGAGGTACACCTCCAATTTTGTTGGATTCTTTTGTTGATTGTGAAATTCATAATCAGATTTTGTTTCTTCTCTTTGTCCTGAAAAAGATTTTTGGCAAACCAACAGCCCATCCTTAAATTTCCTTTATTACTCCTGATCTTTGAAAGGATGTTATCGAACAACCAAAAGCCCCTCGGGCCATAGATGATAAGAGCTGAGAAGCACAACTCTCTCTCTCTCTCTCTCCTAGTTCTTGCAAAAAAGATCATTCTTAGATAAACTTATCGTATTTTTGGTTGCTTACAGCAAGCAATGATTTTTATGTACCCCAATTGGAGACTGAAGATAGTGATAGCAGCAGAAGTTCGTGTGAACATCAGACGTGCAATGTTTCAGATTTTTACATCTCTGATATGATTGTTTCTTGTTTGGCCGTCGAGGGGGAAACCATCTATGATGACAGTTTGACCGACAGATTCTTGTCTGATTACAAGTGTGAAGAGCCAAATATCTTTACTAATGTTGATGAGGAATACTTGCTGCTGCCTTTTCTTGAAGACACTGCAGCAGCTAGTTATAGTCAAGAGTGCAGAACATCTGGAGAAATTGCCGTTCAGTCAGATGATTCGAGCTTATACATGGCTATTCACCAGCTCAGATCATCAGAACAATCTGATGCTTTCACATATTTAGAATCTGATCAAGCAGAATGCTTTGACCCACATATTTTCATAAGAAATTTGCCAGACATATTAGAGAGGCCAAATATTTTGCCAAAAGAATCACAAAGATGCAAATCGATCACCTTAGTACTTGACCTAGATGGTGAGATTCACTATTTGTATACTCCAATTTTACTAATCATTATAGTCTTGCTGCAATTTTTGGTTATACTGGAAATGATGCAATGTGTAGCTTGGGTTAAAAAAATAATCTTTGCTGTACGTGAATGCTAGTTGCTAAGATTCTTTTACAGCAGGAAGTACCCTAGTACGTTATTGTACATCACGTCTATTTTACAGAGTATGACATGGTTCCCACAAGATAATCTAATATCTTTCGTATTCATTTCATGTCTTCAGAGACGCTTGTTCATTCTACACTGGAGCACTGTGATGATGCAGACTTCACATTTCCAGTCTTCTTCAGCATGAAAGAACATGTGGTCTATGTGAAACAGAGGCCTCACCTCCAGACATTCTTGGAGAGAGTTGCTGAGATGTTCGAGATTGTAATTTTTACCGCTAGTCAGAGCATATATGCGAAGCAACTGTTGGATATTCTGGATCCAGATGGAAAGATTATTTCAAGGCGCGCATATCGTGAATCATGCATCTTCTCTGATGGAAGTTATACTAAGGATCTAACAGTATTAGGTGTTGATCTGGCAAAAGTTGTAATTGTAGATAATTCCCCACAGGTAATCTACTTGCATCTTGTATTTGATGATAAACCTATTATTATAAGCTTATCCTGTTATTGGGTATGCTTTAGTCATGTTAATACATGTGCTTTAGGTCCTATGCTTTCTAGGAGTCTTTTAGCCTTGTTAGATAATCTTATGCCACTAGAAATCTAGAAATTGTCTAGTACTTTTCATTTTCATTTTTATTTTGTATAATGTTGGCATGAGAAGAGTATAAATGTTAGAAACATGATCGTAGCCAAACCCTATTTTGGACTGAGGTGTAGTAGTAGTAGTTGTTGTTGTATATGTTTATCCTGTTGGTGAGACAGATGGACGCAAATCTCTATGACTTCTGGTGTTGGGTTGGTAGATGCCTCCCTCTATTTTTTTCAAAAATTAGGACATGGGTGGTTGGGGGTGTGGACTGGTGAGACTAAGTCACTAAAATTACTGTGCAATCTGTAAAATAGCTACAACACCTTTATCAGGCATTTCACTACACTGCTCTAGTTTTCTGTAGGCAGAATTCAAATTTTTTTGTTAAAAAAACAGTGTCTTGATGTTTGCAAGTTTTTTAAATTTTTTTTTATCAGTTAAAGTATTTCATTGATAATATCAAGGCCAACTTGGCCATATACAAGAAGTATATCAAAAAGGCGAAACCTACAAAATATGGTTCTCTCCAAAAGCCACCCAATCCTCTATATGAGTTTTTTTTTCAAGCTTGATGTGCTTAGTTGACAATTGGAGACTTAAGGGACATGCACAGAAACATAGCAATATGCAGAGTGCTTATCTGAGCATGAAGTAGGGCTATAGCTTTATGTAACTGAATATTAATTTCCCATCTTGATTTCAGGTTTTCAGATTGCAAGTGAATAATGGGATTCCTATTAAGAGTTGGTTTGATGACCCTTCAGACTCTGCACTAATTTCTTTACTTCCATTCCTAGAGACACTGGCTGATGCTGATGATGTCCGACCTATCATTGCTAAGAAATTTGGTAACAAGGAATAAGAGGCCTTTGTTTCTTCCTAGTAGTTCCTCTAACAATCCTCCTCTCTTCTCATTTAAACAGGATTATCCTTCATTTTACATGCTCATTGTTCTATCCTCATTGAGCCTTATATAATTGAGTGTGCAATAAGAATACTAGTCTTTTTCTCGTTGAGTCAGTTTTTTATGCGCATTCCTTTCTTGTTTCCATCCTGTTGACAACCTTCTTCAGTCCATTGCTTATCTAATTTGTTGTCCCATATAGTTGCAAGAGGTTCTCCTTGTGCAATGTACAGTTATATTTGCCTAGTTATTTACAAGCTTGTGTATATGAATTGATCTATTGTGAAATAAATTGTGATTTCATGTTTCATTATCATAGCATAAAGCTGTCCGTTGGATTAAATTACCTGTTTATTGTATAGCTTTTGCACAATCTCATGTACTTGCCAATTTTGCAAAAACATAAGCTTCAGATCAAATGCTAATTTGTCAAAAACATCAGGTTGCCGGTAGAAATAGGTTCAGAAGCTATTTGGATCATCATTAGATGATGCTTTAAAGACCACCAGCTTTTCAAAGTCAAAAAGGATAGCATGAACATGCAAGTACTCGCTTTTTTCTTCAAGTAGACTTGTACAGATTATATGTGCTAAACATAGTCGAAAATCCATCAATCTCGTCTCAAAGCCCAAGTATAAAACCTTAGGTCTGGAGGTTACTACCTAATCATTTTGCCTATTGATGAAATAGTCCACTTGTAAGATTGTCTGCCTACTATTTATCAGGAAAAGAGAACAGTTGTCTGAAGTTATTATAGTCATTAAGTTAAGAAATTGATCAGTTAAAATGCTAGAGTCTGTCTACATTTCACCCAGAGAATTGATTGCTTCGGAGTTGAAAAAAATAATGGTAACCACCAGTTATTTACCACGGGGAGACCAACTTTAGCAATTCATACTACTTAAGGACTAATTAGAACTGTATCGCCAGAATGCTTTTGAACATTGGTAGATTGCCTTTCTGGGTCAATGATACCTGAACAGCATTAGAGTGACGGCTAGCTGTAAATTGTACCAAAGTAGAGACTACATATATGTGCAAGGGTCATTTAATTTCCATTTTCTAACAGGTTAATTTCTTTACCTCTACTTCAACTCTTTCTCTGTAACTTCTTGCATGGTGTAGTAACGTCAGTCTTTGACTGGAAAATCCCTCTGCTTCTAAAGGATCCCAAACAAAAAAAAAAAAAAGAAAAAGGAAAAGAAAGCTCAAGATGATGCCTTATCTAAAAAGAAAATGCCAGAGGATAAAAAGTAAACATAACTCTGAGCAACATAATGTTCTTCTTGGTATACTGAAATTGAAAGCTAAAAATATTCTGTTCGAGTTTACTTTACCATCAATTTTATTGAACTCTCTCATTTTCCATGGTTGGTTAACAGTTTCTTGTGATTTGAACATCATGCTGTTGCTTAGTTTGGATTTCATGTTGGTGAGTCTAGTAAGTTATGCTTCTGCATTTATTTTACTTAACGTCTCAAAAAAATTAAAGAATAATGCTTTTCAAGGATCTTCAGTTATTGCTAGTTTCAAAAAAATAAGTTCATGCAATCGTTTTCATACTTGATATGATGAATACCTAGAATATACTAGGGAGGTTTTTCTTTGGGTGGATTTTTTGGTGAGGTGATGTCTGGCCTGTCCACAATTCAAGTTTGTTCAGATAATTTTGAAGAATAGTTAGGTTGGCATTACTGCAACAGCTTATAAGTTGTAATTGTGTAAATCTGCTAGTATAGTTGATGAATCATTGCTACTGGACATAGACTATCATTCTTTTGGATTATCCCAAGAATGAATGGTCATCAAGATAGCTGAGATAAAGCACTAGATCATTAATGATTAGCCTTTTGCAAAAATTGGAGGTCTCTCTAGATTTAGTTCATTAAACTTCAATGAGGATGGTGCTTTCTGCCTGATTAGTGGCTCAATCTGTGTAAGTGTATATGGTAGTTTTGGGTGGATGGAACATCGTGCAAAAGGATTGCACTATGACTAGGAGGTACGCGTAGTTTATGACTTCATGCATGACCAGATATCATGATTAGTCTATAGTCTTCCCCTGGGATGAGTCGTATGACAAGCTTGTGATAGTTTTTTGAAAATGGTAGCTTTTCATCAATAACAATAAAACCAAATAAAAGACTGAGAAAAACTACACAGACTATATGCAATCCCTCTTGAACTAAACAAGAATTTACAGGGATGCTATGAGTTCAAGTACGGAAACACTATCATTTAGAGGATGTCTTTACTCCAAAACAGAAAGAGTAATCTACAATTTAATTTAATTCTCTGTGTGGAGTTCTTTGTATTCTCAAAACACCTTGAGTTTCTCTCCTTTCAAATTGTCCACCAAATGCATGCTGGAATGAGCTGCCACCATTTGTTCTGTTTGACACCTCCAGTTACTCCATTCCAACAGCTCAATAGCTCAACAGTCTTCTCTGGCATACTCCAGCTCATTCCAATCATGTTCAAGAACATATGCCATAACCGGGCTATAACAACAGAATGTAGGAACAGATGAGAGTTATCTTCAGCTTTCTTTTCACACAAAAAACATCTGGAAGGCAACTGGTGTCCTCTCCTCATATGAAAAGCTTGTTATATTAACCATGACTGAACTCTTTAGGAGCGGAATATGAATTAGCCTCGTGAAAGCATGTTGGATGATGGAGTGCATCATTGTAGGTCAGAGTGTAGTTCCCGAGTGTTTGTTTGTTAGGTATATAATTGCAGGATGTTCCTTGGTATACCTGCTTTTCCATCCTTTCAATATTCTCATCCATTCGGTTCATTACATTTTTGACTTGCTTTTCGATCAAAATGATGTCATAACCACAAAGAAAAACCTCTTTCAATATGGTCTCGTCTCCCGGTATAGTAGTCAATCAGGTGTAGGATGTTCTTTATTTGCAACGCATGTGCTATTACATATGCATCATAAAAGGCCTCTTGAAGTGCTTAATTTCAGAGCGGATGGTAGAAGAAAGATATTAACTGTTGGGAACCAAAATAAGATTAAGCCTGAAAGCATGGTTATCACAATATGAATGATCTATTGAATAATGTTAACGGATCAGCTCTTACCTTAATCATTGAGAATCTCTCTTAGTGAGTCATCTATCGATCTTTGGACACAAGTGGAACGTCTTATATATTACTGGTGTAGTGGCATTAAGCAATTGACTTTATATTTGAGGCAACTTCTCCTGAGTCATGCTTGAAGGAACCAATTTAATCCGGTTGAAGTCTTGAAGATGATATTAATTACGCCTTTAGATTAGTCGTTGTCGGTTATATAAGTCATCTACCAGTCCACTCTACCCAGGCCTACTTCAAGACCCGAAGACAGTATTTAGAGTATTCCTTATAAGCCGTCAATCTACACAATACTTGATTCTTCATTCGGGTTGAGGACTGGCTATGTTTTGCGAAAGCCACGTACATGGGTTGACAATGATAATATGTAGTTTTCCCTTTGGTTGAGTCCATGTGTTAATTTCCTTTGAACATGATGCTTAATATTGACACGAGGGTACCATTTACGGTATTGAATAGTTTAGGCAAGTTCTGCAAGAATAGGTGTTTCTAGGTGGTGACAAGGTGGTTATGGCAGCTGCACACGCTTTAGATGTTGACGTCTCTGGTGATGCCGAGGTTGGGATTAGTCTTTCAATTGGATGTTTCCCGATCGAACCATCTGTGCAGATACTGAGAAGTTTGCATGATTTGGGTAGCTCATGGTCTAGCTTACTATAATATTTTGTCATTGATATCTGTGCTTGTAAAATTTCATTACCCTTTCCAATCTGAATCTGTTATCTGCAGGTCATATGGAGATAACTAATGTTTTGGCCACCAAGTGGACTAATCTTAGGTATGCAGTATTGATTTGTTTGATATTTTCTCAGGGTCATTACGAGAAAAACTAATTACCTTTTCTTTTGTTTTGTTTTGAGAAAAACTAACCTACTGCTGACAATATCAGGTTTTCATTTCCAAAATCAGGTTGTTTCCTCTTTTTTTGTTTTTTTTCCTTCATTATTGAAGTGTCAGGATGAACTCAAAACTGTGTAAGATATTTTCATAGGCCAAGGTTTATAACTAGAGATGTTATATCTTTTCCCTTTTTGTATAGTATGTCCCTGCAGTATAGCTCACCTATCATTGTCCTTTATTTTTTGTTTGTCATGTCTTTGGTGCTCTTTTAACTTCGTGGCATGAAGAGTATTTTTCATCTGAGGAAACTGTAAGAGTGCCTTTTCTTTCTTCTTCGTTTGTTTTAAACGAGAGAAGTGTATGAACAAAATTATCCTTTTCATCCTTCATATGTCGAGAGGATTATTGAGTTTGTCATCATCACCTGTGTATGCGTTGAATTGGGACTGCTTGCTTATTAACTGTTAACTTGATTTTGATGTAATAGTCAGGTTGGTTACTTCCTCTGCTAACTTGTGATGATTGTCCATATTTTGTGTGCTCGACACGTACCAAACAAGGTGCACTCGACTAAGTATCACTTAAATACACCGCGAGCTTTTCCCAAGAAGAAAGTAACCACCTTTCAACATCTTGGACTCTTCTAGTATAGGATCTAGTTATCTGGGTGGAACTCTGCTGGCTGATGGTCTCTCTGTGTATAATGACATTTCTTCCGATTATAATTCTCATCTCATATTAGTTTGTTTATACTTGTTGACATCTAGGGAACTAATTTTGGTTAATGATTAACCATTTAATTTGTCATATGCTGTTTTTAAGGATATTCTGTTCGACATAGCCTCAGAGTATTTAGAAAAGTTGATAAAATGGCACAATATTCTAATTGAGTTTATTCAGGCGTAGTATAGTTGCTGCTATTGCACATTAGGCTTCTTGGGTAACGATTTTGGTACATGACGGTGTGGAATGTGGATTGCGACTAGCGTTCTTATAGTTTCTTGGGCAATACTTGAAGAAAATAACGACCACAGTCAATTGTGTTTATGCTCCGCCGTTTTGTAATAAGAAGGCGAATGTTGATATTTGTGTAAGAAAGTAACATCGATGGGTTAATTTGGTCTTGAATTGCCATGGAAGCAAAAATTATGGCGTGTTAATGGGAAAGGCAAAATATGAACAGAAAAAAAGAAAGAGAGATACTATGTTTTCGTTTGTTCTGTAAGGAAAAACACTTCTCTCATTTGTATGTAGAACATTTTAAATTCAATTCTCGTAGATGCATGTCATGTATTAAGGTTTTTTTCTTCCCAGTCTAAATTTGAATTATAAAACTCAACTGATTGAATCAAATATGTAAGCAAGTCTTAATTCTACTGCGATACTCTTTCATCAGTTAAAACGCACATAAATAAACCAATAGAAGTGCCACACAAAGGAATGGCTTAAGAACTTTTATACCTCATTAACCCTTTGTTTTGACGGTGGTTACCCATGGTATAGTATGGTATGATTATTAAGAGTATCATTTTTGTTTTGATTGTTATTTAAAATATATGATATGGTATGGTTTTATTCCATGGTTAGGTCATCATGAAAAGTCTCACTTTATTAAACCACCAATTTGGTGTAACCCATTGTTTCCTAATTTTTCTTTCCAATTATGTCATTACTTAATATTACATATTTTTATTTTACCCTTTATCCTATATTATTTAACTCCACCCAAAAATCCTACCCTATATAGTTTTCTGGATTCAATTCTCTTTCGTGTTCAATCTTCTTTTTTTCTAGGTTTGATTTATTAAAAATCTTACAAGTCTGCTTGCTTCTTTGTTGAAATTCATGTTCACTTTATTGACTTGCTTTTTTATTAATTTTGTTAGAATTTGCATGAATTTAACAACTAATATATTTACAAGACATAATTTATAAAATTAGCAGGAAAAAATTGTTTTAAATTATTTTATTAGGAATTATTGATGAATTTAATATATAAAATAATTCAGAGCATTTTAGTAAACTTATCAATTATGATACGATCAAAACAAATAATAAAAATGTTAATAAACAGAAGCAAACGATATAATCTATTCAAACATTGTATTTACATTACATTATAGTATAATATCATATAATACCATACATTATGAAATTATGGGTAACTACAATCCAAACAAACTGTAAAGGGTTTCCAATCCATTCCGTTTATCAAGCACTTGCTATGTTGATTTAGAATACCAGGGCTGTCTAATAAGTAAATAACATTAAATTCAGTAATATCATGTTGCAATAATATCTTATTTCACAGTTTTGCTGTCTGCATTATCAGTTTCAAACGAAGCCAACGTTTGAACACTAAAGTAGGAGTTTTAATCCCTTATAGTTTCAAGGGGCCTTTATACACTTCACATCATATATGCTTAAAAATCGAGATCCTGCGGCAGCTCTTTCGGTCATTAGTGCATGTTCGAATGAATTTCTTACTTATTTTTTTGTAATCGTTGTATAAGTAAAAAGAAATTTTCTAAAAACATTTGTATATCCTTTAAATTAATACTATGGAAGGTGAGATGGGGAACTACGGGGTAAGGAGTGAAGATGAGGTATGTGAAAGATGGAAAGCGTAGGTTGCTTTTTACGCCTATTTAGCTAGTGGAGCATTGATCATAGCCAAAATTCATCGAAGGGATAAAACAAAAATATAATCAATGTGATATACCGCCTGTGAAATTTATTTTCCCAAACAAAATATTTTTAAAAATTTTTGAACAACCAAACATGAAATTGAAATTTTTTTTTGACAAAATTATTTTCCTCCGTACCGAGCACAGGCACAGTATGCAAAGATGACACTAATAATATAGATAAAAAATCAGGCACAGGACCTCTCCACTAAAATATCACTAATATACAATAACTATGTTTTAATCTCAAGTTAAAATCAACTATATAAGCATTCATTGTCTAATATTTATGTGTTGATAGAGACAGTAATATGCCCATGCAGGCAACTCATCTTAAGCCAAAATCATTTGAGATTATAAGCTAATACTGATTTTGACTCATAAATTAGTACAGGGGCAACCAGCCTAAACACAAGTTCGATAAATAAGGTTTATGACTTATGATCCACTCATATATTCAATTTACTCGAGTCTAACAAACCCATATTGACTCGAACATTTTGATCAAATTATCATGTTAATTAGCTGAACCCACTTTAACCTGTCCAAACTTAATCCAGCCTCATTAAACACCTATAATATTAGACAAGTGAGAGGGGCAAGTCTAGACCATTGAGCAGATACGTTTGAGGTCCTAGAACAAAACCTAAAAATACATGATAGACACAAAGAAGTAACAACCTCTTCTGTTTTATATGTGACTTTCATTTGTGAATACTTTGACATTCAAGTGATATTTACAAATACCAACAGAATTCTTCAGCAAGAGTAACTAGGGCCTGAGCATACTCCAGTTTTACTGATCTCGTGAAGAGATTGTCCTTGAAAGTGAAGAAGCCTCTGATGCCAATGTACCTGTACTATGTGAAGGTGAGATTCCATGAGCGGGCAGCCGCCTATAAGGGGATACAGAATATCTAGATTTTTATGCCGAATGGGGTTGCCTTGCAGTTTGTGGTGATTCTGATTCAGGAGCCGGAGTTCCTGAAGAACGTTGCTCCACAACCTGTTGACCCTGTGCATCATAACATGTCAATCTCTAGTGCCAGATGACGGTGTCAAAATCACATGCACATAAGTTTATTATACCTATACTGACAGAGACTGGTATTAACTCATTATCTGTTTAAGTCAACCATTAAAGAATGTAACAAGTTGGAATTGTACACATCCAGTAATCCCTTAGCACTCAGAAGACACTGAGAGAAATCAATGATTGCAGCAGACTGTTCGTTCAATATTTAGCCACTCACCTCTTCACTCTCTTCCTTTGTCTATCTTCGAGATGGTGTTCAAATCCTTTTTTTGGGTGACAAGGAAATTTTATCTACTGTATTGCCAGGCAGGTGCAAAGATGCACAAAATGGACGATGCTCCTTTGCCCGCATAAGGAGTCCAAAGAGCCCATCAGACTATTCATATCATTTACATTATTCATCCTATACCACTAAGCTGAAAGTATGAACACCCATACTTTGTACTGTGTCAGACTCCAATTGACAGACATGAGAACATCTACAACTACATGGTTCAACACATTCCAAATTATGCATGCGGGAACAGTTCTACAAAAAGTTCTCAGTGCCTTGTTAATCTTTTGCCCTCGCAAGCTTTCAAAAATATTCCTTCAGTGATGGCCTAACCATCTTCATCCCAAATAAATTCAAGAATAGGCACTATATCTGTTAGCTGAGGTTAGAATGCAAGAACAATTGCACTAGGGTTTCACAAGCATTGATCGTAAAAACACCTGGACCGGACTCCACCATTGTAATATATATGTATATTGGTATATCCATCCCTTCCCCTTGAAGATTGTCATGATTTTTTTTTTTAAACTTCTTTAATTTTTTGACAAGTATAATGAGACGTGTCATATGTAATCCACACAAAACAGGCAACTCCTGTGGGGAGCTTTGGTTTTCCATGTCCACTGTTTTCTCCTTCAGCAGCACTGTTTAGCACATCATAGCAGGATTTTACAGTACTGTCCTTTCCCTGTCTTCCAAATAACAGTCTGCTTCTGATGTTAAGAGACAGTGCAACTGTACCATTGCCCCGTCTCCTAGTATTCTGAAGCAAGTATTCCAGAAATGTCCACTCCAACAATCTGCCACCCAAGACATTTGCTTGCTGCCAGATTGTACAGGTCAACAAAGCTAGCTCCAGAGGAACTTGTTCCAGCCATCTTTCAGGTGAAAACCTCATCTTTTTCCACCCCCGACCTTCAGGCTTACCAAGTCCTGAAAACAATCGGTCTCCAGATAAGTTTCCATACAGCTACTCCATGTAAATAATAACTGATTTAGTGCACCATTCATCATGCATATGATACATGTCTTTATGGTCCTCGTCCACAGTTTTTCCTGCTGTTTCCATAACCATTTACCGAAGGGGCTTTTATTTGTACTCTCTGGTTCTTAAATGCCAATCCTCCTTTCTTCTTTACTCAGAGAAGAGCTTTCATTCACCAGAGGTATAATTCTTTTTACTGCATCACCATTCCAAAGAACTCTCTCCTTACATATCCAGTTGTTTCTCCACCTTGCTTGCATAGGATAATGATATATTAGATTAGACATACTGTCCATAACACTGTTGCACAGTGGTAATCCACCTCTCATAGATGACATTATTCCTTCCAAGACTTTTTTTGCCACCTTATTTACCATGTGCTTTGTATTTTCATGCTTCACCCGCAAAGACATTTCTAGGTGTTGTAGACAGATCCTCTATACCTCACCCTAAAGGTCTAACTAAAGTGTGGCTGTTATCACCCCAATTTACTATGAATATGAAGATTCTCCTTATGTTTATATGTAAGCCAGAAACTGCTTCAAAAGTCATAAGCACAAACCGGCAACACAACAAACAATTGCTGTTCCTCAAAATTGCATAATATCAGTCTATTATCTGCATAGAGAATATCAGAAACCATTACTGCATCCAACTCTCCTTCATCCACCTTAAATCCGTTTATCCGTCCTTTCTTGATCTTACCCAAAGCCTTTATCACAATAAGGTAAAGAAGAGGGAGAGAGTAACTTCTTGATGCAGGGGAACAAACGACCAGGATCTCAATTTGAAGTACAGAGAACCTCATATTTGAGACGCAGAATATTGAATATTCAATTTATACATTTGTCCTATCAGGAACTTCAATAGAGAAGTCAAGTTTAAATAGATTCACATGATCTATTGAGAAGTAATGATCATATAATCAATTTTTCGAAACTGATTGACATGGCATATTAGAACTTGTAGTCACATATCTAAATCCAGTTTAACCATAACACTTCTCAGTGGTAGACTGTATACTTGGGCTAGGGGAGGAACACAAGATTCCACTTCCAGAATAAAAAGATTCTTTACATTCCTAAATGGGGTGAAGAATTCAGAAACACTAAGCAGACAATCCTTCCTAAGGTCATTTCAGATCATTGGCCTCTATCCTTGAGATGTGAAAACTGGGGCAATTCAAAAGCACACTTCAAGTTCAAAAGCTAGTGGTTAAGAGGTGATGGTTTCAAAGATCAGGTTAAAATTTGGTGGGATTCTTTTGAAGCTGGATAGGCCAGACTACATCCTAGCAAGCAAGCTAAAAGCCCTGAAATTTAAGCTTAAAGAAGGGAACTTGACTACTCATGGAAACCTAAGATTGAAGACCATCAACATTCTCAATCAAATCACGGAGTTGGATACTGTACAACAAAAGAGGAGCTTGGGAAGAGACGAAATGATCCTAAAAGCCCAATTGACCACTGAGCTTGAAGCATTGGCAATAAATGAAGAGATCCACTGGAGACAAAGGCCCAGGATCTAATGGCTGAAACATGGGAAGAGGAACACAGTTTTTTCAAAGAACAACAAACCACCAAAGGAATAATAACATTGACCAACTAGTAATTGAAGAGGCAGCAATAGAGGAGCCCAGAGTAATCAAGGATGAAATAATCAAATTTAACAAGCAACTTTATTCAGAAACTGAAAGATGGAGATCAGAGTTTAATCAAATTGAGGGCTATGAAATCACTGATCAGGAAAGGGATTGGCTATAGAGACCCTTTGAGGGACATGAGGTCCATGAGAGTATAAAGATGTGTACTGTTGACAAAGCAACAGGACCAGATGGATTCACTATGGAATTCTACACCCACTGCTGGGAGGTTGTCAAAGTAGACATTATGTTGGCAATTAAAAATTTTCACGCCAAGAGTTTTTTGAGAAAAGTTTTAATGCCACTTACATAGTTTTGATACCTAAGAGAAATGATGCTAAGGAGTTGAGGGATTACAAGACAATCAGTTTTTTCTCTTTTGGAATCTGGTAACTTTGTATATATCATAACTGAAAACACCATAATACATATGTTGCACTACCTTTCTATTTACAATCACTAGTCCAAAAACCTATGATATCTATAATGAATCTAGAACATCAATAATAGATACAGGATCATTAGTCCATATCTGATTACACCAAAAACAAAGAGTTAAAATGTAGTTCAACTTAATCTGCTGCATGTCATTCTCTATACTTTCAAAACACCTAGAATTCCTCTCTTTCCAAATAGTCCACAAAATGTTAGCTGGGATGATTCTCCACCTATCTCTGCTCTTGGACTGACTTCCAGCTTCTTCCCAGTTGTGTAGAGCCTGTGTTATCTTTCCAGGCATGGACCATGAGATTCCTTTAAGGTTTAAGAACAGTTTCCATAATTGCCCAGTTATCCTATAGTGTAGGAAAGATGGTTAACAGTTTCTGCTCTTCCCCCACAAAAGAAACATCTTGAGCATAATGTAATTCCCCTCTTAATCAAATTGTCTTGTGTGAGCACTGCCTCTTTTGCTAGTAACCATACAAAGCATGCCACTTTGTGAGGAATTTTCAGCTTCCATATGTTCTTCCATGGCCAATTATGCTGTTGTTGATTCATCTGGTTCATTCTCCTGTATGCTTTCTTACCTTGAAATCTCCCAAAAACTTGTAACATAGATACGATGGTAAGGGTTTCAATTCTAGCTTTAGAGGCTCCTCAATGGAAGTTTTAGTTGGATGAGCGGATCGATTCTCAAGATAGAGTGACAACTACCTAGGCCCTTTCTAACTGTTTTTCCACCACAACCTATCTTCTCCCTCTCGCCTTTCACGTTGCTGATTGAAAGTGCTAAAGAAATCTGCCACTCTTTGCACCTCCCAGTCATTTACTTGCCTTCTAAATATGAAATTCCAACCCTCCTGTGTTCTCACTTCTTCTATAGTTCCATCTTGTTGTTCCAGTAAGGTCTTTATATCTGGGTGCAGTGACTCCAAGATGCCTGCCTCATGCCATTCATCTTTCCAAAATCTGGTTTTTCCCCATTCAACACTTTGGTCTTGGTATAACTTGTGAGTTCATTCCATAACATTCTGATTGATCTCCAGAGATTCACACCATAGGGTGCAGTAATGTCTTTGGTCATCCATTTATCTTCCTCTTCATACTTTGCTTGAATCACTTGACCCCATAGGTGTTGTTTGTCATTGGCATATTTCCATAACCACTTCATTCTGAGAGCCTTGCTTGGATTTTCAGGTTTTTTATCCCCATCCCCTCATTCTGTTTGTCCACTAACACTGCCTTCCATTTAACCAGTGAGTAACCTTTCCTTCCTTTATTTCCTTGCCATAAAAATTGCCTTCTGATCTTGTCCAGTCTATTGCTTACCTCTGCTGGGATAGGAAACAAAGACACCATATAACAGGGTAGGGCATCCAGTATTGAATTTATCAGAGTTAATCTGCCTCCTAATGATAGGTATTGTCTCTTCCAAGTGGATAGTTTCTTCTCACACTTCTCGATCACATTGTTCCAGATGTCACTTGATTTTGACTTAGCACCTAATCGCATCCCGAGATATGTAATAGGAAGAGCACCTACCTCCCCTCCCAAAATATTTGTCAATATCTCCATATTAGACACTTCATTGATAGGATACAAGTAGCTTTTCCTCCAATTGATGTGTAGTCCGGACGTCCCTTCAAATATTACCAAAATAATTCTCAAATACTTGAGATGTTCTTCTTCTGCCGCACAGAATATAAGTGTGTCATCTGCATATTGCAGATGTGTAACTTCTAGACTTTCCCTCCCTTCTCTGGCTACATCAAAACCTTGCATCCATCCATTTAAGTTTGCTATCTTGATCATGTTGTTGAGTCCTTCCATTTCTAATAGGAAGAGAAAAGGTGATAAAGGATCGCCCTGTCTGAGGCCTCTTTGAGCTTTGAAGAACCCTACTGGTGTCCCATTGATCAAAACTGAGTAACTCACTGATGAAATGCAGTGTTGAATCCAGTGTATCCACTTCTGTCCAAAGCCAATCCTCTCCAAAATTATTAGCAGATGACTCCAATTGACATGGTCATAGGCTTTCTCTATGTCTAGTTTGCAAAGTATACCTGGCTTTTTTTGTTTCAACCTTGCCACCACTACCTCATTGGCTACAAGAACTGCATCCATGATTTGCCTTCCTTGAATGAATGTCATTTCTTGTGAGTCAACCAGCTTTGCCATGACCCCTTTTAATCTCTCTGTTAGAACTTTGGAGAAGATTTTGTAAATGCTGCCTATTAGACTTATTGGCCTGAAGTCTCTTAGTTCATTAGCACCCTTCTTCTTTGGTATGAGAGCTATAAAAGTGGTATTGAAACTCCTCTCAAACTTTTCTGTCATAAAGAAATTCTGAAATGTGTTCATGATGTCTTGTTTGATAATATCCCAAAATTTGATGAAAAAATCCATGGTAAAACCATCTGGCCCAAGGGCTTTGTCCACTGCACATAGCTTCAGGCCTCTCAATACCTCTTCTTCCTCAAAGTTTCTTTGTAACATCTCTTGTTCCTCCCTTGAGATAACTGGACAGTTTGGAAAATTGCAGGCAGGTCTCCAGTGCATTTCTTCTGAGAATAACTTTTTATAGAATTCAACTGTTGCCTCTTTTTTAATTCTGTCTTTGTCCTAAGTAATCTCCCCTTTTACCTTCAGCTGATCCAGGCTATTATATCTCTTATGTGCATTTACTACCTTATGAAAGAATTTTGTGTTTCTATCTCCCTCTTTCAGCCACAATACCCTTGATCTTTGTCTCCAGGCAATTTCTTCTCTTAGTATGCTCCTCGTATTGTAACAACAATGCTCCCTTGTTAGAAATCTCCTCTTCTGTCAGTACTCTCTCTGCCAAGGTTGCATCTAGAGCTGCCAGTTTTTCCAGTAGCACTTTCTTTTGTGTAGCTAGGTTCCCTTGTTCACCTCTGCTCCATTCCTTTAGCTTGCCTTTGAGGACTTCCATTTTACATGCTACTATGTAGTCTGCTCTCCCAGTAAACCGAAAGCTGTTTCACCATTCTCTGATTCTATCAATGAAGCCCTTAGTGTTCAACCACCAATTCTCGAATTTGAAATAACTTTCGTTTCTGTTCCAGTCTCCCCCTTGGATTGCAATTGGGGTATGGTCAGAGGTTATTCTTTGAAGAGGGATTAATTTTAGATTGTTGAAACTTCCATCCCATTCTTCTGATATCAAAATTCTGTCTAATCTCGAGGCTGCTACATTTTTGTCACCTTTGAACCACGTGTAAGTTGCATTTTCCATCTGTAGGTCTATTAAGCTCAACTCTTCAATGAAGTCTAAGAATTCCCTCATGCCTCTTGTTCTTCTATTAGAGTGCCTCTTTTCTGAAATGAATCTGCAGACATTTAAGTCTCAACACACAACCCATGGACCTTCTATTAGACCTCTGACATCACTAACTTCCCCCCACACTAATCACCTTTATCTGTAGCAATTTGGAGCATAAACCACGGTTATGTGACACTGGAAATTCTGCAGCAGTGCCTCAAATTTGAATGTTAAGAGTGTAGGAACCCACTTCCAGTACCTCTCCTTTCCATACTCTGCTATCCCACATCATTATGATCCCTCCTCTAGTCCCACTGGCCTCCAAACTTGCATATTTCACCCATTTATTCCCCCATAATTCTTTCACTACCACAGAGATATCCCCTTCTAATTTGGTTTCTTGGAAGTAGTAGATATCTGCCTTCTATCCCACTATCTTGCTTTTTACTAGTTTCCTTTTCTCTCTGTAGTTCAGTCCCCTTATGTTCCATGAAATTAGTTTGCACCGCATCTTAAATTGTGCTGGCTGTTTCTCCCCTTTCCTCTCTCTCCCCCGTTTTTAAATTTGACATCAAATGCAACCAAGCTTTTAAGTTCTTGTGCCCCTCTAAATCGCGCCTTCTTGTATGTGACTTCAGACTCTGTTCTTCTGGCAATTCTACAGCTGTTACTTGTAATAACAATTCCAAAGCTTCTTGTTCATGTCCCTGAAAATCTGCCCCCAATAATTTGCCTATTTTCAACATATTTTATTGTACCCAAGATGAAGTTTCTATCTCTTTATCTTGGATAGTTAACTGTGATTGTATTAGCAGAGGTTCAGCTTCTTCTATCTCCCAACTCTCTATTGCAGTTTCTGAGTTCTAAGCTATCAGCTTGTTATTTCCTGTGCCTTCTCCTTCTTCCTCTACCCCTCTTCTGGCTCTGTCTGCAATCTCTATTTGATTGAGCCCTGTGCTGCGTGCTTCTCCTTCAATTGAGTTTATTAGTGCCGCTGTATATGTCGATTTTTCTCCAGAGCTTTGCATGGTTCCCTGTTGGCTACTATAATTGTTGATAGCACCGCTTATACTGTATGTGTCTTTTGTAGCTTGGGCCTTATCTTTCCCCCCTTGAGTATTGTTATAAATTACTTGGGCTGCATAATCTGGCCAAATAACCCTTAAATCAGATTGCTCTCCCAATGACTTCTTAGCCCATTCTCCTTTTTTATTCTCATTAAAACCCAACTTGTGCTTCTCACGTGCCCTTCCTAAGCCAGTTGTAGTCGCTGACTTCTCTGTACCTTCCACGTGCTCATTGACTGCTATATCCCTTAACAAAAGGGATTTTTGTACTTGCGCGCAGTGAATCCCTTGATTTGTCCACCGAGTAAAAGGTAGAGTTGGATTAGGACCTGCATCTTTTTCTCCAACCAT
This sequence comes from Datura wrightii, assembly GCA_035772735.1. Classification (NCBI taxonomy): domain Eukaryota; kingdom Viridiplantae; phylum Streptophyta; class Magnoliopsida; order Solanales; family Solanaceae; genus Datura; species Datura wrightii. The sequence goes on along the minus strand of JASDFA010000008.1, from coordinate 114,178,037 downwards.
ATTTCTGTGGACTTTCTGGCACCGGCTCGATTCATACTTTACTTTCCACCCAGATTGGAATAAAGTACTTGATTCCGTTCGGCACGATGGACACCTCTCTGGGCACATGTCTTCCGTCATTCGCTACTTGAATCCTTGCCCATTTCAAATGGTTCTGCAGTTCCATTTCCTCCTCCGTTGCCACCCATCCCCCACAGATCTCTCCAATTTCTTGGAAAACCCTGCTCGTCCACAGTTGTAAAGGGATTCCTACGGCTCTGATCCAGGATGTCCTCTCGATTGTAGCATTAGGAATACACCCTATCATCGGAGACCACCATTCGAGTTTGAAAGAGAAACCCTTCCAACTCCAACTTCCTCTAAGTATCTGTTCATCCATGTGCTTGTTGGGGAACTTGACGAGGAGCCTGCCCTCATTCAATTCATAGATATTGAGCCCAATAATATTTTTCCAGCTTCCAGAAGACCACCTCCTTATGTCAGCTAAGGTAGGTTTCTCCTTTGTGTCCCCCTCTGACCGACCCACCAAGCAACTTGACAGATTGCTTACCTCTGGTTTATCAATAATAGCCCAATTTCGATGGTGCCCTCCTTGCTAGTAATCTCGGCCTCCCTGATGCTTTTTGTTTGCCACTTACTACCCTGTACTACTTTCGCAAAAGGGTAGTTGGCCTCTGTTAATCTTGGTGGGACTATCTTCCCCTGTCTTACTAGGCATTTAATGAAGTTTTCGATCTTAGAGGCTATATCACACCAACCTGCCTTTAATGCCAGTTCAGGGATTATCAGTATTGATCTGCCTTCCCTATTTAAAGTAAGGACACTTGTATAACTCCCCTGCTCATTACTCTTCCTTGTGCAGAAGTGCACAGCTTCTTTGTCTGTGTGTTTCCATCTTCTAACTGTATTTCTTTGCTACATTGATGCTTCCTTTAACACCTTACATATCCATTCCAGCGAGCTCCTACTCATGGAGGATCTGCTCATCAGTCTACGACTTTCTCCACCCATTCATACCACACCGTGCGATCGGTAGTCCATCTTGTGATATCGAATGATTTGAACCCAGCATTGAAGTAAATCCTATTTTCACCCATGGCCTCTGGTAGGAAATGTTACTGGAACTGCTCTTATTGAAAATATAAGTGTCTAGATTCTAAAATAAAGGAAGAGAAAGATGGAATCCTATGCAAGCTAGATATAGAAAAAAGATAATCTTTGATCATGTGAATTGGGGTTTTCTTCTGAATGTGCGGAAGATGGGTTTTGGCTCAAAATGGGTGAACTAGATCAAATATTGCATCATACAGTCAAATTTCCAATTTTGATCAATGAATCTCTTGACGGCTTCTTTCCTTCACCCAAAGGATTGAGGCAAGAAGATCCTCTCTCCTTTCCTCTCGCTGTAGGCCATGGAGGGGCTGAATAATAAGTAGATTACTGCTCGGAGAAGTAGTTGTCTCAGAGGATTCAATGTCAGCAACAGACAAGGTGACTATATAGAGATTACCCATCTGTCGTATGCAGATGATGCAATTATCCTATGTGACGCAAAGTTGGATCAAATGAAAGACATTGAAAATTATCCTGGCAATTTTTGAAAGGGACTAGGAATACATGTTAACCGGCGGAAGAGCTCATTGTATCTAGTTAATGAACCTCATCAGTTTCAGCAATGTGTGGATATATTAGGAGGAAAAATGGGATCCTTGCCTATAGTTTACCTTGGCATGGCCCTAGGAGCAAACGACAAATCCATAAACAGTTGGAATGGGGTCTTAGAGAAATGTGAGAAAAAACTTACCCAGATGGAAAAGCTAGTGCCTTTCTATAGGTGACAAGTTAATTCTCATAAACAATGCCTTAGATGCTTTACCCACATACATGATGCCTCTTTCCCAATATCTCCACAGGTTGAAAAGAGAATAGATGCTTTGAGCAATTTTTTGTGGCAAAGAAACAAAGACAAAAGATGTATCCACCTTATCAAATGGAAAACTCTAACACTCAGTAAAAAAAACAAGGGGAGACTTGGTATAAAAAACCTAAGGAAGCCCAATTCAAAGTCTGAAGTGGCTCTGGAGATACTCAGAGACCAGTCACTGTGAAAAAAGGTGATTGAAGAGAAATATGGAGAAGAAGATGCTTGGAAGACCAAAACAGTTAACATTGTTTAGGGGTTAGCGTCTGGAAGACCATAAGAAATCTGTGGCAGATTTTCAGCAACAATTTTAGATTCAAAGTTGGGAATGGGCACAAAAGATCTCCTTTTGGGAAGACAACTGGATGTGAAGTGGCTCCCTCAGGCACCTATATCTAGATGTTTACACTCTGAATCAACAACAGCAGCCAATCACAGATGGATCATAGTTTCAGAAGACCTCTAAGTGATTGGGAGATAGACATATTCATTGCATTCCTCAACACTATTAACCTATTTAGTGGAGTCTCACAAGAGCAAGATAGAATATGGTGGTTGGGACACAATTCAGAATCTTTTCCAATCAAAACACCATATCCTATGAGGAACAATAACAAACAACTTTAATCTACAGTGGCCTTCAAAGCACTTATGGGCCAAAATACCATACAAAGTGACAGTTGTTTGACTGGTAGTTAAGAGGGCCTGTTGACACAAGACAAACTACAAAGAAAGGGAATACACCTTTGCTCTATCTGCCACCTATGTGGGAAAAATGCAGAAAAAACAGTCATCTGTTTTTGCACTGTAGGGTGACTACTCAGTGATGGGACAACTTCCTATCAATGAGTGGTTTGAGTTGGACAATTTCAATGAATACACTAGATATATGCTATCTAGTTGGAGCAGAAGATGACGCACAAAATCTCAAAAAACTAGATGGAGTATGATCCCAGGCTACATATGGTGGACTATCCGGAGCGAAGGAATTCAAGATATTTTGAAGGCAAAAGCAGTTCAATTCAGAAGATAAAGCTTAATTGTATTCTACTTTTGCATGTTTGGTGTAAACAGGAGTACACAAATGATTCTGAGATTCTATTGCAGTTCCTAGACTCTCTATAGTTATAGTAGAACCTTTTTGGTAGATATTTTAGCTTTCCTGCCTTGTAACTATGGCCTTCACAGGCTCTTTTGATTTCAATACAAATCTGTTACCATTTAAAAAAAATAAAATAAATAAAGACCAGTCTTTCAGATAGAATGCCATGTAACCGTCCAATCCTGGAGCTTCGTCTCCAGCACTAATTTTATTTACCCATTACATCCTTTTCAGAGAAGTCTTTACAACAAATCTCTTTCTTTATTGAAAATCATCCATTTTGACCGCAACCTGGCCTCCAAGTTTCTACTTGAAATAGCTATTCATAGAACTCTAAGATCTCCCATGTCATTCTCTTTGGGTCCTTATTCCACCTTCAACTGCCAACTAATCTACCTCTAGCAGTCGGCTGCTGCTAGAACTTTGTCTCCATGAAACTTCCTCAACTTTTTCCATCTCTTCTGAATCCTCTTCACTATATATCTGGTACTCTTCTATTGTGCATTCTCTTTCTTCCATGATTCTACTCGTAAATAATCTAGCATCTCAGTTAACCTTGTTTACAGTCTCTTAAAGACTTCGGAGTTCCAATGTTTCACATCACATCTCAACGGAAACAGTGCCAGGTTTAGAAAAGTTGAGGCAAAACCACCAGGTCTTCACTTGCTGCACAATTCCCTTTGCAGTTAGTCACATATTTTAAAAACTTGAATAAGATTTACACTTGCTTCGCTCCCCACAGTCTAGAGTTACAAGTATATAATCAGAGAAGGTTCTCGACAATGTCTGAGTTTAATGTACTTGGACATACTTTGCGGAGATAAAGCCCTATCAACTATTGATACTGAACTGCTGTTACCATCGATATACCATGTGAGTTGATTGTCATGAAGTGGGTTATATCAATGAACTCCATCTATTCAATCCATCTCTTAAAAAGATGAGAATACTTTCATTCTAAGAGCTAGAATTGAGCTCCTTTCTTTCTTTCTTCAACGAATTCTGCTAAATTAGAATCAACCCTAATTGCCATGATTCACTCCATGGGCCTCTCACAGTAGATAATTCATACCTCAGTTCTCTTCTTTCTAATTTGTGGTCCACACAATTTAGAGAAGATGCAGTTGAAATTTGTGAGGTATCTTTCAAACTCAAGTAATGGAATCTGTCGACCATATTTATCTGAAAATAGAGAAACTTCTCATTCACTTGATTAACAATGTATAAAGGTCATCCTGATATAGCAATATTGAGCTATGTATAATAAGGTTGGTAATAAATCTGAATGCTAATAAAGTGACTAAATATTCTATAATTAATTTCTAAATATCCTAAGGTATCCTATAGAATAATCCTATATTGATTTTCCTCTTCCATTTTTTTAGAAAAAACCCGTCATTAGATAGCAATTCAGTAAGATAAGCAATTATGAGGAAGGACCTGATGGGTTTGATTGTATTCCTCGTCCATTTGCTGCTCCACATGATGATATTGCTGTTGCTGTAGATGAGAGTACTGCTGTAATTGGAGATGTCCCTGTTGTTGCCATTGTTGTTGTTGTTGTTGCTGCATACTCTGATATCCTTGTTGATGTACTTGGTACTGGTGCAAGAGTAGTTGATAACCGTGTTGCTGCATCTGGTATGCAAGTTGTGACTGATGATACTGCTCTAGCTGCTGCTCCTGTGTTTGCAGATAGTGTTGCTGTGTTTGCTGGCCTTCCTGTGGTTGCATCTGTTGTGCTTGCTGTTGAAACTGCTGTTGCCATAGTTGCTGTGTCTGAGGTAAATATTGTAGCTGGTGCAGAAAATACTGCTGCTGTGGATATTGTGAAGACTGAATTTGCTGGAAATACTGTTGCTGTTGCAGTAGAGGTGTTTGCTGCTGACTTTGTTGCTGCTGTTGTTGCTGAATAACCTGCTGCTGCTGATACAGCTGTTGACTTGGATGTGGATGCATCTGTTGCTGTTGTATACTAGTGTAAGGCTGTTGCATTTGCAGCTGATGTTGCTGATACTGCCCATGTAAAAGATATTGCTGCTGGTAATGGTGTTGTGATGTTTGATTCAGTGTTTCCTGGTGGTATAAGGGCCCAATTTGCTGGCTACTCTGCCCAGAATGTTGAGGTGTACTTGGTTGAGAAAAAGAAGCATGTGAAGAAGACATTTGAGGGTAGTTTTCTGATAGGGAGATGTGTTGTGATGTTTGATTCAATGCTTCGTGATGGGGACTCGGCCCAATTTGCTGGCTATTGTGCACAGAATTTTGAGCGGTACTTGGTTGAGAATAATAAACAGGTGAGGAAGACACCTGGGGATGGTTTCCAGATATGGAGATCTGCTGTGGCATATTATTCGGTGTCCAGCATTGGTCACTCGGGATATTCCCCTGAGAAGTACCTGATTGACACTGCACAGTAGCCTTATCCAGGACCTGTTGGATCAGTGAATCACCCTGAGAATCATGCAAGCGCGGTTCTTGTGAAGCAGCTCGTTGTGGCTGCTGTTGCTGATCATATCCTGCAGGTTGATTGGGCACCTTTGAACAACTGCTCTCAGGATCTGCGACTGTATCATTTATTTGCTGTGAACTTTCAGCAGTAACAGGACCTGGATGCGTTTGTGCTGATTTGGAATACAGACATGTCGCTGGAGATGAACAACTAGCTGGTCCATTTCCATCATTTACAAGATCTTGTGGTCTGCCCATGCTTGATGAGGGAATTTCTTCACCACTTTCAAGATCATCAGAATGCATGGCAACAAAGTCCTGGGATTCCCTTTCCCCAGAAACCAAGGAAAGATTCTCCAAAGAAACCGGCATTGGTTGCTGTTCAAGCTCAACATTCTGATCTCGTTTGATAATTTCCGAACTTGGATGTTCTTGTGAGGCTTCTAAAACAGAAAGGGGCCTCGGTGGTTCTTTAAAGTCCAGAAAAGGCCCAGGAGACTTGGATACATCTCCTCCAAGTTGAGGTATGGAATCATAAGAGAAGTCCATTGGCAAATCTTCTCTCCTCTGCTGTGATGGGCCGTGACTTAATTCCATTGACGCTGATGAATCATCCTTTGATTGAACAACAGGGTCAAAAGATAACTCATTTTTCCCAGAGCCATTTCCACTGGATAGATCTTCCATTTTGGGAGATAGCTCTTCTTGTTTACCAGTTGCATCTTTGCCATTGACTGCAGCTAAAGATGGCTGCGCAGAAAGTTGATCTGGTTGCTTCCCATCTTTAAGCGCCAGTAAATGCACCTGCTCTCCTTTGGACAGCTGGATCATATGGCCAGAGCTTGGTCCTTTTGATGACTGATTGACTAAGACATAGGAAATATTTCTCCTTTGCTCAATAAAGCTGTTCAGTGAACTCTTCTCAGTACCTATGTGTTTCGATGAGTTGGTTCTTATGAACTGAGGAAACAGTTTGATGTGACGACTCCATGCCTTTCTTATCTCAGAGATAGAACCACAAAGATCAACTAACTGTTGTAACCATGAATGATGATTATCAGGGACAAGTAAAAGTGGATTTTACACATCCAAAACACAAAATAGTAAAACTTGGTAAATATAATCAAGAAAAGACAATTCGCTTTAGAATCATAGGGCCAGATTCAGTAGGTACAAAACCATGAGGAATTGCAAAGAAGAAAAACAAGTAACGTTTTGCTTTTAGTGTGGCGCAGTTTTGGCAAGGGTTGGCATATCTTCTATCAAACTTAATCAGAAGTTTCAAATAAACTGAGTTCTGGATTAAGAATTGTTATTCCTGTAGGCAGGTGGTATTCACATTTTTTGACTAGTTAAAGGTGCAAGTGGTTGGTCTAGAAACATTAAATTATTGCATAACAATTGGCAATAAACTCATTGCTGAAACTGAGACCATCCGACATACATTTTATACTTTCAGATGAGATCTAATGTAGAAAATCACTACAGATGAAAAGAAAAATCAACTTATCATGTATGCATACTGAGTGTTATCTTTTTAAATCACTCAGTTCCAAAGTTTTCTCATTCACTTCAGTAAGATCTGGTCTTGGTTAGTGGTGACACAATCCCCTTCTACCTCGTTTAGTTAGGAAGATTTGATAACATGTTGATAGATGTGAACTGTTGGATCAAGTTTACAATATGCACAGCAGTGGTTAGCTCATTTCCAAACCATTGTTAGTTGTGCCTACATGTTCACTAGTTAAAGTCTTATGAAATAGATACTTGATTCATGAGCATGTCTACTCAGCCATTTCTTTCGGAATTCCATTCCATTACTTGTTGATAAATCCCGCTTACCAGCAGCATCAGCAAACAGATAATCACACATGAAGCCACGAAAATATTGAACAATTTTTCCTCTTAAATAAGAGAATTCCCCTCCTCACTTTCCTTCCCCTGCCAAAATGGAGAATAAGAAAAGAAAACAATGAACTGAAACATTTAGAGGGGCGCGCTAACCTCCAAAAATAATATAGATATACTCTCTCGATCTTTTATATCCAAATCTTGGGATATGTCTGACACAGGAGAGATTGCATTAGCTATGACAGAGTCTACTATGCTCAATTGCTTAGTTCCTTCATGCACCATTGCAAATCTTATCAATTCCTGCAGAAGTAGAATATATTCATTATTTGGTATTTGTCAGAAATCTCATGTAGTGCCAAAATAGCTCAAAACTTGGAAGCTCTTCAGGATCTTTTCAACTTTTAATCTTTCAAGCAAAAGAGTCAAAAGAGTAGTAACTTTCAGATGTGTACCATTACTATATGGTGGTTGACTTCTTAATATAGATGCCCTCAAGAGTTTTATATTATTAACAATGGAATCATCACTAAACAACAGAATTCCACGTGTGCAATTGGCGTTTAACTATTCCAAACTCGAGTGTGTGAACTTATTGCTTACACATTGTCCTACCCTCAATAGAAAACTGAATGCCATATTTTTTAAAATACCGATGGTTAAATAATGGTGATGTCTGAGCAAGCTTGTGCACACCTCGACTATTCCACCAGCTAACTCTGCCCGCAAAGGCTTAGACAAATGAGAAGAAATCACCTAACATGTTTTGTTTCAGTTGGAATTTGACACAGGTCTCTCCAAGGTTTCACCAGTTTCATTGACAGCTACCCTTGGGTGCCTAACTACATAATATTTTTATTATGCGAGCAGTTGATAAGTTGGTAATTTACCAACTTATCTATACTTTTTACCTATAATTTAGTAATGTACATTGTTAAAAACAGTGTTTTAATGGTGGTTTTATTGCATACTACATGCTTTACATGTTGAAGAGAGGTTATGGAAGAAAATAAGTCAAAAACTGAGCCACAATGAAGAAGATAGAAGAAAATCTGTGCAGTAAGCAAATTATCGCGATGGAAGCTCACGTTAGCGAAGAAGGGAAAGGTAAAGCTTTGCGATTGCAAAGCCCCTGCCACAATAATGATGCATCACAGAGCTCCCAGTAATATTAAAAACACTATCTCCGATAACGATGCATCATTCGGTGATCACGGAGAACTATGACCTAGGACCGAGGCGAATTCAGGAATTGAATTTCTGGATTCCTACCGCAATTACAAGTTATTATACAGTAATAGCTGGGTTCACAATCACATATTTATAGATATTTCACATATTTCTAATAAAATATAGAGTCTAAGCAAAAGCTACTGGTCCTTTGAACTCATAAACTATGCTCTCGATTCGCCACTGACCTAGGCAGATCTGAATGCTATTTTGGAATTTCAACTTGGAAAATTTCATGAGTGTTACAGAATATTATAGAATATTGTAAAAATATTTTCTTGCCTTGTATAGCTAGCCAAATCATAGGAGAGATGCTTTAGGATATTTACTTATCTTTGATAGAATCTCTAATAATTGTATATATACATGTGCACTATTGACACAGCAAAATACAAGTTCTTCCATTCCATATTTTGGTTACATAGTATTAGAGCTAGATCTTTGGGTTAGTCGGAATTAGGCTTACTACCTCAACACCAGACTCAGTTTCGATCCAACTTTCCTCGCCTCTCCGACATCGCCTTTTTTTCTGACACCGGACTCACTTTGGAAGCACGTATTATGTTCGAGATGTTTGACCATCTATTACCAAGTTGGATCCCAAGGCATTGAAGTGTGTTTTCTTGGATATTCTCGCCTTCAAAAGGGGTATAAGTGTTATTCTACTGAACTTGGCAAATATATGGTATCAATTGATGTGGTGTTTTTACAGATCACACCATTCTTCTATACACCTCCCATTTCTACGAGTCAAGGGGAGGAAAATGAATAGTTAGTCTATCAGATTATCCTTTCTTTGACTAAACAATCAGATGATGTTGTTTCATCATCTCCAAGTTCTCCTATTGAGCATCAAGCAACTATTGTGCCTTCAGCACTTGCTCCATCTGCGCTAGAAAGACTGCCAATTGTTCAAGTTTGCTCGAGGAGAAGAGATACTAATGATACATGTCCTGCACCCGTTCTTTGACAGAACAATCAGATGATGTTCCTCCATCTCCCAGTTCTCCTATTGAGCATCAATAGACTATTGTGCCTTTAGCACTTGCTCCATCTGTGCTAGCAGGACCGCCAATTTTTCAAGTTTACTCGAGGAGAAGGGATACCAATGATACCCATCCTGCACAAGTTCCTTAATCATAAAATCTTCCTCTGCCTCCGCCTGATCCTTCAGAAAACATTGATCTCCCTATAGCTCTTCGTAAAGTTATGCATACATGCGAATCCACATATTTAATTACTGATTGTGTTTCCTATGACCGTGTGTCCTCCACATCTAGATTTTTGATTGCTTCTAGACTCCATCTATGTACCCAAAATAGTGAAAGGCTTTGAATCATCCTAGATGGTCTAATGCAATACCTGAGGAAATATATGCCTTAAATGAAAACCACACGTGGGATTTAGTGGATTTACTCAAAGGGAAGAAGTCAGTGGGATGTAGGTGGGTCTTTACAGTTAAAGTTAATCCAAATGGTTCTATGGTAAACTTGAGGAAAGACTTGTGACTAAAGGGTATGTTTAGACTTATGAGGTGGATTATTCACACCTTCTCCCCAGTTGCCAAACTAACTTATGTCTGCTTGTTCATTTCTCTAGCTACTTTCGAGAATTGACCTTTACATCAGTTGGATATAAAGAATGTGTTCTTTCACGGTGTTATTCAAACATAGAGAATGGTATACAACAGTAAGTTGAATTGCATCTTAATTCTGCGTTTTTGGTGTAATCATATACGGAGAAATGATCTTGTCTCTATTATTGATGTTTTAGATTCATTATAGATATAGGATTATAGGTTTTTGGAGGTACTTTTTGAAAATAGGGAGATAATGCAACCAATGTACTATTCTGTTTCCATTATTGATATGTACAAAGTTACCAATTTAAAAAAAAAATGCGCTCCTTCATGATGATCTTTAAGAGGAAGTGTATATAGAGCAACCACCTAGTTTTGTTGATTAGGGTGTATGGGAAAGCTTTTCATTTGAAGAAGTCCTTGTATGGCTTGCAGAGTCCACGTGCTTGGTTTGGAAAGTTCAATGAGGTGGTTCACGAGTTGGGCTGAAAATAAGCAAATGTTATCACTCATGACAATGAACAGCTGGTGCACTGTCCTCCTTATTGTATATGTTGATAACATTATCATCATCGGAAGTGATTATGCGTGGATCTCTTCCCTCAAGTCTCTCCTGCATACTAGGTTTCATACGAAGAACTTGGGCCAGTTGAAATACTTTCTAGGAGTAGAAGTAAATCGAAGCAAGAATGGAATTCTTCGAGAAAGTATATTTTCGATCTGCTTGCAGAAATTGAAAAGTTGGCAACCAGACCCTGCAGTACTCCGATGATTCCCAACGTACATCTCATGAAAGATGATAGTAATTCTTTTGATGATCTAGAGAGGAACGGGAGGGCAGTTGAGAAGTTAAACTACCTCACTGTGACTCGTCCGGATATTGCCTTTGTTGTAAGTGTTGTTAGCCAATTCATGTCCGCGCCTACAGCCAAACATTGGGCAGCCTTGGAACAGATTCTATGTTACTTGAAAGGACCTCCTGGACTTGGCATATTGTATAACAATCACGAACAAACTCGTGTTGAGTGTTTTGCACATGTTGGATTGGGCTGGATGCAAAAATTGATAGAAGATCTACTACAAGCTATTGTGACTTTCTCGGAGGATACCTAATATAGTGGAAAAGTAAGAAGCAAACTGTTGTATCTCGATCCAGTGTTGAATCTTAGTGTAGAGCTATGTCACAGTCTACGTGGGAGATTATGTGGATACATCTTGTAATTGAATTTAAATTGAAACATTAGACAGCAGCAAAACTTTGGTGTAATATATCAAGCAGCTTTTGCCTTATATAGCTAGCTAAATCATTAGAGAGATGTATAGGATATTTACTTACCTTTGATAGAACCTTTAGTAATTTTGTATATGCATGTACTTCTGACATAGTGAATTACAAGTTTTTCCATTTCATATTTTGATTACAGGGAGGCATATAAGAAACCTTTGGATGGAATTATCAACAGCTTTGGCTATTTTCAAGCCTTGGGAGCAAAAGAATTTACACTCAAAACCTTGAAGACTAAATATTGGAGCACTTTGGTTGAGAATTTCTTATCTTTTCTTACTTTAATCTTCAATTCCTTGTTTTGTAATGAATATCAATGGTGTAATTAGTTTAATTTCATATTGTGAGCAGTGCTAGTAGAGATACTATGCATCTAGGGTTTTTATTTTATCTCTTGTTGCTTTTGTATTTTATGAATTCTTATTATATGAAATGGATCTTTGTTTGTTTAATTAATCTCATGTTTTATTGCTTTTCCAAGGGCGATCCCCTATTAGCCTTAATGAAACTTGGGAAGGAATTTATAGGTTAATTAACAAGATTCTAGGTTAATTGACGGATCAATTAACTCAAGTCTATGGGATTAACGCTAGACATAATTTTTTCATACTCGTAGCCTAAAGTGGAACATACTTAATGCTTCTTGGTTAGATTTGGGAAAATCAACTAAGTTTGGCTTGCAATATATTGGGAAACAATTAGTGGGTAGTCGAGAATCTAGTAGTTTGTTGAGAAACACTAATATTTCAGAAAAAAAAAAAAAAAAGTAGCTAATGGGAAACACAATTGTGTAAATGATTTTCAAGGCTAATGTCATTGACCTGTGATTAATTGGCATGGGTTAGTTAATATACTGGATTAATCTCAAGGATAGTTGAATCTAGGTTCTAAAATATCTTGTTTTCCTAGCTTGTGAATGTCATTGATTAATTTTACCCATTTTTCTAGTTTAGTTTAAGATTTAGTTCAAATCATCTTGAAAGGTGTTTAGCATTGCATAGGAGGTAATAAATTCTCTACTAGCTTAGTTGCCCTTATATTGTTTCGAAATTATATCTGACAACAACCATCTAGCCTTCCTATTTAGGAAGCGCAGTTCAGCATGATCAGCTGTCATAATCTATTTTCTTGCTTGGTATAGCCACAAGATTGCCTCTTCCAATGGAAAAAACAAGTTTTTAACTAATAATATAACATGAAGTTTACATAGCACTCACATACTTCATAATAGTACTATATCAATTTTCTACAATCTGATACAAAAGATGAAGCTTTGAACCTCACTTCTCCTGAGTATCTCACTATAAAAGCTATCTAAAATAATCAACTCTACAATGTGCCAACTCCAAGGACATTCAATTTGGAGGAGGGAGTACTAAATTTGACATAACCTACCAGTTGCAAGAAGGGCATTCTTTCCACAACAGAGATAAGGAAAACATACCTCATAAAGAAGTCTGCAACCAGGGAAACGCTTTATTCCATCAATTATTACATCTCTTGCAGCCTCCACACTAGCAGTGATCTGGCACCAACGAAAGGTAGTATAAGATTCTGTCCAAAAACATGAGCAAGACCCATAGAAAGAACTATTACAATTAAGTTGTGTTAACTGCAGTGTGAAATTTATAAAGACAGACCTTGCACCAAACATGTCTCATTTTTTATGAAGTAGAATATCGTTAAACCAAACATGTGCTCCAATAGATTGATTTGAGAACTTGATTCAGGGTTACCCCGTGGAAGAACTTTCACGATCTCTTTCGCTCTCGGATATAATTCTTTGCTTAGTGACTTGATCTCTCTTTCTTTTGAAGCTCGTGCAAAGCGGTAACTATCTGAAGGCCTTGCACCAGCGCTAGTTGAGCCTTCTTCGGTCTCTTTCAGCGGTGGGCTTACCTTTTTTATTAGTATTGAATTCATGTCATTGCCGCGTCTAACTCACCCTTTACTCAGCCAGATATTAAGTGACAGTACTTTCTCGTGATTACATTAGAGCAATAATCTGCTATCTCCCAATAAATGTAATAAACTTCTACATTTAATTATGTACATAGATATGGGTGTCTGACGGGCCAGGCCAGCACATTTACAGCTGGACTGCAGGGGTAACCCCCTTCCCCCGACTGGTACAAGGGGCTGGGATGGGCTTTGTAAAAGGGAGGGGCTGTTCCGGGTTTTTCCTCGATACCGGGTCAACCGGTTAAGCCAGCATTAGAAGAAACTGAGTAAGGATTCCCCTGATAGCTTTAGGAATTTTATTAGCTCACTGGTGGTATGATTTTGCGTCAGTGTCACCATACTTTTGTTCACACCTTTTGTAAGTAATTTGCATCTTGTTGATGCCAGCAATGAAATCAATTACTTCATAAAAAATTAAAAATAAAAATAAAAATAAAAAAAAGATACCGAGTAAAACTAGCATCTGTCAGAGATTAATAAGAAAGTGGTTATCAATAAAAGGTAGGGGCTGTTCCGGGTTTTTCATGGATACCGGCCACCGGTTAAGCCTGCTTTAGAAGATACTGAGTAAAAATTAACATCTGTCAGAGATTAATAAGAAAGTGGTTATCAATAAACTCCTTCATCGCTTACCGCCATTCCGCTGGGAACTTGATAGTGTTTAAGTCCCTTCCTAGTATCCATGGGATAGTCCACTCCCAAAAGCAACTGTTATCTCTTTCCAAAAAGTCTCCTTGGAACCCTCCGCGTAAGACCATACACATCTTCCCTAATCCCCATTCCAACCCATTCCTGGTGTTTCTAAACCAAGCTGCTAACATGAACTCACTTCTCCTTATCTCCATACCCTCTAATTTCCTCTCATCTCATAGTAAATTGTATAACACCAAAGTTTCCCCTAGCTAGTATATAGTCACATTTCTCCCCTCCCCCTCCCCACAGACTTCTATAATACTATCTAACACTGCCTCCATTTTTAGTTTCTTGAAAAACAAAGTAAGTCTACTCCCATTCTCTTATCTTGATGATGGCCTTTCTCTGGTCATTCATTCCCTCACATCCAACTAATGACCTTAATATCCATCGGTCACTTCTTTTTCTTACCCCACCATTTTTCTTCTCCACCACCACCTTTACGCTTTCTATTCCCTATTCCTCCTCACGTATACCACTATGTGTCGTCCCCTTTTTATGTGAACACTACCTTCCCTCCCTGTCAGATCAACATTTTCTACTCTTACATCTCCTTTTTATCCATATCAAGTAAGAAGTTCAGTAACTTTATCCTTCTTTTCTGCACCAGCCACCAAGAGAACTAAGTCCTATATAAAAGTGGAGAAGGGTTGTGGGGGGGCATCATCCCCGAGATTCGAAGGTTGCGGTTGGCCCAAAGAGTTAGCTCCAGACGAATTTCTCGGTCATCAAAAAATGAAACTTTATCCTCCTTTCCTTCAAATGAAACTCTAGGAACTTTCCAAAATTAAGACATTTCTCCAGCCCATTTTTGGTTAGCTTCTTCTCCCGTTCAATGGAAGCTAAAGGTTAAGGATCATTAGAGTAGGAAAGCAGCAACTCAACTTAAAGGATGGTATGACGATAGATAATGGCATAAGAGTCAACATAAGGGGTAATATGATTGAAGCTCCATAAAACTGAGTATCCAAAGAGATCTGTCAAGAAAGCATCCGTAATTCTCTCTGTGTCTCCCAATCCCCTCCCTCCCCAACCAGTGAAACATCAAAAGAAACAACTAAACCAACAATTGCAAAATAATGTGTTTAAGCTGCAGCATAAATTGCATACCATGTGTCTGAGACGATAATAACCAATGTATAGCATAGGAATGCATTGCAATTTCTTCTCCTTCACTGCCATATTAATTGCTCTTTTGTAAATATCACAAGCAGCCGGGCAATTTCCCTGGCAAATTTCAGGAAGCAGCGTCTTAGTATAATTATTGTTCCTCAATTTAGGAAAACTTGTTTAACTTAGTACGTACCAGACGTTTTTCCATATTTGCTCGATTAGTAACATATTGAATGAAACAGGAGCCCCAATCTGTATTCATAGGAGGAAAGGAAGTACGAGCACCATCTCGATCTCCAATTTGCTCCATATATCTAGCAGTAAAAAGATGGATTTCTGGAACATTCTGCAAGAAGTACTTAGAGATAAGAGTCCTCGCTTAACATTAAAAACTATGGTATATGATGTACAAAGAACTCAACTGTATGATTTAGTTTTGAAACACTGTTTTATCTTATCACTCTCTTGTAAGTACAAGTGTTTCTAGCAAGTAATTTCATTCACAAGAGAAATCTAAAAAATTTGGTGCAGAATTTGTCCTGGCAACAACAATTTACAAACTCAACCATCAGAAACTCGGAAAGAAAATTTCTACTAGAATAATTCAAATGAAGCTTACTTTCAACAAGTAGCATTGCCATACAAAGGACAGCCTGCAGGAAAAGTATGTGCTTCTTGGTGCCCTCATATTGAAACACGCACTGTACTACTCAGTCTTCCAAATGTTCAAACTTTTCATTATGGATTCTTTACTTTTTATGAGACATTTTCATTATTGATAATTTAACTGGGAAAAATCGGTCTCCAGAATTCATAGGGACCAGGAACCAAAAACAACAAAAAACCCAGTGTAATCCCACAAGTGGGGTCAGTGTGTACGCAAACCTTACCCCTACCTTGAGAAGGTAGAGAGGTTGTTTCCGATACACCCTCAGCTCAAAGAAAGATATAAAAGAAGGCAGTAGCAACAAGCAGAAACAACAGCAAGATAATGCAATAATCGAGGCTAAAGAAAGAGCAGATAGGGGCCAGTAATCATTTCCTCAATAGGGATAAGCACTTGCTATAAAGTATAAATTGCTCTTATGCAGTATAACAATAACTGGTGAGCATATTTGCAGGTAAATCCAAGTGATCCAAAGCACAAATCTGAGGTTGGTTAGTTGCTTAATTAAAAAGTTAAAAGAAGTAATCACTCAAGATTATAACTGATTAACTTTCATATTCACTTAACCAGATCCAGCAGACCAATCAATAAAAGAAAAGTGTTCAACATTCAAGTGAAAATTGAAATCCAACTCAATCAATGCCTGTCCAGGAAGTAATTAAAGTTACCTTTAAGAAAACTTTTGTTGCTCGCTCTAAAGCAAACATCGCTAGCTCTCGTCCTCCCTTAGACTCCACGAAATCCACATAACGGATCCAGAATTCAGGGTAGTTGGCACAGGTTATCAAGCACCTCTCATAAAGTTTTAGGGCCTGTAGCAGAATAGTTACAATTTTGGAGAAAAATCAAGCAGGAATCCCTAATATCTTCTGAGAACACTAAAGCATACCCAATCAAAATCATCTTCTTTTTCAATGAAGTCAAGATAATCATGCCAGTTCCTCAGCTCATCGTTGTCAAGAGGAGTTTCCTGGAAATAATGCCTCTGGATGTTTGATTCAAAACTTTTAATTTTTTCCTCAAGTTGACACGCTTTCTGGTATAGCTGATCTCCACAGTATCTGTACTTAGACAGTGCTTTCAACCTGACTGAACTGTCACTAGGATCCTGGAGGTCCTTAACAACTTGAGCAATTTCTTTATTCGATAACACAACTGTTGCAACGGATAGCTCCTTTATTTGTACTTCACGGCTATCATCACTGAGATGTAGAATCTCCTCTTCTAAATTGGTTACAAGCTTCTTAAAACTGGATAATTAATAAGGCATATGAAACTTTGTAGGATTCACGAATGATATGCTTTGAATATGAAGCAGAGAAGATATAATCCAACAGAATGTTGCAAGAGATGGCAGGTGCCGAATTAACACAAAGAACTATTCCATTAAATAGAAACGTTCACCTTTGCCTTACCATGAACCATCTCAGGTGATGTTAAGGGCAGTGGTTTTGGTAACGTAATACAACTGTTTATCCATTTTTCAGAAAATAAAATTTTATTAATAAAAGGAGACCATGTAAATCTTTTCCTGTCCTAAGGGGTGTTTGGAAAGAAAGAATCAGGAAATAATTGAAAAAATCAAAATGCCTATTTAGCCACTAGCTCAATAAGAATTTGCAGATATGGGCAATCCAGGTACAAAGTATGTCTCTCCACATATTTAAATAACTTTCATGGCACATACCATGTAAATCTTTTCCTGTCCTAAGGGGTGTTTGGAAAGAAAGAATCAGGAAATAATTGAAAAAATCAAAATGCCTATTTAGCCACTAGCTCAATAAGAATTTGCAGATATGGGCAATCCAGGTACAAAGTATGTCTCTCCACATATTTAAATAACTTTCATGGCACATACCCTTTATCAGCACAGAGCATGTTGACCTTTTATCTATATAGATACTTTTTTGGAGTAATCCAATCCATTTAGCACCTGAAATTCTACCATAGCCAGAAAGGGACAAGAACCCTCATAGTTGAAAGTTCAATAAAAAAAAGTAAAATGGCCTACTTAGTACTTTCTGAGCATAGATAATGTAGAACCTTAGGCTCTCAGCAATGGAAGTATCAAGTATATAGTCTCACAATCAGCACATCAAGAGCAGTGTAGTATTTATATGAGATCAATTTTCAGCACCCCAACATGATTTACCAGTAATTTTAGGTGCTCTTGTGCCACTAAAGTATGAAGTTATGAATTTGAGCCCTTTATAAGTAATATTTTTGATCAAATATTTCACTTTTTTATCAAGTAAATAAATTTGTATTGATGATTAATAAAACACTTTATATTAATTTTATTTCAGCATGGTACACGTCCAATACTATCAAGAGAAAACATTGTTCTTTGAAATTTAGTCGGAAGGCAATTACCAGAAAAGAATAAAAGTTAATTCAAACTGAAACCAAGACAAATACTCAATATTCAAATGGAGAAAGTAAAGCAAGACGTACTTCTCATAGTACTTATGCAACTTCTTTGTGGGGAAACGTAGAGCCTGTACATAAACTAGAGCAAGAAAACCCCACTTCTCCTGAGAGAACTCAAAGGACATGTACTTGTCCCATAAGACATGACAGAAGTAGTCCTTCCCAACAAGGGATATTCCTTTGGTGAACAACCTGTCAAAAGTTTAAAAGTATATACTAATTATATGGATTACTAATTATGATCTCACTAAACATGAACATAACTTATAATTGAATTTTTCAGAAGCTTTTAATGAATTTCAAAAGTGTAAACATATTGTTGCATACTTTCACAACAAGGTTTTCACTTTGTATGAAAATAAAAGGTGGAACATGTACAGGTAAACGAAAAAGAAACTAAGTCTAATTATATTCTATAAAAAGCTGTGCCTCAACCAATCCTCTATGAAATTGCAGTTCAGTATTTAGAAGAGTTATGTGATGCAGGGATGCTACTTCTGTCTACGTGGCAAGCATAGATGATTCCATACTCAAATAAGGACTCCACCTATGGCAGGTTGACAGCCAGAATAAAAATAGTTAACTGATATGAACCCTCTCAAACAGATACAGATTACTCACATAGTGACTAGTTCAGAATTGAGACTTAGCTTATCTAATTGAATATGATGCTCCTCTATAGCTACTTCAGCAGTGCATCCAACTGTTCCATTGTCTTTTCGCGAAAAAAGTATTTCTCAGATGTTAACATTTTCATCATTATAGTTAACGACTAACGTGGCAGGTAAGTCTAGCCTCTTTTGAAGAAACTTATGGAAGTATAGTTTCCAAGGATTTACCTACGGATAGCAAATGGATCCTCAAACAAAGTCGCAGCAAAGGTGCAATAGTCAACCCACAGACCAACAGAAAATGGTGTTGATTCCACAGCTCGCTCAAAGATTTCAACAGCTTTTTCAGCATTACATAGCCGTGCCTCGTGATAAGCATATCTTTTCCAATTCCAGTGGCACAATGGAAACTTAGACAAAAAGGAGTCAAAAGCCAAACAAATCGCATTTCTATCATCCTGCAGCATTTGGAACAGAATTACTTGTATTGAGCACACAAGGCAAAAATAGAAGAATGAGAAGAATCATGTGAAATTGCATGTAGCGCGCTTGAATAATAAGATACAAAGGGCTTTTCTCTCTTGTTTGTTCTTATATTTAGAGGTGGCCTTACTTCCTTTTAAAAGCAAACATGTGGATATAAAAAAGAATTTAATTGATAGAACAAAGGAAGATTAATGTGCAGCTGATACTCATATTGATAAAATGACTTGAACCTCTTATTGCAAATTGTAGAAACGGGGATTTAACCCC
This sequence comes from Datura wrightii, assembly GCA_035772735.1. Taxonomy (NCBI): domain Eukaryota; kingdom Viridiplantae; phylum Streptophyta; class Magnoliopsida; order Solanales; family Solanaceae; genus Datura; species Datura wrightii. The sequence continues at coordinate 114,158,389 of JASDFA010000008.1, read as the reverse complement.
ATTTATCTAAAGCTAAATCGACGACCTATTCTAAGTAAGAAGAGCTTTTAGGACTTTAAAGAAAAAACTTTTGTTGACAGTTACATATTTTTTATTTTGTCAGAAGAGTCCTCTGTATATTTTGGTCTTACATTAGTTTCGATATCATTAACACATCTAGATGCATATCTTCCATGTTCAGGTGACTGCCCCCTAAAAGATTTCATCTTCTATCAACTTATTGACAATCTGGAACAGGAAAACAGTTTGACTATTGATTACACCTGCGCATAATAGAAGCAGATACAGTTACAAGAAAGAAGCTCCTGCGAGCAGGTAAGTACTACCTATGATGTACTCTGACTTCTGACCAAGAGAGCAACCAAGAAGCTTATGATGCTAAGAAAGTCAAATGGAAAATGAGTAATGGCGATCAAGGCGAGAGAAGCTAGAAATTAGAAGTGAAGAGCAACATATTCTATCAAGTGAATCATGAACCAAACCAATGGCGTTGGCTACTCTAACCTTCCCGACCACGATTTTTTCTTTCTTTTTTTTTTAGGAACTTTCGTTTTCTTGTTGGTCGCGTTATGTTGATACACAAAGTTTTATGTGCTCACAATGGTGACTTTGTTATTTCATACTTTAATCACATTTGGGTGTATAGCAAAAAATGAGTCCTTATCCCAAAAGAGAAGTGTTTTAAGTGGAGATGGGCCGCACATTATTCTTTCTTGCCCGGTGAGCTAAGTTGCTTGGACTCGGTGCGGGTGTCCGATACGGGTGCGGATCTGGAGGTAAGATCCTTCATGGTCTAAATTTTAAGATTTGGGGATACGGGTCCAAGTACAGATACGGGTGCGGGGATTTGGCTAAAACTAATTCAAATATCTAAAAATAGAGTTATGAAACCTAGATTATGAGATATTATGTGGACAACTTAAGGAGAAAATATTAAGCAAGAGAAGAATCTAGGAAGGAGATGAAAGAAAAAGGAGTGACAGAAAAATTTCTATATACACAATATTCCATTTTCTTCAATTTCACCTTAACTTTTGTTTTGATTACAAAAATCATTGAATCTGTTCGGAATTTCTCGGTCGATTTTGGTCAAAGTACCCAAAATCGATTGACCAGATCGGGTACGGATTCCACACCCACACCCACATTGTATGGACACGGGGTGTGGCACCGAAAGTGAAGAGTCCGAGCAACTTAGCCGGTGAGTATCCTGAGAATGTTTGTTGGGGTAAACTAATTGTCCATCCTTTGATGCAGGTTCATATTCAAGGATGAATCCTTCTAGAAAAGGGCGACGATCTATGTTGCTCGGACTGCACTGTGTTGGATCCCCCAAAAATATACTACTTTTGAAGGATCCGACGCACACTCTTTGATATTTTTGAAGAGTACAAGTTGTTAGCATGATAGACAAGATAGTCTGGATATGATAAATTATGAATAGAGATATTCTAGATATATGAAAATATACTAAGAGATATTTTGATAGACAAGATATTTTAGATATGATAAATTATGAATAGAGATATTCTAAATACATGAAGATATATTTAGAGATACTTTATATTTATTGTAGAATATAGTGTAGCATTAACTATAGAATATTTGGTAGGATTTACATTAAGTATAGAATAATTTGCTTTCTTTTATCTCCTATTTCTCTTGTGTATAAATATCAATGTAATCTGATGTATTGGATCAACAAATTAAGACAATCATTCTTAGTTTCACTTGTGTCTTCACTGTTTCTGACACAAGCAACATAGAGATGATGCGTGCCTGGGCAGCCAAGAATTCAACCGGTAGCTTGTGATGCTAAGATAGTAGAATTGTGATGAGTAATGCTCATCAAACCAAGAGAAGCTAGAATTAGAAGTGAAGAGCAACATATTCTACCAAGTCAATCATGAACCCCTTTTAAAGATGCACAACTCTTGATCTATGGGGAATTTGGATATGACTCATGAAAGAAATTTTTAGCCCATTTTTGATAAGATAAAGTAATTTATAGTGGTTTTAACTTTATGAAGAGAAAATTATAAAAGAAAATTGTAGCCCTTGACGTCTAGTTTCTAAGGATTCAAACATTTTTCATTTGGATTCTCCTACACAAAGTTCTGGCTATTACACTAAAACGTACAGTGCAAAGTGTAGCACATAACTGCATGACAAGAAAGCAGCCAGCGCGACGCGCTGAAATCAGAGAAGTGTCATTTTGTAGAGTAGCTTAGCATGGGATCGCTGCTGTATGCATTTTGTTATGTTGTTTTGACAGTTTTTGTTATTTTTGACCAAGCCCACGAGATTTCACAGACAGATACAGATTATTCATACTTTTATGCAATGTCACTTCGAGAAAGGCTTCTCTCCCAAGTTCTATTGAAGAACACTACTTTGCTACCTATTGGATCCTTGTAGCATTCATTCATCTTGCTAGATTAGGTTCACAAAGACGAAGTTTATACACCTTGCTTTGTGATCAATTTCTAAGTAATTGGGCTCAATCTCCTCCTACTCCATCTTTACCTTTTGGGCTTTCGATTTCAAACGAGAGTTGAAGTTTAATATACTTATTTGCCTTTCCAGTTGGGCTTTTGATTATACTTTTTTAGACGTAACGATTTTTTTATTAGAGAATACCGCCAAGAGTGTGCAATGGATGAATAGTACAACCCCAGCAAAATGAGTCTTACACTAGCTACATGTGATAAGAACTAAGGAAATAAATCAATTTTTCTTGTAACTAAGGAAACTAATCATCCTATCTATTTCTTGTACATTTTTGTTTTTTATGCTAAAAGGCTAATAGAGCTAAACATCTATGCTTTAAGGTACAAATATTTTCTTCTTTGTTTACACTTTACAAAAATCTCTTATTTATTTACTTCCATACAATCCACCATTATAGTGTTCCACAACTTTTCGTCCCCTTTTGTAGTCCTCTTCTAATCCAACATGTCGCATGTCTTAGGAGATTTTGGCATGCATAGTTTAACTTTCTGGGCTTTTGATTCAATTGAAGGTTGAAGTTTAATATACTTCCATTTGTCTTTCATTCACTGTCCGCATCTACCAATATATCGTAGGTGTCGGGAAAATGCTCGTCAAAACTACTAAGGCTTATTTTTCTTAACAGAGTCCATCCTAGTCTAGCATTGTTGTACTTAATTTCTCTCATACAATCATCCCAAATCCATGACGACAGAAGAGCCAAACCCACCAAAACATTGACCATTGCAGCGAACAAATCCAACAACAAATATGTTGTTTTGCTTTTTGGACTTGGTTTATTGTAGTTTCTTATACAAACTAGAAGATGCAAAATAGTAAAGTTCAATATGACATGATTAACAAAAGCCCAATATAAAGCTATGTCTTATATCAAGCATGATAATAAATTTGACCCATATGAAGCCAAGTGAATTTGTACTTACAGGGTAGGTTTTTTCAATCTCTGAAATCAGTGAGTTCCAGGAATCAAGGTCTTCTGAGCCTCCAGAAATCATTTCCTTAAGTCTTTCATCATGAACTTCAATTAAGGAAACCATAATTCTGTCTTTAGAATCAAGCAATACCAAAACATGAAAAAGAAAAATTGCACATGTTGCATGACTAAATGAGGCTAGTATCCGTCTTTCTGCTAAACAGGATGGATTGAACTCATAATTTATAGATGTTTTTTATGAATGTCAACTAAGTATAGTAATTAAATCGCTCCCGGTTGTTCAATCTTTTGATAACCGGAGTCATTCTTTAATAAATGATCACTATGAGTCAGACTCAATAGAATCTGATCAATCCTATTTTCTGTCGTTAAGGTGGAGAACTAAACCAAGAATTCTCTTTATTCATCATCAATCGAATCACTTTTTCGAGACATACGAGACATTTAAGTCATACAAGTAAAGAGATCTATTCATTGATAAGAAAAAGAAAAAACGTGAACGCGAATTGGATTGATGATAAAATAGAATCCTGAGTCAGTTATAAGAAAACTAGAGAGCAAAAAGGATAAATAACTTAGTCAAACTTCCTGAGGTTTGCAATAAAAGGAAAACACATGGAAACTAAAGAACTAAACTTTTGAGATAATCATAATTGTCAAACATAAATGAAAAAGAAAAGAGAAACGGAAGAGCGAATAGAGCCTTAAAATTTTCCTTCCTGGGCTCTCTGTTGCATTCAATAGCTGTTATTTCGTGCTAGATAGGCCAAACCACTGGGAATATAACATTTGAAGTGTATGCACATGATAAGTTGTCAATCCATGTATTTATGTAGTTGGAGTAACATGTCCCCTGTAGATTCCCCTGAGAACATTTTGCACTTTGTTAACTTCTCTTTAATAGCTAACCTTGTTTGGGATACAACTCTCTTTTGTAAGCTCAAATGTACTCCCTTTTTATGCATCTTCTTGATGCTTTCAATGAAACGTCCTACTTCATCAAAAAATAAATTGTCAATCTACAGTGAGTGTGCTTTATTTTTTTTTCTTTTTTTCTTTTTTTCCAAGTTACATTAAATGTGTTCATTAGAGAATCATGGCATGAAAATGCCTAAGAGTGGGGATACGGTTTCCAGCTTAATCATATCACGCATTGGACAATGAACAAAGTGAATGCTTCCCTATGGTTTAAGTTGCTCGGACTCTTCACTTTCAGTGCCACCCGTGTCCACACGACATGGGTGTGGGTGTGGGTGTGGGTGTGGGTGTGGGTGTGGGTGTGGGTGTGGTTGTGGGATTCGTACTCGATCTGGTCAATCGATTCTGGGTACTTTCAGAAAATCGACCGAGAAATTCCGAACAGATTCAATGATTTTTGTAATCAAAACAAAAGCTAAGGTGAAATTGAAGAAAATGGAATACCTTATATATAGATTTCAATGTCACTACTTTTTCTTTTATCTAACCCCCAGATTCTTCTCTTGCTTAATATTTTCTCCTCAAGTTTTCCACAAAATATCTCATAATCTAGGTTTTATAACTCTATTTTTGGATATTTGAATTATCTTTAGCCGAATCCCCGCACCCATATTCATACTTGGATCCGTATCCCCGAATATGAAAATTTAGACCATGCAGGATCCCGCCTCTAGATCCGCACCCGTATCGGAACCCGCACCCCAGTACAAGCAACTTAGCCTGTAGTAGAAACCAAAAAATGAACCTGCTCTTAAAAAGGATAAGCTGAAATAGAAGAAGGATGATCATCGACAACTAGCATCTATTATGTGAAGAAACAAAAGGAAAACATTACACACCTACTATTTCAATGTGATGTAATGCTAGGTTTATGGCTTTTAATTTTTAGTGTCTCATACTCGTAGTCATAGCACCCGATGGTATAAAATGTTGAAATCACAAACCAAGAGATGACTGTGAACATTCTAAGGTATTCAGCAATCGTTCATTTTAGAAACTAGCTTCAGAAAAATGGTGAATTAACATCTGTCCCCAAGCTACATGGCCTAAGCTGACTAATCATGGATCCCAACTTTTTTCTGATAAGGTAAGGTAAGATTATGGAACCCATATTTAGTAAGAGCTAATAGTGTGTTTCACTTGAATACTTCGTTTTCTTTGTTATCTTATTTCATTCAGAAATTCCTGCAGACGCAATGGTTATACCACTTCTAACAATCATCCTAACCATTCAAATTTCAACCTCAAGAAACACTAGGCAGCTATAGTGGGGGAACAAAATCATAAACTACCAAATAGCAATTTTCTTTAGATAGTAGATACTGTATTTCAAATTTTCATAATACTTTCAGTAATTTTGCATTACAATGTTCTTTCATAAATTTTAATTAGCTACACCACATTTTACTTTCACTAATACTATTTTGAGAATGCAATAAGATTCTAATACTAGTAAAACAAGCTTCTAAAATCATCTCCATCGAAAGTTTTTTATTCTATTTCAAAACTTTAGCAATGATCCTCACAAAATAACATGACAAATCCAACAGTTATGCATTATCTCCTCAAAAAATAACATGACAAATCCAACAGTTATGCATTATCTCCTGAAAAAATTATACACATGTGAATTACAACATTTCATGAAAATGATACTTATTCAATCTGACAAAAGGAGAAAGTTAGAAACAATCTTCAAACAGCCTTGTTTTGTTATTTCTAAGCAAATCATCCTTTATCATAAAACTTGTTCAAACTCGAGCTATGATCCTAGTGAAACTAGAACCTAATAAATATAGTCTCCTGCTTCATTTCATTTCAATCTTTTTAGTAAAACTAGAACCTAATGTAAGTTGCTCAGCTCGTAGGGGATGATAACAATCACGAGAATGAAATGAAAAATGGGATGTGTGGGTTGGGCGCATGTTACACATTTGAACCTTGCCTCAGATATGAAGCCTGGCATTTAAGTGATAGCAGGATGGAGGGGCTGACCTAAACTCCCCTTAGTTTCAAACTTATAGGCCAAACGAGATTGGAATAACTAACTCACTGGGGATTTCTCGATCAACAATAACAACAACAACAACAAACCCATTGCAATCCCACAAAGTAAGGTCTGGGGAGGGAAGAGCGTACACAGACCTTACACCTATAGGTAGAGAGGTTGTTTTCGATAGACCCTCAACTCAAGAAAAAAACAATCCAAAGCAATACAGAAAAAATAACGGAACTCAAAAAAAATAGTATAGATAACTTTTCAAATTATCCTAAACAGTAATCACAAGGTAATACAACAATCGAAATACAAAAAACAATAGATAATAACCAAACTCAAAGGACAAGAAACTATAAGAGTAATACAACAACTAATAGTGCGGCTAATAGTACGGAAGGATAAGCCAAACAATGCTTAACTATCAAACTAACCTTCTACCCTAATCCATGCATTCATAACCTCCTATCAAAGGTCAACTTCTCACACCTCCGCATTGGGAAATCTGTTCATCTCCCCTGCCCATACCCGAACTATCTCAGCCTTGTTTTCCGCATCTTATCCTCCATCGAAGTTACTCCTACCTTGTCCCGAAGATCTTCATTCTTACTCTTATCTCTCCCAGTATGCCCACACATTCATCTCAACATCCTCATCTCCGCAACTTTCATCTAAAAGTAGGAGTTCTTGATTGGCCAACACTCTATTTCATGCAACATAGCTGGTCTAATCACCGCTCCGTAGAACTTAATCCGGATGCAAACCTTCATTTTATCCGCCCTGCACCAATACGATATGTGACTTCATCATCAATCTCCTCATTTCCTTGGAAAATAGATCCAAGATACTTGAAACTTCCTCTCCTATGTGTCAAACCTCACTTCCACGGCGTTACGTTATAAACTTGCACTCCAAATATTCTATCTGGGTTCTTTAGACTCCAAATTCTATCTCCAAACCTCCAGCTTAATATTAACTCCGTCACAGTCTCGTTAATCGGAACTGTGTTATCTGCAAATAACATACACCATGGCACCTCTCTTTGGATATATCACGTCAATTCATCCATCACCAAGACAAATAAAAACGAGCTAAGAGTTGATCCTTGATGCAAACTCATCTCAAGTGGAAAGTACTCTGAGTTTCTTCCCATTGTCCTTATTGGGGTCTTGGCTCCATCATAGATATCCTTCGTCGCTAGAGGTACACCTATAGCCTCCAAGCATCTCCATAGTAGTAAGTTTTTTCTGGGTCAATGAACATTATGTGTAAGTCTTTTTTCCACTCCCTGTACCGCTCCACCAATCTCAAGATGGATAGTTTCCATAGTCAAATGTCCCGACATGAATCCAAACTGATTTACGAAAATAGTCACGCCCCTCCTCACCCTCATCTCCACCACCCTCTCCCAAACTTTCACAATGTGGTTTAACAACTTGATACTCCTATTGTTGTTATAATTCTGAATGTCACCCTTGTTTTTGTATAGCGGAATCATCATACTCCACCTCCATTCTTCGGGCATTTTCGTTGTCTTAAAAACGACATTAAACAGCCCAATAAGCTACTCAAAACATACCTTGCATGTGCTCTTCCAAAATTCCGCAAGGATCTCGTATGGCTCGATTTCTCTCAACTAACGCATCTTATGAATAACACCCTCAACCTCCTCAACTTTTATACACTTACAACACCCAAAATCGCGATGCCTCTCTGAGCGCTCCAACTCACCCAGCACAATATCCTTGTCCCCCTCTTCATTCAAGAATTTATGAAAGTATGACTGTCATCTCTGTCTAATGAGTGCTTCTTCCACCAGTACCTTGATGCACTTCACTTGATCCAAGTCACGGACCCTCATCTCTCTCGCCTTAGCTAGCTTGTACAACCTATTATGACCGCTTTGTCCTCTAACTTAACTTTTCGATCATAATTTAAAATAAGACTAAAAAACAATTACAAGAAAGATTCAATTTGTATGCACGTATACTATGAAAAATTACACTTAAATCATCTTATCATCAACCATATCACACATGTGCGCTGGTTATATCTATTTAAGTTAGCATGAATGATATTTAACAAGTTTGATTTTTTTATGAAAACAAGTTCATTTTTTTAGGAAAAAAGAAGTTCCTTTATTATGTATATTGTTCATTTATTATGTATCTTGTTCATTTTGGGACAGAATTTCACTAAACGGAAGAAATTCTTTTTTTTAAAAAAAAAAAGAAGTTCCTTTATTATGTATCTTGTTCATTTTGGGACAGAATTTCACTAAACGGAAGAAATTCTTTTTTCCTAAAAAAATAAACTTGTTTTCATATAAAAAAAAAATCAAACTTGTTAAATAATATTCATGCTAAACTTAAATACATATAACTAGCACAACAAGGATGTGGGTTAAGATGCACTTCACGAGTTCAACTTTGCCTCTGACTGAAGCCTGGTATTTAAGTGGGAGCAGATTAAAGGGGCGAGCCCACATTGCAATCAGTTTGTAATTAGCCGGGGTTGGGCAAACTAACTCATGCGATTTCTCGGTTATCAAAGGAAATTATCATAGAAAAAATTAATTCTTCAGTGGAAATTTCAGGAAATTTTGAGGTATAAACCTTCAATGAGATGAGGTCCCTCAGCAGCATTGTGATTGTGTACCTCCATAACTGGAAAACTCCGTTGGATGCAGCTAATGAATGCACTTAGGGTTCCGTTTGATGAACGTATGTATGCTTTCTGTATATATAAACGGGAGATTTAGTGTGGGGAACTGGAGGTGAAGAAGACCGGACTGTGTGTCGCCGGAGAAAAAACAATTCCTAATTACTGAATAATAATACTGCCATGGTTGGGAATATACACATTTTATTGCCACTTGTCGTTTGATTTTCCACCTCAGTAATTCTCTCTTCCCCTTTTCTATCTTGACCTAATAAAAAACAAATATATAAAAAAATTAAAAAATAAATAAAAGGGTTTTTCACCCCAATAGTGTTTCAAAAATCAAACTCATAAGCATTTGGATAAGGCTAATTTTAGACCTAGCATGTTTGAACTTGTTCTGAAATACCAAAGAGAATTGGTTACAAATTAAGAGTATGTCTGGAATGATTTGACATCAAGACTTATTTAAAGTTGATATTTTGTTTGAAAAAACAATTTGGATCTCAAAAGTCGCATTATAAACATGAAAACTTCACAATTTGTAAAAAACTTTCATAACGAGATACAATCTTGCAAGCTATCAATTAAACAAATCATAATTTATAAAATAAGATATCGAGATATTTAATGATATTAGTAGCCTGTTTGGCCAAACTTTTCAAATCAGCTTATTTTGAGAAGTGCTTTTTTTTAAAATGCTTATCAAAAAAATACTTTTGGTGAGAATCAGTTTGTGTTTGGTTAATAAATTTAGAAAGCATTTTTGAGTAGCAATTAGTGTTTGACCAAGCTTTTGAAAACTGCTTCTAAGTGTATTTTTCATAAAAGTTGTTACACCCCGTAAATTCCCGGCATATAGATGGCCTATTCGCGTGTTGGTTAAGAGTATTTGAAAACCATACATGCTAGAAAAAGGCCCGGGGAAAGATCGGACAAGCGTCAAGTCGGCGCGTCGCAAGGCAAAATGCGACTTATAAGTTGCATTCCAGGAATGCAACTTATAAATCGCATTCCAGGAATGCGACTTATAAATCCAAATTATTCTCCAACTTCGACTTTTCATTAAAGTTTCTTATAATTTCCAGTGAAAAACAGAGGGTAAGCAGAGAGAAAGAGGAACGAGGATTATTTGATAATTTCCTTCCGATTACGCCGCCAAACGCGGTCCAAATTCAAATTAACCTCAGGTACCGAGGTATTTAGCAGCAGGGAGCATTCCTACGGATTTTGTTTCGCGAAATACGGCCGACGAATCGTCGAGCTACCAAGCTAAGGTAAGTAGAATTGCTTCAAACTAGTGTCTATGTGCTCCTAGCTGTGAAGTGAATACTTCTCCCTTCTGGACTTCTGAAAAATAGTGAGTTTTCGACCGTCTTTCGATAAGCCTAAGTTTAGGCTACAATTATATCGAAAGTGACGTCATTCTTTAGAATAAAGCTATATTTAGTATTAATTAGTGTATACATGAATGCAGTTGGGAGAAATAGCTGGAGTATTGACCGAGCCTCGTCCGACAGACGGATAACTCGAGGTTAAGGTATGTAAAGCTAGTTCCTTCGGCAAGTTAGTAGTTTTAGCCCTGTATAGTACAATAGACTCCGTAATAGAATTCCCGGAGTCGAATATTAAGTATTGTGCAAGTTCAGTAAACCTAGTTTGCGTTGTTATATTGTATCTAGTCTGAAAGTTAGAAAAGCATGCGCCCAAGGGCAAGTTAGTAGTTCAGATCCAGTATAGTCTATTATGTGATTAGCAAGCATGTTGTAAGAATAAGAAGAAACAGATTTTCATAATAAAAGTCAGTAAAGAAAGATTAGATAGACAGACAGTTATGACTACAGATTAGCCATCCAGACAGATAGTATCTTGGCTACAGATTAGCCATACAGTTAAACAGAGATTTCAGAATCAGTATAATCAGTAAAAGAATCAATTCAGTATAGAAACAAATCAGAACAAGAAGCTAAATTTCAGATAGTCTTTTCAGCTATACATGCTTGCTATTTATATGTGCTATTTGTTTGTTGAGACTTGTTGTGGTGTGAGGGCACCTTATTGAGCGTCCTCGCCGCCCCTGGGTTGGTAATCGTGTTGCCCACTGAGCGGGTGGGTTTTACGTCACTCCAAGGAGTGGCATGCCGTCCCCAGCTTGGACGAAGGTGGGATGTAGCTTTCCCCACAGCAGTCTGATCAACATTACAGGTGCAGCTCCGGTATCAGATAGCCCTGTTGAGTGTGTCCAGGGAATCAGACCCTATCTGTTACTGTCTGTACATTCAGTTATTACAGGTGTAGCTCCGGTTTCAGATAGCCCCGTAGAGTGTGTCCGGGGATCCAGACCCTATCTGTTACTGTCTACACAGGAGTCCTCCGGACCCAGACGCGGTTGCTTATATCGGAGGATATGGCCCGAGCCGGAGACCCAGGGGGTCGGTAGAGGAGCTCCGAAGTGAGTAGATGAGTGGAGTGACTTATTTTTGGTTGGTTTTGACCCGGGTAGGGGTATATAGATTGTTTGCTTGCTTGGCGCCATCCGGCTTATGGGGGTTGGTATTGGCTCTTGCTTGCTACTTGTATATCTATTTATGTGCTATATATATTGTATACTACCTACTAGACAACATGTCGTTGCGTCTACAGGTACGCCTCTGCATTATCAGTACAGAAAGCCCGATCCAGTTTATGTCAGCTTCTTCAGATTCAGTTATCTCCTGCTATACAGGAATGCTAGTTATGCTATCTTTATTCAGTTGTTTTCAGTTGTATTATTTCAGTTGCTTTGCATACTCAGTATCAGTGATACTGACGCCCAGTGGGGCGCTGCATTACTTGCCTGCAGGTACTCATAGACGAGGAGGCGATCCCTCGTGATTCCAGTCAGCTATTGAGTATTCAGCTCCTGTCATCCGGAGTCTGAATTCCAGAGGTGTATTTCGTTTTCCTTTTTGTACAGTACGGGTAGGTCGGGGCCCTGTCCCGATCATTTCTGTTGTTATTCCTAGAGGCTTGCAGTCTGTATATATTTTCCTGTGGTCAGTTGAGCCGGTCGTGTGAGGCCGTGCAGTTTGATGTAGCTGTTTAGTATTTCAGTTTATGTTGGCCGTGTGAGGCCTTAGTTTGACAGTAGTGGTGACCTTGTCGGTCACGTAGTCTTACAGTAGTCTTGTGTTGATATTACAGATGACTAGACAGCATGGTGGCCTTGTCGGCCCGCATGGGTTCCTTGTTATGAGTGTGTTCTGGTTAGCTGTTATTACAGGTACATGTGGCTATAGGCCTGTTGGCCGGAGGCTATGTTTACAGTCGTTATATAGCCCTTCGTTTCCAAGAATTTGAGATAGAGCCAGCCAAAGCACCAGATATGCTCAGGCTGGACCATTTAGCAGTCCAGAGTCTAGCAGGCACCAGGTGCCCGTCATACCCCCCAAGGTGGGATGTGACAAAAGTGTTTTTCAAATAAGTGTTTTTGGGGAGAAACTACATTTTTAGCTTCTGAAAAACAGTTTTTGCTACTCCGTAAAAGCACTTATTTTTTTTCAAAAGCTTGGCCAAACACCTCATTTTTTTAAAATAAGCACTTTTCAGAAAAAATAAGCACTGACCTCTCAGAAGCTTGACCAAACAGGCTATAGATATGCTAATAGAAGGGATTAGCCCATGCAAGCACGGGCCCAACACTTTGCATTACATCATGACACATAGGGGTCGTTTGATTGAAAAATAAGTTATTTTGGGATAAATTATTCTGAGATTAGTTATTTCAGGATTGTTATTTCACTCTCAATGTTGGATAAAAATAACGCTATAATTCCGAAATAAATTATCTTGAAATTTTATTCTAATCAAACGTAAAATATATCCATCTTAAAATTAATTCTAAAATTATTATCCGTTATACCAAGCGAATATGGTATCGGTTGCATAGTAAGCTCTAGTTGATAAAATAGTCTCTATTGAGAATCTTAAATTTGAAAGCTCTGTTCAAGATTCAAAAGGTGATTTGCTTATACATACATACATATATATATATTGTAATTATTTTTATTTCTTTTGTGTTCCAAAGATTATTTACTTGGAAATTATGGTGTCTGAAGGCAAACATGTGAACACTAAGAGGAAACAGTCAATGAAATAAGGATCTATACCCTATTGCAGTTTAAAAGATACAAATTATCCAAAATTCATAATGATGTCGGTGCAAAAAATTACAATTAAACAGTCACATAATTTTTTTTTCTTTTTGCAAATTATAAGCACCTTCACACACACATTATTATCGTGAACACGTACCTCATAAATTCAACTTCAATATAAATAAAAGGAAATGAAAATTATTAATCTCTTATGAAATGAATAGAAAAAAAATTATAAATAACTAAAAGACACTCTCTCTATATATATGATATATATATATTTTATGTGTGCTAGTAAAATTTAATTTTTCATACAAGTAAAAATAAAAAATAATGCCAAGAAAAATACAGTATCTATCTTAGTTAGATTGTAATCTCTGCAATAGATAAGAATTGATGGCAATTCTTTTTTTATGCAAAATATATACTATATATGAATATTTTCTCGTGGGTCACAAAATTTATTGGTAAATCGTAATCATCAACTTTGCTGCAATATTAAGTGGTACATCATCAAAATGGGCCCATATGGATGATATTAGGAAACGTGGGGTTGAGCTGTTGGTGCATGTGCCCCGAATCCGATATCGCCCACTCAAAGGGAGACAAAGTCTAGTACTACTATATATCTCCAATAATTTATACTATTTATTTCTTTCGTGGGAGAAAACTACTGTTTGTTATTCTCCCGTAACAATAGATGCCGTTTGATTTGATATATAATTTTTTGAAAAAGAAATAAATTTAAATAGTTGGTATGATCGTAAATTGAAAGGAAATTTTTAAAATTTAACTTTTTTTTTAATTATAAAAAAATAAATGTCATTTTTTTAGAATATTTTTTTCAAAAAAGACTGCTATATAAATTAAGATGATGGGAGGAGAGTGTTATTTGTAATTATAATAATTCTAATGTTTCATTTGTTTCATCTTCTCTTCTTTCTATTTCGGGTGGGTCATTAGTATCTGGTGAATTTAAAGATTTTTTATTTTTATTTTTGTGAGAGGCTCTGATTTTCATGTTTAGTTTCTTTTATTCGATTTATTTGTTTTTAAGTTTGTTCTGATTTTCATGTTTAGTTTCTTTTATTCGATTTATTTGTTTTTAAGTTTTCATTATTTCTGCAACAATTGTGGTCGCCTCCAATTTTACTCTCAATTTGGAAATAGTATGGTTGCTTATAACACTAAACTCAATAAAACATGTGGTGTGAGTTAGAGGAGAATTTGATTGAAATGGTGTGGATTGAGGGGAAAATATAATTAATGGGTTTGTCAGATTTTTCATAATTAAAATGGTAAAAACGTATAGGTAGGAGCACCTTTAATGTGTAAATTTCACGTCCAAACATAAATGGACTGTTAATATTTACACTAAAGGTGTTCTACTATCCACGAGCCTTCAGTGAATGTTTTAAATTTTCAAGAAAGGCTCGTATATTCTAAAGCACCTTCAATGTTATTTTAATTCTCTGTGAATTTTTTTTCTGTGTTGATATGACTACACAGAACAACTTTTACAGATTTTGAAGGCTCGTATCTAGTAAAATACTTTCAACCAAATTACAAGACGCCCTTGCATTAGAGAGTCTTCTCCATAAATGATCCTTATGTTCCTTTAGCATTATTTTGTTTGAATTATCCTTACAATTTCAAGCGGATGGAGCTTGAATTAGATAGATTTAGCTGAATCTAATATCTTTATTATAAAATTACTAATTTTAGAAATACAATAGGTTCGGCTAATATTTTCCATGAAATATTCACATATATATAATATAGAAAACTATTAAATTTCAAAATTGTAACTTTACAAATACAATATATTTGATGCCATGAACTTTAAATGTCAGATTCATCAAATATTTATATTGAATTTTTCTCTAAATACAATATAGGTGTGTTTTCATTTTATATGTGACTCTTGTAATATTATTATTCCGTATTGACGAACTAACGGAGACATAACATGTCTCCATCAAGCTTCATGGGTCATGTGGATGGGATTATTGGTCCGACATAAAATGGACAATAAAATAATTTAAAATTTTTAAACTGGATACTTAAATTCACATTAATTAAATGAAATATAAAGATTATTTATGAAGAAAACTCTAATGCAAGGACGTCTTTATAGTTTGGTTGAAGATGCTTTACTAGACGTGAGCCTTCAAAATATGTGAAAGTTGTCCTGAATAGTCACATTAATACAAAAAATATATAATTCTTTTCAGATTCCCAGTCATTGAAGATATGAGTCTTTTTTGAAAATTTAAATATTCACTGAAAACTCATAAATAGAGCACCCCAAAATAGAATAATCCGTACAAAAACTTGACTAATTATGTTCAGAAAAATGTAATTGATAAAGCCAAAGTAAAAACCTCCATATTCCTAGATTGATTCGATTAGTTTGGAGTTAGACTAATCCCTTAATCCATCCAATTTTTGCTAATTTCTTTTTACCTAAATTCGGTTAACTTTTTCAAGTTAGAACTAGTGTAATAGGAGTTAATCTAATATTTGTAACCACTAAATTACATAATAAAATAAGAAGCATTTAAATAATACGATATTTAATAGGAAAAAAAATCTATGTTACAAATCATAAACATAAACTTGGAATTCACAATTCTAGCTAATGAATTTAGCTTGAAATGATATTCAAAGAACAAATCAAACTATAAAAAATTGTATTCATAGATGCTAAAGAAGAAGAAAAAGATTGAGAAAATATGTGATATCATTGTTATAGTTAGGAAAGTGAATTAAAGAGTTGTCTCTGACTTGGTCATGTCTTAAACCATCAGGTAACAATCACGTTGCTTCACTAATCTTAAAAAATATACATCATTGAAATACAGAATTAATCATCATGAAGCAATAAACTCATAAAATTAAAATACAAACCTAATTTATCAAATTGCATGACTGTTTATCAAAATTTACATTGAGCTCTTACTTTCTAAAATTTAATTTTTATCTTATTTTTTAATAATAAATAAAAAATATATATAATACAAAAGAGAAAACTGATTTTTCCTGGGCTCAACAACAGGTTCTAACTTCCTTTATTGCAAAATTCACCCACCTAACATTTGTTAATGGTATACAGTTGCTTACCAACCTATATTGTTTGGTATAAACAAGTTAAATAGGAATTCTAGAAAATTCACTACTTGACTAATAAAAGGCCAAACAGAAGATTTGAATCAAAGTACTATGGTACTACAATATTTCAAAATTGACTTGCTATTAGATTACACTCGTAAAACGTGTGGTCCAACTATAAGAAAATGGTAATCTTTTCCACAGAAACTTCACAGCAAAATATAAAAAGAAAACTATAGTCAATATTGTCAAACATTAAATAAAAAGTGAGAAACAAAGAAAAAAAATACTCCTGCTATTTCAATTTGTTTATATTACTATATATGTAAGAATACAAGATTAAAATATAATTTAATACATTTTATGTATTTTCAATTTAAGATTACAAAATTTAAAAAAATAATTTATTTTCTTAAATTTCAAGTGAACTCAAAATAAAACAAACAAATTGAAACGGACGGAGTAACATATCATGTGCATGGGACCTCTCTTACACACTTTGATTTATTTAAAAAACACAAAATCAAAAGGTGGGATCACTGAATCTAGCCTTTGCCCTCTCAAAAGGGTCACTTTCATTAACAAAGTCTCAAAGATTTGTAAAATCAAGAAAATCAACATAGGAAATCCTTGAGATTCTGATTTGATATCTCCATTCGTATCTCTCTTTCCCTTCTGTCAAATATTTTGCATATCTTCTTGAAATCAACACCTTATACTTTCCATCATGCCCCATATATATTAATAACCTCACAAACACCAAACACATTATCAACCAAATTAAAATTCCTCTTCAAACAAACACACACACAAATTCAACATCATATTTTTTTTTGCAAAAATGGCTCAAGTTCAAGCAACAATGGATACACAATTTCACGTACTAGCTGTTGATGATAGCATTATTGATAGAAAACTCATTGAAAGGCTCCTCAAGACTTCTTCTTACCAAGGTAATTTTATTTTTCCTCCTTAAAAAAAAAAAAAAAAAGAATCCCCTGTTCCAATTTATGTTTGAAGAGTCAGAGTAATTTATATTTTTTCTTGGATTTTTTTTACAGTTACTGTTGTGGATTCTGGAAGTAAGGCTCTGGAGTTTCTTGGATTGTTAAGTGAGGAGAAAGAAGGAGCAGAAGCAAGAGAAGTGGGAGTGAATTTGATAATTACAGATTATAGCATGCCTGAAATGACTGGGTATGATCTGTTGAGGAAGATTAAGGGGTCATCATATTTGAAGGACATCCCAGTAATAATTATGTCATCAGAAAATGTTCCATCAAGAATCAATAGATGTTTGGAAGAAGGAGCTGAAGAGTTCTTTCTGAAGCCAGTTCAACAATCAGATGTGAATAGAATTAAGCCCCATTTGATGAGGGAGAAAGTGATGGTACCAAATGGTCTCAAGAGGAGAAACGCCATGGCTGACCTTTCTCCTGATCAGAAAACAAGAAAGTACAATAACAGCAACAACTTGTGTGGCATCTTTTGGCAGAACATTTGTGAGTGAAGAAAAAGGGGATGTTACTATTCTTTGTAGTCATTTGAGGAATTAACAGAGAAGTTAATTTCCTCTTCATGAGTGGGAAAGGAAAAAGCCCATGGGTTCCGGGGGAAAGAGGAACAATCGCCGCACCGGATGTTTGTACCAAATCAAGGCTTTTATGTCTCGGAACAGATTTGTCCCCCCTCACCAGAAAAACAAGGAATTAGGGACGGATTATCGGGCAAAATATTTTGTTAGCTATGAATTATTTAGCAACAACATACTGGCAAATGTTACAAGATGATGCAAGCTGTAAAGGTGGATTTACAAGTATGTTACTGTAATCAAGCAGATCTGATTTAGGTCTAGTTTAGGGTTCATATACATAGGATAGGAGTAGTACATAATTTCATTTTTGGCTATTGTACACAATCTAATTGAAAATCAATTGTGTTTTTAACTTTTCTCTTTTCTTGGAAAAAGATAAATATATCAATTGAATTCATTAACCATAGATGATTATATTTTCTGTTTACCTTTTGCAGATCCAATTTTGTGCAATTTTAATGACTTATTTCATTTGGCAATAGAAAAGTTACGATTCAGTCTATTTTAAGGTGCACGCTGAATTTTACGATGATAAATTGAATGATTATTTGAAGATCTTTTATAATTATTCTTTTTTTATCAACATTCTCCGCACGAAATAACAAATTACTGGAAGGCAATTGATTGAAGTTTCATCTCATTGACCAGGAGGATTCAATTCTCCACCATAAAAAGTAGCAAATAGGTTATCCAAAGAATTGAATTCTAAAGTCAACATCAAGATGTCAACTGAAAAATAAAAGAAAAACAGGAAGCTGCTAACTCCAGATTAACAATGAAGCAAAGATGAAAATATAATTTATTTAGAAGGAATCAGAAAACAATCATAACCAAAACAGTCAACGATAACAAGCTTTCACCAAAAAGAAACAAAGCCCACGTTAACAGTGATATTTTGCTAGAAAATAATTGCTTGCTGTCTAACATAGTAGCTGTCCAGATAATTGTGTTTAGAATTAAAAAGAGGTATGTGGTGTTGTTATTTTTTTTACTTTAGATTCTAAGTTATTTTATTTATTTAATTTTTTTATAAGTTTTTTTTGAGCCAACGATCTATTAAAAATATATATATTATATATTATTGTTGGTTCAAAAGTAGGGGTGAAAAACATTTTCTTAGCTATCATAAGTTGGGATTGCCATTTGTGAAAAAAATTATATAAGTTGAATGATCAAAGTGAAAAAAAAAAATTACTTATTGGAAGGGCATTCAATCTTCTTAGCTAAAGTTAATTCGTTAGAGTTAAATGTATTGTATTATTATTGACGATTATTACTTCCATTTACATAATGAACCACAATAATAATCTATCTTTCAAGTGATATGGCATGAACTAAGCTGCTACGAAAGTCTTAACCTTCAATATTTTAAGACAAATTGGATATATTTTGGTATCTACATTGTCAACTAAGCCGTGCTTCGTGTTTCCAATATTTAATCAGAATTTTCAAGACCTAAAACGTTCTCCCATGAATGTTCAATAATTGATTTAACGTTTTTCAGCAGTAATTCTATCGGAAACTATCTTTTTATTTCTGTAAAAAGGGTAACATCTGCGTACATTCTATTTTTCTCAAATTCTATTTCGTGGGACTACACTGAATATGTTATTTTTGTTGTTGTTGCTGCAATAGTAGTTCTTGGGCATTTTTCTAAACATTTGATATGGACCGGTTAACAAGATATGATGCATCTTCGTAAGCTTACTATAGACACGCGTGACCTTAGTTAGGAAAATATGAAGATCGCCGATTAGGGTATAGGAGTAGTAGGTAGTGGAGCAGTGTCTCGCTTTCTCGCATGATGGGCTTGGTGGTAGTATGACGATATGTACCTACTTTTCCTTTCATAGTAATAGTATCAACAGTATTCCCATAGTTTCTTGTCCGTCATTTTCTGTTACTTCCTGTTATTTCTTATACTTAACTTATTGCATTATTTTGCTAATGCTACTGTTTCTTCTTCCTGAATGCCAAATAATGTTTTATGTATTATTTCCTATGTCTTCTTTACTTTTGTATCTTTTTTGTACCGCTCTATTATGTAATACTTGAGGTGAGGGTCTTTCGAAAATAACTTCTTTACCTTTATGAGATAAGGATAAAGTCTGCGTGCACTACACCTTTTCTCCAGACTCAACCTATAAAATTTTACTATGGTTATTGTTTGTTATTTTGATAGCTTACTGCAATATAGCACCACAAGGATGAATAAGGAAACCAAACAAAAAATGTTTGAACTCTTGCCACCTATAGGTAGTTTTAGATGGGTTTAATTCAAAGTGAATATCATAGCTCGTAACAATTTATCTTTCTAATTGTACGACAATCATTCACGATAAGGGGGTGTTAATTACCTATTTAAAAATCACCTACCTCTATCCTAGATTCGAGCATCACAATTTTAATGCAAGTAAATGAACTTCTAAAACCTCAACATCTGAAGTTTCAAAAGCCAAATTCAAATTCGGCCTGAATTCACACCACCCGAAGGGCTAAATTTTGAATTTGGTAGAGCCCAACTTCATACTTGATTGTCTAAATTTGAAAACATCATACCAACTATTTTTTTAACTCCAGATCTAAGTTGATTATGATGCGGCTAAATTTTAAAACTTTACAATACATTTTGAGTATTCTTTGAATATGGATCCAAACAGGGTTATTTGTGCACTTTGCTCTATTAGATTTCTCTAATTGGACCTTCAGCAAGCTCTAGACCAAATTTTATTGATTTTTGGTGCAACTGGACCACCGGTTAGGCCCAAATATAAAATGTCTACCACAAACGAATTAAAAAAAAATGATAATTTTAATTTAATAATTGATATCCCGTATAATTTTTTTAAATAATTACTGAATGACCTATTTGCCGTTGAAATTTTGAACTTCAATCCAATGTATCTTAAATTTTACACATTTAAATACTTTGCACCTACCTAAATATATCCGCGAGTTTTTTTACTTTTTTAAAAAAATAAGGGAAAAGGGTCAATGTTATTTTAATACTAAAACCACATGTTATTTTAACATTTTTCTTGATAATGCTATTTAAACATTATAAATATTAAATCCTCCCTTATCTTTGTCCAGGATAATAGTATCTCAAATTAATACGTAATCAACTTCAAGCAGAAAATAACATAAGTTTTATGATTTATTAAAGTGAATGTATATAATTAAAGAAAATAATATATTTTATAATTTAATCTTTTTCTGCTAAATGTGAATGGGTTAGGTTTTCATTTTTTTCGATTCAATTTTTTATTAGTGTGTACTTAACACGAACTGAACTAATTCATTTGGTTCGGTTTGATTTTTCTAATTTGATTTTTGAAAAAATTACAGAAATATACAATTACCAAACTTACATTGTAAAAATATAGCCCAAAACTTACTTTACAATCCTAGAGACAAAACAAAATGCATCCATCCCTAATCCCTGATAGAAAAAATTCAGTATACAATAATATATATCAGTATCTAATATTATACAAAAGCTTTATTTTTTTTCCTTCTACAATAATGTTTTAAAACTCGATATACAATTTTATACTCCTAGTATACAAACATTACCTAAAATTATAAGAGCTGTTTATACACTCATATACAATATTATAAACTTATTATACAAAAGAGTAACTTCGTCTTCTTCCTCCAATCCAAGCATTATATTCATCCAAAACACCTCAAACTATACTAGATCACCTTAAATTTCAAATTTAGACTCCTCAATACGTACCCAATCTTTTACAACAATACCCACTTGAAACAAAACTAATTTGCAAAAATCAATTTTCGACCTTTGAAGTTTCAAGTTTCAACAATGAACACCTGTGGAGTTTTTGCAAGCCACATTTCTTTCTTTTTTTCCTCATAAAAACCAATAGAACAGAAAGAAAGAAAAACGAGAATGCAAAGTATGTATAAGAGGTACTTATACGTACTCTTACAATATTATACAAAATTACACAACTTATACAAAAAATTTATGTTTAATCTCCTGCGAATTTAAACTACGAAACTCCATTCCAAATGGGTCAAATCTTTTTCAAATGGATTCAAATTTTAACCACAACTTTGAAATGCCACCTCTAACGAATCACATTATTAATTTGTTAAAATTTTCAACAAATTTAAAATCCATTTGTGAGTTTTTAAATTTTTAAGAATTGCAATAATATAGTTTTAAATTTTTTATTAAATTTACTTAACAATTAATATTTAAATTTATAATAATAAAAAATATTTAAATTTACATATAATATATACAGATCTAACATAAAAATTATGAAAGAAATAGAAGAAAAAAAGAAAGAAAAAAAGTGACAGAAGCAACAGAAAAAAAAAGAATGAAGAAGAAAGAAAGAAGAAGAAGAAGGAGGAGGAGGAGAGAGAAAAAGAAAAGAAAAGAATAGAGAAGCAAAATTAAAAAAAAAAAAAAAAAAAGAAGTGGAAGGAAGAAATAACAGGCCAAAAAAAGTAACAAGAAGAAGAAAGCAAAAGAAAAACAATAAGCTAATAAAAAAGATCAGGTTAAAAAAGTAATAAATTGAAATATTAGTTAAAATAGGTAAGTATTTTATTTTAACCTTTATGGAGTGTAATTTTTTTTTAATTTTTTTATATGAGTTTAATTAATGGGCTATTTTTTTCTTGTAAAATGAGTTTTTGCGATTAAAAGTTAGTTTTTTTTCCAATAAATTATTATAAGGTACTTTCTCTTAGTGTTACAATAATAGATTTTGCATTTGCCTGTGAATTGAATTCGTCCCGATTCGATCAATAATAGATTTTTTTTTTGAAAAAGTATTTTCTTATATTCAACTAGCCAAAAGGGAGCAGTCTAAACCGTAAAAACGGGATTGTGGGAGAGCAATACATGCGTTGTGTTGCTAGGCGAAGCATATAATTATAAAGAGAAAAATGAATTAATTAAATTTAAGTTATTTCTTTGACCTAATTATCGATTAGAAGATTTAGCTTGTATGAATCGTTATTGGCATCATTTTATGTTTCAAAATTTGATTCAAACTAAGCTAAATTTCAAGTAAAAAAATATAACTAGGCAATATCTTAAATTTTTATTTACAAATTCTTTGTGGGGTTAGTTGATTTATATTTAATAGCAAGTGTATAACATTTCATAATAAATTTTCTCATTTGCTTAATATCCTTATAACTAAACCAATAAAAAATTAAGGATCTTTAAAGATTTCAATAATCTATGGTCCATAATTTTTTGTTAAATAAATATTATATATCTTATCTCTCTTTCAAAGCATATTAGTAATAATATAAATTTTCTTAATATGCTAAAATTATTGTGAAACTTGTTATTTATGAAAAACTAAGCAATTATGTTAATTATATAAATAATTCTCTAAATGAGATTTGAGATTGAGTTAGGTGTGATATTTTTATTTTTTTTAATTTTTTCAAAAAAATCTGAAACTTTGGTTAAACCGAAAATCCCCAAGAAATTGATATTGTAAAACTGAAAGTCGAATCGAATATTGAAATTTTAGAAAAATACAATCAAAATCGAATCAAAAAATTGAAAAATTGAAATCGATTTGATCTCATTTTTCAGTTTTTCGGTATTTATATTCACCCTACTGTCTGCTGCTCAGTCGCAAGTTTGTCATACAAGGGCTTGCCTAGTGCGACTTACATCTCCTGTGTAGTTTGTGAGCTATTGCACAGAGAGCAAGTTAACACAGAGTGCTCACCTAACGAGCAGAGGCTCCGTGGGTATCTCTAGGGGTTCCTAAAAGAAAAAACTTAACTACCTAATAGACAAATGAGAACATACTCAAAAAATATTCTAAAATATAAATAAAAATATCTAATTAAAATTCTTATTAGAAATTTAGATATTTAATTTAAATAAACTTTAATTTGAGTATTTAAATGAAATATGATAAATTTAAGGGAAAAAACTCAAATATGCCATCCGTTAATAGTTGGGCTCATTTGTGCCACTGTCGTGACATAAAATATCTATCCATGCCATTATTTTTTAACGGCGCTAGGATCTGATTTTGCAATACCGTTTTTTACAAGTGGCCTTAATTAATTGGGTCACATAATTTATATTAACCCATAAAATTTAACTATCCAAACAATTAAAAATAACTCGCCCCACACCCTTCTAATCCACCCAATAATATATTCGACCCGTTGCATTTCTATATAACAACTAAAGAAATTGGGTTTCGCATCAATAGTGCTACTATTCAAATCAACGGTCCAGATAACATTTCTCCTCCTCCTCCGGCAAACATCAGACTCAAATTATTTTTAATACCTTCAGATCCACTCGAATAATTCCATCCATAACTAGTATGTTGCAAATCGAGATTATTTCAAGTGCTGCAATTTTGTGGCACAATAACAGATTGATCGATTTTAAGATGACGTATGATGCAGGAGTATTTTTCTTAGATTTAAATAGGAAATTGATAGAGGAGAAGGCTGGGTATAGGGATTTGGCGGCGGCGGGTTTAGTTAAAATGGTGCGGGTCGGATATATTATTGGGTGGGTTAGAAGAGTATGAGGCAGGTTATGTTTAGTGGTTTGGATAGTTAAATTTTATGGGTTAAAATAAGTAATGTGGTTCAATTAATTAAGGTCACGTGTAAAAAATAGTATTGTAAAATCAGGTCCTAGCGCTGTTAAAAATTAGTGACATAAATATATACTTTATACTACAACAGTAGTATAAATGAGTGTAGTTATTAACGGATGATATAAATAAATCTTTTCTAAAAATATGATGGCATTTTAAAGTTTTTTTTCTAAATTTAAAGAACTGATTATTTATTAAGCTTTCTCCTTTTTCGACCTAAATAATCTCACTATTTTAATGGCGCGTGGTTTCTATTTTCCATGTCGGATCTATCATTGGATCAAGAGCTAAAACACGTGTCTGTTTTCCCCCTCTGCTAAAGTAACCTCACACGTGCAACCATGCACCACTTGATGATTCTTTTTCTTTTTCTCTTTTAGTAATGATATGCTTTTATGACTTTTTTAAACTTTAAACTGCATATTTTTATTGCTAAAAAAATATGTTGAAATATAAAATTGTGAGTTTTAGACCACTTTGTATATATGAAGAAAGTCCTTCTCACAGAAAACTTGCGTCTAATCAAATATTATTATATATAATGAAAAACAAAAAAAATGTTCTTAATATTTGTAGTTTGTCTTTAATATTATTTTTCGTTTTAAATAATAAAAAAATTAAAATATGTCCTTCGCGCTAACAATAGGTCATATCAAGATATTTTAAACATTTTCTAATTGTTTAGACATTTTCACCTCTTGCTTTCACATAAAAAATAAATTAGAAGATGAAGTCTCCATTATATTACTCCGGGCCAAAATTTTATTTGAAAGAGTAAGCCAACCAAAAAAAGTGTTGATATGATACCTTGAACTCTAATCTCAATCTGAGGAAAAAGGGTGTTTCTGATTATTCGAATAGAATTTTAAACAGAACTAACAGGTTTAGTTCATTAGATAAAGTGAGATATCTCAAAATTAAGTTTACTAAATTTATACGTTAAACTTAATCATAAATATCTCATATTATTCCATTCAACTTGATATTATTTTATCATCTTTCAGGTAATATAAAATAATCTAAAAATTATAATTTCAAAGCTATAAATTTGAGAAAACTTAATCCGAAAATCAAACAACCCCTGAATGAATTAATACAAGCATATAATTATGTTATAAATTATTTGGATTTATGTTATAAAATTTTCATTCTTCTATTTAAACGAAGAATGAGACCCGAAAATGGAGAATGGAATTCAATAACAATTTTTATTTTTTTTAAAGAAAATAAAGTCGAAATCGAATCAAAATCTCCCACTAGAAACGCCACTTTGCAGGGATTCTACCCTCAAAAATAACGGATAGCAATCTGCAAACTCCAATGATTCAATAGTCCAAACGAGGCATTTGTCAAATCGCTCAAGAACCCTCATCATCTGACAAATCGCACACTATTTCTTGTACGACGAATCACCTTCTCTTTCACTTTCACTTTCACTCTCACTCTCACTCTCAATTCCCCTTCGTCACCATTTTCTCTCAGACCCATATCTGATTTCCACTTTGTTTATCTTCATTCGCCGGCGAAAAGCAAAAATACGTTAAACACGAGAGCAATTTAAACTAAGATATAAAATGACGTCTCTTTCTCTTTCTCTTTCTCTCTCCCTCTCTTCTCCTCTAAACCATTTTGCTTCCTACAATAAGCACTTATGCGTTTTGAGATCTCCTCAATGTCATCAGACTACGATTTCTCATCTCCCTTCTCGACACAAGTTGCAGAAAAGCTCCAGTTTTCTTGGCTATAACCCTCTCAGGTAAGTTAATTGTCATTTTTTTGAATGATTTAATATGAAAATCCCATTCCAAATTTGTTCTATTTTCCCCCTTTTCTTTGATGGTCGGGGTTTCTGTTCCCCCCTTTTGTACGTATTTTTTTTAGTAAAATCTGGTGTTTTCCCCTTCTATGGTATTTTCTCCTTCAAATTTGGTGTTTCTTCCCCCCTTTTTTTGATGGTTTTTCTGAATTTGATGGTTTCGCTCATTATTTGGATGAACTTTTTTCACAATTTGTATATTCTTGGCGCGATTCTCCCAAAATTTTCTATCTCTTCCTCACGGGGCGTTTAGTTGTTTTACAGAGTTTCAATTGAGTTGAGTGGAGGGATGAAGATGAAGAGACGTGGAGGAACGGTTTGTTATGCTGCTGCTCTTGCTCCTAGAAATCTACAGTGGGTCTGTGCTATTTCCTCTGTGTAAGTCTCCTTTACTTCATTGCGCTTATTGGAGTTGATACTAAGTTTGCTTGACCATTTGCTGGTAAAATGGGGGCATCTAAAGTTTTGATTTTTCTTTTTCATTTTAACCAAGTGAAATTAGGAGTAGGGAACTGGAGGCATAAAGCTAGTAAGCTACTTCCAATGGTGTTGTATGGATTTTATCTAGCACAGTGGAAACTCTAAGTTGACTTGGGAAAATGAAGCCTTTGTTTTTTGGATAAAGTAAATAATTTTTATTAGAGTTACAGCACCAAGGAGAAGCTTGTAGACAAATTAAACATACAAAAATAGGCCTTGTCTAAAAGTTGTAGGGAGCATATGAAGTCCATCAAAGCATTTACATTATTCAAACTACACCAACATCAAGATGTAAGATGTGATTAGCAAGAGAATCTCCATTAGAACACCTCCAGTTACATTCCCTCCGTTATGGGATGTAGCGAACCTTTTGCAGAGTTTTCTGTGGCTTTTGTCCTGTTTAACTACAGTGTGTCTCTCTAAAGAATTCAGCATTTCCATTGGATCCCAGGTAAATTTACAAACATATTCTGTATGTCAGTAGTCACCTCACAGTGTAGGAAAAGGAAATTTTGTCCTACAAATCCTTCTCTCACATTTTATCACCTTTTGCACAAAACCATTTCTCTTCCTCGCTTATCATGAGCGACACATGCTTCATTTTGTGCTGTCCAATTAAAACAAGAGACTCTTTAGAGGAACCTTAGTTTTTCAGATTAATTGCCAAGGCCGAATTCCAAGATTCGTTCCTCCGTTTTGTACATACTGTAACTCCTGTATACAGTAACCCCTTTTGCGTGTCACTAAATCTTCCTTTTCAATAATTTTGTTCTTCAATTCAGTTGTCAGCAACAAGGTAATCTCTCCAATTTCCAGTCTTGACTCCCCTCTTGATGTGATACTCCACCTATTATTTTCTATACAATAGGCAATTGTACATTAGGACGTGATCTGAAGCTGGATAAGTTTTGATATTCCTCCTTTCAATGGATGTGACTAAACCAGTAATCCTGCCAAAATTTGATCTTCATACCATCTCCGAATTCAATTTAAAGATGTTGCCTCTGGATTCTTCTCACAGGTTTCTGATATGCACCAATGATCATGTAGATAATATTTCCATCCATATGGTTTTAGGTCTATTTCGTCTCCTTTTAACCCCTTCAATCATCACATGATGGCACATGTGGACCAACGAAGGATATGGCCAAACCATCTCATGTAACTTTCTCTCATTTTATCCTCATCTGTTCAACTTGGACTTTCAAAGCTTCCAGATCACCTTGACGGTTAAGGGTCATTTACAGGCAAATGTACAAGCATGATCTTTTAAGAGCTAGGGTGTATAAGGAAAACAGGTTGCTGGTGGCACCACTGGTTAGAAGCATCAACATTGGTCCTTGGCATTGACACACTAGCTTTGTTTGCCACTTTCATTAAGGCTTGAGTTAACCTAAGACTGCTCTGCAGGAAAAGATAAAAAGAGAGGGACATGTGCAGAATTCTTTTGTGTAGATTGTACACTTGTTCCCCCCATGTAACATCACTTAATATCATTTTTAGAGCTTTACTACTGGCTTTCTCTTTTTTCTGGAGTCTGAGTGCATATTAATTTTCTTTGGTTTAAGTCTGTAGAATCTTAGAAGATTCAAAGTCCGTGCCCCTTATTTGATATATCTTGTATAATTTTGTGATGAAGAACTATCTATTTTTTCTCTTAAAGTAAACCTTGTTATGCATGCTGCACCATGATTTGTATATTACAATCTGACAGTCATTGGATTTTCTAGCGTTCTCATGCTTGCGAAGGGCACTGCTATTCACAAGTCTTTTCTTGTTCCTTTATTTGCTTTACAAGCTCCTACGGCAGTTGTCTCATGGATCCAGTAAGTCTTTTATCATCTGTGGAACTAGCTTGTGCTTACTTCATTAAGCTGAATGTTCTCGCATTACAGCAAACTGATGAAGAATTACTTTCAGGGGTGAATATGGCATTTGGTCAGCATTTTTGGCACTTCTTGTTCGTCTCTTCTTCTCCTTTCCTGGTAGGTCTTCTGGTTGGTCCCTTTATTATGCCTATGGTTTAAACCTCAGTTCTAGAAAATTGACCATTTGTCTTTTGCTTTGTGTATCTTTTATGTTGTTGGATAGCATTATCCAGCCAATATTCCCTCGGGAAGCAGGCTATTAAATTGTACCCAGTACTTTTCCTGGTTCTATTTTATGGGGAAATTCTCAGCCATTGTTTCGTTAGGAAGTAAGAGAATATGCTCAACTTTTGCATGTTAACAACCCTTGGTGAGTTTAACATGATAAGAAAACAGGATAAAGTTATACTCCCTTTGTCCCAATTTATGTAGCACACTTTCCTTTTTAGTCTGTCCAAAAAAGAATGTCATCTATGTCTAGAAATAATTTTAACTTTAAAATTTCTCTTTTACCCTTAATGAGATGATTTTAAACCACAGAAATATCTAAGACTTGTTTTGGACCACATATTCCAAAAGTCTTCCTTTTTTCTTAAACTTCGTGTCTAAATTGGGACGGAGGGAGTAGTAGGAAGCAGAATTAGGATCATGTATTCATGCTGCCTAGCAGGAAATTTTATATGGACATAGCAAATTGAAAGTTTGACCATGTTCTATGCTATCAAAGGTCAGAAGTCTTGGGATGTTGTTATGGTCCTAGCTGCTTGTTTTCTTTGGATGCTGTTATGTTTTTAGCTACTACATTCAATAACTCAGATGATTATCTTTGAAATATCTGACTTTCATCTTGACAATTCGTAGGTGAACTGGAATTGCCATTTATAGCAGTGTTGATGGTAATTGTGGCTCCTTATCAAGTTGCAAACCTAAGGTTGGTATATCTTCCTCAATAAATAAACATTCCTTGTTGATGGACTATAGTTATATCTGGTTCATATTGCTCTTGGCAGGGGGACAAAGGAAGGTGTTATTCTTTCCTTGGCAATAGCAGCTTATCTGGGTTTCCAGCATTTCACACGTGCTGGCAGCTTACAGAAGGCGTTTGATCAAGGTTCAGTTATTGCCACCCTGGCCATCATTTGTATTGTTGTTGTGCCATGCTTGCTCTTGATTTGACGTGAAACTACAGTGATGTCTGAAAGGAGTCCTTTAAATTACTTGGGTCATATGAGGGATGGAGATCGCACAAATTAATATCTTTCTTTAAATCCCTCGTGTAAATCTCAAGCTGTTTATCTAGTCAAGTACGTGGGACAAATTAGGGTTGAGTGTATTTATGCAGGAATAAATTGGATTTACTCTGTGAACAAGCTTTCACTTATATCCTATTAAGTTCTATACTTTGGGCAACATCTGGTACTACTTATTAATGAAACAAAATGTTTCTTATTTTGGGTTTTACCATTGACCTAAAGAAAGAAAAAGTGTCTTCTTTGGGCTCACATTGCATAGAATGAGTTTGCAAATTCCAATGGTTCCTCCAAGAGATAAAGCACCCTCCTTTCAGATTCTACTTTAAATGTAAAAGGCTAAAGTTGTACACAGGGAATAACTGCTTCTTGTATAAGCACTGGCACCACTCTCGTGCAGGTCAGACTTGGACATATTTTTTATACGTTCATGTTTCTTGAAGAGTGAGTGGGACTTGCAGAGCATGTTTGCTCCATTGAGGTCTTCATAATTTAACAAATTATTGATTTCTAACATGAGTTAACATTCTTCTGAAGTAGTTCAAATATTCTAATTCAATTATATTATGTCTCTAATGTTGCTGTATAAAGAGAGGATTCTGTCTTGCTCTTTTTGTTTCTGATAATGTTAAATAGTGACTAGTGCGAGGAAGAAAAATGGAAAAGCAAACAAAAAAGAGGTCAAAGTTTCAATTGATTTTTCAAAACTTAGTTGTGCTTTTGCAATTTATATAGTGTGCTAATGTGTTCTCTGTATCTTGGAAGCAGCATACCTCATATGCCATAGTTTGGAGGATGAATGTAGATCTTATTAGTCTGCTGTCGATGGGTCACTTCCCGGATTTGTACATGACTCTTCATTGAAATTCCTAAAACGAGATATTGTTTCTAAAATATTTATTAACTGCAGAAATATTTTAATAGAAATTGACTACATTAAGATGTTGTTCTTCACTACGTACTGGCTTCCTACTTGGACTAAAAGCCATAAATGGACGAAGTATAACAAGTTTCATGTGTTGAAGGCCATGGGATTTCCTCATCTCATGATGATTCTGCCTCTTTAGAATCAATGGGAGTATGGAGACAACTAGTGTCTTCTTGCAGCCCCAGTAAACAATGTCTTGCCCAATCTGTTTAGAAATGAATTGCTGTAACTGCCACCATGAAAGAGGCCACGGCAACGAGAAATTGGATGTTGCTTGATAAGATATCTGCTCCATTGGGGCTACCTGTTGGTTCTGCACCATAATCTGTTGGTTCTCCAAAACCATTCTGTCCACCTGGGGTGTATGGATTTACGGGCGTCATTGTGCTGCAATTGCAAAGAATCGGGCAAACATCTTTACATTTCATGGTTAGGAAACAATTTAAAACTCAAATAATTTCAGATGGTTTATACCTAGGAGTTGGAGGTGGCAGAGAAGGGGGTGGCAGGGTAGGGGGTGGCTGTGCAGGGGGTGTGGTAGGAGTTGATTTTGATGATGCATAGTGACAGTTCCCAGAGCCTGCAGCAATTGAAGGAAATATTAGAAGCTTTGCCAACTTTTTTGTATTAGCAGATTGAAGAATTACTTATATGTGATGTTTAGTAGCTTAGTGCAGCAGTCTTGCACTTACTTGGGTCAGTATAAGTAAGCTGTGCTGTTCCTCCAAAATCACAGCTGGTGGGAGCTGGATTCTTTTGGTAGTAGTCATTGAAAGCATATGAAGCATGGTCTTTAATTGTGTTCGGATCGTAGCAGCTTCCACCAGACTGAATACTTGAACAATCTGCACCTCCAAAGCCACAAGCATAGTCCAGTGCTACTTGCAGAGCAGTTGGTGAAGCAGTTGGGCTGGCTACACACCAAACACCCCCAGTAGATGGCCCTGGATTGTTGCTCGGGTTTGGGTTCGGGTTGGGATTAGGATTAGGATTAGGATTAGGATTTGGGTTGGGGTTGGGGTTAGGATTTGGGTTAGGATTCATGTATGGGCTAGGGTTCGTGATTGGTTCTGTGGTAGATGGTGGCGGGGGGCTATCCATCGTGGGGTTTGGATTTGTTGTACCTGGGGTTGTTGGATTAATAACGGGAACATCTAGCTGGTCAGAATACATGGAAGGTGAAATGGCAATATCCTCTTCTTGGAATGCTAGTTTTTGGCTTTTTCTGATGGCTTCTGGGGGATGCTTGTCTGCAATGCTTGTACCTGAAGTAAGTGTAAATACCAGATGGGTGTCAGTTTGTTCTGTCTTTCTTTATTGTTTAGATTCTGCATGTTGAAAAACATCACAAGGTGATTTGATTCCATATCACATTCTTGAACCCAGAATTTGTTGTTCTTAGTAAAAAATTTTTGGGTGGAGAAAGACAAACTCCTTAGTAGCCTATATTTGTGCCAAAACTTGACTTATAAAATCTTTACAGTTATTTGTATGCATGCAAAAGAATATTGATATGGTAAAGCAAATGGATTTCACATCAATGAATTCAAATGGAGCGCAAAGGAGCGGTACAAAATTGTATATAATATTTCATTCAAATAAATCGATATCCCTTTATTCTCGAGATAATCTCTTATATGCATGAATTAGCTCCACAATTTAGTTTCCAAACTTAAGGTGATGGAAATATTGAAATTAGCTTGACCATTTCATGATTGAATATGAACACTTAACTGTGGGAACATATCAAAATATCTTCAAGTCCAAAATAAATCTATGTGAAAACTACAATATAGAAGGATTAAAAGGCAACAAATAGTAGAAATATCACTTGAAATTTACCAGAGTTTTTAGATTATGCAATCACATTTCTAAACATTATAAAAGAAAAGGGGAACATAGTGATATTCACCTGAAAAAAACAGGAGACAAAAGAGGAAAAAGCAAGAAACTCTCATGGCTACTTCTTCAATAGATTTTGTATACTTGTTTTTCAATGAGAGAGTTTGTTTGTTATGAGAATAATATAAGTAGTTTCTCAAAGAAGAGAAGCACTAGAAATGTAAGCTGTGAAGAGGAAGCAATCATTTGTTTCTGCATGTAATGTGTATATATAATTATAAGTTATGATAAAGTTAAGGAGGGAACAGAATCCTTGCTTTCTTGCATTAGAGTACAGGTTTATTGAGTTTTAATTTAAGAGGAATATAAGAAGACTTGAGAAAGGAGGCATTAGGTAGCTAGAAACTGCAAGCAATTGGAGGTGCCTAAATAGCAAAAGGTTGTTGCCTCAATAAGGCAAAAGCCAACAAAGGTAATCTAGTTTTGGATGAAAATCTAAAGTTGTATGTTTGGACACCGTCTATCGAGCACCTCCACTAATCCCACAAGATTTGAAGTTGGAACTTCATAATTCTCAACTGACTTCATTAACCACTAGGTCACACCCTTGGATGCCGAATGTGGAACACGACTATGTAATTATTAGATTGTATAATTACTATCAGAATAGTAAATTCAAAGATACAACATAGTGTTTCGCTATACAAGTGGTAATTACATAATTAGATATTTTTAAAATATTTTACGTAATAATTTTTTTAAAAAATAAGCATTTTTATCCGGATTTTTTTTTAATATTCTATCCAAGAGAGTTCACTGCTTTTTTTTTTAAAGAAATGAATGGTTTCTCTCAGAAATTCTTCTTCTATATGATCTAACATATCATGGTTGAGTTTGTTACAATTTTCTTCCCTTTTTTGTTCTGTCTACCTTTCCACTGTTATACAAATACCTTGAGAGGTAAAGTAAGAAGGAGAAGGGAAAATGACAGATTTCTGTTGTTTAGTACTTGCTTTACATTTTATGCTCTGAGGGTAAAAAGTTTTGGGATATTTTGCCAATTTTCCTTTGCCTGCTGAATGTTTGATAGTCTAATGAAGTGTATAGATTCAATCCGTCTAAAGAAAAGCCTATAGAAACTACTATGAGACAAATGCACACCTTTTCTTCTTTTCTATTGTATTAATAATTGTATTTTTGATACCATGCTTCATATTAGCAGCCTAATCAAGATTTATAGTACATAACAGAATTATGTTTACACTTTACATCATCAAAATCATATCTTGTCCACATGGCCAAAAAAATATAAAAAACACCAAAAGAGAAAAATTAAGGTAACTTCAACTTTAGCCTTTCTGGCCCCTGGCCCTTTTCCCAGGTGTTACAAATCTTTTGAAATTTAATGTTAGCCCCAAAGTATCATTGGCCTGGAGATGAACTTTTTGTGGATACTATGTAAAATAGATGTAAAATTTTGGAGACACAACTCAGCTGGCAATTACCCCCTGTGTCTATGGCAAGCAATGGAACTCTTTGTAGTATTGCCTTTCTACCCCAGAAAAATAACAGTGGGCTGGGTGATACTTGAAGTGACTATTTATAGCACTATGAGAATTTGCGCGACCAGATGTTCATACAATATGCATGTGATTAGACGCTTTAGTGGGATCTTTTATCCTGGTCGGAGGAGAAATTTACCAAATGTCTAACATTTCCTTTATTTGCACCGACTGTCCTCCAAATGCAACAAATACTTGATTCCAGAGGCTAAAGATGGACGAATCTAACACTTCATAACATAATGCTTCATTACTTCCACTGTAAACTTCAAATTTTTGTCTCTCTCCTCAGTGAGTAATATGTACACCTCATTTGGGAACATCTAAGACAATTGTGTTTTTTTAATTCTAATAGCATCTATTTATTCTAAAAATTGTCTTCATAGAATCTTGTCAATCCACCTACAGAGAGATAGGGAGAGTGGGGGAGTGAGGAACACTTTGATCCCCTGTGAAGTATCAAACTCCAGCCAAATAGGAGTGTCCTCTGTTATCAAAATGAGGCACATATTCCATCATAGAATGATTTACTCAAATATGTATATACAATATGCACTGTTGGTACATCAGGTGAATTGCTAGTTATTTATGTGTACACCTTGTGCTACTAGCATCCATTGGCACCTGCCATCAGTAAGATAAATACAATATGACACAACTCAGCTGGTTCTGGCTGCTAATTTCATCATGCAGTGGCCAGTTCTGCATCTTGATAGATTAAAGTTGCTGAATGTTGATATTGATCTGATTTGTGCTTCAATAATGATGCCTAGGCAATAGAAGAGTATGCAATATGTACCAAATCTTTGTTTCATCCTGGTGATGCTCAGGCAAAAGGTTGCGTTTGAATGTGAAGGTTAACATCTGTTAATATCATATCAAACCGAGTGTTGCACGACCAAAGGACTAGCCCGAGTTATTCATCCTTCATGGTGAAGAATCAGAATATGTAACAGAAAGTGCCATGATAAGAAACCATAAGCTAATCAAGAAAGAAGAAGAAGATAAAAACCTTTACCTTATCCTTCTTGTTGCTTATGGCACTTTGACAGACGATTGTTGACTTCACTCCAAGCTGCAAATATTATTTAGTTTTATACTCAGAGGAACAGAATGCAGTTGACACATGTAAATGGGGGCCTCTTACCAGGAAAATTCCTGAAATCCGGTTCAACTCCATTGCCATTAATATCCATGTGATTTGGTGTGACATACTTCCCAATTGTTACAACCACACCCGAGCCATCAGGCAGCTCGAATACAGACTGAATCAGCCCCTGAAATGATGCCAAGAATACAGTGATGTCGTACCTCAGAAAGAAGACCAGCAAACCTACCCTCCCATACACCAAAGTTTTCTAGCTACCAATATAAAGATATAGTTGGCTTCGAACCAATTTCAAGCTATTCCAACTTCACAGTGAAAGGCCATATACAGCCAACTGCATGAATCTCTTCCCAACAACTAAAACAACAGAACTCAAAATAATTGATTACAAAGCATGTATCTTTGAATGGTCCCCTGGGATCTAGTTACCCAAAGAATAGTGTTTCTCCGTACACTTCCTTTGACCTGTGTACTCATATGCATCTCAGCAAAACTCAACCACAGTAGACGATGAAATCTAGAGGTTGCAAAGTGGGTATTGGGTCTTAAATGGATTGCAAGAAAGGTCGTCAGAGCACCATTTGCATTTATTGTCCAACTATTATTTTTGGCCTCAGGCCAGTACAGTTAGCTTCATCCCCACAAATTTGCAAGTCCCATGCATATTCAATTTATCTCTACTGTCCTATTTTGTCAATGATAGAGAATTAACGAAAGTGAGGCTATATCAAGATTTTGTACCTCTTTGAGGACTGACAAATGGGATGAAATAATGCAAAAGCAGAAAGTAGGTTAAGAAAAGAGTGATGGTAAAGGCTCACATTCAATCAGGTTATCAGAACATGAGTGTACACTGCACAGCGTTTTGATCTTGGAAATCCAACATTCAAGAAATTTCTTTAGTTCTACTTATGCATTTAGATGATTGGAAACACTTTCTGGAGGAAATAAAGAAGCCCTGCATAGCTGGATACAGATGAAATTATACTCTCTCATAGTATACTGTTAACAATTTGGGATTGAGGAGTAGTTGATAAATATAGAGTACCGCTGACAAAAGTGGCTTTACAATTTATAGAGATGTGCTTAATACAACTAGTATGCCAATAAAGAAGTTCAAATATTGAATAGAGAAACCAAAGGTCAAAGGAACTAGAAATTCAGACCTTGCCATATGTCTTATCTCCCACGAGAACAGCTCTGCAATTGTCGTGAAGTGCAGTTGCAACCTGAAATGAAATTCACAAATTAGAACACAAATAATTCAGAACTTCAAGAACTGGTGCGACAATGTAGTGTGAGTAGCTCACAATTTCACTAGCACTTGCAGTACTTCTGTTAACCAAAACCTGCATTGGAAGTAACTAAAGCCATCAGAGTGGTATTGACAAATGGTAACATTTGAGAACTAGAAGAGAAAATGACATCTTCTTGAATTTGCAACAGTAACCAGGGTATCTCTATGATTCTACAGTCAAGAAACTATAAGCTCAAAATAAAATTGTTTGATCTGCATCAGCTGTTTATTTCATTTATCCATTGCTCTTACCAACTTTCAGCAAATTTAAGGCATCAAACATTAAAGTTTGAGACAGCTTCAAGAAAAGACTCAAGCTAATGCTGAGTCATGAGATATAACAGGACTAAAAGTCAATATCTAGCACTTCTTAGACTTATATGGTAAAACTGCAACCTTCGGATATTTCAGTGGTCAATAAACCTTAAAGAAATTGGTGCAGCATGTGGTTTAATTCAATGCAAAGCAAAATTAGAAACAAACTTCGCCCTACATCTACAATCCCCTTGACCTTAAAAGCTCAAACGTTTTCGTTCAAAGTGACTCTGCTTCACATTTGACAGTGAATGGAAGGTTCCAAGTTTCTCATTCAGAACGATACTAATGGAATTGTTCATTCAAAAAATGAAAAAAGAGAAAAGAAATGCAATTTGAAGAAAGTTTTGATGGATTCTTTTGTTTCACAAGTGATATCACAAAAATGGATCATGTGTAACAAAGACAAGAAAATATGCAATTGAAAGAAAGTATTGAAGAATTCTGCTGTTTTAGAGATGATATCTGAGATGTCAACTCTTATATACATGAAGGTAATTTCATTTATGAAGAGTCTCTTACAATTACTGGAGCCGTAATAAGAGGTGGAGCTTCTGCAACAATATTCCTTGCATACTGTGGATCCCTTCCAACAGTGTAAATCACCTGCCGATGTCTATATCTCAGGAAAAAAGCTTCTTACTGAACAGCAAGTATTTAAGGCTAATAATTCAAGCATATCCATATCACAGAATAGCTAATGTTCCATATAGAAGATGAGAAATATGGCTACCGTATCTCCTTCATTCAGAAAAAGTTTTGCGATTTCAATGCCAGCCTGAAAGGGAAAAATTCACCGCTTGATAAACAAGTAACCTGTCAAACTCGATCAAATCAAATAAGGGGTAAAGGAAAACCTGCACTAGTCCACCAAGGTTATCTCTGAGATCAAGAACAAAAGATGAGGCACCCATGCCTTCAAGTCGCTTAATTGCTGCAGAAAGTATAGACAATTTCAGTAACAGACTATACACGAAAAGCTAATACGCATTAAGTTGCTGAAACTGAAAGAGTTCAGACCATGTTTCAGTTGTGAGATCTCCGGAATGGACAACACTTTTAGCAAGTCAGTCTATACAGTTTAAATGCCAAAACAAAAGTTATTTCAGAATACAATAGCACATGATCTCCAGACATTTCATTAGCGTTTCAGGTCTTAATGCATAGGTGTTATAACATGTAATGCAGTTCAACCGAAGATGTATATCCCCGTGGTTCGACAATGTTGAGAGCTACCAAATGCAATTATCATCATCACAGAGTAGTTTCAAGTTGTTCTTCCAAGACATACAAAACCTCTTAACGTGGCATGTATGTCTTAAATTTTGTGCTTCCACTTGATTTCTGCGGAGCTTGGTTCAGCTTATCTGACAGAGCCATTAGCTACATAAACCCTCTAGTGAAATCAAACAGGGTTCATTTCATATTTAATATCCTCCATTCCCAAGAAGAATTTTTTTCGTCTTGGTTCCAATTCAATACTAAACAAGTCCAAACTAGTTTAAATGTTTACTCCTGGTGTCAGCATCTTCACATCTGTCATCTCCCGTTATTCCAGTGAGAGCTGTCCACTTAATGTTACACTCTTAACAAGAAAGTTTAGGTAAAAAGAAAATAGCTTTAGTTTCTCTGATGAAGTTCTTTAGTAGCACTTAAACTAGAACTTAAAATCTTTCAGTTATTTTGCTCAACAAAAGCTGCATATATAACAGATATGTACCAGTAACCAAATCTTTTCTGGCCAATGCATTGAACTCCTTTAGGCGCACATAACCAACAGAAGTAGAACCACTTTCAATCTGCTCCAGCCGATAAAAAACCGGTGTCTTAGCAATAGATTGCCTCTCCACATCAATGGACTGGACAGGTCCACAATTCCCATGCTTAACCTGCAATCACATCATGAGAATCAGCATGAAGATGTCATTGAACAATAGACCTATTGAGGTCGGGCAGTGTACGGAAACACAACCATGATGTTCACAAATGTCCCAGTTGGACCTAGTAACAATGAAGATGCTTCAAAGGCAGATTTACCCAGCACGTCCACCCCATTCACAGATATTAGTTCATCTCCCTGCACGAGGTCACATGAAAGATAAATGTTAATTTTTGTTTGCTGAATGGTAAATCAAAATAGAATAGGGAAACTATAGTGAACCCAGCTACTATCAGTGGGGAGAGAGAATGTAAATAAGTAGTATGTACTAATATTTATACTCAATTGCAACCAAAATAGCATATCTTCATGCGGCCTACATATTTAGCTACGGGAAAATGCCAACACTTAATATATATCATAAGCCATCATGCAGTAGAAGACACCTATCAAACTAACAAGCAAGGCCCCAAGCACAGGTGGTGAGAAGGACTGGACACCTTGAAGGAAAAGTATATTGAATCAGAGGCCATTAATATGGAAGTTCAATGCTTACAACAACAACCCAGTGTATTCCCACAAAGTGGGGTCTAGGGACGGTAGAATGTACGCAGACCTTCCCTCCACCTCAAAGGTAGAGAGTTTGTTTCCCGTAGACCCTCGGCTTATAGAAAAACAGTCTCGGTAAAATAACCGCAATAAAGGAGATAACATACAATATATAAAGTCCCTTAAATTTCTAGGCTTACCATTTTGATAATTACGAGCTTAATAATTAATTAATGTGTCCAAGGATTATAAAGTCTTTTACGGTCTAAATCAAGTGTTTTGAAAATATGTCAATATTATATACTATATGATATAATTGAGGAGAGATTTAAATAATTATATATATATATATATATATATATATATATATATATTTGTGGGGGGGGGGGGGGGGGTTAATAAGTAAAAGAAATGATTAAAAAAAAAGTGGCCTCAATGGATTAAGTGGGCCAATTCTGAAACTAAATCAACGTGGAAAAAGGAAAAAAAAAAGATAAAAGCAAAGAAAAAGAAAGAGTTGCAGTAACCTAAAGCAAGCACACATTGTTTCCCCCATTTCCTTCAAACTTCGACCATTTCTGCCATTAACGCAGCAGGTAATGCAAATTTTATTCCTCTTTAATTTCTATCTTCTCCTTATTAGAATATATATTCTATTGTAGAGATTATTAATTCTTCTTATAAATAAAGTTAGGGCTTGA
Organism: Datura wrightii; assembly: GCA_035772735.1. NCBI lineage: Eukaryota > Viridiplantae > Streptophyta > Magnoliopsida > Solanales > Solanaceae > Datura > Datura wrightii. The sequence goes on along the minus strand of JASDFA010000008.1, from coordinate 114,118,244 downwards.
ATGGGGAATAAAGTTTTGAATTATTAAAGGAGATGATTTGGGGAGAGTGATGGGTTAAGTTGTATATATGTTGCAGGGGGATTTGATGAGTTAATCAAGACTAGCTAATATTTTAAAGCGAACCCCAAGTAAAATTTTCTTTAGACCAAAGAATTGTAAAGTTATATTCTTTGAGTTTGTATTGATGTAAATTGAACCCGATTATTATGTAGATTGAATTGTTGATTGTTGTTGGCAAGTGTAGAAGTTAATCTTGCTAGGAAGGAAGAATCTTGAGGTGAGTTAAGACTTGTTTTTACTAAAGTTCTTTCCTTACAAAGTCATGCCCATAAAGTGTTTGATTAAATATCTATTAAGGTTAATGTGAGTCTAATTGGAACGAGTGAGCTCACATTTTCTTTTTTATCATGAGTCTATCCCATGTTATATATTTTTTCCTTGTGCTTATCTTTGGGACCAAACCATGATGTACCTTCTTCACTAGATTAAGGCAATAATTGATTTTGAATACCAAATGTCAACTAGCTAAAGGCTAAATAGTGCTTTTGTGATTCTAAATATATAAGCATTGTAATGTAATTGTAAGAAGTGTGATGTTTTTATGAATTTGGTAAATTAAAAATGTTGGAATCTTTTTTTTACAACTTTAATAAATGGTAACCGTATAAAGGGTTACAAGTAACCGTATAGAGGGTTACTAACTTTGCCAAATATGACACAACTTGAATGGTCACCGTACAAAGGGTCATGAGCATCCGTATAAAGGGTTGCTAATTATGTCATAACGAGACAAAGGATTTGGTTGTTGTATAAAGGGCCACGAGTAACCGTATAAAGGGTTACTAATTTCCATAGCTAGGCATACGAAAAGTGTAGTGGACTTAAACAACTTAAAGAAAGTGAAGCATAAATTAATGGACTAAGCTACGAGTTTTATTGATTGTTTTCTCTGCTTCACTTTTGTATGATACTTTAGGATGAATTGTGACTTGCCTCCTGTCTTATTCCTTCATTAATCACATGTATTTACTCAAGGTCTCGTTCTAACTTTAGTGAGGAGAATGTTGAGGCTCACTGAGTACCGCTAGTGGTGTACTAACGTTCTCTTTGTGGAACCTACATTGACCTATGTCAATGTAGATGCAGGTTTCATAGACGGGCAGAATACAAGCTAGGTCCCTTTATTCTAGAAGATTATTTGGTGAGCTCCGCTCTTTCCCGTGGAGTTTCTTCTCTTTCAGTTGTACTATTTAATTTGTTTATCTATTATCTGCATTTGATTTTGGGGATTATCCAGGAAATCTATGTCATGTGCATTCCTCTCAGCACTCCAATAGAGGCTTCATAGACTTGTTGTTAGTTGGGTTATGGTTGTTCACTTTATTTGCCATCAGTTTTGGTACTTTCCAGTTTCTTATAGATTTTCGACATATTCGGATTATCTGATAATTATTGGAGTAAAGTCTAACTCAAAAGTTTATCTATTCATTTTAGTGAATCGTGGGGCATGTGATATTAAGGTACAGGTTAGAGCAGTCAAGCTGGTTCACTCGGTCAAGTTAAGGCACTGAGTGCCAGTCACGGCTTGTTTAGAAAATGGGTCATGACACAATAACAGAACAGCAACTAGTATGGCAGTTCAATGCTTCTCTCTCCTTTTTCGATTGTATTCATAAAATAAACCAAGACAAATTCCCGAATCAAGATTGTAATAACCGAGATATTTAGCATTTCATCAACAAGGGAAAAAACAAAACCACAGCATAAAGCTAAGCAAAAAAAAAAAATGCAACTGCTTTTGTACTAAACAGACCGTATACAACATACCTGTCGGACACCGCCATTATGGGCAGGGCCATCCAATAGGAGCCCTAAAACCTTCACTTTTGAACCTCCATTGCCATCTGGAACATCCCTGAGGTTAACTCCAATCCCAGTCATATCATATCTAGCCATCTTGGAGAACTTTCAATGGCGAGCAGTACATATTTGAATAAGGAAATGCAAGATAGATTTAACAAGAAGGAATCAAGAGAAATCATCTATCTCAAGACTTACGATACAATACCCATGCTTGACTGAAAGTACAGAAGTACTAAAAATCGTCTTTTGCACATATGGTTTCATCAAATTGTGTTTCATCCAATTAAACAAAATGGAAGGATGATAATGCAGGAGAATGACAGAAGAACTATGGTCACAGATTCAAGACGGTTAATTATACAAACATATATTGGTATCACAAAAAGAAAAGCTGTGGACATAATGTAAAGGAACTTCAACGAAGAAGAGTCAAACCACTTCCAAACTTCCCTAGTAAATTTCTTTCAACATATAAATGAAAGAATATATCCAGAATGCTTAAAGCTTTGCAATATTAATCTCGGAAATAAGATTTCTAGTCCCAAAGCAAAAAAGTTTTGTATTCCCATGTGGTAGACATCCTGCCTTCCTCTAAAAATTGAATGCCAATTTAAACATACATATAAAAATCGACATCAACTAGCAAATATTGGTGTAAAGAGGACTTATTACCTGTTCAGGAGAAAGAAAACGTGTATAGGGGTCACCCAAGCTAGCCAACATACGCTTGATGATATCGTGAGCTTTTGATCTTGTCTGAATTGATGAACTTAAGATATCATCTTTCTTTTGCTGGTAATAATAATAGAAAACAAAATATTTAGTCATGAATACTTCTAAGTTGATATCATGGCAAAGAATATGATAGGGCAAGCAATGATCTAGGTAGGATGAGGAAAAGGCAAGAACCCAAGGAGAAAACAGATGTCACTAGTGACATAAAAAGCTTAAATCTTCTTGAAAAGATTTTGTTCTTGACCATTTTAGTTGTTTCTGATAAATTACTCTAAAATGGATAAAAGAACTCAATATTTGGATATGATGCAATGTTCTAGATGGAAAGAAATACTTTTTCCATAAAGATATGATGTTTGTGTTAACAAATGCTCCCACTGCTTCATTTATCACATTTTATCCACAATGGACATGCTGAGCAACAAAATTAGACTTTTTTCTCACCGTACACTTTACTACATCAAACTTACTGAGAAATTAAGTGAAAGACTTACATTCTGCCATTATTGCTACATACCCTGGTCAAGTGCACTATCTACAATAGAAAGAAACTAAAACCTCTTCAATATTATAAACTATTTGACATAAGATCCAGACATCAATTTTCAAGAATACAACAACAACAAACCCAGTGTATTCTCACAAGTGGAGTCTGGAGAGGGTAGAGTATTCGATAACCTTCCTTTGAGAAGGTAGAGAGGTTGTTTCCGAAGACCCTCGGTTGGGTACTAATCAATCTAAATTGGAACACTATATGATGTTTTCCTTGTTAAACTAAACATCACGTAAAGTCCATGCCTCCAACAATTAGTTTGACATTTTCTACTTCAATGGTCTTAGAAATAATTTTTATTATTCCTTCAAATCCAAAAAATCATATGGCTTTAATGAAGGTGCCGATATAACACAGTGACATCTAGAACAATCATATCTTTACAATGTAAAATTCCAGTTATTTAGCAAATATATTTGCATTCCTGACCCACCGCCATAGGTAATCAGCATTTTCAGGAAATATGGATCTTAACCTCCAGCCCTATCAAATTGCTAAGAGCATCTCTTTGGCCATGTTCGAAGAGAATTTTAAAGCCATAAAGGAAATTCCAATTTACATAAAGAATGAAATTAAACATATTCTCCTAGTAATAGTATACTAAATATGTTCCAAGTATGTATTTTTACAAGTGTAATGATCTAAGCACACCATCAAATTCAATACGCCTTATGATAAAAGAAGGAAAAGTTCCATATTTAGGATGAAATAAAGCATATTTTCTGGCAGCAAAATGCCAAACAATCAACGAGATACTTATCAATAATTGATGTGCAAGAAAACCCCTTCAGCTAAAAGGAAAAAAAAGATTCTTCATTTATAGTGATATAGAGCATATTCTCTGGCAACAAAATACCAAACATTTATCAATGAGATAGCTATCAAGAATTGATATGCAAGAGAACCCCTTTAGCACAAAAAGATAAATTTTTTTGAGAGAAACAACATCTTACTAGCCAAGATTCGGGAGACCAAGAACGACGGCTGGTGTTAAGAAAGCTGTCATTGACAATCTGCCAAGCTTCTTCCACAATGCTTTCGTTGCTCACCGCTTTGGATACTTCAGTGTCCCTCTTGTACACCTCCTCCTCCTCGTTCTCGCGGCAATTCACATCCAAGGATGAGTTAGAAGATTGAAGTGAAGGGGATTCCAAAGCGATAGAAATAGGAGCAGAAACAAGAAGCCCCAAAGAGAGAACGAAAGAGATCCCAGTAGAGAGAACTTGCTGAAGGGCTTTATGATGAGAGTTGAAAGAAGATTTTTTGGGAAGAATTGAGGCTTTGCGTGGTGAAAAGGAGGTTAACAATGGTGGAGATGGTGGAGGTAAGGGGCTGTAGAGGAGCCTCATCTTCAGAGTGAAGTGCTTTTTCTTCCAGCAACTAACTTGGAGCTTTGTATTAGCAAATAGCAATAATAGATAATTAATTTGATTTTTCGAATTTTAAGAATTTAGCTCCTAAGTCCTAATAGGACAAATTCGAATGCAACACAAATTCGAATTAGAGGAGACACCAAATTTCTGATGAAATCAAAAATTAAAATTTTTTAAGTGATACACGAAATAAGTTCAAAGTCAATATCAAAAATTTTTATAACAGGGTTGATCGGATTGTAAGTAAAAGAGTAGAAGCTCTTATAAATATATTAAAAATAAATAAATAAAATAGCAAAATTTTTATTAATAACCAACTTATTTCATTTTATATGAATAAAATGACTCCAACAGAATTACATGCTAAGTTGTTTTAATTGGAGAAAAAATGTTAGAAATTCTTGAAACTTCTATAAATATGAACATGGGATACCATTTAATATCTAATATAAATTAATTTCCTAAATTCAATTGGGAAATTAAAAATGACATGTGACTTCAATAGAATCGAAAGGTAAATGGAATAAATGAGTTACATCTTTTAAACTAAGCAAAGAAAGAAAAAATTAAAAAGCGAAATTTTATAGTATTGTTAAAGAGACGATCTTTTTTCACCAAAATATAAGATAATATTTATCATAAATATTACGTCAAATCGGTATTTATTATTTTACTTTTTAATTTAAAAAATTAGGGTTTAAGCTTCATAAATAGAGGTTTGTAGAACGTGTTTTGATCCCACAATGATATTTCTTTGATATGAATCCGAATTAGTCAAATCGAAGGTGAATATCAAATAAATAAATACAAGAAAGAAATCAAATTAAACTTTTGCATGAAAAGAAAAGGAACAAACATCATGGTGCAGTTAATTCTATTAATTTAGTTGGTTGGCTATCTGAATCCTCAATTTGATGAAAGTTCGATTTGCCATCTTATAATCCCCTCTCTATATTTTCGATATAATTTTTTTATTTTTTTTAATGAGAGTAAGAATAAAATGGTGCGCTTTGCTTACCAAGCTGATAACATTCTGTTAGGCCCATTGAAGATTTTAGACTGAGAACTCCAGTCAAATATCAGAGCCCAAAACGGAAAGTCTACTTCCTAGTGGCCCATTAAGAAAAAGCCTTTTTCCCAGCACGTCATCTTCTTTACCAAAAGTTGCCTGGTAAGTTGGAAATTTGGACCAACCAATCAATGACTTTTAATATTAAAAGAACTTTGTGGATAAACATCTTTTGGCAATTGGATTCCGGTACTCTCATCAATGAGCGCGTGAGTAACAAACAATGTAATCCAACGGTCTTAAGTGGGCCCACTTACTATCACGTGCTTATACCGCGCGTGACGTCTCTTTTCGGGAATCCAAAATTTAATTAAAATATCCATCAAAACGCGGCTATATTATTTTGCATCTTCAAGAAATATAAAAGTTACCCAATAAATTACTCCTTTCGTGTAATCTCACCGAAATTGCTTTTGTTTTTTGTTTTTGAGTATTCAATTTAAAAAAGATGTTTAATTTCTTTCTTTTTGAGTATTCAATATATTTCTTCTATCTTATTTCCGACGCAAAAGATATAGTATTGATTGATAAATTATACGGTAAAATTAATGATAGGCTGAATCTAAGATCTTTAGATTAAATAAGACAATGATGCACCGAATGAAATGAAGGTGAAAGTGAAAATTGATACAAAAATTATATTTAATAGAGGAAGTTTTAAGCATATTGAGTCCATAATCTAAGGAAATAGGAGATTGTTGGTGATATCACACATCGGAATGGATAAAATAGAGGCTCAAGTTCAAGGTAATGGGTAATAAGAGCACATCACTGAAATTTAGAAGATAAGTTCTACAAAGTGGTGGTTCAACGTACATTATTGTATGAGGTTGAGTTGGCCAGTCAATTACACTCAAATTCAAAAAATGAAGGCAATAAAGATGTGAATGCTTAGATAAATGTGTGGACATACTAATAGAGATAAAACTATGAATGAGGTTATATAAGGTAGGAATGGTCTCTATGTGGACAAGATGATAGAAGTGAGACTGAAATGTAAAGAGAACGGGCACAAATGCACCAGTGATGAGGTGTGAGATGTTGACTATAGTTGATTTTAAGAGTGGTGAAGGTGGCCCGAAAAAGAATCTTGGAAGGTAATTAGACAAAATATGACACACCTCCAACTTATTAAGAATGTCACCCTATATAGGAATGTAAAAAGAACAATGATTAAGGTAGAAAGTTAGCATAAAGTTGAGCATATCGTACTTGTATATAGAAGAGGCAAAGGGCTGGTTTATTCAGCCCATCTTCTCTTTATTTAGTGGTACTAGTGAGTATTCACATAGTAATTTATTCTTCAATACATGTTGCGTTTTTTGCTTTGCTTTGTTCATCTTGTTATTTTGTTCTATTATTTTCGTCTTAATCCTATTTTTCAATTATTTTGAGTTGAGGATCTATTAGAAATAACTTCTCTACCTCACAAAAGTATGAATAAGATCTGCATAGATGCTATCTTTTGCAAACTCCACTTGTGAAATTGCTCTGAATATATTATGATATCGTTATTGTTATTTCAATCATTTTCAAAATTACAAATAGTTAATTATTAGTATTATTTTAACAAAGAAAAAGGGCGAGATTTGCCAAAAGAAAAAATCACAGGAGCAAAATAAATTGAGTAATATTAAAACAAGATAAAAGAAGTGAAAATTACATAAAAGGCAACTTTATGATCGAAAATAGGTTGAAATAGCAATATTTTCATTGTTTACATTTTATAACTATATTTAATTTGGCTATATGATGTATTTATTTGGGTATTCTTGTAGATAGATACAAATACATCATTAATTAATTGGGATATTTAAGGAATTATGTATTTTAAAAATAATAACTTATCATTAAATCAAGCTGTCATTAATTGTTAATATTCCACATATAATTGGACTCTGAAAACTAGTTGTGCTTCATATTTATATCTTTACTTATTCTTAAATCAAGTTGTCATTAACTATCAATATTTCACATATAATTGGGTTCTGAAAAATAATTGTAATTCATATTTATATTTATATTTTCATACTAGTATGTATAATTTTTTTAAAAAAATTATTTTATGAATATTTTTTACAAAAATTAAAATTTGATACATCTTATACATTGAGTCAATATATACATTGATGCACATTAATTGTATTTGTATAAGTTACTTTATGACATATTATTTTGATTGTATGATGATATTTATATATACATATATATGTATATATGTATTTTCATATGTATATATGTGCATTTAGGTTGTATCCATTCGCTCTAATGCAGTTTATATTCACCCGCTCTTGTATCAATTATATCATTTGTGATACAAAAAATACAAAAAAAATAACATAGAAATAGAGAGGAGAAAGAGAAAGAAAAAAAGATGGTGTCCGGTCTATCGTGGAAAAATGTGACTATATTTGTTGTATTAATACGTGCATTTTTTAGAATGTATCCATTCTCTCTAATTTAGCTTGTAGTCATTAGCTCTTGCGAAGTTGTGAGAATATATTTGTTACTGTAGATAATTGGTAGAGTTCCAAAATGAAGTTGGTTTATGCAACCTCCACCAGAATATAGACAAATGCATAGATTTCGGTAACGTAAAGAGAGACCATACTTTTCTCCTTTCAATACATATCAAAGATATCTAAAAGCAGTTGGGAGCGGACTTCTTCCCACCCTCCCCGCGAAGGATAAAGTTCTGGCATCTCGACTGTGTAATCTGTACTAGACACATGCAAGTTACATGAATTAGTGGGATTTTTTTATTTGGTTTTGAAACTATTTGAATCGTGTAGAATGAGGATAGAAGAGGATTTTTGCCAATTTGGGTATTCTTGAGAGAGAAAAGATTTTGGAAAGAGAGAATAATAATACATGCCATGAAATACGGCGTATTTATAGGCTATAGCCCATTTAATAGTATTCGGAAGAAAGGATCAAATACAAGGTTAAAATCAATAAATGATCATTAAATCGAAATATAATTAACTATTATAATTATTTAAAATCGTGACCATATTATATAAATATTATCTTAATCTTGCGGTAGCAATTGTGCATTATTTGCCCTTAATAAATATACATGGATATGCATGTTGATGAAAAAGAAAAAAATAGCATGCATGTAGTAAACTTTTTTACCAAAAAATGAAAAAAATGAGAGATGAAATCGCAATTATTGTTACAAAGTCAAACAGAATATTATTCTTGTTTGATTTTAGTTATTAAAAGTATTTCCATAAAACAAAACTTCCAAAAACCAAAATCTTGAAAACAAAACCAAATAAAAAGGGGAGAACCGGAGATAGAAAGCAAAAAATCACAAGGCGGCATGGGCAGAAGAGAAAAAGGCAAAAAAAAAAAGGAAAAAAGAAACATTTATTATTTACTAACTAAGCTGGAAGCTAGTATTAGAGGAGAACCCACATAGTGAAATCCCAAACCCACAGAGAGAAGAAGAGAGGAAGCAGCAAAACCCCCCCTTCACCGTGTGCGTCTTTCGTAGAGAGAGATATCACATATAGAAGAGGAGAGGAGACCTGAAAACCTAACTGTAAACAGATCTGAAAGAAGAAAATATATTGTGGGTCTTTCTTGTTTTTTCTCTCTTTTTTCACAGAAAAAGAGTAGTTCTGTTGTAAGGATGAATAGCAGAAACAATGGTGGAGTTGGGGTACAATCGATACCAGCAGGGTCCAGGAAGATGGTACAAAGCTTAAAGGAGATAGTTAACTGTCCTGAGCCTGAGATCTATGCTATGCTCAAGGAATGTAATATGGACCCAAATGAAGCCGTCAATAGGCTTCTTACTCAAGGTCTTTAACCCGCCATAAACCCTAAATCTTTGATTTTCTTTGTGTGTGTTTCTGTTAAGTTTTGGGAAATTTTTCGGTAAAGTAACTGCTTTTATGGATAGAACCAAGAAAGGAAAAAGAATCTGTAACAATAGTTAGTGTCTGTTGGGTTTTATTTGTTTAGCTTTTTGCAGATACTGGGTGTTAGAAACTGTGGTTTGTAAGGAGCAGGAATAAGAAAAGAATAATTATTAATTTGTTTTTTCATCCTTTCTTGCTCATAGGTCTTTTTTTTTTTTAAAGATTGTTTAAGAAAGAAAAAGGTCGTCCCAGTGGGTTGTGCGTGTTAAGTATATGATTTATATCCTTCATCCCGTGCAGACAATATACTTTTATTGAGTGCAAGATTTGATTTTTATGCTATACCTGATGGTTGGTTCCAGATTTATTAAAAGTTATGTTAACTGATTGAGCATGCAACCGGTGATTTTAGATAATTATGTGCCAATCTATCAGAAAGAGAGGTGATGTTTCATTGGTTCTGACTTTCAAAAATGAGGAATAGCGAAAAATACGGTCTTTAGGACTTTGCTATTCGAGTACTGGGTTTCTCTTTCACGCTGTGTTAATTATCTTCTTGTTAGTCTCTAGTTTTGCTATTACTCTTCTTTTACTACCTTCGTGCTCTGATTTTCATCTCTGTGGTTTAATTTATTCAACGAGACTTTCTTTCTTCTTTTGTGTGCAAGTCATCTTCTTTGGCTACCTTTTCTTGGACTTTTAAATTAACATTGTTGCAATTTTGGTGTACAAGTACTAAATTCCATGTTAGGTAATTTTTGTTTTTCAAAATTGCACGCCTTACTTTGAAGAAGCATGCATTTGCTTCTCGTTTCTCTCCTAAATCCCTAGTAACTTAATACTTTTTGTGCTTGTCACTTTTAGAACATTGTTTACTGCAGTTGAAAGTCCTTGTTCAGAGTTTGCTATCTTTTAGGAAGTCCCAATGAATCATATTTGCCTTCCTCTTTGATCTTCTATGCTGTAATTGTACTTGAGGTGATAATATTTTTAGTTATTCTTTGCTGCATGGTCTGCCATCCCATTGAATGGCGACCATAGTTTTGTCATTAATTTGATCACCTTCTAATTGAAGTTCGTTGATTGACTAGATACTTTTCATGAGGTGAAGAGCAAACGTGAAAAGAGAAAAGAGGTTCGTAATCTCTACTTAAAGCTGGAATTCTAGAGACAAATTGGTCACGGAGCTCTGATTTTGTAACTTTCTTGTCCTTAATACCGCCTGTTTCTCTTGTGATTTATTTAATACGAGATACGGGAAAATTAGTCTATTCAGATCTCTTACAGCCCTGGTTTGATGATTAACTTCTGATGGAATCCTGAATATAACATCTGTAAAAACAAAGGAGAAAAGAAAGATTCTTTATATGGAAATTTGATCTGTGGAGTTTCTTTTGAGTAGGCACCCTATTCTTATTCTTGATGTTCCAATATCTCTTTCTGTTTTATTATACTGATAAACTATGGTGCACTATTCTTTTCAAAAATATTATGATGCACTATGTTGTCTTGAGTTGTGCATGGGAGTTTCCTCTTGATATGTTTTATGTCTATCTGATTGGTTCCATCCTCTAGCAGAATATTATAAGGTGTTATTATTCTGCTTTCTTAAATGGCTTGTTCATTTTTTCACACTTCACTCATATTTGTCTTTGTTTCAGAATAAGGATACGATTGAATCTAGGCCACGTGGTGCAATTAGCAACTCAGGACGTGGCAGCAGGGGAGGTGCAGAACGATATGTTGGGCGTGGTGGGTCAGGTATATGCATGATAATCTACTTTTCAAACATAATAAAGTCTTAAGTTTTGCATAGTTTCATCATGTCATCTCATTTTGTTTCTAACCACCTTTTCCAGAGTCTACCAGGCCGGTTCCTGGATACAGAAAAGAGAATGGATTAAATACGAGTAATCTGACTTCTACTCCTGGAGTTTCTGGGAGTAACATAAGCAGGAGGGCTACAACCATCAGGTTAGTAGTTTTGATTTTGTAAATGGTAGATTCTCTCAAAAGGACATCAGTTGCTTGTATATGTTCGTCTTTTTGGTTCCAGTAGAGTATTTTGTAGCCCCACAGGATGTTTCTTTCTGTTGAAGTGTCTCCGGCATTAGTGTAATTACCTTAATAATTACAATCAGTAATTCCCGTATTGGATTAATTAAGTTGAAAATTCTTTTCATGCACTTCAATAATCATGCAATGTAAGCTGTTCTCAAAATGCATGTAACAAAACCCACTTTGAGCGCGCTTTTAGGAAATGCATAACACTGTTTTCAATTTTCTTCTGAATGCTTTCATGATATGTGTTGCAGTGATGCTGCTGCAAATGAAAGTAAAAAGCCTGCACCTGCAGCAGTTGATGGTGTTTCATCAGTCTCACAGCATTCTTCTGGATATCAACCTACTTGGGGCGGGGTTCCAGGTCAAGTTTCCATGGCTGATATTGTGAAGATGGGTAGGCCACAGAGCAAAGTGCCAAGTTTACCTAATGTATCTCACCACAATGTCAATGTCAACCAAAACCATATTCAGGGGCTCCCTTCTGGTGCTTCACATCAAAATATTCAGTCCTCTGATGATCATCCTATTGAAGTTTCTGAGGTACATCGAGAGCCACAACATCTTTCAACTGATGAGGAATGGCCTCTAATTGAGCAGCCATCAGTTGCTAATCAGCAGTCTATCTCGGAGCCTCCTGCTGATCCAGAGCTGCATCCTGTTCCAGCTAACTTGTCATATGACAGAATTAATAATCAAAATGAGATTGATGAAGTTCAGGGGACAGATGACTGCAAGGGTGAAGATCTTGGTAGTCCTCCAAGCAGAAAGTTGCAGGAGGATAATGCTGAAGATGCATCTCTTTATGAGAAGGACCTCTACAGATATCAGAACCAGAATCATACTTTTGACCATCAACAAGGTTAGTATATCACAGTTTTGTGCATTTCATTGTTGAAAATGTGTATTATTTGTTGTTCAGTAGCTTGGGTAATAGTTCTTTTGACATGGTACTGTTGTTTTTTGTTTTCCCCATAAGCGTTCCAGGCTTCGACTAGTCTTTAGTTCCAGTAAACTAAAGATTCTCCCTAAACCCTTTTACCCTAAGTAATCATTACATGTTTCGTAGAGTAACTACACTGGCACTTTGGTTTTTAGGAGTGCAGTTTTAGAACCCAGGGTTTTGTCTCATCCTATCCACTTAAGCTTAAATAAGCTGGACATGTTGTTATGGATCTTGGAGACTGATTGTTTAATATGCGGAATGGAACATATAGTAGCAGTGGAGCGCAGGGAAGTTCATCTTCATCTGCCTCCAGAGCTCTTTCTTACTGTGTTTGGAGCTTCATGTAATGCTACTAGTAGGTTGTCACTCTTGTTTGCCTTATCACCTTTTGATGGTAATGTAGCATAAAGAACTTGGTCGTTTTAAACAATACACTCCTCCCAGCTTTTTGTTTGTCTTAGATTTTTTTGATAAGAATTTAAAATATCAACTTTTTCCTGTAATATGCGCATTTTGGTATTATGAACGTTTTGTTGACTATGGCTTCATAAATTACTTGTTTGATTTATTGGGGCATCTGATAGATATATAAAGAGGGAAGCCTGGAGTGCCCATCATTTGATGTTCATACTCGTAGGTTGTGTCAATATGAGGTTATTGCATATTTAGAGGTTCTTCTCCTGCAGTGTTAATTTACCTTGTAAAGTTGAAGCTTGGTGTTCTTTTGACAAGTATACAAGTATTTTTGATGTTTGGTGTGTATCCTAATAAGTTGAAAGATGCCTTAAAATTCATATTTTGCACATGGCCCCCTATTTGAAAGAGAAGAAAAGCCTGACAAATCTTAGGCTACCTAGAAACTTTTTTTTTGGTGTGTGTGTGTGTGTAACTTTTTTTTATTTTTTTTATTTTTTTGGGGGGGGGGGGTGCATCTTAACTTAGTGAAAAAGCTTCCGTCATATGGAGTTCTGTTACTTATGATCTTTTTGGAATATCTATTTTGTGTAATAATGCCCTGCCGTTGTCTTGCAGTTGAAGATGTTAACGTCTCTGTTTCATCAGTTTCTGCACACTTGCAACAGTTAAATGTACAAGACGATCGAGGGTTGCCGAGTGAGGAAGATGGTCCTTCTGTTGTAATACCAGACCATCTTCAAGTTCAAACTGCAGACTGTTCACACCTGAGCTTTGGTAGCTTTGGCTCTGGTATTGGTGGGTCCTTTTCTGGGCCTCTGGCATCTGCTCCAGTGAAGAGTACTTTGGAAGATGCACCTAAGGAGGTGGATGATTCCTCTGTTGGGAACTTGGGATCCAGGTAGGCCTCCTTCTAAACTGTGGATTTTCTTTAATTCATTGATGCTTTATCTAATTATCAACACATAATGTAGAAATTGTATTACGTTAACATACCAAACTCTGCTGGCCACTTCGTCCACCTAAATGATGTGGATAATTTTCTATCATTTATTTTCCCTCACAGATCTGATCTTATTTTCATCACTCAGATTAAGTCCTTGAGATGCAGATAATTTTGCCTCTGATTTTTACTAAAACAAACTACAAACATCCTTGCATTTTCTCTTAGTATTCTTGTAATTGTCTTGTTCTAAATGTTCATCATATTATTAGTCAATTAGTCAATTAATACTATTCTTCCATCCCAAGCAGCTAGTATCTGTATTAATTCGGACTCATTTCATTCCAGTCAAATAGATTTATCATTTAAGTCAGGCGGTGCAGCTTTTCTCTGCCCTCTCCTACCAAAAGTTTATCGTTTAAGAGAAATTAGGTGTTCTCTAAAGCTCAGTCAGTGCATTTTTAAACTTCTTATATTAACATATCCATATTTTCAAGTATAAAATATCTATCTTCCATGATAACATTATCATTTTATTGAGGCGTTCAGAAATTAATCTCCCATGCAATACATGCGAGCTGAAAGTATTCCTCTTAATTGTTAGTGTATCTTTGTATTGCAGAGCTTCAGAATACTATGGTGATGAGTCCCTCAGACATGCATCTGAGAGTAACTTATACCATAGAACTAATGCAAATTCTGGAAATTATGATTCATCTTCTGTTTTGCAATCAGAACCTTTGAAAGCAGAAATAAATGACCACGGAAATCAATATTTGTATCCCTCCTCTGCTGCTGGCTACACATATGAAAGTGCACAACAATTAACTGCAGCATTTAGTCAGCCACACACAAGTTCCCAGATACAAAATCTTGCTCCTTTCTCTAATGTAATGGTAAGTTTCCCTCCTTTGTCAAGGATGTAAATAGTTTCTCTGCTCTTCATTGGATGTTTGCCTGTGTTGTAGCTCAAGTTTGAAGGTAATTGTAGAGTATATTGGAGTGAATTCTACTGCTCAAAGAAAGTTCATTGAACTTTGATTTTTAGTAGGTTTTTGTGCTGGGGGTTGTACTATAGTTGAATTTGTTATTAGTCAGCCGCAGTGAGATGAACACAATAAATAATTTATAAAATACATACACAATAAGTAAGTGCTTCTGATTTATACATTCACTCACGTTTAATTTTGTTAGAGATAGTTTCCCCAATATTATTGGCTCACTATTATGTTAGGTTTACAAGACACATGGAATGATATGCTAGGAGTTCCAGAGTTAATATCCACTTTGTATTATTTGAGCAGGGACGAGGGTCTACATGTGGTGTTTAGTTGGCTTCACAATGTGCAATCTGCCTATTTCACATGGATGGATGTTTGAATAATAGTGTTCTGAAAGATGTGATTGCATTCTTGAAGATGTATTTCTATTTATGGTTTCTGCAGGAATGATGTCAACTGCAAAGAATCACGATCCTTCCAAAATCTAATAATGATTTGACCATTTTCACTCTCTTAAATTACCAACTCTTTTGAAACTTAAGTTTTGGCAAATTTTGTGACTACAACATGATTATTTACGGACTTGTTAGTGCACTACAAATGCATTACTCTATAGTTACATGTTGCATAGCATTAAAATCTGATTTGGACCACTATTCCTCCATGCATCCTATGGACTCTATGGTTGGGGAGAGGGCTTATTCTGAAGGCCAAAAAAGTCATATTTCTAGAATTAAGAAAAAGTGTTTGCACAATCTCCCCTTATGGTGTAAAAGTAGGCGAATTGATAATATGGATCAATATATGGATTTTCTGGAACTATAGATTCAGTATCTTTTGATCTTTCTAGAGTCGTGTACTTTTATACCTTCTTGGTATCTTTATTAATAATACCTTTACTATTTAAAAAAATAGCTATTGCACGATTAAGGAGAATGTTTTGAAAGTTGAATACATGAGACCATTCAATTAACAAATCCGTGTAATTCACTGAGGTCTATTAGATTGAAAGATGACTGTGGACAATCTGTTCCCTTCTGAGTAATGCGTTATCTCTTGCAACTCTTTCAGATGACTGACCTTTTCTTGTGATCCTTTGACATGATGTTTTTTGTGGAATTTTCTTAGGAAAAACTTAATGTTAAGATTTTCCTTCAGCTTAATCTGTATTTGAAGTCGATAAATATGAAACAATAGTGGCAAAATATCAAATCTAAGTCTGCACCACTATTTTGGGGGTATTTAGTGTAAGTGGTAATTTGCTAATTTTCCGTAGATTGTAATGTATCTATATTTTTCCAGGAATTGGTCTTTAGTTTTACAAACTCCAGAAAGATAAATCCTATAATACCTGCTTCTTCCATGGGAGGAGGGTTGTGGTAGGTCAATGATGTACAAGAGAAGCAAAATATGAACATCCAAGTTACTATTTTCATTTGTTAGAGAGCCTAACACCAGAATTTTCTACAGTGAGGTGCTCATTTTGCTATTTTGTTTGAGCAGGCATTCACAAATTCATTGCCAAGCACCTTGTTGGCTGCTAACGTTCATGCTGGCCGTGAATCTGATCTTTCATACTCACCATTTTCTGCAACGCAAGCAATGGCCACGAAATATGGCAACTCTGTTTCTTCAATTGGTAGTTCAACAATCTCCATGCCTGAGGTAATGCTATCCTTGTGAAGCTAATTGATTCTTCATAGTGAATGTCTATTTTCTCATGCGCACTTCGTGTATTGGTCATGACTTGTTACTTGTCAAAATTTTCATGTAATTTAAAAGCAAAGCATGTTGCTTTTCTTATGCTTTTTGAAGTAATTTTAGTGGTTGTTATCGTTGTTTATTTGTGCATGATGAAAATGTTGTATATAATGGAAATAGTTGTATATAATGGATATAGTTGCATCTAACACTTGTGGGATCTCTTAACTTTGGGGATGATAGTATAGTTGGAAGATAGCTTCTGCTATTGGAAACTAAGATTTGAATGTCATCTCTCTTATTGTCCCATCCAAATGTTTGAGAGCAGCCAACTTTTGGTATTTTGTAAAACCCCAAAAGTGGTTTGTTCACTCTGTCTACAAACTACAAAGAGAATAGTTACTCATCATGGATTTCCCAACTATATCAAAGGTATTTGTGTGGTACAGTTTAGAGGCTCTTGTTTGCTAGAGGAGGAAAGGAAAATCATGCTTGGATTTAGGAAAAGAAGGCCGAAGCTGTGTATAATTTTCTTATAGTAAAGCTATATTTTGGTTTTCCTTGTCAAAAAGATGTTAGTACCTTTGGGTCATAAAAATTTTACCTTTTGGTTTTCTCATGTGTAAGATCTTCTTTTGGGTTGTTCAAAAGGAAAAAAGGGTAATAAGTTGCTAATAACCTGAAATTAGAAGAATTATAATAAAAGTTGCTAAATTTGATTCCTATTAAGACTATAAGAAAAAGTGATTCCTCTAAGAGGAATGTAAGTTGAAATTCAATTGGCGATTCATATAAAAGCTAATGTATAAATATATTATTGTTCTCCTTTATTATGAAAAGGTTGTTTAAGATTTCTCATGTAAGATTTTCCATCTTTTATGTCTTCTTCCTTTCTAGAGTAATAAGTTCAATGATTTGCCCTTATCACTTATTTTTGTGGTGTGCATCATTGATTTTTTCTTTTGACTTGCAGTCTTTGAAGACTGCTGGTTTTCCATCAGCACAGCCTACACAGCAGGCACTTTCTGGAACTAGTGTTACAACTGGACCTGCTGTGCCGCAACATCTTGCTGTACATCCATATTCCCAACCTACACTTCCTCTGGGACCATTTGCTAACATGATTAGTTATCCCTTTATGCCTCAGAGCTATACATATATGCCATCTGCATTCCAGCAACCATTTGCTGCTAACAGTACTTATCATCAGTCAATAGCGGCAATGCTCCCCCAATACAAGAATAGTGTTTCAGTCAGCAGCTTACCTCAGTCAGCCAGCGTTGCTTCTGGGTATGGTGGTTTTGGAAATACAGCAAGTATCCCTGGTAACTTCCCAATGAACCCCCCTGCTGCTCCGTCTGGTACTAACTTGAGTTACGATGATGTGTTGAGCTCTCAGTACAAGGATACCAATCATTTAATGTCTCTTCAGCAGGTACGCATTTCATTTGCTATAAGAGATGTCCAATTCTTTAAAGTCAATAGATAAATTGCTGTTGATTCTCCCTTCTATTATACTATAGGTTTTGATATATTTCTGAAATGGACTAATTGCTTTTATAGGAACTGCTTTTGTCTAACTGTATTGTATTGTTTCCGCATTTGCTCCACAGCCCCTCCTTCCTTTCCTCGAATTGAAGGCACCTCATGTACATTGTTTCTTCTCCCTTCCTTGCAGAGTGAGAACTCAGCTATGTGGCTTCATGGACCTGGTTCAAGAACAATGTCAGCTGTTCCTGCGAACACATATTATGGTTTTCAAGGTCAAAACCAGCAAAGTGGTGGATTTAGGCAAGCCCAACAGCCACTGCAGAATCATGGATCTTTGGGCTACCCAAATTTTTACCATTCTCAGGCGGGGATCTCATTAGAACATCAACAGCAAAATCCAAGGGATGGATCATTGGTTGGCTCTCAAAGCCAGCCAAAGCAGTCTCAACAGCTATGGCAAAACGGCTACTAATCTCTTACTGCCTCCTGCTTTTTCGGAGTCTTGTAGTGAGTGTAGAAGTGGCCTTTCAGGGTGTTGCTTTGGAAGTGACTAAAGTTCTCGATCGATTGGCTGCTGCGTGCTTCAAGGTTGTACTTTACGTA
Source organism: Datura wrightii (assembly GCA_035772735.1). Taxonomy (NCBI): domain Eukaryota; kingdom Viridiplantae; phylum Streptophyta; class Magnoliopsida; order Solanales; family Solanaceae; genus Datura; species Datura wrightii. The sequence goes on along the minus strand of JASDFA010000008.1, from coordinate 114,099,619 downwards.
TTTGTCATCAGTCAAATGTAACGTAGGATGTGAGCTAACTTCGTTCTAGTGGACTTTGTCTTTTGTTTCGTCAACTCTTTGTTACACAGTTAACCCCCCTTGCTTCTTTATCTATAGTGAAGTGTTCTGTTTCCACTAGCAATGCGTTGCCATCCATCTTAGTTTCCTAACCAGTTTGACTCTGCTTGCTGCACAAGTTATTGAATTTGGTAATTTAATTCAAGGCTATATTGATTTCCTACTTCAAGTTTCTGGCACAACAGGATTAGATGTACGAAGATCTCCCTTTATTTGAAAATATTGTGATAATCCGTAGTAGTAGTATTGAAGAAAATGTCAAGTTTTGTTCAGTCATCTTATATGAATGGCTCATCTTTTCACAAAGGAGAAGGGAGAAATTTTCCCTTTTACCGTCTGAAATCGAGTAATTTACTTTTGGTTAATCTAGCTGTTTGGGAGAAGTGTAAGTTCAGGGTAAGCTTTAAGTATAGAATTTTGACACGTGAAGTCGATTCATTTTTCATGTTGACCCCTCGGCTGACAGTGAAGGCAAATATGAGATGATTTACTAACAACAAAGAGTATGAATGAACTAAGAGTCTCTTGTCCTTTTGTTTCTATATTCTTCTACGTTAACAATCAACAAATCGATCTAATGGGATCTCAAGATTGACTATCAAACAAGCTCATCGGAGTTGAGGTGTTATAACATGATTTTGCAGGTCACACAAAAGACGAACAAGAATGATTAACTAAATGTAAGGGCACATTATTATTATTATTATTATCATAGTGAAGGGAACAAGAAAAGGAAACCATGAAAGACACTGAGGCCAAAATCCACATTGCTAACGAGCTCTTTCCCCATCTCTACACAAGAATCAAGTTTACATTACATCTCAGCGTGCCAAACAAAATCCAAACAACAGACTGGGTGTAAGTTGAAACTTAGCCAAAATACATGCAACTTGATGCTCATCAAATAGTTCATTCAGAAGGAAAGAAATCAACATTTGCAATCATTTGAGGAGAGATCTCGCCAAGTGTTCTCGTGCAGTTGCCAATGCTTGACTTATAGTCTGTAGAAACCACAAAGAATGTATAGCGAAAAGATGAGTTAATTGGACAAGCATGGTAGTCAATGAAGCAACTATTCCATCAGAGTGAAGGATCAAAGCATCAGGAAAGAGAGCAATATTTACCTGCTCCGACAAAGGTGCCCCAGAATCCACGCTATTGCTTGCCACTTTCCCAGCAATAACATTTGCATCCGTTTCAAGAACAATTCTACAGAGATAAGGAAGTGAAATGGAGGATCATCAGAAGATTGTAAGTTAATCAGAAGTAGTTTCAAATTCTTCATCAGCTTAGTTTCCTGTAACTGGAAACGAAAGCAAGATTGAATGCCCGCATTCGTTTCCATTCTCTTTTCTCCACTTTTATTCTCAAGGTCAAAATATGTACTGAACACGGTATGTCAAAAATGTATGAATTCCTAATGCTCTACAGTGGATGCTTGGGATGGATCAAGAAGTGGGCATTGAGGGTGCGTTTGGTATGTTGAAAAACATTTTCTGAAAATGTTTTTCAATTTTCCTATGTTTGAATGGTCAAAATGGTTTTAGAAAACATTTTCTCCAGCAAAAGTTCCTTCAAAATTAATAAAAATAACTTCCCTAGTGAAAGTAGGGAAAACAAGTGCATGCACAAGTGTCATTCTAATTTCAATGTCTTCTCCCTACGGTCCCAACCCCCATGACCCACTCTCACACTATTCCACCCCATAGTATTTTCCTATATTACGTATAACTGCTCTTGAGACAATAGTTTTTAGTTTACTTACCAAACACCAGAAAATAAGTAAAAATCCCACTTATTTTCCAATAAAATATTTTCCTTCGTACCAACACACCCACATAGTCTAGAGTAACAGGAAAGCAAAACTACTTGATGAAGATCAATGAACACATATCGTCAAAGAAATATGCCACTCGACCCAACTCCCACAAGGTGACAACATAAAAATGAGCTAATAGAGTGTCTATCCAAAATAAGGCGTGTGATGTACTACCGTCTATATATGACTCAAAACATTAACACCTAAGCTGATGAAAGCTTTTTATAGCTTGTAAACGAAATATATGGCCATAGGAAATGGGTCACTGTTACAGGCTTAATAACTGATGTTCCTTTTTTTTTTTTGGTGGTGGTGGTTGGGGTGTGGGGGCTTGGTTTAAGTGTAACGTATATGCGTCCATTTACAGATTGGCCGCTAAGCAGCAATGTCTAGCCTTCAGCCTGCTAATGGAGCACAAAGAAAAGGTATCTATAAGCAAATAATAGATGTAGAATATTTTGGATGTAGCGCTTAAGAAGTGTCCTATGATTCATTTGATCTGAATCCGGTCTCCAGCAAAAACAAAAGATGCCTTGTTAACTTCATAATTGCCTTTTTATTTTCCCCCTATTTGTGGCAAATTAAGTCCAAATATCAATTTTAATATGGTTCAGAAAGTTAGATAAGCTTTTGAAACTCCAATTCTCTATAACAAGAAAAGAAATAAAGGATTCTGACATGCAGTATTTGCACAAACATTGAGTAAAAGTTGCAGCAAAACCATAAGAGAAAGCAAGTTCAAACGATGATTCTATAATTCAGAAATTGAAATAGACAAAATAAATAAAATAATCACGGTAAGATCCTCTTACCCTCCATCAACAATTTCATCAAGACACAGAAGAATAAGGTCCAAATTTTCAAGTGACTCCTTCTTCTCTACATTGCCCCTAAAACAAAAGGCATTTGCAGCAAGATGAGTACATGAAGATGAAAATATCAAGGGATGCATATTGAAAAGGAAAAGACTTCTCTTGTAGACAACCTAAGAAGAATACCAACAGCATCAAAGAATCCTTGGAGCACACTGGCAAGGATTATTTCATTTTCATTGTCACTCCCAGTAACAAAAAAATGAAGATCTTGGGCAAACTTGTAGACAACAATGTAATTATCAAACATTGTTATCTCCGCTGCGGAAGAAGTAAGAAGAGAGGTCAGATAGATGAATGTTGGCTTTCCGGTCACAAATTTAGAGTTTCAGCAGCCACAAAAAGATAAAAAAAAAGAAAAAAAGAGGGGGGGGGGGGGGGGGGGGGGTTATAAGAAACAATACGTAGCAGAGCTGCTCAAGCACAACGGAATTCTTTCACGACTCTAATTTAGTCACTCGCATAAAGACAATTCTCAAGATATAAGGAGTAATTGCTGCACAGGACTTAAAATTCATATGAACTGGGACAATCAACTTCACGAAGAGGACATGCAAGCAAACAACACAAAACCAAGTTTTTTAAGATTATTATTATCAACCTACTTACCACTGCCCATAGTTCCTATTTGGTAAGTTACCGCAAGAGACTGGTAAGGTAGACTGCATAAGATAGTATCAAAAACAACTCTAATGCAGAATGGAACCTAACCAACAGAACGGATGAATTTCCTTCCTTTGCATGTTGAAAGGGAGATACTTTGAACGAGCACGACTAAATATAAATAAATAAATCAACAGTTAAAGAGAGATCATACCTTCTGCCCTAGCATTAGTCTTTTGAGTCTTGGCAAACACAGCCTTCTCAAAAGCTTCCTTAGCAGCATTTGTTGGCCAATCATCTGAGTAGTAGTTTACAGCAACACGCTTTCCTTCGGAATCTAGAAGCAGAATGTTCTTAATTGCAGGACAGGACTCCTGCAAAAAGGATTTGAAAAACATTGTAGCAGGATCTTTTGTCTACACATCCATATATGATAGAAAAGAAGATGAGTTTCTTTTCCCACTTTGTAGAAAGATAGGTTAAGAACATATGTTACCACATATGACACACGTGGAAGTCATCCATGAATTGCTTATGGTTCTATTTATCAATGGTTCATGTTTAACCATAGTCCCAAAATTCCAAGATCGGTCACTGTTACATATTCTCCTTTTAGTTTTCTGTTAAAGCACAAGTGTAACATAAATCATATTCCAAACCAAGCACAACTAGCATAAACAAAACTGCACCACCACCACCACCACCACCCCACCCCCTACACAGCTATAGATGCAACCAGCAACTACCTTCGCTCCGATTATATCCAGCTCCAAATCATGAGCAAAGCAAAAAATTTCAAACACCTTAAACCAGAAATTTTCTCAGTGGCCTTCTTCCCTAATTCTCTTTGTGAATGATCCTCACTATTTGATGAAATAACATGGCCTGGCGTCATATGTCCCCCTTGTAAAGTACCACATTTCATTCTTCTTGAGCAAGACTTTCCTTTCTAAAGAGATGTGGTGTTCTTCAAATTAGGGCGTTCCAAAGAAATTAACTGGTGCTGTATATAGTGTAATAATCCTACTGGCTCACATAAAAAGTTTTCCTCTTCCTTTTTCTTTTATATTCCTTTTGTTAATTATTTCCATTTCTTCCATTGTTGGAGACTTACAGATGCTAGATCTGACTGATATGCCCTCCCAATCTTACCTCCATATAACAAACTCTAAAAAAATGTCAACAATCAAAGAGATCAAGAAAAATCACTAAGCCAACTATTCCAATTCAACTAAAACACAAACCCAAAATGCATAAAGTCCATTTTCTACCAGTGACCGAAAATAATACAATACATATGATCAGTGAATAAACGAAAATGAGCTTGTTTTGGGCCAAAAGAAAAAGAAAAAAAAAAGCATATTAAAAATAGTCTAGTTTTCTTTTACTTGAAAAATAAAGAGAACTACAGAAAGAGGCAAAGTGAAAGAGGTAGAGCAGACCATTGTGAGTGAGATTTGACGTGAAAGAGCTCTGAATTGACGTTGAAAATGGCGGATCGCTCGCCCTACGGACACCGTAGAGAAATGCGGAGTGGCCCTGTTTGCTGGGGCGTGAAGCTCAGTTTTTACGTCTTTTTTTAATTTTCCCCCTTTAACATTTTATACTGGTTGAGTTCCTATTTTGCTAGGCGTTACAAGTTACTCCTACGACTCCCTTCCCCATCCGCATTTTTTTTTTACATCATCATCGGCATTTACTTACTCCTAAAAATATATATTATTTTGACTTATATAAAAAAAATCAATATTATTTATTTTTACGTTATTTTTATTATTAATTATAATTTTTTTTAATATATTTTTTAAAATATTAAAATTTATTATATTCAAATATAGTGAAATTGCTATATTCAATTTAGGAAAAGAGTCGACAATGCTCTTTTAAAATATGCAAATTTTAAATAAAAATTATACTCCGTTAATAGTTTGATTCAAAAATATTCCTGTCCTTACTGTTTTAGTCTAAAAATGTCTTTGTTGTTAATAGTTTGGTCTAAAAATATCCCTACTATTACTTTTGGATCAAAAATATTATTTTCCAACATATTCTTTTTTAATGCATTATTTTTCTAATAAAAATATTATAACCTATTATTAATTTTTATATATATAAAATCACAATAATTCATCGTTAATTTTTATTTAGATAACAATTAAAAAAAAATTCTAATAAAATAGAAAATATTTTTATTTCTTTATCTTTTTTGAATTGAAGAAAGATAAAAATTTGCCAATACAATACTTGATTTAAAAGTTAAAATATAACAATCATAATATCATAAAATATAAAAATTTATTACATTGTTTCAAATCATAAATATTTTTAAAATATCACTCGATAGAGTTATTGGTGATCCTTTCTTTTTCATTTTAATTTGAAAATCAAGAACTATATCAGCAAATGCTTATCCGACTTCAATTCAAAAAAGATTAAGGAATTAAAAAAATATTCTATTTTATTATAAATTTTTGTATTGATTTTTTATATATATGATCTATATTATCATTTTAAAAGTTCTTATGATTATTGTATTTTAATAGATAAATCGAGATTAATAAGAAGAAGATTACTTGTCATTTTTTTTTTATTTAGTTAAAGAAATTTTAAAAGAAAAGAAATGAGAAAAGAATTCTTTAAAAACAATATTTTATTAAAAAGAAGTGTTTAAAAAGTAAAAGAAACAAGATGTTTATTAGAAAAAGGATATTTTTGACCCCAAAAGTAATAATAGAGTTGTTTTTTGATCAAAATTATTAATATGGACATTTTTGGATCAAAATATTGACTATAGAGATATTTTTGAATTAAGCTATTAACGAAGAATATTTTTATTCAATTTCGCATAATTTAAGAATATTGTTAACCTTTTTCTCTTCTATTTATTATTTTTTAAAAAGTATACCAAATCAATAAAAGATAACTAAAGATGAGCAGAGGAAACAAAACTTTATGAGAGTTGCTTTTTGAGGTTAATTTTAAAAATAAGGCACGAAAATATATCTAAATTATGATGAAATTGTCAAAAACATATTTAAATTATGGAAGGTTTGATCATCTCTAAATTTATCTTTTTTTATATTATTGTTTTCTTCATTCTAATAAAGAAAATAAGTTAAATCATATTATGTGTTTACATGTCCTTATAGTAGTAAAAAGAAAGGATTTTGATATTTTGTTTAATTTGATTTTTTTAGACTCAAACCGATTGTACCTCATTGTCTCTCGGCTCTCAAGCACAACAAATTACAAAAATTAATATTTTGAGTAATATTCCATCCCCAGGTGTATATTAGATGCAAAGAAAGTTCTCATCTATTAAAAAAATCCAAACATTTATGATGGTCCATTAAAATATATATTACATATAATAAAGTGAAAATTCAATCATCCATAAAGAATTCAGCTTGAGTCTGAAAATATCAAATGCAATTTAATGTTAAAACCCTTCTTTTTTTTGAAAAAAAATAATTAACAATTTCACCATAATTTAAATGTGTTTTTATGCCTTATTCCTTAATCTTTTTGTCGTATTTGTTTTTTAGTTTTAATAGAAAGTTAGCATTAGATTGGATAGGACATGGCTTTGTAAGTGCAATCGAAGAGGAATATATATTGTAGTATTTTACTGAAATAAATGTAATTGTGATTGTGAAGTGCAATCCATTAATTAATATACTAGTTGAAATAATGAAAGAAGCAAAGAAGTCAGCAATCCAATTTGTCACAGTACCATCACACTTTATAGATGGCAGAGGGGATTTGCAGTTCTTTTTCACTTTCCTCCAGCTCTGTTCTCTCTACCAAATTCTCCATTTGTATAGTTTCAAAAATGAGTAAAGATTACACCAAACTGACAAATGAATGAAGGGAAATAACTATCTATTTAGAGCAGAGCTAGAGTGTTGTTTTCTGCAGAGACTGTATTTCTATTGTCTGGATCCTTTATAAAAAGATTTCTCACCCCAAATGCAGACTAATCACATTTCTCCACCTTGAGAAGAACGAGAATATCTCGACACAACATAGCATTTGGCATCAAATAATCATCCAAATATAGCAGTGCTATCTGCAAAATAACAACAAAACGAGCTAAAATGCCATATGGAGAGAGATAATCTACTTGAGCAGATTTCAGAATGATTCAATATGGTAGCAAATTAGTTTAGAGCCACAATGACTTGTGTTACAACAGTCAAATCAATGTTAATTGGCTGTGCTGTTATCAACCAGATTTTTTGCATGGCATGCAGTTGGCATACAAGGTAGACCGGAAATGTAACAGCACATGACAGTCATACATGAGGAATTTGTCAATAATCATTCAGGATGGCCTTTATTAAGGATCTTAATGATCACTTTGAGTTGTGCATAATTCATAGGACACCAATTGCAGGAAGGTACTGTGTTTAATTGAATGTTAAAATAATAACAGTGAGATGGTGCCATGTATACCACGTAATAAACTTGTTCAACCTGAGAAACAGCTAGAAAGTGCAGAAAATTATAAGAGCTGAAATCTTTACAATTTCAAACAAATTATAACTGGCACTTTGGTTACTTTAGTTTAAAAAAGTCTGCGTTTTTGTCACTCCTTCACTTACCTACACAATACCCTAAATTTAAAAATAATATGCAAAAAAATGGAATCAATCTCTCATTGGATTTAGTTTTTGGATGGAAAAAGTCGAGTGCTTTGCACATGACACATTTTTTCAGCCTTTTGAGGATCCAAAGTCTGTTTTCATCAAAGAATAATTTTTGGAAAGAATAAGGGCTCATTTGGTACGAGGAATAAGGGACAAATAGTCCCGTGATTAATATTTGAATGGGCTTATCCCATGTTTGGTTCGAATAAAATCTCAAGATAACTTATCTCGAAATTATAGTATTATTTTTATCCCACATTAAGGGTGGGACAACAATCCCGGGATAACTTGTTTCCCACAAATGACTCCTAAAGATCATCAGTTGACTCCAAAATCTATTAGTTACTTCTAACATGCATACAAATTGTCAATTGTATATATAAAGAGGTAATGGGTAGATTTTGGAGCAAATTCATGAATCTTATCGCCTCTAGAAATAATCTGTAGATGAAAACAGACTTTGAACCGGCAAAATATCTTAAAGAAATGATGTTTAAGCCGCATGGCTTCTTGTTGGCATAAATTTTACATGGATAAATGAAGTTAACATTTTTGCAGATCATTTTTATAATCTCTCACTATATGCATAGTTCAAGAAACTAGAATAAAGAATACAGGACCCTTATAAATTAGGTACCAAAAGCGCAATTGGATCAACAAATGATGGAAACCTCTGCTGGAGTAAAGGGGCTGGACATAATGGACAAGTCAGGGATCTGTTATTGAGAACCACATTTAAGAGGATCATCTTGGGAGACTAGTGCAATAGGAAACTAGATAGATTCTGGAATGACAAGAGTGTAAATTGAAAGAACGGCAAACATAGATATCACCGAAGCACTTTGGACCAATATGGAGCTGTGATGAGATGGAGACATAGTACAAACCTGAAATATTCCACTTCAAGCAGCCAATCTCCCCATCTAAGGCTAAGTGCATCGGAAATGCACTAGAGAGGTAACAGTTCTTACTGGAAAAAAGGCTTGTACTACGAAGGATCTCTACTTAATGGATAATCAAGTGTATCGAGAAACAAATTTGTAGCAGGCTCATCTTAAAACAACTGAAAACTGGATAATTAAGGAAGTTGGGTGGCCTCAGAAGGTATGAAGACTCCAACATTATTTACTTTGGATCAACTAAAAGCTCCACAAGACATGGAAAATTTGAAATCTGCTCTTTCAATTTCACGCTACAATTGTTATTACAAAGAAAAGGGTGAGCGGGAGTGAAGCAAAACCATTAATTTCTTCTTGCAAATACGAAATGTGCACCGGTGAAGGTGCACATCTTTTTCTTTTTTTAACAGTAGTATCTGAGTCAGCTAGACTAATTCCAAGGAGTACCTACCACCTTCTACCAACAATTGGTACCAGGTGACTATGTCTACCAAAGCTAGGACAAACTGAAAGAAATCACTTAATGTTTTTTGCCATTACATAAATTTGAACTTGAGAGCTCATGGTACTCAACCGACTTCATTAGCCACCAGGCCGCACATGCATATTTACTACAAATATAACATTTGCAGTAGATAATAAAGACAGAAAGCTTCGAACTTGCATTACTTGGACATAATTTAGCTGCTCAGCATCAAGCGAGGAGATTTTGATTATGTCTGTTGGTGCTTTCATTAGTTAAGTGCTAAGCCAAAAGTAATAGGAGTACTAAACTACTTTAGATCTATCATTACTAGCAATATATCTAACTCCAGCCACTAAAAGGATATATGATCTCATTTTCAGAGAGACTAAGAGGTTACCTGTACTAGATGCTCATCTTGAAAGCGGCTTCTGAAGAAGAGCTGTCAAATAAACTTCTCCATTCTTCACACCACTAGCATCATTCTTATTTGCTACTGCCCACTTCACCTTCTTGTAGTTCAATTTCCAGATCAGGGGTTGAAAAACCTTCTCAAGATCGGCTCTTTTACTAAAGAAATGGTCCAACCAGAGGTACCCACCACCCCTCAACACTCTATCAACATCAAAAAGCAAGAACTCCATCATGGTCACTGGAATCCACCTATTCACAGCATGGCCACATCTCACAAGATCCAGCACCCCATCAAACACTGGCAGCCTCTGCTGCAAAGGCACATGTAAAGGCACCAATCCCCTAAGTGCCACAGTCTCGCTATAAGGGGCACCAAGATTCATTGTTGTGGTCACAACAGTCACATTTTGCAGCTTCATTTGTGCTGCAAAAGTGCCTGTACCACCACCAATATCAAGTGCCAGCCTAATGACACTTTTTGTGGACTTAGTGAGCTGGAGAAACTGTGGAATTGGGAGATCTAGATCTGATTTATAACCCAAGTATCTTGATTGTTCAACTTTCATATCAAATCCCATGTTGGGATTAGACTGAGACAGACAAGAAAAGCTCTTGCAAGTGTAACTGTTCCACAGCAAGGCCTTTTCAGGGATTGTAGAAAATGGGGTTTTAGGGAGAGAAGTTGGTATACTAGAAGGGGTTCTTGAGAAGCAGCGTCTCCTTGGAAGAGGGTGGCAGCCTCTGAGGATGAGGGACTCAGCTACTGAAGAATCTGAGGGGCAAAGACTAAAAGGTGTATAGTTCATGTACTGATGAAGCAAATCAGGATTGTCTTTACAAGAAGAAGCAATAGGTGATAGATGGGTGAAAAGAAGGAGGTCAGAAGGGATGGTAACTGTAGATTTCCTGGCTTTGGCATCTGGAGGAGCTGGATGCTGGAGGCGCGTGAGGTGGTTAATGGTGGCGCGTATGGTTTGAAGCTGGTGAAGAAGGTGGTCAGGAACAGGAGGAGCAACAGGGGGCTTGGATTGTATATTGGAAGAGAGGTGATACAAAGAAAGAATGTTGGTAGCCACCATAGCTACCAATAGAAGCAAGTTTAGACCCATCGTGAATCCCATTTTTTGGCTCCTGCAAAAATTTTCTTGATTGCTGATACACTTTTAAAGAGTGTAAAAGCTCAAGAAAAGCATAAAGTTTTGTGCTTTATATTGCTATATAACTACTGTGACTACCGACTGAGAGAGGTTTACATTAAATGTAAGATTTATATTTTAGATCTATGAAGAAAGACATCTTTTAGATGTCTGAATTTCAGGGTGATATTTTTCTTTTGCTTAATAAAATATGTGAATGTTTTTGTTTGATCTGAGATGTGAGTGGGCAGTTGCGATGTGGACTTGCATTTCTGAGTTAATTTGTTTACTTCTTTTGTGTTACTGTAATATGTTACTTATTCATGTGGTTTGGTGAATCTTGGATGTGTTATTATAAAGTCATCAAGTGGAGTTTTGGAGGCACGTGAACATGGGATTCTTTTGATTTCTATTCAGCGAAGCTTGAAATTTCGTCAACTTTTTATTTATATATTTCATATAATTATTATATAACATAATTTTTTTAAAAAATATGTTCTATCTTCTTATACTAGATGTATATATACTATATATGGCTATGTTGTTATTTCCATCGATGTCATTGCTTGCTCCTTTTTCTTAAATTACAGAAGATCAGAAAAAAAAATAGCAGAGGAGATTAGTCGAATCCTCATCAACACGGTATAAGTTCAACTGATCAATGAAGAAGCTATTAAGATCCCTTTCTGATTGCTTCTTCCATTTGTAGCTTGCGGAAATAGTCTTTTCATTTTTATATATGCTAAGAATAGTTATTTCAAAATACTTGTTGGTTTCAAAATTCAAGAGATAATTAATCATGTTTTTCATATTTTACCATTAACATTTAAAGTCATTCTAAAATATGAAAATAATTATTGTTGTATGTTTTCAAAAAATTAATAGAATTATATTAATCAAATTATCATCTCTATTAATTTTTTCTTAATGGGGTGCAAATCTTATTCTAGCAATTAAAATGAAATCAGAATGAGTATTTTCTAGAGTACCTCTGTTAAGCATAATTTGATTTCAAACCAATTATACATGAATAACAATCACTAAATTATTTATATTAGATTTTAAAATTTTAACTTATATAGACAGTTAGTTTTAAAAGTTATTTAACATTTTCAAATTGATTTAAAATATAATTTTTTTAAATTTAAAAATAAATTGTAGCTAATTATTCGAATTAAATGAAATTTATAACTCAAAGAACAAGACAAATAACTTCCTATATGAAATTAAATATATATTCAATATTTAATTGATCAAATTCAATTTGAGTTCTAATTAAACTATAATCAATCATGTTATTCAATCACATATGATTTCAATTATTAATTTAAATTTCTCAGATGTGTATATGGAAAATATGATCTTGATAAGTTAAATTTCAGACTAATATGACCAAACTTCTAATATAAGTATAAATTTATTTATGCAAATAATATGCCAATTTTTTTTATAAAATTATAATTTCAAACGCGAAATTTTATTATTTTTTAAATAATATAAGCCTACTTGTACTAAACGAACCGGATTCGCACATAATAGGGGCCAAGAAGTTCGAATTTTAACTCAAAAAAGTTGCGTCTTCCAAACGCTGTGTCCCTCTTCTTCTTTTCCAATATTTCCCGTTTTCCTGCAACTCAGTGCTCAAATTCGATACCTCCCAGAAGATGGTAATCTCACATACCCTGCTTGTCTCTATACGTTTTCGTCATGAATACAATTTTGGATGAATGTGACTTTTAGCGTTGTAATCTTGAAGACTATTTCTTCGGTTAGGGTTGTTGCAGTTCATAAAAATGGTTCCTTCTCTTTGTTTTTCTTACTGGGTTTATGTCAAATTCTGGAATTTATACTATATTGAGTTATGATGTTTTGGGTATTCATCTGAAAGTTGGTAACTTCTTTTGTCATCTGAAATTTGATGACTTTTTTTCGAACAAATGGAATAAGGGAGAGTGACAGCTGGGGCTGTTATGAATCTGTGGTGGTAACAGTGTGTCTTTGTGTAACTTGGGCCGAAGTTGGAAAGGAATTGCATTTTTCTTTGTATTTGTTTTGGGTTTTGGCTGAATGCATAAGGATTTTGTGTATTGACGTCTAAATTAGTTTAGTAAATCTAGAGAAGTTAATTTAGTTGGACTTTTGTTAGAATCAGGGGTTATTTTGAAGCTTGAAACTGTCTGACCTGGTATTGTTTTTAGAGATTGATTCCTTTTATTATTGTAGGCTGACCCAGAATTGGAAGCTATCAGGCAAAGGAGAATGCAAGAACTCATGGCTAAACAGGGCATGGTAAATAATCGTCTCTGTATCTATGCTTTCTGTTTTTGGAGTTGTGTTATACATTGTCAAGCTTTCAACTTCACAATCTCTTCACTAACAATAGTTTTCGGCAAATAGGGAACTCAGCAAAACCCTGACCAGCAGAAAGCCCAGGATGAAGCTAAAAGGTTTCTTTCTTATAGATCATTTGTTCAAAATGTTTTCATTATTAGTAATATTAGCTCTTGCTTTCAACATTTGATATCCACTATAGAAGCGATTGATGTAGGGAGGCGGATGAGCGAAGGCAAATGATGCTTACTCAGATTCTGACTTCTGAAGCAAGGGCCAGAGGTAGGTGCATTTTGTGAATTATTTTCCAAATATTTGATTTCTTAATTTTTATGAATCAAGAACTCTCCATGTTTCTTTGTCTAATTTTGCGTTTATATGTTCATTCATTTATATTGATTCTTAATTGATTGGATAGAGTATCTAGTTTGTAAATATTATATTCATCTCTTTGAATCTTCAGATTCATCCACAAGAGTCTATAAACCTCACAAGCATCTTATTTGATGTTAATTACAGACTATTTCAACAAATAGAATATTTTTCTACTTTTGATGGGTAGAAGGAACATGAAGCATGACTTTCAATTAAGATGCAGAGTTTATTCCTTTAGACATTTCGACATTGTAACTAGAACATATATGATGCAATCAAACACTATATACTGTCTCTTAGTTTCCTTGTGAATAGGATCCAACGTTTCCAAAGGTGTCTCTAAGGTGCGGCTTAAGGCTTGCCTCAAGGCAAGGAAGCATAAAATTCTCCTGGGGGATAGAGTAATTGGAGAGAATCATCTAAAGCATACTCTTCTGGGGGTTACATCTATGCATCAAAGCATGGAGGGTGAATTTTATTAGCTTTTGGGACCTATTTTTAGTTGCCGGTCTTTAGAAATGACTCAATATCATTAAGTTAATGTTAAAAATATTTTCCAGTGATGCAACTTGTCTAGGTCTTCTAGGAGGGTCAAACCAAGTCCGCGCAATTGCTCTATCTTCTCGACTCATAAGGTTTATGCACCAACTTTAGTTCATGACTTGCATTGATTTACTCTAATACTTGTATGGTGATTCTTTTATAAATTTAATTAAATCATAAAATTTCAATGCATCTGCATCATATCATAGAGCGCATCTTCAACATCAGAAGAGTAAAATTCATATCCTTTGCCTCTTTTGCCTTTGAAACATTAGCGGGGTCATGAAATTTGGATGGAAGGAGTGTATATAATGTTGAAAAAGTTTTATTGATCATTCACAGATTTCTCCAATACATTTACCCTTTGAAGCTGAGTGACGAAAGAAGGATTACATTTTCTCACTAGGTAAATGAAGCACACAATAATACTTGCCAACATCCTTTAAAGACTACTATGTCATCTTAACTTGATATTTCAACGGTTTTGTCTGAGACAACATTAAAAGGAACGTTCTTGCTCGTTATTGGAAACATACTGTATTACTTTAACATGAGGGTCATCCCATGTGTGCTACATTGTGTCCATGCACACTCCTCTGTCCCGAATGTTATTGAAAGCTTGGTGAGGCGCAGGTCTGTCGCTTTTTACGGCTGAAGGAACACGAAGTCAAAAAGCGAGCGCTTCTCAGTTGAAAGCGAGAGGCGATGAAAGCGTATTGTTTTAATTTTAAAAATCTGGACTCTTTTTAGAAGAAAAAGACACTGACCAGTTCGACTAGATTTTTTTCCTGCTTGGTGCGACTTTCTTCTTCAAGCTCCAGGTGTGGCTTCTTCATTTTTTTTCTCTTCTTCTCTTAATCATTGGCTCGCAGCTGGAGGGAGGGCTGGCTTCTCTTATTTTTCTTTTCCGTTTTTCTCTCCTTGTTTTCACTTATTTTCTTCTTCTTCAGCAATCAGCTGGCTTATTTTTTCTTCAGGACTCAATTAATTCTTTTTAACATTCCAATAGGCAGTAGGCAGCTCTTTGTATAAATTTCTCTTTTTTTTTTCTCTTAACAACGGTTATAGTAGAAGAACAGGATGTAGATCGATTCATATTTTATTTTTTGGTTTTGATTTTGCTGGTCCTCTGGATGATGTTTTCATGGACATATGCAAATTGCCCACCATATGCAGGCAGGGACAATTCTCCATCTACTCCTATCCTTTGCCAGTGAGCCAGTTTCCTCCCAACTCTATAAAGCTTTTGTAACCTTTCCTGGCATGGTCCATGATATGCCTTTGAGGTTTAAGATAATTCTCCACAGATGAGTTGTGAATTTACAATGCAGGAAGAGATGATTGACTGTCTCTACTGTTTCTTTACACAAAAAGCAGGCTGAACACAATGGAATCCCTCTACTCATCAAATTGTCCAATTTAAAGGGCTGCTTCTTTTGCAAGAAGCCACACAAAACAGGCAACTTTTTTGAGGGACTTTAATCTTCCAGATCTGTTTTCACGGCCAGTTGGCTATCCGCTGGTTGGATTGATTCATCAATTTGTAAGTTGCATTGACCTTGAATAAAACTTTCCTGCCGTTTCCTTGCCACCATAAGACATCTTCACCTATTCGTAACTCAGTAAACTGCTCAAGTGTTCTAAGGAAATCAGCCGCTCTTTATAATTCCAATCATTGATTTGTCTTCTAAAGATGATGCTCCATCCTTGAGGTGTCCACATATCTGCTACAGTCTTTTGCTGATGAAGAACTAAGTTGAAGATATATGGAAAGCTCATTTCCAGATTTCCCATCTCATGTCAATTGTCCTTCCAAAAGCTAGTTTTGTTACCATCTAACACTTTAATCTTGGACTTAGAGCCTGTTTGGATAAGCTTATAAGTTGGTTTGACAGTTTTTAGTTTTTTGGAGTGTTTGGCTAAATCAAAAAGTGTTTAAAAAAAGTTAAAAACTGCTTTTAATAAGCTGAAAAGCAAAAGTTGGTGAAACCCAACTTTTTATTTTTTGGCTTATAAGCCATTATGCTTGACCAACAAATTTACTTTTTTATCCTCATACTATTTTCCTAATTCCAGAATTACCCTCAAGGAAATAAAAAACCTAATTTTTCTCTTCTTCTCCGCTTCTTCTCTTCTTCTCGAACTTTATTTATAACTCACTCGTTCATAGTTTAAAAATGAAAACATACAATTAATTTGTTAATTTTTTTAAACAAAGCAAAGACACTCAAATCTTTGACAAAATTTTATTTTTTGTGCATATTAGAAAAAAATAATTAAAAATAAAAAAATTTAATTGAGGTAGTATTAATTCATTTAAATTATTATATGATTTTACAAATAAAAAATAGAACTATACTCCTAATAAAAAGTAAAAAAGGAGATTTGCCCAATCTTATTTAAATTATATATTTTAAAAATTAAAAATAACTTAAATAATTAATTTATATTATAAATAAATAAAAATATGTATTAATTTTAATTTAAATTATTTTAGAAATAAAAATATCATAGTAATTTATTTTTTATTGTGTTAACAACTTTAAGAGCATTTCACTCATTTGACCCAAAATAAAGTGCTTAACAACACTTTTATACCAAACACATCAATAACTTTTTTTCAGTTTCAGCACTTTTATCCAAACACGTAACTGCTTATTTATAAAATAAGTTTCAGCATTTAAAAAGTGTTTTAAGCACTTACATTTAAAAGCCACTTTTTTTTCAGCTAAACCAAACGGGCTCTTAGCTTTTGACTCGCTCCACAAGGCTCTAATAGATCTCCCTATGCTAACCCCAGTTGTACTCCTGTTCATGTTAGCTTTAATAATTTTCCCCCACAATAGTTGATTCTCATTGGTAAACTTCCACGGCCATTTCATTCTGAGAGCTTTTTTTTTTTTTTTGGATAACCGTGGTGTCAGGGTCAACTTGCGCACACCTTGACTAATTCCACGGGATGCCTGTCTCCTCCCCACCAGCAAAAGGTACCAGGTAACTATATCCACCAAGGTTACGACAGATGGGAAGAAATCACCTAGTGTGTTTTGTCTCTTTTGAGGTTTGAACTTGAGACCTCATGGTTCTCACCCACTTCATTGACCACCAGGTTACACTCTTGGGTATCTCATTCTGAGAGCTTTGCTTTGAACCTTCAGATTCTTGATGGCCAAACTCCATTCTTATCAGAGATGATAGTTTTCCATTTGACCAAGTGGTATCCTTTCTTAATTTTGTTCCTATGCCACAAAAACTTATTCCTGATGCCATCCAACCTATTGGTGACCCTTGCTGGAATAGGAAACAGAGATATCATGTATGTTGGAAGGGAATCAAGAACTGAGTTAGTAAGAGTCGATCAGCCACCAATTGACAAGTGTTGGGACTTCCATCTTGCCAATTTCTTTTTACACATTTCAATTACAGTGTTCCAAATTTCAAACGACTTTGATTTAGCACCCAAAGGCATTCCTAGATAAATAGTTGGTAAAGCCCCAACTTCGCCACCCAAACTAGCAGCCAACAAATTCATATTTGTAACTTCATTGATGGGGTAAAGCCGTAAAGAAAACTTTTCCTCCTGTTTATGTGTAGGGAGAGCTTGAGTACTTATTGAAAACTGATATCCAAAAATATTCTGATAGCTGGTTTAATTGATAAAAACATTTTCTGAAAAGATCTCACATAGTGGCCCCATGTAAGTGAAACTGTCTTCATGTACAAGGGAGTGTTGGCTTATCTCCAATGCAAACGATTAGCATCTGCAAGCGTGAAGTAGCTAACCCTGGTCAGTGTGGCACTCACGTTCGGGGAGGTTGGCTACTTCACCAGTAACTGAATGTGATCTCTGAGTTGAACATAGACATAGCAGGTAAGTGCACACTACAAAATATCAAAACAATATGTTCAAATAGCAAGGTCATGTTCGACATAAACGTATATTTTTTATTATAAGGAAAGTATTATTTTGGGATGACCTAATTGAAAGTGGCGACCAATTTGGAACTGCGGGAATATTAGATTGAGTTTAGTATCAATACTCCATGCTTAATTTATCTGCATGCAAGTTAGTTGATTTTTGCGAGTTCTCTTTGTCAAGTTGAAACTATAATCTAAGCTATGCTGGAGTTCAGCAATTGTATATTACCTTGGAGCTTAAGAATGAAAAATATCTTAAAGTATGATGGTGTTTTTCATCTTCAACAAATATACATTCATTCATGGTTGGTGATGCATATTTGTCACCTTGAAGTGATCCTTCCGAGAAAACTACATGGAGTTCTGGAGAATTGGAAATTTGTTGGAAATGCATGTTGTTTCCAAAGTTTTCTTATGATTTTGTTGATTAGTTCTGTTTGTTGGTGGCATCTTATGTTTATTATTGAAATTTTAGCCATGTATCTTCTTGTCATGCTATCTTATGTCCTAATTTGATAGCGTCTTGTATGATCAGAGACATTCTATCTGTAGAGGTTGGTAAGATCTCCACATGAACACTTGTAGATTTTACCTTACTAGTAAAAGATTAACTGCTCTTGTTGAACTGAATAGGTTACATCCTTTCTTATATAATGATCTGGTGTAATAGTTCTTGGCAAGGGTTACAACCAGAAAAAATGATGGTCTTTGCTCTCTTCATTTTTTTGTTTATTCGGTTCTCTTGCTATAACAACACAATAAAACATATCTACTTTTTCTCATTCTCATGTTATAAGAAGTTATATAGTGTGAGATTACGGGGATTTGTGGGTTGGGGAGTTGTGAATATAGCTCAAAATTACTGGAGCTTTCTGCAAGTCCGTTTTAAAGTTTGGCTTTTATTTTCTTCTTATTACTTATTATATAATATGTGGTCGGGATTTCATTTTTGTATAAGCCAGTTGCTCGAATTGCTCTTGTGAAGCCTGACAAGGCCAGAGGAGTGGAAGATGTTATACTCCGAGCTGCTCAATATGGGCAGATCACAGAAAAGGTAAGTTCTGTTTCTTGTTTGCTACTTTCCTCTAATCTCTTCCTTCCATGTGATTAGTTATGGTAGCCTCACTGCTTGGTTCGGATGATGTTTGCATTTGCAGGTTTCTGAGCAGAAACTTATAGAATTACTTGAGCAAATTAACACCCAAACTACTAAGCAAACAAAAGTAACAGTAAGTCGCTCTTCTGCTCTGCTCATCCTTTTGATGCTTCTTGTTTATTAAGCCAAGCCTGAATCTTCTTGCATACTTGTTCTGATCACTTCTCAGATCCAGAGGCGTCGCAACGTTCTTGAGGACGATGATTGAGTGATTCAGCATATCGCAGGCGTGATAATGTAGTGCTTTATTTGTACTTATATATGAGACACTTGGTTATGGTGTGTATTCTAATACTCACAAACTTTGTCAAACCCTTGAGTAGGAGTGTTACACCGATCGGTTTGGTACGGTTTTGAAAGAATTTGATATTTGATTTTCAAAATATTATATTTTTTCTACCTGAGTGGCGATGGTGATATTTCAGGTACAAAAAGTAAGCGATTGATAGGTGAGATATGTTGACATTTGATAGTTCGGATAGGTAAATCAAGAAACTTGAATACTTTAAGTGTGTTTTTTTACTTTGGTTCTATTTTATTCCGAAATAGAAATCAAGCATCCGACCCTATTATTAGAAGCTAAAAAGGGACGAACTATCAAATTTAAAATGAATATATTTGCAGCCGCCGTTCAACAAATGTTACTTACCGTGCTTAATAGCAAGAAACTTAAACATAACTAAACGGGTAGACTAAATTGTTTGATCAGGATTAGCATATAATCGTTATTATCTGATCATCTAATCTAATAATGACCTTAAAGACTTGTGGTTATCCATCTAAGCTAATAATGAAATGAGGTGAACAAAAGTCTTTTAAGGTTATATAAAAAAATGTGTGTGTTATGAAATAATAAAGAAAGAACAAGAATTTTGTAGAGAAAGAAAGAAGGAGAGAAGTTCTTATTTCTCTTTGATGGGATGAAATACAATGAAGGAGAACCCATCTATTTATAGGGATAATTTCTCCTAACTTTTCTCCAAAAGATAGACTTTCACTATAATATAAACACACGTATCCACTACAATGCAAATACTTTTATAGACATTCACTATAATACAAATATGTTTATAACTATATATTATGGCAGAGAAGGATATATTGTTTCCGTATCAGCAGCAAAGGGTGTTTTGTTTTCTCCTTTTTTGGAACAGTAATTGTTGACTAATTATGGTTGCTATTGAAAACAACTTGAAGTAGTGATGTCTTAAATCTTAATCAGTGGATGTACATAACTGTCCAGAATATTGATATTGATAATGTTTTTTGGTTCACTATTTGTTTGGACTTGAGGAATAGGCTGGAATATCCTGTCACCTTCACTATTGGGTTTCATTCAGTTTATATATATACTTATATAGTATGAGATGGGCAAAACAGTTCCCTACACCTCTATTTCATCACCTCACCTATCAGCCACAAATTTAGCTATCCCCCACCAGTCCCTCCATTTCTTTTGCAAAATTTTCAAAAATATACTAACCAATATAAAGTATTACACCATATAATTTAATACATATTATTATACTTAAATTAAAGTATTGTATATAATATATCAATTTTTTATAAAAAATAAATAATATTTATACATAAATATAGGCTAAATGAGATAACAAATTTAAAATATGAGTTATAAATATTTTTCTCCCATAAAATATAAAGCGTAATTTTCTCCCCTCAATGTTTCTTACTCCATCTGTTTTATTTTATATAATAAGATTTTGATTAGATACTAGAATTTAAAAAAAAAAAACAGTTAGACATATTTCTCTCATAGGTTAAGAGGAGATAAAAAGAAATTCTAAATATTTGACATCTTTCTCTTGCAATAAGATCTCAGTTTTAGCAACGATGTTTTATAACTTAAAGCAGAGACATAACTAAAATTTTGAGTTATGAGTTATAAATTGTATATAAAAACAAAATAATTAAATTTCTCGATCAATTATTTAAATATATTAAGTAAATTTATAACACATATATAAAATCTACACCAAACTATTAAATTTTTCCGAATTCATAATCGATAATCGGGATGCAACCTCCTAACTAAAATTAAGGTTCTTTACCCTTTTAAATGTATTTACTTTTTGGATCGTAAATTACAAATAGCAGTCAATGCTTTAACACCCTGCACGATTTGAAATACTAATTTTATTTATTTATTTATTTATTTTAAAAAAAGAATATGCAAAGTTGAAATTAAAAATGAGTATTTGAAAGTGAAAATTGTGTTTTGCACATCAATTTCACTTGAAACAAAAGAATTAAAAGATTCGTGAGTGAAAACTAGCATTTTACTTAAAATACTTGGTCAATTTAAAATTTTCAGTATTTGTTATATTTTAGGTGTTACTTTCTTCGTCTCAAATATTTGTCCCATTTTACTTATCAAGAGTTAAACTATATAAATTTTGATTAATAATAAGATGCATCTTTTCACCATATTGATTTGAGAAGAATTACAATTTATAGTACTTTTTACCTAGTTTTTGAATATATAAATTTTAATTTAACTTTAAAAATTAATTAAATTAACTTTTGAGTAGCAAAACAAAATAAATATTTTAAAATGAAAAAAATAAAAATTTAATATTCATCCTTTTTTTGAAAATAGAAAAGCATTATTAATTGTCATGATATCTTGGTATGTGAAAACAACTCAATTCTGATACCTCCTTAAAGAGGAAATCATGATAACTTTTTACTGTATCAATTATTTTTCTGTTCATTTTCCATTCACTATATTAAAATAGGTATTGTTTTTTATTTTTTTAATTTAAAAAATTAAATAAATAATTTATTATATTTAAAAAAAAAATTATAAAAATATAATAAATTGAATAAGTAAAAATGATCACTAAAATCTCTCATTATATCACTGAGATAAAAATATTTATCATTATTCACATGTTTGAAAACATTTAAGAAACAAAGTGAATTATTTTCAACACGTTTTGTAGGGACCCTAATAATTAGTGCTCCCTCTGTCCTAATTCAGGATTCGTAGTACCAGAGGTATTATAAATCAACCTACTTAATGATTTAAAATAATTTCAAAAGTTTGCAGTTTAAAAAAAAAAATTATTTGAAAAAAATGTATTGGCAAAAAAAAAAAAAATTATTAAATTGTACGTGTGGCATTCATTTTGATTACTTTAGCATATTTTCTCATACTAATATCTACTCCTCTCGATAACGATTTTCACATAAATGGAGCGCATTGAATACAAAATATTCATACGCATGACCAAATATTACTACACACATAACACACATTATCGATTTATAGTCAGATGTATTATTCAGCATAAAATATATTTGAAGAATGTGTTTCGTGAAGGAAATTATGCCTAATATTGCTTAAAGTGTTTGGTTTTAAATTTTTTTTCCCATTAAAAAATGATCTTTAAGTTGAAACGATTCATTGCTAAGAACTTTTGTTGTCCATCAGATATAAGTTTTAATTTTTGCTTATAAGTCAAAACTTTTGATCAATTAAGCAGGTTCATAGTCTTGAAATATGTTGAACTTCTGCCGTATAGAAAAAAAATTTAAAACTTACGTACGATGGACAACAAAAGTTTTGACTCTAATGCGCATTTGACATAAGTCTTAAGTTTTGTCAATAAGACAGAATCTGTGGTGAATTAAACATATTTATTATCTCGAGATATTCTAAATTTTTAACTTATATGTAACACTAATTTATATTTGATGTGCGATAAAAAATTTATCTAGCAAATTTTTTTAAAACGGATGCTATTTTTTATAAATATATTAAGCAGAATCAAAAATCAAGATCGAGACAGTTGCCATTTGTGAATTTCCCCGATTTTTGTGCTATCAGACAGCTGACATGTACATATTTTAAAGCCAATCGCAAAATATGCTACTTTAATTAGCAAAATGCATTATTATTATTATTGTTATTATTAAAATAATTAGTCTAATTTTTGCACCCTTTTGACAGCTAAACTATGTTAGTATAATCATTTCATTTAATGATTTAGATAATGAGAAACCCACAAGTGTCCTAAATCTTTCACCTAAACACTACTAATTTAGAGTTGATTCCATGTGGTTCAATTGTTATTCCCTCGATTCCTTTCAAAATTTGTTGGGACTAATAGTTAGGTGCATAAAAATTCAGTGTTTTTAAAAGTGTTTTTTGGGTTAAGTTTTAAAGTAAAGTGTATAAATAATATTTTGAGAGATAAATATAAGTCTCAGAGTTTGGACGTAAATTCCGTATGTAAAAATATAAATTCGAGGTATAAAAGTGTACACCCTGAATTATTAATTTAATTTTTATTATTTTAAAAGTATTTTTTATAAATAATATTTTTTATTAATGATATAACGATATTTATATTTTGTGCTTTTATGTTTTCATATTATAGTTTTTTTTTATTTAATAATTATCAATAAAAAAAATGACATTGTTATAAATATTTTTTTAGATGATTATGCCTATAATTGATAGGATAGAGATTCCATAACACTATGTAATTGAGAAAACTTTATCTATATTTTTGTATTGCTCTTACACTATTTATCCTTCTCCTTATTTAAACTATATAAATAATAATTAGTGTAAATATTAGTTGAAAGTGAGATGGACTTATAGATGTGGAGATCAATGATAAAGTAGATGATGATCTTATTTTAAAGATTATCTCAGCTATTATCGTTTTTTGTTGTTGTTACCTTTCTCAAATAATAATTATAATATTTTTTCCTATATTATTAGTGATTTATTTACTGAATTATTGAAATATATTATTTTTGCTTATTTTCTTAGTAGTAAAATTATAAAATTGAAGATACATGAGATATATACTGTGTAGATCCATAGGACTTCTGCCCCCTATCTTGACTTACGTCTCACCGTGTGCTGTACAACATGTCTCGCCTTACGCCTTCACCTTTTAAAACTGCATAAAATTAACTCATGAAAATACGATCATTTTAATTTGTTTAAATATTATAGTTAATGACTCGCTATTTAATTAACTCAACTTATTTTAATTTATCAAAATTTATCTTATTCAGAAATTAAGTTGATTTAAGCTAAGTATATATCTTGCTTTTATTCAGGAGAAATATTATTAAAATATTTAAATATTTTTTTTGATATTTAAATAAATTATAAAAAACTAATAAATAAATTATAATTTAGTAAGAGTAACTGAGACTTCTTATTTAGCATATCTGTTATTTTATAGTCTGTTTGATCAAATTTTTGAGAGGTCAAAAATGCTTATTTTTCTAAAAAGTATTTATTTAGAAAAAAAAGGGTGTTTGACCAAGCTTCTGGAAAAAAAGAGAGGTAATTTTAGAGAGCAGTAGAAGTTGTTTTTCATAAGTTTAAAAAAGTAACTTTTCCTTAAAAGTAGTTATTTAAAAAGTAATTTTGAGAAAAATACACTTAGAAACACTTTTCAAAAGATTCGTCAAATACTAATTGTTGTTCAAAAGTAATTTTTGAATTTATTAACTAAACATAAACTATTTTTTAAAAAAATATTTATCAAAATGAGCTAATTTTAAAAATTTAGTTAAACAAACTATTAATCAAAATAATATGTTAGTAGATTGAACGCTAAACCGTTTATTACTTCTCTATCCATTTTGATTCCTTCAAATTTAGTACAAACCACTTACTTGCCATTCATACTCTTTCTTTCGATCAATTTTAGTTGCCATATTTATTAGAAATAGCTAATTTAAAATAATTATTATTTTAAAATATTAAAATATAATTAATTGTTTATTTTTTATTCTTACACAATAAATATGATGTAACAAAGAATAGTATTAAATTGAAATCAAAGAACAAGTAAGAATAATTAATCAAATTATTTATTTGTACTTCTTCCGTGTCAAAATAAGTTTCGCTTTAGAAATCCAAGACAAAAATAGTAATCCTTTGTTTTGATTTATTCTTTTTACTTTTATTTTTAGTCCATATATTTTTTTTAATTTTCTGGCAACTATTTAATTTTATATTTTCACATGATATATTTAAGAGCATAAGATTAAGGACATTTGATATATTCTACATAATTTTAGTTTAAAATTATAAGATTAATGTTTTAAAAATAATTTTATATTAAATTAAAAAAATAAAATTTTAATTGTTTTTATAATAAAAATACAAGATACATGACAAATAAAATGGACAGATGAAGTAATAAGCAATAACTAAAATCCAAGAAGAGCGCGTGGCTTTAGGCGACCAGATATTACGTATGTTGTAAAGTTTGACGAAGTATCATCCGTAACGGGAAAAAGGTATGGCCTCAAAAACGTATGACTCATTCAAAATGATTACGGACAAAAATAGTACACAAGGCCGCGTTTGGCTACGAAAAATAAATACTGTACGTACTAAGTTATTGTGAAAAGATTATCAAACAACTTTCCCCAAATATACAGGCACCAACCCATGTCATGTTTGGTTGGCAAAAATAAAAATAATATATTTTCATCCTTTTGGTAGAATGAAGAAATGTATCTTACAAATCTGAAACCGTACGGTGTTGTTTAGTAGCTGATTTGGATATAAATTATGTGAGTATCAAAATTTATATAAATAATATCATATCTGGCAGTTGGTTAGGAAATAAGTTATTAATGTATAAAATTAATTAGTGTTTGGTTTACAATTTAGAAACTTGCATAATTAATACATGTATAAGTTATAAGAGAATCTATGTATTATTCTATACAGGATAAAAGGTGGAATAAATAATATATAAATAATAACTAAACCACGTGTATAATTAATTTCTCCATAAAATAATACATAAATTTTCTCATATCTAATTCATATATTATTAATACTAATAATATAACTCTAACCAGCTATCAAACCACCTCCAGAAAATTTGACTATGAGTTGCTTCAATTGTTATCATGCGGAGATCCATGAAAAAAAAAATTACTATACTAATTTATGTAATCAGGGAGGAAATTGTTCGTCATCCTAAGAAATGTACACCTATTTTTATTTCTTCTAATGAAAAAAATAAAATAACTACATCCCATATGCAGTATTTAGATTTTACTAACAGGTTTATAATTAAATTTCTTTAATTTATAGAAAGAGAGAGATGCAGATATATTAAAATATCAATGAGATCGATATTTATAAGATAACTTCACAGAGTCGCAAAGAATTGAGCATTAAATTCATTTTTGAGTCAATTTCATCAATTTATGAGGAAAAGGAAAGAACGTTTCAAGAAAATGAAATAATAAATCCATTGAAGTTGACAGGGCAAAGGAGGTGTGCTTAGCATTACAACATATGAGAGGGTATTGAATATTGATTGAGATCGGTGGAATGGTATGTTATGTGATATTTATCTCATCAAAATATAAAATTTACTTAAAAATATTACGTAATTTATCATAACGAAAAGTGTTAATGGCCGAAGTTTGAGCAAGATTCGTAATGATATGAGTTTTTCGTTTTAAAATTTTAAACAGAGGTTAATATAAATAATATTTGAAAGTAATGGAGTAGCTCTGATTTTTTTGCCTAAAATTTATACTAGTATTTGTTAACAATTATTTTCTAAGTTGGAGACATAACTTCAGATAGGAAGATTTGGTGATCGCATATTAGGGTAGAAGGTTAGTTGGTAGTTAAGTGTTCTCTCGCTTTTATCAGGGATAGGCTTATTAGCGGTCATGCATGTACCTATTTTCTTACCAATAGTATTATCACTATTCTCATAATTTCTTATCTTTCGATTTTGGCTATCACTTGTGCTTTTTTATGTTTCGGTTATTTCATCATTATATTATAGCTATTGTTCTTTCTTCTACGTGTGGTGTACTACTCATCTTTTCACATTCTTTTGTTGTGCGGCTTTCATTTCTATGTTTCTTTTTTGAACTACTTTGCTGTGCTTTTTAAATCGAAAGTATAACTGAAACTGTCTCTTTATCTCTATGAGCTAGATATAACATTTGTATACACACCCTACTCTCTTCAAATTCCAATCATCAAATTATACTTATATATCATTACATTCATAAACGAACACTGGACTAATGTAATCTCAAATTTTACTAATGTCGATAATCAAATAACCCCTTAAATCAAATGTCGATATCTGTATTGTATTCGATATATACCATACCATGCCCACCCCTAGTCCAGTTACATGAATGTTCCACTTTTTCTTTCTTTCTTTCTTTTTTAAAAGAAGTTTTTATTTATTTTTTTTAAAAAAATTTCATTTGATATTTAATATTAAATCTGAATTTACGTATTGCATGATCTATTTTTAAAAATAATATTTTAAATAGAATATTTTTCATTCTTAATAGTTTAAATTTGAAACCTTTAATTTAAAATAAAAAATTTTCAATTATTTCACATCAACCCACATTAATAACTTTGCTTATTAATAAATCTGATCAAATTTTAGCGTAGTGGCTTTGAGTGGAACTGCACATCGTAACCTCAATATATTCATAACATTATTGGTGAAAAAGATTGTTAGTAAATTATACAATCAAGTAGGTTATGGGGTTATTTGATAAGGTATATAAAATAGTATTTAATAATGTATATTAATATTTTTGTATTAGTTATAATATTAATTTTTTATACATTATTTGAAATTTGACGTATAAAAATAATCTGCGTCGTATAATTTTTTTTAATTTTTTTTAAATAAAAATATCCTTCACAAATACAATGAAAAGAATGTGAATTTTTTTAAAAGGGGCAATGTAATATATTAGTTATGCATAATATAATACGAAGCAGAGTATATAATTAATGCTTGTATCAATAATACATAAATTAAAAAAATATATTATACAAAATATTTATAATATATATACATTATTTTTTTAATACACTTTATCATACTATTCCCTTAATTTATGTGTGGTGACTCCCAATTGTACTTAAATTTTCTTTGGTTAACCCAATTGCGCTTTATAAAATCTCATCAAATTGACGTCTCCTTTGATTTCATTTTTTTTAACGTATTACAAATTTCGAGTCGAGTACTTTTCTTTAGTAATTACAGACTTTCAATATATATAGGCTAATAGATACTATGATGACCTCTTCATTGAATTTGATATTAAAATATTACTTAGGTTACATCCAAGTTGTAAACTAATTTGACATTTACATCGTAAATATTTCTTTTTTTTTTTTTTTTTTTGCAATTTGAGAATTTTCATATTATACATATATAATATTTCACATCAATTAATGCGAGGTTAACAACAATGATAATATAACTAATATAATTATATAAAGTGAAATCTAATATTAGTACATATGAGGACAAATTACAGAAATCGAATTAGATAATATAAGTATTACTTGCGCCAACTCTCATCAATATGAACCAGCAGTTCATCTCAAGCAAGAGGTTTATATGAACTCATTTGGTTAACAAAAACATATACAAGGTAAAAATTATATATATATATATATATATATATATATATATATATATATAATCATAATTAACTAATGTGTTTTTTTACTTTATTAATTCATAATGATTTGAAGTGGATTGGTGTAACACCCAGTTGATAAGTATTTACCTATATACACTTACATGGCAACTTTTTTAAAAGTATCAATGAAATTACATATTATATTCAGTTATTTATCATTTTTTATCATGTTGAATATTGTGTTTATCATAAAAAAGATTATTTTATAAGACTTGATTGTATAAATATTTTTATTATACTAGTTAGCATGTGTGCATTGCACATGCATCTTGGATTAATATATTAAATTTAATATATATAAAATAAAATTATTGAAAAATGATGAATTTTTTATAATATAATTTTATTAGAAAAATAACATAAAATGATGATTATTATATACAATATAAGAAAAGAAATTATTAAAAATAAAATTCTAATTGAATTTAAAGCCCTTAATATTTATAGTCATTCATCTTTTAATTTTCTTTTATATTAACCAATATGAAATATTCTAAATATTTAAAAAATAATTAAATAATAATTTTATTTATTATAATTTTTTTAATAAAATATAAAAAAATTAACTAATATTTTTAATAAAAAATAAAAAATTCAATCAGAATTTATAAGGAGCTAGAATAGTATTTATGTTCAAGTATATGTAGGTAAAGAAAACAAAGATTGATCATTAGTTCTAGTAGTACTAATCTAATACAATTAAATAGTGTATCAGATTAATTAATATTTCTACTAAAATTTGTTGTTCTTATTCCGTAGCCAAACAAGACCTTTCTGTTTCTCTTCTTTCGTCCCTTCCATAGCCATAGCCGAAAGAGTCTTAGACTCGGAAATTGTGTCACGTGAAAAACCATAATTTCAAGAACTGTCTCCCAGTTTCTGGTATTCCGACCGACCAAATTAGCCGTTTTCCGGCGAAATCCAGATGGAGAAAGAGCCACTCCTTCCTTCTTATCTCAGCCCCAGAGCATCACCGCACCCATACCCAGCCCCTATCTCCCTCTGCCCTTTACCTGAAGATGATGAAATTTCAATCCCTCCTGCCCCTATCCCTCTTACCCCTTCTGAACTCAAAGAACGTATTATTTTTGGTCCCGCTGAAGCTACTGCCAGTGCTATTGATGCTTTGACCTCGAACTTCACCTCTCCAGAGCTGTCTGCTTCTTCATCTTCAGCCAATCTTGAAACAACTGATAATCAGAATTCTTGGTTGCTTGACCCAAATTACCCTTCCTGGACAAAGAGCAATCTTCATAGGTCCAAAACTGCTCCAGCAATGGCTGTTATAAATGATTTTGATCATTCGCCGATTTCTAAGCCACCCCAGTTTGGGAAAATTTCAATTGTTGGGCAAAGTTTTGTGCTTTTGATTCTTTACTTGACACTTGGGGTGACTATATATTCCTTCTTTAAGGATCATTTTAAGGCTACTGAGACTCACCCTATTGTTGATGCTTTGTATTTTTGCATTGTTACGATGTGTACTATTGGTTATGGTGACATAACTCCTGATAGTACACCGACCAAGTTGTTCTCTATCTTGTTTGTGCTTGTGGGTTTTGGTTTTATTGATATTTTGCTTAGTGGGATGGTTAGTTATGTGCTTGATTTGCAAGAGAACTACCTTTTAAGGAGTATTAAAAGTGGGAATTCACATGATGCTAGGTCTTATATTATTGATGTGAAGAAGGGGAGAATGAGGATAAGAATGAAGGTGGCACTGGCATTGGGTGTTGTGGTTCTTTGTATTGGGATTGGGGTTGCTGTTATGCATTTTGTTGAGAAGCTTGGGTGGGTAGATGCATTTTATTTGTCAGTTATGTCAGTTACCACTGTCGGGTATGGTGATACGGCATTCCAATCAATGACTGGTCGTATCTTTGCATCAATTTGGTTGCTTGTGTCTACACTTGCAGTTGCTCGAGCCTTTCTTTACTTAGCTGAGGCCAGAGTAGATAAACGTCATCGGAGAATGGCAAAATGGGTGCTTGATCAGGATATGACTGTTGCACAATTTCTTGCTGCTGATATCGATAATAATGGATTTGTGAGGTAGAAGTTTTCTATTCCTTTAGAAGTTATTGCTATTTACCTTAAAATACTTGCATTAAATTTTACTCTATTTGCTGAAAGTTGCCGTAGTTGACTAAAGGAATCTATGGATGGGATATATGCTTGGGATTTGCATTTGAATTTTGTGTCATATAAATTTTCGAATAAGCTGGGACCCTGCAGATCCACTCTTTTTCCTATTCAAAGATCAGCTACGTCCTTAGACTTTAGTTGTTTGCATCTGTTGGAACCTGAGCTTTGCATCAAACATATTAGTCAAACTCAAACCTGTAGCTCTTCTATAAAATTGTTGTTGTTCGATGAGTCCATTCATTCAATCGATTTGGCAGAAAACCACAGATGGCAGGTTGTGGTTATCTTGGAATTAACATATGTGAATTGTTCTCTTTTGCCCCTTAATTTGTAAGGGAAAGAGTAAATGAAGTAGCTATGAGTGAATGCAATCCTATTCTTTAAGACTTGAATGCATTTCAAGGTTTAATGCTGATATGCTTTATTGTCTACCATGACACTTAGGGTACTGGATCCAGGGGGTAGTACAATGGATGAACTCTCCCTCACATTCAAGAAATTATAGGGAAGTTTGCTGTTCAAACCAACTGAAACAGGGAACTAGTCAATGTTGAGAGAGGGTAGTGGTTCTTAGAATCAAGTAGTAGAGTATATATGGGCTTCTTTCCAAGTAAGAGAGAATGCTTCAACATCCAAATAAACGGAGCAAAGGAAATAGTGGATGATCATGTTAAGATTTTATCTGTAAGAATTTATTTGTTTGCGAAGCACAGGCCACAGAGGTGGTATATTTAAGTGCAGATTTCTTTCCTCTAATGGTTTTCTCTGTGTTTTTTCTCGACATGATTTTTCAGAAGTCTCTTAATAAGCATAACTGAATAAAATTGTTAATTAAAGAGACACTAGAGCTTGATCTGAGCTGTGGCAAGCTTATCTCGTTAATAGTGCTTGATCCATGTTACAGCAAGATATTATTGAAGTGAAGCTTAGTAAACACACATGTTAGATCTACTGAAATAACAAATGGTTGCTTGAACCATGAAAATGCCAGTTGTTTTTTTATTGATTCGTGAAATTGCCAGGACTTGTCAGCCAAGATCCTGTCTGACTTAATTTTTCCATATTGGTCCATTTGGAAATAGCCTTGCTTGAAAAGGAAAAATTACCTAGGGAAAATGCAACTGCCTTTAACCTAATTCAGAGAAAAGGTATAGTACATATCACATGGAGATGATGAAGTTCACTTTGTTGCACCTCCAAATTCTGTTTATTTGGTTCGTCTACATTCAAAATGACCATATCGGACTAAAAACTTCATCATTGCTAACCCTGCTCAGTTTAGTTTCACACTTCCACTCTCACAACTTGTTTGCACTGTATGAATTAAAAATGTAATTTACTGTCAACCTCCTCTGCAATCAATGCTTCAAGAGTCCAAATCTTCCTAACGTTTGTATACTCAGTTGGTATCTGTCCTCCTTTTTACAGCTTCCAGTGACATGCTAGCCATATAAATTTAGCATAAAGAAGTTGCTAGAACTTGAAGAAATTGAAAGCATGTCCATTGTTTTAGGTGCAAAAATAGGTATAAATTGCAGCCATTGTACATGTAAGTGTACTAAATTTTGTCTAACAAATAGGAAAATTTAGCTTTTCCATTCCATTAATAGAGCACCAAAACCCTAGATTGTGGTTTTGGTTTGATTTCTGTCTGCAGTTACTTACTTTCAACTTTTAGACTTGATTTAGTCTTGGTAATGAAGGCATCTAAATTCATAGATATCTTTTTAGAAAATCTAAGGTCTACACATCCTGTAAATTCCCCAAAATTTGTCGATAGTTACTGGTGGTTAGTGACAATAACCTTAAAAATTGTTTCAGTTTATGGAATGCACTTGTATGAGTTGCATATTTTGATCGCTTCGGAAGTATGGATTTCATTCCCCTTCTCTCCTTTTTTTGATAGGTAATGTAAGGATAGTATTTATGGAACATGTTATCTATAAAAAGAAATTAATAAACACACATTAAGGGAATGCTGAGAATTGCTCTACTTTGTACTCGCCGCATCTTCTTGATCAAAAAAAGGAAAAAAAAAAGGAATGCTGAGAATGAGCACATCTAAAAAGAGAGCTTTAAGTGTGTGTAAAGAACTGAGAAAGTCAACCATGGCTTCCGGCTCTAAATACATTTGCCATATCACTCCAAAAAATATACACTTTAGTTTAAGATTAACTACATAATTCCTTTTGGTCTTCAAAAACTCTAGTATTTCTTTCCTTCCATATGAACCACCATGCCATAGCTGTGTAGTCCTTCGTAGTTGATTTTCCATAGGATGGAGTCGGGGGAAGAAGACAGAGGGAGAACCTTTAAGAAGTCTCAACAACCAAAAGAATTCTTTAATTTCCCAATCGTTGAAGTTTCTTCTGAAAGGGATAAACCAACCCCTGTTTGACTTGAAAACATCAATAGAAGAGCGTGTAACAGTAGTGCCCCTTCTCTCAATTTTTTGTAACACCATGTTTCTTATGTTTTTATCCAGTTATAATAGTGCACACATTCATCATTCATCAATAGCTAGATTATATATTTTAATTTTTCCAGGATGAAATAAAAATCATTGCAGAATACATTTATCTACAATCCGGTCAAAAGAGACACCAGGTTAGGAAGGAGGATAACACATAACAGCCAGAGAAAAGAAAATTAGTCCAAAAATCTTACCATCATTTGAATATAACACTTGTTAGAAAGTTATTTTGAGTTAGAATTATGCACGCACCTACAGAGTGGCTGCTAGCCTGTCTCTTGTCGTTCCACAAGGAACATGTATGCTGTTATTTTGTCCCTAAGGGCCCAGGCGTGTAACATCCATTTTATAGCATGATATATTTTTGGAATATGATTTGATGAATTAAGTCTTTGGCATATACAGAGATAAATGACCACCAACAATTTCAAATGTTGGCATCAGAATTTATAAGCAAAAAATTTGGCATCGGAATTTTAGCATGTGAGTTTTAAGTTTAAATTCAATCGAAGGCACTAATAAACTTATGAAATGGCTTGTCAACAGTATTCATTGCAGGAGTTGCCCTGCATATCCTTGTACAGATGTCATCAGTAATTGTTAAACAAACCTGAACTTGCGTGCCATAAGTTGTAGCTACATACCTTGAAATAATAGGTATAAGGTGTAATTGTTAGGAAACCCTTGATTATAGTAATAAGACAATAGAAAGTCAAAAAAGATTTACTGAATCCTTTGTAACTTTGCATCTCCTAGATGCTTTTCTAAAATCTTTTAATTACTTTACCCGAAAAAAAGATTTAGTGAATCTATCAAGTAGACCTACATTAATTGTTGGAGAGGAGCATATCGACTATATCTAGAATATTAAGAAAGAGTATTGATTCAAAATAAAAAATTTAGTTAACCCAAAACTAGAGACCATCACCTCACAGAATTTACTCACAAAGAGGTTTCTCCAAAGTGTTCGCAATACTGAATTTCCTCACAAAATACTCATTATTCGGCTGTCTCCTCAAAGTGCAAGTTCTGCATATCCTTGAGAGGATTCAGCATGTCATTAATATATAATAACAAGTAAATGAATGAAGCATCATCCAACTTCCGAAAAAAGTGCAACTATCTTACATTCTCCTCAAACAACAAAAAGCTATACCCAACATAAAGAAATCAATGCTTTTGTACCATTGTCTCTGAGACTGCTTTGATCCGTACCAGTATTTCTTCTTCAATTGATCGGGGTTTTCTTTTCCTTCAACTTCTAATCCTTCTAGTTGTTTCATATAAATTTGTTTCTCAAGTTTGCTATGTAAGGAAGTTGTCTTAACATCAAACTGCTATAATTCCAAGTCATACATAGTAATCGCACCCAAAGGAAGCAAGATCTATAGAGTTATGCCTCACAACATGTGATTTCTTATCATTAAGCCAACACTATGTTTCTGAATATAGCACCTTTCAAATTAATCGTACCTTGTAGTTTGTATCTTCAACCCTTGAAATTCCTCCTTTTGGGCTTAATATATACGATTAGCCTCTCAACTTGCACATAAATACCTTTTACACACCTTATTGTGTGAGAAACCTTATACACCCCTTATATATCTGTAGCTAGTACTGCACAATTTCACCATGTGGCTGGCGCATTTTCCCCAAAAAATCTTGCGCATGAAGAGCAAACAGCTAATAAAATTTGAGAGAAATTTGATGGTCCAGATTAGATCAAATGATTCAACGGTCTAAACCCTTTTTCTTATTTTCTTTCCTTTTTCCTTTTTAGTTTTCATCACCTTCACATTGTCTTCTTCATCAGAGC
Organism: Datura wrightii; assembly: GCA_035772735.1. Taxonomy (NCBI): domain Eukaryota; kingdom Viridiplantae; phylum Streptophyta; class Magnoliopsida; order Solanales; family Solanaceae; genus Datura; species Datura wrightii. The sequence continues at coordinate 114,064,425 of JASDFA010000008.1, read as the reverse complement.
ACAATTGCAAGCTACCGAAATTTAAAAAAACAGTCCTTGCGTTGTCTTCTTCATCAGAAACCCTTCTCTTCTCCAACTTCAAGCCCAAGTGCCCTCTGCTACAGAATTCAAGAAACACAGAGAAGATGGTTGGGTTTGGATCCTTGGCTACTGCCAATTTTGGATCAGACACATCTATTTTTCTTTTCTTCTTTCCTTAGTTCAGTTTGCTTTTTTTTTCTTAACCTCTACTAAATGTGTTGAGCTAGTGTTGATGGGTGTTCTTGGTGAAGAAAGAGTGTGTTTGGTGAGAAAGATGAGTTTACAAGTAATCATGATACCCTCATCCACCAACATAGGTCCGCCCTGATCATGAGCAATCATGATATCCTCCTCACACATTTTAAGTTTTTCCAAAGTTAGGCAGCCATTCCTTTGTGCAAATTAGGCTAACTATTTCCGCAGGGAGTAATACTAAGTAGGTGTTTGGCCATGGGTTCCAAATAGTTGTCACTTTTTTTTCTTTTTTGATAATGTAACAGATATTTTTAACTTTTTTTTTGTAATTTGTGGAGTTGGAGTTGGAGTTGAAGATTGAGTTGTGTTTGGTTATACTTTTTGCAAAGAGTATTTGCAATAATGTTAATGTATGGATGTACTTAAATACAACTTCAAAAGTGAACAGTGAGTTGGAAACAGGTTACAAGCTGTTTCCCAATTTGAAATGCAACTTCAAGTTTGATTTGGAATTTTCATGGCCAAACACTGATTTTCAGATAAAGTGAAAAATTATTCCGGAAAAAAGTGAATAATTTTTATGGCCAAACTGGTCCTAAGTCTTGTATTTTCCAACTGAAAGTTCTCTGTAAATATATTGACAATGATATCTACTGTGTTCTGCAGTAACATTTCCATGGTATAATGATGAACTCAATATAGACCAATTACAATGTAGCTTTTGTTGCTTTTAAGAATATGTTACACACTACTTTCTCAAAACAAAAACAAAATAATACTTTCTCAGAAAAAGAATATGTTTCACAGTAGAAGCCTAGAAGGGACTTACTCATGCAGCATACCGATTAGTAAGACTATTTCTATCTGAATAATCTACTATCTTTAACTCGAGAGAAAACGAGTGGTAGATAAGAATAACAAATACTTCTGAAATTGCTATTGAGGTCATAGCTTAAATTCTTGGAGCATTGTTCCGGAAAACTTACGTAACATTGCTAAGCAACCACTTAAATTTGCTTCTTGTCTTAGGTCTGAGTCCTTTTGAATTCTTGCAAACTTCATCTTTTGATTAAAGTTTTGCATGCTTATCCTTGTTTATCTTCCTGGGTTTATTCTGATCCCACTAGCTTATGAACAAATCAGCTACCTGGATCAGTTATTCGCACAACAGCCCTAGCAATGGTTTCAGCAGTGTTAGTTATTAGTTTAGTTTTGGTTGTAGTAAATGTAATCTTGTTATTTAGCTGGATGAGTGTCTTTTATCTTGCTGCTCTCAGGTAGAGACTATTTAGGATTTCAGGATCTGTCTTTCACGTTCCAGGATATGCCAGATCAATTTCCGACCTGTGTCCAAGTAAAAAAGTTCCAATAGCCTAACCACTTGATGTATACTGAACTTGATCTCTAGTCAAGTAATACCTGAATAGATAGTCGATGAATCATTTTACCTACTAATTTGAGCAAATATGTAACCACATTCTAAAGGTCAGAGTAATATTCTTCATGCACATTACTCGATCAATTTTGGCAGATATCCACGGACTCATTTCAGATTCACATTTAGGTCTCCCCTTGTCCATCAGTTAGTAACTTTTTTTAGTTTCAACTATATAGAGTTTTTAGGATCGGTAAAGGGAAACCTTTATATGTTGTATGTGGACAGTCTGCCTAGAGAGGAACAACAAATGTTTTGAAGGGAAAACATACCATATTTCGTATGTAAAATCCAGATGTATAGAAAAGTAAGATTGTTGGTGTAGGGGAAATTTCCTAAGTAGCATGACACACATACTTTGAACTTGTTAGACCCTCTAAAACTTTAGTGGAGGACAAGTCCTTGCTATTTCTGATGTTTTTTTTTGGGTACCTACCTGGTAATGTTTATAAAAAAATACCTTATGTTATAAACAATTATTTAGTTGCGTCTCCTGTTCTGGAAGTGGCCTTTCATGCCTAAAGTAAATACAGATTTTTCATGACATACAAATCCAGACTATTCTTTAGTGGTTGAAGTGAGTTGTAAGAATTGTTTTTGCTTTTCTCTTCTCTTGAATTTAACTGGAATGTTCAACTTTTCAATTTTAACTTGGAATTGTAAGATTATCTGAATCCAGTTACAACCATGAAAATTTGTGTGGTTTTAATTTATTCATTATTTTTGCTCTTTTCTCTGAAGCTGTGCACAGAAGCTAAGGTAGCTTGAATTCTTTTTGTCTAACCTAATCCTGACAGCATAGAGAGTGTATACCTCTATATAATTGCGAGGATTACACCAAGGGTGTGGCCTTGTGGTCAATGAGTAGGTGATAACCTTGGAGGCAAAGGTTCAAGTCCTGGCAGAGATAAAAACAACTAGGTGATTTCTTCCCATCTGCCTAAACCTTAGTGGGCTGAGTTACCCGGTACTTGTGTTGGTGGGAAGTAGCAAAAGTACCTGTGGAATAGTCAAGGTGCGCTAATTGACTTCAACACCATTGCTATAAAAGAAAAATAATTATAATGTAATTTAACATGCCATCTGAAGTTCCAATTTCTTTCCTTTGACTCAAGGTTCCAATTTGCCATCCAGTTTTTCAAATATACAGTCTTGCAACCTTTCTGATCATAACCCTGAAATGGTGCACAAAAACTTGAGTGTGTGACCTGCCATGCGAGCATTTTAAATTTAGATATTGCTAAATAGTCACCTGAAACTTAAGCAAAAAATGGGGAATTGGATATCAAAGTTAAATATGTAACAGTATCTGTTTTAACTGGCTCGTTGTCATGTTGAATGAGTCGAGGGGGATTTAGACTAAAGCTGATATATTATCTGTAGGTGATCTTTTCCTTTTTCTCACTATATGGGTTGGCTTATATGCCATGGAGGTTCCTTTGTACCTCATTTTTCAGCCTCCATCCAAGACAGGAAGTTATCTTATTTCCGCAGTTTGTTCTTTGTTTGATCAACTGTCATAATTGTTTCTAGCTTGATGTTTTTCACTACTACAACTTGACTATTGAGCTGTGCCTTAACGGAAGTTTGCATATATGCTCATGAGAAAAATGTAGCATGTGATGTTTGATTTTGCATCTTATATGCGGTTGCAGTAAATCAGAATATGTGATATACAAACTGAAAGAAATGGGGAAGATCACAGAGAAAGATGTAATGCTGATCTGCAAACAGTTTGAACGGCTGGACAGTGGCAACTGTGGTAGGATCACCCTCGGCGATCTAATGGAACACCATCATTAAACGTCGAATTTGGTGCTTTCCTATTGGACATTAGGGGTAGCAAAAGAAACAGAGCTGCAGCTTCTAGGATTGGCAACTGGACCAGGGCACAGAAAATGTCTTGGATAAACTGGAAAGTTGAGTTCCCTCTATTTTATGGGAAGGGTGCTCCTCCATCCTTGCAGAGAGGTGAAGTCCTAAAGTGCAGAGTTTTGGATGAAGTAAGAATGGAAGTGTTTAGGAAAATTTTGAAGCAAAAATATATTATTTGTAAATAACTACTTATATGAGGAGTAAATTTAGAGAGCAAAAAAAATGACATTCTCAGTAAGATACATTAATTATTTTGTAAAAAATGTACTTTCGAAAATCACTTATATAATGTGTCATTTTTTATAATATTGAACTGAGACTCTCTTAAAGAAGAGTGATATCGATATTGAGGATTTGTACTGATGATATCAACTGATAATGTAGTGATTCTATTCCTCACTTACGTTTTCTTTTTCCTTCCACCCTAAAGAAGCGAAAGGCGAGAATCATGATATATAGCTCTCTTGTCTTGTAGATTTTCCAACTTCCTGGATCCGAAGTCTATGGTAAAGTTGCATATGCATACATTTCTAGCATATGGTTAAACTTAATATCGACTTTTTTAATTTGGTAAATTCTAAAAATGAAGTAAAAGAAGATTAATTTTGCTTCTAACTAAATTGAGATTTTAGATTTTTCGAATTAGTATTCAACTTGTGGTATATCTATACTTTTTCAGAGCATCCAAGGTTTTGTGGCACAGTGATCAAATGAAGTGGTCGAAGATTACGAGATTTTTTAGGTTTAAATTTCAGCAGATAAAAATAGTATCTATTGCTGGTGGAATGATTCTAGCAGAAACAAATATACTAGGTGATTTCTTCCTATCTGTCCTAGCTTTGATGAACAGAGTTATCAGGTATCTGTCATTGGTGCGAGCAAGGTGATAAGAGTTATGTATCTGTTGTTGGTGCGAGCGAGGTGACAAAAGTTATTTGGTATCTGTTGTTGGTGCGAGTGAGGTAACAAGAGTTACCTAGTATCTTTTGCTTATATGAGCAATATGACATATAACCCGTGGACTAGTTGAGATAAGCACAACCTAACTTGAACATCGCGATTATAAATTTTTTATTATTTCCAGACATATACCCTTGTGAATTTTCATGAGGCATGTGGTCTTCAAAGACCTTGACCAGTGAACAAAGACTTTGGATTGGAAATCTATACAATTAAAAAGATTATAAAATGACTATTTAGTATGTGAAAATGAAGGGGTGCACTTGCACTATGACCTGACCCTGTCTAATTTTCTTCAAAAAAATTAGTATTAGATTAAGCTAGTTGATGGTTGTCAACTTTCTTTTTCTTTATATAACTTCTCTTGGAGGTCTGAATTTTATTATTTTATGTCAGTTGGTGATTATAAATTATATAATAAAGTAATTATGTCAGGTAAAAAGAGAGTTTTGTTTCATTTAATATTTATCCATCTTGTAATCAGTCAAATTGATCACTAAGCATATGATAGGAATCCTAGATTAAGAAATTAATTTGTTAATAAAAAATAGAGAAAGAAAGAATGGCAAAGTAGTTAGAATTGGTCAAAAATATTCTAAGTGAGTCTACCTAGAATCTAATCCTTCTAAGACCCTTCACACTTGGGACATTATTTGCTTAATTGTTGTATCCGTTAGTCAAAATATACCAGAAATATACATTAATATATATATATATATATATATATATACATAAAAATATATTTATCAATTATTATTTTGGTGGATGACTAAATAATATAAAATTTTCCTAATTATATACAGGACAAGTAGGAGACAATGAACAAATATATATTGTGTTCTAGCTCATTTAGATTGTATTTTTTTTTTCTTCAAAAAAAAAAAAAATAAAATTGAATGAAGCATCTCATGTTATTTAAAAAATGAACATGTTGACTAATGCAGAACATTCCAAGTGGAGTAGATAGATCTTGATGATTGGAAATATTGACTTTTGAGTGTTTTCTCGACTGAATAAGTTAATGAAATAATAATAATATTTATTAAAGTTTAAATAAAAATAAAATGTTGGAAGGGTACAATCGTTAATTTAGAAATGACATTTACATAAGCAGAGTATCATTGTTTCATGTGTCTCAAAATTCAAATTGCATTTACTCTAAATTCACTGACTATATTATGAAAGATGGAAAATCTCAAAATGATTTTGATACGTATATCATATATAGCTGTCAAGAAATTAGGAATTTTGATACATCGAATAGAAAGATTTTGATAATTCAAGATTTATATTTAAAAAAATAAGAATGGAAGTGAATGGGGTAATTCTCGACCCGATCATCACATTCGCTCTGATAAATGCAAGAATATGATTTTTTTTTTCCCATTTTCAGTTTTCATTTTAATTTATATTATGTAACCTGATTTCAATATTTTTACGAAAGAAGGTATTACGATATTTTATCAATTATAATTTTAGCTTAGGGTTATAATTAATTGTTTTCTCGATGATAATTTATGGATTATTTCCAATATGGTGGTTTTATTTTTTTATTTTCTTTTTGGGCTAAAAATGGGAGAATTAATTTTTTAGGCCATTTATAATTTTTTTTTTAATAAGAGCTCTTTATTTTTACACATAAAATATCTGAAAAGGCCAACAATAACGTAACAACATATCCAGTGTAATCCCACAAGTGGAGTCTAGGAGGTAGATTGTGCACGCAGACTTTACCCCTCCTTCGTAGAGATGAGAGCTTGTTTTCAATAGGCTCTCTACTTAAATAAAACATTTCAAAGCAACTGGGAAAAGAGACTGCAAAAATGCAAACAGTAACAACAACGAAATAAAGCCAAAAAGGAGAAAAATACACAACATATAGAAGAAAAACATAATGATAATGCAATAGTGTGATAACCAAATCACAAAAAATACAAGTGACAATCGAAATCGAAGAACAAGAAACTATGAGAATAGTGTTAATACTACTGGTAAGAAAGTAGGTACAAGTACGACCACTAAGCCTATCTCGTAAAAAAGCGAGAGAACACTCAACTATCAATTAATTTTTCTACCCTAATTCGTGATCTCCACTGCTTTCTATCGAAAAAACTATTTTTTTCTATTTATTTATAAAGGCCCGAAAAATCTCATTTCCTCTCTAAAATATGGTGCACTTGTTATGAATAGGGTGATTCCATTCAATCACTAGCATGTGGAATATATAATTTCAAGAAAATCCACAAAAATCCGAAATCCTGGGAATCTTTGATTTATATATTTTGTTGAATACAAATATTAATGACAGAAATAGTCAGCCAAAATGATGGTGAAGTGCCAACAGGCACAATATTAAGACTTTTTGTATATAGGGTCTTGATTCTTGAAGTTGCTGCAATAAAACTTTCCCCTTGTTGACGTTGAATCTTGTCACATTATAATTTAGAAATAAATTAATTTAATTGTAATGTAGTAATGGGTAATTTTGACTTCACTGTTCTCGAGTAAATATAAGTTGGTCAACTATATTCTACTGGTATCTTGAATATATCAATGTTCTCGAAAGAAATTAAAAAGAGAGATGAGCTCATGAGTGATGTTTTTATTATTAATCCCCACCACCAAAACCCAACACTCAGGGCGAAGTTACGGTTTCGGAAGAATCTTTTTCAGTCAAAAAATTAATTATATATATATATAAATAATTTTTTTAATTTTTTTCATATATTTTGAAATCACTTTAGAGCCTGTTTAGAAAGCCACCTGATAATTGAATTTGAATGTAATTATACAGTTTGACATGTTTGCTTGACCAGGTAATTACATAGTCAACATGAAATTTGGTGTAATTAAGAGGGTGTAATTACACTCTCCAATTCCTGAGGGGGAAGGGGGGAACTGCAGATAATTATATGATATAATTACAAGGTTACTTTTTAATTTATTCAATTTCATTATTATTTTAATTTATTTTTTTATTTCTTCATTCTAATTTCTACTTTATTTTTATTATTTTAATTTTTTATTTTATATTATTTACCTTTTTTTTCCTTTCTTCTTATTTTCCGACCTTTAATTCTTGTGATTCTTTGTAATTACTCGTATTTTTATTTTGTTTAATTTTATTTTATTTTTTTATTTTTAAAAAATACATTATTATTCTAATTTTTGAATTAACATAGAATTTCATTATTTAATTATGTTATAGACTTATTATCATTTTCTTTTGAATTATATCTACTTAAGTTATGTTGAAATTTGATACAAGAATATTATGTTTACTTTCTTTTTTTTTTTTTGAATTTATATTATTTTTTCGGTTCTAATTTATTTATTTTAGTAGTATTGACTTGTTACTTCGCATTGCATGCCATTCATTTTTTAATTAAAATTGATAGATTATTATTTGTCAAATATTTAAATAATTTTATGATATTATATTTATAATATTAATATTTTTTTTCAACATGCATTCTATGATTTTCTTAAAAAATATGAATTTAGTTTTTATAATTAATTAAATTAAAATTTTTTAAATTTAAAATACATATATTTTTTAATTTTATTAGTTAAAAATATATATTTATTAATTATTATATTTTTAGAGATGATATGTCTCTTAAATACCTAATTTAATATCATTTATAAAGACATATATTTGTCAAATATTAATTTTTGATAAATAACTTTTATTTTTAAAAATTAATCTTAACTATTATTTTTTAAATCATATTAGTTAAAATATATATTTATTAATTATTATATTTTTTAGAGATAATATGTATCTTAAATACCTAATTTAATATCATTTATAAAGACATATATTTGTCAAATATTAATTTTTAATAATTAACTTTTATTTTTAAAAAATAATCTAACTATTGTTTTTTTTAATCATATTAGTTAAAAATATATATTTATTAATTATTATATATTTAGAGATAATATACACCTTAAATACCTAATTTAGTATCATTTATAAAGACATATATTTATCAAATATTAGTTTTTGATAATTAAATTTTATTTTTAAAAATTAATCTAACTACGTAATTACAGTTGTGCAACCAAACAATATATTTGTAATTACATGACAAACAAACAGGTCATCATAATTACTATACTGTATAATTACTAGGTTGTGTAATTACACCAATTCTAATTACAGTGACTTTCCAAACAGACCATTAATGAAAATTCTAATTTCATAAGTATACTTAGTCCTTTTAGTTTTTTTTTTCCTCTCTATTTTTTTATAGTCTTAGCTGCAGTGATAAACTTACCTAAGCAATATTATTCAATCTTGACAGGACAGAAAAGGAAAAAAGAATTCAAAGAAACCCGCAATGTCATTATAATTCGATAAAGAAAAAGTAATTAAGACAGACTTTGGTATATTAAAATGAATTAACTCAATTAGTACTAATTAAGTCGCATTATAAGAGTACTATTACAATATAATATATGGTCTTTTTTATTTTTCTGAAGTGTTTTAGATTTACCTTGTACTTTAAAAAATGCATGATTAGTTGTAATTCGAATATTGAGGCGTGCAAAAATAATATTATATATGCCGTGACTTAGAGAGTAGAGTTTTTAAAGTTAATTACCACCTCACGTCCCCTAGTTTGCTTTGGAGAGCTCAATGCAGTCTTGTCTTGGAGGTTTTTGGTCCTATGTATAAATAAAATGTGACCCCCCAAAAAAAAAACACCTTGTACCTTAATTGTAAAATAATATATAGACTACTTAGAGTTTAGAGTTAAAAGGACTAATTATTAATATTATTTTTGGTATGAAATATAGTATATATATATTTTTTTTGAAAATTATCCACAATACTTTTAGGATTTTTTTTTTCTTTAAAAAACTAACGTCAAGGGAGGGGTAAAGGAACTAGTGATTTAAGTCTGTTTGGTTTGACTTATGATTTATAAGCCAAAAGCTATAAGTTATGAATCTAACTTGTGATTTTTGACTTATTTTTGTTATTTTGATTGAACAATATGTGCTTTAAAATATTTTTTAATTACCAAACACTATAAAAATATTTAAAAACTATTTTAATTTAAAATTATTTAAAATAAGCCAATTTATATCGACTCTGGGTAGGGTTTTTACCATCAACTTCAACTGTAGAAGAAAAGAAGTTCACTCCCACCATGTAAACTCTCAGCCCTTTTTACGATTCAATTAGTTTTTTTTTTTTTTGGAAAAAAAGTTATGCCCACCTAGGGATGATGAACTATTTTAGGGATCATTTGGTTTGGATGGAGGATTATAATCCCCAAATTAAATTCTAAGATTAGCTTATAAAATTCACGTTTATATTTTATTTTAGTATTAATAACTTTTGAAATTATTTATATTACAATTGTGGTATTATTTGTTGGAGTTAAATGTTGGGTATGAATTGAGAAATAGAGAGAAATAAATTGGAGGGGAAGAGAAAGTCGAAAAGTTTTTTTTCCAATGGTAGTCATTCCAAACAGATACTATCTGAACAGGTGTCTTCACACCCATTCACTTCAGATCTTTTGCTATAAATAAATGTTTTTTGCCTTCATTTTTGAATAGAGAATTTTCGAACATTTTGCATATTTTCAAACAAACAAAATCGAGTATATTGTGTGATTTGTTACTGCTCTTAGAGTTCGATAAAGTTATTGGTGTTTGAGGTACTGCTACACCAGTAATGGGTATATCCGTTTTATCCTGGGAGGAAGTAATCCAAAATCTCAAATATAGTGAGGGGATTAAATTTTTTAAGAACACACAGTGAATTCTGTGAACTCGGATATTATTCATTTTATTTGTTTTACATATTTGAATATAGAACAACAACATCATTTTATTTATATTTCACGCGGGATAATAATTTTATGATTAGTAATTTTTGGATTAAACACCAAATGACACATTAGCCCTTCTGCGGAACCCTTATCCCAAAATCAATTATAAAGTTGAAAATAGAAGTTTATCCCACTTTGTCTATATTAAATCAAATACATATGTTATATAATATTCACATATTTCATTTTTAGTTTAATGAACCAAATATATACAAATAAAAATATACTCATTTAAATAATTTCATCATTATTAATTTCAGTGTTATTCTCGTCGTAATTAATTTCGAAATAAATTGCTCTAAACAAACGACCCTGTAGGTTTCGAAAGTTACCCGAAACATAGTGCAAGTATAATTGTTTTTACAATTATTTAAATTTTATTTATTGGTTCATTAACAGCAGATTATAATAAAGAAATGACCATCTAGGTTGCTGCACATTGAAGCTTTTGAATTAGTCCACAACTGCACCAAGTAGACTTAGATGGTGTCAACAATTGCTATGATGAAGTTAGAAAGGCACCTTTTGAATAAACTTTTAGACTTGAATTTTCTATGAAAAATTATCCATCATGCATCATGGCCCCTTTCTTTACCTTATATTATACTTTTTTGTTATTTTTTTTATAGATGTGTCAACATCTTAAAGATTCTTTTTTAATTATTTATTTTTAAAAGTATGCAAACCTAACAAATAACCTGCCCCTTTCATCTTCTGTATTGATATAGACTTCCCCAAAAAAATAAAAGACCATCTTTTTATGTCACATATAATGGACACAACTTATAAGGTCAACAATTTCAGCTTCGATCTCTCTTTTCCTTCCTTTAAGAAAAATAAAACTTATTCTCTTCCCAAGAATATAATGTCTCCTTCCCTCTCTATACCATATATATAGCTCTTAAAATTCAAAATCTTAATTTTTTTAGTTATTTGTTTGTTTTAACATGCACTACAAAAAAAAAAATATTAATGACGGACAAACTTTTATCAATAAGTAGTAAAAACTCGTTGCTAATTCTATTGAATAATGGATCATTAAAAACTTCTATTAGTTACTGGCTATTAGTTAGTGTAGATTATCGGCAAATTTTATAGCTAATTTTTCTTTTTAAAATGATGGTTTGAAGTATTGCTACTTGCTACTTTAACTGTCTTGCTCTACATTCGTGTTTTTTCTGCTCTATCCTGTATAAGCTTGAAGTTAATCCATTCTGCCTCACATTCGCTCTGCTACATTGTCATTCCTGTAAAGTAAGGGAAGACACCATTCAAATTCTACCAAAATTTCTCCCATGTTTATTTTTCATTCCCCTAAAAACCTCTCTTTTTTCATCTTTGTTGCTTTGTTTCTCAAGAATTTATATTATTAATGAATACTGTAGATATGTATGTATCATGCATCTCATTAATATAAATTCTTGTACTATATATTTGTTACTTAGTATTTGTTTTTTGATATATATGTCTGAATTGTCTCCCTCAAAAACATGCCACACACAACATATGTGCAATAATGTCATGCTTCTAGCTACAAGTAACACATGCCTCTGTCATGGACTCAACAAAAATTAATTGACCAATCATTTCATTTCCCCACTCTAATAGTAATACTTTGAGTATAGTCTCACATATAGACTCACAAATGTATAATTGTGTGGGAATTGTACCTTTTCCTCCCCCTTTATATAATATGCATCATGCATAATTATAAGGGTATTTTCAAGCGTCACGCTTTCTCACAAGTTATACAATTCATTACTCCCTTCCTTCACTTTTATTTATTCAGTTTTTAATTAATTTATTGTAATTATTAATTATAGTCATTTTTTAATGCATTGAATTTATTATATTCAAAGAGTGATATAGTAAAATATATTATTATTCTATTTATTGCTTTTCAAAAGTGTGTCAAGTAAATACTGAACAGGTAAAAATGAACGGAGAGAGTAGCTTTTAATATCAATTAACTCGTTAGGGTTCGTTGATTGATTAGTGTCGATGACTATAAGTCGAGTGTTAATAATTAATTATTATGTATTATGCATTTGAAAATTGAAAATGACATACATCTGTATTATATTTTTATTTAGTGTTCTCTTATTGCCCATTTATTTTTCTATTCTTTCCCTCTAATTAAATAATGTGGATGACGTGCTAAATACTTATTCGATAGCTTCTTCATTTAGATAAGTAGTTGGATGAGGAGGATTAATCAATGAAATATAGAGAGAAATCTTTTTCTTTCATTTAATTTGTTCTGCTTCATTCTCACCCAAGAGAATTGGGGTAGGTAAAATGGGAGGGGTGGTTGGTTAGTAATTGGATTATGGCATCATTAATGATTCATTATATGTATTTACTCCTTCCATGTGTTTCATTGTTTTTAACTGGAGCATACCTCTTACGAAAATTATTCCCTTTTAAAAAATAAAATACATTTTTCGTGATTTATTTTTAATCAAATATCTTTTATAAAAGAAGATTTTCGATAATTTTTTGGTTATGTAAAACTCTATTTATTTAAATAAAAGTTAAATTGAAAGAAAAAAAAAACAATACATTCTTGATTTTGTGAATCATTACTTATTTGAAACAAAATAAAAAGCTAAAAATATTAATTGTTTTGAAATAGACTGAGTATAGATTTTTCTTGAACTAAGATATACATATACTCTATATTTTTTGAACTATATTTTGTGAGACAATACTAAATATATGTTAAGTTGTTATTATTGCGAATAATAATTAAAACACTTTCAACTCAAGGACAAGTTGGACCATGTGCGTAAATTTGATGTTTGTTCCACAAAGCAGTTTTCACGAATTATTATTATTATTATTACTATTATAAAAAAGTCAAATATATTTTGGCATATGTTTGGTACGGTAACTAATTTGGCTTTCAATGAGGGACATTTTTTTTTCTTTTTATTCCTTTTCAAAAATTTGCAAACAAGACATGATCGTTTGGCAAATTGATGCCTACTTTTTGTTACTCTGCAAATAACAAATTCAGAAATATATGGCACTTTTATTAAAATCTTTTTAACCCTTTTACAAGTGAAATGATATAGTAGAAGACGTGAAAGGAAATGAGTATGAATGAACCAAAAATATATAGTTATCCATTGAGTCGAACGCAGCTATTTCTAGCGATAAAAATTTATCCTACTCAATATTTATATTAAATTAATGACTATATTTTATAAAATCTTGTAAGATATAAGAGATCGTTTGATTGGGAGATTGATGGCCAGTAGTTTTGTTACCCAGCAAATTAAATTACTATCCAAAGGAAGTAGGAAAAAGTGTTGTACTCTTTGCGTTTATATAATTAAGAAGACATTAATGATGTTTTTCTAATTTTATTTTTATTTAAATGGAGAGACTTTTACATAATCAAGAAAATACTAAAGAGTTAAATCTTTTTCAAGATATTTATCAAGGGTAAGTTGGTCAAAATACATTTTACTTTCTAAGAATGAGTAGTTTTCTTAAGGGGGTATCCAAACTAAAAACACCACTTATTTTGAAACTGTGGGATTATTAAATTAGATGAGAAAGCAAACCAATAAATATGCACCAGCAAAAAAAATAGTACAATCATGAAATATAAATTAGAGGTGTTTGAATAATTAAGCAGTCATCTCATGTCTAATAAGTGTGGCATCTCTATCAGTTTAATTAGTCTAACTAATCACTTTACTCATTCTTCTACGCAATTAAAAGGCATACCATTAGTTTAGCAAAAAGTATGAAAGTTTCTTAAAAAATAGATTTTAAACTTAACTTAATTAAGCTCTTTTGGTTGGTAATCAACCATGCAAAAGCCCTTCCAATTTGTTACAAAAGCTGTCCCTTCTTTTTTCCTCATTAACATTAATGTTCAGAGTGCTAAATACATGACCGCATTTAAATGTTAGGATAAATTACACTAAATCTCTTTATAATATGTTTTTGTTGCTCGTAAATTTTCTTTAATCAAACATTTATATCTTCTATATTATAAAAATTCTATATAAAGTGTTTCTCGTTGTTACTCAGTAGTAGTCAGCTTTTCTTTTGGTTTAATTTTCTGATATTCAGAATATGTTATGAAAGCTAATCTAATTAATCCAAATTTAAAACGCGTAAAATTTACTTGAATAAAATATTCTTTATCAAGAATTTCTTCATTATAGAATTCAAACAAGTAAAAGTACAAGTCAGCTAAATATAATATTCCATTCGCTTTGTATTTATTTGTTTTATTTTTTTTTTTAATTGAATTCTTTGAAAAATAATATCTTTTTTTTTTTGACAACTTTTTAATTTCAACCTTTCACATGACTTATTTAAGACCACACGATTTAAAAATAAGTAAAACTTTAATCAAATTAAAATCAGATAAATAGATTAAAACGAAATACGGGATAAATAAATTACTATGGAGTTGGCAACCTCCTCAAAGTAGTACATCATGGATGTCAAAGCACAAAAAAGGGTGGGTAGATAAGATAAGGCAATACTTTTTTTCTATGTCTTTAGCTTTTATCTTACTAATATTAACTTGTTTTTTCCTTTTGACCATATATACTTCTTTTTTTTTCCTAGAATTCATTGTCATTTTTGAAGGTGATGCCTAGGTTGTTTCCCATCCTAGCTCTCAATAATTTGTTTCCTAGTCTATATTCAACTCTCTTAAAAAGTTACAATTATTTTCCTTTTTCAAGTTATCATATAATATAAAGGGAGACACTAGAAGCTACAATATGCTATACATTATTATTTTCACTTTTTGAATGTCTCTCTTTTTTTGTCAATCATCAACTTGTAAAAAGTTTAGGTTCTTATTCAAATTAAATTACATATGAATTTTTATTGAAATAATAATTCCAATTTTTTAAGAGGTTAAAATTGGAATATAAAGCAAGAATTAATATATGGGAATTTCACATATATTTCCATTCAACCATGAGGATTTCGTGGATTCTTTAACAAATAGGTTTGTACACAGGCCATTTCCCTTCAATATTTGCTAGCTATGCAAATGATGAAAATCTGGAATAAGATAAAAGAGGGGATTTTAATTACATTATGTCAATTAAACATTGATTAGATTGAGAACAAGAATACTAACACTATTGCTACATTGAAATAATACAAAAAAGAAAAGTCAACATTTCAACTCTATAATTATACAAGAAAAGATTCTCTTCTACTAGGTCTAACTTTGGTCTACAATATTTTTAGTGGTAGAATAAAATGAAATTTGTACCTAACTTAAAGCTAAGGAGTCACGTACACGAGATAAAGATGATATATTTTAGAATTAAAATTATATTTTATTATATTAAAGATATAAATTTGATTTGAAATAAATTTATATTTTTAATTAAATATAGTATAAATTAAATTTAAATTATAATTTATTCTATCTAATTTGATATTGTTTAATTATGTTACCTACGTGAAATAAATTAATTTAAAAATTATATTTTCAAAATTATAATTCCGTATTAATTTTATACGGAATCAAATAACCCTTCTTTTGGGTATGTCGGACTAATAGAGTATTAGTAGTAATACATAAATAATAGAGATAGGATTAGGGTAGTGTACAAATTTGCATGACACACGCAAGTCAATTTATTTTATTTTATTTTTAAGAAAAATAAAAAAATTATAAAATATAGTCATAATCTTGCCGCAATTCCAGCGGCATTTGGAAGGATATCTAATTGGATTGAGTAAAGAAATCGAACAACCTTTCAACTCAAATAAAAAAGGTCAATTATGTAATTTAATTAATTAAATTAGTTGAACATAAGATTGTTTAAGTAAAAGTGCTTAGGTTATAAAGGTCAAAGAAAGAGTTCTTTTTTTGTTGTGTATATACAAAGACAAGAGTCATAAATATGTAAATTATTTTAAGGGCTGTGTTTTAACAATATGAATTGATTTACTTGTCCTTTGTTTTCACTTTAGGAGAATGTTTCGTGTGATAAATATCTTAAGCAAGAAAACTATTTCGACTAGAAGACAAATAATATCACATCGAAGTGTAAATTTAATTATAGGTTTTCTCATTTTTTTCTTCTTCTTAATATTAAATTTAATTATCGAGCGTAAATAGTTCTTGCTAAGTACGTTAATTGATAGCTTAAATTTTTTTTAAAAAATACAATTAAACTTCTGTGCCGCATAATTATGAGAATGCCTACCTACGACAAAAAGAAAATAATTGCTTTAAATAGCATGCTAACAAAAAATAAAAAAGGAATAAGACAGGATCCCAGGGACTAACTTAAATGAAATTTGGTCCTGAATTTTTATTTTCAGTTATTCACTGATGTCTATATTTCGAAAACCGGTTTCATACTTCCAACTCACTTTAATTTATATGTTTTTTTTAATGAGGACTTCTCATTTATTGGGGATAAAACGATCACGTAATCTTTTTTTTTTTTTCCAATTAATATATATTTTACTCAACTCAGGAGGAGTCGGTCTTCCTGGACAGATGTTCATCTCCAATTCTATACTACGCTGCGGCAAAATGCTAGTGTGTCCTACTAATACAATTTTATTAGTCTCAATTTATGTGTAATAAATTTTTTATTTTTAATAAAATAATTTATAATTATATAAATATTTACAATTTATTTTAAATTATAAGTGATATTTCTTTTTTTTTTAAAAAACTTGTTTATTACGTAAGAAACAGGAGGATCAGATTACAAAATAAAAAATTCGAATCTCATTAATAAAATAATTTTTTAAAAAATCAACCAACTAAACTATTATAATTTTTTCATAAATCTTATAATCATACACATGTCTATAAATTTTTCTAAGTCAGCCTGGGTCTTTAAATCCGCTGGTCAAGCCTGTACTTTTTACGGATGAGGAGTACATAGCAACGCACAATTTGTCAGATTGTCTATAGATGGTAATACTATTTATTTACCCAGGATCACCTTAAATTAAAAGTACTAAAATATCAAGTAATCGATTCACCCATCGAAATACTATAAGAAATGTAGTAGATTTTTTTTTCCTAATATTTCGATAGATGAAATTACCGACAGATTTCTATCGAAAATCCTGAAAGCAATAGTAACAACCTGTAAGTTAGACTAAATCAAACGTGGTCCTGAATTTAATTTTCTGTGGCTTGCTGATAAATTTGGCTTCGCAAAATTTGTTTTCATGCCTTCAAGTCGTTTTAATAAATGTTGTCCACTCAATACAATATCTCAATGCGCGCGAGGCCAAACATGTTTATCCTCTTATCTTACCTAAGGATGGATACAAATTGATACTTTTTCTTTGCATGTTTACTATTCTTCCCTAAGGTGAAAATTCTACACTATTAATAGCAAGATGAGCCTACGACACAAAGGTATTCATCGGAATTTTTTTCTTAAAAAATTATTATATATATATATATAATATTTTTTATATAAATAAATAGAGAGATTTTAAATTTATTAAATTTTAAATTAAAAATTGACTCAAAGTTTAAAGGGTTCAAAATTTACGTAAAAGTTTTAGAATCAAATCTAAGTATTGTATTTTTATTTTTTAAATAAAAATTCTGAATCCACTGTGTATTAGCAGGTTAGGACTATAAAAAGATATTCATAAAAAAATAATAAATTTTATCTCTTTTATTTTTTGGAAAAGAAAGTAAAAACAATTTTTATAAATAGAAAAAGAAGAATTCAAAAAATTAAACAAATAATCTGAGAAACCACAAAAGTCCTTCCAGAAAGAACAATGAGCTTCAAAAAGGAATTTTTTGGGACAGTCAGTTTTGCTTCTCTTTCTTTTGTTCCTAATATTTTTTTTTCCATGAATACCTTAATATAAATTATGGAGTAAGTAGTTATATTCACAAATATTCAAAGCCACAAAGCAGAAAGAGAGAGTAGACATGTGAGGCGCACATGATTGAAAAATAAAAAGAGAGTGACGTGGGTTGGGAATCAGCAAAAAAACAAAAGGGACAGCTAGGGGGGAAAACCAAAGAACAGTAGCCACGTGGGAAGTACATGTGTCGGCTACGGTCAAATGCCGGTGCCAAGTAGGGACACGTGTTTCAGTAAGCCCCCTAATAAAACTCCTTTCCAAAATGGCCCAAATGTTTGACTCAAATAACTGCTACTCCCGCTGACTTTCTCACCCCTCATTAATATTCTCAAGCTGATAATATTTTTTAAAAAATAAATACACACACAGTATAAGTTTTTTTTTTTACGAAAGAAATTCGAATGAACTCATTGTGTTTTTTAAATTGGTAATGTATCAAAGTTAAAAATTTATTTTAAATACATATAGATTCATAGTCTCGTCATTTTATTTTCTTTTAATGTGTATGTACGTAAGTGTACTGAATATCGAGACATGAGAAATGGTTTGTTGAACCAGTCAGAAAATTGTTTTTATTGCTATTTGGTTGAATTTATTGTCAATTAATAATATATAGTTAGAGTTCTTTTTATTTATTTATTTATGTGGTTCTCTAGATGTTTTACATGGAAATATTAATGGAGTATCTCTTCTTTTACGCTATCTACTATTCTTGCGTAAGAGTCAATGAGCAGAATGTTGTTGAAATCTTCAGAATGAGTGAGTTGTTATTTTAATTTTCTTAATTAAGATAACTACACTAATCTAATCTTCTTTTTTTCTTCATTTTAAATGAAAGCTAATTACCTTCGTGTTATTTATTTAATGATTATCTATTTAGTTTTCAACCCAACAACAATATACTTAATATAATCTCATAAATGAGATTTGAGAAGGATAACATGTATACAGATTTTACCTTGCTTTTGATAGCCCCCTCAACTCAAAGTGTAATCATAATACAATAGAAAAAAAAAATAACAAGATAAACAAAATAATATAATCAAAAGAAACTATGAAAAAACTAGATAAAACTATTAAATAAGCTGAAGATGAGAAATGAAGGTTAGCTCCCAACCTCTCCCTCGAAAAAAAACTACAACAAAAAATTGCCTGTCATTTTAATTCTCGACCTCAAGACATTCCTATCTACCTTTCATTTTAACCAAAACCACGTATGATATATTGTATTGAGCCAAATTTCGATTAAAAGCAAAAGATGTTCCAATTTGCTTTCCATATTAAAGTACGTGTTGCTCACCAAAACGAGACAAGATACTTAGTATGTAACGGTGACAAATTTGACTATATTTGATTTGAAGTGTGAAAGAGTACTAGTTAACACCACAACAGTACTACTACCAAAAATTTTATTATATCACCACATTTAAAATATTTTATTTTCTCTATTACATATCTATAAATAATCTTTTTCCTAGTCTTGTTGTCTTGTCACCATAGTTTCAAACGCTTAAATTTTGTAAAACAAAATACAATAATTTGCCTTAAAAACAATACCCTCCCCATTTTAATTTACTTATTTTTTTAATTTTTTTTTAGTCCGTTTTAAAAATAATGTCTCTTTTCTTTTAGGCAACTCCTTAATTTTAACTTTTCAAATAACATGTTTAAGATTACATTACTAGAAACAAAGACTCCTCCTACCACGAATCAATAAAAAATTTATGTTATATAACATGATTTTCTCTCATTTTTCATCGAATCAACTCACTAGGAAATGCATTATGGGAAACAAATTCTCACTGAAATAGTAGAAAGCTTCCTGATTTTTCATGTGAAAATACTATATTTTTTCTCATTAATCAAAATATCAATGAGAATAGTCACTTAACATTTTTCAGGGAAAAATAGTGATTATTTTAATAGTAACAAAATTAAAAAGTATTTTGATATATTCTATATATATAAACATATATAAAATTTAAAACTACAATTTACTTTATTAACTTCTTAACTTCATATCAAATAAAAATCAAACTATCAAATTAAAACGAAAGGAGTATTTCAAGGAGAGAAAAGAAATTCCAAATCTAGGAACAAAGGAGGAAAATGCTTATGACAGCTACTAGATGTATATATACTTCATAGTGACAAATGACTAGACCCTAACAATGGACTTAAAAGCTTTGTCAAACCTTCTTTACAAAAGTGGGGTCTACATTTTTTTTTTCTTTTCAAAAACTTATATATACAATCTCCCTTTCCACCATAAAAAATTATAATACATTAAAAATAGACCTTAGCTAGCTCAAACCCCCACCCAAAAAAAAAACTTCTTGTCAAAATTTAAATACAGACACATTATCAAAACCTCTTGTCAAACCTCCACCCCCACAAAACAAAAATCCCTTTTCTTCTTCTTCTTCAAAAATGGGTGATGAACTAAGAGATTTGTACTATCATCACCAGCCATTTCAAGAAGATTCTTCATCAGTGGTTCGAAATATACATATGCTTGATCCTTCTTTTATGAGCTTTACTACTAGTCATGATGAGTATTTATATGGATCAACTAGTGACTATATTAATAATTCACTTGGAAAACCCTTTGGATTTTCATCACCATTTTCTTCAAGTAGTAAAGATGATCATCATGATGTGGATGCTAATATTAGTAATGATGTTGTTGGAGGAGGAATTAGTGAAACCCCAGTAACACCAAACTCTTCAATCTCTAATTCTTCTTCTAATGAAGCTGCTGGTGATCATCATGAGGATTCTAACAAGAAAGATAAGAAGCAACTCAAGGATGAAAGCTTAGAAGATGATGGTGAAGATCCTTCTAAAAATGAGTAAGATACACTTCAAGATTTCATTACATCTTTCTTTTTTTGTTTCATTCATCAAGATTGATTTTTTTTCATTTTTTTTTTTCATGAAAATGTATAGGAATAAAGCAAAAAAGAAGGGAGAGAAGAAGCAAAGGCCACCAAAATTTGCATTCATGACAAAGAGTGAGGTTGATCATCTTGAAGATGGATATAGATGGAGGAAATATGGACAGAAAGCTGTTAAGAATAGCCCTTATCCAAGGTGATTTCCCTTTCTTTCTTTCTTTTAAAAAAAAAAAGAATCCTATAAAACCCTAAAAGAACACACTTCTCTCTTCCATCAACAATCCATATAAGATAGCTAGTCAACTCAAATCTATAGTATTTAACTAGTAAAATTGATAACATCTTTTCTTCTTTTGCTTGCTTAGTCCACATGGTTAATTACCTACTAGTATAAAAATTGTGTTCCCACTTCCTTAAGTTATGTTTCCACACTTTCTTGTTCAAGAAATTAAGCTCAGATTTTCAAAGGTGTTGACCGTGTTGATCTTATTATTCTCTAAGCAATTAGAATTTCGTACTTCTGTCAGATCCTCCCCATCTTCTTCCAATTGATCTCGTCTACACATATATTGCTTGTTATTAGGATAATCTTTCACCCTCTCTCTAACCAATGTCATGATATTCTTCTTCTTCGAAACAAAACAATACTCTTTTTTCACCATGTAGAACACATAATAGTTGAACTATATATATAATTTCCTTCAATAACAATACTCTTTTTTTTTTTGGTAATTGTAGAAGCTATTATAGGTGCACAAGTCAAAAATGCCAAGTGAAGAAACGTGTGGAGAGGTCGTATCAAGATCCATCCATTGTTATCACAACATATGAGGGTCAACACAACCATCATTTGCCAGCTACGCTCCGCGGGAGCGTAGCAAGGATGTTGAATCCTTCCATGTTAGCACAACCATCGCCATTAATGGCTCCACAAGCTTTTCATCATCAAGAATTCATCATGTCACAAATGCCTCAATTATATGGCCATGGCAACAATGCTTTCGGAAATTCCCCTATGTATGCTCATCCACTTCATCATCATAATAATCATAATAATCAACAACAGATGCAGCTTCCTCCTCATCATGACTATGGACTTCTCCAAGACATGGTTCCTTCTATGTTTAATCTTAAACAAGAACCATGAGAGTATTAATCTATTGAGCTCTAATTAACCCTACTTCAAACTTATTTATTTATAGCTATTTTCCTTCCTTTTTCTTTTTGTAGTAATAATTTAGAGCTTCTTTAATTATCTCATGTATTATATAAATACATACATTTAGTACTTCACCATCATATAATATATATCTAATTTTCTCTTCTTTTGAGCTTCTTTAATTATCTCATCTGTTTGATCTTTTTGGTATTGGAGGAAGCAACGATTCTTTTTTCATCTTAAGGTGGATTTCATCAACATTATCGTGAGGTAATTATGGCATCATGGATTCCTTTTGATCTTGGATTTAATTGCTTGAATCTTGATCTTATGTATCTCCTATATATAGAGATGGCAAAAAGAAATTAGATGGATTTGTTTTGTCCATATAGTTTCTGAGTTATGAATTTTTAGAAAATACAGTTTGTTAAGTTCTCGATAAATATTTATACATTTTAAGTGAATTTCTAAAACAAACACAAGGTTTTGATCATTCATAGCTACTGAATTCTGCCGAACAGATAATAACTAGCATGTTATAGCTTAGCTTGTTATACTTGGGATGCAATGGATGTTATTGTTCTTGTACTTTCTTCCTTGTAAGTTGTTAATATTAATTATATTTATAGGATAATTAACTTAATTATTGTAGGCTAAAAATAATTGATTTTTGTAAAGAAAATTCTATGCTATATATATATATATATATATATATATATATATATATATAAACCCCTTTTTAAGGAAGCTTCTACAACATAACAAAGACTATATATATATATATATCAATTAATTAAACTCCTTCAATGTTTGTTGATCAATTAGCCAAAGCACGTGGTGTGACCGCAGTTTTTATTTTCCTCCTTTTGGACTTTGTCTGATTGATGTGAACAAAAGGAATAATGAACTTTAGTGATAATTGTCATTTAATTTCCACTTAAATGATACCTTAATTAGTTGGGCATCTACTTAATTATCCCCAAAAATGATTTTATGAATATAATCACATAACGAGAAAAACATTGTCGTTTTGCCTTTTCGATCTTCACAATATTCTCTGAATTTATCACTAAATAACGTAATTCTTATTCTACTTTTTATTATATTCTTGGTGCAATGGAGGATCAATAGGAAGGTTTCATTCAAATAACACGAATTATTCTGTTTCTCTTATTTCCTTCCTTATATAGTTATATTCTGATCCATCCATAGAATAATAAGTTAATGATACTAACATTTGTGAAGATAGAAAAATAATTTTAGTATGCATTGAAATTCAAACGAAATGGACCTAGTTTAATTTTTTTTCCCCCCTAAATTGAAAAATGAATATCGAACATTAGTTAGTTAACAGTCCCACATAATTAAAAGATAATATATATATATATATATATAGTTTCTGGAAACCTTCATTTAATTTCTGATAGTATTTTCTTAATTCCAAAATAAGTATTATTTTATATTAATTAAAAAATAATAAATATAAAATATAATTTACTAATTTATATTTATTAAGTAATAGTGTGAAGAAAAGCAAAAAGTCAAAGAAAAATACAAAAAAGAAGGGATCCAAAAAATCGGCTGCGTTTGTTTGATGAGAAAGGCTCAACGGTCAACCAATAGCTATTTGACTTTAATGATAAAAACGATGAGATAATAATATCTTGGAAATTAATTATAAGTTGGTTCATAAAATTACAAGTTGCAGCAGAATTTAAGCAAAAAATAAAAATGTTTTTTTGTTTTTTTAGAACGTTTCCGTAAAATATTAGAAAAATTTCCTTGTCTTGTCTTTAGCTTTAAGAAAGAACCATTCAATATATTAACTGTTTTGGTGGGAAAGCAAAGCACTTTAAGTTAGTTTCGTGAAAAACAATGGTCATATATCCGGCTAGCCCAGTACACATCTGTTCATATTCACACTTTTTGGTTTCCTAAATTATTCACGCACTACGTTTTAATACTCTTTCTTGAAATAAAATTATGTTACGCGTTTAAATTTGAGCTTTGAAAAATTAAATTATTTTATATTTTAAAAAGAGATATTTTTAAATTTTAATTAATTAATCAAATTTCAAAACATGTACTGAATATCAAATGAGGAAACCAAACGATAAGTGGAGTAGTTTCAGATATTATAAAACCTAAACTTTTAATAACCGAGATATGACAGGCAACCAGCGGGGTAATTCTTCATATTATAATTAATTGCTCGTTGATTTTTAGACTTTAGTAGTAAAAATTTTATGGGGCCGCTTATTTTGACTCCGCTATTTAGTTTATATTTGTATTTTTTTAAAAAATTTATTACCACTTTAAAATTTAAATATATAATGTATGAAATTTAATTTGATCAAACCAAATTTCAAATAAAATGTCTGAATTATATATTGGTGAAGTTTAAGTTTTTTTTTTTTTTTTTGGAGTTTAGTCAAATATGATTGAATCGATTTCAATTAGTTGTCTGAACTTCAATCATATATGACTGAAGATCAGTAGTTTTTGCCAAACTTTGGCATTTTTATTTGATTGTCATCATATGTGCATGAATTGCGGACAAAAATAACTGAAGTCTGGCAGCAGTAATTATTCTTAATTCAGACATATATGATTGAATTTTTAGTGATATATGTTAGAACTTCAAGCATATGAAGCTTCAGACATTGTGTTTGAAGTTAGATTTTGTCAAGACTAATAACTCAGACACCATAAATCTAAAGTTGTTCCGATGTGAGTACATGTGCAAAAAGTTTTTAAAAATCGGCATAAGTTAAATGGTGGTGTCAATATTAGGTGCCCGGCCCATACTCTTTATCCATTTAGGGGTGATAAAATTAACCCATGAAAACATGATCTGTCCAACCGTCTAATTTAGGATAGGTTAATGATCCGCAAATTTATTTTCTTAGCTCATTTTGTCCCATCTAATTCAATTCATTTAAAAGTTAGGTTGATATGTAGTCCAAATTAACCCGTGAGAAACCTAGTTAAAATATTTTAAAAACATTTTTTTTGTTGTTTGATATGTTATGTAAAGCCATAGTAAATTATGAAAAAAAATTACTAAATAATTACACAAATTATAAGAACGATAAATAAATACACTAAAAACTTGATTAGAATTGAACGGATTATGCTATAACCCATTTTAACCTTGTTTGCTCAGATCATGTTATCTCCGACAAAATAAAAGTTCTGAACGGGAGAAGAAAAGGCAAACTGTCATTTGACTAATTTGTAATTTTTTTCTAAAACTTTTTATCTGTCAATGAAATTTCACTCATAAATAAATTCACATCATAATCTAAATTCCATTTCGTTCCCAAATAATCTTTATTTGGCCAAGACTGATCTTCCCCTTCATGTAAAATGTACGTCCGTGTCTATGTGTGTGTATATTTGTTCTCATAACATGTAAGCCCAAGTTGACCCCAATATTCCTCGCATGAAAATCTATTTATTCTGTGTAAGCAACGACTTTGATATTTGGATTGAAAATTATAATTAAATAATATGGTATGATTTCGAGATATATATATATATAATGGGGTGAATCCAAATAATTAAAGATTTTCCCGATATATTGAAGATGTCAAATACTATTTAAATTAGGTGAAGGCACATGGAAGCAGTGCTGCTCAATTTGAAAGTCAAAAATTCAAATAGCCAGATCAGCCTATATTGGAATTATGTACGTATTATGAGCATCCAAACAGAACAGTGGTCAATTTTGTTATTTATTATTTATCACTAGGGAGAATAATTGACCATTGATTTGCATTAAGAAATTACGTATTGCAAGGAAAATAAACATTTTTTCTTTTTGGCAGAAGCAAAAAACAGCAGCTGCAAAATAAGAAAAGTTAACTGTAACACTAAACTGGTGTTAATTTTTGTGTAGGATTTCAATAATGTAAGGGGGTTGGTAAGTGTTTATTTTAGAAATAGATGAGTAACAAAATGACAGTATTATAATTTATCCTTTAAAGTATATTTGCATGCATATAGGGTTAGTATTTTCCCACCAAATTCTGCAGAAATTTCAGGTTGATATATTATTGATGGCAAGGAAATGTTTTTCATAATTTTAATATTGCATGACGAGTTTATGTGAATTTAAAAAAGAATCTGAAAGTAACACTCAGATTTATAAAAGTAACTTTCATCTTGATTTGTTTGCTTTCCTATATCCGGCGATCGACTAGCTTAGTCAAAATAATTAGTTCATATTAGG
Organism: Datura wrightii; assembly: GCA_035772735.1. NCBI lineage: Eukaryota > Viridiplantae > Streptophyta > Magnoliopsida > Solanales > Solanaceae > Datura > Datura wrightii. The sequence goes on along the minus strand of JASDFA010000008.1, from coordinate 114,037,940 downwards.
TTAAAAGTTGATACAGAAAGCAAAAAAATAGAGAGGGTATTATTAATCATGTGTGTTTAGTCTTATTATATTCTGATCCTCGCGTGTTACTACTACCCACAGAATTCTCTAGTTAATAATCTATATTTTCTAGATTTTCACCAGTTAATCAAGTTGTCAACTTAAAGTCCAAATAGTGAATTGGGAGATTGGTTTTGTAGTTCATTATAATTATTATTTTAGTTGTCTTGTTCTTCTCACATGAGATGATAAATTCTTTGTAAGATCACTTTCTTCTATTTAAGTGGGCGAACTTGCAAATGGTTTCTCCAAAGTTTCACAAAAAAAAAAAACAACTCTGCTAGAGATAAAAACAACTGCACTAGCCATGGGCAATTCAAGTCTGCTGAATATAGAGAACACAAGTACACTTATCATGCCTATATTTGTTTTTCTTATCACTGACTAACGTGGTAATTCATATCATACAAATAATTGTCCCTCGGAGACGCAGGAACTTTTGAGGCAGAATCTGAAAATAATTCCTTGTGTGCTCGAATTTAGCAATTGCAAGTGATACTTCCAAAAAACTGCTGGCAATTACATGCTTCGCAAGCTGGCTTTGAATATCAACATCTCTATCCCATTCAAGAACACAATATGACTGTGATTTCTCATTTCCACATCTAGTTTAGATCTTTCTAGAGTTCTCTACGACTGTCATCCGACCAGTGGCCATACAACCTGCCTTAGAACGAAGCACTTCAGACAAATGGTTCTACCAAACAGTTCGAAGCAGGATAATGCACGCTAGGCTGATTCATCTGATTATGTATGCGAGCGAATCTTACAAACTATTTGTGTTCAGGGAAGGGGGGATGAAGTGACAGAGCAGATGGCATAAACTATGCATTGGAAAATAGAATAAGAACTTGGCATGAAGTTCCATAAAAGATTTATATGCAGAAATTATTTTACCTTGAGAAATTATCTTCTGGATCATTTTTCAATGTTTGATTAAGTAAAGATATGACACGGAGTATTGTCCTTTGATTAAGATAGATAAGGAAACGGACTTCCGCATATGAGGTAAAAGAAATCATTTTCTCCCTTTTAGTAGAAAGTATTGTCCTTTGGGAAAAGAACATTTTCAAGAAGAAGATAACCAAACACTAAAATTAAGATTTTTGAGAAAAATATTCTCAAGAAAAACACTTCCAATCATACAAACCACACAGCATTTTTTTAAATTTTTTGGATAAGTAGGATAAGAACTTACACATCAATGAGGGATCTGAAGAAGAACAAAGGAAAGGCAATATATCGACACAGAAATCACGACCGCGGCAATGAAGTTATGAAGCAGCTTCTGATTGTCTCTCGTGGGTATGAAAACTGTCTTGAGTGTGTTGGTTAGTTCAAAAAGTCTATATGATATCTGCAGAAAGAAAGTGGAATGTCCGATTGAGAAAACAGATCGAGAGAAAATGGACCACATAAGATCACAGGTAAAAATATTCAGGAAAATGAGAAGTGAGAGAACATAAGCTTAAGCTTACCAAAATATAAATTGCAGTGACGAGCATAAAGTTAAGCAAAGGATAATCTGGGATAAAGGACAGGAGCCACTTAGGCTGTCCATTCGGCATGTTTGATCTGCACATGAAGTCAGGTGGCAATAAGAACTCAAAGCATGCTGGCCTTATCAACTCAACCAACATATAACTAAACATTCTCTGACGAGATAAAAGCATTGGAAAAAATTACTCTGGCTTTACAAGGAAACCACATAAGAGTACTGGGAAACTTGAGACAGGCTGGGAATACAGTATACTATGTAAACATGATGTCAATCATTCAGAGATAAGGAATTAGTACAGTAATACCTCTAAGAAATTTAACCACAGAGAAAATGCTCAAGTTTAGCAAATACTTGGAAAATGTTGCAGGATGATAGAATATTTTGCTGGTTCATGGTTAATTAAATAGAGGGCAACTATTGAATTGATAAAACCACCTCCATTTAGATGTTTGAATCGTTAGAGAGGGAAACTTTTATTTTAATATTTTAGGTTGCAACATACCCCCTTATGCACAAGCGGATTCTCTTTTCTTAGGTTAAGCACATGGAAAGTGTTGATGGGTTACAGTGAGACTCAATGCAGGATCTCAAAATACCACATTAAATTGTGTGAATTGTCTCATCTAAAAGTTCAAATATTAAATGTGGAACAGTTTTATTTATTTATTTCAGGTCTGAAACAACAACCATTATATTTATTTAGAAGAAGAGTGAAATCCACACACCTCAGCCAGATGTGGAACTGTGAGATATAGGTCTCCAAGGTGATTTTGCCCAGCCACCTAGAAAAGTAGAGCACTTAACAGTTAAAGAAGCGGAAAGAAAAAAAGCTCCAACTATGTCTAAAGATTAGATAAAAAATATTAATCTGCTGGACAGGAAAATGAAGGTATAAGGTCTATTGTTGAGCACCAGCAGTAAATGGGTCAATAGAATCTTACGCAAAGAGAGTCAAAGAGAAATTCCGTAGCTCCTGAGTAAAATTCCGCAAGCATATGTAAACACTGAAAAAAGGAAAATAAAATGACAAAGTAGCACAAGACATCAGGAGAGAAATCAATCATATACTTTCTTTGTTTTGGCACATCATAAGCAAGCAACGATTGGTGTGGTATACAAAGTTCATATTCAGAAATGAAGGGCTAAAATAGAATTTAAAAGAAAGTTTAATACACACGTTATTGGAATCCAAGATGTGTAGGGGTGGAGCTTGTTGTATGTGGTCTTGTCCAGCTTGTATATGTATTCATACCACAAGTACCCAATCTGAGGAAGACGGATGAAAAAACTTCACAAATTGGAGGAAGAAAAAAGGGAAAAAGAAAAGAGACGCTGTAGCAGCAAGTACAATTATGTTATGTTAGAAAGACAATAAATTCTACTCACGGCTACAGAAACAGCAACAATTGATGTCTTGATTGTTCGTCTTCGCTTAGGTTCAGACTCCTCCAGTTTCTCCATCCACTTTTCGACCTGAAAGGATAAGATACACCAAAAATAAGTCCTAAACAAGTGAAAGACAAAAGAATTAAAAATGAGAGTTCTATTGATTACATTAGGGTGAAAGTAGGCATATATCATGCCAATAATCCATATATAACGGTCTAGCCCGGATCTGAAGTGCCATTCATGCAACCGAGGGAGATCTGGCTTGGCTGGATCAGTGTATCCTACATTTTAAGAAAGTAGAAAACTATCATCAGGTGACAAGGGCTTAAGCCAGAATCTATAGAATGATTAAAATAGAAAAACAACAAGAACAAGGGGGTAAAAGATTCTTTAGCGTTCACACTATTACTTGAAATACAAAATACCACTTGAAACAGTTGTGTAGCATTGACACTGCAAGTACATATGTGGCTTTTCTTGCATATGATGAATGCACCTAAGATAAGCACCTCTTAGCATGAATACTGGTCTATCAGTCCATTTTGCTCCACATAGGTGATTTTCATGAAGACATCAAATCAAATTCTACAACTATTTCTAAACCATGTCACTTTTTTTTGTTGTTGATAATCATGGTGTCCAGGCCAGCTTACGCACACCTTCACTAATTCATTCCACCGACAACAATCTAGTACCTTTGTCCACAGGGCAGATGGAAGAAAACACCTCATGTAGTGTTTTTGTCCCTACTCGAATTTGAACTTGAGACCTCATGGTTCTCCAAAGCATGAACCATGTCAATTATGGCGATATTAGCTTTTGATACTTCTTATAACCAATTTTATAATGATGGCATTTGCCATTACTTATAGCCATCTTATTCATCTTATGCATAATATTGCATGAAAGAGTAGGTAGCATTTTCCAAAACACAGTTGAAGTGACTTCCAAACCAAAGTCCTTCTTGTCCAAGCCCATGAAACAGTAAGTATTTAAAAGTGATTTTGGAGAAAGAAAAAGAGCAAGTGCACCGTAACCAACCTAACATAAAACCGAAAGGACCCCAAAGAAATTCAAAAACTCCAGGAATCTCCCAAATCAGGATAACCACGACAAAGCACACAACAAGCTTCAGAGCCATCACTGATCTTTTCTCATTGTAGTTGTAGCCAATGCCAAGGGCTCCATACACCATGAGAGTAAAAAGTGTGTGCATTGGGCAGATGTAATACAGCACGTAGTCATTGTTAAGAACAATACAACAAAATATTACGAAAAAGTTCAGCCTCCACATCATCTGCGCACAGGACAAAATTTTACCATATTAATAACATTGAACCCAAGAAATGTAAGATGAAACCACCATGAGTTTTCTAACTTAAGGTAATAAAGTATAATGTTACCTGAGCAAACCGAGCAAGACTAAAATCTTTTCTGATGTAATAATAAGAGAAGTTCCCAAAACCAGTCATCCATACATATGCAGCAATGAAAACACGAATCGCATTGTAAATCTCTGTTGCAGCAAAATAATGATACATCAAAAAGAGGACCTGTTGCAAGCAAAAGGATAGATTATTTAGACTCTGCAAACATCATATATTATAGGAGTATATACAAAGAACTAGGCCAAATCCGCAGGAAATATAAATATATATACACACATATTGAAAAGAGATTCTGCCTGATTTACTGCTTCTTAATATTAACACATTGAATAAAGAAGTTGTGCAAGAATCATGTTGCAACTTTGTAACATATTCACTGGAGAGACAGAGTAACAAAGAGAGCAAATGGAAGGTATTACTCTAAAGAATTGCTGCCAGATTTACTTCTTAATAAACAGAAGGATAAGTAGATAAAGAAAAATCTTATATAAGACACTTGCCTGCATCCATCCTTTCCACTCCTCTGTCTGATGACGGTTAAGATAAAGCAAGGATTTTCCTGAAAATGCTGATTTGTCGTTGTGTTTCTTGAAAGAAGTCATTGCTGAAACTATGATCAGAAGACAATATAGAAAGAGGAAGAGATCCCGATTGTAGCTCTGTGCACGGAAAACAACATAAAACAGAACCCCGTTATTTTGAGCTACACTTGTAAGGTTGCAAATATACATCTTATAACTCCACAATGGAGTTGGCATCCTTAAAGTATAATTCCAGCAATGATGCAGAGATCATATGATGTCCTTCGTTCTAGTCAACTACCAATGCATATCCTGTACTAAACTCTCAATACAAAAGTAACAAAACTAAGGGGATAGGCACAAGAAATAAAAGAAGACAACAATTTTATCTAGAATGAGTTTGATGCTTGTGGTAAAAGATTTAAATATGAAGGAACTTAACTTCCCAAATGAACCAATTAACGTAAAGACGATCCAAAATTTTCTAGAAAGAAGGAATGAGTTTACACATTAGCATGCATATCATATATATGCTAGTAAACCTTCTTTAGAATAACACTAAAATTAGTTTCACTGGAGCAAAGCATGCTAAAGTTTTGATAAAATACTTTCCAACGTCATTAAAACAAAAGCTACACAGCATAATTCCACAACCAACAGTTCAATCTGGATATTGCCTTCGGGGAAGGATAATGCACAAGAAGATTCTAGAGTAACAAAACATTTAGGCTGAACCGGGTGTGTATATTAACACAGTATGCAGTAAAAGTTACTCTAGATGCAACACAAAGTGCTCATGCACATCCACGAGGGTTAGTCAAAAGCATGATCTAGAAAGTTATATCATGATGCATTATTTAAAAATTTAAAGATTACGAACCTTGGTAGAATCTGCGAAGAAGTTTGTGCGGTCACAGATATAGAAATAAAATAGGATTCCCCCAAATTCGGACCTGTATGATTGAAAGACAAACAGGTTAGTATGAGGACAAAAATGCATCCGGCATAATCAAAACAACCAAGAGACTCACATTGCCCTTAAAGTTGCTCGATTTTCGAGCAAAAAGGAGTCCTCCATTGTTAGAAACCTACAAAATAATTAAGAAGTGTTTCATGAAGAATAAATTAAGAAAGTTCAAGGAAAATCCACCAATCGGCACAGTGCACTGACCTAACTATATTTGTTTTTATTGATGAACTAGACAACTTCGTAGATGCAGATTTTGTCAGACCTCCTTCCAGCAAGACAGCTCGATCTTCTTCCTTGATTGTTGTATTTGCCAATTCAACTAGATTATTATCTGAATGACTGCTGTCACAGAGAAGCCAACAATATAAGATAAGAAAAAATAATAATGTAGGATGGTACAATTGTTTGCTTGTCTTTCTGTAGATAAAGCAATCACAGTTGCTTTCAGAAATCAAGTTTCCTAAAGATACAGTTCACTAATGATCAACAAATAGCAGCCATGTCTACAAGCTCCATGGTGAAGGGCTTATATGAGTTATCATGCTTTTTCCCTTTCCTTATCAGATGGAGATCAACTGGGTGATTGTTTCCATATTGAAAATTGAGTGCGTCAACTTAGTGAGGGGGGTTACTTCATGGCAAGGATTGAGCTGTTTAACTTACAGTTTAGATGGGAACAACCACTTCTTGTACTCCAACCACTCGGAGTATAACCATGCAACAAGAACAGGGATAAATCCGAGCAAAAATGACACCTGCAACATGAAATGGGAAATGCTTCAGTAGATTCTAGATATATTTGCCTCAAGTAAATAAAGAAAAAGCAATCAAACCAAAGAACTTAATTAATAATGATCCAAGTTGCAGCAGTGCAAGTGTAGTACATCTTACTCCATAAAACTAACACGCAAAGATAATTCCACAACATCCCAATTCTACAAGTTCTTTAATAGTATCTTCCTTCCTCCAGGAATCGAATCCCCACTTCCCCATTTCTTCTCACTCTCTCTCTCTCTCTCCTGCCCCACCCAAGAAAACGAACAAAAATAATAAAGGAAAAATGGGTGTGTCAGAAATCTGACACCACCGCGATCACATAGCAAGAATCTTTTTGTCCAAATACAAATGTTCGTAAAAATGAGATTAAGCTTTATTCGAGTTTCATCAATTGAGTAAGCTGACTGAGAAATGGTATCAATTATTAAATTATGGATGCTTTTTTTATTCTGATAAGAGTTAAGTTTATGTAAGAATATGAACATACTAAGATAGTGCGCAAAAAGTTACAGATTGTGAAAACTTCTGATCATTTCTATCATGGAATCTACATCATTTACAATGACCAGGTTGCACCAGTTGGCAAAAAAATACATTTGTGCTTGAGGATATGTAAATTTCTCCGTTTGCCTTCAGAAGTATCTTTGTTTCTTTTTATCCAGGTTGTCCACCAAATGACCAAAGGTATAGTGTTCCAAAGCTTGTGTCCTTATTAAATTATTGTTGTTGATAGGCATCAAAGCAACAAAATTGAACATTCTCTTACCATGGATCAGACTTCCAGTACCCAATTTTTCTGATAAATGATGTCAAATTTAGTGGTAAGGACATATTTAACAGCAGCAGCAAATTGTTAAAAAGTCCTAGAACGCAACCAGTCAATTGCACTACAATTAGTTCTTACACATACCTGATAACCTAACTATTCACTAGAAAGCAGGTCTGCACAAGCAACTCACCAAAAAATTCTCTTTAAATCAAACAAAAGAAAAGACAAAAGTTAACCTTGTCTACAGATGCCAAAGGAAAGAAAATTACCTTCATAATGAATCCAAAAGTTGCAAAAAATACCGAAATCCAAGTTGCTTAAACTATGGGAGTCAATTTCTAAAGTGTTGGATCTAGCAAGATAAGCCAATTCCTAAAACGCGAAAACCCATCTCCAGTTTATACCAATTTCAATGATTTAGTTTCATTATATTAGAGATTTAAAGACAAACAGCATAGCTGGAATTTTAAGTGTACTTATTGGAACGACCATCATCTGTTTTGGATCTCTTGGTCACAATTAACTTACTTATTTTCTCCCAGGGCCTTCCCACCAACAATAGTAGGGGGAATCCAGTGATGTTAAGAGCCATTCCTTTGTTGCTTAAAGTGATGAAGCGATAAAAAGCTAGGGGTTATCACTTCATGGATGAAGCTATGCGCTTCTAAGAAATTTGTGTTTCAAACAATGACGAGCAAAGTGATTGAAAGAAAAATAGAAAGTTCTCCGAATCTTAACTTTGAGAAGTTGGATTAATATAGGCACTATTACATATCAAATGTTGAAATTAATTATTTTAGTTGCAATTTTGTATGCTAGTACTACATTCATATATGTTTGGTACTCTTTAATTTTCATAGATTTTGCGCTTCACTTCATAGAAGGGTGTGCTTCATGTCTGGCTTTTCGCTTCAAGCCCCATGAACGTTGTCACTTTCCAGCACTTTTCATTTATATAAACATAGTTGACAAACCTTTAACAGATGGCACTTTGTCGTATTAAAGGTTTAAAGTATATAGCAGTTGACAGATGGCACTTTAGAGAAACGTTTTAAATTCAGATTTACATCTTTTTGATGAAGAACTCAAAATCAAATCTTTAACCATCTTATACTGATGCTAACCACCCTACTATTTCATCAGCTCTAATAACAATAGAATTAGGGAAACAATAACAACAAATCAGTATGATCTTCCAAATTATTACTTCTACTGCATGAAACAACAACAACATGCTGCCACCCTCACTATATAACCACGAGCATTTGAATCTTAATATAATTACTACACTTATCGCCCAAGCATATATGAAAACAATGTAGCAGCAAAATCAAAAAGAAAACAAAAAGGAACCGCCTCAAAGAAACAACTTCAAAATTTAACCACTTTAATATTCTTTCTAGTACTCAAGCTGGAAAAAAATGGAAGAATAAATGTTCACCCTAGTAAAAGAGATGTTTGTTTGGCTAGCTTCTGTAATCAACAACAGTCAACTAGGCCTTCATATTCCAACTTTGTTGACAAAACTGGAATCCTTTACTGACAGTTAGAAAAACTTCGGCAACAGCATGCTGCTACTCTTTACTAGAATAAACAAAGAAACTCAGAATTTCCGAGATTTCACAGGAAACAAATCTCCTCATCTCAATGCTCTTAGATCAGAATTCATCAAGCTTCTTATCATTTCAACTAGTAATACACTTGTTTGAAGTTTGTACACTTCCGTAGCTCAACTCATCAAACGGATCCGACTCAATAGAACTCACAATTACTACTAAAATCCCACATTTCCACAGTTCAACTCTTCATAAGATAAATCCAAAATTAAACTTCATTAACTTAAAAAAATACTCACTCATCACTATAAAACAAAACGATCAAACAAAAGCATTACTACCTGTCCAGGCGTCAGAGGACCGGAAACTGCCGCCATTTTCCCCAAAAAAAATAATAATAATATATGGATCACCGACAAGTGAAATGCTCAGGACAGAACAAATCGAATGGATATCCAAGCTCAGCAATGAGTTTGTGTATTCACATACATTATATGTACGTATATTGAATAGAGAGTAAGATATACATATGTATATATATAACAGAGAAGAATTGTTTCGAAAACCCTTCCCTATATGGAGAGATCTGAAGCAATGACTAAGATGAAGAAGGAAACTCCCCAGGTAGGGGTGGGTTTGGTGGGGTGGGGTGGCGGTGGGGGGTGGGGACGGATGAAACGACGCCGTTAGCTATGGTTTTGTGTTTTAAGTGTTGGCTTCAGATTTGTACAGAAGAAATGTCTCTGTCCCTCTTTCTTTTCATACCAACCGTTGATGGCACCGGTTTGTGGTTCTAGGTCGTTGCGTTTTTTTTTTTTTCCCCTTCCTGTTTTCGTACGCGTTATAGCTGTTTTAAGGTTCCAGACAAATAATTTTTTTAAGACTTATAATTTTTTAAATTTTTGGGATTATTTTAATTTTTAAAAAAATATATATTCTTATAAATAAAAATTTGAAAAAATTATTTTTTAAAATTTAATTTATAAAAGAGAGCTCATTTGCTTATTTTTAAACTTTGAAAATTTTGAATTAAACTTAAAAGATATTAAATGGAGAATTTCTCTTTCTTATTGTTTTTAGGATTAATACACAGCTAGCACCCTTAAACTTGTTAGGAACTTTGAGATATTTCATTTAGATCTCGAATTAAATCATGTTCTAATTGAATATTTTAATTTTTAGTTAAATATTTTAATTAGATATTTTTTATTTAAATAATAAATATTTTTTTGAGTATTTTCATTCTTCTATTAGATAGTTAAGTTAAGCATATAAAATATGTCAACTTCTTTAATTATATATATTCGTTCAATAAGTCGTAAAATTCAAATATTTTCTACTTGATAAATATGCGTGTAATTAAATAAAATGTCGTATTTTATATAGTTAACTTAACTATCTAATAGACGAATGAAAACACGCAAATAAAAAAAATTTCAAAATTTGAATCGAAAATATCCGATTGAAACACTTTTATTATGGATTGAGGTGTTCAATTTGAACATGACTTAATTAGAGTGTCTAAATGAAATATCCTGATATGTTTAAGGGATCGATCATGTATTAAACCTTGCTTTTTACAATATATATATATATATATATATAAAGAAGACTTAAAGGCATGCTGATGTGTTATGCCTCTAAGGCCTCCATTTCTATTTTTCTTCCTTGTGATTTTTTTGACTATTTTCTCATTTTTTAAATTATTTTATTAACTCATTTATTTAATTGTTGTTTTCATTTAATGTTATCTAATTAAATGATTTAATCTAATAAGAATCTATATCATCTTATTATATAAGTGAAAAGTTAGATTACCATTTTGCCCCTCCACTAAATTAAAATATAATTAAGTACATAATCAAATATTAATATTTTATCATATCATATTATATTTACATATTTATCACTATATAACTGGAAAACCAGAAAGTGAAAAGTTAAAATAAATAAATAAATAATAAAAAATAAATATAAACCATAAATAATAATAAATAACAATAATGACTATAAGTAAATAAATAACTAAGAATAAGAATATATATAAATATTAAATAATTAATTAATAATAATAATAATAAATAAACAAATAAATAAATAATAATACTAATACTATATTAGTGGAAAATAAAAAAGTGAAAAAATAAAATATTAAAATAACCTTCAAATATTGAAAGACTAATATACCCTTCAAATCATATTTACCTATCAAATATTGAACGACCATTTTGTCCTTCAATTTAAAACTATTTTTATAATATTTTATATACTAACAAGTAAAGTTACATTGCAATCTCTCTCTCTCTCTCTCTCTATATATATATATACGGAGGTTATAGCCATGTTGATGTGACATGCTTCTATGACTTCCATTCTTATTTATTTTTTTTATGATTTTTTTGAGTATTTTCTCTATTTTAAAATTTATATCATATATTTCATTTTCAAGCATACAAAATAAAGTAAAAATTGTCATGACTAATTAAAATGTACCTAATACAATAAAAGTTATATATATAAATTAAATAAAAAAACTAGTAATTAATTTTTAATGGTACAAAAAAATTAAATATTGAGGTTTATTACTTAACTCTTTCATAATATAATAATTATGATACTTGAAAATTTTCAACTTTTAAATAATATTTAGTTAAAATTATAAGTATGTATATATATATATATATATATATATATATATATATATATATATATATATATATATTCACAAAATATTCCTAATTAGTTTTTAAATAGTTGGTGTTTGGTACTTAAAAATCTTTCACGTATAGATAATACTAGGTGACTTATTTGCGCTTAAATAATATACATTAGTAATTTTTTTATAATAACCAAATATTGTTATATTTTAATATTAAAATATTTAAATATTTTTAAATTATTAAATTTTAATAAAATAATAACTGCAAAACTTTTTTTTTATTTTCTTAAAATAACATTAAGGAAGCAAAAAATAATAAAATTGATCTCTAAATATATACATTTAAACATAAAATTTTTAATTTTATACACTTAAAATGTATATATAAATATCAGTTTTTTCATATCATTGGAGAATTAAATGTTAGTTCTCTCATAATTTTTTACTTATTAAACATTTAAAAAGGGAATATAAAACAGAGGAGAATGAAATAGCAAAAACGCACAAATTAAATACATTAATTCAAATTCACAAAATAAAATTATACGTATGTTCTTTTTATATTTTTAGCATTTGCGTCATTCTTTAACATAACTTGTTAAAAATATTTTGAATTTTTTCTTAATAGTTTAAACAAGGCAAAGAATATTAATAAATGAGTAATGAGAAATTAGTCAAGAAAGAAAATAATTTTAATTTTTTTTAATAAAAGTAAAAGAAGATAAGTATGATCTTGGGTATACCATTCCTGGTCAAGGATACCAGTTTCTGAAGGGTATGAATATGAGAAAGAAAAAGAAAGAAAAAAAATATATATTATGATTTATAATTTATGATATATTTTGTTAAATATCTAAATTATATCTTGAAGAATAATTAATATACATATAAGATAAAGGTTAGATCGTAAATAATTTTAAAATAGAAAAAGACCATGATAATTAGATGAAAAGAGTAATTAAATTTAAAATTAACGTTGATGCTACTCGAACGGCGACAAATGTTTCAATTTTTTTTTATTTTTTATGAATAAGAAGGATGATATAAAATATTGACATTTGACTTTCTAAATTTATAAGGCTTTTTTATGTAAAAAAAAAATATTTGCAAGAATATATACATATATATATAAACAAAACAAATTTGAAAATTATCGTATGAAATTATACGATCAAGGTCATTCATAAAAGAAATTATAAATAATATTTCTCGAGAAACATTGGAGTACATTCGTTAATGCATTTTATTAGCATGTGATATCTAAAACTTTTGGGAAAAATTATGAAAAATAATCGATTATAATCAAAATTATTTATGAAGTTATTTTTAAAATTTTAATATAGCAATAAATCATGAAAAATATTTTTAAAAAAAGTTAATAAAAAAATTAATTTTTGAAAATTTTCATAAAATTAGTGGAAAAAGAAAGGTGAACTACCTTTATTGTTTTAAGAAATGTAAATAATTGTTATTAATTATACGGAGAAATTGAAGAATCAAAAATTAATAATTGAAAAGGAGAACAAATAAAAAGGAGAATCGAGAAATAATGTTCGAGTGAATACAAAAAAATGTAAGATTACATAATAAAAAGTATTATTAAAATAAAATTAATAGAAAAAAATTATTATCAAGAAAATAACAAAAGAAAAAAAAAGTGATCTAAAAAATATCAAAAGGCAATGAGAATATTTTTTTTTGTTTTTTCTTATTTAAATTCTTAAAATTTTGTGAAACTATTTTAATTTAAAATATTTACTACCAATATTAAGAAAAAAATTAATACCAATAGGTTAAAATTACATGATTCTTAATTTGACATATGCAATTGAAAGATCAAAATTAAAGAGTATAATTTGTTCAATAATTGATAAGTTAAATTTCTTTGATTGTTTGATATCAATCTTACATATGAAAAATAGAGAAAAAATAAAATCAATCGATGTGTAAAGATCAATATTTTTTATTAAAATTTTTAACTTATTTTATTATGACTTATTTATTTTTTTAATAACCGCGCGAAACGCGGACAAATTTTCTAGTTACTATCATAATAGGTTGATCTTTTTAAGAAAAGCATTAGCATTTATTAAATAGTTAAAATTTATATTATATTAAAAGTGTGAAGGCCGTTAGAAATATTGATTGAACTTTTTGCCCTTCACTAAAAGACTTCGCAATAGACAAAATTGTCATTTACAATATTTACACAATTATTATTTAAAATTATTATTTTTAATTATTCCATCACCTTTTATTTTTGGCATAACTCTATTTATAATGTAAACCTAAAAAAAAATTAAAATAATTTATTGAATCTTTTTTTTATAGTCAAGAATTTTTTTCTACCTTATTTTATTATATTGGGTTTTCTACTTATGGTATAACTCTATTTATAGTATAAATCTTTAAAAAAATAATTAAAAATAAAATAAAAAGTTCTTCCACGAAAATTTTATGATTTGAAATTTTCTTTTTGTTCTTTTTTTTTATGGCACAAAATTCTAATTGAATTTTTTTCTTTTTTGATATTTTTTTTCCTTATTCATAGTAAGGGAGACATTTTTTCCCCTTTTTGACAGTAATGTCTTAATTTATAAATCCTTCTATTTCTATAAAAAGATTTATAATTACATAATTTAATTCACCAACTCTTCTACATCATCACTTTTGATTCAATCTCCAACCTTGTATGTTTTCGTATTAATTTTTTATATTGTGGATTTGAAAAAGACAATAATAATTGTTATGTCAAAACTTAGATTGTACACTTTAGTTGAGTCTAACACTGATATTATGTTATATCCTTTAATTGAATCTTATATTGATATTACGTGATTTAAAATTTATGTTTGTAAATGACATTCTTCATCTACTCATTCTCAAGTTTCATCTATTCAAGTAAAGTAATCTTTTCGTGATCTCATATTCTGTATTTATATTTTATATTTTTACATATAAGTTTGAGTTCTTATTTATTTTTATTATATTTTATATTATATATATATATATATTATTTTACTTTTGACCATTAAAGTTTATTTTTTTGCAGGGCACAAAAGTTCGTACTATACTTTTCAATAATTATATTAATTTCAATCAATCAAGCGCTCTTGTAATTCACACTTTTTAGTTAAATCTACACTATTTTTTCATTTTAATTTATGTGAAGGTGTTTGATTAGACACGTAGATTATGACCAAGAGAAAAAATTAAGTTGAAATTATATATCATTAAGCGTAAAATAAACAAGTTAAAATTATATTATAACAAAATATTTAACGTACGAAGCCTCATATCAAACTATCATTCACTTTTTTATGCTTTTAAAAATAGAGTTTTGTTTCCACTATTTTTGATGAGTTTCTTAATTTGGACGATCAATGACAAAAACATAAATGCGTTTATGATATGATATCAATTATTAGTGCCAAAGCAAGTCATGAGTTGTGATATAACAACTTACGATACGATTTTGCAAGTGCTAATTGTTTAAATAAGTAACTCATATCATATGTTCTATTATACTATACAACTTTGTATTACAATACGTTTTCGTAATGTTAATATTTATATTAAATGTTAATATATTAATAGTGTAGTAATATATTTTTTCTTGTAATTATTAACATGAGATATACACATAATGCATACATTTAAGTTACTTATGTTAAGATATACACATAATGCATACACATAATGAACTTAAATGTATGCGTTTGAATACGTTAGTAGGTTGAGCACCTCTTTTAAATATATTATTATGCATTGAACAATACCTAACTTACTATAATACTAGGGATTAGCTGATTGAACTCTAATACATGGACACAATTAGTTATTGAGATATCATTTGCAGAACTAATTATTATCCTTTTGTTTTAAGAAGTTTAATCATAATTGCATTAATACAAGCCAATTAAGCCATTATATAAAAGAATAATTACCGTTACAAAATTCTTGGTAGATTTGGATTTGGACTAAATGCATCCCCTTTATTGTTCTAAGATTGAGATTATGATAACAAGGCTCACTTGGACAATAATTATAATAATTAACTTAATGCAATGCATATAAGCTCATCTAATTACCATGATTAATCCATACTTAATTTGCTCTATGAGTACAAACAAAGCACAAATTAAACTTTGTTAGGTGGTTAAAGAGTAACTGAAAAGAGATTTAGAGATATTGTTCATAAAATTCAACAGCTAAGCACTGACTAAAGATAGTGAGATCTATTAGTAATAAGAAACGAGTTTTCAACAATACCTTTAAACATTCCCTTTTTTTAGAAATTCCTTTTTAGAAATTCTCAACAAAATAAATCCTTCTTAATGACTTAAATTCACAATCTCAAAATTAAAAATAAAAAATAAAAAATATTTTCCATTTGAACTACAATCTCTTATCGATATCTCCAAAACATCGTTGAAACCACGTCACTATCAAGGAAAAATAAAATAAAGTGGGTGTTTGACTGAATTTATAAGCTTAATCAAATTAATTTATAATTATTTTTTAATTTATCTGCACATTTAATAAATATAGTATTTATAAATGAAATCATCCAAAAATCATAAATTGATCATCAAGAACTTGTAATTTTTCAGTTTTATAAGCATTTTCACATTTGACCATTTTCTTTACTATTTTACTCTTAACATATTTTTCTGACTCTCAAAATAAATTTCGATTGTTATCTTCAATCTGTATTCATTATACCTTCTTTTTTTTTAAAATAAAAATACTTTTCAATTTATATTTTTTTAAATAAATAAATAAGGAAATCTTAATTATTTTAACAAAAAAACAACTTATTAATATTATTTTGTTAATACGTTAATTATTTATTTTCAATTTCGACAGTACAAGGCACATAAAATTGAGTTGCCAAAAAAGGTTTTGGTGCAAGCTGGGGGAGTAAATTTCATGAGTGGTCATCCAACTTTATGTTTATTATTCAAAAGTTATTATTTTTTATTTTATTACACAAAAATCATTTAACTTTACCTCATATTTCATAAAAGTAACTTTTTCAAAATTTAGTTAAAATTTTACCCAAAATGTGAGAGAAAATAAGAAAAATATCCCTTATGCTTAAGGTAGGTATAAAACGGTCTCTTAAATATACTTTTTGAGCATTTTTGGTCCACTATTTTACTAAAAAATGAGCCATTTTTAATTCATATATTTATCAAACTCTACCTAATAAATTTAACGAAAATCGAACAAAAAGTAAAAAATAAACAAACAAATAAATAAAATATTTAAATCTATTTATCATTAATGTAAAATATTTACATTTTCACTTACTTACCTTTTACCAATATATTATTTTGTTTAATTAATTTTTAGGCATTTTCCCTTTTCTTTTTAACATAATTTTATTTTATTCATACTATCTATACATTTATTAAGTAAATAAATATAATTTTTAAATTATTTATATAATAATTTCTGTAAACATTAGTATCAACACATTAAATATGCGACGTATACTATATTATTTTTAGTAAATAAAAATTATATAAAATTTTAAAATAAATAAAGTTATTTATTATTAAATTAAAAAATCTAAAAAGTTTTGGATGAGAGATTTTTTGGAGGGGCCGAGGACAGAATTGAAAAGTTTGTTAAAAATTAAAAATGATAGCATGCTGAAAATTTTAAAAAATGTATACACAGTGTTTCACTTTTGATATTTCAATTATTTCAATTACTAGGCTTTATGCAATCGATACCTTTAAATTTGTTCTAACGATAATAAAGAGAGGAAACACCTACTCTTCATTTTTATTGAGCAGTAATAGTGAATAAAATAAACAAAAGAGCGAAAACTAATAAAACATGTTTATAAAATTAATCTAACAAAATAGTATTAGTATGAAAAAATAAATTTAAGAATATAAATGCAAAAATAAATTTAAATATATTTTTTTCATTAGTGATAAATACGTTAAAAGATTTGTTACAAAGATAAAAATAGTCAAAGTAAAATGTGGTATCATATGTCATATAGAAGGTCAACGTTATTAAGCGAAACTTAGGGAGATGTCTATAAAATTATTTTAGAAGTAGCGTAAATTACACCTAAAAGTTACACCAAATCCTGCAATAAACTAAAAGAGTTGAGAGTGCAAAGAAAACACATCTAAATGTGAGTCCATATTAGATATGTTTTTCATAGTTCTATAAAATTAACTCAAGTATTTGATGGAGACCAAATGTGCTCACATCTGACAAGTTTAAAGTTTCAAAACTACTCAAAAATATATTTAAGGGACCATTTTGAACCTATATTCAAACATAAGGGCGCATTTTATGTAGGATTTTAATTAAATTTTGTCGAAATTACTTCTGTGAAAGATGAGACAAAGTTAAATAATTTTCGTATAACAAATTAAAGAAAAGTGACTTTTGAGTAATAAACATAAAGTTGAATGACCATCCATGAAATTTGTTGGGGTGATCATCCGAGTATTAGTTCATTGCTGAAAAATTATTAGTATTTTTTAGTTACCTGTATTAAATGTTTATACCGAGTGAATAAATATATGATACGTAAATAAATATATAGTACTTAATCATGATTAAATAACGAAAAGGAATTGAAAATATCCTTAACGTATGAAAAATAGCTTACAAATAGCTTCCTTTCACCTTTTGATCTAAAAATACTCGTATCATTTGTTTTTGGCTCAATGATATCCATTCTCCCACCTTTTGGTCTAAAAATGCCCTCAACCTTAAAAATTTTAATATTTAGAGGTTTGAAATTTTATTTTATTTTATTTTTTATTTTAGAAATTAGTAAACTCGATATAATTACAATCAAAAACATGAAAGTAAAAAAAAATTAGAATTTTTTTTAGAAAAATACTATACGGAGTACCTTGGAATTCCATTGTTATAATTTTTAGATTTGTCTTTTTCTTTTTGTGATCAAAAGATAGAGAAATCCTCTTTAATAGATGTGAATTGATTGAACATATCATTTTTTGTCTTTGGATTTAGCCTAAGTAATTAAATGTCAGATGGAGCTTCATATATATATATATATATATATATATATATATATATATAAGTTCTTTCTTCATTTGCAAACATTAGAATCCGACAAAAACAAAAAGAAAATAAATCTAAGAATTATAATAATAGGATTCCAAAGGTATTTTCTAGTGTTTCATATTTTTAAGTAAAGAAAATAAAATTTCAAACCTTTAAGTATTGAAATTTTCAAGATTGAGAGTATTATTAAACCAAAAGGTGAAACGAAAATATTTACAAATCATTTTTCATATATTAAAAATATTTTTAACTCTTTTCTGATTAAATAATATACATTCTTTATCTTATTAAATTACTTTAACTATAATAAGTTTATGTTTTAGCATAAATACCCCATACATGTTAGTATTTATCTATAAAAGTGGCTAAACTATTTATCATTCTATTTGAATGTCACTCTTACCTAAAAATCCGTTTCAATTCGCTTGTCTTATTTATTTATTTATTTACCTAAATAAATTGCAGAATGCCAGCGAGATCATAAACCGTACTTTACTACACAAACTAAGTCCACAAAGCCTCTAAAGAGAGTATCATACTGAATGGTCGGGATAGGGCCCCCACCTACCCATAATTGTATAACAAAACTCAAGCATAATCAAAACTAGACCTCAACTCCAGAAAGAAACGAGCACACCAACTCTCAGCTGAATTAGGACTCCTACTACAACTGGTGATTGGAGCCTCTATCTGCAGTTGCAGCACGAATGCAGGTCCCTAGGCAAAGAGAAATCAATACGAATAAAATATACTGATAAGTAAGGCTGAAAGTTGTAAACATAAGTAATATAAAAAACAATTGAACCAGAGATAGGGAAAGAAGCAACTTAAAACTCTAAAACTGTAATCTGGCAACAACTCAATATTGTAATGCAAGTTCAACCATGTAAATGCATAATATAATTGTAACTGTTTAACCGAAAAGCTGTCTAGTGACCAAGTCTGGAGAAAGTCTGTCCAATCAATATAACCGCATTGGTGGTAAGATAAAAAGGCAAATACATCCAACCGATATAACCACATCGGTGGTGGGTCTGAGAAGGTATACACCCTACCGATATAACCACATTAGTAGTGGGTCTGATAAGTCATGTCCATAATCATACATGGAGCCGATAAGGGTCATACTGAGTCTCTTTATATCCCATAATGCAAACCCAAGCTGACCTTGAGATTATGACTTGTATAGGTCCCAATCATGACTTAAAAGAAACTGTAATTATGGATATATAGCTCATGAGCCTCCTAAATAGCATGTAAAACACATATACTCAATCAATTGAATGACCTCCAGAAAACCTAAACGATATAAAGATCCTATTAAGTATGCAATCCTCATTCTGAAGACAACTTTAACGGCTCAAAGTAAAGCGCCGAGTAAAAGTGAATAAATTTCCTTATTACATGCTTTGTCAACATTAGGGATTTCATACAACACATTTACATACTTGCTTCTATATATATATATATATATTAACAGGATGATAACTTCTCAAATTATACAATCAAGTTTAGAATTTCATCTAGAAAAGGTCGTTCCTTGAACATTTTGCGAGATTGCATAAAGGCATGGAATAGATAGTTAAGCATTCCAAGGACATGAGACTCATGCATAACACTATTCATAAATATAACATAAAGGAACAGCCCACAGTACCCACTCAGGGGTTTCTAAACTCAATTTACAACTATGGTAACAATAATACATTTTAGATTATTCGCTTTGCAACCATATGATTCATATGAAGTTCTATAATCATAAAAATTTCAACATATACTTCACGACTTAGGGACAACTCTATACGTCAATTTAATATGAACTAAGGATACACTCATATCAATTCTAACAATGAACTTGGATTCGTACTTATAGAAAGAAGAAGAGGCGCCCTTACGTACCTCTAATTGTTGAATTCAACTTAGCCAATAACAACTTCAACTCGAGACATGTAATCTGTTCTCTAGCCCATAAACCAAAAAAATAAAGTTGTTTTATTCCACAAATTTGGCCAGTAATATCACCTATAAGAACACGATAAAAAGCAAGTCCGAACACGATTAATTGGACGCTTACTCACGAGCTTTTACGGATTGAAAGGATAGAAATACTTACTTTGACCTCGTAGATGATTTTATGATGAAAGTGATTTCCACAACTTCTACTAGCTGGACTCCTCCGATCCGAGCCGATTTTAACGTATTCTTTCTAGCTTCAAGAACCTTTATCCGAGAAGAATTAACGTTTAACGGAGCCTTGATTCTTTAATCTCCTTCAACTTATCTGAAAACCTAAAGAGGAATATTCTAAGTCGAGCTTCTATTTTGGGGATATCAAATAAATGAGGCGGTGGGCTCGGGGGCGCAACGCGCAGGCTAACGCGGAGGAGGTAGCTCCCGTCGCACGGCCTCTTGCGCCTCTTGGTTGCCGCGTTGCGCAGGCCCTTGAGACCTAGCCTCGCCTTGTTTCATCGTTTCGTTCGTGGACTCATTTACTTGTTCAACCCCCAAGTCTTATATAACATATAATCTCTGTTCTTTAATCACCCGACATGTGCACACATACATCAATTAGTAATAAAAAAAATTCGAGGTGCAACACAATCAAACATGAATTTTTTTTAAAAAATCAAAAGCTTCCCTCATGAGAATTTTATATTAATCGAAACAATTAATATAAAGAGGGGATTGAACCTTTACCTATTGAAAATAAATTTGGCTAAGAATAACTCCTAACTGACCAAAAGAGTAATATAGATCAAAAGTCTCTCTAAAATATGTCTCTTCAATAGGGCTAAGTGACTAGCAACTTAACCAAAATAGAGAAAAAAATATCAACCTGGATCGAAAATAAATTTGCGCCTCTTAATTTGGATTTTGAAATTTGTTCTACCAAGTGCTTCACTCTTCAAACTGGATATAATCTGAGAAGTTAGAATTTTATTTTGGTTAACAAAATACTCAGTCGTTTGTTGTTACTTATCTGGTACTCATGATTTGACATACGTTTTAAAAAGTAATAAATAGAATATTAATTTTATTTTTTTATTCTTCAAATATAATAAATTTAATATTTTTAAAATATAGGATAAATTAGAAATTAAGTAATAAATTATGTCTTAATTTTTTAAATTAAACAAGTAAAAAATAAATATTTATTTTTTAATACATTAGATCGATAAAAATAATCGGAGAAAGTAATATATTAGCACAACTTAATATGCGTCATTACGTAAAACTAACAACACGACTGAGTCATTACTACTACTCTGGGAGCAGGAATTAGTAGAGTTATTACGATTATCTAGAATTGTACTCCTCTGTTTCAAAATAAGTAATATTTTTAGCTTGGTCACATTCCTTAAAAATTACTGAAATCTAGAAAGTAAAATGCATTTTTATTAATTATTCTTAATAAATACCTTAAAAAAATGTGATAGCTCTTTAGTGATTATAAATCTCTCTTTATTAAAATAAGAATAAAATTGAAAACATATCATTGAAGTCTTTTTAATAATATGAAAAATTATTTATTTTAAAATAAAATAAAATAATTAAAATATCACTTATTTTAAAACAGATGGAGTAGTATTTGGCTGCTAAATTGAGGCAATCAATGAGAACTTTTATTTTGTCTGCTTTCAATTATTTGGACACAAATAACGATATAACCGTCCATGACATAAAAATGAATTACTCCCCCGTTTCTAAATAAATTGTCTTTTTTTTTTTGGACATATTTTTAATAAAATTATTTATTTTTAAAAAATAAAATTTATTTTTGTCAATTTATTTTTAATTAATATCTTTAAAAAATATACTTTTTCTATTTCAAAATAAATAATATTTTAGTCTTTTAATTTTATTTCAAAATAAGTGGTTACATAATTAATGAAATATTAATGATATTCTTTCAATTTTACCCGTATTTAAGTGGAGAGAATTTTACATAATCAAAAAAATATTAAAGAGTTATATCACTTTTAAAATATTTATTAGGAGTAAGTGAATAAAAGTATATTTTTCTATCTAGAAATGAATAGTTTTCTTAAGGAATACGCCCAAGCTAAAAACACCAATTAATTTGAAACGAAAAAAATAATTTTTTAACATTTTTTTAATTATATAAAACTCTCATTATTTAAATAAAAATAAATTAAAAAACCATCATTAATATCTTTTTAATTATATAAAATATATTATTAATTTTAAAATAAAATTAAAAAATTAAAACACCACATACTATACTTTACCTGCATTCGTTACTTAGATTTTCTTCTCTCGAAAACTATGTTGGGATTTGAGAATTCCTCACCTAACGGAATAACTTAGCATTTATAGCTTCATCGAAGAAAAAAATTCTTTTAGCGCGACGGCAAGATTAGCGAGAAGGTCGGCTGAATTATTGGCATCTCTCAAGTGTGGCCCAATATTAAAAAGTATTGTTTTTCTATCCTCATAGGTCCAACGATAGATACAAAGAGTGTCCCCTCCATTATATTTACGGACAGGTGATTTTTCTAAGTATCCTATACCAATAATATTCGTCAGTGGTAAAACACGATATTTTAGATAGTATCAAAATAATTATATTTTTCATGTATTATTAACATGACATTTTTTTAGTTTATGTTTTTATGCACTGATAATTTATAAAATGAGATTTCATGGAAAAAGAGCATCAGATGAGAAAGAATCTTGATAATACTATGTATTTCTTTTTTTTTGTGTGTGTGTGTGTGTGTTGGGTGAGTGTAATGACATCAAAGTCAATGGTCTTTTATTTTGTTTTATGTGGTATGTATATTTTTCTTTTTAATCTTTTTGAAAAAAAAATATTTTTTAAATTAAAAAAGTAATAATTTCTTAATTTATCTTAATTACATAATTTTATAATTGCACAAATTTATATCAACGGACATATCTAAAATAATAAAATTTAAAAATACTTTTAATATGTGATTAAAAAAATTTACTTCTTTAAATTTTGCGCCCTTAATTATCATAGTATAAAATAAAATTATAAGCTGTGGATTATTTAGTGGGAAAGTTACACATTTAACAGCTTGTCAAAGATAATTATAATTGCTAGCTATGCAGTACAATTTTTCTTATTCCTAAAAGAAATAGAAATTCCATGGCGAATAAAGAAAGGTAGATACAAGTTTTTACATGGATTGCTTTTAAAATTGATTGGTGTTTAATTTTTGCTTTTTATATCTTATATATTTAATTTTTTTCCACGCTATTTATTTAGTGAAAATTTATGAATCAAAATAATTTTATTTGTTCATACCTAATTTACTCAGCATACATTTAAAATTTTTCATCTTTTGAAACTAACTTTTTTTTTTTTTAACATAAGTTTTTTAGGAATTAAATTATATAACATAAGTTATGTAGCATTTTCAGAAATTGTTGTAGTAATTTTTGGGGCATAAGTTATTTATCCATTTTAGAGAGAAAAAAATTGATAGTTAATATGGGATAGTAGAGTATGTGTGTGGATTCGTGTATTGTGTTCTATTTTTTCTTAAAATATATATTATGTCCTGGTTATGGCATAACTTATGAAATATTATGATACAAAAAAATATAAATTTATGTCTCACATAAAAATTATTTGTTAAGTGTCAGGAGCATAACTTGTTATGGCATATGACATAACTTGTGAAATATTATATTATAAAAATATAAATTTATGTTTTGCGAAAATATTATCTATTATTTTGATGTAAAAAAATATTTTTCTCTATTTATTTTTTAATTTAAAATATTGAAGAGAAAAATAAAGTTAAAATAGAGGTGGTCGGGCGAATGATACTATACATGTATAGATAGAGATTGACGTTGTAATCGTATTTATAGCACAACAATATCGCCCAGCTGGACGCATGGAACGAGACACGAGGCATTATCCTACTAGTATTAATTTCATGAGGGGACACTATCGATGACGCGATGATGTGTGTCAAAATTTGAACAGATTAAAATGAATTAATTGCTCTCTTTCGATATTATATTAGACTTGAAATTATAGTTTCTATCCATATACGACTTAGCTAGGCAAAATGGCTATTTAAATCAAAAAACAAACAACCCCTTATATCTGCACTATCTTTTAGGTTGGAACACACAAATTAAACCGGCAAGTTTCTTCTATAGTAATATTTTCTCTTTTTGGTTCAACGAGGATTCTTTTTTCTTTTGACATTCTTAATTTTTCCAACTCTATGAGATCGATGGGGGATTCTCAAGTAGTAGTAGAGCAATCACAAGTACAAGGTGAGCTTCTAATTATGTATATGTTTTCTAGTCTATCAAAACTACTCTATTTTTTATGGTTATTACATTATAAAATAAAATATTTTCATTCTCATAATATATATCAAGTACTTATTAGCTGCCGAATAGATTAGGAATAATTAGATTTCAATAGCAGTTCAAAAAGCAAAAATATAGACTAAATATGATCACACGTTTAGCTCATATTTCTTTATGGTTTCTTATAGTAGCAAAAATGGATTTACTATTATATATACATGGTTAGGATAAAAGCTATTGGGTTCTATTTGATTTTGACAATCAAATTATCTATAAGTACCTAATTAATTTATTTTTGTTATATATGCACACGGTTAAGACAAAAGTTATTGGGTTAATGTGATTAGATTTTTGGATCCGCCCATGTACTCACAAGTGAGCTATTTTAATGTGGTAAAATAATATTTTGCAACTTCACTGTTATAACGGGATAATTAAAGTTCAAAAACTTTAACACGTCAAATAAAATTTTGTGATATTATTATTATAATAAACAATGTTTATAGACCATACATGAAATTAACCACATGCACAAAAGACTAAAAAAACTGATATTATAGTACTCCTTTCATCTAAAAATAAGTATTGTTTTAGCGAATCTGATTAAAGAGATACTTGTTTTGGGACGGAGAGTTAGTATATTTTTATCTGCTTGGCCATTTATTATGATATATATTTTTTTTTTGGGCAGATGGTGAAGAAGCTGAAAGGGAAGAAATCACCTCTCATGAGAATAACGGAACAGAAATAAAAGCTCCAACTTTGGTACAGTACAAATGGTGGATCCAAATAGTCATTTATTCAATATTTGTTCTATCTGGCCAAGCTATAGGTACACTCTTAGGCAGATTATATTTTGATAAAGGAGGAAATAGCAAATGGCTAGCCACATTAGTACAAACTATAGGCTTCCCAATTCTCATCCCTTTCCTCTTTATTATCACATCATCAACAAATTATACTAGTAATAATAAAAATATTGAAATAATAAAAAAACCATCTTTCTTAATTGTTTCTTCACTTTACACTTTGCTAGGTTTATTCATAGCTGGAAATTGTATGTTATACACAATAGGTCTACAATACCTCCCTGTCACAACTTATTCACTAATTTGTGCTAGTCAATTGGGATTCAATGCCCTTTTTTCCTACTTCCTAAATAAACAAAAAATCACCCCTTACATAGTCAACTCATTAGTAATTTTGACTGTCTCCTCTTCCCTCCTCGTCCTCCAGAAGGACGACGATTCTGGAGAACATACCAATAATAATAAAACCTACTCTAGATCAAAATATATATTCGGTTTTTTGTCCACCGTGGCTGCATCTGCTGGCTACGCGTTGATGCTCTCTGTTACACAACTCGCTCTTCAGAAAATCTTTAAGAGGGAGAATTTTCGTCTGATCATAGAAATGTCAATCTATCAGTCGATAACTGCTACAATAGCAATATTAATAGGGCTTTTCGCGAGCGGGGAGTGGGGAAAGTTGGAGGAAGAAATGAAGGAGTATAAATTAGGGAAAATTCGATATGTTTTGAATTTAGTTGGGACAGCTATTTCTTGGCAAGCTTTTACAGTTGGTTCGATAGGGTTGATATTCAAAGTGTCTTCACTATTTTCAAATGTGATTAGTATATTAGGTTTGCCTGTGGCTCCTGTTTTGGCTGTGATGTTTCTTCATGACAAGTTGACTGGTATCAAAGTGATGTCAATGTTGTTGGCAATTTGGGGTTTTATGTCATATATGTATCAACATTACCTTGATGATTTAAAGGACAAGGCTGCAAAAAAGGCTCAATTAGTGCAGCTCTCTCAAGTTTCTCTTATTGAAACAAGTTAATAAATTTGTAAATTAATATAGTATAGTTTCATAAGGATCATAACTTTTTCCACATCTCGTGTTGTATTATATACACTCTTTTTGAATGAATATGTATTAATTTTACTCCATATGCCGTGTATCAATTTAAAATTTACACATGAATTAAAAATCGAAACCAAACTAAAAAAAGTATTAATTTTTTAATTCGATGTGATTCGATTTTCCATGAATACTCCTGCCGTGAACTGATAATACACTTTATTTTTAAATTTTAAGTAATAGTAACATATAAATTTTTAAATAGTTTTTGTTTTTATTGATCTTTTTTGTAATAATGATGTGTATATAAATTCATAATATACTTGCATGAGATGTAGTGTTTATACATAGTTACTCTAGAGGAATTATATATATTTGTTCTTATGTTTATGTTCTTTAATGCAATACGTTTGTACTAAATTCTGATATTCGTTATGCTATTATATTATAATAATAAAATGATGACTGTAAAGTTTGAATTTCTTAGTCAAATTAGTTTAAAACATTGAAAAATCCACCTCATAAGGGGAAAAAAAAGGTTCAATGATTTTGCACCCTTTAGATTCACGTATTTTTTTTTATAAAAAAAAAGAATGTCAAACCTATGGTCATGTTTTAGGTGGATATAGTCATATTTTAAATTTTAACTATCTCAGACGATTGTGATATTTTTAGGTTGATTATCTCCAAAGAAAAAAAAAATTCATGTTTTCAAAGGCTTTAATTAAGCGCAGGATCTTCGTGGAGTATAGACTTGATGATTCAAGTAAGTTAGGAGAATACCTATTTGGCTAATGGGTTAGTATCACGACCCCTTGAATAAAAAGATTTAATATCAGATCCTCTTGAATAATGATATTTAGTATCAAGATCATTTGGATAATGAAATTTTGTATCAAAACCTTCTTGAATAATGAAATGTAATCATCAAAATCCTCCAGGATAATGAGATTTTAGTTTAATTAGCAAATATCTCATGAATAATGTGAGTTAGCTTATCATGACCTTTTTGGATAATAAGATTTAGTCATAAAGACCCTTCTGATAATGAGATTTAGTTTATCAGAATCCTCCTAGATAATGGAATATAATATCAGAATCTCTTAAAAAATAATATATAGTTATTAAGATCCTCATGAATATATGATTTAGTCATCGAAATCATCCTGAAAATGAAATGTAGTTATCAAGATTTTCCTGAATAATGAGATAGTCAT
This sequence comes from Datura wrightii, assembly GCA_035772735.1. Classification (NCBI taxonomy): domain Eukaryota; kingdom Viridiplantae; phylum Streptophyta; class Magnoliopsida; order Solanales; family Solanaceae; genus Datura; species Datura wrightii. The sequence continues at coordinate 114,009,878 of JASDFA010000008.1, read as the reverse complement.
CTGGACCTCTCTTGAATAATTAGATTTAGCAGAACCTCCTAGCAAATAAGATTTACTCATCAAAATCCTTGGAAAGAATGGTATTTTCCTTCAACAACTTATTTGACGTAAATACATTAAAAGAAAATGAGGACAAAAGAATCAATCTTCCGAGGACTAAATGTCATCATTTTGATAGTCCATATTCGCAATATAAATATAGTAAAAATTTATTCAAAATATTGAATATTTGTTTAAATATACTTATCATTATGTGTGCTCTGTATTAATTTGTATAAACTTGTTAGATGATATATTATAGCTAATAGATGATAAATATAATTTTTGATCGAACAAAATTAATAGAAATTCAAAAAATTATTTTCTAATATGCATTTAAACAAATCATATTAGTTGTTTATATAATTATGATCTATTAAGAAATATTTTATCAAATGTTTCATTATTATACGCTTATTACACAAATAAAGAAAATGATACTTTTTTTTTTAACTCTAGCTGAAGCTATGAGATCTTCATTGATCAAATTTGAAGTTCAACGAAGGCAGTCAGTCACCTTACGGCTTCAAGTACACTCAAAAGATTTATTATTTGACTTAAATTAAGAGGAACAAGAAAAAAAGCTAATATAAATTAAGTTGCCGTAGACTGTTTATATTCCTGGTCACCAAGGTTGTTGAGAACTTCCAACAATTTAATTAGGCCAAAAAAGAAAATGAAAAACTGATTGGCTCATCCTCAAAAGCTATGAATTAAGTCTCATGAACAACTTTTGAACAACATTTATCTGATCACGAAAACAATAATAATAATAATACACACACAAGTACATGTATTTATTGATGATACACAAAATAAAGAATATAAAATATATATATATATATATATATATATATATATATATATAAATTAGTCTGAACAGAATATATACTCTCTATATCAAATAATACATATACCTGCGAAAAGTGTTTGAGACAGGAAGACGACAAAAAAAATTAACGGGACAAAGACACCTAACATAGACTTCTAATACTAACTTTTTATGTATATAAAATATGCCTATTTAGTTAGATTTACTATTTAGTTGGATTTTAATTTAGTATAGGGATAAAAGGATAAATTAACTTTATAAGTAGAAATTTTTTATTTTTAATACAATATGATAGATTATTAGTTAATGTATATTTTTACTTTATTAAATTACTTTAAAATGTGTTTGATCAAAGAGTAATTTTTTAAAATTTCTAAATTTGAACAGGTTGAAAATGATCATGTTAGGCCGGTGATCAGTACAGGCCTAAGTCTTCCAACTGATCATGATCTTGGTGTGCTTTATTGGGTCAAATATTTAGGCCCATTCCCTATTAAATAGGCAGACTGGGCTTGACTGGTTATATCATGTGGATCGTCCGTACCTGAAAAACGAAAAAATTGATGAAATTTTACTTTAAGTTTGTTTTTTTGTTTTCTAACGTGTTCAATATTTGTATTAGCGTTCAATTAATTTGGAGTCGTGCTAGGTAGGACTCATTCATGTGAAGCATTCTCTATCAAAGATTTTTTTCATATTCAAATTTCGAAATCGAAATCGAAACCTCAAATTAAAGAAAAAGCAACCCTATTCAATGCACAACATTCTTCGATAGTAAATGCAAACTAGAAAGTGAAAGTGAATAAAAATTACTTTAGATGCAGTCGTGTGATAAAAGAAATTTCAAGAAATTATCATATTGTTTAACCATGAGAGTTGTCGCATAGTGAAGAGAAGGGGTATCTATGAGGCAATCATGAAAATTACAACACATCCAACTTGTTTGAATTCTTCAGTAATATAAATACTTTTTTCCTTCATTTAAACACATACCCCCACCCCCACCCCCAAACGTAGCAAAGAAATTGAAGAGATAGTTTGGTGGGTGATCAGAAAGTAAATTATTTATGTATTGAAATTACTATAAAAAAATATTATATTTGGTAATTTTTTCGTTCATTGTAATTTATTCAGTATTGACTTGACACACCTCTAAAGAAATAATAATAAATAGAATAACAAATTTTACTAAACCACTCTTTAAAAATAATATATTCAACGCTCTAGAAAATGCATTGAGAAGTGACTATAGTTAATAATAAGATAAATTATCTTTTGATTTTTTAAACTGCACAAGTAAAATTGAACATCTATTTTTAATATAGTCATACAAATAAATTATGAGTTAATTTATATTATTTTATATAAGCAATAACTAATTTATATATAATTAATTCTTTACACTATTAATACCCATGTCAAACAATCAGGTCATTTTCTGAGTGATACATTTGTCCAATATCTTTGCTGAAAGATATGATGGAACCGGAAAGTTTTGCCTTATTTGGTGTCAATAGTTGCAGTGATTTGGACTTCCGCCAATTTGTTGCTCGATGGTGGATTCGTTGGTATATATCCACTTGATTCACATTTGTAGTCACCGAAAAATGACGGAATCAAAATTTTTTTAAAAAAATTTAAAATATAAAAAAATTAATTTAAAAAAATTAACATTTACTAAATATATATTAAAAAGAATAAATATATCAAAATAATATTATTTTCTGTTAAAGAAAATTCGGATCAATCCCTTTAAGCCTGTCTGCCCCTGTCCGTAATAAAGTGCTCAGCGACTTTGTCAAAGTTATTTCTTTTCCATAGCCCCACCTAACTTTTCTCCTCATGGAATCCACATCTTTTTCAATTCTTTTTTATTGGTAACCTCATACCAATCAATTCAATATTGCTCACAAATTAATTTAATTTTATTGAATAAGTAAATAATTGAATTGGTTCAATTAAACGGATAAATCAAGATCTCTTTAATTAGAAAGTGAAAAGAGAATGACGGAATTTTTTTAGTATTAGTCGTTAATTGATTGATAGTTGATACAAGGAAAACTATATCAGTGACGATGATTTTCCAACAAAACAAGCATACATTGCACCCAAGATGCTCAAGACCAATTACATATCTTTAAAGTAAGGCAATGTTATTAATCATTCATGCTTTTTAAGATTTTTTTTGTTTTTCACACGGTGTGTTATTCGTATTGAAACTTGATTAATTCGAATTTTGTATTACAGGGTTTTTATTTATGAGGACGATGCTCCCAAATTATTTTTTCATATTTAATGCTCGAATTCAAGACTTCTAATTAAGGATAGAGAAATCTCAATCATCCCATCAAAATCAATATTGATAGCTTTTCAAGAATTAAACAACATGGATTAAAATTTTAGAGGATGTTTATTCAAACTTTTATTTTATTGCACTACAATCATTATATTAAGTTTTTAAAAGCTCTCATTTGTTTAATTATTGCCTTTTTGTGGCTTTGTATGATACTTAATTAGATAAAAGGAGGTAATTTTTTTATTACAAAAAATAGTTTACAAATTGCTATAATACTTAGTTAATATACTACTTTTTCACTATAAAAATAGTTTAGTAATTTTAATACAAAAAATAGCTTACACATGGAGAATGAAAAAGAATTTACTCTCTTTATCTTATTTTATGTATAGTTTTCATATTTCGAAAATCAAACAGTGTCTTTATTTATCATAATTTTTTATTTATTATTTTAAATATTTTAAATTATTAATTATAAATCTTATATTATAATCTCGTTAAAATTAAAAATATTTTACTCTCGAAATAAATTGATACAAAGCGAGTAGTTGTATTGAATTACGTCAAAATCAATCATTAATATGTTTATGATAGGTTTAAATTAATCTGTCATCATAAATAAACACTGTTTCAGGATCAAAGGAGTGGGGGCCTTCTTACACGTCGCCCATACCAATCAACACAATTTTCAGTTTTTCACCCATCAGCGAAAATAATGATATAATTTTTTATTTTATTTTATTTTTGAAAAAGAATAAATATACCTTTCACTTTTATAATTTAAAATGAATATATTTTCATTAAATAAAAATAATACATACAGAGAAAAGAATCCCTTTTATTTCAGCAAAGGCCAAAAACATGTTATTTATAGGAAAAATTACAAAAAAGTATTATTCCAACATAGTATAATGTTTTTTGGAAATGTGGATTTACTTCTCGTGCTCTTATGTGAACAATACAATTAATTTCTAGAATTTGGATCTATCATTTTCTTTTTTTACTTCTACCACACTTTTAGAATATTAAATAAGTTACAAATAAAACTAAAGGAGTACTAATACGCACAAATACCTTAGGTTTATAAATATTTATTTCACCAAATTGTTGAAATAAATAAATAAAATATCAAACAAAATATCCAAGCCAATGATATTTCTATTATACACGTGTCATATATCCACTGCTCTATATGAGTAATAGACAATGCATATATACCTCGTCGTTTAATAAATAATGCATACTTAATTTTTTTTTTAATTTAGACTCAATTCAGACCTGTTTTATGATTGAGCAAAAGATGAATTGTAGTTTTTTTTCATTTGAATCGGGTGTGAAAAAATAAAAAATGATATGTTAATAAATAATAATGAATATACAATATTTATTAAACAATATATAATTTTAATAAGGACTTCGACCATTCTAAATTGCAAAACTTAAAAATACATTCATCAAGCTTTCATTTTTGTTAAATTTCTTTAGCAATTCAAACTCACAATTTTTAAAAATAATTTAAATCTATAATTTTAAAATTAAAGATGAAAGAGGCTTATGGTCAGGGCAATTATAACTTACAAGCAACTTTAGAATCTTTTTTGGAAACGAAAAAAAAAAATGAATCTTTTCAAAGATTCAATTCTTTCGTGGTTGGGACCCATATGTTACCGTTCTTTTCAGTAGTTTTCTTTATTTCGACTGCAGCTCGCCAGCTCATATTTCAGTAGTTGTAGGCCGTTGGACATGAACTTAAGAATTCATTTTATAAAAATATTTATTTTATTTAAAAATTAATATTTAATTATATAAATTTTAAAATTTATTTTGAAGTTGTATTTTAAATTAAAAAAATTTATAACTTGTTTTTTAATTTAATTTTGAAATTGCATAATTAAGTGTATTTAAGCATGAATATTATTTTAAATATTTTTTTAAAGAATATAATATGAGATTTTCAACTCTTGTATAATCTTACAAAATAAGTAAATTATAGTTCAAAAATAAGGTATTGAAATATCCTAAAACGCCTAGTTAGTAAATTACGTATCTTCATATTTTTTTAAAAAATAAATACTTATAATTATATACTATTGTAAATATTAAAATATACATAAATTTACAAATATTCTACTATCTAATAAATTAACAATTACAGTAACTAACAATTTTTAAAATAATTCTTCCAGACGACATAGAAGATAGAACAATCTCATCGTGTCGACCACGATATTCTTCTAACATTCATACGAATGGGGTTACCTCATTTGGTAGTAGTTGAAATATCATTTTCCGTAACCCCACAACTGCTAGTGATGCCCAACTTGCTTCTGAGTTGTGTCTTTCATTAAATCTATTTGGGAAGAAAATGGAAATTTTTAAAAGGAAAATAGGTCGTTTCACTTGAAATTAACTTTACACTGACTGCCGATATCAAACCCAGTTTTTTACGCGGTAAAATTAACTCGTAAAAATATAACTAGTTTAATTTGTATAAATTTGAATGGGTTAATAATTTTCTCAATTTTAACTTAAGTTGTTTAAAAAATAGATTGATATGTTACCAATAGACTTAGCAGAATTTTTCTTTATTTTTATACTTTCAATTTTTTTTAAATTTAAAAATCATTTCACTTCTATAAAATAATTTATAAGTAGATAATTTAATTTATCAACCTTATTACATCAACACCTTTGATTCAATCCCCAACCTTGTATGTATTCGTGTTATATATCTTCTTTGTTTTTCATGTTATGAATTTCTTTTTATATTGTGGATTTGTAAAACAAAATAGTAATTGCTATGCTAGCTCAAGTTGTTTGTATTCAAGAAAATTTAACTTAGACTGTCTTCTTTAATTGAGTCTGATATTGATACGATGTTATCTCATTTAATTGAGTCTTATATTGATATTATGCGATTTTGATTTTGTGTTATATACTTACAACTGACATTCTTCATTTACTCATACATTCACAAATTTTATTTATTTAGGTAAATTAATCTCTTCGTCTCATAAAATAATTTATTTATAAAATTATAAATTATTATAATGATAACACTAATGCACAATTTATTTTAGACAATATTGCAATGGAATCTAAAAAGAATTTTGTGAACAAAATTGTGGTAATTAACAACTTAAGGCGACATGATTCTCATTGGATAATAGAAGTCTTACTAATTGGAGATGGATTAGTAAAAGAGTATAAAAGGGGAACAAAAGAAGGCACACGAATGAATATAACATTAGTTGACGAAAATATAATAATTCTTTTTCGTATTATATTCTTTATATTTTATACTTTTACATATATGTTTGAATTCTTTTATATTTTTATAATATTTTATATTATATATATATATATATTTTGAACATTAAAGTTTAATTTTTTGCAAAGCACAAAAAGTTCATGTCATACTCAATAATTATATATTGCAAAGCACAAGATCTGTTGCATCATAAATTGATGCATTAATAATATTAATCCTAATTTTGTATCAGCAAGCAAAGAGATTGATGTTGGATTCAACGACAACACTATAGTTCAGAATGCAATAGTCACTTTTTTACTATTACTTTTTCAAATAATTCTATTTTGTTTAAAGATGCAATACAATCTTTTGATGAAACAATCATTGACAATTTCTTTAGATTTTATCAACTAATCTAACATTCAATATATGCATAATATTTTACTCCTATTTATTTAACAAAATAATTTTTGTATATATAAGCATGAAGGTCCTTATAAATGTTGATTGAACTTTTTGCCCTCAATTAAAAGATTTTACAATAGATAAAATTGTCATTTACTATTTTCCTCAATTAGTTGTTATCTAATAATTATAGATCTTTACTAATTTGTAAAGGTAAAACTCTAATATTTAGTTTTTTATAATTGACTAAAATTTTGCTTCTTAAATCTTTCCCTATTTGAACTATATTAAAAGTCCTGACATTTAAAACTTTTAATTACAATTCTATTAACTTATCTATCAATCCATTATTTTTTTAAAAAAATTAATTATCCATCATAATATTGAAATATGAAAAAAATAATTAAAGAGCGTAGTTTTATTATGTATTAATACGTGAATTCCATCTTCTTCTTTTTCTTCTTTTTAAAAAATTGTATAATAAAAAAAATTTATAGAACCATAACATACTTTAAGTTGTTTCAGTTAATCGAGTACTCTTGTTATTCACTCTCTTTAGTTAAATCAGTGAAAAATTTAAAATTAAGTTATTATTAAATATTTGAAGTACGAAACGTCATAGCAAAATATAATTCACTTTTTACCCTTTTAAAAATAGACTTCACACTTGACAAAATAGTTATTTAATTATTTTTTTAATATTTAAAAGTTTTGAATTAACTAAAATTTTTATATTAAATTTTTTTCTTATTTGAAATATATAGAAAATATTAATATTTATATATATATATATATATATATATATATATATATATAATGCATGCATTTAAGTGCTCATGTAAAAGCAAATAATTTTTTTACCTTTCAATCAAATGCTATTTCTATTACGTTTTTGTTCATTGAAACAAGTATTAGAACAAACTGAAGAAATAACTACTAGACTAGATCAAACACTTAAACATAATATCATTTATCAATTTGAAATTTCTAATTTTCTTTTTGAATTCTTATATTATTAAACAAACACATCTTTTAAATATTATTTATACTATTTTTATAAATTTATTTTTATTAATATATGGGACACGTATGAAGCATGTACACATAAATTAGTTAAATTAAAATACAACAGAGGGAGTATATGTTAAGATCATTTTGGTCCGTGTCGAATGTTTGAAAGAGATACATAAATTAGGGCGTTAAGAGAATTTAGCCAGCAAAACAAGATAAAAGTATATTTAAAGGTAGAGGTAGGCATGGTATGGTATGGTACGATATTTAAAATTTTGGTACGATAATTTTGGTATTCAGTTTTTAAAAATATTGTACCATTACCATACCAAATTAATCTGGTATGGTTCGATATTTTAAAGTTCGATTTAGGTATTTTGCGGTACGGTAAATCGGTAACCATAGTTTATTCGACTTCGACTTACATATACTTATACAATAGAAAATTATCAGTTTGGCTTTTCAAGAAATATCACGATTATATCATACTAACATCTTACACAAAAACGTATAAACAATTTCCTTCTTGAATCTATTACAGAAAAAAAATATTTCAACTAAAATGGAGTAGTCAAAATTTCAATATCTAAATAACTAGTTTTGTGCTCATACTATTTTATATATTTTCTAATATTATAATATGTATGAATTATATATGTATATATATACTTCGGTGTTTCAGTGTTTTTTTTATAAATGCAAAATACCAAATTATTTTTAAAAACATACTAAATACAATATCACTTACCATAAGATCAAAATTACCGTATTAAAAGTTTCGATATCGGTATTCGATATATATCATACTATATCTACCCCTATTTAAAAGTGTGATTTAGTGATTGGTGATATTTCTCATCTATTTTAATTTTAGTAGACTGAATTATTTGACATAATTGTTACATCCACTAAAATCGGTGTGACATAATTGTTACGTACCAAAATGTAATTGCTAATCCAACCACTCATGAATTATTCATGACAAGTCCCACCCTAAAGAAACCTATTTTATAGAAATTTTCGTCGATTACTTAACGTTTTTCCGTAGTTTAATTATGACTTTTTTACGTCACAATGTAAAGATTTTGTGTTTTAGCAAATCGAAAATATATGAGAAAATGTAAATCACGATGTAAATTTTTATAAGTATACAATTATAAATGTTAATAACAGACTAATATTTTATATTGTAAGGTTGAAAAATATATAAATAAACATTAGACTTGGATCTACTTTTCTTTTTTAAAAAAAATTTAAAAGTGATTTTTGAGGGCTATATTTACATAATTTCTAAAAAATAAAGATAAAATTTAAATGTTAACTTTAAAAAAATGACATTTGTAAATACAAAACCCTATTTCTTGGAGTTTACTCCTATTTCAAGCCATTTTAGCCAACACTGAATTGCAAGTTGAACTTTTGTCCACTGTTACAACTGAGAGTGTCATTTTCTCTCCAAAATTTTCTTATTGTTTACTCCCTCTGTTTAAAATAAGTGTTATTTTAATTTTATAATTTTATTTTAAAATAAATAATATTTTATCTAATTAAAAAGACATTAATAATATTTTTTCAATTTTATCCTTATTTAAATGAAGAGAGTTTTATATAATCAAGAAAATATTAAAGAGTTACATCTTTCTTAAGATATTTAACATGGGTAAATAGTTAAAGTATATTTCTCTTTCTGTGAATGAGTAGTTTTCTTAATAGGTGTGTCCAAGCAGAAACACCACTTATTTTGAAACGGAGAATTTATTTCTTTCACTTATTTCTATGCTCTTTCTATTTTATATCCATGACACTTTTCAATTTGCACTTTGTTCATTGTTTTATTCTTTTTAGTTGTATGAAATTAAATTTTTTAGTTTGCTCTCCATTCTTAGTTATATTTAAATGTTTGTTCACTAATGTATGCATCATGATCAGTACAGGTGGCTGGGTGACGGGAGCACCATAATATTTTTTTATCCATCATAGAAATATAATTAGATAAGGTTGTTTCACATAGTGCATATGTTGTTTGGTCTCACTTGTTTATCTGTTGAGTTGTGATTGAAGCTCTGTGGCAAGTTATCCAGTGCACATTCTTTTCTTTTTAAAAAATCTCACTTTGGTAATTATTACTATTAATTTTTGGAGAAAAATGGGGAGGAGATTAGAGAAATCAAACTCACCTCAATCAACAATAAGATAAAAATTTAAATAATCAATCAATTAAGTTATTTAAATAATCTTAATTTATCCAAAAAGAACCAAAAAACCTATGCATCATTTTTACCTGTCCTCGTCCATTTTTGCCTTTTCTGGAAGGCAGTTTAATTCTCTCTCTTTTAATCAAAGAACATGTTTTATCCAAGGATTTGTTAGTAGAAGACTATGATAAAATATTTTCTTTAAGGAGATTAGTTTACCCACATTAGATTATATGACTAGAAGGATTTTATTTTGTTTTATTTTTTTATGAATAATAAGAAACTAAAGCCATTCTTGAATTAGATTATTTATCGATATTCACAATGCTAGGGTACAAAATAAGTAGATGGGAATCGGAAGAGAAATTTAGAAAAGAACATCATATATATATATGGTGCATTCGACACGATGATGCACACTAAGGACACACTTTTCTTTTTTAATCATTTTTTCTTTAGAAAAAGTTATTGACAAGTATTTATTAACACCGGCAAAGTTTTATTTTTATTGAGTTCCATTGATTTAACAAAAAATTCACAACGCGTGCTTTTTTGTTTAAAAATTTATTTATTTTAAGAGTAGTTTTGAAATATTATAAAAATATTCTTATATTTCAAAAGCTTTCATTCTAATTAAATTATATCACATAAATTGAAACAAGAGAGTAATAAATAAAGAATAAAGCAAATATACTTCTCAACTCTGTGATTTAGAACGGATATATCCCTTATTTAAAAAGTGATAAATACATACTCTCATTGTTTAATAAATAATGTGTAAATACAATTTTGATCTAACAAATAGTGTATATTTACCCTTTTCGTTAATAAATTTAATTAAAAAAATAATTCTAAAACTGATTTTTTAGTTTTAAAAAAATCACGGTGGCTTTAGAAAATTACTTTCACTCATTTTTTTAATCCCTTTGAACTTGACCTAACTTAAAAAAAAGACTCAATTTCTTTTATTTAGATCTAACCCAATCAAACTCATTTTATGATTAAGTAAAAGCAACATTGAATTTTTCTTCATTTGGATCGAGTCTAGAGAGATAAAAGAAACGGATAAAATATTTTTTTTATAATTACGTGATAATTTTGAATAAACAATCAATTTTTTAACTTTTTTTATTCAGAAAATATAAATTTATTAACAAATTTTGTCTTTATGCCTATATAAGTTAAAGTTATGATATTATTAGTGGTTCACGCAATAAAAGAAGATAGCGGTTTCTCCAACTTCTAAGGCGTACGTTACCATGGAAGGAGCTCATGAAAAGCTGCTGCATCTCACTTGTCAGTTACTTTTCTTCTTCCTCTTCTTTCCCTTGTAATGATTATTATCTGTGTTAAATTAGGCATGTACTACAACTTTCATTGATTTTTGAGTGTATTTTTCATGGGTTGTATATACCTTTTTTTCGTTCTTCTTCCCCTGTTTCAACCCTTCTATTCTCAGAAAATTTCTGTCATGAAGTAGCTGAGGTTATTATTCTTCGTCTTGCCTCTACCGCTTCGAATATCTATTTCCGTTCTCCAAATCCTTTACTCTTTCAATTAATGTATTAAGTCAATTATTTCCGTTTTTTCTTTGTGCTGTGAATTTGGGTTTATTAAAACATCTAATTCTGTTTTTTCGAGGTTTTTATCGCAATCTCTGAATGATAATAAAGAGTAATTGAAGATCAACAATAGAAAGATAAGATAAAAGAGTGACCTGAGTGGGTACCAAATTACTTGATCAGTATGAAGTACTCAGAAAAATGCTTTTCTTTCCAGTGATTCGATTAATCTGGATTTTTATATCGGGAAAACCGCTCCACCACACCCTCCTTGATAATTCTGTTTCTGCAAATACAACAGAAATATTCTGTTCTCTCCCCTCTCCTTCGGAACCTAACTGTTACAGATTTAAAGGATAGAAATCAAATTCCACTCCAATCGTTCTCTCTATATATATATATTAATTTCTATCAAAAATAATCTCTTTGCGGAGTTATTCCACTTCATATTTTACTTTATGAAATTATGTTGGATTGTTGTTGTAATATTGGATAAGAATTTCTGAATGGATCGCTTATCCTTATCGATCGTCCAAAACTTTTAATTTAATCATTCAAATATGCTCTTCATTCTTGGCTTTCTGCGATTAATTTATTACTCCGCTAATTTTTTAACACTGTACATCGAGTAGAAAATAATTTTTTATTACAAAAATAAAATTTAAAACTAAGTTAGGTAAGAAGTACCAAGAGTTTCATTCTTCGTGGTGGTACCAACTGCTGATGCAATATAGTAGTCAAAAGGATGTATCTTGCAAAAATAAGTTTGGTGTGTATTTTTAAAAATTTTCTAATACTATCACTAGTTTTAGTTATCTAACTGAATTTGTCTATTTGATAGATTTTTAAAATAATAATAAAATATTAATTGTGCATTTTGTATATATTAAATGTTATTTATTTTAATTGTATATTTTTTTAAGGCCTAAATTAATTAAAAAACTTTAAATCCTGTCATTTTTATTCACATGGAAATGATTTAACCTAATTAATGAAATCGCAATTGTCTAATTTTTAGTTTCTTATTTAGGCGCAATACTATTTATATTTTTAGGCTAAAATTAGAAAAACTCCTTTATTTTTAGTGAAATAAAAAAATTTAGCAAAATAATAAAGATTCAAATGTATACTTTTTATTATATCTTATTTAGATGTAATGACTATCTGTTTCAACAGTGTATTTTTTCTTCTTGGACAAATCTTTAAAAAGAAAATAATTATAATTTCATTTTCTTTAGCTAAATAATTTCTTTGCTTAAAAAGCAATTTTTTAGTAATTGAAAAATAAAATCTAAAAAACTAATAAATTTTAAAAATTAAAATAAGAAAATATTTTTAAAATACATGCTAAGAGAGTGTATCTCAGTGTCTTAAGATGAGATGGTGTAGTGAGTAAAAACTATGAAATAACTAAATTCAAAAGGATAATTAAGATTAATGTTAATTTAGGCAATTTGAAAAAAATGCATGAGCCTCTTTAGGTATTCTGCCGTTACATCTTATATAAATTTTTATTCTTTTCGGTACCAAATGTTGATGTAATATATTCAGAAGGATTTAGCTTATAGAATAGTGGATAGAATCTCTTTTTCTTAAAATTAGTACACATTTTGTATCTTCAAATCCAAATGGTAAATAGAGGAATAAAGAAGGCTTTAAATTAAGCTATTAATACACTATAATTCGAACCCCTGAAATTTTTAATTCAGATTGTAACCATTAGATTATCCTTTTTGGACTTATGATTAATGAATAAGTATATAGAGGCACAATTGTTTATTCACTAGAAATTAGAAGCTAATTTTGATTGATATCTCTCTGTTTTTCTGTTGCCCTGTTTCATTCAACAGTTGAAGATCCAGAGGGAACAGAATCATCGGAAAATGCAAAAAACAACAACATCATTCAATCAAGTAAATTCATACTGTGGCTCCAAATATTTGTCTTCACATTCTTTGCTCTTGCTGGCCAATCAGTTGGCACACTGTTAGGCAGAGTATACTATGAGCAAGGTGGCCAAAGCAGATGGATTGCTACATTGGCACAAACTGCTGGATTCCCAATTCTTCTGCCTTTTATTTGCTATCCTTCACCCATAAATCAAAGTGACCAACTTGATCAACTCAGCATTCGCCAGCCTTCTATATTTGTTCGCGCTTTGGTCTACATCTTCCTTGGTTTATTTCAAGTAGCAAACTCGATGTTATTTACAGTTGGAGTACAGTACCTTCCGGCCTCCACTTACTCCCTGATTTCAGGTTCTCAATTGGCGTTCAACGCGCTCACCTCGTTCTTCCTCAACGGACAAAAAATCACTGCAATTATACTGAACTCCGTCGTGATCCTCTCCTTTTCATCCTCGGCCATTATTTTCCAAGACGAGGCAGGTGACAGCGGAGAAGTATCTCAGAAGTCTCTCTTAATCGGTTTTGCAGCTACCACTTTCGGGTCCCTCGGTTACGCCTTGCAGTTCTCTCTAACAGAACTCGCGTTCCAGAAGGTCTTCAAGAGTGGCACGTTAAAAGCCGTCATGAAAATGTCGTTTTTCATCGGACTTTTCGTGACGCTTGCTTCGTTAACGGGGCTTTTCGCGAGCGGTAATTGGAGGGATTTGGAGAAGGAAATGGGAGGGTACAGAAGAGGGAAAGTATCATATGTTGTGAACTTGGTTTGTACTGCTGTTGCTTGGCAGTTATATGCTGTTGGATCGATTGGATTGGTTTTCAAGGCATCTTCTTTGTTCTCAAATGTGATCATCAATTTAGGTACTTCAGTTGTGCCTATTTTTGCTATGGTGTTCTTGAAAGATAGGATGACTGGGTTGAAGGTGTTTTCACTGTTGTTGGGGTTATGGGGATATGGATCATATATCTATCAACACTATCTTGATGATTTAGAGGCAAACGCAGCTGATGATGATGAGTTTTAAGTCTCTGGGGTTTACCTTTTAATTATTTACATTCATAGTTCAATCTGTAAATTTAACTTATTATTTAATCAAGTCAATTTGAAGATTTCACTGTTAGTTCAGTGTTATGTAATGTTATTAACAACGGTAAAAGTAAAGCGAGAGAATGACTAGTATTAATACTTTGCAATGCGCAGATGTTGATTTATGTAGTGCTTTTAATAATAAATTATCTTTTTCATAATTTTATAATTCAAATGTATAACAAAATATAATATTTATATATAATAAAATTTTTATTATTTGTTTTAGAGAAATTATTTTATTTGTATTTAATTGAGCTTTTAATTGTAAAAAGTATCTTTTTGGTAATTATATAACTTAAGTGTTCATTTTTATTTAGTAAAATAACAAAAATATGATATTTCTATATAATAATTTTATTATTTCTTTAATACACATTATTTTATTTATATTGTTTATTTTCTATATTAGGTAAAGAAGTCAATATTTTTTTCTTAAAAAGAAGCTCTCGATATATATAATTTATATAGATTTAGAATTAAATATTTATTATACTATTCCAAATTAATATTTTTATATAAAGTTTGAAACTTCAATTACTGCACTGAGTTGCAATTTGTATAATGCTAACTTTATTTGAGAATTATTCAATATACTTGATAAAAAAGTTTAAAATATAAAATTTTATTTCAAGTCCTTTTTTAAATTAAAAAATATTAAAATATTCTCAAATTGATAGCAAAAGGACTCCCTTGTTAAAACATTATTGAAAACATTTGATATAAAAATTAAAATAATTTTTAAAAAGTATAGTCAATACATATTTGATATCATGAGAAATATAATTATGCAAGGATATATTTCTCCATTTATGATCAAACTTAATTGAATATGCTTCTTCTAATATGGTCAAATTTAATTGGGCACTTTTCTTGTGTCCACTAAGAATTCAATATTACATAAATTTCAAAATAATAAATATAATCAATGATACTTTAAAAAAGAAGAAAAAGTATGAAAGAAAAAAAGAAGAAAAAATAATTTCTTTTGTTGAATAATATATCATAAAGGAATGAAATATATTAAAACAATTGAAAATATTAAAGATTTATTAGTTTGGTGATGTAGAATTTTTTTTTAAAATAAAATAAACAGTTATAATCTATATAAATAATACTATAAGTTAGATAAAAATATTAATATATTGTAAAATATTTATGCAAAGTGTTAAATTTTGATAAATATTATAAAGTGGTAAAAAAATCGTGAGATATTAATAAAAACTTAAAAAAATTAAAATTTAAAAAATATAATAATAATAATAATAATAATACCTCTATTTCAATTTGTTTGTTTTATTTTTCATATTAGTCTGGTTTTTTAAAAAAAAGTTATTTTCTATTTTGACAACTCTTGAAAATTTCTATTTTCAATGTATCATGTTTAAAACCACAAGATTAAAGAAAATTTTGATACATTTTACATATCTTTAATTTAATTTAAGATTACAAGATCTAAAAGTCTTCTTTACTTTGTTAAACATTGTAGGCGTTTGGACATGCGATTTCATCTCATGATTTCAAATCATTACATGAAATCTCAAATTCTTAAAAAACCTTGCTTGTGAAATTTCAAATCATGATATGGACTTTTTCAAATACAAAATTTGATCCACAAGTTTATATTTTGTAAAAAAGCCCATCATTTTATGTATAGCAACCATAGATTAAACTATCACTCTTACTAACTTTCATCAACCATTTGGTAAGATTGTATAATAATTGAAGAAATTTAAATAGTTTTCGCAACTTACAGGGATTTTATGTTCCTGAGAAAAAAATATAATTTAAGAATTTTAAATTGTATGTCCAAATGAAGCTTCAACTTCATCTCATATATTTTATATCATAATTTAATCTCGCGTGACCAAAATTAAACAAACAAATTAAAACAGAAAAAAATATATAAAATCATGACTATACATATCAAATCGTACCAAACAAAATTATATCTATATTTATTTTTCTATTTTAAAATATTTATAAAATATATAATTAATAATAAAATTTAAAATATTATATTAAAAAAAAATTAAACCTTATATCGCACAAAATGTACAATCTAAGTTAAAATACAAATATAAGATTGGAGGGTAATTTTAACACGTCACATATCAATATGGCGTGCTTAATCATTTACGCAACTCACATCTCACGAGTCACAACAATTTTCACTTGTAACCAACTATAGAATCTTTTTTCGAACCCAAAAAGACAAAAAGTGGAATATTTTACTATTCCATCAGATTCCTTAGGGATGTTAGAGATGTTTTTTTTTTTAAAAGGAGAAGTTTTCATAAATAATACTCTATAGTAAATTAATTACATAAAATAATATAATTTATTAAAATTATAGAAAATAATATATTTCTTTATTTTTTGATACAATTTACTTTAATCATTATGATTGTATCTAAATTTCAAATCCTGCAGTTCCTCCTTAATTGGTGTTGCTTATTTTTTTTTTAAAGGAAAATTGCATATTTAATGAAAGTAAATCACTCCTTTTATGATTTTGGACTTTTTCCCCCATATTTAAAATTTTAAACTAAAATTTCATATTTGTGTAATTTCTAATTCTGAAATCGTAGATTTTGGAGAAAAAAAAAACTCTTTGAATGCATCAACGTTGCATATTTGAATTTTTTTTTCAAATTTGTGATCATACATGTATCAAAAACTCATCTATCCAAATGAAAGTTATGTGTTTACTAGAAAAATTAATACATACTAATAAGTATCAAAAAATTTGATACATATATAAATATAATACATAAACACAATATCATCAGTTTCAATAGTAAAAATTAAAAAAAAAATAGATACACTATCAAAGAATCTGTAATCTGCAAATTTTTATATAATTAATTTTTTTTATAGAAAATGATACAGTTGTCATATATTGATGAATATGAATGGATAATTTTCAATTCGTAATTTATTCAAGATAATACTGATACATGGGCAACAAAGTAAAAAATTGGCAAAAATTTTCTAAATTGATACACAAAGCAATATGGGTATTTCACGTTCATGTATCACTGAAAATATTGATACACATTAATAAAATGAACAAATATATATAAAACAGGACACTGCAAAAAAATTCTTAAATCTAAACCCATATTCCCAATATCAAAAGATTCGTTCTTAAATATTTTATACAGGTCAACTGGTAACAGATTCTTGGGGAAAAAAGAGTAAAAGCTTACTGGGAGCTTCAACACCAATGATTTGGGGGATTTGGCGATTTTGGTGAAGAGAAAGAGATGTTGATGGATTCTTCAATACCGGCGATTTTATGATTCTTCAACACGGCAATTTTGTGATTCTTCAACACCGGCGAATCACAAAGAGGCGATCTGTACCGTATTTTGTTCTGTTATTTTGCGTGAAAAAGAAAGATAATAAAACAAAGAGGCGGACAGTATATGTTTTTTTGGAGGGTTTGGGCCAATACGGGAAAAAAAAGGAAAAAAATTAATCGTTCCAATAGCAAAGAACCGTTGCCACAAATAATCTACGACAACGGTTGGTCATAACCGTTGCAACAAATATTCTATGGCAACAGTTAAAATATAATAGCAACGGTTTGGTTAATAAGATATATGAATCCCATCGTAAACTTTATGCAACGGGTCTAACCGTTGCAATATCCAATCTATAGCAACGATTTCTAAACCGTTTCCATAAAAGTGTTGTCATAGGCCCAATTTCCAGTAGTGCGCGTGCAAAATGACCTTAGATACTAGTATGCGAGCTCGTGGACGAGTACCACTGACAACTCTTTCTTAAAATGTACATAATTTCTTATACAGAGCCTGAATTAACAAATAATTTTTTCTATTGGATATTTTAATGCGTTGAAAACTAAACTAAAAAAATCTTTAATTGAATATTAATTTACCACTAAACTTTATAATCTTAGAGACATGCTTATTTGAAATTAGACCTTATGCGAGCTCAGTTGAAATTTAGCCCGTAGCATAGCTTTCAATTGATCTCAGTGCTAGAACTCTCTTTAGACCTTAAATAACAAGTATGGCCATATCCTCTTGATTTAGGTAGAGTTATTCATATTTAACAAGTGAAATCTTAACCCGAAAATATGAAGTATTGCAATATATTTTCTCTAAATTGTAAAATTGGGAGACACAAACAAAACATGAAAAGGAGAAGAGGAGTCTGTTGTTATATTATTTAGGCAAATGAGATATATTAATGATGAATAGTTTGGTAAATATAATGAATTTTTAGTTTGTACTTCTGATGTTTGTAACTTCTACCCATGTCATAACAAGATTATTACTGTTACTACTGCTGAAAAACACATGATCAAACAGGCTATATGACACATTCAAGTGAAATGTCTTTACCTCATTTGGCTGTTGAAATATCATTTTCCCTCTCCCCCGTCTAGCCTACCAGTAACTTGACTTGTTTTTCTTTCTTTCTGTCTCCATAAAAAATTTAGATCCCTCGAAATGCTTCCTAAACCACTAAAATGCTGCATAGGCCGTATATTTTATCCACCCACTATATGAAATAATTACACAGGTTTATTCTGCACTTAACTTCCGTTTACTCCCTTCTTTGGCCATTTATTTTTCTCTCCCTTGAGGTGCCATTTTTTTGTCTGAGCGAATTAATAAGAAAATAGGGGTTTTATTCTTCATACCACAATCCTCTAGGATGCAAATAAATATAATAGAATATATTAGGGGAGCAAAATGTAGAAAAAGAAATGTTGGTATACTTATAATAAACTTTTGTCTTTATAAGTTATAGAATGGGACAGGGTGTCCATAGTTGACGCAATAAAAAGAAGATAGCGATTTTCTCAACATTTAAGGCGTACATCACCATGGAAGGAGCTCATGAAAAGCTGCTGCTCCTCACTTGTCAGTTACTCTTCTTTTTCTTTACCTTGTTGTTCTTCTTCTTGTCCGTGTTAAATTAGGCATTTACGCCGCTATATGAGTTTTACATTGATTTTCGGTTGTATTTTTCATGTGTATATACCCCTTTTTCTTCTTCTAATTCCTGTCATCAAGTCATTTAGCTGTTTTAAAGCATAAGTGTCGGCAGATGAGCATAAGTGTCAGCCAGATGATATTAGATCTATTTTAAGAAATATTTAATTTGACGGAGAGATCATAGATTCACGGGCATCCTAAAATATCCTATAAATCCGCCCCTGAGCTGAAATGTATAACTTGTAATTTTTTGTACATGGAGTGAATCGTCTCCGGGGACCAAAAAGAAGAAGAAGAAGAGAGGAGGATAAAATTAGAAGAGTGAGTGCCCTGCTTGATTTTTCGTTTAATCATTCGGTATTTGAATTCCGGTGGTCCGATCAATCCCGTATTTGAACTGTGGGTTACGAAAGATCCATTAAAGGAACAAAAATTGACTAGCAAAGGTTATTAGCTCGAATTTGAGAATTCTGATAGAAGTTGAAAAATTCTTGAGGAATTGAATTAAACGCACAATTTGCAGGATCATTGAATTATATTTCACTAATCAAACAGTGTAATCACATACAAAAACGAACTACACCGTACAAAGTCACAATTATCTTGTTACAAATGTTCCAACTCTTTTTTGTGAAGAATAACAAATATATTTATTTATTTGTTATTTATATGAATCCGAATTGATCCACGAGGGTGGTCCAAATCTAATTCCTTTAAATCTTAACCATTACGTTCCATCATATCTTCCATGATAACCCCGTTTCTCCAAATATGGCAGAAACGTTCAGTTCTGTCCCTCTCCTTCGGAACCTGATAGTTACAGCTTAAAGGATTTAACATATGGATAGATGGGAAAATAATACTAGGTAATGGGATTTGGTAAGGAATTGATGTCTAGAGAGCACCACTCTGAGCCCATTTGGATTAGTTATAAAACAAAAAAAATTTTTAAATATAAGTGCTTTAAGTATTTTTTTTAAGTGTTCAAATTTATATTATAAATAAATAATTATTTGCTTGAATAAAATTATAAAAAAAGTTATTAATGTATTTGGTATACAAGTGCGGTTAAGAATTATTTTTTTTTTGAGTTAAAATGATTGAAATACTCTTAATGGAAATAAGAGAAGAGAGAGACATTTAGGGTTTTATGATAGCAAGGAGACTATTAAAATTAGAAAAATTGATTATTAAAATAGCAAAATTTTTAGTCAAACTATAATGACTTTTAAGGCAAAAAAGAAAAAAAATTGGGAATTTGAGTTTTTGACTTTTGACTTTTCTTAAAGTTATTATAAACATTTTTTTTGTTTTATTAGACACTCAAAAAAATTTAAAAAAGCTTTAAAATTAATTTGATCCGCTTTTTAAGCCAATCCAAACACGCTGAAATATGTACAGAATCTCTTTTTCTTAAAATTATTATTGTACAATGTTTGAATCTTCATATCCGAATGGTTAATAGAGGAACAAAGAAAGCTTCCAATAGATTGCCCTTTTCGGAATAATGATAAGGGAATGCGGAATGTGTATGAATATACACAACTATTACTTAATCATATCATGAATACACGCCATGTGTATGTATAAATAACTTACTTAATCACTCCATTAAATCACTTAACTACGGTAAGTTACATCAGATTAGCATAAACACCCGATACAGATGAGTATTTCTATAAGAAAGTATATTAGAGGCATAGTTGTTTATTCACAGGAATTTTGCTTCGAATATCTCTCTGTTGTCCTGTTTATGATCATTCTGTTTTTGTGTTGCCCTGTTTCACTCGACAGTTGGTGAAGCACAAGGAGCAGAGTCATCTGAAAATGCAAAAAACAGAAGCCTTCAATCAAGTACATTCACAGTGTGGCTCCAACTATTTATCTTCACATTATTTGCTCTAGCTGGCCAAGCAGTTGGCACACTGTTGGGCAGATTATACTATGAGCAAGGTGGCCAAAGCAGATGGATTGCTACATTGGCACAAACTGCTGGCTTCCCATTTCTTCTGCCTTTCATTTGCTATCCTTCACCTAAAAATCACAATGAACAAGAATTTAGCATTCACCAGCCTTCTATATTTGTTCACGCTTCCGTTTACATCTCCCTTGGTTTATTCCAAGTAGCAAACTCTATGTTGTTTACAGTTGGATTACAGTACCTTCCGGCGTCTACTTATGCCCTAATCGCCGGTTCTCAATTGGCATTCAACGCGCTCACCTCATTTTTCCTCAACGGTCACAAGATCACGCCTATTATACTAAACTCCGTCGTGATCCTCTCCTTTTCATCCTCGGTCATTATTTTCCAAGACGAGACGGGTGACAGCGGAGAAATACCTCGGAAATCTCTCTTAATAGGATTTTCAGCTGCCACTTTCGGGTCCCTTGGTTACGCATTGCAGTTCTCTCTAACAGAACTCGCGTTCCAAAAGGTCTTCATGAGTGGCAGTTTAAAAGTCGTCATGAAAATGTCGTTCTTCATCGGCCTTTTTGTGACACTTACTTCTACAGTAGGGCTTTTTGCAAGTGGCAATTGTAGGGATTTGGGGAAGGAAATGGGAGAGTACAGATCAGGGAAATTGTCATATGTTGTGAACTTGGTTTGTACTGCTATTTCTTGGCAGTTGTATGCTGTTGGCTCAGTTGGATTGGTTTTCAGGGCCTCTGCTTTATTCTCAAATGTGATCATCAATTTAGGAGCTTCAGTTGTGCCTATTGTTGCAATGGTGTTCTTGAAAGATAAGAGGAGTGGACTGAAGGTGTTTTCACTGTCGTTGGGATTATGGGGATATGCATCATATATCTATCAACACTATCTTGATGATTTAGAGGCAAAAACAAATGAAGTTAAATCCTCAGCTGATCCTTTGAATGATAGATTAGCTTAATTATTTAGATTAATGATAGTTTAATCATGTACATGTGAAGATTCCTGTGTAATAAGTTCAATATGTAATGTTATCGGAAACTGTTGGAATTATTGTTCCTAAAAATTTACTACTGTGTATTGAGTATGTGCGTCAGCTCACTTAGGGATGTGAGGTTTCGTTCCGGACAATTCTCCTCAAGTAATTTTTAGAGTTAGAATTAGATCCGAAGTTCATTTAATATAGTATCAGAATCAGGTTCATCCAGATTATTACTTACTGATATGAGGTCCTATTTTATACCGTTCATGCTCAAGATATCGAGTACTAGGTTTGTTGTGTGCAGGGGCAAGATATAGGGGTATTGACAGTTGATTTCGACAACTCAGTAACTTTTACGCAAAACTTATATTTATATTGAGAAATTTATTAAATATATAAAAAAATATCGGTTGGAACCTAGCTAGTACTAAAGCAATCACTTGCCTAGCAGTAGTGAAGGAACTTCTTTAAACTTAGCTTTCTATTCCCCTTAGGTACATATAAAGAATTCTTTATAAACTCTAAAATTGAAAGTTTATATTGGAAATTTGAAATTATTGGAAACCTATAAACTTTAAATTTTGGATCTCTCTATGTGTGTGTTGAGTCCCATATTCACATTATATATGCTTCCTTTGCCCCAATTTATCACGTGATATTATTTAATTGGGCACAATATTAATTTAAATATTCTTTTATCGCCCCAAGGATAAAAAGTGAATTTTTCAACTTAAATTATTTTTAGATATAAAAACAAGTAACATTAGTTTTTAACATACTAATAGCGAAAGTATGTTACATAAATTAGGTTTGTAGACCGCGGTTGAACGCGCATTGTCATTTATATATTAGATTTGACTTTGCATTATTAATCATCATACTCTTTAAAAAAAAAAAAAAAGCATCAATCATGAGTCTCTTAATCTGTCTGTTTTCCAAGTGATCTATTGAAAGTTTCAAAACATTTTAGATGCTATACATTCATCTTTATTTGTCTGTTTTGTTGATTTATATACTAGATTTGTCTCTGGGGATATTACTCCTTCTTCCTACTCATCAAACAAAAGCACTAAATGATAATTAATTAAGCTTCATCTATTTGTTAATTAATCTGTCTGTTAATTAGTTCATAAAATTTAAGGATCAGACTCGAACAACTCCAGAAATGACAATCATAACGAAACGACAACTTATAGAAAATGAGAACAAAAAACTCCTAATTGTATTCTTTTTTGTAATTTGCACTTGTCTTATTATTTTTAATAATTTGGACCATAATCTCTTCATTTCGCTGCAAAACAACAAAAACTCGTTTTGCTTGGTTTATCCATGAGGACAAAATAGGAAAAATATAAATAAGAAGAAAAAAAAGTATAAATGCAAAATGTCAGAGATGTCCTGCCTCATGTAAGATAATTTTGCTTTACCTCTTGAAGTTACTAGCTTACTTTATTACTTCTTCTTCTTCTTCTTCTTCTTTTTTTTACATCTAAATCTAGCAAATAAGAAATTTAGGTCTTGGAAAAAATTAAATAATAAAATAGATGAATGTTTGTACTATACTTTTGTATAAACTTATTGAAATTTAAAGGAAAAAAAACGTTGCATGAGGCCTTCTGAGGGCCATTTGCTGCCAGATCCCAGTTCGAGTAGAACTAGATTCATTTGTAATACATTCGACCATGATTGGGATTTTGTTAATCTTTTCTCAAACTTCATACCTACAATTTTATATACTTTTTCTTTCTGTGAGTGCTCAATATGTATACAGTGTATCAAAAATAGAACCAAATACATATATGTGTACTAAATTTTTAAAAATACAAAAAGGATTATGTATCTAAATGTATAGATAATGACTGATATACCTCTAATAAAGGAAGATTGAGGACTAATTAAAAAATAATAATACAAAATACATATTTTGTATGTACATACACATCTGCATAATATATTATCATGTTTAGTATGTAATGTATGTGCTTATATTGTATCACAAATACAACGAAATACAAATATCTAATTAGTTTATGAAAAATACATATGTAGTTGAAATACATGTGAAGAAGCTTTGAGAATTACAAACAGAAGCCCTAAAATTGAAATACATCCAGATAAAGATTTTTGACGAAAACACATAAAATGCATATCTAAGAAAATACACTAATGGGAATTTCAACTATAAATAAAGCATATCTCTATTGAAGGGATTTTCTCACTATAAAATCTATTTGAAACTCCAAAAATCATGCAAATTTGATTAAAAAATTATTGAAAAACTATCGGTTTGAATATTTGGATCTAAGTACATAGAATACATATCTTAAAAATATACTAATAGCAGATTCAAATCATAAATGTAACTTACCTGTATTAAAGGGATTCTAATCTATTTAAAACCGCAAAAATCGTGCAAACTGGATTGAAAAATATCCGAAAAGTCTCTGTTAATGGTCAAACGTTGAGAGAGAAGTAAGATGAGAGATGAGTTGATCAGTTATTTGAAAGAAATACGGCATGTTTGAAGTGAGAGAGTAAAAATGAATCAAATATATGGTAAAAAGAAAATAGATGGAATTAAATGAAATAAACTTATATTATGTAATTATTTAAAATTATAGCTATTATATGTAAATACTTTCATAATTATGCTATATTGTGCTATTTTCTCCATCTAAATCAATCAATAGCCCAATAATGGCTTCCAAAACGCAGCCCGATAAATTGGGCTAGAGTCACCACCCTAAACTAGCATTCTGCATCATAAAATTGCACGTTTTGTCCTTCAAATAAATTAATTTTTAACTTTTACACTTTAAAAAAATTAATTTTTAATTTTTATTCGTTAACATTGAACTTATGTCTAGTAAAACATAATAGAAACTGAAATCACATCCAAACATAACTTGTAAAATATTTATATTACAAAAACATAAATTTATATCTCACAAAAAAAACTATTTGTTACTAGAGACATAAATTAAAAATTAATACAAAATAAGTGCAACAGTGCAAATGACTCATTTTGCACTTCCTGGATAATTTGAAAATCAGAACCCGACGACCCTAGATTTTCTTTAAGCCTAATTTGTACGCCTCTCATTTGATTTACTGAATCTAATCATCGTTGTTTACTTATAAAGATACAATTAAATAACTCTTTAAATAAGTGATTAAACCATCATTTTCCTTAATAATGTCTATTCGAAGGTTTTATGTCAACATTAGTCGGTTGATAGAGGACATTGTCGGCCAAGTGTTAATGACTTGTTCTAATGATTAAAAATAATAATAATAAAGAAAGCACTTGTGGATTATCAAATATTTCTTCCGTTTCCATTTAGTTTTCTGGATAACTTTTTTGCATAAGTTTTAAGAAAAAAATAATTAAAAATATAATTTGATTAATATATATTTTTTTAATTCTTTAATATTTATCTATTTACGTATCTGTTAATTCTAGAATAATTAATGTTAAGAATAAAGTTTTAAAAAATTAATTCTTTTTAATTTTTAAATTAAAAAATATTTAAAAACTATTATTATTAATGTACATAACAACTAAAAACGAAGTAAGAATATTAAATTTGTCAATGGCCTTGTAGTCTGATGACATCAGTTAATGTTAGTTGCAAATATCGCAGGTCCAACTCCTTAAAACGGGAATTTATCATTTTTATACAAATAATTAGGTGTTGAAAAAGAAAAAAAATATTTAATTAATTTGAGAGGTAAGTATATTACTGGTGCTGATATATTTATGTTTGGACTTTTGTCTACATTATTGGGCTTTGTTAAAAGTATATATATGTCCTGTTTATTTGGGAAATATATATATTAATTAAAGATAAATGCTAAATGATATGTGCTAGTAGTATATATTATATTGTTCTTGTTATCAAAAAAAGTTTGAAGTCAAAGTATACAATATGGTGGAAATTAAAGGGGGGCTAATTTGTCAACGTAAAGTTATTATATTTAAATTAAAAATAAAGAAAAAAATGGTGTTATGTCTTGTCACCACTATAAATAACACAATAATGGATTGGTGTTCTAATTATCAGATTTCTTACTTTTGCCATATGATTTTGCATGACGTGATTGATTTAATATATAGTATAACAAATAATTGTGTTACTATTAAAATTTTGAAAA
Source organism: Datura wrightii (assembly GCA_035772735.1). Classification (NCBI taxonomy): domain Eukaryota; kingdom Viridiplantae; phylum Streptophyta; class Magnoliopsida; order Solanales; family Solanaceae; genus Datura; species Datura wrightii. The sequence goes on along the minus strand of JASDFA010000008.1, from coordinate 113,983,251 downwards.
TGAAATTTGATCAACTACAAATTTAGCAGACTAAACAAATTTGTCTAGCTAGATTGGATTTTAAGAATTATTAACAAAATTGTAAAATTTGAACTCAAAAGGTATTTGTTTTTAATTTAACTTGCATTTGTATATGTGATATAGAGTCATGATTTCAAATCAACATCTGAACATATGATTTGGGATCATAATTTAAAATCAATTTCAAGTTCTTAAAAAAACATGATTTAGAATTTTATATCGTGATTTCAAATTTTTTAAATATAAAACTTGACTCATAAGTTTATATTTTGTAAGAAAAAGACCCAACCATTTTAAATTTTTTGTAGAAAACGACTCATGTTCATCGTGGAGAGATTTTCCGTATCATGTGAAAAAATTATATTAAAGAATAACTAATTGATACTCGTGTTGACTAGTGGATCTTTATAAAGTTATATGTATTTTAAATTTTGTAATTGCAAACGTTTATTAATAAAAAGTACATGGATATATGCGATTTATCAATCCAGCGCCTTAGGATATTTTGATATCTCATTTATGAACTACAGTTTTCTCATTTAGTAAGATAGTATAAGAATTATGAAAATTTTGATAGCTTCCGCAATCTGTGAAGTTTTCATGTTTATGCATTTATATATAAAACTTAAAAATCTAAATTGCATGTCCAAACAAAACTTCAACTTTATATAAATCTGATTTTATATTATGATTTCATATTGAACGTACAAATAAATCCTTACAATTCAATCATTAATTTACTCTTCTACACATAAACAATTGACAAAATAATAGCCAGATAACGATCCCAAGCTAGCTAGTTAAGGTCAAATATATGAGTTAATGTTACAAGCCATCTCTTAACACAATATAAGGACTCATTGGACTTATAAGTATATAATCATGAATCAGCCTTAACAACTACTAAGTTAATATCATCTATATGAATTTTTCGCTTCTATTATGATTTATTTTTCATTAGATCTGTAAGAATTTTGATAATTTGCGTAAGTTCACCGAACAGTATAGAAAATCAGGTTCCTTATTTGATTCGGCAGTTAAAAACAGAAAGTAAAGAACATCGGATATTTACGTGAAAACCTCTTTGCACAAGAGAGTAAAATCACGACCTACCATAGTAGGATTTTTCAAACTCCACTAACAACCGGACAATGTTCAGATTATAACTTGTTACAATCTAGAAATTCAACTCTTAATCCCTTCTCTTATAACAACTCTATTGTAAGCCCTTTGTAATGACTCTATTACAAAGACAACCAAGGTTAACTCTTGCCTACCACAAAGTTTCAAAAATATAACAAAAATGACCTACAAATGTTTTCAAAAGAGGAGTAGATTTATAATGTTAAAACAAAAGACAAAGACTCAACAACCTAGAACATTAACAACATTAACAAATAACTCGTTGATAAGGACTGGTTCTTCAAGATGTTGCAGGTTTTCCTTTGGAGAGGCATGGAGGCTTTGCAGATGTAGATGAAGACCAATATTTTTATTTTGCAAAAATTACTTTTTTATCTTGTCTTGTTCAATGTATATGAGAGGATGAGAGAGAGATGGAGTCTTTGCCCATAGGTCAAAAGCTAGGACTACAGTAATGCTGCTACTACATTGTGGCTCTGCTGCAGTGGCAGTGACAACTGTAAAACAGTTTTTACAGCTGTAAAGGTTGACTTTGACAATAGAGAACAACAACGTATCTGGTCCCTCACCAGATTCTTTATATCTGGTTCTGTCATGTTTGCATTCTGTGTTGTTTAATATATGTGAGAGGAGTTGAGAGAGATAAGCAACTTAAAACGTTGAATAAAGAGTTGAGACCGCAATAGTTCTGCTGCAGTGTTATGGCTCAAGGAACCTGATCCCTTGAGCAATATATCTAATTCTCATCAGGATTGTCAAAGCATAGTGTTAGTGTCTATGCTTCATCAAATTTAATATACTATTTTCTTTTCACCCCGAAAAAACTTAACTTCACGTGGTTCTAATGGTAGAACCAACCCTAAAAATACACCCTTTTCCTATAATTAATATTTTCTCCGTCCCTATTTATGTGAAACACTTTTTATTTTAGTCAATGTAAAAAAAAATGACAAATTCATATTTATAATAACAATTTTAACTTTAAAATATTAACTTCACCTTTAATGAGATGATTTATAGTCACACAATCATCTATGACTTATGTTAGACTACAAGTTTTAAAAGTCTTTTCATATTTTTTAAACTCATGACAAATCACATAAAACAAAACAGGAGAAATACTAATACTTAATATTTTAACAATTACTATATTAAGAAAAGAGGTAATTTTCCAACTTATATTAGACAAACAAAAGGAAATATGCATTCTGAGGCGCATCATACAATCAAAATTCACATTGAGGGCAAGAACTTAATTAACTTGGATATATACGTAATTGTGTCTTTTTCTTAAAAATACAAAACTCTAGAATTTCCAGCTTTGCGTTACAACAATCTCACATCAGGAAAAAAATCGATAGAGGAAGGAAAATATATACATAATTAACCTTCTGTTATTTGGTAAATACCTTATGTACCACTTTTCAGTTTAAATTAATTTAAATTTCAGTCGCTTCTTCATCATCTCCTTCCTTCAAAGAATGAAGTGACTCTTCAGACAACTTGCTCCGATATTTCTGCACTACTAACACTGATGCTGTTGTTGAAATTTCAGGGGAAGTTAACAAATTTCCCAATGGTCCCAATTCTGGACAATCACTCTTTGTATCAAATGCCGAAACCAATTGACCCTCAGACATTCTCCCCACTATAAACAAATTACACTTTTTATACGCGCGAATAGCTTCTATAGTTTCCGTAACATCCTTCACAATTCTCTCCTCGAAGATTATAGAACCGTCACCTGTTGATTTCTGCTTCAGGTCCGCAAGGAAATGTTCGTCCTCTTCCGACTCCGGTACGGGACCGGAGTTCTCTACGATGTCCACGTGGACGCTCGCACCAACAACCTCCGGGTCAATTACGAAACGGACCACGTTTAATGTAATGCCAGGGTGCTCCGCCACGCGCATGCCGTACGCGAGCGCTTCGCGGTCGTCGTGGCCCCCGAAGAACAACGCCAGGACCGTATAATCAACTTCGCTAGCGGACACATGAGATGCCCCACCGAGCCCTCGGTCAATTAATATGCTGACCGAACACGGTGCGTGCTGAAGGACACGTCTATTGACGTTTCTGAGATCAGCACGCGTTGTTTCGAAATGTCCGTCGAGCCTCTGATGCTTGTGGAAGGGTAGGATTATCAGGGAAACTCTTTTTCTCTCCGCGCTTGCAATTATGTCCTCGTGCATGCTCATCATAGCGGAGATTGCAGTGGTTGGTCGTATGGACACTTTACTAAGTTGTCCGAATGTCTCAAAAGCGACGATAACTTGGTTCGATTCGCCTACCTTTCCCTTATTCCATAAGGGGAGCCCGTTTTTTCGGGCCTTGTGGACCATTAAAATTGCTGAGGGTCTTTCAGTGAGTTCCAAGAGGTGCATCGCGTACACGCGGAGCCCTTCTTTCTTCTCCGTCCCTCGAGAGGCTTCGATGAGATTTATGAGTGTGGGAATGTTTCTTGTGCCGTGGAAACATGTTAAGATTCGGAGCTGCTTGCTTGTGTCTTTCCTCATTATTGTTCTGTGCTTGTACTCTGTTACGGCCATTTTGGCTGGCTTGTAGGTGGCTATAACTAATGGTGTTGTCATGAATGTTGTGAAGAGAGCCATCAATACCATTATGGCAAATATTTGATCGTTCAATACCTACAAAATTAATCCAACAAAACATTTTTTACTTGCAATCAACATATCCGGTACAATCTCACAATTGAACACAATGTTTAAATAAGAATGAACGACTTCTATATACTAAAATTGCCTTAGAAATTTGTAGTGTTAAGAATATCATAAGCATTTCTATTTTTATCATACAAGAGCATGTCATTAAGGTTAAAGTAAATAATTTAAAGTTAAAAGAACTTTTGAATATATAAATGTGTGGTTCTTTTCTAAGTAATCTAAAAAGGAAAATGTGTTATATAAAATGAAGCTTACCCCTTTATCTTTGCCAATGTTAAGGACAATGAGTTCCACTAGACCTTTAGTGTTCATCAAGAAACCAAGAGCCAAGGATTCTTGAACAGACAACTTGCACATGAGAGAGACACAAATAGTACCAGCAATTTTCCCAAAACATGAGGTAGCTATGACTAGAACAAGAAGACCCCAAGATTGAGCTCCTTGAATAGTGGCTACATTTGTTTTCAATCCACTAGACACAAAGTATAGTGGAAGGAATAGTCCTGACACAAGATCTTCCACCTTTTCCACTAGAGCGCCTGCAAATGGCCCTTCTTTTGGTACAAGTACCCCAACCACAAAAGCTCCAAATAGAGCATGAATTCCAATAGCATCAGTGGCAAATCCCGCAGCCAAAACAATTGCCAATGTAGCGCATACATATAACTCATTCACCGGCTCTCCCTCGGAACATTGCCTTGCCATCCAATTGAATATAATAGGTGCAATTAATATGCAAAGCAGGACAAAACCTGTCCCACACAAGAGGACCCACAAAGAAACAATTGGAGAGCCCGAACCTGCAACAGACGAGAATTTAGAATTTAAGTATTTATATTACAAAACTATACACTGTGAAAAAGATTCACGTTTTTTTTTTTTTTTTTGTAGTATGTAGATTCTGACCTGAAAGTGCAATAGCAAGAGCGAGTAGAATCCATGCTGCCACGTCATTGACTGCTGCGGCGGACATAGCCATTCGACCAACATCAGTTGTCAAAAGCTTGAGTTCAGCTAAAATACGAGCCAAAACAGGGAAGGCAGTGATAGAAAGGGCAACTCCCATGAAGACTAGAAAAGGGGCTTGATTAACCCCTTTGGCAATTGTGGATCGGAGAGCAAAAGATGTCCCAATTCCTAATACAAAAGGGAGTGTGATTCCAGCAAGGGCAATACTTAAAGCTTTCTTTCCTGTTCGACGAAGAGACTTTGGGTCTAACTCAGTCCCGACAAGGAAAAGAAAGAACAGGAGGCCAAGGTTTGCCAATGTGTCTAACACTGTGAGGCTACTTGGTGGAAATATCGCGTGCAGATACTTTTGGTTGCGTCCGAGAGCAGATGGACCAAGTAGAATTCCTCCCTGCCACAAAAAAATAATTAAATGAATGCCACCTTTTTTTGAATGACACGAGATAGAGGCAGATCTAGGACAGAGTACTATGAATTCACATAATCAGCATGTTGCTTTGAGTTTGAATTGTGCATATATATAAAAATAATTTAAAATCTATATTTAAGTTTTGAATTTGTCTCTGACACCGATAAGTAATGTTCCATGATGAAGATTTCCCAGAGCAAATATATATATCTAGCAGTCACAGATTTGTTCTTTCATGAAACCATATATTGTTAAGAGGAAAAATTGACTCCTAATATCTACCTGTAGAAGTAACTAATATTATTAGCCTGCAAAGCAAGAAGGTACACTCATCACATAGAAAATTAATCAAAAAGATTAACCGAAGTTTTATTTGTTTGAAAATTAATTCTTTCATTCAACAACTTTTAATTAAGATAGAACGCAAGAAATATAAATAACTATTCATCAACTTTAACTGCTCTATCTGTTTTAAATTAATATACTTTCTATAATAGATGCAGAGGGATCTAAGAATTAATTAACTATCGCATCTCTCTATTATTTAATTTCTTTCACCATATATATATGATATCCATGTTGTAAAGTCAATACGATGTGCAATCAGTTATTAAATTAATTTGTATATTGTGATCTCTCAGCTCATATAAAATATAGCATTTTCCTAAGAGTTGGTTTGCTACAGCCAGGTTAAAACCTACACGAGGTACATCTAAAAAGAACAATAAATACGTATGACAATTGATAGCAACGATGATTAATTTGTTAAATGATGTCCACTATAATTAAGTTATAAAATCATTCTACCCCAATTTTATGAATAATTCTTTCTTTTTTTGGCAGTGAAAAGTAGATCCTAGAAATTGCTCACTATAAGTTTGAGTTTTTTTTTTTTTTCTAAACTAGAGAAGACTAGGTCAATTGACTTTTGAATGATTTTTTTTTTATTTCAAACGAAGTACGTGGACACAATAGGATATCAATCATTTTGATACTCCCTCCATTTTATTTTATAAAGTTATTTGACCTCGTATAAAGTTTTAAAAAAGTATATATTTTTGAAATAAAAAAAAAAATTATAAAACTAGATCTAAAATATAACTTTATATCTCAATGGCTATAAAAACATGTTATTAACAATAAGTGAAAGTTTTAAATTATTTTTTTCAAATATTTAAAAATATGTCATTTTTTAGAACATATTAAGAAAAGGCACATGTCAAGTATCCATTTAATGAAAAATTAACATGTATATCTTGAACCAAAAGAAGGAGAGACAATATCCCCCCTCCCCCCCCCCTGACGATGGAGGGCGTAAAATTGCTAGCTTAAGCTACGAGAGAGTGCATGAAGAAAAGAAAGACTTACAATAATTTCAGCAACGACACGCGGTTGTCTTAATGGACGGAGAAGATAGGCGAGGACTCGGGTTAGTACAAGTACCAAACATATCTGTACAATCACGAGAGGGAGTGCATAATGCAGCGGATTATCCCCTTGTAGTACTCCACTAGACGTAGCATGCATCGGTGACGATTCACATTTAACCCCCGCCATGTTCAGCTCTAATAAAAAATAACCTTAATTAAAATCAGATAGGTTATCGGCCGACTAAAACTTTATAAATCGTTAATTCAGATGGTTGATATTTCAGCTGATAATAACCACAAAATTATCTGATATTTCAGCTCATATATTTGGCATATAGAGGAAGAGAAGTGCAGGAGGAAAAAGAAAAAGAAAAAAACTTAGTACTCCAAAGAGTGAGGAACTAATATTGGAACTTGTCTTTTGGAGTTAAAAGAGTTGATTGTGTGTCCTACACAGGGCCTTCAACTCATGTATTTATATTGAAGCCACCAAGTTTTGATTTTCCAATTATCTCCTTGGTGGATAAAATATAATAAGTCAACCATGTTTTAACAAATATTTTTCATCACATTATTCTTTACCTAAGTCTCTCTCTCTCTCTCTGATTTTCCTTTTTTCTTTTTTAGTAATTTCTAGCATCAACTTTGATAAAAAAAATTTCATTTAAAGGGATTTATTTTTTTTAATGCTCCCTGTCCATCTTTATTTATTTATTATTAATTTGACACATTTTTCAAAAAATAATAAATAAAATAATAATCTTATTTAATAATATAATAGATTCTATGCTTTGAAAAATATATATAAAAATAATTATAAAAATAAATTAAAAATTAATTAATAAATTATATTTTAATTTTTCAAATTGAATAAATAAAATAAATATATACTAATTTTATTAATATAATTATAAATGAAAATAGACGGACGGAATAATTTTTAACTCCTCCGCTTGGACCATTGACATTGCTGAGTCTGTCTCCTTAGTATTCACATCATATAGCAATAAATTAACTCGCCATGAGTACTTTAACCTATTGAAATGTGTGTTAAATTAGATAACATACTCATCATAATAATTAGTGAGTTTTGCCGCGCTTCGCGTGGGTACATAATATTGTTAAGATTTAGAAAAAGGGTTATATATATTTAATTGGTTTTTTTTAAATACCATATTGCATTTTCCAAATGGAAGGGAGAAGATAAACGATTGAATATTTCTTTTTTTATTTTTTTTTGAATGAGGTATTTCATTATTTAATTAAGTTGTTAGTTATTTGGCACAAGTGTAATAAACATAACAAACATATACTTTCTCATTCTTTTTCAATTTTCATGCGATACGAAAAATTGAAGTGAATCAGTATTTATATTTTATTCATGTAGTAAATCTTATTACGATATACATATAATCAATCCATGAAAGTATATAATTTATTGTAAGGAAGAATCTAATGACATTACATGTTTACTACTTTGTCTCTATTGCCATCACTTTCACCACCTTCATGGTTGTATTATATTAAAGTTGCGGCGATTTGAGAATTAATTTGAAAAGAAGAAAACTTCTTATCACTGCTTAAAAAGATTCGAAACTTGCAGATTATGTTTTATTAATATTTTCAAACTTCTCATCGTTGGGTCATTTATCTCTTTTTGGAAACCTCTCTTCTGATATCCATTTCCTCAAAACCAATCACAATTCTTGGCTCTAAAATTTAAACAACACACCAAGCATTAAACAATACATCAAAATACAGAGAATATTTACTTTCTTCAATATATAAAACAAATTATATAGGGAATTTAATTTTACATGATAAAAAAATTATTCTACTCCTACTGCCATTTTTCTTATCACTCAATCATGAAACACAAGAGGACACATGTACAAACAATAAAATCGTCAAAAGGAAGTAGAGATTACCCACTAAAAATTTAATTCATCACATCAAACAAAATAATATTTTTAAGATAATGGTATACACCTAGAATATAAGGGTTCTGGAGAAAACAAAGTATAGAATAGAAATTGAATTATTATTAAAAAAATCATGTGAAATTAAAAAGTGTGCCGGAATGTGTAAGACAATGAAACAGGAAAAGAAAAGAAACACCTACGTACCTTGAATTCCACAGGAAATTTTGAAAATCAAAAGTACTCCTGTAATCTCTGGGGATTTTATATATATAAGTGTCTTGATTGGAAAGTGCTCCTGTAATCTTTGTGGATTATAGGTGTCTTTGTTGAATATATATATATATATATATGAGACAATCTGTTTTTTCAATAGTCTTTAAACTTGGTATATATATCATTTGAGTAATCATAGTAGTATGTGCATTTAACCTTGAATTTTCAATTCACATACAAGGTGTCAAAATTTATAAGTAATTTGAGGGTTATGGACTTGAAAAGACAAGATTAAAATTAGGAGTTATGAAGATGAAAATGTATGAGTTAAAGATACAAGATTAATGGACATTATTAGAATAGAAGTTATGAAAATGAAAAAGTGTGAGTTATGGAGACGACTTTTTAAATAAAAAATACTTTAAAGTAAATCACTTTGTTACTATTATATAGTGAAATGATGAAAAAAATATAAAATAATAATAATAATAAGAAGAAGAACAATGCAATTGAAAATCATAATGAGATGTCACACCCCTTTTTTATACCTAACTTTAATATATATATAGATTAGTCGTTTAAACACCAAATACCGTTACTAGTATCATTAATAGAGAAATTTTATTGAGTCTTATACCGGAGAAAAACTTCAATTTCCTAATAAATAACCTCCATGTATTTTATGCTATTTTTCTGTTTTAAAATATTTTTCACATATTACTTTTTGAGAATTAAATTATTTAAATTTAATTACTATTTTGAGATGTATTTCTGAAGATGGTTACTCCCTTCATTCTTTTTGAGTTTCCATGTATACTAAAAATAGTTGTTCTCAAATATTTGTCAATTTAAAAAATTAAGAGAGAATCTTTTTTGTTCAATTTTGTCCTCAGCATTAATTATTTTAGAATTAAAAGATACATAAATAGATAAAAATAAACAAAAAATTAACTAAAAAAATATATAATCAATTTATGATCATAATTAATTTTTTTTAGGAATTATACAAAAAATTATTCTGAAACTAAAAATGAACAAAAAGAGTAAAATAAACTTTAAAATAAAATGTAACAACTATTATAAGACGAATGGAGTATTGAATTAAGGGTAAAGGGACAAATATACTCCTCAATTTTGCAATTATGAGATACCATTCGTTAAAAAACTAGTGCATATATATCCTTGTTGTTTAACAAATTCTGCATATATACCTCGTCGTCTAACAGATGGTGCATATTTACCATTTTTCTTTAACAAACTGCATTTTAAAAAAATTAAAATTGATTTTTCAATTTTAAAAATATCATATGACTTTAAAAAGTTACCTCACTCTTTTTTTACCCCTCCAAACCCGACAACTAAGAATAATTCAATTCTTCTTTTATTCAGATCCGTTTCAAACTCATTTTAGGGATTGAGACGTTTTTTTTTCAATTGGGTCAGGTCTAGAGAGGTAAAAAAAAAAAACAAGGTAATTTTTTCGTGACATTTTTGAAATTAAAAGATAAATTTTAGATTTTTTTTTTAAATTCAATAAATATATGTCAATTAATGAAAAGAATAAATATGCAAATTTTGTTACACGACGATGATATATATACACTATTTACAACAAGGATATATATATATATATATATATATATATATATATATATATATATATTACTTTTTTAACAAAGACTATATCCACTCTAAATTATAATATAAAAAAATATATTTACCTTTTTTCCCTTGAATTAATATCCCGAAGAGATATTATGAAATTTGAGAATGCACACACCCGGGCCCAAATAACAATATCTTAGACAATAAAGATAAATATATCACTGTTACACTTGATTTTTTTATTTTGAGAAATTTACCTTCCACAATTACTAAATAGTAAATAATTTAAATTGCTAAATATAATAATATTTATTTTTATTTATAAAATATAACAAACATATTATAAAATATAATATTTTTAAAAAAAAAAAACTATTTCCTTTATCCTCCTCCTTCTCCTTCTCCTTCTCCTTGTTCTTCTTTATTTCTTCCCTCTTCTTTAATTTCTTCTTTTTTATTTCTCCAATTTATTTTTAAAAAAATATTGTAATATAAAATCTTGTATTCCGACATTGATGAATCTTTTCTAAAAAAAATACTATCTTTTTCTCCTCCTCCTCCTCCCCCTTCTTTATTTCTTTCTTCTTCTTTATATCTTCTTCTTTATTTCTCATTATCAAAAAAAAAATGTAAATTAAAATCTCGAATACTACTGTTGATGAATTTTTGAAGTTTCAAAGTTGAAATTTTAATTTGTAGTTTCAAAATTTTGAGAACAACTTAGCGAGTTTATATCTCAAATTTAGGATTATCTGGTGTAGATTTGATGTAGTTTTGAATAAAATTTCAAATTCAATCTCAAATTCCATCTTGGATGAAGCTTGAAACTTCAAAGTTGAAATTTGGATTTGAAAATTTTAAATAATTTTAAAAAGGGTGTGGTTCCAAAAATTAGAGAACACCTTGAGGAGCTTATATCTTAAATTTAGGATGATTTAATGTAGATTTGATGTGATTTTAATTAAAATTGTATGAATTTAAGTTTATGTCATTGTTGTCATATTAAATTTATATGAGTTGTATATAATATTTCTGGTAGATGTATTATATAATCAAAAATGTTATAAATTTTATATAAATTTTATATTATTAGATATCTATTTTATACCGAATTTGAGAGAATTTTTTAAGTCTTGAGCAAGATATGCATATTTTACATTGATTTTGTACAGTTTTCATAAATAAAATTTTGAGCGAGATACACATTTTATATCGTTTTTATACATGAAATTTTGAGCGAATTATTTTTTTAAAAAAACTGATAATATATTTATAAACTCAAAAATCTTAATATATTTTATAATATTAAATACTACTTTTATATATATATATATATATATATGTATATGAAATTTGCCCCTTTTTTAATACCAACTACTTCACTCGATAGCTTCTTCACATTCACTATTAAAATAATAATAATGAAATTGATCGCTTACTTTTTTTTGAAGTTAAAATTTGAATATGCAAGAAATCATTAATGAATTTCTTCTTCATTTAAAAGAGGCGAACAAGTACAAATCATAGATCGTTTAGTTTCACCAACATCTGGGAACTGGGATACATGATGAGAATGTATTTAATAATAAAAAGAATCGACTAAAGGGTTTTAATTTCTGAAAAGAATATTCACACTCGTAGAATCTGAAATGCGCCGGGTTTAGTGGTGGTGGGACCCGGACTAGTGGGAAAGACCCTTTAGATTAAAGCACGTTGTAATAAAATTCACGAGTCAATTAAATATAAAATCATTTGGTTACAATAATGATGCTGGATATTATATGACATCTCATTAAGGTGTATAGTGGCTTCTAATCTAATTCACAATAATCTCCTTTCGCAGCTGTTTGTATGGTTGTCACTTATTCTATGGTACGCTCAAATCTCTTCAAATTATTCGTTATAACACTATTTTATTATAATTATTTAATAATTATTAAAATTAAAATTTTATATTATATTTTAATTTTTATAATAATAGTGTCGTTCATTATAATGATACAATTGTTTATAAAATTACTTTTCTATAATGGTCATTCTTAAATATTATGCAATAATATTCTATAAAAAATATATTAAGTGTAAATAAATATTAAAATATTTACGATAATCATCATTAATGTCATGCACATATTAAATTTCAAGTACGAATATCTAAACAAAAAATATTATATTAAAATAGTATCCACCAGTTATGATCGTAATTTCACGAGGAAAGACTTCAATTTTTTACAATCATACTCTTTTTATTTATTTATTTTATTATTGAAATAATTAACAAATACATTCCTTCTTCTTGATACACATGTATTTAAGTTTAATTTTCTCTCTTATTCTTTATTGTATATATAATTTTTTGGGTTATTGACTAAATATTTTTAAATTACAATTTAAAATCCGTTATCATTTTATTATTATTATTTTTTTTTAAAAAAAAGATAATTATTTGTGATAGGTGGAGCATCAAAATAAACCGGGGGGTTGGAGGGGGGATTAATAGATCAATTTTTCCTATGAAAATTACCGAGTCAATAGTCAACTCAATATAAAAACATTTTGTAGGACAATAATAGAGCACATGACATCTAATTTAAGTTATCCATTTAATTTTTCTCTCAAATATAACTTTTTATATACACTTATTGATGTCAACTCGTTTTATAGTTTCTAAAATTTTAAATAATTGATGTGAATTAAGTAATCATCTACTTTGAAGAAATACGATAATCAATTATTTAAATTATAATTTTGTTAATTTTATCACTAAATATTAATTAAAATTAATGTAAGTTTAATTGATAGAGCGAATTGCTCTAAATAATATGATTCAAGTTCAAATCTATCTATAAAATTTCAAATTAAATGTAAGTTTAATTGATAGAGTGATAGTGTGAATTGTTTCTACAAAAGAAGGTCAACAACGAGAATATTCAAATATAGTGCTTTTGTTGACACCAAAAGAGGTGAGTCATCTTTATTTTCAGCCACCATTCAATTCACCAATCATTTCAATTCCTTATGTAATGGTACGGTGAACATATTTGTTCATCTTTTTTAATTTCTACTAAGGTTAAAATTGTCCAAAAATATCTATTTTAAACTCGTTCAGACAGATATGTATACTGATCTTGATTTTACAAATTGTCAAATTTTATTATATGTCTGAATTACCTTTTATATTTAAGAATTTTTGTGCCAGCAAGATAAAATCCTGTTAAAGAATAGAGAGAGTGTCGAGAGCATGTCTGGATATTCAAAAAATATGTCCATGTTCATTATAAACAACTGTATGGGATAATTTAGTGTATTAATTGTCTCTATATTATCATGTTGTTTGTATTATAATATGGAACTTGTATATAAAGTAACATATATACTTTATTTGATTAAATATTAATCCGACAACTTCCACATAATAAGCTCATTCATATAGTCAAATATTTCAATAATGATATCGATTTGTCCAAATATTTTTTAGTCATAATAAAATATTATTATAAAATATATATATATTATAATATAATATGAATTAACGGTTCCAAAAAAAATTAACTGTGATTATTATAGTAAAATTATTGTTACAGAAAATTTGACTGCATATAGAATTTGATCATTATAAAAATACATTGTTATTCTCTGCTCTTGTCTCTCGTGACAGATTAATCAGTCATGTACTTTTGAATAATACTAATAGTAATTGTAATTTTGTCAAACTTTAAATTAATTAGGTCTCTTTAATTAGAATTTCAAAGACTCAGTTGGCTACGACTACTGGAAAAGGAACATGGATATGATAGGACACATGGAAGCCCAGATGTATCTCCATTTGCAAATGTAAATTAAATGATAATTAGCCAGAGACCATACTTGGGACTAATTGGGAGGGCATTTTATATGTACATACATTATGTGTGTGTATATATATATATAAATTTTCTATTTTAATTTGTTTGTCTTTTTTTTTTAGTTTTTTTAATTAAAGAAAAATCTGTTTCCTTTTTTAGCAATTCTTTAATTTTAATTTTTCACATGACATGTTTAAAATCACAAAATCAAAAGACATTTTTGTATAATTTACAAACCTTTAATTTAAAATCATACGATTTAAGAAAAAATTATTTTTTTAAATTTTTTATCAATTTAAAATTAAATAAATTAATTAAAATAAAGAAAGTAATTATTTTGAATATTCCCTCTTAAATAATTAATGACATTATTCTCTGTCGAATAGTTTTTTTAGATTATTTTCGTCTCACCACACCAAATGCATCCCCCGTTGCTCTTTCCTCCAAAGTCCAAACACAACAGAAATGAAACATTTAAATAAAGTCATCCACATTCTAATGGTTTAGAAAAAGCTTGAACAATAGGGGTGTGTTTAGTAGGAAAGAAAACGCTTTTTTAGAAAAACACCAGTGATTTTTCTGTTATTCTTAGTGTTTAGTACGTAAAAAAAATAATATTATTTTTGAAAATATTTATATATAATCTAACAGATAACTACTATAGAAGATGTAGTATGGTGAGGATAAACGCTATAGAGATAAAAGTGAAAATAAAATACATTAAATTATAATAAGAAATATAAATATTATAAATATCACTCATAAAATTTATTTTTCCTATTGACGCTAGAGAAATTTAGATAAGTATGCCTTGCTCTTATTTGTCCCTTTTTTTGCTTATAAGCACTTTACGCACGGCACTCCCTTTTCAAGACTGTGAATTTAGAATTTATAAAATAAGTAGTTGATAGTCGTAGAGGAACAAATTTCCACTTGACCTCTTTTAACCATCTTTTATGTTTTTGATTTAATTTTCTCATTTTTAAGAGTTACCTGTTCTTCTTTTCTTGCGATATTTTAAGTCATTCTCTCGTCATTCTTCCCGTGTCAAGACTCTTGGACATGGAAAATATAATTAGATAAATAAAAAATATATTTTTTCTAACAATTTAAATATGATATCGGAATAAATAAAAGTTTTGAATTTGAATCTTACTATCACTCATTATCAAAAACAATTCTAACATGCTTAACGAATGGGATAAAATTTGTGTTTGATAGGTGAACGAATCAGACGATAACAAGTGACAGTTGAGATAGATCAGACGTGAGTCGATGAGAGTTGTATTGAGTTCAAGTCTTATGCATGATAGGTGGGGAGTGACCTTGTTCATGGAAGGTCCGGCGTGTTGCTGTCGGAGACAAGTATCACGACAAGAGCCTGTCCAACTCCAGAAATATGGGATCAGATAAGAGACGCTAGCCGGATAAAATGAGCTCAAGGGTTCAACCATTGTAGAAGAGACTGCGATTATCGTCAACTGTTACTCGACTGCAATAATGTGTAATTAATAAATGTTATGAGAGCATGATTTGCGGATCTTGTCCCCTGAATTTTAGCTATAAATAGTGTCTTAACTTCTTGTTGGAGGGCATTTAATTTTTACTCAGTTACTAGCAATACACTTAGAGATTGTTTGGTAAGACGTATAATAATAGTGTTGAACATGGTGTATTAGTAGTGTTGACATTAGCAATGCTGAGATTATTTCTTATGCACTGTTTAGTTTGATGTATTTAAAATAACATGCATTGCATTATTTCCACAAAAATTGTTTACAAATATACCCTCCATAAATGCGGTGGAAAGGATGTGAAAAGGGTTTTGAGGAGCAATTGTGTCTTTAACCATGTTAATGCATGTATTAATTTAAAACTCACATTGCTAATACCATAGTTCGCCATGTATTAGTTATATGTAGCATAATACCAAATACATGGAGTGTACAAATTAGCAAGCATTAGTTTTACATATAGACTGAAAAAGTGTTCCAAAGAAGATATTAATAATATACAAAATTAATACATGCATTATTTTTTCTAATGCATCCTATCAAACGACCTCTTATATTTTGTGATCTCAAGATCTCGTAGTGAAAAAAAGCTCTAACCTTTTTCAGGTGACACTGACAGTCAACTACATCGGGATTCAGGCTAATTACTTCATTCCACCATTATTGTTTAATGTTTCGTTAATTACTTAAATTTAACCAAAAAAATGTATTTTTCTAAGCAAGTTAGTTTAACACAATCTAATCGTTTAGTCATATCAATTCATGCATCCTTAAACAATGTATATAAATTCAACTACTTTGATTTAAACATAAACACTTAACCATAAAAAGAAACATACCCACACATAGACATGTTGAATATACCAAAGTTTTTTAAGTTTTTAAAATAAGATGATTACATAACTTTAAAGTGTTGTAATATGAAGCTCTAAAGTGCCTTAGTACAAAAAGGCTCCAACTCTTTTTCAGGTGATACTGGCAATCAATTACACGGGGATTCAAGCTAGCTCTACAACTTTATTCCATTACTTTTGTTCAAATTCTTCATTGATTATTTAAATTTAGCCGTAAAAATATGTTTTCTAAGTGAGTTAGTTTATCACAATCTAATCATTTAGTTATATCTCTTCACTTATCTTTAAATGACGTATATAAATTTAATTATATCGATTTAAAAATAAAACACCTATTCATGAAAGAAGCACACCCACATATAAAAAGACGTGTTAAAATTCAAAGCCATTTTATTTTCATTTGTTTTGACTATTAATTAATGAGATAAGTGCGTTAATGGTTTAGTAGCATTATCCTTTAATCATAGAGCTGACTTATCCGATTCAGCAAGTAATAAGTAATTAATGGAATATATATATATATATATATACTTCAGCAGAGCTCTCTTTGCTCATCATCTTCAATTATTGAAAAGAAAAATACTGCGCTTTCGTCATTTCATTTTTATACCTTATAATACATCTTGAAGTACGATAATACCAATTGACTTTGAATAACAACGTCAAAAATATTGAAATAATTGTGTGAAAAAATACTTTATTCCACATTATTGATAAACGAAAATAGATCATGTTTGAATCTGGTTAGTTAAATGGATTAATTTTACAAACTTGGAATTGACGGAAGTTGTGGTATAGTAATAATTTGGCTAATGAAATAATGACAGATATATTAAAAGATTGCAACTGCTGCAATATAAATAAGTACTTTTGTGTTAATTTAATATATAATATGTGTAGCTTATCATGTATGTCAATTCCTTTTTCATTTGTGGTTATATATAAATATTTCTTGTTTATATAAAAAAGAAACATCATGTGTCAAGTGATACCTCAGCAGTACTCCACGTCAGTTTCGGTCACAAATGAAGAAAAATTCTAGAGGGTGATAAAAAACAACAGATGATTCCTGGTGTTAATGTAAAAACGATGATAAATCAGATAATTAAAAAAAATTATGTTAAAGGAGACAAAAAATTAATGTGGATGAATCAATTTAATCTATATTTACATGAAGAGAAAAGCGTAATTTAATGGGACGATTTTTATTATAATTTTTTTTTACTGGAATTGAGATAAATATATTATTTTCATAAATAATTAGCATTCATATAGCTAAAAATAAATTAGCAAAATTGTAAATCTAAAAATATTAACATAACTTAATCAACTAAATAAAAAGGTTGTTATGTAATAAGAATTTATATAACAATGAATATTTTTTAACTCCTTGTCCTTCTTTTTTTCTTTTATTTATTTTTATGTGAATTTAAATGTGAACAAATGTATACCAAGTTACCAATGTATATATGAATCAAATATTTACAATATATTTAATCTATTTTATATTAAATTTATATTTTTATAATATAAATGTATATATATATATATATATATATTGAATGTATCGCAAATTCTATTATATTTATGTATACATAAACCACATGTATATCACAATTAAAATTACCTACATTAAATTGAATGTATACATATATTTATTGCATACATTAACGTTATTATATATATCACGTGTATATCACAAAATTGTCAGCATTAAATTGAATGTATACTTATATTTTTATAATATATGTGTGTATTTAAAATTGATTTACTCAATGTATGCGCTACGTTGTATATATTCTTATTATTTATATACATAAATGAAGATAATTGTATTGACATCTATTCTTCATGATATGAATATCCAAAAAGTTTGTCTGGTTATACATATTGTATATCTATTGATTCATAAAATGTGTATTTGAATGTATATTTATTAATTCACAAAATATATAATCAAATGTATATAATATTTCACAAAATATATTCAAAATGTATAATGTGTAACTCTTCTTCTCCACCAAAACATGAATGAAGGACTCATCACTTTCTACACTTTCTCTTTTGACAATTTTTGCTTAATCAATGATGGATAATAGCAATTTGTTTTTCCTATTCTTGAATTTGTTCAACCCCCCAAAAAAATTTCTTGAACTTGGATACATGGATGATCTTTTAGGTGGAGAATATTAAAAATTAGAGTCATTACCCCAACCATGACAAGTTTCTTTGAATAACTAATATTACCCATGAAATTTAGAATTTAAAAAAAATTGAAGAAAAATCCAACTTTAAAATAACCCCAATACCTTTTTTTTTTTTTTTTTGAGTGAAAGAGCCACACACAATAAATATGCAAATACACAATGAGAATCTATTTACTTAATTTGGAAATTCATTGTTGTAATCGAATTCTAACAGAGAGAAGCTAGGGAAGCAGATAGATAGAGAATAAATTTTCATGAGAAAAAACGCACATAAAAGGTAACAAAATTTAAAAATAACTGTGCAATGAATTCTCTATTTTTACTCAATATTCTGTCATTAAATATTACTTTCAGTTACCCGATAAGCGTGAAAAAATCATTATGTGCCAACTAATTTCAAATAGACTATTTTATGACAATTCATAAGATAAGTTAACATACCATGTTATTTTTTCCTCTTTCTTTTATAGATCTAACCGTTTTAACGTTAATCCAATCCCCAAATTTAACACCTCACGTCAGAGTATTAAACCAGTGGCACAATAGATGCAGCCCAATACCTCCAAACACAGCAGCGTCCTTAATTGGAAAATTGGGCTCTGTATGGCCCATTATTGTCTTAAAGCTGAAGCCTTTGACGCCGCATATAGAACACACCATTTGGACCAGAGCCGCCCCACGGATTGGCTTATTTACACTTATTTGGACCGGAGACACCCACGGATTGGGTTGAAATTGAGATTCAGTAAACTGGATAGTACTTAAGCTTAGCTGGTTTACGCGAATATCTCTTTTTCAGGTCACCATTTAAATTTCATCCTCATTTTAAAATTAGTGTAAATATAACTCTTTTTTATAAAGTGTTAAAAAGTAGTTTAATGTATTTTTTCATAAAATTTTCAATTAGCAATCTTTATATCATAATTTTAAAAAAATCATAAATTGCAAGTAAAATAAAAAAAAGGATTATTTCGTAAATAACTGTCCGAAAAAGGACTATCGACAAAAATTTCTGCTAAAACTTCACTCTTAGGCCCGCCAAGCCCATTGTGTCAGTTACGTTTGCCGCCTGTTTGGTGTGGAATATCTTGTCAAAACGATTTTCAGATTAAATTGCGTTAATAATCAAAATTAGTTAGTGTATTAAACTGGTATTTACACTAAAATATACCAATAGATCATTGTTAAGTGATAAATTGAGCTGCAAACATGTTAATTAGTTAATTATCATTAAACGACAAATGTATGTAAAAGCACATGTTTATAATATATATTTATAAATTTAGGGTCCGTTTGGCCATGCGAGATGAAATTATGGCATAAAATTATATGAAATGAAATCATGATATAAAATTATATGAGATGAAGTTTGAAGTTTTGTTTGGACGTGCAACTTGAGATTTTTAAGTTGTATTTTTTCCTCATGATGTAAGAACCCCATAGGTTGTAAAAACTATTCAATTTGCCCAAATTCTTATACAATCTTATCAAATAAGTAAAAGTTCATAATAAAATATAATACACTATCACAAGGCCATTCTATTAAAAATATAACCTAAGAATCGAACTTTACGTCAATATAAAGTAAAGTTAAACATGAGTTGTAGTGTATTATTCTTTAATATAATCTTCCCACATAGTAAGGACAAAGGTTGACAAACTATTTGTGTCTAATATAATAGTTGACAAAGGTTGTTTACATTTATTAAATAAATGGTTGGTAAATATAATTGGTATATAAAAAAAATAGACTTTTTTTTACAAAATTTAAATTTGTGGGTTAAATTTTGTATTTGGAAAATCCTATCTCATGATTTGAAATTTCAAATCAAACTTTTTTGAGAATTTAAAATTTTATCTAATGATTTGAAATTATAAGATGAAATCGTATGTTCAAATACTGATTCTCATAATTTTAAACCGCAACATAAAATTACATGTCCCAACATCGTGAACACTGTTTAATATACAAATTTTTAAAAAGACAAATATGTCACTTTCATAGTTTTATGAACCACTAAAGACTCATAGAGTCATAGTTTATGAATTAAGTCTTCTACGCAATATTGTGGGCTCTTAACTCATTGTTTTCTTTTCCTTTCTCAATTTATCTTTAATTTCCTCTTCGTAATCGACTTTTTTTTCTTAAAAAAAAAAAGAACTTTAAAAAATGATCCTAAATACCCTTTATTGTTATCTTTGGTGATCTCAAAATATCACTTTCTTCGTTTTAATTTATTATTTAATTTAATTGATATGAAATCTAAAATAATAAAGAAAAATTTTTAAATTTTATAATTTATTATTTAATTTGATTGATATGATATTTAAAATAATAAAAAAAAATTAAATTTTATAATCTTAAATTAAAAATATGAATAATATAATAAATATTTTTAAATTTTATAATCCTAAACATATTATCTAGATATCAACATTAAAAGGTGACTATAAAATATAAAATGTAATTTCTTTTTCAAAATAATAGAAAAAAGAAATGCTATTTTGTTACTTATTGTTGCTTCATTGGTGAAGTTGGTCGTGTCTCTAGCGTGGAAGAAACCTATTGAAATGAAGGGAGTACTAATTATTAATCTTGGTCCTACTCTTAAACTAATTATTAATCTTGGTCCTACTCTTAATATGATAGAGATGGCATATTATTAGTTTTAGTTTACGTGATATAATTTAATTTGACACGAAATTTATCAAATATAAATATAGAAGATTTTGTAATATTTTAAAATTATTTTAAAATTTTTTACATAAAATAATAGATCTTTATGAATTTTTATCAAATATATGAAATCCAATATAAATAAAATATTAATGATATTATTAAATATTTATTAAATAAAAAATTATATCATTTTTTTAAACTGATTAAAATATTAGAGGGAGGAAGCAGTTAATTCCTCTGAGGATTCTTCTTCAATTACTAAAGTTTCTGGTTCACTGTTCGGTCATCATACGTCTTCCTGCAATTTAATAATGATTGGAAACTTTTTAATTTGTTATTTTCATCTTTATTATTATTTCCTCCGTATAACTTATGTGACGGTATTAAATTGGTTCGAAATTTAAGAAACAAAAATATATTATAAATATTTATCTGTGATTTTATAAAGCATAAAATAAGAAATTAAAATTAAATTATTTTTAATATATTCTTTACTAAACATAATAATTAAAATGAAAAATATATCACGAGAGAAGAATACAAGATCGATAAATACTATACACATCAATATATATACTAAACTAATGCAATTTACAATAATTAAATAATTTCATGAAACATGAATATGTATATAAAAATTAATTATTCATGATTAATAACTGCATAATAATAATTTAAATATAAACATGATAAGTTTTTATCAACAAAAGACTTGCCGTTTAAAATTAAAACACCAAATTCCACTTAATTTTTCTTTTAGTTATTGTCGTTTTCTACTTTTCTTTCCTTTTGACCTTTTCCTTTTTGTTGGTTTTAGTGGAGTATATGCTTTATTTGTGATTTGATGGGGAAATATAAATGGGGTCTGCCTCCAACTCATCTTACCACCAAGTCAACCTAGTAAGTTAACAACTCAAAAAAAAAAATCACATGGGGGAATTCATAATTTAATTTATAAACAGTATTCAAGAAATCTTCTAGAGATTAGTAGTTTAGTTGAACTAATTAAGAGGAGTATATTAAAAACTACACTTAATTAATTAACTCCCATGATTATGAAAATTCATTAATGACTGATCATTAATAGGACGATCTTTACTTTTGATGATTCACCATTGGTTTGAGACATATATATTTGAATTATACAATATTATTAATTGAGAAAATGGACAATATTCCTTCTTTTCTTAAAAAAAAAAATTTGGTAGAAATCTGTTGTGCCAAATTGTTACACGCTGTATCTCAAATACTTTTACATTATTATTTTTTTAATTTTTAGAATGGAACTTATAAATGGATAAATTTTGTTCTTATAATGTACCCAATTTTACTTTTGGTTATCTTTTTCTATTTTTATTGTTGCTATTTTTTTTTCTTCGATAGTTTTATCAAAGTTTTCATTTTTTTTTTCTATTATATTTTTTAAACTTGCTTTGAGAAACACTTTCTTTAGTTGAGAGTTTGTCCGAAACAATATCTCTCTACCCATAAAAATAGAAATAAGGTTGGCATACATTCCATTCTCCCTATATAAACTCCAAACTTCACTTGTGAAATTACATTAAATTTATTATTATTGTTGTTATACTAATAAAATCGATATTATTATGTATAGGACTCTCAAATTTATATTAGCAATATCGTTTTAAATCTAACATGTATAAGCTTATCAAATCTATCAATGTATATGAGTGTGTGTGTTAAAAATATATCGGACATGTATATATTCACTAACGTACTCTAGTTGCTTTTAATTCCGAATAACATGTTGGAATTATAGTATAGATTGAAGAGGTTAATAGTAGCTGATAGATTAGTCAGAATTAGTTGATTAATTACCCTAGTTAGTTAGTTAGGCAACTAACAAGTTTAGTTACAAGTTAGTTAAAAAAGAAATTCACTACGATTTTTTGGCTAGCAATTCATAATACAAAATTCTTATGTTTCAAATATGTGTCTATTATTCTTATTTTTCATGATTTTTTTTTGTTGATTTCTATTCAGAGATGTAGTTTCTTGCTAAAAAATACTAATTAAGAGACTTACGAATTTTTTTTTTACAAGCGGAAGCGAATTTGTAAAAATCGTTATTTGAATTATCGATCATCGGGAATCCTCATAAAACGAATGAATTAATTTCCTTTGTCGATAACCTAAATATCTTTTAGAGACATGCATAATGTACTCTTCAAACAAACTCTAACCGTCATATTATGGTGAAAAATCATCTATTTTCCAACATTCATAATGATATATTTATACAAATAGAATTTGAAAGAAGAATACATTAATAGATGAATGAGCTAATTAACATATTGTTCATAAGTGGACCTGACTCAAAAGCTATTTGCAACTTGAGAAATGAATCATATATTTAGAATTTGGTTTTAGAAATTACCATGAAACCTACCTTCTCCACCAACTCATACAATCATAGAGTATACTCTTAACCCTCCAAATCAGTGCACGATAACATAAAATTTGTTTCTAAAGGTCAATAACGTATATTAGTTAAGTTCAATAATTTGATTGGCAGAATTAGCTAAGAACAGCAAATACAGCTTATGTTCCTAGTCCAACTTGCTTTACAGTGAAAAAAATTAAAGTTAAGACCTTCAACCATATTAGTGTAGAGTGATTAATTCAGTTTTGTTATTAACCAAAAGTATTAAATTTTAAACTCAGTGAAAAGGGTGATTTACAAAAATAATCTTAGAAATAAATAATCTTTAACTTTTGAACTCACTTATCTTATGAACAAAATTTTAAATTTAACATCTTTTGATGGCCTTAAAGGTTTTCTCACGAAATAAATTGAAATCAAAAGTTTAAAATCATTAAATGTAACTTATTAGGTATAAACATATACTGGATAGAAAGCATTTTACCACAAAATAGAATTTTCAATACAATGAATTAGCTGCTTCCAAAGTAAGTATATCAAATACCACGTGAGAAACCAGAAGGAAAAAAAAGTGGAATTTCTGAAAAGTGAATGGACAAGAAGAGTGACAAAACAACCCAATTTCATGATTGGGCAACAATATGACTAAGTAAATTTGCTCTGTTTTTCTTTTTCTTGATAATATTTACCCATTAATTCACAGCTTCCCCACACCCCCCACCTACTCCCAACGCGACTCACCTACCTCATCCCTAAATAAATGAAAAACCCTCACTTTCATATTCCATTCCTTGGATGATGTGCGTTATATACTGCAATTTCACAAAACTTTAGGCATTTATTACAATTCACAACAAAGAAGACAATTAAAAATCTACGTGTATTTGCTTCATCTTGTCTGAAGAACTTTGCTCTATTTTTGAATGGGAGAACCTCAAGTAGAAAAGCAGCTCGACATTTCTTGTAAGCTTAAAATTTCTCACACACACTCACAGTCTTCATCCTTTTTTTTTTTTTTTTTTTTTTCTGTTTAACCAATTCTCTCGACTTATTAGTATTTTCCACTAATTCATACAGCTGAAGAGGAAGCAGATTATATGGCGACTAATTTAACTTCATGGCGTGCAAAATACAAGAGGTGGCTTGAAATAGGCTTCAACGCCTTATTGGTCTTAATTTGTTTATCAGCTGCTACACTCCTCGGCGAACTTTACTACAAGGAAGGCGGAAAAAGCACTTGGATGAATTCACTTGTCCAAACCGGCGGATTTCCGGTACTTCTCCCAATTCTCTTCTTGAATAAAAGAGAAGAAAACAGAGCATCCCAAAACGACAATACACACAATAATAATAATAATTATAATCCGTCTGTTTGGATGTTTTTATCTGTATATGTTTTTCTCGGTTTTCTATTGGGCGGAAGTTGTATACTGAATGCCGTGGGACTATTACACCTCCCTGTTTCAACGTTTTCCCTAATCTCCGCTAGCCAATTGGGGTTCAATGCCCTGTTCTCGTTCTTCCTCAATTCCCAAAAGATAACAACTTACATAGCCAATTCTATTATCCTACTCACAATCTCCTCAATTCTCCTCGTGTTCCAACCCGACGACTCCTCGTCGGGCGGATCGTCGAAAGGAAAAGGATACGTGCTAGTCGGATTCGTCTGCACCCTGTTCGGTTCAGCAGGCTACGCGCTGCTACTGTCTTCCACCGAGCGAATTTTCAGGAAAATAATGAGAAAACGCACCATGAATGAAGTCATGAACGTCGTGATCTGGCAATCGTTCTTCGCCACCTGTGCGATTCTGATTGGCCTTTTCGCGAGCGGCGAATGGAAATGGATTAAAGCAGAGATGCGAGAATACAAGCTTGGGAAAGTGTCGTACGTCATGACTTTAGTGTGGAATGCTCTGTCTTGGCAGATTTACACAATTGGTCTGCTCAGTTTGATTATGAAGGTATCTGCACTATTTGCTAATGTGATTACTACATTGAGTGTGCCACTTATTCCAGTTCTTGCTGTCATTATTTTCAATGAGAAGATGAGTGGAGTGAAGGCAGTTTCAATGATTTTGGCCATTTGGGGATTTTTATCATATGGTTATCAGCAGTATCTCGATGAACATAAGCTCAAAGCGGATTTGTCAAAGGCAAAAGAAGAATCTGAAGTATCACTAGTTGAAAGAGGATTGAATCATAGAGCTTAATATTAATTGTAGAAAAAATTTATGTTTTTTTTTTCATTTTATTTTCGTGTAAATTGCGGATACTTTTTAAATTTGTTTTCTCTAATTATTATCTACTTCTTAGTTGCTGTAACAAATCACAATCAGGTCATTTTAAAAATGATTACTTGTAACTATCTTAATTAATTAGTACTATTTTTGCATTAATAATTAATTAAAGTTTATGTCTATGTCCGATTTCAATAACTCTATATACTTAAATTCACTTCTATTTTTGGTAGGATTAGGCATACCTCACCCCTTCCTAACATAAACTAATCAATCAAAACATTAATCCATACCCACCTACCTATTATAATGTTAAAAAATGCCTATTATAGTCTATATATTACTCCCTCCGTTCTTTTTTATTTATAGGATAAGATGTACATATTTTTTAAGAAAAAATTAATATGATTTGTAATTTAATTAATATAACCCTATTAATTAATAAATATTTTTAAAAAACATATAATAATTATTCTTTTCACATTTTAAAATTATTTAAGTGTCAAGAATAGAGTTAAAAAAATTAATTATTTTTTAAAATTTAAAATTAAATAATTATTTTTAATATATTTAATAACTAAAATAAAATGGAGGGAGTGTATGGAATTATTGAATGATGGAAGGTAGATACTTGTCATAGATATTTAAGTATACTTTAAGTAGGGGTCAATATTCGTTAATGATTTTTTTTTTTTTTGAAGCATGTTTTGCATGAAATTAAATTAAGATCTTTATTGGTATTAGCCATGGAGGGCAATATAGTCATTTGTTGTAAGGGAGTTTTTTAGAGTGTATTCGGTAGAAAGCCAAATATATTTTTAAAAAATTAAGTAACTTTTTATGTATTTTTATATATTTAATATATAAATAAAATATATTATTTTAAAAATATTTGTACGAAGAATTATAGATTTGGGTGTCTATTGCGAATTTTCACACTTGGACGGACATACATACTATTTGTCCAAGCGTGGAAAATTTGAATAAAACTATAAAAATCATGACATATAGACTGCAGTACATTTACTATTATTGTTAGAGTATGTTTGAAATATTTTTAAATTAAAATATTTTTTAAATATATTTAAATAAATTTTAAAAAATATTTAAAAAATAATAAAAATAAATTATAAATTAAAAAATCTTACTTACAACGGAAAAAATATATATCAACCCAAAACACTCTTAATCTGTCCCAATCTTGAGGTGGAAACTTCCTCCTCTTTTTCTTCTTTTTCTGAAAAGGTTTTATTTTATGCAACGGAATCCAGACTGTCGTGCATGCAGTGTGGACCACATATTTTATAGATTGATATTATCTTTTACCACAATTATTGGTGGTAAGGATTTAACTCAATTATCTTACCAAGGTCCAAGTATCGATATATCTTTTGTTATATATATCTATTATTTGTACAAAATTAATAAATATAAAATACATATCTTTCATATATATATTTTTGTTAAAAAGATAATATTCTCATTTTAATTAGTAAGATTAATATAATATAAATATCTAATGTAAATAAATTTTTATAGTTACTTAATGATGTCTCCTGATTGTAATAATGAAACTTATAATAATAACAACAACAACATATTCGGTATAATCTCACGAGTGAGGTAGAGGAGGGCAAAGTGTATGGAGATTTTATTCCTATCTTGGGAGGGAGATAGGTTGTTTCTAATTGACCATCAACTCAAAGAAAAACATATCAAAACAGGTCAAAAAAGAAATAACGACAGTGAAGAAATTATGTCAAAATACTATAGCAAACATGACAAAGCATCGACATTGAAAAAAAAAAGAAAAAGAAAAGAACAGGGACTGCAACAAAATAGTGCAATAATTAAAGTACAAGAGACCCTAGATAGTAACAGAACTCGACGGACAAGAAACTACATGAGAAACAATATGACTACTAGTATGAAAGTATAAGCGAGACAACTCTGGTACCTACTGACCTTCTATCCTAATGCATGTCCTCTACAACCTCCATAGCCATATCTAAGGTTATGTCTTCAGTAAACTGCAATTGCGTCATGTCTTATCTAATAACCTCTCTCATTTATTTCTTTGGTTTGTCTCTACCTTTCCTAAAACCATCCACAAATAACCTCTCATACCTCTGCACTAGAACATTCGTGCATCGCCTCTTCACAAGTCCAAATCATCCCAGCGTCGCTTTCCGCATCTTGTTCTCCATCGAGATCACTCCTACCTTATCTTGAATATCTTCATTTCTAATTTTATCTCTCCTAATATGTCACACATTCACCATAGCATCTTCATTTCCGCAACTTTCATCTTTTAAGCGTAAAAGTTCTTGACTAACCAATACTCATCCCATACAATATATATAATTAGTCTAACCACCTGTAAAACTTGCCTTTGTTTTTTTTAGTGGCATCTTAATACTAGCTAGGGCTGTGAGACTTTTTATGTAGAGAATAATTAGAGCATGCATCATGAGATTTGGACGGCCAATAGAATCTTCCCATTTTGTTTTCGGGATTTGTCTTTGTTATCATTACATTGACATGTACGATAACCTATTTTAATGATTCTCAACGATTGCATATAGTTTTATACGCAATTAAAAATTTAAGCCATGTACCCAGTTTTAGGGACAAAGCTTCAAGAACAGTGCAATGATATCCATCTGCACAAGATTTTCTCAATTTCTATACATACTTATTATACATTGAGAAAAGTAGACATAAATCATAATGAGCAAAAGAAAAAAAGAATGCCTTCTTTGTCTCTGTGAGTTTTATGTTGTTTCACTAAGTCGTCCTCTTTCAACACAAGGGAAACTTGAGATTCTTCATTGGCCTTTGACATATCAAAAGGTTTGAGCTTAAGTTCATCAAGATATGCTGATAACCATATGATAAAAATCCCCAAACGGTCAAAATCAATGAGACTACCTTCACCCCACTCGTCTTTTCATGGAAGATAATAACATATGGAATTGGAATAAGGGCGTACTATAATCCTTGCAGTAATGACATTGGCAAATAGGGCAGATACTTTCATAACTAAGCTGAGAAGAACAATTGTGTAAATCTGCCAACACAAAGCATTCCATAGTCCATAACAAAGTCATAACATAGGTCATGAGGATGGCAATAGGACGGTGCGGTGCGGTTGCAGGACAAATCCATATAAATCAGCAAGACTTTAACTCATTCTGTCCCGCACTGCATGGCATAATTTGATATTCTTAACTCGTCTCGCCCTGCTCCACATAAATTCGCGCTGCATAAATCTGTAACCCGCCTCACCCCGCATTAATTTTTAAACAAAATTATTTCAATCTGTCTCACATCCACGCAGCAAATTGCCATCCCTTGGGACAACTTGACCAGCTTGTATTCTTGCATCTCTGTTTTTAGCCATTTTTTCTGTTCTCCGCTCGCGAAAATGCCAATGAGCATGATAAAAGTGGCGGAAAAACCATTCCAAATTAATACGTTCATCCACTTCTTTAGTGTGTGCAAAATATTTTACATGAATTTTAAATATTTTAAAATGTTGGAGATTTTAACTTAATTGGTTGGATAACTGAATTTTTATCATATTGGGGAGAGTTGAATTACTAATCCCCATCCTCATTTTTTTTTTTTTTATAAATAAAATTAAATTGTTAATTTTTATAATTTATAGCACTATTTGCATAATTTTGAAATATATAAAATAAAATTCTAAAAAACCTTAAATATTTTATATCCAAATTCATGATCAAATTTAAGAAATTAGACTCTGAAAATCTGAACTACGATACATTGACTCAAAAATTCAGTTCGAGGTTCCTTTGACTGAAATATAGTATTTAAAATAACCAACCACGAAATCTTCAACAAATCAGAGTGGCGCAGCGGAAGCGTGGTGGGCCCATAACCCACAGGTCCCAGGATCGAAACCTGGCTCTGATAAACGGAGTAGCTTCTTCGGTCTATGTTTTTTGCCCTTTCCTTTTTTTCTTTTTTTGGGTGGGGGGGTGGGGGGTGGGGGGTTCTTTTACATTTAACTGAATTTGGATTTCTTTTGATAGCTGGCATAAAGTAAAACACAGATGATAAAATCAATATTACGATAAAAAACGAAAAGTGAAAAATAAATGCTGAGTTCTATTGAGTTTTACAGAAGAAAGGCATAAATGAAAAATAAAATAAAATAATTTATATGCAATTGAAGAATAACAATTATAAGAACAACAATGGTATGGATCAGTGTTTTAAATGAAAGTCCCGAAGCGTGACGTAATAAAAATACATCGGGACTAATGTAGTGAAAGAGAGAGTTGAGACAATGAATAATATTTAAGTCTGCAACTAACTCACTATACAAAAATAGAGTAATTTTTATATTGAAGAAATGTGTTTTTTTCGATGGAGCTTTGGACTTTTCAACTAATCCAGAATTGTTTGAGTTATGTGACACTGTTGGACTGTTGTATCCTGAAGAGGACAAGTCAATAATATTACTGCTGGATTAATGAAGATTATACCGAGCTGAACTTGAATCTCCTTAAAGAAAGCGAGATATCCGCGCCTCAACCTAAATATTTATTTATTTTATTTTTAATTTATAATTTACGGTATATTCACCAATAAAAAGTAATTAAGGTACATAAACTTTTGAATTTTATAATTTTAAGTTAGAGATATATGTAATATAATAAAATATCTTTGAATCTCATGGGTTTAAACATATTATGTGAATTCATGTTTAAGTTTCATACCATTTATTTTTTATCCAAGATTTCAATTCAACTGTTTTCATGACTCTATCACCTAGTCTATTCCTTTTTTTTTTAAACCATCCAGTCAATTTTGTTTTAGTTAATCCCTCTTTTATGATCACATATATTTCCAGTTAATTAGGGATGGCAAATATTTCTCCGAGTTCCTTTCTTCATCCTAATTTCTACGACAAGTTCAGATCTTGTGTTTGATGTGTGAGTGGGTGGATTGGGTATAAGAAATGAATTTTTTTTAATTTTATTTATTTGCGGAGGGCTTAAGAAATTAAATTATTTTATCATGTTAGATCTTTTTTTATAATATATTTAATTGAATGATTTTGTGAAAAATTATAAGAGCACATTTTTACTTGGTTTGAATATTTGTCTTTATTCAATATTCAAAATCTTTCCTTATCAATATCTCTATTTGAATTTATCAAATTTTTTAATCTTAAAAGTGACCTTTTTTGAGAAAAAAATAATGTAATAAAAATAACTTATAAATTTTGTGTCTAATATGACACGTAAATTAAAATGAAGAAAATAATAATTTTGAGAGAAATGGTGAGTGTGGGAGAGAATGAGTAATGAGAAACAGCAAATATCCATTAGCTTGTTTCACATTGTATACCACAATGGGTAATTCAGAATATACGACTTTCATTTTGTATTTAACTAAAAGTAATTAATGAATTGAATATACACAAATTTTTATTTAATTCATTAAGAAACCTTGACCAAAGACATTGTTTGCTGTAAATTCATATTGAGACAGAAAATTAAAACCATTTTGTGATAGAATTAGAAAATTAATTAATTATTATGCTTCCTAAAATATAATTAAGAGCA
The DNA here is from genome assembly GCA_035772735.1 of Datura wrightii. Lineage (NCBI taxonomy): Eukaryota > Viridiplantae > Streptophyta > Magnoliopsida > Solanales > Solanaceae > Datura > Datura wrightii. Next base: position 113,951,574 of record JASDFA010000008.1, on the reverse strand, counting down.
AACTTTACTTGCTCCATTGTCAGACCATTTGTATAAACTTATATAGCTTGTTGTCCAATTTTAAGACCTTTCTTTCAATTATCGAAGGTAAACCACTTTGTGCAAAAATTGGAAAGTGTGATGCGTACCTTCATCTGCATGTGAGAAAGAAATGACAAAAACCGTTAAAAATTATTCAATTTATTTTGATATTATTTTTCACTAATTTTTTTTTTATAACTCTCTAATTTAGTGACGAAATCAGAAATTTCGTTAAAGGTGTTTAAGATTTAATAAATATGTATGGAAAAAAAAAATGATCTATATAGTTATCATAATTTTCTATATATATAATATAATTTTTTGACGAAGGGTATTCGGCTGGCTACCCCGAGTTTTATGTGGCCACTGCTCTAAGTCACCCCTACCCCTCTCCTACGTTCAACTTCACATGCAATTTAAAGCATGTGAGATTCATTCAAATCCATATATATTGAGAGAGGGAGTTTAAGCAAATATAGTTTGCCATGGGAAGTGTTGCAGAAAAGGAGCTGGATATTATCAGTAAGATTGCTCACTTTTGTTAATTCTTGAACTTCCAGTTTTTTTTTTTTTCTAAGATTCTTCGACTAGTCTTCCACTAGTGATGTTGCAGTAGTTGATAGCTGTAGGTAAATAATTAAGAGAAGATTTTAAGCAATATATCTACGTGACAGTGCGAAGACTATTTTTATGCCATCAATGATTCAATGTAGTCATGTTAGGAGTACTTTTACTTTAAACTTTATACTATCCTAGGAGCTGTTTAGCTTTCCAAAACTTTATGCGTATGTTAGCGATATAAAATTCATACATAGTGGATATCAATTTATTTGAGAATGTGACGTTGTAGTAGTACTTGTTGTAACACAATCATGAAGATTTGCGGGTACTACTTTGTAACTGACATGATCATGTAAATATTTCTTTTTATATTATTACGTCTTTTCTTTTTTATGATTAGAAATTTATTCTTCATTTTCATAAAAATTTATTCTCTAGACTTTTTGTAACAAGCTAGAAAATGACCGACCTACCGAACCAAAGACCGCAGAGAATGTTAGGTAGAAAGGACCAAAGAGGATCCTATCCTAGAGAAAAAGGAGGAGGAGAAGGTAGCTTACTTTAAGGGCGGAACCGAAGCGAAGAAATTATCTCTTATTAAAAAGGGATTTAATTAATTTATATATATAGTGTAATTAATTTTTACACTATTATTATAATTTAACATGTTATATTGATTATATCGAGTTACTTACATTTATTGTGCGTAGGTTACTGAAAGAAATGAGTTTAAGATTATATATCCAGTGACATTATAAAATTTGTTTACGCTATTATTGCGATATATATATGTGCATTTTTCTCTGTGGTTGGTTATGTTAACGATATACAATAAATTGGCAGAAGAAAAGAGACGTTAACTTAATTTGATCTTTTTTACTTATGTTCACAGTCCAAGAAGAAACTGATCATCCAGAAACGAAGAATATGGCCGAGGCTATACCTGATGAATCACCGACGACTCCAAATGCTTTTAGTAAGTACAAGAAATGGCTCGAGGTAGGCATCCACGCCTTCATTGTCCTGGCTAGCCAGTCAGTAGCTACAATACTTGCGAAGTTGTATTACGATAAAGGCGGAAACAGTACCTGGTTGGTTTCACTTACTGAAACTATTGGTTTTCCCATTCTCCTAATTCCCATGATCCTTAATTGGACCCCTAAATTGGACTCAGAAGAAGAAGGAAATTATAATTGTGTCAACAATTCTTCTTCTTCTTCTTCTATGATCATGGCCAAGTTATTAATCTATGTATTCCTTGGGTTTCTAGTTGGAGGAGGCTGCAGTTTGTATTCAATTGGCCTTTTACATCTCCCAGCCTCAACATTCTCTCTTATTTCCTCTAGTCAATTAGCCTTCAACGTCTTGTTCTCCCTCTTCATGAGACTAGAAAAAATCACCCCTCTCGTAGCCAATTCCATCGTCCTCGTCACCCTTTCCTCCCTTCTCCTAGCGCTACAGCCCGACGACGAATCTTCGACCAACAAAACGTCGTCGTCTGCTCATGATCATCACCATAATTACGCGATAGGATTCGTGTGCACGCTAGTTGCTTCAGCCGGTTTCGGGTTACTGTTTTCCACTACGGATCTCATATTCAGGAAGGTTCTTAAAAGAAACACGCTGAGGGAAATCATGGACGTTATTGTATGTCAGTCGTTTTTCGCCACGTGTCTAATTCTCATTGGCTTGTTGGCGAGTAAAGAGTGGAGGAACCTGAAGACGGAGATGCATAATTTCGAGCTTGGAAAATTGACTTATGTTATGATATTGTTTTGGATTAGCGTGTGTTGGCAGCTATATACGTACAGTCTGCTTGGGTTGATTATGAAGTTGTCTGCTGTGTTTGCTAATGTGATTAGCACTTTGGGTGCGCCTCTAATTCCGATTATGTCAGTGATTATCTTTAATGACAAGATGAGTGGGGTGAAAGCCATTTCAATTGTTTTGGCTATTTGGGGATTCTCTTCCTATGCATATCAGCAGTACCTTGATGAGCTAAAGCATAAAGCTGATCAAGTTTTGAAAAAGAGTAATGGAGCATATGAGGTGTGATGAAAAATCCGGCCGCTATAAATACACTTATAAGGATATGAGTTTAGTATTTCCTCGCAAAATAGTGGCCGTTAAAAGTCTTTATTCTTGTAGTTCTGAAGAGTTCTTAATTGGTATTCAAAGTATTGGTTGATGTGCAAATAAAATGCTAAGTAGATTAATTAGCTAACTAGCTAAGCTAGGGTACTGCCTTTACTTTAAATATATCTTATTAATTAGAATTTCTATTGAAAGGATGTTGCTTTTTGCTGTTATTTTCTACCCTTTTTAATTAATATATAATATGTTAACACGAGTTCCATCATTGAAGAATGTTTGCATTTGTTCTTGAAGAATTATATCAGTCAAAAATTTCGAATCAAAGTTCAATATATACCAGAGACGAACAACAAATAAAATGGAGAAGAGTGTGACTTTTTTTTTCAGTTTTTCCAAAAACTGAATTTTAAAAAGACAAAGTTTGAAAAAAATAATAATGACAAAGTATTCTTATTATATTAACTAATTTTATAAAATTTTAAAAAGACATAGTTTCCACAAAAAAGTAATAAAATATTCTTATTTGAACTTTCTTCATAAAATTATAAAAAGACATAATTTGCACATAAAAACAAGGTACCTTTACTTGTAGTCTTAAAAAGATATAGTTTGCACAAAAAAGCAATAAGGTATCCTTGTTTAAACTTTTTCCATAAAACTTTAAAAAGGCATAGTTTGCCCAATAAAATAACAAACTATCCTTATTTGTAAAATTTTAAAAAGACAGTTCACGAAAAACAACAACAACAACATACTCTTAACCTTTAAAATTTTGAAAAGGAATAGTTTGCACAAACAGGCAACAAAGTATCCTTATATGAACTTTTTTCGTAGTAAAATTTTAATAAGACATAATTTGTAAAACAAAAAAATAACAACGTACCCTGTTTGGAAAATTTTAAAATTAACTAATATGATTTACAAAATTACAAAATGCGTTCCAAACGTGACGTGAAAATCGCGTTCTTTAGAATCGCATTTGTGAAATGCGATTTATAAATCACATTTGTGAAACGCGATTTACAAATCGCATTTAATAAATGGTTTATAAAATTCATTAGTTCTATGCGATTAAATAGTGAAGATTTTAATATTTATTATTTGCCTTTTAGCGATCGAACTTTAGAAACTAAAGTCATCTTCGGATATAATTTGTGAGATATTATAATACAAAACTTATTTACGAACGTTTAAAAATTTATAATTTTGAATGTTAGCAATTTGCTGTTTAATTAACTGACATATTTAGCAGAATTATACACTGGTCAACTGCGAAAACTTGACTTGATCATTTTATAATTTATGAAATATGAGTTTTATATTTGTACAAGCCTATTTAATTCTTTAGTTATAAATTATAATGATGAGTCCATAATTGGAGAGTTACGCTTCCATTGAAGAGTTGCCTCTTCTAAACGGTTATTTTCGAAGAGTTGTCACTGGATTCTATCTGTTTGATATACTGAGTTTTACATTAATTAAATAGAATGAAGGGTTAAAACTATGATGAAGTATTATGATTTTCTATGTTTCATACTTGAATAAGTAAGTTTTTTATTTGAACTATCACCAAATATTTATTGAAATACACATTAATTGTTAATTGTTTATTTTTTTTATTTGAATGATAATGATATTTTCTACAGGAAAATAGAATAATTGACAGTTAAAGTGTGTCTTGATAAACATTTGCTAATAGTTTAGGTAAAAAACTCGCAAGCCAGATAGTTCAGATATTTAAACTCATGATACTTCAAGTATATATATTTTTTTTTAAAAAATAAATATAATATAAATATGATTTGAACTAAAGTTATTAGGTTGTGTTTGATTCGTACTTTCTCTTCTATCTTCTCTGATCTTATTATTAAACTAGTTTATGTGTACGCGCCTCGCACGTGTCTCTCATATTAATAAGAATAAATTTATAAAAATAACATAAATCATATTTAAATGATGTGTTTGTGTAACAATAAAAAGAATTTAGAAAGAAAATTATAAATTTCAAATTGATAAATGATTATGTTTAAGTGTGATTCAATCTAATAGTTATTTTTTTGGTTTGTTCTAATACTTGTTTCAATGAATAAAAGTCGTAGAAATAGCTTTTGATAAAAAGATAAAAAAAATTGTTCGTCTTTACATGAGCACTTAAATGCATGCATTATATGCATATATAAATATTAGTATTTTTTTTATATATTTAAGAAAAAGAAGAATTTAATACATAAAATTTAGTTAATTTTAAAATCCTAAATAATAAAAAATAATTAAATAATTATTTTATCAAGTGTGAACTCGATTTTTAAAAAGGTAAAAAGGTGAATGATATTTTGTTATGAGACTTCATACTTTAAATATTTAAAAATGACTTAATTTTAAATTTTAGTTATACCCTTTATGAGATTATTTCAGCTCAATTTTTTTCTCTTTCTTTAGTCAAACACTTCACATAAATTGAAATGAAAAAAACAGTGTATATTTAACTAAAGAGAGTGACTAACAAGAGTACTCAATTAATTGAAAAGCTTAAAGTATATTATGTTTCTATAAAAAGAATTTGATCATTAATTTTTTTTTAAAAGAAGAAAAAGGAGGAGGAATTCACGTATTAATACATAATAAAATTACACTATTTAATTTATTTTTTTCATGTTGAAATATTGTGATGGATAATTAGTTAGTCTGATAAATACTGGATTGATATATAAGGTAACAAAATTATAATTGAATGTCTTAAATGTCAGGACTTTTAGTATAGTTCAAATAAGGAAAAATTTAAGAAGCTGTTATAAACATATTTGTGTTGTAGTGAATGTCTATAAAGGTATTTGTATTGTACTAGATATATGTGTTTATATCATTATGAAAGTCTATCTTTTGGAGAAAAGTTAGGAGAAATTATCCCTATAAATAGAGGGGTTCTCCTTCATTGTATTTAATCCAATCAAGAGAAATAAGAGTTTCTCTCCTTCTCTCTTTCTCTATAATATTCTTGTTCTTTCTTTATTATTTCATAACACATTATCAGCACGAGTCTCTGCCTTGAGCACTCACTTTGAAAGATCTGAGGTAAGAAAAATCAAAGTTTTCTTAGAAAGATGAAGGTTAGTATTTCTTGATATTTATGTATTTACTAATAACAATATCGATTTTGTATATGAACTTGAGGAACGACTTATTGATTCACTTGGCAATTCATGCCTCATAATTGTTCCAGAAGAACAATATTGTGAAAAATATATTTGTTCTAGAACAACAATATTGTGAAAATATATTTGTTCCAGCAGAACAATATTGTGAAAATATGTAAGAGAAATCATCTATGCATACCTCGATTTGCTCCCGAAGTAGCAATATCTTAAAAGAGGTTTTAAGTTATCATACCTTATGTGGTTAAGGCATATTTAGATGATCATGTTCCATTCCTGATGAATGAGAAATTGAGAACTTTTAATAAATGTTACAAATATAGATCTAATACAGATCTAGTCCCTGAAGTGAAATCAAAGCATCAAAAATCCATATAGATGCAATGGGTCTTGGAGACACCATTAAAAGTGAAAACAAAGCATCAAAAATCCATATGGATGCAATGGGTCTTGGAGACACCATTAAAAGTGAAAACAAAACATCAAATCAAGATCGTGCTAAGGCTATGATATTCTTGCGTCATCATCTTGACGAAAATTTTAAAATTGAATATTTCACGATTAAGGATCCACTTGTTTTGTGGAATAGCCTAAAAGAAAGGTATGACCACCTGAAGATGGTCATCCACCCAAAGGCACGATATGATTGGATTCATCAAGACTATAAGTCTGTTCATGAGTATAGCTCATCAACATTCAAAATTGTTTCAAAGTTGAAACTATGTGGAGAAACTATTTTGATATGATTGAATATGTGGTAGTATACAAAATTAATTGACAGCTCCGGAAGAGCTAATGTATTACTACTTGAAGGAATGAAATTGTTGTATTAAGTCTCAAAAGGAAACTTATAAGTTTCAATGACATTGAAAAAAAAATGAGACTATAAATTATGGGAAGATCTAATATCTTCATGCTACTACAATTGAAGCGGGTTATAAATATTTATGTAAAAGATTACCCGCCGGTTTTTTATTTGTAGTACATAAATATGGGTATGATGATGAAATCACATACGAAAGTAAACTAGAAGTTTACTGAAATAAGTTGGCATAACCGGTTGGCCATCCCGGTTCAAATGTGATGCAAAAATAATTGAGAATTCACGTGGCTATATGTTGAAGAAATAAAAGATTCTTCAAGAATTCTCTTGTGTTGCTTGTTCTCGTGATAGAATGATCTTGATCAGCTAAGATTGGAATTATATTCCCTGAAATTTTGAAACTTATAAAAGGGTGAATATGGGCCCATTCACCTACCATGTGAACTGTTTGCTAATAGATGCATCTATGCAATGGTCACATGTGTTTTGATATTAACTTGCAATTGATTTTTGTAAGGTTATTGCTCAAATTATTAAATTAAGAGCATAGTTCCAAATTATAAAATCATGTTGATAATGCTGATTCATATCTATGTTGGTTTAGCAAAAATTGTATGCCTCCAATTATAGCTAAATCATTGGTTATGAGAATAAAACTCTCAAATAAAATTTGGTATGAGATATGTTTATTTAACATGTAGCAACACTTGAATGCATCAAGCCAACAAGGTTCCCCTATCAAAATTGGTTCAGGGTCAGGGACCAAATAATTCCATCTAAAATTTGAATGTGCGATATATGATTCAATTGCCCCACCACAACGCACAAAGATGGGTCCCCAAATGAGCTTGGGGAGTAAATGTTAGTTTTTCTAACATTTGGGGGAGAAGTGATTAGCAACTGAAAATTGAGTGTGGGATGAATTATCTAGATCCTCGGGAAAAAGAAAAAGTGAACTTAAAGTTCAATAGATAATTCACTTGCAAAATATTGCAAATCAATTGCCAGATATATTTGCTAACTCTATTTTATAATTTAGTTGCAAATGCTCCAATGAAAAGTCCTTGAAGGATAGAGTCTATGAGACGCCTGAAGCGTGATAGACCAAACGGTTCCAAATATAAAACTTCTTGAAGAAGGAGAGGAGCAAGTGATTAAGATGGTCATAATGATGAGGCAAGTGCTTTGAGAAAGCACCATGACATAACACCTTGGCAAAGGTTCAGGTACCTAAAAATGACGAAAAATGAAGAGATCTCAATAAGTTATGTCGCATTGGAACTGATCGTCTACGATATTTTTGATACAATATAGTGCGCAATATTGTAAAAGATTGTGAGGATCTGAATACTACATCTATTAAAGCATGCTGATGTAGGAATAATTATCAAGTGAAATGATGCGTATTGGTAAGCATAAAGCTTATTGGACCTGTAGTCCAGACACTAGAAGATGTCACGCATTTAAATACTAATGAATGCTATCACTTGATAAAATTTATATGAAAATCATGAAGGATTCAAAATGCCTGAAGCATTTACAAGTTTCTTTAAACTTGTTCATAATTCTTATATGAGGAAATCCTTGGTCCTGAAGTACCATATCTTACTGTGATTGTTGCACTAATATATCTTGCTAATACTATATGGCATAACATTCGGTTAATTTGTTAGCAAGTCTGGATCTTGTTGATTATGCTAATGCAGGGTATCTATCTGACCTACACAAAGCTCGATCTCAAACTGGCTACGTGTTCATATGTGGAGGTACTGCCATATCTTGGAGATCTATAAAGCAGTCTCTGGTAGCTGCTTCATCAAATCATGCTGATATAATTGATATTCATGAAGCAAGCCGAGAATGTGTGTGGTTGAAGTCCATGATACATCTCATTAGAGAAAAATGTGGTTTGAATTGTGACAAAGTACCCACAATTTTGTATGAAGATAATGCTGCATGCATAGCACAACTAAAGGGAGGATTCATAAAAGGAGATAGAACGAAGCACATCTCGCCAAAGTTTTTCTACACACATGAGCTCCAAAAGAATGGTGATATCAATGTGCACCAGATTCGTTCAAGTGATAATGTGGCTGATATATTCACCAAATCTCTACCAACTGCAACTTTCAAGAAGATGGTGCACAAGATCAGGATGCAAAGATTCAAGGATGTTCTCATTAGGGGGAGTTAATACGCACTGTACTCTTTTTCCCTTGCGAGGTTTTGTCCCACTGGGTTTTCCTTGTAAGGTTTTTAACGAGGCAGCCAAAATGCGTATTATTAGATATGTGTACTCTTTTTCCTTCACTAGATTTTTTCCCACTGGGTTTTTTCTAGTAAGGTTTTAACGAGGCACATTATCTATCAAATAGACATTCAAGGGGGAGTGTTATAAACATATTTGTGTTGTAGTGAATGTCTATAAAGGTATTTGTATTGTACTAGATATATGTGTTTATATCATTGTGAAAGTCTATCTTTTGGAGAAAAGTTAGGAGAAATTATCCCTATAAATAGAGGGGTTCTCCTTCATTGTATTTAATCCAATCAAGAGAAATAAGAGTTTCTCTCCTTCTCTCTTTCTCTATAATATTCTTGTTCTTTCTTTATTATTTCATAACAGAAGCAAAGTTTTAGTCATTTTTAAGATACTAAATATTAGGAGTTCTACGTTTTACAAATTAGTAAAGATCTATAATTAAATAACAACTAATTGAAAAAAATAATGAATGATAAATTTTATCTATTGTAAATATTTAAAATTATTATTTTTAATTATTTTATCATATAAGATTTTCTATTTATGGCATAACACTATTTATGGTGTGAATCTATAAAAATAAAAAATTTCCACCGATTTTTTTTTCTTTTCGATATATAATCATGAATTTATTTTTATTTTATTTTATTATATTAATTTTTTTATTTTGACATAACTCTACTTATAGTATAAATCTTAAAATTTTTTAAAAAATAAAATAAAAATAAAAAAAAGAAAAGAAACACTTACACGAATTTTTTCCTTTTCGATTTGGAAACTTTTTCTTTTTTTATTTTTTTCCTTTTCGGTGGCAGGAATTTTTATAAAAGTTCTCTCCTTTTTTTCTTTCCTTTTTCATAGTCAGAATTTATTTATTTATTTATTGATTAATTTTTTTTTAATTAGTAATGTTCTAATTTTTTATATTTTTAAATTTTTTTTATTTATAAATTCTTCCACCTCTACAAAAAGATTTATAATTGCACAATTAAATTCATCAACACTTTTAATTCAATCTCCAATCTTGTATGTTTTTGTGTTAATTTATCTTTTGCTTCTCTTTTTTTTCCCATGTTATGAATTATTTTACTATTGTGGATTTGAAAAATACAATAGTAAATAGTAATTTTTATGCCAGCTTGTTTGTATTCAAAATAATTTAACTTAGTTTGTCTCCTTTAGTTGAGTTTAGTATTGATACTATATTATCTCCTTTAATTGAGTCTTATATTGATATTATGTGATTTAGAATTTTGTGTTATTTATAACTGATATTCTTCATGTACTCATACATCACAAATATCATTTATTCAGGTAAAGTAATATCTTCATCTCATAAAATAATTTATTTTTATAAAATTATAAATTTTTATAATTATAATTCTTGTGCATAATTTATTTTAGATAATATTGCAATAGAATCTGAAAAGGATTTCGTGAACAAAATTATGTCAGTTAACAACTTAAGGCGATATGATTCTCAATGGATGATAAAAGTCTTAGTAATTGGAGCTGGATTAGTGAAAGAGTATAAAAAGTGAACAAAGGAAAGCACAACAATGACTATAACATTAGTTGATGAAGAGATAATAATTCTTTTTTTGTATCATATTTTATATTTATATTTTATATTTTTAGATATATGTTTGAGTTCTTATCTATTATATATATACATACATACATACATATATATACATACATACATATATATATATATATACATATATATATATATATATATATATATATATATATATATATATATTTTATATATGTACCAGTCATAGAACTATAGATATATACATACATACATACATACATACATATATCTATAGTTTATATATGTACTAGTAAACAAGGAGATTGATGTTGGGATCAATGATAACACTATAGTTCAGGAATGCAACAGTTATATTTTCTATTGTTACTTTTTCAAACAATTTTGTTTCGTTTGAAAATGTAATACAATCTTCCGGTGGAACAATCTTTAGTAATTTCTTTAGATTTCATCAACTAATCTAACATTCAATATATGATAATATTTTACTCTTATTTACTTATAAAATATTCTTTATAGATATAAATACGGATGTCCTTATAAATGTTGATTGAACTTTTTGCCCTTTATTAAAGTAATAAATAATAATTTTGTCTATTATAGTATATTTTAATAAAAGACAAAAAATTCAATCAATATTTTTAAGAACCTTCACACTTTTAATATAATATAGATAAATTATTTATTGATTATAAATAATGATCTCTCTAATAATTGTTTTTAAATTAGCATAATTGAATCATATTGACCCCCCCCCCCCCCAAAAAAAAAAAAAAAAAAAAGACGTCGTTGTCTTCATGGTCTTAGACACATTCTTCGTTTTAAATTATTTATTATATTTCTCTTTTACATATTTTTAAAAAATATTAATTAGAAAGGGGTTCTCATTAATTTAACCTTCACTTAGATCCGAAGATATATATAATCTCTTTATTAAATATTTATTCTATTGAGGTATTTATAATTTTTAAGAACAATTACTATTAAAGATAAAAAAACAAAAAAAAAATTCTTAAATTTTTAAAATGACAAATTACTTGAAATAACTAAAAAGACAAATCAATGCACAATGCTTATGCTATGTGTGAATCCGGAGAAAGATCGAATCACAAAAATTTATTGTATGTAAATTTATTATTCTCTATTTCTACAAGAGGTTATTCTTACAGCTTCCGTAACCTTTTGATTAAATAACTAGTAAATTTTCTCGCGCTTCTCGCGGTTACAAAAAAGTTTACTTAATTTATGAAAATATTTTAAAAATAAAAGCCAAAAAATTAAATGTACACCAAAAAAAAAAAACTTAAATTCTACCTTACAATCAGATAATATTGAAATTTGGGCCGCAAAAGATTTACAAAACTTTAAAAAAAGATCGAAAATATAAATTTGCAACCATTGAAAACATCTTAAATTTATCTTATAATAGGAGAATCTAAAGTAAAAATATATAATTCCAACTCAGAACTCAGAAGTAATTCACAAATTTATATTTGAATTCTGTTGTTTTGTCCATCGAACTGTCTTTCTAATATTAAAATCGAAACTAAAAATTTTAAAATCAAACATAATCTTAAGGAAAAATAAAAAGAAGTGTCGTAACAACACAATCACCACACTAATTTTTTTTGTTCTACTTCAAGATTCTTCTGTAAAAAAACTTTAAATTATTTTTCTTTACTTTTCATCGTTAGAAATGTACACTTCACTAAAGAAGATTTTTGATAAAGCTAAATTTTCTTCTTCTTTTTTAAAATTCTATCAATTTTTCTAATTATTTTTGTATTTCGCTTCTTTCTTCTTTTTATTTTAAATGATTTTTAGTTTCTTCTATCTCTTTCAAATCACTCGTCACCTTCTCATAATTTATACCTTCACATTTTTCTTCAATTCATCGGCTCCTCATCTTTCCATCATTATCCCAAAAGTTAATATTATATAGCGATTATTTTTTTCGATTCTGTATTGGAACTTATATTTGGAGGGATTAATGGAGTTTGCGAGTTCATGCCGGGTAATTCTACTTTGGATAATTTATTTTATTTTTAAAGACGATTTTATTCTCGAAGTTTAATCTAAAATCTCTAATTAATAATTGATGGATATGAGATTGAAATTTATTTTAAAGGTAATTCAAAAGACTAATTGGTATAAAAGAAGAGTAGTTGAGAGTAACACTCACTCTAAGAAAAGAACAATCTATCAAATTCTCGGCATCACCTAGCCTTATAACATCATCATGCACGTACTTTCTGATCTGCAAAATAAATAAAATAAAAATATTTCACTTGCAATATATATATATACACTACATGCTCAAATAAATTTTGATAAAAACAAATAGAAAGTGATCTGGAGAAGGCGGTGACTGCAATGAGGAATACACAAAGGAGGAAAAAAAATAATAGTTGTTTGAATAATATTTATAGGCTTATTATTTCTATTGTTGTCTGCAATTATATTTAAGTTATAGGTGATGAATTAATTAGATTTAATAATTATTTCTATGAGAGGGGAAAAGGCTCTAAAAAAGAGTTTTTCATCATAATTAAGTGAGTCAAAAGAGGAACTTTTGAGTTTTTTACACTAAATAAATAGTATAAAAAAATTTCATGAAACCAAAAATTTAAAAAGCCGAAAGTGAAGAAAAATACTAAAAAAGATGAATCCAAATATAATATGAAGAGGTACAAGAATTAACACAAAAAATATAATATGAAAAGGCTCAAGAATTAATTAACATATAATTATTTAGAGATTAATACATATTAAAACTATTATAATTACAAATGGTCTAACTTCTAATTGGGTTTAATTGCAAACCTATTTACTATTATTGGGGGAAAAAGGTTATATTCATAATCAATGACCAAGAAAATTAAAAGTTAAGGAAATAGGAAATCATTAAAAAGTTGAGAAAAACATAGTTTCCTGATCTTAGTTGGTTTCTAAGACCAGAATTATATAATATATAGATGAAATGTTCAAAAATTTTAATTATTACCATATGCATTATGCATTAAATTTCAACAATAATTATAATTAAGTTTATAGAAGAACGAAGTTACTGGAGTTTCATATTCGTAGCGGAAAATTTGAAAGAAACTCAAACATCCTATCATAATTATAAACATTCTAGATTTTGTATTAGACGTTGTCTTCTCAAATTCCACCGGTTTCAAACTTAAAGAATACAAAATTCAAGTAATAAATCAGGGGATCAAGGAAAAAATAGCAAAAGATAATTAACTTGGGATGTTTATTTACAATTCTACACAAAAATATTACAGAATTGGTGTTTGATTGAAGGGCAAAAATGTCATTTGAATTATGATGGTTATTTTGGTCTTTTATTTTTATACTTTGGGTCTTTTATATGTATTTACATTTATTAAAAGTTAAAATTACTTTTTTGTATAAAATTATTAATAGGAGTAATGTTTAAGTAAATGGTATAATTGTCGTTTATTATTTAATGGACATTTGGTAAATCAACTTTTCAACTAAGGGGCTTCTCACTTATATAATAATATGATATTCACACACACATACTTCATTTTAACATATTATTATTATTTATAGAGGAAATGAAGGTTGCAGTAGTAAATATTTAGATTTTTAAATATTACAATAAAGAATAAAAATAAGTGGAGTAGTAAATTTTGAGATATTTAATTTTTTACAATAAAATAAAAAATAAATAGAGTGAGTAGTAATTGACACATTTATTTTTGTATAATAATAAGTAAATAGAAATGTGAGGAAAATTATCAAAAAAAAGAAGAAAAAAGATAAATAGAATCTTTGTCATATATATATATATATAACTTGCATGTTAAAGACACCTCGAGTAAGGGAGTACTGAGTAGGATTTTACAAAAATTGTCATAATCTACTTTTTATTATCCACACTACTTCGCCCAATAATCCTCATTAATTCTATACTATATATTATCTTGGTATCAGAGCGAGAAGATCTTAGGCCAACTAATTATATGAGACAGTTGCAAATATCTAGATATATTCAAGTGCTAATAACATATAGGCGGCAGTATATCCAAGCCATAAAACATTGAAAAGAATTAAGAGAAGTTTTTGGAAGAAGATTATCCCAATTTAGAAAGAAATATAAAGACGCCCTTAAGAAAAGAGTAGAAGACATAATAGAACATAAGAACGAGCTAAGACATAATATTAGGGTGTGTAATTTTCATATACACAGAAGTCGGTTAGGAGTAAGAAAGATTAACGATAAATTAAGCGAAATACCTTTAGGTTAATGAAAAGACACCCAGCGTTTTACCAAATAAGATTTAATAATTGATTTATAAATAGAAATTTAAAAATATTAAAAAGACTGAAAAGAGACTCATAGACCTTACGGAAATAACGCAAAAGCTTTTAGACGAAAGTTTAGTCAGTGATTATATACAAGAAAATTTGACCGATACCTTATCAGCAGTACGGTGGGAATTACAAGGATTAGAAACCTCTAAACAAATTTATAAAGATATTATAAAATTATATCGAAATAAAATTGTATCTAGTTATTAAAACACTAAAATAAATTTGCTAAGAAATCTAGAATACTTAGACTTAAAAATACATCCAGAGAAAAAATTTAGATCACTAAGAGAAGGTAGTACCATTAGGTGTAATTTTGGTCAGGGAGAACATACTCTACATACCGAAGATAGACAATATAATACATTAATAGACTTACTAATCAATTTTAGCAGTAAGATCCAGGAACAAGATAAAATAATCTTACAACTTATAGAGAAAATAGAAGAAGTTCAGAATAAACATACAAAGATATTAGAAAAAATAGAAAGAAATCTAGACTTCATAAAGGAACAAGGTGTTGAAATTATAGAAAAAATTAGAAAAGGTACTTGTAACAATATACAACCAGTTAATATAGACAAACAATTAGAAGAAATTAAGAAAGTAGTATTAAATATTGAAGAAATATCCCTTTCATGAGTATAGACAACCCAATATATAAAAAAACACTAGATTATAGTAGCCAATTCCAGGAGCCAGTAGGTTTCACTACACACGTACCAACAACTCAGTCAGATAAAATAATTGTTAGACAAAATAATACAATTATAGCAATCTTATTAGAAATAAGTCAAAAGCTAGAAAAACTATTAAAAGAAAAAGAGGCCGAAGAAGCTCATAATACTAATATAGACGAATTAATTTCGAAGCTAGAAAAGATAGAGATAACGCCGCAAAAAGATAGGCCTAAAATAGCTAAAAAACCACAAAAGTGGACTTTCTTTCAAATAGGGGAACCCGAACCTTAGAAGAAGAAAGACCAAGACCTAGCTACTCAGACAATCAAATAGGAAATAACTTAATATCTAGAATTTTCTCTAAGAAAGCAAGAGAGGAAGAAAATAATGAACTTAGTCAAATCATAGATGTAGACAGAGACCTACAACTCTTTAAACAACATCAACTAAAATTATTAGACCCAAAAATATTGTACAATACAAGGTATTTTTCTAAAAATAACCTTCTTTACAGACATTACAGAGAAGAACAGATATCCGTATTAGGAGAAAATACAGTACAGTTAAATCTTGTAAATCAAGAATCCTTTAAAACTATAAAAAATACAAAAATGACAATGATGCATCTAGGATTAATTATACTGGGAATAAAAGGCTTAAGTAGAAAAAATCTAGGAGCAAAAGTACTAATAACATTGTATGATGATAGATGGACAGACCTAAAAAAGGCAATAATTGGACTGACCGAAGTAGACATGACAAATAATGGAGGAATATTTTACATTAGTCCAGACTTTTTAATGAATTTACAAGAGTTTGGATCACATATAAAAATAGGAATACAGACTAAAGGGTATGAAGAAATGGATAAAGGAAAGAATCTCTTAATGTGTATAGGATTTATAGGAAAAATGGCGATAAATAGTAATACCAAATTCAAAATCAAAGTAGCTGATGTAGTAGAACTTATGGGGAATAAGGGAATAAAACTAATTAAACCTATAAAAATAGACCCAGAAGACTACGCAGGACTAGAATGGAATTTAGACAAATTTAACAGACCAAAAATATATACACCCGAAGCCCACGTAATGTATACTAATAGGAAAGGCGAGACCTCCATAAGATTTACAGAATACAACTATACTAGACAGACTGAAGAAAGTAGCAGCGAAGAAAAAGAAGTAGAACTTATGAATATAGAAACATTAGAAGAAGAAAAAGAAGTAGAAGAAACAGAACTTATGAATATAGAAATATTAGAAGAAGGATATGCAGTAGACGAAGAGATAGAACAGGCTAAAAGATTACATAAAGAACAGAGGACTACATTTTTCAGATGTAAAGACTGTCAAAAAGGGAACATGAATCTAGAAGAAATCATAATACATTTAAAAGAATGCGAAGAAAGAACAGATAATTTAGGATATAGACATAACGAAGAAGAGATTACATCATTAGTAAGTGAAAAAGAACTGATGGAATCAAGTAGTTCGACACCATTTCAGAAAACTTCGCAAATACATACTATAGATACTAGTACAGGAAATGTGCCTAGAAGAAGAGTATGGAGAATAAATCCAGATGAAGAGATTAGGACAGATAAAATAAAACCTATGGGAAAAAGGATGCCTATAGAAGAACCTATTAGATTACAAGAAGGAGGTAATAAAGGAAAAATATTAAATCTAGCGGCTCATGCCACAATTGTGGAACTCGGCAATAGATATCTGGAAAGGAATAGTAGTAGCAGACTTTATTAAAAATTATCAAGAGACAGATGCAGAAACCATGTATAGATATATGGAAACATTTTTAGGAGAATCAGCTAAGGCAGTATGGGAAGCATACAAAAGTAATTTTCCACATGAATTTCAGACATTGATAGAAATGGGGCCAAACCCTTATAATTTCATAAATAAAATGCATAGTTTACTTACAGGCGAAGACCTAAATAGCGGAACAATTATACTTCAAAGAAACGCGTTAATAAAATTAGAACAACTAAGTATCTCTAACTGGTGTTATATTAAAGAATTTCTAAGGGAATTCTTTTATTATTGCACACTTAGTGGAAATACCTTTGATGAAGACATAGGTAAAAAATTATTTAACAAATTGACAGGAGCATTAGGTAGAGAAATAGAAGAGAGGTGGTACAAAAGAGAAGGTGCAGTACAGAACCCGACTGCGAAATGGTCAATAGGACAAAGAGTACAACATGTAATGGAAGTATTAACAGAAAAATGTACAAACATACAAATACAAAAACAACTAAAACAAAATGAAATGAATTTCTGCAAAACTATAATGTATACAACACAACATTATGACAGAAAGCCATATAAGTCTAGACGATATAAAGGTAGACATTATAATCAAAAATCATATAGAAAGAAATATTACTTAAGAAAATCATCGGCAAAGAAACCATATTTAGATAAAAACAGACACGTAAGAAAATACAGAAATGAAAGAAACTACAAAAATAAATTAGAATGTTTTACTTGTGGAAGTGCAGAACATTTGGCAAATACTTGTCCTAAACGATATAATACAAGAACTAGAAACTCTCAGTTAATAGAAGAATTACTAGAAACTTTGATAAATGTAGATGAATATATGTCAGACACAGAAAGTATATACTCGGTGGTAAGTATAGAATTAACAGAAGGTGCTAAAACAGACTCGTCAGACTCTGAAAAAGAAGAATTCATTAATGAGATAGGAACAGACTTAAAACTGCCCCTAGAACTAGAAGAGTTACAATATAATGATATGATGAATATTATACAAGAATGTAACCACAGTTTTGAAAAACAAAAAGGTTTGGATAGTACGCCATGTGAATTCTGTAGATGGTACCCTAGTAAAGACAAAAGAGCTAAATGCAGGAAGTGTTATATGGAAGGCTGCACAACCTGTATAGAAAAGGAATTAGGAATTAAAATAGAAATACCTGCACAAAAAGGTGAAAGTAATCAAATAATTAATTTAAGAATGAACTCATTAGAAGTAAAAATACAAGAACTGGATCAGCGAATAAGAATATTAGAAAAAGGAAAAGGAAAGTTAGAAGAAGAACCAATAATTCCAAATATAGGAACTAATATTGAAACCACACTAGCAAGCCAAGAGCAGGATAACTACCTTAACATGAAAAATATTATAAATACAGGACTAATCTGTAATGAAGATAAAAAATTAACAACGGTAAAAGTATTAGCAAGAATCAAGATTAAAGACATTGAGATAGAAACACTAGCATTATTAGATCCAGGATGTACTAGTTGTTTAATAAATAAAAAGATAGTTCCTCGCGAACTGTTAACCAGGTTACCCAAGCCAATTGCTGCAATGCAAATGGACGGTACCTATAATATGTATGAATATTATATAGAAAAGGCTAGTATAAGTTTCCTAAACGTTCTTGTATGTCCTTACTGAATACTAGAATATCATCTACATATACTAACACAAACCGCTTATAATCTCCAAATATTTCATCCATTTTTCTTTGAAATATTGGAGGGGCAGTTTTGAGTCTGTTCCTATCTCATTAATGAATTCTTCTTTTTCAGAGTCTGACGAGTCGGTTTTAGCACCTTCTGTTAATTCTATACTTACCATCGAGTATATACTTTCTGTGTCTGACATATATTCATCTACATTTATCAAAGTTTCTTGTAATTCTTCTATTAACTGAGAGTTTCTAGTTCTTGTATTATATCGTTTAGGATAAGTATTTGCCAAATGTTCTGCACTTCCACAAGTAAAACATTCTAATTTATTTTTGTAGTTTCTTTCATTTCTGTATTTTCTTACGTGTCTGTTTTTATCTAAATATGGTTTCTTTGCCGATGATTTTCTTAAGTAATATTTCTTTCTATATGGTTTTTGATTATAATGTCTACCTTTATATCGTCTAGACTTATATGGCTTTCTGTCATAATGTTGTGTTGTATACATTATAGTTTTGCAGAAATTCATTTCATTTTGTTTTAGTTGTTTTTGTATTTGTATGTTTGTACATTTTTCTGTTAATACTTCCATTACATGTTGTACTCTTTGTCCTATTGATCATTTCGCAGTCGGGTTCTGTACTACACCTTCTCTTTTGTACCACCTCTCTTCTATTTCTCTACCTAATGCTCCTGTTGTTAAACATTTTTTTACCTATGTCTTCATCAAAGGTATTTCCACTAAGTGTGCAATAATAAAAGAATTCCCTTAGAAATTCTTTAATATAACACCAGTTAGAGATACTTAGTTGTTCTAATTTTATTAACGCGTTTCTTTGAAGTATAATTGTTCCGCTATTTAGGTCTTCGCCTGTAAGTAAACTATGCATTTTATTTGTGAAATTATAAGGGTTTGGCCCCATTTCTATCAATGTCTGAAATTCATGTGGAAAATTACTTTTGTATGCTTCCCATACTGCCTTAGCTGATTCTCCTAAAAATGTTTCCATATATCTATACATGGTTTCTGCATCTGTCTCTTGATAATTTTTAATAAAGTCTGCTACTACTATTCCTTTTCAGATATCTATTGCCGAGTTCCACAATTGTGGATCATGAGCCGCTAGATTTAATATTTTTCCTTTATTACCTCCTTCTTGTAATCTAATAGGTTCTTCTATAGGCATCCTTTTTCCCATAGGTTTTATTTTATCTGTCCTAATCTCTTCATCTGGATTTATTCTCCATACTCTTCTTCTAGGCACATTTCCTGTACTAGTATCTATAGTATGTATTTGCGAAGTTTTCTGAAATGGTGTCGAACTACTTGATTCCATCAGTTCTTTTTCACTTACTAATGATGTAATCTCTTCTTCGTTATGTCTATATCCTAAATTATCTGTTCTTTCTTCGCATTCTTTTAAATGTATTATGATTTCTTCTAGATTCATGTTCCCTTTTTGACAGTCTTTACATCTGAAAAATGTAGTCCTCTGTTCTTTATGTAATCTTTTAGCCTGTTCTATCACTTCGTCTACTGCATATCCTTCTTCTAATATTTCTATATTCATAAGTTCTATTTCTTCTACTTCTTTTTCTTCTTCTAATGTTTCTATATTCATAAGTTCTACTTCTTTTTCTTCGCTGCTACTTTCTTCAGTCTGTCTAGTATAGTTGTATTCTGTAAATCTTATGGAGGTCTCGCCTTTCCTATTAGTATACATTACGTGGGCTTCGGGTGTATATATTTTTGGTCTGTTAAATTTGTCTAAATTCCATTCTAGTCATGCGTAGTCTTCTGGGTCTATTTTTATAGGTTTAATTAGTTTTATTCCCTTATTCCCCATAAGTTCTACTACATCAGCTACTTTGATTTTGAATTTGGTATTACTATTTATCGCCATTTTCCCTATAAATCCTATACACATTAAGAGATTCTTTCCTTTATCCATTTCTTCATACCCTTTAGTCTGTATTCCTATTTTTATATGTGATCCAAACTCTTGTAAATTCATTAAAAAGTCTGGACTAATGTAAAATATTCCTCCATTATTTGTCATGTCTACTTCGGTCAGTCCAATTATTGCCTTTTTTAGGTCTGTCCATCTATTATCATACAATGTTATTAGTACTTTTGCTCCTAGATTTTTTCTACTTAAGCCTTTTATTCCCAGTATAATTAATCCTAGATGCATCATTGTCATTTTTGTATTTTTTATAGTTTTAAAGGATTCTTGATTTACAAGATTTAACTGTACTGTATTTTCTCCTAATACGGATATCTGTTCTTCTCTGTAATGTCTGTAAAGAAGGTTATTTTTAGAAAAATACCTTGTATTGTACAATATTTTTGGGTCTAATAATTTTAGTTGATGTTGTTTAAAGAGTTGTAGGTCTCTGTCTACATCTATGATTTGACTAAGTTCATTATTTTCTTCCTCTCTTGCTTTCTTAGAGAAAATTCTAGATATTAAGTTATTTCCTATTTGATTGTCTGAGTAGCTAGGTCTTGGTCTTTCTTCTTCTAAGGTTCGGGTTCCCCTATTTGAAAGAAAGTCCATTTTTGTGGTTTTTTAGCTATTTTAGGTCTATCTTTTTGCGGCGTTATCTCTATCTTTTCTAGCTTCGAAATTAATTCGTCTATATTAGTATTATGAGCTTCTTCGGCCTCTTTTTCTTTTAATAGTTTTTCTAGCTTTTGACTTATTTCTAATAAGATTGCTATAATTGTATTATTTTGTCTAACAATTATTTTATCTGACTGAGCTGTTGGTACGTGTGTAGTGAAACCTACTGGCTCCTGGAATTGGCTACTATAATCTAGTGTTTTTTTATATATTGGGTTGTCTATACTCATGAAAGGGATATTTCTTCAATATTTAATACTACTTTCTTAATTTCTTCTAATTGTTTGTCTATATTAATTGGTTGTATATTGTTACAAGTACCTTTTCTAATTTTTTCTATAATTTCAACACCTTGTTCCTTTATGAAGTCTAGATTTCTTTCTATTTTTTCTAATATCTTTGTATGTTTATTCTGAACTTCTTCTATTTTCTCTATAAGTTGTAAGATTATTTTATCTTGTTCCTGGATCTTACTGCTAAAATTGATTAGTAAGTCTATTAATGTATTATATTGTCTATCTTCGGTATGTAGAGTATGTTCTCCCTGACCAAAATTACACCTAATGGTACTACCTTCTCTTAGTGATCTAAATTTTTTCTCTGGATGTATTTTTAAGTCTAAGTATTCTAGATTTCTTAGCGAATCTATTTTAGTGTTTTAATAACTAGATACAATTTTATTTCGATATAATTTTATAATATCTTTATAAATTTGTTTAGAGGTTTCTAATCCTTGTAATTCCCACCGTACTGCTGATAAGGTATCGGTCAAATTTTCTTGTATATAATCACTGACTAAACTTTCATCTAAAAGCTTTTGCGTTATTTCCGTAAGGTCTATGAGTCTCTTTTCAGTCTTTTTAATATTTTTAAATTTCTATTTATAAACCAATTATTAAATCTTATTTGGTAAAACGTTGGGTGTCTTTTCATTAACCTAAAGGTATTTCGCTTAATTTATCGTTAATCTTTCTTACTCCTAACCGACTTCTGTGTATATGAAAATTATACACCCTAATATTATGTCTTAGCTCGTTCTTATGTTCTATTATGTCTTCTACTCTTTTCTTAAGGGCGTCTTTATATTTCTTTCTAAATTGGGATAATCTTCTTCCAAAAACTTCTCTTAATTCTTTTCAATGTTTATGGCTTGGATATACTGTCGCCTATATGTTATTAGCACTTGAATATATCTAGATATTTGCAACTGTCTCATATAATTAGTTGGCCTAAGATCTTCTATATATATATATATATATATATATATATATAGAGAGAGAGAGAGAGAGAGAGAGAGAGAGAGATGTGTTGTATAAAAAAAAAACTATTCTTTTAACTCTCTTAATTATATTTTTTCTTATACATTGTGATAACATTAAATGACAACAATAATTAAATAAATGAGTTAATAAAATAATTTAAAAAGAAAAAAATAGTCAAAAAAATCACAAAAAAAGAAAAAATGAAAATGGAGGCCTTAGAGGCATGCCACATAAGCATACCTCTAAGTATCCTTTATATATATATATATATATATATATATATATATATATATATATATATATATATATATATGTATATATTAAATAGTAATTTTTAAAATTTATGATAGATAATTTAAGATGGAGGAAATACGATGAAGAAAAAAGAAGCTGAGGTTGTCAGCGCGCAACTTGTTTTGTGATCTGATGCTGTTGTTGCCAAGGACATTAAGGCCTCAGTTGGACAAAATGAGTTTTAATCATTAAAATTTAGAACAAAGTCTTAATTTCATTAAAAAGTATATTTGTGTGGATAATTTTCATCAGTACTTCGTCCACATACCAGTCACCACCATTAATCACATCTATCATCACAACCACCACCACCATTATAATCGCTAACCATTAGCCACCCACCATCAAACCACCTCTGCCACCTTTGTCAACCACCATTACTGTCGCCAATCACCCCTGACATCACAACAATCACTGGCAATCACCATTACTACTAACCACTACTTTCAGTCTTTATTATACATACCACCTCCATTATTATAATTATATGTACTGTCACCACCACTATCACCACTCACTACCGTTATCACACCGCCACCAACTCTATCAATACTATAACTCACTACTGTCATTGCGACCAATAATTCCTATTACCAACCACCTTTATCATAACAACTTGCACCGCCGGTAACTATCACCAACACATCGTCAACCACCGCACATTTTTCAGCTACCATCATCAACACTACCAACTACTAACTTCAACCAATTTCACTATCACAACCGCCACTACCAACTGTCACCATCACATCAATCACTACAACACCAGCCACACCCACCATCATAACTATCACCACCCCCATCATTATAACTATCAAAGTCCATCAAAACGACCTACTTAATGAATCGTCACTTGTACTAATGAATCATGGCCTAACTCGTTGGAACTGAAAAAAAATGTCAAGTTTCGGAATTAGTTCAGGGACAACTCCACCTAACAAACCGTTAACTGAACTAGCGACTCACTTAACGAGTCGTTTTATGGTCTGGTGCATTTTCAGCTATTTTCCCTGCTTCACGTTTGGGACCCGATCTCAGAGACTTTTGAGGGTTGTTATAATAGCTGACACAAAAACGACAACTAACGGAATTTTTTTAATTGATATTTTTATTGTAAAATTTAAAACTTAAATTCTGACTCCGCCTTCTATATAAATAAAAAATAACAAGAAGCTTTATATGGATATGAGAAAACTTTATATAGAAAATTACACAAATGGCAATTTTATGACCGAAAATAGATTGACATAGCAACATTATCATTATAAACACTTTATAGCTATATTTAATGTGGTCATGTGATGTATTTGTTTGGATATCCTTATAGATGGATACAAATATATAATTAATTAGTTGAGATATTTAATAGATTGTGTATTTTAAAAATGATAATTTATCCTTAAATCAAACTATCATTAATTATCAATATTCCACATACAATTGAACCCAGAAAAATAGCTATGATTCATATTTATATTTATACTTATTTTTAAATTCAAGCTATCATTAATTATTAATATTTCACACATAATTGGAATATGAAAAATAGTTGTGATTCCATTTATACTTTTATTTTCATATTAGTATGTATAATTTTTTAAAACACTGTTTTATGAATATTTTTTACAGAAATTAAAATTTGATACATCGTATATATTGCGTCAATATATACATTGATACATGTTATTATTATTTGTATCAGTTATTTTATGATATGTTATTTTGATTGTATCAATAATATTTATATATATATATATATGTGTGTTTCTGTATGTATTGTCGCGCCCCATTTTTCCCTCGCGGAAAGCGGGACCCAACATGTGACAACTCTTAAGGGTGAAAAAGAAGAGTCGCCACCTAACGAATTAAGGTGCGTTAGGGCACCGTTTTAAGCTAATTTGTCACCTAAGTTACCAGAGTTCGGGTAAGGGCTTTAATTACCTCGAAAGGAAGGTGTTAGGCACCTTTCGAGGTACACAAAAGTGGTTCCCGGCCGTACTCATTAAATGGGGGATTATCTAATTGAGCAAAAATAAAATTGATTTTAACTTAGGTATTTAACTGAAAAGAATAAAATAATAATTAAATAAATAATTAAGTTTAAAACAAGCAAGTAGGAAGAAATTTGAGTAATCTAAAATAAGTTTATCAATAAATACGAAAATTGTGGCAAATAAAAAACGTAAATAACAAAACAATTTATTAAAATCCACATACCAAGCAAACAAATAAATATTATTTTAATTGTGGGGCCGAATCTCATAGAGGCGCCTACGTATCCCTTAAGGGAATCAGGCCGAACGTAGTTCTTCCATTTATTTTAACCTAACGGGATCATCCCGTGCAACTAAAATAATATTTCGCAACCTATTAAGGTTACTCATATTATTCAGCAGGCACATACTATCATTTCCCACTACCCGCCTAGTTAGTTTAATTATCTACTTAAACGCTTCTAGGTGAAAAGCTAGCATCCTAATATTTGCCTAACCGCCCCAATCATAAAGTCAAAGAGGCATTGGACGGCTATTTTGGATTTTTGATCTAAAATTCCTAAGGCTTTATTGGGTGATTAACGTCAAACAAACAATTAACATCAAAGGGGTTTCAAATAAGCCTCTTTATTAAAATAGACAAAGACAATGTCTACAAGCAAGATTCCGAAGATAAATCCTATATAGATGCTTTCTAATGCATAATTATCATGTTTATACATTTAGCATATGAACGCAATGTATACTAATCAGATTATGCCAATATATGATCCTATGCAATATTTATTTAGCAATTCCAGCATGATTAAAATAAAATTGGGATAAGTAATAACAGGTTAATTCTTACAAGCAAAACTTTTTTTAATGCGTTACATTCAGCAAACACACTTTGGGTTAATCGAATTATTAATGATGAGTACAACATTTGTTTAATTAGGCAGGCAAATAATAGGTTTAAAAGTAAATTTTAGATACAGACAAATCATGTAAATACAATCTATTGTAAGTTTTGTTATTTATTTCTTATAGACACAGTTTCTAAGACTAACAATGCATTACGATGCTATTCATTCAAAAGTTTTGACATGAGTGATTATCAGATTATTAATACTTCATTTTTAGAATCTGTACGCAAGATGTAAGCAAATCATTAATTATGATAGTGCCAACGGGCCAACATTTACCGAAATAAATCCGATATAACACATGTTTCAAATTAATTTATATAGTCCCTATAGACATGGTTTCTAGCAAGTTAATCATTTTCATAGTAATCCTATAGGCATGATATCTAGGTGAGATTAGTAGTTAAAGCAGAAACATACAATCCCCACCCCGCAAACCCCATTCCACTATTAATCAGTTTTTGTTTACATTGTTACATATCGATAGAAAAATAAATACATCATGATAAAAAAAATGAATTATAAACCCTCCAATCCCGGTAGACTCTTCGTTCCCAACTTGTGAAACAGGAACTATACAACAAGATTGTGCATCATACTAAATAACAGATTACAATTCATAAACAAAATTTTAATTTGAACATATTACAATATCACAGATACACACATAAATGTAAGAAATTTATGCTTGTAGGATCAGATTCGATTAGTAAATTCACATAGCAGAAATTTCAAGTTAAAATAAAAGGTGGACTAACCAGTTAATTAAAGCAAAAAGCAAAGCAACAATCAGCAAATTTTAAAAAAAAAAGCTTCTCAAGGATCGGGACCAAATTCGACACGTCAAGATCACGAGGATCTCTGGATCCCGAGCAATGCTCGTGTCGAAATGGGAGCGAAGTATATAAAAGAGAGTAATATTTGTGAATTTAAGTATAGCATTCCCTTTTTTTTTCATTGTTCGCCCCCCCCCCCCCCCCCCCCAGAAAAAGAAGAAGAAGGGCCCTTTAAATAGTAGTCAGTGAAGGATTAAAAGGAAAGGAAAATATTTAGCATAATCAAATAAAGGAAATTATTCCTTAACAAACGGACGAGATCAATTATTCATGATGTTCCAAAAATACATCAGTAATACAACTGTAAATAAACAATCACGGATAAGATTAAAAGGAAACAGGAATCATACAAAGTTTTTCTAGATCGAATAGTAAGGTCAATTAGACAGAAATCATGTCAAGTTACTATATTTAATTGAATGCAAAACGTTGTAATATAATATGAAATAGAAAATCTGAGATTTAAAATGAATACTACGGGATTCATACACATTCAAATAAACACATATCATTTTTTTTAAAGGTTAAATATAGGGCAATAACCACGTGTCCATTTAAAACTTAAGTAGAGGGAAGTATTCATACTGAAACATAAAAATACCAAATAAGGATAGGTTTTCTTTGAATATAGTCAATTAGTATAAAACCAATAATATTTACCATAAATGAATATATGATCAGCTGTAATTTATCAAAATATAAAAGTACATGTTAGATAAACGACATCATTCTTAAACAAGGGAAAATATATCGACATAGCTATAATAACATCTCAGAATCATGTATAGAATGAGGGAATGGTGATTTTACATAGATATTTACACGCACACATGTTTATCAAACTAAATATCAGATAACTTCACAAAGTTCAACAAAGGCAGGGATATTGATAAACATTATCATTTATTCTATTATTATTATTAAAATTATTTGGCCAGATTAGAGTGTGACAAGAATAAAGCTCGTGAACAAATATATTATTCAAGCAGGCACGATTAATTAATTAATGGATATTCGTGAAATAAAGGAAAAACAATATATATGCATTATTATATACAAATGAACAGAAAGAAAAACGGCGTATATTACTAAGATATACACACACACACATATAAATATATATATTACATATTATTTATATATTAAACAGATAAGAAAGGAGAAGGCAAATATGAACAGCACATATTATGCATATTATACATAAATGGACGAACAAGAAAACAGTATATTATATTATATATATTTATTATTTATATATATATATTATATACTTATATATTTATTATATCATATATAAATAAAAGGGAAAGCAGCATATTATATATATCTATTATATAGTAGTATACATTTATATATTTAGTATTCATACATGTATATATATTTATAGATATATTGATTATATACATATATACATAAATAAACATAACATTAAAAAAAATAATAATAATAAAAATTAAATAAATAATAATTTACGGACAGATCGCAGATCGGTCCGACCCATCGGTCGGAATGTAACAGGAGCGAAGGGGTATTTTTCGGCGGTGTTCGGATAGGGGAAAAGAAGAGGAAGATGACGGCTGCCGGTTGTTATGGGGTTTAGTGGTGCGACGCCGGTGAGGGAAAGAGAGAAAGTGGCGGCGGCGATGGTGCGGATGAACACCGAAGACGAGGGGGAAGGGAGAGAGGAAGGCCGGCGGGGTCTGCCGCGGCTGCTGTTGTTAGGGGTGAGAGGAGGAGTGTAGCGGGGAGGAGATGGTGCTGAGATGATGGCAGTGGGTATTCTCCGGCGAGGTCGGCAGCCGCTGGTGGTGGTTGTTTTGGTTTTCCGGTTGTTGGTCGTTTCGGAGGTTGCATGTGGTGCGCCGGAAATAATGGAGGTACGGTGGTGCTATGGTGTTGTCGGCCGAGAAGGTTGATGAAGGAAGGAAAAATGGTTAGAGAGAGGGGGAGTAGGGGCGGCCCGCCGGAGAGAGGGGGAGAGTAAGGGGCGGCTAGCTAGGGTTAGGTGGGAAGAAAATGAGTAAGTGCAGTAAGGTTTGGGGGTAACATGGAATATTAAAGGAAATAGGTAGGTTTTTTATTTTAGCCGTAGGATTGGAATGAATAGACGGCTGAGATTAATTTTAAAGAAGATGGGCGGTTTATGGGTCGGGTTTTGGGTTATGGAGCGGGTCGCGGGTCGGTCAATTGGGTAGATTCAATTAGGAATTGAATTTAAATAATAGCCAAATTGAATTAAAATTGGCTAAAATTGAAATGAATTTAATAGAAAGTGGCTAGATTTGAAATGAATTGAGATGAAATTGAATAGAAAATGGCTATAAATAAATTGAATGAAATTGAATTTAGCTGCTATTAAATTAATAAACATACTATACTTTTAAATAATTTAGTAAATAGATAATAAAATAGTTTAAATTATAAGAAAAATCATATAATATTATTATTAATAAATAAATTCTACATTTAAGTATACTTATGCAAATATCATATAATTAAAATATTATATTTATGAATAAATAAATGACTAAAGAAATAAAATTAAATTATCAAATATTATAAAAATTATATTATTTACATAACTAATTTATAAATTTGAGTAATATTATTGTTCAAATAAATTTATAAAATTTAGTAAAATTAGGTAAATAGTTTATTAAGTAAAGAGTATATTTCAAGATAAGGTCACATATTAACACAAAATACATTATATACGGAGTAATTATTTAATATCAAAACTTAAAATTAAAATGAGTCAAATATATGCAACTTAAAATAATTTCCACAACATTATGATAATAAATTATTTTATAAATATAAAAAATAAGTCAAATATTTGCATAAAAAATAAATAAATAAATATATACATATATAAGCAGCATTAAGGCGCAAGTCGGTCAAAATTGGGTGTCAACATGTATATATGTGCATTTATGTTGTATTCATTCGCTCTAATTTTGCTTGTATTCATTCACTCTTATATGACGTGTATTCATACGCTCTTTTATTGATTTTATCATTCGTGATATAGAAAATATAAAAAAATAACACAGAAATAGAGAGGAGAGAAAGAAAGAAAAAAGATGGAGCATCTCCAAAAAATTGAACATTAGATGATGTACCTCTTGTTAATCTCTTGAATGGTGTACGTTTGGCCTGCCACCTCTTATTAATCTCTTGAATGGTGTACGTGTGGTCTGCCACGGAAGAATCCCATATAAATACTTTGCCTATGAAAACCATAACCAAAAATTACATAAATACACTGAATACATTACATAAAAATGCTAAAAAAATCTAAGAAACTACAAATGTAAGTTATCTAAATTAGTGGAATTTTTAAAATTTGATTTTAAAACTGTATGAATCGTGTGGATTGATGATGGAAGAGAGTTTCCATCAATTTGGGTATTCTTGAGAGAGAAATTTTTTTTGGAAAAGGGAGTATTGATACTCAGCGTCCAATATGTCGTTTTTACTGTCATATTGTGATATATGATAAAAAGTGTCAAATACATAATTAAAATAAATAAAATAATCATTAAGCTGAAATATAGCTAATGATTATAATTATTTAAAACTATAATTATATTAAATAAATAATATCTCATTCTTGTTGTACTGTGTAATTTTTCCCAACTTTATATGTCATGAGTCATGACTATTGACTAGAAATGACAACAGTAATTTTGTGTCCACAACTCCAATTCAAGGCTTTAAGCTCGCCAAGTTGCTTGCTTTACGTGATTCCATATATGGCCTGTGTTGGTATCTTGGAAAAGGAAACTTACATAAATATTATATAAATAAAATATTTTATAATTTATAACTATTAACTAAATTACGTGTGTATGTGTATATATATATATATATATAATTTTATATATTTATGACTATAAAATGCAAAAGAAAATAAAATTTGTATTTAAAATCTAAAGTCACTATTTTATAATTAGGGATAAAAAGATAATTTTAGTGTAATTTTATTAAGTTATTAGTTTAATCATTAATTAAAATCTTAAAACTAAAAACCAACCGATAGCCCAATAAAAAAGATTTACAAAACCTTTTAAAAATCATTAGTCCAATAACCCGATATTTATAAATCAAAACAATTTTTTAAGATTTAATTTATTAGTTAAATCAATTTTTACCCACCACTAATCATGTGAGTTGTATTAGATCATATTGATCATGCGAATAAAAAATTTACATTAACGATTAAACATAAAAAAAGAATTTAGAAATACTCCTAATAGTACTGATGCATGCTCTGATATAACGTGTAATCCTCCCAAAGCATAAAAAAGGTATCGAATATATTAGTTAGAGTTTCCTTATCAAATTTGTTTAGGCAATGTAGTTGAAGAATAGAATGTTTTATGAACTTGATTCTTCCCCTTTCCTTTTTTGCTAGATTGTTCTTGGAGGCAAGAATTAGTATTTATTGTGAACATGGGATGCCCCTATATCGAATATAATGCATATATTCATACCACCGAATAAATAATAAATAATAGTGTGATAGATAAATAAATAAATAAATAAATAATTAAATAGTGTTATACTATTAGGGTTGAGCATAAATATTAAAAATAATTTAAAAATTTAATCGATTCAAATTAATTCAATTTTTTGATAAGATTTTAAATATATTTTTTTCTAAAATCTTAATGTTTGATTCGGTTTTCGGTTTTAAGATATCGATTCTTTGATTTAACCAAAAAATAAAAATACTATATTAAACGCTCAGAAAATTATGATCAATTTACCTTAACTCAATCCCAAAGTCCATCAATGTGAAAATAATTTATTTTGAACTAAATTTTAAAATATAAAACCTAAGATAACATATTTTGAATTTTAAAAATATAAAATAATTTATTTTTAATACAAAAATAATTCATTTTATAAGTAGAAAAAATAAATTATTAATTAGACATTCAAGCTCATACCAGAAAAATTAAATCAAATTAAATTAAACTTTTAAAAAATAAATTAAAATCAAACTAGTTTGATTTAAAGTTGGATATGCACTAACAAAAAACAAAAAAAAAAAAAAATTGAGTCGAAATTTTAAAAAAATAAAACTAAAGAACCTAACACCTTTTTATGTATGCTGCTACGTCAAGACCACATGCATACTGACAGACCAAATAAAAATTCAGTCACCACCGAACGATTAAGTACCGTTGAGGACCCACATTTTGGTGTCTGGCCCCACCTATCCAAATATATCCCTCCTTATTGGACAATGCGATGGAAATTGGAAATAGCTTATCCTACACCATATTACTCCCATTTCCCTTTAAGCAAATAACCCGTGAAGCTCTAACCACAACTTCACGATCCGATTTAGAATCATTTCAAGTTTCACGCATTTATTTGCCCATATAAATAAATAAATAAATAAATATATAATCATTAGTTCTAGGTCATAACCAGTGTTTAATTGTCTATCTAAGAAAAGTACGTATTGGGTCAAAAGTAATTTGCATATATTGCAAAGGCAATAGATATACACGTGATATCGATAAAATAGTATTTATAGAAATCATTATGTGAAATTAATGAGTTTATAAAGTTCGATCTCAACTTGTTATTGAGTTCACGAAATGATTATTGTCGAGAAAAAAATAAGAACTCGTGATTTGAGGATTGAGAAAGTTTCAAGTCTTGATGACGTGACACGAAGATAAAAATATAGATATATTATAAGTATAATTCGGATATTATTCTACATGCGACAGAGAAATATTAATTGGCTAATGATATTTTCATGTGGAATGCAATCATCGAGCGTACTACTGCGGGGCTTGAGTGGAGCCTTTCTATTGATCGATGTATTATATTTATTACCTATAAATAGTAGTTTTAACACAATTGTATGGGATTAGATTATGAACGATACAGTAATAGTATATTAATATTACTTGTGCTCTAAGTTTTTTAAATCTTACCAAGTCTTTACTTCATATTTTTTATTTACGAAAATGACCTCGGATCTGAGACCAACTTCACTTTAGCATCACCGAATTATTCAGTGCAAACAAACAATATATATATGAGATTCTACGACTTGATCATATAGCCTTCTTTGCTATCTTTAGTGTTCTTGTTTAAATACTCACAAACATATTTAATTACTAATAACCGAATCTAATAAGTTATGTTAAAACGCATGTTTTTGACCTTATATAAATTATTTAACTGTACTATTTTTAGGATAAATATTAATTTTCACAAAAAAGTTATCAAATTAGGTTAGAATAGTTAGATAAATGATTAATTGGCTTAATCAATTATCGAATTATGCTTATCCAAATAATTTCACAATATGAACCAAATAGACTTCCATTTTGTACTGTCCACTTGTTAATTATAGTATTGCACGCAAGAAACTGTTATATATGGACAATTTCTAGGAATTATTCTATGAGTTAACACTAATAATTAAGAAAATAAACTAGCAAGTATAAAATTAAATACTATGACTATTACTGCAAACGCAAATATGCTAATTACAAACACTCAAAGCTAATTAGAACCAAAAGCTCTTATGCTAATTAATTACAACTTCTAGAAAATATGTATCCTCATTCATGTTAATGTTAACCTAGTTGAATTTCATAAAATAAAATATTAAAATTTTTAAATAAAATTAAAATTATATTCGAGTTCATTGAATTTACAGCGCATTTTAAAGAAATTTAATCCCCTTCTAGTATATGAGGTATAATATTACCTTTTTTAAGGATAAAATAGATAAAAATGAATACAAAGAGCAGTCAAATCACATGCATACAAAACTTACTTTTCAAATACAGAAAATAATGCAGAAAAAAATAGAGTAATTCAAAATTTTCTCAAGTAATAAGAATGTGAAGAATCGGATAAATATTTATAACCAAAAAAAGATAATGTGAAATGTGCTATTGTATCTTTTTAGAAAAGTCACAACTTATATTTTATGTAAAAATATGTTATTTAAACTGCATCCTTTCTTTTGATGCCTTTTTGAAAAAGAACACCTATTTACTATTTTAGCGACTTATCACTTTTTCACATAGCTTCGATTTTTGTGATAACAGAACAATAATTTTATGAGAATATTGTTATGCAAATAAAACTCAATGTTACTTTTAGAAAAGCTAAATTAAGGGTGGAAAATGTTCCATGAAAAATATTTTACATGAAATCTTTTTTTATTTATAAAATAAGTGATTTTTCACTTTTTTTATGTTTAAAATATAAATAATAATAATTATATCATACACATTCATATATACATACATACATATATATATATATATATATATATATATATATATATATAAGATAAATCTATAAGGATAAAGGTAGAGGTCGGGTGAGAGACGTGAGGCGGGGTGAGAGGAGATAATATATTTTCTTAATAGAGAAGCTATTTTCATTATTTTTTCAAAAAACTTATGTTTTTAAAAAAAATATTTTTTATTTTTTTTATATAATCAAACACAAAAAAATAAAAAATAAAAAATATTCTCGATACCAAACACACCTTAAGAGAAAATTGGCACAGATAAATTGGAGTTGGTATATATTTTAAAGATATTTTTAAGAGGAAGAACAAACTCTTATCCTAGACCGCAACGCAGTGAATCGTCCTCTTCCCCCAAGTTCAAGATATTTCCTCTCTTTTCGCCCCCGAGTCCGAAGATACATGCACTTTTTTCAGAAAAAAGGTCAAATAAATAAAAAAAAGAAGATATGTGCACTTTTATTAACACACACACACCCAAATAGTTTTCAGAAGTCGTTGGTTCTAAGAAACGGTTTGTTCCTTTTCTCTCTTCTCTCTTCTCTCTTCTCCACCCTCTTCACTCCCTTCTTTCAGCTGAGATTTTTTGGGTACCTATAGATGGAGATGAATATCTCCAACTGTTTCCCCACGCAAAAATGGTGCGGAGAAGCACCTTTTGTTAGACAAGTAAACGTTCGATTCTATCCACTGCCTTCTCAACGCTTGCTTCCAGCTTCCGGCAAAATGCGCCAGCGCCGCAACCTCAGGTACTCCAATCCTCCATTTCGTTTTCTGGAAATTCGAGAGGAATCGAGTTGTGTAGATTTGGTATGGATCAGCTAATTGCATTTCTGAAGTATTGGAGCTGGTTTTGTTGAGTGATTTGAGGTTTATATGTGAAAAAAAAATACTTATTGTACTTTTTTCATTTTTTTGAGTTGTTTAATTAGGTTTTGGAGTTTCTGATTAATGGAGAGTTGCGGAGAGTCAGTTGCTTTCATTGGAGTTGGTTTATTGTTTTTTGAGGTTTTGTGTTGTGGAAAATGCTTCTAGTTTTATTTTTTCTTTCCTTTTTCCGTTTTTAAATTAGGTTTAGGGGTTTATTTGAAATCATTCCGGGATGAGTAGTTAAGTAGATTTGAGTTGCCGAGAATCATTTGCTTTAGTTTCTGTTAGCTGGAATTGGTTCTGTGATTTGAATATTTGCACGTGTGGAGAAGTCATTTGAGTTTTTGAATTGTTATATATTGTTTTGAATGGGTATCTGGATATTATCATTGAGATGGATTTGTCATTGAAGCTCTGAATGTTGAGCAGAGTTCCCTTTAAAATGGTTTTTAAGTGATTAACTTCTGGTTAACGCGATACACGTCCATTCTCATATTATTATTGGGAAAGAAACATGGAATGGTACATTGTTGTGCATTATGGTCTGTTTTAATTTTCCTTGATTGGGCACAGAATCATTGTAGTTCTGAGTAGAGCAGGCTAAGGATTTGAGTATTCGACATATTTGTCTCTAGTTTATTTCCTGAAATATTGAACAAAGACCTATTCGTCATGGCTACACCTTAGAACTATGTTCCGTAGAGCTCATATTTCTGTTCATTGTCTTTTATGGATATTAATTTGCTCATATCTAGGAGTTCACTGGCGGATAGAGAAAAGAAGTAACAAAGAACATAACGCGTTGGTTTCAAATTATAGCTAAGGTTTTGTGTTGTATAATATGGCAGCATAGCGCTGACGAAGAACAAAGTCACATTTCATAATGGTCATCTTTATAGCATGGAAGACTTGTTACTGACTTCTCCTCTCAAAATAGGAAAGCGCACTAGTTTTGTAATATGATTAAAGATATTGACAAAGAAAAGTGAAATTTTAATTGAGAGAAGGAGAAAACATTTGTGATTGATTTAATAATGATTCTTGGAACTTGGAACAGCAAAAGATGAATGAGGATAAGCTGCAATTTATTATATAATCTGGAACTTTACTTAAATGGCTGGGTGAAAAATGTATTTCTAGAATCGAGTAGATCAACATAGTTTGGAACAGAAAAATCAATATTCTTTTCTATCTCTTGCTGCATTGATTGACTATGCTCTGAAATTTCAGTTTGCAGAACAAGAGACAACAAATGAAGAAGATAAATATTGAACGCCCACCAAATGTTGATCTTCAGTCAAGTGATGAAGTAGATTCCAATACTGAAAATATGTCCAAACAAAGCCTATCAAGTTCAAATCTGGAAATCTCAATCAAAGAAAACGTTGACATTCTGACAGAAACCGAAAGTTCAGCTGAGATTAGTGATTTGGTATGCTATTTGAGATATTGGAGTATGAGATACTTGTAGTCATTATGTATTGTATATATGTTGAATAAGCGTTTTCAAGTGTGTCATCCAAATTACCCTTTCATTGAATTATCTGAGTGGAGCTATTCACCAATCCAAACCCTCTTAAAGCTATATGAAAATCTCAGGCATGCATCAAAAAGTGCCTTGAGGAGACATGCCCTTATTTGGCCATTGAAAAATAACAAAGTGCCTCTCAGCATTTCAACTAAATTGCTGTACCTTGTACCTTTTTGATGGATCAGAATTTATATTATGTAGTATGAAATTGTGCTAAGGTGGTGCCCATTAGAAAAAGAGATTTCCTGATATTTTCATATTTAATATCAAAATAGATGGTTTCATATACACTAGAGTTATAGTTTCTGTACACCAACAAATAATGTAAGAAAAAAGGAGTTGTTTAAATGGTTTAACTAGTATCAAAAGAATTTCCCAAAAGATAAACCAAAGAAACCTGAATGCACCTTCCAGACCTTCGTGCTGCATTTCTTTCTGCTGAGTATATAGGTCCCTGAGATTTCATGCCAATCAATATATTTAATGCAGGAGAGTAATTATCTTGCACTTCTCTTTGCTTCTTCTCTTTTGCAATCTACCAATGCTCTATTACATTTTCTGCGGACCTATAATATCTATGGTACCATTTACATAAGTATGGAACCTGATCTATAATCAATGTACGGACCTAACAACTTAGAGCATCAAATAACATCCAGTTTATTGCTGTGTTAGGAGCAAAAAGTTAGCAATTCAACAGAGGTTTGATGCGTGCTATAGATCCTCAAAAATAATCTCCACCAAACGGTCTTTGTCGTTTTGTTCTCGCTAATAGAGAAATTGAAAAGATTCTTGTTTCATGTATACTCTTTAATTAGTAATGTCTTTTGCATTTGTCCCTTTTGTTCAATTTATCCTAATGGTGCAAATTACTTG
This sequence comes from Datura wrightii, assembly GCA_035772735.1. Classification (NCBI taxonomy): domain Eukaryota; kingdom Viridiplantae; phylum Streptophyta; class Magnoliopsida; order Solanales; family Solanaceae; genus Datura; species Datura wrightii. The sequence goes on along the minus strand of JASDFA010000008.1, from coordinate 113,914,122 downwards.
GGGTCATAAATTGATACGTCGTAATTGGAACAGCCTGTCGACTCAAATGAGGAGGGACAACCTTCAAATGTTCATCTTCAGGATTTGATTGGCATGATAAGAAATGCAGAAAAGAGTAAGACAGTTCAGGTTTTCATTCTTTAAGTTCACTTATTTTTGCTATTTTATGATCTTCTCCTTGGGAAATTTGTGAGAATTTCATCAAAATCAAAAGATCGTTGTGTAACTTCATTACCTTCTGAATAACATCTGTAGATATTCATCTACTCAATGAAGCTCGTATAAATGCGTTAGAAGATCTTCAAAGAGTTGTTGAAGAGAAAGAGGATTTGCATGGGGAGATTAACATTTTAGAAATGAAGCTGGCAGAAACTGATGCACGGCTCAGAGTTGCTGCCCAAGAAAAAATACATGTGGAACTTCTAGAAGACCAGTTGGAAAAGCTGAAAAACGAGTTGTCTAACAGCAGAGGCAGTGAGGAAAATGTGCTTCATGTGAATAATTCAGTTCCTCTTTCACATAGTGATTCTGTTAATTCACTGAGCGAGGAATTGGATTCGTTAAGGAAAGAAAATATACTATTGAAGCAAGATCTTCAAGCGATGAAGTCAGAGCTTAGTTTAGTCAAGGAAACAGATGAACGCATTTTAATGCTAGAGAAAGAACGATCAGTTCTTGAATCTTCTTTAAGTGAGTTGGAATCTAAACTAGCCGCATCTCAGGAAGATGTTTCAGAGCTCTCTGCCTTGAAAGTGGAGTGCAAAAATTTATATGAAAAGGTGGAACACTTACAAGGGTTGCTAGCTAAGTCAACCAAACAAGCAGATCAAGCAATATCAGTGCTACAGCAAAACCAAGAGCTACGGAAAAAAGTTGACAGGCTTGAAGAATCTCTTGAAGAGGCTAGCATCTATAAGCTTTCATCTGAAAAGTTGCAGCAGTATAATGAACAAATGCAGCAAAAGATAAAACTTCTTGATGAACGCCTTCAGAGGTCTGATGAAGAGATACAATCTTATGTCCAGCTGTATCAGGATTCTGTCAAGGAGTTTCAAGATACTCTTAACAATTTAAAAGAGGAAACTAAAAAAAAAGCTCTAGATGAACCTGTAAACTATATGCCGTGGGAATTTTGGAGTCGGTTGTTGTTGATGATTGACGGTTGGTGTATGGAAAAGAAAATCTCAAAGGATGATGCGGAGTTGTTAAGGGAACTGGTCTGGAAAAGAGATGGGCGTATCTGTGATGCATATATGTCATGCAAGGAAAAGAATGATCGTGAAATTATAGTTGCATTTCGTAGATTTACTTCATCACCAGCACGGTATGTCTGGTTTCAATAATTCGTAACCGAATATTCCTAGTTTGAGGATATAACTTGCAGTTTCTTTTCTGGTCGACCAATAGTCCAGGACTGCATATCATCCATATTGCAGCGGAGATGGCACCAGTTGCAAAGGTATAATGGCTCGCCTCTGTGGATTGCAGTCCTCTATTAGATGAAGATAATGAAACTTAACCTATATTTATTTGTGTAGCAATTTCTTCAGAATTCATTATTGGATTGTATGTTCTGTATTTAGGACGAAGTTGTTTTCTCCTTATATCGACGGACATAGGGAGGAAAGACAAGTTACTAAAATAATTAGTAACAGTACCTAGATTCAAATATGAAGGCAATCAGTATGAGATGGTTATAGATCATCTTTATCATAATTCCAGATAACTCTAGGTTAGAACAGAATCACATATGCACCTAATCTATAGAAAAAGTTATGTTCTCTTCATCTGTGCATTGTGGAATTTTCCTGGTGGCTGATGCTAATGTTTGTTTGGTAACAGTTTATGCTTACCGTTGCTCAACAAAAAATGTTTGTTTAGTACAAGTTTAGAAAGTAGGCTGCTAGTGAAATATGGTCATGCAGTTGGTATTTCTACTGTTGGAATCTTGTGTCTTTCATTTATTTTGTTTTTGTTCTTTGTTAGTCTGTTATGCCCTCTTAAAGTTGCATGTTCTGTTGAAAGATACTAATATATTGGTCTTACTTACGTATAATAAGCTTTCAAAGACAATGATTTGGTAAATTAAGCAACAACTATGTAATTATATGCTTAAAATTAAGCAACAACTGTATTGGAGGCATTTGAAATGTTTAAATTTATCTAAAAGGCATTTCTTAATTTTCTCGTAGGTAGGTGGTCTAGGGGATGTGGTGACAGGTCTTGGCAAGGCTCTGCAAAAGAAAGGACACCTCGTGGAAATTGTTCTTCCTAAATATGATTGTATGCAGTACGAGTCAATTAAGGACATGAAGGTATGCTTAAAAGTTGACATTCCCATCATCACCTTAGTAGCGAGGTTGTGTTATGGTTTTAGATCACGTAAATGGTTGTGCTTTTACAGGTCTTAGATGTGGTGGTTGAGTCATACTTTGATGGTCGGTTATACAAAAATAAGATCTGGACAGGCACTGTTGAAGGTCAAGAGTATTTACGGTCCACAAGGGTCCATTTTTTTGTTACATCTTTTGCCTGTAGGTTCGGCTATATCATATTTATTTATTTTTGTTTTCAGGCCTTCCAGTTTATTTTATTGAGCCTCAGCATCCTGGTAAATTTTTCTGGAGAGGACAACTTTATGGGGAACACGATGATTTCAAACGATTTTCATTCTTTAGCAGGGTAGCACTTGAATTACTACTTCAGGCTGAAAAGAGACCAGACATAATTCATTGTCATGATTGGCAAACAGCTTTTGTTGTAAGATTGATTCCAATTTCTCTTCACCTTTTATCTCCTGTTTTTCATACATTCAGGATTCTATTATTTCCTGAAGGCACCACTTTATTGGGAAATATATGTGCCAAAAGGATTGGACTCAGCGAGGATTTGTTTTACGTGCCATAACTTTGAATATCAAGGGACTGCATCAGCATCAGAATTAACATCTTGCGGGCTTGATGCTTATCACTTGAACAGACCAGATAGGATGCAGGACAATTCAGCAAATGATAGAATAAATCCCGTGAAGGTAGCAAGATTTCTATTGGTAAGTTGTTATAACTGATCTTGGTGGCTCCTTTTTTTAAGCTGTCGATGCGGTTCTTTCTTGTTCCAGGGTGCAATTGTGTTTTCTAACATTGTTACCACAGTTTCACCAACATATGCTCAAGAGGTCCGCTCTGCTCAGGTATGAATTTCATTTCCCTTAGCACCTGCTCTCACATTCTGTTTTCATGCAGCATCCAGTCAATTCCTTTTTATCTTATACTTGAGTAATTGGTTTCTCTAGTGAAATGGGACTTTTGAACTATAGTTTCTGCAGGGCCTGAAATGACCTGTTGCCATCTTCATAAATAAGTAAAAACTCCTGTTGTTGCCAAAGAGTCTCGAAATATATATTTTTTCCTTATCTTTCTTTCTGGTCTTAAAGATGCCGAATATTCTCCCGTCGACTTCAAGGATTGGTATGTGAGAAATGAGAAGGAGAAGAGAAGAGAATTTTGGAAATGATTTCTTGATTATTCCCTCAAGTTAATGAATTAAATAGCTGTTACAAAGAATGTAAATAAGGAAAGAAATTAATAAAAATAGTACACAATCTCCTAATTGCCTAATTAAAGGTATTTGGAGGTATTCTCATATCTACACTATCTAATTATACCATATTTAACACTCCAATATCTACACTATTTAATTATATCATATTTAACACTCCCTTCAAGATGAAGCTATAAGTCATATGCTCCCTAGCTTGCCACAAATATAGTCAATTTTGGATCCTCAGAGTGTTTTTGTGAAAATATCTGTTAGATGATCTTTTGAGTTGACAAAACTTGTGGAAATGGATCCAGACTCAATCATCTCTCTAATGAAGAGACAGTCTATCTCTATGTGTGTTGTTCTTTCATAAAGCACTACATTATAAGCGATATGTAGTGCAACTTGGTTATCACAAATCAATTTCATCAGTTCAATTCTCCCTATCTTCAATTTTGGGAGAAGTTGTCTCAACCATATAAGCTCACATGTAACCAATATCATAGCTCGATATTCCGCCTTTGCGCAAACATCTTGCTTTTTACTTTTTCAGGATATTAGATTACCTCCTTAAAACACAATAACCTGAAGTGGAATGCCTATCAGAAGGATCCTGCCAATCTGCATTAGAATACCCAACAATGTGGGTGTGTCCTTTATCTTCATATAATAAACTTTGTCCTCGAGCTTTTGATATATTGCAGAATGCAACTCACTGCATTCTAGTGACTATCACAAGGTGATTACAAAAACTGGCTAGCTATACTAACAGCAAATGAGATATCTAGTCGTGTGATGGTAAGGCAGTTGAGTTTGCCAACAAGTCTTTAATATCTGCTAGGATCTTTTAGAGACTCCTCCTTCCTCTAAGCTTAGTATTTGGATCCCTCGAAGTGTCCACATGTTTGTAATCCAACATCCCAACGTCTTTCAAAATGTCTAAGGCTTATTTCCTTTATGTAATAGCAATACCATTGCTAGACTGTCGCTTCAATGCCTAGAAAGTATTTCAGCTTGCCAAATTCTTAGTCTGAAAGTGGCTTGAAAGGTGATCCTCACATATGATAACAATGTCATCAAACACAAACAATTAAAATGACACGTTTTCCATGAGATAAATGCTTATAAAATACGGAGTGATCAACTTCTGTTCGAATCATTCCAAACTATTGGACAACAACTTGATAATGACCAAATCATGCTCTAGGAGACTACTTGAGACCATAAAGTAGAATTTTTCTATCAATTGATTATCATATCCTTGACCTATAAACCATATTTTTACAGAACCAGCTCATGATGTATAATTGCCACTACCAACTAGGCTTGTTGTAAAAATTGTAGGTGATACTGAGGTAGAGAAACTTGGCCTTTTCAAGACTTTCATTGTTTTCAGTCATTTAGAAATCTATTAGGAAGATGTAGAAACAAGTAGAGAAATCTAGAATAAATTGATATCACCTAGTGAAAAAGGAGATTAAGTCGACCAAGGAGGAACCAAAGTTTGCCGGAAAAGGTGGCCTAAGAAGCTGGTCGAATTAGCAGACCAAATTTGTGAACTTAACATTTTTTTTTTGAGAAATGAAGGAGAATTACAGAAAGGATTGCTGTGATACCATGAGAAATGACAAGGAGAAGAGAAGAGAATTTGGGAATTGATTTCTTGAATATTCCTTCAAGCTAATGAGATTGAATAGTTGTTACAGAGAATATAAATAAGGAAAGAAATTAATAAGAATATTACACAATCTCGTAATTGCCTAATTAAAGGGATTTGAAGATATTTTCATATCTGCACTATCTAATTATACCATATTTAACACTCCAATATCTACACTATTTAATTATACCATATTTAACAGTATGAAAGCTAATGTCTTCTGTGAACAAGTAAGTGATCAAAGACGTCCTTGATTTTGTAGAAGGTCCAGGGATCATGTCTTTGGATCTTCATGGATGATTTAAATTAGCCATATGGCCCATATATTTTCAAGATGGTAAAACATACTACTTTTGACAAAAACTTTAGAAGACCTTGAAACTTATTGGTGGTACACCTGATATTTAACTCGATCAGAAGCTTATTCGGGATCTGAAAAGTCCAAAGGTGGTTTGGCGGAAGGATCAAGTTCTTTTCAAAAATTGAGTGCATTTTCATTTGAGTTCTAGCTTTGTTTCATATGGTCCATGATCATTAAGTTTGTAGAATGATCCAATTTGCAAGAAGATGATATAAATTAGAGAATACATAACCCCCCCCCCCCGAACTAGGACCTTAATTTTAAGAAGACACTTAAACTTTGTGGGGGTCCTATTACACCCTAATAATTTTGATCAGATATTAATACCTCCTTTTTTGGCCACCTGGCATAGAGAGTGCATACACTCTCTTAAAGAGCGTGAGAGACCTCAAAAAGTGATTATATTTTTTATTTGTATAAAATTTTCATTATAAAATGTATTTTCAATTATTTTTGTCATTTTAATTCTTTTTTTCTTTTCTTTCTTCCACCATTTTTGCCACAACTCTACCCACTTTCTTTTACTACTATAACTTCAATTTTTTTCTTCTAATCCAAAATCATATTCAAAATATTTTCTTAGATTTGAATAATTTTTACAAAATTATTAAATTTTAAGTCAATTGAGGTAGGCTTTAATTTATTTTGTTATTTTGATCTTCAACCCAACACTAATTTTTTTTTTAAAAAAACTTTTATTTTTAATTGGGTTGAACTATATATAGAAGAAGAAACTAATTAATGATATTTCAAAGTTTTGAATTTGCTCAGAAAAAGAAAAAATCACTAATGAAGAAGAAGAAGAAAAAAAAATGAAAAAATCTGGAGGGAGGAGTTAGCGAAGAAAAAAAGTGCAGGTGGGGGTGGGTTGATTGGGAAAGAAAAAGAAGTGGGAGGGTTGGAGGTTAGCTGGGGAAGAAGAAGAAGTGCGGGGTGGGGGGTTAGCTGGGGAAGAAGAAGTGGGGAGGGGTGAGGGGTGGAAGGGGGTATCTGGGGAAGAAGAAGGCTGGGTGGGGCGGTGGTGGGGGGTGGAGTAAAAAAATTATTTATGATAAGTAAAAATAAGAAAGAGAAAAAAAAAATTTTTTTTAGTTAAATAACACGTGTCAAATAAGTATTGAGGGTATGATTTACACCTTCTTTTTAGAATTGGGATTGGTCAAAAAGGAGGTAATAATATAAGTTCAAAATTATTTAGGGGGTAATAGGACCCCCGCAAAATTTAAGTGTCTTCTTAAAATTAAGGTATTAGTTCAGGGTTTTTTTTACGTATTCTCTCTATAAATTACTTATGCATGTTTCAAGTAAATAACCCTGTCCTACTAGGCGAGGAATAAAGTTACTTTGACAGTTATCATGTTTAGATAATCCTTTACACCTTGCCTGATAAATTTCTACCTCAGAGTCAATTTTCATTTATGATTTACAGGGAGGAAAAGGACTTCATGCAACAATTAACTCCCATTCTAAGAAGTTTGCTGGAATTCTGAATGGAATTGATACTGATGCTTGGAATCCTGCTTCTGATAATTATCTTAAGGTCCAATACAGTGCCAGTGACATAGATGGAAAAAGAGAAAATAAAGAAGCTTTAAGAAGACTTCTAGGGCTCTGTTCTTCTGATTTTAGACGACCATTGGTAAGAACTTCCTTTGTTTACTATTAAGTTATGGTTATGATGTCAGTAATTTATTATCAGTGAATGACTATGATGTCAGTATTATACTCTGCTTTAACACCACAATGCTTTAGTTAGTTTGCGACTGACCTTTTAGTTAGACCATTTTCAACACACAACTCTATTTTTGACTCTAAACTCTAAATTTTTAGAGTCAAAAATAGAGTTGAACAAAACCAACTCCAATCCACTACTCTATTTTTTACTCCAAAAAAGAATATTCTTCTTTTATTCTTCTCTCTTTAATATTATATTATTATTTTTATTTCATTTATTAGATTTTCTTAATTTATAAAATAAATTGTTGCTTCTTTTTTCTACATAATCATCCTATATAATTCATATATTTTTTTATATAATCATTTAATATAAAATTATTTTATATTCTATATTTTTAAATATATAAATTGCAAATAAATAATATATATTATACATATTAATGAAAAAATTCAAATAAAAGTAAAATCAAATGAAATACAATTAAATAAATATTACATCATGGTAATATTTATTTTGATTTTTGCATAAACATTCAACTTTCAAGACTACTACGTTGCTTTCCATAAATGCTCTATTAATGCATTACGAAGTTCAAAATGAGAATCTTTATCCTTAATTTTTTTTAATGTTGAACAAAAAATTGTTCAAATCGATAATTTTACCATTTCTACTGTTGGAGTTGAACCTTCCAAATTATCTTGAAATTAGTGCATTACAATCATGCTCATCCTCGATTATCATGTTGTGCAGTACAAAATACGTAGTTATTATATCATGTTTATTGTCATGTTATTTAAAGTAGATCATGTTATTTATTACAATATATTATATTTGTACATTTTATTTTTGTGGTGGTTATATTTTTTATACAATTATAAATTATAATAAAATTAACTAACATTCTAAATAAAATATTATATACGAAAATTAATTTATAAAAATTATACATTAATTTAAATTTAAAACTAATATAATAAAAATATTACATAAAAAAATAAATAGGAATATTAAAGACTTAATTAATGATCTTATAATTTATATTATGTTAAACTAAAAGTGTTAATTATTAGAAATAATGGTATTATATTCAACTAAAAAAAATTGGGTTGATTAATAGTGCAACTTCAAATTTGGAGTTACACTATTTACACTCTATTAACTCTAAGTTTAGAGTTTAGAGTTCAGAGTTGGAAATGGAGGTGGATTGGAGCACAAAACTCTACCTCTAAACTCTAAGTGAAAAATAGAGGTGGGTTGGAGATGCCCTTATGAGATTCAATACAAAAATTATTACTTCCTCCTTCTCATTTTCTGTAAAGGTATTTGACTAGACGGCAGTTTAAGAAACAAAGAAGACTTTTGACTTGTAGGCCAAATATATGCGAAGGTTCAACATTATCCTTTTAAACGAGTGATGGAAACAGTTCCCCTCGTGTCTTTTCATTTTATCTCAAGTGGGTTTCAACAAGTCATGTCATTTAGGCTAAAATGTAATGCTAAGATTAAATAGTTTCCAAAAGAGAATGTGTCATTCTTTATAGGACAAACTAAAAAGGCACGTGTGTCCCATAAAATGGGGAAGAGAGGGAGCAACTACTAGCTATAGCAATAACTGTTTGCATTCCAATGGAATTCATGAACTCCAAGTTTGATTTGGTGGCAAAAAATGTTTAAAGAAGCGGAACACTGCTGAAACTACCCTTGATTTTAGAGGATTCCACTAGAGTGAATTTTCTGTAGAAAAAGGAAAAGAAACGCACTAAGTGATGAATCTGCTTATTTACCAACGGAGTCCATGAACAAGATTGTAAAGAGAGGCAAGATTACGTGCAGTGACTATATTTAGTTGGAAGTCCTCAACCTACTCTTAAAATCTGACTAAAGCTGCAAAGTGTGCTGGTGGATCTTCCTAATCATTTGTATCCGTGTGTCATCTAGTTTCATTGTATCTTGCATAGTTTATTATCCTTCTCTCAAGGTAATCTTGTCAACCCCGTTAGTTAACATGGGATAATATCTCATCAAAGTTAACTTGAGAAACATTTCATTTCAAATAAAAACCTTTTGAATCAAGTCTATGTTCATAAAAAATGTTGGAATGTCATGAGATATAGCAGTTGTGATGTTTTAGATTCCATGAATCATCCCACTACTTTTATTTTTCTTAAACAATATTTGGATGACATTATGACAATGCACTGCTCATTTTATTGTACCAGTTGACCTTTCTTGGCATCCACATTCTTGCATCACAAATTCTGATGTAAATATACTCACTGCTTATAACCGAAGTTGAAAAGCAAAGACAACAAAATGACATGGAGCATGGTATGTGAAAATTTTCAAACATGATAGTGGAGGACTAATAGCTAATTATTTAAGAAGAACATCAGTTGGGCGGATATACTAATTGACATTGCATTATAAGTTGCTGTGATTATTCTTTCCTTTTAGATAATGACTTCCATGTCACTTGCATGTTTCAACCTAAGATTGCTTGGTTATAGGTTGGTTGCATTACAAGACTGGTTCCTCAAAAGGGTGTGCATCTTATTAGACATGCCATATATAGGACTTTGGAGTTGGGAGGTCAATTTGTTCTTCTTGGTTCTAGCCCGGTGCCGCATATTCAGGTAACGATTTCCTTTGCCTATGCTATATGCAAATACAAATCATCAAGTCATCTTAATGATGGTAGCAAAGTGATATATTTCGCTGATTTTAGCACATGGATAAGCCTCTTTTGCTCAAACTTTTAAACTTTGTTTATCAATAAAATGAGAAATACGGAAGAAGAAAAAGAAGGTTCTACATTTCCAGTTCGTCAATACGAATTCACACCTGTACAGGAAGAAAGCTGTTGGATTTTCAATTTTATATGTTGGATCTTCTACTTGGGGGTACATGAGAATGAACAAGTCAGTAACCAAAATCCTTCCAGTCTAGCAGTGTGATCTTTTTGTTTCTGTGCTAATCAACTCAAGAATCCTGCCTTAATGGAGACATCCGAATCTTGGAAACCCCATAGCACCTCTTTCTAATTATTCCAGAATGGTTGGTATCAGTCACAATTATATTCCCTAGACAAGGTTGGCTTGTCTTTTCTTTGAAATGATGTCTTTTGCTAGGGTCAGGGTTGCTGGTTTATTTAAATTTCTATGTACTATGGTAAACCTACCCATTCTTACTTGTATTCTTTTTATTGGTACTTAAAAGTTAAAACACTATACTAATTGAAGCTTGATTTTGATTCTTATTTCCCCTGACATATGTTTAGAACTTTGTCAACTCATACATCAATATTGGTGCAGAGGGAGTTTGAGGATATAGGAAACCATTTCCAAAATCACGAACATGCTCGGTTGGTATTGAAGTATGACGAGGCTCTTTCCCATTTGATTTATGCCGCATCTGACATGCTTATCATCCCTTCCATCTTTGAGCCTTGCGGCCTTACTCAGGTCAGTCCACAATTGCCTGAACGGTTTCTATTAAATCAAGAACCTGTGGAGTAACTCAATATTTTTCAGTTCTAATGTTTGAATCTGAATTCTATTTGTGCAGATGATAGCAATGAGATATGGATCGATACCAATAGCTAGGAAAACAGGAGGCTTGAATGATAGGTTTGTCAATGTGGAACAGCAGGACTTCTTTATTAGTCAGCATTCATGGTTATACTGTTTCATATTTATTATTGACCAGTCAAATCTGCTTGCAGTGTTTTTGATGTTGATGATGACACAATCCCAATTCAGTTTAGAAATGGATTTACATTTGTGACTGCTGATGAACAGGTATCCACAGTTTAATAGCTAAGAGCCTAATACATTAGTAGAAAGTTGTCCAAGACACAATTCTAGTTCAGTTTTGTGGCCTTCTAGCAAATTATTACTGTTCGGAATCTGCATCAAGCGTTGTACTTTATATCGAGCATCTGGCATTGTTTTAAAATGATATATATAAAGTTTGATGTTGCACTGTTTTGTGACCAGGGATTCAACAACGCCTTGGAACGTGCATTTAACTACTACATGAACAATGCTGAGACTTGGAAAGAGCTTGTTCAGAAGGACATGAGCATAGATTTTAGTTGGGATTCATCAGCATCACAATATGAAGAACTTTACGAGAAGGCTGTGTTGAGAGCAAGAACTGCAAGTCGTAGTTGACCTCATTCTGATCACGATTTGTTAATTCATTAATCTAGTTAGCTGCTTGCCTATGCCATCATTGTGTGGAAATAGCATCCGCTCGTGGATAACAGGGAGAGCAACCACTTGACTGAACACTGTGATTTCACAACAAGTATAATGCATGTAGAACACAACATCGGATATCAAAGGTGAAAGGCAGAATTTGCCTACCAACTACCATCTGCGAAGCTTTTCTGGCATGAAAATGAGCAACTCAATTTTTACAAATTTGTGTATACAATCTTGATGTTGTTAGTCAATATATTCTTTTCGGCCAAATATGTTGTTAGTATATACTTTTGATAGTACTTAAAGCAAGAATATAGACAGTGTAGTCAACTTGTTTATGTACGTGAGATCCTGTATAGATTTTACAGCGAATTCATTAAAATTCAATTAGCTGCAGTAGTTGTAAAATCAAGTTTAAGCTTTTAACATAGCTTTACAGTTTTTCTTGTTACTCTCATGTGCAGGGGTCGTTTTTTTTTCCGCACAATTTGTTAGTGCTTCATTCACGGGTCTGAAAAATGAAACTCAGAACACAGCAATCAATTCAAAAACAACCAAAATTCCATTATATTGTCAGGTAGCACACAACAGCTTTACACGGTCATCAAACAATCAGAAACTTGAGAATGTTTAAAGATTTTCATTTTCCGGGGACAAAGTTTGTGGCATAGGACCAGGCGTTGTTGTTAACTGGGTCTGCAAGGTGGTCAGCAAGGTTCTCCAATGGACCCTTTCCGGTAACAATAGCTTGAACAAAGAATCCGAACATAGAGAACATAGCAAGTCTACCATTCTTGATCTCCTTTACCTTGAGCTCAGCAAATGCCTCTGGATCATCAGCAAGACCCAATGGGTCAAAGCTGCCACCGGGGTATAGGGGGTCAACAACCTCACCAAGAGGCCCACCAGCAATACGATATCCCTCAACGGCTCCCATCAACACAACTTGGCAAGCCCAGATGGCCAAGATGCTCTGTGCATGCACCAAGCTTGGGTTGCCCAAGTAGTCAAGACCACCCTCGCTGAAGATTTGAGATCCAGCCTTGAACCATACAGCCTCACCAAACTTGACACCGTTACGGGCCAAGAGCTCAGGGAAGACACATCCAAGAGCACCAAGCATTGCCCATCTGCAGTGGATCACCTCGAGTTCACGGTTCTTGGCAAAGGTTTCAGGATCTGCTGAAAGTCCAGCAGTGTCCCACCCGTAATCACCAGGGAATTCACCGGTCAAGTAGCTTGGGGGCTCACCGGAGAATGGGCCCAAGTACTTAACACGGTCTGGGCCATACCATGGGCTGCTAGATGAGGCAGGCTTGGCGACAGTCTTTCTCATGGAGATCCTTCCATTTCCAGAGATTTCTGAGGCAGAGGGTGAGAGTTTCACTGCCTGTCCAGCAAAAGAAGGGGAAGAAAGAGCCATTGTAGCAGCTGCCATGGTTTATGTCAAGAGAAAAGTGAGTGTTTGATGGTACTTGAAATGTCGAAGTTGGTTGTGATGAAGCTGAAGTTAGTTGGGTTCAGAATATATAGGAGGTAAGAAAGAAAGAATCCTCTTATCTAGTGATATCTATATCTATGATCTCATTGGGTATCAAGATTCCATGGACAGTAGCTCATGCACACTTGGCAATCTCTAATCCATCAACTTCCCATGATTTTTACAAGGGGGACCAACCAATGGTGTCCTCCTATGTGTGGCTACAAGGATTGCACTCTATCCTCCATTGGGCACCTTGCTAGATTTCTCTCCACCAGCAGCCAGCAGGATAAAAGACACCACCTGTTTCTACAGCTAGCTCATTCAATGTAGGGCCATGACATTTTTCATGTATCCATTGTCCCTAGTAGAATTTTATTATTACCTAAATAAGTGCAGGAAAATATGAAATTAAATTACTACTCCCTCCATTTCAATATTTGTTTGTCTAGTTTTAACTTGACACGAAATTTAAAAAATTTAAAAAAAAAGATTTGAATCTTATCATCTTAAACTAAAATAGATACAATGTATCAAAAAGATGTCTTTTAATCATGTTTTAACATGTCAGGCGGATAGTTTCAAATTAAAGAGTTGCTAATATTTTTTTTAGTGGACTAAATGGAAAGTAAGAAAAAAACAAATTAAAAAGGAGGGAGTACTATTTGACTTATAATTAGTGGGAAATTAAAATTGAATACTTAATTATGATTGTGAAAGCAATGACATTAACAGGTGATACTCACTGCCAAATTTATTCTTTCATAAGAGAATGAAAATTCATCAACAAGGTGAAAATTTAGATATTAATTAATTAACTGAGCCATTAAAATTTTTCAATCACCATCCATACAATACGTGATATTGGAAAATTTTAATCGGACTAGAATTTCAGCGTTTTGGCATAAAAATTTGCAGAATCTTTTGAATTAGGAATTAAGGTAATTTATAAGGTTGCAAGCAATATACCTGTTTTTTGTTGTTGGCATTTGTCAGTATGTGTGTGTATATAGCTCACATATTGCTAGTACTACTATACATATACTTTTTACGTACTACTTAAAAGAATGAAGATAGATGGTGTACCTAGTTAATCAACATTTTTTTCTATCTCATCCCATTAGGAGGATCAACAGTATATGCTCAATCCCTAGAGCAAGCCTCACTTATCGAGTATCTAATCAACTTGCTTTACGTACATAAGTGAGATTGTGTAAAGATTTTAAAGAGACAGAATTAAATTCCATAAGCTGCTCTGGTCTACAAATTCAACTTAAAGCTTTCAACAGCTTTGCTGTTTCTACATTTACCATATCGTCGCAAGTGTTCATTAATTAGGTCTTTAAGTGGAATGAAAGTTTAAGTGTTTCATTCATGGGTTTAGAAAATGAAAATTCAGGACTACAAAATCGTTAGCTCATGGATTTCTCAAAATTTGATCTGCGGTCTCCGTTCGGCCTCAAATTTTGGCTGTGCGTAGTCTATAAGGCCTAGTGATGAGCACTCTATCACTTTATTTGACCGGCATCACCGTTTTTTGCATAAATGAGAATTTACGATTTTCGCGATTTTTAGTATATTACGCTCATGGATTTCTCAAGATTTGATTGACCGTCTCCGTTCGGCCCTAAATTTTGGTTGTACGCAGCCTACAAGGCCCGATGATGAGCTCCATATCGCTTTATTTGATCGGCATCACCATTTTTCGTATAAATGAGAATTTACGATTTTCACGATTTTTGGTGTATGTTAGCGCACGGATTTCTCGAGATTTGATCGTCCGCCTCCGTTAGGCCCCAAATTTTGGCTGTGCGCAGCCTATAAACCCTGGTGACGAGCGCCCTATCTCATTATTTTATCGGCATCACCATTTTTCATATAAATGAGAATTTACAATTTTCGCGATTTTCGGTGTGTGTTAGAGCACAGGTTTCTCGAGATTTGATCAGTCATCTCCGTACGGTCTCCAATTTTGGTTGTGCGCAGCCTACAAGGCCTGGTGACGAGCGCCCTATCACTTTATTTGATCGACATCACCATTTTTCACATAAATGATAATTTACGATTTTCGCGATTTTCAATGTATGTTAGTCTTCGAATTATCCGAGATTTGGTTGACCGTCTCCGTTTGACCCCAAATTTTGGCTGTGCGCAGCCTACAAGGCCTGGTGACAAGCGCCCTATCACTTTAATTGATCGGAATCACCATTTTTCGCATAAATAAGAATTTATGATTTTCGCGATTTTCAGTGTGTGTAAGTCCACGGATTTCTCGAGATTTGATTGACCGCCTCCGTTAGGCCCTAAATTTTGGTTGTGCGCAACCTACAAACCCTAATGACGAGCGTCCTATCACTTTATTTGATCGACATCACCATTTTTCGCATAAATAAGAATTTACGATTTTCGCAATTTTCGATGTATGTTAGCCCACAAATTTCTTGAGATTTCATTGACCGTCTTGGTTCGGCCCCAAATTTTGGCTGTGCACAGCCTACAAGGACTGGTGATGAGCCAGCCCCCTATCACTTTATTTGAATGGCACCAACATTTTTCGCATAAATGAAAACTTACTATTTTTGCGATTTTCGATGTTTGTTAGCCCACAGATTTTTCGAGATTTGATTGATTGTCTCCGTTAGGCCCCAAATTTTGGCTGTGCGCAGCCTACGAACCCTGGTGACGAGCGCCTATCACTTTATTTGATCGGCATCACCATTTTTTACATAAACAAGAATTTACGATTTTCGCAATTTTCGGTGTATTTTAGCCCACGGATTTCTCGAGATTTGATTGACCGTCTTCGTTAGGCCCCAAATTTTGGATGTGCGCAGCCTACGAACCCTGTTCACGAGCACCCTACCACTTTATTAGATCGACATCACCATTTTTCGCATAAATGAAAATTTATAATTTTCGCGATTTTCGTTGTGTGTTAGCCCACAGATTTCTCGAGATTTGACTGACCGTCTCCGTTCGGTCCCAAATTCTTACTGTGTGCAGCCTACAAGGTCTGGTAACGAGTGTCCTATCACTTTATTTGATCGGCATCACCATTTTTTGCATAAATGAGAATTTATGATTTTCACAATTTTCGGCGTGTGTTAGCCCACGGATTTCTCAAGATTTAATCGGCTGTCTCTTTTCGGCCTCAAATTTAGGTGTGCTCAGCCTACAAGCCTCGGTGACGAGCGCCCTATCACCTCATTTAATCGGCATCACCATTTTTCGCATAAATAAAAATTTATGATTTTTGCGATTTTCGGTGTGTGTTAGCCACGGATTTCTCGAGATTTGATTGACCGTCTCAGTTAGGCCCCAAATTTTGGCTCTGCGCAGCCTACAAACCCTGGTGACGAGCTCCCTATCACTTTATTTGATTGGCATCACTATTTTTCGCATAAATAAAAATTTACGATTTTTCACAATTTTTGGTATATGTTACCCCACGGATTTTCTCGAGATTTGATTGACCGTCTCCGTTCAGCCTTAAATTTTGGTTGTGCGCAACCTACAAGGCCTGGTGACGAGCTCCCTATCGCTTTATTTGATAGGACACCATTTTTCATATAAATGAGAATTTATGATTTTCGAGATTTTTGGTGTATATTAGCCCACGAATTTCTAGAGATTTGATCGGCCATCGCCCCAAATTTTTGTTGTGCGCAGCCTATAAACCTTGGTGATGAGCGCTCTATCTCATTATTTTATCGGTATCACCGTTTTTCATATAAATGAGAATTTACGATTTTTGCAATTTTCGGTGTGTTAGCCCACAAATTTCTCTAAATTTGATTGATCGTCTCCGTTCGGTCCCAAATTTTGACTGTGTGCAGCGTACAAGACCTGTTGAGGGAGCTCCCTATCACTTTATATGTCACACCCCACCTTGGGGGGTACGACTGGCACCTGGTGCCCTACTAAGACCTGACCTGTAAGACTGTTAGCCTGGGCGCATCTGGCGCCTGGCTGGCTCTAACTCAAATTTCTGGAAACAAAGGGCTATATAACGGCTGTAAATACAGCCCCCGGCCCAGTGGCCTATAGCCTGCTGTACCCATCTTGGCAGCTAACCAGAAATATAGCAATACAGGGAAACCTATACGGGCCGACAAGGCCACCATGCTGTCTAGTTATCTGCATCTTAATCATAAAGCGCAAAAAGAAGTTACGTGACCGGCAAGGTTACCACTACTGATAACTGTGGCCCCACAGGGCCAAAATAAAAGAAAGCAAGAATACTAACAGCTAAACAACTAAACAACTGCACGGCCTCACACGACCGGCTCATCTGACCACAGGGAATATATACAGACTGCAAGCCTCTAGGAGTAGTAATAGAACTGATCGGGACAGGGCCCCGACCTACCCATACTATCTACAGCAAAAGAACTGAACTACACCTCTGAAATTCAGCCTCCGGATGATTGGAGCTGAATACTCAACCGCTGACAGAGAGTCACGTAGGATCACCTGCTCGTCTAGGAGTACCTGCAGGCAAGTAATGCAGCGCCCCACTGGGCGTCAGTACCGCTGGTACTGAGTATGTAAAGCAACTGAGATATATAACTGAAAACAATATCTGAAAAATAATAATATGACTGAAGAAACTGAAGTAGGAGGGATAGCTTAACTGTCTGAGGTTATGGATCGTACCTGTTCATAATTATACTGGGAGGAGCGAATGCCATATCTGGGACCGTATCATTTTACTACTATTCTACTCACGTCTAATGTGATATAGCATACATACAGAATATAACACAGCATACACAAACCTTACCCGGCCCCCATAAGCCGGGAGGTACAATCAACACAGAATCTATGCCCCTACCCCGGTCATCCCATCTCCTATAGTAGCTGTAAGCATCCTGCCGGTCCCTGGGTATGCACTTGGGCTCGCTGAGCCCCTGACTATAACTGTATCTGAGTCCGAAGGACTCTAAATCAACACCCCAGGCGTACCCGCTCGACGGGGGTGTATAAGGGCCGACCAAGGCACAATATGGGGAAACTGGCATCCCATCTTCGTCCCCTGGCGGGACGACATATCACTCCGTAGAGTGACGTATCCTCGTCCTCTGGCGGACGAGTCGATACAGCTATTAACCCTGGGCGGTCATGGATGCTAGGTAATCCAACCCCAATCAATACAATGGTCTCAACTAGTCATGCTGTCTGTGTATCTCATAAGCCAAAACTAATAGGTGTAAGGTATTATATAAATCATGTACTGGGCTAATAATAGCATTCTGTAAATGTCTGATACATGCTGTGACAGGTAAGTATAGATATGAATATAGTTCCTTGTCAAACTGTACTGGGGCAAGCGCTATACAAGCGGGTGTTCCTGCTGAAAGCTATGCTGTTTACTAAGTTTCTGTATCAATCTGATTTCCTATTTCTAACATGCTTTCTAAACCATATACGGTTACTGTTCTATATCTGGGATGCTTTTCTGATGCTGTACTACCTTGCGAGGTTTCAGCTAAACACAACAATATCCTGGCAGGGCATGCTATATCACCTACTGAATATACGGCCAATCTTAATCATTTATGTTCAAATCTGTATTCTACGGATAGGTATCATACACGTTACAGCCCAAAACTGTTCATATTGCACCAATGGTCAAAATAACACAACAATCAATTTCTGAACCTTCTACTGGTCTGTGAATTACTATACTGCTTCACTATTACTCAACTTGCCGAGGAAACTTAACTTTACATACCTTATCTTTGAATATTCATCCGTCGGATGAGGCTCGGCTGGTACTTCAACTATTTTCTCCCAACTGCATTCATAAATACGTCAATCAATACTAAATACAACATTATTGTAAAGAGCAACGTTACTTTCGATATAGTTTATAGCCTAAACTTAGGCTTATCGAAAGACGGCCAAAAACTCGTTATTTTCCAGCGGCCCAGAAGGGAGAAATATTTACTTCTCAGCTAGGAACACATAGACATAAATTTGGAGCAATTCTACTTACTTTAGTTCGGTGGCTCGCCGATTCGTCGGCCGTTTTTCGTGAAACTAACTCCGTAGAAATGCTCTCTGCTGCTAAATACTAGGGTACCTAGGATTAATTTGGGTTTGGGCAGCGTTTGGCAGCGTAATCGGACGAAAATATTTGATTTTCCTTCGTTTCTCACTGTTGCTGCGTTATGGAAATTTTTGATACTTTCTGATTTTGGACTGAAGTGGAGGCTTTTATACTTGGGCCTGGACCTGGGCAACATGGCACGGAGCCATCGCGGAGGCCTCCCCTCCGTGACACGTTGCCATCGCGGAGGGGCTCTGCCTCGGCTCCTCCCGCGATGGTTCGACAGGTTTCTCGTCCGATCTTTTCCCGGGCCTTTCCCTAGCACGTATGGCTTTCAAATATGCTTAACCAACGTGCGAATAGGTCATCCAAGTGCCAGAAATTCTACGGGGTATAACATTATATGATCGGCATCACCATTTTTCGCAAAAATGAGAATTTATGATTTTCGCAATTTTCGGTGTGTGTTAGCCCACGGATTTCTCGAGATTTAATCGGTTGTCTCCGTTCGACCCCAAATTTTGGTTGTGTACAACTTACAAGGCCTGGTAAAGAGTGCCCTATCACTTTATTTGATCGGCATCACAATTTTTTGAATTAATGAGAATTTACGATTTTCACGATTTTCTGTATGTGTTAGCTTACGGATATCTCAAGACTGACTGACTATCTCCATAAGGCCCTAAATTTTGGATGTGCGCAGCCTCCAAGGCCCGATAACGAGCTCCTTATCACTTTATATGATCGACATCACCTTTTTTCACATAAATGAGAATTACAATTTTCGGAATTTTTGGTGTATGTTAGCCCAGAGACTTCTTGAGATTTGATCGGTCGTTTTCATTCGGCCCCAAATTTTGATTGTGCGCAGCCTCCAAGTCCTGGTAACGAGCTCCCTATCACTTTATATGATCGGCATCACCATTTTTCGCATAAATGAGAATTACGATTTCCGCGATTTTTGGTATATGTTAGCCTAAGGACTTCTTGAGATTTGATCCGCCTTTTTCATTCGGCCCCAAATTTTGGTTGTGCGCAACGTACAAGGCCAGGTGACGAGTGTCGTATCACTTTATTTGATCAGCATCACAATTTTTTGATTAAATGAGAATTTATAATTTTCACAATTTTCGGTGTGTGTTAGCCCACAAATTTATCGAAATTTGATCTGCCATCTCCGTTCGTCCCTAAATTTTGGCTGTGCACAGCTTACAAGGCCTGATGACGAGCGGCCCATCACTTTATTTGATCAGCATCACAATTTTTTAAATAAATGAGAATTTACGATTTTCGCAATTTTCGGTGTGTGTTAGCCCGCAGATTTCTCGAAATTTTATCTGTTGTCTCCGCTCGGTCCCAAATTTTGACTGTACGCAACCTAGAAGGCCTGGTGACGAGTGCCCTATCACTTTATTTTATCGGCATCGCCAATTTTCTGAATAAATGAGAATTTTCGATTTTCGCGATTTCGGTGTGTGTTAGCCCACAGATTTCTATAAATTTGATCTGTCGTCTGCGTTCGTTCCCAAATTTTAACTGTGCGCAGTTTAGAAGGCCTGGTGATGAGCGCCCTATCACTTTATTTGATCGGCATCACCATTTTTCGAATAAATGAGAATTTATCATTTTCGCGATTTTCAGTGTGTGTTAGCCCGCAGATTTCTCAAAATTTGATCTGCCGTCTCCGTTCGGCCCCAAATTTTGCCTGTGCGGCAGCTACAAGGCCTGATGATGAGCGCCCTATCACTTTATTTCATCTCTATCACCATTTTTTGAAGAAATGAGAATTTATGATTTTTGCAATTTTCAGTGTGTGTTAGCCCACAGATTTCTCGAAGTTTGATTGATCGTCTCCGTTCGGTCCTAAATTTTGACTATGCGCAACCTAGAAGGCTTAGTGACGAGCGCCCTATCACTTTATTTGATCGGCATCACCATTTTTTGAATAAATTAGAATTTACGATTTTTGCGATTTTCGGTGTGTGTTAGCCCGCAGATTTCTCAAAATTTGATCTGTCGTCTCTATTCGGCTCCAAATTTTGGCTGTGCGCAGCCTACAAGGCCTGATGACGAGCGCCCTATCACTTTATTTGATCTCTATGACCATTTTTCGCATGAATATTAATTTACAATTTTCACAAATTTCGTTGTGTGATATCCACGGATTACTCGAGATTTGACTGACTGTCTCCGTTCGGCCTCAAATTTTGGCTGTGGCGCAGCCTTCAAGGCCTGGTGACGAGCTCCTGATCACTATATTTGATCGGCATCACCATTTTTCGCATAGATGTGAATTTACGATTTTCGGTGTGTGTTAGCCCACGGATTTCTTGAGATTTGATCGGTCGTCTCCGTTCGGCCCCAAATTTTGGCTGTGCGCAGCCTACAAGGTCTAGTGATGAGCGCCTTATCACTTTATTTTTTCGGCATCACCATTATACGCATAAATGAGAAATTACGATTTTCGCGATTTTTAGTGTATGTTAGCCCACGGATTTCTCGAGATTTGATTGACTGTCTCCATTCGACCCCAAATTTTTGATGTGAGCAGCCTACAAGGCCTGGTGACGAGCTCCCTATAACTTTATTTGATCAGCATCACCATTTTTTAAATAAATGAGAGTTTACAATTTTCGCGATTTTCAGTGTGTGTTACCCTAAAGATTTCTCAAAATTTTATTTGCCGTCTCCGTTCGACCTCAAATTTTGGCTGTGCGAAGCCTACAAGGTCTGGTGATGAGCTCCCTATCACTTTATATGATCGACATCACCATTTTTCTCATAAATGAGAATTTCGGTGTATGTTAGACCACGAATTTCTCGAGATTTGACTATTCGTCTCCGTTCCGACCCAAATTTTGGTTGTGCCCAGCGTACAAGGCCTGGTGACGAGCGCTCTATCACTTTATTTGATCGGCATCACCATTTTTCGCATAAATGAGAATTTACAATTTTTGCGATTTTTCGTGTATGTTAGTCCACAAATTTCTCGAGATTTGATCGGCCGTCTCTGTTCAGAACTCAAATTTTGGCTGTGCGCAGCTTAGAAGGCCTGGTGACGAGCGCTCTATCACTTATTTGATCGGCATCACTATTTTTCTAATAAATGAGAATTTATGATTTTCGCAATTTTCAGTGTGTTTTAGCCCACGGATTTCTCGAAATTTGATGTGCCGTCTCCATTCGGCCTCCATATGTTGGTTTTGCACAGCCTACAAGTCCTAGTGACGAGCTCCCTATCACTTTATATGATTGACATCACCATTTTTCGAATAAATGAAAATTTATGTTTTTCGTGATTTTCGGTGTGTTAGCACACGGATTTCTCAAAATTTAATCTGTCGTCTCCGTTCAACCCTAATTTTGGCTATGCGCAGCCTAAAAGGCCTGGTGACAACCTCCCTATCACTTTGTTTGATCGACATTGCCATTTTTTACATAAATGAGAATTTACGGTATTTGCGATTTTCGGTGTGTGTTAGCCCATGAAATTGAGATTTTATCGACCGTCTCTGTTCGGCCCCAAATTTTGGCTGTGCGCAGCCTACAAGGCCTGGTGACGAGCTCCCTGTCACTTTATATGATCGGCATCACCATTTTTTGCATAAATGAGAATTTATGATTTTCGCGATTTTCGGTGTATGTTAGTCCACGGATTTCTCGAGATTTGATCTGTCGTCTCCGTTCGGACCCAAATTTTAGTTGTTCATAGCCTACAAGGCCTGGTGACGAGCTCCCTGTCACTTTATATGATTGCCATTACCATTTTTCGCATAAATGAGAATGTTTACAATTTTTGTAATTTTCGGTGTATGTTAGCCCACGGATTTCTCAAAAATTGATCGTCTGTCTCCGTTGGGCCCCAAATTTTGACTGTGCACAGCCTACAAACTCTGATGAAGAGTGCCCTATCACTCTATTTGATCGGCATCACCATTTATTGCATAAATGAGAATTTATGATTTTTGCGATTTTCAGTGTATGTTAACCCATAGATTTCTCGAGATTTGATCGGCTGTCTCCGTTCGGACTCAAATTTTGGTTGTGTTCGGTGTACAAGGCCTGGTGACGAGTGCTCTATCACTTTATTTGATCAGCATCACCATTTTCGCATAAATGAGAATTTGCAATTTTTGCAATTTTTCGTGTATGTTAGTCCACGGATTTCTCGAGATTTGATCGGTCGTCTCTGTTCGGACCCAAATTTTGGTTGTATGCAGCCTAAAGTCCTGATGTCGAGCGTCCTATCACTTTATTTGATCGGCATTACCATTTTTTGAATAAATGAGAATTTACGATTTTCGGTGTGTGTTAGCCCACAGATTTCTCGAGATTTAATCGGTCGTCTCTGTTCGGCTCCAAATTTTAGCTGTGCGCAGCCTACAAGGCCAAGTGACGAGCTCCCTTTCACTTTATATGATCCCATCACCATTATTTGCATAAATAAGAATTTTACGATTTTTGCGATTTTCGGTGTGTGTTGGTATATGTGAAAATTCATTCCATTATATTGTCAACTCATTCACAACTACTTTACAAGGCCATCAAACAACGAAATTTTGAGAACGTTTTATGATATTCACTTTTCGGAATCAAAGTTTGTTGCACAGGACCAAGCGTTGATAACTGGGTCTGCAAGATGGCCAACAAGGTTCTTCAATGGACCCTTTCCGGTAACAATGACTTGATCAAAGAATCCGAACATGGAGAACATAATAAGTCTACCATTCTTGATCTCCTTTGCCTTGAGCTCAACAAATGTTTCTGGATCATCAGCAAAACCCAATTAATGGGTCAAAGCTGCCACTAGGGTATAGTGGATCAACAACCTCACCAAGAAGCCCATCATCAATAAGATAACACAGCTTGACAAGTCTAGATGGCCAAGATGCTCTGTTCATGGACCAAGCTTGGGTTGCCCAAGTAGTCAAGTCCATTCTCGCTGAAGATTTGGAATCCAGCCTTGAACCATACGGCCTCATCAAGTAGTTTGGGGACTCATGGGAGAATGGGCCCCAAGTACTTAACATGATTAGTTGAATAGCCCAAAATTGTGTCTGTTATTGAAAGATTTCTCTGTTAATCGTAACAAACACAAAAAAAAGGTATTATAATACTTATGTCTTTTAGAAAATGTAGAACATATCAGAATTTTAACATTTCTTCTATTACTGCTTTATATAAATAACGAATTTAACATTTTTTCTATTACTGCTTTCTATAAATAACGAATTTTATTTTTGTGAAAAATATAAATTTATTGGTGAAACATAAATTTCATTAGTTATATAAAATTCTAGAGAAATTATGTGACAATTCTATTAAAAATGTGCATCTTTATTTGATTTCATAATGGATGAACTAACACGATATATTCAAGAGAAGATATCATAGTGCATACTTACAGATAACATAGTATTGATTGGAGAAACAAGCAAGAGGAGTAAACGACATACTAGAGGCTGAGAGATAGAACTTAGAGTCTAAAGATTTCAAATTGAGCAGGACTAAGTCTAAGTATACACCGAGTATAAGATCAGTGACACATCTAATGAAATAGATATAGAAATGAGTATTGATAAACAGGTCCTCCCCATGAGAAGAAGTTTCAAGTATCTGGGATCGATAATCCAAGAAAATGGAGAGATCACAAGAATGTCACACCTTGTATTGAGCAGGATGGGTAAAATGGAGGATCACATCTGATGTACTACATGATAAGAAGGTGCCACCGAGGCTTGAAAGTAAGTTTTATAGAGTGGTTGTTAGACTAACTATGTTTTATGGGGCGAAGTATTGACCAGTCAAGAATTCACATGTTCAAAAGATGAGTATAGCGGAGATGAGAAGTTTAGATGGATGTGTGGGAACACCAGAGGAGATAGAATTAGGAACGATGATATTCGGGATAAGGTGAGAATAGTTTCAGTGGTGAATAAGATTTGGAATTAAGGTTGAGATATTTCGGACATATAAAGGGGAGGAGCACAGTGGGGAGGTGTGAGAGGTTGACAATGATAGATTTAAGACGACGTAGAGGTAAACCGAGAAAAGATTAGAGTGAAACGATTAGACATGACTCATCTTCAACTCATTAAAAATATAATCATAATTAAATAGAAGAATATGGACGTCGAGCATTAACAGAAAGTTCGTAGGTAGTCAGATGATTTTCTCTTTCTTATGCTTGAGTATGGTCTAGCTTAGAGCATATTATCTGCTCCCTTTCAACCTATTAGTATCATACAAGGGTGCACATCATTTACTCCCTTAACTTTACTTTTATGTTCAAACACCCCCTCAAGTTTAAAAATTAGTCATTCTTCTTCCTTTTCCTAGTTGACATTTCTAAATATCTATTGTTACCCTCTCGTTATTGATCTCTGTCTTTTTTTTTTAACTTTTTAAAAATCGTGATATTTTTATTTTTAATCTATATATTAACTTTTCAATAAAAAATATTAGTTTCATCAAAAAATATTAATTTCATTTCATTTCTTTTCTATCTTGTGTATCAGACTTTGGTTATTATAATAAATGGGTAGCAAAGCCACATTTGATGTTTTCTTTGTTAAAAAAGAGAGAAATATAAATTGATGTCTTCTTTGTTAAAAAAGAGAGAAATATTGATTGAGCATATAAATTAATGTCGTTCTATAATAAAATAAATGATCACATATCAAAGCAGAAAGAAATAATTTATACTAATCATCAGCTCAAATTGTCGCTCTTTATTTTTAAAATTTTGGTCGACAATTAGTTGTTTCTCACTAAGTGGGAATCAAATAGTTCCCAAAAATGTACTTGATAATTACATTTCTAGTTGATGAAACCACTCTTGAGAATACTAAAATAAAGTTGTAGAAGTACTCATTACAACTGATAACAGTGATAAAGTGCACAAGGATAACCGTTACGTTGCTGCATCTGACATATAAAAAACATAATACAAAGCCATGAAACCACAAGCTTCCTGCAGCTAATTAAATAGCATGGATAAAATGTAAGCTAACCTTTTGCACAGAACTTCTACTGTGTGCATTTATTGGGAGGAACTATTGTTTGCATGAATTGAAATATCGGATCCCCATCTGCATAGAATTAAAAATGTAAGCTTCACTTTTACAATTGTAAACACTAATGAACCAGTCCTGATTTAATTATAATTCCTCCAACGAGCATAATTTGTTTAAGGGGGGAAAAAGGAGAAAGACTGCTATATTGCTATATGTGTCAAACGAAAGACAAAGCACTCCACCACACACTAATCAGTTTCGTTAGTACAGTGAAACTAGCATGCATAAGCCTTCAGATAATTATTTTCTGAAACGGAATACATAACCATTTATTATTGTTCATTTCATATCAGACATTGCTGGATAATTTGTACAAACTTTATGCACACAAATCCTGTTAAAACCAGTATTTGAGGACAAAAGAAGCTTCATTTTCTTTTTCAACCCAACAACATTACTTTAACTTATACAACATGGAATAAGGGATAAGAAAGGTTTGATATAGGTTCCTGCTCATCTGCTGAAGTTAAACTGCCAAGAAGCTTATTGAAAAGAGAATTGAAACAGGATTAGCATTTCCACATAAACATGAAGAGATAAGAAATACAAAAGAGAGTATAGGTACATGCATGATGTTGAGGTAGGCCAAATCTTTCTTGTTGAGGGTAATCACCCGCCTTTTCCCACAAAGCATAGGCTGCAAGTCTTCATTTGCCGAGGACAATGGCATCTGCATGAAGCCACAAATTTTAAACATGTTTAGCCTGAAATTAACTTAAGCACTCAGTCCACTAAACTTCATTTCAAAAGTCGGGATAGCTATTCAGCCTATTTCATTACAATACTAACCAATTTATCTTTCAGGCAGATATGGAGTTTTCTAAACAGCTTCTAACTTAACCACTATCACACACACAAACACACATATTTTACTGATGGTGGTGTCCATACCAACTTGCACGCTCCGTAACTATTCTACCGGATGACTATTCCACCTGACACCTTCTACTTCCACCAGCACAGATATTGACTTAGGCATAGAAGAAGAAATCACTTAGGGGTCATTTGGTTATAGGTTAGAGTTATGCAGGTATTAGTAATACATGAATTAGTTATGAGAGAATCTATGTATTATTTATGCGGGGATTAGTTATGCAGGAATTAGTTATTCATGTATTAATTATGCAAGTATTAGTTATGTATGTATTATTTATATAGAATTTATAGTTATTGAAATTAAAATACATGAAATATTAATTATTAAATATTTAATTTATTATAGATTAATATATATTATTTACAAATAAATAAGTAAACAAATAGTATAATATTTTTTTTTCACAAAAATAATATAACTTTTTTTAATAAAAGAGGGCTTACGGTTCTTTAAAAAAAATTTAGTCAATAATTTTTTTTAGTTTAAAAATTATGTACTCACGTATCGAATTAAAAAAAAATTTAAAAATAAATTAATAGGGGTAGATGTGTAATTTTATTATTTTAATCCATTTATAATTAATACCCACACAACTTATTCCACCTTCTACCCGATATAAAATTATACATAGATTTCCTCATAAGTTATATAAGTATTAGTTACGTAGAATTACTAAAACACAACCAAACACTGCATAAAATCAATACATGATAATTTTTATATAACATTTTAAATCCACCAACCAAACATGGTATAAAATTAATACATGAATAACTTTTATTCAATAATAAAAATCAAACATGATATAAAATTAATACATAGATAACCAAGTTATTCATATATTAATTTCGTAACCAAACTACCCCTAGTGTTCTTTTTATCTTTCTTAAAATTTGAACCGGAACCTGATCCACTGCTTTATAATATATCAATTATCAGGAGTAAAACTCACTTTTTAGAGCTAATATCCACATATTTTTCTAAGAGTAGTGATTGACATGAAGTTGATTATACAACGACCTCTTATTTAATACTCCATTCCAGATCAGTTTCAGAGTTTAGTATTAAGCCCCGTTTAGCCTAAATTATTGAACAAGTATCAAAGCAGGTCTGGTTATCACGCACAAAAAACACTACTTTTTAGCGAAAATCCACATATTTTTCTAAATGATGAACATAAAGTTGATTAATCAACCGTTACCATCCGGATTCATCATGTGAAAAGCTTCCAAAGCGCGACTCTCCAGGACTCGTTAGAATTTAGCTCTCATATACAGCAACTCACCTTCCGCCGCGCTAATTTTACGGCCGTCGTCCACCACCGGAATCACTACGGCGCCGACGAACTCGCCCTGCACGTACTAAGCACATGCCAGTCGGAATCCGTACATCCTCTCTACAGAGTGTACCCGCACTTCCTCCCGTTACAGTACATCGTCCACATTGGCTCCTGAAATAGCCCCACGCACCGCCCGTGTCGTCCCGCCGGTGAGCTTCCATTTTTAGGAACGAGGGATTTATCTGAGAAATTCTTCCGTGATGATTTTTGAAATCAGATTGAACAAGAAGGTATTTTATTTTGTAGTGTTGACGGACTTCGTTGGAATTTTTCTGCGAAGTATAAGACTTTACTGAAAGTTTCAGCAAAGACTGAAAAGAATTGAACAAGACTTTGTAGAAAATTACGATGAAGTATAAAAAATTAAGACGCGGAATTGTCAGCGAAGTATAAAAAATTTGGAAATAAAAAATAATTACGACTTCCTTGAAAGTTTCCGAGTATAAAAACTAATTGAGACTACGTTTAAAGACACATCGCATTGGTTACTAGGGAGAAAGTCTCCTCCCCGTTCCAAATTTCTGTTTATAAAACTGCTCCACCATTTCCTCTCTCTCAGCTCCACCACTTGCTATTAACCTCTTAAAAGAAACCTTTTTTCTTCTTTTTTTCCTCTGTTTAATCACCTGGGAGTTGCCATTTGAAGCTTGAAAGTCTGAAATACTGATTGTTTTTCCCAACCCTTTTGCTTGATTGATAAGAATTTGAGCTCTTCTTTTCCTTTCTTGCATATTGAACTGATTTTCCCTTGTTCTGTATTTTGGTTGAAATTGTAGTGATTATTGGTGTATAAGGTTAGATCTTTGATGGGTTTTTTCTTGGATGGCTTTTTCCAGTGTGTTGTTGATCTATATGGTACTACTGTTACTCAATTCTTGTGTTTGATTATATTGTTCTATAAATGATCTTTGTTGGTGTTAAAATCTGTACCTTTTACACACGGTAAGCAAATGATTTTTAGGATTTTTCTTCATCTTATATGTATGAATTAGAAGAGGGTTTCCTCAACTATACTTGGGAATGTCATAAAATGCTAAAGGAGACTTTGCTGTTGATCATGTTTGGTTGCTTTTGCAACCATTTGGATCGGGTAAATGGGGAAAGTGGAAAGAAGGAGAGTTTAAGGGGGTATGTTGGGATTGGATTAAAATTTTGACTGCGAAATAGTAAAATAGATTCAGGATTTAGGTATTCTTTTAAACTTGAGGCAATTAGTTGGCCTAACCATCTTTGGGAAATTTAGTTCTAAGTGGTCCTGATTTAATGCACTGGAAAGAATGGAGCCCTTTCGAGTTGAAAAGACACTGTTCCCCTCGCCCCGATGTTTCTACTCCCTAAGCTATTTGATCTTTTTTGTGAGATTACCATTTAAGTCAGTAACATTGATAATTCTTTGCTGATAATTTTGATGAGATTCTGATCATTTAGTATGTATGTTGCTGGATATTTTTGGCAAAATATAAGTAACAAGCTAAAGTGCATAATCATTTTCCTGATCTCACTGATCCATCTCCCTTGGTGGCTATGGATTACTTATTAGTGCACTCAGTAACTTTGGCATGGGAGAAGAAAAACAACTTTAGTTTTTGGTTCCCAAATCCCACTAGCAACCACACAAGCTTCTTAGATATTTCTGATCTGTAAGAAGTTAATTACTTTTCCGATATTCTAACAAACTTATGTTGTCTTTATAAAGTATCACAACACGTTGTGCATTAGTTTTCCTCTGATAGCCTCTTCCTGAAAAGGGATATTAATATCTCCATTTGCTCTCATACTTTCTTAGAGATGCATTGGGCTATGGATGTCCTTCTTTTTAACTATTCATTAGATCTTAAATTTAGCCTAATCCAGCCTGTGTGTCATTGTCATATCAAGTCCGTATATGTCATTGTCATATCAAGTCCATATAAAGGATTACTACTGACTTTTTAAATTCTAGGGAAAGTGCCATAGTCTTATGGTAGCAACGGGAGCCAGAGCTAAAAAGCTGCGATTACCTTATGAAGATGAATTTTAGAGTAGAGGTATTAGTGCATGCACAATTTGTGACAGAGCATCACCACTTTTCAAGGGTCAGGTCCTTGCTGTTACTGGAGATGATGATACAGCTACAGAGGAAGCAATATACTTAACAAAGTATGCAAGACATGTCCATTTACCTTGTCAGGAGGGACCAACTAAGGGGCATTAAAGGCAATGCAAGACAGGTAGTAAGCATTTTCATCATCTTATTTTGTAATTCCTCTCTAATCCACATCCTTAGCATGAGTAGTTAAAATACTCGTATTTATTTAGCTGGTAGTGGTACTTCACAATTTAAAAGTCAAGGTTAAAGCGCAAGGTAATAGAGCTCATCTTAAAATCGACGTAGTAATCAGCCTTTTTCTCCTTTTAGTGCATCAGGCGAGAGGAAGGGCCCTTGTTTGAACTTTGGCTCAAAGAACACTCTCTTCCTCCATTGATGCGCTTTCCTAATTCAAAAGTTCTAAATGATATATAAGAGCAAAAACCGCCAATGGTGCTCCTTTTAAGAATTCGAGAATGTATTATGTTTGGCAATTAACCTGTAGTTCTGGAAGATGGACCAACGGTACCAAAACTTGTACTAGCTGCTAATGTCAATTAATTTCCTATTCTGGCAACTGCTCAATTTCTTACCATAGACACACAGGTACACACCAAAATAGAAAACCTTGAGTTCAATTTGTGATATAATAGATGAGGGATATTGGGGCAAGAAGTATCTCTTCGTAAAACAGTTGTGCCTTATCACGATTTAACTCAATCACACTTGCATACGCCCTTCTCTCTTTCTCTCTCACTCTCTCTAACGGGATGTATCTGCTTTGTGTACAAATGAAGTGCCTAGAGGCAATATCCTATCTAAATAGAGAGAAATAGGCAAAATCCATTAAAAAAGGGTACAGGCCAACTAAGTGGCATCATGTAAAATACTCGTAATTTCCTTTCTAATAAGTGTCATCCATGTATATCTTACTTGTTTCTTCCACTTTCTATGTCCCTTTGGCTCTGGTCATTACTATGTGCCATGCTTGGAAGGATACCTGCCTCTGTTAAACTAGCCGTCACACGGAGATGCTTTTACTCTAAAGATAGTACCACATGCATGTACTGATGTAAGGAAGGAGGACTAAACAAGAAACTTATGAATTTGTTCAAATTAAAGATGCTAATTAAGTTAAGGACACTTAAGTATAATGACCTGGAAACTCATTTATATTATATAACTTCCTCTGTTTCAATTTGTTTGTCCGTTTTTGACTTGACACAAAATTTAAGAAAGTAAAGAAACTTTTGAATCTTCTGGTCTAAAATTAAAAATATGCAAAATATCTTTTAATTTGATGGCCTTAAACATGTCATATAAAAAAGTTGAAATTAACTTGGGCGCTAAAGTTAGAGTATTGCTTCTTGAGAATTAATTGAATTCCATAAGTTCATCCTGTATATTCAAGATATAAGTTTTTACCACATCCCAAATGTATCTTGGTATTTTTATTTTTTTTCTCTGTTATTTTCTTTTTCCCCTTTGACATGAACTGGCAGTATTTGATTCATGCCATTGGAAAATGAAACTCATAACTACACCATTGGAATATCAAAACAAATCCATTCTATTGTCAAATAAACTCGTAACAACTTTACAAGGCCATCAAACAATGAAATTTTGAGAACGTTTTATGATATTCATTTTCCAGGAACAAAGTTTGTGGCATAGGCCCAAGCATTGTTGTTAACTGGATCTGCAAGGTGGTCAGCAAGGTTCTCCAATGGACCCTTTCCGGTCACAATTGCCTGAACAAAGAATCCGAACATAGAGAACATAGCTAGTCTGCCATTCTTAATCTCCTTTACCTTGAGCTCAGCAAATGCCTCGGGGTCTTCAGCAAGGCCTAATGGGTCGAAGCTGCCACCGGGGTAGAGTGGATCGACAACCTCACCAAGAGGCCCACCAGCAATACGGTATCCCTCAACGGCTCCCATCAACACAACTTGGCAAGCCCAGATGGCCAAGATGCTCTGTGCATGGACCAAGCTTGGGTTTCCCAAGTAGTCAAGTCCACCTTCACTGAAGATCTGGGATCCAGCTTTGAACCATACAGCCTCACCAAACTTGACACCATTACGGGCCAAGAGCTCTGGAAAGACACATCCAAGAGCACCAAGCATAGCCCATCTACAGTGGATCACCTCGAGTTCACGGTTCTTGGCAAAGGTTTCTGGGTCAGCTGAAAGTCCAGCAGTGTCCCACCCGTAGTCACCAGGGAATTCGCCAGTCAAGTAGCTTGGGGGCTCACCAGAGAATGGGCCCAAGTACTTAACACGGTCTGGGCCATACCATGGGCTGCTAGATGAGGCAGGCTTGGCGACAGCCTTTCTCATGGAGATCCTTCCATTTCCAGTGATTTCTGAGGCAGAGGGTGAGAGTTTCACTGCCTGTCCGGCAAAGGAAGGGGAAGAAAGAGCCATTGTAGAGGCTGCCATGGTTTATCAAAAGAAAAGTGAGTGTTTGATGGCTTGAAATATTGTTGAAGTTGGTTGTGATGAGATGAAGTTACAAGGGATTAATTTCCATATATAGGGAGTAAGAGGGAAAGAGTCCTTATCTAGTGATATCTATATCTTTGAGCTCATTGGGTATCAAGATCCCATGTGTAGCAATTAATGCACACTTGGCAATCTCCAATAATCCATCTATTTTGCAAGATGTTTACTAAAGGGACCATCCAATATTGTCCTCCTATGTGTGGCTACAAGGATTGAACTCTGTGCTGTGATTTGTTGAGCTTACAATATGACATCTCTTATCATTATCCATTGGGAATTTCTCCAGATTTTATCTACCACCACTGTAGCTCATTCAATGTAGAACTTTATATGGTTTAGCGTTTCACCATATAAATATATATATGTTTGCGCGCACACGTGTGTGTTGCAATGTTAATTTCATGTATAGAGATTTAACTCGGTTTAGTACGTGCACTTAAACTACTACATGAGCAATATATGGTTAGACTTGGAAAGAGCTTGTTCAGAAGTACATGAGCATGGATTTTAACTTATTGGAATATTAATTCATCAGCATCACAATATACTTTAAGAGAAATAGAATTACAAATTGTGGATTTAAGATGTTTTTATACTATCATTGAATTTTAACATGTCATAGCAAAGTCAGTTCCCATTATTTTCCGGACTACCAATTAATGTTTGTCAAATGATTCACCTATAATTACTTAAATAAGTAATCTGATTGCATAAATATTTTTTTGTATCATTCGTGCATAGAACTTAAATTTGTTGCCAATAAGTGTCACGCATAGCTTTACTTGGGTCTTCTGCTAACTATATAAGTATGTCATTACTACATATGTGCCATGTTTGGAAGGATCTGTTAGAGATGCTTTTAATCTAAAGATACTACCAGATGTGAGGAAGGAGGAATTGAACAAGAAATTTATGAATTTGTTCAAAGCTGCTAATTCTATTAAGGACACATAATATAAGGACCTGGAAACTTATATGTTACTTACTATGTTCAGACCACAAAACATATTGGGTCTTCCCTTTTCATTGAAATGTCAATGTTCTAGTAGTGAACTGATATTATTTCCTCTTTCACTTTTCGACAGGAAAAATGAGGAATCACATGATGTTGTTCAACATTAATACTTTAAACTAATTTTGAGTATTGCTCTTGAGAATTCATTGAATTCCATATAAGTTCCTCTGGTGTCTGGTCTGAAAATTCAAGTTTTAAGCTTATAACAGCTTTATAGTTTTCCTTAGTTACCACATCTCATAGGTATCTTCAGTCTTTTTTCCACTCTGTTCTCTTTCTTTTCCCCTTTGGTATGAAAGTGGAAATATTTACTCAGAACTACACAATCACTGGAATATTAAAAAAAAAATCCATTCTATTGTCACAACCACTTTACAAGGCCATCAAACAATATAAATTTAAAACTTCTATTATGATTTTCATTTTCCGGGGACAAAGTTTGTGGCGTAAGCCCAAGCGTTGTTGTTAACAGGGTCTGCAAGGTGGTCAGCAAGGTTCTCCAATGGACCCTTTCCGGTAACAATGGCTTGAACAAAGAATCCGAACATAGAGAACATAGCAAGTCTGCCGTTCTTAATCTCCTTTACCTTGAGCTCAGCAAATGCCTCGGGGTCTTCGGCAAGGCCTAATGGGTCGAAGCTGCCACCAGGGTAGAGTGGGTCAACAACCTCACCAAGAGGTCCACCAGCAATACGGTAACCTTCAACGGCTCCCATCAACACAACTTGGCAAGCCCAGATGGCCAAGATGCTCTGTGCATGAACCAAGCTTGGGTTACCCAAGTAGTCAAGTCCACCCTCGCTAAAGATTTGTGATCCAGCCTTGAACCACACAGCCTCACCAAACTTGACACCGTTACGGGCCAAGAGCTCGGGGAAGACACATCCAAGAGCGCCAAGCATAGCCCATCTGCAGTGGATCACCTCGAGTTCACGGTTCTTGGCAAAGGTTTCTGGGTCTGCTGAAAGTCCAGCAGTGTCCCACCCATAATCACCGGGGAATTCACCGGTCAAGTAGCTTGGGGGCTCACCAGAGAATGGGCCCAAGTACTTAACACGATCTGGGCCGTACCATGGGCTGCCAGATGAGACAGGCTTGGCAACAGTCTTTCTCATGGAGATCCTTCCATTTCCAGAGATTTCTGAGGCAGAGGGTGAGAGTTTCACTGCCTTTCCAGCAAAAGAAGGGGAAGAAAGAGCCATTGTAGCAGCTGCCATGGTTTATAAAGAGGAAAGTGAGGGGGTTGCTAGTTTGATATGTCAAAGTTGGTTGTCATGAGCTGAAGTTATTGATGCTTCATTATATATAGTAAGTAAGTGGAGAAGAGTCCTTATCTAGTGATATCTATACCTATTATCTCATTGGATATCAAGATTACTCTTCCTTCCCACTTGGCAATCACAAATCCATCAATCTTCCAAGATTCTTACTAGGGGGGACCAAACAAATGTTGTGTGGCTACAAAGATTGCTCTCTGTCATGTGTTTTGTCGAGCTTGCAGTAAGGTATCTTCTACTTTTCTCCATTGGGTAATTCTTTAGATATTTTTCTTCCAGCAGGGTAAAAGGCACCACAACTGTTACAGGAATTTTCAAGTAATTACAGTCCGAATTTGTCCCTTCTTAGTGTGAAATAGAAAGGGAAAAAAACGAACCGTTTAGTTAATTCATTTTAATGGTTCTATTAAAAAAAAAAAAGCTAAAATTATCTATGAACTTGTCGCTAATTCATTGCCAAATTGTTCAGAGTTGTTTAACTACAAAATTTATCCATCGTTAATTCCTATTTCTTTTAGTAGCAGGCGTATTCTCCCCCATTCATACAAGTGGTCCTACGCCTAGGTCCACAGAGACATGTGAACTATAACAGTGCTCTATATGATTTACTATATATTATGGCCAAGTAAATGTTTCAAAAATCCACCACCATACATGGCAACTCCTGATTGGGAAATCTGAAATCGCGATAGATTTTTCGGAGCATAATGTATCTAAAAAACAGTGTCGTGGTTAGTTCCTAGTAGTATTGGACTTTGTCAAATGGGCATGAAATGCCAATGCTATCAAATTGTGATCCGCCAGTTGAACAGATATTCGAGTTCAAGGATAACGATCTGGTGCCATGCCAGTCCAGTCATATTTCGTACTGTATCTAAACTCTAAAGTAGCTCTAGGGCAATATCAGTCCACCACAATGAAATGGAGACTAGAGAAATTTGGATGCAATTTGGTCTTCCTTAGATGGTCACTCTATTTGAAATCAAGAAGAAGGTGGCTTTCTGAGATAATAATTATTAGTTGAATGAGTGACCATTTGAGAAATCAACCTGTCCTTATTCTCAATGTTGTACCTATGTTGCTATGTTTCACATGCCCTTTTTCTCCTTTCTGAATATTTCTTTTTGCGCTTATCAGTATGAAGTACAAAGGCTGGCATAGAAGAGAATCTGAAGAAATAAATCAAGATACCGCAATCAAATAAAAGATAGCTCAACCCTAAAATATTATTTCAGCACAAAAGGATTGGACAGCAAAAAGGCATATCAATTACAATAGCATTTCAACAGAATAAAGAGATCAAAATAATGGCGGCAAAGCTTACCAAAAACACTTGAGATCCTATTCAGAGGTTTCTGATGGTATTGGAAGCTTTGGGTTCCCCTCTACCATTGATGAGTTCTTGCATAATGATCCACCAATTGATGAGGTTGCTTTTTCCCTCAATAGTAAATAAATTTCTAGAATGCATATGATGGATGATTGTAGTCTTATTAAGGCCTCTTTTTGAGTTTTTCTTAATTTCACTTATATATTTGTGTTCAAAAGTATATTCATTTCCTGTAGACAATCTTTACTGACAGAATGCATTGGCACTTTGGTCTAGCATTCAACTGCTTGCTGACTCGGTTACATGTCACTGGAGTACTTCGTAAAGATCTAGTTTTTTGCTCCCCCCTTGTAATTAATATGAAGCATTCTTGAATATGTTGTTCAAGTTCATGATGCAAGTCAACTTTAACTTAATCTAACGTGACATATGCCTCTAGTAAAGCAGGAACACTCGAGAGATCATTTATGGCTTGAAATATGTAACTTCTATTTAAATCGTAAATACATTTTATGGACTAGTTCCTTAGCTACCAAGGAAAATTTTTGGTGGCTCACATTAAGTTTGATGATACTCCAGATTCTTGTACAGCAAATTTAATCATTTACCAAACAAGTAATTAATGCATACACTCCATCTTACGTAGCTTTGCAAGAGAAGACAGAACTTGTTCCATGTTAGGTCTGTCTTCAGGATCAGGGCAGGTGCAGGACAAAGGCAAGTTAAGAAGTCCCTCTACTACCTCCTGTTTCTTGAAGACATATGAAGCTAAATTAGGATCCACAATCTGGACTAGCTTGTTTATGCCATTCGCAAGGGCATTCTGAACAATTTGATCCAAAGTCATTGGTAATTCATCTGCTCCAGTAATACCTGTTGGCCTTGTTTTTGTAATGATCTCCATTACAATTACACCAAAGCTGAATACATCTACTTTTGTGGTCAATTTCCTCATGTATGCAAACTCTGTTTCATAGAGGAATATTTCATGTAAGTTAGGTCTCAAATTAAATAAGGAGCATGAAAAATCATGTCCGAGAAATTCAAAATTTTAAAGCTGGCATTATCATTTAAAAATATACTTTTCAGATTATATGTTCAGAACATTGCATAATATATGTGCTTGTCCATTCATCCACATACAAATTAATCAGGATTTTGTTCATTGAAAGGAAAAAAATTTCTGCTACGCTGTGTATTGTGATTGACAGAAGTGATGTTATTACTGAATGATGCTAAAATGGAATGTATTTGAAACATTCACCATTGACCAAAATATGGTTTGTGGTATCCATACAAACTCGTTTACATTGTAGAAATCTTTTATTCATGTTATTTGTAACGTAGAATCTAGTGAAGTGTGGGTCAAGAAGTTGTAAGAATTATTACCTGGCGCCATGTAACCAATAGTTCCTTCAAATGCGGATGCTGATGATATGCTGCTCCCATCCTGGAGATGAATACCCAATATCCTAGCTGTCCCAAAGTCACTCACATGTGCTTCCATATTTTTATCTAGAAGAATATTTGAAGGCTTCAAGTCGCAGTGTACTATTGGAAAATCATAGCCTGAATGCAGGTATGACACCCCACTTGCAACTGAAACTAAAATATCAATCCTATTGGACAATGTCCAGTCATCCACCATTTGACCATAAATAATACTGTCCAAGTTCCCATTCTCCATGTATTCTAAAACTAAAGCCTTTAGCTTCTTGCTTTCCCAAGCGTAACCAAGCACCTTAACCAGGTTCCTATGTCTGAGTTGGCTCAGAGTCTTGACTTCCCTATCAAAGCATTTACCAGATTCTGCTGAGAACTGGTGATTCAGTTTCTTAACTGCTACAATCTTTCCATCTTCCAGTGTACCTTTGTACACAGTACTTAAACTGCTGGCTCCAATAATGTTTTCCGGACTGAAAGTATTGGTAGCATGTTCCAAATCCTTTTGGTAAAATCTCTGGAGGCTCAGTGCTGAGGTATACTTTGGATTTGTATCCTCCGTGTCATTCACTTTTTTCTTCTTCTTCATGTACCGACGAAATAAAAATATTCCCAAGACAAGAAGAATGAGACCAAAAACAGATCCAAGTGCTGCAAGTATGGTCCGGGTTTTCTTGGAAAAACCATGAGAACTTTTTCGGTTTCTTTTTATGTTGCATGGCCTGAGAAACTTTGTTCCACATAGAGATGGATTTCCCAGTAAATCCTCCGACCTTATATTGTTGAATACACCCCCCTTTGGAATGTGACCTTCAAGTAGGTTGAAAGAAAGGTTGAGATATTTCAATGCAGGCATAGTGGCAAATCTCTCGGGAATGATTCCCTTGAACTTGTTTTGTGAAAGATCAAGAGAGCGAAGATGTGATAATCCTTCCATTTCCGGAAGTTTGCCTTCTAATATGTTCCGTGAGAGGTTCAAGAACACAAGCTCACTTAATTTGGTGATAATTTCACCTGGAGCAGGACCAGACAGCATGTTTCCTGATAGGTCCAGTGAGAATAAGTTTTTGCAGCGTCCTAGGGATCTGGGAATGCTGCCTGATAGATTGTTGTTTGACATGTCAATCTCTTGAACCATTTCTAACACGCCTATCTCATCTGGGATCTCTCCATCCAACAAGTTGCTGGAAAAGTTCAAGTAAAATTGCATACTTCTCATGCTGGCAAGTACTGCTCTAGGAAGAGTTCCGGTAAGAAGGTTGTGTGAGAGATCTAAGCTCATCAGTCTGCGGAGGCTCGCCATGCTCTCTGGGATTGTACCATTAAGCTTATTTCCACTCAGGTCCATGAGCGAAAGTGATTCTAGTTTGGATATATGGTTGGGAATTGGACCGAGGAAATTATTGTTCTGCAACAGGAGTTTATAGAGACGTTTAAGCTCAAAAAGTTGCAGAGGAAGTTCACCTTCCAGCTTGTTGTCAGACAGCGACAGGCCCTGGAGGTTTGAAAGTTTTGAAACTTCTGGTGGTATCACACCTGAGAAGCTGTTTTTGTGAAGCACTAAATCTACCAATTCACTCAGTTTACCAATCTCTGGTGGGATTGACCCAAGAAATGAATTACTATGGACTCTTAGAACTCGAAGTTTAGAGAGTCTGCCAACCATTGGTTTGAGTTTCCCGCTAAAATTATTACCACTCAGATCTACAAATTCAAGCATTGAGCAGTTGAAGAGATCATCAGGAATCTCCCCCAACATTTTGTTTGATGCCAAAGTCAAAAATGTAAGATTGGACAACTGCCCCAACCCACTTGGTATTTTACCTGTTATTCTATTAAAAGAGAGGGTTAAAACAAGAAGATGTGAACAATTTGTTATGCTAGATGGAATAGATCCCTCTAGGAGGTTATTACTTGCAGTTAGATTCTTCAGATTATAGAGTAACCCAAGTTCCAGCGGAAGTGATCCGGTCAATAAATTAAAGCTCAAGGACAAATATGTCAGGTCTGCCAGGTTTGTTAAAGTTGATGGAATCTCCCCAGACAACCTATTTGAATGGAGAGTAAGCACTTGTAGTGACATTAAAGATCCCAACTGGGGAGGAATTTTACCAGTTAGCTCATTATGTGAGAGTCCTAAATGAGTTAATGACTTTAGGTGGAACAATGAGGCAGGTATACTGGAGTTCAACTGATTGTAATACAATCTGAGCCTTTGCAAGTTTTCTAAATTTCTAAGCCCAGGAGGTATGCTTCCAGTGAATTGGTTATTATACATGTCCAAGGTTACAAGATTGATACAGAGGCCAAGTTCAGATGGGATTTTCCCAGAAAGAAAGTTGTGATGTAACTGAAGAATTTCTAAACTTGACAAGTTGCCAATTTCTGGTGGTATAGGTCCAGATAACTGGTTTTCGCTCAGATCAAGGGTATGCAGAGCTGTCAGCATTCCAATGGAGGTGGGAATAAAATTAACCAAATTGTTGTTATAAGCTACAAACAATTGAAGATTAGCCAAATTACCAATTTGAGACGGTAATTTGCCTGTGAGACTGTTGTTGATGAGGTCTACAAACAACAATTTAGTGCAGTTGCATATACTCTCAGGCATTCTCCCATTCAGAAAGTTATTTCCAAAATATAATAATTGCAGGTTTTTGAGATTTCCAAGCTCGGCGGGAATTTCACCAGAAAGAGAGTTTTGATGAAGAATGAGCTGAACCAGCTCTGTGCAATGCCCCAGCTTGGCTGGGATATTTCCAGTAAATGAATTCGAAGTTAGATCAAGAACCTGGAGTTTGGAAAGGTTTCCTAGAAACGGTGAAATTTTGCCTTTGAGCTGTGTCCCTATAAGCGAAATGTCGATGACATGGTTTGAAGAAGGATCACATGTGATTCCAGACCAGTTGCAATGGTGATTTTCATCAGTCCAATCCACAAGTGCACCAAAAGGGTCATCAGAGACTGAATTCTTGAAAGCTTTCAAAGCAGCAACTTCAACTTCCAAGCTTGGAGTTTGCCCGGAGGACAGAGCTATGAAAAAGGTACTAGAAAATATGGCTAATGCATATACAACTGTCTTTGACATCATTAGCAAAAGAAAGAAGCTTCACTCTCTGAAAAAACTTAAGCTGAAAATGATGAGTTAAAACATTTATTAGTGATCTTTGTTCACTGTTTTAAGTTGAAGAAGTCAACTAGTCATCAAAACTAAGTAAAAGATGACTTGTATTCTAAATTCTAATCTAGGATGCCCCACCCTAAAGAACAAGATACCTTTTTCCCCCACACTGGAAAAGACCACAAGAACTAATCCTACTTTTAGAAAATTGAGTGCATTCACATTACATCAAGTCAACCCTTTTTTTTTCCTTACCTAGAAGTGGAATATGGAGCAAAAATATTTTAGAAGTTCATTTCAATTATTTCTTTTCTTGAGAGGGGAAGTGGTTGCTAGAGAAACAACAGAGTTAGACAAGCTGCATAGAATTGTGAGGAAAGGGGTAATTTCACTTTGATACAACTAAATTTGGTAGGTAAACTATGTACGTAATAAAGTGCCAATACACTATAACTAAGTATTTCATGTAGGCTATATGAGTTAGCCATTCCTTCCAAAAGTAGATCTAGTTGAAAGACGACGTTCAGCAGTGGTCTTTTCCTAATCAATTGAATAATATGGTACTTTTATCTGTGGATACCTTCGATTGCTATACCTGAAACTGTTGTTCAAAATGAAATCATAGGTGATATTCTCAGAAACATGACAACATGTTCACAAAGATGTTAACTTGGCATTACATGTTTGCTTGGTGTACACAAAACAGTGATAAACAGTGATCCCTAAACCTTCTATATGAAATAATAATACTAATATGTTTTAATCTATTTTTATCATTTGTCATTTAATTTCTTGTGTAAGCTTTGAACATTAGGTCAAAGAGAGACGAACAGCGACCCAAATTTATCATTTGTTTCGGCAACTTGACATACATATGCTTCAATAAATGTACAAAAGTTTTAATCTGACCTCTATGAGATGAATGTGGCAAAAAGTATGCAAACGAATACTAGTTTCTATTTGACAAAAACAAATTAGACTAATCATAACTTGTTCTGAAGTCAACTAGTCTCATGTTATAAGTCATCAAAACTCAGTCAATTGCCTGGATCCTGCTTAAATTAGGATTCATGAAGCTACTAGAACTAACATAGAAATGCAACTAGATACCATTAGTTTGAGTTGAACAGGAAAATAAATAAGCATAGCAAGATGAACAACTTCAAGCAATTTTAATTGGAAGGTATATTAAAAATTTGAGGAGCGTCAAGGGTTTGAGTTCATAGGGCGAATTTTAGAAACTGATTATTATTGATATAAAGAGAATTTTAAAAATTCTCACTATATTTGGTAATTATCCAAATTATTGTCATATTTGATAATTAGACCTCAAACTATATCATAAACGAACTTCATTTCGAGCCGTTGATATCTCAAAAGAATTAAAATGTCGAGGGGAGGTTGAATCTAAAATTTGGGACTACTTGGGTAAGACTGAAATAGTTTTGGACTGAATTTCAATCCTAATTCATAGTAGTTCGAAGTTATTGTCGAATTGTATCAAATTTATATTAAAGTTTTATTATAGTTGTATGTTGAGTTGTATGAAAATTGTATTTTAAGTTTTTATAATGTTCTAATAGTATTAGATTTGTGTGAATATTATATAAAAGTTGTACACAATGTTGTTGTAGTTGTATTAAATTTTCATAAACAATATAAACTTTATACAAAATTTATTCAGTTATATACATAATTCATGCAATTTTGATGGGTTAAGAATAGAGGTTTCCAGGTTAATATTAAAGGGCAAATTAGTCCAACACAACTTCTTATATTAAAAATAATTTATTTAAAAGAATCGTTATAAAAAATTAAATTAATATTTATAAATTACGAGAAAGATTAATGTTATTAAGACATACCTAAGAGAAGATCTCTAAAATTATTTTAGAAGATATACCAGCAAAGGAGGAGGAAAACGTACTATCTTCATATTCATGATAATCAAATAGAGTTTCAAATTCTTAGACTCAGTATCATAAATTGTATTAGGGATGACAAATGAGCGAGTTGAGTTAAATTATGATAAATCAAAAGGGGTTAAAACGAGCCAAATAACGGATTATAATCCAAGTTATCTAACTTGACCCAATCTCTCTCCTTATTCCCAAAACATAAAAAGAAGAAGAAGAAGACGACACCAGATATAATTTTTTTAATTCGAAGTTTTTTAATTAATCTATAAGTTCCGAAGTAAATATGTAGTTAAAAATCTGGTGACAATTTCTTTGTGTAATTTATCTGAGTTTCAGAGAGCAAAAATTAAAAAAAATCAAAGATGGATAGAACTTGTATGCATAGAGCTAATTGGAATAAATTTAAATTTGGAAAACCTTACGTTAGATAAAAGACTTGGGTGTATTCCGCAAGGAGGAAAATATTTTTTAAAATTTTTTTTGGTTCTTTTATTTTTGATTGATTAAAATTTTCTTTAGAAAAATAAGTTGTTTAAAAGTTAAAAATGAGAAAAATAACTCTATTAATGGAAATAGGAAAAACAAATTTTACAAATGACATACCTTGCTGATTTTGTCCTCCCCATCCTTCAGCATACTTCCCTCACCCTCCGTGACCCGCTTC
Source organism: Datura wrightii (assembly GCA_035772735.1). NCBI lineage: Eukaryota > Viridiplantae > Streptophyta > Magnoliopsida > Solanales > Solanaceae > Datura > Datura wrightii. The sequence goes on along the minus strand of JASDFA010000008.1, from coordinate 113,870,513 downwards.
TCCGCCACCCTAAACCCACGTCACCTAACTTTTACCTTTCATGATATTTGTTTAGATTATATATAAAAAAATTAAAAATATATTTTTTACATATGTACTGAACATAAAAATAAGAAGAAGAAACTCATATATTTTTTAAAAAAATATTTTCCATCATATCTAACATTACTTGTTTGAATTATCATTTTATACTCGTTTATAATCATAAGCTGCAAGCTGAAATCTATTTTCTTGAAATAACTATCAATGTTAATGTTGGTCTGATGAATACTGGCTACTAGAAAAGGAGTAATTAATTAATTACAGTATACATCCTCATTATCATAATTCAATGATATTTAATAAGTTTAAAAAAATTTACCATCATGGACGGCCATTATAATCAATGATCTGCCAAATCAATTTGTTTAGATTGAGTTATATTTTAACCCGACGAGTTATATTACTCAAATTCATTTTGACCTAATTAATTATTTAATAAGTTATTTCAAATTCAATTCATTAAATTAATTCAACAAATGAATTAATTCCCTTGAAGAATTCATAAATAAGTTTTAGGCCAAAATATCACAATAAGACCTCACTTCCTCATCCTCTTTAGTTTGTTCACAATTTCGAAAAAACATTCTAATTATTCGAGAAAATACCATATGAAATCATATTAGATGAGATGAAGTTTGAAATTTTATTTGGATATGCAATTTGACATTTTTAAATTATATTTTTTTCATGAATATAAGAACTCCATAAGTTGTAAAAACTATTTAAATTACCCAAATTGTTATACAATCTTACTAAATAAATAAAAGTTCATAATAAAATATAATACTCTATCACAAGGCCATCTTAAAAAAATACAACTCAAGAATTGAACTTTAATTCAATAAAAAGTAAAATTAAACATGAGTTGTAGTGCACTACTCTTTAATATAATTCTCTCACGCAATGCGAACAAAGATGACAAACTATTTATGTCCAATATAATAGTTGACAAATATTATTTACATTTATTAAATAAATAATTGATAAATATAGTTAGTATATAAAATGGTGGATCTTTTTTATAAAATATAATTTGTAGAATAAATTTTACATTTGAAAAAGTCTCATCTAATAATTTTAAAATCCAAACCAAACTTTTTAAAAAATTTAAATTTCATCTCATAATTTAAAATTATAAAAATAAAAAATAAAATTGCATATCATGTTCATAAGCTGAATTTCATATTATAATTTCAAATTTCAAACCTGAAATTGCATGTACAAATTCCTATCTAATATCTACAGTAACATTCTTGCCAAAAGCTTCATAAAGCCATTGATTCAACTGTCATTCCTCAGCAATTGGCGCTCTTTATTCTTGATTCTTCTCTGTTGCAAAATGCAAAGACCTTCTCCCCACTCCAATTTCTTCTCTTCTCTCAAACAATTGGAAAAAAGATTGAAACTTGACAACCCATCTCAACAAGAAGCTGTCGAGACCCAGACCCAGTCTCTGATCAGCCCATTATACCTCAACTGTGATGAGACCTCTGCTGACTCCATCACCAGCAACACAGACCTCAAAGAAAGTGAAACCCCACTTCGATTTCTCTCAAATTCATCTCATTTCCCACTTGCCCGAGAAACCCCATCTCAGATAAACCCTACACAAGTTCAAGAAAGAGTTGGTATAATTGAAGCTGATGGTAATGGCGTTGATGAGATTGAACTGTTGATGCAGCTATTGGGTTTATCGGATCGTAAAAGTGAAGGATCCAAAAGGGTGGAAATGGATTTGGGCTGTGATGATGCATTTTATGGAAAGATTGTTGGGGTTAAGGGGCCAAAAAGTGAAAAAGAAGTGGAGAGGTTAGAAGGTTGGATTGAGCATTTCCTGGATAAAAATAGTGGAGAGCAAAGAGAATCATTCAGGTTAGCTCATCTGCTTTTAGGCAAAGCTGCTCTTATCCATTCAGAGGTTTCTGATGGTATTGGAAGCTTTGAATTTCCATCTACCATTGATGAGTTCTTGCATAATGATCCACCAATTGATGAGGTTGCTTTTTCCCTCCCTAGTAAATAGATTTCTAGAATGCATATCTTAAGGTAAAATATGATGGATGATTGTAGCTTTATTAAGGCCTCTTTTTGAGGTTTCCTCAATTTTACTTCTTTATATTTGTGTTCAAAAGTGTACTCATTTCCTGTAGACAATCTTTAGTGACAGAATGCATTGGCACTTTGGTCACTGCTCGCTGACTAGATTAAAGAATGCATTGGCACTTTTTGCTCCTCGGTTAATAATTAATGTGAAGTATTCTTGAATATGTTTCTCAATTTCATGATGCAACTCAACTTTAACTTAATCTAACGTGACAGTTCCACTATATCCCTCTAGTAAAGCAGGAATACTCAAGAGATCATTTCTGGCATGAATTACGTAAGTTCTATTTAAATCATAAATACATTTTAAGTTATGGACTGGTTCCATTAGCCACCGAGGGAAATTAGGTGGTGGTTCACATTAAACTTGATGATACTCCAGCTTCTTCTACATCAAATTTAATCTTTTACCAAACAAGCACGTGAATGCATGCCCTCCATCTTACTAAGCTTTGAAAGAGAAGAGAGAACTTGCTCCATGTCAGGTCTATCTTCAGGATCAGGAGAGGTGCAGGACAAAGCCAAGTTAAGAAGTCCCTCTACTACATCCTGTTTCTTGGAGACATATGAAGCTAGATTAGGATCCACAATCTGGACTAGCTTGTTTATGCCATCCGCAAGGGCATTCTGAACAATTTGATGCAATGTCATTGGTAATTCATCTGCTCCTGTAAGACTTGTAGGCCTTCTTTTTGTAATGATCTCCATTACTATTACACCAAAGCTGAATACATCTACTTTTGTGGTCACTTTCCTCATATATGCAAACTCTGTTTCATAGAGGAACATTTCATGTAAGTGAGGTCTCAAATTAAATAAGGATCATGTAAAATGTCCAAGAAATTCAAAATTTTAAAGCTGGCTCTAGCATTTTTTGGTTAGATTAAAGCTGAAATTATCATTTTAAAAAATACTTTTCAGATTATATGGTCAAAACATTGCATCATTTATATGCTTGTCCATTCTTCCACATACAAGTTAATGATTAATCAGTATTTTGTGATTGAAAGGAAAAAAGTTCTGCCACGCTGTGTATTGTAATTGACAGAAGTGATGTTACTACTGAAAGGTGCTAAAATGGAATGTGTTTGAAACATTCACCACTGACCAAAATATAGTTGGTGCCCATATAAGCTTGTTTACATTGTTGACATATTTTATTCATGTTAATTATAAATAGAATCTAGTAAATTGTGTGTCAAGAAGTTGTAAGAATTATTACCTGGCGCCATGTAACCAATAGTTCCTTCAAATGCGGATGCTGATGATATGCTGCTCCCATCCTGGAGATGAATACCCAACATCCTAGCTGTCCCAAAGTCACTCACATGTGCTTCCATATTCTTATCCAAAATAATATTTGAAGGCTTCAAGTCGCAGTGCACTATTGGAAAGTCATAGCCTGAATGCAGGTATGACAGCCCACTTGCAACTGAAACTAAAATATCAATCCTATTGGACAATGTCCAGTCATCCGCCATTTGACCATAAATAATGTTGTCCAAGTTCCCATTCTCCATGTATTCTAAAACTAAAGCCTTTAGCTTCTTGCTTTCCCAAGCGTAACCGAGCACCTTAACCAGGTTCCTGTGTCTGAGTTGGCTCAGAGTCTTGACTTCCCTATCAAAGCATTTTCCAGATTCTGCTGAGAACTGGTGATTCAGTTTCTTAACTGCTACAATCTTCCCATCTTCCAGTGTACCTTTGTACACAGTACTTAAACTGCTGGCTCCAATAATGTTTTCTGGACTGAAATTATTGGTAGCATGTTCCAAATCCTTTTGATAAAATCTGTGGAGCCTCAGTGCTGAGGTATACTTTGGATTTGTATCCTCTGTGTCAGTCACTTTTTTCTTCTTCTTCGTGTACTGACGAAATAAAAATATTCCCAAGACAAGAAGAATGAGACTGAAAACAGATCCAAGTGCTGCAAGTATGATCCAGGTTTTCTTCGAAAAACGATGAGAACTTGTTTGGTTTCTTTCTATGTTGCATGGCCTGAGCAACTTTGTTCCACATAGAGATGGATTTCCCAGTAAATCCTCCGATCTTATATTGTCGAATACACCCCCCTGTGGAATGTGACCTTCAAGTTGGTTGAAAGAAAGGTTGAGATATTTTAATGCAGGCATATTGGCAAATCTCTCAGGAATGATCCCCTTGAACTTGTTTTGTGAAAGATCAAGAGAGCGAAGATGTGATAATCCTGCCATTTCAGGTAGTTCGCCTTCTAATCTGTTCCTTGAGAGGTTCAAGAACACAAGCTCACTTAATTTGGTGAGAATTTCACCTGGAGCAGGACCAGACAGAATGTTTCCTGATAGATCCAGTAAGAATAAGTTTTTGCAGAGTTCTAGAGATCTGGGAATGCTGCCTGACATATTGTTGTTTGACATGTCAATCTCTTGAACCATTTCTAACATGCCTATCTCATCTGGGATCTCTCCGTCCAACAAGTTGCTGGAAACGTTCAAATAAAGTTGCATACTTCTCATGTTGGCAAGTACTGCTCTAGGAAGAGTCCCGGTAAGAAGGTTGTGTGAAAGATCTAAGGTCATCAATCTGCGGAGGCCCGCCATGCTCTCTGGGATTGTTCCATTAAACTTATTTCTACTCAGGTCCATGAACGAAAGTGATTCTAGTTTGGATATATGGTGCGGTATTAGACCAGAGAAATTATTGTTCTGCAGCCGCAGTTCATTGAGTTGTTTAAGCTCAAAAAGTTGCACAGGAAGTTCACCTTCCAGCTTGTTGTCAGATAGCACAAGGCCCTGGAGATTTGAAAGCATTGAAATTTCTGGTGGTACCACACCTGACAAACTGTTTTTGTGAAGCACTAGATCCAACAGTTGACTCAGTTTACCAATCTCTGGTGGGATTGGCCCAAGAAACGAATTACTACGTGCTCTTAGAACTCGAAGTTTAGAGAGTCTGCCAATCATTGGTTTGAGTTCCCCGCTGAATTTGTTATCACTCAGATCTAGAACTTCAAGCACTGAGCAATTGAAGAGATCATCAGGAATCTCCCCCATCATTTTGTTTGATCCCAAAGACAAAAATGTAAGATTGGACAACTGCCCCAACCCATTTGGTATTTTCCCCGTTATTCTATTATAAGCAAGGGTTAGAACAAGAAGATGTGAACAATTTGTTATGCTAGATGGAATTGATCCTTCTAGGAGGTTATTACTTGCAGTTAGATTCTTCAGATTATAAAGCAACCCAAATTCTGTTGGAAGTGATCCGGTCAATAAGTTAAAGCTCAAAGACAAATATGTCAAGTTTGTCAGGTTTGTTAAAGTTGACGGAATCTCCCCAGTCAACCTATTTGAGTGGAGGGTAAGCACTTGCAGTGACATTAAAGATCCCAACTCTGGAGATATTTTACCAGTTAGCTCATTCTGTGAGAGTCCTAAATGAATTAATGACTTCAGGTGGAACAATGAAGCAGGTATGCTGGAGTTCAACTGATTGTTATACAATCTGAGTGTTTGCAAGTTTTCTAAATTTCCAAGCTCAGGAGGTATGCTTCCAGTGAATTGGTTAGTATACATGGTCAAGGTAACAAGATTGATACAGAGGCCAAGTTCAGGTGGGATTTTCCCAGAAAGAAGGTTGAGATGTAACTGAAGAATTCCTAAACTTGACAAGTTGCCAATTTCTGGTGGTATAGGTCCAGATAACTGGTTTTCGCTCAGATCAAGGGTTTGCAGAGCTGTCAGCATCCCAATGGAGGTAGGAATAGAACCAACCAAATTGTTTTGATAAGCTACGAACAACTGAAGTTTAGCCAAATTACCAATTTCAGATGGTAATTTGCCTGTGAGACTGTTGTTTTTGAAGCCTACTAACGACAATTCAGTGCAGTTGCAAATACTCTCAGGTATACTCCCATTTAGAAAGTTATTTCCAAAATCTATTAACTGCAGGTTTTTTAGGTTTCCGAGCTCGGCAGGAATTTCACCAGAAAGAGAGTTTTGATAAAAAATGAGCTCAGCCATGTCGGTGCAATACCCCAGCTGGGCTGGGATATTTCCAGTAAATGAATTCAAAGTTAGATCAAGAACCTGGAGTTTGGAGAGGTTTCCTAGAAACGGAGATATTTCGCCTTTGAGCTGAGTCCCAATAAGTGAAATGTTGATGACATGGTTTGAAGAAGGATCACATATGATTCCAGACCAGTTGCAATGATGATTTGCATCAGTCCAATCCACAAGTGCACCAGAAGGGTCATCAGAGACTGAGTTCTTGAAAGCTTTCAAAGCAGCAACTTCAACTTCCAAAGTTGGATTTTGCCCAGATGACAGAGCTATGAAAAAGGTAATATAAAATATGGCTAATGCATATACAGTTGTCTTTGACATTGTTGGTTCAAAAGAATGAAGCTTCACTTACTGAAAAAACTTAAGCTGGCAATGAAGCCTTTATACGCATTTTTAAAAGAATCTTTCAGTGAATCACTGCTTTCACTAGAAGTCAACTAGTCACCCACACTATGGAAAATGACTTGCATTCTATGAATTTGTTAGAAAATACCAAGCATGCCTCTAATCTAGGATGCCCCATGTTAAAGAACAAGTTGCCTGTACCCCCACATAGGAAAAGACTACAAGAATTACACCTACTCGAAAACTAGGATTACAAAAAAATATTAAAGTTTTCTGACCACCAAATAGACAGTAAACTCAAATTGTGCATTCACATTACATTGAGTCAGCTGTTTCTTTTCCCTTCTTTTCTAGAAGTAGCACATGGGCAGAAGTATCCTAGAAGTTCAGTTTAGTTTGCTCTTTTCTTAACAGGGAAAGTGGTTTTCTGGAGAAAAAGCAGAGTTAGACAAGCTTGATAGAATTGTGATGAAAGGGGCAATTTTACTTTGATACAACTAAAATGGTGCAAGTGTTTCAATATGTAGGTACTGAAAAGTCATGAATGAAGAGAATCTTTAGTCTAGCAAACAAAACCAAAAAAAGGTGAATAAAAATTAAAGACAAAAGAAGGAAAGATGACAATGTGACAACAAGAATGACACGCTGGTTTGCCAAACGCGCATTGAATAGAGTCCAAGGGATGGTCACGAGCAGTTTCTGAAATCAAAATAAATGCAAGTTGGCCAACAAAGTCCAATATGAATATGATTAATATATTATATGAGTTATCCATTCCCAGAAGATAAGTTGAAAGACTACATACCACCAGAGGTAATAGTGGGATAGTAAGTACATGTGATAAATTATTTTTAATCAGAGATATCAAATTTAAATAATAAAAAAATTATTAAAAAAATAGAGTCGTCTTTGTGAGAGAATCTTACCTCCCAAATTGGAGCTTTATAGTATCCATCGTGGTCCTGATTGGATCATACGGTGTCCACCTAATCATACGGTTCAAAATTTTTACCTTCAGTCTGTATGAATTATGTTAGCAACTTGGCATACATGTTTTCTTGGTGTACAAAAAATAATGACAAACAGTGTCCATAAAAGTTGTATATAAATAATAATAATATATCTAATCTATTTTATATTATTTAGTCGTGTATACTTTCAACATTTTGGTCGAAGTGTGACAAACAGCGACTCAAATTTGTTATTTTTTTTAGTCGGCAACTTGCCATACATGCTTAAATGGATACACAATATTGAGGGATCTTTACCCAAATACGTATAATGCTTAATGAATTATGCATATATTATATATTTGTCAGTTATTTTAAATTTACGTGATTGAGTAGATAGCTATTTTAATTAATTCTTCATATTTTTCTGATCGGAACTCTAAGGGTGTGTTTGGTATGTTTTTTCATGCTTGTTTGGTCAAAGTTTTTGAAAGACATTTCTCTAAAAAATGAGTTGCTTAAAAATAAAAAAAATAATTTTTTTAGTAAAAATTGAAAAACAAGTTCCATATATAAGTGAAAATTTATATTAAGTGTCCAATACCACCCTCCAACACATCCCAACCCTATAAAACCCCATCCCCACACCTTTAACCCCCTATGCTAACCCAGTAGTATTTTTCAATTTTATTTATTTATTTTTATCAAATGTCAAAAGATAACACTCACTTATTTTTGAGAAAAATATTCCAAAGGCACCTTTAAGAGAAAAATGTGAGAAACATATTTGACTAACTCAGGTAATTATAGATCCAATATAGACCCTAATTGTTAATTTAATTAAAATAAAAACTTGTTCTAAAGTCAAGGCACGCCAGGTTTTTGTATCATGTTATAAGTCTTCAAAATTCAGTCAACAGATTAACTCCAGCCAAATGTGGATTTGGGATCCATAAACCTAGTAGAAAAAATATATATACAGAAACGCGATAACCAACAAGTAAAAATGATGTAAAAATTCTTCTAGATACCATTAGTTTGAGTTGAAAGCAAAAATAAATAAATAAAGCGCGATGTATAACTTCAAGCAATTTTTAATTAGCAGATGTAATAAAAATTTAAAAGATATCAACTGAACAGATTGAATCGATAGATTTAAAATAAAATGAGTGGTTAACAAAATTCTGTTTTGAATTCGCAAGTGGGATAAGCAATGTAGTTTAAAGCTGACCTAACATTCCAATGAGTAATAATTAGGTAAAAACACCCATCTTAATCCTTAAACAATTATATTAGATGCCGACATGTGCAAATTGAACGGAGTTTATGGGCCAAAATTTCATAATTGAGTGAAAGTGAGGTCATTACTGGTGTATGGACGTTGTGATACCTTTTCTTCGGAAATACTCAGTGACACTTTATGAACCTAAAATATTCTTCTTCCAATTCTCACAAAATTTCAATTTTAAAAAAAAAAAAAAAAAAAGTACATCTGATCAGTATCATGCTTGTGGATGTATTAACACTAAATTCCTCCAAAGGAAAACATACAAATTAGGGGCTCATTTGATCGGTGAATAAGTTATTCGCAGTTTAGTTATCTCATTTTTAATGTGAGATAAAAATAACATTACAATTCGGAATCTAGAGATAAATTACTTTGAGATTTTATCCCAATTAAATATAAAATAAACTCATTCTAAATTAATTTTAAAAATTAATTATTCCTTATCCCTCTGTTAAAAGCAAATTAAGAGTACCCTACTGCAGGTTTAAAAATTCCATTTGTGAAAATTGCTCTGAAAATAGGCTGTCGACAGAGCAATTCTCATTCTATTTTAAGTAGCATACTCTTCATATAAGCTACCAAGTTTTAGAATTTTTCACTTTTCTCATTAGTAGAAAAATTTTTCTTACATTATTAATTACTAGCTATTACAATCAATTAATCACAGGCGTTAGTTGATATATATTTATATACTAATTTTGGGACACATATTTTATATATGTATTTCATAAATAATGTATATTTATAGTTATACTAATGTATATATATTCTAAAAATATTTAATTGAGCTATAGATTAGAAATTTTTTTTTAAAAATCAATTTAGACATCAAGTAAAAATATGTTTACTTCCAAGCCATATATAGCATTTTTCGGACAAAATTCTTCTTGAGTTCTTTAATGCCTTTCCGTTTATATTTTCGTGCATAACTGGATACACAACATCATGTCTTTCCTATAAATTTCAAATGATATCTTGTATATTTTCTTTGTAAAAAAGAAGAAGAAGAAAACAAAGGCAAAAACAAAAAAGACTACAAAAATAAAAAATTGAAGAAAACAAATACTTGTTAATGTGCATATCATTGGGAATGAAAATCATTTTGAGCCATTAAATAGTTTTTTAAGGTATTTTTTGAACTTCTCTTCTACTTAACTTTTAAATAAATTAGTCTACATTTAATTACTTCATTTAACTTTTTAAATTCTATAGATTTTTGTATTAATGAATAAGTTGGGTGAGTTAGTGATTGATAAAGAAATAAGTTACATGTTATATGGAAGATGAAATGTGAAAAGTTTGATTATTATAAATAATAATTAAGAATATATAGCTGAAAGTAATTCATTTAATTAGAATACTTTTTTACATGAAGAGTAAAAAAGTCGTTCAATATTTGATGAACATTTTGATAATTCAACTTTTAATTTTTTTGCTTCCCACTTTTAGAACGTTGGACTTATTGAATCCTTGGCAATTCCTTGGAGGATTGGTCACTGGGGTATAAAAATTTTAATTTTTTTACTTTTCACTTTTAGAATAATATAGAGATATAGGGGGTAATATCTCAGATGACCACTCAACTAAGGGTATTTTTCTTAAAAAGTCACTCAACTAAGGGTACCTCTCTTAGAAAGTCATTCAACTAAGGGTAATTCTCACAAAGTCACTCAACTTTGTTTTATAACTCAAAAGTCACTCAATTATTGATATTTCATCTAGAAAATCATCCAACCAATTTAAATAATTTTTTTAATTAAATTAATTTGCTAAAATAATTTTTTTTAATTTTAAGCTAAATTTTTAAGAAACAAGATGATACCCATTTTAATCATTTTATTGACTGCCCTCACTTGATACGACCCCCTAAAATTATATAGATCATCTTTATTTAATTATACAATATTGAAAAACACATTATATATTTTTAGCACAAAAATTAGTATATCAATTTAGCACAAAAAAACACCCTTCCGCAGCATATCTCACCCAAACAAAACCCCCATCATTAGCCTAAAACCTCGTTCCTTAGTAACTTAATTATTATTTTTATCTCCTAAGACAAAAAATTAAATAAAAGATGCACTAGCGATTTTCTTTTCTTTTTTATTTTGGATAACACACTATTTAACATGTACAAATTTAATTATTTATAATTTTTTATTTATGATTTTTTTAATGTTTAAATATTTAAATCTTTAGCAACATTAATATTATTGATGCCCATAATTTGTTTCTAATATTTTCATAATTATGGTATATTTTTCAATATAAATGTTTTATATTTTAAATATACCATTGATTTTGATAATATTTTAAATATAATAAATCACAATCATGCATATTCTAAAAAAATATTACTATATTTTATACCATTAAAATAAAATCAAAATATGCTATTTAAGAAAATTCAAAAAAGATATTTTAGTACTCAATTCCTAATTTAATGAAAGAATGAGATATAAAATAATAACAAGTAAAATTAATTCATTATTTATGGAGAGATTAGGGGACATAATTAATAAGAATTAAAAATAAACTAATTCCTGATCTTTTTGGACATTATTCATATTTTAAATTATTGGCTATATCCGTTATATAATATATATATTTTAAATTTTTTTAGAAAGTTTTGATATTAATGCAATTAACTTTTAGAAAATGAGTTACCATTTAAAAAGTTTTAAATAAAAGGATCTTAATAAATGCATATTTGACCTATATAATTTTAGTTGGTCCATATCAAGTGGAGCGGGTCAATAAAATTATCCAAATAGATACTTTTTTATTTCTTAAAAATTTTAGTTTTAAATAATAATTTCATGTCAATAAAATTTAATGAAAATTTATTTAAATTGATTGAGTGATTTTTTAAATGAAATATCAATAGTTGAGTGACTTTTTAAGAGAACTGTCCTTAGTTAAGTGGCTTTTGGGTTATAAAATAAAGTTAAGCGACTTTCTGAGAGAAATACCCTTAGTTTAGTGACTTTATGAGAAAAATACTCTTAGTTGAGTGACTTTTGAATTATAAAACAAGTTGAGTGGCTTTATAAGAGATATACCATTAGTTGAGTGACCATCTGAGATATTATTTCAGAGATATAGATATAAATATGAAACGAGAATAGATATTTCGTTTTTTTCTTGCAATTGCTTTAATTAGTAAGATGTGAAGGGGAGATTTATGATTATCGTAGCCAACTTTCCATAGTTTGGTGTATTAACTTGTAATGGAAATTAGGGTATCACGAGAATTGAGCGGACGTCAAGGATCAAAAAACAACACGCTAGTTCATACCATTAGAGGTTGTGGTGAAGTATATTTTTCTAATTTTTAATTAATGATTTTGAGTTTAAGTTTCGAATATGTAATTGTTTTTGATAAAAAATACTTTATAAGTTCAATATGAAAATTTTCGACGCTAAGCTAAATTAGCTGAATTTTAAAGTGGATATCGAATAATGAATGAGATTTAAAAAAAAAAACACGTTAGTTCATAGAATATAGATTAATTGTGCTTTAATTTAGCACTAATTGAGGGTAACTTCCTTTTGCAGTACAATTTGATGTTTTTAGAATGTTTATTAATATAAGTTAAATTGTTAGCCACAATGCAGAGATAGCTTATTGAAGAAAGAAGAATTAACGTCAACGTTTCTAGTGCTGGAATTTTATTTTGTACATTTTTAAGAATATAATAGCATTTTGTCTAGTTTGTGTATTTTGCTCAATAATAGAAAATAAAGTTTATATAAATTTAAAACAGCATAAAATATGAATTTAAAAAATGATAATGAAATTAGCTGTAAAATGAACTTACCATACAATTTTTTTTTAAAAATTATTCCCAAAACTTCATTTTTTTTTAAACGTAAAATGCATACTCAAACTTCAAACACAAATTCAACTTCAAAACTTTGTTTTTCGAATTTTAACACCAATTTAGTACTCCCTCCGTTACAAAATAAGTGGTATTCTGCATAATCAAGAAGACATTAATGATGTTCTTTTAATTTTATCCTTATTTAAATGCATAAAGTTTTACATAATTAAAAAAATATTAAAGAGTTATATCTTTTTAAAAATATTTATTAAGGATAAGCGGATAAAAATATAATTTTTTTTTCTAGGAATATATAATTTTATTAAAAACACCACTTATTTTGAAACTGAAAAGGTATAGTATAAATGAAATACTGATATTGGAGACTGGTGAGTAATATGTTAGATTGTGCATTGGATTTGGATAGATTTACTTGTAATTGTAAGCAAAAACAGAGCAACTTGAATGGTTTAACTAATCTAATTTCGTACACATATATTATTGTTCTATTAAAAGACAAGTTTTGCACCAGACAGCAAATCAATGAAATGGCATCTAATTCTTTTTTGGAGTGAATTTGCTCATTTTAATTTAACTTTTTAAAGCGACAATATAATACAGTGAAATTTTATTATAATAGTTATACATTATAATAACATTTTATCAAAATTGAGAAAATTGATTTTTCATGTTATATTCTATTTTTTTTTTTTATTTGGTAATAAACTGTGAAATATTACCATTACCTACAAAACTTATACAAATACAAATTTCAGTACAAACTCCAAAAACAAAATAACCAAGCTACAGTTATTCCCTACTAAGTAAACTATTATTGTATAATTGCAGTGTCGTTCAATATAGAAGTACACTTTGTTCCTCTACAACAGTTATACTCAAATATTGTACAATAATATTTTGTAAGAAATATGTTAATGTATAAAAATAAATATTGATATCATGCACATAATAAATTTCAAGTAAGAATGTGTAAAACGAAAAAACTATATTAAAATGGTGTCCACCAGTTATGAACGTAACTTGGTTAAAATGAAAAAACTAATTTTTTCGTTAAATTGGTTAACAAATACATTTTTTCTTGGTATCAGAGGCGGATCTAGGGGGTCGGGAGGGTGTTTACCGGTACTCCCTCGTAAAATATTACACGGTATATATTATAAGGTAAATTTTAAATTTTTTATGTATACCCCCCCTAAATACAAGATTAGAGGTTGGCTTAATGGTCTAGGGGGTTCAACATTTGCCTTGAGGTTCCTAGTTCAAATGCCAAGCATTATATTTTTATTTTTCGAACCTCCTTAGAGAAAATTCTAGATCCGACACTGCTTGATATACAAAATCATGAAACTAAATTTGTGCCTATTTTTATTTATAACAATTAAATAAAATCTAAACATCCAATATCAAAGTATATATATATAACAACACCTCGCAATATACAACGGAGTAATTTACTAAAGATATATAATTGTACCTAAGGTTGAAATATCCAAACTGAACTTTTGGGAAGAATGGTCCCAATGAAGTAATGAGACGTTTCAACGGCTGGTTGCTGTTCCTTTCACATTAGCACTTCAATGAGCTATACAAAATCTTAAAAGACACAAATAATTAACAACCACAAAGTGGAATTAATTCTCATGACAATGACTTTTTTCCAATTTTTTTTGTTTTCTTATTCCGGTTTCTATTTATGCAGGTAATTAAAATGACAATCAAATGCTATAGCTAATGTCAGATTTTATACAAATATCAAAACACTAACCAAACATTGTATTGCTAATACTAGATTTCGATACCTTATACTCTGCAACCCAGCGGCCCCTTAATATTATATCGCAAAGAAGTTGTCTAAAATTAAGTTACATACTTATTCCTTCCGTTATAAAATATTTATCACAATTTTTTTTTAGAACCAAATGATATGAACTTTAACTAACATTTTAAAATTTATTTTTTCATCATATATATTTTGATTATGAGAAAATTTGTAACTTATAGTACTTTTCGTATAGTTTTTAAATATTGAAAATATAATTTTAAAATATTAAATTAATCTAATTTAATTTAAATTTAAAATTAGATAAATTGACTCTCAAAAAACGAGATGTGATAACTATTTTGGAATGATGAGAACCAACTTAGCCAAATTAAAAGATTTTCATATCCTTGATTTCATAAAACACAATTTGGGGGTTATGATTTTACTCTCATGATCAGTTACAAACATAATTAATTTCCCTTAATTACAAGAAGTTTCTTTCAACTATTTGCCAGAAATTCAGAGAGTCTATGGAATTAATTTTTCTCTATAAATATAGTGATTACTCTTCACTCTTTTGTATCATTGAAGTGAAGAGAAAGTATCACATACACACACACAAGTTAAAAGAGTTTTTTAGGCATCAATGGCACACTCATTTCTGGCTTTAATTCCCACTCTCATCCTCTGTCTTCTCCTTCCATTCTCCAACACTGGTATTAGTTCTTTCCAATTTTCTTTTATAGGGTTCTTCCATTCTGTATTATATATCTATATACTATAAATCAAATATACCTTATAAGAACTTTATTTTCGAAAATTATGAACTTTGGTTTATTCTCCCTTCAAATATTTATGAGATGATCAAATTAGTGTACACATCACAATTTCAAACTTGTTCTTTGTTTACAGGTGGAACTCTAAAACCAGGCAAGGCACAAGCATCTGGACAGGTAAACTTCTCAGTTAATTAAATATTTAGTTGGACTGTTGGAGTTTGGACAAATTTGGTGAAATTGGAATTAAGGGGAAAAAATCATTACATTACTATTTCACAATTTTTAAATGCAAGTTAAGTCATGGGCAAACAATATCTTTTGAAGTCAAATCTTGTGCAATCTTATTTGACTCAAAAAAAAGACTATCTTTTTTTTTTTACAATTTTTTAATTTTAACTTTTCACGTGCCATGTTATCACAAGATTAAAGGGTATTTTGATACATTCCAGATATCTTTTACTCTAAGACCACAAAATTTAAAAGTCTTTCTTTACTTTCTTAAATTTTGTTTCCAAACAAACAAATTGAAACGGAGATTAATTTGCATATTTTGCAGTGGTGTGTTCCAAAACCTTCAACTACAGAAGAGCAACTGCAAGATAGTATCCACTTTGTGTGTGATGAAAGGGGGATGGCTGGCTGCTCTTCAATTCAAATTGGTGGATCCTGCTTTTACCCTAATACTACCATCAACCATGCCTCTGTTGTAATGAATATGTACTACCAGTCTAACCCAACACATCCTGTCTCCTGTTGGTTCAGAAACAGTGCTCTGATCACCATTACGGATCCAAGTAACCCATCTTTTCCTTGTTTTCTTCTCTCTTTTTTCAATTACTGCACAAAACGAAGTATTTTAAGAAACAGCTCGATGTACAAAACAATCGTGTAGGAAAGCGCCCCAACCCAAGTCTATCCAGTGGCTGATTTCACGGGTCAAAAACATGACCTATATGTATCACGTTGAGACAACTCCTGTTGGAGAGTTTCCTATTTGTTTTTATTAATTTTTTTCTTTTCATGTTCTGGGTTTGCAGGCTATGGTAATTGCAAATTTTGATGAGCCGGATCAGTAAATACATGGAAGCTGAAGCAGCATTTGAAACTATAGCAATTTCTAACCATTGTGAACTGTTTGTTATTTACTTGTCTTGATATGTCCCAAGTACAGTATTAAAAGGAGATCATCTTTAATTTTCTTTTTATTCTGTTTCTGCATATTTCTTTACCTCTTTTGTTTTGTGAACCAAAACAACAACACACTCAGTGTAATTACTCTATTTTCTTTTCTCACCCTTGTACTTATTGACTACTGTTGAGATTTTCGAAAAAAATTGGTGCTTATTATCATTCGCATGGCCCCATAGGCAACCGCGTCAAAATCAATATAAAATGGAGTAAAAACAGTTAATTATTTGCTGTTATTTATCTAGAAAAAGGTATACATAGAGTGAGAGAAAGAAAGGATAAAGAGGGGAATAAGTAGTAATTCAACAGTATAATGTCCTTTAGGAATGGGTATCAAATCAGAAACTTTGTAAAATTAGAGCGTTACATTCTAAAAAGGGAAGGTAAGGCTTTGAAAAGGTAAAATTTTGAGGGCCTAATCATATCATCCATATTGATAGGCCAAAGCAGATCCATGGGACTAAACTAAAGTGGTACTTTACAGTAACACCACTAGCCAAGTGGAGCAGTAGAAATGGCAAAGACAGGATCACACACAACACATAATCCCAATGTCTCATGATTCCCAACAGACAAAAAAGTAATAAAGAGATAACAGCATGCAAAGATTAAAATAAAAGGGCACTCAACACACTAAAGATTCGACCATAACACGCTTGCATAAAGTGGAATCATCAACCCATTATCCATTAAACAAATCATTTCTCTTAAACCATCAGTCAATAGTACAACAGCAACAAATAGCTCCAATAGGTGAAAGTTTCAGAAAGTGTAACATATTGGAGAATTATTCAAATATCATAATAAAGTGTGCAGCTAGTAAAAACATATGCTAGAACAAGAAATTAGATAGAGCAGCTAGCTACCACAGCAGACTTTATACTATCACCCAACAAAGGACTGTAAGACAAAGGAACACGTTCTGCCCTCCGGAGCAGCAACTCAGCAATATGGCGTAGGTGATGAATGCATAAGAAGTTCTTCACATATGCAAAAGATATAACTAGGATTCAATATCACTTCAACTGAGATGGTGATAAAGGAAGCGAAGTTACCCATACCACACAGGAGATCAAGCAAATGTCTTCAAATTTTCAACTCCAAGCTTCTGCACTTCCACCTTAAGTGACTTGAGGTATCTGACAGCTTCATCAAGAACGGTGACAGTATTCATCCTGCTGGCACCAGGAACAATTCCCTTTAATGCCTTCACCATCTTCTTAAGTTTCCGGCGTTTTCTCTCACTGCAGTTGCTAGTACTACTGCCAGAGGACTTCCTGAAAGAAGAGGTCCTGCTCTTTTTGGATTGACAATCATAGTTAGAGTAAGATTCAGGGGAACTGCTTCCATAGTTTGCATCGGTGCGTGCAGTGCTCACCTCTTCATCATCATATTTGTCATCTTCTTCCTCTTCCAAGCTGAGTAATGCATTTATATCATCTGAATCTTCCTTAAGATATGAAGACACTTCTGTCTTCTCATTGTTTGCAATTTCTCTCTCCATACCGTCTTGGAAGCAAGCTGAATTATAATTCAAATCACGATATGGAAACTTGGAAGCCATGGCAGGGTGGTACATGATCTGGCTCCGGTAATCAGTCTGATTAAAGATGATGAAATTCTTCGGACATGCCTCAGAGGACTGAAATTCGAAACCATGAAAAGGCACAGAAGATTTGAAACCAGTAGGAAGTGCCATTGTACCATAGACTGATGGTGCAGGAATATCAAATATATTACCACCAGCAGCTTGGTCTTCCAGAGAAACAAAAGGCTTTTGGGGGGAAAATTGATAGTTACTCTGCATGAGTAACTAAGTCAAAAGAACCAAGTAAACTGGACTAGAAATGTGTTTTCCACTTGGAAATTTTTAAATACGAAAATAGCTAAGAGTTGTGAAAGGCACAGAGAGAAAAGAGAGTAACGTTCAAGGAGTATTAGTTGTATTAAAAGTGCACTGACAATTCCAACCTAACAGTAACCACATTCTGTGCTTAATGAGGTCATTCTGATATTTTATACACTGAAAGAGAACAAACAAATCCCAACTTCCACAGACTTTGCTGAATAAGAGCAACAAGAAGCAAGCAATCCCAACCTCCCCAAGCTTTCACTTGACCAGACTACGTTACAGGTTTAAGCAACTGACGGAAGTACTCAGCCTGTAATTTGACAAAAACCAAAGAACCATGTCATTGGGTTATCATGAGGTTGGAACAAATATGAGACAATAAAATAAGACAAGAAAACTATAAGCCTAGAAAAGCCAACTATTTTCCTTTTCTCGAGGTTGAATGGAACCATCATACACAACATGGTAGGATGAGCATATACAGAAGGGATACATAAATTATATCTCAGTACATTTCTGTGACACGGTCATTTGTATGGATCTCAAGATGCCTATGGAAAATATAGCAGTATACAACATTGAGGATATACATATTCTGTATTCTACCTCAGTGATGAAGTCAATAATGATAGAAAGAGTCAATAGTGTTAACATTTTCATCACTGTTTAAACAGAGTCTTTATAAATTCTGTGAGTAGAAGATCATTCACCCGGCGCAGAATACCAGTCAGAACTTAAACAGAAAACTGAAACACGAAAAAGCATCTTCCTATACGACATTCAATTAAGTTCTAGTTGCTAGGTTTCTATCTCCTTTTAACAGTACAAGTTTAGTTGGATACTAGTGCAGGAGAGTAAATACAAATTTAATCAAAAAGACAGGGGCAAAAGCTAAAAGAACAATTACCTGACAAACTAGCATCAATTGGCAATAAGCAACACTCCCCACATGCATTTTAATCTCACCAGCTTCTTTTACTGCTCTGTATCTCTTCAAGGTAATCGCAATGTACATTCTCACCCTCCAAATGGACTTATTTCAAGAAATATCACAAGACAGAAAATAAAGAGGTCTCGCAATCTGTCATATCAAACAAGCAAAAATGAGTAAAACATTAAAGAACATCAATACAAGCACAGGTTGATTCTCAAGTGATTAATGCAAACCTCTGAAAAATTAATGAGTTCTTCACCTGAATAACGCTAGAGTAGTACAACTCTAATTTCCAATTCTCTATTGCCAAAACAACTAAATTATCTTCCTCTACATACTCTTAGGCAGGAGTCAGTTTTTTATCTCTTGGGCATTACCATTCTGTTCAGTAAATTCTCAGCAGGAATAGTTCATCCACAATGTTTACATACTGACAAATAAAATCTTAGGGCTTACATAAAGAAACAGATAGAAAATTAGGAAATAAAAGCTATCTCACCAAGTAAAATGGGTTACAGAATCACGCGAAAGAATACCACCAAGCGCACACACTTCACACAATAACTCAGAGAAGAAAATGCCCACGGCATGTTGATTGGTCCAGTGCAGTATATTATAGTCTTCAATCCAAGCACTGTATAGCAAGCATAGCTCCAAATGTCAAAATAAGCCCACAAATAATTCATCTTTAATGATAGATTTGAATCAAAATTCAAAACCATACAAGAAAGCTCACATTTTAGAAGTTCATAGAAATAAACTGGAACTTACAAAGCTTCCTTCAAGAAGACGCTCATCTTTCTTAAACAATTACAAAGAAGCTAATCTACTTTAAACCAAGGCTAGCGTAAAAGTCCTCAATACCAATAAGTTGTCTTCAGTAACGTGTTTATATCAGTGAGGCTCTCACTGAAAAAGCAAAGAAAACTAAACCAAGCCTTCGACTCTAACTCCCAGCAAATCACAAATGCTGAAAAATCACTAATTGATGCAAAAGTTCAGGAAAGCAGATTGCCCCTCTATTAAATACACAAAGATCCACACACATCAATACACTTCACAAGGATGGATCAATGCAAGCACAAGAGCAATTCAATATAAGAAAACATGTTGAATCTGAAAAGCAAGAAGAAAAACTCAAAAGTTACATTTTTCTAGGTTAACCATAAAAATTAGATCAAGAACAACAAATACCAACCTCACATCAAGCAGATAAAAGCCCAAAATAAATAAAAATTAAGAAAACACACAATCTATTTCAACACAAGAAAACAAAAAGGGCAAAAATACACAGAACCCTTCAAAGATGAAAGCAATATAACTCAAAAGAAAGAACTTTGAACATACCCAAATGAAGAAGAGAAGATCAAAAAGAGATCTTTGGTGTTTCTTCACTAGATAGATTTTCTGAAAAAAATTCTAGAGAGGGAGGGCAGTGTCAGATAGTGTGTGGAGTGATGAAAATGTTGAAGAAGAAAGGCTCGTGGTTTGTTATTGGGATATGCGAGTGAAGAGGGTCAGGTCAGTAGTATAGGGGTAGGGGGAGGGGGACTAAGTAGTTAGGGGGTAGAGACAGGAAAGAGTCAAAGGCGGAAAATCTGAGCCGTTTGATTGAAGAGAGAGGAAAGTTTTCCGTGTAATGCGGGTGAGTTGGTGAGCGTTGGATGATATTAGAAGAGCACGCGTGAAAGGTAAAGTGGGCCTCACGAGGTTTGACAAAAATGGCGCATCTTACCATATCCGCTGGATTTTTTTATTTTTTTTTTACATTTTTAATTTAATTACCTATTGGAAATAGTGAAACAAAGAGTCAAGAGTAGTGGAATATTTTGTTAATCAAATTAATGTTTGGTCCACCAAATTTTTAAAAAATTTTATTTCAAAATAATTACCCAACCAAGTTTCTACTATGATTTTTTTCCAAACAAATTTGATTGACATTTTTCACCTAACGATTGACATCTTTAATTTGGTCTTTTTCATACTCGGAGCTTTCAACCAAAGAAGGAGGTCTTTTTTTTCCTTACCTTTTTTCAAGTTCTACTCATTGTTGTTTGAGAATAAGAAAGAAAAGGGAAGGGAAAGTGAGAACATGTTATTCACAAGAGAAAGTGAAGATAGAGATGAGAATAGTTCTCTTCTTGAAAACACCATTTTCTTTTTCTTTTCCTCTCCTGTTTCTCTTTTGTACATGTTTTGTTTTTTCACTCTGTTTCCTTCGTTAACACTGTGTTTGGATGGTCTTTACGTATTATTTCAAAATGTATTATATTGTATTTGTATTCTTTTGTGAATATGTGAAGTTTTCTGAACTTAATTTTCAAAATATCACATGCATTTGAAAGTTGAATGAGTTTTTAGTTCGCTTCACATTTTTTGTTTTTAGACGACTTAGTACTTTTTCTATTTTAAAATAAGTGACATTTTGGTATTTCACATAATTAAAAAGATATTAATGATGTTGTTTTAACTTTTATTCTTATTTAGATAAAGATATGTTCATATAACCAAAAAATTATTAAAAGTATGTTTAAAAAAATACATTTTATTTTTAAATAAATTAATTTTTATAAAAATTATACTTAAATTAAAAATACTATTTATATTGAAATAGAGAAATTAATAATTAGGGTATAATGATAAAAAGTTTTATATTTATTAAATTTTTAAAAATATGTTAAATCAATAATCAACAAATAAAATAAAAATAAACGGAGGAAGTATGAGCTTCGATTTTCAAAGAGAGCGAAAGTCCACTACAGTTCCTAATATATATTTTTTTTCAAAAAGACAACCGATGCAGAGGGAAAGAACCATAGATATGTGTACTTTTTTGTTTCATTTTAATTATTAAATATATTAAAAATAATTATTTTAAAATATTTATTAGTTTAAAATATAATCAATAATTGATTATATTTTTAAAATTTTATTTTTAGTACTTAAAGTCATTATAAATGTGAAAAAAATTATTATTGTGTGTTTTTAAAAAATTAATAAAGTTATATTAGTCAAATTACTATTCCTGTTAATTTTTTCTTAATGGGTGTGCAAATCTTATCATAACAATTATAATGAAACGGAGGGAGTAGTGTTTTTAATTTTGAGCATACTTTTTAAGAAAATTACTCATTCCTATATATATATATATATATATATATATACACACACACACACTTATCCTTAATAAATGTCGTGAAAAAGATGTAACTCTTAATATATTTTTGGTGATGTAAAACCTTCCATTTAAATAAGGATAAACTTGAAAGAACATCATTAATGTTTTATTGATTATGTAAAATACTACTTACTTTGAAACAAAATCAAAAAGGCTAAAACATCACTTATTTTGAAAGGAGGGAGTACTATAAGCAAAACTCATTAAACACTTCGTGTTATGCCAATGTTTCGTTTAATATTCGTGACACATGCGTATCGCATATTGGATAAGTATAAATAGTTTTAAGATAAAAGTTAATATTCTTTCGTTCTTTTTTATTTGTTTGTATACTAAAAATAGATATTCATTTTTACTTATTTGGTTTAGAAAATTAAGAGATAATGTATCACTTAGTTCCTAATTCATCCTTATTATTAACTATAGTCATACCCCAATGCATTTCTCAAAGTATATAATTTATTATACTCAAAAGGTGATATTATAAAATTGTTATTCTATTTATTGTTTTTAAGAGATGTGTCAAGTCAATACAAGTAAAAATGAACAAAGTGAGTATTGTATTATTATTTTTTGTTTGGTTATTACTCATGAGATAATTTATTTCATGATTAGTAATTAGTATTAGGACGATGAAATTATAGTACCAAATAATTTATTCCGGGATAAATGATTTAAAAAAACCTCAAGGTCTCTCTTCGACTCTTGTTCTACTAAATAAAGTGGAAGGTATTCTCGTAAATAAATAACTTATTATTAAAAATTATGTAATGCATATTATTTTTAATACTACAAATCAAATAGTCAATAAAAAATAATACCAGAATAATAAAATGTGTGTGTATATATTCTATCTCGTTTATGTTTTTTCGTTTATGCTTATGGATAGACTATAATTTATCCTAGAAGAATATGAAAATTGCGTAAGACAACGTGCCAAAATTATTAGTTATTTCTTTACAGATATTTCCTCTGCATGATGAAAGTTAGAGTCATCAAAATGGGTTTGGCCCTTGAGGCTAGCTCAATCCGGCTCGTTATTAGGGTAAGGTGTTGGGTTAAGATTTTTTAAATTCATTTAAACTGAGGCTTATAAGCCCAGCTCGGCTGACCCTTGAGGCTTGACCAAGGCTGGGTTGAGGCCGGACCATGGGTCAAAAGACTATTTAATTTAAATTAAAATTTAAAAGAAGAATGTGAAAAAAAAAGTAAAAAACTAAGAATAGTGATTACCGAATAAGTCTTAATACCTTACACAATACTTTACTCATTTAACGTTAAATTTCTAATATTAAATTTTTTACTCACTAAGTATAAAAATTGCATCAATCATGAAAATGTTCAAACACTTGCAACTCGAAATTAGTTGCACAACTCTACCCAAATTCAAAGTGGTAATGTTTTGAAATGAATTTAAATATTATTAATTTTGATATATAATTATTTGATAATGTTTAACTAATTAAATTTGCATATAAATGTAGACGGATATGAAGATGTTAATTAAGATAATTTTATCAGCGGATTCAAATATGTCTGACGATGTATTGGTGTTTGAATGTATTATAAATCATCATAGAATTATATACTTTCATATAATCATATGTTAGAAATGTTAACAAATTGTCATACCTATAAATTTAAATGTATATTGAAAAGAAATTTCTTATTAAAAAAATTCAAAAAAAAACGAAGAACTAGCTCGCCCCAGCCCACGACCCTTTTAGGGTTGGGTTGGGCTGACCATTTTAAGACGCTTTAAAATGAAGGTTCAGTCGCCCTAACTCATCAAATTTCTTAATCCGCGAAGTTTGGATTGGTTGGGTTGGACTGACTCATTTTGATAGCTCTAATCAAAGTCTGTATGAGCGTGACATCTGCTTCCTTCGTCTCATTTTAATTGTCGATGTAGCTTCTTCTTCTTCTTTTTTAATGCTCATTAAGAAAAGTAACAAATACAAAATATAATTAAAAATAATTATCAACTTTAATCTTGAATTCCTAACGTGACAATTATTTTAACAAAAACTTTTGAGTTAAAGCAACAGTAATTATTGTACGTATAAAATAAGCAAGTTATCATGCGGACAAAACATTCTATGCATGATATTATAGAAGATAACGTTTAAACTTTTAAATTTTTTTAACAACAGTATAGTAATTAAAATTATAATAATGAATTAATATTCCACGCTTGAATAAGATAGAATGAAGAATGAACAACAGGTATGCAACTTGTACTTCACAATTTGACAACTAACAAACATTAATTCTGTCATCATTATCGTAACTAGTTTTTTGTTATTATTTTACAAGTACTTAACAAATAATTAATCATCCCACGCCAACCTATATATATATATATATATATATATATATATATATATATATATATATATATATATATATTATATATAGAATCAATATTAGGAGATATGAGTTGTACTTTGCAACTGACATGTAGAAGAAATTAAAGTTTCTTAAGATCGTCATACAAGTATTATTCTTTATTTGGTTAAGGTTAGTTTGTCCAATCATGTCTATGTCGACCTAGTCAGAACCAACAACATATGATAGCAAGATGGTTTAGTTTCAACTTTCATGACATATATATACATTACTAATATTGTAACCACAAAATAAATTAAAATCTCATATGTAGAATTTGATAGTTGTTCTTTTTCTTTACCCCATCGTTGAATTATATTATTTGGTCATTTGCTTCATCATGGTATTACTTCAAGGATGGCATGTGATGTATTTATCTCTCTGCATGCTTGTATCTTTTAGAATTTGTCAACAATATATTATCATTGCTACGTATATTCAAAGCGATTTATTTATTAGCATGATGTAGGCTAGGTTCAAAGAAGAAAAGAATATTAGGTGAATACTCAAGTATTTAATTAAGAATTATTTCGATAATGTATTTAGACGAAACGAGCTTTAATATATATCTCACTTGAAAATTCTACCGGTGACAAGATAAAATATATTTCATTGTTTAACAAAATCAATCCAACAAAGTTAGATCTTAATTAATTTACTTTTTAAAAAAAAATTAGCTAACCCGATTAGCATCAAAAGCAATAATTTGGAAAATCCATAAGAAATTAAAGTGTCAAGCATGCATCCAATAAATTAAAACCTTGATGCTGAAAGATATATAAGAGTGCCACAATTTATCCTCTCTTTTTTTTTCCAGATAGTAGCAAGTATTTTTCAAAAGTCTATTAACCAACAAGTTTTAAATTGTCAAAATTTTAATGGAGGGAGCTAGGACCACCATGGTTTTATTCTTAATTTGTTGGCTCAGACTTAAAAAAAGAACACACACATATATATATATATGTGTGTGTGTGTGTATATATATTATATACATATATATATTTCCCCTTTCCTTTTCAAAGGTTGTCTTTAATTTATTTTCAAGAAGGCTTTCATAGCTTTGAATTTTGTGCATATAAGCATGCAATTTTAAGAGAGCAGCAGCATGCCAATTTGCCAACCTTTGCTATTGTCATTTATATATTTGTTGTCATTTATTTGTAGATTCACACTTTAAAAAGGTCAATACGCATTGTCTCTCTCGTTGACGCTGTTCATACTTATTCTTATTTATTTTATTTCATTCGGTGAAATTTTTTTAAATTCGAA
Organism: Datura wrightii; assembly: GCA_035772735.1. NCBI lineage: Eukaryota > Viridiplantae > Streptophyta > Magnoliopsida > Solanales > Solanaceae > Datura > Datura wrightii. The sequence continues at coordinate 113,844,544 of JASDFA010000008.1, read as the reverse complement.
CATTTACTATATATGTGTGTATATATATAAAGAATAAATATGATTTATATTATTGACTGCTTGAAGGAAAAATATCAACACATTCTCGTTATCTCATAGTAGTCCGCCAAAAAAAAAAAAAAGGTTTAAAACTTTGGTAGGAAAAAGAAGAAAATAGTTTCAGTGAATTAAATTTGAACGTGACTGGTGTGGAGAAAAAAAAGTTTACAGTGCTAATTAACTATATATGTTCCATGGAAATGTTTTATCTTGGAAAATCATTTTCCAGTTAATTTTTAAATGTTTGATTGGACATAGAAGTAGGTAACATGTGCTAATCATAAAAGGTAATGTAAGATACAACAATATATGGTAATATTTGGTGATGTTTTTGTGTATTTAAGATCGACAATATTATTTGAAGCAATTGATGTGTGGAATAAAGTAACATTAAATTTAAATATTTGTAAAGAAAAATATAATTTGCAAATAAGTGACAAAACTCATCCTTTCTCTTTTGATGAAAATTTTTTTATTTAAGAAAAAACGTTCAAGGCCTATAAAAAAAGTACGCAAAAGTTTACGTCTGTAAATTACTAAAGTTGTCTCCCTTTGTAGATGGGGACTGGTGGGAGCCTAAAGGGACAACTTTTTCAATAAATTGTTCAGTCACAAATCTATAGGTTAATGGCCCATGTTAAAAATATAAATAAAGTTAAGTCGTATTGTAATTGATGACTCATTTGTTGTTTTTTTATCTTTAGGAAGACGACTTACCTATTTTATTTTTTTTCTTTTTTTTCTATACTTGAAGTCATTCACCAATTGATGACTTACCAATTTTATTATTATTTAATGGGTAAAGCGATAAATATATCTCACAATTTTGTGATTTAGAACGGATATATTCTCGTTGTTTAACAAATTGTGCATATATACCCTCATTATCTAACAAATAGTGCATATTTACCATTTTTCATTAACAGGCTGAATTTAAAAAAATTTAACACTGATTTTTTTGTTTTAAAAATGTCATATGACTTTAAAAAGTTACTTTACTCATTTTTTTACCCCTCTAGACCTGACCCAATTAAAAATAATTTAATTTCTCTTTTATTCAAATCGATTCCAAACTCATTTTATGATTGAGTAGAAGAAGCATTGATCCGTTTTTTTTTTCATTTGGGTCTGGGTGGATAAAACAAATAAAAGTGGGGGTTGGGGGTTGGGTGGACGTAGTGGTCGGGGTGGGGAAGAGATAATGTGATTTATTTTTTCTACTTTTATAAGTTAAGTCATTTTCCTTATTTTCAAGAAACTTATTTTTTTTAAAAAAAAAAATATTTTACCAATAGCACATGAGAAAGTAAAAAAATTATTTTCAAAAAATATCTTCCTCCTTACCAAACACCCTTAGTATAGACTCGAGAAATAGTTAATTAGTATTTAATTTTTTTTTGTTATTTACCATTTTTTTAAGGAAAGAAAATAAAAAAACTACAATAGTCAATCTTATTGTTTATGTGAATGCAATGGTGTTGAAATCGTGAATCGGTTCGAAATTTTGGGGAATTTGATGATTATTATTTAGGGATTTGCAGATAACTATGAGATGTCACTTTGTGGCAAGTAATAAGATATGGGCCAGTCCCTATTTTAGTTTGCCGGATCGCTAGAGCATGTCTAGGCCCGTTGATAATACTAATAGACAAACATTATGATATTTTCCGGTCGATAAGTAAATTTTATGTTTGTTTTGACTGCTTGTTTGTTTACTTTCTCTTGTTAAAAGAAATAACAACTCTCTATATCAGTTAGGATAATTATGCTATTAAAATTAAAAAAAAATATATAAAATAGATTATAAAACTAATCAAGTATATCAAAATAAATTGTTAGATGCTCATTATCCAAAATATCTGATCGACCCAAAGTAATATTTGTATCTCACTATGAGTTTGATTTTTGAAGGCCTTTCATTCATAAGATACTATGACTATATATTCATATATTGTGATGATATCATGCATGATTAAGGAGTGTATCATTGAATGATTGCTCATTCCTCAACGGTATCATGAGAGTATATGAATATGCTATAATGGTATCACGAAGGATTGAGAAGCTTTGCGTGCCCTATGTCTGAAAAATCTGTGAATCCGTCCTGCTCATGTTAAAACTTTTGTGCACATGCTTGCTTACTTATAGGTTTATTTAATTGAAACTTCTTTTTAAGTCAATATAACAATTGTGCTAAAAGCACAGGACTCGAAAATTACCTAACACTTTTTTCTCGATTAACCAAATTCTTAATTGAAATCTCCCTCACCAATCCATTTTTTGGAATCAAACTTGTTTTCAAAAGGATTATTTGTTTCAAATGATAACTTGGTATAACAAATCTTACGAGTTAATATTTTAAAGGTCATTCAACTATGAGAAATTATGTAGTAAAATCATTTAACTTTATTTTGTATAGATAAAATCACTCATCTTAGAATTTTTCTCTAATTAAATCACTCAACCATATTTGTCACCGAGAAAAAATCTGACATAACAAAATAAATTATTTTTTTATATCATATACGCATGAACCTCATAAAAAAAAATAAAATTACAGTAGACCCATATCTTACATACAACCTACCAATCCATAACTTTAAACCTTTTGAGATAATCAGAGAAAAGAAAGAGTAAAAGAAACAAAAGAAAACATGTAAAGGATTGAGACTTGAGGGGAAGCAATGCATTTTAAGTATATGTATTTTGGAGATGAAATATTGAGATAGATAAATAATAGAAGAGAGAAAAAGAAAAGAAAAATTAATAAAAAAATTGAAGAGGAAAAAGGAAAATAAGTAGAGGAAAAAGTATTTCACTGCTCTTTTTTTTTTATGTGTGTGTGTTTGTGTTTAATTTTTTTATTTATCGGTTAATATTTTATTTTATCTGAATAGAGGAAAAATATAGCCTATTTAATTTTTATTAAAAAGAAATCAAGTTTCTATACATATAAACATACTTTTAATTATTTTTTAAAAAAGTTTGATATTTGAAAATCAATTTCTTTTTTGTGAAAAATAAATTTGAAGAGTATTGTAAAGATTTCTAAGCTCATAATTTTGAAAATTATGATATTATTAATGGGTCGAATATTTTTAATTTAATTTTATTTGTAGGGTTCATGTCTATATGATATAAAAATTTAATTTATTTTATTATAGAAAAAAATTAATAATAGATTTAATTTAATAATTTTGTTAAAAAAAAATCAAAATTAAATAATTTTATTAATACAAAATAAAATTAAATTACTTTACTCCAAATCTCACTATCAAGTCACAATTCCTTCATTTTTAATCTCTTTTTGAAACTTTGTCACTTTCAGTATTGAAAGTTGAAACTCCTTTAATTCTCTTTTCTTTACTTTACTCATATAAAGGACTGTTGAGCTGCTTGTTTACCTTGGGTTAGGGGTATTTTTGGAATTTTCTTTAGTGTTTTACATTGCTGTGCTTGTACATTTATGCTTCTAAAGACGCATTTTTTTTGGTTGTCCTAAAAACCTAGGCTTAATCAGCTGCTTTAAGGGTATTTTTGGTATTTAATATTTTTATTTGCTATTGCCTTTTGTACATCATTAATAAACGATAGTACAACATAATTTAACTTAAAAAGTAGCCTCAAAGTTGTTAGCTATTTCATTTTGTTGTGGTTAGAATTCTGGAAGCAATAATGGAGGCAAAAATGACCAGATTTGCCTGAAGCTCTGGTCTATTCTGTACATTCACGGTAGCTTTCCTTCAATTGAAGTTGGTATTGTCATCTCTTCCCCATAGTTTTCTACTTCTATTTTGCTAGTTATTTGTGTTCATCTGCCAAATTCCTCTTCGTCTTCATTCTCTCCTTTCTCTTATAACAAATATATTTTTCAAGCATCTCTCTTCATCTTCCTTTGTTCTCCTCAGAGTGTTGCTGAAATTTTCAGGTATTTCTTTGTTACTCTTTTCTGTTCGCCTCCAATTTTCTCTTTCCGTTCATCGTTTTTTCTTCCTGGATTGGAATCAGTTCCTTTTGCGTATTTGACGGATTTGGTTCTATGGGTTCATAAAGTTTTGATCTTTGCGAATATATGGGTCAAAAAGGGACTGCAGAAAGCAAAGGAAAAAAAGAAGATGGGAAAGGTTTATTATTCATCTTTGTGATATTCAATTCTGGGTTTAGGATACTCAGTTGAACTGATTTAAATTTCTAAATCAATATTTGCTTTTTGTTTGTTCACGATGCCGCTAAATATGTTTGATCAAATTTTTCTTCGAAATTGATGCTAAACATTGTTCAGATTTTTGTTGTTAAAGTTAAATATGGTTGTCTTGACCAATCTGTTATTGCTTTCTTTCAGGTTTCAGTTTGTGTTGTTGTAATTAGTGTTCTTGCGTGTGTTCAACCTCCTTTACTTTGTTAAGTGTCCCTTCTCTGCTTGCTTTGATTATAGCCGCTTAGTTTCTCGGATTTTTGTACTGGACCACCGCAAAGAAAAATTATGTTAGCCACATTATGTAATATAGAGGTCTTATTTTTTTCAAATAATAAAAAATAAAGAGAAAGAAGAAGATGATGATGCGAAGCAAGAATAGAAGTTTGATATATTAATGATTCACCTTTCAAGTGGCCGTATTTGATTTCTCTATTAAGTAATTGGTTACTCTCCTGATTATCTTTGTCTTATTATATCTCCACAGTGAGTGGGGAAGGACTAGAACATTTTCTTGCTAAATAATTTTATTAGAGTTGAGTGACAAGGGCCTCATTCCAAAGGAAGAGTCTGAGATGTTCTAGGATCTGAGGGCTTCAAATAAATTGGCCATATTTTTATGAATGTAGACTCAGAGTAGCTATTGAATATGTATTTTCTTTCTTTTAGTTGCATGACAGTATTGAAAATGCATATATATGAGAGAGAGTAGAAGTATCTGCTTTGAGGTTTTCAAAGAATTTAACATAGATTTAATGAACATAACATGTACCTTATATGTAACAACCATCCTAATAGTTGTCTAATATGGTGTTCAATTTACAATAATGGTCCCAGTAGCCTCTGAGCGGGTTTGATCTCAAGTAATTTGGTATTGTTTCAATTTCATGTAGTAGGCAATCCTTTAGGTGTTATATTTTCTTAGGTCTCCGGGCTGGATTTATGTTTGATGATGAAGTAGCAGTAGCTGTTTTGCTGGTGTTACTGTTCCTCTTTCTGAATGCTATGTAATGATTTTTCTATTATTTGCTTTGGCTACTTTACTGTTAACTGCTTTGCCTTGTATTATCGAGTCGAGGGTCTTTTAGAAACAATCCAACTCCACCTGTGGATTATACTAGGCATGTTAAGCATACTGTATCTTGCCGGTGTCCTAATTGATCGACTCATTTTCCTGATTCCTGCTGGAGTATGTTACAGGCACCTGTTCACCAAATGTGTTGTGCTGGAGGATCCTTTCGGCTATCTCAAAGTTCAAATTGTTGAGGTATCTTGAACAAACCTGACCAACTTCATGCACAAATATTCTAAAGAAGAACACATAGATCAGTGCTTCATTACCTGTGGGTTCAAATTTCGGTATATGTCGACTCATTTCCATTATTGAAATGATTTGTTTGAGAATCTAGGCTTTGTTATATCAGTTCACAGTGAAGCATCTTTCATACAGATGCTTACCTGCTCAATGTAATTGCTTACTGAGTTGTAACACTTTATACATCAATCTATGATGATAAAAATGTTTACTGTGGAAAATATGTTTAGTAAAAAGTTGGAACTCTGATAGTAGTCATGTTGTGCTTGCTATTATAATACTTATACACAGATTTTCTGAACTTGAAGGTTATCCAATTTATATTTGTAAGAAATCTTAGCTAGACAACACCCAAATTATCTTATTTAATGTTTGGGCCCCTGCCATGCACGGGCTTCCCCCCCTAGTATATAATAAGCAACAGTTGAGGCTTTCAGGTGTCTGTTTCATGGTTATGCTTTGCTGTTTCTGACATCGAGAGGGCTGTTTTGGCATTTCACCAAGTTTCCCATTTGTGCTCAGAAGGCAGATCAAATTGGTCATTTTGATTAATACATATAGGTTTCACCATACATCTGGATGAAAAAAACTAATTGTACTATGCACTCCTCTGATGTTAATATAAAAGCTAAAGATTTTCGTGAATTACCTTTCAAGCTAGAAAAAGAGGAAATTAGCGATGCAACACTTCTTCTTTATGTGTTTAGAAGGTATGAATTTTGCAAAATTTCTTAAAAACATAATATGCCATGTAAAAACATAATATCTTTATCTTCTTTTGTGGGATTGCTGTGATTATGTTAATCAGAATACGTTTCGTCTCATTTAGGCATGTCTGCTAATCGCCCATCCTTAGCGTCAATGTGTTAATATTTGATATACATGTTTTCTAATACCTCTTCCACTGTGTCTCTTAGAACATGGAATATTTTGCTTTTTCTTACATTGGCAGTTGTCACTGATTCCTTGTGGTCCTTCTACTGAACTCTCTCTGGTGTTTTGCTGGAGGCAATATTGAGTGGTAAGGTGCTATCACTATACAAACGTCTGGGAAGCAATTGACTCTATTTGCAGAAAAGTGGTGCCAAATCTATTGAAACAAAAACCAATTTGATGATTGCACTTGTACAGCCATAACAACTCAGTTAAGAAGTTTGTGTACTGCTTTGCATTTTATTAATGTCCTGTTAAACGACTTGCAGGAAAAAGAAAGAGTAGTGCTGAAGTGCTGCTTTCTATTCTTATCCCGATTATAAGTTGTGAGGAAATATGGCCTAACAGTGCTTTTAGATAGTATTTTATGATCAGCAACAAATGTTTTTCGAGGACAGACGAGTTTTTCTTTTGTCTTTTTAGCTTCAGTGGATAATAGTAGTGTTGATGTGGTTATTTCAACAGGGAAAGTGGACTAACAAAAGAAAATTTGGAATCAGGATCGACAAAAGAGGTTGCAGTTGGCTGTATTAAGTGTTACTTTGTTATGTTACATTTTTGGCAAAAAAAAATGTTGCGTCGTTTTAAAACTGTATCCTGCTTTATACTCTTATAGAACCGTCTCACAAAGAGGATTCCTTTTCGTAGTGGCTAATGCTTCTCAAATCCTTGCTAGAAGTTATAAATCTTATGCTTGTTGTAGTATGATCTATACTGAGACAGTTATACAGTAAGTTTGTTGTAGCGTTATTTTTTTTTTCCCAATAAAAAGTGTTGTTCTTTTGCTTTAATTTTAATTTCACATTGATACATATCGGTGAATATCGGGCCCGTGCTTGCACGGGCAATTACCATCTATTCTATAAAATGCAATACTCTAGTTGTGAAAACAAGCATGTGACAATTAAGCAAGTATTTATATTTTGTCTTCTTATCCTTATAGTAATAACTTTATGGCCTTTTTTTTTGTTTAAAAAAATATTTAGATTTAATCAAATATTTCACCTTCTTATCTTTTATAATATTTTATAATTTATCATCAACCTTGTTGGATAATAGCTTTAAAGTTTAGACATCTGGTGTTCCTGCTTCCCTCAAATGATTTGAAGTCTATGCTCATGTCCATCTGTGACATGCTCGCAAACAGTCACTGATTGTACGTTCAATAATGTAATTTTTTTTTTTGCTTCACAGTAAAATATGAGTTGTCATCATCTATTGAAATATATGGGTTCTTAGGAGCTTCATTACTTTATTGGAACCGGAATGTTATATTTGGTGTAGAAAAAACAACTTAGATATCCCTTATTATGACTGCTCACAAGCTAATTTCTTATGTTTTTGAGATATTCTAAAATCTTTCCTAAACCCAGTGGAACAGAAATCAGGGCTGAGATGCAGATTGACTAAAAATGGGTCTGGGAAATCTGAAGCAATTGACGCCTTTTATCAAAGAAGCATTTCAGCATACACTGCTCGTGGCCAAATTTCTCTGTGGTATTCATGTCACCAACAGCTACATCTGCACCTTCGCTCTCGTAAGTTAGCATAACCAGTATTTTCTTAGTTTACTACTTCATGCTTTGGGTCAATTGAACTGCAACTTTAAATCTTTACTCTGTTTTCTAATTTGGGCAGACCCAAGGTCCAAGCATGCTTCCAACTTTTAGTCTGACTGGAGATCTCGTTTTGGCTGAAAGGCTTTCGACTCGGTTTGAGAAAATGCAACGGGGCGATGTGGTGCTAGTCCGGAGCCCTGAAAACCCGAGAAAGATTGTGATCAAGAGACTGATTGGTATGGGTGGTGAAACTGTTAGATATGTTGCGGATCAGGGGAATAATGACAAAGAAGATACTATTGTGGTAATAATTGATTAAGAAAAATACTAGTTTACAGCTGATTTTTTCCTTATGCAGTGATTCTTGGGCAGTTGGTAACAACTTGTAGTTTTCAGCTGGTTTACTTTCTGGACCTAATGTGGTTGGTTTTTTGCCCCTTTTTTTCATGAATATGCTTTGAATGTGAACAGGTACCAGACGGACATGTTTGGATTGAAGGGGATAACAAATTTAATACCAATGATTCAAGGAAATTTGGACCAGTTCCTTATGGACTTGTACAGGGCAGAATCTTTTGGACAGTCAGTGATTCTTCTCTATTTACTTTTTTAGCTATATTAGCGAAATTTTTATGACTTGATTATATTTTAAAAAGGCCCTTTGCTTAATTTATTGGAAGTGTTTCTGAATGTACCTTTCACGCCATCATAATTGCTGTCCTTGTGCATGCCATTGGACGATTATGTCTCACAAACAATTTTTGAATTTTTGTTTTTTAAGCCTATCTCAGAGTTTGAATTAATAAGTCAGATATTTTTTCCTTATTGTTTAGTAATGTTAAAAGAAACTAGGTCAGTAGGTCTACTGTAGGACTTCCAGAAGAAACCTGCCAAAGGAATTGTTTCTAGTCTTCCGCTGTGTTAAATACTGCTTCTGGTAATTTTAGTGGTACTGTTGACTACAATTGGTTAGTTTGGGCTAAGTTCTAAATATATGCATTAACACACCAAAGCTTGTGAAGGTGTTTAATACTTTACGTTCTTGTGTACTAGTTGATTTGTAAAATTCATGTGATATGTTTAGTGTTTCAAACTTGAATAGACCAACACATAAGTCGTTAACAATTTCTGGAGAGTCATTGAATTAGTAAACTAGAAATGTGTAACATTTTAATCCTTTCTCCATATTTTAAATACTAGTCTGTGCAGCATTCTTTCTTTAATTTTGCTGTGTCATAGATTCTAAAAGTTCTGATATTGTGATTAGGTATGGCCTCCTGAAGATTTTGGATCAGTAGGACGAGAAGTACAATAATTCAACCTTTCAAGGTACACTAGTCTAGAATTTCTTGGTTAAAATGTTTTTCCTAATTAGTAGCTTGGACCATTTGCTATGGGCTTATGTCATTGATTTGCAATATAGTTTTCTCTTCTCTTTGACTTTTGTCTTCTTTTTTTTTTTTTTTTTTTGATGAAGTAAATGGTTTCATTGATGGCATCAAGCAATTGCAAAATTACAAAAGATATTACATGCAAAAATTAAAACTGAGCTAGCTCCATAGCAGAAACAGTCACTCTAGAGTTAGAGAGCTAACAAAGAGCAAAAAGTTGTCATGAGAATCTACAAGGAACAAATTGTGCCAGCTAAATAGAAATATTAAGTGCTTAGCCTTAATATAGTGATTGGGAGTTCGACGCCATCAAAACAATTCCTATTTCTTTGTTCTTTGATTGCACCACATTAACTTGAAGTATGTGGAGTTTAATGCATACAAAGAAGCATCATTCCTTACTAAGAAAAAGCTCATGTAGATTCCACTACTACTTCTAAGCTAATTTTAACAGGTTAAGTTTGGCAGTATGGGATAATTTTATTTAGGAATGAATCTAGAGTTAAACAATTTCTACAAACTGAATGTGTTCTATTATTTCTTTTATCTTTACTTTCAGAATTAGTCTTAGTGAACTATTTACGCTGCTCTCAAGAATTTATGATGAAGGTATTTATTACTTGATCAAGAAAAAACTTATGATGAAGTTGTGTGAACTTGGTACATGAATCTTTTTGGACTTTGTTAGCTCAATTTTAGAGTAGCCTTCTGTAATGGAGCTAACATTGTTTTGTTTGTTCTTTTCCTTTCATGTAGACTTGCATCTTCTTGATGCCTTTTATAAAATTCCTTACTTCATCAAAAAAGGAAGAAGAGAGGTAGCAAAATGTTTAGGAATCAAATTTTGTGTTTAGGTTTCTTCCTGGTGTTTTTCTTCCCTAATGTTTTATTTCCAGGATAATCCAAATCTCTTCCTAGTGGTTTGGCTGTAGGAAATTTGCACATTTTCAAACTAAACTTCTTGTTTGCTTCATATTTTATCTAGCGTATTACGTCTGATTGCTAATTGTATAAAGAATGAAGCTTCTTTTGTCGTGACTAGAAGGTTTGTGCTTGGTATGGCAAGATTATGCCTTGCAATATTGTATCTTTTGCTAGTATCTGATTTTTGTTATAGTACTTTCTATAGCAATTATATAATGTTGGCATGTGATAAGTTTAGGTGGAGAAACCTTATGGGTGAGAATTAATATAGCCGACCCCAACTTGTTTGGGATTGAGGCATAGTTATTGCTGCTTTCCGTAACAAAGTCCTTGTTAGATGATATACTATATTATTGGACATTGTGATTACCCGTTTATCTTGTTGAAAGTTGAAGCTGAATAATGTTGACTTTACCGTGGCAGCTTCAGAGTATTATCTTACAGCATGCATGTTGAACAATTTACTGAAGATGGCAATTTTGTGGGCTGTGTTAACCGCCAAGTTCGAGGGGAAGGACAGGATGCCAGAAACTGCTAGTTATTCGGTTAATGCATTTCTCATGCTCGTAAGGTTGCACGGTTTGCATCATTTATTTTTGAAGTGGCACTGCTAATGCATTTGCATTTATCAAGGTTCTAGTCCGATAGAGACCACCTATAAAAGAATACTGCCCAAATGGTCCTCCATTTTTTTACTTTGCCCAAAAATAGTTCAGACTTCTTTAACATGAAAGCTTCTTTTCTATTACTTAATGATACTTCATCATTGTTCTACTATTCAAAGAGTCGTTCGGGACTTTGTGGACCTAAGGGTTGCGATACTACGGTCAAAATTCAAGGTGCGTGCAAGCTCGCCTAAACATCACCCTTTTTAAACAAGTGTCATTTGGTTTTACTTTTATTCTAAATGCCATACATTTTTCCAAGTAGTGTGCTTCATTTCTAGTCAACTCATTTTTATTCATAAAGTTGTAGCTTTTAAATTTAATAGTAGTGTTCAACTAGAACAACTTTGTAAGAAGTGGTATTCAAGAGCAATTGTCTTATTTTCTAGTTTGTTGCAACTAATTTCGAATTGCTACATTGTGCTCATTTTCGTCTAACTTTGCTCATGAGAATTCGTTTGTCATCGGGTCGCCTATATAACTAATCAAATGTTCTTTGAAGACATTAGAAATTAAATAAATTGAGATCAATCTTTTTCACCAATAAAATTGAAGAATGATTCTTTTTTTGAAAAAAAAAAGAGAAAAATTAAAACCAGCTGTAATGCAGAATTTTCTCTACCAATTTAATACTTACTCAATGCATGCACTTAAAAATTGAATAATAATGTTCAAAAGAACGGTAATATTACAACTCATTAAAAAGATTTCTCTACGTTGTGAATGACACTATAATCATAATATAGAATATGACAGCACCAAGTTAGAGCTAAATCACTTGTTACCTTGCCTTCTGCCTTTCACCGATGGTCTGTTTCAAACTCCTCAGTTGCTCAGGTAGACAGGATGGTGGGTACTGCTAAGGCTTTGAACTTGGGAATAACAATTGAAGATACTAAGGTGGTTGGTCATACACAAGGTGTGTTAGTTTAGATGTTATTAAAATCTAAATTAAAGTTGATTGGTTTAGTTTTATATGTTCTTTCTCTTTTCGTTCATTTTTTTCTAGCTGAAATGTTAACGGTTAATCCGATAATTAAATCGATAACGATCAATTAAGAGTTCTAGAAAGCTAAGTGTTCATCATCCCTTTTGTAGCAACTTGCATCACCTTAACTTTATTCACTGGGCTTATACTTATCTGTTAAAGCATCAAGCGACGGTTGCATATGCGCACTTGGATTCTGAAGAATCCTACACAATTCAAGAAAACAAGAAATTAACAAACTGGACCAGCAATCTCAATAACCCCAGGTAGCTAGACTTCAAATACTAGACCCCATTGAACCTGAAAGCTAACAAACTGGGAAAATCAAACCAACAACTAAAATCCAGTAAACCCCTAAAAAACGTATATAAAAGTGAATTTTCCCTTCCTCTTGACCCCAGATCAATTTAAGGTTGATCGATGTGAGGTACACATAATTTAGTAATGTGACATCTTAAGTGACACAAAAATGTGTGTGTTGATGTCACATACTAGTCAACTTCAAACTGGTTTGGGAAATTCAAAAAATGTTTAAACGCCCGTAAAATTTTAATTAAATTTTTGAACAAATTTGAAATGTAACTAATAAATTTTTCTATTTAAAATATGTTAAAACAATTTCGATTCGTAGTAGCTTTATTCATTTCTCAGTAATATATGTTCTATTTAAAAAAAAAAAAAAGAAATTGATGCTTTTTCGATGAATTTTCAGAATATTTGCTTATTGTTGTAATTTGAACATTGAATTACGCAATTCCTTTAGAACGAGTGATTTTTTTTTTCTTGAAAAGTCGAGGGCGGATCAATCCGACTTTATTTGTTTGCATTTAACGAATGTTATAATTTTAATTATTCAGATTTCGATCATTAAATTTTTATTTTTTTAACTGAAGCTTAATCGTTTAATCATAACCATTGAGTGCTTTTTCTTTTAATATTTCAATCACTGTATAGATTTTGAATAAATCTGAAAGATTAAAATGTATAATAAAATTTTAATATTATTGAGATATTTATTTAAAAATTGCTACAAATGAAAGCTCACAAATTCTATTCATTCACCACTAACGTCTTGCCACTGTTATCAACTATCAATATTATCACCCATCATTATTAACTACCTACCACCATTCTCACCTACAACCATCACCACTGTCAATAACTACAACTAGTTGTTACTATCACTGGCCACCATTTAAATCATGTGAAAGATACATAAATACTAATAAATAAATAAAATATTTCATAATCTACAACTATTAACTAAATTACATAATGCAATATATACTTTAATATATACAAGGATATATAATTTTATACTATTAATCAAGAAAACGTTACTGTGAATAAAAGACATAAATAAGGAGTTTTCTATATTAGTAATAATAAAATTAAATACATATCAAAATATATTAATTACTTTTCTAAAAAATTCCAACATACTCAACTAGCATTTAAATTCATAAACAAGTATATTTTTATTTATATGGTATATATTGCACTATTATATACTATATGTATAAAATATTATTTGTTACAATAAAATATTATATACTATATATGATATTATTCTTATATATATTAAACAACAAGTATTATCTGTTATTTATATATATTTATATTTGAGCATACATTATTGTATTCATATAGTAGGTATATTGAAGAAGCAAATACATTATTCAAATATTGTTTATATATAAAATTTAAATTTACATTGAGTTAATTTTTCTATTTCATGGCATAGAGAGAGAAAAAAGGTTGAAGAATAAATATGTGAAACCAAGTTTTATGAGATTGATTGTAAATTATTAATTAACATTCCTATTTTAGTGGTACTCCATAATTAATTATGTTTTTTTTTCTAATGCAATTTATAAAGATATTTTAGAAATATAAAAAATAGTAAATGATATAATTAAAAATTAAAAAGTATAATAAATTGTATTTATGTAATTTTCTTAAAGTAGTTGTAACTTTTTAAAATACCTTTTTAAAAAGTTAAATCATTATCATCAACCACCCATTACCGTCAGCTTAGCTATCATTGTCATCCACCACAACTATCAATTAACTACACTATCAACATATGTTGTCAACCACCATCACTGCTAGCTACTACCCCCAACCCACTATTAGCCAACACAATCCCCAATCAAAATCCACAACCACCATACAATTTTCTTAAAATATTTTATTAATATATAATATTAGATTTTTATTAAATTTTATATTTTATTAATTTTAAAGTAAAGACAAAATTTTATATATTCGAGTATTGAAATAACAATTAATCTTAATTATTTAGAATTTAAATTTTAATAGAATATCTTAATATTTAAATGCCTATTTAAATTCAAAGTCTTAATTTTAATTAAAACAAATTGGACGTCAATCCCCTTATTCCTGTTTCGGAATTTTCTTCCTTTTTTGGCTTTCTTTCAGTTTAGTCCAATCACCTCTGCTATGCAAAACCAAAGTTTATATATCTCTTACTTTATCTGTCACCACCAACACTTCCATTGGTGGATCAAATTACAAAACTCTTCGGGGGTGTGTTGGGAGGGAGGATTTTTTATTTGATTTTCTCGTGTTTGATTAATTAATAATTTTAAAAATATTTTTATTAAAAAAATAAATTTTTGAAAATAAATTAAGAAATATGATTTTTCTAATAAAAATAGGAAAAACAAGTTGCATTGTCTCCTCTCCATCCTCACATTCACCCACCCCCAACTACACCCCACCTACAATACCCATTACCCTACTCCCGTTCTATGCTTGTAGTTTTATCTTAGAATATATAAATATCTTTAGAATAATATTTTTTACATGCATATCGAACACAGAAAAATAAGAAAGCAATCACTTGTTTTCTATAACACATTTTCTTCCTAACAGCTAACACCATTCCTAATTTTGTTCCTCGAACTCTATGTTTCTTTCAAAATATTGAGACACTTTTTCATTTTTTTTATAATAACAGTTGTGTCCAAATTAATTCATGTGCATTTCCAGAATACATTTTATCTTTTACTATATATTATAAAAATCGAATAACTCTATTAACAAAACTTAAAAGTCGATCTAATATCTTTTTTTTTTATCTTCCCTTAGACTTTTATGATTTCGCCTCATTGACTATCAAACCGCATCTCTGAGTAGATAACTTATTCATAGCTTTGTCATGTGTTACTTGTCCCTCATCCATTAATTAAAACTAAAAAATTATGAGTTTATAAGTTGAGTGTAACTCTCCCACCTTATAAACTGAACTCTCCGTACGAAACAATTAATATGCCATCAAATGAAAAGAGGGGATCATTTTGGTGTAAATGGTGAAAGAATCCTAAATTTTCTGATCGACAACAGTGTGAACATACGCCTTGGTGATTAAAATTGAATAGCAAACCTTTCCTTTACTCTCAATAGGGGATGCCTTTAACTAGTAAAGAGGGAGGGGAGTAATCTTTACTTGGAATCTGAAATTTAGAATAAACCTCATATGGGAGGTAGCATCTTTCCCAAAGAGACAATGAGACATGGATGGAAGAGTATACGGGCATAAAATCGACATATAATAGATTATGATGCTACAACTAGTTGTTTTTGAACTAACAAAGAGAGAAGATTCACTTGTTGCACATTTCTCCCCTTCAGCCTAAAACAAACCACACACAAAAATGTCCAACAATGAGGCCCCTGTACCATGATAAGAAATCTCTTTCATGTCAATAGCCCAAACAACAGAAATTCTAAGAAGCAAAAGTAAAGAAATATGATGGATCTTGGGTTTCGTAGCCCCAAGATAACATTTTGATACGTTCCCAAACTTTTAACAGAAAACATCTCGAGCAATTTGCTCTTTCCAGCATTTCTCTTATCCCCCTCTCTGACTTTTGAGTAGACAATGCGAGTATAACCTCAACTGATTGGAGATAGAAACAATACCTCTTCTGGTGACACTCCAGCATCTTCAAGGCTGCTATGAATACATGAAGAAACACCAAGACCATCATCTCGGGGATCAGTCATGTGATACGCATCACAATTAACTGCACCACCCAAATACTCTGCAATTATTGGCGCTCCTCGTTTCATTGCATGCTCCAAACTTTCCGTCACCTGCCAAGCATGTCATTCAGTCTTCATAATAACTTTTCAAATGTTGAGTAGATTGTATGAAAGTGATATAAATCTCTAGTGCTTTATCTAAATTATGCATTCGAACATGCAATGAAAGAAAGCCCAGCAATTCATGGCTAGAAGTTTATTGCATATTTAGTTGCTTCAGTATTGGGATCAACTTATGAAAAAGCAAAATACACTGGACCACACCTAACTTGCTCAAAGTAGATTAGATGCATTTCCTATGACCAAAATATGATCATCAATTGAAGGAAGCTTACCAAGACTCCAGCCCCCTCACCCATAACAAATCCATCTCTTTCTTTGCCCCATTGTCTGGAAGCAGTTTGTGGATCATCATTCCTTTGAGCCAAGCTCTGCATGCCACGAAACCGCCTAGTCCAATAGGTAATATGGCAGCTCCAGTTCCACCGGCAAGCATCAAATCAGCTTCACCTCTGCGAATGTGATGTGCAGCAGCATAAAAACAATAATTGGAGGTAACACAGGCAGTTGAGATTGAGTAGTTTGGTCCCATAAAACCAAGATCAATACCAAGCAAAGCAGAACCCATGTTTGTTATGGCATATGGTACAAAAAATGGAGTAATTTTCCTGTGACCCTTTTCAATTAGGTTTGGGACGCCATCTGAGAAAACTGTAAGACCACCCATTCCTGTTCCTACCAGAACACCTGCTCGCTCCTTATCAATCTGTAGGAAGATTATAAGTAAATAATCTAGAGGCATGTACTGCAGAAAAGAAACAAATCTAGAAAAACAATGAATGCTGAACAAGTAGTTATGCTAAACATCCAACGTAGTTAATGGATGGGGAAGGAATACATCAAATTTCATGGTGTTTTTGTTATGGTTGTCCTAAAAATGGGTAGCTCGGTGCACTAAGCTCCCACTATGCACGGGGTACCAGGAAGGGCTGGACCACAAGGGTCTATGATTGTCCAAAGAATCTTTCTAAAATCTGCAGATAATTAAAAAAGATTAGTGGCATTACTAGGGAACTGCACATTGTCATATTGTCAATAGTAATTAAGGTAGGTATTTAAGGATAAAATTGATGTAAACTAAATCAATTCACAAATAATGGTAAGCTGAATTAAAGCTGTATATTACAACTGTTATACCCCGAGAACTCGAAGATCGGACCCGGATGTTGAAATGGGGAAAAGTCGTTAGGTGGCTCGTGGAGAAGGCTAGTGATGAGCAGGAAGATTGAAGGATAAGGGGGTCCCCACGGGTGTGGGAATGACTCATAGTCAGTCACCACGAGTCGTCAAGTCAGCCGTGGGGTGAGGGTGAAGAATAAATGTAGGAAGTCACCCAGTGTACCTAACGGAAGGACCCCACGAGTCGTGATCAAGCAGGGTAGGTTTTATTTGAGATTAAAGCAGTGTACCTGAAGAACGGCTCCACGAGTCGTGGCCCCTCATTACGAGTCGTTAGGTCCCTCGTTGGGACCCCCCTGGCAGTTATTTTCAGCGATTTTAGTAAGGGCTTTTCTGTAATTCCTAAATCCTAGGGGACTATACTATGTCGTTTAAGGCTCGTTTTAGAGGGCTTTTAGCAGGGGAAAACCTATTCTAAGCCATTCTTCCCATGCATGCAAGTTTGAAGGTTTGAAGAGGTGACTCAAGGCAAAATCTCAAGGTTTCCATTGGAATCTCAGCTTGGGCAATTAGAAGGTGTTAGAATTCACCATTTCCAGGTATGTAAGGTTATGAGTGGGTGTCTTCTTCCACACCCATGCCCAATTTCTATCAAATTATGATAAATTACCTATAATCAAGTATGGGTTTTTTACCCAAATTGCATAATTTTTCAATCTCTATACATGGGTATGATTAGATTATATTTATATTGACGAATTGAGAAGCTTGGGCAGATTCTAAATTGTTTTCAATACAAATCATATTTTCTAAGTTATGAAATTTAAATGCCCATGGATGAAAAGTTCCCAAGAGAGGTGAATGATGATGAATGTATGATGATGACGAGATTTGATGATGAAAAGCATGTTCCTAAAGCCACCCATGATTATGAAGTTGTTTTCAAAATGAATTGAGTAGATCCAAGTATGATAAAGCTTTGGCAAATGCCCACATGTTGATTTAAAATAATGATTTTCCCGAAATAAGCTTACCACATTGCTTGGAGCCAAATCTCCCAAATTTTCTAATTTCTAGCTTGTGGTATGTTGAGTTAAATATTCCTACATGTAGCTTATCACATGATTTGGAGTTGATGCTCCCACTTATACTTGAGCTTGTGGTATGTTTCGAAATAAAGCTTCTCATATGCATGAATTCATAATTAAGGTGTACGTCATTATTGAGCTTTTCCAAAGGATAATGTTGAGCTTCATTTCCATATGATGTCTAGTCTATGCATGATTTCATTATAAGCTTTGTCAATAGACAATGTTGAGCTTCGTTTCATATGATGTTGAGCTATGCATGATTTCATCTTGAGCTTCGTCAACAGACGATGTTGAGCTTCGTTATGTACGACGTAGACCATTGCATGTTTTGGGAGAAGAGTCTAGCACCGAACGGGTTAAGGGTCGATCATCCTATGCCCCAGAACTATGCGCCAATGTAGGTTGATACTATTATATTATTGGGACCTCCCTTGTGAGCTATCCCCGGCCCGATTGGCCCTTCAGCTTAATATCGATATCATGGTACTGTTCTTAGCCCTAACAAGGTTTTGGACGGCTCTGCCCACTTGAGTGTGATAGTCGGGACCACATAAGCTCTATCGTAGTATGTCGGTTAAGTGACGAGTCTCCCACTGTCTATATCATTCAGATTTGCATATTCATTACTCATGATGATTACTTTACGCATGCATGTTCTAAAAGCAAGGTTTGACTCATTGTTCAGGTTTTCAATATAGTGTTATGTTTCAGCTTGAGTCATTCAAGTCAGTCATGATGTTATAAAGCTATGCATGGTCATGTTATGATAAGATTGCGATTTCAGAATGAATGCATGTAGCCCGTCTACTTATGCTTGAAAGCTTATGATATGTTATGAAATGTTTTAAATGATTTATTTTTACTTAAGCGGTTTTACTTACCTTGCATACTCGGTACATTCCACGTACTGACCGCATGCCTTCTATGTTGTATCGTTTCATGATACAGGACCCGTTCTTAGACAGCTTTCCGGAGTTAGCATCTGATCGGATTGGTGAGTCCTCATCCTTCAAGGACTAGACTATCATTTTTCTTATGTATTTCCAGTTTCAGTATTGTTGAGTTAGTTGGGTCTTGTCTCATCAACTCGTCCAGATTAGAGGCTTTCAGACTTATGTATGTGTAGCTTCGGATGTTATTCTGATGTGATGTTGAATTAGACTTCCGTTGAGATTATATTCATGTTTTCTTCAGTTTATTGAATGAGTTAGTTGTTTGCTTATGCCATGGGTCGACTTGGGGTCTCTAGGGGTCC
This sequence comes from Datura wrightii, assembly GCA_035772735.1. Lineage (NCBI taxonomy): Eukaryota > Viridiplantae > Streptophyta > Magnoliopsida > Solanales > Solanaceae > Datura > Datura wrightii. Next base: position 113,824,939 of record JASDFA010000008.1, on the reverse strand, counting down.
CTTGTCCCGTGTCTACGATCCAGGCCTCCGTTTGGGTCGTGACAACAACTAACCTGTATCAACTTAGAGTTAATAACTGCATTTGTCAAATTCAAAAAAAAAATTGTACTAATTTTGATAGAAGATATAAATTTTTGTTGCCCAATAAATCAAATTTACAGTGACTCATTTATATAGGTAGAGGTTGAAAAAATATAAGCTAATGAAAAAGTATTTTTATATTGGAAGGTTGTAGAATAACATACCGATCAATCCATTTTGACCCACTCATTTGACCTACTAAAATTGAGTCGTTACTCGTTCATTATTTCGATATAATTACGAGTAAATTTTTTAATGGTCACTCAATTATGTAGAAATATTTAGTAAAGTCATTTAATTTAGTCTTGTATTAATAAAGTCATTCAATTTTTGAATTTTCTCTTACAAAGTTACTATGAATTTGAAGCTAATAAGACTAAAATTTCAGTACTGAAACCTTAAAAAGATGTTGCATTGCTAGCAAGTCTATCATAAAATCATCTCACTTTGCTGATCATCAAGATCAGGGTAAAGGATCTGCAAAATACTACTATTTTGCGGATTGAAGTTGACGAACCTTCCAAGGTGCCAACAATTTCCACAAAGTCTGGAAACCTGTAGCACATATTACCACATCAGAATCATCATAAATGGCAGCGACTAGTTTAGCTGATCCCTCTGTCAAATCAGCTTTCACCTGAGAACAATCAGAACAATATTGTAGAAGATGTATTTCAGATTTTCTTACCCTATATTAAAATAGCTAAAGTGGGAATGTTGCAGTGTCAAGTAGCACCAGTTCTTACGAATGTCGAGTATGAAATTTAGACTCTATGTTTTAGATAATCGTGATATCCGGGCCAGCTTACTCGCACCTTGACTAATTTCACAAGGTATTTGCTACAATAATTTTAGACTTAAAGTAGGCTAAAGTTAGAAGGTAAAAATATAGCTACATCAAAAACTGAAAGTTCTTATAGAAAAGGTATAAGGTTTTCATTTTATCTCCAAAACTAAATCACAGATTCGACAGCTTGAATAAAAATGACAAGGCAAGACATGTAAGAAGAATAAGAGATTAAGAAGGTAAGAATGAATACCTATCCATAGCCGGTAGGTAGAACCGCTACCATATCATTGCCAGAATGAAAAAGGCTGTAACCAGGATCTTTTGGTAACCTTCTAGTTTGAACCACATCTCGTGCCTTCCAAGCGCTATCCCATAAGCCAGCTGCAGAATACATACTTGCTAGAACCACATAGCTAACAGCATTCGTAGGTTCCATATTGCACAAATGCCTGGCTGCTACCTTTCCAAGGTCCATATTGCCATATATGCTGCATGCCCCAAGAACTGAACCCCAAAGAGAGGCACTAGGCTTTATATTCATCCTGCAAATCAAATCATATGATTCATTCAAACAGCCACTGCGTGCAAAAATGTCCACTAGGCAGGAGTAATGCTCATCTCTTGGAACAATTTTATATTTTTTAACCATCTTACTGAAACATTCCCATCCTTCAGCAGTCAACCCATTATGGCTACAAGCAAACAGGAGAGACAAGAATGTTATATCATTCGGCTCAAAACCTTCACCCTCCATCTTCTTAAAATATGAAACTGCATCGACTCCTCGACCGTGCACACCATATGCAGAGATCATTGACGTCCATGATATTACATTTTTCTCTGTCATGTGCTGAAAAACATTGTTGGCATCTTCAATTTCTCCTGTTTTGGCATACATATCAACCAAAGCATTACTCATCGCCACATCAAGAGTGCTCTGATATTTGATCGCAATAGCATGTAGTTGTCTTCCCAAAGACAGTGATGCTGTATTGGCACATATATTGATCATAGAGCATAAAATAATGCTATCAATTTCCCTATGATTCCGATGTAATTGACAAAAGAGTTCCAGGCACTCGCTGCTATTTTTACCTTCACGTGCATATCCAGTAATTAATGCAGTGCATGAAATCCTGTCTTTGTTTTGCATCTTATTGTATACATAATTTGCATTGGCCAGTTCTCCACATTTCACATAGGCATCAACTAATGCTCCACTAATAATACTATATGACCCATAACCAAGTCGAACGATACATCCATGTATCATACTGATTTTCGCTAGTCCATCATACTTGCCACCTCCTACAGATGCTCTGAGAACACTTCCCAACGTGAAGCAATCGGGGAGTATACCTTGTCTGAACATCCAACGGAACAACAGAAATGCATCAATGTTATAACCTCGAAAAGCATATCCAGAAATCATGACATTCCAAGAAACCAGATCCCTCTCTGCCATTGACTCGAAAACACAAAAGGCATCCTCCATTTCTCCGCACTTAGAATTAAAATCAACCAACGCACTCTGTACATACAAATTATCCACAAACCTGCTCTTTTGAATGCACCCTTGTATTTGCTTTCCTAAATTCATACATGACACACTAGTGCATGCCCTCAAAACACTTCCATAAGTAAACTGATTTGCCCTCACCCCTTCCCTACGCATAGTAACAAACATATTAAGGGCTTCTTGTGAATCCCCATTCCGGGAGTACCCAGATAAAAGTGCAGTCCATGAAACCACATTCCTTTCAGGCAATTTATGAAACATCTTGCAGGCGGAAACCATGTCATTAGACATTGTGTAGAAAATGATCAACTTGGTTCCCAAATGAACATTTGAAGGAAACCCAGTAGTTATAAGATGGGAATGAGCCAAACGACCCCGCTTATGAGCCTTTAGGTCAATGCAAAGCTGAATTATATTTGAGAAAATAGTATAGTCTGCTTCGATGGGGTTGTGAAAAGCAAGCATTAGAGCTTCCGTAAGCTTTTTGGCATTACAGAGAGATTCAATGGATGATTTCAGGGGAAGGAATTGAGAGGTTGGGCTAAGCCAGTTCACAACATTTATATACATTCTATTCATCATTCATTGCATGGATAGCTTTTTCCTTTCTCTGCAGAAAAAAAGCTATAGCATTTGAAGTAAAAATGAAGAAGGAGCAGAATGGCTTACATTGTGCTGAGGCACAAGTATTACTAGTTGCGCGTGATAATCCGGCCCGCAAGTTTACACTTGCCAAAGGTAGCGACTTAGCCAAAGCCAAAGGAGAAGAAGCAAGCTAAGGTCGAAACTAAGGACGGCTACCGGAAGGACTCCAAGTCGGAAAGCTACACGGAAGGCAGCAGCCAAAAAGGAGCCGGCTAAGAAGACACCTGCTAAAAGCGTGAAGTCGCCGGCGAAGAAGGCAACCACGAGGAGGGGAACGAAGTAGAAGAGCAGGAACAGAGGACTGTGTGTAGGGGGTTGTCCTGTAAATTCCCAACCAAACTAGCGCAGAGATATGCCCTTCAAAAAAGAAAAGAAAAAGTTTCGCCCAATTGCCCCAACAAAACTGAGAACTGACGAAGTTAGGGTTTCAACTTTAATTGAAGATTTTGGTGCCAACAACCGTAGCACTCGCCGACGTAGCCATCTCCACCGGAGTTCCGAGTAGCTCCAGGCGTAAGTTTTCCACCAAATCAAAGTAAGTAAATATACAATTGTAGTGTCCTTTTTTCTCATTTTTTTTAATATAAGATAAATTTACTTATTATTCCTGGAAAAAAAAAAAGAAAAAAAAACTGTGCTCATCATATAATTTTTAAGTAATAATAAAAATAAGTAAAAATGAAAAAGTTAAAATCCTACTTATAATTTTTAAGTTATAAATTATAGATAATAAATCCGTTGAAATAAGCTCTAGTTCTAAGTAGGGTAATGCTGTCCTTCCAAACGCTGGTCAGTGGCTAAATTATGAGATAGAAGGAGAATATCGATAACAACAAGTAGGAGGCAGATGATTTACCATGGCTGTTGAAAGACACAATTACCTGAACATATAGTCCCTTTGTGATAAATATTCCAAACGCCATTTTTTTCTCCCTTTTTACTAAGAGTTAGAGTGATCTCCAATACAAACTAAAGAGAGAATGATTTTCACACTTCTTAAAATCGTTTGGTACCAGGTTAAAAGATAAATTATTTATTCATTAAAATCCTACATAAATATGCGTCATATTTTGTAGCTTGTTAGGACTATGTTGCAATTTAGTAACCTATAAGTTATGAAGAAATCAATATATTATTTTATGCAGAAATTAATTATTTCATTTTCTATTCTGCATAAAATAATACATAAACTCCTTCATAATTAATTCATATATATTATTAGTACATGCATAACTCTAACCAGCTATCAAACGACCCTTTAAACACGACACTCCTCGTAACTAATTATACTTGATATTTTTATATTCTCTATCAGGCCCATGAAAATTATTCTCTTAAAGCATATCCCATTTGAAGACAACCATATATCCCATGAAAATTATTCTCTTAAAGCATATCCCATTTGAAGACAACCATATATGTATAGATAAATTAGATGAAAAACTTTTAAGGGCAAGAAACATCAAAAACCTCATTACATCAACAAAAAGGAATCTGTCAAATTTAGAACCTCCCATTTCAAGACAATATTTGCTATGTACAAGAATCCAAGTTATGCAGGCATCAGTACCCCAAGCAACCACCTTCCATGGGGTATTTTTTCCGCTGAGTTGAGCTTTCTTCGATCACTCAACCACAATCCCGACCACTCAACTGAGAAGTTCTCATTTTTAGTATTGTCAGTCCCTCATTTCTAGCTGAAAATCACCAATCAATGTACAATTACATCACAATGATCATATGGGGCTCGCCCTTGAGACCTGCATCCACAATGTTCCTAAGACATCCAGTAAGATACTGAAAATCAAGAAATGAATGGAAGGACCTCCACCAGAAAGTTTTTCTTTATTTATTTTGCTCTTTTGGGCTTCAACGTTCAGTAAAGAGGTCAAAAGTAATGTTGCATAAGTTCTCTCTGCTAAGCTGCAATTCTGGCGAGTTTGTGGATCTTAAGAAAAAAATTTAAACGGATAGTTCAAAATGATTCGTATCCGTAGCGTCACGGACCATAATTTCACTGTCCCTAGTGCAATGTGCGGGGAGGGAAATAATTTATTTGCTGTCTTCAACTTTTTCTGTTTCATTTGATCAGTGATGGATGGCCTCTTTATAAAAGAACATACTTTTTCAACATATTCCATAGTCAAGATATCATGATGCACATGACTATAGACCAATCAACAAACAAGGCGTGCAATAGAGTTAAAAGAAGGCAAGTAACCTGATTCTTCACACTTGCAGCAGCTGTCCATCGCTGAGGCTGAACTGTCACTGAACTATCACTTATAAAAGCTATTGTCCTCGACTCCTGTTGCCTGAAAGTGACAAGTGGAGGTGGTAGTTCTCTCATCACCCACAGCACAAATGCTGATGGTACAGAAGAACCTGGAAAATATTTTGGTCAAGTAACGAGTATTAGAAAGTTTCCCCCTTTTGTGAATGTAACTCTAATTGGTAGCAAAGAACTGCATTGTCAGATTAGACCCCATACATAAAAGCTACTTGTATTCTTGGTTGAACAAGTAAGCGGAGTTCCCATACCTTTAACCCAGTACAAGGAAGACAAGTGTAATTTCTTAAACCAAAAAAGAGCAGGTACTGTGATATTCCTAAACTAGGAGGGAGCTAAGCAACATTTTGACATACCCTTGCTAAGTTCCCTCTCAGTCATGTCCCGAATTTTTTAGAAATATCTGATGTGTCCCAATGCAGCTCTCATGTAAAGTCCTTACTCTATAGCTCCCAACTTTTGTTGAGTGCATTAAGAGAGACATCTCACAACTACTCACATTTTTACGATATTCATGCAATTATATAACATCATTAGAGGTGCAACTGACTGTTAAATTGGTTCCTTCCACCATGTTTTAGTTCAGACTTTATCATCTAATTAAACTTCAGTTAGTAGCTATTAGGTATAAGAGAGGGGGGGGGGGGGGGGGGGGGGGTTCGAGGGGCATGTGGTAGCTTCAATAATTGGTAACAACAATTAGCAGGTAGAAAGCAGAAATTTTCATTGAAGTCTAGAATTTCAAACCAAGCTAAGGAACAAGTTATAAAGAGTACCTATAAGATAATACAAAACCATGAGAAGAGATGTACAAACAACATTTATCTTCTGTCCATGCCAGTGAAAAAGAAGCTGCATGATAAAAACATTATCTTTTAGAAGCTTATGCAGTCAAAACAAAAGACATCTCATGAGACCAGCAGAAGACATACAGGTATATCTGTGAATATGGCTACAGCTGCACTTGAAGTAAAACATAGCACAGAAACAACTGCCAAGCCTGCAACCTTCATTTGACAAAAACATAATAAAAAATCAAACTTCTCAAGGAAATAATCTATCACAATTTGTGTCATGACCGCTAAATTTAACAAGTAAAAAAGAGAAAGAGCAATGCACTTTATTCAAGCTGCCAGTTATTAAAACTAGAACCGTAAAAGATCTCAGTATGACATGACAAAAGTTTTCTGCAGTCAGCAAATTATGATTCCAAATGGCATAAGAAAATGGTAGAGAAGCACTGCAGAAAGATGAGTAAGTACCTTCCACATTTCTGATGAAGCCCTTTCAGATCTCACTTTGCTCATTTTCAAGAACAATACCAGTCCTGCATAGCGAATGGTCTTATGGTCAGAAAAGACGGATTTTGAAATAGAAAACCTTCACATAAAATAATTAGAACCTATACAAGACCTAGTTCAGAAATTCAGCAAGTTCTTTAGGACAACTATTTCTTAAAATTCCATGCAGCTCGATAAGAAATGGGTAATTGGTTGGACAACCAATTTATCCGATCACGATATTACTGATGAAAAATTTGTTTTCTAGGGAGAGCAGTTTCACCCCATAAAACTATCAGCCATGCATTATCTTATTGTTTTAACTATTTCTTAAAGCAGCCCCCCCCCCCCCCCCCGACACACCTCAGGCGACACACACAGACACAGAGAGAGGAGAGAGTGGGAGAGAGCTCTAAAACATTTGTCACAACCACTAGGCGGCTTCCCACTTCCCATTACAGCAAGCACTCATATATTATAAGCCAAGTACAGTACCATTATAAGAAAGTTTACTTTCTCACAAACTGTCATCATCGACGGTTGGATATCTAGGTAAAATAATGTCAATGCAGATGATTTTGTAAATCATTCCTTATTGTGGACCAACATAACTCGAATCTTTTATATCAGCTGATTCCGTGAAGGGATGGTAGATCAAGACATTAGCTATTACACAAGTACTGAAGAGTCCAGTAAAGATTTTTGATGCATAATAACAGAGAATAAGATTCCATAACTGAAAATGACAGGACAACAATTTTCTGGGACGTGTTAACATTGATGTGGAAGCGGGATAAATAATATCAGTGAGTGAGATACTAACCATAGCATGCCAATGCCACTCCCAGTAGAAAAACTGCTAGGGCAAAGAGATCTACATACACCTGGATGAAACTGCACTTCATCAATTATCAAGAGGAAGGTGGAGAGAAGGTGTCAGGCAAAGAAAAAATCACCATGAAACAGTCTAATTTTATAGTTTCTCCCAGCAATAATTTAAACACACTAGACCAGTATAGAAAACAAATCAATAATAGCATGCTAATTCATTTAAGCATAAAAAGCATTTACAAGAAGTACCCTAACTCATGGGGAGCACACATCCTCTCTTTCAATGAGATGCTCCTCTCAGTAAATAATACTCCCTCCGTTTCAATTTGTTTGACTGGTTTCAACTTGACACGAAGTTTAAGAAAGTAAATAAGACTTCTGAATCTTGTGGCTTAAATTAAAGATACGTGGAATGTACCAAAATGTCCTTTATTCTTATGGTTTTAAATATGTCATTTGAAAAGTTGAAATCAAACGGTTGCCTAAAAAGGAAAGAGGCATTTTTTTAAATGAACCAAAAAGGAAAGTAAGACAAATAAATTGAAACAGAAGGAGTAAGCAACAAGTTGGGCTCCAAGTCGAAGGTATACACTCCTTGTTATAAAATTTAATTGCAGCTAAAATTGAACATGTGAGGCTCAAAGTAATCTGTACAGAGAACCAACAACTGCTAAATCAATTGGGTTGGTGAAGATACGAGAACAAATAAATAGATACAGATAATTAAAGAGCCTTAGTCCATACCCGAGCCACAACAGAAGAATCAATAGGGTTCCTTCCCCTCCCAATCCATATTAGTACAGCAGCTACCAACATTAAAAGAAAAACTAACAGAGTAACCTGGTCAAAAAGCAAGGACATGAATTAAGAACAGAAATGCTAAAAGAGAAAATACAGCAAGTTAGAATGTGTCAACTACGTAAAACATACACACTGTCTAAAAGAGCGGGGGCACAGCAGGGGGGCTTGTAGGGTAGAGATTTTACCACAAAGCAGGCATATGCCCCCCAGAATTTTTAGTTTTAATATTTCTAAAAGAAATTTAGAAAACAATAATATGAAAAAAAATGCTAGAATTGGATATAATTCATAAGCAAAAGATGTATAAAAGTAATTAAGTAGCAAGTGATAATAGCATAAGATCATTTTAATGTATTTTATCACCAGATACTAAATTATAGAACAAAGAACATTGTTTTTATAAGTTGGAACAGTAAGATATAAGTTATACTCAAATACTTAGAAGAAGATATTCAGAGTCACACGAGGCTGATAAACACAAAGCATAGAGTGTGGGTCTAGCCCCACTTATTTGGTTGTTATCACAAGAGACTTTTCACCACATGGCTGGCAGTTGGTTTAGAGACTGTGAACTGAGCTGCTAAGTGAATCACAACTTTGCCTATTAAACATTATATGCATATACTTCATAAACTTTACCAGAACCACAACTTTTTGGCGGCTTCCCATTTTGATTGCACGAAAAGAGCAGCATCTTCGGCGATTATCAGCATTTGAATTTGGCTTGTTCTTCTCCAACAAGGCTTCTCGAGGACTATACACATCATCTTCATCTTCTTCATCATTTGGCTGATGACAAAGATCAACCCTGAATTCATTTGCAGAAAAAGGAATTAAAATCAATCTATATTTAATTTCATATGAAGACTGAGTTCATGGCTTGGATCCCTACATCAAAATTCCTTTCTATTTTAATTATTCCCCATTCTGTAGCATAAATGTAAATTGCCCATTTCCTTTTTATTTCAGACGTTCTTGTATAGTCAACATTTTTGTAGGTTTAAGTGCAAAAGGACATAAGATACATGCCAACATTTTCCCCGAGGTTTTGGTCTATGTGATGTGTGGTTTAGGCGCATATATCACGGGGTTAAAATTCAGCAGCAAAAAAGAACTGGTATTAAAGTGGAGAAAGTATAGAGGAGCGGGCCCATTATCCACCAAGCGGCGAACCGTGCACCACTGATATTATCCAAAAAGAAAAAAAAGAGATACATGGCAACTTTGTTAATGTCAAAGCATAAGGATCTAAATCCATGAACAGCATTAGCTCAAATAACTGCTATTCACAAAAAGAGGATCATGATTTGGTCAACCACATTCTAAAGTTCGGTAGCAGTGGCTTGCAAATTGCTGATATTGGCAGCTAACTGAGAAAGTAACAGATATTACTTCTCTCTGCAAGATTATTTTCTGGAACGAGGATGACTATGGAGAAAAATGGGAAGTTCACCATACTGAATTTCCCTCACAAATTAGCTTCTTTTCCTCAAATTAAGAATTTTAAAAAGAAGGCAAATAGTTAAATTCACAATGATAGTTTTCACATGTTGATAGAAGCAGCAAACAAAAGCCGAGAATTTTCTGGTGGGATCAATTCAATAAAAGAAAAAGAAAAAAAAAAGCAATTTGAGTCGGTCACTTACCAGAATGAAAGGAGAAGAAGAAATGCAGCAAGGAAAAGAATTTTGGGGAAAGCTGCAAAATAGCTTTTCATTATTCCTAATTAAAATAGCATCAGTTGAAAAGGCACATGGTGGGTTTACACATACCCATAACAACAAAGCCACAGGAGTGCGACCAGCAAGTCCAACCCTTACAAGCGGCAACAATTGTCAACACAAAATAAAGGAAATAACCTGCATGAGAATAAAGTCAATGACCAATTACACTCTAACAGATCACTTGCTGGACATGAACTTCCTTTATCATTATGAAATGCACAGAAAGCAAAAAGATGAAAAAGAAAAAATAAATGTAAGGTATTAAAGGAAATCATATACATGACTTAATTTCTACCAAATTAACTATACTATTCGGCCATTATTTTTTACCTAATGAGAAGCTAAATCTACTATTTGGTGTTATAAGCAGACTACTCAAAAGAAGTCTCTTTTTTAACTATAGAAAAAGAGAAAATAAGGGAGGAGAGCTCTTATACAGATGGTTAATGATAACATGCATGAGGACTCTAATTGTAGGAGTTTTGAGCTTCATGAGATATAGAGAGTTTACAAAAAATTGGAGTTCTAGCTATTGATAGAGTATTAAATTATACAATATTTCGCAATAGAATAGTCTTAATCAATCTCTTCACTTTAACACGTCCTCCAAACTCAAGGAGATAAAATAACTTGAGCTTGTTGATTGCAAAAACAAGATATACTAGAAAATCATCGGATCAGTATATATTTGCCAGTGTCACCGGAATAATAAACAATCACAGAAAAGAAAAGCGGCTCTGAAACTCCGAGCCAATAATTGCACAAGGAAAGAATTAAAAAAATTGTAGTAACCATAGAAAGATCTATACTACATCACTGAAAAGAGGTGTAGTGCGGAGAATCTTCAACACATTGTAAGCACCACTTGAATTGGCAACTTAAGAGTAACCAAGAATAGTAATAATGTTCAAAGGAGGAATCAGTACCACACCCTATTACCATGAAGGAAAAAAAACAGAGACAAGGAGACTTGTTAAAACAGTAACCAAAGTTCAAATTTGTAGGAGGGACCTAATACAGTGGCTTTGATATATGAAGAAGATCAGAAGGCTTTTCAAGAACAGTGACAAGAAATTCAATATTTAGAGGAGAGATTTAATACCTTAGACTCCAACACCATGAAGAAAAGAGAGGAAAAAGGACCTTTCCAGAATGTTCTATAAATTCAGTATCTAGACTCGTTATCATGAGAGGAAGGAGTGAACAGGACTTTCCCAGAACATCCGCTGAAAATAACTAAATAAGACTTGGTATTGCTAGAACTGTCACTAGAAAGAGATAAGAACAGTAAACTTATGAAATTTTGGAAAAGCTTTATCAGAAACTTATGAAATTTAGGAAAAGCTTTATCAGACAGATGGCATAAGGCCACTCGCCCGGAGTTAGAAGCCACTTAAATCACTGAACATAAGAGTGGTGTTGCCAGGACCATCCAACTGACCAAGTTTTTTTAATATAATTTTTGTAATGGCTCGTGCCTGAACTAATCTCAGTGCCTACTTTTGTTTAAAATCTATGTAGGGGCTAACTTAAATCCCACAGCTACACACAATGCGGGCCAGTTGGCCAGGCACTTTGCCTCGCGTAGACAATGCTTCAATGTAGCCACCAATTTGTTAGGAGTGTGCTTCATTGTCCATGGCTGTATCTTGACTAGGTGGGCAATAAAGATTAAATATAGATGTGAATAATATATTACTTTGTTAAGAAGAACGTAACAAATGTTTGTCAAATCTCTTTTGCTGGTCAAAACTGACTCCTGTAAATAGTTGTGACCAATTTCTGGATTTTATTAGCTCCCTAGATATAGGGTAATTGTACCTGGAGCTACTTTTAAAATCTTCTTGTGAGCTTATGGCCATACCCTTGTATTTTTTGTAACTAGCATCTTCTTGATGTTCAATGAAATTACTTCATCAAAAAAAGAACATAAGAAATGAACTGTTGCTATTAGGAATATAAACTAGAAATTTAGTGCAGCAGAAATAGTTGCTAAACCTGAATTAGAAACTCAACAGCAATTTTGCATCTGAATTAGAAAACTAACACGATCTTTGAACTTGATTTACATCATCTAACCTCATATATTTCATCTCGTTGTATCTCTTCCAACTCATTTGTCTAAGTTTGTTGCTTTTGTTTATAGTTATCTTTTCTGGCACTGGATACCTACTTTTTTATAGGTTGTGCTAGATACATACTTCTTATTTCTTACTAGCACATTTTTCAGAAGAACCCGTATTTTAATTATGCTTTAAGTGTAATTAAAGCATAACAAGTCGCTTTTCAACACTTTCCATAATCAATGTTAGTCAGAAGCTGCTCAAGGAACAAATAACAGGAATATTTGCTGGTTCTTTAGGTATAAGAACCTAGTTACCCCTTAAAGAGGAAAATTTTGAAGAAAGCTTGTATTTCCATAAAAATGATACAAGATAAGTGGCAGATTACCTAGTCTTGAGCAACTTCATATTTTGCAAAATATACTCAAACATATAAGTCATAGTCATTGCATTTATACTATTAAAACTGCTTATCACTTTGTGCTTCAGCATTATTTAAACTCTACCATGTGCATGCAAAAAAAAAAAAAAAAGAATGCATCAACAATTGGCTTAAGAAACCCAATATTAAGAGTGTAAAGTGCATATATTTTCTTTTGGTAAGTGCTCCCAGAGAGCTCCGAGGAGAAAACAATCCATAGATAGACTAACGATATTATAGAGAAAATAAGATGCTTACCCAAATTTGAAGATCCAATCATCAAGTGAAATACCTGCAATTGCATAGTGAAGTCTAGTAAGCATTTGGTGAAATAAGAAGCTTCACTGGATGTACTAAAGAATTTTATTAAGGCTAACCAGCACAAAAGGAAGAAGAATCATAGAATCTACTTGATGACCTTCACTTCGTAGCAGTAAAACTTTTTAGGATTAAGGCAATACTTCCAATTTCTAACATGTTATTTCCAATTTCTAACATGTATATATCCTCCAAGAGATGCAGTGCTACCTCTGAGCTGATGAGGTCCTTTATTTGCTATACATAGAGCTAGTCTACTTAGAAATTACCAAGTGTATCCCAGTTCCCTTTTCGATAAATATATCGACCATGCCCCACTTCACAGTCAGGTATTAGAAGAACAAGGTGGTGGGCTGCTTCTGGTTTTTTGGTAGTCTTCAAATGAGTGGAAGAAGCATCTTGTAGACACCATACTACATCATTTTATGCAAAATGAGACTCCTCATTATTCACTAACATCAGCTATTCAAAGAAGGATTTGTGTTCTTTTGAAGAAGTAACATCACCAGAATATCCAACCCAATCTGCACTGCATATTGTACGTTTTGGCTGGAAGTTAACATGGTAGAAAGTAGTGCTGGCCCAGCATGTACAGGTTAACACCACAAGACGATCACTACCATGACCCTGACTGTTACAGAGTTCAATGTCACCATTAGCCCACTCGTAAAACCTCCATCGTCCTTGGGATCATCAATAGACTGAGCTTGCACCAAGAACTGAGCATAGACACCACTAATCTCTAAAACCAAAGAATTTAAACGTGAGCATAATCGGACCATTTATACCAAGATGGCTAAGTGACAAGGCCGGGTTTAATATCCTGAAGTTTGGATTTTATACTCATCAGAGGGCTGGGAGAGCAAAAAAGATACATTGAGAGAGTACAACTGGATCCCACGGAAAAAGCTGGAGATTAACCTGGTATGGTGCTAAAATTTAGAAAGTCCACATGATCATCAGTAATTTGGGCAACGCTTATTTAAAAGAAAATTTTAGACAATGGTTATCAAGTTGGAAATGGAGGGGAAGGGTCGTAACTATGGCAAAGGTGAGAAAGAATTAACTTAATACGGGAACTGTTAAGGCTTTCAAGTTTATTTTGGCTTGAGAAGACCACTGTTATGTCACCTGAACCCTAAATGCTAGGCACACAAGTTTGAACATTATAAGACGATGGTTTAGACAAGAGTATCCAGTTGAATATCATCAACGTGGGTTCTTGGACTTTTCACATTTTCTTCTCTTCCACACTCTAATAGGTGTAAACCAGCAACATAAGTTAGGAGCTCTGCTGGGAGGAAAACAGATAGAGAAGTGTTTCTAATAAACATGCAAAGAATACATTATACACCAAGTACTAACAGTAAATTAGAGCTCAGATTACCAGCCATGTACTCCAACTATACTCCCTATATGCACACCTCCTCCATGATGTTTATCCTTATAATGTACGGCAAATGTAAAGATATAAGCAATTAGACGCCTCAATATGCATACCTGTCTTAATTGCCTAAGAAAATTATTATCTTTGAAATGGTGGTGTTTTACCCAGCTTGCGAGCGCTTCGACTATCTCACCGGATACCTACTATCTCCCACCAGCACAAACACAGAGTAACTCTACCCGCCGAGACTTAGAGCAGATGAGAAGAAATCACTTAGCATTTTTGTCTCTACTATGTTCCATGGTTTTCATCTTCATTGACGGTTAGGTCACACCCTTGGGTGCAGTTTCCAAGAGAACTAAGCACACCCAAATCTGAGATGATTTTGGTATAAGCATCTAACAACAGACTTCATTAGCATATTTGCTATTCATAATTGCAATTAGAGTTTTTAAGAAAAATTACATTTTCAAAAAATTGGAATTAGACAAAAATGTTTCACGCAAATTGGTTTCTTCACATTCTTCAATAATTACTTGGACCTTGGGAAAGTGCTTTAATTTTAAGTAGAAGAAAAGAATGTTTTCATCCAGCTCAGGTACCAATTAATCAGCCAGAGATTGAGGAAGAATGCTTACTTTCTGTCGGGTCCAGCCATTGTGTGTAGTCCGAGAGTGAATTCTCATTAACTGGAACAATAGTTAGGCAAAACTTTTTATGAAGACAATAGATAAGCAAATTAAGTTGAGCAAAAATGTGATGACACAATCTATTAAGCAAGAAATTATCAATACCACACAGCAGATGTGAATTGTCATTAACAGCACATGAATACATTACTCTAATAGAGTAACACCAACATTATGTAACCACAATAGCCACGACCAAAACTCTTGGTTTGCAGCCATTAGATGGCAGTAAGTTTTGAAATTTATGTAATCGCAGTTTGCCAAGGTTTGAATTAAGGTTCTAGATTAATGTTTTTTCTTTTACAGTAGGTTAAATAATTTCTTAATGAACACCAAGTTGGTGTCAAAAAAGTAATATGCTCGAGTCATCATAGTCTTCACAGAGGTTCTAGATTATGGTTGAATGCTGATTAATCATGGACAAGATCAAAATATAAGCAAGCACCTATTAAATTAAACAACATAATGTAATAAATCAAGTAGGGGTAAAGATTAACTACTTCGCTTATTTCTCCCAAAAAAAAAGATTAACTAATTTGCTGTTAAGACATGATATACTCCTCTATGATATTTCCGCCTTTGCAAAAAGTTGTTACCATCTTTGTTTTGTACTCCACTATTGTACTTCTCTAAAATCTTTAATGTGGCATGTACATTTGATTCTCTTGGCATGAATGCTTATGTCTAGATTCAGAACATGGTGTATAAGTATTAGCTGGTGTTTCCAGAGTGCTCTTTGGCAGTTCTTTTTTTTGTCCTATAAGGTGTTCTCTTTAGCAGTTCTTGTATTGGGTCATCTAGGTTTTGTCAAGATATAAATGGTTGCAGTAGTGCGTCCTCCTTTTACTTATTACATAGGAAAATAAATCCAGAACTGAAACCTAGTTCAAAAGGTTAAGGTTCACCACTTGATCAAAAATAAATAAAAAGAAAAAAAGAAAAAGGCCAAGGTTCAACTAAGGCAAATGTGCCAGGTCCTTGGTCTAACAGATTCACCCTAGAGTCACCCTACTCCCTTTAGTTAGAAAGTCAAAGAACCCATCCAATTTCTTTTTTTTTTTAAATCAAGTAAGATGTAATTTCATTTAGAATGCATATATTAGATGCTGAAAATTACAAGGAAAAAAAAGAGAGAGAGAGAGAGAGAGAGAGAGAGAAGTGGTAGCTACTGAACAGTGATCCCCTATATGCTTTCTAAGGAGCTAACAAGTCAAAAAGCTGATAAAAATTATTTACTACGGGGAAAGGATCCAATGAATTCGAAAGAATTATTTACTCCAGCAAAAAATGTTTGTAAGACATCTATACTTCAAAGCATGAATAGGAGAAGAGTTTCCTTTAGAAGCATCTGCTATTCCTTCCCAGTCATAGGCACCAAAAAATAAACTAGAAGCTGGAACATCTGCCAAAGCTTTTAAATTGTTTTCCTTACTTTTAAATTGAAGCATCTCCAACTTATGTATGCATTTTTTATGCTATAACGAGTAACTCGCTGAATGCCAAAAAGATAGAGGAACATATTCCATATATCAGCTGCAACTGGGCAAAACACAAATGGCAGGAGTCCTCAGGATTTTGGCAGGCATAGGTAACATCTGCTGCTGAGGCAAAAGCCCCTTCTAATTAAATTTTCATGTGTCAAGCAATCTCCTTAAGAGAAACCTAGCTGAAGCAACAATTTCTTTTTTCAAGTGGGACAAATAATCAAGGGACTCTTAATGATTTCCATCTTAAACCAATCAAGATGTAAGGAAAAAGACAAACACTTATACTAGTTTGAGAAAACCAATCTAGTCCTCCACTTGGACTATTATATAAGTTTGGTGGGAAGGAGTGTCTTTGAGAGCATGAAGCGCAAAAAAGCAACAAAGGCTTGCTTCGCTTAAAGAGAGAAGAGTGCTTGCTTCATTGAACTGAAGTACAATTTTTTTTTAAAAATAAACCTTGCAAACAAAACATAAATGGATGATGCCATTTAAAATTGCTGGCTCTCTCTTTTGCTCAGAGGATGAAATCTAAAAATGCTGTTAAGAGAACAAAAAATCAAAAACAACTACTGTAATTCAAAAACGGCTACTGAAAAATAAAAGAAATAAAACAAAGATAAGAAGAAACAAAATAATTAATACCAGAGAGAAAACGAATACGCAGCACAGAAAAAAAAAACAGAGAGAAAAAGACAAATAAATAAAATAAAATTCAATTAAATAAACAAATAGACCAAAAAAGAAGAAATGGAATAATTTAAAAATTCACTTAAAGTAACAAACTGAAACAAATAAAAGTTGAAGAAGACCTAAACAAGAGGAGGAAAAAAGAACCGCGCAGCAGAAGAACAAGTAGCAACACAGCACAGCTGGAGCTTGAAGAAGAAGAGCTGCAAAAAGTCGCAACCCTAGTCACAGAAGAAAGTCGCACCAAGCAGTGATGAAATATTCTGATACAGGTCTGCGGTTTCTTTTTCTTCTTAAAAAGTCGACCTTTCTTAAATAAATAGAAAAATGAAATGTTTCCTCAATAATCGCTGCACGCGTTTCTCGCTTCTGTTGAAGAAGCACGCTTCCTTCACAAGAAGGCGCTGGAGGTTGCTTTGCGTCACTTCACCAATGCAATGAGGCGCGTGTTTTTCACACTACTGATGAAAGCAATCTAAACTAAACTCTAGGTAGAACATATGCTTATTTCATGAAAGTATACTTTGTCCGGAGTAGCAGATATCTTCCCAAGCTAGATTTATCACTTGTAGTAGTAAGAAACTACATAAATAGGAGAAACAGCATGTATTTCTCCATCATCAAATTATTAAACCACAAACTAAGACCAAAAACCATTATCCACCATGATCTTGTTATATGAAGTGGGCATGTCAGTTAACCTTCAAAGAGGACATACCTAAAGGAGGAGGTAAGGAGGAGGTTTGGAGATTCAGTTTGCAATTCAGGAAGCATTGGCAACAATATGGACTGGGAAAAAAACCCGTGCACTTGAGTTATGTTTTTACCATTTGGCTTGCACAAGTGTGGGCTATTAAAATGTTCTCCAAATGTACCCAACTTTTTGCTTTAGCTGTAATTGGAGAGAGAAAACAAAAGGATCACAAAATTCTGTTAAGAGTACAGAATATCTCAAAAGGAACAACAAGGTACTCTCCTGCCTTAAACAAGAGCATTTCGCTCTTAAAAGTCAGCTACTTTTCGAAAAGCTTTCAAGCTATTCTTTGTAATGACATATTGTACTCTCAAGAGAGAAAGAAGAGTTTTACACGTATTTCTGATCCAAGTTCACTAATTTTGGGATATAAGATTTCTTCATCATGAATGGAATTAGTACATCTACTATCCACAATCTCCTTGATTCTCCACGAATCATATAACAAAATAATTTCAGATACAATTGTTTTGTTCCATTTTCAATCGAATGTTATGCAAGTGTGGGACCACTATAGTATTCGATAAGCATTAACAGGAAAAGATCACATGGTTGAATCCCTGTAATCTGCTCCAAGAACAATCCCAATTTTAGCCCACATTTAAGGACATCAAAAATCATGTTCAAATAAACAAATGCAGACCGGGTATATGAATACCAAAGACTCAAGATTTTCAAATTTAGCTAGTATCTTAGATGGTATTGTAACTACAGCACCAATCATTTTCACCGAATACAGTAAAATCTACTGAGTATGGAGATAACAATCTTATTGGTTAATCCAATCCCCATGGGGAATCATATTGGCCGTAAATGCCATCAATACAGGTAAAGTCACTCCAAACAGTGAAAATCACTTTCTCAACAACTCTCTAGATGTTGCTGCAAGCACTATATGACAAAACCTATCATAATTTGGCCCAGAAAAAGTTGCAATCCTCCTAGTCCCAGCGAAGAGGAACAGAAATTAGTAAAAAAATGCTATGTAAGTGGTATATGGCAGTGTCCCCGTGAAAGAGAGCTTTCTGCTTCAGAAAATCCATATTCGAGGCAAGATTACATTTGGTCTCTTCGACACCAAATCTTTGCAAGTTAAATTACTCGGGTCAGCAGAACTCTTCAAAACTAATCCCCTTTTATATACTATTACAATAAACAAGAGCATGACAATGGCAGAAAACTGTCTCAAGAAAATGCATCTGTTTAACCATGCTAAAAATTAGAAAGAAAAGAATTACAAATTTGTAACTCCATTGTGACAATTGAGCTTACATTTCTTAAAATTCAAGCAAACTGACGACACAGAAACCAGAAGGTAACGAGCCACAAAAAGAATATTTAGCAACGGAGATGCAATTTTTCAATCCATAGCACAAACCTGGCCCAAACAGCATCTTCCGGGTTCCATCACAAATAAGATTAAACCCTTCAAAAATCCCAGAACCCACAACCCAAATTCCCAATTGAAATGCATTCATTACCTTGTTACTCCCCCTTACAAAACAAGAAAAGAACACCCAACACAGCAATTTCAAGAGTCAACACATAAGTTTTAGCAGAAAACCCACCCTCCGAACAATCAAGAACAGGAACAAAAGAAAGACGGCCAAAAAAGAAAGAGTACCTGAGCAAAAGCAAGAACTGCAATAACGGCATCCGCAGAAGCAAGACCCGCATTCACTCCCATTAAAGCCTTAGGATAACAAGTCCCTTCTCTCAACTCAGTCATGTTCGTTTCACTCCTCTTCTCTACCTCTTACAAACCATCCACCGCCTCCAACCACCACAACTCTCTCAACACCTCTTACCCCGTTTTTTCTCTAATACAGAGAAAAAAATGTGGACACACAAAATGTTGATAAGCTTATATATGTGTACATATATAGAGACACACAAACATACAACAACTCGTGAAGAACTAAAAAGAATGGTGCGGTATCGAAAACGATATTCCCCCCTTACTTTTTTTTTTCTTTCCGCAGTCTCGATGGTATCTTTCCTTTCAATTTGCTGCAGATCTGCCCCTGGATTCTTACCTCCAACACTCCCTTTATACCCCTTTCTCTATCTCCTCTCCCCTCTCTCCTCTCTGTAGAAAAGCAAGAGGAGAGTTGAGTTGGCCCTTTGGGGACCGAATACGAGTTTTTGTTCCTTTGTCTTGATGCCACGCGGCTGCCTTTCAAGAAATCTTGAAAGTAAATAAAATTTGTAATTTTACTATGTTTGGAGGTTTTTGAATCCTCACAGTAATATATACAACTCTTTTAAGGTAAAATTTTTAGAAAAGGCAAAAAAAAGATAATTATAAAAAGAGTTAATTATAGTAAACATATCTACTCCCTCTTTCTTTGTAGCAAGTTATTTCAAAAACAGTTGTTAATTTTAAAAATAATTAATTATTATTTTATTTTTAATATTTAAGTCGCTTTAAAATATAAAAAAAATTGATTATGGTATATTTTTGAGAAATATTCATTAATAGAGTTATATTAAAAATTATAATTTTTATTAATACGTGTAAATCTTATCCTAACAGCTAAAAAGTAACGAAGAAAGCATAATATATTCAGTTTTCAAATATATATTTTTATTTTGAAATCAAAACACTTATACTTGTATGGCATATAGTATAGAAATTTTACACTTACACTCCTACTAGGTATATTCTCCACTTAAATTGATAAATAATTTTTTTTATATATTTCCTTTTATAAAATTTAAAAAGGGAATAAATATTTTTAATACATTTATTCACTCCTTTGATTAGAACAAAGAACAAAATTTTTGAAACTTATAAATAAAAAATGAACACAAAGTTTTAATAAGATATAACAATTATTAGTAAAAACTTTTATACACTTTAAACATGCAAGTTATTTAATTTGTTCTTAATTATAATATTTAGAAATCAGATAAACTTTTATCTTCGCCTAACGCTGTATCAATTATTCAACAAATTATTATATAGAATTTGTCATCTTTATTTTAGTTTGTTTATAATCTTCCGCTTCAAAATTATCTTATAATTACACGGGAAAACTTTTTATGTATAATTATATGCTAATATACTTAGTTTCGAATATTTCTCATGTATAAATGTAGAATTTCGATAATATAGGGGGTGCAAGTGTTTGATTTTAGATTATAGAGTATCTAAAACTAAGTCATATTATAAAGATATTCGTATAATTAACCCTCATAAAGACAAAAATTATAGAGCATTGAACATGTGATATGCAGAGGTCACGAGTTTTAAATTTTCACTTTATGCTTAAACGCATAATAAACGCATGTTAGGAGTTTTAAATTCTTGCTAACGCACTAAACATGACATTTCAATCGAGAAAGATAATCCTCTTATTACTTACAAAATTTCAAAGTTGAGAATAAGTTTCTTCATTTATTAAAAAATAATAATAATTTTATTTGTATTTCATGTAATAATAAAGAAATTAATTGTATATACATATTGAAATCAATTATGTAAACTAATTAAATCGTAAATATAAATATTCTCTCTGATTATCTATAACGCGCTCAACATCTTCAATTTCACATAAATGATCGTTAACGGAAATATCAATCATATTATAAAATGATTAACTTAAGAAAAAAGGAACAATAAACTTAAAGTCGATATATACTCTATCCTCTCTAGATCTCTATCAGTAGAATTATATTCGGTGTGAAATTATTATTGTAGTTGTCGGGACAACAAACTTAAGATGATAATGTCTATTAAGGTTTAGTTTTGTAATTGCATTCTATCGAGTAGAGTAACACAAAAAGAGGTTGCTTTTAGCAGCAACCATAAACCACGTTTAGGGGTTCAAACCACTGTGACCGCATTTAGTTAAAGCTGGTATACCTTTGGCCTATTCTGTTAACTTTAGCTAGTTTGGTTTTGTTGAGTTACATTATGTTAGCTCACACGAAACTATTTCCCGGTGTCTATATGGGTAGAATTGGATGGCAGACACGTGGAGTCATCGGTGGGTCCTGAGTAGAGGTATCTAGACCTCGGGAGCTGGACGACCCCGAGAAGGCACCCTTCCCCAATGTGGTGACAGGGAATATATCGTTTCATACTGGATAGGAATCGGGAAGACATCACCTCAATGACATGGCCTAAAAGACAAATAGGAACAAAAATGTCAGGGTGCTTAGGTGGGCGGACGAACTCGTACGAATCTGAATAAGGTGAGAAGATTGGCGGCACCTACCAAGGAACTGGGTGCATGCACAAGGACACAAGATATGATATTTTAGGATTCCCATGGCATTTCCCTATTGGCTTAGACCTAAATCATGTATAATAATTGACCCTCCACATTTTGAGGGGGATCTTGGCTCCTCTCTTTAAAAAGCAATTCCGTTGGCAATACATTATTTTCTTGAGCTCCAAGTATTTCCTTTACTTTGCTCAATCTTAGTTTATATTTCGTTCAGTTTTAACTTGAGTTATTTGAAGTATCCATTCTCGAGCTAAGGACAACGGTCTCGAGTTCGCTCGCGCCTGCCGCAGAGATAATCAAATTGGCTTCTCTTCTACTATATTACTAGATTACATTCCGTTTACTTACTTCTATCACGTACTACTAATCGAACTACGAGTAAATTAAATTAAAATAAGTTGAACCATAACACATGTTCTTGACCCTTACAAATTCAACTATACTTATTTCGGGATAAATAATGTCTTTTAAAGTATTCGATTTTGAATTTTTGTTTCTATTTAATAAAATATTTTAAAAATGACCTTAAGTTGAAAAAAATCATTGAGAAGAACTTTTGTTGCCCATAACACTTAAGTTCTAACTTTTGCCTATAAGTCAAAACTTGTAGTCATTGAGTAGGGTCAGTGTCTTGAAATATCTTGAACTTCTGCCTTATAGCCAAAAATTAGTACTTATGCATAATGGGAAATTCATGTTTGAAATGATCCATGTTATGGAACTAAGACAATCTATCTTACTACTAATAAGAAAAGGTGCAACAATTTGTGGTCAGTTGAGCAGATTCATTGTCTTGAAACATGTAATAATCCAAAAATTTCTAAGACTAGCCTCGGTATTAGAAAGGTGATCAACAAAAATGAGGGAAAATTTTCATAAGATGACTCATGGTACAAGTCGTGGTGAGAAGATACGACTCGTGGGAAGTGTTCGTGGTCAGAACCTGCTTGAGGAGTTTAGTGGCAACGAGTCAAGGTATGACTCATGAGATCATGTAACGAGTCATTATTAGGAGTCGTAAAAAACTACTTATATGTCAGGCCTGGAAGGTACAACTCTTAGTACGATTCGTTGTGGCAAACAATGGATCATGGCAGGGAGTCGTTGGTTGGTTCAGGAGTGTCAGAGCTAGAAGGTACAGGTCATGGTACGACTCGTTGTGGGAAACAACGAGTCGTGGACTGTACTCGTGGGAAGGGACTGAGGAATTTGAAAGCAATGACCACGGGTGGATCTAGTGACTCGTCGTTTGATGGTACGAGTAGTGATCTGATCCGTGGGAAACATCATAAGTCAGGTCAAAACAGTGTTGACAACGAGCGGTAACCACGAGGCGTGGTGTGAGTCGTTACTCCTAGCAGTGTTTACATTTTCACGAAATTAGTAAGGCTATTTTCGTAATTTCTAAGTCTTAAACTACGTCGTTTTAAGTTCTGAAAGAAGTGTGTTAAGGGAGTTTAACCTATCCTAATTCATTCAACTCCAATTCATGCAAGTTTAGAAGTTTTCTATTGAAGATTAAGCTTAAATCCTTCAATTTCTTCTCCAGTTCTCTTAGGCTTTCAGAGACAAGTGTAGATTCAGCTTACCCAGTTATGTAGGGCTATGAATAGGAGTTCCTTTCACTCTCATACTCAAAATTCTCCTAAATTCTATGAATTTAAGTTCCAAATCAAGTTCATGATCTTATAGGGTTTTAACCCAATTTTATGAAATTCTCCATAGACTGTTTATGGGTCAATCCCTTATATGTTTCAAAGTATGTTTGAAGATTCATGGGCGGATTTTCTACCTATTTTGATTATAAATTCATGACCTCAAGTTTTAGAAGATTTTGCCTTATTATGCAAGTTCAGAGAAAAGTCAAGTTTATGATTTAGGATTTCTAGTATGATGAAATATCTAGTATGATTGAATGTTTACAAATTATCCATGCATGAATTCATGAATTTCCTTATGAAGACTATTTTAAATATGCATAATTTTAAGATTTGAGCAAGACCATACAAGTCATGTATATTTCAGAATTCAGCCAATGCTAACAAGACTAGTATATATATATATATATATATATATATATTGGAGTCAAGACTCCCAAAATGTTTAGATTCAAGTTATGTTTTGAGAATATGATCATATGAGCAGTATTCATGTTTTGGGAGTAGTGTCTAGCACCGAGTAAGCTTGGGGTTCCAAGGTTCCCTGATCTCATAAACTGTGCGCCAACATAGGTATACATTTTGGGACCTCTCAAGAGAGCGTTTCCCTACCCAAGAGCACACCTGATATCACACCTTACTTATCCTTTGCCCTGGCAAGACTTAGGACGACCCTCCTCCACGTGGGCAAGACGTAGGATCACCATGCGCTCATACATGGTGGTTGTCAGTTATGACGAGTCTCCCATTGTTCCTCATGATTTTAGTTATGCATGTTTATGACTTATGATATTATGTTTTCAATAGATTTGACTAATGATCAATTTATAAGCTTTTACTCACGATTTCAGCTATGGCAAGCCATATGATTCTATTTTCAGCATTGGATCATTTTATTCAAATATGAGATTCTATTTATGATTATACATGTTTTTAGATATCAACACGTAGTCCCTACACTCCCGATCTTATGATTTGTGTTTATATGCATGATTTCAGTTTATACTTACTCAGCATGTGTTTACTCAGTACATTTCAAGTACTGATCGCATACTCTATGTTGTATTATTTAATGATACAGGTTCATACAATCAAACTCAGTTCCCCGCTAGTCAATTTCCGCACCTTAGTTCAGTTCCCCTGGTGTTGAGTCCTCATCCTCCGAGGACCTTCAATTAGTGATGAGTTATGTTACCTTCAGTTTCAGACTTTAGTGAGCTAGTGGGGATGTTGAATAGCGATTTTTTAGTGCTGTTTCTTTATATTTTATCCTAAGAAAAAACCTTAATAATTTTATTTTAATATTTTTATGAGATAATTTATAGTTACATATGTATAATTTTTAACTTCTTAAATTATTTTTTGTTTTGAAACTCCTAAAAAAATTCACAGTCGCTATCCTCCCATTATGCATTGAATAAACTCGCTTTTGTGCAATAATTCGCAAATCACACATGATATTCGATGCAATGAGCTCAACATAAAAGTTGTTTACATGAGAAACTAATCTCTAATTTTTTTTTTAATTTTACGACATATCACCTGTTATACCAACTTAAGCTCATCTTCGCTTGGTATGCTATTAGAGGTTGTTTGGTTACTGGATAAGACTCAAATTAGTACATGGTCAATTTTCCAGATATATTAGAGGCTTATCAAACAATATGTTGAATTTCAGCTTTGTCAGTGTTGACTATGTATGGTTGATATATATTCAGACTTTCGTTTATTTATGTTTCATTTATCAGATTTCGCTTGATGTTTGTCCTTTAGTCATTATGTTCACGCCGTGGGTCAATTTGGAGCCATTCGTGGTTCTAGGTTCCGTGTCTCAATCCAAACCTATGTTTGAATCATGATAAAACACCCTCACTTCTGCATTATAGGTAAAATTAATTTATGTCCACAACTTATCTCTGGTGGATTTAAAAAATTACTTAGTGATTTTTTAAAACGAAGATTTTTAAAAAAAAAATAAGATTAAGCTAGATAAAAAAATCAAGATCGACCCTTTTGGGGGCCATTCATGAACTTCTCCCATTAGCCCATACTTGATTTAGGACTTTTAAGTTGAATAAGAACGCCTAGACTTTTTGGTTTGTCTTAAAGAGGAGGGAAAAAAGAAAGAGAAAATTTCATATATATGCATAAATAGTTCTCAATATTACAAAATATACTAAGATTTTTTAGTTTACAAAACATAACATTAGTTTTAAAAAAAAATTGTTCAAATTTTCGCTCTAAATTTTGTGTATAAAAAGGTATAAGTGTATATATCTCGCTTAAAATTATGTGTATAAAAACTATATAAAATCACTACAAAATGTGTATATCTTAGTCTAAGGCTTAAAAAATTCACTCAAATTTGGGATAAAATGTGTGTCTAATAATATAAAATTTATATAAAAATTCATATTACATTTTTGAAAATCTAACACATCTACAACATTGTTTATAACTTTCATACAAGTTTAATACAAATTTAATACGATTACAACAACACAAACTTAAATTCATACAATTTTATCAAAATCACATCGAATATACATTAAATAATCTCAAATTTGAGATATAAGTTTTCCAAGGTGTTCTCTAATTTTTGAAACCATACCCATTTCAAAATTATTTTAATTTTTCAAACCCAAGTTTCAATTTTGAAGAATCAAGCATCATTCATGGTGAAATTCGAGATTGAATATGAAATTTTATTCAAAATCACATCAAATCTACACCAAATCACCCTAAATTTGAGATATAAACTCCCTAAGATGTTTTCAAAATTTTAAAATCACACCCAATTCAAAATTATTTTAATTTTTCAAAATCAAATTTCAACTTTGAAGCTTCAAAAATTTATCAATGGTAAAATTCGAGATTATAATTTACAAAGAAAAATTTAATAAATTGAAAAAATAAAGAAAAAGGAAGAAATAAAGAAGCAGAAGAGAAATATCTTATTTTAAAAAAAAGTTCATCAATGATGGAATTTAAAATTTTAATTTATAAAAAATTTAGTAAATTAAAAAAATAAAAAAAAGAAATAATGCAGAAGAAAAAAAGAATAAGAAGGAGGAGGAGGAGGGGGGATAGCTATTTCTAAAAGAAAATATTATATTTTATAATATATTTATTATATTTTATAAATAAAAAATATTATTATATTTAATAATTTAAAATATTAAATAGTGGTGGAAGGTAAATTTGTCAAAAAGAAAACTATTCCTAGTAGCTTCGAACGGTTCTAGTACCTTTTGCACGTTTTGACCCTTTACACACTTTAGGCCCACAAATTGGATTACTTCCTCTTTATTTTCTTTCATTTGGGGCATAAATAAGTACTCCATTATTTTATTTAAAACAAAAATAATAATTTTTTTTTTAGTGAGAGTAGAAAAAAGAAATCTCCTAATATCTTATATTAATTGTTTATTCCCGCTCTTCAACATTTATATGCTTAGCAATACTTTAATCTTATAATATTTGAATAGATTATATATATAAATAGTTTTAAAATAATATTTTCTGATTACTTACCAATTACATCAGAAAATTATTATTTTTTTCTCAAGAAATAAAAGAATTCGTGAAAAATATTTTTCCGGATTCAGTAACACCCTCAATCAAAATCTCCAGTTCAAAACAAATTGAAATTTGTTGCTATCAAGTGATCCAAAAAGTTTGATTATTAAAGTTGACGTACCTCTGGCGGGCTTCCCAGCAAATATCCAGTGAAGAATTGATAAAAACAACCATGGCACTAAGCATAATATATATATATTCTACAGATCCACAAGCTAATAATGAATAAAATCAGAAAGAACATTTAGCAAGAAAATATTTAAACTAATTGAGTAGACTGGTGGTTTGCTTTAATTCCATGAATAAAAGCATATAAAGATTTGACAAAAAAGCTACATAAGAAGGAATTGTTAGGCAATTGAAATGGGCTGTATGAAACATTATAATTGTATATAGAAAATGACATAATTCTCTTGACAAAAACATTATTGAATTCTTAGAAAAAAATAACAGGTTTGCAATGTATGAGTGAACTCGGCTGGCCTAGACGTGAGCAATTCATTCAATTTGTTGGCTTAAAGTAAACATGTTAAGGGCCTCGGGCTGGACCAGTTCGATTCAGTCAAAATTGAACCCGGTCTATCTTGGTTGTGGTTGGATATCAGATTGATGGATATCAATTTCAATCGAATTGAGTTTTTACAATCTTAATTAAACCGTTTGGTTTTGGCCTAATCAAGCCAGAACGATTAACTAATTTCTCCTTGATATGATTATATCGGGTCGAAATCGATAGACTAAACTGAACTGTGCGGGTTTCAAGTTTTTTGAAGATCCAACCCAGCCTTACCCCTTTGGCCGGTCTGATCTAATCCGATTCCGAGTCGAACTGGCATGTTGACCGGGCTTAGCTTAAAGAGGGTGTTTGGTTTAGCTTAAAAGTTGGTCAAACCAACTTATAAACACTTTTAACATTGTGTACTGTTTGGTTTTAAAAAAAATACTTTAAAAAAGTCGAAAAGTGCTTTAAAAAAGTCAAAATTAAAAGTTGGTTCTTACCAACTTTTTATTTTTTGGCTTATAAACCATTTATGTTTGACCAACATATTTACCTATTTATCCCCATAATATTTCCTAATTCCAATAATACCCTCAAGCAAATAAAACCATACAACTCATTCTCTTCTTCTCTCTCTTTCTTTCTTCCAACGACATTTCTTTGTTGTTCCTCTTAGTTCATCTTTTTCATTATTTTTCACTTTTTTCATTTTAGTGAAGTGCTTCAGGACGTATTAATATATTTATGGCTTTCTTTAAATTTTTTACTTTTTTTGCCCATTTAACATCGAACTCTATTTATAACCTCACTCGTTCATAGTTTAAAAATGAAAACGTATAATTAATTTGTTAAGTTTTTTAAGCAAAGCAAAGATACTCCAATAATTTCAGCACTTTAAAAAGTGTTTTAAGTATTTATATTTTTTTAAAAAAAATTCCAGCTAAACAAAACGTGCTGAAAGTGTAACCACCTCATTTTCTTATATGTTTCACTTATTTTCTTCTCTCTTGTTTAACAAAGTTCTTTCTTTTTTATTTTGTTTGATGGATAATATATTTTAATTTAATAATCCGAAATTAATAAATTCTACACTAATATAAATTAGCGAGGAGTAACTTATATTCACTATGAAAATTATGAGAAAATCACTTAATTTTTATTTATCTACTGCATAATATTTGAATTTGAGATTTTTAATTAAGTGTGAAATATGCAGACATTTAATTAAGTCACTGCATTAATAGATTATTATTGTTACAGAAGCATTCTTGAAGAGTTCCCTTGATATTTTTTATTTTATTTTGTGCGTTTTTCTGAGATATAGAGAAAATAGAGGGGAGAGTGGAGGAAGAGGCAAACTAATAAGTAGACGGTATTAAAGCCTCCAGTTTATGTGGATATTCTGAAGTCGGTTAAAAGACAAAAATATATTCCCACAGCATTTCTTTATATCACAAAAAAAAAAGAAAAAAAACTTGTAAAGATACTTTTATTACAATAATAATATAATTTGAAGAGTACGAGTGTATGCAGATTTTATTTTTATCTTATAGAGATTAAAAAAATTAATTTTAAAAGACTATCGGCTTAAGTAACACATACTAAAGTATTTTAGAAGTAAAAAAGACATAGCAAATAATTGAAAAAATATTACATAGCATTTAAAAAAAGGAATAATAACAACAACAAAATAAATGCGATAATTAATTGAAGCAAAGAACCAATCGGTAAAAACAAAAATCAAAAAGCAAACTTGTAAGGTGCACCAAGCCTATTAGAAGTAATACGATACAACACTCAATTATCGACTCACTTTCAATTCTAATTCTCGACCTTTCCATCCTCTTATTTAAAATCGTATCTTTAGTAAATCAAAAATACGTCATATCATGTTTAATCACTTCTCCCCAATACTTCTTCGACCTACCTTTACTACCCACCACCATCACCCTCTCACACCTTCTCATTGGTGCGTCTACACTTCTCCTCTTCATATGCTCAATCATCCCAGTCTCGCTACCTCGTCTTGTCTTGAATATCTTCATTTTTAATTTTATTTCTATTTACATATATTAACCACATATTCATCTCAGAAAATCTTCATTTTCGTATCTCTTATTTTCTAACTATAAAATTTTTTAATCGATCAATACTCTAGCCCGCGGAACATTGCTAATGAAACCTGAACTGGAAAGATACTTTTATTGTAAAACATAAATCTGAACTGAATATTGCAAACTATAATGCACTACTACTATTTAAAAGTAGAAAAATATGTTATTCTGTACAGCCTTGATATTCTGCTATCTTTACTGGACTCTTTGTAGCACTTGAGAATAAAGGTGCACTACGTGTCCAATCTTAACAAACCCATTCTGAGACTTTCCGTCCCACTGATTAAAGATAACCATTTGAAAGATAGCTTTGGGGAAATTTGATTTTGGAAATTTTGTTTGAAGAATATTTGTAGGGGTTACTAATTTCGTTTTAGAAAATTTAGATTTGTTTGTCGAGTCCAACATCAAATCAGTAAATTATTAAGTAAAATACATCAAAAAAATATATGAAAAAAAATGTATATCAAAATAGACGATTCGCTCAAATATTAGTGAATTATATTTTTTTTTTTATATTTAATGACTTCAATCTCCGTCCGCAATTAAAAAGAAATTAATGAACTCATAGTGTGCACTTCGGGCGAACTGCCAAAATCAAAATTTTTATTTTGGCAATTTCGCCTAACTTCTTCTTGTTTTTTTTCAATACAATTAAATTTTTTTTTGCAGATATATCCAACAAAAATGTGAAACAATTAAAAAAAATTATAATAAAATTTGCAGATATATCCAACAAAAATGTGAAATAATTAAAAATAAATAAATATTATAGAATGATCATGGAAGTTCTTCCAAAGTTGGGTGAACTACGTGTAGATTTTCCTTTAAAGTGTTTATGTTATTTACTTATAAATTTATAACTCAACCTTACTTCTAAAATCTATCAAACATTTTTTATCATTATGATAAAATTTAACTCACAATAATTTTTTATCTTTATTGTAAAATCTAATCAACAACATTTCATTTTTGATATAAAAAAAGTTGTTGAATTCTTGCATACATGTCAAGCGTTGTTAAATGCATAACATTGCAAAAAATCTCCGAAGTACGAAGAAAGACAGATAAAGAGTCATCATCCCAAATTCGAGTCTCATAAAAAATTAGATACCCATTAGCCATAAATGATATTGGATATTGTCCCGTTATAACAACCGAAAGTTCGGATCACATAGATTCATTTTGCTCCTAAAGACACGTAGAAGACGATCATATTTGAGAGTAATCCCCAATATAAATTAACTCTAATCGTTTCGGTCTTTTCTTTATATTGAAATATGAAATGTTGTTGGCTAGATTTTATTATGAAGATAAAAAATTATTGTTGGCTAGATTAAATCATAAAGGTGAAAAAATTATTTGATAGATTTTAAAAGTAAACTTGAGTTATAAATTCATAAGTAAACAGAATAAACAGTCTAAGTAGAAACAATTTTTTTTAAAAAAATTCAACACCTAGTTCGCCAACCTTTTGACGAACTTCCATGATCATTCTATAATTTTAATTTTTTTTAAGTGTTTCACTTTTTTATTGGATATATCTGCAATTTATTAATTATATGAGAATTTCTTTAAAAAAATTAAAGCATACAAACACTGAAAACTAATTTAAAAAACATAATTTAAAAAAAATAAAAGTAGTCAGGCCATAGTTCGCCCAACTTTTAGGTAAAATACAAAAAAATGATTTTGTCATATGGGTTAATGTCGTTAAATGAAAAAGTACAGTTGGCTAATATTTAGACTAACTGTTCATTTTGGTACACCTTTTTTTTTTAATATATCCTTTAATACATTTTAATCGATAATTCACAACTGAAGCATTTGTTTGTCTACTAATTTTAGAAAAATATTGGATTTTGACTTGGAAAGTACGTCAAATACTGTTCTAAACCAAATGGGACCAAGTTTGATCACCAAAAATAAGTAGCAAAATAATTCCGCTTACTAGCAATCAATAAATAAACATGTTAAAAATTCTTGTTAAACGGTCATTTAATTAACAAATATTATTTTAATTTTTTTAAAATTTTTTTTTTAAGATAATAGCTTTAGTTAAATTATCATACGAGAAATCTAAATCAGCCAAATAATTCGGCTTGCTAGCAATCAATAAATAAACATGTTAAAAATATTCTTTAGATGGTCATTTAATTAATAAATATTATTCTAATTTTTTTAAAAAAAAAATTTAAAATTTAAAATAATAACTTTAATTAAGTGATCATACCAGAAATCTAACCCTGATTAAAAGGATTAATCCGACAAAAAAAGAATGCCTAGGTAGCATGTTTATTGGACTAGCTTTTTATCAAGGAAACAAGATAAAAAAAAAAAAGAAGAAACAACTGATCGAACTTAAAAATAATTTCTTTTTTTCCCAATAATATTACCTACCCAACAAGTAACTTTTTTGTTTCTTGTCTTAATTTTTAAAGATTAGATTGAGTAAAAATTTAGATTAACAGGAGAAAGGGATAGTTAATTAGCTTGTGAAGTGAGCAAACAAGGAAATAGTTCTTAATTAATCATTTAGAAGTCTATATATGCTATTCCTTAATTAATTAACAAGTAATTAACTCAATTTTGATTGATGCTGAGATTCTTACCATTCATCAATATGATACGCTAAGCATGATCACATGATAGTCTCTATATCTAGAAATGATTTCCTTTTTAAAATAATAATTCTGGTATTATGTTAAGTTTTAATTAAATGATAATTTATCATCCTTCTATTTCACTGGAATATTTATCAATTGACCCTTGAATAAGACAAGGAGAATTAAATTATATTAGCATGCGTACGTATTTAATAAATTTAATAACAAGAAATTAACCACAAAATAATTACTGAAAAAATAGAAATATCTTAATCTCATTTATTTATACTTAATAGAGGTTTAAATACGATAATATAGCTTGCTCTCTCCTTTTTAGTTTCCTTTTTAAAGAAGAGCAATTAGTTAAGAGAAATTATACATAATTTTACCTTGTTAATATAATTTATAGCTTGTTTGGTCAAATTTTTCAAAACAGCTTATTTTGAGAAGTATTTTTTTCAAAAGTGCTTATAAAAAAAGTATTTTTAGTGAGATGCAGTTTGTGTTTGGTCAATAAATTTAAAAAGCATTTTTGATCAACAATTAATGTTTGACCAAACTTTTGAAAAGTGTATTTTTCATAAAAATATATTTTTAAAGAAGTGCTTTTGGGGAGAAAAACAGTTTTTGTTACTCCC
This sequence comes from Datura wrightii, assembly GCA_035772735.1. NCBI lineage: Eukaryota > Viridiplantae > Streptophyta > Magnoliopsida > Solanales > Solanaceae > Datura > Datura wrightii. The sequence continues at coordinate 113,791,843 of JASDFA010000008.1, read as the reverse complement.
TGAAAACACTTATTTTCTCTCAAAAGTTTGGCCAAATATTTTTAATTTTTTTTTAAATAAGTACTTTTTAGAAAAAATAAGCACTTTTAGCCTCCCAAAAACTTGGCCAAACAGACTAATAATTTTTCATGTACTTTTTCATACTACTCTAAAAGGCGATACTTAAATCGATGATCTTTTGAAAATAAACCCCCTACTTTAATAAAATTATAAGAATAAAATTTCACATACACCCTATCCACTGAACAAAAGTTTTTAATATTATTTCTTTCTTCCCCTTTTCTCCACATCTTTTTGACTTAACTAAAACACACGTTGATTTAGGAAAATGTAGTGAAGAAACACACGTTGATATCGCTTTCTTTTCTTTTTAAATGACTTTTATGAAATTTATTTTGATATGTTTTATTTGAGTTGAGAATTTTTTGAAAATAATTTTTTTATTTTATCGAAAATTGAATACACACTATTCTCCCCAAGTATGATGAATATATTATTGTTGTTGTTATTGTTATTATTATTATTTTATTATTATTATTATTATTATTATTACTATAGTTGGTGCAATTCTAAGATTTTTAACTGGTACAATACTAACACACATCATATAATATATACATAATTTTTTTTATTTAACTAAATTACCGTCAGTTATTTATTAGAACATATTTGAACTATTAATTACTTCCTTTTCTATATAAAACATTATTATTATTTAAATAAAAAATAAAAAAAATTAATAATTACAATATATTTTAATTAATAATTAATAATAATTTAAATAAAAAATTAATATATATAATAATTCAAATATCAAACACAAAATAATTTACCCTACACTCTGAATTCATACGTAATAATCCAGATATAAAACACCAAAATCTATCCCTTCACTCTAAATTCAACTGTCCAGAAATTCTATAATTACCAAAGTTGCTCCCTCCTGCTGTAGACTTATTCCGCAAAGCATATCGTGCACCCACGCGCACGATTCCCACCTTTTGACCCACGCGCACGCTGAACTGTAGAAGTTTATTCCCCCACAATAACATTCCAATCAAGCCCCCAGATTTGACTTTCCTAAAATACCCCTGCCCACACAATAAATACCCAAGATACCGTTTCTCCCAATCAGCGCAAACTACTTTTCCTCACCGAACTCTGTTTTTTATTCCTTCCCCTTTTCTTCTCACCAAAAATTCCAAGAGAGACAACAATGAAAGCTGGCGGCTATTTGTTCTCGTTCAAGAGGCTAAACAAGAAGGGCGTTGCCGGAACTGTTGGTTCTGAAGTAGGTGCCGCCGAAGATCACCATGATTCCTTAACGCAGCCGCCGCCTCCGCCGCAGCCGTCGTCGTTGCGTTGGCGATTCAAAAATCTGTCTTCTGGGTTGAGGTGGAAGAGTAAGAGGCTTTACAAATTGCGGCACTGGTTCGTTGATTGCTTCCTCTTCAAGATTGCTTCTGTATTTGAAGCCATTTTTCTCGTCTCGACTTTGGCTTTCTTCTACCTCTGCTGCGGCTGCCATATCTAGATTCTTCCATAATTTTTTTTTTTAAAAAAAACAGCCACTTATCAGAGAATTCCCTCTTTTTCAGCAAATTTTTCCCTTGACGAAGTGAATTAATTAACAGTTGGGAAGAGGAATTCCGAAGAAAAGTTGATATCTTTGTGGGAGGGGTAAGAGATCATTGGGAGGAGATCATGGGTAATGCTTAATGGGGTGAAATTTATCACTAGATTTCTTTTTCTTGCTATTTTTTTTTTTCTATTTCTGATTGAATTTTATTGATGATTTTGTAATGATTGTATAGAGAAAGTTAGTGGACTAATTTGCATTACTAACTTAGAGATTCTTTTGTTATGTAATCTTAATTATTATTCTGTTCTTCAATTAGTTCTAGATTTCTTCTCCTTGTTCTTGTTCTTCCCGTCTCTTTTGGTCACGATACAATGCTATTGAAATACTTGGAATATGAAGTCATAATCTGATATATTTGATACATGACGTCACAATGTGATTGCAATCTACTTAATATAATATAAACTTATAAATATATAATCTAAATAAAATAAATTAAAAATGGACAAGTTTTTGGGATTAATGGATTTTGGGTTTTCCTCCTCTTGTTGCCCTTTTTAATGAATTTTGCAGCTGCTGGTTTTCTTCTTGTTGCTTTTTATTTTTTAATTTGGGGACAAGAAACTCACATCCAATGAATATAATTAGTCGTGTGCTTTACATATTAAACTTTTATCGTTATGTCATAAACATCGGATTAGATAGTATAATATAATTTCGTGAAGGAGTCTAAAATCAACTGAGAATACAGTTGTATTATCCGTAAATGCAGACAATGAATAACACTTCGTCCGGGGATGTTCTATGTTGGAAACTTCTTTGGAGAAAAAGGAGGTTCATAAGTTTCAAAATGCTTAATAAAAAAAACTTGTTAATAATTTTGAAATAAAATATTATTTTTGTTGGTTGGTCCGGTCTATTGCTCTTTTCTTGTGCCTATTTCACTATAGGGGATTCATTCACAGGTACAGCCTTCGTAACTTCATGATATACCCATAGATTAGCTAGTTTTTGTTTGGAAGGTTGTAATTTTTCAACTTCCGCGGTTGCTACTCCTACTTATAACAGTTTAGTATGTTACCGTGGGATCACTAGGGAATCCAACAGTCAAGCATACATACAAAAGGAGCAAAACCATGTTATTGATCTATTGGCGAAGAAGGAGCTAGTGGAAAGTGTTTTGATAATCTCAGGATTTTGATAGTTCTTCTAGTGTTTATCAATACTGGAATTTGAGCAGATATTATATGAATTACGTTTAGTACATATGTTTTGCACTCTACTGTTAATGTGCTAGATACATCTAACAAACAAGCTAGGAGAATGCTCCGATAAGTATATAATTTTGTGTAGTTTCTAATATAATACCCAGTTAACCCAAAAAAAAAAACTTAGAAATATTAAATTGAATTCGTTGATCTTATTCTTTTATATCCTATACCAAACTAACATTTTTACCTATGAATAATTCTTTTTAGATAGATTAAGAAATAAATTTTTTTACATAAATTAAAACGAAAAGAATTAAACTTTTAACGGAATGAAAATAATTCTCCCCGAAACGATAATATGCTTGAGACTAAATGAGGTTAGATTGGACCAGTTCAACTCAGCTGCCATATTTTTATATTTATTCTTGTGAATTGTGATATATATGTGTGGGGTTACGTTACAACTTGCCCCATTGATGAACGGTCATGTATATATGCTGCATTCTAGGTGTACCAAACAGGATATTTTTCGGCCCAACGGCCATCTAGAAAAAAAGCAAATGGCGCTTCATATATTGACAGCTAAGTGCTTACTGTGACTTTTGAATGTGTCTCCTCTTCTACGCAAATCTGAAGAGCTCCGTTGCTAATTCACATGAATTTAATTATTTTTATTTAAAATATGTATGTGTATATACATATATATATATAGAGAGAGAGAGAGAAATTCACTAAATTATATATTTACTTATTATTATAGTATTAGCTGAATCCGTTATAGAAAAATTTATAAATTCCTCTAGTGTATGGTCCTCTAGTTATGTTATGGTTTGGTTGAAACAAAAAAAGAAAGAGAAAGAGCAAGAGTGTTTTCATGTACAATTGAGGGGCGATTTGGTTTTGAAATATGTATTAATTATTTGACTGGCTCAACAAGTTATTGATTAAATCAACTCATATGTAGTGAGTGGAGTTCACTTCTTGTGATAAAGTTCTAAGATATATGTTTAGCAAATATATTTCATAGAATTCCTTATTAATCCTGTTGTATTAATGAGGATTAGTATTTTATTTACTACATGGTGTGGTAGTTGGTGAAAAGAATTCTCAACCAGATAAAATTACCTCACATTTAATTTGATGCACTTTAACGCTTTATTAATTTGGGATTAAATAGTTCAACATTTGATTGGGTTGACTGATTAGTCCAAGCAGACTGTTATATCCGTTGAGGTCCTTGAGGACATGTATATTTTTTGTTAATCCAATATAATTGGACAGTGATTATTACAACTTAGAATAGTCAAATTTTATTTTAATTTTGATTAGTCCATGCTTCTTTATCACTTTTTTTTTTTTTAACCTTACACCCACTAAAATGTAGTACTCTTGTTTTTAAAAATATTATATTATTATTATATTATATTTTTGATTCGATAATTTTAATTTTGGTTTTTTAAAATATTATATTATTATCATAGCAAATTAATTTATTATGATTCGGTATTTTTAAGTTTGATTTCTATATTTTACGATACGGTAAATTAATAATCATGATTTGTTTAATTTTCGACTTATATACACTCATATAATAGAGAATTATTGCTCTGACTTTTCAAAAAACATCTCAAATATATCATACCAATATTTATAAGTGGCAAATGGGTGGATTTGACAAAATTTGGGTTGCTCAAAATGAGTTGGGTTAATAAATGACGAGTTATTGATCTGTTCAAAAATTACTTGGGCTCAAATGGGAGTCACAACTCAACTCCCCCAACTCTTAGTAAGTTTTAATTGATTATTTGTTCTTTTATAATCTTTCAGTACCTTGTAAAATTATTATTATTTTTTAATATGACTAAATTAACATATCAAATAATTAAAATGCCTTTTTGACAATATTTTGACAAGATTTTTCGAAATCAGTTTGGGCTAAATATCAGCTCAAACTTTGATGGACTGAAATGAACTGAGCTAATAAATGGACGAATTAATAAACGATCCAAACTTAGGCGGATATATGTGAAAATATTCAAAAAAGCAAACCAAAAAAAAGTATAAGCAATTTGTTATAAAATAATAAAGAAAGAACAAGAATACTATAGAGAAAGAGAGAAGGAGAGAAGTCCTTATTTCTCTTGATTGGATTAAATACAATGAAGGAGAACACCTCTATTTATAGGGATAATTTCTCCTAACTTTTCTCCAAAAGATAGACTTTCACTATAATATAAACACATGTATCCACTACAATACAAATACCTTTATATACATTCAATATAACACAAATATGTTTATAACACAATTCCCTTTGTTAGTCAATTATCCAAAAATGACATTTCAATCAGGATATAATAGTCAAAGTTTCAATGTCTAAACAATTAATTTTGTGTTAATTTAGTTTATATATTTATTAATAGTATAATAATATATAATAATTATATAATTTGGAATGATATTTAATAATTTATTTTTATAAATATGAAAAACCGGACCGAATACCAAATTCTTTTATAAATAAATCGATCTTGAACCTAACTTATTAATCCCAAAAGTTAGCTCATGAAAAGAGAATGGTCCAAATTCACATACAGAGTCCATAATTTTTTATCCTACCGATATAAAACTTAACAAATTTTAAAATACATATAAAAAATGTCATACTAAATATCATAATTATACACAACAACAACAACTCAGCATAATCCCACAAAGTGGGAACTAAATATCATAATTATATGTAGGGGTGTACAAGCCAAACCGTCAGTCAAACCAAGAAAAAAAATCGATCATTTTTGGTTTAGTTTGGTGTTAACCAAAAAAAAGTTGAACCAAACCCAACCCAAACTGATATAATATAACACACACACACACACATATATATATGTATGTATGTATAATTTTTAACTTTTTATACATAAAAATATTAATTATAATCATTCTTGTAAATACTTTTTAAATTAGTTTTATTAATTTTCAATGTTTAGAAATTAGATATATATTCAGATTTGAGCTTATAAGTTCTAAACTTGTAAATTGTAATACTTGATTAGTAGACAATATCTGGTAAGTAAATGATCCAAATATAAAGACTCAATGTTAACCTAAAAACATAGCAAGATAATATAAATCGTTCAATCTACATCATCACTTTCTAGAGGTTTCTCCTCATTTCCCCATTTATTAAGCGTTGGTCACTTTCGCATGTTTGTTAGTATCTCATTTTTCTATTTTCTTGTGAGTTAAGCCGTTAAGCTACCTCTATTTCTTTAATAATTTTTTAAAATTTTCTCAAAGGTCATTTGTAGTTTCTCTATTTTTGATTAATTTAGTTTTGATTTAGTTTTTTTTAAAAAAATCAAATATAAAGGCCCAATTTAATTATGTTTGATTTAGTTTTAAAAATATCGAAAACACCGAAAGAATTGATTAAAACCAAAATTTTAAAAATTAATTTATATTGATTTAATTTATTTTATAAATTTAATAAACCAACATAATTAATTTAATAATTTTTTAATAAAAAATCAAATCAATCCAATCTATACGCACTTTCGATTATATATACCAAAATAGTGATACCAAAATTTAGGAAGATATCATGGTATTATAATGATTTTAAATGGAGCTCTCACTTCCGCATCAGGAGAAAGGCCGTAGGAAACTTCACTTTCCAAGAAGAATACATTGAAAAGCAATTGACAAAGTCATTGGAAAGGGGAAATTGTAGAACTTTCTCTAAAAATAAGAAAAAACTACATAAAATCCAATTAATTTTATGATCCCACGTTTGACGATTATGAAGAATTAATTGTTATTGGGTTTGAAATTTGACTTTGAAACACCTAAGCCCGTGAATGCATGTGATGCATACCTTCACCGTTGCATGTAAAATTGTAATCATTTTGTGAGAAATTAATTGTGGTGGAGTGGGTGATGGATTCCAAATTTTCATTTTAGGAGTTTGAAAAGTTAAATTATAGTATATGAGATATGAATTTGAGATCAAAGATAAATTTTGAGTTCTCCAAATTACTAAGCTAGTTTTTAATTTTTTATTTATGAGGTTGTCTTCTTTTTTTTATAAATATTTTTAAAGTAATTTTAAATAAAATAATTTTTTTAAAAAATATAAAGTAAACATCGTTGGACTTCTAACAAGGTTCTCATTAAATTTTAACAAAAAATATTTATTTATGTGACCTCGTTCCGCTGCCAACGAGGTTCACGTTGTAATTTGTTTTGTTTTGTTTGTTTTTTCTTAGTTCTAATTCACAAAAATAACAAAAGAGCTAAAATTAAAATTTATCATACCTAAAAGATAAAAAAATATTACTCCTTTTGTTTCTTTTTAGTTGCCAGGTATATTAAAAATAGTTATTTCAAAATAGTTGCTAGTTTCAAAATCCAAAAAATAATTGACCATCTTTTTCTAACTCTATCTTTAATATTTAAGTTACTTTAGAATGTAAAAATAATGATTATTGTATGTTTTTAAAAAAAAAATCAATTAATAAGGTTATATTAGTCAAATTGCAATCCTTATTAAGTTTTTTTTAAAGGTAAATTTTATCTTAGCAAATAAAAATTAAACGATGGGATAAAGTAAATTAATTTTACACATTCTAAAGCGACTTAAGTATTAAAGTAGAGTTGGAAAAAGATAGTCAACTATTTCTTGAATTTTGAAACTAGAAACTATTTTGGAATAACTATTTTAGTATATCTAGCAACTAAAAAGGAACAAAGAAAGTAATATTTTTTTTTATCTTTAAGGTATGATAAATTTTAATTTTAGCTCTCTTGTTATTTTGTGAATTAGAACAAATAAAAAAAAAATTACAAAGTGAACCTCGTCGGCAGTGGAACGAGGTCACATGTATATATACATATCTAAAATAAATTTTGATTTTATCTTTCTTGTTATTTTTGTGAATTAGAACAGACAAAAAAAAAATTACTCCAATTTTTTTTTAACAAATAAAAATAAAAAAGACAACCTCGTTGGATGGTCAACGAGGTGTGATGAATAATTTTTTTTAAAATTATTTATTTGAACCTCGTTGGAAGTTCAACGAAATATCTGTTTTAGTTAAATTAAAATTTCCTTATTTATTTTGAAAGTTTTAAGTTATCTTTTTTTACCTTTTTGATGTCGGATTCAATTCTATATATATAAATTACCTTGTATATACAAATATAATATTTTACTGAGAGAGTTTGGATGAACAGTTTCGCTCCCCTTGAATCCGCGCCCTGAGTAAAGTAATAAGTTAGCAACTTCAGTTAGTTACTTTTCCTGTTTGAAGTGCTGATATTTTGCTCAATGTTTGCAAACTAATACTCCTCCTACTTCACTTTCTCAACTAATACATATATTGTAGTCAATGATGGAAATTAGCATAATGGTACAGGGTTAATAATTTAAAATCACATACTATGGAGAAGAAATCAGGAATTCATGATTAACCAGGTTATACCAATGAGGAGGAAATTCCAACTTTGACCTTAAAATCTGAATAACGAATCAAACTTAATTAGTTTAAGGTGAAATAACACATTCTAAGTTTCTAACCACTATTTCAGCTTAAAGTTATTATATTAAATTGAAGTTCAGATTTATTTGTAAGTTGTAAAACAAACGGGGAGCATATCTTACGCATATAAAATAAAAATAAAGGTATGGTATAAAATCAAATTAAAAGAATAATAATGTTGAAATATATACTGTAGACAGGAAATATAAAGAAGAGGGATAAGAGCATTTCTTATTTTCTTTCAAGTAACAAAGTATCTTTAAGTTCGTATAATATGAGTTCTTATGTTTCTATTTGTAATGTTACATAGATGCATACAAAAGCTAACCATAAGCATGATATTAAAAGGGAAGATCGTGGAGGAGGGAAAGACATAACATTAAGGATTTGAGATCATGAAGGAGTTGAAATATAGTGCGTGTGTATGAAGTGAAATGTTTTATCATGAAAAATATTTTTCAACAAGACATTTTCTAGAAAAATAAGTTATTTCTTACTTATTTATTTGTGTTTGGTATGCAAGTAAAACAAATATTATTCTAAAAATATTTATATATATCTAAGACAAAATTATGAGGATGGAATGGGGGTTGGGCGTTGGGTGTTGTAGGCGGGGAAGGAGAAAAGCCTGGGAGTTGGGTTGGGGGGTTCGAGGGAAGGTGGGAGTGGGATGGGGTGGGGAGTGAGGTGTATGATTGTGAGGATGAAAACAGGTGTGCTCGCTATGAAAAAAAATATTTTTCAAGAAAATATTTTTAAAAAAATTAGATTGTTTCTTACTTATTTTCTTGTATTTGGTACGCAAAATTGTATATATTCAATCTATGACAAAACTATGAGGATGAGGATGGATGGGGGTAGGGTGATGGGTGTTGTGGCGGGGTTTGGTTGGGGTAGGGGTGTGGGTGGGGGTAATGGGTTAAGGTGGGAGGTGGTGGGGCAGGTGGAGGGGGGGGGGGAGAGGTGGTCGATGTGGGGGAATGGCGTGAGCGGTTGTGAGGGTGGAAAGTAGACAATGTAAGTTGTTTTTTTGACCAAACAAATATATTTGACAATGTGACTTGTTTTTTTTATTTTTATTAGAAAAGTTATTTTGGAAGCATGTTTTTCTGAAAAAAAAACTTATTCAAAATTTTTAACCCATTAAACACGAGAAAAATAAAAATATTTTTCTCCATATCGAACATATCCACAATGATAAAAAAAATAGTGAAAACATTCTAATATATTTCATAACAACGGATATATTGCACCAATTAAGTTACCAAAACTAGAACAGTTCGCTGGTTAAATGGAGTCTTGCTTGACTAATGAAAAGTATTTGCTCTCTTTTTCTCTCCCATTTTTCCATTAATACTTTCCAAACGAAGGATTAAGCTGGTAATTAATACAATTATAATTTCAAAAAATACAATACAGTGTATTAATTACATAATTAATGAATCTGAAAGATTCCCATAACCTGGTCGTCGTTAAACGAAGGTCCGACAAGTAAACCCACTGACCCCACTAGCAAAAATTTCATTTGTTCCTTCAAAACCCCAAAATGTTTCTGCAAAACCCTAATCATATACCTCGGATTTTGCCCCAATTTTTCCCGCTTCAATCACTGCTTTGACCCTCAACTCTCATACTTCCATCACACCCTTTGGGCGTCCACTCTCAATCTGATGATATTCCTTGCTTCACATTTTTCACCTGAAAATGTTGCACTTTCTTTCCCTGCTTCTTCTTCTGCTTTTGCCACTGACTTCTCCTTTTCCGGCGTCTGGTCCTCACATTGCCGATGTCAACATACTGTTGCCTCCCAAAATGACACATCCAGTTGAGTACAGACTTCAAGGAAGTGACGGTTGCTTCAAATGGTATGTGCCTAATTCCAACATTGTATTAACAGTGAAGTTCGAGTCAATATGCTTGCACCTCTGACTATCTCATCCTTCCAAATGTAACTCCGTCATCTAATAGTTAGGCATATATGAGAAGAAATCGCTTAGCTTATCTGCTTATGCCTGGTCTCCGTTGGTTTTCGTTCAAACTACATGGACCGTTTTAGGCCACAACTTCAGGTGCAAATTGCTCTTACTGCTGGTGCATTAGCTATAAGAGTATAGGTGGTACGTTTGAAGGAATCATTGAGCTTAGTTTGGTGCATTAGCTTTGCGAGTTTAGATTTCAATCAACTATTGAGCTATGTAGGCAGTCTCTTAACTCTGTTCTCTGCTTAGTTCTTGAAGTTTATGCTGGCGTTTTTGTCTGTTGCTGATTGTTGTCTTGTCATGCTTTCTTTTGGAAGCTGAGGTTTTGATAATGGGTGATCCATATTTCTGAATAGGCTATTAATAGCAAGTTATTGGGTGTTTGAAGAGCCATGATAACTGAAGTTTGAATAGTTTATGATTACCCGGGATATTAATAGTAACTAGAGGTGGAAATATGATTTCTATAACATGGGTGCATTATTACTTCATAAAAAAAAACCAAAAAAAACATGGGTGCATTATTCAAAAAAAGGAAAAAAAGAAAAGCAAGTATTAAGTGGGAACTGATTCTTGTTCCTCTGGGTATTCAACCAAGTGCACCATTTATCCTTTTGCGAACATGGGTTCTAGGAAATATGTACATAAAATATTTAGTTTATCGGAAAGACCATGAATTTACGAACACCGTAAACTAGGCTATAAATCGACCCTTGATAATAACCTATATTGCTATGCTTTATTAGCATGAAGGAAGGGTATTAGATGCAAAAGCAAGAGCTCTAGTTCCCCAAAATAAATCTGAAATTTTCAGGCTTGAATAACTGTTTTTTTCCTTTTTATGGTCTATGTTTCATAGAATAAATCTCATGCCATTATAAGTTTATTAAACACAAGTCATGATACATCACCTGATTTTCTATTGACTACTGATACCCTTACATCTTAAATTGTGAAAAGTTGATGTGGGTATAACTTTTAAGGAACTTTTCACTTATTAGAAACTCTTCTTATGGATTGGTACTAATAATTTTCTCTCTGCTTCCTGTGTGTCTGTTTTTTGGGTGTAGGACATGGGATCATCACGATATTATAGCGGTGCTGCCTGAGTACAATGTCAGTAGTCAATGCTCTACAAGTGCCCGCTTGAAATCAATTGCCCCTTACAGTGGTCGAAAGGAGACTGCTGTCTATGCGACAGATGTGCACACTGGAGCTGTTATCCGATGCAAAGTTTACATCGACAACTTCTCTAGGATCCAGATATTCCATAGTTCCGTCAAACTTGACCTTGATGGCCTGGCTACTCTGCGTGTCCGTGCCTTTGATACTGAAGGTACTTTGCTACTTTAATAGTTCATATCAATTAGTTTTAATTATTACTTTAGTTTTTGGGACAGAAAAACAATAATTTGATTGTCTATGAATAAAAATGTGCAAGATTTCATAATTTTAAATAGCATTTGAAACTAAAGAAGGCAGTCATTTTCTAGCTTATTAGACTGTATATATCTGTTGTCTTATTCTTCGAATCCATCATTTGAAAGTGCACTTGTACTGTGCAATTTCCTTTCCAACATATAGCAGTCTTTGGTTGTTACTCTACTGCTTTAATAACCTTAGATATTTCTGGAAATTCTGTCTCAGACTCTTCAACTGAACATGACTTTTTGCTACTTTAGGCTGGGATCTTCAGTTCATGTGTTTTACAAGTGACTGATCCCCATACTTATACCGGAACCATACCTGAACCAAAAATATGGTTTTATATCTGATATGCATTGTGTGTTTCACTTTGTTCCTCTCAGCTTTCGTCTTGTCTAAAAGTAACTTGTATTTTTCCCTGTTATAAAGAGGCTTGTTTCTTATTCTTTAATGTGTTCCTAAATTCTAAAAGGGAAATTCACCGGATGAGGTGCAAGCTATATGTTTCCTGATTATCTCCAAAATATTCAAAGTACAAAAGAAAAACTAAGATCACCAAACTAATAATGCATATCTAAATTATATATTGTATATTTTCATAAAAAATTGTATATTGTATATGATCTATATGAAAAAGTACATAATTCTTTTTGTATCATAAGAAATGGAAAATCACCTCTAAATCTTATTATTCTTGTCATTGACTTAAAATTCTTAAGGCTCAAAGAGTCCTACTTTTTGCCAACTAGTTCCTAAGATGTTCTGAAACTAATATGCTACCCCTTTTTCCTTCTTTTATCTGGTGAGTAGATCAGCCAAACATAAAAACCAAGGGTTTGAAAGAGTGCTACAGACACATCTAGTACTGTAAAGCAACCAAAAGATCATAGAAGTACCCTGTAGGCAGTAATGTACAAGTTTTCTCCCAATTTATTTTTCTGTTATGCATGTTAACTAACAATAATATCTTATTATCCGATAAATCTCCATACTAGCATTATTGCCATTTTACTTTCACTTGTTAGTGGTAATAGTTCCGATTGTTTAATGTGTGTTTGCTGAATTTGCAGAGAATGTTTTCTCGTCTTTGGTGGGCATACAATTCATGTGGGACCTAATGCCTGAAACTGATGGATTGCCTCATCACCTGAACCATATCCCTTTGAAGGACTCTCCATTGAGTGATTGCGGTGGATTATGTGGTGACCTAGATATCCAAATAAAGCTTGAAAATAGTGGTGTATTTTCTGATCTTTATGTGGTAAAGGGGACGGAAATCGGCCAAGAAATAGTGTCTGTTCATTTGGCTGAACCATCAGTTAAAAATATGGAAGATAAAATTGTCCTAACTGTGGCAGAAGCTATATCACTCGAGCCTCCTTCACCGGTTTGTGTCCTTATTGGTGCGGTAGTTCATTATAGTCTTAAAGTTATCCGTGGGAATACGCCACAACTTGTAACCTTGCCTTCTGCCTTCCACCGATGGTCTGTTTCAAACTCCTCAGTTGCTCAGGTAGACAGGATGGTGGGTACTGCTAAGGCTTTGAACTTGGGAATAACAACAGTAACTGTTGAAGATACTAGAGTGGTTGGTCATACACAAGTGTCTTCTTTCCATGTTGTCCTCCCAGATTCCTTATCATTATATATATTACCTCTATCTCTTTCTGGTGATCATATAGAGGGAATTGAACCAATACCCTCTGTGGCACGCTGGTATGTAGTTTCAGGTCGGGAATATCTCATTCAAGTAAGGATTTTCTCGAAAGGAACATGGGCACAACAAGAAGTTTACATTACAGAAAATGATGACGTTAAGTTGCATGATGACCTATCAGAAATCTGGAGTATAATTCCCTCTGTAAATCGTGTTGCAGAGAAGGGGATATCCAGAATCCTAAAAGCTCTCTCATATGGTCTGGGAAAATTGACAGCGACTCTCACATATAGCACTGGGCATGAAGAAACAAAGGAAGTTCTCAAGGTTGTTCAAGAAGTTATGGTTTGTGACCAGGTGAAGTTCAGCATGGAAGGTGTCTCCGGCAGTATTACTCTTCCTTGGGCACCTGGTGTTTATCAGGAGTTGGAGCTAAAGGTTACTGGAGGCTGTGCAATGGTGTCTGGTGACTACAAATGGTTCTCTTCGGACATGGCTATTGTGTCGGTATCTACTTTTGGAATAGTCCAGGCAAAAAGACCTGGAAAAGTTACTATAAAGGCAGTTTCAGTTTTTGATTCTCTAAATTATGATGAGATAGTTGTTGAAGTGAGTTTGCCTTCTTCAATGATAGTACTGCCTAATTTTCCGGTGGAGACTCTTGTAGGTTCATATCTTCGAGCTGCTGTGACATTGAAAACATTGGATGGTAACTTATTCTACAAATGTGATGCTTTTACCCCATCCATCAAGTGGAAAACTGGAAATGACGCTTTCATTGTTGTGGATGCTGGTGAGGCCTTCGTTTCTGAAAAGCAGGAAATTCTTCCAATTAATGCTGAGAAATATGGCCCTGCATGTGCATGGACCTATGTCTATGCTGCTAATTCTGGTCAGACGATGCTACATGCAACATTGTCAAAAGAATTTCAACAGTATGATCACTCTACCGGTGGTTCTGTTGTTCTGCAAGCAACCTCACGTATTGCAGCATTCCTACCACTCATTCTGCACCCTGCAAGTGATGGAAACCAGTTTGGTGGTTATTGGTTTAATTTGGTTCAGGCTGAAGCTGATAACCGCTTAGAGAATATGGAGCATCTATATCTTGCCCCTGGCACATATTTTGAAGTGATGCTTCGTGGTGGACCGAATCAATGGGACCAGGGAGTTGAATTTGTTGAATCCGTGGAAAGTTTGGATGAACACAATCTCAGGGTTCAAGATGGGGCTGTAGTTAATCAAGAATTTACCAGCTATGGGAACACATACAGAATCAAGTGCAAAGATGTTGGAATCTTTAGGCTTATTTTCAAACGTGGGAATTTAATTGGAGAGGGGCATCCTCTGCCTGCTGTATCTGAAGTGCAATTGTCACTCACATGTGGTTTTCCATCATCTATAGCATTAATAGCTGATGAAACTGTTAATTCCGTTGAAGTGATCCAGTCTGCAGCTCAGGCTGACCGTGGCAGTGGAAGGATTCGTACTACCCCAGTCACAATAGCAAATGGGCGCACAGTTCGACTATCTGCTGTTGGCATTAGTGAGACTGGAATAGCTTTTGGAAATTCATCTTCTCTTCCTTTGAAGTGGGAGCTTAAAGATTGTGATGATCTGGCATTTTGGGATGATATCCACAACTTAATGATGGTATCAACTTGGGAGAAGTACTTGGTCTTGGCAAATGCAACTGGACTGTGTGTTGTACGAGCAACAGTTATTGGATCCGTTGACTCTGTTAGCCATCGTCACTCTCTTAAACATTTTCAAGGTTCTGAAAATGATCTTACAGATGCTATACGCTTGCAACTTGTTTCATCCCTAAGGGTCTATCCAGAATTCAGTTTGCTGTATCTCAATCATAATGCGAAGTTGAATCTGTCAATTACTGGAGGAAGTTGTTTTATTGATGCTGCAGTAAATGATACGCAAGTTGTGGAAATAATTCAGCCTGCTCCAGGTTTACAGTGTGTACAACTACTACTGGCTCCTAAAAAGTTGGGAATTGCACTTGTAACGGTTCGAGATGTTGGGCTTGCTCCACCTCTTTCTGCATTCTCTGTGGTTCAAGTTGCAGATATGGAATGGATTAAGATTACATCTGGAGAAGAATTGAGTATTATGGAAGGGAGTTCACTATCCATCAATTTTCTTGCTGGAGTAAATGATGGAAATGCTTTCGATTCTTCGCAGTATGTTTACATGAATATTCGTGTTCACATTGAGGATCGTATAATTGAACTCGTCAATGAAGATGATCTTTCCTGTTGTGATGATGGATATGTGAATGTGCCTAACTTCAGAATACGGGCAATACGCCTTGGGATTACCACACTGTATGTCAGTGCTAGACTGCATACTGGACATGAGATACTGAGCCAGCCAATTAAGGTAGAAGTCTATGCACCACCTAGAATCGATCCTAGTGATATTTTCCTTGTTCCAGGGGCTTCTTACATGCTTACTGTGAGAGGAGGCCCAAAAACTGGTGCATACATCGAGTTTGTCAGTATGGATAATGAGGTTGCAAAGGTCCAGATAGCCACAGGACGAGTTTCTGCAACATCACCTGGAAACACCACCGTAGTTGCCAAGATCTACAGGAATGGGGACATCTTTATTTGTCAGGCATATGGTGAAGTTAAAGTAGGTGTTCCTTCTTCAGCAATGTTAAATGTTCAAAGTGAGCAGCTAGCTGTTGGCTGTCAAATACCAATATTTCCCTCCTTGTCTGAGGGAAATTTATTTTCGTTTTATGAACTTTGCAGAAATTATAAGTGGATTATAAATGATGAAGATGTGTTGAGTTTCCAAGCAACAGACAGCTTCCAAGGTGGAAATCATGGAATGCACTTGTCCAGTGAAAAAGGCAACGGACTGACAGGATATGTGGGCGACAATGATGTTGGTTTTATTCAAGTATTGCATGGAAGATCTGCGGGGCAGACGGATGTTACAGTTTCTTTCTCCTGTGATTTTGTTGCTTACAAATCTTTTTCAGAGTCTAGATCATATACTGCATCTATTTCCTTGTCGGTAGTGTCTGAGCTTCCACTTGCTCTGGGATCACCAATTACTTGGATTCTCCCTCCACATTATACCACGTCTGCTCTTTTGCCTTCAGTTTCTAAAACTTTCAGTAAAGGGGATCCAGGTATAGGTAAGGTTACTTATTCTATATTGGGAGACTGTAGAAGAAAGGCTGAATTGGAGGAAGATGATCCTATACTCGTCGATGGGAGCAGAATAAGAACGAAAGAGAGTGGCAATCTTGCATGTATTCAAGCAAAAGATAGGTCAAATGGAAGAGTTGAGGTAGCCTCTTGCGTGAAGGTTGCTGAAGTGACTCAAATACGTTTCACGGCACAAAAGTTGCTGGTTCACACATTAGCAATTGGTGCTGAAATTGATGTTCCGATTAAATATTATGATGTGATTGGAAATCCTTTCCTCGAGGCTCATGATGTTATTCCTTTTGGAGTTGAAACTAACTACCATGATGTCATCTCTGTTGAGGATGCAGTTGATGGCAATGGAAATGTCCATCTCAAAGCAATCAGTTATGGTAGAGCTCTTGTGCGAGTAGGTTTTGCCAATGAACCAAAGAAATCTGATTATGTGGTGATTCTTGTTGGTGCTCATTTGCATCCTCAGAATCCAACCCTTCACCAAGGGAGTGGTCTTAACTTCAGCATAGAAGGTCTAAGTGATCAAGTATCTGGTCAGTGGTTTACTAGTAATGCAAGCATTGTGTCTGTGGACCAGCTATCTGGACATGCCAAGGCAATAGGGAAAGGTTCTGTACAAATTATCTTTGAGAGTTCGAATATGAAACTGCAAACCACGGTTACGGTGTCACAGCCAGAGCTGATGTCTGTTGATGCTCCAAGAGAAATGCTGACAAATGTGCCGCTTCCCGCAAATGGATATAGCTTTCTTGTAAAACTTAATGATGCTCTTGGCCACAAGTATAAATCTGCTAAAAACAGGGCAATTTTCTTGTTTGATTGCCTGGTTGATCCACCTTATGTTGGATACGTGAAGCCGTGGGTTGATCTTGATACTGGTAATTCATATTGCCTTTTCTTCCCTTACTCTCCAGAACGTTTGTTACTTGCCACTCCAAAGTCAGGAGACATTAAACAGGATTTAGCTGTTACCGTCAAGGCATCACTCATAGGAGAGCAGAATATCTCAGGATCTGCTTCAGCACTTTTTGTTGGAGGCTTCATCATTCTGGGAACAGAAGGAGATTCATTGCAGTTAAATCTAACCCCACAATTTAACAGGAGTGTCCTAACTGTTGTAGGAAACACAGATGTGAATATCTACTGGCATGATCGGGAACGGCTAGCTATCAGACCCATACATGGAGAAGATTCTCAAGGAGGAAGCCGTGCCCAGTATGAGGTCAAAATTCGCAGAGCAGAGAAGTTTAAAGACAAACTGATTTTTACACTCCCAGCAACTGGTCAGATTATAGAAGTTAATGTTAACTATGAACCCGAAGAGAGAAGAGCAACAAGTGCTAATCTTAATTTATGGGCTACTGCAGCTGCGTGTTTCATTCTGCTGATAGTCACAGCTACTTTATTCATTTCTTACTTGGACCAGCCTGTGAGATCCCGACCATCTGCTCCTCCTGGCACGCCAAGTGTAGCGGCACCTGCAACTCCTGAGCGGAGCAGTCCTGCTGTTGTAAGTGAACATTCCCCTCGGACCCCTCAGCCTTTCTTGGATTATGTTAGGAGGACAATTGATGAAACTCCATACTACAGACAAGACTTTAGGAGGAGGGCTAATCCTCAGAACACTTATTAGCGTACTGGGTACCCTTTTTGTCTTGCCAGATATGTCGAATGGTTTCTCAGGTAATTGCCAAGGTCTTGAAACTGGCTGCAGACTTTACAAGGATATTGGTGTAGTTTGTTGGTGTAATTTGTGTAGAGTATTGCAAGCTGTGTAATTGGACTTTCATTAGGACAGGGATGTTTGATACTTTCTTGAGAAGCAGGCTCATCTGTCCAAGAATTCTCATGCCCTGCTTTCTGCTGGAAAAAGCACAATTCAATAGAACTTTCTGCCGTGTAACTTGCCTTTTCAAAAAATAGCAAACCTCTCCCCGATGAAGCAGTTGCGATTTTGTGCTTATCAAGTCTTAATGTGAAGACAATTTTCCCTAAATTCTCTGAAATTTTACGCCCAACGTTATATTAGATACTTTCTAACATACATTTTGCGATGTATATTCACAGATTCCATTATTTTCTATTTATTTTGATCTTCAAAAAAATGAACTCAAGTGAAGTCTTCTTATTGATACTTCTGTAATTGCAAGGAAGTAAAACAATACTGTAAAGCTACACCAATTCTGCGAGTATTCCCCGCTTTATTTTAATGTAAATGTGTGTATACAGATGCAAACTTCAATAGTAGTAGTATAAACTTACTTAGGGTGAAATTGTGTCTCACCCAAATTTTGTAATTTCATTTGTTTTTAAAAAGCTTGCAGAAGTTTTTTTGTAAGACCTTTATTAAATAACTAGTAAAAGTATCCGTGTTTTGCGCGGTCATTTGAAATCACTGACTTTATGAAATAATACTTTTATAAAAATAATCAAAGTAAAACAAATAGATTAAATAATAAATATGCGTGTAAAATAACTTTATAAATTAAATAAATGACAAATATAAATTTATTTCTTTCAATTAGCACTAACACTTTCTCTTTTTATAGTATCAAGCCATATGAAATTACATAGTAACAAACGTTAATTGAGAAAAAGAAAATGATAGCAACATATTATCATTCATCCTTGAATCAATCATCTTTGATTTTATTTTATTATTTAGCCTTTTGCTTTCTGGAAGTGTTAATATTTGAAACTTTAGAAGAAATAAATGTCAACGTGAAATATTAAATTTTTTTAATAAATAAATAATTATTGGTAAAAGGAACAATAGAAAGGTGGAAAAAAAGGTGAATAGATATTCTAGTTTTAACTTAATATTTTCTTGTAGAAAGTCTACCGCTCCCTTTTGCATTAAATATTTATTTAAATGTTTTCCCATTTAAATGGCCCAAAAGAAATTATTAAAATAAAAAATAAAAGGGAGTATATGTCATGATTGCACAAAAAATCAACTAATTATATATACTTGAAGGGATAAAATATTTCAATAAATTAATAAGTTCCTTAGGTGCTTTATAATAAATCAGGATACCAAGTGATAGGGTTCGATTTAAAACTATACTTTTATTCCAATGTTAGTTCAGAAATAAACATCTATTACTTTAAGAAGCATTTACAACTTGCAGTTTAACTTGAAAATCTATCCACACTTCTCTGCTGAATGTGAAAAAATAATTTATTGTATAGTAAATCAAAATCAAATTTACGTACAAATGAAATGGGCGAACAACCGAACCCTTAATTCATATTAAGTTCCATTTATAACATGTCAAATGGCACTTACAAGTTGAAAATTTCAAATGCATAAATATTTTAATCAACAAAACAAGAACTACAATATGAGTATTCGTCTCGACAACTTGAAATGAATGCTTTACTCTAAGACGTAATGTGGTTTACCCTTTTCTAGATTACGTGCATAGCTAGAGTTTACTATACACTATATCTGGCTTCAATTATGTTGTATTTTTATGGCTTGATATGTCTTGGGGCTACAGAAGTTTCACTCCAGTCATGTTCCTAAATGGGTTGTACGACACAACATCCTTGAATTCATGTCAAAATTTTGTTACTTTTCGTCTTCTTGTCATGGTTCATTGAGCATATCTAAGACTGATAAGGTTTTTAGGTCTTTACGTTTTTACCATAGGCATACCAAATTTGAATTTATTTGCAAGAGATATTAGTATAGATCTTTAAAGAAAATTCTGATTGCACCTTCAGCAATTTCAGTAGCGAAACCCAGCGCAAATGCTCAATTAGCATATACTTCAGATATCAATCCATAGGTCTAATAAATGACATTGACCTTCAATGTATATCCTACCACCATTACACACAAAAAAAAATATAAATCATTATAGAAAAAAAATTATATAACTTAGAAACTATAGACTAATGCATGCAATACTACAAGTATATATAGAATTAGAGGAGGAACATTCACTATTCCAAAATAAGAAGAAAAAATCATTCCATTGTGATTTTCTGGATGGAATTTAGCTATTTATATTTCATGTAATCCTATTTAATGAGGAATATTTGCTTCTATATTCATGTCTGGGGTAAAAAAAATTTGAGTAATAGACATAATCTCTTATTATACCTTTAACAGACTTCTTATCGTTCAAAAGCTAATGTAAATAATTGCTAGCTACAGTAATAAAAATGTGACTCCTGCAGACTGCAGTAGCAAAGTCATATAGATGATTAAAAATATCTAACCTTTAAACAAAAATTAGACCAGTCTCTTCCAAAAATAAAACTCAACAAAAGCAACAAAAACAACTATATATAGATGTCAAACCTAAAAAAAATCAGAAATTTATCAAATTCACTAACTCAACAACTGAAGATTTAAAAAATCATCTCAATACAAAAAAAAAAGATAATTTTTTAGAAAATCACCAAAATAGATGGATAAAAGGATATAAAACTTTTACAAATCGGCTGTAGAAGCCAAAAGGGAGAAGAGAATTGAACCCCAATAAAAATGTTTGAAAGTCATCATAGCTTTCTTTTTCTTCCTTTTCTCTTGTACTTTATAAGATCTTCTCTAATCTTTTTGCCCATCTATAGTCTTAGATTTGAGATTTTTGCTTTAACTTTTACAAATCAAATTAACTCAATTTATGAGAGGTATAAAGTAAGATTAAATAAAATGAAGAAAGATTATTAACAAATTTCAATATCTGTTATTAACATATTTCAATGCCTTGGTGAAATAATGAAGCAATACGAATTCTCTTATACTTTTAAATGAAAAATTTGTTGAATAGCTCTGTGACCCTCATGAATGCTGGTTGTAACTTGATCATTGGTAACATCTGTAAAATTCAATACAATATGAAAATTCAATCAAAAAAAGATTGATTTTTTGGTTAAAAAAATTTATTTTTACTCTACAAATGTTAAGAATACCGGCAACTTATACAAATATAGCATTGGCACAACTCAAGTAGGTTGAAATATAGAAATACAACGGAGATCTCATCTCCAAGAAATTAATTATACTAACAACATATATTTTCTCATAGGGATAAAAACGATACAGAAAGTACGGCACATGCAATTTTCAATTTGCTAGAAGATTAAAAGAACTTTATAGCTTCTCCATTTGAAAAAACTATAGAAAATCCAAGATTTACTCAAATTTAAGCTAATAAATCGGTAAGTGCTATTAGCCATAACTCAAGAAAACAACTTCAATGTGGAATACTAATTTTGGTTGGTCATTCAGAACCTCTTGAAAAGAGATGCAACATAACAATTCGGTGACATGTTCATTTCAAGGGTAAAACATCTTATTGATATATGTAAATCTTTTTTCCAACGCAAATGTCAGTATCAAGTTATCTTGAATCCACACATCAAGGAGCAAAATTCAAATGACTCCTTTATAAAGCAAGATAGAACTTCTCTATTGTATGTGTGTGTTGTTCAACATCAAAATTTAAGGACATGACATCTCACATCAAAATAACTGCGATGACAATGTTCACACAAAATTATTATTCTTTTCCTTCTTTGGTAAGTCCAATTGATGACCAAGTACACAAACACATAGAGAGTTACATAGAGCATTTAGTATTTTTAGATAAATAAGTTTCGAGAAATTAGAG
This sequence comes from Datura wrightii, assembly GCA_035772735.1. Lineage (NCBI taxonomy): Eukaryota > Viridiplantae > Streptophyta > Magnoliopsida > Solanales > Solanaceae > Datura > Datura wrightii. Next base: position 113,769,631 of record JASDFA010000008.1, on the reverse strand, counting down.
GAAGAGATGCAATTTTTAGGATTAGTAAAAGTGGTTTCTGATAATTTTAAAAATAGAACAGTCAGGAAAAAAAATGACTTAGCTTATTTTTGTTGCTTTTCTAATAAGAGGAGGAAAAGAATTCTCTCGTATAATGATGAGTGATAGGTCTAATATAATACCATAAGTATTTGATTACACAGTTCATTCCATTTTGTGCTAACTGATCAAGAAAAGAAGAAATGCAAGTGCAGAGAATGCTATGAAATTTTTATCATCCCATTAATGTATCAAAATGGGATAAATCGTAAAAATTTTCGTTCTTAGTCTTTTTTATTCATTTTTGAAAATAAAGGTGGCTCAAAGTTGCAACCAAAAGCTTTACTTGCTTATATATAAATTATTGGTGTTCCTAAAATTTAAAATTTTATTTTGGTTTTCAAATTTAAGCCAACATTGAGCGAGTCTTGGGGTAACTATAAAAGTTGTCGTCGTATGACCAGATTACAGGTTCAAGTTACGAAACAACCTCTTGCAATAATGTAAAGTAATATTGCATAAATAAGACCCAATTTGATCTGATCATTCCCCTGAACACAGTCATAGCGGGTCCTCAATGCACTGGCCTATTCTTTTCAAGGTTAAACCAAAGGTCGCGTGCTATATAATTACCAACAAATATTATACGGAATAAGATTTGATAACCAAGTCTGTCTGTCTTGATAAATAATAAAAATAATTATTATATTTATTATGAAAGTGATTGGTAAGTAGTGGCAGTATACAATATCTCATAAGTTTCCGGGGGACAGACTCATGTTCTTACCCTTAAAAGAAAGTGTAGAACTTATCCTGAAACTGTTTTAAGCATTTAATTATTATAATTCTAAGTACGTTGACAAAACTAAAAAAAAACACTCTCTTATTTTTGAATACATAATTATTGTTAGGACTGTCCAAACTCCTAAAGGACTTCAACTCATCATGTGGTTGCAGTTTAGCAGAAACAGAAAGGTGGAAGAACCTGAAACTTTTGTATGTCAAAATTTCGCGTCTTATTTTTCTAAAATTCCAACAGAACACGTGTTACTAAAATCCTTCAAGTGTAAGAATGTATTTTTTGTATATTTCGTGAAAGATTAAATGAATCTCATAAATAGGCAGAAAATAAACCAAACGATGAATTTTTTTAGTTATGTAATAAACCTAAATGTAGCAGGAATTCGAGAATATAAATTTAAAGATACATGAAACATCAAATAAACATTTTAAAAAAAAACTTAAAATTGCAAAAAGAGAAAAGAGGAGATTTACCTTGGTGGCGAGAAGTAAATTTGGGCAGAATCCCTAATTGAAAAGAAAAATCCTGTCCCTTAACTTATCCTCTATTGAAGTATTAATTCCTAAATTAAATTCAATGTTACAGCCAAGTTTTATTTCATAGAATAAGATTGATAACCAAGTCTGACTGTCTTTCCGATGATAGACAATAAAATAATTATTATATTTATTATGAAAGTGGTTGGTAAGCATTGACCAGTATGCAATATCTCATTAATTTTCAAGGTAGAGACTCATGTTCTTATCCATATAAAAAAGTATAGAATTTATCATTAAACTGTTTTAAGCATCTAATTATTCTAATTCTAAGTACCTTGACAAAACTCAAAAGAAACACTCTCTATTCTTAAATACATAATTATTGCTAGAATTGTCAAACTCCTAAAGGACACCAACTCATTGTGTGATTGCAGTCTAGCAGAAACAGAAGGGTGGAAGAACCTGAAATATTTGTATGTCAAAACTTCGCGTCTTATTTTCCTAAAATTTCAACAGAAGAGGTGTTACTAAAATCCTTCAAGTGTAAGAATGTATTTTTTGTATATTTTTTTAAAAATTAAATTAATCCCATAAATTAGCAACAAATTAACCAAAAGAAACTAAAAATCGCAAAAAGTGGTTGGTAAGTATTGACCAGTATATAATATCTCATTAATTTTCAAGGGAGAGACTCATGTTCTTATCCTTATAAAAAAGTGTAGAATTTATCATGAAACTGTTTTAAGCATCTAATTATTCTAATTCTAAGTACCTTGACAAAACTCAAAAGAAACACTCCTTCTTATTCTTAAATACATAATTATTGTTAGGACTGTCCAAACTCCTAAAGGACTCCAACTCATTGTGTGGTTGCAGTCTACCAGAAACAGAAGATTGAAAGAACCTAAAACTTTTGTATGTCAAATCTTAACGTCTTATTTTCCTAAAATTCGAATATAAGAGGTGTTACTAAAATCCTTCAAGTGTAAGAATGTAATTTTTATATATTTTTTTAAAAATTAAATTAATCTCATAAATAGACAACAAATTAACCAAAAGATGCATTATTTTAGTATGACATAAACCCAAATCAACCAGGAATTCGAGAATATAAATTTAAAGATAACTGGAATATCAACTAACATTTAAAAAAAAACTAAAAACTGTAAAAAGAGAATAAGAGAATAATTTACCTTGGTGGCGAGGAGTAAATTTGGCAGAATCTCTAATCGAGAAGAATAATCCTTATCTCTTATCCTTTGTTGAGATAGTAATTCCTAAAATAAATTCAATATTACAGCCAAGTTTCGTTTTAATTTTTTTCTACTGCACTATATATTCCTCCGTTGATACAAAAGAAATTAGAAGAAGATACATGAAACATCAACTAAACATGTAAGAAAAGCTAAAAATCGCAAAAAGATTAAAAAAAAAAGATTTACTTCGGTGGCGAGGAGTAAATTTGGACAGAATCCCTAATCGAGAATAATAATCGTAATCTCAAAATGACTGTTGAGCTTTTTTAAAAAAAAATTAATGAACAGAACTGGAAAAAAGAAAAAAATACAGAAAAAAAATAAATAAAATTTATAAATTGTGAGATATGACACGTAGATGGGCCTAAGTCCGTATTTTATATAGATATATAGATTCAGGTGAGCAGTATAGTATATGTAGCAAAATTTACGCGAGGAATCAAGTAGCTTCAGAAAAGCTTAAAAGGGGCAGTGCGCGCATATCTATTAGACTACAATCAGGACCCCTAATTCTTATCACACCAAATCATGTAACTTTACATGAAATCAAGTGATTTAGTGAGGTAAAAATGCACGTTAATTAATTATGATTAAGTGCTAAAAGTTTATATGTATGTATATATTAATATTAATTAATTTGATATAAATATTGGATGCGGATAAATTTTTATATTTCAGGCAAAAAATATCTTAGTGCACTTTTTGTTGTTTTCTCATTTCGTTTTATCCTTTCTATGCTAAATGAAATATCGGCAGCTTGCTTAAAGCTGCTAACTTTCTTATCTTCCTAGCTCAGTCCTTAGACAAGAAAGAAGAAGAAGATGAGCATCTCAATCTGTACATCAGTTTCACCCAAGAACCAATTACTGTTGAGACCAAATCAGAATCCCCTTTTACTATGTGATTCTGTTCTTCCAAAGCGCATTTCATTTGCTAGAAGAAAATGTACCACAAGGGCTCTGCTGGCATATTCCAAAGATGCAGTCCTGAAAGAATTTCATGAGAAAAAAGCCCTTAAGGTATCATTTTAACTAAGGACCTACTTCTCCATTTGCTTATGCAAAAGTACTCTTTTTTTAGACAGTTTAGTTTTAGACATATCTCTGTTGGCTGAGCTTTATCTTGTTCTTTTAGGTATTACATGTTCTGAAATGAGTTTCTGTTTAATTTTATTATAACTTTTGGGTTTTTAGTTACTTAACCAGCCTTCAAGAAAGAGTAGTGTTGGGGAGAAGGGGGGCTGTTCCAAGATAAACATGGGGAAAGGAAATCATGCTAAAGTTGCTAATCATTCATTGTCTGCTTCAGATTATCGCAGGACTGCAGAATCTGGAGAAAGAGAATGTGGCTTCTGTTGTTACTGCTGCAGATAAGGTTTGACCTCAGTATTCTTTCACAAAGATAGGTCTAATGTTTTACAATTGCGCTTTCTCAAAAGAAAAATAAAAGGCTTTATGGTTGTATGTTCTTATCAACAATCATCAGTTCTTTGTTCTTTTGTTATTTAAAGTTTAATGACTAAAACACGTAAATGGAGTACCGACCAAATGAATGTTAAGCCAATTATTCCTCATTGTGCATAACGTGTATAATAATTGAAAATCTAAAGCACTCTTGTCAAGGGTTAAGTAGGAATTGTAATTGTTTGGATTCACTGTTGTGGAGTTTTTGAAATTTCATTTTATGTACTAAGACTAACTCTTTGATCTGCTTACAGGGCGGAGCAACCCATGTAGATATAGCTTGTGACCCTGAGCTGGTGAAGCTTGCTATAAGCCTGACTTCCCTTCCGGTAAATCCTTTCTGTCTAAATTGGTTCAATTTTTCCTTTAGTGCTGCATTATGCAGAATATCTTGGATGAACTGTTAACTTCAACATAATCAACTGATCGACTGTTTCAACCTTCGTCGTGAATTTGTCCTTAGGCAACATTTAAATGATGGGACGACTTCTCAGCTCTAAGTCCGGTTCTTTTTGTAAAAATATTCATGCCAAATGTGCCTTAAGCTTTATCTTCTACTCCATCAGCTGATTGCAATTTCCAATTTCTCTGTTTTCTCTGAACATTCTGGTTGAGTCTTGTATATTGGTTTGTCCTTTCTACTTCCACAAATCATATACAATCCAAGGGTAATAACAATTTGACCTTTCATCTCCTTGCACGGAGTGCTTTGAGCTTGTCAGTTTAAAAATTTCACCATATTAGGCATTTACATCCTGAACCAGTACCTCTTTTAGTTGCATGGATTAGTTTGTTTAATATATGACGCAGTACTAAAAACATGAAGGCTATCACAAGCACTATAAGTGTACATATCTATCAGCTTAAATCTGGTGTCACATGCTTGCAGATTTGTGTTTCTTCTGTGGACCCCGCAGCATTTCCAGCTGCTGTGGAAGCAGGAGCCTTAATGGTACAACTTTTTCTCATAATTTTTCCATTCAGTTCATAGACACCATAAGAAAGAATATGAAATAGTTCAGCACCATGATTACATTACCTCAAGTTCTGCTTCATTGAGAGAAGTTCCTTTTCGTAGCTCATCATAAAGAAAACTTATCTGGTGCAGGTTGAGATTGGAAACTATGACTCATTCTATGAGAAGGGATTGGTGTTCTCTCCTGAACAGGTATGCAGAATTACTGTTCAGTGTCATTATGTCAAATTGAGCAAAAGACCTAAGAAACTAGCAACAATTAGGAATTTAACCTGCTCGCATATGCATATGAATTTCCAGAACAGACTGGTGTCAAGGAAAGTAGGATACTGCACTAAAATATACTATGATTTGATTGATTACTTGGACTTGCATGCACAAAAGGGCAATCCAGCCTGAAAAAACCTTAGCATGATTCCTCCTTTTCTTGGTATTCCAACGTAATGGGTGGAAACGAGTTCTATCCAAATGGATTTTGGTTCTGAATCTTTGTCTATGATGTCCATCACTTCTTACTGTGCTGATAATGCTTTTCAGATTCTGAACCTAACGAAGGAGACAAAGAGGTTACTTCCATCAGTGATATTATCAGTCACTGTGCCTCACACGCTAAGCCTTCCTGATCAGGTTTCAAAGAGCACTTTCCTATGACATGCAAATTTCAAATTGAAGAAACCTCACTTTCTTATCAATCTTCATCTTATTTTCACAGGTCAAGCTGGCCGAGCAATTAGAACTGGAAGGTGTTGACATCATCCAAACAGAAGGAGGAAAATGCTCTACTCCATCAAAGGCTGGTGTCCTTGGATTAATCGAGAAGGTAAAACAACACATTTGTGATATACTACTAATAAGGATTAAGCTATCTGCTGAATCTGTTGATACTATGTAAGCATATTGATTGATCTACTAACTGAAAGTGAAAAGGCAAGAAATTGAGAAAGTTTTCAGACTAAGCAAGTTTTGCTATTTTCTTGAAGTTATTTTAAAATCGTCATGGTTATTGATGATTTCTAGTATTAACTCATTTAACTAACATTCATTTTGATATTGTTCATTTACATAGGCAACACCAACACTAGCAGCTGCTTATTCAATTTCAAGGGCAGTCAATATCCCTGTCATGTGTTCATCTGGATTGAGTGCAGTCACAGCACCAATGGCGATCATAGCTGGAGCTGCTGGCGTGGTATGCCTTACACTATCTTTAATCTCAGGGGAACATTTTTCTTGCATAACAAAATTTTAAGGCATCTCAACCAAATTCATTGAAACTTGTTTGAATGTTGTTGAACTCAGGGCGTTGGCTCGGCTATCAACAAGCTCAACGATCAGGTGGCAATGATCGCGGAAGTGAAATCCATAGCTCATTCATTAGGACTGTCAACCAAGGAACAGAATTTATTTGAAGGGAGCAAGTTGAGACTGTAGTCCAATCTAATGTAGTGAGTAGGTCAAGACCTGAAGCAGTTAGGAATTATTATGAAATTAATAAAGATTTTCTAGCTTTAATTTTTGTTCTTTTTCTTCTTGAGTGTCATTTTACATGAGTTAATTTAATCATCAATGTGTAACTATAGTATCAACCTCCCGTCCATTTTTGGAGGCACCGCTTCCAATAGCATTTTTTCATACTCAGGTCTTTTCAATCATCCCACCACAATCCATATTGGTAATATTATTAATTCAATAGCATTGAGAAAATATCACATATCCTGTTTCTTTCTTACAATTTTTTATCTTTTCTGAAAATGTATCTTAAATAGATAACTGGTGGTGGTAATTGAGATAAAAGATGCTGCAAGGTATAAGAATGTTGAACAGATTCACAAACCACAATAAATTCCACAAAGATGAAAGACATTTTGTTTATGTCTATCATCTGTATTTTGCCCAAATAATTGTTGTAAAACATTGTAAATCACGGAAATTCTCGTAGTTTGAGGCATGTCAAAGACACTGTGATATTTCACCTTGTGAGTTGCATCCTCAGGATTCAACAAGTTATTCTAGTATAAAACTAAAAATCAGAATCAGAATCTAATAAAGATTAAATAATATAAAATCGAGAAAAAGAAAAAAAAAAAAGAAATTTACTCTGATTTTTTCCCTCTTACGCTTCCACAAAGAAATAGAATATATTATATATATACATCCATCATCACTGAAGAGCCTCCCATGTCATAATAGGATAATCACACTTATTAAGAGAACTAAAGGCTAATAATGGTCCAATGATTAAAAAATATTAATGATATATAAGAATTATAGCCAATTAAGGCTATTCAAGAGTCAAAACCGTTTTTTCCAAATGAATGAAAATGGAAAAGGCTTCGAGATAAGGGGTGTTTTACTATTTTTATTTCATTTTAAAATAAATAGTGTTTTATATTATTAAAAAAAAGTAATGATGCTTTTTTAATTTTATCCTTATTTAAACAAAGAGAGATTTATAAACTACTAAAGAGCTATATATTTTTTAATGTATTTATTAAAGGTAAGTTAATAAAAATGCATTTTACTTTTTAGAAATGAATAGTTTCTTAAGGGATGTGCTCAAGCTAAAAACACCACTTATTTTAAAACGGGGAAAATAATAAAGAAGGGATTGCTGAAAAAGGAAATCAACATGCTGTTAATATGGACAATGATCGACGAATCATTGTAATATCAAATGTCATTAATTAGTCATTTGATTTCAAAGATATGAATTCAAATTAATTCAAATAATTCTATTAATGGAGGATTAAAGGCTAATAAATGGTTAGTAAATAATTTTTAACAGTCAACCACATTAAAAAAATTCTTTTTGAAATATTAGATTATTTTTTTAACAATAATATTCATTATTCTCTTTAACAGTCGACTTTTATAAATATAATACTTCCTCCGTTTCAGAATAGATGTCGTTCTTTCCTTTTCACGAGTTGATTTGATTAACATTTGAAGTTAAATTATATTAGATCAACTCAATTATTTAATATTAAAATTTAAATATTTAAAAACTATACGAAAAAAATATAATATTATAATTTGTTTTTCATGATAATATTACATTTTAAAATGTTGGTTTTTTGTTTGAATCTTGAGAAGTGTAAAATCGCGGATAATTTGGGATGGAAGGAATGTTACTTTGTAAAAATTAAATTAGTCCTACTTTACTATTCGACAAAACAACTTTTCTTTCTATTACTATCTGTAAAAAAAAGTTAAAAAAATAAAATAAAATAAAGTAAAATAAAAGATATGACATTTTTCTTTCTCTAATAAAATATCGATCAATAGATTTGTTAACTCTTTTCCTAACATTAATAGTATATACAATCAAATAGACAACTCAATATCAAATGAAGAAAATATTAAATTCCTGCCTTAAGTAAATTGTCCCTTGATTAATTAGCATCCCTCCAAGAAGTTGTGCATGCAACAACAACTTTTCCAAACACACAAATGGAAATATGAACTTAAAAGCCAACCAATTAATAAATAACTTAAATTAAATAAACTTCTAAAACTTTATAGAGTGATAAAAGTTTGCTGGATTGGTTTTGATTAAGTAAGATAGAAAATAGGGATTGTCTCTATAGATGCATATGGAATGTGACTTCAAATTGGTGTTAATTTGGTTGGAAAATTTTCTCAAGGGGTTTATGTGTTAATTTCTAAACCCCCATTGATCTCTCTGTGTTATATTAATAAGAGTAAAATTTATTTAATTTATTTTTCTTAATTGTCAGTGTTCAAATATATATTGACTATTGTTTTACATAATATTTGAGGTAAAAAATATGTAAGCTTGAATATTGTCACCACTTACATATACTAACTTTATGCATACTTCAAATATATTATACAGAAAATGGTTTAAAATATTGTTAATGTATTTGAAATGGTTTAAATTTACTCCTTTTTTTTATCTATTAAATTCTAATATTCTTTTTTTTTCTTTCTCTTTGATCGGAGAAAGACATATGCGGTTGGATTAGTATAATTATTGATAGCATTATAGTCGGTTTAACATTAATTGTTGGGTCCAACTAGGGATGTCAATACCGTTTATCTGGTTATTATATAAAATTTATGTTAATACTAATTCTCGATTATTTGATTTTTGTATAATTAAAATTAGATTTTTCGAAATCGTCATGTTATTTCAGTTTTTCTTTACTATCGATATGATTTCAATTAATTTTTGTTATGTTTTTAAGAAAATGTCATGTAAGAGTTATGAGTAAAAGTTAGAACATGATACTACACATACTTCTATAGTATTTTGGCAAGAACTTTCTAGACATTTTTACTATTTAAAAAGTGATGAATCAAAAGAACATGAAAGACGACAAGAGTAGAGATTCATCCCACTATTTTATATATAGCGGTGTAAAACAAAGTTAAGCAAACACAAGCCAAAAGGAATTAATCAAAATGAGACTCAAGAATTAAGTCTACTAATTAAAATAAAGCACCGAATAAGAAAAATTTTAAACATACAAAAAAAAAAAATATTTAATACCCTGTGACTTACTATTCACGATCATTATAATAACTTGTAGCTTACTTGCTACTCAAGATATTAAAATTAATTTAGTTTCAATAGAAGAGAATTAGGACTTTGTGTATTAATTACCCATTGATTTGTTAGTAGCTTTTATCACCCCAGGCTCCACATGAAAACTTTAGTGTTTCATTATTTTTCAATTTAATATATAAAATATATTTACACATAAAAATTTATTCATGATTTGATATTTTTATTTTAATTTTTATAAAATTAAAAATCTATCTAATTATTCGATACTGCTTATAAATTTATATAAAAATTTATGACTTTTTTTTTGGGAAAAAAAAAGATTAATAATCAATACGATTGAGTTTGATCTGATAAGTCGGATTTTAAAAAAACTGTTGACACCCCAATAAGTAAAAAGGTGGAATAACCCAAAAATTAAGTCAATTGAAATTCAATAGATGAAAAGAGAACAAATTTAAACTATTTTAAATAGGTCCCTTATTAGAAGCTTTCACTTCTTTTGTTTCTTTGATAATTGGAATCCATGACTTCAAAATTAAAGGTGGAAGGGGCTTGCAGGCCGAAGAATCCGTCTTATCTATCAACATTTCCTTTCAATTTTATGATATTAGTTTTTTTTTCTCTTCAAGTTTCCTACCAAAGAAGCGATTCAGTATAATAATATCTAACTTTTATAGAGTTAATATCTCAAACGGTCACTCAACTATGGGAATTTATATAGCAAAGACATTGAACTTTCTTTTATATCAACAAAATCACTCAATTTACTTCATTTCTCTTACAAAATTACTCAACCAAATTAATCATTAAAAATTAAAACATGGCAAAATAAATTATTTTTTTATGTCATGCAAACATGAACTTCACAAATAATAAAAAGAAATTGAAAAAAAATTATTTCTTATACCCGATCGATCCACCCACAAATTAAAATGAGTTTCACCTCTGGCTTTTCTCAGAATTTTTTAATTCGATTTTTGAATATTAATTTTTATTTATTTTTAATACAAAATCAATCAACTTTGTTGGTTTTTGAAACAACAAATTTTGTGCCTCAATTTATCGATATACTCAACTAGAAAAAATAAATTTTCAGATCTGGAACTAAAGAAAGCCAATGAACTCATCAGTTTCGATCTTTCAAAAATAGGTCATTTTCGACAAAAGTAAATTGATCAATTTTATTAAAAAATACAAATATTCTTTTTTACATATTTCTAGATTTATCGTATGAAATTCTATACATGGAAATGTTTCATCAGATGAAACATGGTCAATTAATGAAAGTTAATATTATGAAATCGAATTAAGAAAGTTCTGAGAATAGACAAGGATTAAAAAAAATGATACCAACATACAACTGAATCAATAGAAATACATACTCTGCTTATCTAGATTATTCCCTCATATAGGGTTTGGCACGGATGAGCTTTGGTAAAACACAATTTTATAGAGCATATATTCTCCGATATGTTAAAGAATAACAAATCAAGACAATAGTACAAGTACTATGCTGGAGTTAAAGTGATTGACATCTTATCAATATATAAGAAGTTTGATGAATTTAGTATTATTTGATGATTGTGATGATGTATCTATGAATGCACATGTATTCCATTTATATTTATATGCATTAGGATTTTGATTTTTAGATCTCTCGGTTTGAGAAAACTAAAATAGAAGGCTCGAATTATTTATATTTATTTTTTATTTGTGGATAGACGGATCGGGTATAAAAATAATTTTAAAATTTTATTTATTTATAGAATTCATGTTTAAATGAAATTAAAAAATATTTATTTTGTCATGTTAAATGATTTTTTATGACAAATTTAATTAAGTGATTTTATAAAAAAAAATATCTTAAATTAAGTGATTTTATTAATTAAAAAAAAAATTAAATAACTTTGCTATATAAATTTCTAAAGTTTGAGTCACCTTTTTGAGATATTAACTAAACTTTTATGAAATTGTGAGGAATTGAATAAGGCTGTTATAATTATGTGCAATGGATATATCCTTCTTTCTGCCTCACTCAATATGTTTGTTAAAACCTCATAACTGGATCACATGAACAATCATATTTCATTAAAAAAAATAATAATAAATTTAAGATTACCTTCATTTTTATATTTGCACCATTAATATGTTTGTAAAGTTCACTGAGTTACGAGTCAATGTATAGTTATTTTTATTATATACAATTAATATGTTCATCAGCCTATCAATTGAAACATAAGTGCTGAGGTTCTTTTATTTATCAAAATGGTATTTCAAACCACTGACTGCTACTTTGAATAATAACTAGTCATTCAATCTGAATATTGGTTCATTAGAGGTAGAATAAAAAATTTATATAAAGAATAACAATAACATATTCAGTATAGTTCTACAAAGTAGAGTTTGAAGAGAATAAAGTATACGCAAATCTTACCCCTATCTCATAGGTAAAGTGAAAAAACAATCTAAAACAGATTTGAAAAAGAAGTAATATGAGTAACAGAAGTATAAGAAACAACAAATAATAATAAAGTCAGCAAGTAGTAACAGAGCAAGATTACATCACAATAATATGACAATCGAAGAGGACTCAACAGCTCACATATAACTGAAAAATAATTTTTATTTTATTTACATAATACAATGTTTTAACAATTGAACCCATTAATCCTACTTAGTTCCGCCACTAAAATACTTTTACTATGAGACATCTAGAATGAAAAAGGATAAGGTTAGGTTGCTATTGTTTCAGCCTTTATTATGTATAGTAATGGCATTTCAATGAGGAGAAGGTAACTTTGGTGCACCAACATCTTCAGATAGTAGGCATTTGACCACATGCCTATGTGGGGGTCGATTTAGTTGGCTGCCCCCCTCCGCGGGGGGACCGATTTAAATATTTTAATGGTCTAAAGCTAAAATTAAATAGGAGATTTTGACCTTTTAAGAAAATTAGTTTAGATGTACGTGTTTCGCGCGTGTCCATTATATTAATAAGAATAAATTTATAAAACTAGCATAAATAATATTTAAAAATTGTTATGTAACAATATAAGAATTTAAAAAGAAAATTATAAATTTCAAATAGATAAATAATTATGTTTAAGAGTCTGATTTAATCTAGTAGTTCTTTCTTCATTTTGTTCTAATATTTATTTTAATGAATAGAAATGTCATATAAATAGCGTTTGATTGAAAGGTGAAAAAATCGTTCGCTTTTAGATGAACACTTGAATGCATGCATTATATGTATATATAAATATTAATATTTTTTATATATTTCGAACACGAAAAAATATAAAATATAAAATTTAGTTAATTTTAAAATTCTAGATATTAAAAAAATAATTAAATAATTATTTTATCAAGTGTAAACGATGTTTTTAAAAGGGTAAAAATGTGAGATATTTTGCTAAAATATCAGACGATTTCAACTCAATTTTTTTCTATCTATGTGTTTAATCCAGTGTTTTCAAAGGTATTTTCGGGGCGGGTCCCGGGGCGAGGGGTACCAAAACGCACCGGAGCGCAAATAAAAGGTCTAAATCCATAAAGCACAAGCCCCAAAATTTGGGGCGTAAGTCCCGGGCGTAAAAGTGTAAGTTTTGGGTGTTAAATTTGATTTTTATTATTTTAAAAATATTTTTTTATAAATAATATTTTTATTGCTGGTGTAATGATATTTATACTTTATGCTATCATGTTTTCATATTGTAGTCATTTTTTATAGAATATATCAATAATAAAAATAACTCCCATAGAAAATAAAGTTATAAATAAATTATTTTTTATGATTATGTCTAAAAATGATAGGATAGAGATTTCATAGTCCTATGCTCCTGATAAACGTTATCTATATTTTTATATTGTTCTTACAATATTTATCCTTATCCTTCTTTAAAAAATATATATAAATAATAATTAGTGTAAATATTAGTTGATAGTGAGAAGAACTACAGGAGATCGATGATGGAGTATATATTGATTTTATTTTAAAGATTATCTCGGCTATTATCATTTTTTGTTGTTGTAATCTTTCTCAAATAATAATTATATATAATATTTCTTTCCTTATATTATTGGGATTTGTTTGAATTTGTTTGTAGAATTATTGAAAATATTATATTTTGCTTATTTTCTTACTAATAAAATTATAAAATTGAAATACATGAGATATATGCCCCATAGATCCATAGGACTTACGTCCCATGTCTCAGGGCTTATGCCTCGCCCCGTGCTACGTAAAACGCCTCGCTTCGCGCCCTCACCTTTTAAAACATTGGTCTAATCAAACACTTCACATAAATTAAAATGAAAGAAATCGTGTAGATTTAACTAAAGAAAGAGAATAACAAGAGTACTCAATTAATTAAAACAACTTAAAGTATGTTCTATTTATATATATATATATATTTTTGATTATACAATTTTTTCAAAAAAGAAGAAGAAGATGGAGGAATTCATGTATTAATACATAATAATTTTCACTCTTTAATTTTTTTTTGTATTAAAATATCATGATGAAATATGGATAATTAGTTAGTTTAATCAATAAAGAATTGATATATAAGTTAACAGAATTGTAATTGATTTTAAAGTTTTAATCCTATGAGTTTTAATATAGTTCAAATAAGGAACGATTTAAGAAGTAAAATTTTAGTCAATTTTAAAATAGTAAATATTAAGAGTTTTACCTTTGTAAATTAGTAAAAGTTCTATAATAATTAAATAACAACTAATTGAGAAAAAAATAATAAATGACAATTTTATCCATTGTATAATATTTTAATAAGGGGCATGAAGTTCAATCAATATTTCTAAGGATTCTTCATGCTTATATCTACAAAGAATATTTTATTAAGTAAATAGGAATAAAATATTATGCATATATTGAATGTTAGATTAGTTGATGAAATCTAAATAAATTACCTAAAATTATTTCATCAAACGAAATAAAATTGTTTGAAAAAGTAAGAGTAAAAAAGTGACTGTTAGATTCCTAAATTATAGTGTTTTCATTGAATCTAACCTCAATCTTTTTGTTTACTGATTCAAAATTAGAATTAACACTACTAATGTGTCAAACGCAATCTTTTTGTTCCTGATTCAAAATAAGAATTAATACGGGCCGACAATTTTTTTTGTCGTCAGCGGCACACAAATTGCCCGTGCGGTGCCTATAGTCCCCCTCTCTACTGGCCAGCCTATTCATTTCCCAGGTTTCTCGACATGATCTTGTGCCTATGGCGAAGATTGCCTCAGAGGCTTGCTTTAGCGGTGCCACCCTTATGATGCCAGCCGCCTCGGCTCTGTCTTACTATCAACTCTTGTGGTGCATGCTCATCAGCTGGATCTACTCCTTACGCACTACTGTGGGTGGCTACGGACCTTCTAATCCCTTGCCTGGACCTGAGCATCGCTATGGCGTGCACAGTTCTATCCTCAAGCTTGACACTCGCCTTGTGTGTTAGCATGCGGCTTGTGCTTCGCCCTAGTGGAGCAACGTTTAGCCCTTGGCCTTGGTCATGTGCGTCTTCCATATCATGCCTTCAGTTGTCTCATGGCACTGCCAAACATAGCCCACATAGCATACCTTCAACTTGCACGATGCAGTGTCGCCCTACAACTGCACGTCTTGGCCAACAGACCCTTGCTCGCATGGCGGAACCCTTTCCAAGCTCACAAGTCAGCTCACGAGGCTCTAGGGAGAGTACCTCGATTGCTCAATCGGCACAGAAATCTTATGCCACCATAATGTTAGCCCGCGCGGCCTAACCGTTCCATATACCTAACCTCCGGCACGTTGGGGGCGCCCAACACTGATCCTCGACCACATGCCATCCATAGAGCTCCTAAACTCATATGGATACCTTGGACATTCCTTTGACATGCCAAGGCAGGCCCTTGAGGTTCCCCCTCAAGGCGTCACACTTGGGGCGGCTTACTGTCCGCACGCCCCGGGAGGGCTGGTAGGTTGTCACCATTCATACCCCCTTATATATGCTTAAAATTAAAAAGCCTAGGTGACATGACTGGACATGCTTCTGCCAGACAATCATATTGCCCCCTTCTTAACTCATCCGAACTCCAAATCAGGTGTCGTTTGTTCCTAACAACTTCTCTTGACTTCCTTTGAAGTTTCAACCAATTTCCAAGCACACGGAATGAGTTATAGCCTTCAGACGCTTCAGCTAATTACAAAACTGCCCCAGCTCCTTGGCTAAGTCAAGACCATAGACAAACAAACTCCAAACGTCACCAAACTTGGTAAGCATACATAAGAACATTTTAGGAACCGGGCCTTAACCTGAAATCCCCAGATTCCACTTTTAGCTCGAGAATGTGCAGCATTGACACTCGCCGTCGCACGTGGTCGTCGCCAGCAGCTAGACCCTTAGGCTCCTCCCAAGTCCTTGTCAAACACCTTTGACACTCTTAGGACATGTCATGCAACATCTCTACATGTTTTCTGCCTCATGTCATGCCCCTTTGTCTCATGCTCCTACTTCAGCCTTTCGTCAGCACGTGCCACCTGCACGACTGACACTCATGTGGCCCATTCGGCGCGCATCACCCTGGCGACATCCTCACACACCTGAAGCCATCATCATCCCCGATGACATACGACACCAACGAACACCCGAAGTCTGCCCCCTTGGTCATGTGCGTCTTCCATATCATGTCTTCGGTTGTCTCATGGCATTGCCAAACATAGCCCATATAGTGTACATTCAAGTTGCACAGTGCAGCGTCGCCCCACAACTGCGTGTCTAGGCCAACGGACCCTTGCTCGCATGGCTGACCCTTGCCAAGCTCACAAGTCAGCTCACGAGGCTCTAGGGAGAGTACCTCGATTGCTCAATCGACACGAAGGTCTAATGCCACCATAATGTTAGCCCATGGGGCCTAACCGTTCCATATACCAAACCTCCGGCACGTTGGGGGCGCCCAATGCTGGTCCTCGACCATACACCGTCCATAGAGCTCCCAAACTCATATGGATACCTTGGACACTCTTTTGACATGCCAAGGCAGGCCCTTGGGGTTCCCCCTCAAGGAAACACACTTGGGGCGGCTTACTGTCCGCACACCCGGGGAGGGCTGGTAGGCTGTTACCATTCATACCCCCTTTTATATGCTTAAAATTAAAAAGCCTAGGTGACAGGATTGGACATGCTTCTGCCAGACAATCATACTGCCCCCTTCTTGACTCATCCGAACTCCAAATCAGGTGTCGTTTGTTCCTAAAAACTTCTCTTGACTTCCTTCACACCTCCATGAAGTTACCAATTACCATGTAAACGGAATGAGTTATAGCTTTCGGACACTTCAGCTAATTACAAAACTGCCCTTTCTCCTTGGCTAAGTCAAGACCATAGACAAACAAACTCCAAACGACCCCAAACTTGGTAAGCATATATAAGAACATTCTAGTAACCAGGCCTTAACCCGAAATCCCCCAGATTCCACTTTTAACTCGAGAATGTGCGGCACTGACACTCGTCCCCCGTAGGCTAGACCCTTGGGCTCCTCCCAAGTCCTTGTCAAACACCTTTGGCACTCTTAGGACACGTCATGCAACACCTCTCCTTCGTAAAGGGTTTTCCCATAATGGCCATGAACAATTACTTCGGGGGTGGCCAAATAAGGCTTAGCTGATCGTATCACTATCGAGTCAATTTGAACAAGTATAACTTGACCCGATTTGAGGGGCTGATGAACTCCTTTGAAAAACATTGGCGCGCGTGTAAACGAGTTGCTCTACCAACTGAGTTATAGCCCTTAGTGCTTGTGATACATATTTTATCATGTAGATAAATTCTTGTCAAGATAAATATTTCATGATCCAACATCAACAATTTTTGATCTCTTTGAATGGTATTCCTCAGATTAGTATTGCTTATAAGTAATATGACGTTTGAAACCTCGATTCAAACATTGAAATTCTTGGATAGCCATGAGAAATACGGCTTAACTTATTTCCTTATTTTTTGGCGCTTTCCTTTCCAGTGAAAGACCTTATTAGACTCCTCTTGTGTATATAACAAATTTAGTTAATGACAAACTCTTATTAGAAAAGAATTGGTATTTATCGAGTATAGAATAAATTTGCTTCTCTTTGTTCCTACGAACATAATTGTTTCATTATTACCAACAGAATAGAACACCCTTGTTCGGAAATAATCAACTGAACAAGAGTGGTCCATAGGATAGTCATATTATAGTCTTTTCAAATGCAATAAAGTTACTGGTGTCCATTTATCTTTGATATAAGGGCATTTCCATGGGTTTGCTTTGGTATCGTGTTCATACCGTTGTATTGAATGATCCCGGTCGGTTGCTTTCTGTTCATATAATGCATACAGCTCACGACGGACGCTAAGATGGAATAGGCCCACTAATATGCCCAATGTTCCTGCTGCAATATAATGAGAGACTATTTATAATGTAACAGATCTTGTCTTTTTGTAGATATCTTTTCACTTCTCAATATAATTATTAAAAAATATAGCATGAATTTTTATGCACTGCAATTAAACTTTATATAAAAATATAAAATATAATACAAAAAAAATTATTACCTCTTCATCAACTAATGTTTTAATCGTTCATGTGCCTTGTTTTGTTTTCTTTTTGTACTCTTTTACTAATCCAACCTCAATTACTAAGATTTTTATTATCTAATAAGAATTATATCGCCTTAAGTTTTGACACAATTTCGTTCATGAAATCTTTTTCAAATTTCATTGCAAGATTATCTAAAACAAATTGTGCGCAAATAGTTATAATTATAATAATCTATAATTTTACAAATAAATTATTTTATGAGATGAAGAGATTACTTTACCTAAATATAGATAAAACTTGTGTGATTAGATGAAAAATGTCAGTTACAAATAACACAAAATTCAAATTACACAATATCAATATAAGACTCAACTAAAAGAGATAACATTGTATCAATATTAGACTCAACTAAAGGAGACAATCTAAGTTAAATCATTTTGAATATAAACGACTTGAGCTGACATAGAATCCACAACATTAAAAAAAATTCATAACATGAAAAAAAGAAGAAGAAAAAGATAGATTAACACGAAAATATACCAAGTTGGAGATTGAAGCAAAAATACTGATGTAAAAGAGTTGATGAATTAAATTATACAATTATAATTTTTTTTTAAACGACTTGAGCTGGCATAGCAGTTACTATTGTTTTCTTCAAATCCAAAACATAAACATGAAAAAAAAATATTCAAAACAAGACATAAAAGATAGATTTTAAGATAACTATAAATATAAAATAAAACATACAAAAGTGGGAGATCGAATTAAATGTGTTAATGTAGAATAGTTGATAAATTAAATAATGCAATATAAATTTTTTTATAGGAACGGAGTACTACTATCAAAAAAAGAAAAAAAAGTTAAAGAAAGAAGAGGAAAATTAAGGGGAATTTTTTTTTCTTAAATTTACGCCACAAATAAACTTATGCTAAAATAGAAAACCTAATATTAAAAAAAAAGTTACTTTGTGAAAATTTTCAAAGTAGGCGTGGAAACTTATGAAATTTTCGGTAACTTTAGTATGGAAATTTTCAACAAACAAAAAAAGTATGCGTTGAATTTTTTTTGGAATGACATTATTTTTAAATAGTAGGCATGGATATTTTAGTATAGCAATTTTCAGTAAAAAGAAAGTAAGCGTGAAAATTTTTTATGAAATTTTTCAATATGAAAATTTTTAAAAATTTTTATGGAAAATTTCAAATTAATAATTAAATATAATAATTTTAAATAATAAATGACAATTTTGTCCATTGTGATGTATTTTAATGAAGGGCAAAAAGTTCAATTAACATTTTTAAGGACCTTCACACTTTTAATATAATATAGATAATATATTTTTTTAATTTAAATTTTATCTTTTAAATTTTTTAAGATGCAAAGTTGTTAATCGGCTTTATATCTTCTGATAGACATATTAAAATTCTAATAAAAATTTGTAAATATGTAATCTGAAATTGGGGAAAACAAAGAGGATAACTTAAACGAAGAATGATGATAATTTTCAATTTAAAAAGTAAAAAAAAAAATTAAAATAATTTTTGATTTGTCAAATCAATTTTAATCCAAGTACTTCCCATTTTTAAATGAATCAAATATTACTTTATTTCTCATCGAAAAATGTTATTTTCCTTTTACATAAAAAGCGTTTGGTGTTAATATGCATTTTAAAATTATAATTAAAATATTAATTTGCATCCTATTACTTCATTCTCCTCTCTCTCTAATCCTTTGAAGAGAAATAAATAATGGTTAGTGTTATTACGGTTGGGGGTGAGAGGTGAACAGTAGTGATGATGGTGATGATAATATATTATTGAAATATAAAAAAAGAAAAAAGAAAAAGTGTTAAAGGCGAAATTTTGATCATTAAATAAAAATAAAGTTTAAAAAGTATTTTTATTGGATTTTATGGTAATATTGAGATAAAGGAGAACCGTGAGGTGTTAAATATCAGGTAAGGAGTTGGCGTCTAACAGTGGCAGCAAAGACGATGACGAAAACACACGAACAATTTTTAAAATTTTAATTTATTTTATTTTTGAACTAACAAAAATAACAACAATGTATCATAAGTTTATATGATGACTTAACGTGTGATTAATCTTTGTGCAAGAGAAAAATATAATGCGTAAAAAATATTTAAAACATGTATTTTGATCAACTAAAGCTATTTAATTAGAAAATCGTTTTTAAAGAAATTAAGTCGAAGAAGTCATATGTTGGTAGAGGTGTCAATTAATATATTGATGGTAACAAGTAACAATATTGTGGTCCATTTGCCTTAACTGATATAAAGTAATTGATAATCACTTTTAAATGTTGGAGTTGATTTAATAAATAAGTTGTTGCCTGATGGAATAAAAGTATTAAAATTAATAATAAATAGTTAAAGTGTTTGATAAAAAAAATGCTAGTAAACATTTTTTTTTGTCAAATTTAATTAAATATTCTTTAAGTTATTTATACTAATAACGATGTATTTTTGTAAAATTTTAAATTTTAATTTAAT
The DNA here is from genome assembly GCA_035772735.1 of Datura wrightii. Classification (NCBI taxonomy): domain Eukaryota; kingdom Viridiplantae; phylum Streptophyta; class Magnoliopsida; order Solanales; family Solanaceae; genus Datura; species Datura wrightii. The sequence continues at coordinate 113,749,026 of JASDFA010000008.1, read as the reverse complement.
TGAGAGAAAAAATAATTTATGTCACCGTTATTTTTGATACAAAATTGATTAGATAAAATTATTTTTATAAATATAAATTATTCTATCTAACCTAAAATATAACCATAAGATATAATATAATAATTAATAATTTAACTTATATTTTTAGTAAAAATATACTTAAATAGTACACAAAATTTGTATTAAAAAAATCAAATACTTAATGATTTTTTGCTCTAATTAAATTAAAAGATTCAACTATCATAAATATTCTCAGCGATCAAATTACGAGTTGTCATTCACATGTTAAAGGGTTACATAGTTTCTATTTTACTTTTTTTTAACCTCATATGTTGTGTTTATTAATAATATATATTTTTTTTCAATTTGATTCGCTCTTGAATTTAATAATAAATATCTTAAAATATAGAGAAGTAGGAGAGGGTTCCATGCTTTATAAAACCCACAAATCAATGATGTTGATGTCAAGTTAAAGAAGGATTTCATGCTTAGCCACAGAACTTGAAGAATTAATAAAAAATATTCAGAAATTTGATACCCCAAATAATTACATAAAGGACTGCATAACTGTTGTTAACATTAAAGAGATGGAGAAATTTTTAGTTTTGGAAAAACAGAGGTGGACATGAAATTATGAGAATATTCAAAATTTTATTTTAAGAAAAGATATTTTGAATATTACATGAAAAAATCAGAAATAAAATTATAAATGAGTTGGTGAAATCAAAAGAGCTTATAAGCTGTAAAATCATAAATAGAGGATAATCAACTTATGTTATTAGTTATGACTTATTTTGATTTATAAACATTTGACTTTTAAGCAATTTTGACATAATAACTCGTCCATTTTTCATTGTGAATGACAAAAACTTTCTCACCAAACATGAACACTATTTATTGAAAATTTTAATAGCTTAATTTATTAATTATGAGGACTTTTAACATATTGATGAGAATTCGATTATTTCTGGTTTTTCTTTGTGCTACCATATACGTCAAAAAGAAAATTTGATAAAAAATGTTTCTCTATTTAATTATTTATTTATATATACATTTTGGTTGGGACTTTGCCTATTGTGACAGAAGCACAAAACACACTTCCCCCCTCTCTCCATAGTAATACAGTCACATCGTTCACATCGAAAAGGCTCTTCTTCTTCTTCTTGCTCTTCATCCTCTGCCACCTCCTATCGCAAAACCCACCTAATTAAACAATGGAAGCAATCCAATCTCCGTCGCTCCGTCCATCTCCACTCGATCCTCTTCGAAAAAATATCCCCAAATTCACCAATGTGAGGCCATTCGGTGCCAAAAGAGTGTCTTTTATATCAGCTTCTGCCTCCACTGTTTCTGCTCCGAAAAGAGAGAAAGACCCCAAGAAAAGGGTTGTTATAACTGGGATGGGTCTTGTTTCTGTGTTCGGGAATGATGTCGATAGTTACTATGACAGACTTTTGGCTGGTGAAAGTGGGATTTCACTCATTGATCGTTTTGATGCTTCCAAGTTCCCCACAAGATTTGGGGGACAAATTCGTGGGTTTACATCTGATGGGTATATTGATGGAAAGAATGATAGAAGGCTTGATGATTGTCTCAGGTATTCCATTGTTGCTGGGAAGAAAGCTTTGGAAAATGCAGATCTTGGTGGTGATAGACTAGGAAAGGTTCAGCTTTTTCCTTCATTTGCTATTTCGATTTGGTTAAATCTGTCAACATTGTGTTTTGTTCGGTTAATCTTTTTTGTTTCTTTGGTATTATGAATTTGCTGGAATTGGGCTTGCATGATGTGCTTTTGGATCGCGTTGTTTTGTTCATTTCTCTTATTTTATTTGGAGATGTGGAGAATTTGGAGAAAATTGTTTGCTGATTGTGTTTGTTTTGGCTTACAAATTACATGGTTAGTTGTTTTGGTAATTTAGCTGGTTCTTATGCTATTTATTGCTTGTATTTCATTTCTATTTTCACCAAAATGCTGGAAATGGGCTTTCATGACTGTTTACTGTTCTCTGTTATTATTTTGGAGACCCTAACTGTGTAAAAGTCTGAGTCCTGCCAGTGCATTTTGGAATACCAGAAACAATCAAAACTACTGTTCCCCACAAAACAAATTTGTCATAGTGCATTTGAAAAGCATTGATGTGAATATTTAGTATAACTACTTGTTCAGCCTTTTCACTGTTTTTCTAGATTTGTTTCTTTTCTGCAGTAAATGAGTCTAGATTTCTTACTTATATTATTCCTGCAGATTGATAAGGAGCGAGCAGGTGTTCTGGTAGGAACAGGAATGGGTGGTCTTACGGTTTTCTCAGATGGCGTCCAAAACCTAATTGAAAAGGGTCACAGGAAAATTACTCCATTTTTTATACCATATGCCATAACAAACATGGGTTCTGCTTTGCTTGGTATTGATCTTGGTTTTATGGGACCAAACTACTCAATCTCAACTGCCTGTGCTACCTCCAATTATTGTTTTTATGCTGCCGCAAATCATATTCGCAGAGGTGAAGCTGATTTGATGCTTGCTGGTGGAACTGAAGCTGCCATAATACCTATTGGATTAGGAGGTTTTGTGGCATGCAGAGCTTTGTCTCAAAGGAATGATGATCCACAAACTGCTTCGAGACCATGGGACAAAGAAAGAGATGGATTTGTAATGGGCGAGGGGGCTGGAGTCTTGGTAAGCTTCCTTCAAGTGATGATCATATTTTGTTCATAGGAAACGCATCTAAGCTACTTTGAGCAAGTTATGTGTGGTCCATTGCAGTTTTTCCATAAGTTGATTCCAACCCTGAAGCAACTAAATATGCAATAAACTTCTATCCATGAATTGCTGGGCTTTTCTTCATTGCACGGTAGACTGCATAATTAGATAAAGCACTAGAGATTTATGTCACTTTCATACAATCTACTCGACATTTGAAAAGTTATTATGAAGACTGAATGACATGATTGGCAGGTGATGGAAAGTTTGGAGCATGCAATGAAACGAGGAGCGCCAATAATTGCAGAGTATTTGGGTGGTGCAGTTAATTGTGATGCGTATCACATGACTGATCCCCGAGCTGATGGTCTTGGTGTTTCTTCATGTATTCTTAGCAGCCTTGAAGATGCTGGAGTGTCACCAGAAGAGGTATTGTTTCTCTCTCCAATCAGTTGAGGTTATACTCTCATTGGCTACTCAATAGTCAAAGAGAGGGGTAAAAGAAATGCTGGAAATGGGCTACCAAACCCAAGATCTGTCATATCTCAATAATTTTGTTTTCTCAGTATTTCTGTTATTGGGGTTATTGACATGAAAGAGGTTTCTTATCATGGTGCATGGGCCTCATTGTAGGACATTTTTGTCTGTGTTTAGGCTGAATGGGAGAAATGTGCAACAAGTGAATCTTCTTTCTTTGTTAGTTCAAAAACAACTACTTGTAGCATCATAGTCCATAATATGTTGATTTTATGCCTGTAGACTCTTCCATCCATGTCTTGTTGTCTCTTTGAGAAAAAATGCTACCTCCCATATGACTGATATGAGGTTTACTCTAAATTTCAGATCCCAAGTAAAGATTACTCCTCTCCCTTTCTTTACTAGATAAAGACATCCCCAATTGAGAGTAAAGGAAAGGTTTGCTATTCAATTTTAATCATCAAGGCGTATGTTCACACTGCTGGCAATCAGAAAATTTTGGATTCTTTCACCATTAATCACAATGCACCTAAAATGCTTGGGGAATTCATCCTAGGTACTAAGCTGCCTCTATTAAGGTCTTTCAAAAGGCCTAGTGAATCTTTTACCATCCCCCCTAGCTTCCCATTCTTTATTCGTAATAATTTTTCTTTTCGAAACCACCTCCATTGCCCTGTATTTCTACAACAAATCCATAGTAGAGCTGTCAGAAACTTTAGCATTCCTCATACCTGTTAGAAGTTCTACAACTAGCTAATTATGCAAGACAATTCTAGAAGGTGCTGTAAGTAGCTTTGCTATTTAGCCTAATTATGTAATTATGTAATACAATTCTAGAAGGTGCTGTCGTCGTTTTTGTCGATGATGAAACAGCTGAACCTAGTTTAAGTGGGTACTCGAAACATTCAGCTTTTGATGATGTGTTAGTCTTTGGTGAGAGGTACAATATGTATTTGGATAGATTTTGTTTTAAGTTATAATTGATTTTGATTACTGAATTGATCTTCTCTTTTTTCTTTTTTAGGTTAACTACATCAATGCTCATGCAACTTCCACCATAGTTGGTGATCTGGCCGAGGTAAATGCTGTTAAGAAGGTTTTCAAGAACACCTCAGGAATCAAAATGAATGCAACCAAGGTAATTCTGTCTACATCCTTATGCGGCTCTTAATTTTTTTGAAATTTATCAGTGTTTTGCAGTATGTTCATCTTTCATGTTTTTTCCATATTGTTCCAGTCTATGATAGGGCACTGCCTCGGTGCTGCTGGTGGTCTGGAAGCTATCGCAACAGTTAAGGCTATTACAACCGGCTGGGTGCATCCTTCAATTAACCAATTTGTGAGTGGTTCTTCTATATTTTCAAACTTGCATATCAAATTTGATAGTTATGCTCATTCTTAATTTGCAAATCTCTAATTGTAATGAATATTGCAGAATCCCGAGCCCTCAGTGGAGTTTGATACTGTTCCAAACAAAAAACAGCAGCATGAAGTGAATGTTGGTAAGATATGCTTTAAATTATAGCACCACGCTATCTTCTTACAAATAAACATTCTCAGGAATAATTGAAAAACTTCCAACTTTCCAAATAAATGCTCAAGATGTTTAGTGAAATTATCTATGAAAAGACCTTTCAGTTAACATCGATATCTTTTCATATGCAGCAATCTCAAATTCATTTGGTTTCGGTGGGCACAACTCTGTCGTCGCCTTTTCTGCATTCAAGCCTTAATTCAGTTCAGTTTACCTAGAACAATCTTCTGGCGTTATATAGGTGATTTACTGGGATACAGTTGCTGTTTCATCTCCGTGTGGCAACTTGCTAGGCGCGACGAGAGATGAAATATTTATCAATTCTTTTATGTACGAACAATTTTTGGCTTGCAGTTTCATAGCAATGAACATTTTTCCTTTTCACATGTGATTTCACTCCTTAAATTAGCTTTGAAAGATGCTATGGTCTTTGAGATTATGCACCTGCTTAATTCTCCATTTGAGTCTGACAATTGGTTGGAGAGTGAAATTATCTTTTGAAAGGAAAAAAAAAAAGACATTTATTAAACAACGCCCTGCCATGGGATGGTTGAGAGATTGTTTCCGAAAAAAATAACTTATATTTCTGAAATATATTTTTGAGAAGATATTTTCCATCATACTTGCATACTAGCAATCTTCCCTGTAAGTTGTATCAACTGCCATATTCATATTCATTTACTGTACTTTCTTCAAGTGGCCTCACAAAGTAGATATAGGCATTTATGATGAAATTATTTCTGGACAGCCCTTAGATAAATGGATAGAGCACTGATTCCAATTCTGAAATCCGATAATAATTTACAAGTGCACGAAAGTCATAGCTTTCATCAACCAAACTGGACTAATAAATACACTGCTCTTCATTTCAGACTTGGTGAATGACGTTAAATGAGCAGGTTGAGTTGTGTTTTGGCAGATTAATGAATCGAATTAACAAGTATGTTGGATCGAAATCTGCCAAATATCTGCCCGGAGTCAAAATGTTCGAGTTAATTTAGGATAAAACTTATTTTTCTATGCTTTGAGATACTCTCTCATCCATCAATTTTGGATGGCTAATTTAAACTATATAAACCAAAATGAGTAAAATAGTTTTTTAATTTTTTATATATAAAATATATATAGTTTAATGACCTTTTTACACGTTAGAGCTAAAATTTTTTCAATTTTTCTACGTCTCGTGGGTAGAATTATACAAAAATTCTATGTATTGGTTCAAATTTATCTCAAAATTAGAATTTTTTTTTTAAATATAGTATCCCTATTATTTAATATTATTCACATAATAATTATTATTTTTCAATTTTTTTTCTTGAAACTAGCAATTTATTTTATATATTTTTTCCAGATTATTTGTTTAATAGAAACACGTTTAAAAACTAAATTAAACCATAATTAGCGTTTTGGATAAAGAAGCACAACTCTTCTTTTTATCGGCATATTTTATATGTATATATATATATATATGTATGTATGTATATATAAATCATCTATCGATATATTTAATGTGTTTAATATATATTTCAGATTATTCATATTATATTATTAGTATATTGATATTACTAATCGGTATATTCATAGAATATTTGAATTTGAATTTTTATTAATTTAATTCCAGCCGTGGAATTTTGACTTTTTTGCGGATTTTATTTCATAAAATTGATCTTTTAGTTATGGTTTAATTTAATTTTTAATCTGTTTTCATTAAACAAATAATCTTTCAAGAGTATATTAAAAAATTTGCTAGCTTTAAAAAAAAATAAAAACTAATATAATTATGTAATTATATTACATAATAGAGATACTATATAAAAAATCTCTAATCCGAGGTTAAATTTGATCGAATAGGTGGAAAGAGAACGCTATAAATCCATTTCTATTATGTTGAGGACGTTTTCTATGAAATAAATAAAGAAAAAATAAATTTTATTCAATAAATGGAAGGAGCATACAATTAAATTATTTCTAATATATTAAGAATATTTTAAACCCTTTTTATTTAAAATAATTAATAAATTTGAGAGATTAAGATGAACAAAATATGATCTCGACATAATTGCAAAAGTCAGCGGTGGAGCCACATCGAAGCACGGGATTCATATGATATATATATATATATATATATATATATATATATTATAAGTTAAAAATATTAGAACATACAATAAATAGAAGAGTTGAATCTCCATTTAAAACACAAATTTGATATAATCTATTTTTATAAAAATTAAATTCCTTTAGAAAATATTTTATCTCTGTTACTATCAAAAGTTTGCATGTTCTAAATATATAGTTAGTAAAAATAAAGTAAGAGATATATAAACTTTGCTTTTACATGCAAGGTGATTGGAAAAAATTAAAAGAAAAAAAGAAAAGAAAAGAAAAGAAAAGAAAGAAAGAAAGAAAGAGATGTGTTGTCAGAATAAGACTTCTAAATCTAATTATACACATAAATATTACGATGTATATTAAAATTTAGACAGGAAATAATCAAAACTATCTTTGAACTAACGGATTTAATAGAAAAATATCTTTTCGCTCCAAAATGCTCCCGTCATCAACTTATTGGTCCTGTAATGTTCTTATTTTTGATGGTCCTAATTTAAATAATTGTTAAACATTTTATTTATTACATGACACTATGTAGTTGGTTGATTTTTTAATTAAACTAATCTAATTAAAATTCAACCCAAACTCGGATCCATCCACTTATTTCTACTCGTTCCATTTTATATCTCTACCCAAATATTAAAGGAAAAATTACATATCATAGCACATTTAAGAAACTATTTACATATAATGACCATAGTTTAAAAAGATTACACATAATGACTTTATTTTATTTAATGTGCCCTTTTTTTATTTTGTACTTTGTATTTTTACCTTTTGACTGTGTTTTCTTAATTTACTGAATTAACTTGCCACTAAACTCATTTTCTTCTTCTTCTCTGTGTTCATTCTATTCCCTTTTTTTCCTCCTTTAACTTTAATCAATTCTCCAACCGTAATCAAATCTCCGAAATTCTACTACACTATCTCAGAATCTTCTCTAAATCAAGTAAGTCAATTACTGATTTTATTTTATTTTTTCAATTTTAAATATATATTTTTTTATTTGAAAATAAATCGTTCTTTTAATCAGTGCGAATATTTTTTTTAATTCAAATCTGTAAGATTTTTTGGAATATTATGTTGATTTACTTTCATATGTAGTCATGTCCCGCATATATTCATCAAACAAATAAATATATTTACTTGTATTTATGGAACAAATCAAATTCATATATTACATCATGATATTGATATTTTGTTATACACACACATTTAAATTTTTTAAATATGTATTCTTTTTGTTGAGATAGGTATGTATTTTTTTATAAAATATTTATTTTATAAATGATATACAATCAAGTGTTATTATGTATTCTTTTTGTTGAGATAGGTATGTATTTTTTTATAAAATATTTATTTTAGAAATGATATACAATCAAATATATAACACTGTATGTATTTTTTTTTGATACATGTATGTATTTTTTTTACAAAATATGTATATTAACAGGGATATACAATCAAATACATAACTATGTATGTATTTTACATATATAAATTATTTTCAAATACATATAATTGTATTGTTTTTGATGGTTTTATATTCGTTAGTGAAAAATATTAAATTTAAAAGAAATATATTTTAATAGTAGTACCTATAAATACATATGTATTTTTTTTTTAGAGAAATACATATTAGTGGGCACATATTATTCTGAATAAGTATGTACTTAGAATACATGTTATTACAGATAACATGTTTTGATTTTTCATGTGATAACATGTTTTGATTTTTCATATAAATGGATTTTGTTTGTATTTGTATGGTATAAATTATTCATTTATTTTTTATTTTTTTTATTTTGCTATTTTGTAACATGAAATGAACTATTTTGTTAAAAAACTTCCTAGATGTGCCCCATATGTGTTGTTAAACGAACAAATTTCGTCTGACATAATTTATCATGTATTTAAATCACCAACATATTAGAGAAAATTTACATATAAAAAAGTTTTGAATACAAACCTTCAGAGCACTGAACAATAAATTCCACGATTTTTTTTATGAAATTCTAACTAATTGAAACATAATCCCTAAAATCACTCAAATTCTCAAATTTTGTATTTGTATTTGATTAGGTTTACTACGCTAAATACAAAACATGACACATAAATTATTGTTATTTTATGTAAATAATTAAATTATGCCACTTAAACCTAATTTCTTCTAAATTATTGTCATTTTTGAAATTTTCTCAATATTAAACCTACATAAGAAACCACCGTATTCTTCTTCCTCTCTTCTCTTCTTATTAAGATTCTTTAATTGATTGCTTTAGTTGAACTAGTTCTATGTATTTTTTCTTTTTTTATCCACTTTTTTCTAGCTAAACATACTTATGACTTATGAGATTTTTCATTTGAAATCTTAACATTAACCCGATAACCGAACCGAAACTGATTAACCGATATCGTAATGGTTCTTTAACGGTTTAGCATGTGTACAAATCGATAACCGATAATTAAAATCAATAACTTTCAAAGTCCAACCAAACCGACTGACACGTAGCCCTAATTTGTGTGATCGGCTAAAAGAGTAACATGACGGCAATGGCACCAGACTCGGAAAAGATATGTTGAGTAGAGAGTCATTGGAAGAGATCTGAGGAGTTGTAGAGCTTGAGAACGATATCGAGGTACATATCGTCTTTGTAGACATCGGTGACTCGAACAATGTGAGGATTAGAGGAAACCAATTGCATGATTTTAGCTTGGTCGTAAAGGAAGAAGAAGACTCTGCGTTTACGGTGCATCAAGAGATACCCAAAATTTCATCTGAATGCTTGAAAATTGAACTTCTCTTGTCAACAGAGGGAGGAAGATTTGAGCAGTGCCCTGTTGCAATTTGTTCTATTTGGGTGTTGTATTTTTGGGTTCATTTTTAAAGAAAGAGAAGAAGTGATCCTTGATAAAGTTATAAGCTTTCTTGATTTCTGATTCTTATTTGTATGATTCTGAGTATAATTTGAAACTCAGTATGCGGTGGAAGTTGGGAAAGTATAGAAAGAAGGGTGCATGAAGGAATAGTGAAACAACGAGAGATGAAATGGGACGGGTAGAAATAGGTGGGTGAATTCGGTTTTGGGTTGGGTTATAATTAGATTAGTTTAACTAAAAAATCAATCAAGCATAGAGTGCCACATAATAAATGAAATGTTAACAATTATCTAAATTAGCGCCGTAAAAAATAAGGGCATTACAGGGCCAATAGGAGGCGTTTTGGAGCGGAAAGATTAACGGAGGGTATTTTTGTACCAAATTCAATAGTTCAAGGGTAGAGTTGACCCTTTTTCCGATATTTAGATGTTTAAATCTGAATATTAAAATATTATATTAAGATTTAAAATAAATAATTATGATTTGTTTGTTTTTTCAACACATGAATATATAAAAATCCGTCTTTATTTTAAAATTTAATAAAATATTAAATTAATTTAATATTATATATTAAAAAAATATTTTTTAAAAAATTATATAATGATTGGTGATGGTGATGGTCGACGACAATGACTGCGGAGCTGGGGATTGTGTTGGCTAATAATGGGGTGCGAGTAGTGGCTAGTGATAATGATGGTAGTTAATTAGTAATGGCGATTGATAGTTATGGTGGACATAGTGACAACTAATGATGTCAAAAATTAATGGTATTGATGATTTAATGATGGCTAGTGATAATTGTAATTATTGACAATGGTGATAATTGTGAGTGAGATTAGTTGTGAGTGGTGGTGAATAGTTGATAGTGCTGGGTGACGGTATCAATAATTGATATTGGTGAGCGCTGATGATATTGATTGAATAGATAAAATTGTGAGCCACCATTTTTATAAAAATCTTTAAATAGATATTTTAATAATATTAAGATTTTATTATAACTCTTAATTATTCAGATTTATTCAATTAAAAAAAACACACTTAATTATTATGATTTGAAAAATTAGAATTAAAAAAAAAAAATATAATAACCTATAGAATCTTTATTAAATGTAAATAAATACAGTAGGATTGATCTGTCCTCGTCTTTCCAAGAAATTTTTACTTCTCTCGTTCTAAAAAGAGTTGCAATTCAAAGTTCAATCTACAACTATAAACAAATGTTCGTATTCATTGAGAAAGCACCAATTTCTTTTTTTCTTTTTTTGAAATAAAACATGTATTACTAAGAAATGCATAAAGTATTACGAATCAAAATTATTTACGTTTAAAATAATTTGAAAAATATTTAATTTATAAAGTAAAAAATTTAAAAATTACACTTTAAATTTATTAAAAAGATCTAGTTACTTATTAAAATTTTACGAGCATTTAAATATCTCTATGGTATTTGTGTGGATTTTCCTCCCCTCTATGTCCCCAAACCAATTCAAAGTTTCCTGGCATGTGACACACATTTTCTTTTATTATGTGTCATTTAAGACATTACATCACTAAATCGGGCATGTCTCATAATAATCAGCTTTGAACTAGTTTAGGGTCAAAAGTAGAGACAAATTCACTTCAAATACGTTTAGGGGTGTATATAAACGCCCCTAGAATTTTAGGGAGTTTCTGGAATTTTTTGGACAAATTCAGAAAAACAACTCATGTATTTTTTTTTAAAATATTCTCTGTTTCATTTTAATTATTAGATTAAAATTCGCATACTCATTAAAAAAAAAATTAGTTGAGATAGTAATTTGACTAATATAATCATATTAATTTTTTGGAAACATACAATAATAATTCATTTCACATTTTAAAATAACTTTAAGTACTAAAGATAAAATTTAAAAAATATGATCAATTATTTATTAAATTTTAAAGTATATATTTTCAGTATACCTATTAATTAGAATAACACGGAGGGAGTAGTACCTATAAACGATAATAATACACATTCTTTTGAACGGATAAAGTGAAAAAAAGAGGAAAGAGTAATACAGTGATTTTTCTCGCGTCCAAAGGCCCTCCTTCCCGCCAATCTCAACCCTTCATTTCCCGCCAAAATCCGAACCCTAACTCCAAAAAGTAGAGGCGAACTCCCCAATCTCGACCTTCATCACTTTCTTTCTCTGCTCTGCTCTGCTCTCTCGCTCTGTTTCTTTCTCTCTCTTCTCTCACAGAGATTCACCCTTTCTCAGTCAGCCATGGATCTAAGCGATGAGGTCAGGGCTTCGCACAAGCGAACTTTCCTCAAGTTCTTCGAACAGACTGTAAGATTTCCTCCCTTTCTCCGTAACCCTCTTATTTTTTCTTTCTTCACATGTTTTCTACTTGATATACTTTGCTTAGTTTGACGGACTATGAGTTGGATTCATTTATTCGTTTGCTTTTGTTTTTGTTGATTCCTTTTTTTTGTTTTTTGTTTTGTTTTTGCAGGAACTGGACACGGAGCTGAAGAAGGAATTTGAATCTATGATCAACAACAACAGGCGTCGTGTCATTATGGACCTCTCTGATTTCTACAATGACAGAGAAGGCTCTGATTTGGCTCGCAGGTTTGATCTTTTCCTTGAATTTTAATGATGTCATTTGGCTCGTATAGTTTGAGGAAAAATATGAATAGCGGTTATGGGTTTGTGTTTTGAAATTGAAGTACTACCTAGGCTTGTTGGTTTTGGTTTTCCCAGTTGTTACCTTTCAGCCTTCAATTTGAAGCCAAAATATTGGAAAGAACATTTTTTTAAAGCATTTCACTAGTATTTGAAGTCTACCTGTGGTTATTGACATTGGTGGTCCAGTTTGTTAATTTCTTGTTTTCTTGAATTGTGTAGGCTTCTTCAGAATCCAAGTGAGTATATGCAACCGTTGGTTGATGCTTTAACAGATATGATCCGGACGCATAATCCCAAGTACCTTAAAGAAGGCGAGCAAGTCTTGGTTGGGTTTACTGGTCCTTTTGTTTCAAGGAGAGTAACCCCAAGAGAGCTGTTGTCCCGTTTCATTGGATCCATGGTCTGCGTTGAAGGCATTGTTACCAAGTGTACGTCTTTTGCATTTTCTTATAGTGCTCATTTCTAGCACATATCTACTTTGGCTTGTGGTATTATGCAAGTGTATAATAAATATCTTAAATTAATCATATTTACTTTGTCATCATTAGTTTAGCCAATGAAGTTAGATCACTGAATTTGTTCTTAATTGATGTGCCTTAGATTCACTACATGGGAGTTGAAGTTAATGAGTCAGCAAAACCCTATTACGTTTCTGAGTCATTTAGTATTGTTGATTTAGGGTCTATGGTCAAAACTTTGATACTTTTTTTTTTAAAAGCTTTTATAATGGTAAAAGAAATTAAATTGGGGAACCATTTAACTGGTGTGTTAGTTGTTTCACACTATGCCACTAAGGCATCGGTGCAATGATACAACTGATATGTGTTTGAGAGCTGTATGTTTGTAACAAGTTTCCATTTGAAATGACCTCTGAAACATATTCATGTTCATTCGACAAGGAAAGACATGTATAAGCCCAGTGAATAAAGTTAAGGTGATTTAGTAGTTGTTTGCTTGTTGTGGCCCATGTTCTATATCAGTACAAGTTGCTAGTAAAGGGATGATGAACACTGAACTTTCTAGGACTGTAGTATTATTATTAGATGGTTCAACTTATTAAGTAAGAACAATAATTGATTTCTAAATAGCTGGACCCGACATGAGATACTGATTTTATCCAGTTTTTTTGGTGATTATTATGTTTTTTGTTATCAGAAAAATGCATCATGTTAGAAGCATTTTAGATGTCTGGTAGTTTCAGTAACTAGTGTTCAGTTTGCTGGTATGAAACTAGGAAAAGATTGCCTGTCTTCTACTGGAGACACGAAACAAGAATTGCTTATAATTTCTCACTTTTGATGGAAATTTCTTTTGATCTACCATACATCTCATACTTTACATTCCAATTTATTTAGTCACGGATATGAAGTTGTTAACAGAAGTGAAGCATAAATACTGGACTTTAATTGGTGCCATATTACACCTGAGTGTGGCCCTTGTTTCTTCCATGCTATACTTGTGCCTGTTCTTTTAAATGGACTGTAAGGCCAATAATTTGCAAGCTTCCTTCTTCCTGATGCACATGTACTTGTGCCACAGCCAAATATAGCAAGGAGTCTGGAACTTCATCTAATTGTGCATTTTTATCCAAAACTGAACCAATTTAAACCTTTAGCTTCCTATATCACCAAATTAAATGATTAAGCATAGTTGGGCATATTCAAACTCAAAGGCATATCAAAGGTCAATAAAAATACAGATAATTGATATAAAACATAATAAAATATGCCAAACATCATTAATTGACTGTGCTGTCTTCTGTTGCTCTGTTTCATTATTAACGTCCATTTTGTACTTGATTTTTCCTGCTTATATTTCATCTGAAGTATGTACTAATATAAAACACATCTATTCCTCGTTATTTCCTGTTTATAACTGAAATATGTGTCTAAATTTCATTCTCTTGTCAAAGATAGACACAAGTTACATTGATGCTAGGCTCAGATTTCATCTGTCATCAACTGAAGCATTTGACTTATAAATCAGTTTCTTGATTTATATTGAGTCCTTAGCTTGGACGCCACTTAGTAATCAACTGTTTTAATGTAATTTATTAATGTAAGCTGCTACTTTCAACATTAATAGGTTCTCTTGTAAGGCCAAAGGTTGTAAAGAGTGTCCATTTTTGCCCGACAACTGAGAAATTTACAGCCCGTGAATACAGAGATATCACGTCGAATGTTGGTCTGCCAACTGGTTCTGTGTACCCGACACGGGTAATGATGAATTGATTTAGGTTTCAGTTTTGGCCTTCTCTTTTTTGGTTTAGCAAAATGAAATTTTACAAGAATGATTATATTGCAGGATGATAACGGCAATTTGCTAGTTACAGAGTATGGGTTATGCACATATAAAGATCATCAAACTTTATCAATGCAAGAGGTGCCTGAAAATTCTGCTCCTGGTCAACTTCCTAGAACAGTGGATATAGTTGTGGAGGATGATCTTGTTGATTCATGCAAGCCTGGAGACCGTGTAGCTGTTGTTGGGGTATACAAAGCTCTTCCTAGTAAAAGCCAAGGAAGCATGAATGGGGTATTCAGGTTGTGTGTTTAAACTAAAATACTGCTTTGTTGCCCTCAGAATAGTTAAATGTTGTTTTCTGTATGTAATCCTGTCCATCAATTTTGTTTTGCAGAACAATCCTCATAGCTAACAATGTATCTCTCCTGAATAAGTCGGCAAATGCGCCAAACTACACAGAGAAAGTCTTGAAAGAGATCAAGAATATTTCTGTTAAAGATGATACTTTTGATCTTCTTGCTAATTCACTGGCGCCATCTATTTATGGGCATTTGTGGATAAAAAAAGCAGTTATTCTGCTCATGCTCGGTGGAATTGAGAAGAACTTGAAAAATGGAACTCACTTAAGAGGGTAAGATAAGCTCTTTTGCCGGCTACCCTTTTGCTGTCCCGCCATTGCAGGCATTACTGCTTGACCATGTATCATAATTTTTCTCTTCAGTTGCTTCAGACAACAATCATTATTATTTTTTGTTGTACAGTAACTCCTCTATATGAGATTGATTCTTGAGTCCTCACAGCAACCATTTTTACTGTATTTAGTGATATAAACATGATGATGGTTGGTGATCCATCTGTTGCTAAGTCTCAGCTGCTGAGAGCAATTATGAATATTGCTCCATTAGCAATATCAACTACTGGTCGTGGTTCTTCCGGAGTTGGTTTGACAGCTGCAGTTACTTCTGATCAAGAAACAGGTAAATTTTTTTCAAAAGCAGAATCTACATTTATGTGAAGTAAACTGACAAATATGTACTTGGAAATAGGAGAAAGAAGGCTAGAAGCTGGTGCCATGGTACTTGCCGACAGAGGTGTTGTTTGCATTGATGAGTTTGATAAAATGAATGATCAAGATCGAGTTGCTATACATGAAGTTATGGAACAACAGACTGTAACCATTGCTAAAGCAGGAATTCATGCATCATTGAATGCTCGATGCAGTGTAGTTGCAGCTGCAAATCCCATATATGGTTCTGTAAGTTTTTCAAAACAAGTCCACCTAAATGTGTACTAGCCTTGAGATATGTATCATTTAACTTTTCTATACCATCTTGGTTTTTGACAGTATGACCGATCATTAACTCCAACGAAGAACATTGGACTTCCAGACTCTCTGCTCTCTCGTTTTGATTTGTTGTTCATTGTTCTGGATCAAATGGATCCTGGGGTTGATCGTCAAATTTCTGAGCATGTTTTGCGCATGCATCGGTATCGTTCTCCAATAGATGGAGGTAGCTTGACAGTTATGTTTGAAAATCTTCACGTATTGCCTTCTACTTTTGTATAAGAATGAAGTGAATCTATTTTACCTTTTAGGTAGCTCAACGTTAGATGACAATTCAAGATATGAAGAGCAAAATGACAAGGATGAAATGCCCGTCTATGTTAAGTATAATCGGATGCTACATGGTAGAAATTCAACTCGCCGTAAAAAGGATACGCTGACTATCCAGTTTCTTAAGACATACATTCATTATGCAAAAAACCGGATCCATCCTGAGCTGACTGATGAGGTAATCTAGTGTAACTTGTGCAATTTCATTTTAGCATCATTGCTTTTCTGCGCAGGATTAGTTTTTCTTATAATTTAAATTTTGAAATCCTCTTTAACATTAAGCTTTAATAGACTTTGGGCTTATCTTAGCTTCATCTCACATGAACCTTGATCAATGTACTGCTCCCTTGCTGATATTTTCAATGATAACCATTTGTAGGCATCTGATAGCATAGCTACTGCTTATGCAGAACTTAGGAGTGCCAGTACAAATGCAAAGGTTGGTATTTTATATCTGATATCCAGATAACTATCTTGTTACATGCTTTGTGTGATGTAATTGATTTTTCTGAATTTCCAATAGACTGGGGGAGGAACACTTCCAATTACTGCCAGAACTTTGGAAACTATTATTCGACTCTCAACTGCCCATGCCAAGCTGAAGTTGAGAAGACAGGTGAGGTTCACTGAATATGTTCTCCATGTTAGAAAGATTGAAGTTCTCCATATATGACTGCTTAAGTCTAGAGGTTCACTGAATATGTCCTGGTTTCATTCTTTCTGTGGTTATCTGCGCTGAATGGATTTTCTTTTGCTCAAATTATTTGTCAATATCTTTTCTGGCAGGTTTTGAAGTCTGACGTAGAAGCTGCTCTTCAAGTTCTACATTTTGCCATATATCATCAAGAACTGACTGAGATGGAGGAACGTGAGCAAGAAAGAGAAAAGGAACTGGGTAATAATGCTTCAGCTCGTAAACGCAGAGCTGAGCATGATGCCGGTGATGAATCAGCTCATCATGAAGCCGGGGGAGTTGGGTGAGTTATCTAACTTAAAATATACATGCTTCAGCTACTATCAAAATTTTTAGCGGTTTTCTGATAACTGATAAGTTCTGTCATCAAGTAAACAAAAGTGGATTGCAACTTCCTCACATTTCATTCCTTTGATGATCTATCTATATGGTGTTAATTTGTTTTAATTCCTTCTATTGTTTATGTTTCTAAAGTGTTCTTTTGGTGAAGTGGCAGTGAGGCGATGGAAACTGATGATCCTCCGGCAGCTGAAATCGGCATATCTCCCGAGAGGTCTGTGTGATTAACTAATTGATTATGGAATGCTTTTCTTTGTACTCCCGGATTGATGTCAATTATGGTATCTAACATCTCTGAACTTGCAGATTACAAGCATTCAGTGCAGTGCTCGGTAGGCACAGGAACTCAAACCATGTGGAACAAATCTCTGTTGCTGATGTAGAGAATGTTGTCAACACTGGGGCGCCTGTACCTTACTCAAAGGCGGAAATAGAGAAACTATTACAGGTATGCAAGTCCTTTGATTACCTTGTTTTACACAAGTAGGCAACACTGAATGTGTATAACTTGGATAACATAGTTTTTGAAGGTTAAACAGCTAATAGTGGAAAGTGGTCTTATGTGCAGATGATGCAAGAGAAAGGCCAATTGTGGATACACAGTGATACCAATGTAGTTTACTTCATGTAAATCAGTTTTAATTGAAGCTGCAAGTGCAGTTGTCTCCTTTCTGATGGATGGTCCAAGCCCCTCACTGTATGGGGGATACCATTGGTTGTTGAACTAAAACTTTTCTTGTGCCTTTGATAGTATGGTAGTCCTCTATATTTATCCCCACTTTGAAATTCAGATGTACTGATGAAGCATATGAATCTTACTTTTCCTGTTTTAGGAAACCAAATGGGTAATGCATTATGTAATGTTCAATTTATGATCACCATTAGCTATTTAGCTTTAGCCAGAACTTATCTCTTTGATTGAGAAGTTGCAAACTAAGTGACGGTATATTCTGAATTATTTGTGCCACAACTCTAATATTTTTTTTATACCATACTCAATGTGATAACAATCTTGAAATTTGTTAATTTCGGGATAAAACAAATGATAAAAAGATGCCTTCTTTAAAACTCTTTTTACAAAAATATTAAAATTGAAAATTGAAAATAGAAGTTTATCCCAGGTAAAACCAAATGTGCTCAAATTTAATATTATATCTATGCTTATTTTTAGTCCAATCAATTAAATACTATCTATAAAAATATATTCTCTAACTAATCTAGTCATCATTTAATATTCGTATTATAATCCTCATATTAGAATCTCGGTAGGACTTGTTCACAAACTAAACCACCCTAATTATACAACTGTATAGATGAAATGGATAGTTTCCATGAAAATTTCTAAGGATAAGAAATCTCTCATAAAAACTGAGTAATTGACACTTTTTTCAATTATATCAATTTGATTGTTTAATTTTAACTTACAAGAAATTTTAAAAAATAAAAGATTATTTTTAAATTTTGTGATCTTAGATTAAACATATGTAAATAAAATGTCTTTTAATTTTGTGATTTTAAACATGTCATATAAAAAATTAAATATATAAAAGTAGAATTAAAAATTATAATATATATATATATATATGTTTTTTTTTTAAAAACAAACTAAAAAGAAAGACAGACAAATTAGCACACTTATTAAAAAAACAACAAAAGAAAATGAGACAGTAGGAACATTGAAATTAGACATGTCATGTGAAAAATTAAATATATAAAATTAAAATTAAAAAATTAAAAAAAATACTTTTTTTTAAAAACGGACTAAAAAAAAAGACGGACTAATTAACACACTTATTGAAAAAACAACAAAAGAAAATGAGACAGTAAAAATTAATGGAGGTCTTGCATTTATTTTTATTGAGATTTACACATTTATTTAATCTGAATATGTCTTAATTATTAAGATATGGAACAAATATGTTTGTGTGGATAATTTTCACTATCACTTATCCACAACCACCAGCCACCACTATTAGTCACCTCTATCATCACAATCATCACCATTATTACCTTGGCCAACTACCAGCCACTACCATTATCTATTACCCCTGCCAATATTGTCAACCATCATTATCATTGTCAACTACTTCTGACATCACAACAACAAGTAACAACCACCACTATTACTAACCACTACTGTCAATCGTTACTGCACATACCACCTCCATCATTATAATTATATTCATTGCTGCCGCCACCGCCACTTTTACCACCATTATCACTTACTACCACCACTACAATCGATCCCTACTATCAAACACTTTTACCATCACAACTAGCACAACCCCCAACTACTACCAATACATCATCAATCACCACATATTCTTTAGCTACCACCATTAATACCGTCAACCATTACAATAATAACTACAAACCGTCTCCATTACATCAACCATTACAACACCAACCACCACCATCGTTATAACTATCACCATCACCACTACTGGCAACTGTCACTACCACAACTACTAGCCACTAACACTAAACATTACCATGACTACCACTACAAATCATCTCTACTATCAGTAACAAACATAAATATTTTATTTAGATTATTTTTTTCTAATATTTAATTACTTTTTATTTAAATTATATATTTAAAAATAATTTTTTTCTAATATTTAATTACTTTTTATTTAAATTATATATTTAAAAATAAATAAATATATGTATATTCAAGTATTAAAAAATAAATAATTTTGATTATTTAATATTTAAATCTAAAAATAATATTTTAATTATTTATATATGTATTAAAATTCAAACGTGTTAATATTTGATTAAAATAAACGAGGCCTGGGATAGAACGAAAGGAAAAAAGATAATGATTCATGGGACCAAACAAGTTGGAGAAGTATTGAATATAACTGAAAACTTATGTTAATTGCCAGCCAGTTAGAAAAATCATGGCTACTGCCACTGGTCTTTTCTTCCTTAGAACCTCTGCCTTTTCTTTCACCTCGAAACGGCACTCTGTTGCTCTTTTTGACAATAAAGTTCACTCTTTTCGTCTCAGAGCTGCAAATGTAAGTCTCTTCTCTAAAAGAGGTTACATTTTTTCTTACAATTTTCAAGATTACGTGATATTTCGAGGTAGTTTTTCATTTTGGTTACGTATTTTGTTTGATTACAGATAGAAGAAAGTGAAATTGAAGGAAAAGAGGAAGTGGGTATCAGTGAAAAGAAGAAAATATTTGTTGCTGGTGCGACTGGGAACACTGGGAAGAGGATTGTTGAGCAGCTTCTGGCAAAGGGTTTTGCTGTCAAGGCTGGGGTTCTTGATATTGATAAGGCTAAATCAACCTTACCGGGTCAAAACCCTGATCTTCAAATTGTGGGTTTGTTTTCATTTTTGTTATTTTTAGTTAAACCTTTTTAGAAATTAATTGCTCAATCAGTAGTTGATGATGCAGTAAAGTATGCTACTTTAAGGGTTAAATGTTAAAGCTCAATTGTATGTTTTGTTAATAGGGGAAATGCCTTAATTTCACCTGCTAATCTACTATATATTGGGGTTATTTGTCCAAGTCTATTTGGTTTTTCGTTTTCTGAAGAAATAGGTAACTTTTTTATCCTCCATGATTTCTTGCTTGTACTCCCTCCCTCCACTTAAAGAGTTTGTTTTGGCTGGTGTACTGAGGTGATACTTATTGTAGTTTAGATAGAAATGGACTAAAAATTGGAGATTATGTCAAAACCTTTAAAATGTGATCATTTAATTAGATTTTACCTTTCCAACCAAAGGCATTGCAAATGTATTGAAAAAAAAATCAGGGAAAAGCTCCTTTTGAATGTAAATGAAGAGCTAACTATGGAGTATAATGTTTACTTCCATCTTGTAAACCTTTGAGTTAATTTGTACATGAAATCAATTCTATTTTATGATTTTCAGGTGAAAGCGGATGTCACAGAGGGATCAGCTAGACTAGCTGATGCCATTGGCAATGATTCAGATGCAGTAATATGTGCTACAGGTTTTCGGCGTTCACTGGATTTTTTGGCTCCATGGAAGGTTAGTTTGCAACCTTGCCATCTTGTTTTTATTTTAACTTAGCAATTTACTTATCATTTCTAAAATTTTATGATTATGTTTTCTCTTTTATGAAATACGGATTGATTCATTTGGATGATCTTTATAATAACATGAATTGCAGGATGGGCAAACTGCTCAAAGGAAAAAAGAAAAAAAGCCAAAAAATAAATAAAATGGAAACAAAAGAAAGAAGTGTTGATTAAGCTTGTTAAGAGTCCAAAACTAATTTCAGTTAGAGAAG
The DNA here is from genome assembly GCA_035772735.1 of Datura wrightii. Classification (NCBI taxonomy): domain Eukaryota; kingdom Viridiplantae; phylum Streptophyta; class Magnoliopsida; order Solanales; family Solanaceae; genus Datura; species Datura wrightii. The sequence continues at coordinate 113,727,499 of JASDFA010000008.1, read as the reverse complement.
CTTCTTAACATGATGACACCCTCTCCACGGGTGCTAACCATGGGCACATTCTTGGCATTGAAAAAACAATACCAAGTCTTTTTTGTTCTTTTACAACAAACAATGGAGGCTTTGTGGAGTATGCTACCACAAGATACTGCTGTTGAAACTCCATATGGTAGATATGATTTTTCGAGTTAAAGAAACTTCATTCCCTTGAAGATTTGTCTAAACTGCAGAAAAGTAGAATGGGGGAGTGAACAGTTTCACGTTACTAACACTATTCTTTTTGTTTTTATTTTTGGGTTTATGAAGAACACTTCCATTCTTTTCTCATAATGCAGGCGAGCAGGCTAGCTGTTATTAACAATTGTTTCTCTGGTGGGGTAATTGTGTCAATTGTTTCTTCTTCTTCTTCTTTTTTTTTTTTTTTTTTTTTTTTTTTTGTTTGGTGCTACTACTAGTCCACCCTAGTTCTGCCATTTAAGCTAATTTCAAACTTGAACAGTTTAGTACTCAATTTCACCTTTAAGACCTTCCATAATAATGCCTGTTATAGTGCCTGGAAAACAGGAATCAAGAATAGAACGGTTATGCAGGTTAAGGCCTACTAGGTTGAATTCAGTATGGATCTTGTCAGAAAACCAAGTATTGTTGAAACTGTAAGTCATGTTTCTGGTTTACGAAAGAATTCCTTGCCCGTTTAAGTAAGGCACCATTCTTGATTTCCTTTCCTAGCCTTCAACTGGATTGGAGATCATATGTGATTGAGGTTCTGCAGAGGCACATCAAACAAGCTAATGTCAGAATTTTTAGTAGAATGAAAGAAATAACCTTTGGGAACTTCAGTGAAAAGTTATTTTGTATGCTCATCTATCCGTTCCACAGATGAAGCAAACATCATATAGGTTTTGATGTTTGCTTAGGTGTTGAATGCTTGATACAATCGAAAAGTTGAGAAGGCTTCTTGAATGTTTTCAAGAAAACACTTGAGAGCAAGACTGAAAAATGTTCTAAAAATATATAGGGTGCAAATATATGTCATTTTATTTACCCGGCTTGCTTTCACCTTAAAACTGTCTGGTAGTTCTATTATGTTCCTGCTACACGTTTAGTATGGCCAAAAAGGACTCTGTTGATGTCTAGCCTTCCAGATCATTAAACTCATGACTTCTCGTGGTTATAATCATTACTCTAGTAAATTATGAGGCAAAATTTATCATATCTTTGAGCCCTTCCGCATGATTGATGCTGACTTGTTGTCCCACTATCCTAACTATTGCTTTGGTGGTTTTTGATGAATCATGATGTATTGTCCTTCCACTACTATTGTTTAATCCATATACCATTCTTTCAGGTTGATAACTTTGGCACGGTAAACCTTGTTGAAGCATGCCGAACACTTGGTGTTAAAAGATTCCTGCTTGTTAGTTCCATTCTGGTCAATGGAGCTGCGATGGGCCAGTTGCTTAATCCAGCATATGTATTTCTCAACGTTCTTGGACTGACATTGATAGCAAAGCTCCAAGCAGAGCAATATATTCGGAGATCTGGCATCAACTACACAATAATAAGGCCTGGTGGGCTAAGAAATGATCCACCTCAAGGAAACATCGTAATGGAACAAGAGGTAGTAATATGCAGCTTACTCATTGTTTAGTTACATATCTGTGTGCCATATGATTTTCCTAAGATGCTCCTTGCTTTTCCTTCAAAATGTAGGATACCCTCTACGAAGGCTCAATATCTAGAGATCAGGTAGCTGAAGTAGCAGTTGAGGCATTACTCCATCCAGAATCTCATTACAAAGTCGTGGAGATAGTAGCTCGTACTGATGTCCCTAAACGTTCATTCAAGGAACTATTCGGTTCCATAAAACAGCACTAGCTTGTCAAGATGATTTTTTCTGTCTATGTTTATACACATTTATAAATATAGTTACTCCCAAGACCACAATGCAACAATTTTATAGGGCAAGATCCTTCTCTGCAATCTGCTCTCAAGTTCTTGGTGTTTTCTTTGCAGTTGTTACAGGTCTGTAATTGACTATTGGTTTTTTCATATTGCAGGGAACCTGAAACTTTTTAATAGTCGTCTCCTTGTAACACTTCGCAATAACAACAAACTCATTATACTTACACAAGTGGAGTCTGGAGAGAGCAGAGTGAATATAAACCTTACCTCTACCTCTAAGAAGGTGGAGAGACAGTTTTCGGAAGACCCTTGGCTGGGCAAATAGTGAGAAAGAAGTAATAACAGCAATTGAGGACAATAATAAGATAATAAGATATTAAAAAAGATAATAATGTACTAACAACAAATAGTGATAGACATCTAAACATAAAAAGAAAGATATAATACTAAATTCTGAGAAAGAGAATGAAATATAAGGATCAAACATTATTCATGGAGTCAAAAAAGTTTATATACATTAACCAAGCAAATTCGTTAGTAATTTTGAATAAAGAAAAAATTTCGAGTAATTTAAAATATATAAGAAATTGCTGCAAATCAGAAGTTTCTTTCTTTGCTATCCTAATTCAAACATACTTTTACAAAAAGTGAAAATAAAATTGGGGGATACAGACACTCAAATGCGTATGATTCTTTGTAACAAATTTTAAAAATTGACTTCTTAATTTAATGAGGTATTACAATCATAATTCAGGAAGAATAAAAAGATAAGCACTACGTTATGGCTAAAATATTTTTAAAATATTAATATGGGGTCATAGTAAGATGGTAAAATATTAATATGGGATTGTAATAAGATGGTTGGGGTCTCTTCGTTCTTGATAAATTTTTTTATTAAAAGCATTATCATCATAAATTCATAATAGACGTACGATATGGCATAACACTTAATAAAAAATTAGAATTATTATAAAAGTTGATTAATTTTGTAAAAAGGGAAAACAGTATGATTAGAAAAATAATTACATAAAGGGAAAATTCAATAATATTGAATTTAAAATGTGCTTTATCAAACTGGTATTGTGACTCTACTAAACTCAAGCACTGAAACATTTTGTGGCGGGTAATTAACTGGTTATACTAACAGCAAGTTATCCAAGGAAGAGCACTGGTTTTTCTTGCTCAGAACCCTTTCTGCATAATTGAAATTCCAGCGAGATTTCTCTTTGTGGGTACTATATGATTGTGCTTTAACTTTTCGTTTTGATTACAGATGGAAGGAAGTGAAATTAAGGAGGAAAATGAAGCGGGTACCAGTCAGAAGAAGAGAATATTTGTTGCTGGTGCAACTGGGAATACTGGGAAGAGGATTGTTGAGCAGCTTTTGGTTAAAGGTTTTGCTGTTAAAGCTGGGGTTCGTGATGTTGACAAGGCTAAGTCTACCTTACCTGAAGGAAACCCTCTTCTTCAAATTGTGAGTACTCTTTGATTTCACTCTTGAATTTTTCGTTCCTCAATTTGTGAATTGTGATTCTTGTTTGCTACGTATTAAATTGGTGCATGCACGAACGACCAGCTTAATTTTCTGTTAATGAGGCTTTGGGTAGATAGCAAAAGCTGAGGAGTATTAGGGCTTTCAGAATCAAGCTTCCAATTTAATAAAGTGGTCGTTGAAATAACTTTAAACGAAATCGTAAGTTCTTGTTTTTACTATTAATTCAAGAATTTGTCCTCCTTACATGAATCAGCTGTTTGATCGCTACTAACAAAAAGTAAAATGAGCAATTCTTAATGAAGAGGGACTTGTTATTGAAACATATGCAGATTTTACAGGAAAATCTGCTTAAAATGAAGTGCACACATTTTCCCAGTGTAGCTATTTTGATATAGGCTAAGAAAATCTGAAGTACATTCTTCTACAACTGGGGAAAATAGATATTCCCTCTGTTCCTCTTCACTTGACATAGTTTGACTCAGTATGGATCTTTAGAAAGAAACTAAGGTATGGATTTTTAGAAAGAAATTAAGACTTTTGAAACTTGTTGTCTTAAAATGTCATAACATTTTAGTGGCTATAAAAACTTCTCATTAAGAGTAAAATACAAAGCTTAAAGTTAAATTGTTCCAAATATTGGAATGTGTCATTATTTTTGAAACAGACTAATAGAGAAATAGTGTCACATATACTAGAACAGAGGGAGTAGCATGAAGGAAACATATACCATCTCTAGAGAGGACAAACTTGTTTTAGAAAACCCCCTGTGGGAACTAAGTATCGGTCTGACTATTTTCAGGTTAAAGCAGATGTGACAGAGGGGTCAGCTAAACTAGCCGATGCCATTGGTGATGATTCAGATGCGGTAATATGTGCTACGGGTTTCCAGCCTTCTCTGAACTTGTTGGCACCTTGGAAGGTTCGTCAACTTCAATCCGCCAAATAGCAGTCTTTGACAGATCCTTCACACCTGATCCTTTTATGATCAGCAAAATGAGTATGATTTTATGATAAGCTTGCTTGGAGTTTCAGTCCCAATTTTAAGCAATGCGGTGTCCTTTCAGGGTTTTGAGTACTACTAGTAACTTGAAAATCACAATGAAGAGCACTTGTATGTATGCAACGGCAAGAACATGTTGGGGAAATATGGAATACATGGTCTTTTGAAGGGGCCTCAACCTTAAAAGTTTTTCAATGCCCCAGAAAAGGGAAATATAAAAGGAGTGACTAACCTCATAGTACGTAACTGTAGTTAAATTTTGTTGCTTGAATGAACATGCTAGTTTCTGAGTTGGTAATTTGAAGTAGCCATCTTGATGATAATAGTTGTTGTGATGGTGGCAGTACTGATTCTTTTGTTTGTTTGCTCCTCTTATTTTACTTCGTTACTCCTCCTCTTTGCACCTTGTAGCTGAGCACGGGGTAGTTGAGAGTAATTCAAACTCAAAAAAGCTATCAATTTTCTACTGTTAATGTGTAATGTCTTCTGGCATCAGAGACTTATCTTCTCATTTAGTTTGATGGAAGCAAAGAGGATATTTGCATGTGGGATGAATATCTTTAACGCCTCCTTTTACTCTCCTACTTTCTACTTTATGTTTCCTTTTCAATTTCTTGTTTACTTGTTTGCAGTTTGTTAGGAAGATTCCTAGGACAACCATAAAAAAAGCACCATGAAATTTAATGTACTCCATCACCGTCCATTAACTATAGTGGTTGTCGTGGGATCGAGGTTTTGTAAAAGCAAAGTGTATGTCTCCAATAGCTAAAAGTTGGTGCATTTGACAAACAACCTACAACCTTTGGAACTTCCACTCTGGAGCTTCTTTCTGGAGTTAAATTGGACATTACTGTATCAGCTCTTAAGCTCTACCCTCTTTAGCTTTCACTTGGGATCTAGAAGCTTAGTTGAAGAAGCAAATACGGTGATTGGCAATTCTATTCAAAGAAATGCTCCAAAAGATACCGATTCAGGAGCATTTCAGCTTTCATCTCTGATTTGCTGATAGCTCAACATCTGCTCATGCTATTGTCTTGTTCCCAATGACCTAGGTACTCCAATAATTAGGCACCACTCACCTTTCTTCTTTCTGGATCATTTTCGTCAGAAATTTTGGCGGTATTCATTTTCATGTCTTATGCGTAAGAAAAGTGAAGTTGAGGTGAGATTAGAGGGGGTTGCGGTGCAGTGCTTAATCTTCCCAACTCGCTTGGGATTGAGGCATAATTAGTCGTTATTATGGCATTCGTGTTCATGTCTTATGTCAATGAATTAGAAGAAGTGTTCCTTCACTAACATTATCCATGTTCACATGCAGATGTCCTATAATCTTCATCTCACTTGTAGCCCTTATGCTTTTCTTTGATTTTGAATATGGTGAAATTCAGCAAACTATCCTATCCCTGTTTTATCCTTTTAGGTTGATAATTTTGGCACAGTGAACCTTGTGGATGCATGCCAAAAGCTTGGTATTAATAGATTCATCCTTATAAGTTCAATTCTCGTCAATGGGGCTGCAATGGGTCAGTTGTTCAATCCAGTTTATATAATCCTTAATGTTATGGGACTAGTATTGGTTGCAAAGCTCCAAGCTGAGAGATACATTCGTAAATCTGGCATCAACTACACAATAATTCGGCCTGGTGGGCTAAAGAATGATCCTCCAGTAGGAAATATAGTCATGCAACCAGAGGTAATATTATGTATCCATTAGTGTTCCATTTCAATTGTGTTCCAGAAGTCCTTTTTTGCATCTAATGTTCTGCGGTCTCTCCTCTCAATTTAGGACACCCTTTTTCGAGGCTCAATATCTAGAGATCAGGTAGCTGAAGTTGCAGTCGAGGCCTTACTCCGTGCAGAATCTCATTACAAAGTCGTGGAGATAGTGGCTAGTACAGATGCCCCTAAACGTTCATTTGAGGAGCTCTTTGGTTCAATAGAACAAAAGTGACTTGTAAGCATGCAACTTTTATTCCGTCCACTAAATTGTTTCTTTGATATATACCATATGCAACATTTCTCTTGTGTAAATGATGATGCTGTTGTGATCTGAACTGGGTAAAAGGTCTGTCAATGGTCACCTACTTTCCCCGGGAATAAGTTCTTGCACTAAATGCACAACACTAATTAAAAGAAAAGAGAAAAAGAATCAGAATTAGTATTATTCCAGAGATTTTCACATTCCAAAAATAAAATTGTTTTAGCGCTGTGAATGTCATTTCTTAATTTGTTTTCATTATGCTCACCAAACACGTACAGATCAAAAATAAAATTGTCTTATAAGATGAATAAATCCCAGCAAAGTAGAAAGTAACAAATTACAACAAATCACAAAAAATGAAAATGAGAGGAGAAAAAAGAAAAGAAGAAAAAAGTTTGATTAGAAGAAGAAAGCAGCCAGAGAAGCAAAGGCTGCCATTAAAACAGGGACAAACAAAGTAATGGAAGCACTCTCCATTGAAGGTGAAGGTGAAGGTGCTTCTTCTCCGGCAGCCATTGCTCCTCCAACATTTCCAAAAGCTATTAGCATCATCATGCAAATGGTGAAAACAGCCAACTTCTTGATACCCTCCATTTCTTCTTCTTCTTCTTGTTTTCTTCAAGAATTTTCAGTAAAATACTGAGAAGAAAAAGAGAAGTCTGAAAAATGGATAAAAAGATTGATTAAAGGGACTGTCTTAAGTGTGTATTGAGAGGCCAACAGACAGGGCTTTATATATAGGAAAAGTTTATGGGAAGAAAGCAATAATTCTCCAGCTATTTTATTCGAGAATATGAAGAACAAAATATTTTTGAGGTTGATGGGTTGTCAAAAGTAAAAAAAAAGAACAATTTTAGTAATATTATTCTCTAGATACAGCCTGGACTAAACAAAGTGGATGTTATTAGATAGGAACTTTAAGTTAGTTTTTGATAGGTCAAGCTAATTGAAGTTTCAATGCCATGTGCTGCTGATCACAAATATTGTTGAGAGATTATCAATTGTCAACTTTAAATAGAGGGTAAGTGTATGTAAACATTACCTCTATCTTGGGAGGTAGAGAGATTGTTTACTATAGATCCCGGCTCAGCTTGTGGACCAGTAATATCTCATATTTATTCAAAATATATTTATTAATTATCAAGACAAATGTCATCTCATTGCCTTATGTGGTCAGTGTTTTTAAAAGCAAGTGACAAGATCCATGGAACTTAAAAACAAAAAAAGTAAGAAAGACGATACACTCTTATAAAAATAAAAAATACCAAACATATATGAATTTCGTTCTATAAAAATTAAATGGCTATTGAAATAACTAATATTAGCATCCAATTAACAAAAATGTTGAAATAAATTTAACTCCGCAAATTTAAGATTCAAATAATTAATAGTTCTCGTCAGGATTACTTTACACATAATTATTTGAAGCGCATGTAGTGAGAATCCCTCATGCTTCACATCGTTTCAAAGCAACGAAGAGATGTCTTTTAATGACACTGCATATGTTACTATTACACCCTGCAAGAAACAACCTCAATTCAGTTTTTGATACAGAGGAAAAAACCAAATATTTAATCAAAAAGAGAATTAGAAAGTAGAGGTGATGTAAGAAGATACATCAGAAAGAGATTAACAGAACTTTTAAAAATATACCTACAAAAGACTAGGGAAAGAAAAATATAGATTAAAATACCCAATTCACCTAATAATGGAAAATGATAATCAGCTAATTGATGCTCTAACATGTGCTGGTTGCTTGATGAACTATTGTCAATGATTACACACACAAGCTGACAACTTATACTCTTGTTTTTGGATAAATTACACAGTTAATTAAGATAATGCCTCCAAAATAATTAATTTAATAAAATAAAATCTGTCACCAATTATTTTGCAGTAGCAGTGCACATGTAGGAGCTTCATTTCTTTTGAGAAACTAGCCTGGAAAAAGGAGTTCTTCATTTCTTTTTTGGTTTGGTACAGACTGGATTGACTAACATTATCCAATATTTTACTTTAGCCAATTGCTACTCCTTTAAAATATATTCTAAGTTTTTCTATTTTCTGTGATAAGATAGTTGGAAATTCAACTAATTTTTTTTTTTTCTATAAAAGCCAGTCCTCTTGTTACCCCTTTCTAACACAGTTCTCACAAAGTCACTTTCAATTAGATTCTAGTTTTTCATTGTTAGAGTTCATTTCTCTCATTTTTATTGAAGTTCTTGAAGTGAAAAAGAAGAAGAAAAAATGGAGGGTTCCAAGAAGTTTGCTATGGTTTTCACCATTTGCATGATGATACTTTTAGCTTTTGGAAATGCTGGAGTCTTGGCTGCAGAAGCACCTGCACCTTCACCTCCCATGGAGAATGCTGGAGTTACTTTGTGTGTTCCCCTTCTAATGGCTGCCATTGCTTCAATGGCTGCCATCTTTTTCTAAAGTTTCTGCTTTTTGCCTCTTCTTTAGTTCTTGTTTCTTTTCCATATTTGTGATCTTGAGATTATTTGTTGGGATCTTGAAATCTAATAAGAATTAAATTTCATTCTGGAAGAACAGTTTGTACTGTTATTTCCTCTGAGAAATATAGACAGTAAATTCTATAGTTGTATAATACTAGTTGCGTCTCAACCTCTTCCAAGTGCTCACTATCTCGGAGCTCCTTTTTCCAATGATATGCATCATTTATCATTTGACAATTAAATTTCTGCTGTACAAATTTGCTGGGTGCCAACCTCATGATTCTGCTTTCACTTCATGAACTAACTCGGCCACACCCTTGGCCTTGGGTGCTGTATGTTTAGAATTCTTGAAACTAGAAATATTAGTACTTTGACTTTCAGAGATAGTTTAAGCAGTAAGCATATAAAATTGAAAATGTAAGATAATCTTCAACCAAAAGACTTGGCTCCTAATACATTTAGTTGAAGATAATCGATTGAATCAATGGATGTTTGAACTCAGAAAGGGTCTTGTTGGTAATTTCCACAAGGCCTCAATTCTTTACTTTAGGTTGCAGCAAAGGAGAAACAATTGGGACTTCGCCCGATCATTGTAGTTGCTTTCACTTTTCTAATATTTTCCCCCACATAAACTATTGAATAACAAAAATTTATCCACTCTATCCAAAAGTTGGATACACACAAGTTCAGTTCTAAGGTTACAGGATATGAGAAGTTGATGAAAAGTGTGTGTATGGCTAATTACATGAAGTTGGAACTGTAGGACACAAAGGCAAAAAAGGGAAAGAGAAAGAAGATGCTATGATTACTGATCAAGTAAAGTTTCATCCTTTTTTGTGAAGATGATCAAGTATCATTATAGAACATTGCAGCAATCTATTGCTAGAAGCACATAGTTACATAAGACATTAATTCAGAAAACTAAGGAGACAAGCAACAAGAAATAAGAATAAGAAAGAGAGGAAAAAACAGAGATGGCTGAAGCAGCAGTTTCCTATATTGCAGAGCGACTTATTAATCTTTTTCAGAGAATTTTTTTTCCTGAAAAACGTCCAACAAGAAGTTGAAGGAGTCTGAAACGAGCTGGTCCGTATGAAGTGCTTCCTGAAAGATGCAGATATGAAGCAAGAGGAGGATGAGGCCGCAACAATACGCAATTGGGTATCTGAAATCAGAGCAGTTGCCTACCATGCTGAGGATGTGATTGAAATATTCATCCACCAAGTGGAGTCCCAAAAATGACAGAGTTTCTTCATCAAGTGTGCCTTCTGTCCTAAGAAACTATACTGTCTTTACAAAATAGGGAAAGAGATTGAATCAATTCAGACCAGAATTCTTGAAATATCCAACAGTCGTGAAAGATATGGCATCAGGCATATTCAAGGGCTCGGAGATGGGGAAGGTTCAAACACAACCCGTGAGAAGATGCGTGAACTACAATGCTCCTCGCCCTTGGTTGCCAATAAGGATGCTGTTGGTCTAGAGAAGCATGTGAGTTCTGTCGTGTCAATCCTTCTGAAGGAGGACAAACGGCTTTGTGTTGGTTCAATTGTGGGTATGGGGGTCGTTGGCAAGAGGACTCTCGCCAAAGAAGTTTATAACCAAACTCAAATCAGAGACAAGTTTGACATTCGGGCATGGCGTTATGTTTCCCAAGCTTATAAGCCCATGAAGATCATCAAGGAACTCATTTTACAACTGGCAAATCCAGAAGAAGATAAAGTGAAGATAGTGGATACGATGTACAAATTGTCAGAGGCTGGTTTGGAAGAAATGCTCCAGAGGAGCTTGGTAGAAGCATGCTATCTCATTGTTCTTGATGACATCTGGACCACCGAAGCATGGGATCTCATTGTTAGGTCATTTCCTGACAATGATAAGTCAAGTAGATTGCTAGTTACCAGTCGCAGAAAGGAGGTTGCTTTGCATGCAGATGCCCATACTGCACCTTACAAACTTAAAGTACTGGGTGAAAAGGAGAGCTGGGAACTCTTTCTCAAGAAAGCATTTGCCGAGGATAGAGAGTGTCCACAGGACTTGGTGGATGTGGGGAAAGAGATTTCTGGAAAAATGTGACGGCTTGCCACTAGCAATCACTGTCATAGTAAGCCTCTTAGCTGGGAAGATGAAGCAAAGAAGTGAGTGGAAGAGAGTACAACGAAACCTCGGTTCACACGTCGTCAAAAATCAAACTTATGGCGTATCAATGATTTTGGCATTGAGTTATCAAGACTTACCTCCCCATTTAGAATCTTTCTTTCTCTACTTAGGCCTTCTCCCAAAAAGCAAAGATATCCCTGTGAAGAAAGTCATGCGCATATGGGTTGCCCATGGTCTTATTCATCACAAGGGAGAACAAAAATTAGAGACATTGGCAAAGATTATCTTGATGAGCTCATTGGCAGAAATATGGTTCAAGTAATCCTAGTTAGAGCAGATGACAGAGCTAAAAGTCTCCGGCTCCATGATCTCCTACAAGACTTTTGAATTATGAAGGCCAAGGAAGAAATATTTCTCGAGGTAGATAATCCATCTATATCCCTCTCTGGATCTCGACACTGTGTCCTTTATTCTCCACTCAAGAGTACGAATATTTGGGAAATTCAAAATCGTATATAAGATCTTTTCTATCCTTTGATTCATCTGCTAAACTAGTTAACCTTGGTTGTAGTTGTACAAGTAGTTTCAAACTTCTCAAAATGCTATACATAGACTCTCCTGGTTTCAAGGTGATCTCATAGTATTGGGAAACTATATTCCTTGAAGTACTTAAGCATAGGATGGAAGGCACGCATAAAGAAGCTTCCCCGTTCGATAAGTCGTTTGCAAAACTTGGAAACAATAAACATGCTCATGTCTAGGTATTATTCTGTGCTATTTCCCAATGACTTGTGGAATTAGAGAATCTGCGGCATCTGCTTGGTTACATAAATTCCCCCAGCCTATTGAAGATTGACCTACTTAACAATCTCCAAAACTCTAGGCAGCATACCTGTTCATCACTGGATGCACAACGAAAACCTGAGAAGAATGACTAATCTCCAAAAAGTTGGTTTACTCATTGAAAGTGATGATAACCTAGACATGGATCCATTATGTGATTCACTTGCAGAGCTTGAGAGCCTTCAATCCTTGTGCTTGGAAGTAGGGGATAGCTTGCAAATATCTTTGGTTGCTGGTTTATCTAAGTTGAGTCATGTTGTCAAGCTTAAGTTGAAGGGAGACTTAGCATCACTAGCAGCTCATCCTTGTGTATTTCCACCTAATGTTTGTCAGCTGACTTTGGTGAACTTCGACCTCCATCCAGATTCAATCCAAGTATTGGAGAAGTTAACCAACTTGGCAGTTCTAAAACTAGTTAATGCTTTTGACCGATATGATCAGCAAGCTTGACAGTATGGCAATATCGGAGAATGGGTTTCGTGGACTCAAGTTTCTCAGGGTGGATCAACTAATGTCTATGAAAGAGATGAAGCTTGGGAAAGGTGCAATGGCTGGACTCAAATGCTTGCAAATCTTTAAAAGCTATTTGTTGAGGCGGCTCCCAGAAGAGCTGATATCCTTGACTAACCTTGAGAAGCTGGAGATTCTAGAAATACCTGAAGAATTTATTGCTAGGATTCAAATATCAGATTTTCACAAACTCCAACATATTCCCAACATTATGGTTGGAACATCCTAGTACTACAGTTTATGAAGAATGGGTCGAAGAAATGGAGCGTCAAAATCTCCTTAGAAAGATCAGGGAACATGCACAGACAATAAAAGCAGCAGTTTTATTTGTTTCGGCCGGTGGGAGAGAGGAGTACGGATGTTAATACTTGATTGATTTGCTTATTTTCTTTTAAACTTTTTCTGTTATGTGTTTTCTGCTAAGCAGGAGGAAAATGTGACTATTACAAGTTCAGGAACATGCATTTAAAAGAAGCATTTTCAATTCAATCAATTAACAATTCTTACTATTCAACCTATATATTATATCTAGAGAAAGAAATATTGCAACTTCTGCTAGAATAGCTTATAAGAAATCCTATCCAACCAGCAACCTTTTAAATATTCAACTTAACACCTTTGCATATGGCAAAAAAGGTAATTTTCATAAGAATAATAAGTAAACTTATCTTCTATCAGCAAGAAGATAAGAAAAAGCTTGTTTGGTTGCCAATTAGATAAGAGTATTCATATATTAAAACTAACATAATGTTATTTATTGTGTGGTTATAAAAATGAGAAAAATAATACCCACATAGATTAGCCATATTCTAGCATAAGTTATATAATGTTTGATTGAGTTTTTTCTGTCCACGTAAAACATAGCATTGATAATATAATGTTCGATTCATATATATTTATATTATTCCAGAGATTTTCACATTCCAAAAATACTTTGCTTGCTATTTGGCTCGGGAGGAATTTTGAGCGCTGTGAATGTCATTTCTTAATTTGTTTTCCTTATATTAACCAAACATGTATGGATCAACCATAAAATTATCTTATAAGAGGAAGAAATCCCAACAAATTACAAAAAATGAAAATGAGAGGTGAGGAAAGAAAGGTAAACAATAGTTTGATTAGAAGAAGAAAGCAGCCAGAGAAGCAAAGGCAGCCATTAAAACAGGGACAAACAAAGTAATAGCAGCACTCTCCATTGAAGGTGAAGGTGAAGGAGAAGGGGCTTCTTCTCCGGCAGCCATTGCTCCTCCAACATTCCCAAAAACCACTAGCATCATCATGCAAATGGTGAAAACAGCCAACTTCTTGAAACCCTCCATTTTCTTCTTCTTGTTTTCTTCAAGAATTTTCAGTAAAATACTGAGAAGAAAAAGAGAACTCTGACAAAATGAATTCAAAGATTGATTAAAGTGACCGTCTTAAGTGTGTATTGAAAGGGCAATAGACATGACTCTATATATAGGTAAAAGTTTATTCGAAGAAAGCAATAATTCTCCAGCTATTTTATTCGAGAATATTAAGAACAAAATATTTTTGAGGTTGATGGGTTGTCAAAAAGTGAAAGATAAACAATATTACTTTCTAGATACAGCCTGGACTAATCAAACTGGATGTTATATAAAAATTAAATTGCTATTGAAATAACTAATTTTTACAATAACTAATTCCCATCCTTCTTCGGAAGAGAGAAAAAGACCTGAGGTCTGGAAAATAAATTGTACGCAAATTTTATCGTTATCTTGAGAAATAAAGAAATTATTTTTGACAGACCTTCCCTCTAATATCTCATATTTATTCAAACTATATTAATTAATTATCAAGACCACTGTCCATCTCATTGCCTTATGTGGTCAATGTTTCTAAAATCAAGCAACAAGTCCATAGATCTTAAAGCGAAAAAAAGAGATAATACACTCTTACAAAAATAAAAAAATACCAAACATATACGAATTTAGTTCTATAAAAACTAATTTTAGCATCCAATTAACAAAAATGTTGATATTAATAATTTAAGATTTAAATAATCGAAAGTTGTTAATTTCTTATAGCACATTATTATTTGAAGCGCATGTGGCGAGAATCCCTCATACTCCAACGACGTTTCAAAGAGACGAAGAGATGTCTTTTAATTACACTGCAAGAAAGAATCTCAATTAAGTTTTTGGTACAGAGAAAAAGCAAATATTTAATCAAAAAGAGAATCTGTAAGAATACATCAGAAAGAGATTAACAGAACCTTTAAAAATATACCAACAAAAGATTAGGGAAAGAAAAGCATAGATTAAAAATACCCAATTCACTTAATAATGGAAAATGATAATCACCTAATTGATGCTCTAACATGTGCTGGTTGCTTAATGAACTATTGTCAATGATTACCCACACAAGCTGACAACTTATACTCTTGTTTTTTTGGATAAATTACACAGTTAATTAAGCTAATGCCCTCCAAAATAATTAATTTAATTAAATAAAATCTGTCACCAATTATTTTTCAGTAGCAGTGCACATGTAGGAGCTTCATTTCTCTTGAGCAAGTAAAAACTAGTCTGGAAAAAAAAGTTCATATCTTTTTTGGTTTGGTCCAGACTGGATTTACAAACATTATCCAATATTTTACTATTGCCAACTGTTACCCCTCTAAAATATACTCATTTTTTAATTTAATTTTCTTTGATAAGATACTTGGAAATTCAACTAAATTTTTTCTATAAAAGCTAGTCCTTGTTACCCTTTTCAAACATACTACTCACAAAGTCACTTTCAGTAAGATTCTTGTTTTTCATTGTTATATTCATTTCTCTCATTTTTGTTCAAGTTCTTGAAGTGAAAAAGAAGAAGAACAAGAAAAAATGGAGGGTTCCAAGAACTTTGTTATGGTTTTCACCATTTGCATGATGATACTTTTAGCTTTTGGAAATGATGGAGTCTTGGCTGCAGGAATAGAAGCACCTGCACCTTCACCTTCCATGGAGAATGCTGGAGTTACTTTGTGTGTTCCTCTTTTAATGGCTGCCATTGCTTCAATGGCTGCCGTCTTTTTCTAAAATATCTGTTTTTTTCCCCTCCTTTAATTCTTGTTCTTTTCCATACTCTATTTGTTATCTTGAGATTATTTGTTGGGATCTTGATATCTAATAAGAATTTAATTTCATTCTGATAGAACAGTTTTTTTACTGTTATTTCCTCTGACAAAATATGGACAGAAATTATATAGTTGTATAATAAGTACTACTTGTGTCTCAACCTTTTCAACTATCACCTATATTTATGCTCCAAAGTACTCACTGTCTCCTTTTTCCAATGCACAAGCATCATTTATCATTTGAGAATTAAATTTCTGCTGTACATGAGTATATGCAACACCCTTGGCCTTGGGTGCTGTATCTTTACAATTTTTGAAACTAGAAATAATCCATAAAATAGTAAACGCATTATGCAGATAAAATTGAAAATGTAACAATAATCTTCAACAGAAAGACTTGGTTCCAAATAAAATTAGTTGAAGACAATCGATGGAATCAATGGATGTTTGAGTTCCTCAAGAAAGAGTTCATTCTTTACTTTAGGTTTGCAGCAAATGATGTCTTGCAACAATTGAAACTTTGCGCAATCCATTGTAGTTCCTTTCAGTTTTCTAATATTTTCCCCAATTTGACACATAAACAATTGAATGCCCGAAATTTTATCCATTCCATCCAATATTTGAGTACACACAAGTTCAGTTCTAAGAAGGATATGACAAGTTGAAAAGTATTTATATATGGCCAATTACATGAAGACTTGGTGCTTTTATAGAGAAAAGCAACACCAAAAATGAGATAATTCCTCCTTATCTGGAAGTTGGAACTGTAAAAAAACCAGCTGATCAGAGAGAAGATGGTATCAGATTACTGATCAAGTTTCATCCTTTTTTATGAAGATGATCAAGTAAAGTATCATTATAGCACATTGCAGCAACTATCCCCAGAAGCACAAAATTATATAAGACATTAATTCCGAAAAACTAAGGACACAAGCAACAAGAAGTAAGAAAAAGAAAGAGAAGAAAAACAGAGATGGCTGAAGCAGCAGTCTCATACGTTGGAGAGCGGCTTATTGATCTTTTTCAGAGAAAATTTGTTTTCCTGAAAAATGTCCAACAAGAAGTTGAAGGAGTTCGAAACGAGCTGGTCCGTATGAAGTGCTTCCTGAAAGATGCAGATATGAAGCAAGAGGAAGATGAGGCTGCAACAATCCGCAATTGGGTATCCGAAATTAGAGCAGTTGCCTACCATGCTGAGGATGTGATTGAAATATTCATCCACCAAGTGGAGTCCCAAAAACGAGAGTTTCTTCATCAAGTGTGTCTTCTACCCTAAGAAACTATACTGTATTTACAAAATTGGGAAAGAGATTGAATCAATTCAGACCAGAATTCTTGAAATATCCAACAGTCGTGAAAGATATGGCATCAGGCATATTCAAGGGCTGGGAGACGGGGAAGGTTCAAGCACAACACGTGAGAAGATGCGTGAACTACGATGCTCGTCGCTCTTGGTTGCCAATAAGGATGCCGTTGGTTAGAGAAGCATGTGAGTTCTGTCTTGTCAATCCTTCTGAAGGAGGACAAACGGCTTCGTGTTGCTTCAATTGTTGGTATGGGGGCGTTGGCAAGACGACTTTCGCCAAAGAAGTTTATAACCAAACTCAAATCAGAGACAAGTTTGTGTCCCAAGATTATAAGCCCATGAAGATCATCAAGGAACTAATTTTACAACTGGCAAATCCAGAAGAAGATAAAGTGAAGATGGTGGATACGATGGACAAATTGTCAGAGGCTGGTTTGGAAGAAATGCTCCAGAGGCGGTTGGAAGAAACATGCTATCTCATTGTTCTTGATGACATCTGGACCACAGAAGCATGGGATCTCATTGTTAGGTCATTTTCTGACAATGATAAGTCAAGTAGGTTGCTACTTACCAGCCGCAGTAAGGAGGTTGCTTTGCGTGCAGATGCCCATACTACACCCTACAAACTTAAAAGTATTGAGTGAAGAAGAGAGCTGGGAACTCTTTCTCAAGAAAGCATTTGCGGAGGATAGAGAGTGTCCACAAGACTTGGTGGACGTGGGGAGAGAGATTCTGGAAAAATGTGATGGCTTGCCCCTAGCAATCACCGTCATAGGAGGCCTCTTGGCTGGGAAGAAGAAGCAAAGAAGTGAGTGGCAGAGAGTACAGAGAAACCTTGGTTCACACCTTGTCAAAAGTCAAACTTATGGCGTATCAACAATTTTGGCGTTGAGTTATCTGGACTTACCTCCCCATTTAAAATCTTGCTTTCTCTTCTACAAAAAGGCAAAGACATCCCTGTGAAGCAACTCACGCATATATGGAATGCCCATGGTCTTATTCATCAAAAGGGAGAACAAAAACTAGAGGACATTGAGGATTATCTTGATGAGCTCATTAACAGAAATATGGTTCAAGTAATCCTAGTTAGAGCAGATGACAGAGTTAAAAGTTGTCGGCTCCATGATCTCCTACGAGACTTTTGTATTATGAAGGCCAAGGAAGAAATATTTCTCGAGGTAGATAATCCGTCTAAATCCCTCTCTCAATATCGGCACCATGTCCTTTACTGTCCACTCGAGAGGTACAAATATTTGGGAAATTCAAAATCGTACATAAGATCCCTTTTATCATTTGATTCATCTGTAAAACTAGTTAACCTTGACTGTATTTGTACGAGTAGTTTCAAACTTCTCAAAGTGTTATACATAGACTCTGCTGGTTTAAAGGTGATCTCAGATAGTATTGGGAAACTTTGTTCCTTGAAGTATTTAGGCATTGGATAGAAGACACGCATAAAGAGGTTTCCCCGTTCGATAAGTCATTTGCAGAACTTGGAAACAATAGACATGCCCATGTCTAGGTATTATTCTGTGGAAGTTCCTAATGTCTTGTGGAAGTTAGAGAATTTACGGCATCTAGTTGGTTATATAAATTCCCCCAGCCTATTGAAGATTGACCTACTTAAAAATCTCCAAACTCTAGGCAGCATACCTGTTCATCACTGGATGCACAATGAGAACCTGACAAGAATGACTAATCTCCAAAAAGTTGGTTTACTCATTGAAAGTGATGATAACCTAGACATGGATCGATTATGTGATTCACTTGCAGAGCTTGAGAGCCTTCAATCCTAGTGCTTGGAAGTAGAGAATAGCTTGCAAATATCTTTGGTTGCTGGTTTATCTAAGTTGAATCATGTTGTCAAGCTTAAGTTGAAGGGAGACTTAGCATCACTAGCAGCTCATCCTTGTGTATTTCCACCTAATGTTTGTCAGCTGACTTTGGTGAACTCCGACCTCCATCCAGATTCAATCCAAGTGTTGGAGAAGAAAACCAGTTTGTCAGTTTTAAAACTAGTTAAAGCTTTCGATCAAAATGACCAGCAAGATTATAGTATAACAATATCGGAGAATGGGTCTCGCGGACTCAAGTTTCTCAGGATGGATCAACTAATGTCTATGCAAGAGATGAAGCTAGGGAAAGGTGCAATGGCCGGACTCAAATGCCTGCAAATCTTCAAATGCTACTCATTGAGGAGGCTCCCAGAAGAGTTGATATCATTGACTAACCTTGAGAAGCTGGAGATTCAAGAAATGCCTGAAAAATTTATTGCTAGGCTTCAAGTTTCGGATTTGCACAAACTCCAACACATCCCGGATATTGTGGTTGGACATCCCAGTACAGATTATGAAGAATGGATCCAAGAACTGGAGCGTCTAAATAGCATTAGAAAGATCAGGGCACATGCACAGGTAATAAGAGCAGCATATTTGTTCAAGCAACTGGCAGAGAGGATGACAACAGTCAATACAGATTAATTCTTTTTTTTTTTTTTGAACTTTTCTGATTGATTCTTCTTCTTCTTCTTCTTTTTTTTTTAAACTTTTCGTTGAGTGTTTTCTACTAAGCAAGAGGAAAATGTGACTATTACCTGTTCAATAACATGCTATTAGAAGAAGCATTTTCTTTCTCCATTATTTCTTCTTTTTTTTTTTTTATAAGAATATTTTTAGTACATAGAATGACAAGGGTCATATCTATGCACTTAGGTCTGACCGTCTGAATATGTTTGGAATGAGAAAAAAGTTTTTTTCCCCTTAATTTTCAATGTTTACTACCTTGAAATTTTTTAAAATGTTTCCTGTCAAAATGGTGAAAAAAGACTTCTCATTTTCTTCTACAAATTTTATTGCAACTCCAGTTTAATCTTATTGTTTCACTATTCAACATATAGCTATTCAATTAGATTGATAATTTGAGAATTTCACTATTCAACCTATAGCTAGAGAAGAAATGTTGCAAGTTCTGATAGAATAGCTTCTGAAAAATCCTGTTAGTATTTTCTATCCAACCAGCAACCTTTAGACATTGAACTTAATACCTTTGCAGTAAGCATACTTAGTAGAATGGGTGTTTGGATTGGTTTAAAAGCTAGTCAAAATAACAAGAACGAATTTATAATTTATCTAATCAATTTAGAATCGCAAGTGGATTAACACATAAATTAGTTTGTATTTATATCAATTTAGAACTAAAAAATTTGTGCTAATCAACTCTTCCGCAGTGTTAACAAGTTTATGAATATTTGAGTCATTTTAAAAGAAAAAGTGATCTTATACCACTTAAAAAAATGCTTTTTAATATTAATACTTTAAAATTCAGCTACTCCGGTTGGTACGTTTTTCTTTTGCAAAAATAATAAGTAAATTTATCTTATATCAGAAAAAATATAAGAAAAAAAAGGACACTTGTTATGAAATAATAAAAAAAGAATAAGAATATTATAGAGAAAGAGAGAAGTTCTTATTTCTCTTGATGGGATTAAATACAATGAAGGAGAACCCCTCTATTTATAGGGATAATTTCTCCTAACTTTTCTCCAAAAGATAGACTTTCACAATGATATAAACACATATATCTAGTACAATACAAATACCTTTATAGACATTCACTACAACACAAATATGTTTATAACACTCCCCCTTGAATGTCTATTTGATAGATAATGTGTCTCGTTAAAACCTTACTAGAAAAAACCCAGTGGGAAAAAATCTAGTGAAGGAAAAACAGTACACATATCTAATAATACGCATTTTGGCTGCCTCATTAAAAACCTTACAAGGAAAACCCAATGGGACAAAACCTCGTAAGGGAAAAAGAGTACAGCGCGTATTAACTCCCCCTAATGAGAACATCCTTGAATCTTTGCATCCCGATCTTGTGCACCATCTTCTTGAAAGTTGCAGTTGGTAGAGATTTGGTGAATAAATCAGCCACATTATCACTTGAACGAATCTGTTGCACATTGATATCAGCATTCTTTTGGAGCTCATGTGTGTAGAAAAACTTTGGCGAGATGTGCTTCGTTCTATCTCCTTTTATGAATCCTCCCTTTAGTTGTGCTATGCATGCAACATTATCTTCATACAAAATTGTGGGTACTTTGTCACAGTTCAAACCACATTTTTCTCTAATGAGATGTATCATGGACCTCAACCACGCACATTCTCGGCTTGCTTCATGAATAGCTATTATCTCAGCATGATTTGATAAAGTAGCTACCAGAGACTGCTTTATAGATCTCCAAGATATGGCAGTACCTCCACATATGAACACGTAGCCAGTTTGAGATCGAGCTTTATGTGTGGGTTAGATAAATACCCAGCATCAGCATAACCAACAAGATCGGGACTTGCTAACAAATTAACTGAATGTTATGCCTTGTAGTATTAGCAAGATATATCAGTGCATCAATCACACTAAGATATGGTACTTCAGGACCAAGAATTTCCTCATATAAGAATTATGAACAAGTTTAAAGAAACTTGTAAATGCTTCAGGCATTTCGAATCCTTCATGATTTTCGTACAAATTTTATCAAGTGATAACATTAATTAGTATTTAAATGCGTGACATCTTCTAGTGTCTGGACTACAGGTCCAATAAGCTTTATGCTTATCAATACGCATCATTTCACTTGATAATTATTTCTACATCAACATGCTTTAATAGACGTAGAATTCAGATCCTCACAATCTTTTACAATATTGCGCACTATATTGTATCAAAAATATCGTCGACGATCAGTTCCAATGCGACATAACTTATTGAGATCTCTTCATTTTTCGTCATTTTCAGGTACCTGAACCTTTGCCAAGGTTTTATGAAGTTATGTCATGGTGCTTTCTTAAAGCACTTGCCTCATCATTATGACCATCTTAATCACTTGCTCCTCTCCTTCTTCAAGAAGTTTTATATTTGGAACCGTTTGGTCTATCACGCTTTAGGCGTCTCATAGACTCTTATCCTTCAAGGACTTTTCATTGGAGCATTTGCAACTAAATTATAAAATAGAGTTAGCAAATATATCTGACAATTGATTTGCAATATTTTGCAAGTGAATTATCTATTGAACTTTAAGTTCACTTTTTCTTTTTCCTGAGGATCTAGATAATTCATCCCACACTCAATTTTCAGTTGCTAATCACTTCTCCCCCTAATGTTAGAAAAACTAACATTTACTCCCCAAGCTCATTTGGGGACCCATCTTTGTGCGTTGTGGTGGAGCAATTGAATCATATATCGCACATTCAAATTTTTAGATGGAATTATTTGGTTCCTGACCTTGAACCAATTGTGATAGGGGAACCTTGTTGGCTTGATGCATTCAAGTGTTGCTATATGTTAAATAAACATATTCATACCAAATTTTATTTGGGAGTTTTATTCTCATAACCAATGATTTAGCTATAATTGGAGGCATACAATTTTTGCTAAACCAACATAGATATGAATCAGCATTATCAACATGATTTTATAATTTGGAACTATGCTCTTAATTTAATAATTCGAGCAACAACCTTACAAAAATCAATTGCAAGTTGATATCAAAACACATGTGACCATACCATAGATGCATCTGTTAGCAAATGGTTCACATGGTAGGTGAACGGGCCCATATTCACCCTTTTATTAGTTCCAAAATTTCAGGGAATATAATTCCAATCTTAGCTGATCAAGATCATTCTATCATGAGAACAAGCAACACAAGGGAATTCTTGAAGAATCTTTTATTTCTTCAACATATAGCCACGTGAATTCTCAATTATTTTTGCATCACATTTGAACCGGGATGGCCAACCGGTTATGCCAACTTATTTCAGTAAACATCTAGTTTACTTTCGTATGTGATTTCATCATCATACCCATATTTACGTACTACAAATAAAAAAAAATCGGCGGGTAATCTTTTACATAAATATTTATAACCCGCTTTAATTGTAGTACCATGAAGATATTAGATCTTCCCATAATTTATAGTCTCATTTTTTCTTCAATGTTCTTGAAACTTGTAAGTTTCCTTTTGAGACTTACTACAACAATTTCATTCCTTCAGGTAGTAATACATTAGCTCTTCCGGAGCTCTCAATTAATTTTGTATACTACCACATATTCAATCATATCAAAATAGTTTCTCCACATAGTTTCAATTTTGAAACAATTTTGAATGTTGATGAGCTATACTCATGAACAGACTTATAGTCTTGATAGATCCAATCATATCGTGCCTTTGGGTGGACGACCATCTTCAGGTGGTCATACCTTTCTTTTAGGCTATTCCACAAAATAAGTGGATCCTTAATCGTGAGATATTCAATTTTAAGAATTTCGTCAAGATGATGACGCAAGAATATCATAGCCTTAGCACGATCTTGATTTGATGTTTTGTTTTCACTTTTAATGGTGTCTCCAAGACCCATTGCATCCATATGGATTTTGATGCTTTGTTTTCACTTTTAATGGTGTCTCCAAGACCCATTGCATCCATATGGATTTTTGATGCTTTGATTTCCCTTCAGGGACTAGATCTGTATTAGATCTATATTTGTAACATTTATCAAAGTTCTCAATTTCTCATTCTTCAGGAATGGAACATGATCATCTAAATATGCCTTAACCACATAAGGTATGATAGCTTAAAACCTCTTTTAAGATATTGCTACTTCGGGAGCAAATCGAGGTATGCATATAATATAGATGATTTCTCTTACATATTTTCACAATATTGTTCTGCTGGAACAAATATATTTTTCATAATATTGTTCTTCTAGAACAATTATGAGGCATGAATTACCAAGTGAATCAATAAGTTGTTCCTCAAGTTCATATACAAAATCAATATTGTTATTAGTAAATACATAAATATCAAGAAATACTAACCTTCATCCTTCTAAGAAAACTTTGATTTTTCTTACCTCAGATCTTTCAAAGTGAGTGCTCAAGGCAGAGACTCGTGCTGATAACGTGTTATGAAATAATAAAAAAAGAATAAAAATATTATAGAGAAAGAGAAAAGTTCTTATTTTTCTTGATGAGATTAAATACAATGAACGAAAACCACTCTATTTATAGAGATAATTTCTCCCAACTTTTTTCCAAAAGATAGACTTTCACAATGATATAAACACATATATCTAGTACAATACAAATACCTTTATACACATTCCCTGAAACAGAAATATGTTTATAACAACACTGCAATTGTATAACTACTTAGTTTTGGTGGAAAACTTACGCTTAGTGTCGAGCTACTCGGAACTACGGTAGAGATGGCTACGTCGGCGAGTGCTACGGTTGCTGGCACCAAAATCTTCTCTTGAAGTTGAAACCTCTATCTTCGTCAGGTTCTCAGTTAGGCTTCGCAACAAGCTTGGGCTTAGGCTTAGCCTTCCCATCGGGCTCGGCCCTTTGCTGCTTTGGGCTTAGCAGCTGCAGCTGGCTTCTTTTTCGTCGGGGCAGTAGCAGCGACAGGCTTAGAAGCCGCAGACCGAGCCGATGGAAGCTTGTTTGAGATCTTAGCTTACCAGAAGCAACAAACTTCTTCAATTTGTTAAGCAACAGTTTCTGAAATTTGGTGGAAGATTTTTCTGCTCATCCTCAATGAACTTCGCAGCAGAAAGCTTGAAAAGAAGGCTATTTCCTTAGAGGGTGTCTCAGTTGACAAGTGTAAACTTGCGGGCCGGATTATCGCGCACAACTAGTAATACTTGTGTCTCAGCACAATTTAAGCCATTTTTCTCCCTCTTAATTTTTAGTTTATCTGCTATAGCGTTTTTCCTGCAGAGAAAGGAAAAAACTATCCATGCAAAAGAATGATGAATAGAACGTACAGAAATGTTGTGAACTGGTTAGCCCAGCCTCTCAATTCCCTCCCCTGAAATCATCCATTGAATCGCTCTGTAATGCCAAAAAGCTTACGGAAGCTCTGATACTTGCTTTTGACAACTCCATCGAAGCAGACTATACTATTTACTCAAATATAATTCAGCTTTGCATTAACCTAAAGACTCATAAGCTGGGCCGTTTGGTTCACTCCCATCTTATAACTGCTGGGTTTCCTTCAAATGTTCATTTGGGAACCAAGTTGATCATTTTCTACACAATGTCTAGTGACATGGTGTCCGCCCGCAAGATGTTTGATAAATTTCCTGAAAGAAATGTGGTTTCATGGACTGCACTTTTATCTGGGTACTCTCGGAATGGGGATTCACTAGAAGCCCTTAATATGTTTGTTACTATGCGTAGGGAAGGGGTGAGGGCAAATCAGTTTACTTATGGAAGTGTTTTGAGGGCATGCACTAGTATGTCATGTATGACTTTAGGAAAGCAAATACAAGGGTGCATTCAGAAGAGCAGGTTTGTGGATAAGTTGTATGTACAGAGAGCGTTGGTTGATTTTAATTCTAAGTGCAGAGAAATGGAGGATGCCTTTTGTGTTTTTGAGTCAATGGCAGAGAGGGATTTGGTTTCTTGGAATGTCATGATTTCTGGATATGCTTTTCGAGGTTATAACATTGATGCATTTCTGGTGTTCCATTGGATGTTCAGACAAGGTGTACTCCCCAATTGCTTCACATTGGGAAGTGTTCTAAAGCATCTGTAGGAGGTGGCAAGAATGGTGGACTAGCGAAAATCAGTATGATACATGGATGTATCGTTCGACTTGGTTATGGGTTGTATAGTATTATTAGTGGAGCATATTAGTTGATGCCTATGTGAAATGTGGAAAACTGGCCAATGCAAATTATGTTATGTATACTAGAAGATGCAGAACAAAGACAGGATTTCATACACTGCGCTAATTACTGGATATGCACGTGAAGTAAAAACAGCAGTGAGTGCCTGGAACTCTTTTGTCAATTACATCAGAATCATAGGGAAATTGATAGCATTATTTTATGCTCTATGATCAACATATGTGCCAATACAGCATCACTGTCTTTGGGAAGACAACTACATGCTATTGCAATCAAATATCAGAGCACTCTTCATGTGGCGATGAGTAATGCTTTGGTTGATATGTATGCAAAAACAGGAGAAATTGAAGATACCAACAATGTTTTCAGCACATGACAGAGAAAAATGTAATATCATGGACGTCAATGATCTCTGCATATGGTGTGCATGGTCAAGGAGACGATGCAGTTTCATATTTTAAGAAGATGCAGTGTGAAGGTTTTGAGCCAAATGATATAACATTCTTGTCTCTCCTGTTTGCTTGTATCCATAATGGTTGACTGCTGAAGGATGGGAATGTTTCAGTAAGGTGGTTAGAAAATATAAAATTGTTCCAAGAGATGAGCATTACTCCTGCCTAGTGGACATTTTTGCACGCAATGGCTGTTTAAATGAATCATATGATTTGATTTGCAGGATGAATATAAAGCCTAGTGCCTCTCTTTGGGGTTCAGTTCTTTGGGCATGTAGCATATATGGCAATATGGACCTTGGAAAAGTAGCAGCCAGGCATTTGTGCAATATCGAACCTACGAATGCTGTAGCTATGTGGTTCTAGCAAGTACGTATTCTGCAGCTGGCTTATGGGATAACGCTTGGAAGGCACGAGATGTGGTTCAAACTAGAAGGTTACCAAAGGATCCTGGTTACAGCCTTTTTCATTCTGGCAATGATGTGGTAGCGGTTCTACCTACTGGCTATGAATAGGTATTCATTCTTACCTGCTTAATCTCTTATGCTTCTTACATGTCTTGCCTTGTCATTTTCACTCAAGCTGTCGATTCTGTGAATTAGTTTTGGAGATAAAATGAAAACCTTTAAAACTTTTTTTATAGAATCTTCAGTTTTTGATGTAGCTATATCTTTTAACCTTCTAACTTTAGCCTACTTTAAGTCTCAAATTATTGTAGCAGATACCTTATGGAATTAGTCGAGGTGCAGGCAAACTGGCCCGGCATCATGGTTATTTAAAAAATAGAGTCTAGATTTCATTCTCAACATTTGTAGGAATTAGTGCTACTTGACACTGCAACATTCCCAGTTTAGCTATTTTGATATAGGCTAAGAAAAGCTGAAATACATCTTCTACAATATTGCTCTGATTGTTCTCAGGTGAAAGCTGATTTGACAGAGGATCAGCTAAACTAGCCGCTGCCACTAGTGACTTATTCTGATGTGGTAATATGTGCTATAGGTTCCCAGCCTTTGTGGAAATTGTTGGCACCTTGGAAGGTGTCTGTCACGCCCCGCCTTGGGGGGTATGACTGGCACCTGGTGCCCTAGTAGGACCTAGACTGCTAGCTGGTGAGCCAAAGCACATCTGGTGCCTGGCTGGCTCTAACTCAAATTTCTGGAAACAAAGGGCTATATAACGGCTGTAAACACAGCCTCCGGCCAACTGGCCTATAGCCACCTGTACCTGTAATAGCAGCTAACCAGAAACATACTACCATAGGGGAAACCTATGCGGGCCTACAAGGCCACCATGCTGTCTAGTTCTCTGTAACTCAACAATAGCATGCTAAATAATTACGTGACCGGCAAGGTCACCACTACTGACTAGTTATGGCCGCACACGGCCAACAGGAACTGAAATACTAACTAACTATAACAAACTGCACGGCCTCACACGACCGGCTCAACTGACCACAGGGAAACATATACAGACTGCAAGCCTCTAGGAATAACAATAGAAATGATCGGGACAGGGCCCCGACCTACCCGTACTGTACAACAAAAGAAAACAAAATACACCTCTGGAATTCAGACTCCGGATGACAGGAGCTGAATACTCAATAGCTGACTAGAATCACGAGGGATCGCCTCCTCGTCTATGAGTACCTGCAGGCAAGTAATGCAGCGCCCCACTGGGCGTCAGTACCACTGGTACTGAGTATGCAAAGAAACTGAAGTAATACAACGGAAAACAACTGAATATAGATAGCGTATCTAGCATTTTTGTATAGCAGGAGATAACTGAATCTGAAGAAGCTGGTATGAACTAAATCAAGCTTTCTGTACTGATAAGGCAGAGGCGTACCTGTAGACGCGACGGCCTGCTGTCTAGTAGCTAGTATATAATATATAAAGCACATAAATAGATATACAAGTAGCAAGCAAGAGCCAATACCAACCCCCATAAGCCGGATGGCGCCAAGCAAGCAAACAATCTATATACCCCTACCCGGGTCAAAACCAACCAAAAATAAGTCACTCCACTCATCTGATAACTGTGAGCTCCTCCTACTGGCCCCCTTGGGTACGTAGCTCAGGCCTTGGCCTCTGACAATAAACTGTGTCTGAGTCCGAAGACTCCTGCCTCTGGGCGCAGGTGCACACGGGGTGTGTAATTAAGCTTCCCCTGGGTGCAAGCACGCAACAGGGTAATTTTATAAAAATCTGTATCTGAAACTGCCCCCGGTCACAAGCGCACACAGAGTGATCTGCCCCTGTAAACAGGGTAAACTGGCTCTGCGCAGAGTAAACTGAACTACCCCTGCAAGCAGGGTGGTCTGGACCGTATTATCATGGTGGTCGGCCATCATCGTCCTCTAGGCGGACGGCATCGCCCAGCTGGTGGCGGTATCTGAATCTGGTATCGACACAGCTATAACCCAGGGGTGGTGGGGATGCTAAAGGGGTGCCCACATGCCACAACAAGTCTCAACAAACAAATAGCACATAGAAATAGCAAGCATGTATAACTGAAAAGACTATCTGGAATCTAACTTCTTATTCTTATCTGTTTCTATACTGAACTGATTCTTACTAATTATACTGATTCTGTAACCTCTGTTTAACTGTACGACTAATCTGTAGCCAAGATACTGTCTGTCTATCAGATCTTTCTTTACTAACTTTTATTATGAAAATCTGTTCCTTTTTATTCTACAACATGCTTGCTATTCACATAATAGGCTGTACTAAATCTGAACTACTAACTTTCCCTTAGGCACATGCTTTTCTAACTTTCAGACTGAATATGATATCACAACGCGAACTAGATTTACTGAACTCACACAATACTTAACATTCCACTTTCGGGAATTCTACTACGGAGTTTATTGTATTATACAAGGCTAAAGCTACTAACTTGCTGAAAGAACTAGCTTTACATACCTTAACCTCGAGTTATCCGTCTGTCGGACGAGGCTTGGTCAGTACTCCAACTATTTCTCCCAACTGCATTCATATACACGTCAATTAGTACTAAATACAACACTATTCTGAAGGACGACGTCACTTTCGATATAATTATAGCCTAAACTTAGGCTTATCGAAAAACGATCGAAAACTTGCTATTTTTCAGAAGCCCAGAAGGGAGAAGTATTCACTTTACGGCTAGGAGCACATAGACACTAGTTTGGAGCAATTCTACTTACCTTAGTCCGGTAGCTCGACAATTCGTCGGTCGTATTTCGCGAAACAAAATCCGTAGGAATGCTCCCTGCTGCTAAATACCTCGGTACCTGAGGTTAATTCGAGTTTGGACCGCGTTTGGCGGCGTAATCGGACGAATTTTAGTAGGAGATCTTCGTTTTCCCCTTCTCTCTAATTACTCTCTGTTTTCTACTGGAAATTTAAGGAATTTTAATAAAAAATCGAAGTTGGGCTTATATATATAATGGACACTATAAATCGCATTCCTGGAATGCGATTTATAAGTCGCAATTCTGGAATGCGATTTATAAGTCGCATTTTGCCTTGCGACGCGCCGACTTGGCGCTTGTCCGATCTTTCCTCGGGCCTTTTTCTAGCATGTATGGCTTTCAAATACTCTTAACCAACACGCGAATAGGCCATCTATATGTAGTGAATTTACGGGGTATAACAGTGTCAACTTCAATCCGCAAAATTGTAGTTCTTACAGATCCTTTACCTCTGATCTTGATGATCAGCAACAAGCCAGCTCAATGGCGAAGCGCCTAAAGCAACTAATTGAAGGCCCCAATTTTCTATTATTATTTAAAATTATTTATATAAAAAATTATAATAGTAATTATTAAAAAGATATTAGATTTATGTTTATTTTTAAAATATGATTGAGATTATTTAAATAAATACCTGAATTTCATAATAGACATGCAATATGTGGGAAAAAAAGTTGATGATATTGATAATTAAAAAATAAAAATTAATGAAGTCTTATAGAGTTGATTATTTCTTATAAAGAGATCAATCATTTTTCATTCAAAATATACTTGAACAATTAGAAATATATATGAAATTATTGTAACATTACTTCGTAGTACGAAATTGAGACTATTAGATGATTATAATTTTAAAAAACTATTATCTTAACCGTGGATGTTTCTTATATAAAAGTCGAAGCCAGCTTGGTTGGTAGAGTTAGATATCATTGGTGCTGAGATCTAATAGATAACCGAGTGAATAGTCAAGATACGCACAAGATGAATAGTACACCATCATTACAAAAGAAAAAGAAAAAAAATCTCACACACACGCACTCAAAATAACATATATATAATTTTATTAATTATATTAAGGCCTTTTGTTTGAATTTGGCTTTAGGCCACTAATATTGTTGAACCGCCCCTGATCAGCAAAGTGAGATGATTTTATGATATGCTTGCTAGCAATGCAATGTCTTTTTAAGGTTTCAGTACTGAATTTTTAGTCTTATTAGCTTCAAAGTCACAGTAACTTTGTAAGAGAAAATTCAAAAATTGAATGACTTAGTAATACAAAAGTAAATTAAATAACTTTACTAACTATTTCTACATAATTGAGTGACCATTTAAAAAATTTACTTGTAATAATATCGAAATAACAAGCGAGTCATGACTCAACTTTTAGTTGGTCAAATGAGTGGGTCAAAATGGATTGATCAGTATGTTATTCTATAACCTTTCAATACAGAACTACTTTTTTATTAGCTTATGTTTTTCAACCTCTACCTATATAAATGAGTCACTATAAATATGACTTATTGGGCAATAAAAACTATATTTTCTATCAAAATTATTTCAATTTCTTTTATTTTTTTAATTTGACAAAATCAGATCTTAACTCTAAGTTGATACAGGTTAGTAGTAATATACAACCTAAATTCAGCTTACCTGTATTTATGAATTGATTTAGGTTACATCAATTTTATCCTTAAATACATACTTTAATTACTATTGGCAGTTTGACAATGTGCAGTTCCCTAATAATGCCATTAATCTTGTTTAACCGTCTGCAGATTTTAGAAAGATTCTTAGGACAATCATAGACTCTTGTGCTCCGGTCCTTCCCCACACTTCGCGTATAGTGAGAGCTTTAGTGCAGCGGGCTGTCCCCTTTCAAGACAACCATAACAAAAACACCATGAAACTTGATGTATTCCTTCCCCACCCATTAACTACAGTGGATGTCGTGTGATCGAGGTTGTGCAAAAGCAAGTTGTATGTCTCCAATAGCTAAAAGTTAGTGCTAGTACATTTGGCAGACCAATCTTTGGAATTTTCACTCTGGAGCTTCATCCTGGAGTTAAGTTGAAGCAGATATTACTGTATCAGCTCTTAAGCTCTACCCACTTTAGCTTTCACTTGGGATCTAGAAGCTTTAGTTGAAGAAACAAATACGGTGCTTGGCAATTCTATTCAAATAAATGCTCCAAAAACATTAGTTTAGAATGATTTTGTTAAAGTGGCTGAATTCTTGGATGTTGCTTCGAGATTGGCCTCATTAACATCAAGGCTGATACAAAAAGGTCAAAAACATGATTGTATTGAAATTATTTATATTGGGTTAAATTCGTTTTGATTGTGTTGAAACAGGCATTGCAAATGTGACTTTCATCTGATAGCATTCCATTTCTATAGAGAAGCCTACACTCTTCAGCTTCTAGTATCGTGTCAAAGCTGGAGGAAGTGGCTTCTAATGTGAAGAAGGAGATGGAACTGTGACATTGCAGAGTATTAAAGAAAGGAGAAAAGGGCAGCTAGCAATTGATGCGGATTTTTTCGAGACTGCACCTTCTTTTCATGTGGTGGAAGTGATCAAAAAAATCAGGGAACACAACAAGAAATTCTTTGATCAGGTCTTTGAAGACTTATCTTAAAGATTTTGTTTGGACATAGCAAGGTTGTTAGCAGAACTGCAGCAACAGCAAGTTGAAAATCAAGAAAGAAATTGATGATGCATTATTATCTCTGTTTGTTAACGAAAATTTCCATTTCTTTCTTGTCTGTGTTTTTGATTGATTTGGATATTTTTGAAGTTGGAACGCAGCTGCTTCGTAGGAGTATATTGTACAGATAAATTGAATGCACAACAACAACAACAAAAAAAAAGATGATGAAGCTAGTAATTGTTAATGTGCTTAAGCTTAGCTGAGATGGAACAAAGACTAACATTCAAGTTGAACCACCAATAATCGAGTACTTGTTCAAAGTATATAAAGAGATGTACTATTATCAGTTAATTGGTCCACTACTACTAGACAGAGTAAATGCCACAAGGTGCCAAATTCAGCAATCAGTTTCCCAATACAAATTGAGCAATTATGTCTTTCAGTAAGAGCCAGCACTAAAAGGAAAACAAACAACAAAAAGTTGGTAGATAAAGATGAACAAGGGAAAATTTATACTCCATATACTTTAATTTGTTAGTCTGATTTTGATTTAATACGAAATTTAAGAAAAAATAAAAAAGACTTTTGAATATCAAAGAATTCAAAGAAAATATATGTTGAATGTACCAAAATACTTATAAATTTTGAGATCTTACGCCTGATTTTGACTTGACACGAAATTTTTTTTTTTAAAAAATTGAATCTTGAAGAATTTAAAGAAAATATATGTTGAATGTACTAAAATACACTTAAAATCTTGAGATCTTAAACATGTGACTGAAAAACAAATGCGCCACAATCTGAATCAGTAATGGAGAAAAAAAGTGCTCTTGTTGAGAGTCGAACTCAAGACCTCCCGCTTACTAAACGGGTGCTCTAACCAACTGAGCTACAAGAGCTGAACATTCAGGTAATTTACTTCTCCTTATATCCCCTATAAATGAGTTTCAAACTCTTTTTAACTACATACCAGACATCTTAAACGAAATAAATTAACCATGCAAAACTTCAAATTAATAGATGCATTAACAATAGTGTTACAATTACTTTCGATCTCATACTACACATCCACCTTCGTATTTTATGTTGTTACAATTTATAAATTAGGTGGAGTTAGAGTGTCAGCTACGAGTTCGATCAAACTCAATAATTTTAGTTCAAACTTTATATTTCTCTTAAAACTACATTGCATTTGTATAACTAACCCAATAATCTAAAAGGATTAGACTCTAAAACTCATAAACTTAATTCAAACCTAACTTCCGTCTCTGTTTAATTACAAACTAATGTTTCGTTTCTATGAAAGGAAATATCGAGTACCCAACAAATACAAGGTAGTACGTAATTAGTAGAAGTATTTATTATTTACCATTTGTTTTAATACTTCTTTTATTAAAGAATTTTAGATCGAATATATTAACAGATAGCTTCCATATGATGTATATATCAACGTACTTTTATCAATTTATATTTTTTATTTTCTCCCAGTGAGATTAATGTGTTGTTTAAGATGTTTCCAATTTAGGATAAAATGACACATATATTTCACTTCCAAGTATTATATTTTTGAAAAATCGTGAAAAGCCATAAATTCAAAAGGCTCACAATGAGTGTTCTGTATCTATAGCTCTACGTATTTTGGTTCTGCATGGTTTCGTTATATTTTGTTTTAGCATGTGACAAGTCTTAAATTTCCCAGTAAGTGGATGTCATGAGATCATAATTATGGATGGGTCATTTATGATATTTTCTTGATTAGTGACGTAGCTAAAAAATTTTAGAAGAACGTTCAAATTTTAGATATGTAATTTTTTTTTATGATTGAATACACAAAAAATTTAAATTCAAACTATGTAATATTAGTAAATAATTCTTTTATATATATGAAGATGTGCCCCGAAAATTCTAAAATCAAACTATCAATATTAAACTATAATCAGAATCAAGAAGGATAAAAGAATTGTTTCATATTTTAATTCAACATGGAGTGAACAAAGCTTAAAAAAAAAAAAAAAAATTCAACTTACAATCGAATCACTTTAAGCTTCCAACTTTGACCGGCCTCCGGCCATGCTAACAGTAGCCTTTTTAAATTTTCGGTTTTGATAGAGTTACAAAGAGCTTTTAGAATTTTTTGATTAATTAACTTTTAATGGAATAATTACTTTTAAGTTCTGTTAAAAAAATTTTAGCGGAAAGAGAAAAAAAGGGATATATACATAAATAATATTTCATATTATAAAATATACTAAGGTTTTTCAATTTATGAGATATAACATGATTTTTTTAGAAAAAAAAATTCGTTCAAAATTTCATGTATAAAAATGGTATAAAATGTGTATATCTCACTCAGAATTCTGTGTATGAAAACTATATAAAATCAATATAAAATATGTCTATCTAGCTCAAGGCTTAAAAAATTTCACTCAAACTCGACATTAAATTTGTATCTAATAATATAAAATTTACATAAAAATTTATATTACATTTTTAAAAATTTAATACATATACAACAAATATTGTATACAACTTTCGTATAAATTTAATACTACCACAAAAACATAAACTTAAATTCATACAATTTTATTCAGAACCACCTCAAATCTACGTCAAATCATTCTAAATTTGAGATAAGCTCCCTAAAGTATTCTTTAATTTTTGGAAACACACTTATTTTGAAATTAGTTTAACTTTGCAAACCCAAGTTTCAACTTTGAAACTTCAAGCATCATTCATGATAGAATTCGAGATTGAATATGAAATTTTATTCAAAAACTGCATCAAATCTACACAAAATCATCTTAAATTTGAGATATAAACTCCCTAAAATGTTCTTAAAATTTTGAAAACACACCCAATCCGAGATTATTTTAATTTTTTAAAATCAAATTTCAACTTTGAAGCTTCCAAAATTCATCATTGGAGGAATTCGAGATTCTAATTTACAATTTTTTTAAAATAAATTGGAGAAATAAAGGAGGAGGAGAAGGAGAAGGGAAATAGTTTTTTTTTTTTTAAAATAATTCATCAATGGTAGAATTCGAGATTTTAGTTTACAAAGAAAATTTAGTAAATTGAAAAATAAAGAAGAAGAAACAAAGAAGAAGGAAGACAAAAGAAGAAAAGGAGGAGGAGGAAGAGAAGGGAAATAGTTATTATTATTTTTTTAAATATGTTATGTTTTTGTAATATATTTGTTATATTTTATAAATAAGAAAAAATATTGTTATTTTTTTAATTTAAAGTGTTAAGCATGTAAATTTCTAAAAAAAATAAAAAAAATACACCGTTTAGATTTTGTAGATTATGTGGCCTTATAAGTTATAACCAATTAATGCTATCGACTCAATAAGATTGGGGGTCTAAAGAAAAATTATATAAAGAGGCTTTAATTAATTTATTTTTTTTAAAATGTAAAATTTTAAAACTTTTTTAGATGTGAAATCTTATTTTCTAATTGACATATTTAAGTTAAATAAATTTTAATAATAACTAAAACAAAAATATATACTTATGAAATAATTAAAATATTAATAATGATTAATTTTTGATGAAAACATATGATATTAAATTATTATAATAAAATATGACTCAAGAATTTGATAAGTTGATATAATAATATTAAAATAGTATTGAATTAATTTAATATAATAATTGATTGTTGCTAACTTAAAATTTTAAAAAAGACACAAAAAAATGAATTTTTTTTGTAAGCAGACAAAATATTGTTACAGAATACAGAAGGTTTGGTTTAGATTTGGACTTCAGAATATTTAATAATAAGATAATAAGAATAATATAAGAGAGAATGAAAAAAAGGTAAATATAGAAAAATGTGGATTCATGTTAGGTATTATTAGGATATAAAATTATAAATGAGAAAACAAAATACTCACCCGCTTAAAAAAGAATACTACAATTACTAGAAAATTATTTTATTATTCATTCAACGCTCATCATATTAACAAATAAAAAGTTATTTTACTTTCCCACAAAAGTTTCTCTTCATGAATAACAATACATAGAATTTTTCTTTAAAAAAATAATATATATATATATATATATGAAAAATTGGAGCCCTAAATCATTGCTTTAGTGGCTTTATGGTTAAGCCGATCTTAAATGTTACTTTCCCCGTTTTAAAATAAGTGATGTTTTAGTTATGGTGCACGCATTAAGAAAACTATTCATTTCTATACAGAAAAATATATTTTTATCTACTTACCCTTAATGAATATTTTTCTTGATTATGTAAAACTTTCTTCATTTAAATAAGAATAAAATAAAAAAAATAATTAATATTTTTTTAATTATATAAAACACTATTTATTTTATAAAACAAAATCAAAAAACTAAAATACCGTAGTCGAACTTAAACTATATAGCCTTATAACCACTAAATGCTAGTAAGAATTGAACCCAAAAGAAACTACAGGGAATCGAACCCCTGCGCGCGCGCACAGCTGGTCAAATACATTTTCCCAAAACCACTTCACCACTTAGCAGGCTTACCTAACTGTGGTAATTTTATCCAAAATATAAATATATAGTATTTTATCCAAAATATGGTAATATTATTTTTCGAGGAAAAATGTTTGTCTAACTACTTGCAATACTATAACTCCTCCATTACTTGTGAATGATTGCTCTCACCAATCGTCAACCGTTATTGTTCCCGCTCTCATTTGTTGATATATTCGTTATAACTATTTTGTACATTTTTATCCTTACTTTTATTTGGTTAACGAAGCGAGAAGAAGCGATTTGTAAGAAATTTACAAAAATTCCATGGAATAACAGTTTTCGGCTACAAGTCAAATTATTTTTTTAGAAAAAGGTTTTGCGAAATTAGCTTTTGATTACTTAATATTTCTTTCTGTAAACTTTACATAATAACACAAAAATCACATATTTCATTGATAAAGTAATCAGAGAAAATGTTGGTCAAAAAATAAAAATATAGCTTAGACTCTAAATGGTACTATACTGTTATATAGAAGGTAGGATACATAGATTAAATATTGTACGTAGTTTATTCAATTCAAATTGAATTTTCTACCTTATTTTTACTAATATTTCTAGTAGTAGTGGAGTAATTGTTATTTTTTGGGATTTCAATGGTATTATTATTAATTAACCTTATACACGTGATGATGAAGAAGAACTCCCATACTTGCCATTTTAACCGCCGCAGGACACACACTTGTGAAATATACAATTCAAAACAAAATATCCGTTGAAGTGACCATATGAAATTACAGTTTTATCCTTGTTTCAGATTTGTCCAAAAACAACACCAAAAGGTCTACTACAATATAAACATCGCCCCACATGCCACAGGCTAAGCTACACTGAATTAAGCAAAAGCTAATGTCAGCTAGAGTAAAATCACTAGAACCATGAAACCAAAATCTAGCATCCCCTAAAAAGACCTTACTACTAGAATATTCCACGATTAATCACAAACACACATACATGTCGAGCTAGCTAGAAAATTGTTGTTGATCGATGGAATTTCACATTAGAGATTTGAGTGACCTAGCTTTGACGGGCTTACGGGCTCTTTTCATCATCGGCTTATAGTTTTCAACTTCATTATCCTCCTCCTCTTCCTCCTCGTCTTCAATATAGTCAAATGATGATTGTGCTCCGTGAGTAGTACTGTCGCTAGAGTAGACGATTTCACCTCCTCCTGATGCTGCAGCATTATTATTATTCTTCTTTCCAGTCGTCGATGATATTGGACCTCTTTTCTTGCCCCATAAAGGACCAAAACCCGAATAATAGTAGAAATCGGAAGACGATGATTTCTTAGCATCACGATGGGGCCGTCCGCGAGAACTAGGAGTCGGCTCGACTGCCGCAGCCGTAGTCTGCTTGATTTTGGTGTCGGAGTTAGCAGCATTAATAGTAGTAGTAGTAGTAGTAGAAGTAGAATGAGGTGATGAGTCGTTGTTGCTACTACTGCAATGCTTCTTCATCAGTACTTGAGCAAAATGGTGCTCACATAAATTATGCCCTCTTTTCGCTTCTCTACTGCATTGCCATCCCTTTCCGTCATTCTTGCAACACATTATTGTCCTAAAATTATTATTATCTCCATCTTTCTTCATCTCCCCGTCTTGCTCAGCTGGTACATCAGCGACATTATTACAATCCATCTCTTTCATCTTCCCATCATCGTCGAGCTTCATTGACGTGATGCTACAGAAAAAAGCCAATGCTAACTCAACATTACACAACCAATTGCATTTGAGCCAAAATCCAACGATCTATTACGCCAAAATTTTCAAATCTCCTAATTATCGTTTTCAGAAATATAAAAAAGAAACAAAAGATATATAGTGCTGCTAGTAAAAGAAAAAAAATTGATGTAATAGTCGAAAAGTTACCTCTGTTCCGAATCATAAAAGGTCCCATTTACAGCGCAGCTATCATATCCATCCAACTGCAGCACAGCAATTTTTTTATCGAGAAAGTTCTTAAAAGAATACAAGCTGTGCGGTGGAAAATAGGGCGAAACAGTGAAAACCCATGAAAGAAATTACACTAAGAAGCCTGAATACACGACAGAAATGGTGAGATTGAGATTATTTCAGGAACCCTAGCTAGCAAAAAAAAAAACCTAAACCACAAAAAGCTGAAGCAACCGAAAATAATGAAGAAAGGAGATGGGTATCGTATAGATCTGGGAAAAGGGGAGAAAGAACAAGAGATTTATTAGACTGACCTGATAAGGAGAAGACGGCGCCGGCGCCGTTGCAGGTGGTGGAGGAGGAGGAAGTAGTGTCTGCTGGTTAATATTATTTTCTGGGTTATTATCGTCTTCGATGGGGAATGTGATGACATCCCATGGAGACTGGTTCAGCTGGCAAACGTGGGGCTGTAAAACGGCACCGTGTTGTTGGAGAAACATGGAAGAAACATAGTGGAGCGGGGAAATTTTGGCATGCTTCCTTATTCTCATGGCTGAAAAACCAAAAAAAAAAAAAAAAAGTATTTTGAGGGGGGCAGGCACGATGGAAGCAGATCCAAATGGGTCTTATATGTCTCTTTTTTTTTTTTTTCCTTTTTGTTTTCTTTCTTTTTTTCTTTGTTAACTACTACTCTGGCGGTCGGGCCCAATCAACCTGAAATGGTTTTATTTTCTACATTTTTTATTTTTTCATTTTGGAAAATCCTTGCATTCTTTTTGCAATGGGAAAAGGTCAAAGATACTCATATAATCATTTGCAGTATTTTAATTTTATTTTATTTTTCGTTGTAAGCAAAGATACTTTTGCTTGGTTTATTTTTTTGGTGAATCGAAAATCTATCAAAAAAAATCTTTTTTTTACTTCTGAGTCGGAAATAATAATAGAAATATTATTGTTGATAATTTTCTTGTTGTTAGGATAAAATGTAATCATATTTGTCATTCACCTTAATTAACATAGCTATAATTACTTGAAGTTTAATCGCGGGTAGTTCTAAACAATAATAAAAAATAGAGAGTTAAATTTAAATAATTTTTTAAAAATATTTTGACATGTAAAATTTAGTCAAAATATGTGATGATTTGAAAACGGCAAAAATATTAAATGTGTCAACGTATAACGAATTGTAAAATTAAAATAATTTAATGAGTAAATTATAGACTTTTTCCCTTATGAATGTATTCAAGTTACAATTCATTAGGTTATAAGAAAATCGATAAAAAGCAAAGAACAAAACAAGAATAAGTAGTACTTCATAATGATCACGCTAATCTATCGTGTATGCAGGTTTTAGTGTAACACTGAAGTGACGAGCAGCCAAAAGTCAGTAGTATGGTTTTTTTTTCTTTCTTCGAAACGATTTATTTATATGATGAACGACTTAGGCATGATCCTTAATCTCTATATATATCGAAAATTATAATTATATGCAGAAGGAAATAAATTTTAACCTCTACATTGTGATTGTTGATATGAACCAACATACAATAAATTTGTACATAAAAATTATATATGTTACTGCTGCATATTCAACCACAATATTGGTTAGACTCTGACTATTACAGATGTTTAACATCTTTCAAGACAGACAGACACCAAATTAAACCTTTTAATAGCAGTATCAGATGGTATTTAATCATCATAAAGAGCTCTCATCATAAAAAAGAAAATTTTAAAAGAAATATTGTTATGCCGAATCTTTCTACCAGATAATGTTACTAGAAACATAGGTTTTCTTTATCGTAAAATAATAAAAAATTTGTATTATAAAATATGGTTTTACCCCCAAAACACATTCAAGAATGGTGAAAAATAGACTCTCACTGAAATAGTTGGAAGTTTCATGATTTTTTCATATAAAAACATTATTATATTTTCTTTTCCCACCAAATCAATCAAAATATATGTGAAAATAGCTACTTAATTAATAGTTTCCAGTGAAATTTTTCAAAAAATAAAATAAATTTAGCAGTATGTTCTCAAACAGATTTACTAGAAAATTCTTATGATATCAGTTAACCAATAGAAACATTTGGTTTTACACAAGTTTATACCAGTATTCATGATGGTAGTAACCAGATTGATAGGAAGCCTTCTATTGAGTTTTCCAAAATTCCAAAAGCCATTATGAAAAAACTTTTAAACCAAAAAGTTGTTGGGGGTTCTTTGATTATGGACTAATTTGGCTAGAGGACCCAAATTAGTCCAATTATCAGTAGTATTGCCAGCTTCAAGCTGCTATAACAACTATAAAAACAGGGTAAAATTGACTTGTGACCTATTATAATTTTATAATTTTTTCTTTTTGGTTTTATGTTATATTTCTTGAGAGATTTGTATTCTTATACATAGAAAGTTTTTTTTAATTATTATTTAAGTTGTAATGTAATTAAGTTCAACCATTTTTCTAGGATGGATGAAAAAAATGCATTTCACATCCTAAATTGATAAATTAACTATTCAGTGTCTATTTTAATTGGGGCAGGTGGTATCATCAGAGATTGCTATGAGGACCTTATTCATGCTTTTGCTTCTCCGATTGGAGAAGGGACAAATAATTAGGCGGAGTTGGAAGCAGCCTATATAGGTCTCACATGGTGTCTTCATAACGGTCACTCAGGTATCATCCTTGAGGTTGATTCGGAGCTTCTAGTTGGTTGGATTAGGGGCACTATCCCCCCCCCCTCCCGGCATCTCCACCACACCTTTCTCAGACTACAGAACACTATCAGACAGCTCCACCACACCTTCTCGTGCCGTCACATCTTCAGAGAAGGCAATACCATCGCTGATGCACTGTCCAAACATAGCCACACTACTACTATCGTTGTCCATTTCTCTTGCCTTTAGGAGCTACCGGTACACATCAGGGGTTACCTTACGACAGACAAAATGGGCTTGCCTAACTTCAGAAGGAGGAAGACCAAGAGGATCAAAGAGCCACCGTGAGATGTTGTGATTTGCTTGGTGTGTATCCAAGCTTGGTATGGAAGTCTCTATACCACCTTTTGTCTGTCTCTATTCAGCTAGGCTATTTCTTTTCTAAGGTATAGCGTTTTTGAATACTTTGTAAAGGGAGAGTCTCCCTCATTTATTGCTTTCCTAGATCATATGTATTTGAGAGGAGTCCTCTCTTCTTAGGTGCATAGTTTCTAGGTTTTCATTTCTAGTATCGGGGATGAGTTGGCTAACCTTAGTAGGATGACCAACCTATGAACCACCATAGGATCGGAGATAAGGTTTATGTCCCCCTCCATGTACATAATTTTTGCTGGTTATTTATGTTAAGGACTGGGGGTGTTGCTCAGCCCCTGATCACCACAAGGTCGTTTACCAAAAAAAAAAAAAGGTCTATTTTATGTAAAAGTGTTTTGATTAGATTTAGTTTGACATATTAGCCAAATACATGCAAAGTATCAAATTGTCCTTTTAAAATAGCGATGGTGAGTGTCTCGTGTGTCTTCTTATTTTCTCCCTTCTTATAAAATGAAAACTTTTATATCAAGTGAATCCTAATAAGTCAAATTATTAATGGTAATTAAGATTAAAAAGTTCTCAGAAATAAAAAATTATTCTCGTAAAATATGATAAGCATGTTTCAATAAAGATAAGGAAACAAGCATATCAAAGTGAAGATTACAAGAACTCTAATAAATGAGCATGTGGAAATTCCAATTTCTAAAATTCGAAATTAAATAATAGTCAACTTGTGACTTTTTAAAGAAGCCTGCGTTTCGGAGTATACCGCAGCGTCATTTTCTCTTGTCCCAAATTATCGGTCATTTTTATAAAAGATAATTATCTTAAATTATTTATTATCTTAAAAATTTAAAATAAAATAAATTAATTTTACCTATTTTATCCTTAGCATATTTTTTTTTTAAAATTATAAAGTTCTTAATTTTTAAGTAAATATTTAATAGAGAAAAATTATAATTTAGATATGAATAAAATAATATAATCTAAAAGTTCTTTTAATTAATATTTTCTAAAAGGTGTACAAACTTAAAAAAAAAAAGATAGATATTTTAAAACGGAAAAGTATTATCTAAT
The DNA here is from genome assembly GCA_035772735.1 of Datura wrightii. Taxonomy (NCBI): domain Eukaryota; kingdom Viridiplantae; phylum Streptophyta; class Magnoliopsida; order Solanales; family Solanaceae; genus Datura; species Datura wrightii. The sequence goes on along the minus strand of JASDFA010000008.1, from coordinate 113,685,264 downwards.
TTTCGCTGTGGAAAATCTTATAACAAAGTCTTATGACTCTTTAATTATCTTATTATATTTTCCTTTTCAATTCACAAGTATCTTTTTATCTGTTTATAATCACGACCGAACAAGTGTCGTCATTAGGAAATAGTATGTATTTTCCCATTTCCTATGAAACAGATGCACGTTATATCTTTGTCTAATATTTCTAGGATCTCAATAATGAAACTGGTGCAAAAAAAAAAAAAAAAGTTTGTCTTGAGTGCTTCTCTCTTCTGTTTTCGATTAAAGGAGATTAAATATAATAACAAGTTAAATTTTAAATATTAATCATTTATGTATGTGGAAATAGTACTATTAATTTTCGTAATAGTAGTCATTGCAAAAGATAATATTTTACCCTTTTGGTTAATCTTTTTCTAAATATTAGAATTTAATTACTCTCGGCTCAAATTATCTGTCATAAGAAAAACGTCATATTCGATGTAGTTTCACAAGTGAAATTGATTGAGGGAGGATAATATATACGTAGCGTTATCCCTATCTTGTGAAGGCAGAGAGGTTGCTTCCGATAGACCATCGACTCAAGTGAATCATATCAAACTCAATAAGAAAGGGAAATTCAATAGGGAAGAAATCATATAGAAAATAATGGAGAAAAAATAATAGCAACCACAAATATCATGATAAACTAAGGAAAAATAACAAGTAATAGTAAAATTGAAAATTATGATAGTAGGAGAGTTACTAATACTAATACTGATATGGGAAACTAAACGACATTCGATTACCTACGAAACTTCTACCCTAACCATCCGCCTACATATCCTCTTATCTGGGGTCATGTACTCAGTAAGCTGTAGGTGTATCATATCTTCTCTAATCACCTCTCCCTAATTCTTTTTTGGCCTATACCTCTGTCTCTCCTGAACCCCAGCATAGTCCACCTCCCGCACCTCCTCATTGGGGCTTATATGCATCTACTCTTCACATGCCTGAACCATCTCAATCTCACCTCCCTTATTTTGTCCATCATTGGGGCCACTCCAACCTTGTCCCGTATATCCTTATTTCTGATCCTATCTCTTTTAGTATGTCCATACATCAATCTCAACATCCTCATCTCCTCTACTTGAATCTTTTGAATGTGCGAGTTCGTGACCAACTAACACTCCGCCTCATACAACATAGTTGGTTTAGCAATCACTTTATAAAACTTACCTCTAAATTTTGGTGGTACATTCTTATCACACAAGACAACAGATGTATATGAGCCTCTGTTTCATCAATCCTACTTTAATACAGTGTGTGACATCATCATCAATCTTCCCACTTCCTCGTATAATAGACGTAAGATGCCTCTTCCTTTTTTTGAGATGACTTAAGTTGAGCCCTAATGGAATCCCATCTCAAACGGAAAAGTGCTTTGGGTCTCTTGTCACTTTCCGCAGTTGGGTCTTGGCTCTATCATACATGTATTTTGTCTCCCTAATGTAAGCTACAAGTATACTTTTAGCCTTCAAACATATCCAAAAAAGCCTTTCTAGAGACTTTGTCAATGCTTTTTCTAGGTCGACGAACACCATATGTTAGCCAATTTTCCTCTCTCTATATTGCTCTATCAATCTCCTTATGAGATGAACTATTTTTGTACTTGAATGTCCTAGTATGAAACCAAATTAGTTCTCGATAATAGACAAATCTTGCAGCACCTGCATCTTCACCATCCTCTCCAAGACTTTAACAGTGTGGCTTAAAATTTGATACTCCTATAATTATTAAAATTTTGAATATCACCTGTGTTCTTGCACAATTATATCATTGTGCTCTGCCTCCGGTCTAAGGGCATATTTGACATCCTAAAAATGATGTTAAACAATTCAGTTATCCATTTCATATCTATTTTACCTATGCTCTTTCAAAAGTCCATCGGGATCTCCTTTGGTCTGGTATCATGCTCCCTTTCTCATTTTACAAATAGCCTCCTCAAACTTAATACCTCTACAATTCTCAAAATCTACACTACTCTCAGAGTGATCTAACTTGCTCATCATAATTTTCATGGCTCCCCTTTCATTCAAGAATTAATGGAAGTATACATATCATTTTTATCTAATGTGTGCTTTTTTCACCAATACATTGTCTTCCTCATCTTTGATACATGTAACTTAGTCCAGGTCACGGGTTCTCCTCTATCTCGCACTAGCTAGCCATATAACTTCCTGTCCCCGCATTTGGCTTGTAATTCTTCGTAACGACTAGCTTAGCTTCCGTCTTTTCTACTTTTTACCTCTCTCTATTCGTCCAATTTTCCTCCATGTATTTGCTCTACACCAACTTCATATAAGAAACTCTTTTGGCATTCATTTTTTCTTGGACTACTCCATTCCACCATCAATATCCTTGCTATCCACCAGAGTTGCCCTTCAAGACCTCCAACACCTCTCTAGCTACTAGTCTAATGCAATTTGTTGTCATGTCCCGCATACTATTAGCATTCCCACTACTCCCCCTAACCCCTATTGTTATCAGCTTCTATCCCATCTTCTGAGCTCTGTCGGTATTCATGCCACTCTATTTGATACTCGAAAGGTAATACATAGTGCTCTTCTTTCTCTTTCTCTTAATCTATAAATTCATTGTCAAGAGCTTATGTTGAGTTGTAAGGTACTCACTCGGGATAACCTTGCAGTCCTTACATATGCTTCTATCACACTTCCTAAAGAGTGAGTAATCTATTTGAGTCATAGCCACCATATTATGAAAGGTCACCAACTGATCCTCCTTCTTCGGAAAACTTGAATTAGTTATCACTAAATTGAAAGCTTTTTGTGAAGTCAAAGAGCATATCTCCTCCTTCATTTCTATGCCTAAAGTCAAAACTGCCATGTACATCAACATACCCTCTTGAAGTTGACCCGATGTGGTTATTGAAATCACCTCATATGAATAATATCTCGGTGTACGGGATACCCCTCACAACCTTGTCTAAATCCTTTCAAAATCGATCTTTTGCCTCCTCATTCAAATTCATTTGTAGAATGTATGCACTACTAATGTTCAATGTAAGCCCTCCAATGACTAGCTTAATCCCCACCATCATTGTTGTTTACCCTCCCAACCCCAATAACTAGCTTCCTGACTTCATTATCCACTAAGATGTCTACCCTATTCCTATTTCTCGTGCCTCATGAGTATCATAATTTAAATCTATCAGCGTCTCTAGCTTTAGTCCCCCATCCATTTGGTTTCCTGGACACGGGCTATATTGATCTTTCTCTTCTTGAGAATTGTCACTAAATGATGACAATTTACACAAGAAATAGAGAACAAAAGGTAAAATTGGTCGAGAAACAAAATAACAGGGAGGGGTAAGCAAGAAGTGTAAAATATATGGCACAATTGATCAAGAAACAGAAAAACCGAAGGCGGAGTTAAACAGAAAATAGTACTTGAACAAGAGATAGAAATTGACGTAGAAAACACGAAGCAACAATTGAATAAGAAAGACAAATCTGAAAACACTAAAGGAAACAAATCTGAAAAATAAATCTGCAGACAGCACTAATCAAAACAAATTTAAAAAATAAAAACTGAAGACAATAAAAAAAGAAAATCTAGAAAACAGTTCGCGAAGTTAGAACCTGAAACTTGAATTCACCGGGGAGGGGGATACAATGTACTTCCCTGGAGCAGTGGTGGTGGTCGGCTGCTTCCCTTGAAACTTGAAAACCCAGAAGAAAATGGAGGTTCATACTAATGTTCAACGTAAGCCCTCCAATGACTAGCTTAATCTCCACCATATTGTTGTTTACCCTCTCAACCCCTGTAATTAGCTTCATGAGTTCATTATCCACTAAAATGCCTACTCTATTCCTATTCCTCGTGCCTCATGAGTACCATAATTTAAATCTATCAGCTTCTCTAGCCTTAGTCCCCCATCCATTTGTTATCCTGAACACAAGCTATATTGATCTTCCTCTTCTTGAGAATTGTCACTAACTGATGACAGTTTGCATAAAAATATAGAGAACAAAAGGTAAAATTGGTCGAGAAACAGAATAACAAAGGGAAGGGTAAGCAAGAAGTATGAAATATATTAGCACAATTGATCAAGAAACAAAAAAATTGAAGGCAGAGTTAAACAGAAAATAGAACTTGAACAAGAGATAGAAATAGGTGATAGAAAACACGAAGCAACAATTGAATAAGAAAGACAAATCTGAAAACACTAAAGGAAACAAATCTGCAGACAACACTAATGGAAACAAATTTTTAAAACAAAAATTGAAGACAACAACAAAAGAAAATCTAGAATACGGTTTGAGAAGATAGAACCTGAAACTTGAATTCGCCGAAGAGAGGGATACAATGTACTTCACTGACGTAGTGGTGGTGGTCGGCTGCTGCCCTTGAAACTTGAAACCCGGAAGAAAATGGAGGTTCATACTAATGTTCAATGTAAGCCCTCCAATGACTAGCTTAATACCCACCATCATGTTGTTTACCTTCCCAACCCCTATAATTAGCTTCCTGAGTTTATTATCCACTAAGATGCCTACTCTATTCCTATTCCTCGTGCCTCATGAGTACCATAATTTAAATCTATCAGCTTCTCTAGCCTTAGTCCCTCATCCATTTGGTATCCTGGACACAGACTATATTGATCTTCCTCTTCTTGAGAATTGTCACTAATTGATGACAGTTTGCATAAGAAATAGAGAACAATAGGTAAAATTGGTCGAGAAATAGAATAACAGAGGGAGGGGTAAGCAAGAAGTATGAAAGATATTAGCACAATTGATCAAGAAACAGAAAAACTGAAGGTGGAGTTAAACAAAAAATAGAACTTGAACAAGAGATAGAAATAGGCGATAGAAAACACGAAGCAACTATTGAATAAGAAAGACAAATCTGAAAACACTAAAGGAAACAAATATGCAGACAACAATGGAAAAAAATTTAAAAAATAAAAATTGAAGACAATAAAAGAAGAAAATTTAGAAAACAGTTTGAGAAGATAGAACCTGAAACTTGAATTCGCTGAAGAGAGGGATACAATGTACTTCACCAAAGCAGCAGTGGTGTTCGGCTACTCCCTTTGAAACTTGAAACCCGAAAGAAAATGGAGGTTCATACTAATGTTCAACGTAATCCCTCCAATGACTAGCTTAATCCCTAACATCACGTTGTTTATCCTCCCAACCCCTATAATTAGCTTCCTAAGTTCATTATCCACTAAGATGCCTACTCTAATCCTATTCCTCGTGCCTCATGAGTACCATAATTTAAATCTATCAGCATCTCTAGCCTTAGTCCCCCATCCATTTGGTCTCCTGGACACAGGCTATATTGATCTTCCTCTTATTGAGAATTGTCACTAATTGATGACAGTTTACATAAATAAATAGAGAATAAAATGCAAAATTAGTCGAGAAACAGAATAACACAGGGAGGGGGTAAGCAAGAAGTATGAATATATATATAGCACAATTGATCAAGAAACAGAAAAACTGAATGCGGAGTTAAACAGAAAATAGAACTTGAACAAGAGATAGAAATAGGCGATAGAAAACACGAAGCAACAATTCAATAAGAAAGACAAATCTGAAAACACTAAAGGAAACAAATATGTAGACAACAATGGAAACAAATTCAAAAAATAAAAATTGAAGACAACAAAAGAAGAAAATCTAGAAAACAGTTCGCGAAGATAGAACCTGAAACTTGAATTCGTTGGAGAGGAGGATACAATGTACTTCACAGGAGCATTGATGGTGGTTGGATGCTATCCTTCAAACTTGAAAACCCGAAAGAAAATGGAGGTTCGTCAGAGTTGGGATACTTCGTTGGAGCAGTGGTAGAAATCGACGAGCAACAGTGGTGTCAAAAACCCTAGAGTCAGGGGTTTCGGGTCCAAGAAAAGAGAAATAAGGAGAGATACTCTCCTATGAGATTGTAGGTGGGTGGCGAGATGGCAGACGCCAATTATGAGCAAATAATGAGAAAAAGAGAGCAGGGAGAGAGATTATAGCTTAAGCCATAAAAATGATAAAATAGTCATTTTAGAAGTTCAACACAAACTTAATTATTTTCTTTCCATTTTAACCTTAATATTTATTGTTCTTGAAGATTACAAACAACTCGATAGAATAGACATTTAATTAAGAGATATTATAGTTTAAGATATACTCCCTCTGTTTTAAAATAAGTGGTATTTTAGTACTTTGATTTTATTTTAAAATACGTGGTGTTTTACATAATCAAAAAGACATTAATGATGTTTTTCCAATTTTACTCTTATTTAAATGGAGAGAGTTTTACATAATCAAGAAAATACTAAAGAGTTCCTCTCTCTGTTTCAAAATAAGTGGTGTTTTAGTCTTTTCATTTTGTTTAAAAATAAGTGGTGTTTCACATTAGGGCTGCGTATCAGTCGGTTCGGTTTGATTTTGAAAGTTATCAGTTTTACTTATTGGTTATCGGTTTGTAGACATGTTAAACCGTTAAAGAACCACTAAGATATCGGTTAATCGGTTATTGGTTAATTGGTTATTGGTCGTTATCGGTTCGGTTATCGGGTTAACTGTTAAGATCTCACATGAAAAATCTCATTAGTCATAAGTATGTTTAGCTAGAAAAAAGTGGGTGAAAAGAGAAAAAATATATAGAACTAGCTCAACTAAAGCAATCAACTTTAATTTAGATAAAACACCATCCCCTTCACTTTTCATCGATACCCATTTCATCTTCTCTTTTGGATACTTTATACATTGAAGGCTAAAATTATAATTTAATAAATTATTATTGGGTTATCGGTTCACCCGTTAAAAAAAGTTGCCAAACCGATAACCGAACCAATAACCCAATAACTTCGGATAGTAAATGGACAATCAAACCATTAAACCAATTACCCGAATCATTAATCCAATAACTCAATTATCGGTTCAGGTTATTAGTTTAACTGTTAATTTGCACACCCCTGCTTCACATTATCAAAAAGGCATTAATGATGTTCTTCCAATTTTACTCTTATTTAAATAAAGCGAGATTTATAAACTAATAAAGAGCTATATCTTTTTCAAAATATTTATTAAGGATAAATTAGTAAAAATGCATTTTACTTCCTAGAAGGAAGTAGTTTCTTAAGGGGTGTGCCCAAGCGAAAAACACTTCTTATTTTGAAATGGAGGGAGTACATTTTTTTCAAGGAATTTATTAAGGGTAGGTGAGAAAAAATATATTTTACTTTTTAGAAATGAGTAATTCTTTTAGAGAATATGCTCCAGCTAAAAAAATAATTTACTTTAAAATAGAGAGAGTAAAAATAATAAAATAGTCAAAACTTTTTCTTAGTTAATATTTTTTTAAAGAGCGTGTTCGTGTAAAAGAAAAAAAGACTATAAATAATTCGAAATGTTGGTGAATGGAGTACTTGTAACGTTTATACTTTCTATGTAAAGAAAATGATTAGTAACATACTTATTCAAAATTTCAAATCATAGGCTTATTTTCCTTGGAGTTGCCGATCTAGAAGTCATCTTTATAAATTTACTAAAACTAGTAAATTGTACACTCGCTCAATCTACTGTCACACAGCTCATTTATATGTACACGTGCAATTCAAACAGTACTAACTCCTTTTTTATTAGTATTATTTTTTTAATTTCAATTTACGTCGTAACTTTTTATTTTAGAAAAAAATATTTTTTAACTAATTTTTTTAGTTAAATTAAAATTTACATATTTAATATTATAAGAAAAATTATATAAGTTACAGTTTTTTATGTCAATATAATAAAATTTTAGGTGAAAGTTTAAATCTCAAAAAATGAAACATATCACTTAGAATAAAAATATAAATTTTCCGTTTTGCAGGTGGGGCAAAACTATCTGTTGATCTTACAATAAGTACTAAATGAAATGTTAAATAATGCACTTCACTCTTAAGAACGTGGTCTATTAATTAATGAGGTAAATTAAAAATTTTGAGGTCTCAAAATTTCATTTTTCATAAATAAAAATATGGTGATTTTTTTAAATCTGTTTAAGATTTAGTGGCTAGAATTATTCGATAGCTATGTTGATAGAAAAATATTATTATATCAAGATGTATGTAAGTTAATTCGAATATTATAATTATTAAAAAGAAAAAAAGAAAATGTTAAGGAATTGATGCTTGAAGATTTTGAAAGAAAAAATTCTTAATGAAATAAGACAAAGGAAGACTTAATAGCCTTTTTGGTCAAGTTTTGGGAAGGTCAGAAGAGCATATTTTTTATGAAAAATGCTTATTTTAAAAAATAAGGTGTTTGACCAAGCTTCTAGGAGAAAATAAGTGCTTTTAGGGAGTAGCAAAAGCTGTTTTTCAGAAACTAAAAAAAGTAACTTCTCCCCAAAAGTACTTATTTGAAAAGTACTTTTCTGAAAAATACGCTTAGAAGCAATTTTTAAAAGCTTGGTCAAATACTAATTTCTATTCAAAATGCTTTTTAAATTTATTGGTCAAACACAAACTGTTTCTCACAAAAAGTACTTTTTTGATAAGCACTTTTGAAAAAAACACTTCTCAGAATAAATTGATTTGAGAAGCTTGATCAAACAGGCACAGGTCGAGACATAATTTATTTTATTAAAAATTTAAATGAGATAGGATAAGTAGTGGCTTTTATAAAAATTAAAAATTTAAAAGTCCAAGCCTACAATAATTAATTTTTGCTCTTTTGAAATATTAACTCTCCCTCTTGTGTAGATTCAGTCATTTAAATTGAAATGATTTTATTTTAAAAAAATGATATTTTAATTTTTTAATTTTTTTTTAATTTTTTAATTTTTTAATTTTATTTTAAAATAAATAATATTTTATATAATTAAAAAATATTAATAATTTTTTTAAATTTTATTCTTATTTAATAAGATGGAGTTTTATATTATTAAAAAAATATTAAAGAGTTACATTTTTTTTAAAATTATATAATTAAAAAAATATTAAAGAAATATATAACTAAAAATATATTAAAGAATTATATTTTTATTTAGATATTTATTAAAAAAAATTAAGTAAAAATATATTTTATATTTTAAAAATAAATAATTTTTTGAGGATATGTGCTCAAATTAAAAATGTCACACTTATTTTGAAAGGAAAAGGAGGAATGTTTTCATTTTCTGAAGCAACAAATTCTTGATCAGTCAATATTTCATCCTTAAAACTGAGGTAACAATTTTTTAAAAAGAGTACATGAAATAATTTGGTAAATAATTTTTCCGTGTGATCACATAATATAATGAATAATGATAGGATACCATAAAAATTAAATACCAGTAAAAATAAAAATTGCATTCAATATTATTACAAACATCGGTAACAACAATAAAAAACAAGCTGTAAAGGAAAGAAGAGCAACACCAAATGGCATCCATGCAAAGGACCTCAATGCTATTCTTGGCCCGATCCTCCGCCGGTGTTTCCACCATTACCACCTCTTCTTCGCCGTTTCTTCCCCTCAAACTAAACGACGACGACTTCAACGGAACCAAGAACCTCCCCGTAGGTGGGACCCAGAGGTTGAGCAGACCTTGTGGCCTGCCAGAGGGTCTCCAAACTAGCACTGTCAAAAACTGGATAGGATTATTCTCCAGCGGCTCCGTCGACGTATCGCCGCCGCGTCCCTTCAACACGTCGGAGAGCAGAACTCGAGCGCTCCCTACCGGCTTCTCTCGAATGTGGCCGTGAGCGTAAATGTCGACGTTTAAGGCCGTCATGATGTCATTTTCCGGCAGCTCTTTGTGGAACTTCACCTTCACCACCTGGTTCCGAATTGGATTGGTCCCGTCGTCGTCGCCGCCGCCGTGGTGCTCCGCTACCTTGGTTTTCGCCACGTGGACGTCCCTCTCCGCGTAAACCTCGGCGTAGGTCCTCATCTTGGTCAAGTGCTTCACGTTCTTCAGGTCCTCCGCCGAGTATATTAGAACTTCGGTCGCTCTCAGCCGCTCCTCCGGCGGTGGCTTCCTCCGCCGCAAATGCGCTACTATTAATTTCTTTTGCCCTTTTCTGCTGCAACTATTAATTATATACCCACAAACGTACACCGACTCACCCAAAATGATTTGGAAGTATATTTTTGACTGCAAAATACTATTCCCTCCCTCTCAATTCATGTAATTTTTTAAATAGAAAAATATATATTTTAAAATTTTTCATCAAATAAGTGAAATATAATATAAAACATTAATAATATTATTAAATATTTATTAAATAAAAAAATATTATTTTTAAAAAAAATTGATATCATATAAATTGAATAATAAGGAGTAATTAAATGTGAAATTATCAGTTAATACTAATAGTGGACTAATAAGTAAGTGTTTCTATTTCCATTTTCTAAGTACGCCATAGGTTATGTGATTAATTTTTTCCCATTCTTTTTTCTACGAGATTCCACATTTAATGTCAAATTTCTTTTTGACTATGTGTATGATACAATTATAAAGTGACATGCTACATTATTCTGTGCACTATATTAGGGTAATGTTAGAAGTAGGATACAATCGAAGTTAACGGAAATGCTATATTAATTTTGCGCTATTATATATCAGCATCATATTACAATACTATTCTCCAAATTCACAAGCAAGACATTGAAAATAATTTTCATTAAACTTTAATTCGAAAATACGTCAAATAATTAGTGAAAGAGAAACAGCTTAAAGCATCAAGGACTCCATGGCCCAATGGATAAGGCGCTGGTCTACGAAACCAGAGATTCTGGGTTCGATCCCCAGTGGAGTCGCATTTTGGCAGCCGCAACAGATTTTTACAGGAAAGACATTTTAACTCTATATATTCTTTTGCCAGTATATTATCTGCTGAATTTAGCCTCAGCAATAGCAAATGCCTAAACGCTGAAATAACGAAATTTTATCTTTCCCTTATCAGTAAAAAGATGAGACATTTTCCACCAAGATATAACAAAACAATTGCTTGTACATGATACACAATCAGAGAAACGTCACATTTTGAGTCTACATTGGCCCATTCTCTACATATAATGGTTGAGCTCTCTGTACTGAAACTTGAAACTACTTGGTCTCTTCTAAGGAAGTCCACAACTTCAAGGTACTAGATGCATCCTGCCATTAAGTTGCCAAAGTTGATGCTTGGATTTGCTAACCTCGCGCTTGTTCAAATGACGTGGAGATTCAAACTTCCAGCCTCAAAAACACCTGTCAGCCAAACTGAGATGCCCAAAATGTCATGCTCATAGAATTACGGTAAATTGTTGCTACCAAGCACTATAAGAGTCTTTTGCAGGAGGTCAATGGAGTTTGGAGTATCAACTTAAAAAGAAATTCTAACAACTGGGAGGTGAATAGGACTGCTGAATTCTCAAGTCTTTTAAACACATATTAGCAGCTAAATAACACAGAAGACAGCACAGCATGGATCTAGGGTGTGATTACAGTGACTTCATGTTAAGTACTTGGTCATGGAAGTAAATCTGGAGATCCAAAAGCTCCATTGAAGGCAGGTTGTTTTACATTGATTATGTATAAAGAAGCTTGACTCTCATGAGGGAAAAAATGTTTTGCCTATGAAACAAATGTGTTTTGTGGGAGACATTATGAGAGCATTTGCCGCTTGTTTTTGGACTACCAGGTTACTCTGCAATTGTAGCAGCTTTTATTAAGTATGATCGGAATGCAATGTGTCATGCCAAGGACTACAAATGATATGTTGAGATGCTGATACAGAGAAGGCCTAAGAAAGAGGAGTTTACCATGATAAAAAAGAATATATGAATGTATTTGGTGGACTGTTTGAACTGAAAGGAATAGAAGACGTTTTGCAGATTCGGCTAGCTCCATCAATAAAATTAACTATATATTTTCATTTTGCTTGTGGTGTGGAATGTAATAATTTAGTGAAGCTGAAACAGTTCTAGAAACACTAGAATCCCCGCAAAATTAGATGGGGCATACTTTTGCTTTTTGTTGTGCTAACTTTACAGTACCAGAAGAACATTCTTTTTGCTGTTCAAATGTATAAAACTACTTAACCTTCTTCAAAAAAGAGATTTCTTCAGCTTTCTATAGATTAATCTAGAATCTACAATACCTTACTACTCCTAAATCCTCAATATTAGATTACATGAATAATACAAAAGGCCAAATACATAGATTACTCTCTAACCTAAAGGTCCAACTCCTGTGACACTCCCGTCGACCACAGGCAACCTTTTATACACTTAACCTTCCCGAGTATATCTAAGATAAACCACTTTGACCAAGATCTGGTAAGTGTAAAACAACAACACAAAAGCATATGGAAGCTTTTATTAAAGCTTTACTTGACGTTTAAAGTAGATCTCACAGGCTCTTTTTCATTTAGTTAAAAAGGGTCCAACCTATTTAGACAAAATTTGACCCATTTTCCCTTCCTTCCATTAGCATCAAGCTTACATTTTTTTCCTATTCAATCTTCTTCTCTGCAGAAAAAAGACACTAGATATTTGGTCATCTCTGATAAGCTTGTATTAATCGATTTTTTCAGCCATTTTCTTCCTTCCAAATTCATTTTGAAAATGGAAAAAACGGTTGACCAAAGATTAAATTCGAATCTAGAAATGGACGACTAAGGTTTGAAATTAGACTTCTCACTAAATTAGAGTGTACCAGTTAATCCTGAATCCTTTCTTCTCTTCATCTGTCATGAAAGTTCTAATTTTTAGGGTTTAACACATATTTCAACAATCCAGAATTCAATGCCTGCCAAAATCAGCTAGTCTAGTAGTGTCAGTGAGAGTCTTCCACATGTAGGAGTGAGTTTGATTCCCACTATATCCCCCTATGTAATAGGGAAACAAAATACACTTTTCAAATATGTTCAAAGACTTGTAAGTTCATTAACACACACAAACATTTCACTAACCGAGAAATCAGTTAATCCCCAATATAACTTCATATCACTTCAATTTTTTTGAATGACTGTCAATTGTAAAGGTAAATAACAAACACAACTGTTGAGGCCCAAAACGCCGATGCTTCATGATGTCAGTCAGCAAGAAACCAATAATCTGCCAGTGTTATTTGGAGACTACAATAAACCAGTAGCTTATATTTTAGTGAAAATTTACTGTCCGCACAATACTCCATAATGTAAAAGATGATGAAATTCTTCCAAACAGAATGGCGTAACCAATCACCATGAAGTTTATTGAAAGGTGGTGACAGTTTCACATCTTTTAGAAGCCTAAGCAAAGAAGAACATTCTTGTCGATTATAGAAGTTAGAAATCTACCTCCTCTGGTCTATGTCGGCTCTGTCTTGGAAGACTTCAATTTCTCAATCTGCTTGCGGAAATAAGCCTTCTTTAATTTTTCTCGACGTGCTGCAACTTGTTCTTGCCTACGTAGCTTGAGTTCTGATGCTTTTTCCCTTGCTTGACTTGCTTCCTTATGAACTTCCCTGACAACAGCAACATGGAATGCAAATGTAAGTAGATAGATGTTGCGAACAAATTGAATATGGTAAGAGAAAAGAAATTGATAAAGCAATAAGTGAACTTCTTCGCAAACAATTAACAATAATATTTAGCACTTCTCTACTTAAGTTGAGGGGCCAAATTCTTTGCTCAGATAGAAAGTTACTTCTCAAGCAAACCACCCGAAGAAAAGGGAGGGGAAAATAAACAAAGACAAGAAGAGGAAGGAGGAGAGGGGTTCCTTTAAGCTGACAATCAAGAACAAGCTAAGATGCCTACGATGTTATAGCACCCAAACTCCCCATTATCAAAATTCAGTGTTTTGTAATTTATTTGATTTTGATGAATACTGTTTAAGTGTTTCTCTTTTCTATGTTCGTTTATGGGAGCCCTTTTGCGTTTGAGCACATGAGCAAGTACCATTCTGACCATTGATAGGTTCGTAATTCTTCTATCACATTTGAATAGATATTTTATTTCCAAAAGCTATCAAACACTATTAGCAGAAAATGCTTGCAACAAATAATGCTATGCTCAAGTTAACTCTGGGACTAAAATGAATTAGACAGGCTTATGAGTGACTGCAAAGTATCGCAAACATCTTAAACAGTGTAAAACAGAGGAATTAGTTTATTCTACTGAACTAACCATTCAAACAACTAAGCTCGAAATAGAGTATATAATTAGCAATCCATACATTACAAAACGCTTATGTTCACGTCTGTCGAATGTGCCAGCTTTTCGTCCAAGTCCTGCAGCTTTTGTGTCTGATAGTAGGGAGGCATCATCATCTCCATCTTCATCTCTTGGTTCTGTGTTAGAAATGTCATGTCGTTGAAGCTGCTCAGAGTCTTCCTGCTCCTGGCCCTTCCGAAAGAAATCAACACAGTACTTCTCTTCGTCCTCCCCGTCAGAAAGCTCACCCCTCACCAGCTTATCATATAACTTAGCCTTTCGTTCTAAGGCAGCATAGCTTACTGATCCATCTTTGATTGCTTTCATCTCAAGCTTGTCCCTTTAATGAATGAGAAAATAGACATGAATGAAGCCTTTATACACTGTTACAGAATCATAATATTAACATCTCATAGCAAGTCATTCATATATCTAAAATCCCTAAAGGTTCCTGCTTCTATATTAAAACCAAGTTTGTTTCTTCTCTAATTTAATTAACTAGTCTCTACCAATTCCCTACCTAAATTTGTTTTGAGGGGGGGCTTAAGATTCTGCCTCAATTATGAAACCCCAGAATCCTGAACACAAAAAAGGAAAACATGTAATACTAATTAACAACCAAAATAGGGCAAGGAAAGCATAAACTATACTTGGCCTCTCTGGCATCAACCCCAGGATTCTTAGACAAAAAGGCGCTCTTGGCAGTTATTTTCTTCTTGGCGCGGTGGATCTCCAGATGCGAATAATTTGGGTCAGCAGAAGAAGGGTGGATGGTCTCTTTGGCAACGCGTTTGGCCTCTTCTTGAGATTTGTATAATTGGGCTTTAAGCTCAAGGATTGAAGAAGCACCCACGCCTTCGATTGGTCGGATCTTCTTGGGCATGATAGTGGATTCTGTTAGCCATCCTAACGACTCCGCGACCACCCTCTTCTTCTCCTTGTTCTCCCCTTCTTCCGCCATTGATTAATTGATCTATGTATGCACAAATTCTCACACACACCTTTTGGGTTTGATTGATATATCTACTGTATTGTTTTTTTTTTTTTAATGGTTGAACACTTGAAGTTGTTCCTTTGCTTCTTCTTTGGGTTTTGGGTTAGGATTGAGGACTGCGGAAATTCTGGACCCTCTGTTTGAAATACGACACTTTATAGGGGCTTTTTTGAAAATGAGAAACTTACTAATACTCACTCCATTTCAAAAATAAGTGTAACTTTTTAGTTTGGCACACGAAAATTACTCATTCCTAAAATAGATATACGTTTAGGCATTTATTTTTAATAAATATTTTTAAAAAATATAATTTTTTAATATTATTTTTATTATTAAAATTTTTTTTTATTTAAATAAGTATAAGATTGAGCCAGCATTATTAATATTTGTTTGATTATATAAAATAAAATTTATTTTAAAATAAAATTAAAAAATTAAAATATCACTTACTTTAAAAGAAAGAAAGTATTTTTTTTCTTAAATTTTTTGTGGGGCAAATGGTCAAATTTGTCTTTCAAGCAAGATGAAATAACGTAAACCTTGTTACAGTAACATCTTGTGTATAAAAATTTTATAACTTCTACGGTGATATATATATATATAATATTTAAATTTTTTTTAATTATTATAAATAAAATTATGTAAAAAATTGATTTAAGGATTTTGTATATTAAAAAAAATTGTTGATTAATTTAACCAAAAGAAATATATAGAAGAAGCGTGAAGGTAAAAAAGACAAATACAAGTGATTTTTTCTTGTGAAGTTATGATCATAATTGGTAGACACTATTTTAATATATTTTTTCTTTAAAATATTTATATTTAAAATTTACTGTGTGCATGAAATTAGTGATGATTATCATAAATATTTTAATATTTTTGTACATAAATACTTCTTACATAATATATGACTATTATAGAGGGGTAATTTTACAAAGAGTATACTACTATACTAAATGTCCTTGTTGCTATAGGTAAATGTTATTATACAGAAGTAAAATATAGCATGAAAAATCGATTCTAGATAAAATCACACTGTTATGGTGAAATGTTATTACAATGAATGATTATTATAACAAACTTTGACTGTATATTTCCTCTGTTAGTTATTGGGTTGTTAAACAATCCAACATCCACAAAAAACAGAAATCTTCTCATTATATGAATTTGGACAAGTCTTATCTCATGGGCTAATGAGAGTTAGACTAAATATTTATTTATTTTTGTATGATATAAGAGCACGACTCATCCCAATGATATTAGGCCCACCAAATTAAATTGTCCGTCCTCTCCGGTCTCCGCATCTCTTGAGCTAGTTATTAGAGTTGAGTTAAAACTCAAAATCATTCCTTTATATGGTATCATAATAGAACTCATCATAATTATTGGGTACTGATATTGAAACCCTCATATTAAATTACTCATGTAAAAAAAGAATGGATAGCATTCTCATATGAATTGAGCAATTCTTCTCTTATGAGCTAACTTTGAAGGTTGAGTCTTCCTGACTCGATTCACAGTTTAATCACACTAAGCCAGAGCCCAACCAGGGTGAGAGAGATAGGAGAGTAGGGACGGGGAACCAATGTCACCAACTTAACTAGCAGTCTCGGATCTTTGAATAGACAGAGAGAGATGCTCTTCCTGCGGGGGTGAGGACTCCATTGCGGCATTAAGTAAGGAGTTGGAGGAAATCAAGGCGCATCCACTTCGTCATCTCAGTCTCTTTTTGTGCAAAGAGGTAGAAAAGATTCCTCCTTGCATTTATGCCGGAGACGTCGCCAGTGCTATGGGCTTTGGCTTATGTAGATCAAAAATGATGAATGGGATTGTGGCACTCCACTCGCCGCCTCTCTATCTATCTCTGAGATGTTTGGATTTTTCAAAACTCCATGGACATGCAGAAGAGAAATGCTATCCCCAGCTCAAGATCTATTTATTTACAAAGAGTTAAATATGCCCTATGTTACTAGAATAGGCTCAATCTGCCTCTATTTTTAATCAGCAAAACTCGAAAGCTTACATCCGGTGATGCTACATGTCGTGCAATTAAGAAACGGAGGACAAATTTAAATTTTTCACATAGCTCAGTGACAAATCCGACTCATCGTTTCTTCCTCTTTCTTCCTTATCTCTCTCCATCACCATTGTCACTATCACCTTCATCACCATCTTTTACCTCTGCCACCACTCATTGTTTCTTTCTTTCTTCTTTCTTCCTTGTCTCTCCCCACCATCATTGTCACTATCATCTTCACCACCATTTTCTCTTCTCTTTTTCTCTCCTCACCACCTCCATCAACAGAAGCGTGTGTGCTACGCGATTTGAACATGTATATAAGATACTACTATTTTACTGCAGGTATATAACTACATAGTCTAAGGATGAAGAGGAAAGAATGCATGATCAGCGATACAGGTAGTTACATATATATATACATATAGAGGAGAAATAAAAGAAAATTTAAAATTAGGGAGACGGATCAAATTTATTAATTTTGAACTGTGGGAAAGGTTTCAATTTATCCTCCGTTTGTAATTGATCAAATACATCAGAGCTCCTCAAACTTGTAAACAATTTTTATTTTGGTACTCCATCTTAACCTTGTTCAATTTGAACCCTCCAATTCAAGTTTTTATGTTTTATTTAAGCATAAAATACTATTTTTATTTATATTTCTCAATTCTAATTTTGCACTTTAAAAATAGACGGATGTTCATTGGTTTTCATAAAAAACATGAAAAATCAATCGACGTCCGTCGATTATTTTTTTTTTTAAAAAATAGTTTTCATTTTATAGTTTTTGCACATTTTTGCAGAAAAAATAATCGACGAACGTATGCCATTTTTTTTAAAATTCTGTCAGTTTTCTTTTTTAAAAAAAACATTGACAATCCAACGGAGTCCGTTGAATTTTAGTGCGTTTTAGTAGTGTTATTAGCAATGAACCGAAGTTTTTTTAATTTATGAGTTCTTACCGTATTGGAGCGATTTAAAAATTAGAAAGCGGGTATTTAGGTAAAACCCAGGCTTAGTGGCTTTATTTAATTGAATATTTCGTACCTTCTTAAAAATATTTATTAATAGGCGTCGAATAGTTTACACCAAATAATATTTTTTGTGCTTAAATGAAACATAAAAAATAGAGTTTGAAGGTTAAAATGAAACAAGATTGAGATAGAGTGTCAAAATGAAAAAATGAGGACAAGTTTAAGGGGCTCTGTATGTATCTGGCCTTTATAATCCTTAATTGTTGGATATGTGGCATCATTAGGTTATAAGTTTCCGTTATTTGAAAATAATGACGAATTTAACCCATTTTTAATAATGATAAAGCATATTTGATCTCGATTATTAATAAATATAAAGATTATATCCAAAATTTATCATATATGATTTAGTTATTAGTGTATAATTGCTAATTTTTGTATTACTCTGGGTGTGTAAGAACAGGAATTAATTGTGCCAAAAAAAAATCTGCCCCCATGCAGGATCGAACTACAGACCTCCAGTTTACAAGACTGGCGCTCTACCACTGAGCTATAGGGGCTTCTTACATGCTAACGTTTTCCTTCTTTCTTTCAACTTTGTTTCTTTTCATCTTGTTGGTCCAATCTTCCAAAAAAATATAGTGAAATTATAAATTAAAATAAAAAGGAGTGGAATTAAGTAAAGTGTTTTCAGTTTTCTTTTTTTTTTTCTCATTCGGTGTCCATTACTTAATTGGGAGTCCGATTAATTCGGATTCGCGTTGAAAAATTTCAAATTGGGAGTAAAACGCTTCCTACCAAAGGCGGCTTCATATCAAAGACTCGAACTTGAAATTCCTAATTAAAAATGAAGAAATACTTATCACTCCACCATAACCTTTCGTGTGGTATGTTCCGTCCATCAAATGTTGTTTTCCTCATTTTTGTTTTGATTGTAGGATTCTTTTTTTCCCCTTCTTTTACTAAGCGGCAAGCAACAAAAATATGCTACTTTTATCTGTTTCATTTTAGTATGTAGCTTTTGTTTTTAAGATGGTCTATTGGGACTTTTTGAAATGAATTTACTATTAGAGTAAATACGTCCTTTTATAAATAAGAATAAATGTTGCAAATTTTTAAAATGTTTTAGAAGTACCACATCTTTCAATGCTTTTCGTTCGAAAATATTTTAACATCTTACATTAAAAGCTCAACCTAACCATCAGACACTAAGCCCTTCGGCCGTTGAGCTGCAGTTCATATTGTGTTAAGTGAATTCAAAACTTAATATTTATACATAAATAAATGAATTAAACTCAGTGTAATTTTCAGACGAAAGATGTTTTAACTGAACCCCTTACACCCCTAGTTCCGCCCCCTGGGTGAGAAATGAACCTTTAAATGAGACGAAGAAGAAAAGGATATGTGAGAGTAAATATGATTAATGAAAGCTTATATCTCTCATATTATATTTATATGACAAGTCTACAACTGCTGCTACGCAATGAAACCAATAATTTTCTCAAGATAAATTACCAGACAACACTCACCTTTATATCAGTGGCAAGTGCAGAAAAATCAGCACAGTTCATTTATCATTCAGCAAGAACAGAATGTGCAGAAACTTTGGAATACATAAAATTAAGCAACATCTCACATTTAGGCAAAGGAAGAATGAACAAATGAACCAAAATAAATATAGAAATTCGTAAATTACATAGTGCTGGTGCAAAAACCATGCAAGCACACATTATTCTAAAGATAGATTATATTAGTCCAGACACAGGGAAATTGAATGTCATATAGCATTGGAGAAGCCAAAAGATCCACAATGTCCAAGTAAAGTTTCCGCTGAACATATCAGCGCTTCTTATTGCCGGTTGCAACTTCCCAAGCTTGTAAGATGTAGTTTACTATGTCCTCTACGCCAACACCATGCTTCACCTGCAGTTGAATCAACACATACATATTTGTTATCAAAGAAATAATCTATCTGCACTTACCATATTTGTGTTATTTGGTCACTAAGCCTATGCGTATTTGATCGCATCTTTATAAAAGAAGATTCTGAAGCTTCCCCCACCTTCATCAAACAGCTTCAAGACGAGGGAAATGCCCGAAATAATCATGAGAAACTAAAAGAGAACAAAAGATGTATGTCTGACATGAAAACAATTTCTTTCACTGTTGCCTTGTGTCATTACATGGTTACAATTTAGGCAAGCAAATCTAACATGGAATTCTACATAGCCAGGGAAAAGATTCAGATTGCAAACACAAAGCCGATACGACTTTTTACACCAATATTAATATGTTCTCTCAAATCATCAGTCCCAAAGTGACCAAGCTATTTTGACTAGCATGGGAATTGAGGATCAATTTCAAGATGTATTTTTGTGATTAAGTTTATTAAGTATGAGAAGAGTATAAGGAATTCAAATCAATGCAAACAATGCAAATGGTATTACTACGAGTTGATTTTGACTTTTTGAAGATAGAAAATAGTCTATTTAAGGAAAAAGGTCAATCTATAAATTGGACAAAAGGAAGTAATTTTCTAACAATTCTTGTACAGTTCCGGAATTCACAAGAAAAACCAACGACATTTCGTATCTTTACATCATTGTTTACTCTTCAAATAGAGGAGAGTTATGAACTACAACTTTCTTAGTGCTCACCAGTAACAAACTCTCCAGGAAGTCAAATAAAGCACTTCTATAAAGAATGAATAGTAGTTATGTGATTGACCGTTAATTATATTAATAAAAAAATGAATAGGGACGAGAATGTTAATGAACCTGAGCAAAAACAAAAGGACCACCGTCCCGCATTCGAAGTGCATCACGCTCCATGACAGACAAATCTGCTCCCACAGCTGGTGCCAAATCGGTTTTGTTTATCACCTAGTAAGAACCAAATAATAATTTGATCATGTGTATACAGAATTTTACAATTGATAAACTTTACAAGTCAAATGTGCAACGTAAACATACAAGGAGATCTGCTTGGGTAATTCCAGGACCTCCTTTTCGAGGAATTTTATCACCAGCTGAAACATCTATTATGTAGATTATGTAGTCAGCAAGCTCCCTACTGAAGTTGGCAGCTAGGTTGTCTGCACGGAAGAAAATTTGATTAAATGATGAGAAACCTGGATTGAAATGGGTTATATCTGATCATAGTGATATCTTGTTTTCTTATCAAACCAAGTAAAGCCATGATGTCAAGAGGACCATTATTTTACTAAAGATACATAAACTTAAATATCGTTATTAGTTTCTGTCCGCTAACAGTTTCTATGACAAATTACCTCCGCCAGATTCACAGAGCAGTATATCTGCTTTGTACAAATTAGAAAGCTCCTCAAGAGGTCCAAGGTTAATACTTATATCTTCCCTGATAGCAGCATGCGGGCATCCTCCTGTTTCCACAGCTCGAATCCTTTCCTCCGGCAATGCTCCATGTTTTATTAAGAACTCTCCATCTTCTTTTGTGAATATATCATTTGTTACCTACGAAGAAAAGAAATGCATCTTAACATATAAAGAAATTCGTTCTATATCTTACAACAAAAAGTGAATATAGACTTGGAAAGTGATGAAAGAGCATATGAATTTCTGAACACCAAAGACATGCTTGCCCATAACTTATTTCCTGTCAAACTAACAAATTTCTAGTAAGGTCCCTAAAATTTGGTTCGAAGTTTCTGCAGATTCCAATCTCTGATGTGTCGCAGGAAGGAGTTCTTAGTGATTAAAGAACAAGAACATGACTTATTCAAATAATCTTCAAAGGTAATTGTAGAATAAAGAATGCTTGTATGCCACTTGAATGACTCAATCAAAAGGCAAATTGCACGTAATAGCATCTTCATCTAGAATTCCTAATGACGAGGTAGAGAAAGATGTGAAGACCATCAATCAAACTTTAGCTTCATATTTCAAACGAAAAAATGGAATCCTAAAGTTCCAAACGATTGTGCAGACTAAAGCTCATTCATGAAGCAATTATGTAATGATGGCAAAAGAAAGGAACCATTTGGTGGTACATACTGCTGCAAGACTGTATTTTTCCCTCAAGAGCCTACATAATGCCAGCATTAGAGCTGTTTTCCTGCAAATTCAAAATCTCAACATGTTCAACCAAAATTGTACGAGCTAATTACACAAGAAAGAATCTAAGTGTGGAAGAAAAAGAATAGCAAATACTTACATACAATAAGATTCAATTCACTACAGTACATTATGAAAATTAAACTTAAAAAGAAAAATGCATGCGTCAACAGATAAACGCACACACAGAAAAACATACATATATGTGTGTTTACTAGCACACTTGTGTTCCATCTGCAGGGTTCTAAGGACTCAATTTCTTTAATCTAAAAAAGGTGCAGTCTTTACTTCATTACTTGGCTGCTGCACCTGAAAGAAAATCCTACTTTTAAGAAATCCTCCTCCTGCTGTCGCTTCATAAGGTCGCTCTTTTTATTCTCACTCTTATTACCCTGTTCACCCGTTACTACACATCCCTTTCCAATGAAAAGAAGTAGAATAGTTTCCACTTTCATCGGTTAACGTTTAAATGCTATCTATCATATGGAAAGCATTGAGATCCTAAAACAATGAAATAAGACTAGCGAAAGACCAGGAATATACTGAAGAACTATAAAAATTACTGATATATTTGAAGCTAAAATCTTGCATAGTCAGCTACTGTCAATTTAAGATATATGAGGCAAATTAACATCAAATTTTGGTTAGCGGAAGCAAATACTGAAAACCCTTTTACTTGAGCATACATCCCAAATATAATGGACATAAATTTATGAAAATCGGAAATGTAAATTTGAAGGGGAGCTTTGGCATGACCAGTGAAATTGTTGCCATGTGACCAAGAATTGATGCGGAGATATTCTATTCTATTTTTAAAATTATGGTTTCATATCCGTTATTAATTTCAAATTTAATAATTTTTTATACATAAATTTATGCTTCTCGATTGAAAGTTATGGATTCAATCGAACACACGGCATCAACGCTACATACGCCTCTGGCAGACGCATCGGCCTGGCCTGGGAAATGTAAATTAGAAAATTGAGGGAAAACAAGAAATACCCAGTGCCAACAGGGCCGCCAATTCCAATAGTGAAGGCTCTTTCACTGAAGCTCCTGTCAGTAAGTGGAGGTGCCCTTCTGCTGAAGTAGCCAGGTGAGTATATAGGCTCATGAGAATGAGGAGCCAAGCCATCATGGCTATGGTATACCTTCCCATCTGCTCCTACCCATGATGTTGTTTTTGTGTCCCTGATTACAAATCAAGCCAACTATTTAATCAAGAATCAACCAAAAAGAATGACAGAGTTTGATGCAGAGATATCTTTAATGAAAAATACTCATGGCTATGGTGATGATTGTGGTGGTGGCGGCCATGGTCATGCTTATGGTGATGTGAAGAATCCATTTGAGGTGTTGGGAGAGTGGAGATTCTCAGAGTCGCAGAGTCGGGGGAACAGCGGAGAGATAAGATTCCGAATCTACCGCTAGATAAAAATATTCCTTAAAATTATTTTTATTGGGAATAGTTTAGAGAAAAAGAATCTCAAATGGTGGTCCCTTATATTTAAGAGTTAGTTTAATATTGTCCTTCAGATGTTGTGACCAAAATGGGTCCTTTTATTTTTACAAGAGGTAGGCGGTTTTTATGAATCCGGAACCTAAATGACTCGTCACAAACTAATAAATATCGAAATAGGACAGACTTTTAAAAAGGAGCTAAAATAAGTTTAATGAATTGAATTAATTCGTTATGTTATTTTTTTATTAAACATTAAATTTGACGCCGTAAAATAATATATCGAACTAATTTAATTCGATATATATGTCTGATTAAATTTGTCCGTTATATGCCGGACTAAATTAGTCCGGTATGTTGTTTTTTACGTTTATTTTTAAATGATATGACCTATCATTATAGTGAACTAAATTAGTCCGTTGTACAGTCAATCATACTAATTTTGTACCCTATTTTCAGTCTTTGTCATATTTTTTGTACCTTATTTTTCAGACTTTGTCATATTTTTTTTATAAATTTTTGAACTTGATGTGACGTATCAATATAGCGGACTAAATTAGTCCGCTATGTATTTCCCACCTAATTCTTTCAATCTCTATTTAATGGTCAAATTCGCCACATTCATATATATTCATTCATAACTAAATTCATCTCTCATATATTCATTCATCTCAAAAAAATATCTTCTAAAGATAAAGTTAGAGTTTCAATTTATTGAGATGGTGAAATTAGTCATGACGGAAATTCCGTGCATTAGGATTATGTAATGTTAAGTATCCAGTTAATATTGGCTACGAAGATTTCGTTCTTCAATCTATAAAAAAATGGGTGTGAAAAGTTTTGATTATAAGTTAATTTTAATCGGACAATATCCAACTTCATTTTTATCACAAGGACAAGTAAATTACGGGGAGTGGAATATCTATGATTATGCATTGTTGTCTGATTTTTTAAGGGCTCCAATTGAGTATATATATCAGATCAAGCTAAATATGCTTCAACTATATGTTAGGAAGGAGCCTAGGACTAGTCATCGACGTTCTTCTTCACAAGACAATGAGTATCATCATGTAGAAAATCATACTAGTGTTGATGGAGTCCTCGTAACTCAATCTATTGATTTTCCTCACATGACCGATTACCAAAATATTCTTACCGGCAACATGTCAATGGAAACTTTAAGACATGATTTTGGTTTGAACCAAACTATTAATGAAAATGATTGGTAATGTGTATTTATTTGTGTTCTTTCAATTAATAAATATTAATAATACTATTTTCACTATTTTGTATTGATTTATATGATTTATGATTATTGTATATTTGTGTAGGTGTTTACCCCATCATGAGATGAATAACGCTCCAAGTTTGGGTCAATCCTCACACTTTGGATAGATGAAAAATGCTGGAACATCCTCAAATGTTCATGTCTCATCTAGTTTTGGTGCAACTGATTATTATAGGCACGTCGTCTAGTTTTGGTGCAACTGATTATTATCTGTACGACTATTATATGTATATTAACTTAAGTATTTTTATTGTATGTATTTAATTTTTTTATTTTTTAAAATATATAGGGATAATGTTACTCGAGATGATCCCGTTGTTCCCTTGAATATTGATAATGTTGACCATCCGAATCATGGCACAACTACAGAGAGTGATAGTGATGAAGTGCCTAATGCAGAGGTTTACGGGGATGAAGTCCCATTTGAAGCATCATCTAGTGATGATGATTCCATGATGTCCACTCCGTCACAAAGACCCATGTCCATGAGCCCGTTTCACGGCGAAGAAGTTTTTCCACAATCTATTCAACAATCACTACCAACAGTGCACATGCCTTTATATCATTCTCATGAAATTTCATTTCTTGACCATTTTCTAGATGGTCCAGATGTCTTTGTCGATAAGCATGATGATGAATATAATTGGCAAGGTGCGTGGCGTGAGCCAGAAGATCTTGTAAATGGTCCTATGTATCTTTCAAAAGGCATGTTGTTCACGTCTAAGAAACAGTTGCAAAGGGCAGTTAAACTTATACATTTCAAGGAGGCGAGGGAATTCTCAGTTATTAAGCCGACAAAGATTTCGTGGCGAGTTGTTTGTAAACGTGCAAATCAAGGTTGTGGATATAAGCTCACCGATTTTAAGTCTACACGGGATAACATATGGGAAATACGAAAATATAATGAAACACACACATGTGATATGGGTACTTGTCGTGAGGACATTTCAACTTGGACATCAACATGATTATTTCTGTTCAAGTTACTGATATCGAAAAAACACCAAGGTACTTTTTTATTCTCTTCTCAATTTAATTTGTTAATCAATATGTGGGTTGATTTGCTTATTAGTACAGTTTTAAATTGTCAGGTTTTCTATCAAAGATTGTCAAACAGCCGTTCATAAAGTTTATGAAAAAATAATAAGTAAAAGAAAGGCCTATCTTGGACGCAAGCATGTCTTTGAAAATGTCTATGGAAATTGGGAGGCATCATTCAGCCAGTTGCCAAGGTACATGGCTGCTTTGCAACACTTCAATCCAGGTACAATAGTTGAATGGAAGTTCGAGCAACATGACGATGTCATGAAAATATTTTCAACTATGTGTTCTGGACTTTCAAGGCATGTGTTGACAGTTTTCCTTATTGTCGTCCTGTGATATCAATACACGGAACACATGTCTATGGCAAATATGATATAAAGATGTTGATTGCAATCGCAATGGATGGTAATGGATCAATATATCCCTTGGCATTTGCATTGCTGCAAATGAGAGCATAGAGACATGGGGTATATTTTTGTAGCATTTATACCTACATGTTGTCAAGGGTCGTAGAGGCGTAACACTGATATCGGACAGACATCATGGCATACTTGAGAGTGTGTATCATAAGCCGAATTGGCAGGCCCCATTTGCCTACCACCGCTATTATTTAAGGCATTTGAAATCTAACTATTAGAGAGCTTTCAAAAATGTTCGTTTGAATAACTTGCTACGGGCAGCTGCAAAACAACACCAGCAGAAGAAGTTCCTTGAAAAAATGCAGCTAATCAAAGAGACTAGCGAGGAAGCCTATGACTGGTTAATGAACATAGATCTTGAGAAATGGACACTATACAAGGATGGTGGTAGGAGATGGGGCATGATGACAACGAATAGCTCCGAGTCATTCAATGGACTGTTGAAGTCAGCAAGGGGTCTACTAGTTACTGTAATGGTGCGACTGACTTACAGATAGGTTGTGGAGCGGTTTGTGACAACATTGGCTTATGCCAGACGGCTATTATCAAAAAATCAAACGTGGATGTCAAATCCATTCAAGCGATTTGAGGCTAACCATTTAAAGGCAGAGCGTCACACCCTCATCAATTATCATCAGCAATGAAACAACATCTTTGAGGTGAAGATGAACATGCACCATGGTCGTGGTGGTAATGTGCACATTGTAAATGCGTCTCAAGGAATATGTCAATGAGGTAAATGGCAATCATATCACATTTCATGTTCTCATGCCATCAGAGGTTTTTCGAACATTGGATATTGAGCGTGGAATTATATTGCACAAGAACACAGTGTGCGTATCTATAAAAAAGCATACTCCGGATAGTTAAATCCACTCGATGATGAGGTGTATTGGCCTACAAGTCCCTTTGCTATGATAGCAAATAAAAGATTTTTACGGAAAATATGTGTCAATGCCAAATCCCGCATACCTAATGAAATGGACGTTCCAATAAGTACACTCCCTCGCAAGTGCTCTATGTGCAAACAAAAAGTTCATGATAAATGCAATTGTCCCTTGCGTGATCGCAACGCAAGATCACCTCAAGGTGGAAATACATCACATGGTGATGGTACTTGTAGGAGCTGATCTTCATGTTGTTTGCACCAATATTATAATAAAAATATTATTATAAGAAATGCTATTTGTTTTTTTGCTTTGAAAATATTTACTCCATGCATTATCCTCAAAATATTAAAATGTTTATATACAAATTATCTCGCACAAAAGAATAAAAATAACAAAAATAACAACATATAAAGTATAAACATTACTAATGAGTTCCACAACCCTTAGGCTGTCGTAGAACATCTTTCGGCCTAAGACCCATATGATGCCTATTCCCACCCTCTTCTTCGTCCCCGTCCATCCTCCTCTTAACTAGAGGAGGCTCCATGTCATGATCATTCTTTTTCCTACGTCTAATAACCTTCTTCTTCCCCGGTGTTTGTGGCATATCATCCTCCGGCATAATGAATTCATCATCTGGAGAGGATAACGGAGATGCCTCATGAAATGGATGAGCGGGATCCTCCGTGGTAGGCTGGGAGGTAAGGTCCACAGTGGCTGGAGGCTCCGACGGTTGAATCTAACAAAAATAGTAAAAAGTTAGTTAATTAAATAAAAAAAATAATTAATAATTAATTATCTATTTTAAATAATACTAACCTCGTGAAATGACTGAGCGGGATCCTCCGTGGTAGGCTGGGAGGTAGGGTCCACGGTGGCTGGAGGCTCCGACGGCTGAATTTAACAAAAATAGTAAAAAGTTAATTAAATAAAAAAATAATTAATAATTAATGATCTATTTAAATAATACTAACCTAGTGAAATGACTGAGCGGGATCCTCCGTGGTAGGCTGGGAGGTAGGGTCCACGGTGGCTGGAGGCTCCGACGGCTGAATCTAACAAAAATAGTAAAAAGTTAGTTAATTAAATAAAAAAATAATTAATAATTAATGATCTATTTAAAATAATACTAACCTCGTGAAATAACTGAGCGGGATCCTCCGTGGTAGGCTGGGATGTAGGGTCCACAGTGGTTGGAGGCTCCGACTGCTGAATCTAACAAAAATAGTAAAAAGTTAGTTAATTAAATAAAAAAATAATTAATAATTAATAATTAATGATCTATTTAAAATAATACTAACCTCGTGAAATGACTGAGCGGGATCCTCCGTGGTAGGCTGGGAGGTAGGGTCCACGGTGGCTGGAGGCTCCGATGATTGAATCTAAAAAAATAGTAAAAAGTTAGTTAATTAAATAAGAAAATAATTAATAATTAATGATCTATTTAAAATAATACTAACCTCATGCATCATCTCCAATGCATCACTAAAAGTCAAACGTCTACCTCCCTCCACGTCTCCAATAGGCTTGTCACCTATCTCGCTGCGAATAAAGCCCCAATTCATATTCTCAAAATGAGCGAGGTCTGAATCAGATAACGACTGATATGGACATGCTGGAGTGGAGGGTAACGGATCAGCAATCGAAGAAAATACTGGCGGTGAAGCCGACACTGGATCAGGAATATGTGCGGTCTCTGCCTCAACCTCTACCTCCACCTCTGCCTCTACCTCTATAGGGGGGTGGGGGGGAATATGTCCTCGACCTCCTCTACCTACAGCCTGATAATGTCCTCGTCCTCCTCTACGCTCGCCACATCCCCGTCCTCGGGCATCGCCACGTCCCCGTCCTCTTCTCCTTTCTCTACAGACTGCTGGTGGCTGCTCATATAAGGCGTCTCCCTGAAATGCTGGCTGCTCCACTCGTCCGCTGTCCCGAGCCTCGTGCAATATCTCCATAACAACCTGACTAACGTCTGTCTATACGGTGCAGATGCATTGTGCTGCTGCCACTCATACCCAATCTGGTGCAGCCGATGAAGTCCTCTCGACATCACCTAGTGTGTACCAACAGAATGAGTGAATCCTGGAGCTCCAATAACACGTAAGGCAGGGTTGCCTATCATAACCGTCCATAACACCGGAACCACTCAGTATACTCAACTCTAGGAACCCCATTAACCTCCTCAACCCCTCTATCCTCCCGGTTTCCCCAATTATCAAAGCAAGCATCCAACATTTCAAGAAAAGGCTGGGCAAGCTTTCTACGCTCATCATGCTTGTAGTGACTAGGTGCCCAAGTGGGAAACGTCGGTATGTGTTGTGGCCAACCAAACTGCCTCATGACTCGATTAGGCACGTGGTGCTCAACTATCTCCAAGCAAATCATGGACACTCGTGCCATCCATAATAACTGGTCAACCGTGCAACATGGAGGCAATGTATGCATGACCTCAGTGTAGGGTGTCCATACAAACTATTTTAAAGAAAAATTCTAATATGCCGAACAAACGTTAAATATTTTAGTGTACATGAAATGAAATATAAAGTTTACCTGATCCTCAGTCATGCGGTCAAGCTGATTTCTAATCGGGATGACAACGTGATGTGACTCATCATCCCAATCAAGCCCTCGCGCCCAACGACTAGTGTATGGCAAAGCTACCTCGTCATCCTCTGCTGGCCCAATAGGTACAGGTTGCAGAGGCAAGATCCTCTCCCAACACCAAACCTTAACGTGAAAAAATTATAATTTAATTCATCTTAAAATTAGTATGTTTTACATAATTGAATGTATTAAAATATTATGTTACCTGAAGAATCGGAAGAAATCCACAAACTCGGTCATTCTTCCCCAAATGACTGACAAAGAGACCTATATAAATATTCTACGACCGCGTTGCCCCCAGCTGTAGGTCCCTACATCCTGCATCCGCTCTAAAAACGGTAGGAACCGTAAGCTCAGCAGGTTCCCCGACGTGTTCGGGAATAAGATCCCCCCCCCCAATATCAGAAGAATATATAATCGGGCTATCTTCTCAACCCTCTCAACTGTAGTAGCATCTCCAATTGTCTCCCTCACCAACTGCTCCCGAAGATACTCGTTGATGGCATGTATATTAACCCGACTGCTGCCAACAATATCCTCGGCTCCTACCAAGAGACCTGTCAGTCTATGTAGTAAAGTACGCCAAGCTAACGATCGCTGAGCAGGATCCTGCATGGCCTTCGACGCGCAAACCAAATAAGACCTGCACGTCCTGCAGCGTAATAGTAACCTCTCCGAATGGTAGGTGGAAGCAATGCGTCTCAGGCCTCCATCGCTCAATCATGACCGTCACAAGAGCGCGATCATACTGTATCCTACCTACTCGAATGATCTGATATAATCCGGCTGTAGATAGGTACTCCACGACGCGCTCATGAGGCGGATGTGAACGAAGCAAATTCCAAGCATCGTCCAAACGTACAGGCCTCATACAAGCACCAAAAGGTATGGTGCCGCGCCATAAAGACTCAGACCTATGAAAAGCGTGTAAACTAAGAAGAGTACCGTCTACAGGCCCAGGATGCACGATACGCTCCATGTATATTATATGACCTACCTGTACACCTAAATTCATTAGTGGGAATTTAGTATGATGATAGGGTGATGGAAGTGAAACTTAAATTGTTATATAATCTAGTAGCAGTCTCTTCTAATATTTAGAACACACATTATGTATTCTTTTATTTTTTTGCACAATTATATTTGAAGTAATATTATGTTCAAGAGTATTATTGTCTTTCAATTTTATAAAGTTGTTATCTTTATTTATATTTAATATTTTTTTTTATTTTTATTAAAATATATTTTTGTATTTTATTACACCATTATATTTGAAATAATATTTTATTCTTTTAAATTTTTGATTTGAAAATATAGTATTCCGATAGGCTAATGGAATTGAAACTTAGTGTTATATAGTCTATTAACAGTCTATTCCAATATTTATAACATACATTATGTATTTTTTTTGGCACAATTATATTTGAAGTAATATTATGTTCAAGAGTATTAGTGTCTCGCAATTTTATAAAGTTGTTATCTTTATTTATATTTAATATTTTTTATTATTTTTATTAAAATGTATTTTTGTATACCATTATATTTGAAGTAATATTTTATTCTTTTAAATTTTTTATTTGAAAATATAGTGTTCTGATAGGCTGATGGAATTGAAACTTTAGTGTTATATAGTCTACTAACAGTCTCTTCCAATATTTATAACATACATTATGTATTTTTATTTTTATTTTTGCACAACTATATTTGAAGTAATATTATGTTCAAGAGTATTATTGTCTCTCAGTTTTATAAAGTTGTTAACTTTATTTGAATTTAATATTTTCTTTTTTATTATTTTTATTACAATTTATTTTTATATTTTAATACACAATTATATTGAATTAATACTTTATTATTATAAACTTTTTATTTAAAAGAATTATATTTTTTTAATTATATTTGAAGAATTATTCTTTTAAATTTTTTATTTAAATGAAGTAATAATTTATGATGTTTTCACCCTTCTATTTTTCGATTTAATAAATTATATATATATTTTCGAATTAATAGTATATATATTTTATTTACATGTCCTAGATCCCAATCACTCTCTAGAAAAATTTATATTATATCATATGCAATAGATAAAAATGGTCTCATATTTATCAAGAAAAAAATAATTCAAAAAATTTAAAATTGATTTGGCTAAAAATACATGCAATCTCTAATTTCGCTTCACAATTCAAAAATTTTCAAATTAAACATATAATTTTAATTTTTACAAACTAAATATACAAATCAAATTTCACATTTCACTATCCAAAAATTTTCAAATTAGACATACAATTCAAATTTCACATTTCACAATTCAAAAATTTTCAAATTAAACATACAATTCTAATTTTTGCAACTAAATTCAAATTTCAAATTTTCAAATTAAACATGCAATTCTAATTTTTGCAAACTAAATATACAAATCAAATTTCACATTTCACTATCCAAAAATTTCAAATTAGACATACAATTCAAATTTCACATTTCACAATTCTAAATTTTTCAAATTAAACTTACAATTCTAATTTTTGCAACTAAATTCAAATTTCAAATTTCAACTAAATATACAATTCTAATTTTTGCAAACTAAATATATAAATCAAACTTCACATTTCACTATCCAAAGATTTCAAATTAGACATACAATTCAAATTTCACATTAAACATACAATTCTAATTTTTGCAAACTAAATATATAAATCAAACTTCACATTTCACTATCCAAAAATTTCAAATTAGACATACAATTCAAATTTCACATTTCACGATTCAAAAATTTTCACATTAAACATACAATTCTAATTTTTGCAAACTAAATATATAAATCAAACTTCACATTTCACTATCCAAAAATTTCAAATTAGACATACAATTCAAATTTCACACTTCACAATTCAAAAATTTTCACATTAAACATACAATTTCAAATTTCAAATTCCAACTAAACATACAATTCTAATTTCAAATTTCAAAATTCTAATTTTTTCAAATTAAACATACAATTCTAATTTTTGCAAACTCAACATACAATTCATATTTCATATTACATCAAACAATTAGTAATACACATAAATAAAAAGTTATTTATATTATATTAAATTAAAAAAATTAATTAAATCTTTTTTTTCCAAGACTTAACTTTTTGAAGTTGAACTTTTTGAACCAAAACTTGCTCTTTCACTTTCAATGGAATATTCTTCAAGAATCTACAAAAAATATTTGTTATAACGTGTTAGAATAGATAAAAACAGGTAAAAAACGCGGGGGGGGGGGGGGGGGGGGGGGGGTGGAGGCGCGGGGTGAATCTGTTTAAACAAACAGATCTGAAAAAAAAGGGACTAAATTAACACTGGAAAGAGACCTTACCTGTTCATAGGTGGGGGATGGGGGTGGAGGGTGCGGGGCGTTGGGTTAATCGTGAAAAACAGTGAAAGAAAAAAAAACAGATGATGGACCATGGAAAGTGACCTTACTTGTTCTTGGGTGGGGGATAGTGAAGAATTTTGGGGTAGGGACGGGGTGGGGGATGGGGGTGGGAGGCGCGGGGCGTTGGGTTTATCGTGAAAAACAGTGAATGGAAAAAAAATCGATGAGAGACCATGGAAAGTGACCTTACCTGTTCTTGGGTGGGGAATAGTAAAGAATTTTGGGGTAGGGACGGGGTGGGGCAGATCTGGGTAGGGCTGGTTCGACCTTCTTTTTTTAAAAAATGGAATATGAAATCTGAAAGAAGAAGGCTGTGTTGAAGTAAGTTATAACGGACTAATTTAGTCCGATATGTTGTTTTACAGTGTCAGGTTTGGCATTTAACGAAAGAATAGCATAATAGACTAATTTAGTCCGTTAAGCTTATTTCAGTCCCTTTTTAAAAGTCTGTCCTATTTCTATATTTATTAATTTGTGATGGTTCATTTAGGTTCCGGTTTCGATTTTTATTGGGAGAGGCACGTTATTAACGGGTAGATGTTTGATTCTTCGATTCAGTATTATCAAATTTTAATTGATTTTTAAAATTTTTGATAATGAAAAAAATATACATTAAATATTAAATGGAATTAATTTGGTTTAGTTTGACATTTCTAGCACTCCTTAATAATACAAGAAAGGATAAATTTTATTATGTTCGATTTTCACGTAAGTGATGAACGAGATTATTTTATTTGTTTTTTGAGATTACTTTGCAAAATTTAAACTGTATAGTACCTGACTCACAAAGTAAAAAACTACGACCTATACCTATACAGGATGTGGCTGTGACCAAAATTGGTCCTTTTATTTCTACGAGAGGTAGATGATTTTTAACAAGAGCTCACATTATTAATAGGGGTGAGCATGCGAACGCTTTAATTTTATTAATTTTTAATTTGATTTTTCAATTTTCTATTATGAAAAAAAGTGCATTGAATATCAGATCGAATTAGTTTGTTTTTATTTATTTTTTTCAACTTTAATTTTGATTTGATATTTCTAAAATAATCATTTTCGACGTAAATGAGTGCAATAAAATTAGCACCAAATCAAAATTGAAGTCTTTTTCATTGGATTGGGCCTTGATTTTCTACAGTGATTGATAAAGCTTGGACTGTTCTCTTTCTCATTTTGTTTTTTGTTTTTTCATCTCAATTCAATGTTAATTTAAAGTTGAATGTTGGACAGTTTTCAAGAAGAAAGCATGTTGTTAACACGAGTAACAACGTCAATTTAACGTGGAATGTTGAACATGTTCAGAAGTGTACACTTTTAATATAAATAAAAGAAAAAAAATATTCTGTTCAAAATTATATTTGAAGGACAAAAATAGATTTAGTACTAAAAGTAGAGGACCAATGTGATGCAAAGTTATTATCTTGCTACAAGTCTTTTTGGTTAATCTTTTGAGTTTTAGTCTAACAGTAACTCTTTTGAAAAATGATAATTCGACAAATAATAATTGCCTCGAAAGCTTTAAGAATAAAATATGTATTCAAATCAAATACATAAATACTAAAACAGTCTCTTAAGCTATTTATGTCACACGTGCTTTCATAACAATTTTTGATATTCTTATTTAAATACTTTCTAGTTTCAAAATTCAAGAGATAATTGATCATGCTTTTCGATTCTACCCCTAATACTTAAAGTCATTCTAAAATATGAAAAGAATTATTCTTGGATTTTTTCAAAAAATTAATAGGGTTACATTAGTCAAATTACCATTCCTTTTAATTTTCTCTTAATGGGTATGAGATTTTATTCTAAAAATTAAAATGAAACAGGGAAAATATAACACTAAGAAAATCATGTTAATCCCCGTATTATCTAGTCAGAATATCTATAACAAAGAGATCATTATAATTAGCATTTAAACCGCCACACAATACAAACATTATAAATACTATAATGTATGTACAAGAAATGCATTCCCTATGTTATGATGCATTCACATAATTGGTGCCTCAAATAAAAATACACCAAAATTTTAGTACATACAAAGTGCAAACAAGAAAAAAGTGCAGTTTCCAAAAGAAGAAGAAAGATTTTTCAAGTTTGTTGAAATAATTTATTGAGGACATTGGTTCTAGAAAAGAAAGTCCCAAGTGCATTGCTTTTCCTTCCTGACTCAGTTCTCATTATCATCTTTTGGTCCTGATCACTCTGAGGAACAACTATTTCCACTTGGGGTGTCATTGTTTCATTATTTTCAAGAATCACCCCTTGCTTTTGTATGTATTCCCATTTGTCCTGGAAAAGATAGAAAAATCCCATGAATGAGATTTGAGCTGTAAAAATTATTGTCCAAAGGCTTATTGGCTTAGATGTTCTTTCATGGTAGGCATTTAAGCCTGTGTAGGTGTTGATAATTCCTGCCAAGCATATTGTTGTTCCAAGTAGCCAATGGAAAAAGTACCATACAATTCTTCCTTTACTTCCCCTGCAGTTCAAAAACAGTTCATAGTTAGGTTAGTCTGATCTCATTATAGGTAGTAAATTGAATAAGTAATGATTTCAGTTGAAACATAAAATTCTTTAGACCAGTTTATGTGTGTATATACTACAAATTTTAAAGTATTTAAATGTATCATATAACAATATACTCAAATTGACATTATACTTATTCACTATAGGTACAAAAAATTTTAATTAAGGTACGACCTAACGATTAATAAAGTTATTTAGAGATAATAGATTTATAATAAGTCTAATTATTGTTGCTAGACATTTTGAATAAGTAATGGTTTCGATTAAACTAAACAAAACCCTCTAAGATCTGCGTCTGTTAACATAGCTGCTAACTTTAGAGTATTTAAATATATCATGCAATATTTTTTATTCCGTTGACATTATACTTGATGTTTCAAATGCCTAGGGTGTGATTTAACGTTGATGAAGTGGGTGAAAGTTGAGAAAATTAGGGTTCAAATGTCAATAGAGAAAAAAAAAAAGTAAATCTTTCCCACTAATAAGTCTTAGGATTAAAATTACTTGATACTTGTACTGATGAAAAACAATAAATACCCAATAGACTAACTAATACATGTATCAAATATCGTTATTTAAAAAAAAAAAAGTATAGGTACAAAGGACAAAGAAGAAATTTTAGGAAATGGAAGTCAATTGTAAGAAAAAAAGGTTACCTTTTAGGCCTGCGAAATCCCATAAAAAATTGGACATAGATGGCAACATAAAGTGCTAAGCCTATTCTTTGGTGATTGTTATTGAACAGATTCTCAAAGCTCTTTATTGATAGCACAGCTCCAGCAGTAGCCAGCACCACTGACAGCCCCTTTTCAGTTTAAAAAAGTAGAAGAAAATAATAATAATCAATTATTGCAGCAAGAAACAAAAGAGATGGAGTAATATAATTTCTAATTGTCCTATAACTAAGTTAAATTAATTATTCTCATTTCTTGCCACATACAATGGCCATAATCATAGTCAAACCCATTTTACTTATACTCCCACCAAACTGTGGGCTCACATAAATGTGTTTTGATCTTTTCAATCCTTACTATGATTAAAGTGCAACTATGATAATTAAGTAGCAGAACAAAGTAAAGATCAATTTATGATCATTACTTGTCATGGCTCAAAAGAAACACCTATCATATCATTCATCACATTTGAAGTATGAGGTATTCGAATTTTCTACGTGAACTGTCACAAAATGTTTATAAAAACACATCTCAACTATCAGTTGTTATCTTTTCTTAGTTGAAATATCACAATCGTTCAGGTAGAAAAAGAAAATAACTGATAATTGAAACATCTTTTGATAAATAATTGATAATATAATTCAGACACGAAATTCAAAAAAACGTGATACTTTTCACCCTTCACTCTTCTTTTCTTTTTTTCCGAACAATTTCAATTCGTTTTCAAAAGTATTTCAGAATTTGAAATTGAATAGTAATTACCTGAAGAGTTCCATGAACATAAAAGAGAACTTTGAGTTTTGTTGTGCTACACTCCTCTGTGTTGGAGAGTCTTATTGTGAGTATTCCAGCAGGCATCAAGAATCCCATTGAAGCCCATAATAATATTCCATGAATTTCAATATCAAATATCCTGTGAGAATTCACCTGTACAGCACTTTGCATTTCTTGTCAAATTTCTCATTCCTTAATTCCCTGTTTGGGGAAAAACAGAGAAAAAGAGAAAAAAAGTGAAAGTAAAAGCACTTCCTATGTCACATTTTGTTTCTTAATTTGACTCTGTATTCACAACAATTTCTATATGGGGGTGAGGGATGGGAGGGTTCATACCTTGGTAACATGTTGGTTGATGCTAATCAACTGGCTGTTGAGTTGGATGTCTTCATTGGACAAACAAACAATGAAAGGTGGAAGTAAAAATGAAGCAAAGATTGCATAAATGCTTGAAGATGGCAGCCAATATTTCCTCATTCTTGATTCTTCAGAATACAACAAGATCACTATTAATTCCAAGAACAGCTTTAAAAAGCTAGCTAATTCAGTACTGAGAGATCTATTTTTTTTTCTTCTTACAGGAAAGTTAGGTACTATGATGAAAGAGGAAACTCAACATCAAAAATTGTTTGTTGCAGTTACATATGGACTTTTAAAACCATGCAAGCAATTAAAGGACACTCTTTAAAGTTTTTCACTTTACCAAATTCTTTGCTTTTATAGTTTTTTTTTTTCTATTTCTAATGCCAAAGAAGGATAACCAATTGGCTTTATTTAATCTAGGTTGTAATGATGAGCATGTTGTCTAGATTAGGCTAAAGGCATTTCTTTTTCTTTTTATGCTAAAATTAAAGACATATAGTAATTTGTATTAGCTTTACCAGGATGTGTCTTTTGCTTCTTGTATAAAGAAAGCTAATTTCAGATCATTGAACAAAAAGAGCAAGCACCCATATCTTCATGTCTTGTGCAAAAATGCCAACTATATATAAATAGTAATAATAACCTCTAGTTTTTATATATTAAAAGTTACTACAGTAGATAATAGCTAGGAACAGAATGTATGGTAATAAGAATTCTTCTTTGGAGAAATTTATAATAATAACTATTTCTCAGTACCAAACAAGTTAGAATTCGCGATATGAATCCCCACATCTTTTATTGAAACTCATTTCATATTATCATTTTTAAGAATTCAGCATAAATTGATAAGTTTTATTCCGGTTGTCAGCCCACTAAAACTCTCCTCTTTTATTTTGACTCGGAATGGATAATTTGAGCAAGCTCATACCAGTAGTCAACGAGTTTATAGTCTTGGCCGACAGGCCCGGGTAATCTTTGAAATTTCGTTGGAGCTTTTTTTAGAGGGAGAGGAGGGGAGGCAGAGGGATTAAGAAATTATTTTTAGAGGGAGGGGAGGGGAGGCAGAGGGATTAAGAAATTAAAAGTGAGATTGCATTTATAATTGAAGTTGATAATTGTGGTTTTGGATCAGGGTAATAAGTTAGCATTGCATAATTAGTCATAAGCATAATTAATATATCCCCTTCTTAAAATTCAAGGGGTTGATAGAGACACACTTATAGTTAGAGAAGAATTTTTAAATGTCCAGTTAAGAATTACAACACCACAATTCAATCATTTGGACTTATGGGAGACATCCCAAAATTTGAACAAACACCAAACATGTGATTTGTTTTACAAAGACATATGAGCATTGCTATTACTAGATTCAACTAAAACTTGATTAGCAAGTTTTTTCCATGTCAGTTTATGTCAAGTTTCATTACAAGACAGGTCAACAGTAGACAATGGTAATGATATTAGCATACTGTGGTGGTGGACAAAGATAAAGTGCTTTTGCCCCAATGTAATCATATACAAAAGCTTCTTTCCTCACATTCATAATAATGGTTCCCAAAGTGTACCATTAAAAAGCATATACATATGAATCAGATTTTCATTTTTTTTTTTAGTTTTTTTTTTTTTTTTTTACATTATCAATATAATTTAACATGTGATACTTACCAGTTTGTAATAGAAATTTACCTATAAATTATGTTGTTCGGGCTCTTCAACAATAGCAACAAGATTTGTATATATTTTTAGAGAATTCGATACGAGTGCGACAACATATATCGAAGAGTTGGAGCAATATCCTTTTATCGAACCCATCGAAAGATGAGCGTCATGGTATACTTTTTACTTTATATTGAGTATACCTTTTCCATCTTCCCTCTTTGAATTCTTGATTGAAGTGAAAAATAAGTGGCCAAGTATATAAGAGTTTATTTTATCCGAGTCATGTCAAATATTGCTGCTAAAGTAGATTGACAAAACTTTAGTCCCTTTGTTGGAGTAATAATGGCTCAATATATAGTAGAGATTTAGCATTTTGTAGCAAATGAAGAGCATTTTGACGTCTATCCTAGTTTGGTGAGGGGTCACATCCATGTCTTGATTTCCATCTTGTTATGTTATGCATGCACTTTTCTATTTACTTTTTGAAATAAGTTTCTAATTGTGAAACCAGACGATTATAAAATTGTGGGACGTGTAGTTGGCATATGTGAAAAGTTGAAAGAGGTGGTGGAGTGGTAAGTACCCCTCCATCTTTAATTAGAGGTCTCGAGTTTAAGCCATGAGTATGGAGTCGCCTTGGTAGGGAGCGCTTTACCACAAGATGGGACTTCTGATGTGAATCTGAATTAGTCAGGCTCCAAAGATAATATCGGACACCAGTTGTCAAAAAAAGCTTCTTTGACTTTTTCAAATAGTTCATCTCAGCCCTTTAAATGGCCAACACCTGCACAAAAGAGCCAATACTGATGGTTCAATGTATAAAGAAAGATTTCAACTTTTATACACTAGATGAATTTTTTACATATCAAGTTGCCTAAAAATTGTTATATGCAAGTGTCCATACAAAAGTGAAATCGGTAAAATTGTTAAAATATGTTGTTACAAATTTTGTTTCACAAATTTCTTTTGGTCCAGAGCATGAACCAGGAAAACATGACCAGTAACACAAGCTGGCAAATAGCCAAAACCCCAAACATACAAAAGGACAACATACACCAATGCTAACAAAAATATATTATCTAGAACTGCAAGAATATATTAAAAGAAAACAGAAATCCATGCTTGAAAATATTCTAATAACCACCATCATTTGGTCAGTAGAACAAAAAGGTTTTACAATGAATCTTGAAACAACTCAACTAAAGCACCAACATTGCACAAATCTGAAGTTGATTCTCAATGCAGATATGACCAATACATGTTACATGAACAAGTTGGGCCTAGTAGCCTTGTATATGGTCGACCGTGAGTTTCCTAGACAGTGACCTGACTTTCTTGAACACCAATTGGAACTTGATCCTCGGAGTCTGGAATTGCTCTGTGCTCTCCCTCTTGCAGAGCTTAGCTGGAATGGTGGCCGTCTTTATAATCTGGATGCAGTGATGGCGAATTCTGTGGCAAGAAGCCATCTCAGTGTACATCTGCTCCACAGCACCATTCAATGAGGTGTCACGTCACTCCTTGTACATGTTATGATTCCAGTTCTACTTTGGTAACGGAGACAAATACCATAAGTCTTGATTTTTGTTAGGATCTTCTCAAAGATCTAAAAAGCTGAAGATAAGATCTTTATAGTTACGAGGTTCAACACAACATTTATAGTTAAGGGAGATGTAAATATTGCTGAAACGAAATCCTACAGTTTGATGAAACGGGAAAGACACTTCACGAAATGAGTAAAATTCAGGCACTGTTACAAAAATTCACCATATCTTATTTAAACACAGCAGACAGAGAAACAACCAGGGATTGGTGCATGATGCAGTGCCACAAAACTAAAATAACTACAGATATGGTGTATACATCTTGTACCAAAGCATCATTTCGTGATCAATAAACAGAAAAAACAAACGCCACCTTCATCCCAAGCTAGTTGGACTAACTATAAAAATCCCCGCTGTCCATTTTGTTCCATCTGAACCAGTGTCAGTTGAATAATCAGTTAAGTTCTCCAACACTAGAAGTTAGAAGGTATTAACCTATATCAATTGTTCTCTGCTAACAAGGCAAAGATCACAAGTTATGGCTGCCCCAGGGAACAGAATACTCATTAGAAACCTTTGCCCAACAATGCAAGAAAAAGATGAGTGATGTAAGCCTAAGAATTGAAGCTTGGTTTGACAATATTCGGACCAAAATATTTTTTCACCTTTCGGCCTTCAAAGGAATGGTCAGAACTGTGATCCGATTAGCTAGGTGGTTTCATTCTTCTCTCTACTTTGAATTGGGTATTATTAGGATCATCTCTCTGAGTTTGCGCGGAGTGGTGGTTTGCAAAAGAAACTAAAGTTAAGACGTGCTGTTGATTTGTAGTCATAGAGGTTCGTGCCAGCTCCCAGCAGAACTTGATAGGAACCAAAAGTACCTAGTCCACATCATTTATTAGGGGATAGGAAGGTGAGAAGAGACTGGAAATGGAATCTCAAAGCCATCTTCAAGATAAGTAATACATCAAGAACTAATCACAGCCCAAAAAGAAGGCCCCCCTCAGGAAAAAATATACAGCAGATTCACATATGCAACCAAAAATTCATAAGATTTATATTTGGTTATCCAAAAGAACAAACCCAATACTCCAAATCAAAAAAACACTAACCAAATACTAAACATCATGCACCAAAATTTCTATCATTGAGCTACTGATTATAACATTTCTAATACATATTCTAGAAATACACAAAGAAATATCAGTCAAGAGAACTAGACACTTTGGTAAGGTATTTTACGACAAGGTTTATGACCTTAACAAGTAAAAGTATCTGCCAAGACATGCTACGCCTTGAAACGTTTACATAATCACTTGAGGGCTTAAGCAACCAAATGAGTAAGACACTTCAGAGAGGGTCAGCAACATCAATAGAAAAGTCACATTCAATCCAAAACAGTACTTAACACAGATATAGCTACAGAAGTTAACTTTACATGCCATTGGTCTATGTCCAAAATGAGCCAATCATGGAGAATAACCTAAATCTAAACA
Source organism: Datura wrightii (assembly GCA_035772735.1). Classification (NCBI taxonomy): domain Eukaryota; kingdom Viridiplantae; phylum Streptophyta; class Magnoliopsida; order Solanales; family Solanaceae; genus Datura; species Datura wrightii. The sequence continues at coordinate 113,642,879 of JASDFA010000008.1, read as the reverse complement.
GCATTTTGTGAGATGGGTCCGAGGTAATCACCCTCCAAGCTCACAACTGCTTGGAATTCCTTCTCCGCCTCTACATACCTTGCTCCAACCACGATGAAACGCACCACAGTGTCTTTCTCAATTCTTGACATCTTCTCATTCATAAAGATAGGATTTTCTCCAGGCACATACTTATAATCTGCCATCTTCTGATGAGAGAGGTATATCTTGTCAGTGGGGCCACATCTCAAAAAGACACCATGCTTCAAGATCTTGTCAACAACCCCTTCCAAGATCTCTCCACGGAATATCTTGAAGGTAACACAGCTGAATTCCACAGGAAAACGCACATCACCAGTGTGTTCTCGAACTTTCCCTTCCCCAATCCTCTCTAATGTAGTGATAGCCATGAAGTAACCAAGATTTTTTGAGGCCTTCTTGGAAGCAAAGTCTTCCATGAGGCGAATAACAATTGCCTTCTGAAGCATTAAACCTTCAACATCAAGGTTCTCAGCAGGGATTATCACATTCCATGACAACTGAGATTTCAAATACATTTTAAATGACCTGTCACAAATCAAAACACAGTGGGCTTCATCAAGGGAAATATGGGGCCTTACAGAGAAACCATGCAGTCACAGCAATGCTTGTATGGAAGTTCAAGAAAATGTTTTGAATTTCATACGACAACCACAAGAAATGCAGTGCACATTTACTGAAATTTATCCATCATGAGAAGATTTCTAATCCCCAAAAACACTGTTAAGGTGCAAAAGGTACTGGGCAGGGAACCACAAGAGACAGAATGGTACACTAAATAAGGATTCAGACGTTGTGTTCTTAACTAGCAGTATCAGTCATCTTCCCTCAAATAAGTTGCAAAATTGGCTTGAAACATCACAGGCAAACATAGAAGACTACACAAGTTCACTCATGTGAGATAGACTGTATCAGCTCATACGAGAGTACTGCAATCAGGCTGTTACAATGTCATCATTAATTAGATATTACAAACCCTCCATCTCTAATAAGAGTATATACACCAATTTGAAACTCTTCTAAAGATTAAAATTTAAGTGAATATCAGTAACAGCAGAAACTCCTTATTAGCTAAAACGACGTCGAAGGTAGAATGGTGAAATAGAGTTTCTCACTGACAAGGAAAGAATTTTTCAAAGAAGCATGTCGCTTTGGAACCAGTCAAATTATACTTACAAATTACAATGTTAAGTAGATAAACTTAAATTCGCAATGAATAATACACATATGCATCCTTCTCCCTAGGTTTTTGGCAACATGTGAAAATCAACCCAACTTTGAATTTAACAAATGCCCCATATTTCAATCAGCTTCCTTACCAGCATTTTCCGAGATGTCAATAATGCAAAAGTCATAGGCATTTCACAGAGCATATAAGAGTAAATTTAGATAAGAAAAGGGAAACACCGTATAACCAAGAACAATACGAGGAAATTAAAGGATAAAATGTTGGCCCCATATTTACCTGGGATTAGGAAAGCTTTCAATGACTAGGGTAAAATCTGCAGGATTTCTGAAAAACAATTTTAGAATGGTGATAAAAGATAAGTTGGGACTTTACCTTTGCTTTTAGGGTTCTAAAGAGAGCGGAACAGTGAGCAAAAATGGAGGAAACTAGATTTATGTTACAGTATACTATAGCATTGCATGATCGGAATGTAACAAGTAAAGGAAACAATTTGAAAAATGCTGAACATAGAAAAAAAAAAACCGGCGACGGCGGTACTGTAGTGGGACTAACCTTTTGTGGACACACCGGCGACGGCGGCACTGCAGGAAGACGGAGCAGGTAGCAATTGGGTTCAAGTCACTTATGTTGGTGTTAGGTTTTTAGTTCAGAAAGTGAGCTATGGATTCAAGTTTCAACACTAGCGATTGAGTGATTCCCGATATTATAATGGTGATCATAAAGGAAGATTTAACAAATGAAGGGACTGAAACTTGATGTAATAGAGACTTAGGGGGTTAAAAACACACTTCTCATTTCTCTCGGCAGAATGACAGTCTAGGTGTGTTCATAATTGGTTGATTCGGTTTCATCGAAATTAATTTTGATCTTTCTGTTTTTTAATTAGCACTGAAATATATATTTAATACATCAATCTATTTGTGTTTTTTTTTCTTCTAAATTTATATATATTCAATATTGAATATATACGAGTTGTGGATTAAAAAAATCATAAGTCAATATATATTTGATGAGAATTGAATAAATTTATAATTGGTTAAGATATCATTATGTGAATTTAAAGAATGATATATATGTGTGTATATATACAAAAGCTTGATTTAGTTTTTAGTTTAACGAGATATTAGTGACTTTAAAAAAAAATAAAGAAATGATTACTAAAAACTTTCAATATAAAAAGCAAAACTTAATATGAAATCTAAAGAATATACACACACAAGGTTAATTTATTTCTAAGAATTATCAATAACATAATATCACAAAATTGAAAAATGATATATAGGCAGTAGGCATATGAATTTTATGGTATTAAATTCCATAATTGGGACAATTTCTAAACTCAAATCAAGATAAATTATTCAAGTCAAAAATACAAATTTAATACAAGATTCAAATTCATACGGACAAATCCATCGAGACATCAAATGATGAGCCAATTTCAGTAGCCTAAGTTCAAAGTAGTTGACTGTTAGTTCATCTTTAAAAACTATGTTAATGTCACATTATTAAATTAATGAATCAGGCCATCAATTTTAAGATCAAACTTTTGAAACACAGGACTTCATTGGTTGATGTAATGAAATCCTAGAGATTGTAACTCATTCAGTCTCTTCGTATAAATATCATTGTAATTTGTAACCTTTTTCCTTTCTTAAATATTTCAAACACGAAATTTATTCACATATATTTCTAGCACGCCCAGTTAGACCTCTCTCACCTATTCTCCACAAATTTCAAGAAAACTAAGATGAATCAAATGAAAATCAACTCCAAATCTAACAAAATATATTAGTAAGAACTTGAACGATAAAAGCAAATAGAAATCCATGATAAAAAAATATTCTAAAAACCAACCATCACTTGATCAGTAGAACGAAAAGGTTTCACAATGAATTTTGAATCAACTCAACTAAAGCACCAAAATTGCATAAATCTGAAGTTGCTTCTCAATGCACGTATGGCCAAACATGTTACATGAACAAGTTGGGCCTAGTAGCCTTGTATGTGGTCTTGAGTTTCCTGGAAGGTGGCCTGACTTTCTTGAACACCAAGGGGAACTTGATCTTGGAGTTATGGAACTGCTTTGTGCTCTCCCTCTTGCAGAGCTTAGCTGGAATAGTTGCTGTCTTTATGATCTGGATGCAGTGATGGCGCACTCTGTGGCGAGAAGCCATCTCAGTGTACATCTGCTCCACAGCACCATTCAATGTGGTATCACGGTACTCCTTGTACATGTTGTGATATCCAGTTCTGCTTTGGTAACGGAGCCAAATACCATAATTCTTGATTTTTGTTGGGTTCTTCTCAAAGATCTAAAAGTTGAACATACAATCTTACATTCAGGAGGTTCAACACAACATCTATAGTTAAAGGAGACAACAATTGCTGAAACAAAATCACAGTTTGATGGAACAGGAAAGACACTTCATAAAATTGAGTAAAATTCAGGAAATGTTACAAAAATCACCACATCCTATTTAAACACAGCAGACAGAGAAACAACCAGGGATTGGTGCATGATGCAGTGTCATAACAACCAAATAATTAAGGTCAACAGGTGCATTGGGATTGGAGGGAAGAAATTCTATTTGCAAGAACAAGCACAGCTACCAGGAATGACCATCATTAGACTATAAACTCATAGAAGAACTGAACTCTTTGAACAGTAAGGCAAGACTACAGGAGTGTCCCACCAACAGCATACTAACCACGGTTAACCTTTTTAAAATGATCAACACACAAAAATAAATCTAAAGAACTACAGATATAGTGTATATGCCTTGTACCAAAAGCATCGTTTAATGATTATCAATAAACAGATTAAAAACAATAGAGCCTTAATCCCAAGCTAGTTGGACTATATGAATCCCCACTGATTTTGTTCCATCTGAACTAGTTTTATTTGTCTATTCAGTTAAGTTCTCCAACACTAAAGTTAGTTTTGCTTCTAACAAACAAATCACTAGCAAGATCAGAAAGGCTCTAAGCAACAATGAACCAATGTGCATTTTCAAAAAAAAAAAAAAGAAGAAAGTAAAATTGGACACATATACAACTAGACCTCAATTCCAAGTAGATGGTATAGCCTATATCAATTTTTCTCTGCTAACAGTTTTGCCAAGAGAGGCCAATATTGTTCAAATTTGTTGGTATAACCTTTAAATTTGAACATCCTAACGAATTTAAATAAAAGATTTTCACCAAGTTATTGCAGCATTTTCTAACATTCCAACATAGCTTGAAATTCCTGTTGCAGAGTAAGAGACACGCCTTTTATCTCCTCTTTTAAACTTGGTGGAAATCTGTGTTAATTACTTCCCTCCAACTTAACCCCCCACACCCCCACGGATTTCCTCCTTGACTTAGCAAATACAATCCAACCCGACCCTTTCTGGATCACCGAATTGGTACGGAAGTTGTAACATGGGAAAACCATGGAAAACACGACACAAATTTGATGTATGGGTCCTGATCGCAGTGCATGTTAACCTTAACCACCACCACCCACCCACCCACCCACCCACCCCCAAAAATCTTATGATTAAACCTGTGTGCGAACTCAAACTTCACTAACAAAAGTAAATGACTGATAGAGACAAAGATCACAAGATATGGCAGCTTCAGGGAATACTCAATTGAAACATTTGCCCAACAATGCAAGAAAAAGAGATGTGATGTAAGCATAGGAACAGAAGTTTTGTTTGACAATTATAGGACCAAAATTGTTCCACTGAGAGTGTGTAAAATACTTTTTCACCTTTTGGCCAGAAATGTGATCCAATTAGGTAGTTGCATTCTTCTCTCTAATTTGGACTGGGCAATATTGGGGTCATCTCTCTGAGTTCGTGTGGATGATACGTACATGTTTGGCCAGTAGTGGTTTGCACAAGAAAATAGAAATTAAAGTAAAGATGCTCTGTTGATTTATAGTCAGAGAGGTTCCCATGCCAGCACCCAGCAGAACTTGAGAGGGTTGAAAGCAAAAGCACCTAGTCCACATCAACTTCCAGTACTTTTCTCTTTTGAGGTTGAGGGAGAGACTGATGCAAACTGCTTGTATGATATGAGCTAAGTTATCAGGGTTTTGAATGTGCTCCTTTATGCATAAAACTAGGTAAATATCACTAATTCCAGCATATACTGAACTTACTAGAACATATTATCGTGGCAACTAAGGTGAAAGGATATTGAAAATGCAATCTCAAATCCAATTTTCTAGAGGTAAATGGATTTACACCAAGGATAATCACAACCCATAAAGAAGAGCCACCCTTGGGTAAAATATACAGCAGATTCACATATGCAACCAAAACTTCATACAATTTACATTCGGTTACCCGAAAGCACAAACCAATTAGAATCATAATACTTGAAACAAAAAAAACTAGTTAACAAATTCTAAACACTAACAACAACAACATAACCCATGTAACACCACCAGTGGGGTCTGGAGAGGGTAGAGTGAAGCTCTACCTTGGGAGGGAGAAAGCATCTGATCATAACATTTCTAATCCATAATCAAAAAATACACACATAGTGAAATGTATATCATCATACCTCATTAATAGCCAGCATTTGACCGTTGCTCTTCTTCACCTTCTTAAGCTTCCTCAAGAAATACCTTTTTTTTCAACCAAGTCAAACAAAACCCAGTTAGCACAAGCATTGACATAAGAAGATCGAGAGGGAAAGAGCTGAAAATACCAGAATTTGGACTTAGCACGAACTTCATTGGTAGCCCACAACTTCATACGATAAATCTTGGGATGCTCATCTGTTTCAGTGGGCAAAGCTCTTCCGACAACCTGGTACTGATGGAACTGCAATAAAAGCAAAATAATAAACACCAAATGTTGATCAAATCTTGAAAGATTCAGATAAAAACAGAAAATGTTGGAAACCCAGTAAAGAAAGAAGAGCCTTTACCTTGTAAGTCACCATTTCGGCAAAGTTCTCTTTTCCTCTGCACTGCGTTTGCCGTCGAAGGGGGGAGTGAAGAGGACAAAGGGCTTTTAAGTTAAAGGGGCTTTACACAAAACCCTAGTTTCAAAATCTCTTACATTGGGTGATGTTCTTAATATTGGGCTTTGAACGAAATTTGGGCTAGATAATTGATGAGGCGGCCCATATGTTAATATTAGCCATAATTCAGTTTGTAATGTATTAATTAGCTCGAGCGTGATTTGAAATATCGTTACTGTTTGACGTTAATATGGTCTTAATATTGCATTCGGTTGGAATGAGGGTAGATCTGAAAACCCGATCCGACTGATCATATCTAATCTAACCGAATTGATTATTACGCTTTTTAAAATTACAGATTTTAATGTATACTAATAATCGTACAAAAAATTAGAATATAATTTTTTTTATTTTACAAAAATACCAAATCAAATAAATTTACATTATATATTTTATATATCAAGTTTAAAATATAAAACATTAAGAAATTTTACCTTGAGTTTTGGAGTGGACTGAAAAAAGAGAGCATCTTTTACCAAAAAAAAAAAGAAGAAGAAGAAGAAAACAAGCTTTGGCCCTGAAAAACTTGATGGCTATAGGATGAAAATATTTCAAAATAAGTAGTGTTTTTTAACTTGGACACACCTTTTAAGAAAATTATTTATTTTTATAAAGTAAAATATATTCTTACCAACTTATCCTTAATAAATATCTTGAAAAACATTTAATTCTTTAATATTTTCTTGATTATGTAAAATTCAACATCATTAATGTCTTTTTAATTATGTAAAACACCACTTATTTTAAAACAAAATCAAAATGCCAAAACACCACTTCTTTTAAGACAAAGGATAAGATACCCAAACATAACCTACCACTATTGAAAAAGATGTTATTATTTTTTATAATCGTGGCGTTCGGATCAGCTCGCACACAACTCAACTATCCATTTATGCTAGGACAAATGGAAAAAAATTACCTACAATTTTTATAGCTACTGTAATTTAAATCTAAAACCTCGTGATTTTCATCCACTTCATTAATCTCACTCACTTTATCAACCACTAGGCCACGCTTGACGACATACTTATTTGAGTCTCTCTAATTTCAATCTCTTAAAAGAAGTGAATGAACCCTCCCTTTTGCATGATCCAAGTACAACTACACAATTTGTGCAACCCCGCCATGGATTTAAGAGAGAGATATTACTTAAATTTCATTTCTTGATTGTATTGTTCAAAAGATACAAGTAAAACCCAACATCCAAGTGTTGATGTTTCTTTATAGAACCTTTCACACTTGCGTCTTTGAAGAACTCCACGGGGAGTGCGTAAGGGTAAGGTTTTAACCAACAAACTAGTTCATCTGGACTCTCACACATATGTGGAGAATTAATTATACATGTATTCAAGAAAGCCAAAATTTCCAACAATCAATTGAAGTACTATTGGGGAATTTTCAAAAAATATACATCACTGCTGGAGCAAACCAAGAAGTACCACCAACATTATAAAGGAAATTACATGTTAAGTACAAGAACCACCCAAGTCTATATTTGCTATACAAATTGAAAAAAAGAGACATCTTACAAACAAAAACCAATTACTAAAGTTGCCCTTTCCTTTCTCTTTTCCCCCTTTTTCATGGAGATCGCCATGATAAGTTACATTTTGCACCCTGGATAGCCTCACCAGGAATGAGTTGCCTTTGTCACACCAAAAGTCACAGCAATCAAAGCAAGCATGGCCTGATTTACCAAAACAAATAAACAAAGTCAGAGTCTGATATTGTATGAGAAATAAATTGAGAAATAATAAAGTAATGGAGTGATGTGTTGATACTGCGCTTCTATTGGGTACTGCAGAAATCAGAAAGCTAATCAGCACATAGCTACAACTGCTTGGGAGGTAATAACAAATTTGTCAATCCATGATGGTATTGGTATCTTCCCCCGATTTCTTTCCTGTCCCTTCAACCCCCCTCCACCATCAACCCCAAACAAAGGAAGGTTTAAAGCACCTTCGTAGCATATTACAACTCAAGTTTAGCATTATTGCATTACTGAAAAGGGTATTTAACCTGCAACACAAAAAGAGTATGCTCGACACAAAAACAGATTACTTAAGTATTCCTCTGCAAGCAGAGCAACATTAATGCACAAGAGTACCAGTGCAGGATTGTTTATTCACTTATATGGAAGGCTTTTATGTGCCAGCTAAGAAGTTGCACCAATTCAAATTTGGAAGAATTAAACAGCACATTACTTGGATACAAATCCACGATCAGTCAACCTAGTCTAATTGTTCCATCCATTTAATGTTCCTCTAATATATGGTCATAGAAAAGCCAAGGTAGAATATACATTTAGGACTGCTCTTGCGTAAGTAAATATCAATAGAAAAGGGATATCTAAGTGAAATGAAGTAAATTCCAAGGTAAGCACTCACAAGGTGTAACAACATATAGTTATTCAATATCAAATCGACATATTCTAGAAGTACAAAACATTTACTCTTTTCCAAATTATAGCTTCCCAAACCAAATTTTATTACTCACCCTATTCTATTATATATGGCACACATTTTTCTTAGTTTGTACAAAAAAAGATAACACCTTTCCATATTCACAAACTCTTTAACTTTAAAGATCAACTTTTACCCTTAATGACATACATTTATATCCATAAAAATGCCTGAACATGCTTAAAACCACAAGTTCTAAGGATACTTTGCTATGTGCCAAAAGTCTTTTTTTTTTCTTTCTTATACTCTGTACCCAATGACACCGAGTAATTTTACCCCAACAATATTGCTCAACTTGACTCCTAGAAAAACGTATTAGGCTCAAGAATTTGTGACAAAGGGATATCATCAACCATACAATTGAACCAAAAAACAAAGCACTTAAATGAACTGCTGCTACTGCACATTATCCATCATAAAATGGGAGCACTTACTAGAAACATCTTTTGTCTAATTCACCCAAGTTGTGAGAAGTAAATCTACAAGTTATATAGCATTCAAACTTCTCATTTAACCTTCCCACTTCCACTCTACCCCAACAAAGGAAATAGGTCCACACACAGCTTAACTTTATTCCCTTTTTTTTTTTCCTTTTTCAGTTTCATCTCTTGGTAAGTAGTAATCTTATTTAACATCCTTTTATCTTCATAATCATATTCATCCATTTCTCTTTGTCAGACCATATAACTTTTGTAGAATATTACGAAAAGTTATAGCACATGTCAAAGGAATCACAGTTTTAGGATCACCCATAACACCAGTGCATAGAAATGAGAGCATACTAGTGACATTAAGCCAGTATTACAAGTGTGAGGCTAACATAGCCATGCCTGAAGAAATCAAAGCATATAAAGTATCTGCCACATATTAATTTGAGAGAGAGAGAGACAAAAATTACCCCTAATGTGCATGCTATAAGGCCAGCCTTCTCTCTATAATCAATCCGTACACACAGAAGAAGAAAAGCTCCAATATACCAAGGGATGGTACCCAGAAAGAAACCAGAGATGAACCTGGCAAACAAAGCAGAAATATTGGAAAGTAAGCCAACATTGAAATCTTAATCAGTCTTTACAGCAGTCACAAATTGAATTTATGAAAATCTGGTCACTGAAACACCAGAAGGAGGTAAATCCATTAGCAACTATCAGGTCAGGCTTTTTGATATCGCTGAGTCGTTATTCCTGTGCGCCTTCACATTGTTTCCTCAACATCTAACGTACCACTCTCTATTTTAATATAAATTAAGAGTCTGAAGACAATGGAATAGCTCTAAAATAATAATAAAAGCCAAGTACGATTACATATATCACATTTTTTGCATAAAACAAAATATTTATCAATCTGACCACAATACTTAAAGAAATTTTTTAAATAAGGGCTCAAGATAAGGTACGAGAATAGGAACGTACAAGAACCAGCCGATCCCTATACCACAGCAAGGAAGACGGTGCTCCCTTACAGGTCTGCCTTCAGTAACAGCATAACCTAAGCCATAGTGAAGCAACATATGAACATGGTGTATATCGTCTGACATTGAAATAATGTTTTGAACAACCAAATATTTTAAAACTAGCAATTAGAGCAGAAAAAATTAAAAAGCATTTTCAAAAGTACCACTCCTGAAATTATCTAAGACAACATATATAACTAGTTCAACATTCTTCCTGTTTCAGTCCTTTTTAAATAACATGTGACTCCACTTCTACAACTTTTAAATGCTTTAAGAGTTGGCGACATCACTACTCCCTGTGTCCATTTTATGTGAAAGTGAATGACTGGGCAACAAAATAAAAATTAAAGAAGCCTTTTGACATGTAAGCAAAAGACACCAAAATAAAATTATGAAAATCCAGAACTCCATGAATTTTCTGACAGCCAAAATCTGAGGTGGATTTTCTGCTTTTATCATTTTCCTTATTCTACTCTTTATTCTTCAGTTCACTTTTCAAGCAATACAATCTTGATGTCTTAAAGAATCATGAAGTTACTCTGAAGAAAGTGAATCATCCATAACACATCAATCATCACCCATACTATAGGTATCTTCTCTATCTTTTAAAGGGAGGGGGCTTTTTTTTTCATAAGTGAACAAAACATTTTGTTTTTATTAATATAAGCAGCCAAGCACTAAGCACTAGACAGTATTAAAAAGGTCACTTCCCAGCAGCAAGATTGCTAATTGACTAGATACAATCCCTGTTCAAACTGAAGATAATCTATGAAATCTATCAAATTTACTACTACTTATAGATTCTTTAAATTATACCAAAAGGCTAGAAGAGATAAACATCCAAAATCAGAATATGTGCTTAAGCTTTGCCCCAGAAGCTCCTCTGGTTGCTCTTCTTCACTATCATGCATGACGCAACATATATAAAATGGAATGGTTCTCCACTTCTTTTCTGCAGATTCTTATTGCATTTACAACCTTCCCGGTTGCAAAAGCTTCTATAGCACTCCTTGGCATCAACCAGCTAACATCAAACATTAACAAAAAGTGATTTCAAAGCTGACTAGTGTAAGAACAGACAGAAGAGGTATTTGCTGTCCTCAGTCTCCTTTTCACAATGGAAACACTGTTGCAAATTTACATTCCCCTTGAATGAGACAATCAAAGAGGGAAAACCCAAGTAAGACACCCTACCTTGAATGGTGTTTAGATCCCTGAATCATTTACCAAATCCATCGAGGAAATCTGCAGACAGTTGAGTTATAGTATTGTTTGTACTGTGAAGCTCTTCCGATTAGCAATCTCCACATTGGTGTAACTTCTATTTCAAGATCTAACTGAACTTGGTCAATTGCCTGCAATAGAGCTGTCACCCGTCCACTTCCCATCAAAACAGTTTCTTTTAACACAAACTTCCCAACCATTCTCCATCAACACTGTTTTTACTGATAGTCAGTGTTTGAAGTAAAGTTATACAAATCAACATATCTTACTTTCAAGGACATATGACCAAGACAAGAGTCCAATCTGAGTATCACCTTCTTCGCACTTTGCGCTTTGCACTTTGCACTTTGAACTCCACTTCAGATGAGAAGGTGCACCAATATTTCCTGATTTGCTTCCAGACCCTTGGTGTATTAGGGCAATTGTTGTTTCTAACTTCAAAACTCATTGGATAATAGATTAAATTATAAATATGAATGAGCGATGTGTACCTACCACACATCACACTCTATACTACCTTTGCTATTGAACCAAAGGGCTGAGACCGATTTGCAATTTCCTTCCCATAAAAGATTCTTTATTTTCTTTGTTTATAACTTTACTCACATTAGCAGGAGTAGGAATTAATGACATCAAGTAAGCAAGTAAAGAATTTAAGAAGACAGTAGATTAAAACTAATCTCACTCCTAACAATAGATACTGTCTTTCCCAGACTGAGAACTTCCTCTCTGCTTTTTTTTTTTTGAGAAATTAAACAAAAGTTGGAGATGATGTTTTCAATCCTCTCCGCTTTTTCAATGATGCCTTATCAGGTCGAAGAAGATTGGTGACAAGCTACGATAGGCATACTCAGGATGTGGGCATGGACCCAGGATGTGACACCACTTTTGACTAATCATTAAAGCTGATACAAAAAGCTCTACCAGATTGACATAAATACCAGATACAACCTCACCAATCACGAGACTGTGATTCTCCTCTGAGCACGCATAATCAAGGTATCATCAACTTAAAGAATGTGTGACAGTTCCATTGAGATCAGGTTCTCTCTCCCTACACTGTAACCATTTAGCTAATTATGACGAACGGCTCTATGGACTATTTGCTTAGTCCTTCCATGACTACTATTAAGAGAAAAAGGGTGGGGAATCTCACTGTCTTGCCACTGTGAGCTATGAAAAATGCTGCTGGAAAGCCATTCATAATCACCGAAAGCTTTACTATAGAAGTAAAGAATTGAGTCCTTTGAATCCACTTCCCACCAGAACCTATATCCTTGAATATGTGCAACAGGACGCTTCTGCTCACACGATCGTAGGCCTTCGTGATGTCCAACCTTTGTATGGTAATATATATATGTATGTGTGTGTGTGTGTGTGTGTGTGTGTGTGTGTGTGTGTGTATTGAGGTTTTTAGTTTGAATTCATTATTTTCTATTTTGTTTTTTTAGTACAGATCTAAAATCACATAGAGAGTAGTTGTCTAAAGAGTATTACAATCTCTCTAAATCAATGGGGACTTAGCTAAGAATAGAATTCAATGTTGGTAAAAGCACCATGTCTGTGATACAAAGTAGTAAAAAGTTAAGGCTATAGGCACCATGCCTGCGATTCCAACTAGTTAAAATTACAGCTTAATAGTTGTTACTTATATAAGATCCTTGATTGTCAAGAATCTTTTCACTTCTATTACAGACTTGTATGTCTGTGCTGAACAAGTGTGAGATTAGTGACTATCTAATTTTAGAAAAGCTAATTAGCTTTAAAAGACATATTATTAAGTCTTGAAATGAATTTGACCTAACGAGAGTGCAATGGATACAGAAGATTGAGTAAGCCAACTCCTACTAATTTAGAATTGAGACATAGTTGATTCATGTTATTTTACTAATACAGCTTGAATTTTTCTGGAGTATTTTGCTATATGGGATGTACAACTTTTAATGAGTAGTAGCAATGGATATCATCTTCAATCTTATTTTATGTACTTCCATTATGTTCAAATTTTAGCATAGAGTTCACCCTATTATACAAAATTCATATGGAATGTTGAGTCCTAATTTGACAGCTATAGTTTATTTCCTATGTGTTCCCTGCTTGATATAGCTAAACCTACAATCTGCCTAATGAATCCCCTTCTTGTAATTCCCCAATGACAAATCCATACTACCATTTCTTTTCTTGTTTGGTGACAAAACCATACTACCATCCAATCAATACTATAACTAACCACACTTTTATATCCTGCATTTTGTTCCGAATTACTTATTAGCACGCAAAAACTGAACCTTAACGAATCATACAAATTCATGAAATATTATTTTAAAAAGACGGATGACAAGTTGGATTAAACTTCACAACTTTAACTTCATAGATGGAAACAAACAGAATTTATCAGCAACCAAAACAGAGCAAAATATATGGAAGCGCCTGCAGAAATTTGAAAACGTGGGAAAACAAACCGTGAACAGTTTGATAACCATGAGGATAGTAATGAGGAGGAGCGCCGGAGGCACCAGGCGGAGGAATGGGCTGAGGAAAACCGAACACCGGCTGAGACTGTGGAGGAGACGGCGGATGATTGGCTACTCCTTGAAACGTACCGTAGTAATAGTTTGCCGGCAAGGGTTCGCCGGTGGCCGAGGAGGCCCTGTTCTTCCCATCTTCTTTGCTCATACTTTCCTCGATAGAGATCGAGCAACGGTTTAGGGTTTCCGATTAAATCGAAGTCGTACTGTTTCTGACGCCGATTGTCAGAATCAGATTGTCGAGGCGACGTGATCGGCGATTTTGCGGTCTTCGGTTTGTTTGGGGGAATGGTGTGCTAATTAGTTTTTCAGCTTGGCTTAGCTGGTAAGTTTCACGCCAACGCGTGGACAATAATAACATTTTATTTTTGTACAACTGGAGAGACCATAAAACATCAGAACAAAAAATTAAATAAAAGAAAAAAAAAACTATATTAAATGCCCCTGTTATATGACAATTGCAAAACACTTCCGGTGGATTAAAATCAAACACTTAAACCTCAAAATATAAAAATTCTACAATAAAAGAGCTGGAGCGTGAATTCTCATTGGACAACGAGTCAACCGCAATAATATATTCAATATAATTTTTATAAATGGAATCTAAAAAAATAGAATAGATAGCAAATAATAGAAAAATCGCTATATAGTATTCGTAAAAAGGAATAGTAAATTAGGAACATGAAGATAATGTGATAACGAAGCAAAGAAACAAAGGCAGAAACAGAAATCAAAAGGACAATAAACTACCATACTAATACTAATGTTAGTTTGATCATAGTCACACCAGAGTTCACATGCAAAGAATTATGAAGCAAAAAAGTCAATTACTCGTGGGAGGGAAGGAACAAAAATTAAGTGAAGAAGACACTCATAGGGAACACACTGAAAAAGATAGATGTGAAGCAAAACAACTGGAACAATGTTATACGCAAACATGAACGCAACATTGCTTAATGAAGTACTAGTTGACCAAAACCAACAAAATGATTACTAGTTCTCATCAGTGCAGTAGATACTATACTCCTCTTTAATATAAATATCAGATCAGTGAGAGCAGGTGTAAACTGCATACATTGAGATTTCCTAACTAAAAAGATGTCAAAAAGTTTTTAACAAAAAGGGGGCAGCCAAAAATGTCTCCACCAAGTCAACCTGCCTAGGGTCGACCTTTAAATTTATGCCAGCCCTGCATTATCAGTCAGTGAGTTCTCCAAATATCCTTTTTGTTTTAGAAGGTAACATGTACATATTGATTAAAAAGTTCTCCAAATATCTTTCAAAGCCAACAATCCCTTGCGCCACTCATTTCCACTCTGAACATGCTCCTCAGAGACCATAGACCAAATAGCTAAGAATATTATGTCTAAAACAAACTCCCGAAGTTATGACTAGTCAATTCATGGAATGATAAGTAATCCTGCTTCATGAACCGGAGGTCTCGCCTCAGAATGAAGTCCCCTTTAGTCAGGTTCAAAGGGGGTATGGGACACCAAGTGAGTAACAAAAAATAAAAAGTCAATTATTTAATAAAGACTGTCACAAACCCAAGCCAACCAAGGAGGAAAGACAGAGGACGGGGAAGCAAGAAGAGAAAGCTTCTGAGCTATGGAAAAACAGAGCTCGAAATTCAAGCCGAAAAGCCCCAAAGATGCAACTTGAAGTAGCAAATAATTAAATGAAAAAGAGATCCTTTCTACGAAGAGAGGACCTCTTATACTGGCTGTCAAAAGCTAAGATATGGATGTCTCATACTGCATTTGAGAAAGAGAGTGCACATGCATCGAATATGGTAGGAATGACACAGTAGCTAAGCCTTTCATTGAATATAAGCTTCAGTTTATCAACATTAGTATCTATAAGATTAACACCCATACTTGTATATACAAGTATAAAAGTTCGTGAATCAGGAAATGAGGAAAAATTTTAAAAACGCTTACCAGAAAAAAGAAAAAGAACATCTGAAAGCAGAAAAACACTGGCTCAATTGAATAGATAGATAACAGAATTGTTGCACTCCTTGATCTTTGTTTCGATATAAATAGTTGGGTCTGGAGGTTTGCTCTTTGTTTCTTGGAATTCCCTCCTTTCCCTTTCCCTTTTCCTTTCCTTTTCCCATTTCCTTTGCCTTTAGCCGCCATCTTTACTAGAAAGTTGAAAGGGATTTGTGAATCGACAAGGACAACTTTGGGGATGCTGACAGCAAAGAAGAGGGAAAAAGGTTTTAGAGGGTTTTGCTTCTACAAAAGCATTTATGGAAACACATTCAAATTAAAATGATTGTTTAGTAAAAGAATTTTGCTTATAACGACTATCTTGTCTTAATTATATAAATAATAACATTCTCTTATTAGTGTAATTTCTTATACTAAATAAGTAAAATAATATTATAAGAGCAGACTTTTCCAGACTCAAAATCAGTAGAACCAATGAATATTCATAATTTCTTGGGATGTTAAATTAAAATGAAATAACGAAATTCTTTTTTTCTTGCTAGATTCGTTCGAGTAAGAAAAAAAATAAAGAGATTGCTTTGAAATAAGATGTTTATATTTGATCTATTCACGAACTAGAATCAAGTAACATGAGAGAAAAAGATGATCAAAATATTTAGAGACTCGACGAGCATTTGTTTGATATTATCTTGTTCGTCCTATTCTTGAGATTCAATAAGATAAGATGTTCAAATAACATAACTGAAGGTGTGTGCAAAAAACTAGGACAAAGAAACGATTATATAGAATTCATAGACCATAATGCTGGGTCATTCAGAGCAAAACAGAATAAGATTCTGTTGTAAGCTGATCTATAGGAATAGAATAAGATCTAATTGCACATGTTCCTAATTACAAGACTAATTTAGCAAGTGCAGGTGTAGCTTTACTTTACCAAGCACAAGATCAACACTTGCCTCTTTTGGCACCAACTATAAAATTATTAGGCTTATCCTCTCATTTCTTTCACAATAGAACTTTGAACATTTCACAATAGGGAAGAAGTATGTAGTATTCCTTTTGTTATAATAATAATAATAATATGTATAAGATATGGTTGAAGAATCCACATTCACTGGTATCCGATACCATACACAAATTATATGAAATGCAAAAGTGATTCCCTTCTAGGCCTTGGGAGGTGTATTTACTTCTCTTTTTTTGAAGGCTGGTTTCTGACATTTCATTTGCCACAACCTCCACCAAATTGAGAAACTTGAGAAAAAAAAGAAGTGCCTAAATGAGAACATATTGGTCCTTCAGAAAGAAATCCATGGAAAGAAACCATTCTTTCCAACAGCATCCCAAGGCCTTCCATGTATTTGGACCTCGACACATTTCTACTCCCGGATGGAGAGAACTCATCAGCTCCAGTTGGTTAGTTTCTTTCCATCGTTAATTTCTTCGTTCAACATTGAATTTCTCGTACTACTTAAGGTGATGTTTTGCGAAGGAGTTGTTTATTATGTCATTTATTTGGAAATGATAATGCCGGATCAGTATATACATGAACATGTGATTGAAGTGAAACAACATAAATTTAATGTGCAGGAAGGATGAGAGCTACAAAAGAGTAGTGATGGCCTGCTTCGTACAAGCAGTGTACTTGCTTGAACTTGACAGACAAGAAAATAGGAGCATAGAAACTGCCCTTGCACCACAGTGGTGGACACCCTTTAAGTACAAGTTGGTCGAGGCCCTTGTAGATGAAAGAGATGGCTCCATATTTGCTGCAGTTTTGGAGTGGGATCAAGCAGCAGCCCTGGCTGATTTTATACCAATAAGACCAACTGGTGCACCAAAATTGGTGTTAGCCATCAGAGGAACACTCTTGAAGAACCCCACAATAAGGAGAGATATCGAGGATGATCTACGTTATTTAGCATGGGAAAGTCTCAAAGGATCCTTCAGATTTGACAGGATCTTATCGGCTCTAAAATCAATCATCTTCCTCCAGCAAGGGAGCAAAAATGTGTCCATCACAGGGCACTCATTAGGAGCTGGTTTTGCTCTCGAGGTGTACAAGGCGTTAGCTGCTGGAGGAACTTATGTAGAAGCGCATCTTTTCAATCCACCATCTGTTTCATTGGCCATGAGTTTAAGAATCTTGGGCGAAAAAGCTGGATTTGTATGGAAAAGGTTCAAGTTGATGCTTCCATCTAATTCGGAGAATCAAAGAAGGAGCGCCGCTGAGGCTGCAGCTGAAGCTACAGAATCAAGAATCACTTCAGAGCTCAAGCAAATGTTGCCTATGCCTCATTTGTATGTTAACACAAGAGACTACATTTGCTGCTACTATAATTATCCAGATGGAGGTCAAAACAGTAGTGTCAATGGTAATAAGGAGAAAGAAGCAAAACCTGCTGGAAACGGGGTAAAGCTTTTTGTGGTGTCAAAAGGAAAGCAGAGGTTTCTTGAAGCACATAGGCTGAAACAGTGGTGGTCTGATGACTTGGAACTCCAGATGGCTCTCAATAACAGCATGCTGATAAGTAGGCAGCTCAACTCCCTGTACACCATTCAAGCTCCAAAACAAACTCAAAGATAGAGTCTTAAAAAGCAAGTCTCATGCCCTTGACACTTTTATCTGCAATCATTTCAAGTGATACTGGAATATATCTGTACTTGAATTTGGACTAATAAAGACTGAAATGGTAAATACTCAACAAATCATGAGACTGCAGAGGAATTAAAACACCACACAAGATGAACATCTTGTCTAAATTCTCATGTGCAACCAAAACACGACAACCTAAATAAAGTAACAAACATTCTCTCTGTAGCAAATTAGTTGTCAACAGGAATTGTATTACTTGATGCTTATGTTTGAGAAATCAAGATATAATTAAGTTCTAGATTGACATATAACAGAATGTAATCATAACGATAATTCTGTATTTCAAGAACCAGATTAAAGTACATTGTTTTAAAAAAAAATATCAAATGTAGAACAAATTTGTAGACGTATAACTCAACTACTTAGAGAGTCATGTTGAAGAGCAAATATATAGACGAAAGATGTAGAGCGGAGGGGATAACTTTTCTTCTTTCAAACATATTAGAAGTGTGTCTTTTACACAGATGAAGTATACCTATTTATATGATATATAAATCATGCGAGAGTTATAAAACTCAATTAAAGAGTTCAATGAATGAACATCTTTTGTTTGGATGGTTGTTACCTATTGGATTTTATTAAGTTGTTAGTTTAAATATAATGTTTGTTTTGATTGATATTTAAATTTTTATTATATTTTACTGTTAAAAAATCTCATTTTATGTAACGGATGATTTAGTGTGATTTTTTTTTTCTCATTTTATCTTTATTTATTATTTAATAATCTTATTTTCTCTTTTATCCTTTTTTTTTTTTAATATAATAGCTCTACCCTATATTTCTACTTTTTCTATAGATTTATCATTCAAATTGTTAATGTATTACATCATATAACGACATAAAATAATACATCTACTCAAATATTATATTTACTAAAATAATATAATATAATATAACATTACCTAACAACCATCCAAACAGAGTATAAGTGGATTTATAACACAAAATTGGTTTTAAGTAGACAAATGGACAAGTTTCTGTCAGAGGTAATATCTCAGATGGTCACTCAACTAAGGGTTATACTCTCATAAAGTCACTCAACTTTATAACACAAAAGTCACTCAATTATTGATATTTCACCTAGAAAGTCACCAACCAATTTAAATAATTTTTTTAATTAAATTAACCTGCTAAAATAAAAATTTTATTTTAAGCTTAATTTTTAAGAAATAAAATGATACCCATTTTAATCATTTTATTGACCCGCCTCACTTGATATGATCCCCTAAAATTTTATGGATCATCTTTACTTAATTATATAATATTGAAAAACACATTACATATTTTTAGTATAAAAATTAGTATATCAATTTAGCACAAAAAACCACCCCTTCCGCAGCATACCACCCAAATGAAACCCCCATCATTAGCCTAAAATTGCACTTATTAGTAACTTAATTATTATTTTTGTCTCCTAAGACAAAAAAAATTAAATAAAAGATGCCACTATCGATTTTCTTTCCTTTTTTATTTTGTATAATACACACTATTTAACATGCACAAATTTAATTATTTATAATTTTTTATTCATGATCTTTTAATATTTAAATTTTTAGCAACATTAATATATATTGATGCCCATAAGTTTTTTTAATATTTTTATAATTATGGTATATTTTTTGATATAAATATTTTATTTTAAACATACCATTGATTTTGATAATATTTTAAATATAATAAATCACAATCATGCATATTCTAAGAAAATATTATTATACTTTATTTATATCATTAAAATAAAATCAGAATATGCTCTTTGAGAAAATCCGAAGAAGATATTTTAGTATTCAATTCCTAATTTAATGAAAAAATGAGATATAAAATATTAACAACTAAAATTAATTTATTATTAAGGGAGAGATAAGGGGATATAATTAATAAAAATTAGATAAACTAATTTCTTATCTTTTTGGACACTATTTCACATTAAATTATTGGCTAAATAGATATTTTTTTATTTTTTAAAAATGTAATTTTAAATAAAAATTTTATGTCAACAAAATTTAATGAAAAAATTATTTAAATTGATTGTCGAGAGAACTATCATTGGTTGAGTGACTTTTGTATTATAAAATAAAGTTTAATGATTTTTTGAAAAAAATATTAATTTTTTAATAAAAATACTTTTAATTAATTAAATAACTTTTGAGTTATAAAATAAAATTGATTAAATTTCTTCCCAACCTTTTGTCCCCAATTCTAGGCACAAAAGACAAATCCCCAAATGCTTTTTGATTCAATTTGTTAAACCCTCAAAACCCTGAGACCGTTTTTCCTCATCTTCTCTGCCAAGACTAGGTTTTCGATTTCGTAAAACCCTTTTTCCACTTTTCAACCTCCGGCCACTTCCCAGCAAAGGTATGCCTCCTAAAGGCAAAGGAAATGGGAAGAAGAAAGGGAAAGGGGATTCGAAGAAAACAAAGAGCAGAGTTCCAAACCCTGCTTCCGACTTCTATTTCCCGAGAGAAATCATCTCTAATATCCTTTCCCGTCTCCCTGTGAAGACCCTTTTACGATTCAGGTGCGTTTGCAAACAATGGAGGAAGCTAATTTCTAAGCCCAACTTCATAGCCGCCCATTTCTGCCACTCTTCTTCTTTGCAGCGCGCCGGTTCATCCATTATTATAGGCAGCCGCCATGACGAGACCTCTGATCATGTACTCTCACTATACAACCCGCCTGAATCAGTTTTCGAGCTGGACAACCCTTTTCCTTGTTTCTTTCCCAATATGTACATTGTCGGTCCTTGCAATGGCATTTTGTGCCTTTTTAGTCCGCCTTGGGGTGAATTAATTACCCTTTGGAACCCGGCAATGAGGCAGTCTAGGATGGTGCAGCTCTCTGAAACCTTGCCCCTTCAGGGAGTGCACTTTTTGGTATCAGTTGGAATGGCTTTTGATTCCCAAGAAAACGATTTGTTGATTTTGAGAATCTTTTGTGTCGGGCTAACATATGCAGTCCCGAACCACGTTGAAATGTATTCAACCAAGACTCTCAGATGGAAGAAGCTGAAAAATGAGATGGTTTTTCATATTGTTGAGTATACTTGCAATGTGATAGTTAAAGGGGTGCCGTATTGGTTGGTTTGTATGACTGATAAATTTGGAACGCGTGCTGTGTTTTTGCGCTTTGATGTGGGCAAATTAGTATTTGAGAAGTTACCATCGATAGGAAGGCATAAGAAGCATCAATACCTTGTGGACTTGGAGGATTCTCTTTGTATGTTAGACTGGGATCAAAAAGACGATTGCCACATGGATGTTTGGGTAATGGATGATGAAGCTGGTTGGAGTAAGAAATACAATGTTGGACCGTTATTCGGGTTTGACCGAATCTTGGGTTGTTTGAGGAATGGTAACATTGTAGCTAAGAATGAAAACGGAGTGGTATTCTTGTGTGATCCGATAACTAGTTCAGTCAAGTCAAAATTCAGCCCGGATAATGCTAAGAATGGATATGTGATTCTTGACTATTCAGAGAGTCTATTTTTGATCGGAGGGATGCAACCAGTTAAGAAGCAAGATGCTCAAGATAAATTGGCACGCAAAAAACTCACAAGGTTTGGTGATCAATTTGTCATTATACTCTAGTTTATGTTACTATATTCTTGCTATGTGTAGATTGCCTGCTCCCACTATTAGATTTCATTTCTTCAGTAGTTTTCTTATCTTATGTGCACGTGTATGTGTTATACTGACACTCGGGGAACTTAGCACATTAACTCTGATGTGTTAATTACTGTGTGAACTAATTCTATTGATCACTTTAGTTAATTCTGTGCAATTGGTTTAGATCTTGTGTGTTAGTGCTGTTTTTAGCTTCTTTCAGATTTCTAACCATCTTATATTCCTATAACACTATAATGTAGACCAATGAAATGAAACGAATAAAAAAGAAGAGATGATAGAGAATCTGTTGAGAAGTTCACATGTATCCAAGGTACTCATTCTTACTATAATGCTTCCATACCATTGGTCCCAAGCAAATGTACTTGTGGTTGTAACAAACTGCTCTGTAAACTAGTCGAGACACAGACCAGCTTGGCCGAATACCACTGATTAAGAAAACATTGGTCCGTCCAGTTCTATTGATCTTTCCTTATAAAAAATAGAGTTCTATTGATCTTGCGGAAGAGTCTTTGATATCTAATAAAAGGATAAACACATATGGAGAACTGTATTCCTTGGTCTTGGTGCTTCTTATTTTTTGAGCTGAACTTTGAATCAATAATGATAAATGTGAAATACCAACAGAAGATATATGGAACTTGGATATCATTCTCAATTTATTTTCTTTGACATTCTCAAAAACAGAAGAATATATGGAACTTGGAAGTCAACAGTATGTCATTTTTGTCACAGAAAAGTAGTAATAACATATTGATCCAGCAACTGTAGAGCTAGATAATCTTTAGCGAGGGAAACTTAGAAAATCTATAAACCTTGATTCCTGAACTGTGTTTACTTATCTTCCATGAGACAATTGTTTTTTCATTCATTTAATAGCAAGATATTTGCAGATATTCATTTGAAGACTTCATGAATGGCAGAGCTACTCTCCTTGAATCCCATCCCCCCCCTCTTTTTTTCTCCCTCTTTACTGATGAAAGTATTAGAATATTTGTTGCCTTTATACAATCGCTAATTTCCTCCTTTGTTAATTCGTCTATCAATCTTTGAACAACGAGTTGACTGGTTATAATTAAGTGATATCAGGCACGGTAACAAAGGTGCTTCTAGGATGAAACTTCACTTGGAAGAGAAGGAGAGCATGGAAGTAGCTCCTTTAGTACTTTGTGGATAATATGGAAAGAGAGTGTTTGATGGAGTAGAACTTTTTTTTACAGCTTAGTGGAACATTTTTATTCTTTGGATATCCTTGGAGTATTTCTAATATTCCAGTTAGTGTTAATGACTGGATGCCATTCATAACAAGACATGCTTTCTTATATAGGTAATTTTGTGTAGTTCTTTGTTCTTCGGATATTATCGGAGTACTTCTAATATTGCAGTTGTTGTAGATGCTATATATTAGTAAAGAAACATGCTTTCTTGTAGGGTTTCTACCTTCTGCATACATCTTCTTACAAACATTTTTTCTTGATGATGCAGGGCTTGCGCGAACTTCTTGATGGGACATCCCTCAGAAATCATCTTGTGAGCTATCTAGCTTGCAGAAAAGACACCCTGATTGCCTCTTTTTGGTTAACCTCTGAGATGTCACTGAAAACTTTTTGATGTCTTTTTAGTTGGAAAATAGCATGTATGTAGTTTTTGGTGAATTCACGTATCTATATGTTCCCTTTCAGAGTTTTTACTTCACTCAATGTTTGCCCTGTACTGATTTTTGGTTCATAGTTATTTGCATGTGTGAACTGGTCTTTGACTATGATCAAAGATGTTTTGTTCATGTGGAATCGTGTGTATTGGGTAAAGGAGTTCAAACCAAAGGACTTCAAAAACAGATGGCTTTTCTAGGCTGAAGCAATCTTTTCAAAGGCTTTTTTGGAGAGGCACGTATCAAAAATGCTCCGCGCCAAAAATAAAAGGTGTAGATTTATAGTGCGTAAAAGCATTCGCCTTGAGCTTTAAAATTGATTTTTGTTGTTTTAAAAGTACTTTACTATAAATTATGATTTTTATTATTTGTATGATGATATTTATACTTTATGTTATCATATTTTTATGTTGTAGTGATTTTTCCTAAAATATATAGATAAAGAAAATAACTCTTATAGAAAATGACGTTGTCATAAATAGATTTTTAGATGATTATGTCTGAAATTGATAACATAAAGATTTCATATCACTATATTCATGGAGCAATTTTATTCATTTTTGTCATTGCTCTTACACTTCTTGTCTTTTTCTTGTTTGAAATATATAAACAAAAAAAAGTACAAATATTAGTTGAGGGTGGGAAAAATTAGTAGATGTGGAAATCGATGAAGAAAATAAATAAGGATTTTTTTAACGATTATCTCGACTATTATCATTTTTATATTATTTCTTTCTCTCAAATAATAATTATAATTTTATTTTTCTATATATTAATGATTTATTTGAATTTATAATTTTGAAAAGGAAAAAAGCTCAAATATGTCATCGTACTTTCAGAAAGGATCATTCGTGTCATTTGTTATTTTTTAACAGCTCAAAGAGACGGTTTTGCAATACCACTTTTTACACGTAACATCAATTAAATGGGTCACGTAAATAATTTTAAAGCCACCAATTAAAATACCAAATCAAATTAAAATAACCCGCCCAATATTATACCCGACCCACACCCACTTAATACCTAATCCAACCTTCTTCTTCTTCACATCTCCTCCTTCTCTGGTGATTTCAGATTCAATCTCTAACCCCTAAGCTTTTATCTCATTTTCTTGTGTTGTTTTTCTTCTCTCTTTTAGAAATAAACCAAACGAAACAGTAGAAAGAGAGAAAAATGAAACCTTTAAAACCAACAGCAAAAATCTAAAGAGCTTTTCCCACTCAATTTCTCAGCTCTATTGAAAACCCAAATGATTTTTGTGAGAAGAAGAAGAAAGTCTTATCAAGATTCAATTTTTGAATCAAATCAGTGGAAGAAAAATTCTACTACTATTTACTGTTCTTGATATGCCCAAAGTGTGGGGGTTGGTTAATGGGTAATGGGTATCCATATATACAAATATTATATAGAAATATGTTAGTGGTTTTAGCTCATGTATTATTAGTTGCCTACAGTCTATCGAGATTAGAATGGAGAAAGAGGAGATGTGAAGGAGGAGGAAGTTGGGATTAGGGATTAAAAGGGTAATTTGGTGGTTTTAAAATTAGTGACCTGGTTCATTTAATTGAATATCATGCGTAAAAAATGATATTTGCAAAACTACCTCTTGAGATGTTAAAAAATAATGGATAGACAAACATTTTGTTTCATGAAAGTGACATAAATGAGTTCAACTAATAATGAATGGTATTGATGAGTTTTTGTTGAAAGTACTATGGTGTATTTGAGCTTTTTTCTTTTTGAAAATTATAAAATTGAATACTCATGAGACTTAAATTTGTTATTTCAAAACTTGCGCGCTCTTACGTGGCGCATCCCGCCTCTTAAAACATTGGAGAAGAGATATGTAATGAATTTGAAGGAGATATACAAATGTGTACAAATGTATACAGAGAAAAGTAAAACTACCTATTAACCGTGCTAACTACCAATTAGTTATTCCTAACTAACATAACCGCCTGTTTTAATTAATTAATCTCTAACTATTTTCTCTATTTTATGAATTTACCCCAGTACAGTGTACACAACTCCAATTTTATCCGAAATCTTATACATCCCTGTGAAAGAAAATTGGCTTGGGTCAAATCCTAATTAAGTGTTCATTTAAGTAACCAATGTATAATATTTTTTTTCCCATTTATAATATCATACATTATTTACAGAAAAAGGATTATTGTCTATCTAATTTAATTGTTAATCTATAAAAGCAACTAACCATTTAAGAGGAGATGGAATGAGCGAATCATTGCTAATCTATCATAATTCCACAACTGTCTTTGTGAAGTTGTTAAACCCTCAAAACCCTTTCCCACTCTGAATTCACAAAACCGTTGATCGTCGATCTTCAACCTCCGGCCAATTAAAGATGCCGGCGAAAGGAAAAGGGGAAGGGGAGAAGAAAGAGAAAGGGAAAACACAGAACGGAGCTCCAGAACCAACTTCGGATTTCTATTTCCCAAGAGAAATCATCTCTAATATCCTTTGTCGTCTCCCTGTGAAGTCCCTTTTACGATTCAGTTGCGTTTGCAAGCAATGGCAGAGCGTCATTTCTAAGCGCGACTTCATGGCCACCCATTACGCGCACTCCTCTGTTTTGCAGCACATGGCCAATTCATCCATTATTGTGCAGACCCGCCCTAAGGAGTGCTTTAAGCATGTACTCTTACAATACAAACCCCCTGAATCAGTTGTGGCGCTGGATTCCCTTTATCCTTGCTTCTTTCCCGGTATGTCCATTGTGGGTCCTGTCAATGGCATTCTGTGCGTTTTTCAGTCACCTTGGGGCGATGTGATTACCCTTTGGAACCCAGCAATGAGGATGTCTAAGATGGTGAAGCTTTCTGAAACCAAGGCCCCTCGGGAAGTGCCCTTTATTGTATTGGTTGGATTGGCGTTTGATTCCCAGAAAGATGATTTGTTGATCTTGAGAATCTTTTGTTCACCTGCAGTCCCAAACTATGCGGAAGTGCGTCGAATGAAGAATCCTCACGGATGGGAGGAGCTGAAAATTAACTTGGATTTTCAAATTGTGGGGTATGCTTGTGATGTGACCTTTAAAGGGGTGCCTTATTGGTTGGCTCTTATAACTGATACTGAATTGGGGCTGCGTGAGGCGTTGGTGAGCTTTGATGTGGGTAAAACGAAATTTGACAAGATGACACTGCCAGAAGACATAGCAGCAGGGGGTTGTAAGAAGTATCTTGGGACATTTTTGGATTTTCTTGCTATTTTAACATGGGAGGAAACAGACGGATGCCATATTGATGTTTGGATAGAGGATGGAGGTTGGAGCCAGATATACCAAATCGGACCGTTATATGGGTTTAGCAGAATTCTGGGCTGTCTGTGGAATGGTGACATTGTAGTTGAGAAAGAAGATGACAGAAAGTATAACTGGATCATCATGTTAGATCCAATGACTTGCTCAGTTAATTCAGAACTGAGGGCTCATAATTCTGAGAAAGGATCATTTGTGACTATTAACTGCCCGGAGAGCCTATTTCTGATCGAAGGAATGACACAAGCTGTTAACTTGCAAGATCTTCCAGATGAATCGGCATGCAAAACTATCTTAAGGTTCGGTGATCAGTTTATTGTTATATATATATTCGCGCATGTATGTGTTATATTAACACTTGGTCCATTGATTATATCAACTGCAGAGCTACAGAAAATCTCTAATCCGTGATCTCGAACAGTGTTTGCTTATCTTCTTGTTTGTACAGATTAGCGGAACAATTTTGTCCTTGGGATAATCTTGGTATTCCAGTTAGTGTAGATGCTATTAGCTTGTAGGATCTTTTCCTTTTGCATACATCTTGTCTGTTGGATTTTCCCATTACATTAATAAACTTTAACTCATAAAAATATATTCTGAGAAACTTATGGACATTTTTTTGTTGATGCAGGGATTGCAAAGACTTCTTGCTGCAGTGACAACTCTCAGTAATTCGCACCATAACATCTGCGATCTTTACCTTTTGCATGCATCTTGTCTGCAGTGACATCTTGTCTGTGAATTCTGACCTCCTCGCTTAGGTGCTTTCTTTTTGGTTCGTAATTCTTTGAATATCTGAGTTCTCTTGTCTGACTATGATCCCAATATACTTTGTTGATATCAAACATTTTGAACTTGCCAAGTTTACAGCCAGCTGGGAATGTATGAAATTGTAAATTTAGTCCTAAGGAGAGCTGTCAATAACAAGTTTACACTGATGCTTTGCTACTCGTGGTCAATAAGTTTTGATTCCTTACAGCTTCTGTTATGTTGTTGCCTGCATTTTTTCTGTACTCCGTAACAAATAGTTGTGCCACTTATATATATATATATATATAAGTGACAAGTAATTTAATTCAGATCATGTACTTGTTCCGGATGACAAGTAAATGAATTTTTTAATTCAAGTATTCAAACATAAAACACCAATTGTCTTAAACCGGATGGAATATATATTAGTATATGAATTATAAATTTCAAGTTCAATAAAATTATAATTGTTCAAACATTAATAAGATTAACTTAATCCTTTTTTAAATAGAGCGAATATTTTTTTAATAGATTAACTCAAGTCTTTTTAAAGGGCGTGCAAAACTTGATAACTAGTATGTGAAGAGGGAGTATTACTTATTTATTCAAGTCGACACAAAGATTCCAGACATTACATTAATTTAGCTATCCCTTTTCTGAAAACTAGTATGAGATAAAGTGATTATGATTGTATCTATTGTATATATATTTCATTTATAGTATACAGTATTTTCAAAGATATTTTCCGAGCAAGTTCCAGGGCGAAGCATATCAAAAACACTCTGTCACTCAAACGAAAGACGAAAATTCATAAAATATAAATCCCAAAATTTAGCGTGCAATCTCCGGGCATAAAAACGTAAGTTTTGAGAGTAAAAGCATACCCCTCCGGACGTTAAAATTTAATTTTTATTGTTTTAAAAGTACTTTTCTGTAAATAACATTTTTTATTATTGATGTAATGATATTGTACTTTATGCTATTATATTTTCATTTTGTATTTATTTTTTCTAAAATATATTTATAAAGAAAATGATGTTATAAATAGTTTTTTAGATGATTCTTTCTAAAATTAATAGGATAGAGATTCGTCGGCATTATATTCTTGAGGCAATATTATTTATATTTTGATATTACTCTTACACTACTTAACCTTTTCCTTTTTTAAAATATATAAACAATAAATTGGTGTAAATTTTAATTGATAAGTGAAAAAATAATCTTTTGTGACAGTTTTATTTAAATTTTATTTAAAGAATTATTTAAAATATATAAACATAGTCTTACGCCCCATGTGCCCGAGAGCTTACGCCTTACTTGCCTCGCACCGTGTTTTTTAAAACATACAAACAATAATTGTTTTTCACAAAAAATATTATTATCTATTTATATCTAATTTAATTGGAAATGAGCGGCGAATAATTATGTAACTAACTGTTAGAACAATTTAAAACAACTGGAATGTTGTCCGTTTTATAATTCGAGAACTGCTTTTGTGAAGTTGCTAAACCCTCAAAACCCCCCAAAACCCTTTTCCACTTCAAATTCAAAAAACCGTTGATCGTCGATCTTCAACCTCCGGCAACTTCTACAGCAAAAAGAGAAATCAAAGATGCCGGCGAAAGGAAAAGGGAAAGGGAAGAAGAGAGGGAAAGGGAATTCCAACAACAGAGATCCAGATGACCCAATCCCCAATTACAAGATATTACCATTTATCCCTGATATCCTTTCTCTTCTCCCTGTGAAGTCCCTTTTACGATTCAAGTGCGTTTGCAAGCAATGGCGGAACCTCATTTGTAAGCCCGACTTCGTTGCCACCCATTACGCCCACTCCTCTGCTTTGCAGCGCGCGGTCAATTCATCCGTTATTATACAGACCCGCCATGAGGAGTCCTCTGATCATGCAGTCTTACTGTATAAATTCCCTAGATCATTTGTGGAACTGGAAAACCCTTATCCTTTCTTCTTCCCCAGTATGTCCATTGTGGGTCCTGCCAATGGCATTCTCTGCCTTTTTCAGCCACCTTGGGGCGATGTGATTACCCTTTGGAACCCAGCAATGAAGATGTCTAGGATGGTGAAGCTCTCTAAGACCAAGCCCGTTGAGGATGTGCACGTTATTGTATCCATCGGATTGGCGTTTGATTCCGAGAAGAATGATTTGTTGATCTTGAGAATCTTTTGTGTCGGCTCAAAATCTACAGTCCCAAACCATGTGGAAATTCGTTCAATGAAGAATGCTCTCGGATGGGATGAGCTGAAAACTAACTTGGATTTTTATATAGTGAAATGTACTTGTGATGCCATCATAAAAGGGGTGCCTTATTGGTTGGTTTATATAACTGATCCTTTATATGGGCTGCGTGAGGCGTTGGTGCGCTTTGATGTGGGTAAAATGGAATTTGAAAGTTTGCCCATGCCAGAATACATAGCAGACGGTTCTAAGAAGAAGTATCTTGCCAATTTTGAGGATTCTCCTGGTATGTTAATTTGGGAGGAAAAAGACGGATGCCTTGTTCATGTTTGGATAATGGATGAGTTAGAAGGTTGGAGCAAGAGACGCTCAATCGGACCGCTGTTCGGGTTTAACACAATATTGAGCTGTCTGTGGAATGGTTACATTGTAGTTGAGGATAACGGCGGAATGCCCATCCTGTTTGATCCAGTGGCTTACTCAATTAAGGCAAGATTCAACGTTGTAAATAATAAAAAAGGATCATATTTCATTTTTGAATGCCCAGAGAGCCTATTTCAGATAGAAGGGATGGTAACAGTTAAGATGCCAACTGCCCGTGAATCAACACGCAAAAGGATGTTAAGGTTCGTTGATCCGTTTATCATTATACTATATTCTTGCTCTGTGTGTGTGTTGCTTGTCAACTTCCACTCTCATATGGTTTTTTAATCGTTAACTCCCACTTTTAGATGTTGTCATTGCTTCAGAAGTTTTTTTATCTTATCATGCGCACATGTATAAACACTCCGTGAACTAAGCACATTCACTCTGATGTGTTAATTTACTATGTGAACTAATTCTGTTGACTACATTAGTTAATTCTATGAATTGGTTGAGATTCTTGTGTGTTGCTGCTATTTCTAGCTTCTTTCCATAGCATTGGTCCAGCAAATGTAATTATTGTGGGTTGTAGCAAACTGCTCTGTTCCACTAGTTGAGATGCATATAAGCTTGGTACCAAAGAGTTCCTATTGATCTTGCCCAAGAGTTTTGATATCTAATAAAAGGATGAACACATAAGGAGAACTGCATTCCTTGGTCTTAGCGCGGCCTTTTAGCTTTTGAGCTATCTGCAAGTCAACAGTAGGTCACTTTTGTCACAGATAGGTAGTAATGACATACCGGTCTCCAGCAACTCTAGAGCTATATATGAGACCTTGTACAATTTTAGTGATTTAAACATAGAAAGTCTCTAATCAGTGATTCCTGAACAGTGTTTGCTTATCTTCTTGTGTTTGAAAGTGTTCACTAGTTTTGGTTCCTTTTAGTAGAGACAATTTTGTATCTTCATTCATTTAATATAGCAAGATATTTGCAGTTTTCATTTGGTTCCTTTTCTTTTTTATCCCCCTTCACCTGATGAAAGTAGTAGAATATTTGTTGCCTTTATAATACAAGTGATGCCTCCTCCTTGGTTAATTTATATATCGAATCTTCGGTCAATAATTATGTAATGCTTAATAGAGTGGGGAACGTTTGTATAAGTGATGCCAGGGACTATAAGAAAGGAGGTGCTTCACAAGGAAGAGAGAAAGAAAGCATGGAAGTAGTAAGCTCCTTTGGTATTATATGGACAACATGGAAAGAGATCTAGTTTGCTGGAGTACAAACTTTTTGTTCTTGGAGTACTAGTATTCCAGTTAATGTAGATGCTATTAGCTTGTCTGTTGGATTTTCCAATTACATTAATAAAATTCAACTCTTATCAATATATTCTGAGAAATTTACGGATTTTTTTTTCTTGATGATGCAGGGAATGCGATCCCTACTTCATGCGGTGAACAACTCTCAGTATTCACATCATAACATCTGTCTTGTGTTCCCTTTCTTCATTCAATTTCTGACCTTCTCGCTTAGGTTCTTTCTTTTCGGTTCGTAATTCTTTGATCTGACTATGATCCCAAGATACTTTGTTCATATCAAACATTTTGAACTTGCCAAGTTCATAGCCAGCTGGGAATGTGTGAAATTGTAAATTGAGCTGTCAATAACAAGTTTACGCTGATGCTTTGCAACTTGTGTTCAATGAGTTTCGAGTCCTTACAGCTTCTGTTATGTTGTTGCCTGCATTTTTCTCTGTCCATAACAAATAGAGAAGCTTAGAAACAGGGAAAAAATTTCCAAGTATGGAACTTTTATTGCCATTCAATTCTCAGCTCGTGAAAGTTAGAAATATGAATTGATTATTATCCATGAATTACAAAAAGGGCCGGCGAACAATAATCCCAAATATTGTCAACTAAGCTCACATTTGATCATAAATTTCAAAGTTAAAATTGAAAGTTTGATAATTTGAAGTTGTGATTTTTTGGAATTTGTATTATGTTTGGACATGCATTTTACATACAAAATTTTTGATTTTGTGAGCGGAAGCTGCAAAAACACAAAACTTGGTTTGAGACCGTTTTTGAGAACTTGAAAATATTTGAAATCAATTTTGAAAAAAGAAAGATTCTTATTAATGTTAATAGAAATATCTATGATGTTGACGATGGTAATAATTAAAATAATAATGATGATGACGTGAAAATGGTACATATATTCTTAATACGTATTTTAATTTTTAAACTTGTCACAATTTTTTATTTTTACATTTTTAGTTTTATAGTTGATCAAGTACACATTATAACGATTAATGAGATAATGATCGAAAATATATTTTTAAATTATTATTTTCTTGCGAATTTCACGCCTTCAATTATAAATAGTTTCTTCTACCTATCTAAACTATCACTATTAATATTTTAAAACAAATCTCAAAATTGATTAGGCTAAATGTTTGAAAACAATCATCAACCCTGTGGAAATGTGTCGAATGAAGAATTTCTGATGGAAGAAGCTTAAAATTACTATGCTCTTGCTATTAGTTGATTGTCAACTCCCCTTTTAGATGCTGACTCTGCTGAAACTGTCACTGCTTTCTACATGTCATCAGAGGGACCAACCCACAGTGAGTTTGATTTTGAGTTTTTAGGTAACACAACTCAGTACAAACCAATGTCTATGTGAATTGCTTCCAAGTTTTAAATTTATAAAATAAAATAAAATATGACACAAGTGATGACATTGTACTAAAATATATAATAATAAAAATTAATAAAATTATATAAAATAAATATTGTTAATTAATAAGTCATAATGAAAATGATCATACTCTAAAAGTACTAAATCATGTTAAACTAAGTATGTCTAATAAGTATTAGTTATATAACTAAACATTAAATAAAATAAAATAAGTTATAAGCTTTCATCAGGTAAATTAACCAATGCAAAATTAAAAAATAAATATATAATATTATTGTCATTCCTAGTGTTGAAATCATTTCTTTTATTAACATTAGTATTGATTTGGTTTTGGTTTGAGCTTTTATTTGAGTTAATAACATGCATCTATGAATTATAAAACTTATTGGATCATTCAAAATTATAATTCCAAGCTTAAAAAATATGTTAAAGTCAAACTAAATTAATTATGATTAAATTTATTTCAATATCAAATTAAATCAAATTACTGATGCATATTTTTTTCAATTTAGACTCAAATAATCTATTTAGTACGGTTTATCAATTTTATTTGTACACTTCTTGTGCCAACATATATATAAAGGGTAGCTGCAAAATATAAGACATACTAAAGCTTGGAAACAGGGAAAAAGGAGTGGCCTGATAACTTTGAAACCTTTTAGGTTGTGTTCGGAAAGTTATTGTGTAATTAAAGTTAAGTATAGTTATTAAGATAGTAATTATATAATTAATTTATTTATTTGTTATGATGTAATTACACTGTAACTATAAGCGTATTGTTTGGTTGCACAAATATAATTATAAAATTAGATTAAAAATTTTTAAATTAAAAGTTAATAATCAAAAATTAATTTGAAGAAAATATATTTTTGTAAATGATACTAAATTAGGTATTTAAGATATATATTTTCTCTGAAAAATATATTAATTAATAAATATATATTTTTAACTAATATTATGAAAATATTTGATGTGTGTGCATATATATATATATATATATATAATATTTTAATTTAATTAATTATAAAAACTAATAGGCATATTTATTAAGAATATCATGAAATGCAATGTTTGACAAAAATATTAATATTAATAAATATAAGCCATAAAATTATTCAAATATTTGACAAAAATAATCTATTAATTTTTAATTAAAAAATGAATAGCATGCAATGTGAAAAAACATATCAATACTACTAAAGCAAATAAATTAGAAAACGAAAAATATAACATAAATTCAAAATTAAAAAAAAAAGTTAACATAATACTCTTATGTTAAATTCAAACATAACTTAAAATAAGTTGCAATATAACTTAAGTAAATGTAATTCAAAAAAAAAAAAAAAAAACATAAGTTTATAATATCATTCAACAATGAAATTATACTTTAATATAAAAACTAGAACAATAATACAATTTTGCTAAATGAAGATATAAAAAAATAAGAAATTTTAAAAATACGAGCAATTACATAGAATCACAAGAAGTAAAAGTTGAGAAATGAGAAGAAAGGAAATAAAATATAAATAATGTAAAATAAAAAAATAATTTAAAGATAAAAATTAAAATAATAGAAATGAAAATAGAAATACAAAAATTAAAAAATGACATTGTAATTATACCATATAATTACCTGCAATTTTTGCCTCCCGTGAAAATTGGAGAATGTAATTATCCCTCCCAATTACATCCAATTTCCTATTGATCATGTAACCTGACCAAACAAATAGACCAAACTATATAATTACATTCAATTACACCCAAATTTAATTATCAGATAACTTTTCAAACAAACCCATAATATATATTTGGTCCCAAAAAAATGTGCAATCACCAATTAATACCAAAAACATATTTAAGAAAAGAAGTTATTGAACTCCGAAAAGGACTTAAAGGAACATGAGCACCACAAAACTTTTTATGTACCAAACATTAATTCTCTTAATATAAAGTTCAATCACATATACAATCACTTAAATTGATCAAAAATTTTCATCTAAATACTTAGATTTTTTCATTTTTTATTTAGACATTTAAACTATTTTTCACATGATCATTTAAATACAAAGACACTGATATGATAAATAATTATATATCACAGCTCTTAGGCGTGTGAATGAGAGCATATCATATTTTTCTCTTTTTTTTTTTAATAATTTTTTTCTTCTAAAGTTTTCCACCACAATATTCCCATTAATGCCATTCATTTGTCATTAATGTCGCCGTAAATCGACCATTAAATTAAATCTCTTATACTCAACATAATAACTCACTGCCACACCTCAAATTTTAATTTTATATTTATTTTTTGAAAATTTCAATTCTATCTCCGATTAGCTTCTCACCAGAAAAAATGATCGATATTACTAGAAAAATTTATCTTAGCTATCAATCTTCTTCAACTATTCCGTTCATTAGTCAAAAAGTTACCACTCAAAATTCATTCATATTTTTTTCACTAAATTTATAATTTTTCTCACATATCAAAACTCATATAAAAAATAAAATTAAGATCAAAATGAAGAAACACATAATTGTTGAATCTTGTCCCATTTTTTACTCTGTCAAATTTATATGTATTTTGAAGTTAATTTTTTTTTTAAAAATAATTGGGTTTACTATTATTAAAAAGACAAAGGAGGAGGGAGGGGGGTTGCCACATCACCCGCATGTGAGTTGAACGCAATGTTTATTTTTCTGAATAATTGAATTTTTGTATTTAAATGATTGTGTGAAAAGTAGTTTGAGTGTCTAAATAGAAAATAAGAAAATTTAAGTATCCCGGTGAAAATTTCCGACAAGTGTAAGTGGCCGTATATGCATTTGGCCTAATATAAATTATGTAAAGTCTTTTTCTATGATAACATTCAAGAATTGAGAATCGTAAGATTTCAAATTTAAATTTTAATAAAAATATTAAGTAATTTTTTCTTGTTTATCCTACTATGAGATGCGCATAACTTGATCCAAACGTCATGATTATAAAAACAGAAGAGTTTTTTCTAGCTAGGGTAACTAGTATTTTCATTGTACATAAGAACATTCGAACACTGCACGAGGAATTCTTGGGAGGGACCTGATTTGTAGACTTGCCAACAGCAATTACAACATATGACAGTGATGGTATAACTATCTGCTTAATAACGAATGAATTACTTACATGTCTTCAAATTATATTTATTTGAAATCTCCAATCAAACAACACATAATTAATTATGCAGCATTTTAGTGTTTTTTTTCTTCTTTCAACTAACCAAAAATTATAGTATAATTTGACGCAAAATTTCATATTGGAATTAATTGCTCCAACGACCAACGTCACAAATGAAATAGCCCCTAAAGGTAATCATATTACTTCTTACTCCTTCCGTCTTCAAATAAATTGTGTTTTAATTTTTTAATTTTGTTTCAAAATAAGTAGTATTTTTCATAATTAAGAAGAGATTAATGATATTCTTCTAATTTTACCCTTATATAAATGGAAAGAGTTTTACATAATTAAGAAAATATTAAAGAGTTACTACATTTTTTTCAATATATTTATTAAGGATAAACGGGTAAAAATACATTTTACTCTTTAGAAATGAATACTTTCTTAAGAGATATATCCAAATTAAAAATATCACTTATTTTAAAACGGAGAAAGTTAGGAGCAGTATAATAAACACCTTTCTTAATAGATGACTGTTTATTCCTATCTTTATAAAGGGGCCAATGACCTCACCAACTACCAAAATTCCAGAAACAATAATTATCCCAAATATTGTCAACTAAAATCATCTTTGAAGGGTCTCTGTAGGTTGTCATAAATTGACTATTTTAAGAATGTTACAATATCTTAATCACAAAATTTTTTCAGTTAGACCCCTGCTTCTAGAAACTATTTCAATCATTGGATTTTTTAATTTGATAATGATTCGATAAATTTTTAATATTTTTTTAAAACTTAATCTTAGAGTTAAGTTATTATTTGAATGTTCAATTGTTATATAAAATATTAAAAATGTTATATTATGAATGTTTATTTGATAAATTTATAATTGAATAAGCTTGTAATCATATAAGTTTTTAATGTGTGTATTTGTATTATAATAAATATCTATCTTGTTTCTTTAGAAAAAAGTTAAAAAAATTTTCTCTTAGGATTCTCATTGAATTTAGCCACTCGAGAAAAATAAAAAATCTTTTCCCGTTTCTCTTTTTATACAATATTCTTGTTCTTCTTATTTTATTATTTCGCGACAACAAAACCTTAATATGATGTAAAAAACTATATCATTATAATCCTATAAACTGATCAACTTTTTTACATGTTTTTTATTTTTAAACTTGATCTATATACATATAAATTCAATATGATTCGAAAATTTTTCATAGAATAAAAAATCTATCCTAATTTTTAATGCGATCAAAAAAAGAAAATTATATATATATATATTAAAATCTATAATTTTATTTTTTAAAAATTTAATAATTAATTAGATTAGATAGACTTTAAGAAAGTTTTAATACCCTTGTTAAACATTGACACTACAGCCATTTCCCCCCAATAATAAATGATTTAATCCTTTAAATTATGAAAGAGACACTTAACTGACATAATAAAAAAGTCAAAATACCTAAAAAAGAGATTTCTTATAATAGTAAAGAAAATTAATAATGATGACAATCAAACTTGTAAGGATTTTTCTCCTCCACTCGACAATTTTTACGGTTAGGTAAGACAAACTTTTAAAGTTGGGTGTACATAACATGCAATAATATATATAAATATTATCCCTATATTATAAATGTAGGAAGACTAAAAAAAATTAACTAATAGAAACAGATGAAAAAAGACACAATAGAAATAAGCAAGAACAAGAATTAAAAAAAAAAAAGAATTATCAAGACTAAAATATCAACTAATAGAAATAAAAATGTAGGATTACGAAAATACAAGCCTAATACTAATACTTCGAGAATGGAAAAACAAAACCTTCCAACCTACTAACTTTATATCGTAATTTTCAAATTTCACCTTTTATCTTGAATTATATACTCAGCATCCATGTATCTATAATTTTTTATTTTTTTATTTTACAAATCACATAACTATATTTTCTAATAAAAAAATCACAAAATTTTCATCTTATCTACACAAAATCATTATTGACGGAAATATGGGTGAACATTTTCTCTTTTTTTTCTTTTTAATCTAATAAATACAAACTCAATTAAAAGAAATCCGATCTAACTCAACCCAAATTCATATGTAAAAATTAAAATACTACTCCCTCGATTTATATTATTTGATATTTTATTTTTGACACACTCCTTAAAAAATTACTTATTTTTAAGAATTAATTATTTTTTTTACTAAATTACTCTTAATTAAATTAACATCTTTCGAAGTTAATAAGTACAAAAAACATAGGAAATCCAATACATATGATAAAACACATAAGGATGTGAGATATATCATATATGATTTATTTATTTTAATTTAATAAAGTGTAAATATGTACATAAGTGTATTTTATACTCTCTTCATTTCAATATATGATGTATTTAATTGGGAATAAAGTTTAAGAAATATGAAAAGATTTTTGAAACTTGTGATTAAAAACAAGTCATATATGTTTGTATGACTATAAATCATCCCATTAAGGGTGACATAGACATTTTAAAATTAAATTGTTACTAAATATGTCATTCTTTTGAGGACTTACTAAAAGAAAGAGATTACGTAGTTTGTACTTTTGAGGACGGACTAAAAGGAAGAGATTACCTAGTTTGTACACTATATTTCACACATCATTTAAAGACGAAAAATTTATTTTCTCCAAGTTCGTGAAAAGAAGGAAATTAAAGAATGGATAGTGTGAAAAAAAGTTTGAAGTCGATTTTATTATTGTTCTCTTAATTTATCAGTTTTAACGTTATGTTTTTCTTAATTTCACCTGAATACGTGTATAAATTTTGATTAAGGATAACTTAATCAAAATTAGTCTTAAATTTTAGGAGTAAGTAATTGCATAAGGGACGTGTAAAGATAAAAATGTTAAAATAATAAAAATTGAAGGAAATAGTATTTTAATTTCTGCATAGGAATTGGGTCGGATCAGGTCTCTTTTAATTGAATTTATATTTATTAAATTAAAAATATAGAAAAGAAAAGACATATTTTATCCATTGAAAATTGGATTTTCCACCAGTTGTGATTTCTATGTTAGTATGATGTAAGTTTTGTGTGATTTTTCTATCATAAAAAATAGTTATATGATTTTGGTGGAATAAAACTATAATTACGTGGTTATTTATGAAATTTACCCGAAATAGAAGTACGAAGGACTGTGTTCAAATGTTAAAACTAAATAATATTTTTACAATTTTATCGAGAATTAATTTACATATCTGATTACTAGAAATTTCATATATAATTAACAATTTTAAAAATTGAAACATTATTGTAAAAAGCATTTGATAATCAATTTTAAAGACGATAAAAATCAAAATAAATAAATAAATAAATAAAAGGTCCCATATCCCATTATTTTGCTGTGCGAGGGGATCTGCTAACTGCTCCTAAAAAAATTAAGGTAATGATAGGCATTTCGTAAAATTAAGATGTATAAGAGGATTTTCTTATAAATTCATTCGGCGATAATATGTATTAACTGTATAAATAATTTATTAAATATTTTTTGTTTCTCTTATCCTTTTCAATCATTTTCCATCAAGGATCACTTTTTAATTTCATTATCTCAATTATATCTATTTAAAA
This sequence comes from Datura wrightii, assembly GCA_035772735.1. Classification (NCBI taxonomy): domain Eukaryota; kingdom Viridiplantae; phylum Streptophyta; class Magnoliopsida; order Solanales; family Solanaceae; genus Datura; species Datura wrightii. The sequence continues at coordinate 113,603,042 of JASDFA010000008.1, read as the reverse complement.
TATTGTCCAAAATTATGTATTTTATTAATGTGAGCTTTACACTAATTTTTTTTTTAAAAGAAATTATACAACGGGTTTGTATGTCATGTCAACATAATATTATAGAGACGAAATTATTTGTTTGTAAGTAAATGATGTAATCACATGCCTATATATAAAGTTTGGTCCCCCTTGACTCTTGAAAGTTTCGCAAAAATGATATAGGTGCCACCTTATCTCATATAGATCAACATTATTATCAAAAGTCTTGACTTTTTTGCTTTAATAAAAACTTGTATTATGAGAAAATTAATTTTAAAAAAATAGTAATGCCACCAAAAGAATTTAGATCAAGATTATAATCAATGTTTAAGAAAATAATTATAACATTTTCTTATTCTACAACTTGACAACATTAATAATATCTCACCGGAAGCTTATTTTATATCTCACCGGAAGTTTTGGGAGAAATGATTTTCTAGCCTTTTATAAATATTTTTTTATTTTATGATCTTTTAACGAGAGGTTCTCATTTCTACATACTCAAGATCATCATTTTTCACATAAATAATCTCAAAAAATTATTTTCTTCTATTCAAATTATAAAAAAAAAAAACTCCATTACTCATAATAAATTTCGCGTATCCTTCAATTTTTTAAAAAAATATCACTCCATGCGTAGCCCATAATTATTGGAGATTGGTCCCTCAATCTAATCTCTTTCTCTCAAGTTTGCAATATTTTTGTCATGCTCCTTTGTAAGAAGGTTTTGTTTATTTGATTTTTTTTTATATAGAAAAATGAAACCCCTCTCAATTAGGTGTAGAGGCATATGGTGTAAATTTTACCATATATATAAGTTTTTTTTAAATATATATATATAATAAATATTGAATCTTTTTAATTCTGTATATTCAGTTTTTTATATTTTACATCTTCTTAGCAAAAATCTTGATTCTACCATTATTTTTAATAATGTAAGATCTCTAAGAGATATCTAATTATATAATTTCACATCGGAGAGATTAATCCCAAGTCTAAAGCTCCAAGAGAGGATCTAAACAAGCTTTGGCACAATAATGATGGGCAGTAAGTAATTCTTTAAACTTAATTAGAAATTTTAAATTTGAATCTCAAAAATGTAAAATTATCTTAATTAAAAAATATTTTACTTTTCAACGGAAAAACTTCACAAATTGATTTATTTTTGCATTAAATGGATCACAAGACATTATCAATTTTTTTTTTAAAAAAATAAATGCAAATGCATCAAATATAATAATTATCAAAATCATTATTGCTGTTCGTCTGGTGAGATAAAGATTATTATGTTTACAAAAATATAATTTTTAATATTAGATAAGAAGTCAGAATTTAAACTTTACAAGTTTTAAATCTACGACATGATCTCAAATATTAATAACTGATTTCTGAATTTATTTATTTTTATACATATTTAATAATTTCTTAATATAAACCTAAAATTAAATCAAAATTATTAAATTCAACGAAACTCACGTATTATACACTAACTCAGCCCCACTCGATATTGTTTCTCTTACAAAAGCTTGCACTCCTATACTGTTCCTCAAATATTCTTTTACCCTTTTTGCAATCTTCACAAGTAATTTTAAGAGTCACTATTAAAATATATATATATATGAATTAATTGTGATTAAATAGTTAAAATTTAATTTAAAACACATGTCATGTAATTTTTTTAACAATTTATTTAGTTACCTACACTAATTATATATTCAGCTCATTTATATGGAGGATGGAACACTTATAAACTAATATATCCACTTATATAACTAGCTGTATGTCACAGATAGATATTCAACTCTGTATATCACCCAGCACAAGTAACTCATAAATTAAAAAGCTCTTTTGTGCACAATATATTTTTAGCAATACATGATGTGAAAGCTATTTAAACCTTGTTTAACAATTAATTCAAAAGTATACCAAATAACAATAATAATAATAATAATAATAATAATAATAATAATAATAATAATAATAATAATAAATAAAAAAAATCTTATGACTTAGGGCATCTCCTACCCCACTCTAAATTTCACTCTAAACTCTAAACTTAGAGCCAAAAATAGAGAGTGAATAGTGCAACTCCAAATATAGAGTTGCACTCCAAATATCTCGTTTTGCAATTACCGCAGGGCAGTCACATTTTTTGAGAAAAAAAAGTGCTACATGATATAATAACTATATGTATTATACTGCACAATATGATAATCGAGGATGAGCATGATCTTAATGCACCAATTCAAGATAATTTGGAAGGTCCAATGCAACAGTAGAAATGGTAGTAGATGAAAATTATCGATTTGAACAATTTTTAGCTCGATATATAAAAATTAAGGATAACGATGCTCATTTTGAACCTCGTAATGCATTATTAGAGCATTTATGGGAGCACATAGTAATCTTGAAAAATGAATGTTTATGCAGAAATTAAAATAAATATTACCATGATGTAATATTTATTTAATTGTATTTTATCAATAATTTCAGTTTTATATGAATTTTTCATTAATATGTTATAATATATATTATTTTAAAATATAGGATATAAAATAATTTTATATTAAATAATTATATACGAAAAAGATATGAATTATATAGAATGATTATACAGAAAAAAAATTGAAAATCTATTTTATGAATTAAGAAAATTTAATAAATTAAATAATAATAATAATAATATTAAAGAGAGAGAAGAATAAAAGAAGAATATTCTTTTTTGAAGTAAAAAATAGAGTAGTGAATTAAAATTAATTTTGTTCAAAGTCTAATTTTTTACTCTAAAAGCTGTTTTTAATTTTAAAAATTTAAAATTTAGAGTAAAAAATAAAATTATAGATCGGAGATGGTCTCAGCTTTCCAGATTATAATCTTTATGACTTCGTCGAGATTGGAGACCCTTACTAATTGTCTTTGACCAGGTACATAGAAACAAGTTAACAAAACTTAAAGTTTCTTTTTCTTATTAAAAAAAAATTATAATAATCATGTCTTAATTCAAAATAATCGATAAAAGACATAAAAAAATTATGTTCAAAGTAAGGATGTAATTTCTTATTACATCAGAATAGAGAAAAGAAAAAACGTGAGAAGAGATTATAATACAAAAAATTACATCGGTTCAAATAATCAATCAATTAAAGTATAAGATTCTTCTAAAGGTGTAATGGGGGTCGTTTAACTGCTTAATTTAAAACTTCACTAATCATTGAAACTGATACTAATTAGTAATTAATTAAGACAAGATTTCCAGGCGAGTGCGAATAAATAGATAAAAAGGTCCCTTAACAGAAGGAAGTCGAGACAAAATTTCCACGCCAGTGCCAGCTCCCTTCAATAGTATTCCCGAACTTCACAACCCATATCACCACAAATTAACTAATCTTATCTCACTTATAATTCTAATTTGGTTGGGAATTCCAGGGTATCTCATGTTTTCTCATTTAATCTCATAATGTAAGTAATTTATTAAAAGGAATATTTTTTATTAATCTGCCACACAATCCCAAATATTTGGCAATCCATCAATTGATCCAACAAGCATTTTAAAAGAATCTTGACCATTTGATCAAGTTACATTATATGCACACACTGACTAAAATGAAAAATAACAAATACACATCGACCCCCATTCTTGCAATTGGTGCTCCTTTCTCTATTAAATCAACGGTCAAATGGGACCAATGTGGTGATGATCAGAATTAATTAAAAAAAAAAAAAAAAAAAAAGCAAAGGCAAATTTGATCATCAAAGAGATGGGAATCGAGTGCATCTCTGTGAAAGGAACACTTTGCAATCATCCTTTGGAGCAATGGTGGGAATATACGAGATATCATCACAGCCGTCAGTTTTGTGCCTCTTGAAATCAATCAGAGCCGTGAACATAGCAATGAAGAGCATCAAGTGGTTTATGGCATACTTCTGCCCCACACATGCATGGGGCCCAGCTCCGAATGCTAGGAAGTTCTTCTTGTAAACACGTTCTTCTTGCCTCTCCTCCATGAACCGGTCCGGGTCAAACTTCTCCGGTTCAGGAAACCCCTGGAAAGACGAGTCAAAAACCGACGGGAACACAATTGTCCCTTTCGGGATAACATAATCTTCGGTCAACCGGAACTCTTCGCCCGCAATGTGCGGCACCATAGTTGCCGGAGCTCTGATCCTGACAATCTCACGCGCCACCGCCTCCAGGTACTTCATTTCCCTAAGCATTTCCGCCGTCAGCGGCTGCTCAGATTCGGGCCACCAGAATTTCGCCACTTCCGCCCGGACTTTCTCCAGAACTTGAGGGTGAGAATCTAAAAGCACCAGTGCCCATAATAGAGCAGAAGTAGAAGCATCCTGAGCTGCAAAGAGGAAGTCAAATAGGTAGCCACCAAGTTCCTTGTTGGTGTACTCAAACGGCTTTTCTAATCCACTGTTCTTAGCTTCGTTGATCTCTCTTAAATTTTCCTGCATCCAATAATCAATCAAGCATGTGGGTTCTTCTTCACTTTGCATCCTGTTTTGGCTCTGTTCCACGCAAACCGAAAGGGTGTCGACTAGTCTCCCAACTGCTAACCTAGCGTTTCTGAAGGCGAAACCCGGCAAATCAACAGGGAGTTTCATCAACCCAACATTGAAGTAATTGTAGTCAACATTGAATCGCTTTCTGGATTCTTCGTTCAAGTATGGACCGACAAAGACGGTCTGGGAAGTATCCAAGTTCATATCGCGGCAAAGGAAGCGAAGTGGGATTGGGCTTCCAGGGGATTTGGATGCTTCGTCCAACCAGGACTTGAAGTGTTTGATAATAATCCTTTGTTGGATGTCGGTGTAAGTTCCAAGAGCTTTAGGGGTAAAATTAGGGGCAATTCGGCGGCGGAGGTCTTTATGTTCTTGGCCAAACATGTAAATCAAGTTATGCTCGCCGAAGAGCTTTTTCCCAAAAGGGTGACCGATAAGGTGGAAAGCGTCAGGGCGGACATTGGCAAAGACCTTGTGGGAGAGGTCAGTGGAGTGGATATAGATAATGAACTTACCGATGATGTAGTTAGCAGAGAAGCCATGTCTGGTAGACTTAGCGAAAGCGGATTGGAGGTCCCAGAATTTAGTGGGGTTGGTGACTAAGGAAACTACGTTGCCAAGGAAGGGGAACACTAGAGTTGGGCCAGGAAGAAAACGCTTCTTCTTGAGGTAAGAGATCTGTTCAAGAAGAAGCAGAAGAGCTATGAAAGAGAAGAAATAGGGTGTCCATGGGGATATGATGTCCCAAATGGATGCCATGTGCAGTGCAGCTCTCTCTTCTTCCTCGCCCCCCACAGAAAAACTTTTTGGTAATGTTATGAGTTTAAATGCTCTGTAGGCTTATGGATTTTGGTTTATATAATACTAGGAGGGAAGAAGGAAGAAGGAAGAAGGGTCAAAATGTGAAGGGTGGATTGGTAGGTCAAACAAGAAAGCTGAGGGAAACAAGGGAAAACTGTGCAAGAGCTTGGAAAACGGGGAAGAAGAAAAAACAAAGAGACCAAATCTGAATTGTTTTAGGCAGAAATTTCAGACTCTACAGTGTCACAGTTATATATGTTGTATTTATCCTGAGTACAGGTGGTCGTGGTCTTGGTCATTGGTTGTACTCGCATGGCTTGTTGTCGAGAAGGATGATTTTGTTCAGTTTTGTGGTCTTGAGTTTTAACATTTGGAGAGGCTTGGTGAGGGAGAAAGTGCTTTATTGGGCATAGGAATTGAGTTTTGTTGTAAGATGGATAACGCACTCGAGAACAAAATGACAATTCAAAGCCCTCTTTTCAATTTAACATCAAGAGATGAGCTAGAATCAAACTGAGTGTTTTTTTCTTAAGAAATTCATTTACTAAGATTTAAAACTTACTAAACCTAAAAAGACTAAAATTAATATGGACTAAAGAGTAGCTACTTCCCAAGTCAATTTCAATTTTCAAGATTGGATTTTGATAGTTAGAATACTCAATATATAAGCCACAAATTTGGGCGGATTCAAAAGTTTTGAGTTATGGATAACATTGAATGCATTTGAGTTATGAGTTCATATTTATTATTTATTACTACACAGAAAATCATATCCACGCCATATTGGATAATATATGAATCCGTTATCTTTGAACTATATTTGCCCCCGACACATTTGTTAAAATACCAAGTCTACAAGATGTTAAATTCTGGGTTTCTGAAATAGATTACCAAAACTTAACCATAACTATTAACGAAATATCTGTTGAGCTATCAACTTGTTGAGTATTAGTAGCAATTGCTAGGGATATATATAGTTGACTGATATGTCCTAGATTCAATTTAACATATGATAATTTAAATATATTTTTGTAAATATTATTTGATATAAATATATGACATTTAATATTCTTTTACTAAAGTTATTATCAAATTGTTTGATTAATATGATAAGGTTCTTGATTAAGTTTTGAGACTTGACATCATGATAATGAGAGAGTCACGTCCCTTATAACTTAATTTAGAATCGTTCTTGATTGTAAGATTACTAATTAGTACATTATTGATCCCGTTAGATCAATATGTATGTGGTAGTCTTTATAAGATTAATATTAGTTGATCTCACTAATTAAATCACATACATAAATGATACATATAGAGTTATGATCATTGAACAGACTCATTAGATAATTTCTAATGGTTAGAATTACCATAAACTGACACTAGGATATTATCTTGAAGAAATGATGTAAGAGTTTCCTTTGACGTGAGATCATCATAGTAATTAACAAGTTGTCATTACACTTTGATACTGAACGCCCATGGCCGTACGAAAATAGTTGAAAGGTATATTGAGTATGATTAAATGCTTATAGAATTAATGATTAATCAAGAGAAATCTGTCAACTCTTAGTAATGAGTTTAAACTTTACGTTGTCATGAATTATAAACGACTAATTAAGATTTTGGTCAGGGCAATTGAATGAAAGAAGAAAAGAGTTTCTTAGGACTTGTTGTTTGAAGAAATCCTCCATTTCAATTGGTATTTTTTTCACGAAATAACATACATGAGATAAGAAATCTAGTGTTTCACTAAGATTTCGAAGCGGTCCCAAATTCAAGTTGATTCTGTTTTGACTCTTCATCAGAGAAAGACGATCAAACAATTCCCAATCATGGTCCTTGTAGATCGGATCATCCATACAATATACAAAAAAACCTCCAAATATTTGAGATCTTTCTCTTTGAATAAGATATCAAATTTGGCATACACACATAGATGATCACCTATTGAGATTTGACAGTTAGACCATAATCTAGGGTGATCTCGAGTTATAAGGACAAAAGAAAATATTATGTTATTCTTCTACAGGTTCTTGAGAGTAAATTGTATACTTCATGTTATCCGGTCGTTAATGAGTATTTCTAGACACCACCCTTGATTAGTATATTGATATGATCAATTACTATTGACTTAGTAATGAACCTATAGGATCGCACACTAACGAGAGTTTCAATTTTGTTAATGGATTAATTATTTTATTATTTAATAATTAAATTAGATAATTTAATTAATCAAATAAATTTATTATTTCAAATGAAATTTTATTACGTTCTTTGCTAGCATAGAGAATATAATTAATTTTGTGAATAAATGAAATTTTTTTATTTAGAATAGAAAATTAAATTATATATATTGTGTGTGTGTGTGTATAAAGAACTTAAATCCAATTTGGAATTAGATGGAATCTTTTACGTGCAAATTCAATTTGGTAATGAATTGAATTTTTTGGAAATAAAAGAAGTTAAAAGGATTTCGGCTTGTGCCTATATAAGGAAAGTCAAACGGACTTTAGCAACGAAAGTTGCAATTTCAAATTGAGAATTGGTGTAAAAATATTGAACGTGAAAGTTTTCTCATGGATTTAAAATTTTATCTCAAGTAAATCCCTTTCTTAATTAAATAGAAAAAAGATTTATAGATGATGTTATATAGAAGGGTGGTGGAAAAATTTCAAAAATATTTTATTGAAAGTGTATGAGAATCGCGTCAGATTAAGAGAAAATATCATTGATAAGAAAATTATTTTTTTGTTATGTTTATTGTAAGTTGAGATTTTTGAGAAAAGTTCCAGCACAATATTTATAACGTAATTTGTTCGTGAATTTTGTTGATTAAAAAATTGATAGCAAATATTATTCTCAGAGTGAATACGCATAAAGTCTTTTTAGTATTGAAGAATTTTCATTTACGATTATTATCACCAAATTTATCTTAAAAAACTATTATTTTAAATATGAATAAATTTTAACTTACAAATAAATATATGTAAAACTAGTTTTATCTTTTTGTTACATATTAATTATGAAGACCTTGCAAATCTGCCGTTATATGATAGTAGTAGAGAACAATGAATTAAACTTTAGAGGGGAAATGTTAATTTTATAATTTTAAGGACGTGTTGGCCGTTGCATAGGGAAGCAAACAGGTAACCATATGGATGTATTCTGGGGGTGGGGTTGAAATCCAGCTGGTCATAGGTCATAATAGTGGTCCAGTGGAGGATTCCAGGACATTTGCAAAGAGACAAAAGCACATTTTACATGGGGAATTTGCTTTCTCCTTTGAATCTCTCTCTCCAAAATTACCTGCTCACTTTGCGCACATGGATTCATTTATTCTGTGATTTAAAAATTTTAAATTATATGTTCAAATAAAATTTTAACTTCATTTCATCTCGCATGATTAAATGGGTCCATATTATCTCTCGTTAATTCAAGTATTGAATAACTATGTCCGCAGATGAGATTCACTGGCGCTAACCATTTAAAAAGATAGATCCTATGGTATATTGACGCAGATGCTAAGAAAAAATACATATTATTACTGACAAAAATAAGATATAAAGAAAAGGTATGCTCAAATATATATTTTCTAACATCAAATTACACAACAATATGATGATAAGATACTTTTTCCTATCTGTTTTCTAGCGTGGCAAATATATAAATTCTATAAGGAATTCCTAACAATTTTGATATTTTAAGAAGACTTTGTAATGTAATATGTCGAAAGAATGTCTACTTTTTTTTTTGGGGGAAGTAGGTAAGTTTTGAATGTGATTTCTGTGTTCTTTTAGCAGAAAACGCTTTATCTTTAATGTGAAATTTTAGAAGAGAAGGCATGTTGTCTTTAGCCATCTTTTTAATTTTATATTTGACATTTTTTTTAATTATTGCTTTTTTTTAAAACGTTGTTGAACTTTTAAATTAGATGGCTATTATCCAAGCGCTTTTTCAAAATAGTATAAAATTATTTTTTTAAGATACATTATAGTTGTCCAAAGTACATTACTTAAATTCGTTTGGGTTTGTAAATCATAAGGAATTATTAAGAATATTGCGTTTTTGTTTCCAACAAAAACTGGTTAAATATGTAGATGGTAATTAAAATGCGTCTTTCCTAATGTAGCTTATTTAAGTTGAATCGCTACTTACAGATGCAAGTGTGTATCGGTGTATCTATAAAAATCGAGTTGGATACATATGCTAATCCTTTAAACTAGTCATTTAAACACCTTACCAACAATCTCTTAAGGAAAAAAGAACACATTGAATCTCAAACGCCACGACATGACAGAGAGGCCAATCAACACGTGACACGTGGAAAAAACAAAAAAAAATTCATCTCACTACATCTTCCGGCCAGCTTCTTTGTACTGCTTGTTGCAAAAACAAACTTGTGCTGGAACTTTGTTTATTTTATGACAAGAGGATGCTCTTTAGTGGGTTGTCTGTTGTAGTCGAAAATGGAGGCTGGTTTGTGCTTTTGTCTATAAGGTAAGTTTTTCTTCTTTTTCTTCTTCTTCTTACTTTTTTGGGGCTGAGTTAGGCGGCTGGGTTGTCTATTTGTAGTCGAAAATGGAGGCCGGTTAGGTTTCTTGGATGGTCTCTAGATGGAAAACACAGATACTTGAGTGATTATGGCAAAATGTTTGAGGGGAAAAGATTCTTCTTTAGCTTTGACCTATACAAGAAACTTCTAATTAAAGTTGTTATGTTGTTTAAAAATTTGATTGTCTCTTCAGTATATATCAGAGTCGTTTAATTTTGAAAGAGAAGGGAAAAGGATAGGATGGAGAAAAATAACAAAATAAAAAATAAAAAAAGGTTCAGATTCTCTCAAGCACTCAAATTTGTGACTATAGATCATTTCATTAAAAGTAATAAAAAAATTCAAAGTTCTTGTTTCTTAACTATTGAAATGGGACATTTTATTTGATACAGATTTTTAAAAGAAGTGTGGCAAGTAATTGAGATAGTGGAGTATGTAGTTTATGGTTTTGACATTTTGATAATACATCAATAGTTCACTAAGTAGAATTCTAAGATAAGGTGCTTAAATGGAACAAAAAAATTTAAGGGGCTACACATGTAGTCATCCTAAAATCTGAACTGACAAAGGGCATAGATTCAAGTACCATGCTCAGAAATGCCATAAATCCTCTACTATTAAAAGCCCAGAATTGAATCATTTCTACAGCTTGCTATTTTGGAAAAATGAGAAAGAAAAAGAACACCACAATAGCACCTTTTATGTCCTTGCTTTCTATCTAACACAAAAGTGCAATCAACATACGAAGAGATAGGAACACCATGGAACATAGATTCTCAACCAGCTAATGGATTATAGACCACAATTCATATTTCTCATAATTGTTTCACAAATTTAACCATGAAAAAGAAGCAAAATTTATAGGCAAGGCCAACATCAATAAAACTACATAGTAGATGAACATGATTCGAGTCCATATCAAAACTAAAACCTGCAGCATTCTCAACAAGAATCTGCATCTGCTTCTTGACAAGAGCAGAAAGCTTAAAGCCTTCTTCCTCTCCTACCACCCTTTCTGCGAGTGCTGTCAGTAGGAATTGGAGTCACATCCTCTGCAAGATAATTTAGACAGTTATGATCATCCCCAATTTCACTTCACATAAAGCATTTCTCGTAAGAGTTTTACACAACGGACAGATAATTCTCAATTTTTGATACACAAAAGCTAGAAAAAAAGGCTAAACTCTACCTATACGCCCAATTTTCATTCCTGAACGAGCAAGAGCCCTGAGAGCAGACTGAGCACCAGGTCCAGGCGTTTTGGTCTTGTTTCCACCGGTGGCTCGAAGCTTAATGTGAAGTGCGTTGATGCCAAGCTCCTGTACTCAAGAAGACACGATCCAAAGGAGACCCAGCAGAAGGAACAGATTATTCAATTGATGGTAGATAGTAAGGAATGTAAGAAAATAAGAACTGAATACAAGCTACAACCTTGCATCTCTGAGAAACATCTTGTGCAGCAAGCATAGCTGCATAGGGGGAAGATTCATCCCTATCAGCTTTGACCTTCATACCACCTATCCAGAACAGGTGACAGCTGAGATTCATTTACAATTCTTTCCAATAAATAATAAAGATAATCATAAAAACAGAAATATAGATAAGCTTTGGAAGCCCTAAAACATCAATGGAAAATCTAGTAACCCATCAAACCTTTTAAGTTAGATAAATTGGAAAATCTAGTAAACCTTCAAACCTTTTAAGTTAAATATTTGCTCCAGTATGACGTAGAACGCAAAAATCTTAATGTCTAACAAGAAGTAAAGTATAGGGATGCAGTGTCAGAGAGAAAGTAAAAGCAAAAAGTTGGTTAAATAGAAATTTACTGCATGATCATTGATTAGAAATGTTAGGATTGGTTGCAATAATAAAAGGCTCATAATCTGGAACTACTGAAACCTCAATAGATAAAAGCTTCGAAGCTCTGTTATTAGGTAAAAGGATATGGAAGGAAAAAGGATATTAAAAGCTAAGTGTTTAAAAACATGAGCTTGTACAAAGTAATGGTGAATGTGGATAAAGACACTAGTTTAGAAAGACTAATACAAGTAATGCTGAATGTGGCAGATTAGAAGCATATGGGAATACAAAAATCTATATTGAAGAATTATCGGAAGTGTATGCAAAGGAAGAATCAGAATTCTGAGTAGAACTTCAGTAGCTATGCCTCAAAAATTATAGGATACTTTCCAAAGGATAGAGAAGTGAGGAAGGACTAGTAATTAGGAATGACAAAAGAACTTGTGATGTTCAACATAGCCAGAGATATGATGCAAAGGTAACAAAGTTCATATTCATTCAATTTGCAAACAAAAGAAACATCACCCAAGTAATATGGGCCATAATGCTTGAGATCAGTAGCTAGCAAGAATTATAGCCAAACTCAGACTAAGTCACAAATGTCAACTAGAAGAAGATAGTAATCACATTATGCACCATTTTTATGACATTAAACTAATTTTCAATCCTCAATTAGAAAGTGACAGGAATTATAAGTGAAACCAATGCAACCCAATTCCCGTTGAAAAGCAAAAGTTGATTTTGTGCCATCCCTGTTGAGGATAGCATTAAGATGTTGGTCCACTGTTTTTTTGTTCAAAACAGAGCTAAGAATTGAGTACCTTAACTTTTAATGAATAGTGAATACAAAGCAAATAAAAGTCAGATTATACTAAACTTGAGCGCTTAATTTATCCGCTCCTCGACAACATACCAAGTACCAATATATTCAGATTAAAATAAGCCTACTCTGTGAAAAGATATAGTCCCTACCAGTAATACGAACCATTGTTTCCCTTCCAGACAAATCAGTCACATGCTGCAGTCCAAAAGCAAAGTACATAACTACCTGAGATAGCGTAATCAGATAATACAGAATAGTGAATTCAATGGTTACCACATACAATAAAAGTGTCATTGAATGAGGCAAAAATGTGGGCAACACCAAAAACAAGCTCTCCCTCTCTAACAGAAGGTCCAAGAGTGACAGTCTCTTCCTTTGGCTCCCTAGTCCTCCTTTTCGACTGCAAAGCCAGGTCATGAAGATAAAACAAACATGTAACAATAGAAGACTTAATATTGACCATTCTTTCCTTCATATTTAGAAACTCCATATCAGGCATCATTATTTCACTAAAGCAACTAAGCTAATAATAAATTCCTAAACAAAAAAAAAAAAAAGACTAACTAATTACATGGTGCAGCAAGCCTTATTTATAGAGCAAAACTTTATGCATAGGTCTAAAATAAGAAATTATGAGTTAAAATCTGATTTTGTATCACTTTTAAAACCAACTAGAGCCTGTCCAAGAAAATCAATCAACTAGTCATAAGCTTCAATATTTCTTGGTTTACTAAGAAAAACTCTATCCAACCATTGTATATTCCTAAAATGTGACTTTCCAATTTGCATCACCTCACAAAAGTCAGAGAAACTTGAAGTATCAAGATAGTCTACTGTGTGTTTTCCAATAACATCGATCAGGTTATAACCTAGAGAGAACCACACTCCAAAAGCTAGCAATAAAGGGGGAGAGTCCAAAGCTATAAACACGTCACATAGTTGTGGGACTTTTTGCAATGGGCCATAACAGATCGTTGTCCCAAACTACTGATATCTAAATATTCTAAACTTCTAAGTTTTGTCGTGTTTTTTTACAAGCAAGGGATCAAACAATGGATCTTCACACAAACTTGTCACTACAAATCCAGAACAATTACTAATCTAAGCGTACACAGATTATCCATGGATTGAACTGAAGCAATTCTAAAGATAAAGCAGCAAATCACATTCAATTATTCTAAGGAAAACTAGTGCATCAAAGAAAAGAGAAACGAGCGATTCGGCAGATTCCATTACCATGGTGTTGTTGCTGATGAGACTTTCTGCTGAAACGGTGTTCTTAAATACGGAGGTGGTTGAATTAAGAGAAGACGATTTGGTTCAGCTGCAACTTTATATGTAGCAGGACGGCTTTAGGGTTTCAGCATGTAACTGAGAAGTGAGAACTAATATTTGTAAAACAACCCCATATGTTTCTGATAATATGGAATTGCATCATAATTTCTTTTTTTTCATCCGAATTGGAACATTTCTTCAAAAACTACTCCTTTTAATTCAATTTATTACGCGTCTACTTTTTTTTTTTTTTTTTGGAAATTTATTTAAATAATAATATTATTTTTTATATTTAAGTGTAGCTCTTTAATTCAAACATCTTAATAACATATTTAAGGTGATAAAATTCTAAAAACATTTTTAATATACTAAGCATATATATATTCAAATCTTAAATCCTCTAAATTGCAAATTTCAGATTAGCAGCTCGACAATTGTTCAAAGTTAGAACAATATAAAGAATGTTGAAATAGTAGGATACCAAATATAATATCTTCCCACATATTTCTAACACTATAAACAAAGAAACTTATATTAATTATAGATTATAAGAACTGTAAATCCATTGAATCTTGAGTCAAGATGCCAATTTTAGTTACTAACGCTGTCTAATTAACACCATTTTAATTTTTTTATGCTAGTTAACAAGCTCGTTAGACATGCTTGGATTTGGTCATTATGTCATTCCCGGGGTGGTTATAGATTGGGCCAATCTGAAATACAAATCAAAATTCAAATTTTTTAGATATTTAGATTAGGTTTTTGGATTATGAATTGGATTTCGGATTTTTTTTTTTAAATTTATGAATTTTGAATTGAATATTGGATTTAGTAGTATGGATTTTTGGATATCCGAAAATCTGAAATTTTTATACCTTATATTTATCCTATTCAATTACTCAAATCATATATGTCCAATACCAATAAGTTTAATTTTTAAGATCCAATAAATTAAAAGCTACGGCCTATCACAATATTAAATCAATATGAAGTTCTCTATTAATAAAATATAAAAATATAAAATATTTAATGAGCAAGTAAAGTTTAATACACGACATAGGCGGTAGAGTCACCTCAATTCTTGTTAATTGTAGAGAGTTGTAAATTTTAAAGAACAAACTATTAGGTGGATTAAGGTTGTTAAATATTATGTGGTCAGCCTAAAAAGTTTAAGAGTCAAAATCGAAAATTCAAAAAAATCCAAATCGATTAGTCCAAAATCGAACTTAAAAAATTCAATCCAATCTGAATTTATTTTGATGGGATTTGGATTTTACTTTTTTTAATCCAAAAACTAAATATTCAAACCAAAATTCTCATATCCAATCCGATGACCTGAACATCCATCCTTAGTGATGCTCTAAAACTTCAAATTATTTAGGTCCATTTGGTTCTTAAAATCGGTGAAACTAAGGGTGTGCTTAGTACGAAGGAAAATGTTTTTTTAAAATTTTAACTTCTTACTTACTTTTTAGCGGTTGATAAGTAAATAAAAGAATATTATCTCAAAAATATTTATATGTAATTTAGCAAAATACTAAGAGATGGTTGGTAGAATGTGTTTCCCCAAAAGAATACATGCATTAACTTGGTGTATTATTAATACCTCGTTTGCTATATTTTTTTAATCTATGTATAACTAATGCAAACGTTAGTTATACATTCTATTTGATACTATGTTATGTATAACTTCTACATGTTCGTGGTCGTTTGTTAAAGTGTATAAGAATAATGTTGAATAAGGTGTATTAATAATGCTTGCATTAGCAATGGTAATGGTAATATTAGTTATGCTTGCATTGGTAATGCTGATATATCTTATGCAGTGTTTGATTTAGTATATTAAAAATAACATTCATTGAATAATTTATTTGAAAAAAATATTTATTTATAAAAATATCTTCCACAAATAAGATAGAAATGATGTGGAAAAGATTTTGAGGGACAATTGTATCTTTAACCATGCTAATACATGCATTAACAACCATTGCATTACTAATACCATGATTTTTAGTGCATTAGTTATACATAGCTTAATGCCAAATAAAGTGTATAACTAATGCAAGGTTGAAAAAGTCACTAAACAAGGTATTAGTAATATACAAAATTAATGCTTGCATTATTTTTTCTAATACACTACCAAGCGACCACAAAAACCCATGGTATTAATAATGTAATGATTTTTAATATATGAATTAATAGTATTAACGACACAATTGCCCCTCAAAACTTTTTTCACATTTTTTCTATTTATTTGTAAAGGGTATTTTTTATAAACAAATAGTTCTTTTTAGAAATTATAAAATGAATTTTATTTTTAGCGTACCAAACTAAACCGTGCATAAGAGACAATCTCAACATAAATAATTGAAGCATAATTAATACCAATATTACTAATACATCATACATCTTATTCAGCATTGTGCTTATACATCCTACCAAACAACTCCTGAGAGGGTGGAAATGAACGGGGAGGAGGGTACGAGGGTAGAATGATCAAGAGGTGGGAAAAAAATTAATAAACTTGAGATGTCATTTATAGAACTTATTTTCTCTATTTTCATTAAAAAATTATTTTTCACATTCTTAAGCAACTTATTTTCTAAAATATTTTGAACGAAAGACAACAAATTAAAGAATAGTACGAACAGCTTTAGTATGATAAATTTATCCTAAGTATATTAACAGTAAAGTAATATATTTCACAACAAATCGGACAGTTCTAAGATTCTCAAATATTTGGATTAACTATTCAATGCTAGTTAGGTCACAGAGATAGAACATATAAAGCCATTTTCTCGTATTGAGTAAAAAGTAAAAGAAAAACAGTTTCCTCAATCTATTCTCTCTTAGTTTGAAGGGGAAAAAGAGAGATTTTGCTGGAAATGACCCCAACTTGTCGACTATGCAGTCAGAAATTTCAAAAAAGCAGAGCCCAATATGCTCCATGACTTGCGGTTATACTGAAGTCAGTCCCACATATCCGGCACTCAAGGCTAAAATGCAAGAACAAATATATGCACCAGCAACAATTACAGGTTCTTTTACTCCACATAATTCAAGATGATGATGTAACGGTGCCATTCGGAACAAGCGGAGTCCAGTTCCTCGAAAATATTCTGTCGTCTTAAAGAAGGAAACCTGAGATAGAGGTAATTCTCTGTCAGTAAAGTGTAAAAGCGAAAAACTCAACCTCAACTCGGGTCCATGAACAAGGAACACATCCCAATCTACCTTATCTGAACTTATCAGATTGGAGAAGGCAGTCTGATTAGTTAATTGCCTTTGCACTATGAAAGACCCTTAAAGCAACCGGGTTGACAAATACATTTGTTTCTCTTGTACCAAGGATAACTTGAGCAAAAGTAGATCACAAAAGGGGCATAATTCATGTTTCTTTTAAAATCTCCTTAATTCCCTCCATGACTATATTTATGAAGAGAAGCACACACATGAAGACGGTCAGAAGAGAGCAAGAGAAAGAGAAACCAAACTAAGAACCTTAAGTTGCATCAGTGGGTAGGTGGGTTGATAGAGAGGAAGGGGAACCGGCCACATTATTAGAAGTTCAAAGTAAAGATGAAAGGGACTAAAAAGAGCAACGACTTCCTCTTCCAAATTCTTATGTACCGTCACAAGGAGACTATATAAGCATCTCTATATTGCATAGTTCGAACAAGAAAGCCAGAAAGGATAAAGTTACCAGAATCAGAAAATGAGACACTAAGAATATAATATTTGCAAACAAACTGATAATTGCTCCAGAAAGTTTGATAAAGAGCATTATCCATGAAAAAAAAATTAAAGAATGGCTAACAAGTTACCTGCAGTATAACGGATAGTGCTTCCAGGACAAAAACACCAGATGAAATGAACAATGGAAGGAACATCCCTGTACAAGCAGCCATAGAAGCTAGTGCGCCTCCTAAGGCTAAGGCTCCTGTATCACCCATACATATCGATGCTTTGTACCGATTGTGCAGAAGAAAACCGGTACAGGCTCCAGCCATAGATGCACCAAATATGGAAAGCTCTGTTTTGGACGCACAAAGGCATATTCAGCAAGAATCATGAACATTCAGAAAATGCAATTTCAAGACACTGCTTCTCTGGGAAATTAAAATGAAAATTTTTTTCATCACAAAAATTTCCATGAATAATATCAAACTAAGATAACGAAATCAAAACACTTGAATTGCAATGTACACAACAAGGATCCGTAGTCCACGCACTGACCAGAACATATAGGAAGCACTGCAATTGACATTGCAATGAACGCCAATGTGGCAGTTCCTCCGGCCAATCCGTCGAGACCATCAGTAAGATTAATTCCATTAGCCGTGGAAACAAAGCAAAATGAAGTTAAAAAAGGATAGAGTCTTCCAAGGCATATGAGCCCAAGCGGCACAGGTAGGGGAACCACTGTTTTCCTGCATGCACACAGAAGATACGAACCTTAAGTGATACAGAACCAATTTTTATGCATATACAACATCAAATTTAATTACAGCTGAGAAAGAACAGATTCCTGTCACAACATACAAGAATGCATGTTTGTATTATTAGTAATGCTAGCAGAATATCCGGTGAACTCTAAAATTCAAGCAAGGCTTTGTAAGCTTTAAATTCTTTATTCAAAATTGATTCTGCATTCAACATATAATATTGTAATGTTTGAGAAGCTATGAAAGGAACAGGTCTATAAAAAGAATGAGGTCTAGAGTTGTATCCAAAACATCCATTATTTGCATAGCTGCTAGGAAGATTATCAAGATCATCAACTCTTGTCATCCTTTCCTTGGATAGATAACTCCTGTAATTCTTTCATCCCCTGATTTCATTGCAACCTTAAGTTAGAGGAGTTTTTAATCCAACTAAGGAGTGTTACAAAATTCAAAATGCGGCATTGACCAATTAGATAGCAAGTTAAAGAGTGAAAGCTCAGGATACAAATTTGTTAGGACCAAAGGGGAACTAAGGACTAATCCAGTTCATTTATAAACGCCAATTTGAGGAATGAGAATGCATGAGCTTAAATCTTGTTAAGATACTGAAAAAGAATATTTATTGTCAACATAAGATAGATTTGTGAGTTACCATCATAAAAAGGTTGATGAAATTAGTTACAAGAATGTATACATGCTGTAGGGTGACGATATGTCCGACGCATACAGCCAAAAGGAGAAAAATGTCCCAGCAGCTATCTGTGTACCAGAGAGGAGTACTGTCAACTCCAGAGAAACAGGAACTAACTTATGATTTGCAAAAAGTATAAAAAAGAAAAAAAAAGGCTCACCTCCAATATGTTTCGAAATCGAGTGGACAAGCCAAAACTATTACTCTTCATACTTATCAAATCATCAAGTAATCCAATTGCTGCAAAAGTTAAAGTTGCTGCAGATGCTCCGAGAACTTCCAGAGAAGAAAACCCAACAATAATTTCTGCAACAATTACTCCAATCGGGATAAAATACAATCCACCCATAGTAGGAGTTCCTTTCTTACAAGAGTGCCGAGCAGTCCCCTTCTTCTTGATTACAGATTGGAGTTTTAAACTACGAAATAATGGGACACAGACATAACCTGCACAAGACACTACCACTGCAGAGATGAGAAAGGGACGCATCAGGTATAGGGGAGCCAGCGGCAGTCTAACAATTTTCCACGCACAACAATCCACAAGAGACAAAAGCACCGTCGAGAATGTTATGAGACCTATGTTGTTTAGAATGCCATATTTTGTCCTGCATATATGGGTTTTGAAAGGCGCTTAGAGAATGAAATTACTGAAACACACAGTCTTCATTCCTTTAAGTTCATCAGTCCAATAACTTTATATCAGCAAAGTATAAGGCTCGTTGAATGGCTAGAAAGATAAACAGATACCAGTTATACAGGTACGAGTATATTTACTTTTTTCTCTTGTATGCTTTGCGAAGCATTGATAGCCGGTGAGCAGCTGTTGTTATGGAGTCATCAGCAGGATAAAGCTCCTCCTTGGGGGTAGGCAAATCAACATCCGTGATAGGCTGTAGTATAATATCTCCATCACTGTCTTCACCTTCACTTGATGAGAACCTATATTCGATTGCTTCATTATTATCTCCCCAGTCATGAAATGAAGAGACCCCCACATCCTACATAAAGAAAAAAGAAAAAATACATATCACACTGAACTAACTAGCGTTAGGTTGTTGCATGGCAGCAGGGGAAAATGGTTATGTATTATTTTGTCCCATTTATACCTTCTTTCTTGTACACCTCTTTCCTGTTGCTTAAATATCTTTTAGCAGTCACTTGATATGTCCCACTCCAATCTGTATTAGCAATTAGAATCCTGATACTTCCCATCAAAGAAGAAATCCAATTGGGCATTGTTTTGTTGCTAAAGTTTTTGAAAAGGTTTTGCTTGAGGAAAACAATTTCCCAAGCTAAACTACTTTGGTGTTGTCATTATCTACTCTGCTCTTCATACTTTACAGCACTTGCTCCTATCAACATGAAACTATATTTTCATTCCTTGCTACTAATAATCATCCTCACACCTCTCCTTCCTCCACCCATATGATATTTCACGGACATAATGTATAGACTGAAGTAACTTAAATCTTTTATTTTCTTATTTAAAACGTTTTTCATGAAACAACATTTTCTACCGAAAACATTCTACATCCTACCAAACAGAACAGTAAGCCAAAACTATATATCTAAAACTGGTAGAGAACAGACATCGGTCTATCTTCATATAGCTAAAGTGAAAAGAGCAGCAATACCTTATCGACCAAATAGGAATAGCCAAAAAGTAAAAGGAGCGAAAAATTACCTCATCCATTGCTCGAACTTGAAGAAGCCTAGGAGGCAAACAGAACCCATAGCGCCTCGCACTTGATCTACAGATCTTTATCGCAATGAAAGACAAAGGAAAAGGTCAATCTAATCAATAACCCCACTTGAGAGGTGCGAAAACAGTATAGTGTTTTCCAAAGATAATATTTCACAATATTACCTTCAAAGGAAAATGCGAACTTAATCGGAGATGATGATGATGATTAAAGTTGATCAATAAACGCTGAAATTTCAGATTCAGAGACCCTTTCCGATTTTGAGAATTCCCAAACCGATAGAAACCAGAATTCAAATCTAAATTTGAATCACAAAACTTGTGAAATCGCACGACAACCATTTCTCCAGGACAAAATCTAAGGCTTATACTAGTAACATTAAGATCAACTCCATTAAACAAACATATATATATAATTAGATTTGATATACTGGGTTTTTGTGAGAGAGAAGAAAAGGGAATATACGGAGTTCAAAGGAGAATGCCTAAAGAGGGAAAAAAATAAATACTCCCCACCTGACTTCGAATTCCACGGAAGAAAAGCTTTGCGGAGTGTGGTGGGATAACGCTCCAGTAAAGCGCGTAAGAAAACGAATAAGAAATGGGAATGGTCTGCTTTGGTGCGGTGAGAAAAATAGGATTTTGGATAACCTGCGGCTTTTTTTTTCTGGACGGCAAATTATAGATTGATTTTGTTTTATCATAAATAATTAAAAATTATTGATTCTTACTCTTTCCTCTGTCATTTCATGTGAAGTCGACTAGACATGAATTTGTTCTTAAAAATTTTATCATCTTAACTAAGTTATGATATTTTTATGACAATTAGTTCTTGACATTAAAAGTAAAATAAATTATTAATAAATATAAGAATGTCAATTTTTTTAAAACAAATTAAAGAAAAAGTTTAACTTGAAAATTATCTTAAAACCATTTGAAATGTTTGCTTTTATAAGCTACGCAACGTTTGAGATCAACATTGCTTCAAAGATCTGTATAGATTATAGTGGGAAGATTAGAATTTTTTTATTTCTTAATTAGAGCGAAATCGAGCTCTAGATATGGAGAATATCACATTGGAGGCGTTATCATTATAATGGTTCTGCAATGTGTGATCTAGATTAGTCTAAGTTTTAATGCAATACTGAACATTGAATGAAAAATTAGAGTATAAATTTTTTCAGCGTCTAACCATTGGCCAAACTAATCCAGAACTCCAAATCATACTCTATTAATTATCTTTTGTTATCAAGACTCAAATCTAAGATCTCTGGAAAGGTACAAATTCTAAAAATATGTTATACTGTCTCCTCTGAATAACTATCTGGCCAGCATACTGATATAGAGCAATACAGGAGAGGATTTGATTACCGATTTTAGTTTCCTCTTCTTCTATTAGACCAAAAAAAAAAAAGAAAAACAGACACTGCTAGGGAAGAAATTGAGAATTGCTAAGCCAGGTCCCAAGGACAGAGGCAGAAAGAAAGGAAGTAGTGAGGTTAATTTCGGATTCTGCTGATGCTTCCAAGGGCCTTAGGGACAACCTTCGTCCTTCTACTCGTCATCCCACAATTGATTTTATGATAGGTAGATGTAAGCTCAAAAGAAGAACAAATAATTGCTTTTCTCCAAGTGCTAAAAGAGCTGGTGAAGATTAGGTCATTGTCTGTCTATTTTAGACAACCCTATTTTTAGGTAAGGTTGGCAAGGGTGACAGCGTTTCTTAATGGATCAGCAATAACTAAATATATCTCAATAACATTGGAAAGTAGTTTTAAGAATAAAGTTCCATTATGAATGACATTTTGTAACCTTTTCATTCAAGTCAAAATGAGACCATAAAAGACTTGATTTTTGGAGGGAATTTTTCTCCTGCATCATCACAGAGGAGGATTAGCATGGACTGGACATATTAAAGTCGAGACATTTTAATAAATCATCTTAACGCAATGCAAATTTAGACAACAACCGTCTTAAGCCATAACCAACTAGACAAACCAATGCCAGAAAAATTGGCACAAAAGTTGTCTTTAATAACATAATGATACATAGAGCAAATACAATGTTATATACCTCTATCCCCAGGAAATCCCAATTTTGTAATGCGGGAGTGCATTTGCAAATTCAAAGCACTAACCACTAATATTCATAATCCAAGCATTTTTCACATTGACTACATAGCAACTCAATCCTCAAACACAGCATATATTTCCAATAAGACACATCTGACAAATCATCATTAGCTTGGAGATGAAGAAAGAGGTCGGCCTCGTCCCATGGTGAATCCTCTGGTTCCATCGGGCATTCTTGGACCAGGAGGAGGTTTTGACGGTTCAACCCCATGAGAGGAAGAAGTAGTTCCATGACCTGGTGATGTTTAAGCAAATATGATTTAACTTCAAGAGAATAAGGAGAAACAGAGAGAAAATAAGCATAGTGTCATCGGAAATTACCATGTCCATTTGTGCCACGCTTGTTTCTCCTTCCACGACCCCGATTTCTGGTTGGCACCCTAGGCCCATTTTTCTCCTTTTGTGCATGCTCCCCAATGGTCTCCTTAGATAGATGGTCTCCCTCCTGCAATGCAAGAAACACATATTAACAATATGCAAGAAATATTGAAGACGTACTCCACTAATCCTGAATTTTACTATTGCTATCAGTGAACATGGCAGCTGGACAATTATTTGTCAAGTGTACAACATAAGAAGACAGTTCAAGAACGAGTAAAAAGTTGCTTGGTTTGACAAATGGCACAATGGATAAGAAACGGGACTGACAATAGAGTGATTGGTGAATAATCATACCACGAACTGTTAAGAGAGGGAACAAACAACAGGGTACTGTTTTAACCTTTTTGCTTAACGGTGACTATGCAACTCCTTCCCTCTGTTTCCATTTCCTACCCCCACTCAAACTAGATTGAACATCTAAACACTTTGTTCACCTTTTTCATACTCTGTTTTTTTGAATAATACATCCTATATCCATTGGGCAGATGTGTCTCGTGTGAAGGAAAACATTTTGGGATAATACACAACTTCCCCTCTTGATCCGAATTATCAATTACACACTTAAAACTTTGCAAACTTTGCAAGCAACCTAATACTCCTCAGATCCCAGTACTTGTTCAGAATGCGTCTCCCACCTCCCTGTGTGGTGACTTGATAGATATAACCAAATGGGAATAAGGGGTTTATACGAGCATTGCAAGTGTTATTTACCCCTACTTACCTTTGTTCCCAATTGCTATTTCCCTCACTTTTTTCCAATCTTTATTTTCAGCATAAAGAGTGATAGCCGTCTCCTGAAAATTCAGATATCTTTAATGTTCTTTGTTTCCTCTCTCCCTCTCCTTTTTTTAAAAAAAAACTTTCAAAGCCATAACTAAAACTTTTCAACTCAATCTAACCTTTTTCTCTCTCTCAAACCTTGATAAGGCTTTGAGGAGGTGTTGGAAAAGAACCATACAGTTGATCGCACAGAAAAAATGGAGAGGATAAAGCTTTTGGTTAGGTGTTTTATGAATGAAATGGTACTAAAAACAAGAAGAGTTGGCGGTGTTTCTGGGATTTTGTATAATGAATGTGAATGGTATAAGAGTTGAGTGATGTACGAGTAGACGAGATTGAATATGGATTTTGTGTCATAGATGAGAGAGGGAATACTGAGGAAAAAGGGGAAGAAGGATCATGTAAAGGTGCACTGATGGGGTGAGAGAAGATGATTTTAGGATTCTATGGCTGTTCAAGACATGATAATGATTGAGGAGATGGAGTGTTTCCTAAATATGTTTGGTGAGCTCCCTAGGAATAATATTTGAGAGGAGCGAGGGTGGAGTTATGTTTCATGCAGAGTGTATCCAAAATGAGGTGGTCTCTGCACGTGCCCCCATCTGCCATGTGAAGGCATGGAAGATGAATGAGAATATTTTTTCTCTTGGGGAGGAATTTATTCTGAATGCTGATATTCATTTAGTTCCATCTAATCAAGGTATAAAAGAAAAAGAAAAGCTGACCTTTTCTTTTCCACGCACTTCCAAACATAACAACATACGAGAAGGCTCCCGAATTATTGTATTGACTTTCAACAACTTCCCGACCTCCCCATCAGTTTTCATCTACTTTTTTCTTCTTTTGTTTTTCCACTTCACCTTATTTCTCAAGGTATGTTAAGTAAAAATAGGAAATATCCATAATAAAGTATCGGAAAATATCCAGAATAAAGTAGCATTTATCCATCGTGTCTCCGCACCTTAAGGTAGGTATAGTTAAAAAAGGACAAAATCCATACTAAAGTAAAAATTCATCCTTCGTCTCTCCTTAAAGGTATGTTAAGTAAAAATAGGAAAATATCAGCATGCTTCCTTTGTCTCTCCACACCTTACTCTTCTGTTTTCTTGCCACTAATATACTAGTACTAAGCAACTATATATAGACATAAATCTAAAAATTGCAAAAGAAATAATGATTAACCTCTTCGTCTTGTGAATCAACACGATGCTCACTTGAATGGTTTTCCTCATTAACTGCCACCAGATCAGATGCTTGGATATTGTTATTCCTATCAGAATCTGGATCTCTCCAGCCTTTCTTACTTTGCCCAGGCTTATTCTGAAGAGATTAACACATAACATGTTATACTGCATACACCAAAGACAATATTATTCAGCGTCCTGGGAAAGGAAGATAAGAAGACAAAACAAATTACTGTTTTCTTGAGAAGCTTGACTCGCAAGCCAAATCTCCAATCCTGTTCATCATTCAAAATGGCCACCTGAACAGCCACCACCAAAATGAAGATCATCAGATTTTATGAAATGACACGGCCAAAATGAACTAGAATAGGAACCTTGCTTCACACTCACAGCTTTTTCAGCAGCTTCCACTGTGTTATATTCCACAAGAGCATACAACTATCATAAGATAAACAAATAAATAAATAAATGTCCAAAGCACATGAAGAAATAACATGATGCTGCCACTTCAAAACTTCTCATATATCCCTTCAATGTGGTTAGATACAAACACAAACAGCATGGCCAGTTGGATCCTAAACGTGATGATATTTCTCATGAACTACAAAAACTAAAATTTTAAATGTAGGTCAACTGTTTTGAGACCCATCCCATGCTTCACACTAGTCAGGTCTTCGGATGCTCTGACGTAGAATCTGTAATTACATACCTTACCACTGAGCAGCTTCTCAGCAGTTGTGCATTTTCTGGGATCTCTTTCGGTGTGTGGATCACGGATGGTAATATGCTTTACGCTGGAAGTTCAAAAAATTTCAAGACCGTTGTTACTAGGAAAATAATAACAATCAAAAAGAAAATAGATTAAGAGAAAGAAAAAGAAACATACTTTCCAGCCTGGCCAAATATGCGCCGAAGGTTATCTACGGAATGATCCTCGGGTAAATTTTCCACCAATACGGTACAAACCTAGAACATGGTAAGTAGAAGAATAACTTCATCCCAACTATAATCTAGATTATACTTATACAGTTCCCATGGAAATAGCAATACCTTGGGATCTTTAATCTCACTCAATGGAAGAGGATGAAGTCGCTTCACCTTTCTCCCATCAGGACTTACAACCTCCAGAATAAGAAAAAAGAACAAAGAGAATGAAAGACATAACCTAGGAATATTTGCACATGGACAAAGGGATTAAAAGGAGTATGAAGCAATATTATTTACAGTAGCAATTTTATTTATAGTCAACAAGAAGTTAAGACTTACAAGAAGAGAAGATTCCCTAAGTGCAGCTGCTATTATTGATGTCTCCTTCGTAATCTTCTTGACTTTTCTAAAAGAAGCAATTACTTTCACAGGGACTGCAAGATAGAGCACTCAGTTGAGATTTTAAGATATAAAGAAGGTAGTGGAGTGCATCATTAGGGGAGATACTAGAGGATACAAAATATATAGCCCCCAAAACAGTTACATGAATAAGTGAACATAGAAAGGGAGCAGAAAAGTAATATGAAGCCAGTATGAGAACCTTCTTCATCATAAATAAATAAGATTCAACACTTACCAAACCCTTCCTTGTCTCTAGTCACATATTTCAACAGAAACTTATCAGTAGGTAAATTTTCATCGCTGAAGTAGTACTCAACCTGCAAGAGGCAGAATGCTACATGCTTGGTTCTGTCAATTTTTCATTTAAATTTGAGAACTGGAGAGTGGTCGGAAGTAAAAAAACTGCCATATAGTAAAAATTACATGCTACAGATTTTACTACTAATATTTAGCCACTAAGACTAGGTAGAGTTAAGGTCTGCTTACACCCCACCCCACTTATGGGATCTCACTGGGTGTGGAGTTGTTGTTTAGACACTAAAACAGAGCAGCAGAGCTATAGCTGCCAAGGGCTATTAAAAGGCTAGAGTTATCAAGGTAAACTCTATCTGAAGGTTGTACATGGCAAAATGCTGTTATGAGAATACCAATGCATGTGAGTGAGAAACAAATAGTCATTAACTAAATCTGTACAACTTCACTTAAGGAAAGTTTTCTGCAAGGAGTGAAATCATGCATTTGCCATCCATTCTGACAGAGCAGAAGATCTTTTACAGCTATCAAATAAAAGTCCAGAAAACATCATGCTATAATTAAAGTTCCTTTGCAAGTTTCAGCAAGATGTTGCAAGAACTACAATAAAAGAACAAAACTATAATATCTCAAACAAGTTAAAAAATCTCAACTTTTTTTCTCAAGTTCTACTCACGTAATTAAGAACCATAGGAAGAACTGATAGGGACATCCAATGATAAATAAATAAAATTCGAATGGGAGTTGTTTAGTATAATCAAATGGGGAAGACTCAGAACATATGAAGCGATTCCCATTTATACCTCCACCGTTTCTACCATATCTAGCAAAATATTTCTAACTTTTAAATATTAATCAGCTAATTCAATAACCCTAACTTAGCAAAACATCTGGCAACTAAGAGAATGGCACCCAAGACTACAGTTAAACCACATCAATCCAATTGAAAATTTTCACTTCGAAAATTTCTGATAACAACAGTTAGGAAAATTTCATATTGCCAATCCAATTGCAAACCATCATCTAAGGTTAACTTCACTCAAAAACTTGACCTTTTTAGCTTAACCCTAGAACTCAATAAATCACCAAGAATGAAAAACCCCAGTACATAAAAGAATGAGGTAACCACCAAAGCACCGAGAAACTAAACCCATAAGAACAGAGAACCAAAAAAAAAAAAGGAACCTGCTTGATGATCTTGTTACGCAGATCATCAGTGAGGACAGTGGCGGTGACTTGGGCATGGAGTTGATCAGACGGCTGCGAAAGATCGTCAACGAAATGAGACTCAGGCGATCCAACAGGTGAAAAATCTGGATGATCATCACCATGGGGCGGAGACGAAGCGGTGTGGGAAGGTATTGGGACTACTCCTCCACCGCCTGCTTCCATTATTTTTCAAGGAGAGGGAGGAGAGAAGATATGGGACACTGAAAGGTCAAAGGAAAAACCCCATTATTTTCTTTCCTTTTCCCCCCCTTCTTCTTATTCCTCCTTAGTTTCCTTGTTATTCTTCTTCTCCTGATCTCTCGAAAGAGCTTTTCTGGAAATAGGCTAGTATATATAGGAAAGATCTATCGAGACGAAACTAGTAGTTCTTTTTTTTTTCTTTTTCTCTCGGTTAACTCAAAGTGAACCATTTAGTCAAAAAAACAAAAATACATTTTAGTCCATTTTAGTAAATTTAGTCCAGCTTTCATTATTATTCTTAAAATAATTTAAGATATTAACATTACTTCTCAGATTTTAAATTCTTTATAATGATTCTTTGAAACATTTATCAGTAATATAAAAATATATATAATTTGATTAATGTGTCTCTGCTAATGCAGGGCACAATAGGTCAAATTTTACAAATGAACTATTAAATTATTAAATGTAAGTTGGAAAGTGATATTTTAATATTGTGGTTGCAAGAAAATCGGGTTGAAGCCCAAAGTAATTAAAAAATTTCATCTGGAGCGAGACAAAATAAACGGATATTTTACTATTATTATTTTTCTATATTTTTTTGATGAATAATGCAGCAAAAGATATTATAATTAGTATTTTGATTATCTGGCACAAATCCATAATTAGAAATGCAATGATTGGTTGTGATTTTTATTATCTGCATAAATAATGTAATAGAAATGAAAATTGAAATAAAATAACTAATTCCAAATGGTTAAAAAGAAACACGTATTATGCATTATAATTTATTACTAATTCCTACGTATTAGTTCCAATGCAACTCATCTTTAAGTCAAATGATGAGTCTTTCCCATCCAAAGTTACATTTCGCAATATCTTTTTTTTTATAATTTACTATATTATACTTACTTTTCATATTTTGAGTTTTTCATAAAAATTCTTTTAACATATATAGAGTAATGCCAAAAAAATTTTTACAAATGATTAATTTATTGGTACACATGCACAGTAGGTCATAATTTGCATATGTCTTCGGTGCATAATTATATTACTGATACTCAGTAGGTTTCAATATGACATATAAATTATTATCTATTTTTATTCGCTACAGTTAGAACTCTTTATAAATTTTTTGGTACATTAAGTATTTCGCATTCAAGCAAGGTTTGGAGTAGGATCACACCCTTAAGAGGTGTGATATAACCGGTGGCTGATTCCACGGACCGAGACAACTTGACTGTGGCTCGGAAGCTCTCCTTCAGAAAAAAATAAAAAACATCATGGAACTATTAATATTATTTAACCTGGAGAGGCAAGTAATGTACAGTGTACATCATATGGATTACATAAAATGAGTCTGCACTCTGCAGAATCAGCTCTTTCAATTAAAAAGAAAGTAAATCAACTCCATGAAGTACAATCCAATAATTGTAATTTAAGAGAGATCATTTCACCTCGTCGCCATTAAATGATGCAACTCCTTCTGTGAGGGAAAAAGAAAAAAAAGAAATAAAGTTGGATCATAACAGAATGAATAGGCTGAATTGTCAACAAAATGAAGAAAATTCCATTATAAGATAAATATTGATATCATGTTTCCATAACGATTTAGCTAATAGTAAAAGTTAGCTATAAGGTACCAAAGAACCTTATCTATACATACTTGTATCTATATTCTATATATAGATAGTTTCTTGAAAAAGTCAGCAATTAATACTAAATTTAGGAGGCATTTGGCGAGTGCAATCAATGGCGAAAGGAATGCAAAATATAAAGAAGTAAACACAAGAAGATGTTAAAGTGAATGGACATTCATTTTATATAAATAAATATTTTAATCTTGACCTTATATATATAAACAATGCAATTTTCAGGCGAACTGGTTGGGACGAACCCGGCCCTGTTCTGCAATACTGTGATGACGAAAATAAAAAAGAACTAACCTGCCATCAAGTTGTCCTCAAGTTTTGGAGCCTCTCAGGAATACACTTGAGCTGTTTACACCAATCAATCATCACCTTTTTCAATCTAGGCATTCCTGCCTCATCCATCATCAACTCCTCAAGATTATCCAATCCTCTAATCCGCAGGACTTCAAGTTGACAAAAGCCACCATCACAATCCATAGTTTTCCCAATGTAGCAATGAAAGTCCAGCTTGAGGATCTTCAATTTTGGTAGCTTGTTCAGTGTCTTCAAAGGGTTCTCTTTTAGCCGATTCTTGACTAAGGTTAGCTTGATGAGATTAGGAGGGAAATGCTCAGAGCTAGGCAACCTGCTTGGTGAGAAGAAAACATCCAAGTGCATTTTAAGGAGATCTGGATAGCCTGACATATCAAATTTTCCACTTGAAATGACATGTGCATCGTCATTAGATAATCGAAGATTCTCAAGCTTCTTAAAGATAACACTGTTCTGGTTGTTCAGCACATCAATGGTTTCTCTAGAGGCACCTGAAACTGCCAATCTTCTTATATTGGGACCAATTTTGCATAACCACTTGGGGTTCCAGTAGCATACATCCATTGTCTCCAAAGTTTGGATGTTTGAGAGATTGACTTCAATGGGGTAGTGCTTGGTCACGATGTTAGATTCTTCGAAACCCCAATGTCCAACACAAAATCGAACGAACAAAGACAGAGCACCTATTTGGAGATGTCTAAGTTGTTCCATCTTCCAAATGCAAGTTGGAAGTCTAATGAAATCGCAACCTCGTACATCCAAGGTTAGTAGGTTTTTCAAGTTGCTTATACTCGAAGGAAGGCAAGTGTCTGAGAACCCTCTCAATCTAAGGTAACTCAAATGGATCAGTTTCCCGATTGGACCTATAACGGACCATCCATATTTGTCAGGGGACGCCAAGATTTCTAAATTGAGGACTCTCAAGAAGCCTACACTTGGGAAAATATCTTTAACCTTCTGATTGTCGGGGACTTTAATGGGTTCAAAACTAAGAAGTGCACAGATCTTTGGGGTTTCAAGGTGACAATAAAGGTACTTGTCCACATCCCTTTGATGTACAGCAAGTCTACGAGCTCCCTCAACGCAACAACTGGGGCTTGTAGTGCCTACTATGTCACTAAGAGAATGGAAGAAGCTGATACCCTTTGCTACCTTGATGCAAAGATCATGAAGCACGTTATGGATGCGACAAGTTTTAATTTTTCCATTGTACCTTCGTTGGGAGACTTGAATCAAGTTTCTAGCAACTAAATCATTTAGGTAGAACTCCCCAACCTCCTCAATCTCACATTCTCCTCTTCGGGTTATGAATTTCTCAGCTGCCCACATGTTAATCAAGTCGAACACTGGAATCTCATAGTCCTCTGGGAACAGTGCGAAATAGAGGAAGCAAGGTTTCAAAGAAGTGGGCAAGTCTTTATAGCTCAACCCCAAGATCTTGGAGCACTGGTCTAAGTCTTGCTCATGATCTTGAAGCGTGTTCTTTAGCACCCTATTCCAGTCATGTTCACTTTTTTCTTTTGCGCGCAAAAGACTAGCTGTTAAAACAATCGCTAATGGCACACCACCACATCTTTTCATCAATTCTTTACCTATGCCTTCCAAATGCGAGGGAATCCCACTCTTATTATCCTTTGATGCCCTCAACAGAACTTTTATGAAGAGTTTCCAACTATCCTCAGGCTTTAGAGGTTGTAAGTGGTGAATTGAACTTTCTCCTCCAATATATCTTCCTATATCACTCTTCCTAGACGTGATGATTATTCTACTACCATTTTTGGAATTAACAAAGATGGGGAAACTTGAGGATAAAGCTTCCCATGTTTCGGTACTCCAAACGTCATCAAGGAAGATTACATACCTTTTCTCCTTCAGAAATGTGTAGAGGTTGATCTCAAGGTTCTGCTCCATCTTGTCCTCTCCTAGTCCCACCTGTTTGGCCACCTCAAGTAACAATTCTTTCGATCTTGGCTCTTGGAAAACATATACCAAAGCAGAACAATCAAAATGACACTTGACACGCCTATACACTCTTTTTGCAAGTGTTGTTTTGCCCAAACCACCCATACCAATGATTGAAATCACATCAAAATCTAGGTTTGTGTCAAGCAACTTCTTCTCCAACTCCTTGCAGTCTTTCTCTAGACCAATGATTTCCGATTCATCTACATGTAGGAAAGATCTTCTTTGATCTGAAGGACAGAAAATTTCATCTTTATTATTGCTGCTTGAATCTGTGATGTTATATGTCACCCGGGCACGATCAATGTCTGCAACTTTTCTCTTAATCTCTTCAACCCGAGCAACCAACTTATGGGCAGTGTGGCCATAACATGAGAAAATCCGAGAAGCTTCTTTGAGACACTGAAGTCTCCACTCTCCCTCATGATGACATGCTATTTCACAGAGGTAAGTGTCAAGAACATTTTCGACATCCTGAGCAAGTTGTTGAATATCATTTATCAAGTTTGCTACTCCATGACTTGATATCTGCTTGGCCTCTGCATCTGCTAGGTAGGATCTCATGCGTCTCATCTCTGTTTCAATCCAACCGATGTTTTCCTGCAAGGACGAGGCTGAAGACACTTCATTAAACAGTGCATTGCTGGATATGTCAATAGCCTTGTTGATAACTGCTGTGAGAGTTATTTCAGCCATGGACAAGGCTGATCATCAGCTTCCACAATAAACCAAGACTCATGAAGACTTCAAAGTCATAAGTCTAACAAAGGAGACAATTATTTGTCCATCTTTTCCTTTAAAAAAGCCCCATGATCAGTGCATGGTTTAGTGGAGTTTAGCTATGAAATGGGTCCTGAAAATGATATATGTGGGCTCAGATTGATTTTTTTAATTAAACTACCAACACAGATTGATTAAGTGGCAATCCAGATGATTGTTCTTTTTTTAATTAAACTACCAATACATTTGACAAGAATCTCTTCTTCTTTTCACATGAATACTGTTCAATTTCATTAATTTCCTTTGCAGGCATAGACATTTTCCTATAATAAAATTCTATGGAACTTTATTCTTTTTAGCTTTTTCTGTGGTGGGGAGGTTAGATACTTCATTGAGAAATTTATTCTTTTTAGTTTGAAAGCTGCAAACAGTCGACGACAACAGTATAATCCCACAACTACTAGTACTACTATTTGTCATAGCACTGAACCTTAACAGATCAAATTTTGATTGCAAAAATACCATAGACATACTACATTGACACGAGAAGACATACATACCTTCTATTTAATACAGCAAACATTTTTTTTTCTTTTTTTTATTTTGTGCGGGGGGCATCCGGTTCTGGGCCTCCCTGCTGTAGTACTACATGGATCCCCATATATGTTGAGTGGAACAGAAACCTATTCAGTTTAAACCAAAACTAAGACCAACAACCAAAACATAAACCCAAACCCCAAAACCTTGACTCTGCTAGACCCAGAGAGTTGAACCCTCACATCATCCACAACAGGTCCACAAAGGGAGCTCATGTCATCACTTCTTGTATTGTAATAGATACTATAGAAGGCGACACGTGTCCTGTCCGCCTTGGCCGTGAAGTTCAGGTTAGCATTCTGAAATGAAGAATTGGAATTGGGAGTGTAATGGATGTTTTGGGCCTGATCACCAGCAAAGGCCATGATTGCCAGTGGTTCCTTGCATGAGTCCCCTGCATGACCCAACAAAAATGTCAATCTATATGGCTTGTTGGGCTTGGTTTCAACCATCTGGGATATAATGCCTTCTTTTCCTGAAAGCAATTCTATAGCTCTTTTCCCTTCTGGAACTGTGAAGTGATATGTATCAATGTAACGGACTGCTCGATTTGATTCAACTATCCAACCGGGCAGTGATGATGTTTCCTCGTCGAGGTTGGTTGGAAGCAGAACGCCAAGGGAAGCATTCCTGAACATCCATGGACCTTCTTCAAAGTCTCCATTAACTACTGCATTTTCTGTTCCAACAGCAAATTTAAGGAACAAGTTAGCATTCTTTGTAGTTCTCTACATTTCACATTCTGCTTCATGTTTGATCATTTGAATTTTTTTCTACTTTTCTGTCTAACAAGAAAAAAACATGAAGATAGATACATCCTCCCTTCAAGTTCGATTATAACTTTTCTGTTCCAACAAGAATGACAACTTCCTAAATTTTAAATAATATAACTTAAAACTTTCCATTATTCCAAAATAAGTTTTTTATAACTCCATGAATGTCATGATACTTTTAAACAAGAAGTTTCGAAAGTCCGCATTTTTTTCTTATACTATATGATCAATCAAACCATGTGACATAAATTAAAACAGAAACTATTGAAATAAAAACTTTAATAAATATTTCTACTGAACAAAATATATGAAATCTTTGACCAAATAGTCTAAATAGCTGGAAATGGGCCCAATAAAGAAACAGAAGTGACCTTACCTTTGGACCTATCTGGAACAAAAAGCTTCTTGATAGCAATATCATCAATAATAGGCCCACAAGTAGGGTCATCCTCCATGCCAGGATTTGTGAAAACGACCCGCACGTCATCTTCCTCGGCCTGAAAGGCCCACGCATAGGAATCCCAGCCCTGAACATTATACAGAGTCTGAAGATCGATGGTCTGTGACGCCGGAGGCACCGAAACGTTCAGTGACTCTAGCTGGGCGCACGTGCGAGCAGCGCTGAAAGTGATGGAGTAAATGGAGCCTTTCTCCACTTTGAGCTCTTGGCTTATCTCGGCGTCGTTTCCGAGCCGGACTGCGTGTCTACCTTGTGGTACGATGAGGATCATCCCACCTTGTTTTTCCCCTGATTCCACTATCTCCACGGAGCCGTTTGTTTTCCAGCTGGGGATTACGGTTGGCCCGTCCGAGAACCCGTCGCCGGACGAGAAACCGCCGGACGGAGGAGTCTCGAAATTACCGTTAACTAACGGACCTGGAAAATCCAAAGGTTGGATTAATAACAAAATTAGAGAAATATACACTTAGCAAACATGTGTGCTTCAAATGTACACTTTACTAAGCAATTCAATTAACAATGTCTTTCACTAAGACAAATATCAACTCGTTGGAGTTAAAGATTTAGTTTGTCTTAGTTTCTCATCGGTGTCCGTATGAGTTAATGTCTCCAAATCAAATCTTGAACTAGTTTTGGGAAATGAATTATGTTCATTTCATAAGCTAAGTTTTTGGATTTGAATTCAATTCAAGGTACACACTTAAAAAAATATATTTGTACAAATAATTATGTGAAGTACATCTAAATATCTAATATAAAGAAAAAGATATTTATTATTGAGCCCACTTTGAATTCGTACCAAAAGATAATGTATGATATGAAGGAACATTTCAATTCACAATTCACACGGCAGAGGCAAGCTCTTTCACAACACAAAGTATGGTCATGTATCAAAGGAATATTTATTCAAATAAATACTCTTTTTGTTTCAATGGATCAGAAGTACTTTTTTTTAAATAACTCTAATATATATATATATATATATTTTTATATTTAATAATAATATAATTTTAATTAATTTATTTCATCTTTAATAAAATAATTTATAATTAAACAAACATTTATAATTTATTTTAAATCATAAATTTTAAAAATCATCTTATATTTTTAAAATTTTATACCAGTCAAACTAGATCAATAGATAGTAAAGTGTGTAGGGCCTAAAATGATATTTTGATGATATTAGTCATAATACCACCACAAGAAATTAAATGTATACAAAATATCAAAATTATACTTTTTCCTTGAGTGACTTCAAATAATTTTTCTTCCATTAAAAAAAATGAACTTTTATACTAAGCAGATGTTTGAATATGTGATCTAAAATTATAAGTGATTTGGACTATAATTTTAACTTTATAAAGAAGAATTTAGACTTTCAGATTGCATATTTAAATAATTTTAAATATTAAACCTGATCATAAATTTATATTTTGTAAGAAAAAACATTATCTCAAATTTTATCAGAAAAAATTCATGCTGGATGTACAAGGATTACTCATAACATGTGAAAGGATTATATTAAAAGATAGTTAATTACTATTATTGTTGACTAGTGAATCTTTTATAAAATAATGTGTATTTGAAAATTTGTAATCACAAATATTTATTAATAAAAAAAACATGGAGATATGCGATATGTCAATGTGGTGCCTTAAAATATTTAAGTATCTTGTTTACGAATTATGAACATGTTTGGATGGGTTTATGATTTTTTAGCTTATTTTTGTCATTTTGACTTAAAAGCAAGTGCTTAGAAGCACTTTTTCAATTTGCTCAAACACTACAAAAGTGTTTAAAAGCTATTTTAACTTAAAAACACTTGAAATAAGTTGATCCAAATAGGTTTTATATTTGTTAGTTTGGTAATATTATATAAAAAATAAAGAAATTTTTATAGTTTTTACTACTTATAGGATCTTTTCATGTTCATGAAAAAAATTACTATTAAAAAAAATCTAAATTACCTGATCAAATAAAACTTTAACTTCAAATCTAATTTTAAATCATATCGAACAGGCTAAACGAATTCCTAACAATTTACGCCATCAAGGAATAAAACGAAAATAATACTCGGGATAACTAATCCCGAGTTAGATAACTCGAAATTGTTATCCTACCTTCAATGAGAAATAAGGAATAAATAATTTCGAGATTAATTATTCAAAAATTTTAGCTCAGAAAAACATAAAATGAATCATTTAAAAATTAATCTCAAAATTATTTATTTTTAATTTCTCATTAAAAGTAAAACAACAAACTCAAATTATTCCAATCCAATATTAATTTCACATTATTTGCTTCCTACCAAACGATCCGTACAAAGTTTAAAAGAAAAAAAAAACTAGGTCTAACAGTGTTGACTGTTGAGTGAGGACCATAAACCCTGCATTGTCCATAACTCCGGCATAGTCATGATTCTTACAGGGTGTCGCAGTAACACCTCGTGACAATCAACATCAACAACATGATTACTTATTGTATGCTAAATTCAATAACTTTATTTGATATTTTGAGGTTTAGTACTCTTTCCCTTCACCAATGTTGAAAAAATATTTTTCAAATGGATTTGTGACTTTTAGCATGAGAAAAATAGTGTTTATATATATTATCTTCAATATTACTTAGTTATTTCTCAAATTATTTATATAAAATTTAAAATGAATAAATATTATAACAAAATATCTATATTTAATAATTATTTTTTAAAAAGTGAAGACGCAGTTAAAAGTGAAGCGAGGGAGTAGTATTTTCATTTGATGCGCACACATTAAAATGTTGCTCTGGAACTTGACCAAATTAATTCTGTTTCAGACAGAGATAAGAAATTTTAACAACGTATACATTGTTTCTGATTAACTGTTTCTACCAATGTAAAATTTTGAGTCCCAAAATAATTATACGCTTAAATTAGCATACATTTGAAGCTAAAAATGAAGACGGAATACATTATTTACCAGATCTCATACCAAGCAGAGGTATATAATATATATATACATCCCATGAAGCATCAAGTTAATTTACTAATAGAAGAAAAAAAATTGCAGTTTGGTGTGTAGCTTTCAAAATGAGAAATGGGAAAAATTGAAAGAGAAGAAGAAAGCGTGCGTACCATCTTCAACTTGTCCAGCAGCAACGGAAGCAAGAAGAAGAAGAAATGCTGTGACCCATCTGCATCTTGTTGAGCTCCGAGCTATTTCCATGGCGACAAACAAAAATTCCCACTTTTCTATGCTCTCTGTGGTGTAAGAAGAGAACAGAGACACAGCTTTGAGTGAAGAAAAGGGGCAAGAGCAAATGTCCTTTTTATCCAAGATTCAAGCTCTTTTTTTTTTTCTTTTTTTTTTTCTTTTTCTTTTTTGCCTTCAGGCTCTTTTTGTACTTTTATTTTTTCCCCTACTTTTATTTTTTGCGTTTAATTTTTTTTTCCCTAAATTGCTACTGCTGATGCTCCCTCCATTTCAAATAAGCGTTATTTTTAAAATTTTTATTTTATTTTAAAATACGTAATATTTAATATAATTTATAAAATATTAATATTCTTTCAATTATATTCTCATTTAAATTTTTAAAAAATTACATAATCAAAAAGCTATTAACAAGTTACATATTTTTTTTAAAATATTTATTAAGCGTAAGTTAATAAAATACATATTATATTCTAATAACGAATAACTTTTTAAGAAATGTGTTCAAATTAAAAACATCACTTATTTTAAAATAGAAGAAATATTAAACAAAGTAAACCCTAAAGATTTCAAGTTATGTATTTACAAATATGAAAAACTAATTAGTCTCAACATTTCATTTATATCTCGATGTTAACTAAGCGTGAAATTTGAAAAATAAATTTCATCAAATGCAATGACATTTCTGAGGCCATAAACATGATACTCCTATTAGTAATAATAAAATAAGAAATTTAAAATATTTTTAAATATTATTTAAAAATAATTTTTAATCTTCATAAAATAAAAATAAAATTGCAGACAGTATCATCTTCGAATACACTGAATGCACCGTATGTTGTTCATATTATTATTGTAAATTATTTTTAAATATAATAATACAACTTTGTTTGAATAAATTATTAAAAATACTCCCATAAAGAAGAAGTAGAGAAAGTATATTTTAAAGGGATCTCAAATATAATTTTCAAGTTTCTTTTATTTGCTTTTGATTGGGACTGAAGGTGGGCTAGGGTTTTTGAGTTTCACTTTAAACAGCTATAGCTAATTTGCTTTTAGGAGTAACTTTTTCTTTTTTGATCAATGAATGATGAAGAACCTATATATGCTTCTTCTTCTTTTTTTTTTTTTCCTTTAGTACAATAATAAGAAAAGGTGTTAAAAGATTGTTATTTCATATTTACCCCCCAACCCCACCCCCTAGATCTTTTTGTTGAGTAAATATATCATACTTTTGGTGTTTATACAATAGACAAATAATCTCCCATCAGAATGACTGTTCTTCAATCAGTAGATCATGTTGTTGTGAAACCAAGTTTGGCCCTACCGCGCTCCTCTTGATCCCACTATCAATGGCAATATGTGTTGATAATACAAGTCATACAGGAAGGAGGCAAATGACATGTACAGTAGTTTAACATGTTTTATTCTTCTTTATTTATTTCAAAATAAGTTTTAAATATATTTTTATTATCTTATTTTAAAAAAATATACTTTATTAGTAATTTTTTTTCTTTATTTAAATATGGGTAACATTCGAAGAACATTATTAATGTCTTATTAAACATATGAAACATCACTTATTTTGAAATAAAATGACAAGATTAAAACACTATTTATTTTGAACGGAGAGAGTACTACACGTCTACAACAATAATAACGTATTAAATTGTGATTTCGAATCTCAATTTTTTTGAAAAGTAGAATTTGAAATTTGAAATTGTGATTTAATTTTTTTAAAATATAAAATTTAAATCATAAGTTTATATTTTATAAAATAGAATTTACTATTTTAAATTTTGTAAAATAAAACTCATGCTTAAAGTGAAAAAATTATTTGTACCATGTGAAGAATTTATAATTGTCGATGAACAAAGATAAAATATATGTGTTATAAATATTACTTAATTTCAAAATATAATTTTTAGAATTAAGTAAACAGTACTACGATAATATTATATGTAATATACAAATAATACTTGAGTCGTGGACACTGTCCTAAGAAACTATTTCAACAATATAAATTATTTCTCTAGGATTAAACAAGTCTTCTCTATA
This sequence comes from Datura wrightii, assembly GCA_035772735.1. Classification (NCBI taxonomy): domain Eukaryota; kingdom Viridiplantae; phylum Streptophyta; class Magnoliopsida; order Solanales; family Solanaceae; genus Datura; species Datura wrightii. The sequence goes on along the minus strand of JASDFA010000008.1, from coordinate 113,563,227 downwards.
AGAGGATTAGCAATAACAAAATAATACAAAATCAGCAAAATAAAATCTGAACTACAAAAAGCCAAGGATTATTAAATTAGTTTGGCTCATACTTTAAAAGCCTTTTCTTTGGACAATGTATAGAGATAATAAAGTGATGAGAGTTTTCAAAAGGAAAGGATGGAAATGAAATTAGTGGTTACATTTGCTACCAAGGAAAATTTGAAATTATCATGTGTAAAATAATAGCTTTGGCATCAAGGAGAACTTTAATATATTCATGGATAAAATATTAACTTTGGCACCAAGAAAATCTTTGAAATATCCAAAAAAATAATAAAGATTAACTAATTATTACTATTATTCACTAGTGGATCTTTATTAAATTATGTATGTTTGAAAGATTGTAATTACAAATATTTATTTATAAAAAAAATATGAAAATATGAAATTTATCAATGTGACATCTTAGAATATTCTAATATTTCGTTTATGACATGATCATTTGTTTATTTAGTAAGAATATAAGAATTATGAAAATTTTAATAGATCTTACAATTTATAAAAATTTTATATTTAAAAACAATATTTTTTTAAAAATCCCAATTATATACCAAGATAAAACTTTAATTTTAAATTAATCACATTTCAAATCAAGTTCAAATAAATTCTAAATGAATTCACATGTGAAGTCTAAAAAAATGATGTATTTGAAGCATTGAAGATAGAGAAAGTGTTTTTCAAAAGATTTTCGCTCCAAATAAATTAATTCAAGACAGAGTTAAAAATAAAATATGATGACGAAAAAGCCATAAAAAAAATAATAATAATAACAATAATTGCAAATAATACCTAGAAATAATGAAAGGGTAGAGATACTAGGAGTTTGTGTTTCCCACTTACCAAAATTTGGCAGTGTTCATATGAAAGAAGCATAAAATACATTCCGCGTTTTTTGATTTTGGTGTTTCACTTTCTCATCGTTAGTGGGACCCAAGACAGCGTGGGGTCACCGCCATTTTTTAGATATTCGCGAAGAGCATCTTAAAACAAGTGGGAACTTCTATTTATTAATTAATTCCAAATTTTTATCGCTTTAACCTATTATATTAAAAATGTTTTTTTTTTAATTTTTATATATTTATTTTAGCAGAAATATAATTTTTTTAAAAATTAACTTTTAACATTAATTATCTATTTTCAAATTATTTTTTAAGTTCGTTAAAAACTATACACTAATTAATATAAAATATTATAATAAAATATGTACTTTATTTATAATTTATAAAGAGTGTGTAAAGTTTGTTGTGGATATTTTATGAGGTAGTAATTAGGATAACTTATTTAGTAGGCGTTTAACTATAAATTTTTATAAAATTATATTTAATTATATTTTTTTTAAAAAATATTTAAATTAATGCTCATATTTATGCATTTAAATATATTTTCAAATATGAAAAAATAAATTTAAAAATATATTATAAGTTATTTTTTTAATTTGAATTATATCTTTAAAGTTTTTATGATCAAAGAGTAACTTTTAAATAAAGTGAATAATTATTTTTTATATTTTCAAAAAAACAAAAAGGAGAATAATTTTTGTGGCCAAAGAGGTGTTAAATTTTGGTTTTTTTTTTTTTTTGTTAAAAAATTCACACTCAAGGGACGAGAAAGGTATATTATTAACATAGAAGAGGAGGTGGTGGCGGGAAATGGTATTAGTGTCCAAAAAAGGCAGTCAAAGTTGTTGAACTTTTGTAAAAAGCAGCCGAACAACGCAGATTAGAGGAGGGGAAGAAAGACTTTTTGGAACTTCATTTGCCGTGAAACTGTAAAAGAATAATTTTAGATTAAACGGGACAAAGCCTTTCATTACATTACTACTTTCCAAGAAATAAAACAAATGTACTCCCCTATTAAGGGTGTTCATATTTTTAAATTTAGGGTAAAAGAGTGAGTATATTTCTTAATGCTCAATTTAGAGCGAATATATCTTTCGTTAAAAAAGTGATATATATATATACTCTTATTATTTAGCAAATAGTGCAGATATATCCTTATCATTTTTCATTAACCGATCGAATTTTAAAAAGTTTTAAATTAACTTTTTTTTAATTTTAAAAATGTCACATGAGTTTAAAAAGTTACTTTTCACTCATTTTTTACCTCTCCAAACCTGACCCAACTAAAAGCAATTCAATCATCTTTTATTCATATCAGTTTAAACCCGTTTTATGACTGAGTAGAATAGGGAAGAGACATTTTTTTCATTTGGCTCAGGTCTTGATGGGTAAAAAAATAAACAAGAAAATATTTTTAAAGCCACATGACATTTTTGAAAGTAAAAAAAATAAATTTTAATTTTTTTAATTCAGTAAATATACGTCAATTAACAAAAAGGGTATATATGCACAAGTTATTAGACGAGGAGGGCATATATGCATCATATCTTAAACAACGGAGGTATATATGCATCATTTTTTAATGAGGGATATATCCGTTCTAAATCGCAAAGTTGAAGGATATATTTACCCTTTTCCCTTTAAATTTAAATTTTTAAGCAAGTCAAATATTTCATGATTGTCTGATATATTGCGTCGATATCAATATTAAATAATTCTATTTTTTTAAAAAAATAGATAGGTAGAAAATTTAAAAAATTGTTTTTCTTTATTGACACATAAATTCAAATTTTCGATGAATTTTTATTTATTTTATTAGGAATAATAATTATTTATATATATGTTCTAACTTTCTATTTAGAATAAAGCTCAAGTATAGAAAAATGTATTTAGAAATATGTTGTATGTGCTAATACAATGAAATTTTATGTGATGTTTCAGTTAAGTTTGAACAAATAGATACAGCTTCAATTGAATACATGGAACTCCAAAATAAAAGCTATGAAACATAATTAAATAAAATAATTAATAATGATAATTATAATTTAAACTATAAATTTTTATGAAACTTCTTCTTCTACATATAAGATTGGAAGAGGATAAAACATTAAACAATTTTCATATTTAGCATTAGATAGTAAAATAATTACAAAAAATAGTATGGTTTATCTTATTTATATAAAATAGCGGTTTATAGAAAAGAATGATTAGTGTATCTAAAATTTGAACCCTAACTTCTATAATTGTGCTAATTATTAAGTAATTAACAGATCCAGCGTGATTTCGGGAAATTTATGATTCTCCAATTGAATCCGGTCTTTTCTTTTTTTACCATATCTAAAAAATATGTAACAATTAATCCATATCAGAAAAGATTATCTCCTTAAAAAAGGCGCAGATCTTGGGGAGAAATTATTTTATTTTTGGTGTATCATCGCTATTTATGAAAAAGTTGAAACAACTAATCCAAATCTGAAAAAACTATCATCTTCGAAAAATCGCAGATATTAGGGAGAATATCTTTTTTGGGTGTATCATCGTTGCGGGTTTGGTAAAACTTTTTTTTGAATGTATCATCATCACTGTCGTTTGAAAAGTATATCCTTGTTTATGGATGTATCAACAATATACAAACATGTCACTGTGTATCATTTTTTGTATTGTAAAAATTAAATTGATACTTATGTATGTATCAAAAACATTGAAAGATATTTTATTGTAAATATCACAAGTAATATTAGTAAAACACCAACTTTCATTTTTAAAACTAATATAAAATAATACTATTATAATGTGTTCAATGTATATATGTATCAGTAATAAATTAAAACACTTCTTTGTGTATTAGTCTATTATCAATGGATACATTTAGTATTGTATCATTAATATGAAAGCGATATTGTTCAAGTAGTTGGTTGTATATAAAAAAAAAAGACTAATATATTGTATCATTAATATAAAAATAAAATTTATATGACAGAATGTTATAACTCAGATACAAGATGAACATTGTCTATATCATTCTTAGTCTGTTATCGATTTTACGTATCATTAATATGAAAACAAAGCCTGTATCAATTGTGTATCAATTTGAGGTCAGTTTTTCAAGAATCTTGGTGGAAAATATTTTGTAAAAATAAAAAAGAAACAACAAGTTCCATGGAAAACAATTATTGGGATACTATTTTCCTATACAATTTTAGATATCCATGGCAACCCCATGTCATAAATTATGCAGTTTGGCTTGGGATTTAAAGAGAGAGGGAGAGAGAGAAAGCTGAAGGAAACTCACCGTAGGATTTTGCCAGAGAAAATAGACGAAGAGGAAACAGTTTCTAGAAGAAGATCGGATGAAATTTGGAGAGATTTGGGAGAGAAATTTTTGGGTAGTAATGAGAGAAAAAAAAGGGATTAATTGGAGAGAAAACACAGTAAGATGAAAAGAGAATATACAAAATTTGATACAATAGTAATTGTTTTTAAAAAAATAATAATTCATTATTTTTGTAATTATTTTACTATTTTTTATTATTTTTTAAAAATATTATTATATAATATAATTATATACTAAGATTTTGCTTAATCATATAATTTTCTCTAAAATATATACCCATCTTAGCTCCTTTTTTTTCATTTGTTTCATAAAATAAGTTGTAATTTTGGGGGTGGACTTCTAAGAATACATTGCACGTCCCTTTTGGGCTTAGATGGTTGATGTGGCTGGACTCACAACGTTGGGCTTAGTAGAAAATGGATGAAGATACTTGAATGGAATACGGAAATCAAGTTTTTGTATGATATTTAATTTTTATTGTTTAAATTAGTTGTCTTTAATTTTTATTCGTATAACTTATTTAATAAAATTATAGTGTTCAAAATTCTTAATCATGATTTAATTTCGCTAGACAGATCTTTTTAGAGAATGTTTGTCCGAAAACATTAATTAAGTATTATTTAAATTGCAAGGCATACAATACCTTTTAATATTTTTTTTTCTAAAAAAATTATTAGAAATAAGTTATCCTAGAAAGCACAAGTTAATATTGCTAAATTTTTATCTGCAGACACAAATTCATGTTGCTGAACTTGTACCCCAAGGTAGAGATTTATGTTATTGAACTTGTGCCCCAAAATACAAATTCATGTTGCTGAACTTATAGCCCAAGGTAGAGATTTATGTTATTGAACTTGTACCCCAAAACACAAATTCATGTTGCTGAACTTCTATCATGCTAAATTTCTGCCTCAAGTACAAGTTCATCCTTTCTGAACTTATGCCGCAGTCACAAACTCATGTTTTTTTACTTATATCATGCTACTAAAATTATGCTTCTGATGCATATTGTATAAAACTGTTATACCCCGTAGGATTCCCGGCACCTAGATGACCTATTCGCACATTGGTAAAGCATATTTGAAGGCCATACGTGCTAGAGAAAGGCCCGGGAAAAGATCGACCGAGAAACCTGTCGAACCATCGCGGAAGGAGCCGAGGCAGAGCCCCTCCGCGATGGCAGCGTCACGGAGGTGGAGCCTCCGCGTTGGCTCCGTGACACGTTGGCCTTGTCCAGGCCCAAGTATATAAAGCCCCACTTCGGTTTATTTTGGAATTAAACCATAAACACTCCAGAAAACAGAGAGCAAACAGCAGAGAAGGAAAAAGGAACGAAGAAGTAATATAATTTTCATCCGATTACGCTGCTAAACGTTGTCCAAACTCAAATTAACCTCAGATACCGAGGTATTTAGCGGCAGAGAGCATTCCTACGGATTTAGTTTCGTGAAATACGGCCGACGAATCGTCGAGCTATCGAGCTAAGGTAAGTGGAATTGCTCTAAACTAATGTCTATGTGTTCCTAGCTGTGAAGTGAGTATTTCTCCCTTCTGGACCTCTGAAAAATAGCGAGTTTTCGACCGTCTTTCGATAAGCCTAAGTTTAGGCTATAAACTATATCGAAAGTGACGTTGCTCTTTAAAATAAAGCTGTATTTAGTATTAATTGACATATTTATGAATGCAGTTGGGAGAAAATAGTTGAAGTACCGGCCGAGCCTCATCCGACAGATGGATAGTTCGAGGATAAGGTATGTAAAGCTAGTTTCCTCGGCAAGTTAGTAATCTCGGGACAGTACAGTAATTTAAAGGCCAGTAGAATGTTCAGAAGTCATGTGTTATGTTTATTACGAATGTTGGTACGATATTAGAAGCATCATGTTGTATTTAGCGCGAAATTTGTTAGCACGATATAGATTCTAATATAAGTGTTAGGAACTGCACAACATGCTTAGTATGTGATGTGACACAGAATGTTAGGATATCATTGTATTCAGTTGAAACCCAGTAAAGCAATGTAATATCTGTAAGACATCTCAGAAGTAGAATGATAAGTTAAAATGAAGTTAGAAAGCATGTTAGGAATAGTAAATCATGTTACTATAGAAACTCAGCATACAACATAGTTTTCAGCAGAAAGACCATATCTTGTTCAGCATTAGACCCAGTACAGTCTGGCAGAAGACTATATTTATACGTATATACTATTACCAGCCTCAGCATGTATTAAGTACGTACATATTACTATCACTAGCTCAGCATATAGTATATACAAATACTTTACCACTATTAGCTTCAATATGTGGGACATGCAGATAGTATTACTAGTTGAGACCGTTGTATTGTTTGGGGTTGGACTACCTAGCATCCATGACCGCCCCAGGGTTGATAGCTGTATCGACTCGTCCGCCAGAGGACGAGGATACGTCGCTCTACGGAGTGGCATGCCGTCCCAAAGGGGACGAAGATGGGATGCCAGTTTTCCCCATATTATGCCTTGATCGGCCCTTACACACCCCTGTCGAGCGGATACGCCCGGGTGTTGATTCAGGAGTCCTCCGGACTCAGATGCAGTTATAGTCAGGGGCTCAGCGAGCCCAAGTGCATACCCAGGGGACCGGCGGGATGCTTATAGTTATTATAGGAGATGGGATGACCGGGGTAGGGGTATAGATTCTGTGCTGGTTGTACCCCCCGGCTTATGGGGGCCGGGTAAGGTTTGTGTGTGCTATGTGATGTTATGATATGTTATGCCATGTACAGTAGATACGAGTAGATCGACAGTAGGACGATAAATCTCCAGGTATGACTCCTACTCCTTCCAGTATAATTAAAAGAAGGTATGATTTACATTATCAGACAGTTAATCCATTCCTTTCTACTTCAGTTTCATCAGTTGTATTGTTATTTTCAGATATTTCTTTCACTTATTGCTTTACATACTCAGTACCAGCGGTACTGACGCCCAGTGGGGCGCTGCATTACTTGCCTGCAGGTACTCATAGACGAGCAGGCGATACCACGTGATTCTTGTCAGCAATCGAGCATTTAGCTCCTGTCATCCGGAGACTGAATCCCAGAGGTGTATTCCGTTTTCTTTTGTTGTACAGTACGGGTAGGTCGGGGCCCTGTCCCGATCATTTCTATTGCTATTCCTAGAGGCTTGCAGTCTGTATGTATATTACCCTGTGGTCAGATGAGCCGGTCGTGTGAGGCCGTGCAGTTGTATAGCTGTTAGTACTTTTGTTTTCTTTATGTTGGCCGTGTGGGGCCATAGTTCGACAGTAGTGGTGACCTTGCCGGTCACGCAGCTATCCAGTACTTCAGGGTTCAGTTATAGATAACTAGACAGCATGGTGGCCTTGTCGGCCCGCATAGGTTTCCTTATAGTTGCTTGTTTCTGGTTAGCTGTTATTACAGGTACAGGAGGCTATAGGCCAATGGGCCGGGGGCTGTGTTTACAGCCGTTATATAGCCCTTTGTTTCCAGAAATGTGAGTTAGAGCCAGCCACACACCAGATGTGCCCAGGCTCAGCAGTCTAGTAGTTCAGGTCCTAGTAGGGCACCAGGTGCCAGTCAAACCCCCCAAGGCGGGGTGTGACAAAAACTATGCCATGAGTTATAATTTATGTCAAAATTTATACCTTGTAACTTTTTCTTTGTCTATTAGGAGCATTTTTTATTACTTTTTTGTCACTTAAAGTGCCAAAGGGTAAAAATTAGAAACCACCTCAAAATAAGAGCATTTATGTGAATGACCTCATGGAAGTTACATTTATGGGCCTTTTTTGGTCTTATAATCGAAAAATAATTACCCTAATAGAATCTTAAATTTCGTAATATTATACTAAACATTATAAATATTATTATTTAATTATAGATATTTGTGACTTTTGAGTATAATTCTATCATTATGTTAATAATACTACACACCTTTATTGCCTCCTTCGTGATCTCCTATACCTCAAGCGTCTTGTGATCTTTTTAACATTTTCAAGGATTAATTATGTTCAAGGCAATCTTATAACCATCCTTGATGTGATAGTATAAATAGGAGGTATGATAGGTGATGCATGACATATTTGAAAGAAGAAAATTATATTATATTATTTTCTTTTGTCTTCATCTTTATATTGACATTCTAAGTTAGATTTTACAATACAAAATTTTTACTTGACAAATTTGATATTCCTTGACAATGTTATTTTTCAACTACAAGAGCGGCTGAAAATGACTATTCTAAGTTTATAAAATTGCACGTTTTGTTCTTTAAATAGGTGATTTTTAATTTTTGCCATTCAAATAAGATAGTCTTTGATTTTTGTCATTTAGCAATTGAACTTATGCCTCGTGAAAATACATTCTTTAGAAATTAAAACCATGCCTGAATATAATTTATAAAATATAATGATACGAAAATGTAAATTTATACTATGTGAAAAAATTATTTATTATGAAGAAGCAAAAGTGCAGATGACCCTTCGGAGTTTTATCATGGAAAAATTACATAATTAAGCAAAATCTTACTACATATTTACAATATATAACAACACTTTTAAGAAATTGTAAAAATTAGTAAAATAATTACAAAAATAGCTAGTTACCATATGTATCAATTTTTCTACCTTCTCTCTCCAATCCACTACCAGTATTTCTCTCTAATTTAATGCCCGTTTCTCCCTCTTCTAAAATTTTCAATATCTCTGTCCATTCCCCCTCCCCCCCCCCCTCTCTATCTTGGCCATGACGATTTGGATGTAGAGAATTGTAGATCTTTGGAGAAAGCAAAAAAGGATCCGAATTTTTTGGCGAAGAAGATGCAGAGAATTGTACATCTGAATTATTGTCCTTCTTATTTTCCAGAACTGCTTGTTTTTTGATTCCTTTTGGCTGATCTTTAATTGAAGTTGTGACAATTGTGTGCTTTAATATATTTCAGATGCAGATCTTTGTTAAGACAATCACCAGAAAGACCATCACTCTTGAGATCGAGAGCTTAGACACCATTGACAATGTCAAAGTTAAGATTCAAGGAGAAATCAATCGAAGCAGAAGATTTTATTAGCAATAATATTGCTAGATTTCTCAAGCTTTTGTTTGTATTTCAATTACAAAATTGATACACTGCAATTTTTTCAAGTTTTTTTGTCCTTGTGTATCAATGACAAAATTGATACATGTATCAGTATCAGGTTTTTGATATATATATATATATATATATATATATATATATAACTCCATCATTGTTATGTACCAATATATTTCTTTGTGTGTATCAATATATTATACCAATTTGTTATTAGTGTATATCAATATTTTCAGTGATACATGAATGTAAAATACCCATATTGCTTTGTGTATCAATTTAAAAAATGTTTACCAACTTTTTACTTTGTTGTCGATGTATCAATATTATCTTGAATAAATTACAAATTGAAAATTACCCATTCATATTCATTAATGTATGACAACTGTATCATTTTCTATAAAACATTTAATGTTATAGAAATTTGCAGATTATAGATTCTTTGATTGTGTATCTATTTTTTAAAAAATTTACTATTAAAACTAATGATACTGTGTCTATGTATATATTTGTATATGTATCAAATTTTTTGATGCTTATTAGTATGTATCAATTTTTTTACTGAAACGCATAACTTTCAATTAGATAGATGAGATTTTGATACATGTATCATCGCAAATTTGAAAAATTTTCCCAAATCTGCAACGATAATACACCCAAAGAAAAAAAAATTTCCAAAATCTGCGATTTTAGATTTAGAAATTACACAAATGTAATTTTAAATATGGAAAAAAAATATTCAAGATCGTAAAAAAAGTGATTCACTCCCATTAAATACGCAACTCCCTTTAATAAAAAATAAACAACACTAATTAAAGAGAAATTGTAGGGTTTAAAATTTAGATACAATTATAATGGTTACAGTAAATTGTATAAGAAAATAGAAAAACATGCTATTTTCCGTAATTTTAATAAAATAATGCTATTTTATGTAATTATTTTACTATGTAGTGCATAATGCATTTGGGCCACTCGTCATGGGCTGGAAGATCGATGGGAGTGAATGTCTTTGGGTCATTGGCACTTTTGCTCCTATTTTATGTTAGTCTATTATTTTTGTTTTTCAAAGTAAATAATTTTTTTACGAGACATAAATTTATATGAGAAATTTATATAAATAGCCTAAGTTTGGCCGAAATAGGCTTATGTAGCGATATTATCATTATTTACAAATTATGACAATATTTAATGTGTCATCCGTTATATTTTTATTATTTAATTTGTATCAAATACAAATACAATTATTTATTCTGTTGAGAGATTTTAGAGATTTTATTTTTTTATCAAGGTCAGTTACTATAAATCACGTTATTCTTAAAATAAAATAATTTCATATTGATATGAACTCTGAAAATAGCTGGAATTACATTTATTCTATTGAGAGATTTTAAGGTTATTTTTTTAACAAGGTCATTTACCATAAATCACACTATTCTTAAAATAAAAAGATTCCATATCGATATGGACTCTGAAAATAGCTGAAATTCCATAATAATATCTTTTTAATTCTAATTTTTAAAAATAACGGATTTCCTGACTTTTTTTAAAAAAAAAGAACCAATGACTTGTAATGCATACATGTATAGCTATATGCACATATATATGATAGTTCAAAAAATACACAAAAATACAATATATATTTTAGATATATAAATCATACAAGTTAAACTAATTGTCCTGTTTGTGAATGTTATATATAGGTGTGTGTGTGTAAAGTAATTCAAAAAATATAAGGGTATAATAGATACGGTCTGATAATTTATTACAGTAAATACAATAAATATTAGGTATGTAAGTATATCAAAAACATCGATACGTATCTCTAATAAAGAATTCGTTAGATTAACAAATATACAAGAATACTATCTATCTATCTATCTATATATATAAACTAAAATACACCCAAGTCAATATTTGTGAAGAAATACAGTGTATGCAGATCGTAAAATTATACTAATAACAGTTTCAAACCATAAATACAAATTACCTGAATTAAAGGGATTCTTGATTTTGTAGTTGAAACTGCAAGAATCGTGGGGATTTGGATTGAATTTTTTTCGAAAAATCTGTGTAAGTGGGAGAGAATTTGGGGAAGAAAGTGTGAAAAAATGGGTTGATTGATTGATGACGTGAAAAGTGACTCATTCATTGTGGGTGGAGTAAAAAATAAGCAAATACATGATAAAAGTAATTAGACGATCAATTAAATAAAATAAAAACTATATCTTATAATTATTTGAAAATATGACCATAATTTATAAATATTTTTCAATTTTTATAAGGTATAAATTTGATTGCCCCGGATAAAAATTAAAGATTAACCCCATTTACAGAAGTCTATATTTCAACATCTTCAGCATGGATGGGCCGTCAAAACGATAATACATAGCAGAAGGCCTAAAAAGAAAGAAGAGTCCGATGGATGCCAGTCTCAATGGGCTGTCTGCATTATACTTCCTCTAATTTTATTGTCTCAACTTTAATTCTGGTGTCAAAACTATGAAATTTACCTATTAAACTGTGAGTTTAAGTTTCAAGTATTTGCACGGATAATTTATATTTTAAGGTGATTTTAAATTTTTTTCTCTTAAATCTGTAATTTTTAATTTTTATTTTTACTGTTCAATTAATGAATTTTGTGAGCCAAAGTACGCTTGACTATGACTAATTTCACAAGATAAACTTTTAAGTGCATAAGTTCAATAATATGCAATTCGCAAGACATCATTTTTAAAAAATATTGGGGCATAAGTTCAGTAGGCATAACTTGTGCCTTGAGACATATAGGTTTCGTAGGTATAACTTGTGACTTAGAGCTTAAGTTTAGTGTTATGTATAGACAATTTTATAAATAATGTTTGTCTTGAAGCATAAATTTAATAATATTTAATTTGCAAGACAGTTTTTAAATAAATTTATCTTGAGACATGAGTTCGATAGACATAACTTTAAAATTTGAAATTCTTCTGAACAAACATATCTATGAGAATAAGTAGCATGAATTATACATTCGACCTTATTAAAGCACGTCTTCCCGTTGTTGGGCCCTCAGCAATCAATGAAACATTCGACCCTTTGGTGCTGGAAAAGTCGCAAAAACTACTTTGTTAACTAACTTCCAAGAGCATGCATGTTATATGTAAGGTGAATCCAATTTATAGTCCCATCGCTTTATGCGCTTTCTCTTTTATTCGAAATAACCTTTTATTCTGGGACTAAGTTTTCGAGAGGTCAATAATGTTTATTATAAAAATTGAGATATTTAATTAAGTTTTTGAGAGAAAATAAGTGTTGTTAAAGAGTTCCAGAAATTATTTTTCAAAAGCTAAAAAAAATAGTTTTTTCCCAAAAGCTTTTATTGAAAAATATTTTTAAGAAAAATACAGTTAAAAACACTTTTCAAAAGTTTAATCAAATATCAATTGCTGCTTAGAATTGCTTTTCAACTTTATTAATCAAACACAAACTGATTACCAGCCAAGAGACATGAATATCAAGAAGCACTCTCTTGACATCACACATGTTGTCTGCCTTTTCCTTATGTTCTCCAATTTGATAATTAAATTGGAAATAATCCTACCTGGAAATAAATAATGAAAACCACAATGATCGATATGGAGTAGTAGCTTCCTTGTTATCACCTGAGAAAAAAAAAAGTGGCTGGTCCGGGGTTGCATGCTTATTGCGTAACATCACATCTAAAACTCGAATTAATCATTTAACATTTGAATGTATAGTGTGTTTATTTGAGTGAGGGTTTCTGTTTCCTCCTTTATGGTCTCTGTACTAAAACATTGTAACTAACTTTGTACTCGATCCCTCCTTTTTTTTTTTTTTCTTTTTCTTCCTGTTTTGCTTTTGAAGATTCATGAAATATCAAACAGTAATAGTAGAACACTCTAGCCGCGTACCGTGTCTACTCTGGAAGACTTGAGGACTTCTATTTTATTGTTTAATTAATTAAGCAGTAAAATTTGATAAGCCAGAATTTTTAATAAGGGTGTTCAAGATTTAATATATATGTATTAAAAATAATTTTTGAACTATATATTTTACATTTTTTTCTATATACTTTGTATAATGTTTTGACGAAGGGTGTTCGGCTGACCATACTTTGCTATATGTGGCTGCGGTACTGCTAAGTTGACACCACTCACTAGGTCCATCGCGCATATATATGTATAATATACACACGCTCCTACTACTGAATATGCTCCTACTATCACTTGAAACGGAGTTTAAGAATATAAAAAAGATTTTCGAATCTTATAGCTTCAAACTAAATATCATTTAATTTTATGGTCTTAAAACTAACAAGTTGTCAAAAAAAGAAGGAAGAAATATTCTTTTTAAAATGAACTAAAAAGGAATGTAAGACAAACAAATTGAAACGAAAAGAATAATATTCATGGTAAGTAATAATATTAGAATGTCGCACCTAGGGGTGTACATAATCCGCGTTGATTCGGATTTTAAAAAAAATCAAATCAAATCAAACAAATTATATCGGAATTTAAATAATCTATAAATCAAATCAAACTAATAAAAGTTGGGTTTTTCAACTTCATATTTTTTCCCCGATAAAGTCTTTCAAAACAAAAAACTTATATTTGAAATATTTCTTTAATCCTACTAACATACAACTATTTAAAGTGTTTCATAGCTAGAAAATAATACAAAATATGAGATGACTGATGACATTATACTAAAATATTCAACAAATAAGATAATGAAATCGCATAAAACAAATATTGCTAATTAGTAAGTCCTACTCTAAAATTACTAAGTTATGCCGAGCAAAGTACGACTAATAAGTATTAGTTACATAATCAAATATTAAAAAGATTAAGTCATGTTTTTTCACCATGTAAACTAATTAATTAACAAAACTAAAGAATAAATATATAATATTATTGTAATTTCTAGTGTTGTCATCATTTGTTTTGTTAGCATTAATACTGATTTGATTTTGGTTTGGGCGTTATTTGAGTCAATAACATGCATCTATGAGCTATAAAATTTATTGAATCATTCAAAATGCTAAGTAAGTTTGAGAAGTATTTATAAATTATATAAAATATTTATCAAAATTATATATATATAATGCCGAGTTGGTTTGGTTCGATTTGATATTTTTTAGTTAAAACCAAACCAATTGTGATTGATTTTTTTTCCCAATACCAAATCAAATCGAACCAAATTACTAATCAGGTTTTTTTCTCGATTTAATTCGAATTATCGATGGTTACAATTTATCGATTTTCTTTGATTGAACCTATGATTGTATACCCCTAATCGCAGCTATGTATTGAACCTATGATTGAATTTAAATGATAAAACTGATCACTACAATTATGTAATGTACCTAAAACTACGTCGTCGGGCGGGGTTAGTAGAAGGATTTGCTTTTGTTTATCTATTCCCTCCTGTAATTAGCCAAACGCACCTTTGATTTGATTTGATTTTTCCAACAACATGTTAGCTGGATATATCACTATAATTTGATGAGGTTGGCAAATCTTGAAGGTATATTTCAGAGCATCCTGAACAGAATAGAGCATTATATCTAGAGCCGTTAATACGGATTAGATTTGATGGATCAACTCAATTTCATTGGTAATTTGATATGATTAAATTATAATTTTTAAAGTTTATTTAAAAATAAAATTTTTAACCCAACCAAAATAAACCTGCTGGCTTATCGAAATGATTGATGGCTTATCGTACAATGATTCGGAAAGATTTAATTGACATTTTTCTATGTTCTTTTACTAGTTACAAGGTGAGAAGCCGAGCTACATATATTTTTGATTTTTTTTTGGTGCATATTGCTTGCTAGTTTTCTTCTTTCTTTTCATGTTCTTTCGAGGACCCACTAGATTTTATTTTGGTATGACAATCATTTTTCCATTTTGTATCATCTTGTGGTGGGGCCAGGTGGAGTGGATGGATAGAAGTTGATTTTTGGATTTTGTTTAGAATGATATATCTCGTTTTTTTTTTAAACGGAGATCTAATTTTATTGTAATAAATCTTTATCAGTTTAAAAATAATTTTTATAATTTGTTTTTTTTAAAATATAATAATTCGATAACATCGCATTTTAATAAATTTTGAAGAAGAGTTGAGTTTAAAGTTCTATCAAAAGAATATTTTTATTTTTTTTAATTAAATAAAACATTTTTTTTTACACTCACTTTTTTTATGCACTCAATATATTTCTGCTACTCCAACATAAAATAAAATCATCACTATTTATATATAGGTGAACAAATTTTTTCTTGTAATGAATTGAAAAAAAGGAATAATAATATAAACTAATTATGAGAGGTTATGATTTAAAAATTATATGAGTTACAAGATATAATGAGATAAAACACGAATGAATAATCTGATAATAGTTAGAGAAAAAATAATAATAACATTTAACAGAATAAATATAAGAAACAAAATATCACTAAAATATTTTAATATAATATTTTATAATATTAAAATGCACATAAATTTGAACCAAAGGGAAGAAGTATAATGCGTTGGACTCCATTGGAATCATGCCGGGTTGACCCATTGGTCGTGTATCATGTGCAATGCCTACACTGAATGACTATGATCGTGCTAAATAACAAGTATCCTCATCCTTTATGTCTAAAAGATATTGAGTTTTGCGAAACTCCTATGTGTCTTCTAGCTTCGCTTCTAATTGAAACTTTCGACAATAAAAGTGAATTTAAGATTTTAAGTTTATAAATTTTAATAGCAATTTTAAATAATGATAAATAATAATTAGATAATATATTGAATTCAGAGCTAAATATTTTTATATATTCAATACTATTTTTAATATAAATATATGGTTTTAGATGAAAACTACTCAATTTTTATGAGCCCCTGAACTCATAACCACTGCACTACATTCGCTCTTGCTTGGCAAACTGATCTGAAGTCACGCAATGAAACAAACTATTGAATATCATCTGACAAAGAAAATGGATCTTGATCTAACTCATTTCAAAAGCTAGTTCACGAGATAAAGATTATCTAATATTATATATCTTAACTATTTATTTTATCTATATCCATGTGAAACTATTAACACTCTCCCACGTCAAGATTGAACATCTAAAATATAGACAATATAATATGGATCAGAGGCTAATTTATTTATACTATATTAAAGGCATGAAGAATTGAAAACGCTTAAAAATGTTGATTGAATTTTTTATTCTTCATTAAAAAACTCTACAATAAACAAAATATTTTTCTTAAATAATTGTCATTTAATTATTATCCTAATAATTAGTATTTTGAAATTAATTTTAAAGTTATAGCTACTAAATACTTATTTGTAAAAGGTAAGAACTCCTAATTTTTAGTTTTTCAAATGGACTAAATTTTTGCTTCTTAATTTTTTTCTTATTTGAACTATATTAAAGGTACTCCTACATTTAAGACGTTAAAATCAATTACATCTGTTAACTTATATCAATCCTTTATTTATTAAACTAACTAATTATTGATCACAATATTTCAACTCACGGTATGAGAAAATAAATTAAAAAGAGTGTAATTTTATCATGCATTAATGCTTTTAATTTATCCTCCTCCTCCTCCTTCTTCTTCTTCTTTTTTTTTTTAAAAAAAGAATATATAATTGAAAAAAAAAATTAAAATACAACATACTTTAAGTTGTTTCAATTAATCGAGTGTTGATCTTATTATTTGAACTATATTAAAAGTCCTAACATTTAAGACGTTAAAATTCATTTTACGATTTTTTGTTAGATGCACTTAGGTTAGGATTCCTTTATATCAATTAATGTTACTTGGACTTTGAAAAATCAAATGTGGCTAATAAATTTGAAAAACTGCGGAGTTGAAAAATTAATATTTATATATAATGTCTTCTCTATATTTAGTTTTAAAAATTAAATTTAGACTTAGGAATTTCTTAGGATCTTTTTCCCAATTAATTGATGTCGAATTTTCAAGATTGTTGGCCTACGCATATTTCATTATTGTAATTATAATTGTTATGCTGACTTAAATTACTCATATTTTATCAAAAAAGTAAATTAGACTATCTCTTTGAATTAACTGAATTATAATGTCATTCAAGATTAGTTACCAGCATATTTCTCTCATATTTAGGAATAGTAATTTAATTATTTTTTTAATATTTAGAAATAGTTATGTAATTTTTCTAATATTTAAGATTTGATTTTTGAATTCCTTTCCATTCTAGAATTCCTGCACTTTGCCAAAGTTATTTTATAGCAAGTTTTATAAATAACAAAGATGCACTTACGACTGAGAAAAGAAAAAGAAAGTCCCAATAATAAACCCACACTTAATTATAATATATAAAATTCCTTTTGCTAGAAATTAAAAAAAGTTGAAATTATTTTCTTCATCTATATTTTTATGCAAATAGATATTAATTTTTTTTTTTGAATGATGGGTTAGTAATGAATTATAAAAAAATAATAATAAAGAAAATTTTAGCTGCGAATAGTTTAGCAACGCAGTCTGTGGCTAAATCTATATTTTTTTATAGTGTTTGTTGTCGAATGATGTACGCGCTTTTGTCACACACAAAACATATATACTAATTTAATAGGTAAAATTATGAGACATATGAATCCACACTATTAGAAATAGAGATCTTTTTCACCTCAAATCTATGAAAATTTTGTGTTATAAAACATGATATATTAGGATTTTCCTATTCATTTTCCACTGAAACAGTTCACTAGAAAAACACACTGTAGAAAATAGATTCTCACTAAAATAGTGAGAAACTTCATGATTTTTTCATGTAAAAACACTATTATTTTTTTTTACCGATATCGATAAAAATAGCCACGTAATATTTTTCAGTAACAATTTTTAATGAGAAAATAATAATTTTTAAGTAGTATCATAATCTATCCATAAAACTAAATATTTTATATATATATATATATATATATATATATATATTAATTAATTAATATGATGTTATATTTTTACACCTATACTACATAAAAGTTATATCATACACTTAATTAAAATTAAGTTACTAAACTCGAAAATTAAAAATTTATTCTCACTTAATATAATTTTTTCCATCTTTATTTCAGTGATGATAAGTTCAAGCATACATGATAATGTGAATGAGACCAATGCCCTGCAAAGCCTTCTCAATAAATTGCATGTCTGTTAAGGTCATGGAATTGAATCATCACGTTTCAAGAAATTAAACGATGAGTTTGTTGATTACCAATTACTACTAATTAGTATTGAAGTGAAATGAGTTTGATCCAAAATAGTTGAACCAATGTGTTGATTTTATATAAACGCTAATTCTAGAATATATAATTACGTCATCTTGTCTTAAGTTTACGTTATAATTATTTTTCTATTTTTTTTACTTATTCATACTTTATTTTTTAAGAATTAAAGTATATAAATTTTAATTAATATTTAAAATATAACTTTTTATATATTAATATGAAAAGAATTTTAATATATTTGTTTAATTTAATTTAAATAATTAATTAAATTATTTCTCATAAAATAAAATGTGACTCGTAAAAGAAAATAAAAGAGTAACTTAATACGCAGCCATCCACGTACTCAGAAGAATGAAAAGAAAACATAACACTTAGCTTGCCTTTGCACTTGACAGCTAGCCCATGAAGTTACCTTATTTTGAAAACCTGGTCATCAGGGAAAGAAATAATTTTCTAATTTTTATAATTATTTTTTTTGTATTTTTTATTTTATATAAAAAATTTAATAATTTTATATATAAATTTTTTTAATAAATTACTTTTTATTTATATTGTTAAGGGTCAAATAAATTTATTTTCTCGTAACAATTAATTTAATTAGGCAATAATCAAGAATTTGAATATTTGAGGAATTTGACATCATTAACTAAATATTCTCCCCTCTTAATAATTTATCGTTTTTTTCTAAAAATTAATTATTTAAAATTATTTATTATTTTAAAATTTTAAAATAAAATTAGTTTTTTTTAATAATAGTTGTTCTATTAAAATATAAATTCTTTTATAAAATAAATATTTAATTAAAAAAATTATATTTTAAAATCAATATATATATAAAATAATTTACGACGGAGAATATATACTTGGATTTTGTACTAAGGGAAAGACTAGCCACAATCAAATCAACAACTGATAATTAAAACTAGTCACGATATTTCGTGCATTGCCCAATCTAATAATAATATTATATTATTTATTATATATTATACAGTGAAAAAGTTAAAAATAGTTCATAAATATAATATTTCACATAAATAAATATATATAAAAAAATAAATAAAGCTCACAAGTTTAAAAAATTACGTGAATTATTAAATTATTTCACTCCACGTAGCTACAAGAAATATATTTTTTAAAGGAAAAATTAAAATATTTAAAATTATTAAATTTCTCTCATCCAACAAGCAGGCGCGTTGACGGGAAGGTGTCTGCTAAGTGCTAACTCCCTATTATATAATAAGAGAATCCCCCTCTCTTACTCAAAAATACCGATTATAATTAGGAAAGATGCGTACATAGTCAATTATTTAGCTTAAAAATTAAGGTTTATTTGATCATGCAACATGAAATTATGATATAAAATTATGACATGAAGTTGAAGTTTTGTTTTGATATACAATTTAAAATTCTTATATTGTATTTTCTTTCTCATGAATATAAAAATCTCATAAGTTGTGAAAATCATCAAAAAAATTTTAATTCTTATACAATCTTACCAAATAAGTAAAAGTTCATAACAACGTATAATACACTATCACAAAGTCATTCTAAAATAAAATACAACAATTATTAATCAAACTTTAGTTCAATAAAAAAGTAAAGTTGAACATGAGTTGCAGTGTAATACTCTTTAATATATACGGTATAAATGGTTGGCAAAGATTGATAAGAGTAATAATATCAAAAATATAATATCGCATGTCGAAACGCCAACTTACAGTATACCTTTTGTTTCATATTAATTGTTTACATTATTAAAAATATTTATTTTAAAATTTATTTTACTTATCATACTTATTAAAAATAATTATTTTAAAATAATTATTCATTTGAAAAATTAAGATATAATTAATTGATAGTTTTCATTTTCTTTTACTCAATAAATATGAAAAAAATATTAATGCGATGTAAAAGAATAGTAATAAATTGATGAAATAAAAGATTAAACAAAGATAATTTAGTCAATTACCCTCTCAGTTAATAATGTTTTTCTTAAGGGCAGGGCGAACTTATATTCTAAAAAATGCCACGTAAATTCATAATTTTTTTGTAAAAATAAATATTATATATATAAATTAATATAATCTTATTTGTTAGCCTCTATATTATAAGAAGATTAAGCGGGCAGATGATTGAATATTGAGTTATTTAACTAGAGAATATGAAATTAATTTTCACTTATTATATATATATATATATATATATTTCTTTTTTTTATGATGCATCCATATTTTATAAATTTTAAATTTATCTCCGTTGAAGAGGCGTGTAACAAAAAATACAACAACAAAATGAATTGGAGAAAGTACTTTTGTCATTTACAAAATTAAGATATAATGACTAAAAAAAAAAGAAATTCAATTTACCTTTAAAATTAATTATTTTTAAAAATAAACAATATTTATTACATTTAACGAATTAATGTCAAATTGTATGGACCCGACCTGCACTAATTGAAATCCAAATCATGAAAGTCGAGAGAAGACCAACACATGAGGGGGGCATCTGCCACGTGCTTCATCTTATTGGATGTTCAAACACATGGGTTGTGTACTGTTGCCTCCCTCTCCCTTCCCTTTCACCAAAATAATTGAATCTTTTTTTTTTTCCTCCTTCGAAGAAAATCGAATAAAATAACACCTTAAATTAATTAAGCTTCACCTTTTCAATAACATAATTTACGTAATCATATATATTGACAATTCATATATTAATACAATAATATAAATTCGTATCTTAGAGTCTAATCAGTGAATGAGGAAAATTAAAGAATGAAATTTTTTAAAGATATACTTTCTTGTTTATTTTTATTTCTTCTTTATATTAAAATTTTCAGTTTGGTGCATGATCAAATAACATGGTTGTTTCAGTTTGGTGCATGACCAAATAACATGGTTTTATTGATACACAAAATAATAAAATGAAAAAACAAGAGGTCCCATTTCCAATCATTTTGCACTTAAATAGTTATAATTAATGTTCATTGGTTAAGCCTAAAGGACCACAACACAAGGATAGGATGGCTCCATTATAGAGGAAGACAAACATAGCCCCAAGAATATGCATTCTTTGTCTTGTCTAAAGTTCCATAAATTAAAGAAAGATACAAAAATAAACACTCATTTTCAATTAAGTTCAATTTCTTTTTTTTTTTCCCTCATCGATCCTTATTAGAGTTGAGCCTTAGAGATGAAGAATTCGAGAGCACTGATCACCATTCAAAGTAGAATTTTTTTTACGTAAATTCAAATTAGTCAAAATTCAAATTAACTATCGAATATTAAATAAGAAAACAAAATAAATACGCGTGAGATCACTCATTGTAACATGAAAAAAATAATGTTTCGTGTGACAAATCAGCTTAATTTCTCCGGCTAATATAGTTTAAACTACATTATTTTCTTAAAAATGTCATTTAGATTTATATCTTAGTGAAAAGATAAGTGTTGACAAGAAAGTATACACCAAATCACTCAATTTAAGTATGAAAAGAAAAGGGAGTGTGTGGACCATGAAATTAAAGTGGCTCTTCACATGAACTGACACCGTAAAAAAAATAGATCAGAGTAGCACTAGTCTGTGGACTGTGGCTGTCCTTATTGGCTACATATACAATAATAGATGAAAGAAGGCCAATTGGGTGAATCTCATCTTCATCAACTTGGTCCTTAGGCCTGCCCACTCTCTGAAACTGGCGGATTTAAAATTATGAGTTTTAAATTTTAAAAATTATAATTTATTAAATTTTAAATAAATTATATATATATTTATTAAATGAATCTATGATTTTATTGAATTCATAATCAGAATTTTAGCTCTGCTTCTGTGGAGTAAGCATGACAATTCTTCAATTATGAATTATACTTAAGGTGATCGGTGAAATAAGGATAATAATAATTATGAGATAAAATATTGAATTATTTTGTTCTACATTTAATATCATATTTCAATTAGTTTCAGAATTATTTACTTCATCATTTATATTAAAATAACGAAATTAGTGATCCCATATAAAAGGTGAAATCCCTAGTCTCAAGAGATATCTTCATCTATTCCATCTCAACAACCAAGCGATTTTATTATATTTTGATTCGAATCTTTTCTATTGTGGAAGGCGCTTGAATTGTACAAGTGAAAAGGCAGGGTCGATTTTGTTATTTTTTGGCTCAAAGTCCCACATTGGAAGATGAGTAGAAATAGGGAGGCAACCTTAGACTATAAAAGGAAGCCTCCCCCTTTTGGTTTTATCACACCAAACTTGAAGCCTTCTAACTCTTCTAGAGACTTAGTTTATTTTCTCTCTTGTAATCTTCTAGGAGAAATATATTTGTAGTGGTGTCCGAGGACTTAGGCATAATTGGCCGAACCTCGTCAAATCTTGGTATTCTCTTTATTTTCTTTTCTGCTTCTTATTTATCATTGTTAGCCATTATTAGTGTTGCTATTGGTGGAAAATAGCTCAAATTTCCACAACAATTGGTATCAGAGCTTTTGGTTGCGATTTCTCTTGAAATTTTAGTATGCTCTGTGGTTGCGGTTTTAACTGATCCTCCACATCAGAAAAAATTTCTTGAGATTATTTTTTTGTAAATTTGTGTTAAAATTGCTAAGTAATATATTGTCTAATTAAGTGCATGTCTAGGGAAGTTCTGTCTAAGGAAACTGGTTTTTAAGTGGGACCGTGTGACCCCTCCAGTTTTTCCTGAGAATTTTCCTGGTGCATTTTTTTTGGCTAAATTATTACTGGTAATTTTTTTCACTTTAGAGCAAAAATGGCTGATAATAATGAGCAGACTTCGAGAGCCACAGTTTCCACTACATCAACTTCGGCAGCATCTTCGTCGTCAATTTTGACGAGATTTACTGTGCCAAATGCAATATTTGCGGTGGAGATTTTTGACGGTACGGGTCATTTTGGGATGTGGCAAGGTGAAGTTCTAGACGCGCTTTTCCAGCAAGGTCTAGACATTGCTATTGAAGAAGAGAAACCAGAAGAAATTGAAGAAAAAGAATGGAAGACCATCAATCGGTTGGCGTGTGGTACTATTCGCTCATGCCTTTCCAGAGAGCAGAAATATTCATTCTCAAAGGAAACTTCTGCAAGTAAGCTATGGAAGACATTGGAGGAGAAATTCTTGAAGAAGAGCGGTCACAATAAGCACTTCATGAAGAAGAAGTTATTCCGGTTTAGTTATCAATCGGGTACCACCATGAACGATCATATTACTGCTTTTAACAAGGCAGTAGCTGATTTGAGGAACCTTGATGAAACTTTCAAAGATGAAAGATTTAGGGGAAGCTAAGAAGATTCTCGGCATGGAGATAAATAGAGACAGACAATTGGGGCAACTTCGTCTAACTCAGAAGCAATATCTGAGAAAGGTGCTGCAACGTTTTGGCATCAATGACAAGTCAAAATCTGTGAGTACCCCACTTGCTCCTCATATGAAACTTAGTGCTGATTTATCTCCGAAGAATGATGTTGAACGAGAATATATGGCAAAGATTCCTTATGCAAATGCTGTTGGTAGCTTGATGTATGCTATGGTGTGTACAAGACCTGACATTTCACAAGCAGTTGGGGTTATGAGCAGGTATATGCATGATCCTGGTAAAGGACATTGGCAAGCTGTCAAATGGATTCTACGGTATATTCGGAACACCGTGGATGTTGGGTTATTATTTGAGCAGGATAAAAAGATTGGTCAATATGTAGTTGGATATTGTGATTCCGACTATGCCGGTGATTTGGACAAACGAAGATCAACTACCGGTTATGTGTTTACACTTACAAAGGCACCGGTTAGTTGGAAGTCTACTTTGCAGTCAACAGTCGCTTTGTCTACTACAGAGGCAGAGTATATGGCTGTTACCGAAGCTGTTAAGGAGGCTATTTGGCTTCAAGGGTTGCTGAAGGATTTGGGAGTTGGTCAAAAGCACGTCAAGGTGCATTGTGACAGTCAGAGTGCTATTTGTTTAGCAAAGAACCAAGTCTATCACGCACGAACGAAGCATATAGATGTTCGATATCACTTTGTAAGGGAGATTCTGGAAGAAGGTGAAATACTACTTCAGAAGATCCAGACAGCTGAAAATCCTGCAGATATGATGACCAAGATAGTGACATCGATCAAATTTCAACATTGTATGAATTTGATCAATATTGTGAAGATTGCACATGGGTAGCACCATAGGTGCATTTGAAGACACTACTAGAGATAGTTGTGAGAGAAGATTTTGTAACTTTTGGGACTTTTTGCCAAGGTGGAGATTTGTTATTTTTTGGCTCAAAGTCCCACATTGGAAGATGAGTAGAAATAGGGAGACAACCTTAGACTATAAAAGGAAGCCTCCCCCTTTTGGTTTTATCACACCAAACTTGAAGCCTTCTAACTCTTCTAGAGACTTAGTTTATTTTCTCTCTTGTAATCTTCTAGGAGAAATATATTTGTAGTGGTGTCCGAGGACTTAGGCATAATTGGCCGAACCTCGTCAAATCTTGGTATTCTCTTTATTTTCTTTTCTGCTTCTTATTTATCATTGTTAGCCATTATTAGTGTTGCTATTGGTGGAAAATAGCTCAAATTTCCACAACAGATTTCACACTAGAAGTGGATTAAACGTTGCAAAAATGTACCTTTGTTAGTACTCAATGATGTGTATGTTTGAGTGCTAGTGTTTTATCTTATATATCGAATGTAAGTACGCAAATCAATACTAAAGTAATTTGTTGCGTTTAATATTAGTAGTATAGATATTTAAGTACTGTATCTTTCTCCCTTGGTTATTTCTCTTCCATGAAACAGATGGGAGTTATAATACTAAAAATAAATAAATCTACCTAATAATAAGACACAACAAATGGATCGTGACCTCTGTATTACTGTCTTTCTGGTACATACAAGTTGATCTATAGTCTGTAATAATATGAATAGGGACCTTTTCAACAAGGTAAAGGCTAATTTGTTTTTCTTTTGTTCTTCAATTGTGTTATTATCAGTTAATTTAGAATCGAGTAAAATAACATATATTATATACTTACAAGCGTAAAATTAAAAATGAATTGATATCTGATGTGGCGCTCAATTAATAAGTACTATAAAAAGTCTTTTTTTTAAAATAATTCTAACTTTTTTTAATAAAAAAAGTAACTATTAAACTATTAATTGAGTAATCATTTGAGAAATTAACTCGTCCTTAATTAATTTTAAAAGACACGTGGCATGTCAATATTATAGTTATATATGTCATGCAGAATTATATTCTGTTTACATTACCTTTTCGTATTTTATTTTAGGTCAATTGCAATATCACACACATAATTCCTTCTCAAACGTATTATTTTTTAATTCTCAACTCAATTGTGAGCTCAAATTGCTAAAAATTATCCTAAAGATTAATTAACACGTCAGTTTTAGATAATTAGAAAGTCGTAATTAAGAAAGTTTATCGTTAGTTTCCTCAAATGATGATTTGAGCAAAAGAGAAAATTCTAAGAAAGTTTCAACCTTGAACCCCTAAAACTAGCTAGCTAATGGTCAAAAATATTATTCCTAGATTCTCTACCAAAGCATTTTGATTGAGTTAAGCATTTTTCTAGTCAAGGACCACAAATTCATGACGATGGAGAAAATTATTGGAAAGTCTCATTGACGGTATATCTAGGAACATTTTTACCCGTTAGCAAATATGATAGGATGATAGATATATGTTCACTCTTAATTTAAAATTTCAACTTTAAATTTTGTAAACGAAGAAATTACTGAGTTCTATGAAATTAAATTCATATGTTAAAGCCAGCTTCCACCCCCTGTTAATAAGCCTACATAATACGAATTCAAATCAGTTGAATCAATAAATTTTAAATACCGACCGAATGATTAAAGGAAAAAATATATATATAAGGACCACCTTTATTTGCAGAGGACCACGGCATGCAGCATCCCATTTTTCGGCCCGTGGTTTATCTTTACTTCACGAGATTTTTAATTTATTTTTTAGCTTTTTAGATTTTCATGATAGTTAGAAAAGATGCAAGTTGCAAGAAATTTCCACAAAAAGGATATATTAGGAGGTTAAATCATCACAGGAATATGGTGACTCCCTTAATTAATACATAGCAAATTAAACTTTAATCATGATTCATGCACCACTTTTGATTTAATTATTAAATATTATACTTTATTCAACAATTTTAGACCCGATCCAGAAAGTTGGAAAAGGAAAATTAATGAAAGAAAATTTGAAAGAGACATTATCTCAAGTATTTTTTTTTAAAAGAAATAATTGCATTTTGTTTCATGTTCTTTTTGTCCTTAGTTATTTTTGTTCTCCGCATAATTGGGAGGGGATTTTAAAAATGGAAAGAGACTTTGACTTTCACAAAAGAATTCATATTCTATTTTATCATCTTATACTATATGCTGGGCCTGGGTCTATGTTAAACATGTTGATTTAAATAATAAGACTTTACATTCTTTTTGGGGTCTGGTTTTGTGAGGATTTTTATAAAAATTATTCTTTTATTCCAATATATTTAATTGCATTCTATCTAACAAAAAGCTGTATAGAAATTGGGCTTTCTTGAAACATCAGGAAAAAGGATCAAGATTAATTATTTTGGGGAAAGGTCTAGCCTTTTCTGTGTTGTAAGCATGAAAAAGGATTAATAAACTTTTTAAGTAGAGTATATAATATATTGTTATTCTTTTATAGGTGGGATGGTTATACAATAATATAGAAGGTCAATAAGAGACTCCCCAAGGGTGTGGGGACTGGGGTTATCTCTCTCAGGGATCTTGAGTAGGTCCTACCAAATTTGAAGTACAAAGTTCAATGAAGATTTATGCCATATATAGGTGATAGCTAGGGGAGGGCAAGTGGTGGGTAGGGAATTTTTTTCATAATAAATATTTTTTTCTCAATTTATGTGGTATAAGAATATGTTAATTAAGATTAGATTTCTTGAATTTTTTTATTTTAAATATATCATAAAATTTATGTAATTATATAAAAAATATGTTATTAAGGATAAAATGAAAAGATAGGGATTGGATTAGGCTATCTGTTTCAATTTGTTTGTTTTACTTTTTTTTTAGTCCGTTTAAAAAAATATATCTTTTTTCCTTTTCGTCAAATCTTTTAATTCTAACTTTCCACGCGATATGTTTAAGATCACGATTAAAGAATATTTTGATACATTATATATATCTTTAATTTGTAACCATAAGATTATAAAAAAGTTTTCTTTACTTTTAAATTTCGTGTTAATTCAAAATCATACAATTAAATTAAATTTCGTCAACTCTTATAATTCTATCTTTTCACGTGATTAAAAATCATACAATTAAATTTTCGCTCTTTGTGGTTCAGTTATTGTATTGTAAATCCCCATAATCTCTATTTAAATTTGGCTAATTTCGAACTAAAATAAGATAAATTCAAGGTACTATGAATAAAATGGATAATGTAGCATAAATGAAATGAAAATAAGATATTATAGTGAAATAAAATGAAATAATATAAGGTATCGTGAATAAAATAAAATATATTATGAGTAAAATAAAATAGAAATATCATAAGTAAAATAAAATTAAAGTACCATAAATAACATTAAATGAATAAATTATTGAAGCTCGAAAATATAAATTTAGAGTTTGAAACGAATAAACCAAACTTATAAAAGTGTCGGGAAGTTTTTTCCACACAAATAATATGCCAAACACTTTATCTCAAATTAGGCTTTAACAAGGCAATTTAAAGTCAAATAAAATTTAACTTTAATTTAATTTTAAAAATTAATTTTAAAAATTAAAACTATATTGGTAAGAAAACAAAATATTCATTCCATTATTAACAAGACACAAACATAATAAATTTACTTTAAAACATTAAATAAGTTATTATTTTTAATACAAGTTAATAATATATAAAAAATAATATCACATAAATTAAAACAAATTTAATACTAAAAATGAATGGATATCCTCTAAAGATGAGGGAAAGGAGTGGAGTGGGATGTCACCTAATTAAGCCCAAACTTAGCCAAACTCTGTCGAACCTCCAGCAACTAATTCTCACATGTGATGCACGTGACTGTTATATTAAGAAAGATTCCCTTTTTGGCAGTTGCCGAATCTGTCAACGGCTACTGCTGCTCCGTTTTATTTATTTTTAATTATCGTATTTATTAAAAATAATTAATTTAAAATAATATTAATTATTTTATTTATATTAAATAAATGTAAACAAAAGTTAATATGATGAAAGTAATAGTATTAAATTAAAGTAAAAAATAATTAAACTAAATAATTTTTTAAGAGACATGTGCGTACATGCTAAGTAAAATAAGTCAGAGAAAGTAACAAATTTAAAACAGATTGAACAATATAAAATTAGAAAGGAAAACAAAAAAGAAAGACAAGGACTATTCATATCTATTGACATTGACAATACGAAACTATTTGTTTCTTACATCCAAGTCTGTTTGGCAGAAGCTTACAGAAAAATATTATTTTCATGAAAAGTTATTTTTTGGTATTTGACATCGAAATATATTTAAAAAAATATCTTTTATGAAAAGGAAAAAAAAATGATCCCTCACCTATATGTAAAAATATTTTTTGTTTCTTCAATTAATTGTTAGACATTATTTTTATATCTTCAGTCATCTTTCTGAGTGAATTTTGAAAATATTTTACTTATTTCTTATATATATATATATATATTGCATAATATATTGCATTTAATCTCACATTTTGAGATTAAATAAAAATATATTGCATGGAATCTCAAGAAAAATATATTGCATATAGATGTGTCCATTATTGGTTGTTATAAAGCCTATAAAGGGTTTTATAGTGGTCTTAAAGTAATTTCGTTCATTCTCCTCATTAAAGTTTTGAATTTGATTCTGAGAACTTTTCACATTATATCGAAGTTAAATTTTGAAATATTTATTTTCAAAATATTATTTTCCTTTGCATAGTTTATCGCTCTAGACTTTTTTTAAAAAAAATTGTAACTTGATTAAAGGACGTGAACACAAGAAAAGAAGAAAAAATTTCAAATTCAAGTACTCCCTTAGCTTCAAAATAATTGATATTTTAGTTTGAACATACCCTTTAAAAAATTATTCATTTTTAGAAAAAAAATATTTTTACTCACTCATCCTTAATAAATATCTTGAAAAAGATATATATAACTCTTAGTATTTTCTTGATTATGTAAAACTCTCTACATTTAAATAAGGGTTAAATTGAAAGAATATTATTGATGTCTTTTTGATTATATAAAACACCACTTATTTTAAAACAAAATCAAAAAATTATAATATTACTTATTAAAAGTAGTTAAAATATCACTTATTTTAAATTGGAGGGAGTGTAATTTTTAAGTTGTTGATTGGGATTTCTATTCTTTTCAGTCGAAGAGTCTTTTTCTTTTCTCATTTTTATTAGGCAATCTCTTACCCTTATGATCTTTAATTCTTTTTCACTTTTCCACCATTATTTAAAGGTGGACCAGTTTGTTCCTTTTAAGAGGACGAAATTAAGCAACTTGTTATTTTTTTTTTCTTGTTGTTGTTGTCTATCTATGGTAGGGTAAATTTCTACATTTATACTAGACCACAAGTAGAGGATATCCTCCACATTTTACTCAAGGCCATTAGTTAGAAGAGTAGATTCTTTACATATTTTAGTTCCATTTTTTACACAAGCAGAAGAAGACTTTACTCATTTATTTTTCTGTAAATTTTGGACCACCTGTGATGCTGCTATTAGAATATGTAAAGACACAAGTAAAGGAGAAATATATACCGTTAAATTTCATTATAGTAATAGTATTTATTGGAATTTTTTTTTTAAATTATTATAGTGAGATATTATTATATATGTATATTGTTATTTGATAATTAAATCTTATTTAACTTTTTATAAATAAAAATATGCAAAAATCTAACTTAATGATTTTGTATATCAATATATTTGCTAACCAAATTAATCAAAAAAAATAAAAACGTATAAATATAATAAAAAAACAAACACCAGCCGCAAAATATATCACCGCCGACACAAACTCTTTGGAAAATATAATTAATGATTGTTAGGTATTACGAGAATTCCTTATAAATGAACTAGTTTTACATTGATTGCGATCTTTCTTTTTCTTTTTTAATTCGGATTTTGCAGTGACAATTTGAGCAAATTTAGATAAACGGAATTTCTCCTATATATTGATGTTTAGCGAAATAAAACTTTGACTCGCCAACTTTTAGAAGAATCTTATCCTCTAAAAGCAGTAGATTAATAATTAAGCAATCGTACGTACGTGTGATCCTACGATTTGTATGTCACTATTGCAGAGATTTGACCTCATTATCATTCGACAATGAACTTCCAGAACTGACTAAACCCTTGTTTGTGAAATTCAAAATAGTTTTATTTATATATAGGAAATAAAAGGCATAACAACACCCCTCCAACACACACACACACACATATTGTTTCTGTTCTATTTCCCCATCAAACCCCACCAAATATCATCCCTAAAAATATAAATACAACACAGATGTCCCAGTAAAATGGAATTTCAATTTTGCTACAATGCAAAGTCGGCAGAAGATCTTCCACAAATAGTGTGACTTTTCTCTTAGGCCTACCAAATGGGGTCCTCCTCTCTCCTTAATACTTGACTTTCCCCTCCATCATAATTATCATCATTAAATAAAACTTAAAACTATGACCCTTTTCCATTTAATCTCTTCCACGCATAGATACGAGGAGATAAAGAAAATCTCTCGTAAAAATTAAGTTTTTTATAAAAAGTTAGAAAATTATTTCTCCCGAAGAAACACATCATTTTCCAAGAAATTTCATGCATGTGGGCGTGTTATTTATTGTATGAATCCGTCTCTATCATCATTTCGCCTTGTAGCAACATGGAACTAAAACAAAATTTGTAAGATATGGTCGAATTTGTGACAATTAGTGTACAAAACGGATTCAATGAACTCCAAACATCAATCACATGGAACCTTATGTATGGAGAAGACAACATTATTTTTTTTAAGCATGGACATTATTTCAATTAAAATGCAGTTTTTTTGTCCATTATTCCGTCTTCGACTTCAATAGAGAATTTGAAGTGGAAAAGTTGGTCCGAGGAGTATATCAAGTGGAATACTCGTTATTTATCATCATAGTTTAAGTAGAAAAAATAAACAAGTGATAGTTGAGTGAGTTTTGATAAATAATTGATGATAATTCAGGTAGGAAAAAGTGAACACTAGATATAAAAACGTGATACTTCAAAATGTATTTTTTACCACTATGTTTTGTCCTTTTACAAGTGACCAAGAGATCTTAATTCCTCACGGCTAGGTATATATTCCATCACATATGGTTCTAATTGCAATGCAATAACAAACTACATATGCTCCTGAAAGGTCAGAAAAATCGAGTCTTTTACGTTTGAGAGGGAAAGGAAAAAGAAAAAAAAGCAGAGATTTTTTTTTTTTTTGTTAAGACAAAAGTTTCTTCCATGGAATTTGGTTGCTTATTGGTCCACGTGTTTTCCACGAAATAGTCCCCCTCTTCCCCCCGAATCCTAACTTGGATTTGTTGGTCCAATTCTAGAAAATGAAATGAAAAAAAAAAAAAAAAACCCAACTATTGTTTCACTCAAAAATCCGTCCTTTCAAGAAAATGCTTATTCTTAAAATTTGTATGTTGGTGGAGTTCCCACCACCATTACCATTTGAAGGTCATTACCATTTTTCTTTTCCTTCAATTTCCCCTCTTAAATTCTCTCAATAAAACTTTTCCTCTGCACCTGGGCTGCATTATGTGTCTGCCACTTCAACAACCGTATATAGCTTAGCGACCCCTCAATTTAACTTAACATCACCAAAAACAAGTCATGTTCTAAAATAACTACTGCTACCATAATATGATTATACCATAGAAGCAGCTAGCATAGTCACGTTCTTAAAGTTGAATGCTTTTCAAAAGAATCAGAAGACTTGACCCGTGTGTGTGTAACAGCCCAACTGCTTCTTCTTCTTACTATTATTATATATATAAAGCCTCTTTCAATACAAGAGTTTACCACCAAAAAGAGTAACTAGTTATATTACGTTTAAACATTACCCGTTGCCTTTCCAAGAAACTCTTAAAGAAAAAAACCCACACATCACATTTCACAGGCCACAACAACAACAACAAATATATAATGTCGTTTTCTTATGCTAAAAACTGCTTGCAACGGTTCTGTGTGGACGAGTTCCAAATGGAAACAGAAACCACCCATAGTGGATTCTTCTCCAGTGATCTTCTCCCTTCCCTTGGAGCTCGAATCAACTATGCTACTAAGCTCCGAAGATTCATCATCTCCCCTTTCAATCCTCGTTACAGGTAACGTACAATTGACCAGATTGATATGATTGATATATTTTCTTGGCTTGTCAAATAGAAAATACTAATCGAGCTTAATGGTTTCAGGTGTTGGGAGATGTTTCTAGTTGTTCTGGTCATCTACTCAGGTTGGATTTCTCCGTTTGAGTTTGCATTCTTGTCGTACAAGAAAGATGATACTCTGTTCATCATGGACAACATTGTCGACTGCTTCTTTGCTATTGACATTTTCCTCACTTTCTTCGTGGCGTATCTTCATCGAGAGTCCTATCTTCTTGTTGATGAACCTAAGAAAATAGCAATAAGGTAAATTAATTAAACATGTCCAACTTCAACAAGAGAGAGAGAGAGAGAGAGATGGATAGATTCCAAGGTTCTAATTGGGTATATGTTTTATTATGAGTAACAGGTACTTGTCAACATGGTTCATATTTGATGTGTGTTCCACTGTACCATTTCAATCATTGATCCTCCTCTTCACGGATCACAAAGAAAGCGGTGGAGTTGGCTTCAGATTGCTTAGCATGCTCAGACTTTGGCGTCTCAGACGAGTCAGTGCCCTGTTTGCAAGGTCCAAAAACACCACCTGTATTTGGTTTCTACAACATGAATTATGATGAAAATGAAATGCTTTAATGCTGGAATGAATATTGAACCAAAAAAAAAGAAAAAAAAAAAAAGTTTCTCACATATAAGCCGGTTTGCTTTCCTTCAGACTTGAGAAGGACATTCGGTTCAACTACTTCTGGATGCGATGTACAAAACTCGTATCAGTAAGTCCTCTCAATGCTTTAATTATTTCAAGAATTCAGAAAAGACGAAATTTTTATTATACATTTGACCACTAATTAACATTTGGTTGTTTGGAGTTCAGGTAACATTGTTTGCAGTGCACTGTGCTGGATGCTTTTACTATACGATTGCAGATAGATATCCTGATCCAAAAAAGACATGGATTGGTGCTGTAAATCCAGATTTCAAGCAAGAAAGCGTTGGCGACAGATACATAACTTCATTGTATTGGTCTATTGTAACGCTGACAACAACCGGTTATGGAGACTTGCATGCTGAGAACTCGAGGGAGATGCTCTTTGATATCTTTTACATGTTATTCAACTTGGGATTGACATCTTACATCATTGGAAACATGACTAACCTTGTTGTTCATTGGACCAGTCGCACCAGAAACTTCGTATGCTTCTCCCTCACTCTACAAACCGCGTGTTATTTACAGGCTATATTCATCTTCAGATCAAATTAAACTTGGGAATTCTTGGTTCTTTTTTTGCAGAGGGATACTGTGAAAGCAGCCCAAGAATTTGCGAAAAGGAATCAGTTGCCTCCAAGGGTACAAGATCAGGTCTTGTCCCACATCTGTCTCAAGTTCAAAACAGAAGCACTAAAACAAGAAGAGACTCTCAATGGCCTGCCCAAAGCCATCCGTTCAAGCATTGCACACCACCTGTTTTTCCCTATAGTTCAAAATGTCCACTTGTTCCAAGGCGTCTCGCGGAACCTCCTTTTCCAATTGGTAATTATTTTCCCTTATGTGTGTTCTCTGGGATCACTCTGCATTGGATATTAACAGTGTGATACTTGCCCCTCGTTAAGGTTCCTGAAATGGAAGCTGAATACTTCCCTCCGAAGGAAGACGTGATTTTGCAGAATGAGGCTCCAACAGACCTGTATATAATAGTTTCAGGAGCAGTGGTAAGTTACTTTATAGATTGAGTATATATTTAAAGATGTGTTTGTCATGTTCTAATTAGGATGTTGTATAATATCATTGCTGCAGGAATTTATAGTACAGATTGAAGGAATAGAGCAAGTATGTATTATCGCATAACTAATAGTAATATCCATCTTTTTCATCAAGAAAGTGACAACTTTAGAGGATATAAACTAATTTCTCTCCTCGATCATGTTCCCAAACAGACAATTGGAAAGGCTGTTGCAGGAGAACTATTTGGAGAAATAGGTGTTTTGTGTGGGAGACCACAGCCATTTTCTGTTCGAACTACCGAGATCTCTCAAATTCTAAGGCTAAACAGGACAGCATTGATAAACAATCTTCGCGCAAATCCAGAAGATGAACGGATAATTATGAACAATCTTTTGCTGGTAAGTTTACCAGGTTATGTACAAGTTCCTGGTAAATCCACTAATGTTATTGCTTAGGAGAAATGAAAAATTCACAAACAATTCTTTTTTGTTATAAAAAAAAAAAATCAGAAACTACAGGGATTTGGAGGTTTTGGTTATGTGGATCACCAAACAAATGCAGGACCAGAAATCAAAAGGCATGATGATACAGCACTGACCAGCATAGATATCAATAATTTGGAAGCTAGAGTTAAGAAGCAAGAGGAACATGAGGGACAAGAAGGAAACAAAACCATGAATGATTTGTCATTAAATCTTGAAAATAAGAGGGAATTAAATGAGCATAATGTGGAGCTCACTGGACCAGATGAGGGAACAAAGAGCTGTCAATTTAAGCCTGAGGTCCCCTGTTGTTCCAACTCTTGCCTTAAAAGACCCACATGTAGTACCAGTTCAAGTGGCTCTAAAGGGACAAAGTCCACCAACCATAAGAGGAGAATCACCATTCACATGAAGAAAGAATCATTGCATGACCAGTATGGGAAGCTAATAATTCTACCTGATTCACTAGAAGAGCTATTCAGAGTAGCAGGTAATTAGTATTCATTTTGTGAAAATTAAAGAAACGGAATCATAACGCGAGCTTTTCTTCTCACCCTGCAACTTTGTCCAACTGCAGGTCAAAGATTTGGAGGCTACAATTTTAAGAGAGCTGTAAATGCAGAGGATGCTGAAATAGATGACATCGATGTCATAAGAGATGGCGACCATTTGTTTTTCCTTTAACACAAATGGTTTGAGCGTAGAATATAATCCTAATTGATCGCAAAGGAAAGTTATCAGAAGCGTAGAGAATGTCCAGAGATCCAAAGCAATTGTATATTGATCTCATTGTGTAAATGTTAGGCTAAATGATTCACAATCTTTGTGTCTCCAAAGGGAGAAATCAAAGTTGCAGATTTAATACATCAATTTCAAGAATTTCTCCAACCTACTACAGAAGAATTACACTCTATCATGTTCTTTCCATTAATAAAACAGAGCTTTAACACCTCATAAAATTGCAATTATCTCTGTTGTGCTCTACACAAACAAGATGTTCATTGAGAATTTCCCGCCTCGAGTCTCGCTTTGACTACAAGTTTCAGAAGCATCAATTGACAAGCTTCGGATGAAAACTTCACCGAGCTCCATCTAAACTAACATTTGTGAATAAGCTTCCATGAGGTCACTTGCAACCTAATGAACTTGACTTAAACGAATTTAAATTCCGTCTGAGATTGCTGAAACACGTTCTCTTGGGTCATCTGCATCCGCCAATATCAATATTGAAAAAATTCTTCTTGCAAACAAAGTATCATTGACTTCTTGAAATTATTGGGATAGGATGAGCTTCTGTGTTGAATACATACTCATCCAAAGGGATCGTGGAGCTATTACCGAACAACAAATAGATGTATTTGAGTGTTTCACCCAAGAAAAAGGTCTCCATCTTGTCTCTTCTTCGTGGAGGAACAGTAGTAACATCGTCAAGAGAAGTGTAACCTCCGGAATCAATCTTTGTGTACTTCTCAAACGCCTCAAAAATTTGCCAGCCCCATTCACGATACCTGAAGAAAAGTCCACCAAATCAACAAACTTTTTGTTCAACTTCATAAAGCAAATGACCATAGCAAAGTTCACAGATCAACTTAAAAATAAGAACATACTTTAAGTCGCCAGTAATACGATACAGTACAAACAATGATTCAACGGTTTCAGGACGCAAAAGATTGTGACGATCAGCAGGCTTTATGATGATGTCATTCAAATATTTTGAACTTTTGTTCCCACCATCAGGACCGCCTTCAGAATCTCCCTGCTTGAAGATAACAGAAAAACATTGATATTTTGCAAGAACTTTTTCCATTATGTCACAATAGAAAATACTTAAGTCAAAGTAGACATATGAACACTATCGTTAAATTATCTAACGTCTCTCTATTCATGAAATTAGATTGCTAAAATCATGATAGGCACATTTTCACTCTGATTGTTTCCAGATTTGTTTAATTGATTGAACTAGCATTAAATAGTAATTCTTACATCTTTTACATCCACTTAATCTTTGTTGCATCTAGACATAAAGATGTCAAACATAGATTGAAGTTTAAAATATGAAACAGGATTCTTTTAATTTTCACAAACTCACCCTCCTCAGGGGAAAAAAAGCTCGAGAAAAGGAAAACTGAAAGCACCACCTTACATAATATCATAGTTGCCAAAAGTGATGAAAGAAATAAAAATGTTCTAACTCACCTCAATATTGAAATAAGCGATTTCTGGAGCAAGGCCAGTAGAGGTTACTGAGTATATTTCCACACATGTCTTAGCCAGATCTTCAGCAAGCTTTAGGTTTTCCATATCTTCAAAAGTGAGCAAGTTCTCTCTCATAGCTCTTTCCTTTGTCAACCCCTTTGTCGCGCCAAGGGCCAAGGTACCAGGAAGAAAACACACCTGCGGATGAAGTTAAATGATATCAAACTTTTAAGAACAGACATCATCTAAAATCTGGCTTCATACATTCAGGAAAATAAGTTTCATTGTGAACAGAAAAGAAAGAGGCACGAGAAGAGGCAGGAGATGTCTATTTTCCTCTAATCAAGATTCAAGACTAGATACTTCAATAAAAAGCACATTACTAATATATCTAACATGTGCAACTTGTAATCCATCATAAATCAATGCACTCAGAAGAAGAAAGTGAAACTTATGGCCAGTGATTTTAGTATGTTAAAGCAAAATAAATGAAAAATTTGGAGAAAAAGAAAAGAGCAAACATTCTATCAGCATAAGAAATTTATAATAGAGAATTGGTTAAACATATCAAGGAAAGGATTTCAATGTTGCTTGGGAAGATCTATTTATTTTTCAAAAGAAAAAATAGAGAACTGCGGACAAATGTGGCATTGTGCAGCTGATTCTTTGTCAGCCCATTTTGGTTTGTTCACTTTTCAGTGCTGAAGCATATCTACAAAAGAATAATAACAGAAATGGCATACCAGGTGATCCATCTTTGGACTGAAACCACCTTCTCGCCCATACGGCAATTCTCCCACAAAGACCAAGCCATTTGGAATAGATTTGCGGACAAGAAGGTGCCTGACACCTTTAATTGCTTCAACATACATATCGTACAAGTATGAGAAGTTAGTTCCTCTCTGCTGAAGCCACACTTTAATAAGATATTCATAATAGCTATCACCACGAGATCCAAGTCTTATATTGTCTCCACTAAATTCTCCGGATTGAGGGCTGACATCATCATATGCACAAACAAAAAGTCAACGGGTATAACAGTTCTGTATTTTCTCAATTCAACAGTAGACAAGTAAGAATAAATAAATATAAAACCAACTCATTCTTAGACTTCTGCAGGGTAAATTCCAGCTTTTGCTGGGATATTTACACGCACTAAAAATGGTGAAATATCAACGGAAGAGGCTGAGAACAAGGAAGAGAGATGTGGTGGTGGAAGCATATGGTGAAGCAAGTGAACAAGATATTTACATTGACTCATTCAGAGATCCTAACCACAACTAAATGCCACTCTTTCATATGTTAAGGAAGCATGATATATATAAATATATATATATATATATATATATATATATATATGCAAATAAAGGTACTCGACTATTGAAGACATGTTCTTTCTGTCTTTCTTTGGTTAGCAGTGGGGTCTGAACTAGCTTAAATGCACCTCATTAATCCACCTGGGTGCTTACTACCTTACACCAGCACAAGTACGGGTTAACTCTATCGTACCATAGACATCAAGTATGGTTCAACAACAAGAAATAAATGTACTGATAAGGATGCCCATATGTTCTGGTTGTGGAGAGGAAAGTGAAATTTAGGTCCAGACTTTGTTTAGGATTAGATAACTTGGAAATCATGAACAAAAAGCGAAGACATTTAAGGATCCTTGGCAAGAAAGATTCATGTTTCAATTTTTGAAACATGCATTGCAAATATGTGGGATTTCTGGAAGTAAGCACGGTGGCATTTTCTAATATGATAGATAGTGAAGAAGGAATTGGCAACGGAACAAATTAGTTTCATTAGCTTAGTGTAACCGTAAGTAGGATTTTATAATTAGAAGACAAAACAGTAACCAGCAATACAGATACAACTAGATGTAGAAAAAACTGTTGTGGTTTTCCTGCATGTTGAATAGGAGGAGAAAGGAATTATTAGAAGATGTTTATTGGTTCTAGAGATATAGAGTTAACTGCAAACTATTTTCATCATAAGCTGCTCTTAACAGTTACTTTTTTCAGGATAGCTACATTTACTTTACAATAAAATAAAGAAACAGGAAGAACATAAAGAAAGCTTTTTTTAATCATATGGTTATGTTACCATTGAATTTAATGCCCTATGTTATTAGAAGTCGAAATGTGTAGCTCCCTAAACAAAAATAAAAAGAAGACACATTTCAATATATGGAATAATTGCAGCACATGATATAATTACTTTTCAGATATTCCAAGGGCAAGCATCTGCCTACACAAGTCCTGGCATAGGAAAATACGAGTTTAGCTACTTACCTAATGTATATAGGGACCAGTCCCTCCACCTTTGGCAAAGTCTTTATATGTTGTAGAACCTTCATGGCTTCTACGCTATACTTTGCATCACCTGTTAGATAACTAAGATAATTAAATTCAAGCTGTACCGTTGCAACTTCCGCAGTGCTACTCAGACCATCAGGGGCAGGATGTGCAGACTTTTCACGCAAGACAACATCACTGTATGGAATATCGGATGGACTTGCTGTAAAAGCAGTAAGTAGACGATCAGCCAAGTTCCTAGCATTTTCCAAGTAAATAGATGGTTTAGGCCCCTTGTGTTCTGGAACTTTTCCTTCATCTCCAACACTTAAGTGATAAGCACTCAAAAGACCACCTAGAACTCGTATTGTAGTTTCAAAGAGATTAACTTGCCCTTGCCCTTCAATCCTCTCAGGAAGATGTTTCTCAATCCATGAGCCTGCTTCATAAACGACTTCATCAGCTCCCATAATCATAGCTGTGTCTAGAGCATCGATAACTGTAGCTCCCAAACCTCCTAAACCATTAACCCCTCTATGGCTCAAGGGCATAAGTTCATCATAACCCATGGCATAGGCTTTGTAGCCAGACCAGGCATGGATAAATGCATCTTTCACCTTCTGTTGTCTTGCCGCCCATTCTGGCTCCGCTCTTTTCATGGACTCTTGAATTGATCTATTCCTACTAATTATTTCATCTGGAGATAACCGAGGTGGAAGTCTAGGTGGTTTTCTCCAAAATCTCCTGAATTTACCACTTCCATGAGTCATGAGATTTTCTCCTTCCTTAGATCCATCATTTTTTGCTATACCATCAGACACAGGATGGACAGCACTTTTATTAGCCAGTAGTAGATATGCTAAACCACCAATCATCAGTAACACGAGAAATTTCCCAGTGCTACATTTTAAATAATCACGTTTCCCGTTACTGGTTAATAAAGCCTGAGAAATTACCTGAAAAGATAAGCAGAACTATTAAGTTTCAGCATACAAGAGAAAATAAATAATTCTGCTTCAGAAATGTTAAAGGCCCATTTATCCATGAAAATTGTGAATTTGAAAAAAAGTAGTTTTTGTTTTCAAAGTGAAAAATGGTATTTGGAAATTGGAGTTATGTTTGGCCATGAATATAAATTGGAGTTGGTTTTGAATTCTGTGAGTGATTTGGAATGAAAAAAGTGAAAACATCTATTTGGTGCTCTTCAAATTCCGGAATTCAACTTCAAGTTGAATTTGGAATTTTCCGAAATCATAAGGCCAAACATGATTTCCAGAATTCAACTCCGGAAAAAAGTAAAACAATATTCATGGCCAAACAGCCACTAAGACTCTTTCAAGGAATGAAAATGATCTTGGCAGCTCTCTCAAATTTAAAAGCAAGAACTCATATGTGCATCAGCCGTGCTAAGGAAGATAGTCATAGATAAAGCACACTGCTAATATGCAAGCTACAGGCAAAGGTGATAGCAAATGGAATGAGGGGTTTAAAAGGGGGATTCATGCTAACCAACTTTCAGTCCCAAACGGATAATGAAAGAAATTTTAAAAAAAATTATAAAGGAACAGAGAAGGCAAAACCCAGTAGATACGCCATTTAGGAGCTAAAAAAGACAAATTTAAGTAAAGGTAAAATAGTAAATCAGACATAATTTGGTTCCTGAAGTCAATGTCACAAGTCAGGCTCATTACATTGTGGACAAATAGTGTTATTAGTAAAGCACATGCAATATAAAGTGGAGAACGAAAAGTACGGGTGTGACCCAGTGATCAAAGAAGTGGGATGAAAACTATGGAACACAAGGGTTAGAATTCCAGTAAAGGAAAAAACCACTAGGTGGGTAACTCGGAACCTATGTTGATGGAAGGTAGTTGTCAGTGGAATAGTAGAGGTGAGCACACGTCGACCCAAGTACCACCATTATTATATTAAAAAAGTAATAGAGAATGAAAAAATGAGTGAAAACAACACAAAGATGCATGATAAGTATGTTGTATAAAGGTTGGCAACCATAGCAAGAAGAAAAGAGGAATTTTGTAAGGCACAACATATATTATTCAGACTCTATCAAAGCACTCTGAATTTCTATGGAAACATCCAAGCTACTCAAATTCCTGATTATAACAAATGCCAGAATTCACAATAATATGAGAGAAAAAGGGAAACTGCTCCCTTTCCAATTTATGGGGTACAATTTCCATTTGAAATGTTCAAGAATGTTTAACTGCCTGCCATCATCATATCAAATCCTTAAGCTCTACTCTTGAGAACTCCAATTTATTTGAAATTTAAATGTGAATGAAAAAATGACACTTCTTACATCAACAAAAAATTTCTTTCTTTTTTTATGTTTTTTTCTATTTCTCTTTATAATTGATGGCATGAACCATGAACTTCAGATATATGGTAACAAACTTAACTCGAAAGGTACAACTCACTATGTGAATGAAATTCTTCTTCACTCTTTAGAACAGTCAAATCAGACCATATTAAAGGGGTTGATGCTGTTATAAAAGAATCACTGCCCAAAGCTGTGAGCAATTACCACTCTTTCTAGAGATTTTCAACTTCCTCCTTCCTTTTGATCTTGTCCCTGATTATCGACTAAGTTCTGAAGGACATTTAAACTGGATAACCTTTCAAACCTCCAATTCTATTACTCAAAGTCATTATAAGGAGTATAGTAGATGACTAACGAATATATAACCAAACACTATCAGTGATTGAACCTATTGCATGAACACTGCCAAGTGTAGCAAATTCATCCAATAAACATCTAAAAGATATCGAAAATACATATCAAAAAAGAAAGACACATT
The DNA here is from genome assembly GCA_035772735.1 of Datura wrightii. Taxonomy (NCBI): domain Eukaryota; kingdom Viridiplantae; phylum Streptophyta; class Magnoliopsida; order Solanales; family Solanaceae; genus Datura; species Datura wrightii. The sequence continues at coordinate 113,520,723 of JASDFA010000008.1, read as the reverse complement.
GGAAAGACAAAAAAAGGAAAGTGTAGCCTGGTGCACTAGCCTCCCGCTATGCGCGGGGCTCGGAGAAGGGCCGGACCACAAGGGTTTATTGTGCGCAACCTTACCTTGCATTTCTGCAAGAGGTTGTTTCCACAACTCAAACTCATGACCTCAAGGTCATATGGCAACAACTTTACCAGTTACGCCAAGGCTCCCATTTTCTCTTTTGTCCAATTATTTTTTTTTAATGAAAAGGTAAAACCTCTTCTGGATTGCACCCAAGGGTGTGACTTAGTGATCGATGAAGTGGGTTGAGAACCATGAGGTCTCAAGTTCAAAAAGAAACAAAATTAAGCTCAACTCAGAAAGGAAAGTAGTACATTAATACAAACAAATAGTATACTACTTAGCTCAATGTGGAACAGCTTATTTGAGACTTCTTCATAAATTAGACAATTTTATATTGAAAACAAGATTTTTTAAAGCTAGTTATATATCGAATCAAGTTTAAGAACAACCATATTTGACTTGCATATATTTTATCTCTATTTCCCCAACTGGCTGTTACTTTCTGAAACTGAGTGGTCTGTGAGCATTATTTTATCAATTCAGATTCAGTTTCACAATTGCACCAGTCACAACGAGCAAATTTCAGTTCACATCAGAGAAAAATAGGAAAAAGAACCCACCCCTCAAACTGATAAATGAGTTAGGTGATCATATTTTCAGTTAGCAAAACAATGTGATATAATCAAAAAGACCCCTTTTGCTCTCCTCAAACTATGCAAACAGACAAATCATGCCATTTCCAAGATGTTCTATGAAGAAACTTGAACAAACTAATCCAATCCAATCCTTATTCTAATCAAAGATCAACCCTTTAATCAATTTCACTGAGAAATCCAAGATAATTTCCAAAAAAAAAAAATGAATGAAAACAAGATTCAGAGGTACGAATTCTGATTCAGCTGCCTGACCTGAGATACGGATCGGTGCCGGAACTTGGCGTTATCATAGTGCACATCTTTCATCGAGTACGGCAATGATTTCGACATCCTTTGATTCTCAATAAAAAAGATAAATGAGTAGCCACCACAAACAACAACTTCAGATTCTCAATTTTGCTGTGCCTTAAAGCAGCCTCAAACGTTTGTACATTTACCACTATAGTACAGCGCGTGCGCGTATATAGGAGTGTATTATACGCACCCAGATGGAAATTAAGCGGGATGTCACCGGAATTCGGAGGTGGGCAAAGATGGAAGACTAATGAGATGTATGGTATTTGAGGGAAAAGCCAAAATAGTCCAATTAACCATGGTAAAATCTTATTGCCCGCACGTCAAATCAATAAATGCATATTATACACCTTTTAAAACCCCCATCCTTTATTATTAAAAAAAATTAATCAAAAACTTATATAATTGTTTCATTAGATTAAGATATTTATCGAGTGTTATTTCTTTATTTTCATACCTCAAAATTAATTATAGAAAATATTACTTTTTATAATCTTACATGATACTATCATAGTATATTATACTATCATGATATTACTGAGGATGAATAGCACGTGTGGTTCCTCAATCCTTCATGATACCGTCATAGTATATTCATACATATCGTGATATCACTGAAGAATGAGCAGTCCTTCAGCAATAAACTCCTTAATCATGCATGATATCATCACAGCGTATCAATATAATGGCATGGTATACTTCATGATACCATCACAGTGTATTCATATACTATCAAAGTGTATTTCATGTTACCTATATTCATATAATGTCATGGTATCTTATACGCGAAAAATCTTCAAACTTATAAGGGGGCACGAATTGTAATTATTTTATATGGATTAGGCATTGCGGGTAATTAGTATGAAACAATCTATTTTTATGTAATTAGTTTAGTTTTTGATCTATTTTATATACTTTTCTCAAAATTAGTAGGGCTTGCAATTTGATTAATATAACTATATTAATTAATAAGTACTTCTGAAAACATATAATAATCTAATTTTCATGTTTTACAGTGACTTAAGTAAGGGTAAAGTTGAAAAAAAGGTAATCAATTATTTCTTGAAAATTTTGAAACTAACAACTATTTTGGAACAAATTATTTTTAATATACCTAACAACTAAAAAGGAACTGATGGAGTATATATTAAAATAATTATTTTAAGATATTTCTTAATTTAGAATATTTTTACATATATATTTATTTTTTTAACTTTATTTTTAATATCAATTATTTTAAAGTTAAAAGACAAATAAAATAAAATATATATTAATTAAATAACCTAATTCTTATATCACTAATATAAGTAATTAGTGAATTTGGCCGTACTTTGTGCGATCAAAAAGAATTTGTGTATCCACAAAAAATATTGAATAAATTTAATTGAGATAAAAGAATAAATTTAATGAATATGCATCCAAAAACAAGAATGTAAGCTTGTAATATTTTATATATTAATTAACTTCAAAACATAGAGAATAAAATCTATAAGGTTGCATTTTTTTTTTTTGAGAATTGACAAATAATAATAATAATAATAATAAGATCGTCATGTGTTCATATAGATTTCAAAGAGTCACAGTAAAAGAATACAAAACCAATAATAATACATAATTTAATAAAAAAAGAGAGACTTCTACATATATCATAAAAAAAAAATTAGTTTAAATTAAACTGCTTCTAAATATTGATAAACAAATATACATACAAATGGCATTATTAGCATAATTTTGACAAAAAGTATATTTCCAAGAAGAATAATTTAGCATTCTTTATTTTTTTTTTCTTTTTGGAAATTATAAAAAATATACATACAATAATCTCCAAGAAGAATAATTTAATCATGCTTTTTTATGTTTTTTTGTAATTATAAAAAATGGTAGCATTAGCATTATTTGGCGTGTCAATCAAAATTATCAAAGCTAAAAAAATCTTTATATTTTTCATATATTAAACAGTATAAATATATATAAAATAAAAAAAAAGTTAGACTAAACTAAAAGATATGATGATCCTTTTCAAGAATTTCTTGTCAGGAACAAACCAAAAAGGAAGATGGATGGGTTCAAGTTATGAAGATGACTTTTTAAAATTAAATAATTATAAAAATAATATAAAAAATTAAAATTAAAAAAATAAGATAAATATGTTTCTTGATCATAAATGTGCCGTATCACTTTTTTCATACATAACTTTAATATATTAGATGTCATAGCTTGTACATTAAATAATTAGGGAGTTACAAAGATGAAAGACTTTGGTGATTTTGAATTGACACTAATCAAGAGTACAAGTTTATGAAGATGATGGGTGTATTATATATAAATTAGTTTTGAAGGTTATGTAAAATTAAACGATGGTTTCTGGTATAATATTTAGTTTGATATATTATAAGATTGAAATTAGTATTACTGTGTATGATTTAATTTTTTTTATTAATGTTTAAACAAAACGAAACTTTTTCTTACTATTAAGAAGGTTAGTTTTGTTATTTTGTAATTTTACTCATATATTACTAATCTCCAGATTATATTATTACATATTTTATCCGGCATAAGTCATGTAAATATTATTTATAGAAAAAAGTGCACCAAACAATATTTTACCACTTTATGCTCATTTTTTATTGAAGATTAAGGTTCTGTTTGTACGCGATTTGAAATAATAATTTGAATTAAATGGTTTGATTTAAAGTTGAATTTTTATTTGGATATGTAATTTAAATTTCTTAACTTGTATGTTTTATCACAAATATAAAATTTTTACAAGTTGTGAAAATTATCAAAATTTTTCTAATTTTTATATAATCTTACAAAATGAGCAAACCATAGTTCATAAATGAGATATAAGAATATCCTAAGGCGCTTAATCGATAAATCACATATCTCGGTGTTTCTTTTATAAATAAATATTTGCTATTACAAACTTTCAAATATACAACAATAACAACAACAACAACAACATACCAGTCAGTATAATCCCACAAGTGCGGTATGGGGATAGGATGTACGTGGACCTTACTCCTACCTTTATGGGGTAGAGAGACTGTTTTCGATAGACTCTCGTGTAGTCAACAATAACTGACTATTCTTTAATATAATCTTTTCATATAGTACAGACAATCTCTTCACGCCGAACATGAGTCTTTTTTTTAATATAAAATTTAAAATGATGGGTTTTTTTATAAAATATAAATATGTGGGTTAAGTTTTACGTTTTAAAAAAAATTGAAATCACAATTTGTGTTCCAAATCATATTTTTTTTTGAGAATTTGTGATTTGAAATCATGATCCCAAATCGCATACCCAAACGTTAATTTGAAATATGATTCCAAATCGCATGTCCAGATGCCTACTAAGGGCTCATTTGGCCATGCGAGATGAAATCATGATTTGAAATTATAATATGCAATTATATGAGATGAAACTGAAGTTTTGTTTAGATATACAATTTGAAATTCTTAAGTTGTATTTTTTTTCATGAACATAAAAACCCCATAAGTTGTGAAAACTATTTTAAAAAAAATCAATTCTTATACAATCTTACCAAATAAGTTAAAATTCATTTAAAAAATTATAATATACTACCACAAGGTCATTCTAAAAAAATTACAATATTTATACATCGAATTTTATTAGTTCAATAAAAAATAAAATTAAACATGAGTTGTAGTGTGCTACTCTCTAATATACTCATTCCACATGGTTGACAAAGATTGCTAAGAGTATAATACCAACAACAAATTTTGTTTACGTTTAAATAGTTGGTAAATATTAAATTGTGATTTTTTTTAAAAAACATTATAAACTACAAACTTGTGGGTTAAATTTTATATTAGTTTGAAGTACTCAACCAATTAAACAGAGTACTTCCTCGAAACCACTTTACATGTCGTCCTTACTAAATAGATGGTTCAAAATAGTTGTCATTTAGAAAATCAAGATGCAATGGAATACATTCTTCTCATTTAGCCCTTAGTACTAAATATTTTGAAAAAATATTGACTAATTAACATAAAAATCTGAGTGAAGAGCACATACATGTATTCTAATATTGTGATTATTTAGATTAACGAGTATCTTTTTATTTATTGAAGAAAAATTAAATATAAAATATTTGTTGAAGGAAGATTAATAATGATTATAAATTAAATATATATATATATATATATATATATATATATATATATAATAGTTAAAACACATAACTTTTTAACGAGCATGTAAACTAAAAAACTGTGATAAATAAAATAGTTAGGAGAAAGTATAATTTAGTGTTAATTTTTATGTGGAGATTAGTTGAGTCACCCAAACGACCCTTTAATTCATGTACTCTTTTAAGTCCAAGCACTATTAAATAATGAGACGGTTATTTTTTTTATTGCACCCAATCAAATATTATAATGATCATGTATTCTGGATTTTATGATGAGATTAATTATATCATACAATTAATAGAACGAACCCTAAGTTCACTTTTTCAACAAAATTTGTTTTCAACTTATTTTTTTTTTTAAATTAAGAGTGTCTGATTTTTATTGACTCAATTAATTTCGATTAGGGAAGAGTAACCTCTCCCATTCCTCGTACCCTTCCGTGATCATATTATAAAATTTCTAACTTAGAAATAATGATAATCCTCCAAATATGATAAAACATGAACTTTTAGTCTAAGTTAACAGAATATTTAATCAAAGACCGACAGAATCTGATTAATTATTTAAATAAGAAATAATCCGACTATAACCTTTTCATTCTAAGTATTGGGCAATACGCAGCGCCTCAAAAGCTAAAAGGCGTCGAGACCAGGGAATGCAGTTCTTTTTATGTAGTTATCGTTTTATTATATATATATACACGCACCTCTTCGTAAAACTAATTTAAAATTTAATTAGACATGGTATTAAAGTCAGATCATCTAACGTGGGCTCTTGAGGGGATGACATTGGTGAGCGATGAGATTTAATTAGTAAAATTAATTTTTATTTTTTAAGAGTGCATAAAAAGGTTTGTTTAAATTAAAAGTATCATTTATTAGGTAATGAAAAGAGTAGTTCGCCAATTCGCTAGCAGGATGCGCGGAAGCATGCAGAACTTTCTATGTTAATTGGAAAACGGGAAGAGTAGTTAGGAATTTAGTTGGATCCGAAGACCCACAAGAAAAGTCATTGTTTAATTTCTTTTTTGGACTCTTTCTCTAAGTTGTTAGAGGAAAAATTGATTTTGCAGCTTATTTATAATTTTTTATGGAAATTTTTATTTTTATATAAATTTTTTTATTCTTATTTATAAAAAAATTAAAGAATTCTTTTTTCTATTTAATTTAAAGAGGTCGAGAAACCTCATTTTCTCTTTGTGTTAGGAGGGGGAATAGCCAGTAAGGGTGAGGACAAATGAGAAGATTAATAGAGAAATCCTTTGCAAAAAAAAAAAAATTAAATGATTTTAAGGGTTTTCGTACGTGGAATAAGTTGATTCGGAGGGTGTGTTTCTATAAGTAATAATTTATATACAATTTCGTTATAGTGGTAGTATTTGTATGAAAATTTATAGATTTAATATAATGAGGTGTCATTGTATATGTATACCGACATTTGATTTTTTGATCTTATTTAGCTGTTAAACAAAGTTACGCACAAATCTAATTTAATGATTTTGTGTACCAAGAAGAAGGAATGTAATTATTAACCAATTTTTTTTAAAAAAAAATATAGAAAGAGTATGAATGTAAAAAAGACAAACACCAGTATTCTTTCCTCACGAAGTTACGACCATAACTAGTGGTCACTATTTTAATATAATTGTTTTTAGATATTGGTATTTGAAATTACTATATACGTGACATTAATGATGATTAACATAAATATTTTAATATTTATTTCTATACATAATATATTTCTTACAAAATATCATAGCAAAATGTTTGAGTATCACTATTACATAGGTGTAATTTATTATGTGTGTATTGCTATACAGAATCATGCTATTATAATTATAGGTAGAATGTTGTTATAAAAAAGTATCATATAACATGAAAAATTAATTTTATAAAACAATCACAACATTATAATAAAACATATTATAATGAGTTTTGACTATATCGGAGTTTGAAATATTTCGAGAAGAGAGTAATTGTATAGGACATCATGCATGGATGTGCATGGAGTAAACGGAAAGTTAACAAACTAACTTTTTAACCCCATGAGGCAAGCAAGTCCCTCAAATTATGGAATTTCCATATGCTTTTCTTCCTATTTCACCGCTATAATTTGGAGGAATTGACTTTTATAATTTTATTTTCACTTAAGTACTTAGTACCATATATTCGACTCTATATAGTCAAACAAGAAATATCAACATGAAACATCCTTAGAAGTCAAAGCAGCAGACATCTTTCTTAATATGATATCTCTTTCACGTGTAACAATAGTAAACAAGTTGAACTTTTGTAGGTGATATTTAGTTGAAAAAATAGGATTTTATTAGTCATGTTAATATCCATGCCCCTGGTTGACGTCTCTTTCATAGGCCTGTAATATAATATTCGTCTTAAATGATATTTTTTATTTTTAAAAAGTTAATTTGACGTATTTTCTAATTAACTATATTGAATTATACTAGATCAATCAACTCAATATTTAGTATTGAATTAATTTAGATATTTAAAAAATATACGAAAGTACTACTACATTTGTTTGGGACTAAAATGTTGTTGTAGTTGCCGTACACAAAAAGTATATTATAAGTTGCAATTCTTCTCATATTAATATAATGAAAAAAATAATAAGTGTTAATCAAAATTCACATAATTTGTATCTCGAAAAGTGAAAAATCTCACATAAATTAAAATAAATTCAATCTTTTACACTATATAATTTTAGCTCTTTTAGTATTGCAAGGGGAATGGCGGACGCAATAATGAAAAGGGAAACGAAATATTCAAGGCATTATTAGAGTTACTCTTATTTTACGTGTTGCTTTCTGATGAATATATATATATATATATATATATATATATATCAGTAAAATCATTGAATCTTTTTACTTAAAAATAATTTTACTTAGGAAATGCAGAGAAAAATACTGCTTATATTAATTAGCTTGTTTTACAATTACAAATTTTGCCTACGTTCTACAGCATTATTAATCACACTTGATCCAGCAATCAATATATAATTATTGACTTCCAACTTGTTCTCAAATGCATTTGGAAAGGGAAAAAGAAATACAACTTCGCCAATAAGACCAAAGAAAATTAGTAGCATGCTACTTATTCTCGTTATGGACGTTATGGGTGTGTTGTGGTAAGAAGAAAAATATTTTTTACGAAATAAGTGGGAGGTGAGGATGGGAGAGATTATCGGAATGTCACTTGTGAAACTTATTTTTCTAGAGAAAATATCTTCCAAATTTTTTTACCAACCGAATATATATATATGAGAAAATTGGAAGACGCCTTACATATCAATTTATTATTAACAATATTTGCTTAATTAATCAGATAATATAAATACTATGGGTATATACAATTTCAGCGTAATATTTCACTCTCGCAAGTGGCAGCGACAAAAAATGAAAAATAAAAATTATATACTCATCGTGTACTCAACAAAATTATCATTCCAGCAAAATGCAATTAAAGTACATCTAGCTAGTACACACTACTGAGATGAACGTTACACCTCATAATCATTGATCCACAATATAGTATATGATAATCAATATATACAGAAGAAATACAGTAGCCAAAGATTTATCAAGAAAACACGCATCTAATATGTATATATATGTATATGTATATGTTGAGGTACGTTTATTGCACAAGAAATTAATGGATATTCCTTTTGATGATGATGATGATGATCAAGAAACTCATCATATATATTGATCATGTGAGTAATCTTCAAGAAACGTGTAAATCATGCATTAAAAAAAAGAGAAGAAGAAGAAATTATGTGTGGCTATGGTAGCTAAGGCGTTTTAGGAGAAATTAGATGACAGAAGAAAGTGATAGAATTAGGGTAAGTATTGTGGCATGGAGAAGATCCAGAAGGAGGCACAAAACCTTTTGGAAGCATCGCTGAATATGTTCTTTTTCTGCTCCAATCTGATGAAGTCCCTTTTTCCCTACTACTCTTCTTCAAGTTCAATGCTCTTGTCTTCATCTTCTTCTTCTTGTTATTATTATTATTATTAGTCGTGATGAGCCCTCCTCCTGTAATTTGTTTCTTCAAGAAATAATGTGGGGGTTCTGCATTCTTGATCATCATGTCATCAGCATACTCATGTGGAGATATTGTTGGGGACCACCCAAGATTCTTGGGGTGGAATTCGTTTGTTGAGGAAGAAGAAGAAAGGAAAAAGAAGAAGGAAATTAGGAGGAGAAGGGTGATCACAAGATTCTTCTTCTTGAGATTATCCATGCATACAAGATTTTTTAAGACAAGTAATTTGGAAATGAGAGAGAGAAAGAAGGATTTGATTATATTGTTTTGACTTATAAGGAGTAGAAATATTCATTGGAATTACTCCTAGGGAGTGTGTGTGTGTGTGTATATATATACAAAAGTAGAAGAATAGTATGTACTTCACAACTTTAGCCTCGTGGTAATGTTAACATTCCGCGGAACATCCATGCCGTTAGATCCGAAATTAATGTTACACATCACTTTCATATGCCCAATGATATAGTACTATATATCATTTTCATCCCACCTACCCCACCCTTTTATTTCTCCAAACCCCAACTAATTATTCAATTTACCCTTTTAAGTCCTATTAAAGAGAAAAACACTTCCTACTTAAAAAATGAGTCCTAATAATTGTTACCCCCGTGGTTCATTTTTTGACTCTATTTTTGCGATTTGCACTTTTTATTAGTTTTGGTTATTTCCAACCTTAATGAATAGACTATGAGGAGGTCATTTCAAGTTTTCAATGATTTGGTCATGCTTGCCTTACTTCTCATAATTCATTAGTTGTATGTATGGCGGTCGGTCAAACTCCACATATGAGCCGCCGAACAGCACCTAAATGACGCGTATCTTTAATTAAGATGAAGGAATCTCAACCATTCTGAACATCAAATTAAATTCTTTTTAGGACAATTTATTGATTAGACAAAAAAGGGGTCAAAAAACGTAAAGTAATTATTGGACGGTGAGTATGACTATCCCATAGGAACTTTTCCTATGTGCACTGGTTTAAATGAACTCGTTTGTGCTTCTCGATGTAGCTGACTTTTTATTTTTATATAGAAATACAGGCCTAAAATACTGGATTAAGTTTTTCATATACATCTGGCTGTTTCTTTTAATTTCTTTGTTGAAACAACTTACTGTATTACATATATTCTTGATCGGTTATTTTAATCTTTACATATATATGGAATATAATTTGGACAGCAAAATTGGTTTTCATCTTAAAATCTGAATAATATTCATTACTTAAAAGTATAGCTGAATGATAAATATATTTTGTATTTATAGGGAACTCAACTATTGTTGGGAGTACCTGTTTCATTTGACTCTCTTGTTAACTCGCACAGCTAGAAATATCTTCTCGTCTTTAATGGCCAAACGACTAAAGGTGGGGATTGCATTTTGCTTTAATGAAAACTAGGAGAGTTAATATAGAGCAGGCGTATTTTAATATTAAAGTATATTATTTTTTATTTAATGGATTTAAATTGATAAGAAATTAGCTACTATTTTTGGTGTAATCATTAATATCATAATCTACCGCTAATTATCTATCACCAACTCATGTTCTACAATATTGTTAACTCACTACTTTATTATTTAATCTATGAAGAATTCTTAAACCTTATATATAGAGATGTTTTTTTCCTGAGCTGTAATATGAGAATTATTTTATTGTGTATGATAATTATGAAAAAAAAGAGTTGCGGCAAAGAAAAAATATATTCTAAGTCTCCAATTAATTCACTATACAAACGAAAGAGAGGAATTTTATGTTAAAAGAAGATATTCTTTTGGTGGGATTTTGAATTCTTCAACTAATCCAAAACTGTTTGAGTTATACAACGTTGTTGGACTGTTGTATCATGGAGGAGACAAGTCAAGAATATTAGTGTTGAATTGATGAAGATTATATCGTAGTGAGCTTGAATCTCTTTAGAGATATTCGTGCCTCAAACCTGAATATTAATTATTCATTTTTAATAATTTTATTTTTTTCTAACTATAATTTGTAATATATTCTTTGATATATATTATATTCGATAAAAACTTATTCCTATTGAATATTTATACTAAGTGATATTAATTTATAACAGACAAGTGGTTTAATCGTGTGAGATTCATATATTAATTAATTATGATTAAATGAAAATATTATACAAGAAAATACATATCAAGTAAGGAATGGCAGCAAAAACAATCAAAATAAAAAAGAATATGAAAGCAAAAGAGCCAAAGAGGAAGCATTGTAAAACAGAAAAAGAAACCTTGAAAAGGATCAAATGACTGTAATGTACTTAAAGTTGTTAACACTGTAAAAAGTGAATTACTTTGATATTTTTATTTTTAAAATAATTAAAGTTTAAATTAATTTATTTTTAATATAAATTAACTATTTATGTTATTTTTAATTTTTAAAATATATAATTTGAATAAAATTAGGTAAATTTCCCCTTTATTTTTTATTAGGAAAGAAAGAAAAGAAGAGAAAGATTTGTTAGGTTTTATTTGCTTGAGGGTATTTTGAAATTATGAAATAGTATGAGGATAAAAAGGTAAATATATTAGTCAAACATGAATGGCTTATAAGCAAAAAAATGAAAAATTGGGGGAAACTAACTTTTGCTTTTTAGCTTTTTAAAATCACTTTTTAACTTTTTTAAAACATTTTTTGACTGAGTCAAATACTTCAAAAAGTTAAAAAATACTTATAAGTTGATTGGTTTGACCAACTTATAAGCTTAACCAAACAAGCTCTGTATGTAAGAAGAATACATATGTAAATATATATGAACATCGTATATCATATTATTTTTACTTTAGATTATATTTTGATGTGCTTTATAATTTTCATCCTTTATTTTTCTTGTCTTGTTCTGATTTGTTTATGCTTTACACCGGTAATCATTAGTAATTGATCAAGGTTTTTAGAAATGCTTTTAAGTGTTTTTATAAAAACTACTTTCGGAGAGAAGTTATGTTTTTTGAACTTTTAAAAAACAGTTTCTGCTACTGCTATGCGAAAATACTTATTTTCTCCTAAAAACTTAACCAAACACCTCCTCTTTTTTTTTTTTTTTTTAAAAAAAGATAATAATAAGCACTTTTTATGCATTGAGATCAATTTTTGATCTCACAAAAGATGGCCAAACAGGCTACAAGATACATAAAATGAGACATTAGAAATATTTCATTGGGAAAATTACCTGAACTGTAATAAGACTCAAACTACATATATACTTGTATTTTAAAATCACGCACTTGCACCCAAAGAAAAATCCTACACAAATATGTTACTTGTCCCTCATTTTGATGACAGCTAAACCCTATTAAATGTGTACTTGTCCCTTACTTTCAAGAAAACTTAAACCCCTAGTTATATAATCCTACAAAAATTATATACTTATCTCTTGCTTTCAGAAAACTTAAAACTCCTATTTTCAAAACACTTAAACCCCGCATGTAACGAAAATCCCTACACAAAGGAGCGTTCTTCTAAGTATCTAACCCAATAAACTGGAAAAAAATAAACTGAAGTGGAACATACAAAGAAACCAATAATGTGCAGAACATGCATTCATGATATGACCTTGTCCAGAAAGAAACCAAACCCAATTCATAAAGCAGCAAGAGATATATGGACCAAAAATTTCTTAAATCCTTAAGCAAATAATGTAATGAGCATACAGAAACCACTTGTCTGAATCAATATCTGGCCCTGGAAGAAGGGAAAATCCAATCCAAAGAACTCCAGGGTTGCATGCAAGCATTGTCATACAAGAAAAATATCAGTGATGAGCGTGATCACATTCTTTCTTATAGGCGGCCGATAACCTCTTCCACCTCGGATGGTGAGTATAGATGGTAAGTAGGAGATACCCTTGCAATATCAACATTATTGGGAGTCACCTGCATCAAACAGTGGGAGCTGTTCAGCAAATACAGAAAACAAAGAATGAAATCATGAAAATAGAAACATCATGAAGCTTACCTTCTCTTCCATCACTTGCTTAAGAATGGACAGTGCTATGGTTTCAGCCTCTTTAAGGGTAAGGTCCTGCAGAAAAAGCAGATAATGGACTTTAGATCAGCTTTTAGAACTATATGAAAGCTAAATACTAGTGTTGCTGTTCCAGAAATAGCCACCTGCCACCTACAATATTAAATTCATGAGTGAAAAGTTTTACTTTCCTCTATTGGAGGAAGAGAAGAGGGGAGGGGCGTTAGGGGTTGAAGGCGGTTTATAGCATCAAACAACCCCAAGCTGCTGCAGACTGGACAATAACTATGAAATAGGACACGAGATTTCTTGAATGCTCAGTTACACACATCTATTTTCGGAGGTCCAAAGGATAGCGTGCTTGTTTGGAAGTGTACAAGTGGGTGAGCATATCCACAGCGCCGCATATGGACCATGAATTGCACAAACGTTCCGTATGTCCACACAAGTCGCAGGCAGTGCATTTTTGGGTTACTGCTGCAATTTCTTCAATGCCGCTTTTGGGCATTTATGTAATAGCTAGCTTAAATTATAATTAGGGGAGAATGACTCATTTAGAGGGAGTGAATTTTGATGACTGATGTTTGAGAGAAACTCTAGAGAGAGTTGGGCTAAGGCCTTGATTGCTAAACAGTGTTGATAGGATTGCTTGCTTGAGGAATCATTCCTCTCGAGGGTTCTCTTTATAAATTAGGTGCTTGTTTGGATCAATTAATTGAAGGTTTTTAACTTTCTCTATCAATAATTGTCAATTAGTTCCTTGTGTCTTTCTTCTATCTTTTATTTCTTGTTCTTAGTCTTAGGGTTTCTTTTCCAGACCGTGCATGTATCACGATCGGACATGGTTTCACTAGAAAAATAAGAAAACTACCTTGTTATATTGCTCCTGCAAAGAGCTATCAGCACCTTCAGAACCTGACCCAATAGCTTTAGCATTGCATTGCCAGAATGTACCAGAAGGATCAGTATAGTACCTGCGCATCAAAATTGGCCGATATATCTAGAAATTATGTCCCTTGATACCCACAATCGGGGTAAGAAGTAATGAGGCAGCCGAGTACTTGAATAAACTATGTAGTGTTAACAGTATGTTTACGAAATTCTGTATCTCATTCTATTTTACAAAATTCTATATCCCGTTCTATTCTTAGGAAAAACAAATATAGTCGGAAGTCTAATTTTAGCAGTTCATACCACAAAAAACCAATTTATCATGGTCAGTTGGTAGCATCATTTCCAGGAATGTGATCTTTTGACTTCTTCAGTATTTAATATTCAATTAACATGAAAAAATTTCAACTGATTGAGATAGAATTCATTTTACATTAAAAAGGCTGAATATTTATTGGAAATGTAATTAAAATTTTAGAAGTGATGGTCAATACTATATTAAAAGATGATTTGTGTATATTAGAGTGATTTGGTGATATATATAGAAAACACGGGCAAATAAGTGAAGGAATTTTGTCAAAAAGGAAAAGGTATAAAGGAGTTTTCCATGATATTTAGCAGACATATTCGAAAGAAAATTCGGAGAAGAAGGAAGTTTCTAAAAGATGATATCTCGGCAGCTCTATCAGACTTGATTCAATACCAACAGAAGAAAATATAGAAAACAAAATATCATAGTTCCCAATACTATCATAGAAGAGATGCAAAGACTTACAAGCTGGGACCATTCTCATCATGACCAGCAATGAGAAGGGACACACCAAATGGTCTGGACTGCATAAAACAAACGAGATAGACCATTAATGCATAAAGGTGGGAGATCTGACCTTACAATACCCAAACAATAAAAATAAGGGAAAGTTGTCTATTCCTGCTGACGAGTGAGTCAACTATAAAAACTATGGAAGACTGTCTATTTCTGCTGACAACTTTTTCACCAACATTGATATTCTCCAGACATCCAACTTCCTAGAATATGTTATGAAATAAAAGAGGGAAATGAAGAAACTAGATCAGCACAAGAAAGTCATTAGAGCAAATGCACGCCAAGAATATGATCGGAATTAACCATTAATTCATACATGATAACACTATATTTATCCATAAATAACTTAGTTAACTAATTAACTCATAAACAACCAACCCTTTGTCCTCTTTCCCCCTTCCTCTTCCTTTTTTCCAAGATAACCAAACAGGCTAAGCATATCTTCGTCCTGCTTACACCAAGTAGAATCACCACTTTAACTTCATGATTTCTTTATAAGCGAAGTATATTAGTACCATGCATCATTTTTCCTTAGAATATAGAATGTAAAGAGCAGAGCACATCCACTTATATAGCTGATGAATTATGATCCTAGCACCTAAGAAGATCTCAGACCCAACAGCTATCCTCTAGATCTATCACTACCCAGCTGGCATATGTATAGTGCAAGAGCATTTGAAATACAATTACAAATCGAGAAACAGACAAATAGAGAGATGAGCACTACCCTAACAATCTTCACGTTGATCACTGATCTCCTCTTTGGAGGGAGGGGGGAATAAATATAGTGATCACTACCTTTTCATTCTAAAATCAGCACAGGCAATGTTCAAAAGCACTTGAGATACATCCACAAGTCCTTTAGTGAGACACAAAGAGGAGAGAAGAAGAACTATGACTTATTATCTTTTCACCTTGTGTCACATGAAATAGTTGATGGTTTACACTTATTTTACCTATTCACTCAATGAAATTACCATAACTATCTTACAAATCTAAATTCCACTTCATATAAGGTCATCTGTTTAGTTCCAACAAATTTTAATCAAAACAAATAAGGAACAGCAAAAGATAATATTGGAAAAAATGAACGATGCTTTCGACAAAATTAGGAACCACTAATTTTTAACTGAAAATAGTTGTTCAGAGAGAAACAAAAAGTACTACACTAAAAGTAAAAAGTATTCTCACCATAGATTCTTCATCGCCCTCACCAAATCGCAAGGCCAAATCACAGAGAGCTTGTGTAGTGGACTCAACAGTCATGGGCTCACCATAAGAGAACCTATGGTTCTATTGAAAGAGGAAGGGAGGACAAAACAATAACACAAGATCAGCAATCTAGCACACAAATACTTGAAGGTAAAAAATAGTTGCCCTAAATACCTGAGTCTCAACTCGTGCATGTTCCACAAGAGTCCGTGCATCAGCTATCAATCCACTCATCGCACAACCAATATGCTCGTCAATTTCCATAATTTTCTCCACACTGCTAGGCTCCTATAAGAATAACAAAACTGTATAAATGAAGAATACACAAAATAAACTGAAGTTATCAGGCGAATAGCATGTTCTTTATTTTTTAGATGAACCAACTGAGTGCACGAAATCGAGTCATAGGCTCATAGCGAAGCAACCAATAAACAAGAGATAATAAGCAACAAACAGGAAATTGGTCTGTAACTTTTCTAAGTTCTTGATCTAGAAGTCAGGTAAGCCTTACCTGTTTATCTCCACCACCAAGCTTAAGTGTCAAATCTACTAGGTATTCCCAATGATATACTAAGCAGTAAGCACTATACAGGTGTCAACTAATAGTTAGCACAAATGATTTTTTTTAATTAAGTATGGTTAGCACCAGTAATATGGTGTCACAAGGAAAGCGAGACTTCAGAATACAGATATATAGGTTTGGCATTGCCTTCTGAGAGGAAAAGACATATTTCAATTTTTCCCATCAGTGAACTTATAGCTTTCATTAATGGAGTTGGAGGAAATACAGGTTGTATAAAGCCTCAGTGTTCTTTATATGAATCACAACCCCAACTACATCCAAACATAATCGGTTACTTCCTCATAAAGTGACCATTAAATGTTTGTATTAATTTTTCTTAGAAAAATGTTATTGTTTCAATGTCCACGTCATTAAGAAAATTTCAAAAGAGAATGAGTCTGCACAAAGTTCACACAGAGCGCCATACGAACTGAGTATGTTGTGGAGGGGAAAGAACTCCTTGTACAAAATTACCAGATCCCCAACAATTAACAATCATTCACCATCAAAAGGAGTCCCAATCCTGTGCCCCACAAAATCCATAATTCAATTTGCTAGGTGAAGCTCTACCAGCATTTCTTAAAGGTGTTCTATTGCTGAAAAATGAACTTTCCATCGAACTATGGTCCAGGAAGAAGTAAAAAACCGTTCCTGATACCACAGTGATATGTGAGTCCAATGAAAAAATATGAACATAATCATCAAACCATATAGAAGTAACATAGAACCATCCCCAAAATAAATAAGTAAATAAATATGATTAATAGTTTAGAAAAAAAAGAGAAAGAGGACCTCCATCACAGACACACGAGGGAAAGGGGAAACAAGTGTTACAAACCAGAAGTGGTGAAGTAATGCGCTTCTCCACAGCAAGAACGACTCCTTCTTTAGTCTTCAATCCAATTGCAGTTGAGCCCAACTTTAAAAAATCGTAATTTGAAAATCACAAAACCAAAATATCCATCAGCTATTTTCAGTCCAAAAATGGAAGTTCACACGAAGAAAAATCCAAGAAATTACCTTGATGGCTTCAATAGCATATTCAACTTGAAACAATCGGCCTTCAGGGGAGAAAGTGTTAACACCTCTGTCGTACTCAGTTCTTCACACCCAATTTCCAAAATACAAGCAACAAAAAATAAAATCAAAGGTCTAATTTTTGGAATTTGGACCTAGATTTCATTGAAAAAACAAAGCCTAGACTAAGACCCAAGAAAATGCAACACTTACCTTGTGAGAAACATCTTATTGCGATTCGTTACAGATTCAGAAACCCTATGCAGAGAAGCAATAGCTTTGCCCAGTACAAGAGTTTTGTTTGAACTGAAGATTACTTTTTCTTCTCCTCCTCCTTTAAACTTGATTAGCAAGCCATTATGCAAAAAGCAATGGTCCAATTTTTGGAATTTGGACTTTTGCTTTACTTCTTTTTTTGTTGGGCTTTTTACCACGGTGTGCCCAGTATGCCCAAAAATAATTATGCAAAAATATCCTTTTAAAAAAAGAATTGCACTTTATATCTATTTTTTAAAAATAATTTATAAGATAGTATTAACAAGTATTTATGTTGTATATATTTGGAAATATAATTCACATTTTATTATATCTTAATTAAAAATGTAATCTTTTAAGAGGAAAAATTTATAAATGAATATTAACGATAAATATTCTAGGCAACCTGAACAACAATGAAGAATATGAATTTATTTTTTCCTTGCAAATACTTAGTCCTGGTTGGAGTTGAGCCCATTTACTTGTGGAGGAGGAGAAAAAGTTCGGGTTTGGGCCCAAAGTGAGAAATCAAATCGATTAAAAAATTAATATTTAATTTGATTTGATTTTAAATTTTAAAAAAATTGATAATATTTGATTTAGTTTTGGTTCTACTAAAAAAGATCAAAGAAATAATCAAATCAAACTGATAAATTTCATAATTAATTGAATATATAATATTAGTTTTTCATAAATAATTTATAAATATTTTTATCTTTTAATCATTAATTTGATTTTAGTATACTCATTTCACATGCACTACAATCACTTTTAAATTCAATTTCTTAAAAATATGTCCAAACCGAACACTCTAAGTCTAATTGTCTATATGCGGTGTAGCATATCACCGATTTTTAATTTTCTTTGCTAAGACATTCATCTACTCTTCAATCGTTTGCCCCTTTAATTTTTGAAATTATGACGAAATGAGAGGAGAAAGAATTTTGGAAGAAGAAAATTATTACTCCTTCCGTCCCAATTTATATGGTGTTGTTTCACTAGACTCAAAATTTAAGAAAGAAAGGAAGATATTTGAAATTTATGGTCTAAAATAAATCTTACACATTTGTGTGGCTATAAAATATTTCATTAAGAATAAAACGAGAATTTTAAAGTAAAGTTGTTTTTAATAATAGAAAAAGTAATATTCTTTTTTGGGGATAGACTAAAAAGAAAAGTGTGTCATATAAATTCAAACAAAGAAAGTAATATTTTATGCTTAAAATAAGAAGGGAGAAAAAGAGAATCAACAAAACTTAAAACGAAAAACTGTAGCAAAAATCAAGTTATGAATTTTTACAATTTAGATATCAGGTGAATTATTTAATATAACAGAGTGATGTAAATTGAGAATACATGGTGCTCATGGTCTAACAGATAAGGCATCAACTTTTACCCTAGTGACGTGGGTTCGAATCTGGCATTGAAGCTTTTTTTGGCAAAATAAAACATAAATTGCAGCATAAAACTGCAGCTACCAATCGTGCCATTTGGTTTCAAACACGTGACCGAGAGATACAACACTTGACTATTAACCACTAGCACCAAGCATTAACATGTTATTGTGGGTAGCAAGTCTAATATTTATAAGATATATTATAGATATACACGAATATATACAAAATTTCAACTGAAGCATTCGGGTGCCGTGGCACCCTCATCCTTACACGTAAATCCGCCCATGTTTACAGTTATGCAACTTGAATATGTTAAAGCTTTGAAATAATGTTAAAAAATAATAGAGTATTCAAATACATTTATTTGTGATAGTAGAGAGATATTTGTTTACTTTAATGTTCATTTGAAATAGTTATCTCATGTCTCTATTGTTTTACTATTATTAATTTGTCATTAGCTAGTTATAAATCGAAAAATCGAATCAAACCGAACCAAATCGACAGGAACCACTACTAAGAAATCACTATTTTTCCATTAAAATTGTCCACTGAAAAATTTTAAATGGCTATTCCATCGATGTTTTGATTGAATCAGTGAAAAAAGAGAAAATAATAGTGTTTTCACATAGAAAACTTATGAAGTTTCTCACTATTTTAGTAAGAATCTATTTCCCACCATGTCTTTTTCCAGTGAACTAGTTCGGTGAAAAATGGATGGAAAAAAATCATGTTTTTATAACATAAATTTTTCATTGATTTGCGATGGAAATTTTTTTTATTTCCAACAGTGAACCAAACCGATAATTTTTATTTACTTTGATTTGATTTTAAAATTTAAAAATCAACTAAATTTATTTAATTTTAATTTCGATCAAAAAGTCAATCTAAACAGAACTACGAATACCCCTATCTATCAGGATAGTTCTTGATCATTGGATACAAATTTGCCTCCATATTCACTTCCAAGCTTAACAAAAATTTCGTAATTAGAAAAAATTAAACTAACTCCAAATTTATTTATTTTTAACATGGAACGCAAAACTCAATATGAAACCTAGCAAATGACATGCTCTGATTTTTTTAGAAATTGTTCATAAGATAATATATTAAAATCAATATAACTACACACACACATGTATATAGTTTTTCACCTCCAAAAAGATACATGAATTTAATATACAATTAGATCTCGTTATTATGATAATATTTATTTAAAAATATCATAATTGCTCTAGTGAGGTATTGTTATATATATATATATATATATATATATATATATATATATATATATATTGATATTTGACGTTTAGATATCATTTAGTTGTTATAAATAAAAATACGAAAAAAAATTAGTTTAATAATTTTTTATAATAAGAAGAAGGATTGTATTTGTCAACCAATTGAACCAAAACATTAGAAAGAGGGGAATGTAAGAAAGACAAATACTAGTAGCTTTTCTTCGTGATGTTATAGCCTATTTGGTCAAACTAATTCTAAAATCAACTTATTTTGAAAAGTATTTTTTTTTTCAAAAAATACTTTGGATGAGAAACGGTTTCTGGGTGGCCAATAAATTTGAAAAGTGATTTTGAGCAGCAATTAGTATTTGACCATCTTTCTAAAAGTGTTTCTAAGTATATTTTTACGGAGAAGCTAAGTTTTTTAGTTTTCGAAAAACAACTTATGTTACTCCTCATAAACACTTATTTTCTCCCAAAAGTTTGATCAAATACCTCACTTTTTTAAATATATATATATTTATTTATATTTCTGACCTTCCAAAAGCTATCATAACTTATGGCTATTATTTAAATATATTTTTTTCTTTTGGATATATAAAGGGTAATTTATAAAGAGTGTATCCTATAACCAATGTCATTTTTATTATAGATAGAATCTTGTTGAAAGAAATAGAATACAACATGAAAAATTGATTATATAAAAAATTATTTTATTTTATAATAAAATAATATTATAACAAAATTTGATCGTACTTCGACTTTTTTTTAATATAATTCTGTTCCTCCCTTAAACCTTCTACGACGTATTTATTGTCTTGACCTCTTTATTAAAATCTCAAAATTTTACGAGATTTTGAAATACTTTTCAAAAAAATATACTATCCTTTATATATACTTGAGCTAAAATTTAAGATAAAATAACCTATATAAAAATCTTAACAAATATTAGGCTCGTTTTATAAAAAATCGCACCAAATTTTGATTGCCTAAAATATTTACCCCTAACCCTAAGAGAGAACTGCCCTAAGAATGCAGATGAAGTTTTGAGTTAGAAATTATTTTTTTCGTTCTCATCTGGGATGTCCTCCAATATTAGTATTGGGAGCTCTCCTATAAAACAGATTTTATATTTAGTAAGGTTTCTGACTTGAGATATTTAACTAAAAATAAAAATATATTTATCACTTTATCACAATTTTTATCACGTCATGTGAGTGAAGGTGCTTTTTACTTTGAATTAGATTGTGGGTCACCTACCCACCTCCCCTCTCTTAATTGCTGTCTGTCCTCATTTGTTTCACGAATTAAATTCCACCTGTCTCATTTCCAAATCCATGCCCTCTCTCTTTCTCTTTCTCTTTCTCTTTTCAAATGAAATAGAAGAAAGGAGAGAGCAGGATGATGATTTTTCTTGTTTCCAAAAAGCAGAGATTATTTGCTTGGCGAATTAATCGAGTCACTCACTTTTTAACTTTAGCTGAGCATTTTTTCTCGCTGGCTAAACTCTTTTTCATAAAAAAAAAAAAAAGGTACTGCAGAATAAGCATTACTATATATTATATATAATAATTAATTCTTAAATAGTTAAGTAATGCAAATTTTTAATATAAAATATTGATTTTTAATATATATATATATATATAAATATATAAGATAAGATGCTCATGGATTGGGTCCTAACCTTTCTGCCCAAAACAATCCTTTATTAATGCGATGAAGTATCGGAGGCAGCGGCAGATTTTGGAGAAGCTGCTTACCTAAATCTTTTCGATAAATAATTATATTACATATATATATATATATATATATATATATTGAATATTTTAAATATAAAATTAGAAATTTTCTCAATAATCTAAAAATTTTAACTTTCAAATAATTATATTTTTATTTTTTGAATTTCTAAATAAAAAGTTCTAAATATGCAAAAATAAAATAAAATAATAATAATAATAATAGGAGGAGCATACTAGCTTCAAAATGGGAATCTTGTGATTTAGTAGGTGATAAGCATGTACACTTCCCCAAAACCCCTCCTTCCAATAATCAAAGAGATTTTTAGCCAATTTGAATTAGCTTTAAAAAAAATGCTAAAAAGTTTAAAAAGTAAAACAATTGGGATTTTAAATTTATAACTTTAGCTTATTTTTTATCAACTTTTAATTTGTTTTAAGATTCTTTTTTAATTTTGTCAAATATTTAGAAAAGCTAAAAAAGAAAAAATTAAAAACTGATTTAATTGATTTTTAATCCAATCTAAAGACGTTCGTTGTTGTAGAATAAACTTCAACAACGAGAGAATAGGCGGCGACTGCTTGAACTAGAAATCTCATTTTTCAACAGGATTGACGGGGGAAAATCCCCCTTTTTTAGTTTCAGCACGAAATGGATGTGTTTTTTTAAACAGCCTTTAATGCCAAAAACTTTGAGTTATCTTTTTGCCCAATTAACTTCCAAATATTTACCTACAACTAAACACATTTTATATTTTTGTAAATTTCTCAATTATCTGAAAAGGTCCGAAAGAAGAGAGAAAAATATATCCAGTATAAACTATATTTCCACTTTCACATTTAAATTACGGTTACATAGGATAGGAAAAAATAGACAATAAACAGTAATTTAAATAGTAAAATGAAAAACACATATTCGAAATTATTAATTCCTCAAAATACCCCTGAAACTTTCACCCTTCACTTCTTCTCCTCTTCCTCCTCCTCAAAAGCACCCACGGGAAAAGACCTAGAAAGTCCAGCAGGGGTAGCAAAGGTAATCTTCTTGAACTCCGGGTCGGAGATTGAAATATCAGAAATTGTAACCCAGATGAGGATCTCCTTGCTCTTCACGCCGGTGAGCTTCGTCATCCGGCGATCCTCCACTATCCCCGTCACCTCGGTGTCGTACCAGACGAGCTTCCCGATCTTCTTAAACTTATGCTCTTTGGCCTTCTTCTGTTTCAGCCACACGAACCCGGTTTCAGGGTTTCGGCCCACCTCTACGATGTCTTCTAGCGGGAGAAGACCATTGGGCATGTTGATTTCCTTCAGAAGTTCTAGTGATTTCTGCTTGCACATCATTGGATCTGTGTACACTTCCGCATTTTCTCGCTGGTTTTCGATAACTTGTTGAGACATGTTTTCTACTTCCCAAAAAAAAGGAAAGGAAGGAAAGAGAGAATTGAATTATTAGCGCAGATGACTAATTGAAGAGGGCTTGTAATTTTTGTAGGTACTTGATTGGGATTTGGGGGTATACTTATATAAAGAGGGTATGATGTTAAGTTACCGAATTGGCCTTGGGATAATTTATTTGTTTATTTTTGAGTTCTCGTGACGAGTTTTTACGTAATTGAGTAAACGTTCAGAGTACTCTGAAATCCATAAAGTCTTTTAACTATAAAAACTTGGTTAACTACTCTGTACATTTTAAATATTAGAGCTTTGTTACTTGATTTACTTATTTTATTTTAATTATTAAAATAATTAAAAAAATTAATAGAGTTAATACTTGAATTAATATAATTGCATTGATTTTTTTAAAATATACAATAATAATTCTTTTCACATTTTAAAATAACTTTAAATACTAAAAATAGAATTGAAAAAACATGATCAAATATTTCTTAAATTTTGAAATTAGCAAGTATTTTGAAACAACTATTTTTAGTATACCTAGTAATTAAAATAAAACAGAGGGAGTATATTAAAAATAAATATTAATTTTTATTTATTTATTTAAAAAAATTAAGAAATAATTTATCATTTAATTTTTAATTTACACGTATTATTAGCTATAATTATTTTTAATATTTTTTTAACTATTAAATTTATTATATTTAAAGAGTGATATAAAAAAATATTATTTTATCTATTACTTTTTAAAAAGTGTGTCAAGTCAATATTCAACAAATAAAAATAAACAAAGAGAGTAGTAATATTTAATCATCATATTCTTTTAGTTAAATATTATTGAAGCACATTTTTTTTTATATAATTAACTTATTTTAAGTAAATCGAGTTAAGAAATAAATTTTAAATTGGGTCATAAATAAATCTAAGTATCGATTTTAAATTTTTGATTATTTTTCAAAAAAGTTGTAATTATTATATAATTAAAATAGGCATTAAAAATTCTATTTTTACCTAAAATAAATATGAAAGTTAACTAAAAAAAAAATTGCATAACCATAAAAGCTAATAAAATAAAATAAAAAATAAGTTGAGTAAACTTTAGGCATTCATTCGACTATCCGAATCAAATTTATCCTTGTACGTAATGATAAGTTAAGTCTCTAAGCAGGTGTTTGGCAATAGAATTTAGGATTCAATTTCAAGTTGTAATTTAAACTTAGTGATTGTTTATGAAATTTGCACAAAATTTTAATTTTAATTTTAAATTATAATTAAAAAAAATTTAAGTAAGGATTTTAAATTCTAATATGTGATTTCAAATTTTTTAAAATATAAAATTTAATCCATAAGTTTATATTTTATATTAAAAAAGAACTATCATTTTAAATTTTACAGAAAAACTATGCTCGACGTGAATAGATTTTGCGTATTATGTGGAAGGATTATATTAATAAGAATAATTAGTTACTACTACCTACTATTGTTGATTTTTTAGACAATGAAATTTTGTAAAATTATATGTATTTAAAAGCTTGTAATAGTATGTAATCGTAAAATATTTATTTATAAAATAATTATGAAGATATGTAATCTATTAATGCGGGGCCACGGGATATTTCGGTACCTTATATATCAACTATCAACTATGATTTGCTCATTTCGTAAGATTGTATAAGATTGAGAAAGTTTTGATAGTTTTTTTAAAAATTGTGAGATCTTTTAATCGGAAAAAGGTTAAAAATATCCTTAACGTATGCAAAACGGATCATAAATATCCTTCATCCAAAAAAATCGGTCGGGTCAAATGGGGCGGGTTAATAAAATGGTTAAAATGAGTAGGTTTTATTTCTTATAAATTTGAGTTAAAATAAAAAAATTATATTAGAAAAACTTAAATAAAAAAATTATATAATTAGTTGAGTGACTTTGTGAGTGAAACATTAATAGTTAAGTGACTTTGTAAGTGAAACACCAATAGTTGAGTGACTTTTGAGTTATAAAGCAAAGAAAAGTGACTTTTTGAGTGACCATCTGAGAAATTAACTCGGGTATTAGCTATATATCTCTACATAACTAAACCCTATATAATTAATACTTGCATAACTAATACCTACATAACTAACACATAAATAATTAAAACTTGCAAAACTAATCCCTGCATAAAATAATACATAGATTCTCTCATAACTAATTAATGTATTACTAATACCTGCATAACTCTAACACGTAACCAAATGACCCTTTATGTAACATATTGTTGTGATCAAATTTGATATTTTTATGTATGAAAATTTACTTATAATTATAATAAATAGTATATCTCAGTTCATACATTACTAAAATAATTGCTAAAATCGAGGGAATAAAAACCGACGGATGGAGTCGGTATAAAAAATTAAGGAAAAACTGATTCAGTCCGTCGGTGTTTGTTTTTATATTTATTTTTCAATTATTTTTTTAAAAAAACAGACGGATAGGGTCTGTTTTCCCTCGTTTTTTTTTTCACGCAAATATCTGCAAAAATTATTTTTTTTAAAAAATTATTTTTTTAAAGAAAATCGATACTGTCCCTCGATTTTTTATTGTTTTTAATAAAAATCGATGGACAATGTTGGTTTTTGAAGTGCAGAATTGCAGTTGAAGAGAATAAATAAAAATGAAGGAAAACTTAATCAAAGAGCATGTATAGTCGAGTGGTAAAATTATTTAATGTCATAGTAAATACCAGGGTTCGAATCTAAGTAGTTGCATTTTTTTTGATATAAATTTTCAAAAAATCGACGGACAAACCGACCATGTCCCTCGATTTTTAATTTTTTTTTAAAATTAGTTTACAATTTTTCTACACCGACGGACTGAATCGTTAACTTTCAATTTTTCAAAACCGACGGATTGGATCGATTTTTCTTTGGTTTTAACAGATACTGTCCGTTGGTTTCATAATTCCGACGAGTCAAATTCTGACGGTAGTAAGTGTGTCGATTTGACGTTGATTTGCTTAAAAAATCAACTCTGTCCGTCGATTTTGGCCCTTGTTTTTTGGACAGTTTCTTATGATGATAGTGAAAACATGTTAGTGAGTTTGGGTTTAAAAATGAATGGATTTAATTTTTATTAAATAACATTTATGGCCAATCATAATAAGTCGTATAATTTATCTGAAGTGAATTTCTTTTCAAGTTTAAAGTATTAGGTTGGAGTACTCTTGAGCCAAAAAAAATAGATTAATAATTATTTCAATAAATAAATAGAGGATATTTATGAGCTATCTTTTATACATTAAAAATATTTTTAATCTTTTTTTTAATTTATAACATAAATAAATAACTTTAAAAATCATAAATTATATATCTAAATAAATTTATAATTTTAAATTAATTTAATTTCAAATCATATCTAAACGAATTCAAATTATTTTTTTCTTTTCCTGGTTGAGTAGGACCATCCACACCTAGATTTAGGTCCGTCCCTACCAAAAAGAAAAGGAAAACGGTGCGGGTTTGAAGAGGGAGGAGTGGGCGGGGGGTTAGGGAGTATGAAGATGTCAGATTTATGAATCTCACCCCAAGAGTTATTTATTGTACAGATCGATCTGCCAACCACTTCCTTGTGAACATTTATTTCTGTCACATGATAGACACGTGTTTCCCCAATATAATTAGGAGTAGACATAGATATCGAAAAATTGAACTGAATTAAATTAATTTAGTTTTTTAGTTTTATTTTTTTTTTAAATTTTGATATTTGATTTCATTTTTTATTTTAGAATTTTTATTTTTTTAGTTTAACTGAAATTTTATATATATTTAAAAATAAAAAATAAAAATTATAACTTAATTTTATATATAATTAACACAATTGCTTAACTGTTTCACGAATATCAAGTTTTATAATAGTTTTAGCATGTAAAAAAAATTCTTACGGATAAAATTGTGCTTCTTAAAAGGATGAAATATATAATATTTATTTAACTAAATTAGGAACTATAAATTATTGAAATCTTTAAAAACCCTTAATTTTTTGTTGGGTCAGTTATAAGGATATTAAGCAGATGAGAAAATTTATTATGAAATGCTATATACGTGCTATTAAATGTAAATCAACTAATTTCGCTAAGAATTTGTAAATAAAAATTTAAAATTTTGCTTAGTTATATTTTTTTAACTTAAAAAATTAAATTTAGTTTGAATTAAACTTTAAAAGTCAAAATTTAAAATAATTTATTTTTAATTAAAAAATAATTCATTTTATAAGTAGAAAAATAAATCATTAATTAGGCTCATAACTGAAAAACTGAATTTAAAAAACGTATCAGACCAAACTAAATCAAATTTGAAAAAAGAACCAAATTTAATTAGTTGATTCGATATTCGATATTCAATACAAGCAAATAAAAAATTAAAAATCAAAAAACGAAATATCCACCCCTAAATAAGATGCAAATTGCAATCAAAGTCGAAATTTGATTACATCTAGAAGGATATTTTTTTATATGAAATAAGTCATTTTTAGTTTTTACAATCAAAGAGATAAAAAAGAAAATTCTTTGCTTTTGGATAGCTTCTCTAATACAGCAATTAGCAAAGTACTATTACTAGTTATTTTCAAATTTAGAATTCTACTTAAAAATATGAAATTAAGTGAATTTTACTACTTAAAGGACTATTGCAACGAATATATATGAAGTTTATTTACTGTATTAAACTCTATTGTAACAGGACACAAAACAAAGTAATTATCACTCCATTAATAATTTATTTGAACTAAACTTTTAAAATTAACTTATTTTAAAAAATATTTTTCATAAAAGATTCTTTTAGTGAGAAGCAGCTTGTATTTGAACAATAAATTTTAAAAACATTTTTGAGAAATAATTAGTGTTTGACCAAACTTTTTAAAAGTGCTTCTAAGTGTATTTTTTTAAAGTGTTTTTAAAAAAACTATTTTTGAGGAAAAATTATTTTTTTAAACTTTTGAAAAACAACTTCTGCTGTTCCCCAGAAGCGCTTATTTTTCCTCAAAAATTTGACTAGACACCTCACTTTTTTAAAATAAATACTTTTTATTTTTTAAAACTTGACCAAATAAACTATAAATGTAAATGACAAGTATTAATTCCACACATCTTCTAATTAATTTTTATTTTTAAATTTATGTTTCCTCAATCATAAATTGGAATAATGAAGTTGACAATGTTTTGTTTATTAGTTTCAACTCCAAGATTTCACAAGTTAGGTACGGTTTCCTTTTCGGTAAACTTGGCGGAAAGGAACTCAATTCCGTAAAAAGGAAAAGAACAGGAATACACTTTTTCTCAACAGTGTTTGTATGAATAAAAAAATTCTTCTTCAATTTTAAAATAAGTAGTGATTTAATTTTTTAATTTTATTTTAAAATAAATAGTGTTTTATATAATTAAAAATATATTAATGATATTTTTCTAATTTTACTCTTATTTAAGTGGAGAAAATTTTACATAATCAAGAAAATATTGAGTTAATTTCTGAGATGGTCACTCAACTAAGAATGATTCACTCAGAAAGTCAGAAAATTATCTGATTGGTTGAGTGACTTTGTGAGTGAAACACTAATAGTTGAGTGACTTTCTGAGTGAAACACTAATAGTTGAGTGACCATCTGAGAAATTAACTCAGAAAATATTAAAGAGTTACATCTTTTTAAAAATATTTATTAGGAATAAGTGGGTAAAAATATTTTTTTCGTCTAGAAATAATTAATTTTCTTAAAATATGTGTTCAAACTAAAAACACTACTTATTTTAAAACGGAATCAATATATATTAATACATAATTAGGCTGAATATATAGGTGCCCTTTACATTTGTTCCAAGTCTTTTTCTTTATTTAGACCAGTTATTTAAGGGCTCTGAGTGACAACCATTTATAAATGAGTAAATGCTGATAAACTTGTGGTAGTTGAAGGCAATAATATCCCTTAGGTCCTCCGTCAAGACTGAAAATTGCTGAGATTTTTAGGTTAATAGAGTTT
The DNA here is from genome assembly GCA_035772735.1 of Datura wrightii. Classification (NCBI taxonomy): domain Eukaryota; kingdom Viridiplantae; phylum Streptophyta; class Magnoliopsida; order Solanales; family Solanaceae; genus Datura; species Datura wrightii. The sequence continues at coordinate 113,490,982 of JASDFA010000008.1, read as the reverse complement.
AATTAATTATACAAGTGGCATAACTTTTGCATCCTTTCATAAATAACATAATTAATATCAATTGGTTGTGGACAGGTTGATTAAAGCAATTCATTTTCTATCCGTTAAAGCTACTGATTCAGCGGAGGATTTTGCTAAGTTGTACATTCGGAGTTAGTTCAGTTGCATGGAGTGCCCTTATCCATCGTATCAAATGAGATACTCAATTTACCTCCCAATTTTGAAGATCGTTTCGAAAGGAAATCGGTACTAGTGTCAGACATAGCACAGTATTTTAACTCGGCTAGAGCCATTCTGTATGGTGAAATAGAGATAGGCTGAGTGTCAGGAAGAATATCTATTCCGAAATATATTTTTCTATCGAGAGAAACTCTGGGAAGATCATCTAAAAGACCTTTGGAAACTCATTTACAATAGAAACTGATTGAAGGGATGGTGTCTCAATGTTATATTCTCTAACTCTGACTAAATGATAGACACACCCCTTAGAAGTAAAATTCTATTAATATGTTAATAATTAATGTAGGTCCCACAAAATTATAATTCATATTTATATTTTTCTTCTCTTTCCTCATGAGCCGATATATATCATTTATATTCGGAGTTAATTTCTCATATGGTTACTCAACTATGGTTGGTTCACTCAAAAAATCACTTTTTTTTACTTTATAACTTAAAAGTCACTCAACTATTGGTGTTTCACTCACAAAGTCACTTAACTATTAATGTTTCACTCATAAAGTCACTCAACCAATTATATAATTATTTAATTTAATTATTTCTAATATAAATTTTTTATTTTAACCCAAATTTATAAGAAACAAAAACCTATTCATATAACCATTTTATTAACCCGCCCCACATGACCCGACCCCTAAATTTTAAAAGTTTATGATTTTTTACCAATTTGATTTTCTTTTGCCATTTTTAATAATATTCATTCTTATTCTTATTTTGACATTTTCCATTTTTAAAATGCTAGCTTTGATTAGCAAAGAATAAATGTATTCGGATATTTGCTATTTAATTATAAGAGATTGTTATTTAAGAAATAGAATGAAAAATTTAAACTGAATTACTTTTAAATTTGAAAAGAAAGAAGTATTTTTTTAAACAAAAAATAAAAAATATCAAAATTGCATTCTTGTAATGGGTCGAGTCAAGTGGGCGATTTAAAAAAATGTTAAAATGAGTAGTTTTTTGTTTCTTATAAATTTGGGTTAAATAAATATTTTATATCAGAAAAATTAAATGAAAAAATTATCTAATTGGTTGAGTGACTTTGTGAGTTAAATATCAATAGTTAAGTGACTTTGTGAGTGAAACACCAATAATTAAGTGACTTTTGAGTTATAAAGTAAAAAAAAAATGATTTTCTCATTGAACTATTCACAGTTAAGTTACCGATAAATTAACTCTATATTCGTCATTATGCACTATGTACATTCATATAATATAATAATAACACTATTATATACTTCATAATATATTTATCAAATAATTTATACTGTATATCCTCGTTATATTCAATGCATATAATAGGAATACACAAGTGTATATATGTGTGTGTATACACACTAGATTTTATATCCGTACGATGTACAAGCTCAATTATTTTTTTATTTTTTTTTTCAAAAAAATATTCTAACACTTTACATGTATAATTACGATATTGTATATTGATATTTGTTTAATCTCTTTACATTATGTCTATTTAAATTTTTCTGAAATATTATTATTATCTCACCCATTATAAAAATAAAATTAAAATTATATAAATATAAGCATACTAAGATGAGGAGTATTTTGAAGTTATAATCATTTATTTTTGTTACAAGCACCCAAAAAATAATCTCTTGAACATTCCTATAATAAATCAATTTAATAAAGTACATTAGGAAAAAAATTATGATCGCTTAAAAATTTTGAAGTTGTTACTGTAAATTTTCTCTCTTTGGATATTTGGGTGACACAAATATTACTACAAAGCTGGTGGAGAAAGCACAAAAATTTAACTGGACCCCATATTTCTAAGAAAGTTGTCCCAAATAAAAATAATACATACACAAGATCATAAAATATAACAGCCTAAAAATTACCCTTAATTATGAAACACCAAAAATATTCTACATTGAAAATTATGAAATACCAAAACTATTCTTGAAATACCTCAAATATCTTTGGCTAGAAGCATTTGAAATACCAAAAATATCCTTGGCTAGAAGCTAGCACGTTGACAAAAAGGTGCCTGCTTCTAGCCCCTTCTATGTATGTATTATATATATATATATATATATATATATATATGTATGTAGTGTAGATATGAATACTTAATAAACTTAATTACAATAATATATAAAGACATAGCCACATATAGTAAAGGATGGCTACTCGAATACCCTTTATGAAAAAATTATATTATGTATATAGAAAATTATACGAAGTATCTAAATTAAATTTTTTTTCTATATATATATATATATTAAATCTTAAATATCTTCAACAAAATTTTTGACTTCGCCACTGGTAATATATATTTAACATATATTATTATTAAATGAAGAGTTTGGGAAATAAAGTAAAAACTCCTACATACTTGCACTGCTCCTATATTTTACTTTACAACAACATATTCGATATAATTTCTTTAAGTGAGATATAAAGAAAATAATGTGTATGCATATCTTATTCTTCTTTCGAGAGGTAGAGATGAAGAAACCAAGACAAAATTGCCTATATTTTACTTTATGCAACATATTCTTTAGAGAATCAAACTATTTTTTTTCCTGTTATTACAAAATTTCATAAATAATTTTAATTATAAAAGGTTATTATTTAATTTATAAAATCAAATCAATGTTTGAATTGAAATGGTATTTCTAAGTTCCTTCATTCTTTTTTAAACAAGTGAGTCGGTCAGGAATCAGGATATATAAATACTTTGGTGAGCTAAAAGTTTAGTTATCTAATTGATGATATATTTACTATTAAGAGGAAAAGAATATAAACTTTTTATCTCAATTTATATAAAGAACAACGACTTTTAATAATTATTTTATTTATACGTATGAGATAAATTTATGATTTCAAAATTTTTTATGATTTATAAGCTACTTCTCGAGCTGATTAAGAGCGAAAATAAATTTTTGCATTTTCTCTTTTTATTCCTCGATTCAGATTCATATAAATTGAGACGGAATAATACTAAAGTAGGAATGAAAAGAAGAAAGAAAGAAAATAGAAGTGAAATAAAAGAAAGTTTTGAGGGCGAAAAGAAATGCCACAACAATATGGGGTAAAATGAAAAGGAACTTGTGTCAAACTGAAGAGGACCTCAAACTTTTTCGCCCACAAGACCCTCTTGTTGTGGTTGCTCATTGACAGGTATTTGCCAAATTCCCATCTCTCTCCCTGTGTTTTTCTTCTCTTACAGTTGGGTTCTTGCATTTCATGTGTGATTTAGAAACGGGTTATACAGAGTAGTTGTGATGTTGTATTTTCTGCGGAGAATTTGGTATTTGGGGTTCATAATTTCATTGTGATTTGAGTTCTATACTTGTTATTCTGATGATGATTTTTTTTAGTTTCTATTACTTACATATTTTGGAACTTTAATAAGGTCAAGATAATTTGCCCCTCACGATTGATTTAAATTCTAAAAGAAAGAAATTTGGCCAATTTTAGTTGTTTTAAAGTGTTGAAGTGAAAAGAGTTTATCTTGGAAAGTGAAAGATGAAGGAACTGTTGGAGAGTAACAGCAGAAGATCATGTTTGAATATGAGTACTATAAGTCCTATGATGTTAAAGATATCAGCAACCAAAAAGACAAGAAAAATAGGAGTTTAACTATGCATGACTGGTTGGAATATTTTGGTTAATTCGTCTGCTGTACTAAGTATGACGCGAACATTCTTATAGAAGAAAATCCTGAGAGACCATGTTTTGCTCTTATTGCACTGTATGCTTGGCTTCAGTCGTCTCAAACTACTTGGAATCTCCTTTCAAGTGACTTTTCTTGACTAGACTTGTCCATTTTAACATCCATTCTGATAATGCAGCCCATATGGAAACTTAAAGCGCACATTTGAATGTGAATGGGCTGATACTTCTGGCATTTAAGGTTTTTTGGGTGAAATTTTTGGATGTAGATGACCTTTTTTTCCTGTTGTTGATGACATGTTTTGAATCTTGTAGCTGGTGCAGCTTTGCTGCATGTCTGAACGGTGCAAAACATCTCACCAATTTGTGTTCATACTTTAAGGAGATTTCACTATGCAAGCATTTCCTTAATTCTTTTGTGCTTTTTCTCTAATTACTTGATGATGTTCGTGAATCTCATTGAAAAGGAAGGTTTTTTTATTGCCATACCGCCTGGTTCTCGAATTTGGTATTCTTACCGAAATTGTAAATGATGAGAACTCCGGCTTTTTTGTGTCTTATAATTCTTATATGTTATAGGGTATCTTATGCCTGTGGAGTAAGAGTTTCACCTCATATATTACTATCCTTTGTTCAATATTATGTTTTTTTATCTGGTTTGTCTTCCTTGCAGAAGCGTTAGAAGATTAGGGAAAACAATGGTTGTTGCTGTTCGTGCTTCTCCCCTTGTTTTTCTACCTTCATCACCATTTGCTGCCTCCAGGAACTTAAAGAAACAATGTAACACCATCATCAGTTTGAACATTGGTCTTCAAAGTAGTCAGAGCAAGCCCAGTTGTATCACTATTAGCAGCATCAAATGCTCTGCCTCCTCTACCTCCGCCATTGTTTCAAAGGAGGAAGAACCGTTACCACTTGAGGTGAATGAGATTAAAACAATGTGCAAAACATGGGTATGGAGAGGTTACAACATAAATTACTTGAGTTATCAAGGGCCCAACAACAACACTTCTCGCCCTTCTCTACTCCTAGTTCATGGTTTTGGTGCCTCTGTCGCCCATTGGCGCAGGAACATTGCCACGCTTGCTCAAAATTACACAGTTTATGCTATTGACCTCCTTGGTTTTGGTGCTTCTGACAAGCCAGAAGGCTTTGCATATAACATGGAAACTTGGGCTCAATTAATATTGGATTTTGTGAATGAAATTATTCAAAGACCAACCGTATTGGTAGGGAACTCTGTCGGAAGCCTTGCCTGTGTAATAGCTGCTGCAGATCCTTCTCAAATATCCATTCAAGGGCTTGTTTTGTTGAACTGTGCTGGAGGCATGAATAACAAGGCAATTGTTGACGATTGGAGGATTAAGCTGCTATTGCCCTTACTCTGGTTTGTTGACTTCTTATTGAACCAAAAATCAGTAGCTTCTGCAATCTTTAATCGTGTCAAACAGAGAGAAAATCTGAAGAATATCTTGTTGTCTGTCTATGGGAATAAGGAGTCTGTGGATGAAGATCTGGTGGACATTATTAGGACACCAGCAGATGCTGAAGGCGCGCTTGATGCTTTTGTGTCCATTGTGACGGGTCCTCCGGGGCCGAACCCCGTACAGTTGATCCCAAAACTTACATTGCCTATCCTAGTTTTATGGGGTGATCAAGATCCATTTACCCCAATTGATGGCCCTGTTGGTAAATACTTCTCATCCTTACCTTCTCAAAAACCAAATGTGAGTCTATTTCTTTTGGAAGGTGTGGGACATTGCCCTCATGATGACAGACCTGATCTTGTCCATGAGAAGCTGCTTCCTTGGCTAAGCCATTTGCCAGTGGTAGAAAACGTTGTTACATGATTATCCTAATTCTTATGTTTAAATGAGATCAAAAGTGTATGTTATACTTTTTTGATTGATCTTCATGTACAGAGGATATTGATTTGTAAATCATGTTATAAAAGAATATATTTGTTGGAGCAAATTTAATTGCAGAAGTCGCCTTTCCGCGAAATAGCTGTTTGCCAATAATGCACGACTACCAAGTGTTGGGGCGGGCAGTGGGGAAAGCAATAACACATTATGCTTGGCCATTTTAAGGAAATAATAATGAATAAATTAAAAACATATGAGTAATATTAAATTAGAAACTCTGTTAACTTTCACATTGCACATGGGATAGTTAAAAGGGTATCCAATACATTGGCTCATTAATTTGATATGGCCAATTCCCTGCTACGGGATATATGGTGCAATCGAGGTCCGTTTAACGAGATCCTACAACGATAAAGATTTGTCTCTAGTGATCAATGAAGATGTAAACCTTGATGGCAAAATAGTCGAGGAAACAGGTCTCAGTGAAATAAGAGATTTTTATATCATCACACTGGAATATCTTCCCATTATTTATATCCTGCAAAGATGATGAATTCACCCCGGCAATCATATCAACAATTAACGGAAGCTGCTTTACAGCTCCAGCAGCTAAAAACTAAAAAGCATGACAAGGTTACCTAGAGCCAGCTGCAAATTTGACAATTGAATCACCTAATAAAAAGATGCACAGCAAGAACGCACATTTCGTTGCTCATGAACCTTAAGGTAACATGAAATCACATAAAATTACGCATAACTACAATATTCACAGAGAGAGGTAACTGTCAGATGAATATGGCTACACAGCTGTCGTAACATCATCCAGAAGCAATTTGTGCACTCTTCTGCATATGCTCAAAATTAAAACCAAAAGCAGATGCCTATCATCCATCCTTTCAACGGAACACTGGCTGATCCAAAGCTCATCAATCGCTAACTGGTATTTTATCTCCAGAAGCAAGACTGACTTAATTCAGGAGGTACAGCTAGCCCGTAATAAAACCGTGCTCTTAAACCTTTTCCTCTTTTTTCAAGCATGAGCTGATCCAACTTCCTCGGTGTCTGAGCGTTCCCTGAAAAATAGAAAATCAACATATGTGCATACGAAATTAGAATTGTTGATACATTCATAAATCTTAAAAAGATCATGAGCAGACAGCAGAGCAAAGCCAAAAGGAGCATTATTATTGAATGATCCAACAGACAATCATTCAACACTCAAATCATGAACCAGCACATTCCATCATTGGATAATCAAGTAATGCATTTTCAGTTAGAACTCGCTCATTGCCACCTTTATCTAGAGAAACAACACTAGAATTGATAATGAACCTAAACAGGGGACTTAAAAAAAAAAACCATATATAAGAGCTTAAAATACAAGTACTGCTTCCCAATTCCAGGGTTTGAATGCAGCGAAATATGAAATTCCAGTTCTTTTTCCTTATTGAACAGAAAAATACTTTATCTGATGCATCCTCTAGAAACACAAATGAGCACAAACAAGAAGACTAGGAGAGAAAAACAGCTCTCAAACAAAGACGGATATAAACCTTAAAGTCACTCAAGAAATTTTTTCCTTGAATTTGCACATAATAAGGTGCAATCGGAGAGATATCAGACCAAAATTAAGAATGTATTAGTTGCAGCTGAACCTTATGCGCTGTTATAATACACTTTAACTAGGAGGACTCCCCTCCGAGGGAGAATCCAAATAAAAAGACATGTTAGGGAGCTCTACAAATCAGTGTTAGATATAAATAACTTCAAAAGCGGTAACAGGAACAGGAGAAAAATTGTAGGCACAAACCCGTAGAAGTGGCAAAATATCTTGCCCAACAACATTTGCGACCAAACAGATTCAAGAAATCAGTAGTCCCAATGGACGGCTCACAAATGATGGGCAAATCAAAGGCTTATACACAATATAAATGGTGATTACAGTGGCTCTTTTTTAACCCTCACAACACTAATCCATGTGAAGTTATTCATCCATATAGAGATATGACAAAGATCTACAGATAATGTCACCCAAGTTTTGGCAAAATACACAAAGATAAGGAGTTACCTCAAAAATGCATCCGTGAAGCTATCCAACCAGCATTAACTCTATAATCAAAATGAGTTCATCTCCAGACAGTAAGTCCTCCTTTTCACCAACATCCTAGCAGCTGTCCCATAAGGCTCCTCGAATGCGGCTGCCACCCAATTCCCATCTGAGCCAACTACCTCTTTCTTGGGCTGCTCACTCGGCCTAATTGCCACCAAAGTAGCCCCTTTGAACACTGTCCCATCAGGTAATTCTAAGTGTGCAGCATACCACAACCGCATATTCAGTGCCGGAACCAAAGTCCTTTTGGAGGCCGAAGAAGCTGAGAGAGGCTTCACCCTCAGCTCCTCCAGTTGTTCTCTATTCATACACAGCACTCCTTGCCCATCTGCATCTGTCAAAACCAAACTATCCAGCGTTTTGTGCTCCGCAATTATGGGCTGCAGCAGGTAGTGCCTTGCGGAAGCTGCAATTAGGGAACTAATCGTCCACACCACACGCAGCTTCAAACCCCCATTCGTGTAAAACGAGTCGGGTATGCTCCCATTATCGTTTTCTCCATTTCCATCAACGTTTGGAAGACTACAATCACAGCTACTAGTTACGGGTTGAATCACTGAGGACGCACCAAGTATAATGCAATTATCGAGGGTTGATCCAAAATCAGCTCTCCATCTCAGCAACACACCCTCATCTATCCCGAGCTCACCACTGGGCAATTCGATTCTAAGGAGCTTAATCTCGTTAAAATTCTTAAGGACTTGGGTAGGGGAGTGGTGGGTAACAGAGTTCTTATCAAAATCATCACCGTCAAGGACAGCAGAGGAAGAAGAAGAGGCACGTCGAGTTGAAATGGAGATGAATTGGGTGATAGACTGGAAGGGTTTGAGGAGACCAGAGAAGACGAGGCGAAAAAGGGCGGAGATAGGGTGCCGGGACTTGTCAGATGAACCGGAAGAGTAACCAGAAGAAGACGGAGAAGAGGAATCATCATCGGAGATAACGCAATCGACGCGAACAACAACGTTGTCAACCTCAGGAACTAGGGAATGGAACCTTCTAGAAACCACAGAGCAACGACCCAAAGCCTTGACATCTCCGATCTTGTTGAAGATGAATAGGAGAAGGGAGTCGGGTAAGCTGTCCAAGTGGTCAATGGGTTCCGGGTAGATCATCCTTCCACTCAGATCTGACCTCAACAAACCCATCAGCTCAATGTATACAACAGAAATGAAGAATGAAAAAGAAAAGAAGATGGAACTTTTTTTGGGAGAGAGGGGTTTATGGATCTAACGGAGGTTGAGGCGCAGCAGAGGAGACACCAATGCCGATCTTTTTAACCTCCTTCTATACACCGCTCAGTCTGCGCAGCGGTATATTGTGATTTGTGACAATAGATTTGGAGATGCAAAGTGTGTGGGGTCTCTTCTGTCTGTGTGTGGGGATTTGCTACATTTATAACATCACTCATAAATGACCTGTCGATCTTTGTATTGTAAGGGACCGTTCGGTTCGGCAGCCGGATGGAGTTGCGCACACATTAATAATATATATAAATTAATGTCTTTATGATAAATATTTGGTGATATAGATCAGATTATTTATACAAATGCTTTATTTTAAAAATTATTTTTAATTTTTATTTTTTAAATTTATGCTTTTTAATTTTTATTATTCTTTTTCACTTTAATTGATTAAAAAATGATTAAAAATACCTTTAACAATTCTAAAAAATAATTGTAAGGCAAAAGATTGTAAGACATAAGTTTACATAACTTATACATTAGGGCATAAGTTTATTAACCTTACATTAGGGCATAAGTTTATTAACCTGACATGAGTTTAGTATCATGAATTTGTGTTTTGAGGCATAAATTCAGCAGATGAACTTGTGCCTAGGGGGCAGAAGTTCAGCAATATGTGCAAAAACTTGATATAGTCCTTATTAATCAACAATGAGATTGTAATACAACTTCTTATTAGGAACCTCTCTATTCCTTTAGTGGACGTATCCAAAACTATTTTATATCTCAAGTATATAGGCCTACCCAACACGAATTTTGGTAATGTAGGCCATGTATTACCATGAAATAATGTGAAATTATGGTTGAAATTTTCTAATTTTTTGTAAGAGATTTTGAATTCGAATCGTAACATCGGACAACTTTTTAATGGGGACCTCTTGATAACAAGCCTATCTAGAGATTTCTCCATCTCTTCAGTAGGTCTATCCAACGCAATTTTTTGTTATAGGATGAGGTGGTTGACATTTCTATCTTCTATAAAAAAAATTGATAGTCAAAGAAGTACCTTGTGAGGCCTTTCCAGAGACTTCACTACCCCTTTAGTATGCCTTCCCAACACAAACTTGGAATAATTAAACTGGTGAACTTCAAATATTAGATAGTTAAATATTTCAAGTTTGTGTCGGGTAGGTATACTAAAAGATTATTTGCTCGTATTGCTTGCTATGTGGAGAAATTGTTTTCTATTCTTTTATAAAAAATAATTTTATAAACTTTTTTGGAAAAAATTTTCATTTTTATACATAAGTGATCATCACTTTTACACATAAGAGACCTGAAAAGGTCATTTTTTAATATTCAAATGGTAAAAAGACCAAAAGATCTCATTTCCTCCTTGTTGTTGCTTTGTATAATAAGCATTTGTTCGAAACTCTCTGGAGAAAATTAGATCTTTTGGCTTTTTTATAATTTGAATAGAAGAAAATGACCTTTTCAAATTTTTATGTGTAAAAATAAAAATCTCTTGTAGAAAAGAATTTGTAAAGGGTTAGAAAACTATTTCTCCTGAAATTCTGCCTATATATAAATTTTTTTAAAGAGACAGCCTAATGCATAAAGTATTCCACATTTATTTTGGGTCATTCGCACACAAGCTTTTATTTTGGGGTGGTATTTAATTCTTTTGCCCCTTAACTTTGTGGATTTTAATTTTGCTTTTTGGCACTGTAAGTAATAAAAAAATGATCGAAAATGCCTTTAACCAAAAAAGAAAAAAATCACATGAACTTCCGCATTATAGGGATAACCTATGCCTGATAATATATATATGTTTTAATATTATGAGTAAAGATTTGTCTTGTGAATTAGATACAATGTAACTTATGCTCCGAGCGAACATTCTCTAAAAAGGTTTGTCTAGCGAAATTAAGTCATAACTAACGATACTTTGGACAATAAATTTTTGTTAAATGAGCAGTAAAGATAAAAATTAAAGACAACCAATTTGAGAGGCAATAATTAAAGACAATCCTGAAATAGGGTCAGTCTGTGCAAACACTTGTTTTTGTTATATGTTCTAACCTGGTTTTGACAAGCGGATTTCGTTGTAAAATGGCCCATTTCTAACGTGAAAGGATTTGTTCTTATTGAGGCCCAATAACAAGTGCACTCTAAACCAATTTCTTTCAAGGACAAGTAAGCCCAATACATATACTTCCTATTATTTCACAATCTTATCTCTTTTTATTTTGTGATTATTAAAGCCCAATATTGAATTTGTTGACTTGAACTTCTTAATTATTAGTTCATGTATTTGGTCTAGACGATGGTGCTTGTTTGATCACAATACAAATGATTGTAAATATGCAGGATACGAAGATAATAGAGTGATTAGTATTTATAAGTATGTTCAATGTTGCTTCTAAAAAAATTGGAACAATATCTCTAGATTAATTAACATGCATTTTTATCATAATCATAATTAAATAGAAAAATTTTAAAATAACATTGCATATGCAACTTCTGTTACATCAAAATCATAAACGTAACTTTTTTTTTATTAAAATAAAATATATATGAAAGCTTGTTGGAAATATAAACTTGTGCTGGTCCACTATTCTTATCGTTGTTCAAACAATTATAGCTCGACATGATATATATATATATATATATATATTTTCCTCTGCATTCCACGTTGCATTTGTATCTCAACAATATTAATTGCAACAATATTTAGTTAATTTATTTATTTATATGGCCAGCTTACGTTACACTTGTATCTCAACAATTTATTGTGTTTTTTAAGGCCACGTTACAAAAGTAACGCCACAAGGCATCATTATTTATTATAGTAATAAATAGAATAAGAAAAAAAAATTAAGTGTAAGTCTGAATAATTGAAATTTCGAATTGCAGTCGATATATCACTTACTTGTTGACCTTATTTTTCTCTTTTAAAAACAAAAAAATTATCCAGAAGAATTAAAAATTTGATATTAGCATGCATATGCTGATCATTATATTACTCATGCACATGATAGTTAAACAATTCCGTTATTTCTATCGTAATTTGATTCGAAAAATTTTATTTTGTGAATCACATAATCAATTATATATGTGAGGTTATTTTATTTTTTAACAAATGGACATTTGCTTATTTTAAGCATATAAGTAGACATTAGAATTCGATAATTACTCACAAAGTAAAATTTTTAAGCATATAAGCACCCAAAAAATTTGATGCATCATCTATACATCGTGAATATGTTAAAGTTAAACTCAGTTAAAACAATTTACTAACTCCAACTTGAAGGAACATTTTCAATTATCAAGTCAAACATATATATGATTATTATCAAGAAAAATAAGCCAGTATCCTCAATTTGTCTACTGAATACATATAACCTACTGTCTTCCAGCTTACTCGTTAGTGTTGTCCTAATTTATGTGACACAATTGAAATTTTGAAAGTCAATTAAGTTTAATTTGTTTTTACATGTCTTTTAAATATTTTAATTAAGTTATAAATTATTGTGATTTATAGTATTTTTACGTAATTTTTATAAATATATATATTTTATTTCAAAAAATTTAATAATTTTATGTCTGAATTCCCAATCAAAATTTAGAAATAGTTTGGGATATTATGTCCTTAATAATATAAGTATATTATTCTTATACGTATACACTATATTCACTACTATTTAAAAACTATGCAATACATGTTATATTTTCAATAAAACAAATTAAACAATTAATAAGAAAATAACATCAAGCATAACTAATTCTAATATTAGTTATCACAATAATATTTGTCCTTAAACCAAATGACCTCTTTAAAATTTTTGACACTAGACTCATCTGCCATTAATTAGAGGCGAGGTCGAATAATATTATTAAGATTACAACAACAAAAAAAAAAAAAAAAAAAACCAACCCGGCACATCGCAACAACAACAAAAAATAAAATAAAATAAAATACTAGAGTATATAGCTAGGGAGACGGATTAAATAATAGTAGTTGTAGAGAGTTCCCCTAAATTTGGAGGTTTGTAGCAGCAGCTTGAAGTCTAATTTGTCTATTAAATCTTTGAATAAATTCCTCCACCCTTCTATTCAATTCCTCCACTGACATATCTGAGAATTCATCATCTTTAATTTCTTCATCTCCATTTACTAGTAAATCATATCTCTCAGATTTTGACCTTTGAATCCCTTTAACAACATTCTTCTTCTTCTTCTCATTTGTCTCCACCATTATTATTGCCTTTAATTCTGAGTTACTCCGACCCAATAATTTCTCCTCCTCCTCCTTCTTCTTCTTCTCATGATCTTCTTGATCAACTTCATTATTTTTAACGTTGATTATTCCTCCTCCTCCTCCTTCTTCTTCGTCTTGTTTGTTTTTTTCAATAAGAACAACATCTTTTATGCTTTCTTCTTCGTGAGGAATATTAATAATCTCCTTTGAATAATAATTAAATGACGAATTAGTACTATTAGTACTTTTTTCTTGACAATTTTTCATGTATTCTTGGAATAAATATTCTTCATGAGGATGATGAGAGAAAGAGCCAAAATTGAAATCAGCGGCAATGATGAGAATGAGGGTGTTGGAAATGAAGAACCAGAAGTTGGTGGTGCTAACAAGTGTATATGGGGAGAGGTTGAACAGATAAAAGATGGAAATATACATAATTATTGAAAATAAAAAGGCCCAAAAAGATACTAACTTATTTCTCTTTATTTCATCAGCTGGATTAATATTCCTAATGAATTTGCTAAGTTTTATAGGGTTTTCTATTGGATTTGGTTGAGGCATGGCCATATTTTGAAGTGGAGGGAGGGACTTTATTAGATTTTGTTCCAAGTGAAGAGGGAATTTATATACTGGAAAATATATACAAAGAGAGAAAGGGACTGGCCTGGTAAGTCATGATTAATCTAGATACTACTATTTTAAAGTTGCTAATAATTGAGATACTACTATACTCTGCTTACATATCAATCCTTTGTAATTAAATAAATAAAAGATTTCCAATAACATCCCGGCCTCAACAAAAAGTATTTTTTTTAAAAATATTTAACCAGATATTAATAATAATCTTCTTGAAATTGTACTGTATTTTGATGAAATTTTGATGTGTGAGAGTTGAATCAAGTTATATGATGACTTCAAATAACTTTTATCAGATTAAACATCAAAAAATAACTTTCTTGCAAAGAATATTTTCTTAAAACTTAATTTTCTTCCTAATATGACATGTTTCTACTTTTTTTTTCGTATTCTATCATTTCTATTGACCAAAAACGACTGCATACATGAACTAATAATTAAGAAAGAACAAAAATTTCTATAAAAACGTATAAACAACAGGAAAATTTGATAAAATTCATCAAGTTAAAATCTATACATCTAAAGTTACAATAAGTGTCGTACTTGTACATAATGTTAAAAACTTTAAAACTAATGACAACTTAGTGATCGAGTTAAAATCATAAATCCGACTTTATATAAAATCAACTAAATCTTATAAATAATTTAACTGGATGAAACATTTGCAATGTTCGGACTGCCCCATCAAACTCATGACAACTGTCCTAGGAGTTAGAATAAATAATAATGTAGTATTTAATAATGATCTTCATGCATCTGATCTAATTTAATATTGATTAATAAAGTTTTTATTATTTATCTTTTTCTTTTTGTTCTGTTCTTAGGATGTGAGAGGTCAAGTTGCAAGCACAGGAGAAATATAAAGAGAAGAAGAATTCCGTAACTGCAGTTATAATTTTATTTGTTATATATTATAAAAATAAATTTTTATTTTTATTTATCATTTTTAATATATCAGAAAATAATAATTATTTCTTAATATTTAAAATTATATATTAATTAATTTAAATATTATAATAAAATATAATTTCAATCATTATTTTATAAGAGATATGTAAAATTTAAAATGAATAAGTAAAAATAAATAACGAAAGTAGTTTTCATTTTAAAAAATTAAAATATAATTATTTATTTATTTTCATTTTTATCTTTATTCAATAAATATGAAGATCAGAAAATAATACAATAAAAATAGTATTAAATTAAAATAAATAAGAATAATTTAATTAAATTATTTTTTTAATTAGTTAATATTTCTCGAAACATAAAAAAAAATGATAAGTAAAATAATCGAGGAGTATCAGTTTTACAATTGAATTGCTACTCATCAATTTTCCTTTAGTGTTATTCTCACAGTTCCATGAAAAAACAGAAGAAAAAGATTCATTAAAAAGAGAGAAAAAAACAACTACACACATATGATTGAGTTTGCCACACTAATTAATTAAAACACCTCATGCATTGGAAGCCTTATCAACAAATGTCATCCTTTTTACTGTAATTTTTTTTAAATTCTTGTTTTTATTATTGTTGCATGAGCCAAATGAATGCATGACACCAAATGTTTTAAGTGGTATAATAAAATTTCATTATAGTGATACTATTTGTCTAAAAAATTTATGATTATTACAGTTTTATATATATATATTAGTGATAGTTAACATTTAGATGTCATTTAATTATTATAAATAAAAGTATGAAAAAAATAATTTAATAATTTAGTGTATTAATAAGAAGGAATGCATTTATTAATCAATTTAATAAAATAAAAAAAATTAGAAAGAGTATGAATGTTAAAAAAAATAAACATCAGTAATATTTCCTCGTAAAAAAATGACCATAACTAATGAGTACCATTTAAATACAATTTTTTTATAAAAAGAATTATTCATACTTGAAATTTATTGTATCTATGATATTAATGATGATTACCTTAAATATTTTTAATATTATTTTATGCATAATATATTTCTTATAAGACAATTATTACATATATATTTGAATATGATTGTTATAGATGGATAATTTTTTATATAGTGTACCTAATGAATAATCACTGTTATTATAGATAAAATATTGTTATACGAA
Organism: Datura wrightii; assembly: GCA_035772735.1. Taxonomy (NCBI): domain Eukaryota; kingdom Viridiplantae; phylum Streptophyta; class Magnoliopsida; order Solanales; family Solanaceae; genus Datura; species Datura wrightii. The sequence continues at coordinate 113,474,959 of JASDFA010000008.1, read as the reverse complement.
AATAAAATCATATAACATGAAAAAGAAAATCAAACTGTCATAATAAAATATTATTATACAAAAAACTATTTTTTAAAATAGTACTTTTCCTTATATCGCTTTTCTAAGATAACATATATATGAATCTGATACATTAATCATCTGCTTAATATTTTTATACGAGTCTATAATAATTACATGAGATAAACCTTAATTTGGTGAAATGAATATCGGGGAACTTGTTGATAAATTTGTTTGATTAAATAATAATAATTGAAAACTTGGATCTGACAGATGGGTGTAGTTTTCACAAGTGATATACTAAATCCAAAATCAAAAAGGGTAAATAAATGTCATCTCTACCGAAAACTATCCTCAAAACTTATGCATATCATTGTGTTTTGTGGACCCTTTCACCAAAACATTTGCATTAAATTATTTGTAACTCCCTGCCTTACAAATGTACGCTTCACCACCTAAATTTATCCTTACCTGGCAGCCAAGTCATGCCATGTCTTTACTTGTACATGGAAAACATGTCACATTTATACTCGGCAAAATTTTTAATCTATTCATTGTTATGATAGGTGGAATACTGATGTATGTTCTCGTCTTCTCAAGGGGATGATTTATTTTTGAAATTTTTTTTCTATCCAATATCTCATATATATCCCTTTTGCAGGTTTTAATTAATTAAATTTATGCAAAAAAATTAAATAAATTATTTTAAGTTAGAAAATTAAACATCCCTATTAATTGATGACGATTTAAAAATTTTCAAATTTGAGACTTATAATTAAAAATAAAAGTTAACGGCCATCAAGTTAGTTACTTTGGTCTGATGGCTTTCTTTTTCTTTTTTTTTTTTGTTAAGGTCATTCGTACTTCGTAGGCTATAGTTACAAGAAAATATCAATATTTTTATTTTTTAATATTTTTCTTTTAAATTTTTCTAATATTCTTTTTAAAATTCTACTAATTTACATTTAAAAATATCACTTTGAAAATTAAGAACACTCCCACGACTCAAGCTCAAGATGGAAAGGTCCTTACTAACCCCGCTACAATCTTTATTAAACTATGTGTAATATTTGTATATTTTTTTATTGAAAGTTATCAAAACTTGACCCGCCAAAAAGTGTAGTCAAATGTGTTACTGTAGATTTAGGATGTGTTTGGTCAGGAGGAAAATACTTTTTCAAAAAATAGAAGAGAATTTTTACTTATTTATTAGTTTCTGATAAGTAAATTAAAAAAAAATATTAATTTAATAATATTTTAATGTAATTTTGGAAAACTCTATGGTGTAGAGAGTGGGGATTCGAAGCTGGCGTGGGAGGAATGGTCAAGGAGTGGGGTTGGAAATAGTGACAAAATCAGAATTTTTATTAAAAGAGGTTTAAAATATGAAAAAGTAAATATATAAAGAAATTAAGAGGATATAATATTTACTATATATATATAAAAAATAATTCTGATTTTGAAAATATAGTGTAACTCGTTCGAATGAACTCCCTTACTTCCACTTGGCTCCGTCCTTGGTTGGGACTGTTGAGTGAGTGAGGCAGAGACAATTAACTTGAAATGTCATTTTTGCACTTATTTTTCCTACTTTCGTTAGAAAGTCATTTTCCTTATTTTACATAAATTTATTTTGCTAAAAAAATTATTTTTTAAAATATTTAATTAACCAAATATAAAAAGAATTTCTAAAAGATGTCATCGTTTTCCTCCATACCAAACACTCCCTTAAAGCTTAAACATATGGCACGGGAATTTACTAATTGTTTACTAAGGAAGGAAGAATTGTTGAGGATGTGAAAATGAGGGGAGAAAATTGTGTCATTTTTCTACTTGTTATTTGCTCTATTAATTTATTTAATTTTTACGTTGTTGCGTGGTCAAATTAATCAGTAATTATTTAGTTCTTAATCATGATTCGGCATAATAGGTTAGTAACATAATTGAATTGATTAGTACTACTAGATAGGCATAGGAGACTACACAGAAATAAAAGACAACTAGTAATTAGTATTTTAGTACTTTCTTCGTTCACTTTTATTTATTTATTATGTTAAAAATAAATATTTATTTTTATTTATTCAGTTTAAAAAATTTTAAAAATAATTTATTATTTAATTTTTAATTTATTTTATTATTAATTATAATCATTTTTTAAAATATTAAATTTATTATATTACAAAAATAATATAATTAAATTATTATAAATATACTAAATTAATATTAAATAAAATAAAAATGAAATATATAGCAAAATCTAGAGCTATAATTGTGATTTGGCTAGGTTAGATCGCCGTTCTAACTGATACATATTTTCAATTACTGGAGCTGGTGTTACAAGTTGACTACTTCATGAATTCTAGATGTAGCAAACTGAAAAATGATTTTGTAATTCATTATCTTTAAAACGGGTGATATAATTCTGCCTCATATTCTATTTTTATTAATTCTTTATCTTCAAAATTAACGTCGTAATTCTATATCAGATCTATTTGATATCTGCTGAATTGGTCAACAAATGGTCACTGATAAATCAAGTACATTTTAATTATAAATTAAATGATATATTAGACGCGGAAGCAAATCTACCTTATATGATAGGGGTGTCATAATACTTGCAAGCTTCGATTAAATGTTATAGTAGGTAGATAGATATATGTGAAAACATGATTATATAATTAAAGTGGTGCCCAGACAATATAGATTAGTCGTGGGTGTCGTGATTTTGTGTTGCTTCTGAAGCTTCTCTTCTTGGCTTCCGCGCCTGAGTTCGAATCTTTGGCACAATATTTTTTTAATTTTCCACTGCCTCCCTCTCTCTTTTCACACTTTTTAGTATTTTCTTTTCTCAGGGAATGTAAGATTTAGACTTTGATATATTTTTACAATCATCTCAAATTAATATATTGTAGTAATTAAATTTATAATTAAATATTAAAGAATAATTTAATATACTAAGCATTTTGTATTCACGCAAAATTCGAAGAAGGATGATATCCTTAAAAAGTGTGTAGGGACGTATCCAAATAACTAGTTTGTTAATGATACAGTTCAATCAATTATTTTTTAAAATTATATCATATCTATTTTTTGATTAGTCTATTATATAACTAAGATTAAACTTTTCAAAATCGTTTCAATCTATTTCAATTTTCTTTGATATATAAGTTCGAGTATTTTTTAATAGTTTATATTTAAATTACTATAAATAACCTAATAACCATATTATATTCTTTTTGTGGGATCATTAAAGAAATATATTATTGCATTACCTTAATATTTTATCCCAAATTTCAATTGTTAAATACTTAAACTTCAGCATACTTTTTTTTTTGTTCTAAAAATCCTTAACATAAAAACTATAGGAATAAGATTTCAATTCAGAATTTTTATACAATTGAACAAATTTGACTATAAGTTTTGATGTTGCAAATCTTTTTTTTTTAAACAATTAATATCACAAAAATATTAAGAGGGAAGAAAAGGTAGAAGAATATAAAACAAATAACTCACCTTCGTACAATGAAGTTTCGTTCAATAACACTAACGTCAGGTCAATAACTTATAATTCATTTGCATTATAGTGAAAAGGTAGGTTTAGATAGAACTTGTATCTTTTTTGACATATAAAATAAAATATATTTATATGATTGAGTATTTTTTGATATTTTTATTATAAAACAACAGATTTACTTAATTATGCGGTACAAATATAAATTTATGTAAAAAGTGACGATTTCATTTAGAAAACTTAAAAATTGGTCCAGTTAAGTTCAGTTCGATCAGTTTTCAAAATAATTTTGACACCCTAAGTTCATCTGATCCAGTAGATTTTGGCTTGGGATTATACATGTGTTAAAAAATATTATTAAATACACGAATAATATATTCTAAAGCTGATAAATTTATAAAATTTAAATTTTTTATCCACCTCAACAGTGCGATATAGCCTGTAAACGGCCTATCCTGGTATGATCGATTCTTTCAGCTCGATTTCATAACATATAGGTCACTCAGATGCAACTCTAATTACTCTTTAGATTCTCTTTTAATTTTTTTTTAATTATATATTATATATATTTTATTTTTGGTTGAATTTTTGTAAGTTTTATTAAATAACTGGGCCACCAGCCCAAAAGAAAAGAAGTTTTATTAAATAACTGGGCCACCAGCCCAAAAGAAAAGAACAAAACAAAATCTTGTCCAAACAAACCAAACAAAAAACAGAAATAAAATGTGAAACAAAAATAGAAAACAGACAGAAAAAGCGAAAGGATCCGGAAGGTTTGCTCTATCACCATCACCTACTTGGTCGCATAACCAAGGATTTCTGGAAAAACAGATCAGAACTTCCTCGAGATTAAATTAGTTGTTCCATGAAACATCAATCGACAGTGCTCCCGATGGAATATGAGCAATACTTCAAGCCCTGTCTATTGACAGATCGGCAGCTTCAAAGCTCTCACCAAGCGCCCTGTCATCAGTAACAGATGGAAAATTTTCTCTGCTTGAAGCTCCAGACCACTTCTCAACCAGGAAACACTCTAATCGACCTCACAGGTAAGCTTGAGGAGAATACTATGATTAAACCTTGTAACCTCCTTCCGATAGAATGAGCTTCCGAAGAAGCTAATACCACACATCAAGATTGAGGTCACAAGATCTAACTTTAGCATTTACTTGAACGAAGATCTTTAACTCTGCTGCAATTCGAAAATGGTAGATCCACTTTTTGATTTGATTGTGAATATGCTTGCTTAGTCTGGCTGTAACTCTTTGTATGTATTGAATCTAAGATTAGGAATTTGTGTTCTATCCATAAGAATTAGGGCTTTTGCTGTAGCTGGTAAATCTTCAAACCTATAATATTCCTTGGTACCTGCAAAATCAAAAGCTAGGTTAGCAAAAAAATCAGCCACTTTGTTCCCCTCTCTCAGAGAGTGTGCCACTGCATGTTCTACTCCAGCTCGAATATTGTTAATCCTTGTTACTATTCTTCCTATCTTCCATGGGATCTCCCACTCTCTTTCTAAAATCTTCTTTAGGACAAGAGAATCTGTTCTATAATGACAGGCAATAATCCTTTTGCTTTGCACACTTCTATGCCTTCTCTTGTTGCCAATGCTTCAGCTATAATGCTACTCGAATTCCCAATCTTTCTCATTTTGGCATAGCTAAAATCTCCTTCTGAATTCCTAATGCAGAAAGCTATTGAACTCAACCCATTACTGCCCCTTGATGCACCATCAGTGTTGCATTTAAACCACCCTGTGAAGGGAAATGATCATAGAACTTTACAACACCTAATACTTGGTCTATATTGTTCAAAATATTCCACAATCTGCCCCCACTTGAACGGAATATTATTCAACCAAGGATATCTCTGTTTTGCTAACATGTAGAGATTCCAATTGATGTCATGAACCACCTTACTTCTAGACATATGCCCTCCATGTATCTTAGTATTCCTCCATTTCCAAATCTGCCACATGATTATAGCCGGAGCTGCCTCTAAAATAGGCTTCAGTTTAGGCACACAGTTAGTACTCCACCATTTGTTAACTGCCTGATTCACCTGTAACAGTGGTCCTACAATTCCTGCTGCAGAAGAAAATTCTCTCCATATATTTTGTGCAAATTGACCATCTATAAATAAATGAGTCAATGTTTCCAGTCCTGGTGTGTCACAACATATACATCTAGACACCACTGCTATTCCACACCTAGCCACTACCTTATCTAATGGAATCTTTCGTTTCCATAATCTCCATAGAAAGAAAGATATCTTGAAGGGAAGACCTTTGGTCCATATTTTATTGTAACATTCTTGCTCTGGACTTTTGCCTTAGAATATCCCAAGCACTCTTTACAGTAAAATTTCCAGAATTGGAACACATCCATCTAGGAATATCCCACTGATCTACTGTATTCACTAGTTCCACTCTGCTAAGCACATGGTCTGCAACTTCTGGAGGAAAATGTTGTTGAGTTAAATTTTCATTCCATACATCTCCTTCCATAAAGTAACTTAGGTCAACAATTCTCCCATCATACTGAAAATCAGGAGGTATACATTGGTACAAAGGACCTAGTCTTGTCCAATTATCATACCACACGTTAGATGAACCTGTTTTAGGTTCCCACCAAATTAATTCTCTATATTTATTCTTGCCTCAAGCATGTTCTTCCACAGTTGTGAACCTCCTTTCCATTGGACTAAAGCTGGAATGTGTTTCTTGCAATACTTGTTCCACATGAAGTTAGTCCAGAGTGATCTAATGGTTCTGAATTTCCACCATAACTTGGCAAATAAAGCTTTTGAGATGTCCACTAATGATCTGAAGCCTAATCCCCCTTCTACCTTTGGTACGCACATATTCTGCCATGCCACCCAATATCTACTCTTGCCCTCCTCCTTAGTACTCCAATAAAATCTTGCAAAGATTTGATGAAGCTCGTTGATAGTGTATTTAGTAGGAACAAGTGCTGATAATAAAAAAACAGGCATACTCTGGAGTACACTATTAATTAACACTGCTTTCCCTCCAAATGACAACATTCTACCCCTCCAATTCTGCAGTTTTTGTTTTACCTTCTTGATTAATTCATTGTAGTAGCAATTCTTCTTCCTGGTGTGAAATATAGGGCAGCCCAAGTATTTGATAGGGAATTCTCCTTTAACATAACCGGTGATTCTTCCCACCTCCTCCACCTGTGCATTAGCAACATTTCTGAACATATAAAAAGCACTTTTCTCCTTGTTTATCTTCTGACCAGACACTTCTTCATATGCTTTAAGAGTCTCCATAATCATCTCAAGAGATGAAGAATCTGAGGAAGTGAAACTTATCATGTCATCTGCATAAGCTAAATGATTGAGGTTGACACTCCATTTAGGCATCCCATATCCTTTATACAAACAGCTATCAAATAGAGAATTCAGTGCCCTAGAGAGAACTTCAGCAGATAAGACAAACAAGGTAGGCGATAAAGGATCCCCTTGTTTCACCCCCCTTGTTGAATGGAAGAAACCATGACTCTGGCCATTTATCAAAACACAATACCAGTTGTTAGCAATAAGTCTCCAGACCAGATCTACAAACACCTCTGAAAAGCCCAATTTTCTAAGTACTTTAGACAGGTATAACCAAGATACCCTGTCATAAGCCTTAGCCATATCTAACTTGATCACCATATTAGCTGGTTTACCTCTTTTCTTGATATCTGTAACTATTTCTTGAGTGAGCAGCACATTCTCAATAATACATCTTCCCTTTACAAATTCAGATTGGTTGGAAGAAATAATTTGAGGAAGCATCTGTTAAGTCTACCATGAACCACCCTAGAAATAATCTTGTTGATGAAATTACTCAAACTAATTGGTCTATAGTCTGAGAAAGATTGACAAATGTCTTTCTTAGGCAATAAGACTAAATTAGTATGAGTGAAAGATTTGGGGAGAGTATCACCTGCAAAGAAGGCCACCACCACTTCAAGCACATCTCTGCCTACAATCTCCCAACAAGATTGAAAGAAAGAACCTGTTAAACCATCCGGACCACTAGCACTTGACCCCTCTAAATGAAACACTGCTTTTTTTTAAAAAAAAAATTATTTTATATAAACAGGTCTTTTTGAATATCTGTATTGGTGTTTAAACCCGCCGCAGTAGCTAGAGAAATCAGCCGCCATCCACCTCCGCAGATCTGGACCAAAACACAAAGCCATAGCAGCAAACAGGGAGAAGCTCTATTTTGCTCACACAGTTGAGGTGAATGTCTAGTTCTGGAGAAGATTTTTCTCAATTTGGTATTTCCGTAGAGGAAAAAGACAAGCTTGTGGCAGAGGTGATTCGCTATGTATTATTCAAGACTGAACAGAGTTCAGGGTGCCCAATAAAGAGGGAGGAGCTAACCCAATTGATCACTAGCAACAATTATCGTCAAAGAAATCTCCCTGCTTTTGTCATCAATGAGGCGAAATTGAAACTTTCCACCATTTTTGGTTTTGAATTGAGGGAACTTCAACGCTCCCGCTCTTCTGCTACTCAAAACCATCGCTTATCTCAGCAAGTGGCAGCTGGTGCAAAGTCATATATTCTCACAAGTCAGCTACTTGCAGATATATACAAGGTATGTGAAAGGAAATCACATGTAAGTACTGCTCTTACTTTTGTTGTTACTAGCATTGTTCATCTTGCTGGAGGCAAAATTAATGAAGAAAATCTTTGGAATCATTTGAGACGGCTGGGATTGGATGAAACTGATGAAGCCCATCCTGTTCATGGAAACCTAAAAACTAGCATTAGAAACAATTGTTCAAGATACTTGCACAAAAAGAAAGTTAATAATGGTCCAGAAGGTAATACAACTTTTTATGAACTTGCTGAGAGGGCACTAGATGGGCCAATTAATATTGGAATGAAAGAACATTTATTAAAGATCGTGAACAAATATATTGCTTCCGTGGCCGGCGGCCGCTGACTAGTTTCTTTACTGCTGACTGCGATTCTTCAGAAGTATTTTTGGCTATAGTCGGTGAGATTAGTCTTTGAAGCTGTTAATTTGGTGTAATGTTTTAGATTCATCAGAGGGATGCCACTTTAGTTTTTGTAAAGTAAAGCCATTAGTGTATTTAGGCTGCTGAATTGATGTTGTTTATCTGATCATCCTTTTTATCTGGCATACTAATTAATTTTCTGTTTATAGAAGTATTGCAAAAATCTTCTTTTAGATAATATTTGACAATGTATCATGCAACCATCTTTAATTTAGTTTCTCTCTTTCTGAGCAAAAATAATGTTGTGCTAATTGTATTATGTCTGCAATTAATGTGGTTTTGATCAAGAAAAGAAAGGAAATTGAAAATTGGTGATAGGGACCCTGCAGTAATTTTGGTTCTTGATCTTGTATTTAACTAAATAAATGATACAAAGAATAAGGGTATTGTTACATCAGGCTCCGGTGCACAAGTTAGGTGATTCACAAATGACTTTGTCCCCTAGATGCATTGCATTCTGCTCATCCTTTAATTCTGGGAATTCCATACCATGTTGCTCTCAATTGCCTCCTCCCAATACCAGTGGATAACCACATAAACTGCAGGGTTGTTTGTAAGTGATGGTATTCACTTTTTGACAATGAAGATCGATTCTTTATGCAGGAAGGAGCTAGGTTTTCATGATCCAAGGTTTTTTGTCTTTGCATTTTCCACATATCTACTGAAAAGATTCAGGTGTATCTCCTTACGCCCTGTGAGGGTATTCTCTATGTTTGTGATGGAGTGGCTTCTGATGTTGATTGTCTCCTTAATGTGGTTTGAAATATGAAGTCTTAAAAAATTGTTGGACTGTTAGAATAAGACGATAACTGCAAGGTCCTTTTTTGCTAGTGGAGTTATTAATGAGATGATCTATGTTGCTGTAGGAAATAGCACGGATCTTAATGAGCTCACCTCTGCTGAAGCTCTTGATCCTGATAACGGGGCTTGGCATCCTATTGCTAATATGGGAGTGAACATGGCTTCATATGACTTGGTAATTCTTAACGAAAGCTTCTGATAGCAGAAGGCTGGTTCTGGCCCTTTTTTGTTGTTCCCAGGAGCTATGACCCTAAACAAATAATTGGAAGGACATGGCATCTGGACTTCGAGAAGGTTGGACTGCTTCAAGCGTTGTGGCTTATGGGCACTTGTTTGTTGTGTCAGAATGCGAAGGAACAAAACTTAAGGTTTATGATACTGACTCCTGGGATATAGTAGAAGGACTTCCGTTACCTGAGCAGATATGCAAACCTCTCTCTGTAGATTGCTATGGCAACCGGATCCTTATCGTAGGTCAAAAGCTGCATATTGCTGCGGGACATATCATGAGGCTGCAGCAAAAAATTTAATCTGGCAAGAACTGCAGCTTTGCTGTTACCTGGCTAGTGGTAGATGCTCCAGAATCCTTTGCTGGCTTTTACACCAAGTGCATAGATTGTGTTTGCTTAGCTTCTAGTTTGGATGCTAACAATTACATTAGACTGCCAAAAGTTAGAATGATGAGGGCATGTATAATCTTCTTAACACCTTACATATTTTCCAACAAGGTTCCATAACTTTTACCATAGAAGAAAATATAACAGAGTCTAATGAATCTTTTTACCATTCTGCTTCAAGCTTCATTCTTTTGCCCATCTTGCACATACTGTCTAGTGCATTTTTCCCTTTTTATTCTGTTTTCCGAGCCAACCAACAGATAGATAGCAATTTTTTGTTTTTCTTCCAGTAGATCCTATTTTTCTTATACATAGCAAATCTACTTTACTAAATCTTCCAACAATTAAATATAACCCCATGAGACATTGAGACTATGATGCTACTATATACAAACCAGGTTTTCTCGAGTTTTTGCTTTTGTTTGTGCTTGCTTTGAAAGGGAAATAGTGAACTTTGTGGCTATTTTGCCTGATTGAATTTCCTCTTTTTTTCAATTTTCTCATTTAGTCCTTGTAGAAAGAAAAAGGAATTCCCTGAGCTGGGATGCTGGGGTAAAAAAGGAAGAAACCTGGGACCCACTGTCAGCAAAATAAGAATGACTCACACAAATCTAAGGAATAAACTGCATTATGCAAGCTCAATATAATGAGCTCTACTGAGAAGGTTCCTGACCTTCCTCATAAGATACCACTTGCTCCATCAATTAGTCATGAATACTTGAATCAGTTTTGTGAGGTATAAGATAAATTTTTTGATGGTTGTGAACATAATTTAAGAAATAAAGCTTTTTTTTTAGAAAAAACATATGATCATAAACAAGCCATAAATATTTAATTTGTATAGTTAAAAATTAATAAGAATAAAATAAAGAATTTAAAATTAAATTCATGTTAAAATATATCATTCTATTTATGGACAGTAGAAGACGGAAAGGTTAGTGCGTAAAATGGGACAGTCGGGGTATTTAACGACCTACCCATGTATATCTCTTACTACTTAACCTATCCCAAAACAGACCCATTTTAAGTTGGGGCCCTGTCAATTACTTTGCGTGAGTTGCAGTTCTTACTGGTCAACTCTTCTTCTTCACTCCTCAAATCTCAGATACCAGAGAGAGAGAGAGAGAGAGAGAGAGAGAGAAAGAGAGAGAGAAGGCGCATAGTGCAATGGGGGCATTAACAACGGCACTGATAGCAATTGCAGGTGTAATTCTGGGTTGGATAACCATAGAGATGGCCTGCAAGCCTTGTCTTGAAAAGGGTCGAGAAGCCATTGATCAGAATCTCAATCCTGACTATGACCCAGATGACCAAGACAGCATCCGGGCCCCTTTAACTGCAAACCCACCTGAAGAGTCCGATCCGGGTTCCGCTTCTTCCACTGCAGTCAAAATTGTCTGATCATTTGCTATTTTCTTGCTCGGCTCTTCACTTCCCTATTTTGCTTGATTGGCCCCCTTTATAAAATTTTAGTTTTGTGTTTGTTTTGTTTTACTAGTTATTTTCTGAAAGCTAGGTGTTTTTGGGTTGGCCTTTTTTCCCCCTATAGTAATATGTATTGAGAAAAATATGCTTCATCGGTTTCTCTTTTTTCGTATAATGATAAAAGCAGTTTGTTGAGAAATTTGGCTATTGACTTAGAAGTTGTTCGTTTCTTCAGATTGTTGACATTATAACAAACGTAATGTGCTTGGATGATTTAGTTCTGTTTGAGGAAAGGGCAGGCTGTAACGTTGAGCTCTGTGAAAGCATAATAATGAGAACAAAGAAAGTTCCATTAGAGTTGGTTCTCAAATTTGGAGAGAAATGGTGATATCTCCGGTGAGGTGCCTGCGTCGTAATTCAGATCCATTTTGTTGAATTGTTCTTTCATTGTGCTCTTGTTGTTAGAATATCACCCCTGAAAACGGGCAACTGCCATTCTTTTAACTGTTATAAGCATGTGAAAGATCCATGGCAGCTCCTATGACAAAGCCATACTGAACTTAAACTGCTGGTACAAAGGTCAAGAATGTCCAGACAGTAAAATCAACGAAACATGCCTCGCATTGAATAGATTGAGTATTCACCTTATCAAAATTTCAACAATAATGGGGTCTATTTGGCACCTCCTAAATGAACGACCAAATTGAACCAAACAGTTTGTCAGGCTATAGTTCCCTAAAAGTAGGCATCATTTCTCAAGAAAGCTATGGAGCAAGACATCGAATTTTCAACCAGATCAATTTTTCTGATTGTTCAATGAAAGTCCTTTGAAAAACATTGGTGTGCGTATAAACAGGTTGCTCTACCAACTGAACTATAGCCCTTCGTGCTTGTGATGCGCATTTTATCTACAATACTTCGCTCGGACTAATAGTTCCCATTACCTCTAAGCCATTTGAAAATGTCAAAAAGGCCGAGAGCCAGTAGGTGACCTTAAAGAAAGGGTAAAATCAGAAGAACTCCATTACTTGCTAGTAGGAACATGGAGACAACAACTTTGTCAGCAAGGCAAACCCAAATATGCACATTCTTTTTGAACATTCTATTGAAGGGCATCCTTTTCCCTCGAGGTGAAGTTAGAATAAAATAAAAAATGCACTTGTTCATGTGCTTCAAAGGAGTATATATATATATATATATATATGACATAACATAAGCTTTACAGTTGAATCTGAGAATGGAAGTCCTCCCAAGTCATTTACAACGAAAAATTTATGCCATGAACATTCTACGCAAGATAGTTGTAAACTTGAGGATTGTTCTTGTCCCGTTCCAGATACTCTCTTTCTATGAGGCTTTCAATTCTTTTCTTCAAGTCAGCTGGTTTTACGGGGAATTTAAGCTGCATCACCAATATATAACAGAGTTAGGGGGGGAAAACCATGGTACACTGAATTGCATTTTTCTGAGAAAAGGTAAGTATATGGTACATCGAGCGTCATTACTTGAACTTCTGATTCATCAGAATGCTTAAAAAATGTGATCTCATAACCAAACTATGTCTATGTGCATCTGAGCAGCTCGTTTCTAGAGCACTGCTGAGGAGCCAAAATACACTTAAATATATCTCCACAGATTGGTCATTTCGATATCAGAATGTGGCAAGGAATGCAGTTTGTTCCACAAGATTTGTGCAGTTATAAAAGTCACAAACTTGAAATATATCAACTAGCAGAGCCTCAACTGGTGTGTATGGCATTCATAGTTGTAATGTTGCATTTTAAGTCTACATGAATCAGAATTCCTATTTTAATCAAACAGTCTAGAATTCCGCATTATCATCAAACACTGAGGCCAATTGACAACAATTCTATTATCTTCTCTCTGTCCAATCCTTAGCGCTGGCATACAAAGCCAGCTACCATCAATTGGATCCAGAGTTTATGATTTCAACATTTGGAGGGTTAAATAAGACATCCTGATAAGAGCAATCAAAACTTCAGCAAGACAATCAACTGTTTTGGTCTCTTTGTTTCTCCTCCTCTTAGTATAAGGGTTACACATTTTCAAGAATATTGTTGTACTTTGTCTACTCCAATGCAACAACAATATTTACTACTTTGCAAGTCAAAGAGCAGTAGCCTTTTCATGGTGTAGGGTCCACCGTCTAAATAGAAGTTAAAGTACACTCCCAGCCTAATAATTCTAATGATATTTCCTGTTCTTCATTTCTGCCCAAAATAGAAGGTTTTCTCTTCAACATCATATTACTCTTATGCTTTGTTGATAATTATTTGCCTTCAAAAACCACGACAAGCTTTTAAAAACATGATAGAGGTATAGACTCAGTAATACTTATATGATTTTAATTGTACTTACATTCATTTAAAGCTTTATTGTTAATTTTGTCAATAAGGAACTTGAGACGGTTTTATTTGGACTGGTACTAAATGCAATCACCTGTTTGGATTGAAGGCAAGACACCTATAGGGACAACTGACAGGTTTTAACTAAAAGGGCTCTTGTGTGGAGTTCATGCATCTTCAAAGCTCGCACCAGCTCCATTTCCCCAAAATAAGATTCAGAAGTGTTAAGAAGTGACTTTACCTGCTGAAAGAGTTCAGTTATCAAAAGGGTATGACTCAGCACTTTTCTGCTCTTCATTATCCTAACTATAGCAGCATCAACCTGCCAAAGTGGAGACAGAAGACTAGATTATGTCAACTGCAAAGAAGAACGGTAAGTCTGAAATTTTCCCTTGATATCAAGAGCCAATAGGTTAATAGAAAACATCATTTCCTCCAGTGATTTTAGCCCAAGCCATGTCAAGGAATCCAATTTTTTTCCCTGACTATCTATGGCCTTGTATGAAACAGAAATTTTGATTACCAACAGGAAATTAGAGCAGGAAAAAAGAGAAGCAAATAGATATCAATCAACAACTTAGCAAATTAGTTTCTATACAAAGTTGTGACGCACTCCAATTAAAAGACGACAAACTTTTTATCAGGTAAAAATTTATACAGAAAGTTCATTGGCTTTAGATGCTTCTCCTTTTGCAAATTCAACCCATACAAGAGTAGAGGGGAGGAAATAGGAAAGCAAACCTGGTATTGTCGGTCCTGGAATACTCTTTCTGTGGTGCTTGTGTTCTCCTCAACTGTTTCCTTCATCTGAATGGCATTTACCTGTACACATGGATAAATGATTAGCATTTATATGTCTAGGCATACCAGCAATCCAATAAATCCCATAATACCAATCAAACCTTAACTTAAGAAACATGTCAGAATCATTTGAAACGACCTCACACTTTTCTTTTTCTGAGAAATTGAAGCATTAACATTCTCGAAGTACAAAAAAGTACCTTTATCCGATAGAGTGGAGTAGTAAATTGATCATTGAAAACGAAGGTATCATCGTCTCCCACATCTCTTCCTTTTGGAATCTGTAGAATGACATTCATTATAAGAGTTGATATATTCTCAATATTGCAAAATGAGCAATTATTTTATTCTTCTCCTCAAAAATCCAACAAAATTGTCTAATACGAAATACTCAAAATATATTGCTGTCTTTTATATTGTAATAACCTTCATCTATCTATTCACTATGTCCTATTTCATGACACAATTACTATTTGAGGAGTCAAACAACTTATTTCAATATAGCTTCTTTTCTTTTCTTTTTTTGTTTATGATGGTGGTGCCCGGGCTGGCTTGCGCGTACCTTGATTAATTCCATCTGTTACTTGCTAACTCCTACAAATATCAGTTTATAGTACTTGCTTCCCGTGAACTTTCTGAATGCAAGAAAGATTATTTTTTAAACTGTATCAATGTTGAATTCAAGTAAAATATTAGACTGTTTGAATCTCGCAGTCCAAACCCTGTTATTCACTTGGGAATGGAGTGACTATCTTAGTTTTGTTTCCAATGCACAAATCAATCGAAGTCCAATTGATCTTCAAAAGCTGGGAAACGGCCTTAACTAAATACGTCTTATCAATTTGGGGTGATGAAGTAGGAAAGAATCTCCACCTAGTAATGATCACCACCCACCTTCTGGAGAACACGAACTTTACCACATGCAAGAGACTGTAAAGTTCTCCTAAGCTCTTTATCCTCAATTCGAGTTTCTTCCCTCATATCTTGAAAGCTAAGCTTTTCCGCATCATTAAAAAGTATTAAAACAACAGCCTGCAGATAGGCAAAACACCAGCAAATGATTTAGACATCTGTTGCAGATGTGATAGGGTTAGCCAGAAGAAGGGATAAGTATCTCTGATACATTCAATAAAAGAGTAGACAAACCTGAAACAGAGACACTGCCAGCTCCTTTTTACCTTTGGGAAACTCTGCTTTTAGTACACAGTGCCCTAAAGAATTTTGCCACATCAACCGCCTACCGCTGTATTTGCTCAAGTAGAATTCCTTGAAAATATCCTGCAGTACAGATCCAAGTATAAGGGCATGTGTAGTTTTCACAAACATACTCAAGGCGCGAAAGATGACCTAAATGGAAAGTAAAATGGTGCAAAACCTGATAGATATTGAGTTCATGGGGGAGCCGGACATCCATGGGCGGATATGTTGGCCAGTACCTGCATGTCAACCAGTATAAATGAGCTTTATTTCAATCAAAATGCAAAACGAAGAAAGAGAAAAGTTATTCAAGCTTGAAAAAATAAGGGAACGATTAGCAGGATAAGCAACTTGCCCTGTGGTTAATACATGAACACTCATCTCAATTCCTGTTGGGAGTTTTTTCCTGGCTTGAGAAGATTGCTTAAAGGATTCATTTATCTCTTTTGACAATTCAATATCCTGGATATTGGTTTCGAAGATTAAAACAACAAAATCAATGATTAAAAACTGGCAGCTCCACATGAAAGCTAGAAAAATACCAAATTTATTCTCCAATATCAAAGGAAACTTAAGACCTCTAGGATGGGTATAATAAAATCAGTTAGCCTAGAGGATACGTTTATTCTGGTAAACTATGGGGTAACAAGTCTAACCCTTCCAGTTACATTACTACGCAGAAGCGCTAGGTAAAAAACATGTGGAGAAAGTTTATTCTCTTTACCACACTTTTATAACAACTTCCGTTCCAGTTTAAAAGAAAATGCTATTCTGAACCTGAGGTATTTAAAGCCAAGATGAGATGTTCACATTCTAGTAGAGATCTGCTAGTTGAGAACAAAATAGATGGACTTTTATCTGATGTTCAATGAAACCACTTATAGCAACGTGGGAACAGGGAAAGAAAATTATTTCACCTGATCCACTAGTATGTCAACCTCAAAAAACATGATGTGAGATGCATATATCCTTCCATACCTTAAACATTCCTTCCAACTTGTTGGTGAATTGACTACCACATTCAGTCTTCAACTGTACCATAATGAAAAGACTCAGTATACAGCAAAATAAATCAAGTAGAAAAGCAGAAGTTACAGATAAGAGCCATGACCTTAGAGATCATGGACTTCTCTGCATCGATTGAAGCACTCTTTCCCAACAATAATCTCTTTGCTAGATCTTTCTTGTAGAATGCCTCAAATACATCCTTACCCTACACAAAGATGAAAGCATACACTAAGCAATATCTCACATACACGAAGTACAGGAAGTATCAATTCATGTCCAGCATAAACAGGCTAATCCGGCTACAGATTCCTTAAGTTCTCTTTTCTTACAGCTCATTGTATCCTCATACCTGTATAAACCTGAACAGAACCAAGACTTTATCAAGTGTACCCTCCAACTCCTCTTCCGAAGTACCCTTATTTCCAGCACGAAGCTTCTCGTCCAGAAATTTAGCAATCAGCTCGGCAGGCCGATTCTATAAATGGCAAAATAATCCAATGAATTTTACGAATCAATAGAGTACATACTGCAGTTTGATGTTCCAGAATGTATTTTGTATAACAAATAACAATCATCAATAGTAATCTGCTTCTCGACCACAAAGTAAAGAAGAGGTCCAGGAAGACAATATTTACAAGGGAGGGAAGAAGTATGACAAGGCTACAATCTACCCAGAATGGCAAATCTATTGAAGTAGATCAGAGCATGTAACATACTTACTATTTACCACAATCCAGTATTGCAGATCTCATTTCACAAAATGAAATTCAATGGGCAGATGCAAGCAAGTTGAACAACCAACTTACAGGACTAGGATGACATGAGCATGGCTTTAACAATGTGACCTAAACTAAGATACTCTGTCCAACTGGAAAAAGATTCCATGATGATACGTTCATTGACGAGTCTTGATACAGGAGTCATCGTGACCATGATCATCCTATTTTGATCCGTTGGGGTGTATGGGGGTTAGGATCGAGGGGTCAGGGACTGACAGAAAGAAGTAAAGAATTACCTTAGAATGGTAGACATGTCCTATGGGCTGAAGCAAGAAGCGTAGATAATTTGCAAGATGCAGGTTCAGATATTTTCAAGTTTTATGCCATATGTTAAAAGAGCATGAGAATCTGTCAATGGCATACTAAGATATGCCTGGTACAGCAGTTGCATGGATTGATTGATTTGCACAGAAATGAATAAAGAGGAAAAACTTTGCTTTTTCCTCAAAACCATCGACAAATTTGGTTTCTTTTGAACCCATTTCTAGTAGGGATATTACACAAGAACCCTATTCTAGCACCCCTTGGACATGATCAGTGTACTTCATTTAACACATGAAAAGAGATGAGGGGAAGGAACACACAGTGCTAATAAGCAGTGTCCTAGCACGTGCACTTCATTTAAAACATGAAAAGAGCTGAGAGAAGAAAAACCAAATATTACTAGCAACTCTTTTCACATGAGATAAAGCATTCTCATAAATAAGGCAATAGGGCTATATTCTCCTATTCCCATACAATCCCGGCCAACTGCAGAAACAACAAAACAGAAGGGAAACAAGGGTAAATGAGGTCTCATTTCAGTGAGGTGAGTGCCTAAGTGGGGGTTTGGACATAAAAATTGTGAAATTTGGAAAAAAGTAGTATCTATATTATAGTTGAAAATAGTATTTGGAAACTGGAGTTGTGTTTGGACATGAATACAAATTGAAATTGTTTCTGAATTTTTGTGAGTGATTTGGAGTGAAAATTGTGAAAACAGCTTTTGGAGTTTCCGAATTCGGAAACTTCCGCAATTCAACTTCAGCTTTTGGAGTTTTTCGAATTCCGGAAAGTTGTGATGTTTCTATGTCCAAACAGATTTCCGGAATAAAATTCCAGAAAAAAAGTGAAAATTATCCATGGTCAAACAGGCACTAATTCTTTCCTTCTTTCTTTAGTTCTTTTTTCAAAAAAACAAAAACATTGCAATCTCAAAATCTTAGTCACTGGGATGTATTTACAGGTATCCACAGAGGTAAATAAAATTGAGCGAACACCCAAGTCATTACAACTTCACTACCTACTCAGTCGATCTGGAATGGATCAGTTAAATATTCCATTCAGTTGTTTTGAGTGTGGTATCGATATAATTGATCATTCACTTCAAATAACAGGAGCACTTAAATTCCTTCAGACAGCAGCTCGCTAAGACACATCAACAGTGCTAATATACAGAATACTTGAGATAATCATGAATACAGATATGTGAAGGATAGAGCTAGTTGTTGGATAGCTACAAATCAAGACAGGTGTTATCAACTGAACACTATACCTCACAGACATTTATGAGATGTCCAAATGCATCCTTGATAGTGTTTCCAAATGATTCATTCTTAGAAAAGCTTTCTTCACATATAGTATCAACAGACGCCTTAAATTCCAACAGGCTAGATACCATATCTTTATCTTTTTCATTGTCATGCACAATCCTTTGCCCAGTTCTTCGGATGTATGAGCTAAGAGTTTGCTTCAACGACTCAAGCGCCTCTACCCTACGGAAGAGTGAATACATTCTTTGAAGATCCTCAATACGCTTTCCATCCATCAGCATCATGAAACCCTGGAGATGAGAAACACAATTAAGAAAAGGGTACAGATTGTAGCAGCAGCCCCTAACTAAACTACACAGGGATAGAAAAGTTTCTTCTTGTAAAGTAATAACTTCATTAATATATGGAAAACATCCCTACTATACAAGTGATATACACAAAGAAAAGCATCTAAACGAAAAAATGGGTGACTTTGATCTCAACTTATATATGCTATCCACAATCTCATGGTTGCACCCAAAAAGGAGATAGAACGTCCACCTAATTTGTACAAAAGAGTTTTCCGTCCTTTCTACGGAACTCCTATTACTTTCCCTCCATATTTTTTACATGAGTGCTAAAGGGACTACTTCTCACCATGCTTCTCCTTTATTCCTTCTAAATCCCTTGCTAATAGCCACAGTTCACTTTCACAGCAGCAGGCATGGCCAATTGTATATCAAATTCATTCAGCATGATGTCCAATAGACGGTGTGCTACTCTTGCAACGCAGAAGTAAATGGTCCACATCTTCTCCTAAATTCTTATACACTAAAAAAGGGAAGCTCAATGAACTAAGCTCTTGCTATGTGCTATGACCTGGGAAGGACGGACAGCATTGAGTCTATCGTCCACTTACTCTGCAATGCAGAAGTGGTCCACATCTTCTCCTAAATTCTTACACACTAGAAAAGGACAGCTCAATGAATTAAGCTCTTGCTATGTGCTATGACCTGGGAAAGACCGGACCGCATAGAGTCTATCCTACACAGCATTAACTTGCATTTCTATAAAAGACTGTTTCCACAGCTTGAACCTGTGACTTGGTCACACGAAGACACTCTTACTGTTGCACATCAACAATGTTTTTCTTCTCCCTCTCACATTCTCAGTTATAAGGATTGCTTCACTCGTGCTAGTCAAGGAAGAAAAACACATTTTTAAATGCTCTAGGAATCCATATTGAACAATAGGAAAATGTTTAGTCCCCTTTAATCAATTTTCTACAACAAAATGATTTTCAATATACTACAATAAAATGACCTAACTGAAAACATCTCATTTTTTATCTTTCATTTCCAGGTATCCTGACATGTCCATGATATCTTTGGCCTGTAAAGTAACGAAATACTGGAATTCTACAACTTCTCAATCACGTAAATTCCTTCTTAACCTCATCTCATAGTCCTTCTCCTCCTCTCTCTTTCTTTCACACCTATGCTATCTTCCATGTCTTCTGGATTGATATGCTTAATATCACTAGAGATGAGTTGTTCAAATGCTCATCATCATGCCGTTTATGTTTCCAAGAACTTTATCTACGCTGTCCACTTTGAAGCTGATGCATCATTGAAACTCATCTAATACTTTGATTTTTTCTTTACAGGCCTCCCATAAGAATACTTTGTCCACGTCCCACTACTTGACCCTATAGTTGTTACAGTTACCTCAGCATAAATACCTTGTCAAGTATTGCAGAAATATGACGTTCTAAAAGTTGCCTCTCTGCAGTTGCCATTAGTCGTTTTCTTGTACTTGCATCCAGGTAGTGTAAGCACCTTTCATGTTCTTCATGCAACCTTACCTGCAAGGAGAAAAAAGACCAGTCAGCTACTTGATTATAGCAAAATCAAAGCATGACACTTAAACTAATAATATATGCCATCAATATGAGAAATAGATAAACTGGTTAGATACGAAGGTTAAATTGACCAACTATAGTTTGATTCCACAAACAGATCTTTTAAATTTTTGGAACCAGATTTGTAGATTTGAGAAACTAACTAAAGATCGAAAAATACAAATAAAATGTTGAAGATCCACATGAACAAAAACATGATCAGACAAAAGTGCATTTGACTATGAAAACAGTAAGTTCAGTTCTTTGGGATGAATGGATTATACTTAACATGAGGGAGAAAAAATAGATCACATGTCATTTATAGCTCAAAAAGATAGGCTACAAGGAAGCAGAGAAAGCACACCTCCACATGCTTCAAATAATCTGGAACATCTGACAGTTGCATGTATTTGACACCTTCAGCAGCATAAAAATCAGAAGTGCGCTCAACAAATGGTTTCTCAAAGCTCTCTGCGTAAATTCCTAAGGCAGTGAACATCCTCAAAAGATGGTTAAGGAGAGTTCTATCAACTGCCTCACCTAATCTGGAAGAATTACACCAGAATGAACAAAGAAAATAATAAAAGGGAGAAACTTGAAGACCTCATTTTTCTAATTAAGCATAAAAATGTTGAGTCCAACATCGGTGGTATGAGCAGAAATTGATCTCTTTTTATGGTCTTGGGCAGTCCTCACCTCTTGAACTAGCTTTTGGGTTTGAGTTAGACCCAAAGTCCATGAAAATGTTGCACTAATAAAAAGTATTCTTTCTGTCCCAATTTGTTTGGCACTCTTTCCTTTATTGTCTGTTCCAAAAGGCTTGGTACATTTTACATCTTAAAACTCTTAAGATTTACATTTTCATATTACCCTTAATAAGATATTCTTATGGGAGTTCACATTTAAATGCATTGAGATTGACATGATCTGTAGTGGACACCACTAAAAGAGTGCTTCTGGTGTTTCTTAAATAATTAGTTTTCTTAAGAATCTGCAAATGTGGAGGAATATATTCATGAGAACATGGAAACATTTGGAATCCCTGAAATTGTGGAATTAGGAAGATTTATAGAATTGTAATTATATGTTTCCTTTTTTAGATTTCCTGTAAACACTATTTAGATACCCCTAATTGCTTGAGAGAAAAATCAAGTCATCGTTCACAGAAGCTTTTCTTATCTCCATCCTTTACACTTCTCCTTTTTTTGTCCAAAAACTACTCAATAAATCTAAAATCCGTGAAGAAAAGATTTGGTTCTTCAATTGTCAACTGTTAGCGGAGTCCCAACCATCACCTCTCACTCATATTCGAAGCCCATCCAACGGCGACCTCAACAGAATAAGTGTTCCATCACTGAAAGAGACACTGAACATCACATGCGCTAAGCAGAGCACTTCGCCGCCTTAACACCAACCGGCTAGTGAGATCATACAGTCAGTCTAATCAATTGGCATCAGGATATAATTGAGGAAATGACTGCTCTTCATGATAATGGCTCTCTGTGAGATAACTTTTCATCACAGAGCAAATTAACAGTGGAATGTTGTTGGGTGTTTAGAGATGACTTTTCATCACAGAGCAAATTAACAGTGGGATGTCGTTGGGTGTTTACTGTCAGGATTGGACCTGAAGGCAAGGTTGATCTTCTTAAAGCTAATCTGGTGGGGAAGGGATACACTCAGATCCATGGTCCAAGATTGCATCAGTTTGCCTCTTTATCTCTATCTCAGGGGTGTCTAGGTTAAAATGTCGACTATGTCGATCTTTCCATGGCCTTAAGCAATCACCGAGGGAATAGTTTGGCCATTTACCACTGTTGTCCAACAATTTGGCATATTTTGAAGCGAAGCTAATCATTCTGTGCTTTAAAAACATTCTTCTAACAGAAAAAAAGAAGTATTTCAGTTGTTTATGTTAACAACATTGTTATAACAGGTAATGATCGTTATTACATTACCCAACTTAAGCAGCATCTTGAGAGTCAATTTCAGATAAAAGATTCGGGTAAGCTGAAATACTCTTAGGGATTGAATTGGCAAAATCTAGAAGTGGGATTGCCATTTCAGAAAGGAAGTATGCCTTGAATATAAGGGAAGACTTAGTATGTTGGATATGGACAAATTGATACTCCTACGAATCCAAATGTTAAGCTTGGCCAAGGAGGGGGAAGGTTTTTTGAAGGACCCAGGTAGATATCAAAGGCTTGCTGGCGAATTATCTTACAATCACTCCCAGCATCTCATTTGTTGTCAATGCGATTAGCCAATTTCTCCAAGCTCCCCGTGACAATCATTAGAATGCAGCAACTTGAATTCTAAGGTATACTACAGACTCGTCTAGGTCTATTACAAGAGGATAGGGGAAAAGCAAGCACTACGGCATATTTTGATGCAGACTTAGAAGGATCTTCTCCTAATAGACGGTACACTTCAAAACGTGTTTTAATTGAAGAAAATCTAATATTTTGGAAAAGCAAAAGGCAAGATGTAGTAGCCAGGCCAAGTGTAGAGGCAGAATAATTAGCAATGCTCTTAGCTATGTGTGAGTTCATATGGCTGAAGCTACTTCTCAAAGAGTTAAGCTGAGCACAAGATGAACTGATGAAATTGATCTGTGACAATCAGCTGCACTACACATTGCTTCAGATCCAATCTCCCACGAAAGAATGAAGCATACAGAAGTAAATTTCCAATTCATTCGACAGAAGAATGAATCATGATGCATTCTTACAAGTTTTGTCAACTCAAGTGAGCAGTAAGCAGATATCCTTCCAAATCACTCTGAGACTCCAAATTAAGCATACTTGCAGCAAGCTAAGAGGATAAAACATCTACAGTCCAACTTGAGGATGAGTGTTGAAAGTCTATAAATACGGCAGGATTGTATTCCTTCTGAATATGGAAAGATTTAGAATCAATGTAATTGTTATTAGGAAGATTTATAGGGTTGTTATATGTTTTCCTTTTTTAGATTTCTTGTGAACACATTGCTTGAGGGACTATACAACTCAATCTTCTCATCTCCTTTCTTTACAAAGCTTATTTGTCAAAAGTTGAAACTCTGTATCAGTAAATTGAGACAAGGAAAAACTACCAATCATAAAATTCAACCAAGAACTGTTTTAAGTTACCTTTCACTCTCAATCATCTGAAGAAGCCCAAAGACGGTTTTGTGTTCTACTTCTGAAGCTAGACAAAGATGTTTGCGGAAAAGCTGCAAGCCCATATCCCACAACGAATGCGCATTTGGGGTTTGTTTCACATATGTTCTATCTAGATATAATGCTATACCACGGATCATCAACATCTGATCACAGAAGTCCTGCCAGCACCTCTCAACAAGTGATAGAAAAACAACAAGATCTTCACTTTGGCCAACTAAGGACTGCAGTGCTGCAACTATGTGTGCTTCACACTCTTTTTCAATCCGTTGGTATAAACTTCCACCCATCTTGTGCAGACACAGATCATTGACAGCCTAAGCACAGTAAAATCAATAAATTAACATATAAAAGCTACAGTACTAGAAGGTAAATACTGCTAGAGAATGCACCTGATAAAGTTTTTCCAAGTCACAAGGATCAGGCTGCTTTAAGAATATGGCACTGATAGCCGACTTCAGAGTTGCCCATGTATTTTCTTCAAAATTTATTGGAAGCGTAGGTTTTGCTTCAAGGAGAAAAAAATGACCAGAAGTTGAACACATGAGGTATTGCTTCGAATACATTAAATTTCACTGTATTTCATTTACCCCATGGCAGTATGCCATGAAGAGCATGGTAACAATTACAATTTCTTGCTCCGGCCTCTAGATAAAGAGATGATGTGATATAAGGTGAAACTTGTCTACAGATCTATCCGTCTCTCTTCTTTTTGTTTAATAAGCACCAGATCAAATCTTTGGAACAGTACCACTTCCAGACTTTGCATCAACAGAAACAAGCATATGGGATACGATGGTCTATCTAACCTTATATTTCTGCAATGTTCTTTTTATTTTATTTTTATATTGTGGTGTCCAGGCAAGCTTGCATACCTCGACTAATTCCAGAGGATACCTGCTACTTCCCACCAACACAGATACCGGGTAACTCTGTCCATCCAGGCTAGGCTTAGACAAAAGAGAAGAAATTACCTACTCCCTCCGTTTCAATTTATTTGTCTCACTTTCCTTTTTAGTCCATTTCGAAAAAAATCTCTTTTTCCTTTTTTTACAACTCTTTAATTTCTACTTTCCACATGGCATACTTAAGACCACAAAATTAAAGGACATTTTGGTACAATTTACATATCTTTAGTTTAAGACTACAAGATTCAAAAGTCTTCTTTACTTTCTTAAACTCCGTGTCAAGTCAAAACAAGACAAACAAATTGAAACGGAGGGAGTACTATTTTTATGTTCCCTAGGATTTGAACCTGAGTCTTCATGGTACTTAACCTATTTTATTGACCACTAGGCCACACCATGGTGTATAGTTCCACAATGTTACCGATGCAAAGAGCTTTTACATTTGAACCTTTTGGTATTTTCACAGAGCAATTACCTTAAACAAGTCATAGCAAGAAACTTTAGGAAATTACCAACAGGAATGAGAAGTCTCAATTCATGGTTCCTAACATGTAATGCAACTCTCCAATATTGTGCATATTCCAGAACTTTGTATAGTTATGCTCCAAATTTTCTTTTTGAAACCTACAGCCCCCTCTTTAATAATTTTCTTAACATACAAGGACTCCAACCATCATAAAGTAGCTAAAACATAACTTTACCCAAGCCTGATATCCAAATGCAACAAATAACTGCTCCTCTAAGGGACTGTATCTTTTAGGCAACCCAGCTATGTCTTCAGATACTGAAATGTACTTATTTCAAATTGATAACAGAATGGTAAGAAAAATCAAAAGACACTTCAGGCGCACAAAGATCCGGTTTCTTCCGGACATCAAACATGTGTCACTGACCTTAGAGAATTTCTCTATTATCCTTAAAACAAAGATCTGATGAGGCGACTAATGTACAGAGGCTTACTGACAAGGGTGAAGAAGTTTTTATAGTAGCTTTTAGATAGATAGAGTCACCATATCCTAAGTACTATAATCGCTGGAACTTGTGGAAATTAGTTTTGAATTGTCCAGACATCAAAAAAAATAAAAGAGAAAATAATCACCGAGGAATTTTAAAAGAAATAGAAAGCCCGTAATCATGTGAATCTTTTTCACCCTGCTTTGTAAATTAAAGTACATATTTGGTAAAAATTCATATAGACGAGTAAATAGAATGCTCCATTATCAAACAACAACGAAATAGTCAGGATATTGTTACATTCTACTTGAAGATCAAATTGTTTATCTCCGTAAGCCTCTTTTTCCTTTCCTTCTTGTTGCAGAAATTAAATAAATAAATAAATAAAAAGTATTGCATCTCTAAAGCGCAAACTTTTAGACAAAACAATTCACATGGTTCAATATAGTATAAAGTCGAGTCAGACCACCACCCATTTACAAAAAAATTTCTACATACTTTGTCCGAAAAAATCAGGCACGCACGTGAGTTGGCATGTTGCTGACCTAAAACAATCAAATGAAACTGTATCTTCTCTAGCAATTTAAAACTTTAGACAAAGCCGTTCAACAATTTAACATTTCTGTAATCTTTAGTTTTAAATTTCCTTTAATCTTGAGTCTCTTTTCAAGAGAAATCACGAGGAATTGTACCTAGAGATGTATGCGTCAAGCAAATCAAGGAGACTCTCGTACTCCGAGCGCTTTCATTCTTCTTGAAATGAAGGGAGTATATCATTTTGGCATTTACTTTGATTTAAAAAAAAAAGTATATCATTTTGCCAAATACGGCTATTCTTTAATTAAGTCCTCTTCAAAAAAAGCCCATGGACAATGAGGGATGCATTTTACCGCTTTGGTACCTACACCAAAGTGTCGTATAAGCAACACAAAGCATGCAACCTTCACCTCCATTGAGCCTTGAGAAACACACCTCAAGCACGACTTGCATCATATACTGAACTGGTGGAACTTTAGAGCCCACAACCCCATTGCCAAATTCATTACTAAAATAGTCCCTATTATTATATGTTGGGAATTGTGGAAGTCAAGATGCAGCAAAAGTTTGAAGGCATCAGACCTTCCTTCTACAGAACTAATACTAGCATTATTTCGATTGTTATGCAGGTAGTCAATAGCAAATTTGTTAAAGCCAACATTGGAGAGGATTGGCATTAGATTAGTATAACTTGTGTGCAAGAATTGACCAAAGAATTTCCGGATAATTGGATCAAACCTCCCCCACAGGCTGTTAAACTAAACACTGGTGGGAGCTGTAAACAAAACAAGTGTAGTGGAGGGGGCCTGATCAGAAATAGCCAAGGGAGAGTAATGTTTTCCCACTCTATACCACTGGGAGCAGGGTCCAGTAATGATGCAGAGGCTGCATCGATGCTTTTTGGCCTTGGATGGTGTGCTAACAATGGTTAGTTACAACTATAGGAGAAACAGACTCCCTACTTATCGCTAAATTCATAAGAAGAGAATGGAAAGTGCCTTCGAAAATTAGTAATCTCATCACAGAAATTCAAGATATAGTTGAAGAGCATGGGATGGAAATACAACACTGCCTCAGAGAAGCAAATAGGCCAGCAAAAATAAGCTAGCCTAAGTCATAGTATAGATAGAATCCAAATCTTCAACTGATTTGCTGATCTCCCGGAACAGGTTAAAGGACTAGTCAACATGGATAAATGGAATTTCCCTTCATTTAGGATCAAGAGGGCCAAACCAAATCATATCCTGTATGATCCTCCTTGAAGGAGATGTATATTTTTTATTTTTTGGTTAAGCCTTCTAATCTCCTCTCAATGATCATGTACAAAGTTTGGTATGCCAAACTCTCTTTGTAACTTTTGGCACATCAATGATCAAAGGAGTCGTAATTTAACACCCCCCCCCCCCACCCCCCCACCCCCACCCCCGGAAAAAAAAGGCACTATGAGTTTCTCCCTCAAGCCCTTTTATTGCATTTGACTAGTTGTTTGGTATCTTTTCCTAAAAAAAATAAATCAAAAGAGTTTGTATACTACACCAAGGCCATGTAATTTTCAAAAATAAGTCTTGTTATAAGTACACATAAAACCTCCAAAATCTAACAAACTATAGTTGCTCGAAATCCTGTTATTTCTGGTTGATTATGAATGGTCCCTTAAAGCATCGAATTCAAGCTCCCAATATTCAAGTAATCACATTACTTGTGGACCCTTGCACAAATAGTGATCACCCTCGGGTGCAAGGCCCTTTTCCCTTTCTTGTCCATGATATTCGGTCAATTGGGATCGATTTGGACTTATAACCCACAAATTCCACTCCTCCCTAACCAATCAGAATCAGAACCCTATTACAAATACTGCTGAGCAATGGATTCAGATAAAAGATCATAATTATCTGTTCGTTTCAGCTCAAATGTCTCACTCCCAAAATGCTACATTTAAATTGAAGACAAACCACACACACCAGAGCAACTCAAATTCTTCAATAAAGTGGGGGGAAATTTTCAAATCCCCCAATTTAGCACTCATTAATGCAATTACAAAAATACAAATTCAACCTCCAAACTAGCCTATCAACTCTCAGAGCCCAGTATCACCAAAGAATTACCACATTAAAGCTTCAACCAAAGGATAACAACATTAAAGCTTCAACCTTTGGTCATGCAAATTCAAATCTTTTCAAAAAACCAAATGGACGGGAGAAAAAACACTAAACACAAAAAGTGGGTGGGAGAAGTTAGAAAACCTTTGAGGGGCTTAATGACGAGCTTCTTCTTAGCAGGCTGGGGAAGGGTAGCTTTCTTGCGAGACAAATTCGAAGTGACCCCACCACCAGAATCTTGGATCATGGACACACAAGGGTCGAATTTGTGGTGCTGCTGGCCGTTCTTGTTCTTGTTGTTGTCATCAGTAGCTGCGGCCTGAGACTTGGCCTTCTTCATTGAACGGCAAATTGGGGTTGCGGAGGAGGGAGATGGTGTAGTAGTGAGGGAAGAAGATCGCTTGCTGGTGGGTTGAGACATAAAGAAGAGAAAAGAGTGAAATCTTACGAGCTCATTATTTGTACAAGAACAAAAAGAAGAAGAGGAACGCGGACTTCTTGAAGCTCAAAAAAAAATGACTAATCGGCCTCTTCCTGTGTTATTTAACCGGTAGCGTTTAACGTTGTATTATTTGAGTTATAGTCCCTTTTTTTCAAAAGTATTTAATTTGTAGCCAATACTAATAAATTTCATACTACTATTTTTTTGACGAAGACAGAATTTTTATCGGGATTTAAAATATAATTACACAAAAATTGCAGAATAAAAGATGAAGTGAGGCAGCAAGAGAAGGACTAATTTTAGATCATTAAATTTAATTTGTCTTGTCATATTCCGTTTAAAATTTTTTCCTACTTTATCCTGCTCCATCGAACCGTTTTAAAATTTCTTTTGCATTTTTTATTTTAACTTTGTAGTTTTCTACTTTATTTTAACTTTTTTAATATCAAATTACTATCCATATAATAATATATTGTTGTAAAAATTTAGTATTCATACAATGATATATTATTTTTAAAACATTTAAGGATTGAGTTGTTAATATTATAATACATATTCATAAGCTAAACAAATGGCATCGCCGATTTTGAGTTCATTTAATTCAATCTAATAGGTTGTTCGTTTGAATAAAAAAATAATAATAAACAAATCAAATAAGTTTCGTTTAGTTCAGTTTTCCACTTTCGAGAATACAATTGAAAAACATAGAAAAGGCATACCATGAAATCAAAGAAAGTCAATTCAATTTAATAGATATAATCAAAACAATCTTCACAATTTTTAAATTTGTTAATTTGATTAAATTTAATTTACCTTTTTTTCTAAACTAAAATTATATCTTAATTTCAAGTTTAATAATAGTTAATCATTTTTTTTAAAGAGTTTTTTCGAGTTAGTACATGAAAAGAGAGTTATATAAAAATAAAATGAGCAATAGAGATAACAAGAATAAAAATGCAAAGATAAAAATAAATGTGCTTGACAAAAATGAACAAAGGTTGAGAAGCAGAAATATAATAGAAGAAAAAACTAAACAAAAAAGAAGAAGAGTAAAACTATCAATTAAGCCTAAAACAATGAGATTTTTTTAACAAAAAAGTTACATAGACCCATAATATTATCAAATTAATTGCCTATAATACCATTAATATTATATTTTCCAAAACTACAATATTTTGTTCTAAAAATTTACTATTAATAGAATCTCTTAATTAATGCGTAAATTTAAAGAACTTTTAATTACTACTTTATCTTCATTAATTCATAATCTCGTATACTCTCTCAGTTTCAAAATAGTTGGTGCTTTTACCTCATGAGCACCCCTTAAGAAAACTATTTATTCCTAGAAAAAAAATATATTTTTACCTACTCACACCTAATAAAATATCTTGAAAAATATGTAACTCTTTAATATTTTCTTAGGTATGTAAAACTCTCTCCACTTAAATAAGGGGAAATTGAAAGAACATCATTAATGTCTTCTTGATTATGTAAAACACCAATTATTTTGAAATAAAATCAAAAGGCTAAAACACCATTTATTTTGAAACGGAGGGAGTACCATAACAAACTCCTATTTCCACAAACATATATAATACAAACTCTTCGACATATAATAAAAAATATAAAAATACAAACTTTTATATATATTGTTATGTAAAATTTATTTACCTATCATCATTACATATAAAAAAATTTACAAGAATGATATAGGTACACACTTGATATATGCATAAATATTGAGTTAAGAAACTTCTATTAGTATTTATAACATAAAAATACAATAAAATATTGAATCCATTATCATGATATACAATAAATATACAAAATATATAAAATAAAATAAAAAGATGATGATATAGTGAAAATACAAAATCATAGCTATTAATATTGTAAGTGAAGCATATTCACCTTCATTATATAAAGAAAAATACAATAAAAAAAAATACAATAATGATACAAAGCACACACTTGATATATACTTATAATGGTAAACTCTTCAATATACAAACAAAAAAAATTACAAAAACACAAAACACTTCTATATATATATTTCTTTTTCTTTTTTTTTTGGAGAAAGAGGAAAATTTTTTAAAAAATTGGTAAAGTTGGGTTATAATTTCAAATCTAAAAGGATATGTGGTTGCCACTCTAGCATAATTAATGATAAGTTATTACTCTCTCCATTTTATTTTAATCGATAGATATACTAAAAATAATTATTTCAAAATACTTGTTAGTTTCAAAATTCAAGAGATAATTAATCATGTTTTTTTCAATTCTACCCTTAGTAATTAAAGTCATTCTAAAATATGAAAAGAATTATTACTGTATATTTTTAAAAAATTAAAATAGGGTTATTATTAGTCAAATAGCATCCTTATTAATTTTTTTTTAATGAGTGTGTAAATCTTATCGTAGTAATTAAAATGAAAAAAATTGAGTATTATTTATTTGGACTTAAAAGAGAGGGAGAGAAGGAAAGAATGATATTTTTTTTAATATTTGGTGAAATAGATAATTATTGATATTAAATGTAAATATTTAATAATATTTGTAATAGTGGTAATATTAGTCTTAAAGTAGAGACCCTATGTAATTTTTTTATTTTTTATTGAGTTTTGATTATGAGATCAAAACAGAGCCCAAACAATTGGAAAACCAATAAAAAAAGAGCAATTTTCATAAATAGCACTATTTAATAAAATAATTATACAAAATATCATGATTAATAGAAATTGTAGAAAATAATATGTTTTTCTATTTTTTGATACAATTTACTGTAATTATTATGAGTATACCTAAATTTCAAACCCTGCAATCACTCCTTAATTGGTGTAGTTTGTTTTTTTTAAAGGAAGTTGTGTATTTAATTGGAGTAAATCACTTTTTTTAATGATCTTGGACGTTTTTTTCGCATATCTAAAATTTTAAATCAAAATTTCACATTTGTGTAATTTCTAAATCTAAAATCGCAGATTTTGTAGAATTTTTCTTTTTCTTTGGGTGTATCATTGTTGCAGATTTGAAATTTTTTAAAAATAATTTGTGCTGATACATGTATCAAAAACTCATCTATCTAAATAAAAGTTATGTGTTTCACTAGAAATATTGATACATACTAATAAGCATCAAAAAATTCGAGACATATACAAATATAATACATAAACACAGTATTATCAGTTTCAATAGTCAAAATTATATTAAAAAAAATAGATACACAATCAAAGAATCTATAATCTGCAAATTTCTATTACATTAAATATTTATAAAAAAATAATACAGTTGTCATACATTGATGAACATGAAGGAGTAATTTTCAAATTGTAATTTATTCAAGATAATACTGATATATTGGAAACAAAGCAAATAATTGGCAATAATTTTCTAAATTGATATACAAAGCCACATGGGTATTTACATTCATATCACTGAAAATATTGATAGACACTAATAACAAATTTGTACAATATATTGATACATGCAAAGCAATACATTGGTACATAACAATTCTGAAATTATAAAAAATCTGATATTGATACATGTATCAATTCCATCATTGATACACAAAGACAGAAAAAGATTAAAAAAATTGTAGTGTATCAATTCTGTCATTGATACATAAAGACAAAAGCTTGAGAAATCTGGCAATATTATTGCTAATAAAATCTTTTGCTTCGATTTCTCCTTGAATCTTAACTTCGACATTATCTTTGGTGTCTGAGCTTTCGACCTCAAGAGTAATGGTCTTTTCGGTGAGTGTCTTGATAAAGATTTGCATCTGAAATATATTGAAGCACACAACTGTCACAACTTCAATTAAAGATCAGCCAAAAGGGATAAATAAATAAGCAGTTCTGGAAAATAAGAAGGACAATAATTCAGATCTACAGTTCTCTTCATCTTCTTCACCAAAAAGTTCGAATCCTTTTTTGCTTTCTCCAGAGATTTGCAATTCTCAGCATCCACATTGCCATGACAGAGAGAGAGCGATAGAGAGAGAGAACAATTGCTTGTGAGAGGGAAAATCGACAGAAATATTGAAAATTTTGGAAGAGAAAAAAACGGGCATTGAATTAGAGAGAAATATGGGTAACGCATTGGAGAGAGAAGGTAGAAAAATTGATACATATAGTAACTCGCTATTTTTATAATTATTTTTTAATTTTTAAAAGTGTTGTTATGTATTGTAAATAGATAGTAATATTTGCTTAATTATATAATTTTTTCTAAAAAAATCCTGCTATGAAAAAAGCCAAAATAATAAAAAGAGAAAAAGCAACGCTATGACCAGAAGTTCAACCAAATATCTCCGGGAAAGTTTGAGCCCCCTTAACCGTTGAGCTAAAATTTTCAGCTATCTCAAGGGGGTTCATTATAGAACATATACTCATAAAATTTGAATTCAACTTTATATATATAGTGTAATTTTTCACGAAGAAAGTTCGGATAAACCCCAAGCCTCAACCTAGATCCGCTCCTGGGTAACACCACCATTTTCATCATCACCACGGCCCAATTTGATTACGGCCTTAACATCATCATCATCCACTTGAAGTCCAGCCCAATTCAGGTAGTGTTCCTCCTTTCCTTCTTTTTCTTCTTCATGCCTAATTGATTCACCAAGGATGTATTCAACCTTTAGCCTAAAAGTAATATCTCATAATATTGCATTGAGTTTAGGTTCATGAGATCGTGCATGAATTTAATTTTAAGGTGATATTAAAATTATTAATTTTTATTTATCAAGATTTAACAATTAATATTTAAATATGATGAGAATGAAATTTCGATTGAAATCATAAAAATTACAATATAATTAGATATGAAATGATGTTGAAACGTACCAAGCGTAGTAATACCAAATTTCAATCGCTAAGCCAACTTCAAATCTGGTTTATGTCAACTTCATATACGAAATTTTCAATTTTACTTTTGTATGTATGATGTTGATTCTGAGGAGACTATACATTAAGTGGTCGTTTAGTAGAATGTATTAGAAAAAATAATACAAGCATTATCTTTGTTTATTATTAATACCTTGTTTGATACACTATTTCAACTTATGTACACTTTATTGGTATTAAAACCATGGTACAAGTAATGCAATAAAGACATAATTGTTCCTTAAAAACCTTTTCTACATCTTTTCTATCTTATTTATGGAGGATATTTTTTTAAATAAATAAATTATTCAATTTTAACACACTAAATCAAACACTGCATAAGAAATAACCTTAGCATAACTAATACTAGCATTACCAATACTAACATTACTAATACACTTTATTCAACATTATTCTTATACACTTTACCAAACGATCACTAAATACTTTATAATTTTGGCTATTTTTTTAAACAACAAGCTCCAAGCGGCCATTTTGTGCGCTTCCCCCAATAGTAAAGTGTGTAGAGGAAGTTACAGGGGAGAGAGCAAGTCTCTGTTCCACCTATTGGACTCATCCCCCTAAGACCAGTTGGCCCAGTCGTAACATTTGGTCCAAGGCCCCGGGGCCTACATTAATGAATTTGGGTCTCAACAAACACTGTGGCCTTGTGGGTGTTAGTTGGAACAATTTTTGTGAATAATGCTCGTTTAAATAGTTCAAAATTGTCGAATTTGACCATAAGTATGTACACAGCTAAACAAGCTTTTTAGATAAATTTCACTCCAATTTAACAATACAAATTGTTTATTTGTTAAAACGTTATGGTTGAATTTATACATGATAGATGAGTTGAATTGACCAAGATAGTGAAGATTTTAATGAACTAACTTGTATGAAATAAACACAAGATAGATATGAAACAATGCAAATTAAAATATAGAATTGAATTGACCTGGGTTATGAGGAGATGGTTGGCAACGACCCCGGAGTGAGTAATACCGAACACTAGGAATTTAAAGGCTTATAGCCAATTTGGCTAAGTTTTTTGAAGCTTAAAAGTGTTTTTTAATAGAAAATAAGTGTTTCTCCGAAATAGTAGAAACTATTTTTCATAAATTAAAAATATATATATTTTTTTCTAAAATTATTTTTAAGAAAATACACTTAAAAACACTTTTAAAAGACTTGGTCGAACACTAATTGCTAGTCAAAAGTTTTTAAAAAATTTATTAATTAAACACAAATTGATTCTCACCAAAAATACTTAAAAAAAAAACACTTTAAAGAAAAATACTTCTCAAAATAAATTAATTTTAGAAGATTGACAAATAAGTTATTAGTAACTTTGAAAACTTTAGTACAATGTTTGCTTAAAAATGAAATTCAAATCTCTTTCAACAAGGAAATAAGATCCTATTTATAGCTACCTAACAAAGAACAAGATCCACAAAATATGTCTTTTCAAAGCTTATTAAAAGCTTGTGTTATGCCTCGAAGTATGGGGCTCAAGTTTCATTGATTTACGGGACATATATTTTATGTATATATATTTTTATTACTAAGAAAATAAGTAAAAATAATATTTTTAATAATTCTATAAATAAATTCAAATAAATCATCAATAATATAGAAAAAAAATATTATAATTATTATTTGAGAAAGATAACAACACAAAAAATGATAATATCGAGATAATCTTTTAAAATGAAATCATCATCCACTTCATCATCGATCTCCATATCTACCAGTCTTTCCCACCTAACTAATATTTGCACTGATTATCGTTTATGTATTTTAAAAAATGAGAAGGATAAATAGTGTAAGAACAATGCTAAAATATAAATAGAGTTGCCTTAGGAACATAGTGCTATGTCATTTATATCCTATCAATTTAGGCATAATCATCTAAAAAACTATTTATAAATACGTCATTTTCTATGAAAGTTGCTTTCTTTATTGACATATTTTTTTTAAAAAATTACTATAATATGAAAATATGATATCATAAAGTATAAATATCATTACGTTAATAATAATAAAAAATTATTTTATAGAAAAAATACGTTTAAAACTATAAAAATCAAATTTAACATCCGGGGCATACGCTTTTATGTCTGGGACTTACGTTCCATATCCTGAGGCTTACATTTTATAAATCTACGCTTTTCACTTACGCACGCAAGCATTTTTGGTACGCCTCTCCTCGAAAACTCATCTTGAAAACGCTTTTGCAAACACTATCATTGAGTAATTAACGACCTATAAAAATATCAAAATCGTGCATAACGATCGAACATACCTTTGAATATATAATTATAATTCAATATCTGTTTTAATTTGTACCCGATACCATATCTCCGGAGCTAGACGATCATTTGTGAGAACACCGTACCAGTCATCTACCAAAATCTTCCATAAATGAAGCCATTTCTCTCTGGCCTCTTCCATGTTCGACTTCTGTGTTGACTCTGACTTGTCACTTCAGTCACATGTCATTTTATGAACAAGTCCGAATTTTTACCCTATACACGAATAATGCCCTATATGTTGAGAAAAAAAAAATTAATGCCACATACCATGTATGCTTACATGTGCCTTAACCCCCTTAACACACAGTACGTACTACTCTCTGCCGACCACAAAACATGCAAGAGTTTGAAATTTGGAGTTGGGTGGGGGTGTGGCCGACACTTGCAATGTTTCCAAGAGATTCACTGAACACAAATTGGTATAATTATATTATTCTATATTCGAAATTTACTGATCCGTCTTATATAAAATTCATAAATGCTTCTTGTTAAAAGTAGTTTTTCCGTCTTCAAAATTTAAATTCAAAACTTTTTAATAAAAGAATGAAGGAATCTGATTCATCTCATCACATCCGATATTTGTAAAAATGTTTGAACGTGAGAGTGCTTATCAGACTGTGCTGTTTCTGCGAAAGCAACTTAAGAATTGTGGAATTCTCCTTTCTGACACATTCAACTAGCTAGGTAATGGTTTTCCAGCATAACGAAATCTTGAAATGGGGTCCATACCCAACAGTTCAAAGCTAAGATTCCATTGTAAAAGAAGCATGTCGTCTTTGAGTAAGTAGACACTAGTAATTAATCTACTCATTAACGTACTAATTTTCTGTTTACCATGTCAGTTTTGCTTAATTTAAGAAAGTAGTTCTTAATTAACAAACCATCCTTTCATCCTTACTCATTCCTTAGACAATTTTACTATATCTATCTTTGAATATAATAAACTTAATATTTTAAAAAATAATTGTAGTTAATAATAAGAGTAAATAAGGAACTAAGAGTCTATTAAGATGGACTTATGTCTTGTGACTAATTATAAGTCAAAAGCCATAAGTTAGGATTTCTAACTTATGACTTTTCGCTTCTTTTTGTTATATTGGTTTAAAAATAAGTACTTTAAAACACTTTTTAAATTTATTCAAACACTATAAAAGTGTTTAAAAGCACTTAATATAAGTCAATCCAAACAAGCTCTAAGTGATAAATTATCTCTTAGTTTTCTAAAATGGACAAATAAGACATCTATTTTTAGTGTAATGGACAAATAAAAGTAGACGGAAGGACTACTAGAAAATAGGGAATTAGCAACTGACAAAATTTTGTTGCTAAACAGAAAAAATCCTATGCTAATTCTATTTAGCTACGGATTAGCGACGAATTATAATAAAATTCAATTAACTGAAAATTATTTAGCGATAAATTAATTGAAAATTATCAGTAAATTTCATACTTAATTCTATATTTTCTAGTAGTGCGGGTATGATTTTCTTTATTTGAAAGACACAACTAATGGTTTCATTGAAGAGTCAAATTGGTACGTAGCAATATTTACACGAGAAATTTGGGACAATTAAAAATTAAAGTTTCAACACGGCTAGCTTGCATGCATGCATCCACTGTATGGTACTGGCATTTCCAACACTCTTTTTTTTCCTTTTATCAAACAAAAGCAAAACATTATACATGCTTATCCAATTGTAAATTTTTTTTCTTTTTCTTTTGGATGCAAAAGAGAAAAGGAAATGGAAAAGAAAGACATGTATTGACCAACTAACATGGTCATTGTAGTACGTTGTGTTTTATTATTTGTTAAAAAAAGAATAATCTTTCTAATTTTTGCTTTCAATCTTGTCACTTTGTCTCACCATGTAATTAAGATTGCTGGATCCGAATTTAGTATAAAAGTTAGTAGTCTGAAAAATAACACAAAAATGGCATTTAAACTATGGAATATTTGTGCATGGGCATATTGCACCAGAGAATTTGGCCTAGCTATCAGCTACCTAGTAGTCAATGAATATTTTCCAGGTACATCGATTCCGAATATATCTTGAAAGACGCCTCGGATGGAAAAGCCTCCTAATTTTGACAACAAAATTCGAACTCTTATTCCAACTTGATATATTCTTAGAATTAATACCATACATTAGTGCCACAATTAGAACAATTTTCATCATCAGTTTTATAAGCTTGTTTGATCAAATTTTTGGGAGGATGAGTGCTTATGTTGAAAAATGAAAAATTCTTACATTGGTGATTAATAAGATGAGTGGTCTCTTTGCATAGACTTGAACAATCCTCCTCTCGTGACCTAACTTTTGGATTGAGTTAGGTCCAGGTACCATATCTTTGCATGGTATAGAGCCAGATCCATTCCAATTTGGGCTCCCGGTCCACGCTCCACTTGAGTTTGCGCATGAAGGGTGGGTGGTGGTGGTGGTGGTGGTGTTAGAGTTGGTTAGAATCCCACATTGATTGGGGAACGAACTGGAGGTTTGCTTATATTGACTTGAGCAATCCTTCCCTCTTGGGCTAGCTTTTGGGGTTGAGTTAGGTGTAAGATCCATTTCTTCGCGTTTCACTTCTCATAGAATGAAGAATATCACCACAACTCATACTTCACATGGTACCAATGCATGACCCATCTCATTCAATGTTGGGCTCCCTAATTGAATTGTCTACACTCTAGATGTCCCAACCCTCACATGGTATCAGAGTAGGACCCATCTCACTCAATGTTAGGTCCCCAAATTAAATTGATGTTGAGTCACCAAATTAAATTGTTCACGTTCCAGATGCCCAACCTTGAGGTGAGGTGGGGTGTTGAAATATGGATTTGGTCAATCCTCTCTTCATGAACTAGTTTTTTAGGTTGAGTTTGGCCCAAGTACCATATCTTTACAGCTTATTTTTAAAAAGTTAAGCGTTTGGTCAAGTTTTTGGGAGAAAATAAGTGTTTTATTGGGGAATAACATAAGCTCTTTTTTCATAAATTGAAAAAAGTAATTTTCCTCCGAATGTACATTTTTGAAAAGCATTCTTGAGAGAAAATACACTTACAAGTATTTTTTAAAGTTTGACCAAACACAAATTGTTACTCAAAATTAGTGTTTTTTTAAAATTTATTAGTCAAATAAAAACTATTTTTCCCAGAATGTATCCTTTAAAAAGCATTTTTCAAAATAAATTAGTTTTAAAATTTTGACCAAACAAACTAGCTACTCCCCTATTTCAATTTGTTTAATTTGTCTTACTTTTCCTTTTAGTCCGTTTTAAAAAAATGTCTCTTTTCTTTTTTGGCAATTTTTTAATCTCAACTTTTCACATGCACTAGCAGAGCCGCTTTAGGCTAAGGCAAAGTGGTACATGGAGGTTAAATATTAGCTATTATGGGTGTATATTTAATTTTGCACACTCTTAACATAGTTAAAAAGAAAATTTGCACACCATTTATCAAATTTCTTGGCTCCGCCACTGTGACCACATGAAATATTTAAGACGACAAGATTAAAAAATATTTTAATATATTTTATATATTTTAAATTTTGTATCAAATTAAAATTAGATAAATAAATTAACATTCAGATTGTATCAATTTGATGACTGTGAAAAGTGTATGGTTCACCCTTTTTCTCCAACTTATGTATATGTTGCCTTAAAGGCTTTCAATCTTTCTACTGAATTTTCAGGATCATGTCTATATCAATGGCTACTTTACACCTCATGAACTTTCAATTAGCTTTGGCTACTTTGATTAATCCACCAATTAATTCTCTTATAAACCTTGTAATTAGCTTTCTGAATAGTACTCCCTCGGCCGTTTTCAAAGTTAGTTTTGTGGTCTAATTCCTTCATTAAGAACATTAATTAATTACACACTACCAAAGGACTGCAAATTTTTTCACCAAAAAGTCTAATTTTCAAGGAAATGCATATATTCCAACAAAACATCCACTCCTAGTATATATTTAATTAAAGTTAACAACGTATACTTTTATTGTTGTACTCATTTTTTGACAAATCGTGTGGCTAAACAAAAAGTTTGACAGTGCAACAACCGCCATGTAGGCCTAATTACCATTCAAAATTAGATAATTAGCACACTATAGAAAAAGTTTCTCTGTCATCTGGGCCCTAAAACAGTCAGCAAGATCAGGTTTAAAATGTGATTTTATTATTGCATCATTATTCAAATATATATATAATAGAATATGATCAGTTTTTTTTTATTGTGACTAAAATAAAATTCTGAATTTCTTAGAAGAAAAAACCTATTTTTATTTGATAAAATTTTCTCGATACGAAGCTAAATTCCTTTTTTTTTCCTACTTTGAAACTTAAAATTATGCTTAATAATTAAAAAAAAAACACAGAGGTTTAAGATAAGGACGTTTAAAGTCTCATCATTCCCACGTATTTGACACCTTATCCACTTATCAAACCAACCAACTTTTTTTTTCCTTTTCAAATTGTCTGCCAAAACACAAATAAAAATGGAATAAAATAATAAACGTAGCCCAACTTTGAATGTTCCACCACCCAAAGGCCAAAAAAAAAACAAAAAAAAGTTAACAAATTTACGCACGCCTTATTTCTCATCTTTGTCAAAAAGGTTTCTCATAGCTTTATTGTGAGATAAAAATCATAATTAACACTTTACCAATTACTTATATTATCTTTTAAGAAAAAAAAAAACTTTTTATCATTACTCCAATCTCATAGCCTCTTGTTGTTGTGCTTACTATATATAGTCTATACAAAATATGGTTGTCACCATGATTATAATTATGTCATATGTACTGAGAGGACCCAAGAGAGTCCAATTGAATTTTTTAATTAACAAATTATATTATATAAGTAGAATAAACATATATATATATATATATATATATATATATATGTTATCAATTTTTTTTAATTATAATTTTTATTTTTAAATTTAGTTATTTAAATTTCTAACTCCATCACCGATCATATAGCCTCACTTCTATATAAATTTAGAATACTTCCATTTGCTTTACACTTGGTGCTACAAGTTGCGTTCTTTTCCTTTTTTTAGTTTCCCTCTGGGACGTGCTTTTTATAATATCTATGTTAGTTCATAATGAGTAAAATGATTTTGTAATTAAGTAGGTTGGATGGCTAAAATTAGGTCTTTCCGTTTAAATTCCTGGATTCCTGGCAGTTCAATGGGAACTTTTTGGTTCAAATTAATAATTAGTAACAAATAATTTGGACGCAACGTTGTCAATTAAAAAAAAAAAAAGGTAAAAACAATTAGCATGGTAGGTAACAGAAATTTTCAATCACGCCAAAAGAAAATACAGACGTACATTATATTGAAGTGCATAACTAGTCTTTTAAATTTATTATAATATTATATTTGAACTCTCAAATTAACTCATGTTTTAATTGAATACCTCAAATTTCTAATAAATTATTTTAATTAAATATTTTTTATTCAAAATTTTAAAATATTTGCATGTATTTTCGTTCGCTTGTTAGATAGTTTAAGTTAACTACATAAAATAAGGTATATCATCTCCTTTAATTATACACATCAATTTCAAGTAAAAAATATTTGAGGTTTTACGGCTTATGAAGGAGAATGCATATAATTAAATAAAATAATTTATTTTATGTGATTAATTTAATTACCTAATAACCAACGGATGAGAACACAAACAAAAAAAATTTCAAATTTTGAATTGAAAATGTTTAATTAAAACATTTTATTATAAGAAATTAAAATGTTCAATTGAAATATACTTAATTAAAATAACTTAATAAAACATCTTAATAAATTTAAAAAACTAATTATATATTAAGCCTTTTAATTAACTTAAAACGAATCGAGGGGACCAAAAAGTATACATATATTTTCAAATAATAATAAATTATTTTTAATATTAAGTACTTATGTTTTAATTAATTATTCAGAATATAAAATTAAGTATTAATAAATATGAATATTATGATAAAAACTCATGTCAAATTATTATTTTTTATGGAATGTGAAATATTTAAACTGAACAAGTAAAATAATTAGAAGGAATATAACATATATACTAATACGTAGAGATGGACATGATATGATATGGCATAGTATTTAAAATTTAGATATTGAATTTTAATTTTTGATTTTTAAAAATATTATACCATTACATACCAAATTAATTCAGTATGATTAGGATTTTAAAGTTCGATTTCGATATTTTGTAGAATGAAAAATCGGTAACTATTATTTATTCAACTTCGACCGACATATCCTCACACAATATAAAATTATGATTTCGATTTTTCAAGAAATATCACAATTATATCATACTAACATCTTACACATGTGTGTGTGTATATATATATATTTAAAAAAAGTATAAACAATTTCCTTCTTGAATCTATTCAAAGCAAAAAAAGTTTTATTCAACATAGAATAGTTAAAGTTTTGATTTCTAAATAACTAGTTTTATGCTAATAGTATTTTATATATTTTCTAGTATAATAATAATAATATATATTAATTACATATGTACCTATATACTTCGGTATGATATTTAGCATTTCAATTTTTTTTATAAATATCGAATACCAAATGAAATATCAAAATATTTTTAAAATCATACCAAATACCATACTAAATATCAAAATTTTGATATCAAAAATTTTTATTTGAATATAATATTTGATATATATATATATATATATATCATAAATATTCCAAATTAGTATTTTTCTTTATTTATTGTAGCTCATAAAGTTATACTGTAAGTTATTTTGAATAATATTTTAATATACATTTAAAATGGTTTAATATGCCGACTCTAATATATAATTTGAGATGATCAAATCAGGAGAATCACTTTCAC
Organism: Datura wrightii; assembly: GCA_035772735.1. Classification (NCBI taxonomy): domain Eukaryota; kingdom Viridiplantae; phylum Streptophyta; class Magnoliopsida; order Solanales; family Solanaceae; genus Datura; species Datura wrightii. Next base: position 113,431,830 of record JASDFA010000008.1, on the reverse strand, counting down.
TTTCACAGCGCACTTGGGAAAACTTTTTCTTCGATCTTGTCGAGTAATAACTTTTTATGTATAGATATTTGTATGTCAAATTAAATAATAATAATTAAACTATACCAATCTTTAGCATGTTAGTCTAGTATGGTAGACATTCAAAATACTTTTCATCCATTAATTTGGATAACCATTTTATATATTTGTGGAATTGTCTACACTAATTAAGATATCTACATGTCAAAACAATAATTAATAAACAATTGTTTTTCTTTAAGCTAGCAGTAATTAATTAACTTTCCGCCTTGGTATATATATTTTGGCATATGATTAAGGTGTTTAATTCAAAGTTATCTAATATGTCAAGAAAAGTCCATGTTTATCCCAAAGAAATTAAACCTTTTCAATATCAATGTTTTTTCGACATGTACCTTTTAGTACTCCAAAAAAAAATAAAAAATTACAACTTGCTTGGCTAAGATTCTTTTTTTTTTCTTTTTAAATTTATTTATAGGGATATAGAGCCTCCATTTTTTGTAATTTTTTTTTTCAGACTACTACTTAATTCTGTTGAAAAATGCATTGCATAAAACAATATGCTGGCAAAACTCACAAAACACTAATGTTTCTTCAAATATGGAACTTACAACTCTCCCACAGTACATATTCATTTGGGAAATACTCTTTGTTAAAAATATTTATCCACAAAAACTTTTCAAAAGATTATTCAAAATTACAAGGAAGGTCGGTGTTATAAAGTCAAATCTCAGGGAAGGTTTCTAAAATTATGTCTTATTTGAACTATGATTATATATATATATATTTTTATATACTACAAGATTATAATTGAACAAAAATGGATAGAAAAAAGGGTCTTTTCTTTTGGGTTAGTAGTTTTATTTATTTATTTATTTATTTTCGAAATTTATATTCGTATTAAAATTTAATTAATTAAATTTAAATTCAAATATTACATAATCTATTTTTGAGGGTGGCATTCCCATCAGAATTTATTCTCAAAAGGGAATTTAGGGCTCAAACCCTCTTCACCCAATTGTTGGCTTTAAAAAGGTGGAAAAAAAGTTATTACAAAAGATAAAAAGTGAACCTCTGGTAAATCTCTAGTTGTCAAGTGAAAAAAATATATACAATGAAAAGGAAAGACGTCGGGCGTAAGTAACTCACTAGAATTGTCAAATTAAGGATTCAAAAAGGTACACATATTTTACTGGCAAAAACTTTGTGCCACAATATTTATATTAAATTAATAAATACATTAATCATGATTATTAACGTATAAAACTAGTATTACTTAACTATGGTTAGTTAGTATATATCTTTGTTTTATTAAATTATTTAATTATGATAAGTAAAATTGATTTAATATAAATATCTAATATGAATAAGTGTTTACCCGTATTTTATACTAGTAAAGTATTTTAGTACGTGAAAATATGTAAATCATCGATTGTTATTCACTCAGACTCAATTCATATGACATCATTTAACTTGGTATAAAGTTTGAGAAAGAAAAGAAAAGAAAACTTATAAAATTTGTGATAAAAAATAAACCTTAGATATTTATATGACTATAAATTATTTCATTAAGAATAAGCGGAGATTTTAAACTTAAATTGTTTCTAATAATAAGAATATGTCATTCTTTTTGGAGCAGACCAAAAAGAAAAACGTATCACATAAATTGTGACAGGTGGAATAATATTTATCACAAAAAAATTGTGTGTGTTTATCTTATAAAATAACTTGATTATATGAATACTTTTTAATTACAGTTAAACCTCTCTATAATAGTCTTGTTTGTTCCGAGATTAATTTTAATTGCTACGATGATGATTGTTATTCACATATAATAACATTTGATATTTAAAATCTTATTTAGTTGTTATAAATTAAAAAAAAAAGTTTGCATGAAGTCACACTTGTATAAAGAAGAAAAATCTTTTATTCATGAAAAAAGATATATTCATATAATATTCTTTGCCATATATAGTATATTAAGGTATCACAATATTTGATCAAAATCTCTAGACGCACTATTGATAATCTTAGAGATTCTGCTTCTATAAAGATGATTAATTATCATATTATAAAAAATAAAAAAAACTGTTACAGAGGGATAATAATTTAAAAACATACTATTATATTGATGGTTGTTCTTCTCATAGATAGAAGCAAACTGTTATAAAATAATAAATATAAATAAAAAATCAATGTTAAAAAAACTTAACTTTTATATTGAAATATTATTATATAAAACTATTATTATAAAGAGATTTAACGGTACATCAATGCATAATGCTAAAATTTAAATTCTTTGTCCAAAATTTTTTATTCATGGACTTCAAGGGTGTGGCCTAGTGGCCAATGAAGTTGGTGAGAACCACGAGGTTTCAAGTTCAAACCTTAGCAGAGATAAATTAGTCGAGATGCGTGGAAACTAACCGGACACCACCATTCTAAAAAAAATAATTCTTTTTTCATGGAAATACCTATCCATATATCATAGTTTCTAGATCCATCACCTCATTCTTTTTTCCTTAATAGTTACAACAAACATCCAAAATAGCCCAAATATTTGGGATTGCCTATATATCACTTTGTGACAAATAAAAATAATGAATTGTAGCTGTTTTCTGTTGAACGAAGAAAGGGGTATACTTGTCAAGTGGACTAAAAGGTGACCTCTTTGAAAAGACAACAACAATATTACGAGGAAAGTACTGGTAAAACCCAAAAGAACCTATGAGTGAAGAAAATTAAGATGACGAGACAAAGTCATTCAAAAACCTGTCCACAATTAATAAGAAGCCAAAAGCAAACTTATTTTTTTTTTGGCACCCCCAAAAATAATATTACTACTACTTTTAAAAACAACAACAACATAGTATTGTTATATAAATTCAAGCAAGTAAAGAAAAGAATTGTCAAACATAGATGCCTATATATACCTCCCTTCAAACTTCTTCCCTCCCTCCCACCAATTCTCTCTCTCTCTCTCTCGTCTCTTCTCTTCTAAGAAACATCAATCAAGAATCCATCTTTAACTTGTTTGTTCAATTTAGAGGTACTTGTATCCATGGATGCCCCTTTGAGATCAACAACTTCATTGTTGCAAATTCTTGTATCATTCTTTCTCCTACTCTTTTTAGGTAAATACTTAATTTCTTGCTTTCCTTTTCAATATACTAGTCGTCAGAAATTGGCTCATGGAGGAGCCAAAATCAAGCCATAATCTTCATCAGCAGACACGTGAGTCTAGCTTTCAATTAGCGAAGAAGGAAGGAGGCAAAGAAAGATTTTTCTTCTTTCTTTCGGAGTGAAAAAGGGAATATTGGATGGCGCTATTGATGGAAACGTCCATTGAAAATTGGCATTTTTTGTTTTTTTTTTAATAATACTGCTAAATTTTTCTTGTTAGCACCATTATTATGATTACCAAGATTAATATTGCGAGTTATGTATATGCAACAGGTTTGAACATGTTTAGAGAAGTAGAATCACTTGGGATTAATTATGGTCAAGTTGCAAACAATTTACCACCACCAGAGAAAGTCCTACAACTTTTGAATGCTCTCAAGATAACAAAGGCAAGAATCTACGACACAAACCCTCAAGTGTTGACAACATTTGCCAACACCAACATAGAGCTAATTGTGACAGTGGAGAATCAAATGTTAGCCACATTGGGTGACCAACAACAAGCCCTTCAATGGGTAAGTAGCCACATTAGGCCCTATTTTCCGGCCACAAACATAACGGGGATCGCGGTGGGGAACGAGATCTTCACGGACGAAGACACGTCCCTAATGACATATCTTGTCCCAGCCATGGTTAACATCCATGCAGCACTTGTTAAAACAGGACTCAGCCAGTACATTCAAGTCTCTTCTCCTAATTCACTTGCAGTTTTAGCCAATTCCTACCCTCCTTCAGCTGGCAATTTTAGGAGTGACCTTAGTGACATAATGCAACAATTCTTGCAATTTCTAGCCACTAACAAATCACCCTTTTGGATTAATGCGTATCCATATTTTGCATACAAAGACAATCCAAACAAAATCTCCCTAGACTATGTGCTATTCAATTCGAATCAAGGAATGGTTGATCCATACACGAGGCTACACTATGACAACATGTTGTATGCACAAGTGGATGCGGCTATATTTGCAATTTCAAGAATGGGATTTAATGGGCTAGAAGTTAAAATTTCAGAGACTGGATGGCCATCAAAAGGTGACAGTAATGAAGTTGGTGCCACACTACAAAATGCAGCAATTTACAATAGGAACATATTGAGGAGGCAATTGCTTAATGAAGGGACCCCATTGAGGCCTAATGTGAGATTGGATATTTATGTGTTTGCTTTGTTCAATGAAGACATGAAGCCAGGCCCAACTTCTGAGAGGAATTATGGATTGTTTCAACCTGATGGAACCATGGCTTATAATGTGGGCTTATTGTCAACCACTTCTACAACTACTTCAAATTCAGAACCATCATCAGCTTCCGTTTCCCTTGCTTCCTCTGCCCCACCTATGGTAAAAATCACTTTTTCAATATAAATATATTCTATGTATGTTGCATCGGAACTCTTCAACAATATCGACGGGTGTGTGTTGAATATATTTTTGAAGAAATCCGATTCACACGGTTGTGGTACGCAATATTTTTGAAGACACCGAGTAACATAGAATATATTCTTTCTCTCATTTTCCTAATTAGGAACTTACCCTATCAACTAAGGGTAAGATGCAATCAACCATATCTAATTCACTACAAAAGAAGAAATTCTTCACTAATATATCTGTGTTTTTAACAATTAGTCGTTAAATAGAATTAGTAATGGTGTTTTTTTTGCTATTTACCTACAGAAGTTATTCGTGCCTACTTTTTTTTTTGGTCATTGTTAGTGAATCGATATTTATTAAATAGTCATATAGCAAATAAATTAAGTGATTGTTATAAGTCCTTTTTCTTTTTTTTTTAAATTAATGTGTGTTGTCATGTTATTTTCAAACAGGTGAAACGAGTAGGATATCCAAGCTTGGTCCATTGGATGATGATGATGATGTTTGTGTATATTTGCTGGCTTTGCAAGTGTTGATGAGATCGATGAAGACAACATTAAGGCAAATGGGGGGGACTAATTGGCTGTAAATACATTGGCAAGTCTTCTCAGTAAGCTATCAGGATCACAAAGAAGGATACAACGAAAAATAAATAAAAAGGCAAGAATACATAGACAGTCATTTAAATTTGTCGGAAATATTCACTTAGATATTTCATTGAGGCAACGACGACCTATCGGCCACTGCGACTTCAAGAATGGAGTTCACAACAACTATGAGATACGATGAACTTTCGTGTAATAATTTTTTTAAGGGATAATCTATAGTTTCTCGCTTCATAGAAAAAATATATATGTATATATAGTCGATGTCATTTATTGTACAATCGCGTGCACATTTATGTGTCGAACGATTATAAGTATCTGATCATTCTTTGCTAGGGAATTGACAAAATTATATCAGTTTGTTATGATCTCATTGTGCAGCAGAGAATTATTTTAGATGAAATGGAATTAAAGGGGTTACAATCTTTTTAACATTTGTAGTATTTGTATCTACTATGTTCATTGTTCATATATAATAACAGTACAAAGTATAATTTGTTTTTAAAATAAAGATACATCTTTGGATGTAGATTCCATAACTTTTTTTTTGGGAGGAGAGCTCCCAATAGAATTTTCTTCATATTCCGAGCTCGAACATGAGAACTTTGATTAAGGCCGAGGAACTCCAATCATCCCACCGCACCATAACTATTCATACATGTTTTTTATTTCCTCTTTTATTGATTATACTAATGCTTAAATTAAAATATAATGTGACAAAAGGGCAAAATGATACCTTTTTTTCCTTTTAAAATTATATATATAAAATATATATAATTATAATATCTGGTAGCTAGGGAAACCTTTATTCCCTGGGCATAAACCGTCAGCATATGTAGTGCATGTCTGCCATCCTTTTATTAAAGGTGCTTTAGACTTTTTACACAGTTAGAGATATGAAACAAATTAGTAAACGTCTTTATGAAATTTATATATCTTATTATGTTCTTTTTCACACAAAAGAATCATTAAACTATTTCGTATCACCTAACATGATGCACATGAAGCCCACCTCTATAGAGTCTTTTAGCCAACTTAAAACATAACAAAAGAATAAAGAAAAAGAATAGGGAATCAAGAAAAATGAGAATCATTCCATGGATCATTCCAATGAAAAAGGGCATACCTTTAATAACCATTGGCAAAAATTCTGAAGTGATTCCGTCAGTGGGCAATTTTTTTTTGAGAAAAAAGAAGATTTAGAAAATGTATTATCTTGTTACTCGTGAATCCCACACAATTTTGGAAAAATGTTGCTAATTCTTTCGATGATGTAACTTAGGCATATATATTGTTTACTAGTTTCAACCAATGTATCGTGCAAAACAGTTGAGGAGGGGGAGGAAATTAGGGGTTCATATATCATAGTTTTTTGATACATTCAATCATACTAAACAGAAATAATAGAAATTTTCAAAAATTATATCGCTTAAATTAACCATGAGCAAAAACTCTAGTTTCTTGACCATATCTTTCCAAATCTTCTTCATTTGCAAGAAAGTCGGTATATTTGTTCGCTTGATCTGTCTAGTTATGTCTAATTAATATATGCCTTGTTGAATTCCAACAAGTATTTGTAATCTTTAATAATAGCTCTAAGATGGTGATATATATCGATTCTCTTCTTTGATTTAGAAGCTGAGTAACAAGAACAGTAGACGGTCTGTTTCCGCTTCTACTTTTTCATATCTCATTTCCTTTGCTAATTACACTCCCTAGTTTTGCAATGAGATTTGAGGTAGATTTCACCTTACCTAAATATTCAAATATCCATATTCCTCAATTATCTCCAGTTTGGTTCTTAATTCAAGTCCATATATCATATAGACGTACATTATCTACATCAGCTAACATGATGCACATGGAATCCAACATGTCTAGCAAAAAGAAAATTAAAAGATTGGAGTAATTAGCAAATAAAAGTTAATAATAACATGGAACTTCTTTTATGTATATGTATCTTGTGTAACATTCTAGCAGAAAACAAGTAGATACAGTGCAACAAATTGGTTGCTTTTTAGCAAAAAAACAAAATAGTCATAGTCGGAAAGTTGCCTAAGATACCCCATTCCCACGTAGGTTATCATGTGCATTTGCCGTCTTTTATGATAAGTTAGTCAGTCATATAGCTCTAGCATTGTTTCCTCTTTGCACAAATCCCTTTTCTTATTATACCATATCTCCATCTTTAACTTTCAATTCCATCATTATATCCTTCAGGAATATCTTGGCTACCTCTTTGCATTTTCCTTGGAACTTAGAATATTCCAACCTAATTGTCTTATGATTAATCAAAAATGGTAAAAAGACAGGGATCTTGAGCCTAACTCAACTCCAAAAATTAGCTTATGAGGGGAGGATTGCCTCAGTCCATATAAGGAGATCGACAACTCATCTCATTAATCACCAATGCGGGACTTTTTCATTCTTTATAACAAAAATCAAATCAATCAATTCCAATGGCAATTTTACATTAATGCTTCTATAATAATATATGGGGTTCACAGATATATTTTTATGAATTTCCTAATGCAAATATAGAGTCTGAGCAAAAGTTATTGAACTCACGCGTGACACTATAGAGCCAGTCTTGTAGTAGCTCAATCTTTTTTCTTTTCACAAATTTTGGTAATGACACAACTTGTAGCAGCTCGTTGTTTCTTTAATTTGTTGTCCTTTACATGCATGTAATGCTTAGTAGAGATCTAACCTTCTAGAAGTGTTTTCCTCCAAAAAGCATAACTTGCTAGTGCTTGTGGAGGCGAAACTGTACAAGATTCACCATGAAAATTGAAAAGTTTAAGATATTTGTTTGAATATGATAAGGCTTATGATCATGTCTTGAGTATATGCCTTTAAACTATTTATGTTTTACAACTGTAAATACATGCTTAAGCCTTATGATGAGACTGAAATCAAAGTAAGATTGACAAGATACTTATGCATGACCATGATGTGAAGGCCAAATGGGCAAATGATTACGATGATATTATTAGTCGAAATCATTATTTTAATTAATAGTAAGATTTGTAAAAAAAAAGAGTTAGATTTGATCGAATTCCTTTTCTTTCAAGGTGAATTAATAGAGTAACTTGCAAAAAATAAAGAAATATAAGAACAAAAATCGGATGGAGAATCTTTTATTATCACAAGTCAATAGTAGTCTTTTCTTGATTACAAAAGTAAGAAGCAGATCTCTTCTTCTTTTATGAGAAGATATACTTATGGGCAAAAAGCCTAGTCTATGTTATATTATAAAAAGACTATATACTAGTCTGGAAAAGTTATTTAATAGCATTTGAGTATTATCACGTGACTTAACTTTGCGTTATGGTCGAGACTGATTGGTGTGATCGGGAGTCTTTGCGAAAGTTAGCTACTAGCTGAGAAAAAGATTTTGTGGGGCGGGCACCACTGATTGTCCATGTTGATATATAACAAGGGTTTTATTGAAAAACAAGAAAAGAAAGAATCAAAAAGGCTAACTGAGAATTGAATACAATACTCTAAAATGGGGAAGGGGGTGCCTATATATAGGCATAAACTAAAATCCTAATGTCAATAGGAATAGGACTACCTAAAATCCTAATGCCCATAGGACTACCTAAAATCCTAATGCCCATAGGACTACCAATTATATGGGCTAACATTCCCCCTCAAACTCATAATGCGACAGTAATAAGCATTGAGAGTTTGTCACACAAGAGACAAACCGAGACGCCGACTGAGCCTTCGTAAAAAGGTCAGGAATCTGCAAGGCTGATGGAACAAAAGGAAGCGATATAGTCCCGAGCTGGAGATGATGACGAGTGAAGTGACAATCAATCTCAATGTGCTTTGTCCGCTCATGGAAAACAGAGTTCTTTGCAATTTGCATCGCACTCTTGTTATCACAATGTAGAGGAGTAGGCCGAGAAATGTGAACCCCCATATCTGCAAGAAGCCAGCGTAACCAAACAATCTCACATGTAGTCACTATCATAGCACGATACTCAGCAATAAGAACCAAAAGCTTGCCTACTTGGACCACATGTGATGAAGCATTCGAACTCATTTTATCCCTTCAAAGCTCAACAAAACAACCAGAAGCAAGTTCCAAATCACAACTTCAAGAGCCAAATCCTCAAGACTTCACCCAGCAAATCTTTCAAACAGGTGTCAAAACGCTATAAACCCAATCCAAACCACTATATGAATCACAAATTACTCCAAACCCGGCAAACCCAAAAGGGATCTCCCCAAACACGATCAGATTCTTATATACTAAAGAAAAACTCAATCTTTCTCAAATAGACCCAAAACAAAAACAACCAAATACTTCCCCAACAAAACCCCAAATTTTCAATATCTTCCTTCAACAAAGTCTCCAACAAACACAATTTTCAGCAGACCCACAAAGGATTTCAGCAATGGAACTCCAAAATTTCAACGAGCCACCAAACAATTCTTTACCAAACTGCAGATTTCATACTTACCATCAGCAAAATCACATTAAAAACACCAACTTTTCAACCCCAAAACAACGATAAGAACAAAATACCCTAGTCACAAAACAAACCAAACCAAACAAACCAACAACGGAGTCCAAATCAAACCAAACCAATAACGACAATCATACAACGCCGTCCAAATCAAACCAAACCAAACAAACCAACAACGTCGTCCAAATCAAACCAAACCAATAAGGACAATCATACAACACCGTCCAAATCAAACCAAACCAAACAAACCAACAACGGCGTCCAAATCAAACCAAACCAACAACAACAGTAACAATAGATCTAAACGAATCTAGCGGAAGCAGCAAACCCAGGCAAACATCAATTCGAATCCTGAACGGGGGCGGGCTGCCCCCCATACCCCCCAACAAACTCACCGCGGAGTTCGACCCGTGCACGTGGTAGTTGCTACAACTAGGGGAGGATCGATTTATTTGGCTCTGATGCCATGTTGATATATAACAAGGGTTTTATTGAAGATCAAAGAAAGAATCAAAAAAGACTAACTAAGAATTGAATACAATACTCTAGAATGGGGAAGGGGGTGCCTATATATAGGCATAAACTAAAATCCTAATGTCAATAGGAATAGGACTACCTAAAATTCTAATGCCCATAGGACTACCTAAAATCCTAATGCCCATAGGACTACCAATTATATGGGCTAACAGTCCAGACACAGAGTGATTCTAATTATATGGAGTCAATGTCGTTCAAAGTCATATCGGGGATAATGATTCAGTCATCTCGGGGATAATGATTCCAAGATGTTGCTAATCCGCACATGATCAAGATGTCCCTTGGTCATGTGTGTCTTCCATAGCATGCCTTTGGTTACATTGTCTTATGATATTGCCAAACATTGCTCACACACCATATATCCATCTCATGAAGTATAGCCTCATCCCATGACTGCGCATCTAGGCCAATGAACACTTGATCGCATGGCAACCCAAGACAAACTCACAAAAGTCATAACAACACTCTAGAGAGAGTCCCTCGATCACTCAATCGGCACGGAGGTTTTATTCCATCTTAAGGGTAGCCTGCAGGACCTAATCGTTCCAAATATTAAGCCCTGGCACTCCTTTGGAGCCTAACGCTGGCCCTAGGCCAAGTGTGATCTATAGAGTTTCTGAACTCGTATGAATATTTTAGACATTCCTTAGAGGTGCCAAAGCAGACCCATGAGGTTCCTCCTCAAGGCAACACACTTGGGGTGGTTTATTCTGAACACGCTCAGGGGAGGGAGGGAAGTTTACCACCATGTAATACCCTTTATATATGTTTTAAAGAAATAAATATAAGCATTATGAGTAGACATGTTTCTATTTGAGAATCATAATGAATTTTTCTAGTCTCATCCGACTTCTAAACCAAGTGTCATTTGTTAATAACAGATCCTCTTAATTTACTTTACACCTCTATAAAATTTTATTCTATTTCCATGCTCGTGGAACGAATTATAACTTTCAAAAGCTTCAACTAATTACGACAACGCCCCTACTCCTTGACCAAGTCAAGTCATAGGTAAACAAACTCCAATGACACCAAACTTGATAAGTGTATATAACAATATCCTAAGAACAAAGCTTTCACCGAACCCTAGACTCCAAGTACTGCTCAAGCACATTTGGTGCTGATACCCATGGCACGTACCTGACCGTCATATCCATAGGCTAGACCCTTGGATTCACCTCAAATCCTTGATAAACTCCTTGGACACTTTTAGGATATGCAATACATCATTTTTAGATGGTCGTTGCCTCATAACATCCCCCGTGTCAGATTCCAATTTCCCAATTTGCTAAGCCCGAATTTTATCCCATACAGATATGATTTGGGAGGATCCTTCAGTTGGAGAATATACTCACCTCCCCGATTTAGAGACAACACGGGCTAATAATACAAACTTTCTAAATGCTTGTAACTCCATCTGAAAATAGAGTTTTTATAGGAAGATACATGAGAGTAAAAGAAGGATAGACCGATGTGAATTGTTAAAGAAGGTAGTTTACACAACCATAGAAGAAAAACATAAATGAAATTGAGCAACTACAACAACCACCCAGTGTAATTCCACCAAGTGGGGTCTAGAAAGAGTAGAATGTACGCAGACCTTACCACTACCTCAGAGGTAGAGAGGCTGTTTCCGGTATAAATTAATTGAGCACTAATGCTAAATGCTCAAAGCACCATATAATCATACATTTTACAAACACAGGTTGGTTTAAAAAATTAACATGTGTTGGTACACTGCTGAATAGCTCAGAGGCCAACAGTTGAAATAAGAGGATACAGCGGGGTGCCTTCACTGGAGCAGATGGCTGCCATAATCTGAATTGAACTTATCGTACCTATGTGCATGGAGGTGTGCAGATGGTCTGGTGTTCTTCAGTGCCATCTCAATATCGCTCACAGTTATTGGTCCAACATTGGGCAACTCTGAAAGAATGCAGGAATTCAATACAAACAAATGAGATTGTAGACCTAAAGAAGTGCCTCAATAAAATTATTCACAGTGCTTGGCTAACAACAGTTTCAAATGGCAACAAAGTCACTGATCAATGAGTCAAATATAACAGTGGATCTGCTGGAACATATAATTTCTTGTAAATGGAGCAGGTAAAGATTTGTAATGAAAAAAACATACATGATTAACATGTATCATGTGCATTTTACGGCCAGTATCTGACTTACATTGACTTCTCTCGGTCGTTTTTCATGGGGAAGGAGCATACCTTACAGCTTATAACCGGAATTTGTAGGAAGACAGATTAACAGAGTGGATGCATTGATTGTCATTAAAAAATCACCAAAAATCAATAGGTGCATGTGGCAGTATTGAGAAATAACCGAATAGCCTGGTAGGATGTGATAGAGAGAAGGGCTATAATACAATAAGCATATACCCAGTTACTGCAGTAGAAAACCAAAAACATGGAGACCCTATTTCCCGACATATAATTATGACCCCTCTCAACCCCACAAAGTAGTGGATAAAATATGACATACCATCCTCAGGCACCACTTCTTCCTTCTCGTCAAGTTCTGCCATTAAACGTCTTAATGGTTGCATGGCAGCCTCCTTGCACAATAGCCGAATATCAGAACCGGAAAAACCTTCTGTCTTTTCTACCAATAGATCATATGGAAGTGGCGCCTCTTCAGGAAGGGATGGTAGTAATTCCTCAAACATGGCGCACCTCGCCTCTGGCTCCGGAAGGGGCACAAGGATCTACAATCACAGTCAAAAGGTGAACAAAATAGTTACAAGCTCGACTTACGACCTAAGGTGAGGTATCTACTAGTGAATGAGAGTATGAGACCAGACTTAAGTCAGACTGCATCCTTTTCTTTTTTCAGCCAAGTCTTCTATTACTCACATTAAGGAATATTAAGCATGAAATCAAAACTTTCCCCACCTGGCCTCTCCAGCCCTTTAGAAACAAAAATAAGAGGGAAATAATACAGGTCCAACAGGTAATAATTCAACTAAAAGATGAAAGATCATTTAACAACCAGACCTGCAAAGGGAAAGCATTTTGACATGATTTCTGGACCCCTCCTTTACTATCTGGACCAATATTTATTGGCTTCAAATTTCACATGTTTATACATGGTCTCCATCAGCTTAAACTATTAAATGTTTGACATGATTTACTAGGAGATACTGACAAAGAAATGGGAACATTGTGAAGCTAAAATAACTGAAAAATAAAATATACTTTTGCTCTAATTCATTTCTTTCTCGCAAATAGTCTTATTATCAAGAGAAGTATGTTTCAGGCCCACACGAAAGATTACCCGCTTCTCAAGACGCCGGAGCATTGCTGCATCCAGTTCCCAGGGAAGATTTGTTGCTGCCAGAACAAAGACAAGTTCATCTGTCCGATTCAAACCATCCATCTGCAGTGTATTTCAACCATTATCTATCGATAAAGTTCGGATAAAACCACACTAAATGTCTCCATTAATAGCAAAGGAAAGTGTAAAAAAATGGATCTTGGGTCTAACTCAACCCCGAAAGCTAGCACATGAATACACCCCCCCCACACACACACACACACATTGAGGAGACATTTGGAGCTTGGACAATATAAGATGGGGCCTAAACATCGGGCAAATAATGAATTGGGAAGGGCCTAGCACACATACCATGTAATCAAAAGAAAGAACTTGCCTTTCTATTCATGAATATACAAGATATTTATATAATTACAAGGAATTCTATCAAAAGGGAATAAAATCAAAATAAATAAAAGAAAACATTTTAGAATCGCTCCTATGATTTGGTTACCATATTCTGTAACAGGAAGAAAAAAGCAACATCTGACATAAAGCAGACTTACAAGTTTATGGCTTACTTTTAACTATATTATGATTTTCTTTAGAACAATTTATCCTGGTTTTGCATGATTATTAGCTAGTCTAAGAAGATTAGTCAAAACATTTACTTATTTATTTAATTTTTTTTTACTTAAACAGCAAAAAATTTCCTATCCTCTCCATTGTCAAGTGACTTTCCTCTCTTTAAGTTCCAACGGTTACCGTACTCACTCAACTTACTTCCCATCGACTGTATAACAACACATAGTTCAAATTTGACAACGAGTGGTAACCTAGCCAAAAGCGGTTTGAAAATCTCTAGAGTTACAACGATATTAGAGAGAAAATAATTAAGATTCCAATTTTTAAGCTTAGTAGTTCAGAAGGGTGTTAACCAACTGAAATTCCAAACTTGCTAATTTCACAAGAAGGTTCAGCTACTGTAACAAGCTTCTCATAACAGCAGGAAAAGATTTTTCCTAAAATGCTTGTTCATGGTCTCATTAATTTCTTTAAAGAGGAAGTACTTTGATAAACTGCATCAAGTGTTCCAATCTCTCCAACCCACCCAAGGTGAAACCACAAAAGGGGGGAGGGGATGGGAAAAGAAACATACAGATAGAATAAATGGCACCATCATTCCCTGGGGCAGTAATTGTCTTTTGACTTATTAATGTTTAGAAATGAAGTGCAGGCTTTTGACTTATTAATTACGTCAGTGTCCCCATGCAAAAGCATAGCTTTTCACATGTCATTCATGCACTTCTAAATATCAAGCTTCACCTGTATGAGCAGTTCTGTTTTTAAACGCCTACTAGATTCATGCTCACTGCGTGCTTCCCCACGTTGACTGATAATGGCATCAATTTCATCAAGAAAGATGGTTGAAGGTGCATGATGCCTGGCGAGCTCGAATAACACTTTTATCAATTTCTCAGAGTCACCTGTATCACACAAGAAACTTCTAAAGAGTACACAACACAAAACTGAAGAACTTTTCACAACTGATGTATCTAATACTTTATTCATCTAGAAGGTGATGAGATACACTTGAATGATCTTGTTTGAGTTAGATGTTTGACATTCTAAGAACTTTTTTCACATCGCAACAGAAAAAGATAAACAAAAAAGGCAGAGGATGACAACCAAAGATAGAAATCATTACTGCTGATGTGTGCAGAACCCCTTGCCTAGAACATACAGATGCCTTATTAAATCAGCCACATTAGGTGCTAGCTTCTGTCAAAGTTGACAACAAATAAAAGAGCTGTCTGGACCTCAATGCAGACAAATAGAACTAAGTCTCCAGTAAATACTGCATAATAATTCAGAACATGCATTTGTTTTTTACTACATATAGTTGATACATATCCTTGGCTCCTGTGACCCAGTTTTGCTTACCTTATTCTGGAAATTTCATAAATCATGAGAAGTTACAATATTACATCATTCCATTAGATTGTAAGGAAAAATACAAGGCAACTTTTTAGGTAAAGAAATAGATCAAGCTGAAACAACAGCTAACATTAGAGCATGGTATAGCATGACCATCAGTGGACAAACCAAGCTACAATGTGTTAATTCATTTCAGTGGACGGTGTTTACTCTTGGTCGACTAACATTATTGAATATCAATTAATAGAATGGTGATGTAAGTCCTTCCACAATGGTCTTTTAATATCATACAAGTTTGGTGTCATTTTCCTCTTTTAACAGATGTTTGAGTGAATATCCATGTCATCCCGTAATCTTTGTAGATTTGCCGAATGAATCAAAACCCTCAAGCTGATAAACATGAAAGAAAATTTTAGTATATTGCAGAGGGAAAACATACCACGCCATTTGCTGACAACTGATGATGCTGAGATATTGAAAAATGTGGTATTGCATTCAGTTGCAACTGCCTTCGCAAGCATGGTCTACAAATTAACATATTAAAATATTAACAAGATAAATAGATATTATAACATCAAAAACAACCTATATAGTTGGCCTCCTCTTGTATCAAGTTATTAAGTACTCCCTCCGTTTCAAAATAAGTGGTGTTTTAGCCTTTTGATTTTGTTTCAAAATAAGTGGTGTTTTACGTAATCAAGAAGACATTAATGATATTTTTCCAATTTTACCCTTATTTAAATGGAGAGAGTTTTACAAAATCAAGAAAATATTATAGAGTTACATGCTTTTCAAGACATTTATTAGGGGTTTCTAGGAATGAGTAGTTTTCTGTGCATAAGCTAAAAGCACAACTTATTTTGAAACGGAGGGAGTATGTGTAAAAAAAGCGAAAAAATGTTAGGATGCAGAGTTCCAATAACATGAATATGAAACTGGAAAGATCATCAATAGAAGCACCAACAGAAGGAAATCAACAACACAGAGCTTAAGGATGCAGAATGTGATTACAAAGAACCTTTTGCATGGTAATAAACAAGATTACAAACCTTTCCTGTTCCAGGAGGACCAAAAAGGAGGATACCTTTCCATGGAGTTAGAAGACCTTTAAAGTACCTAGAAAAAGAAAGAAAAAGGTATATTGGTTCAGTAATAAAGACTTCGAATATCGCATCTTAGTGGTTAGTGAAGTTGGTTGAGAACCATGAGGTTTCTGGTTCAATTCCCAATTCCTGGCAGAGAAAAGAAAAAAAACGCTGGGTGATTTATTCCACCCTGTCCAAGCCTTGGTGGATAGTTTTACCCGGTCTGGTACATGTGTTGGTGGGAGATAGCAGGTACACCAACACATTAGTCAAGGTGCACGTTAGCTGTCCCGGACACAATGATTATAAAATATAGGCTCTGAATATCATGTTCACTCAAAAAGAAAAAGTTCATGAAACATTACAAGTAGAACGTCAGAAGACATTATTGGATTGGATATTGGCACTAAATCTTTTGTTCTTTAGCTTGCACCACAAGCATGCAAGGGATTTTATTTTATAACCGAAAATACCCGAGGGCAGTGGTGTACAGTCCGAAACTTGGTGGCACAAACATAGATTATAACCTTTCTATTAAATTCGTTAGACAAGCAGCACATAACCAAGTAGTGTTTGCTAAACTTACTTTGGATATTTAATAGGCATGACAACTGCTTCTTTTAGGAGACGTTTTGCGGTCTCTAATCCTTTAATGCTCTCCCACTTAACATCTGGATTACCACGAAGAATATCCCTGGAAATGTAAAACAGATAGAGATTAGCAAAATTAGTTTCCAATCCTAAAAATGCTAGCGAGGGAGGTAGAAAACCAGGTCCAGTCAACAGCAATTACTCTTAGAGTTCAGGTCATTTTGTCAACACTACCTGCTTAAGCTTTCTCCTAAAGCACGCATTTCTGCAGACTCGAAAGGAGGAAGTAGAGATCTTTGCCTGAAAAGTGAACATATAACTTAACTGAAATTCTTCAGGAAGAGGCAGTAAGCCTTGGCAGTTGAAAGTCGTTATATATATGAAATATTTCAGAGCAACCAAACACAGAGTTTTAAGGTCATTAGTTTTTGTGTCATACGGTTTTCCATCCACTCCGGCAGACTGAACTCCATTAACTCCATTAGAGTGTGTTGAGCCTCCATTAGCCTAATCAGAAGTATAGATTAAGTGTGTCAGATTGTCAATAGGATTTATGATCATCTTATTCTTCGTCAGCAAAATACCTGATTATACTGCTCAAAAATGGATAATTCTGCAGTGTGCCGCACATATCCATTTCCATTCACAGTGGAAGAATTTCCATTTTGTACGGAATCACCATTCTCAGTTGCATCTGATGCAGGAGCCTTCTTCCTCCCAAACTTAATATCATAAAACAACTTAAAATCCTAAATATGGACACCAAAAAACAAGTGTTGTATATAAATATTCAATGTCCCTAACCCCGATTTATTCATTTCATCAAGAGACACATCCAACTTATGATTCATTCAGCAATTTGCAGTTCCTGTGAACAGAACTAACAATAAGGTTTAACAAACTATTCACGTTTACTCTGTTTGAACTCCCCAGCAATTTCTTTTAATTAATAGTTGAACTTCAATCAACTAAGCCACTAACTACTGATTGTGTATCTTCTCTTCTTCTCAGTTCGAAATTCTTTGGAAGACAATATTATGACTTAAGGTGAGAATAAGATAAAAAGTTGAACAATCCGATTTAATTGGAAAAGTCTTTGCCTATTTCCTCATCTATTCAAATTCAAAATTTTACATTATCTATACATGAAGGGACCTACACAAGGACAATCACATACTTTATGTTCTCTCTTTTAGTTTCAGCTCTAACAAAACAAGTTCTCTTTTTCAACTTCAATGACACTTGTATCTACTAAATGAACAATTTATAGCGATGCTGCTGGTTTCTTTTTCACTTCTGCGAAGACCATAGTTTCGTTGTGATATAAAGCAACTACTCTAATCAAAACCTGTATAATGACAAAATCTCATATCTAAAACTAACATTCAGTCACTGATTAAAAGGGAACGTTGTACTTCCTTGCTTAAGGACTACATCTCAGTTCCCTTCCACACTTTCTGGAAGAAGAAGAACCAAATTTTGGTAAGAAACATCAGAATCAAGGCCAAAAAGTGTTGGATGTTGCATAGCAAGAATATAATATTTAATTAACTAAAATATTCATTTTCTTAGTTGTAATAAAAGTCTAATAGTTTTGTTGAAGGAGGAGTCTGTTACTTTGTTTATGCAGCTATTTGAAACCCTGTGATAAATGAAATTTAAAGACAAATTTTCATTCATATTTTCGACCTTGCTGCTTGCATCTCTCCTCAAAACATCATAACAAAAAGGTATAAAATCTAGTAGGTGATATCAACCTATTGTCAGAGCAATCTTTCCTGTCAGATATTTCCTAAACAAAATAGGTGTTTGGCCATAGGATTTGGGAGCCTGGTTTCAAGTTTTGATTTCAAATTTATTTATGAAATCTGCACAAAATTTTAATGTGTTTGGCCATAGGATATGGGAGCCTGGTTTCAAGTTTTGATTTCAAATTTATTTATGAAATCTGCACAATATTTTCACTAAATTTCAAAAAGAAAAAAAGGAAGAAGAAGATTTGGATTCCAAATTGTGATTTCAAATCCTTTTAAATATAAAACTTGACCCATAAGTTTATATTTCTTTTTTAAAAAAAGGACCTAGAATTTTAAACTTTCCAAAAAAAAAAAAAAAAATCATGCTCCACGCGAAGAAATTGTACGTACCACGTGGGAAGGATTTATCAAAAAATTGCTAGTTATTACTATTATTGATTTATTAGACTAATGACTCTTTGTAAAATTATGTGTATTTAAAAGTTTGTAATAACATATAATCACAAATACTTATCTATAAAATAAATATATAAAAGAAATATGAACATAAGTGATTTATTAATTTGGACCCTTAGAATATTTTGATACCTTATTTATTTATGAACTATGATTTACTCATTTGATAAAATTATATAAGAATTGGAGAAAATTTTAATAGTTTTCGCAAATTATTGAATTTTCAAAACTATAAAAAAATATAACTTAAAGAAATTCAAATAACATGTCCAATACTTCAATCAATCTGATTTCAAATCACCAAAATCATGTCCAAATGTGTCCTAACATAAAACATCAAAATACTGTCAGGCACACAGTTCATCAAACTTCACTTCATATCGGGGAAAGCAGGACAGGAGAGCTCAGTATACAGAGAGAAGAAAATGCCTCAATAGAAACCGAAAATTTCACCAAAAAATTCCAAGAAAAAAAAATTGAAACTGTAAATAAAAAATCAAGTCAAGAAACCACAAAAACCTTTTCATTTTATACTCTCAAGTCTCAACCATCACCATGTGCATGAATTGATACAATGCTTTTAGCACAAAAAAAAGTTCAGCGTTTCCGAGAGAAACAAAAGGAAGAGGGAAAGGAAGAAAAAGTGGGTAAGTAGAACTCATATAAAGCTGAAAATGAAACAAAATTAATTTGAAGAAAAATCTCAAACTAACACCGCAAAATCTCTTCCTTTGTCAATCAGTCCTGGTCTCATACATGAATTGGTAAAACATCAAGCGCACACATTCCTTCAAAACTTCACTTTAATCTATTGTCAGCCGGACGTTACCTCAGAAATTCATCAAAAAAATCAGCATTTGGAAGATAATGCAAACATGAAGCTCTCGAATCAAAGCCAAAAAATGTATGAATATCAAAATCAGCCTTCAATAATTTTGATTTTCTTAAAATTAATTTATTCCTTCTCCGAAACTTAAATCATCACTACGAGCATGTATAGACTCACACGATGACACGGGGATCTTCTGAACTTCAACCGAAAATCAAAATCAACCGAGAAAAGAGATGCTCGAAAATTTACATCAAAAATCGAAATTCAAAAAAGGAGCCACATTTTCGAAGTGCGGTTAGGAAGATTAAATTTACCGGAAAGGTCCAGCGAGTCAACGCAGGTTCGTCGGCCATTACTTTTTATCTTCCGATTCAAACTCCGGTAGACAGGTAGAAAGAGAGAGAGATAAGTAATAGCTGTTCCCTCTCTTTCTCCGTCACACTTAGATTACTGATATCTTGCAATTATTAAGGGATTACACACACCGCCCTCTCATTTCTTAGAAGAAATTTAAATTACGGATTACACCATAAGTTTGTCATTTGAGCCACAAAACTCCTCTACCTTTCATAATGTTGAGATAACGCCTGCAAAGTTTATGAATTAAATTAGGAGCGGCAAAATCAGCTCATGAAATAATGATTTGGCTAATTTACTTAGATTAACGGGTTAATTATTGGGCCATCGGCAAACATGCCTTTATTTTAGTGTGGTCTTTAATATTTGTCTTTTAAATTTGTGGTCTTTAATTTTTATCCTTCGACATTTTAAGTGTTAAATAAGTGGTCAAAAATGCACCTCATAGCAAAAAAATAAATGCAAATATAAAAAAAATCGCAAGGCATAAATTTTAGCATAAGTTATGCCTCAAGGCCTACATTAGTGACATAAGTTTAGTAGCATGGAAAAAGTTCAGCAGCACGAACTTGTGTCTGAGGCATAAGTTCAGCAACATGAATTTGTGACTTAAAATATAAGTTTAGTAACACAAGTTATACCCTAAGAAATAAGTCTAGCGGTACAAGTTGTACCCCAAGTCATAAGTCTGTGGCACAAGTTATGCCCAAGAGTATCAATTTAATGGTACAAGTTATGCCATAGAGGACAAGTTCAGTGGCAGAAGTTATACCCCAAGACACAAATTCTCTAAAAGTTTTGTTTTGCAAATCTAATACTATAGAATTTATGCTCCAAGGTAAATCTTATCTAAAATATTCTGTCTCGTAAAATTAAAATTTTCCAACGAAAACAAGTCATAATTAAGATTAATCCAGCCCATAATTTTTCATTAAATGAACAATAAGATAAAATTAAAAACCCGCGAACTTGAGAAGCAAAAATTAAAGACAACCAAAAAACAAAGACAATTCATGCAAAACCTTGCTTATTTTATTAATTGAGCCCATTTGACTTGCTTAATTCAGCTCATTTTAAAACTGGTTGATATGCAACTCAAATTGACTCATGGATAACTTTGTCTAAATAATTTTTTAAAATTATTTTCTTTATTTATTATGTTATATACAATTATAACATAAGAAAAAAAATTGCATTTGGTGTTCAAACAAATTATAAGAAAACAAAATAATTTTTTTAAAAAATTAATAAGAATCAGATGGGTTGAATTCAAATCTAGTTTATAACCCAATTTAGATCAATCTATCTTAATCTAAATACTATTTAAATGAATCAATATTCTATTCAATTATAATCTATTTTAATATTTTAAAATTCAATTTATTTCGTTCATTTAATAACCCGCAATTATATTGTTAAAGTGAATGATAGCTACTCTTCTGCGGGAACTCATATGTCTCTTTCATTTTGACTCGTCTTGATTTGATTTTCCAATAAATAGAATAATAAATTTTGAACCTCAAATTATAAATCCAAAAAAAAGTTAGTAAACTTTAAAGTAGTCGGATTTCAAATCTTGAAATTGAGAACTCCTTAGAATTGGGATTTTTGTGCCATAAATGGAAAGATGAGGGAGTGGGACCAAAGATGAATTTCTTTATATTTTGTCTTTAACACATCACATTTTCTAAAATTTGTGAATAAATTTTATTTAAATATTTAAGTTACAATTTGTTTTAATATTTATTATATAATTTTTAAAAAATTTACTTGTATTCTTCATTACATAATTAAAGTAACTATGTAAAATATGTAACCACTTCTAACTATATGTATTTACCTTAGTAGACATAAAACATCAAGATTATTTTAATTGACGATGATATACATAATTTAAAAAATAACATAAAATGTAATTAATTTAACTATTTAATAGATATTTAAAAACTTTTCAAAAAACTTTTTTTCTTTAAAAAAGTTAAAATAAAAATATTTTCCATATATTTAAACAATTCAACTAAAATAAATTATAATTTAAATAATATACAACTCATTATATATCAAGTCTTTTGTTTTTTTATGTTGATGTGTTACGCTAAATATTATTTGATTGAAAAATAAATTAATTATAACAGAGTTATTATTTTTCTCTTAAATGAGATAAAAATAATATTATAATTTTAAAATAAATTATTTAAAATTTTTATTTTAATAAAATATAAAATAAATTTATTTAAAATTAATCTTATAATTATTTATTCTTTACCCTCCGCACGAAACGAACACAAAAAACCAAAACAAAACACCAATACAACGTGCACATTGTTCCAGCTTTAGTGATGGGCGGAGCTAGCTATGATTGGAGGGTAGGTAGGGAATAGGGATTATTTTAATTTTGTTGGTCCACTCTCGAATCTGTACCATTCGGTTTAGAACACCTTAGCATTTTTCACGTGCGGGACGACTTTCCAAATTGGAAACAGACAGTAACCAATTTTTATATTTTCGCCATTTGTTTTTTTGTTATAATTTAGTTAACTTAATTTTATTAATTGATAAATATTTTTTTAAAATATACGATAATTATTTTTTATATATAAAATTAAAAAAATTAATTATTTATATTTTAATTTTAAAATTTAAAAATATTTTAAAATAATTATTTTTAATATAAAATAACTAATCAGAAAAGGAGAAAGTAGCAGCCAAACTAAAAAGCTAAAACTATATCAAATAAATTTCAAAGGATGCGCAAATTTTGTTTTTCAACTATTAGAAGTGGATAAATTTTTATTATTTTACTTTTAGCACAAAAATATTCATATCATTAATAAGTATTTTAATTATCTTTGTTATTAATTGAATAGCTTAAAAATATTCTTCCAACTAATAATTACTTCAACTTAGATAAAAATGGATCAATTTTTCTTTAAAATTATTTGAAATTGGATAATTGTTTTTATCCTTAAAAAAATAGTTAATGAAATACCACATATTTCTCCTAGTGTTCGAGGTTGTCTTTTAAACTTAAACGCATCTTAATAAGGGGTTAACCAACAATATAGATTGTAAAGTTAGATATTCAGAATATGAGATAATACATAATTATTCTTTTCAATTATGATATTTTATATTTTAAAAAATATTTTAATTTCATCAAAAATCTTAATATCCTCTTGAACAATTTTAGAATGGTATCAATATAACCTATATTGTTTAATCTCAATTATGAGAAAGAAGAGTTGTATCACGCATCAATCATTGCTCGTCATACGATAAATTAATTTATTTTTTGTGCTTCTTAACTTTATTTTGTTTTCTTTTTTTCTTTTTCTCTCCTCTGGCCCTAACCCCCATCCGCTCTTTTCTCTGCCACCGTCCATTCCTTAAGTAAAGTCATCAGTATTTTGATTTATTTCATTTCTCCTAATGAGCTCCAACAAAAAATGATGAATAAGAACTCCATAACAAAAATTAAAAGGAAGAAAAAAGAAAAGAACCATGAGCTTGAACAAAGATTGGACATCTGAAAAAAGAATTGAAAACTGAATTAAAATAAAGGCAAACACATGGACAATTTTTTAAATTTGCTTTCATTTTTCACTTTCGCATTTCATCTTATTCGTTTTATTTTGACCCTTTAAT
Source organism: Datura wrightii (assembly GCA_035772735.1). Lineage (NCBI taxonomy): Eukaryota > Viridiplantae > Streptophyta > Magnoliopsida > Solanales > Solanaceae > Datura > Datura wrightii. Next base: position 113,407,708 of record JASDFA010000008.1, on the reverse strand, counting down.
TCTATTTTTTATGTTCCCTTTAAACAAAAAATATTAATTTTTATATATATTTATTATAACTGCAATTTTATATTTTAAAAATCGGTATCCATTATTTCTCAAAAAAAAAAATCAATAAACGTCCGTTGATTTTTTTAAAATAATAGTTTTAATTTTATAGTTTCCACGTATTTTTGCAGAAAATATAACCGATGAAAGTACATTGATTTTCTCAAAGCCCATAAGTTTTTTTTTTTAAAAATCATTGACAATCCAATAAAATCTGTTGAATCTTTGTATTTTTTAATTGTGTTATTAGCAATGAGCCGGAGTCTTTTTTTCTACCCGTATTGAAGATGGGATCTTTTTACCGATATTACAGATAGTTAAAAATTAAGAAGCAAAGTATTTGGATTAAACCCAGATGATTTGTATGATATGAAAAAAATACATAGTGTTATTTAATTGAATATTTCATACCTTTTTAAAAAATATTTGGCAACATATGTTGAATAGTATATCGAGTAATATTTTTTGTATTTAAGAGGAACACGAAAAATAGAGTTGAAAGGTCTAAATAGAAAAACTGGACTAAAGTGTCATAATAAAAAATAAGAATAAATTGAAGGGATTGTGTATATGTTTGATTTAAATAAATAAAGTAAAAAAAGAAGTAATTCTAATGAAATAAATGCTGAAATTTTTTTTTTAAAAAAAAATTTCTGCTGGAGACTGAAGTCTACTCTCCGTATTAAATGGGCTCAAAAGTAGATAATAAATTAACTTTGAATAAAATTAAAGGGGTAATAAGACTCTTACAAGTTGAAATGTCTCTTTGAAATAAAAATATAAATTAAAAGGGATAATTATATATTTTCTCTTCTGAATATATATCTTGTAATTTCACGTGGCAGATGGGCAACATGAATGCATTAGATCAAATAATGGGCCGGGCAACAGGGCAAGATATAACCCATTAATTAGTAGTATTAGTAGAGAAATCATAAATTCCTATTGGGCTATCCATATGACCCATTAGTATCATAAATTCCTATTAGGGTAGAAAGTGAAGCCAATGTTGGAACCAGCCTTATATATGAACTTTCCTAAATGGGCCTACGCCAACATGGTCGTCCTTTAAGATTAGGGAAATTTACTCTTTTTTTAAAAAATCACATAGCCTTTTAGATGGAATCCGGCACCAAATGTGCAATAAAATAATTTTAAAATTTTAAATAAGACACAAAAAATTTTAATTAATCAAATGGGATATTTCTTTGATCTTCCAATGAGGTATTTTGCAAATTTTTAAAAAAGCTGAATCTCGTTGGATGTCCAACGAGGTTTCATTGTTAATTTTTTTTTTATATAATGTAAAAAAAAAATACAGAATTGTTGAACCTCATTGGACGTCCAAAAAGGTATACTTTATAATGTAAAGCAAAAAATTAATTTAAAAATTAAGAAGAACCTCGTTGGATGTCCAACAAGGTTTCATTGATAATTTTTTTTATGATAGAATTGTTGAACCTCGTTGGACGTCCAACAAAATGCACTTTATTTTTTAAAAATTTTATAATGTAAAGCAAAAAATGAATAAAAATTGAGAAGAACCTCGTTGGATTCCCAACGAGATGTAATTCAAAGTTCAAGTGAATTGAAAGAAGGGTCTTTAGGCTTTGATGTTGTGTCAGAAAGGGAGCTTAAAGAAAATAAATTTTTGGGGTTAAGAAAAACAAACAATTGGGCCAGCTTGTTGCTCTTTAGATGAGTTGGAGAAACTGGCCGTTGCAGGTATGAATGTGGCTGGGCTAAATAAGTATCATAATTCAAGGGAGCGACATCAAAATGTTATTAGGAAAATAGAAGAAGTTGAATCCTCAAAACAAAAGGCTTCGCCTTTGATTTTGCTATAAGGTGAAGAACCACATCTGTTTCAGAGGTGGTATTGAAAATTGACCCCTTCTTCTCAAGTTCATCACGAAGCAATTGGTAATTACACCTTGTTGGGCAACGAGTTTTTTTTTTTTAATTTTTTTTTTGGGGTTTACATTATTTTTTTAAAAAAAATTAAACTGAACTTCGTTGGATTCCCAACGAGGTTCAATAATTCTTTTTTATTTTACATTATAAATTATTTATTTTAACAATGAAACCTCGTTGGACATCCAACGAGCTTCAGTAACATATTATTTCTTAAAAAAATCAGCAAACGCCTCGTTGAAAAACCAATAAAATATTTCATTTGGTTAATAAAAAACATTTGCGCTCAATTTGAAACTTTTGAATTATTTTATGAGAAAATTTTAGACATAGCGACAATTTGGAAGAAAATAGGTTTAAGTAGCAATATTTATTTATTTATATAAAATGACAATATTTTATGTGTCATGTGTTGTATTTACCATTGGTAAAACGTATCAAAATACAAATACAAAATCTGGTTAGGTGAGTGATTTTAGAAACTATGTTTCACATAAATAATATAAATAATTAGTTACCTTTTTTTACTCAACTGATAATTATTTTTCGTTAAGTAAAAGAATTCTAATAAAGGAAAGAATTCTTATTTACCATAACAACTTGTAAAATAAAAATAGAAAAAAGTTACCAAAATATTTTATTTGTTGTTACATAATGGTAAATTAGAATAAATAAATAATAAATAAATATTTTGTATCATAAAATAAAGACAAAATACTTATACATATATTTATATATATCTGTATATGTAAAATTCTAAAAAATTACAGAAAGGATTATGTATTTAAATGTATCAAAAAAATGATAAGATGTATTTCTGTTAAAATAAATAGTTTCCACTGATAAATACATAACTATTCAACAAACATATACAAGTACTAAAATAAATGTTGTTTACTGGTGTACACATAACAATTCAAACCAAAAATATATATTTGTATTTATATGTATCTGCATATGTAAAATTCTAAAAATACATAAAAGATTATGTGTTTGAATATATCAAATACATATAATACATAAATTATAAACATACACGAACATGATTTTCAAAATCAGAAAATAACATATCCCAATTAACGGGATTTTCTAAAATCTATTTGAGATTTCAAAATATCTTAAAGATTTGATTACAAAAGAAACAATTATTTACACGGTTAAAATTTTTTATCTACAATATAAAAAGTACATATTTTAAATTGAAAAATAAATGAAAATCATGAATGGAACTTACTTGATTTGAATGGATTTTAGAGACAAAAAAGAGAGAATGACGAGAATTGTGAGTTTGATAGGAGGAGAAATCGGGTTGACGATGAAGAATGAGAGGGAGAGAAGATGGAAGGGGGGTTGGGAAGTTATTGGAGGATTTTTAGGCATTGAATATGTGCACAGTAAAAATAAATAAATACAAAGTAAAAAAGAAAAAAATGACACATTAAATAAAATAAAATCATAATATGAACTTTTTAAAACTGTGGTTATTATATGTAAATAGTTTCATAATTGTACTATATTACGTAATTTTTTCTTATTTTATTCCCATCAAACTTGGTTAGATGGCCCAATTTTTCATGAGAAGAAGAAGGAAAAATTAACACGGGCTATCAATTATTAGACTAAAATTATTATTTCTACCAAATTTAAAAACTATTTACCAATAATATTTACCAAATATACTTTTTTTTTTGTATTTCATTTTTTTTTTGTAATTATCAATTTTAGAGGGAAAAAAAATGAAAGCAGTTAACTTTCTTTTTTGTATTTTTTTCACTTTTTTGTACTCGTAGTTTGGAAAAAATTAAAGCAGATAATTTTCTTGTTTTCACAGTTTTAGAAAAAAAATAAAACAGTTAATTTGTATATATATTTGTATTCGCCCTATTAGGAAAAGAAAGTTAAAGCGATTATTTTTTTTTTTAAGAATCGCAGTTTTAGAAAAAAATTAAGGCAGTTAATTAATTTTTTTTTGTGTTTTTTTTCTTTTGTACTTGGTGTTTAAAAATAAAGCAGTTAAAGTTTATTTTTTTGTATTCGCAATTTTTGAAAAAAAAATAAAGCATTTTTCTTTTTTTATTTTATGTTTTTTTATATTTGCAGTATTAGGAAAAAAATTAAAACGGTTAATTTTTTTTTAGGAATCACAATTTTAGGAAAAAAATAAGGCAGTTACTTTTAATTTTTTGTTTTTTTATTTTATTTATATTTTCAGTTTTAGGAAGAAAAATTAAGCAATTAATTTTTGCTTTTATGTTGTTTTTTTTTTTGTATTACTAATGTATATTCTGCTCTATTTTAAAATTAAGAGATTAGTTTATAAGTTTTATTATTTTTTTTATTTTTCTTTGTATTTCTAATTGTATAGCGTATAATTTTAGCATAATGATGATTTGTAAAGAAAAAGAAAAAACATGCAGGTTTATATATTGGATGTTAGATAATAACTGAAGAGTAATTTTAACATAATATTAATTTGTGAAAAAAGAAGAAAAAACGTACAGGTGTTTTAAGTGATCAAGTTTAATTAGGATTTGTTATATAATTGTTTATACTTATCAGGATTAAGTGACCAAGTTTATTTAAAATATTTTATAAAATTATTTATATTTAAAGGTAAATTAATTAATTAAAAAATGATAGTTCTGATAAACACAAAATTAATGATAATACTGGTAATTAATTTGATAATATTATTTGCCTATATAATTTTTCCAATAAATAAAACCAAAACGAGCCCATTTTCCAACCGGTTATGAAGAAATAATACTGATTCATAAAATGAAATAGAGAGAGTAATTAATATGCTTCGGTTCCTATTTTCCAACATGGATCATTAATTGACATAGCATGAGAAAAAATAGAAATAATATTCTAATTGTTATGAAATAATAAAGGAAGAATAAGAATATTATAGAAAAAAAGAAAATGAGAGAAGTTCTTATTTCTCTTAACCACTCTATTTATAAGGGAAGATTGAGCCTAACTTAGATATTCACTATAATACAAATACACATTAAGAGTTTATCGTAAGCTAATCCAATCATAAGTTTATTCAGTTGCATGCTTATCCAATGAATATCCACCTAATATAATATTTTATAACACTAATATTATTTTCATCCTTTTTTTACCTACTTGTTTAATAGTAATTTAATATATGTTTAAGGAATAATAAATAAAATAAAATTTTCACTATATCATTCTTTGAATATAATAAATTTTATATTTTAGAAAATGCATTTGAAAATCAAATAGGCTATAGTTAAAAATAAAGGTAAATTAAGAATTAAGTGATATATTATCTCTAGATTTTTTAAGTAGACAAATAATGTGGACGTCTATTTTTAGTATGGTAGGCAAGTAAAAATGGACATGTATTTTTAATATAGTGGACAAGTAAAAATGGATGAAACGAGTATTCTCTCTATGTCAATTTATTTGGCGTACCTTTTTTTTTATTCAGTTCTAAAAAAAATGACATATTTTTTTATTTAACAAATACATAATGACTTTATCAATAATTTACAAGTCTCATTTATTTGGCAAAAAGTTTACAAAGACATACTCTTCTAATTAAAAAGTTTATTTATATTAAAAAATAATTTTGAAAATTTGCAAAGCCGTTTTATATATTTTTTAAAACTTTATATCCAGCCATATTATATCACATAAATTGAAATTAATGTTTACCCTAAAAATAAAATATGATTAAATTTATAATGAAATTAAAAAAATACAAAATTGACCCTAATCAAATATATAAAATAAAATATGAATTGTATAAATTAAATAATAGTAAATAGTAATCCAGTCCGATTGCTTTAAACTTCAAATTGATGATGCTCTGAAAATGTAAATTTGCTTGATAAAATAATAAGAACGCAAATTATAAGTTGTAAATTGGTATATTATATTCTTTGCTAGTGATTTGATGCTTTCCTTCGTACATGTGTTTGTCTTTTATATTAATTCATTTAATTAAGTCTTTAGAGTTTGATAATTATTATATATTAAATTATTTTTAATAAATGCTTTCTTCATTTTATTAAGTTGTTAGGTATATTAAAAATAGTTATTTTAAAATAGTTCTGTAAAATAAAGAAAGGGGAAATTCATTTATGGTAAAAAATTCTGTCATTTCGGTTATTTCTCAAGAAGAAAATAGAGGCAATTGGCCAGTTTCCTACAGTTGACCGATTGATCCATAAGAGCGGTAAGGAGTGAAAGCCACTTGACTGTAAGGAGAGGAGCTCACAGACAAGAGATTAAAAGACGGAACATATAAAAGAGAATTCAACCACCCTTCCTTCTCTACCTTTTTCTTCAAAAACTTAAGCTACTTAGACTGATGCTGGCGATCTCGAAGGGAGATATCTGGACCTGGAGCTACTCGTCTTGATCTTTATTATATTAGGGCAAATCGAAGGCCCATCGGGATTGGGCATGGACGAGCCTCGACTGGGCCACTTCAAGCAGTGGAAAGAACAAAAGATGTGCTCCAAGTCCTTGGGCTGTTGAACAGAATCCTTGCTAGTTTTAAAATTCAAGAAATAATTGACCGTCTTTTTTTCAACTTTACCCTTAATATTTAAGTCAGTTTAAAACGTGAAAAATTATTATTATACATTTTTTAAAAATACCTATCAATTAATAGGGTTATATTAGCCAAATTGAAATCTCTATTAATTTTTTCTTAAAGGATATGTAAATCTTGTCCTAACAAGTAAAAAGAACGGAGAGAGTAATATATTATATTTAATATAGATGGAATAATGAACGATATTTATTTCAAATCTAACATGTAAAAAGAAACGAAGGAAGTAATAAATTATATTTAATACAGATGAAATAATGAACGATATTTATTCCGAAATAATCGTTCACTAGCTATCGTATCTTAGTTGCGATTTCCTTCAAATGCTTAACCCGTATCTGAATTAGCTACTTTATTAATTTTTTACTTTCTCCGAAATATTAACTGGACAAAATTTTGCATTTTCATGACAAGTATTAAACTTTTACTTACGTATCTTCATCTAAGTTGTTGCTATTTAGTAATTTTTTTATGATTGATAAAATAATACGAGTCAAAAAGGAGTTAGGTTAGATTAAATAAGTACCATGGAACAAGTGCTAAATTAAATGAATCAGTTATAACAGTTATGTGTTCCATTCAAGAGTTGGACTGTGAGTAAAACTCTTTGAATAAAAGGAGTCTCCGATAAAATAACAAATTAGATAAATATAGGAGTCTTCTTGAATGATTTTTGCACGAAATAAAACTCATTTTTGCTACATAAGTCCATTTGTGTGAAAAAAGGGATTTGTTTCCATCTCAAACACCATTACTTCAAGGAGTCCTTATCCTAAAAATGTTTGTGTTTAACCAACTTGCTTTCACTTGTTATTATAAATATGCAGACCTTTTATTAAAGAGACTCACGCACATATACTGAGAGAAATAACAGAAATCAAAGCACATATCGAAAATTATTCTGAAGTTCCTGTCTAACCATTCAAGTGCAAAGGCTGATACAGAGGACCAGATTGAGGAAACCGTTTCATGAATATGTTTCACAGTGTCTTCAAGTCTAACTTTTGTATTAGGATTGTTATCGAGTTGTACTTATTTTTAGCTTTATTAGAAACATTATTTAGGTATTTTTCTGAGAAGAGATTAACTTCAAGTTGCGGATGACTTGGAGGTGTCGCAACCTTCTTCTTGATTGTTGTAAGCGGGATTAAAGTTAGTTCCTAGGTTGCAATTGTTTTGTAAACTGACTCTAGTTACAATTTAGTGATTGTAAGGACAAGGGATTAGAGTTAGTCAGTTCAGTTATAAGTGTTTATAATCTAAATATTATTGAGGCTCACAATTTTAATAAAATTTAAGACAAATCTTATAAAGACATAGATCATAATTTTTTACTCTTGTAAGTCGGATGCTTTCTACTTAAAAATATTATATTATGAACTTAATTTATCACATAAACAAAAATCTAATATAACCCAATACAATCCCCTATTATGTTATCTGATTGTGCAATATTCCAACATAAATATATCCACATATTAAACTTATTTTCCACCCCATGCAATTGAGAGAGAAATATTTTGTTTGTGTTAGAGAGAGAGAGAGAGCACGTGCTTTGGCATTGGAAAGTTGCGAAGCCAGGAGGAAAATAAAAGAATTGGCCAATGGAGCCAGCTGTGGCATGTGATGGGCTTCTGGTTAAGGCCCTTTACCCTTTTGTTTGCATGTGCAAAATGAGGGGCCTTTTCTTCTCCTAGTTGTGTCTGTTTCTTATTAATTACACTAATTCATTTCCATATCTATTGGTTCTACTGTTCCACATACATCAGAACTTGTTTCTCTTTGTACCTTGAATTACTCGTAGATTTTTGGGAAGAAACAAAACAACACCTGTGATTCTAGGGTATTGACACGAAATCATGGATTAGATGGAAGCAGACCCTCCCTCCCAATATCTTTTTCCCTTTAACTCTTTTATTTTAATTTTTCACATAAAACATTTAAAATTATAATATTAAAAAATATTTAATATTTTAATTTTCTTTTTAAAAAAATCTAACGTCAAATCAGAATGAGATAAACAAACATATATGATATATATATTGCAACTTGTATGATGCAAGGTATTTGAAAAATTCAGTGTTCCGCTACTTACCAATAGTACTGGCATGTCCTATATATATCACGTGTTACTACGAGGGTATAGGTCAAAGAATCTGATAATCTATGTCTAGATTCTAGTTCGATTTAGTATCAATGCCAGTTATTCTCATGTGACCTTGCTATTCATGTCTACTTACCTGGATATACACACACACACACATATATATTACTCAATTTATCAAGATTCATACATAGGCGGGTCCTCCCGTCAGACATGACCAGATGAGATAAACTCGAGCATCGTTACGAGATTAGTTCAAATATATCGTTATTTACTTACGATAGAAGCTTTTTAAACTATTAATCTCTTTTACGTATGAAAAATTATAAAACGAGTATTCTGACTATAATAATGTAATATTATCTTTTTCAGTATTTAGAATCTTCTAACTATAAAATCTTAATTTTCAAACTCAAATTAATCACCTTCAAACTTAAATCATCCTAAAAAAAAACTTAAATAAATGAACAATTATATCATTGAAGTTAATTTTCCACTTCTGACAAAACTACATCATCATCATTCTCAAATCATCACTCATTTTCCACCTGCTAGTGTCCAACTTTCTGTCAGTTGTGATCTGTCGCCTGTCTGACATTTCTCTATAGACAAATAGAATATGATAAGCTTAGGGATTCAATCCTGTGCCGTACAGCTCTATAGCACGACTGGAAGAGAAAGAAAATTAACCACCCTATCATACCTCGCAACCTCTTGCCTATAGAATGTGGTGTACAACACATCCATAAATAAGACTCTACTTAGCACGGCTTGCAGACTTCCTAGGATACGATCTGCTCTGATACAAAGTTTTTCACGCCCCACCTTGGGAGGCATTACTGGCACCTGATGCCCTAGTAGGATCTGAACTGGCTTGATTGAGCTTATGCACCTCTGGTGCATGCCTAATCTTTAAATCAAGAAAACAATGGGCTATATCTCGAATGTAAATACAACCCACAGCCGACAAGACCTTATAGTCACCTGTGAAAGAAAACAGCTAACCAGAAACATGTAATAACAGGGAATCCTATGAGGGCAGACAAGACCTCCACGATGTCTAGTTATAACTGTAAAGTAAATCCAGCACTAAACTAACCTATGAGACGAGGCCGCTAACTAATAGCCAAACAAGGCCCCACACAGCCAACACGTAAAATAAAGTATACACGGCCCAACACGGCCAACAAAACTAACCATAGCAAATCTGAGACAATCTGCAAGCCTCTAGGAGTGATATAATGGTCGGGACAGGGCCCCGACCTACCCCTAAACTGTACAAACAAAAAGAGTAGACCTTCTAGCTATTAACTCCGAAAGAATGGAACTGACTGTTCTGCTAACTCTGGCTGAAAGTTAAGAAGATCATGGTCCACGTCTATCGGCACCTACAGGCAAGTAATGCAGCGCTCCAGGAAGGACGTCAGTACAATATGTACCAAATATGTAAGGCAACAACTGTAAATAACCGAATGAACTGAAATGAAGCTAAAAGTAACTGAAAGAAAGGGATAGAAATACTATTTGACTAGCTGAACTTCCTGCTGTCTAATCTATCAGTAACTAAAGCAAACAAGAACCTTACCTGACCCCCATAAATCGGAAGGTACAACCAACATAGAACAACTCACCCGGGGCCCCCATAAGCCCTGACGAGTACATTTCAATCTATATACCTCTACAAGGTCAAACTGAGTCAACTAATAACTATAGCCGTCCTACCAGTCCCCTGGGTCTACAACAGAGCCCGCTTGGCCCCTGAACTATAGCTGTGTCTGAGTTTAGTGGACTCCTGATATCTGCACCCTCGGCACCAGGCTCGACAGGGGTGTGGTGCCGATACGACATATAATAGTCCAACCATAGAATGGACTGTATGAGCACCTTGGACCCCGTCTTCGTCCCTCGCGGACGGCATACCGCTCCTTGGAGCGACGTCATCTCGACCTGGCGGGCGTTGACACAGCTAGTAACCCTATGGTTGATTATTGAGGGCTATACATGACAAATTCGATTCCAAACTCAACATAAAATACTGGTCTCAGCTAGCAACAACAATTAATTATAATAGATATACTTCTGACTCTCTTACTAGGATACAAACTGAGTTATAATACTAAAGAAACTAACTTGCGAACGAATTTGCCTTAACATACCTCGATCGCTGATTCCTGATTAATTGGCGAGTTTCAATCCTTATTCAATAGCTCTTCCCAACTGTAATTGTATTACTGGGAGAATGAGACTAGTTTCAGTACTAAATTCGGCAAAAATGATAACTTTAATACTAACATTAACTATACTTCAGCTTAACAAAATATGATCGAAAACGTGTAATTTCCTGAGAGTTCAGAAGGGAGAAATGCTTACCTGAAGCCTGTGATCGTATAAAAACCGATTTGGAGCCAATTCTGACCATTTTTGCTCGGCTGGACTACGATTTGCCGGGCGAATTTCAAGAAAATAACTCCGTAGTAATGCTCCCTACAGGCTTATAATCCAATACCTGAAGTTAATTTGAATTTAGACGGCGTTTGGCCGCGTAAACGGAGGAAAATTATATGAATATGGCGTTCTTCCACTATTCTGGCTGAGGGTCTGTTTTTTGTAAATGAAATCCAATAAAACAACTTAATATATATAACTTTTGGGCGGTGGACAGGGGGCGTGTCACGGAGCCCATCATGGAGGGGGAGGGTCCGTGACACGTTGCCCCTATTTGGCAGCTTGTTCGGCCTTTTCCCTCACTCCCCCGATTCCGCGCTCACTCGACCTTTCCCCGGGCCCTTTCTCGTACGCGTCGTACTTTAAAACTCTTGACTAACGTATCAATACGCCGACTAAACGTTAGGAACTTATGGAGTGTAACAATAAACATATAATATATATATACACACACACATATATTACTATAATCTTATATATACATAGGCCTGGGCAAAAAGCCGAGCCGGTTTGGAGCTCGGCTCAACTCACATGCATTTAGCTTAACTTGATTTGGCTCATTTCTATAAAAAGCTTCGCTCGGCTTGAATTGAATTAAATTTTGGCGCAGATCGGCTCAGCTCGATGACGATTAAACTCAATTACTAAGTACATTAGAAATTTAACTTAAACTATTATGTTAATTTAACATTATATAATTAATATTTATTCAATGTTAGTAAATTTTTAACCTCAATGTAACTTAAGCCTATTATATGAGTATAGGTGTTCATAGTTCAGTTTGGGTCGATTTTTGGTTATGATCAAAATCAAATCAAGTTTTCAATTATTAAAATCAAGTCAAATCAAACACAATACATATTCATCGATTGGCTTATTGTCAGACGTGATTCAGTTTTTTCAATTTTGAAAAAATCTTATGCTATTCGAATCTTTATTCTTCTTCCTATAATTAGAATTTTTAAAAAAATATTATTTGTCAGTGTATAATCCTTTGATATCCTTTTATTATGGTATAACCTTTGGAGTATTGAAAACATGTCTTGAGATTTATAAGTTTTAATTAGGTAAATAAAATTTACAAGAAATACAAAAAAGTGTAGATAAAAAAGAGTTGGCTTGACTCACCTCAGCTCGGACTCGGTTAAAATGTAGAAAAACTCAATTGAGCTCATCTCATCTCGACTCGATTCAATATTATTTAAAGCTCGTTAAAACTCGGCTGGAGCTCGGCTCGATTTGTTTGGGCTCAACTCGGACTAAACTCACTTGGCTCTATGCCCAAACAACATGCATAATATAATTTTTCGACTATGAATGAACCTTTGGCATACGTCCTTCTCCTAGCTTCGGCACTGTTTTTCCCAATGGATGAAATGTTATCGGAACTTTAACAACAATTCGATCAGTTGGGATGTCGACAAATACTGTTTAATTCAAATTAAATTTCGTAGTTGCTATGGATTTCCATTGTGGGGAAGTACAATATTATACACGTCGACTAACACGTCGTCAGGATATATATATATATATATGACACTAAGGACATGTTAATAAATATTTGAGAATGTTTCATTGGCTTAATATGAGTCGACACGATGGACTACGATAAAACATGGGGATGTTAATTATATCCTAAAAGTTGGATATTACAATTTACAAAGGCGCTGTTACGTGTGGCTTCTATCAGCAAATTGGTTTGTTCTGCTCAATAGAAAGTCTTATGGATTTTTCCCACTCTGTGACTGTGAGGAGCCTCAGTTGCAACTTGCAAGGGACCCTTCCTCTGTTTCACATCTATCACCTTCTTGTTTTGTTTTATAATTATGGTGTTTCAATCAGTTTATATATATACCTTATTAATTTTAGAGTTATATAAATATATTCATTGAAGCTTGAATAGATAAAATATTTTTATTATTGAATAATAAAAAAAGTTCTACATTGATGGCTAACAAGATGAGTAGAGGTGGCAAAATCAGTTTACGAGATCATAACTTGCCCAGCTTGCTCAAGTTTGGGTTGATAATTGACCTGTTTATTTATTAGCTCAGCCTATTTCAGCCCAACTCATTTCAATTTATCAAAGTCTTAGACTGATATCTAGCCTGGATTGATTAATGAGAAATCTTGTCAAAATATTTTTAAAAAAATATCTTATTTTATTTAATATATTATATTTAGTCATACTAAAGAAAAATATTAATTTTATAAGTTATCAAAAGATTATAAAAGAACAAATAAAATAATTAAAACTTAATTAAAGTTGGACGGGTTGGATTATGACCCGCATTTTAGCCCATCTCAGCCCAACCCTTTTCAGTCCAAGTAACTTTTGGGCGGGTCAATAACCCACCCATTTATTAGCTCAGATTATTTTGACCCGACCAAATTCAGCTAAATCCGCTAATTTGCCACATATAGAGATGGGTGATCTCCTTATATGGACTTGCGCAATTCTTCTCTCATAAACTTACTTTTGGGGTTGAGTTATGCTTGTGAATGTATCGTAAATTAAAGTTAAAAATAATATGAATAAAAACAAATAAATAAATATTCAGACTGAGCCACAGATATCTTGCTCTCTTTAAGGAGATTCAAGTCGACTGTGATATTATATTCACCGATCTAGCCTTAATTCACTTGACTTGTCCCCTCCAGGATACAACAACCCAACAACGTCGTATGAGTCAAACAACTCCGGATTAATTGAAGAGTCCAAAGCTCCACCAAAATAACGTCTTCCTTCAACATAAAATTACTCTATTTTGTATAGTGAATTAGTTGAAAACTTTGAATATTTTTCTTTGTCTCAACTCTCTCTTTCACTACTACCTCAAAAGTACACTACAATATTTTCCACACTACTCATCTTTCTCTTCTTTTTACATACATCAACACAAGGAAGAAAGACATCCTATAAATAGTTGTAGGATTTCTTCCACAAGTAAATGTTAAGAATGTTGATAGTTATTTGAGGTGTAATGTGGTGATTAGTAGGAGATTGCGGCATTAGGAGTAAATATCAAGAATGTGGATAGTTATTTGAAGTATTATGGGGGTAATTAATAGGAAATTAAGACATTAGAGGTTACAGAAGTTACACAAAAGATAATGATCATTTTCTCTACTTTATGTCCACTAATATGCCAAGATATAATATTAAAGTATATTATAATTTTAATATTAAAATGCATATACTCAAACAAGTTATATTAAACATGAAATCCCGTAATCAACTTAGTTTACTGATCACTGGATTAGTTACATCCTTAAACGCCATGATTTTATTATTATTGTAATTTGTAACTAAAATATCTGCCTAAAAGTCTTAATCTCGATGGTCTTCTTGAGAATAGACACTTCGCTCTTTTTCAATGCCAAGTACAACGATACACTTTGTTGATTTTAGACTAATTCATCCCATTGTTCCTATCAATCTCTAGCCATTGGAGATGATTGGCTCTTATATATGGATGTTATCGGTAGGCATGAGAAATAATTATATACTTCTAAAAAAAAATCCCTCCTTAAGAGTTCTTATTTTTTTGCTCTTTTGGTGATTAAAACGTATAAATTTAGACTTAATTGTAAAATAATTTATCATCTGGGTAATCGTACCATTCTTGTCAAAAGCTATATACTTATCTGGAAAAAGGTGAATAAATTTTGGTAAAAATCTTAGGGAAAGAATTGGTTTTTCCAAAAAAAAAAAAACATTTCTAATGAGGTACCTTCGTTTTCTAAATTATATGGAGAGAAGTCGATATGTTATTATTTTGCACAAATGATTCAAGCAGTTCTAACTAGGAGTATCAAAAGGCGAATTGAGTTGAATTTAAGTAAGTAAAAATGAGTTGAGTTAATAAAAGGCTAAAAGCAGTCCAAAAATTACTTGAGTTGAAATGAGCTAAAATGGATTGGGCATTACCCGCTCAACTTGACCCAATTTTTTGAAATGGTCCACCTACCTTCCACCCCATTCCATCCCTACCCTTTGCTCAAGCCCGTACCCTTCCCCTATTAGCCATCAAGGCTTAAGCCTTCATGTCCACCCCTAAACCTCGACCCTCGCTCGATCGAATATTTGTCCAACTCAAACTTGACACGAGACCTGAGCCTCATCCTGACACTCAGGACACAAAACCCCACCCTAACTCAAGACTGATACTTGACCCTGACATTAGAGTCGAGACTCGAGACCAGGTACCTGAGACCTAAGCCATGATCCTCAATCTTGGCCCAGGACCCAACCCAACATTCTAGACTCGAGATCTAGCCTTAATTCGGGACTTGATATTCAACCCTAAATCCCGACTCTCGATCTCGACTAGGGACACGATACCTAAGACAAGACACTAACCCAAAAACCAACCCTCCAAGACACGATCCCGAGCTTCGATTCGCTGACCAAGGTGAATAAATTTTGGTAAAACACTTTGGAAAAAGGTTTCTTAATTGCCTAAATTATATGGGGAGAAATTGATATATGTTATTATTTTGCACAAATAATTTGTCACTACCTGAGCTAGGATTCCTGATTGAGATACGGGACCCAAAATCACAAATGGCTCCAAGCTAACCCATGGTACACGAATAAGAGCATAACTAAAGCAGAATTAAACATGAACACAATATAAGCGAAAGTCTGCATATCATATAAACGTAAGCGTAGACACGAGTCAACAATGCTTAACCATCTTTACATAGTTGTCTGAAAAGTCTCTAATCACATGATGAGCTGATGAGACAACACCCTCAACTAGCACGTTAAATCTGAAACTAAAGATATAAGCAAAAGAGACATGAATCAAAACTGCTGTCCTCGAATCTTGAGGACTCACCAAAACTGGGACGGTGCTGGACTGAAGTGGGAGCGAGCTAACGACGGGATGGAGATTGGTCACCTGAACCTATATCACGAGATGATATAGTATAGAGTATGCGGTCAATACTTTGAATGTACTGAGTATGTAGAGAAAGTAAACACACTAGTAAAATGATAGTTTGAAATGATGAATATAAAACAAAAAAGAACATGAGAGTAAGGGCAACATGCTAAAAGCCATATTCTTGAAGTAAATGTAATCATGAGATATTCATCGTAAGCTGAACATAATGACCCAAGGTTTAGAAATAGAAATCATATAATCTGTCATACTTGAAATCATAGTGAGAACTCATAAACTGATCAATGGGCCATATAAGTTATAAAATATAGTATCATAAGTCATGAACATGAGTAACTTAAACATGAGGAACAATGGGAGGCTTCATCATAACATATACCATCATGATAGAGCTTACGTGATGCCCCAACTATCTCGCTCAAGTGGGCAGAGTCGTCCCAAACCTTGCCAGGGCAAGGAACAATTAGAGTGTGATATCACTGGTGTGCCCTCGGGCGGGGGAAATACTCTCTTGAGAGGTCCCAAATATGAATATCTACCTACGGTGGCATGTCCCAAATCCCTGGCATACTCGGTGCTAGACATTACTTCCAAAAACATGCATATCGTTCATAGTTGTCTTCTCAAAACATAGCTTAAATCTATTTCTTGGGAGTATTGACTCTAAAACATCTCTTTAAAACTTATCTTGTAAGCCTTAACAAAAAATGTTGGTAAAACATACTTGACTTTTACATGGGCTTGCCCAAATCATATAATCACACATACTTTAATAAGGCTTCATAATTTGAAATCACAAAATCATTAATTTAAGAGTTCGTAAACATTCATGCAAACTTTGATAATTCATCATGCTTGAAATCATGGGTTCATAAGCTTGAAATTTATAAATCATCATAATAGGGCAAAATCTCCATAAACTTGAAATCATCAATTCATGAGAAATTTGAGGGTTAAATCTACCCTAGTAACCCTAATTCATAAATTAAAGCTTGAGAGAATTGAACTTATAGAGAGATCATGAAAAATTTCATGAATTGAGTCTAACCTTAGAATTTCACAATTTACAATTTGAGAAATAGAGACAATGGAATTGAACTTAAAATGGGCATGAGGTGGAAGGATTTCTCCAATTCATAACCCTACATACCTGGGCTTGATGAGATTCTTGCCAGGGTTTGATGCCTAAAAGAAATTAGAGAAGAAAAAATTGAGGAATCCTTTCTTCCTTGAAAGCTTGATCTTTCCCAACCTTGGTGTATGAGATGAATGAAGAATAAGCTAAGTAAAACCTCTCGATTACACCATTCAGGATTCCCAAAATGATGTCACTTAGAGACTAAAAATTTAGAAAATTACAACACTGACCCTACCAAATTGGGCTGGATCGAATCACTGAACATCCCAATGGTGAAAGTCCCATCGCCCTTACCGTCACCTTTAACCAGAAGGGGTCTTGAGTTTGCCCTTATCGACGGCAGGAGTGACGATCCGTCTCTCCCTCGACGGCCCTTCGACCTTTCGTCACTTTGGGAACACAAAGACCTGGTCACAACGGAATAAATGATGATCCGTTGCTAGACTAATGGCTGTCAATCTGGTCGTCGGAGCCGCAAGGCCAGCGATGGTGTAACAACCCAAAATTTTCCTAGACTAAACTCAGACTATGCATAAAAAACCAAAAAAATTTGTCTTAGGACGACTCAAACAATGAGTCATTGTCAACACCAACGAACCTTTGTATGAGTCATTGTTTGCTTTGCAAGTTTTCATTCGGGAACCAATGAGACATGGAATAACCCGTTATGAGAAATAATGAGTCGTTCTTTCGCTCGTTGTTGCTCAGTACAGAAACATGCCAGACCTTTCCCAGAACCAACAAGTAGAACTAACGACTCATGGTTCGTGCTAATGAGTCGTTGTTGCCACTTGTTGCCTGAACTAGCAGTCCTTCAGGTCAAGGCAATAGTGACGATGGGCAGTTACCACGACTTGTTATGTCGTCCGTTAGTGGGAGTCTGAGTTATGTTTGAAACCCTTCCAGTGACCACGAGAGGAATCAATAACCCATTGGTTCACCTAACGAGTCGTGGTTCCCTCCCATGGCCCGTTTCCAGTGAGCTTATATTTTTAGGCCCAGGACCAACGACTGGTCCCAACGAGTCGTGGTATCGACCAACGACTTGTTGTGTGACTCGTTGGATCCCGACAGATAGTTTTTTAGACTTTTTCTCAGGGGTATTTTCATAACTTTAAGCTATTTTAATTCCTAAACTACGTCATTTTGGGCACATTTAGGAGAGAATTAAAGGGGTGATCGACTTAATCCAGACATTGCAGAGCTAAGCTAGGGCTTTCAGTTTCTTTTAGACTTCTCAAGATTTATTCATGAATTCTACTCTAGGTATGTGACAATTCAACAAGGGAATTACCCTTCCCTTGTGCTCCAAAAACCCTTCTATATTCCCTTATCAGTTCTAGCCTTGAATATCAGAAATAGGGTAAATTTTCATGTCATGCCCCACCTTGGGAGGCATGACTGGCACCTGGTGCCCTACTAGGACATGAACTGCTGAGCTGACTGAGTCTAAGCACATCTGGTGCAGGGCTGACTCTAACTCTAGAATCAAGAAAACAACGGGCTATATAGCGGCTGTAAATACAACCCCCGGCCGACAAGGCCTATAGCCACCTGTGAAAATAAACAACTAACCATAGACAAATAATCATAGGGAGTCTTATGCGGGTCGACAAGGCCACCATGATATTTAGTTATAACTGCAAAGTAAAATCAAATGCTAAACTGAACCATGACCGACAAGGCCGCCAATCAACAGCTAAATAGGACCCCACACGGCCATCACACATAATCTAAAATACATATGGGCCACACACAGCCGATATCATCTAACCGCAGGGAAGTAACACAATCTGCAAGCCTCTAGGAGTAGTAAGATGGTCGGGACAGGGCCTCGACCTACCCATACTGTACAAACAAAAGAAGTAAACCTCTATCACACAAGCTCCGGAAGAAGGGAGATGATGGCTCTGTACGGCTGACTAGAACTACGAGGGACCTGTTCCTCGTCTATCTGCACCTGCAGGAAAGTAATGCAGCACCCCAGAAAAGGGTGTCAGTACAATAGGTACTGAATGTGTAAGGCAGTAACATAAAATAACTGAAAGTAAGGAAATAGAACTGACAATAACTGAAGTAAAGAAAACGAACTGAAGATGACTGAAGTAGTGAAATCAGGGCTAAATATAACTGTAATAAAGAGGGTAGGGGTCATACCTGACAAGCGAGACGTCTTATTATCTAACTATCAGTAACTAAAGCAAACATAAACCTTACCTGGCCCCCATAAGCCGGAAGGTACAATCAGCACAGAATAACCCACTTGGGCCCCATTAGCCCTAGTGAGTACAACTCAATCTATATACCCCTATCCAGGTCATACTAAGTCAACTACCAGCTTTAAGCATCTCGTCGATCCCCTAGGTCTGCAACTGGCCCCGCTCGGCCCCTGACTATAGCTGTATCTGAGTCCGGAGGACTCCTGATATCTACACCACGGGCGTAAACGCTCGGCGGGGGTGTGTATAAGGCCAGCCAAGGCATATGAGGATCTGGATCCCCATCTTCGTCCCATGCGGATATGCCGCTCCGTAGAGCGACGTATCCTCGCCCTTGGCTGGCGGCGACACAGCTATTAACCCTGGGGTGGTGACGGACGCTATACATGTGTAATCCAGCCCAAAACAATACAAATTACAAGCCTCAATTGACAACAATAACTAGACATGATAACATACTCCTAAAATACTTTACTAGGATTCATACTCGACTACTATGGTGAAGAAACTAACTTGCCGAAAGAAAATGCCTTAACATACCTCGTTCATTGTTTACCGATTAACTGACAAGTTTCTACTCGTGTTCAACATCCTTTCTCAACTGTAATCATATTAACGGAAGAATAGGGCTATTTTATTACTATATTCGGAGAAAACGATAACTTATATATATATATATATATTTATATTTATATATATATATACTACCTATACTTCGACTTATCGAAAGACGATCAAAAACTCGTAATTTTTCGGGAATCTAGAAGGGAGAAATAATTACTTTTGGTACGTGATCGTATTGACACTAGTTTCAAATAATTCCACCAACTTAGGCTCGGTGGGACGACGATTCACCGGGACGACGATTCGCCGGGCGTATTTTACGAAAATAACTCTGCAACGATGCTCTCTGCAGCCTTATACTTCACTACCCAGAGTTAATTTAGATTTGGACGGCGTTTAGCAGCGTAATTGGATGATTTTCAATAGTTTTCCTTCGTTCTCACCTCTACTGGCCGAGGATATATGAACAATGAAATAACATATAAGTGTGAGGCCTTTATATACTTGAGGCGGCAGACAGGTCAACGTGGCACTCTGCCTGTCGGGCCAATTCTGCTTCGTGCCACTTTGGGTAACGCGGAGGGGGCTGCTCCATGCCACTTTGCCCCTCTAGGCAACTTGGTTCGGCCTCCTCCCGTGAAATCCCGACTTGGCACCCGTTCGGCCTTTCTCCGGGCCCTTTCCTCGTACATATGGCACTCTAAAACTCTCAACCAACATACGAATAGGCCGACTAAATATTAGAAACTTACGGGGTGTAACATTTCAGTCAAATTATGAATATTTCTTGTGGATTGAGTTCTTATGACTTCTTGCTATGTTTTCATTACTTATTAAGCATGTTACGATTCTCTCCATGACATATCGTTCTAACCCTAATTCTATGAATACAGTAATCTGGGTCTTGAATAATTGTCTAGATACAAATGTTGCTTGACTCTGTTAGTTCTTGAATTTTTCCATGTTGTTATCATCATGTGAGTTCATAAACAGTTTGAATGCTAGTTCAGTCTTAGTCTGTAATTAGCCCTTTTCAGTAAGTCAGCTGATCAGTTTGATGATAGTCAGTTCTTGAGAAGTTCAGTAACATTTCCTAGTATCAGTTATCAAATAGTTCTCTAGACGGTTACGACTCTTCCAGATAAGAAACTATGGTCAGTCTAAGAACACTAGCTTTCAGTTATCAGGTCCTACAGACTCTCATGTTACTTCCAGATAAGTATTTCTGACTTAGTCTAGGGCATCAGTTCAAGCTATCAGTTTAGTATCCAAGTTAAGACTATTCAGTGGGAGTAGGACTTAGCAGCGAGCAGGTCGGGGTTCAGCGCACCCAGGTTTCTAGAACTACGTTGCCACCATAGGTTTTATCCCGAACGAGCCTCAGACAGTGGGCTCTTACTAATAGGGTATATACATCGGACTCCATGTCTAGCTCACATGGTTATATGTCGGTTATAGACTCTCCCACTTATCAGCTTAGACTCAGTTTAACTCAGTTTAGTTACTCAGTCTCAGGATATGTTTATGACCGTTAGCCAGGGTCTATATTGACTTTATTGTAGTTATAGCTCAGTTTCTATCAGCATTCAATATCAATTGGTCATTTCATGTTATTTCAGTTCAGTTGCTTACTTTCATATTTTTTTGTATATCTCACTTACTCAGTACATTCAAAGTACTGCTGCATACTTTCTATGCTATATTGTATTATGATAGTGGCGCAGGTTCTCAGTCTCAGCATTGTTAGTAGTTCCCTCCAACGTTTTCAGCAGCAGCGTTATTGGTGAGTCCTCATCTTCCGAGGATGAGGGTTTACTTTATTCAGTTTAGTTTCTTTTGAATTAGACCTTAGAGTTAGCTGGGGGTTTGTCCCAGAAGCTCGTCAGTTCTTTATATGTCTTTCAGACACAGTGTTGTTCAGTTTGTTTTGTAGTTGTTGCATAATTTTAGTATCTTATCAGATAAGTCTCTTTTTGAAAAGTTTATTTAGTTATGTTTACTCTTTTCAAAATAGTATTTCTTGAATAGTTATTTTTACATAGCTTTCGCTTATGTCTAAATTAGTATACCAGTGCAATGTTAAGCCATGGGTTCGTTTTGGGTCATTTATAGCTCCAAGTGTCATGTCTCATCCAGGGTGTAGACTCGGATCGTGACAGATGGTCCTTCACTTACCTGACAGGCCGTCGATTTCCTCTGTCACCTCCTGCACCAAATCTAAATCCAGTAGTTCCTTCATTACGCGAAGCCATTTCGGGGTTCGAGGTGTTACAATATATACCCTTGGGAACATTCACCCTCGATTGTAGATCAAGCACATTGAAAGGCTAGGGAAGGAACACAATCCCAAAACTAAAAAACCATAGCTGCAAACTGACAGAGTGACTAACTCCGAACTGAGTTACATGACGGAACTGAATTCGTGAAATATACATGCATATCATGACATGAAAGGAACTGAGAGACATGAACTTGACATGAAACTGAATCGAGTACTAAGGAGGAAACTGGTACCTCATGCTGGGACTAAGCCGAAAGGGAAAAGATACGGCCATCATATCTGCTACGGCTTACCACGTAGTTCTTTCAACAAGATGATTTCTCCAGAAAACCTTCACTTAAGCTATTTTCTTGTTCCTCAACTTCCGGACTTGACGATCAAGGATCTCAACTGGAACTTTCTCATAGGTAAGGCTATCCTTCATGCTAATGCTCTCTACGGAAATTACTAAGGCTGGGTCGCTAATACACTTTTTTAACAAGGATACATGGAAAACTGGATGCACTGAAGCTAACTCCGCTGGTAGCTCCAACTCGTTTGCCACCTTGCCAATTCGCCTCAAAATTCCATAAGGACCAACATATCAGACGCTAAGCTTCGCTTTCTTACCAAACCTCACAGCCCTCTTCATGGGGATACCTTCAGAACACCCAATCATCGACCTCGAACTCAAGCTCCCTCCTCCTAATATCCGCGTAAGATTTCTAACTACTCTGAGCTGTTTTTAGTCTTTCTCTAATAAGCTGAACTTTCTCCTTGGCCTCATGAACTGAATATATCCCTATCAACGTAGACTAACGTACTTCAAACCATCCGATCGTTGATATACACCTCCACCCATAAAAAGCCTCAAATAGGGCCATTTTGAATACTGGAGTGATAACTGTTGTTATAGGCAAACTCGATGAGAGGTGAGTGATCATCCAAAGTACCCTTCAAATCAATCACACACGCTCTCAACATATCCTCTAGAGTCTGAATGGTCGCACTCGGCCTAACCATCTATTTGCGGGTGAAAAATTATGCTAAGCTTCACCTAAGTACCAAGGCCCCTTTGAAACGACCTCCAGAACTGAGAGGTGAACTGAGTACCCCTATATGAGATAATGGATAAAGAAATTCCATACAACCGAACCAACTATCGAATGTAGAGTGTAGCATAATCCTCAGCTGAATCTGTAGTTTTGATCGGTAAGAAATATGTTAATTTGGTCAGCCTGTCTACAACCACCTATATAGAGTTATATTGTCAAAGCATACGAGGCAACCCTGTAATAAAGTTCATGTTGATCTCTTTCCACTTCCAAGTAGGAATGTTGATTCCTGAAGCATTACTCCGGGTCTCTGATGCTCAACCTTAACCTGTTGGCAATTCAAACTCTTAGCCACAAATTCCGCTATGTCCTTCTTTATTTCATTCCATCAAAAAACTTTCCGTAGATCACGGTACATCTTGGTGACACCTAGATGGATAGAGTGCCAAGAGGCATGAGCCTCGCTCAATATCCACTCTCTCAAGTCATCCACAGCTGAAACACAAAATTGGCCCTAATATCGGAGTACACAATATCCCCTTTGGGAAAAAACCTCCACTTTCTGATTTCGGACAACTTCCTTCAACTTCACTAAGATAGGATCCTCGTGTTTCTTTTCTTTAACTTCCAACCGATTTAGGACAATAACACCACGGTCCGTCGAATTTGTAAATCAAACTCCTAAAAGACCAAGCTTATGGACATCCTTCACCAACTCCTTTCTTCCATTCCCAACATGATACACACTCTCCATAGACAGTCTACTAAGAGTATTCACCACTACATTGGCCTTAACCGAATGATAAAGAACACTCATGTCGTAGTCTTTGAGAAGCTCTAGCTATCTCCTCTACCGCAAATTCTGGTCCTTCTGAGTGAACATATACTAAAGGCTCTTGTGGTACATGAACACATCCACATACACCCCATATAAATAATGCCTCCAAACCTTCAAGGCAAACACCATCGTTGCCAACTCTAGGTCATGCGTCGGGTAATTCTTCTCATGAGTCTTAAGCTATCTAGAGGCATACGCAATGACCTTATCATGCTGCATCAACACATAACCAAGACAAACCTTAGAGGCATCACAATACATAATGAAGCCATCCATGCCCTCCGGTAGGGTCAATACAGGGGCTAAAGTGAGTTGAGTCTTTGACTTTTGAAAATTCTTCGCACAAGCATCCGACTACTGAAATTTGACCTTCTTCTGAGCCAACTTAGTCAACGGTACTATAATGGATGAAAGTGCCTCTACGAATCTCCTGTAGTGGCCAACTAAACCCAAAAAGCTTTTAATATCAGTGGGACTGACAGGTCTAGGTCAATTCTTCACCGCCTCTTTCTTTTGAGAGTCTAGTTACATACCCTCGCTAGACACCAGATGACCCAAGTATGCTATTGAGTTCAGCCAGAACTTACACTTGCTTAATTTAGCAAACAAACGATCCTTAAGAGTCTGCAACACAATCTTCAAAAGAGCGGCATGCTCTTCCTCGCTCCTAGAGTATATGAGGATATCATTTATGAAGACAATCACGAACATGTCCAAATACTGCTTGAACACCCTATTTATCAAGCCCGTGAAAGCTTCAGAACATTCGTTAGTCCAAAAGACATAACAATGAATTCATAGTGACCATACCACTTCTTGAAGGTTGTTTTCGGTATGTCACTCTCCCTAACTTTGAGCTGATGATGGCAATTTCTGTATACCCGTCGAGCTAAAACTGACTCACTGACATGAGTAGAGATTGAGAAGGATTCTGACAGGATTTTGGGAGTGATACCGAAACTAACAACAATATAAGGAGTCACAAAGGATAATGTGGCCCATGGATCTAACAATGTATAAACATCAAGATGAAATACTCGCAACATACCAGTGACCACATTGGGTGTGCACTCCTGCTCCTGACGGGATGAAAGTGTATAAAACCTGTTCTGTCGCTGTCTGCTTGCTGTACTAGAAGAGACGCCCTCCTGAGATGGGCGAGCTACTGAAGTGGTGGATGGGGCACGACTTCTATCGTCACCCTGTCTAGCAAAGGGCAATCCCTGAGCATATGTCCAGACTTTCCACACCCGAAGCAACGATCGGAGCCAACCAAGCACTCTCCAGGGTGCGTCCTACTACACTTCCTACAAACTAGAAAAGTGTGCTCCCATGTCGTGCTCCTCTGACCCCTAGAGCCTGACACCCTACCTCTTTGGTCTCCTCAAAGTTTGGACGGAACGTTGGATGATGATGGAGCGGGGGCTGACGTCCTCTGATGGGACTGAGGGCGATGTCCACCACCGAATCTCTGTTGAGAGTACCCGTAGCTCCCTATCCTAGCCCTCTTTTCCTCTCTCTCCTTTTCTTTCATCTTCTCTGTCTCTATCTGTTGGGCATATATTATCAGTCGAAGAGATATCTATATCATTAATTAGCATGGCAGTCCTGCACTCCTTCACCAATGAATCTACCACCCTATTCACGAACTTACTAATATGAGCCCTCGAATCAACAACCATCTCTAGAACATACTTGAACAGATGAGTAAACTTCAGTTAATACTCCTGAACAGTCATGTCGTTCTGCTTCAAGTTGATGAAGTCTACTGCTTTTGCTTCCCTCAACTCCCGGGGAAGAATCTTTCCAAGAAAGTTGTAACAAGCTCATCCCAACAACTGGGACTGCACCAACTCCCTTCCTCTTCTTCCACCATCAGACCATATATGAGCAACCCCCTTTAACTAATAGGAGGCCAAGTCTACACTTTCCTCTCCTGAAACTCCCATAACCTGGGTAATCTTCTGGATCTCCTCAATAAACTCTTGTGGGTCCTCGTCCACTTTTGACCCATGAAATTTAGGTAGGTTCATCCTGATGAAGTGTCAAACTCTAGCCGCCGCCGCATTTCCATTTTGATTCACATGAGCCATAGTCTGCTGGTTGACCTGGGCGGTCATAGCCTGTGCTAACATATGAAATGCAACCCTGAACTCAGCATGAGTAACCTGCTCGGGCAGGGGATCAGCTGGAGCTAGTGGAGCTAGCTGATGCCCATCTCTATTGCCATTGCCGAGCCATTTCTTCTTCCGTTGACTCGGCAGGGAGGCATATTTCTGAAAACGCATATAGTACAAGTTAGAGGAACAAGAGAGTTCATCGCACGCCATAGATCATTAAAGAAGAGAAATTTTCTAAAATGTTTTGTAGCCTCTTCCCCATAAGTGTGACGCGCTTCACACCCATCGAAAAGACTCTACTTAATGCGGATTTCAAACACCCTAGGACACGCCTAAATTTGATGCTCTAATATCAAATTTTTCACGACTCGAGCTAGGACTCCAGACCAAGACACGAATGACTCCAACTAACCCATGGTACATATATAGCATGAAATAATGCACTTCATTATGTTGTGCTAGCACACAATATTTACAATGCCTAATCATCTATATACTATAAGCAAATAATGCTTGACAAATAGCTTCAAAAATATTGAGTTCGAACTCTGAGAATGGATTTTTTTTAAATAAGCATGGAGCCCGAGTCTTTGATGCTTCGTGAAATCGTCTTAATTAATTAGATCGATAAATATTATAAGAGTATACTTTTAAAAAGCCCTTTAAATTGATACTCAGTAGATTGATTTTCCAATATTGTTCTAGTTCTAGGACATTGTTCTAATGTTATGAAGGATAGCACATTGTTTTTTCTAGGGATTCATTTATTGGAAAAAGATAGAGAGAGAGATCAAATGGTAGAGGGAGCATCAAAATATCAGTAATGGGAATTAGACCATTTCAGCCTTCCTCCTTAACTTAATTTAAACTTTTCACTCCGAAATAGTACTCGCAAATTTATTTCTTATTAAGTGTAATTCTTCAGATTTACTTTAGAGAATTTTCTCTCAAAAAGATCAACTTGCGTCTCTGAGTTAAGATTGTTGGTAACTTTGTTCAGCAAATTTTACAAAAGGGGATTGAATAGTTGTTACTTCAAAAAATTTACCTTGTACTTATTTTCGATATCGTTCGTCGATCAAATCGACGAATCTTGATAAATAAAAGTTGGAGAGCATCAGATTTTTGAAATAAACTTGAGGGCATGAATGATTTTTATTCGTTCATTTTATTTACCTCTTTAAATATATTCTATTAAATTGACATGTCATATAGAAAACAAAGAATCTTTTTAGTGCTATATTGTAGTTTCTGATGTTGAAACATTGATAAATAAATAAACTCTACCCAGCAAAGTCAGCTCCTCCTTTTTATACCATGATGACACGTCAACAGAACATTTAGCTTTTGTACATTTTGTTTCCTACATCCTTCTCCGTATTAAATTATCTTACGTATTTTTCTTTTATATATATATTCAAAAATATTAATTAATTTATTTTCAAAAAATTATTTTATTTTTAATTATGTATTAAAATATATAAACTGTATGTGAAACTTCTTAAATCAACTAAAAAGGTACTTTTGAAAAGAAGCAGCTTGTGTTTGACCAATAAATTTAAAAAATATCTTTGAGCAATAATTAATATTTGACCAAATTTTTGAAAAGTGCTTCTAATTATATTTTTTTATAAAAGTATTTTTCAAATAAATGTTTTTGGGGAGAAATTAATTTTTTTAGTTTTTGAAAAACAGTTTTTGTTACTATCTAAAATCACTTATTTTCTCTTAAAAGCTTGGTCTAACACATCATTTTTTTTAAAAATAAATGTTCTTAAAGAAAACTAAGCATTTTTGACTGCCTAAAAACTTGACCAAACGAGCTAATAATCTCTTTATTGAATATTTACTATATTTATAGTCTTGAAGAATAATTATAACTAAAGGTAAGATGGGAAACCACAACATACCCTTTGAATCTCATAACACGTGGGATCTAGAAAAAGTAGAGTGTACACAATTTTTATTCCTATCTCATAAAAATAAAAAAATTATTTTTACTAAATCATCAACATAGATTAAAAAAGTTACAAAAATAATTTTTTTTAAAAAATATAGTAGTAAAGAAAATACAACTAATAAAAAACAGTACGTATGTGGCATTTAGATAATAAGAAGAAGAAAAGAAAAACAGACAATTTGAGATGTCGGAGATATTTTTTCCTAACTTCATAGTATACTAATTTTAGGAAGAATCTTAATTTTGAATAAGTAACTAATTAAAGCAGCATTCTTTAATTGAATTTCTTTATAGCCGTGTCCCGTGCGTGACAGAATTCAAGAACCTTTTACTTTTCTTCCTTCCATTTTCGATTTTCTTTATGGGGTATCTCCCATATTTTACTAATAAATTATTGAAAAATATACATATATATCCTGTATTTTTCATTTTATCTATCTTATTTTTAAAAGAATCTTTAGCTTAAAATTAGAGGCAGAGCTATTTTTGTCCAAAAAGAGTATAAATACACCTCCTTCTCCAAAAAAAAATTATAGGTAATTTTTTATGTATGCAAATTATATGTTAAATTCTTTTGAAATTATATATATAATTTTTTTAAATTTTTAATTATCTTTAATAAAAATTTTGACTCAATTATTATTTAAGATTACATAAGATTTACACATTCGATTAAAAGAAGATTTGCGAGTGGTCAAACTACGATACATATAATGAAACAATGAAAGTAACAACACTGATTATTTTATTTTATTTTATTTTAAAAAAAAAATAAAGTAGGAGAAAGTATTACAGGTAGCGAACCGAACCGAACTCTTACTAGTAAAGTAAAAATTCAGGAAGATAATCAATTGAAGTATTGAGAATCACCTAACAACAACATCATCCAATTTAATATAAAAAAGTAAAAGATAAAATAAAATCCACCGTGGATATATAGAGGAAGTAACCAAGAAAATACTCTCTCTTTATATAACAAAGCCATATGGCATCTTCTTATAGTTTGTAACGCCTCCCAAATAACCTCTGTTCTCATGCATTAGCCCCTTATTTAAACTCCCTCTACCAAACCATTACTCAAAATTCATCATATCCAACCAACAATCAAACCTTCTCTTCTTCTTTTTCCTCTTACAATTAAATCCTCTTCCTTATATAACAACTATGGTTGTTTTATCACAGCCACTTGTAGAAAACTTTTCTCACATTAAAACATGCAAGCATAATAACACTACTAGTAGTGATCACACTGCTAGTATTATTCCAGTGATAGACCTATTAGCCCCTGATGCCAACACCCTTATCATAAAAGCTTGTCAAGAATTTGGATTCTTGAAGGTAGTGAATCATGATGTCCCTATTGACACCATTACCAAATTAGAAAGTGAAGCCCTCAAGTTCTTCAACATGTCCCAAATTGAGAAAGACAAAGCTGGCCCTGCTAACCCTTTTGGCTATGGTAACAAAAGAATTGGCTCTAATGGTGATGTTGGTTGGGTTGAATATTTACTCTTCACAACTAATCCTGAACTCACTCACAACAAATCCATCACTATTCCTGGAAATTCTCTTCTTTTTTTGTAAGTTATCAATAAATCATGGAACTTTTTCTTTTTCCCAATGTTAAATTATCTTCCTTTCTTTTTTGAATTTAAGTGTATACACTGACCGTGAGTTATAAAGTTAGATTTTTTAATAAAAATTTAAATAGACTATAACGTTAAAAAATATTTCAACAGCTACCATACGTAGACAAGCATGGGCGAATTTATAGGCAAAATTACGGGGTATGCAAATTGGTGATCTTTTTTTAAATTGATAGAAAATCATATTCTGGAACCCGTGTTACATGAAAGCTAAACAAGGCACTTGGTTGAAATTGACCTTTGAAAATTAGGGATCAATTCCCACTTAATACAGTACCGGAGAATGCTATTAATTGTTTTTTTTTTTGTATGTATATAATATGCAGGGGACTTGTGAAAGAGTATGTAAGTGCAATGAGAAATATGTTATGTATGGTGCTGGAGAAGATAGCAGAAGGGCTCAGGATTGAACCAAAGAATGTGCTAAGTAGGATGCTGAGGGATGAGAAAAGTGACTCATGCTTCAGGCTAAATCACTATCCACCATGCCCAGAGCTGCAGCTTCAAGCATTGAGTAGTGGTAGGAATTTGATTGGTTTTGGAGAACACACAGACCCACAAGTAATATCAGTTGTGAGATCTAACAACACAAGTGGCCTGCAAATCTCTCTCAGAGATGGGACATGGCTCTCTGTCCCACCTGATCCCTATTCCTTTTTCATCAATGTTGGTGACTCCTTGCAGGTATATATATATATATATATATAACAACACATTTCCTTTACTATTAATTAGTAGTATTTGAATTTAATTCTTGGAATTTTAATTTATTCAACATGTTTTTCACAGTTTTTTGGTTTATATATACAGTGAGTGAAAGTCTACATGTTTTCCTTTCCAATTCCTTTTTTTGTGAAAAGTTGAGTGTGCGAATACAGTTGCCGAAAGAAAAAGTACCTTATACATAAGGTGTAGAAATATTTTAATGATGTGAGACTTTTTAGAAAAGTCGCGCTGGTTGAACTATTTAAAATGAATAATGTCACTTTGTTTCAAAATAGTTATCAGTTTTATTTTATAAAAATCAATTTAATTAATATTCAAAGTTAAATTATATTAAATTAATTAATATTTTATAATTAAAATATAATTATCTAAATATTATATGAAAAGTATCATAGATTGCATTTTTTCTCATATTAATATGATAAAAAATATATTAATTTAAAATATTGGTCAAATTTTATTAAGTTTCACTCGTAAAAAAAGATTGTGACAATTATTTTGAAACGGGAGAGTATCATTTTAACTAACTACAAAATGCATCCTATTTCTATTCTTCATCAATCAATAAAGTGCCTTATCTATTCTTCATTTAATTTCTTGAATATTCCTAGTGGAAGGAGTTCTTTATTTTATTAAGTTACCTGCAATAACACTTAAATTTTTAAGGCTAGTATAATCTACAATGATTTATTTTTGGATGGGCAGGTAATGAGTAATGGAAGGTTTAGGAGTGTGCGGCACAGAGTGTTGGCAGACAGTTTGAAATCCAGGGTGTCGATGATTTACTTTGGAGGGCCACCTCTGAGTGAAAAGATAGGACCTTTATCATGTTTAATGGAGGAACCTGGTGAGCAAATTTTGTACAATGAATTCACATGGTCTGAATACAAGAAGTCAGCTTACAAGACAAGGCTCGGTGATAATAGACTCTCCCTTTTTGAAAAAAAATACAACAACAAACCAACCTTGCCCTCCAATGACGACAACAACATGGTCGGTCTAATTTTAACCCACAATTTAGGAAAATTTCACACTACTTAGTCAATTTTGACTCCACCTTT
The DNA here is from genome assembly GCA_035772735.1 of Datura wrightii. NCBI lineage: Eukaryota > Viridiplantae > Streptophyta > Magnoliopsida > Solanales > Solanaceae > Datura > Datura wrightii. Next base: position 113,376,106 of record JASDFA010000008.1, on the reverse strand, counting down.
CCTTACTTGGAAAATAAAAAAGATCAACAGGGTCTCTCCATCTTTTTGAGGTGTTTTTTTCCATCTTTTATGGTTTTTACTTTTTGTGTGTTTTTTAATTGTAACGACTGCGTACCCTTCTGCTATAAATCCAATGTTGTCATTGTTATGTCATCACCTTTTGTATACTTGTTGGCAAAAAAGCTGTGGAATTTTCTTTTTAACTTTTTTTTCTTTTAGGTGAGCCCTTAAATTGTGGATATTATCAGGTGGGGTGGGGGTTGTAAATTTATTGTCTGATCTCACTATTTCTGTAACCTATTCCGCTAGACATTAAATATGCACATGCTATAGTCTACGAGCATGACAAATGCGCGCACAGGCTATTTCATTGGATATTTGTTATTTTTTACGAGGATAATTATGAGTATAATTTTATTTAAGTTTAAATAAATAAAAAAAAAATTGCTTAATTTTTTTTTTTTAATTTCCCTTAGAGTTTGAACCATTTTTTTGGTCAAAATTATGCTCATTCTTAAGCCTAGGGCGGATGAGCCACAATATTATATACGAGTTCGAATGAACTTAGTTTTAAAAATATATCACTATTAAATAATTATTTATTTTTTTATTAAAATTTTTCATCAAAAAATATTAAGTGGTTATTTCCTTTGATATTGATGGAAAAAGATAATAGTGTTTTTACATGAAAAAATTATGAAGTTTCCCACTACTTTAATGAGAATTTGTTTCCCACCATGCGTTTTCCCAGTAAATTGGTTCGGTGAGAAATGAGTGGGAAAATCATGTTTTATAACACAAATTTTTCATAGATTTGCAGTGAAAAAAATCTTTATTTCTAGTAGTGTATATATATAAATATTTCATTGTGAATTACTCTCTCCCTTCACTTTTGCTTATCACATTTTACTTTCGCGAGACGAATTACTACAAGAATTTTGATTAATGTTTTAAGATGTATTTTTTTCATCATATTAACATGAGAAGGATTACAACTTATAGATTTTTCGTATAGTGTTCGAATATTTGAATTTAAAATTTATATATTGAATTAATCTAATTCAATATAGTTTAGAAGATTAGTCAAATTTAATTTATTCATTTATATTTTTCATATTTTGCTTCACGAGGGTCAATTTGATTGGAAGCAGTTACTAATTCATGATCTGGCATGTACAGAATGAAAACTTCATTCTCGATTCTAGCAAAATATGAAAAATATAAATGAATAAATTAAGAAAGTAATAACAAAATGAGCTATATGAGTTCAAAGACAAATTTACAAATTCATAAATTTCAAATTCTAATTCCATGCCCGAATACTGATTGCCAATTTTTTTAAGAAGACACATATATAAAACTCAATAATTGAAAGGAAAATTTATGCCTCATTGTGTTCCCAAAATAGTCCATATCATGCTAGTTCTTCTTCCACTCTTATCGCCTTAAGGTTCTCAATATATACTTGTCTTCTTTTTTTCTTTCTAATTTTAATGAAAGTGACATCCATATTATCAAATTTAATAATGGAGGTCTCTTATTAAGCATGGGAAATTAAAAGGCCGCAAGTAAATAATGTATATAGGGGAAAGTCGTTTTCCAACAGAGTTTGGATTGACCATCCAACTGCAGTTTAACTATCCCAATCCATGCTGTCTCTGACAAAACATTCTATTGCCATTCAGCAACTTGCTACTCTTGAAAGTGACCCTTTTTTTTAAACGGAGAAAAGCGTTTTCACCCTGATTTTATTTTTAAAATCTAATTTTTTTCTCAATTTTTAATAATGGATATTTTTCTCTTTTTTCTTAATTAATTTTTTAAACTAGCTATTTTATTTTTATATTATCAACTTTATCTTCTTCTTTCTATTCTTTACAATTAAAATATTTTTTTAATCTATGTAACAAATTTTTAATAAACATGAATAAATATTAACTTTTGGACAAAATAAAATAAAAGTTACTAATTGACTATATAAGTTAATGACATTCTATAATAAAGTAAATTAGTAGAATAAAAAAATAATTTTATTAACAATAATCAAAACTCTGATATTTATTTATACAGATGAAAATAAAAAGTAATAATAATTTTATAAATATATTTGAACGCATGAAATACAAAAAAAAGTTAATAAAATAAAGACAAATTTAAATATTATTTATTTATAATGTAAGTTAATTTTAAATTATAATTTATAAAATATTCTATTAATAACAATTAAATTTTATTTATTTATTGTGGGTTCGAATCACCAAGGGAGCGAAAAAAATGGAGGCTCCTACGGAGGGGTAAAACTTTTTTGAAAAAAATACACACACATGCATGCACATACATATGTACACATTTAATGTATATAATATTTTAATAACAATAATTAAAAAAAAATACCAAATAGCAATAGATTTTGTGATAAATTCATAGAAGTATTATTTTACTTATAATGTTATTAAATTTAAACAAGAAACTATATACATCTAGGTTAAAAAATAAATATTATATATAATTTTAAAAGGTATTACATAAATAGATGACTGAAAATAACAAGGATAATAAAAATAGTTTAATATGTCAATGAAGATAAACGTAGGGAGGAGAATGTCTATTGTTAAAAGTTGAGGGAGAAGTTTAATTTTTAAAATAAAGCTAAAAGTGAAAACAATTTTCACTCTTTTATAAAAATTATAATTATAAAAGACTTTCCAATTTTTTTTAAATCTAACAAATCTCATTATTATTTCCGTTGACATATTTTATTTATCCAAAAAAGATTGTGACATTATTAATTGAAAATCATCATCTCAGTTTTAAATTTAATGACACGATTTATTTAGATAAGCTTAATATAAGTATTGTATTCTTTTAGTTGAAGTAAAATTGAAAAACTGAGTGAAATTCTCACCATTACTCATTTAACCTTTAAAAATTAAAATTTTTTAAAATTTTTGCATCCAATTAAATATTTTTATTATATAAAATGAGACGGATAAAGCACTACATATTCTCTTTTGTTTAATATTTTTATGTTTTCCTCCGCTTTGTTAAAACAGCAGTTGGCCCGCAGCGCAAAATAAACAACCTAAGTAGTTGAAAAAGTGGTTTGTAAAAAGAAATTGATTGAAAAAAACATTCACAAAATAAATTAAGTAGTTTCTATATTTTAAGATGGTTTTATTTGATATAAAAGAAATTTAATTTTTTTAAAAATTGTACGATCTTAAATTAAAGAGATGTAGAATATATCAAAATATTCTTAATAGTTTGTTTGATCCAGTTTTTGAGAGGTCAAAAGTGTTTTTCTTCCCTAAAAGTTACTTATTTAGAAAAAAGAGTGTTTGACCAAGTTTTTGAGAGAAAATACGTGATTTTAAGAAATAGTAAAAGCTATTTTTCTAAAAAAAAATAGTTTCTTCCCAAAAATACTTATATGAGAAGCACTTTTGAGAAAAATACACTTAGAAACAGTTTTCAAAAGTTTGACCAACTATTAATTGTTGCTCAAAAGTTTTTTTAAAATTTATTGGCCAACCCCAAATTGATTCTTACTAAAAATACATTTTTGATAAGTACTTTTAAAAAATACTTTTCAAAATAAGCTAATTTTAAAATTTTGGCCATAAATTAATAATCTTATAATTTTAAGCATATTATATAAAAGATTGAAATTATTATTAAAAAAATAATTTCTTTAAAAAGTAAATAAACAAACAGGACGAACAAATTAAAGTGGATAGAGTATTAAAAAACATGGATTAAAGAATTAATTGAAACGTAAATGTGACACGAGGCAACTCTTAAGACAGGCAACGACAGACGGAAGAAACAAGTTTATCGGTTTTGTGTTTCAATCCCACTAATTAATTAAGTAGGAGTACTATAGATTCATGCCGGCTTGTTTTATCACTAAGGGCACACGGGGTTCAATACAAATATATGAATTATCTTTGACTACACTATAATTCTAGTGCATACAGTCAAATATTTCTATACTAAATATTGTTGATAACAATATTTTACTATAAAAATTATAATTTTGTGAAATCAATTTTTTGTTTATATTATCTTATATATTTTTTATAATAATAAAAAAAATATTTAAACAAATAATGTTATTGTGAAAAAGTTTAACTAGACATGTATATATAGAAACGAATTTGTTTACCATATTGTGCAGCAATATCAACAAAGAGTTTTAAGTTGTATGCTTTATTTGTGCAAAGATTTACTCATAAATATCATAACTTCACCCATTTATAGTGAGGTGGACTATATGAATTTGAATAATTCTTTCTTCGGCGGTTAATCAAATGAGTGAGGTCCAGTCTATTCTTGAAATAAACAACTCGCACACACTCTCTTTCCAAAAAAAATCAATACACCAAGCACTACACTTAGATTTATTGGATTTGTTGCTAAAATATCGGTATTAAACCCGAAACTCCCGACAGATGGCCAATGGCCCAAAGAAACGAAAGAATCGGTTTAATATATGGATTTGGACAATCTTCTCATTATAATTTAACTTTTGAAGTTGAGTATAAGATTCATTTATTTAACCCGATATTAGAGCAGACAAAGATCTTGGGATCGAATCTCACCGCCATCCGTTATAAATAAAAAAAAATCTCCATATATTTGACCTATGAAAAAGAATCAGGCCCGCACGTGAAAAGAAGTGTTGAAAATACAATTAAATAATAAAAATGTATGGGCTCTAAAAGCTTATGTTTTCAGATAAAATAGTTACACACTTTAAGTCTTTAACACTATGAGAACCTAATAATTATAATTTTTTTTTTAATTTTTGTACTCTAACGATGTCTAAAACTTAGAAAAAACAACTACGTCGGTAAAATTCCTAATTACAGTTCCTGGAATTTTACTTCAAAAGTTTAATACGTCTATAAAACTTGCATAAAACTAATCATTTTTTTTGACACCATTTAAGAACGATTTTATTCTTGTAAATATCCTTGCAGTCTCCAGTCAAAGTTTAAATAGGAGATAAGTTCACATTTCTGTGGTCAAACAATTTGACAAGCTGGAAATCTTCAAGAACTAAACTTGTTCCAAAAATCACTTTGAGTTTTTCAAAAGAATATCATTTCATGATCAATTTCATTTGAATGGTATGGGGTCAATTATAGGTAAAATGGCTAACGCAACACACTGTAATCTTTGACTCTCCAATTTTTGAATGCTATGGGTGTCAATTGTCAATTACTATTTCCTTTTTTAATTTGTTTAAATAAGAGCAATCGCTTTCTATATTTGAAAATATCTCAAATATATTCACATTAAATAAAACGGAAGCATCGATCATTAAATGATCAAGATCTTTAATATTATTTATGATCAACTAGAGACATCGGTATCAAATTCTATGGTTTCAACTTGCAACAAGCAATTGACTTGTTGTGGCAAGTAAAAAGTGAATGACGTTTAAATAAGATTACATATTGGTCGGTTAGGTTCGATTTAAAAATTATCAATTTTATTTATCAATTATCGGTTTATAAATATGTTAAACAATTATAAAACCGTTAAGATATCTGTTAATTGGTTGTTGATCATTATCGGTTCGATTATCAAGATCTCATACAAAAACTCTCATGATGAGTATGTTTGATTAGTTAGAAAAAAGTGAGTGAAAAGAGAGAGCAGATAGAACGAGTCCAGCTAAAACAATTAAATTTTAATTTTGGATTTGAATAATATTATCTTCACTTTTCATCGACATCCGATTCATCTTCTTGTTAGGATACTTTGTATACTGACTTCAAAAATTTGTAATTTAGTATATTACTATTGAGTCATCAGTTCACCCGTTAAAAAATTGATCAAATCAAAAATCAAAACAATAATCTAATAACTTAAAACAGTACATATAACTCAGATCATTAACCCAATAACTCATTTACCACTTCGGGTTGCAGTAACTATTGAAATTCGATCGGTTTGATATATTACTAGGCTATTCAATCATATAGACAGAGAATGAGTTTGTTGTCCATGTACATACCCGAACCCGACTCACATGCAATAACTGTCTTGTCATAACTTTTATATAATTGGAATTGTCCTAATTTTTACTATACATTTGCAAATAATTGCAATTAATTATATTCATCAACAGCTATTTGCTGGCCTACATAATTAATAAGTTTCTGATCGAATCAAATAGTCAACTTGTGCTAGAAATTCTTGCCAACTTCAATGTTTTTTTTAGGTATGTATTACTATATGGTTAGTAACACAATCAGTGTGTCTATGTATATATATATATAGTGTTCATCTTATAAAAAAATGAAATGTTTGGGAATAAAAGAAAGTTTCAAACCTAGAGTAGTACTATTATTAATAGCCTTTAGCGTGAACTACTCTCTTATTTTGCTTTTGTAAAATATAATTTGGTGGTTAGGAATTCTCTATCCGCTTTTATTGATCAAATGTCATTTTTCTAGTCGTCTTCAAAATTTTTATTCGATCATTAAAACTTACTGTGTAGTGATATCAATGGGTATGAGTTTTTTGAAAAAGAAATGTTAGAGATAACAATTGTATTCTTAAACTTATTGCACTTAATCCTTGGATTTATGATGTTAGATTTAGTCAATATAATGGTCATATTGAAGATAAATGAGTTGATTAATATATTGGTAATTGGTCTAATTAATTTATTTTCTGGAATACAAATTATTAGGTTTGATGCTGCTTTGTCTCAAACTTTTATCTTGGAATATATTAATTTCTTAAGCATGCTTGTAAAGGGAAAACATATTACTCTACTTTTTCCATCTTATATTAGTGCATTTGGCCCACAGCTAGCCCCAATTGCTACTCAAATTATGTTGTTTGTGACGCACAATTTGTAGTATAACTTATGATAGCAAAGGACTATTTGGTTGGCTTTTCCAATAAAAAGACTACTATTTGATTGTGATGTACTCGCTTACGGTCTCAGTTTTTATGATTTTTTTTTTTTTAGTTAAAAAAAATTAATTTAACTTATTTTAGATAAAAAAAAATTAAAAAAAATTCTTTCATCGTTAAACTCTAAGCATAATCGAATATATGCACATAACTTGAGATCAGGGCCGGCTTAAAGCCTTAAAAAAAGACAGATGTCTTAGGCCCTCAAATTTGAGCGACGCTATTTTTCTTAGCAATAATATGTTATAGTTTCTTTTAAAAAAATTATTTAGTACGATTTGTAAAAAAAGTAAATTTTTTATATATAAAAGAAAAGAATTATTAGAAGACACATCTGAAATATTACATCTCAAGAAAGATTAAGTGAATTGATTATCCTATCAATTGAAAAAGAATTATCAAAAGTGATTGAATATAAAAAAGTTATCAACAATTTTGCATTCAAAGAGCTAGAAGAATAAATCTTTTGTTAAAAGTAAAATTAAAAAATTAAGATCCCTATTCGATTTTAGCTTTAGAACACTAATGAGCTTGGACCGCCTCGATTGAAACAGAGGAAGCATACTAATTAATAGGTAATTCTAAATGGTAAGACATACTATGAGTTTGAGACCGTTAAATGATATTAAATTGACGTACCATTAAAAATTTGATATAATCGACATTTATTTATCTTTCAATATGCAATAGAACCTACTATGATCTACATAATTAAAGGGGATCCAAATCAAATGATATATAGATTGCGTTTGATATTTGTCGATTAAATTTGAATTCGCGTCAGAAAGTCTCACATTGATCGGGGGTTAAAAAGTCTCTCTAACGAAGGCGAATCTAAATTCACTAAGACTCGAATCCAAGACCTTTGATTAAGAATGAAAAAACACTTACCACTTCATCACAATTTTCATTGATAAGTGATATTACGTGCCTTAAATTCAAACTTATAAAAAACATAAAAAAAAGGAAATCCTCTGTTCAATTTGATGCAAACCAAAGACTTATAATGTAGCTAAGTCATGCTTCAACATAGCTTTGTCTGTTATCATAATGCCTAGTGCAAATTTCTTTTTTCTTTTTTTTTTTTGGGTCTCTTAATATTCTAATTTTATTGTTCAAGAACACGAATGTTTCTCCAAGAGATTCACTGAATCTCGATGAAAAACATTGACATTCTCATACTCATTATGTTGTTTTTATATTGTTCCTTAATTTTACCCTTTTGTTTAATTTAAAATATTAATTATCTATTGCAGGCCACTTTTGATGTTGATGACAGTTGATAGTTTATTGTCACATAACCCCTTTAAATATGCTTTATATTGTTGTTGTCTTGATGGTTACCTATCACAATCTGTTTAACTTCTCATTTTGGACCATCAACTTTTTGTGATGAGGACCATATTCTTTGTATTTCAATCAAATAAACGTTTGTGCTTTAATTAATTGCCTCTGCAGATTATGTTATGTTATGTTGGCACCAAATTCAGGTTAGCACTATCACACACACACACACTATATAGTACGGTAACAGTCTATTCAACTTAAGTTTCAAGTAGGAGAAACAAGACTAATTGTTCACAAAATCTTATATCAAACGATACTGATTTTAGGTATACAGAGAGAGATATTTCTTGTTTGTTTTTTATTCAGTATTCGATACTCATTTTAATTAAGGTTTTATTAATTTAGATTCGCATCAAAGAGTTTCACTTTTTAAGATAAATTGTTCATTATCAAAGGCAAGACAACTTCATATTTTGAACCCGCTCGAACACATGAAGACTTAGGATTAAGAGTGGAAAAGTACTTACCGGTACTCCTCCACAATCTTTGGTGATACATATCGACATATGCTTAATCAAATTAATAGTATTTTAGCCTACATGCTCTTAATCAAAATATGAGTTACTCCTTCCATTTCCATTAATTAATCTTGCCTTTTTTTTTTTAAGTCCGTCTTTAAAAAAGAAAAAATTAAAGATCAACACATGTTTAAGATCAAAATGGAAGATCATTTTGATACATTCATCTTATCTTTAATTTAACATCATAATATGCAAAAATTTTCTTTAATTTTTTAAATTCCATATCATTTTAAAATCAGGAAAATAAATTAAAACGAAGGAAATATATTTTTCATTCAAATACATTTAATGGGTTGTTTGATGGTTCATAAAGACCAAAAAAAAAAAGGAAAACATAAAAATAAAAATTTTAAAAAGAAAGGAGGTATATTCGAAGGTCTTGTAGAATAAGCTGATAGCTCGACAGGTGGACCTTGTAATGGGGGAAATGGGTATCAAAGATATTAATAAGTAACGCCTTTTTTAACAATGCAATATAATGCATGAATCTAATTTGTACAAACTTCATTTCTATCAACATCAAAACTTAACCTTGTAACAAACATAATTATTAATAATGACTACTTTTTAAAAAAAACAAAAATAAAAAATTAACGGCACACACACTCGTGCATAGACGATATTTGATTTTACTCGTAATTAGTGGCGATATGACAATTATCTAATTATTAGTTTGTCATTATTCAAATCTAAACAAGTCATGATTGACATTAGGTTTTATTTGTTTTCATTTAATGGAGGTCTGAATTTGAATGGTTCAGATTTTCGCTCATTAAGTGCGTTTGTTTTCATTAAGATTTAATTACTTATTTGGTCTGACAGGGTCTAAATCATTAATATCTGAAACAAAATCTAAATATCATTAAGAGGTATGTCATTGTTACTCTGCTCACAACCACCAGCTGCTACCATTAATCACCTCTATCATCACAACCACCACTACCATTACCATCACCAACCACCAGTCACCAACATCACCAACAATAACCACCTCTGCCGCCATTGTCAACCACCACTTCCGTCACCAACTACCCCTGACATCACAACAACCACTGGCAATCATTAATGTTACTAACTATTATTGTTAGTCGTTAATATACATACCACCATCAACACCATCAACTACTTACATCAATCAACTTCATCATCACAACAATCACTATCAACCGTCACCATCACGTCAGTTACGACAACACCTACCACCCCCATCATTATAACTATCACCACCCTAATTACTAGCCACAAACACTAATCATTATCACAACCACCACTAAAAATCATCTCTATCATAAACTAGTAAACATAAATATTTTATATTTTATCAGATAATAAATTTATTTTATTAAATTAATATTTTTAATATTAATTATTTTTTATTTGAATTATATATTTAATTTATTTATAAATAAATAAAGTATGCATATTCAGATGTTGAAAAACAAACAGTCCTTATCATTCAATGTTCAGATCTAGAAATAATATCTTAATCATTCATATGTGATTTCAAATTCAGACATTTTAATCTTAATGAAAACAAATGAGGCCTTAGTGAATTTGTTTCTCACTAAAGATGCTCCTAATTCGTGTCATCAATTAATTAACCCAAGCCAAAAATAATGCAAAAATGTCGAAAACCAATGTACCTAATAGGAAATGAACATCAACAATAACGAATATTATCAGGTCAATTTCAAACAAATTGATTATATGAATTCTCATTTTAAAATAGAAAAGAAAGTTAAAAATATTTGTAAATTATGTGAAATTGAACAGAAATATCCTCCGTTAATAGTTTCGTCCACAAATACTTTTACTGTCAATATTTTGGTTAAAAAATGCCCCTGTTATTAATAGTTTCATCCGAGAACACCCCTACTGTTATTTTTAAATCAAAAATGTCCTTGTCCTAAATATTCTGACCGATGATTTAAAAACAATTTTCTTTCTTTATTCGGGCTATAATTCGATAATATGAGCAATGTCACACTGCCGGAGAAATATGTTAAAAAAAAAAAAAAAAAAAAAAAAAAAAACGACAGACGTCAAGAAGAGAAATTCCTTTGAATAATTCCCAGCAGAAACAAAAATGAGAATGATTCTGTCCATAAAAAGAGTATACATTTTAATCTAATCGTGAAAGAAAAGAAGGAACAATTTTTTCTTTTAATTTCTTCCCAAATTTTTAAAAATTTAACCAAAAAGGCCAGCCTACTCTTGCAGTCTTTTCTGTTCTAATAATTCCACGAAGATATTTATTACCTTTTTCTTGTTTTCTTCTCTTTAAGTCGATATCAAATTAGGTAATGAATTGAAAGAAAAAAATGTTGAAATTAAGAGAGGTTAAGAAAATTACTTGGGGGTGAAAATTAATGTCATGATAAGGATAAATTATGGTGTGTTTTTCTTTAATAGAGATTTGGTTTTGTAATCTCTTATAATTTTTATATTTTTTTATAAGAGATTTTTATTTTTTACACATAAAAGATCTAAAAAGATCATTTTCTCCTATTCAATTTATAAGTAATCATAAGAAATCATTTTTATGATTTTTTAGAGCTGTTCATTTAATTTGTTCATTAACGAAATTCAGCTCGTTAGAACAGGTTGGGCAGTTAGGGTCGGAGAAGGGCAATGACTCATTTTTAAAACCAGCGTTCTTAAGACCAAAGAGTCGGACGGAAAGGAAGGAAAGCCCTCCGTTCCTAGTTCTCCTTAGTTGGATCCTCGAAAAAATAATATTCACTAATGACTAGAAATACTAAGATTATTGTAATTTTACCCAGGGGCCAGGGAATTTTTGAAACAGGAAAGTATAAAATATAGTAAATATTTGGCATAATAACCCTTTTCCTCTCTCGGTATTGATAAATTTTTATTTTCGTTCTGATAATATTTGGTTATTTTCAATTAATTAAAAGGTGTAATTTTTCTTTGGTTTCTTATGTGATTTTATAATAAATTTTAAATTATATTATCCATAAATATGGAGCAATAATATAAATTTTACATAATATTTTTATAATTAAATGATTTAGCACTTACTAATTTATTAAATTTATAAATATATAATTTGGACCTTTACTGCTGGAGTCTTGGATTTATGATTGGGCCTCTTTTTAACTCCTTCACTCAGACATATCCAAACCAATGAGGCCCATTTCTTCATTTATTTCAAACCTGACACAAAACAAAGGATTGGGTCATTCGCACAAATATTCTTATTTTGAGGTGGTTTTTAATTTTTGTCTCTTAAATTTATAATTTTTAATTTTTGTTCTTAGGTATTTTAAATGACAAAAACGTGCTAAAAAATGCCCCTAAGAGCAAAAGAAAAAAAAACCGTAAGACATAAGTTTTTGCTCAATTTATTCCTTAAGACATAAATTCATGCAGGTTATGCCTCAAGGCATAAGCCCAATTCACACGAGTTATACCCCAAGACATAAATTAAGTAACATGAACTTGTACCTAAGGACAAAAAGTCAATAGCATGAACTTCTACCCAACACAAGTTATGTCTCAAGGTATAAATTAAGTAGCATGAATTTTTTGCCTTAGAGCAGAAATTCAATTGTATGAACTTTACCCTTAGGCACAAGTTCAATAAAATGAATTTATGCCTTGGAGCACAAATTCAGTAGGAAACCTGTGCTTGGGGCCAGAAGTTCATTTAATTTACTTCTACCTATTGAACTTATGCTTTGAGGTAGAAATTCTGTAGCATAAACTTTAACCTATTAGGGATAATTTATACCTTGCGAATTTTTTTTGCCTACTAAATTTTGTTTATGTTACGATTTTTTTAAAAAAAATTAGAGGTGTTTTTGTTCCTTTTTTATTACTTAAAATAATAAAAAATAAAATTTAAAAACCACTAATTTTAAAAACAAAAATTAAAAATCACTCGAAAATAATAGCAATCAGCGCAAAAAACCGAACAAAGTAATACATCCAATGGAAAAGGTTAGTGTGGGGCTTGGGCCAATACATTGTCTTAGAGGGTTGATCTGAGACAAGCATGCGACCCAACCCACTTGCTAACCAAATAGTTAATTTAGTCACCTTTGGTGAGTAAAACTGCCTTTTCTTATCGCTCTTTTGTTTATTTTAAGTGTTAGAATAATAAATAAAAAAGAAGATTATGATTTTGAGGGAGAAAACTAAAAGAATTATCTCAAATAAAAATATTTGTGCGAATGACAGCAATTATTATTGAAAGTTTTATCCCAAAAATGTTAAACTAGCGAGCTATCTAAATCCTAATAATTTATAAGGAATTTTACCCCAATAGAGCAGCCCAAATAAAATAAAGTGGCCATTGAACATGCATAAACCCAAACCAAGTAAGCTTGTCACAATAATATATAAGGGTGTGTTTGGTACGGAGAAAAAAAATATTTTCTACGAAAAAACTACTTCAGAAACTATTCTCTTGGAGTATAGTGATTTTTTTACTTTTTTTTTCTTTTGATGTTTAGCTAATGAGTAGAAAATATTATCCTAAAAATATTTATATATAATCTAAGCAAATATTATGTGGGATGAGGATGGGAGTTAGGGGTGTGGGTGTGTGTCCGCATAGGTGTGGAGTGTTTTGAAGGCGGGGGAGGAGATAATGAACATGCAATGCCGCTTAGGGAACTCATTTTCCCCTAATTTTATCAGATAAGTTATTTTCCTCACTTTCAAAGAATTTCTTTTTCCAAATAAAATATTTTTCACAAATTTTAACCAATCAAATAAAAAATAAATAAATTAGAAAACATTTTTCTACTACCAAACACACCCTAAAGCATCCAATAATTTTCTTGTCAATCAAGTGAGGAACAAACACTTACCTCAAGACATCAAAGATGCTAAAGTGTTTACAAAAAAAAAAAATCCCAACATATATATAGTTACTTTATCTTTCAACTTTTCTTCTATCCAAACTTGCCTATAAGAAGTGAGTATGACACAAATTAACCAGAAAAGAAGTAGTAACTCTTGGCTAGCAAGCTCAAAGAGAAATAATGGAAAATATGATAAATGAATACTTGCTAATGAGCTTAAAACAGCAAACATCAGATTTCTTTGAATTGGTGAAAACAAAGGCAATCGAAGTCTTAGCTCATCAACAAGAATATGAACGTCTGCTAATAATAACAACAATTGTAACGTTGTTTTTTGGTTGTTATCTCATAGTAGTATTTTCAGGTAATTTATGGAAGAAGAGAAAAAGAGTATTAACGAGGTCAATGTCAATTGGAGTTCTACATGGAGGTGAATTGGCTCTACAAAGGCTTGTTGATTACCATGAAGCCAAAGCTAACTTTCCTTTGTTGAATTCTAGTGAGACAGAGTTGGATGCTCTGCTCAATGTGGAGCGACCCCATTTCAAGGAACTACAAGTAAGCCCAAATTAATTAAACTCATCAAATCGCTACATGCATGACATATGTTAATTACGTATGACTTTTTTATTGGTATTGAATATGGGGCATGGGGTAAGTACTGTTTGAAATTGAGTAATTTTGCATTTTCTAAGAGATTATGGAAGGAAAAAAGTCTCCTTTTTTTGTCTTTGACCCTTAAAGAAGGTTCAACTCGAGGGTTATTTTTGAACTATATCACAAGTTGAGAGGTAAAATTGAATTATTATTATTTTTCTCAAAAGATTTGCACTACATGGATTTCGCCTGTTTCATGCTAGAGCTATGTCAATGAAAAGAATTAATAAAAATACGAAGCGATTTGAGCCTCTTTTCCTTTTATATATACGGAAATATCAAAATAATGTGATCTTATTCGTTTATGATCACGAGTTTTGTAGCGGAAATAATGTTGGAAGTGCGAACAAAGTCTCATATTGATGATTGAAAAGAAAAAGAAGTTATTTATAAAATGTTGAATACTCTTAATAACGTAAAATCTTTTGGAGAAAATTAACTGTGAAGACTTGACCCAAAACGAATAATATCACACTATATTAAAAATATTCTTTGAACTGTTTAACTGACAAGTAAAATGTTACAAGTCTCCTTTTTATTTTTTCGGGAAAGTGAAACTTCGTGTCCTTTTTTCTTTTATTTCCTTCCCCTGCAAAATTATTTTTGTCATTTCCTTTGGAAAACGAAGGAATTGAAAGCTATGTGCAGCAGTTAATTGTTTTTACACAGTGAATTAGATGTTGTGGCGTAACCACATATAGCAAGATGATCAATCAAATATTTTTTAACGAAAAATTATATTATGCATATAAAAAAATTATACGAAATATATAAATCAAAAATTATTTTTCATGTATATATGTTAAATCTTGAACATATTTAGTGAAATACCATTGTTTAGAGGTGTACTGCAAAGATGGAAATGAGTGGAAAAGAAAGGCATGCACTGATGAAACTAGAGGCCGCAGTAAGAGAAGCTCGGTCAAAGGGGAAACCACATGAAGCTTATGAATTTGAGATGTTACTTGTGGAAACACTCATTTACCAGGTTCTTATGATTCTCTTCGCTTAATATATTTTGATTTTTGACCAACATAAAGCGACAAATTGAGTTAAGAATCATGAGGTTTTAGGTTTAAATTTCAATAAAGACAACAAAAAAATACTGGATGATCTTTCTATTTATTTTAGCATTGATAGACAAAGTTATCTGATTATAAAAAAAATGAACATAATAAGAGAGTGAATGCTCCATTTGGCCTGAATTTTTTTTTTAAAAAAAGAAACTTTTGATACGTGTAGTCTTAGTTGATTTTTGGATATAAAAAATGTGATATTTGAAAAAAGAAACAGTTGGAAAAAGATATTTGAAAATTGAAATTATGTTTAAACATGCATTTAACTTTTTAAAAAGTAGTAAGACTTTTGTGAATGGGAAAAAATTCACTTGAAAAATTAATAAAACCACTTTTATGATTATAAAAATTCGATCTTAATAATGCATAGTATATGGTTTAAATATCATTAAACTCTTCAATTTATAGTAACTATATTGGTTCCTATTATTTGTCTAGGGAGAATTCAGTAAGGCTCTAAGTTGCCAATGCTTACAGGATAAATTCATTACCGATGCAAGGCGTCCACTTTATAAGGTACGTTTATTCTTTACTTCAAATATTGTCGAAACTAGGGCAGAAGGGCGCAAAGGGTTTATTCAAATTTTTTTAGCTGGAAAATTATAAGTACATTAAAATTATTTTTATATATCAAGTTAATAGTAAAAAAAAATTAAAAATATTATGATTTTTTGAATTTCATATTTGAATTATTAGGTGTTCGAGTTTCTATCTAATCAACTATCACCAGCTATTTATCAAAATAAACCTCAACTGTCTATTGGTTCTTTTTTTTTTAACCTGAACTATCATAATCATTCTGTTAGGATCAGAATAATCTGGTGTCATGCAGAAGCTAACACAACAAACCTCAAAAAACGATAAACATGAAGATAAACGAGAAATATATCAAAAGAGATACAATAATTTAACATGGTTCGGTCAATCGACCTACAACCCCCACAAAAGGAGATTAGCAATCCACTATATAAAAGCTAGTACAAAATATCGAGAGAGGTAACCTCATAGAATTCACTCAGAATAAAAAGAGGTTTACACAAGAATTACACTACCACCTGTGTCTCACAAATTCTCCCTAAACAAGACCCTCAAAGCACCTAGCACTATATTGTGGACGCTACTAAGTTAGAAGGAAGGAGCCCCAATTTATAAAATCCAATACATTTTCCTACAGAAAAAGGAATAGGCAAATATGAAAAATTTATGTTTTCCTTATAGGAAAAGGAAAACCTAATTATGGTAAGAAAGTCAAGACAACCACCTAACACATTCAGGTAGGAAAAGGGAACATTTGGTAATTGAGGTTTGTTTTGATAAATTATTGGTAATAGTTCGGTTAGGAAACTCATACATGCATGTGATAGTTCAATTATGAAACTTGAAAAATCGAGATACGTTTGACGTATTTTTGACCCTTCACTCTTATATATATTTTATAGATATTGACTTCTTTTGGATTTTTCATGTTCTTATTTTCTATTTTTTATTTTTTATGTTTTGAATCTTCCGAATGAAAATCCTAATTCTGTCATCACTCAAAATGTTACAAGACTTAATGGGATATAATATTTCTCACAATCCAAGAAATTAACTACAAAATTTATAAATATTTTCCGGTGAACCCAATTACTATTATATATTAACTAGAGGTTCGTTGTAATAATGAATCATAAACTTCAAATTGTGAATTCGTTTCACTTTGATATGGCTTTTTGCAGGCCATATTATACCTCTTACTTGGGACGTACACTGAAGAAGCTGCTAAAAATTGCTGGAGAGAGTTCAAACGAATGAGAAAAGATCTGAAAAGACCAGGCAATGTACAAGATGCACAACTTCTTGAAATCAGTAGGGACTTCAACAAATTTAAGACCGTTGTTGCATCTCTCCGGGAAGATATCCAGGAGGAAGGAAAGCCAATAAAAATAAATAAATAAATAAATGATACTTGTTCCTAATCAATTACACCTAGCTGATGATAAAACATTTGTCTTCTTTTAATTAATTGCTTTGTTTTTTAACCTTTCAGTTTGATGTACTATAATGTTCATGAATTATTATGTGTATATGTTTATCGTATTGTTAGATTCAGATTCAACTCAGTTTACTCATACTTTTCTCGTGGAAATAGATGAATTGAGTGTCTGAATAGTCACTCAACTTATAGTTATTTGTTACGTCAGTCTATTCGACTTTATTTTGTCTTTCAAAAGTCATTCAGCTTGCCTAGTTAGTTTTTAGGAAAGCTAATTAGACAAAGTTGAATGATTTTGTAGATAATTACTATAAGTTGGGTGATCATTCAGACATTCAACTCGGAGATAGATATGTAGCATTAAGTAGCATGCTTCTACTTAATAGCATGCACATGGTTAATCTTTGACTAAATAGTTGCATGTATAGACACAGGAAAGGCCGGTTTCAATATTTTTCATAGGTAGCATTTTAATTTGTATAAGCATTGTGGCTGACAAACGCTGAGATGGAATAGGCTTACTAATATGCCCAATGTTCCTGCTGCAATATGCTGAGAGGCTATGTCTCCCGGAACAAGATAGCAGGCAAAGAATTGAAGAGAATGCACCGTAAAAGATGAAAATAGAGAAGAAACCTCACTCTAATCTAAAGATATAATGACTTTGAAGTCTGAATTTTTCATGTCATCTCTCTGCATATTCCTAATTTTCACGGCAGATTTCCTGGCGGAGGAGCAACAAGAGCGCGCCTCAATCTTCTGTAGCGAAGGCATGCTCCCAAAGCTCGCGGGGATCTCCTCAAGGTTATCGCACCAACGCAACACCAATTGCTCCAGGCAGGGGAATGAATCAACTGACATGTTCCAATGTTTGATGGAATTATGCTCTATCTTCAACAGCCTAAGGTTAAGAAAACCCCCAACACCAACTGTCCATTTTCTCCCAGTGAAGGCCAAAAGAAGTATATTGAGCACTTCCAAGTTGTGTAATGTGCCAATTGTTGAAATTTCATTCCATGAGAAGCGACAGCTAGACAGAGTTAACTCTCTTAGGCACTGAGGGAAGATCATGCTAATTCCACTCATTGGAAAATAACCACTGTGATAGATGGCTAGTGTTTCAAGATATATCAAACACTTGAGAGAGCTGAACAAATTGTCCCATTGATCCACAGTTACAAGTTCAATTTGGACTAAGTTTGGTGCTCTGTTGCACATTTCACTTATATCATCTCCATTCACTAGGACTATTTTCAAAAAGCTTTCTAATTTTTCTAACTTGAAAACGTCCCTTTTTTCAGCCTCAACGTTGTTGAAATGTATCATTGCTTCGCTTGTATCCACGTGCTTTAAGTTTATCATGTCCCAGATAGACCCTGGAAGAGTTAAGGTACCACTTTTTGGTCTCGCGGCTAATGTTTCCAGGTTTGTAAGGTTTGATATGGCTGGTGGAATTTCACTAAAACTTCCGAAAATTGACAAGTACCTCAAGTGAATCAAGGATGTTAAGTACTCCAGAGCTGAAGCATCAATCGAAATGTTCTCCAAGTCCAATACTGTAAGTGATGATTTAAACAAGTCTAAACTGAATGCCCCACTTGGTATGAAGTTGTTCATTTCACCGTCACTTAAATGGTAAAATTCATTAATGTTCTGGGCATATAACCTCAAAGTATGGATGCGTTGGATCGGATGAAGCCACTTGATGAACTGCTGCATTTTAGAGCAAACTACGAAACGTTGTAGATCACTAGGTGACTCGGAAGTTGCAGGATCAGAACCATGAGATCTGAACGAAGAAAAAGAACAGTGAGAAACTAAATTCACTACATGAAAGAGCATTATTTGTTATGGAGAATTGTCAACAAACTCTCTTACAAATTTGAGCATCACAAAAATTTTGTAACAGACAAATAAAACCATGACAAATTGATGAATTCCGCCATGAAACTGTCACAAATCAGTCACAATTTTGTGATGGACCTGTCTGTCATACATATTCAGTCACAAATCTGTGTTTTTCTCATAGTGAACCTAATATAAAAGCAATTCCAAAAAAATAAAATAAAGGGTACTTCTTACCTATCAACTTTCAGCAAAAAGTTTTCTTCTTTAGCTTTATTTAAACAAAAATCTAGTACCAGATCATGAAGATGAACTGCTTTTATGTCACCAAGTGGAGATCTCCGCGCAACCATGACAAGATTGCTTGTAATCAGATCAACTAAATAGTCCATCGCGACAATCTCTGCTATCCTCACCTCATTACTCTGTACAAAACCTTCAGCAACCCATGCTCTTATCAACTTCTTAACTGAAACTTCCTCATCCTCAAGAAACATACCAAAGTAAAGAAAGCATGGCTTCAAATAACTTGGCAAATGCTTGTAACTTAACTCTATTATGTCCATGTACCACTCTGCCTCACCAGCAACTTTTGCACTTTCACTTAACCTTTGAGCAACTTTAGTCCAGTAGCCTCTTTTCTTATCCAATCTTGCAAGAAGACCCCCTATTAGAACAATTGCAAGAGGCAGCCCTGCACAACTTTTTGCTATTTGCTTCCCTATTTCCTCAAGTTCTTGAGGACAGCAGCTGCTTTCTTCCTTAAACACTGTGTTCCTTAGTAACAACCAACTTTTATCTTCCGCGAGAAAAGAAAGAGGATAAGTATAGCAAAACATGATATTTACAGAAGATGTAGGCAGTTCATCAAGCCTAGTGGTTACTATAATTCTACTCCTGTTGTTGTCATCTGGGAAAATATTCATTAACTCATCACATATAGCAGTGCTCCATACATCATCTATAACTACTAAATATCTCCTTTTCTCAAGACACCTCTGTACTTGTTGGATTAATTCATTCTCACTTCTCTCAATTTCAACATGGCATTCAAATGCATAGCCTAACAATTCAAGCAATATTCTTTTCTTGTCATATACTTGAGAGACAAAAGTACACCATGAACGAACATCGAATCGATTGACTATGTTTTCGTGGTGATAAAATTTTTTGGCTAGAGTTGTCTTACCGAGTCCAGGTATGCCAACAATCGCGATAACGCCCAGCTGATCTGTTCCGTCAACAATTTTCTCCATCAGCATTACTTGTTCCTCTTCCTCAAAGACCACCATTGACTTTGATGACAACTCAATAGTGGTAGGTAACATCTTGGTTCAAATTAATGTTTGATCTCAATGCCTCTTAATTCTTGGCACAATGTAATGGCCAATTAGTTGAATATTGTTATTACTAGAGATGAAGCACAATAGTTGAATACCAGGAGTGGAAAGAAAGGGCTAGGAATTCATGAGTGAAATCATAGCAAACGAAATACTCCTAGAAAATATCAAGTCAACAATATACAAAGGTAAAGGGGGAGTTGACATCAAACATGTGGGGTAGTTGGGGGTGTGATGGCATGAAACACATAGATCTCGAGTTCAAGTCCTGAAAATGGAGAGACTTATGATAAAAATAGTTGAAAAATATTGCAAGAAGTTTGAAATCAATTAATTGCTGGCATAGAATTTTAAAACTCAATTGATTGGTTAAGTTAACTTACATCTTACCCATGAAGGTTGATTCTCTGCCCATATATAATTTTTTCTAAAAAAAAATAACTAGATCGCTAGCTCAAGTTGTTCTGGATTATGCACATGGTTACTGCACTACTACAGAATCGTCTACTATAAATTCTAATTAAATAAATTTTCTAGAAGTTTGAAACGTATTTTAGTTGGCAGCAAAAACAAAAAAGGAAAATCAAATATGTACAAGCTAAGTGATAAAAAAAGGTTTTGTTTTAGGTTCACAAATAATTTTAGTGTGTGATTTTTGACTGAAGTTAAAGGTTTGCTTTCCAAATATAAATAGAGGTAGAAAGAAAAGAATCTTTACATTTAAAAATTAAAGTACTTTGTTTAAAAAAATTTTAGAATTGGCACACGAGGTTTGTTAATTGAAATATGAAAAAAAGTTCAAAATATTTTTAAACGGTGTGAAATTAAATAAAAATATCTTTCGTTAATAGTTAGGTCCAAAAATATTAATAATTAGTAATTTGATAAAAGAATATTTCTATTTTTTATTATTAAAAATATTAGATGACAAAAAAGTAAAAATTATAAATTCAAAAAAAATTAAAAAATATTTTGAAATAAAAATATTTGTGCACATGCCTCGGAAATAAAATCCAATGATCGAATAATGTGGGAGATTTGGGCCCGAGTGGATCGTCACCATGGAATAATTTGGGTTAATTTAGCCTAAGGTTTTAAGGACAAATGTACCAATCCCATTTTCCACATATATTTTGGGGAAGTTCCCTTTTTTGATTTAATTCTTCAGACACTTATCGTTCTTCCCCCTTTCAACAATCAATCAACTGCTGTTTCAACGTGGACCAAAAGCCACGCCACTAGGGTTTTTCTCCCTGTCCCTCTCCAGGATTGATCTTCCAGTTTCTTCACATTTTTGCCCTGGCATTTAAAGGGCATTCTTCAGCTTTAGCTTTGTGGACATAATTGTTGAGCCAATTTCTCCAAGATTGTCCTGGATATGGTGCAATGCTGGGCAATCGAGGTCAGGTAACTTGTTTGATCGATCATTAGCTGGGTGGGTGTTCCTGTATTGCTTTCGGCTCTTAGTATCTCATTTATGATTTGTTGTGTCTACCCATTGAGAGCTTGGTGTTTCTGACATTCGTCTTAGATTTTAATGTTGTTGTGGTTACGAAAGATGAAGTGGTGGGGGCTTTAGGGGGTGCTTATTAGTTAGGTGTATATAATGATGAAGAGGTTGAAGAATGAGGCTTCGAGTGTGAGGAGGTTCAAATTGTCGTATGTTTTGCTGGGTTTAGCTGCATTGTACTTGGTCCTCATCTGTGTGAAGTTTCCAGAGTTTCTTGAGAGCGCTACAGTTTTGAGTGTTGATGACGCTGATGTAGCTCTAGATGTGGAGGATGATAGTGGAGAATCCACTTCTCGTTTTCATAATAATGTAAAGGAATATGCTCAAGTGACCCTGGAAGAAGAGGAAAATGAAGCTTCTCCCCATAAAAAGCCTCCTAAGCTTCACTATGGCAGAATTACTGCAGCTATTCTGAAGCGACAGAATATGGAGCGGAATCTTTCCATTTTGGATAGAATGGCAGATGAAGCTTGGACTCTAGGCTCGAAAGCTTGGGAAGAATTGGATAAATATGAGGAGAAGGGGATTGAGGTGAATTCCATACTTGAGGGAAAGCCTGAATCATGTCCTTCATGGGTTTCTAGTAGTGGAGCACAAATTGCTAAAACAGATCATATGATGTTCCTACCATGTGGGCTTGCGGCAGGTTCTTCTATAACACTTATTGGTACTCCTCATTATGCCCATCACGAGTATGTACCACAGCTTGCCAAAACAAGGGCTGGTGATGCATTAGTTTTGGTTTCCCAATTTATGATTGAATTACAAGGTTTAAAATCCGTGGATGGTGAGGATCCACCGAAGATTTTGCATCTGAATCCTAGAATAAGAGGAGATTGGAGCCATCGACCAGTGATCGAGCACAATACTTGCTATAGAATGCAATGGGGAACAGCTCACAGGTGTGATGGTATGCCTTCCAAGTATGATGATGACATGCTTGGTAAGACACCTTTCTGATGTTTTCTTGTCTCTCTATTTTTTCAGCTATTCCTTTGTGGGGTTTTTTTTTTTTTTTTGTGTGTGTGTGGATATATAGGTGAATATTCTTTGAGAACCAATGCGCTTGATTCTTGAAGTTGGCTTAAAAGATTAGAAAAACTATCTGGAAAAGTGGAAATAAGTGAAATTGTCACCGTCTTTTTCTTTGTTGAATCTGAGAATAAGTAGAAATGACTGAGCCGCATTTAAAATATACATGGAATTAGCCTTAAACTAAGAAAGATTAATAATTTGAAGGAGTAGGGCGTGTGCGGTTGCACAAACTAGTTATGCAGTCACACGCCAGGCTAAATCTTGATCTAGTGGGCTTCCAAATTGGGACTCAGGTGCGTGTGGCTGGTAATAGTGTGTGTGGTTTTTTGAAACTGAATAATAGCGTGTGTAGCCGCACAATCTTTACAAATTTTCCATCTAGTATTGGTCAGAATGCGTTCCATCACAGCCATGTCATACGATCACACTTCCTCCTGAAATGATTATCACCCTTCAATTCTACTAAAGTAGGGCTCTTCACTTAGGATTTCCCATATCTTCTAATGTTGTGTAGGTACAATGTTTGTTGCGAACCCTATAGCCATGCGTTAAAGAAGCCATATCATGCTATCACTCTCCCCCTTAAAAGAAGATTCGTAGTCAAATCTTGTCCCACAAGCCAGAAAAAAAATCACAAGTGGATAGCACAAACACAATGCATATCACCAATTTGGCAAGGTCAACACAAGATAGTGTCGATGCATCCATTTATCCTATTTGGTTCATTTGTTTGCAAACACTCCTTTGGCATAAATGGACGAGATGTCATATAGAAGAAAATACATGGACCAATGTAGCAACAAAACACAAAATTCATTAACTTAACAAACAGACATGGTGTTTTGGATATTAACATCTTACTGCTAATCGTTGGTGGCTCTAAGTGTATTGTGTTTTGGAAGAAGATCGGGAAATCAGTGAGAATTTTAGAGGTTTTGTGGCTGGTGTCATGGTGTTTTCATGTGGCATCCGTGGTGGAAGGATGGTGGAGAGAGATAGTTGAAAGGGTGGTTTAAGAAGGACAAGAGTGGTGGGACGGTGGTTCTCTTGTGGATCTGTGTGTGTATTGTCCCAAAAATGGTGAATGGAGAGTTGAAGAAGTGTGGGGAAGAGGGTGAAAACGTAGGACCCACATAAATCTAAAAAATAAAAAAGAATTAAAACACGGAATGTAAAGGTTCACACACTCAAATTTGGGTGAAATACAATCATTTTGTCATGTCAGCGTCGGGTGTTCACGAGACACAGCTATGTCAAGTTCAAGTTGGTCATTTGGTAAGCTAAGGTGTCAAACTGACAGTTGGAGCCAAATTTGAGTATCTTTCTATGTATTTTTTTCTTAAAATAACCTTACCATTCAAATCGTACCACTCAAAATAAGGATTAACTTTCACTTCCTTGAGAGTTCTCTTGAGTTAAATTTGTCATTTTTCAAGGAAGGTAACATATCTGTATGTTGATATATAGACTACACAATATCTGTATAGTCATCCATAACTACTGAGGAAATTAACGAAACACAAATTCCTATGTCTTCTCACGAGGAATCTAAGACATCAAAAATTGATTCATGATCTTCTAAGCATACTTCTTTACACCAAAAATAAAAAGGAATAAATACTTCATTTTATCTTCTGGATTTGACGAACTTTATCTTCAAAACATCTTTGATATCTCTCTTCCCAAATTGTCCACCATATGCAAGTTGGGACAACGCTCCATCTCTCTTTCTTGATTGAGTGAATACCTTTTCTGCTCCAGCATGCTAGAACATCCACTATGTTCCTTGGCATACTCCACATTATACCTCTTTAGTTGATGAATATCCTCCATAGTTGCATAGTCAATTTACAGTGCAAAAAGAGATGACCAATAGAGGTGTCATTAGGATCAACAAGACTATAAAAGGAGTAATATAGAGGCGGCAGTTGGATAAGTATAGTAATTAGCTACAACACTTGATCCTCCTTCTAAAACATTGGATTATTCCACACTTTGAAGCTCTTGTCAATAGATGGATGGTATTGATTGGAATCAACTCCATTTTCCTCAAGGAATTTATCTTCATCACTTTACAACAAAGAAGAATAAACACTAAAACAAGAAAGAGTGAGTGCGTTAGTGTATAAACAAGGACCCTTTTCACTCACACATTCTGTTTTTCATACTTGACTCTCCTTTTCTTTTGGTTGTTGTCACTCTCATTTTGAAGCCCTTGTGTTAGTCCTCTCATTGCTCATCTCTTCCTCTCCTTTTTGCATCCTAGAATTATCACTTAGCTCTTGTCAAATTTGTTTTCATTTATATCTCAATTGGATGGTTTCACTTTATTATATGTATTTCTCTTGTAAAATGATGATAAACCTCTTTTACTTCCTTTTCCTACTTATGCCGAACAAGTTTTAGTTGTGGGATTCTTGATTAATAGCTTTATATCAATCAAATACCAAAATATTGAATTTACTTTCATGGCAGTTGATGGATATTTGAGATGCGAGAAGTGGATGCGGAATGACATTGTTGATACTCGAGAGTCGAAAATATTCTCATGGTTTGATCGATTCATTGGACGTGCGAAGAAGCCAGAGGTGACATGGCCTTTCCCATTTGTGGAGGGTAGGATGTTTGTTCTAACGATCCGTGCTGGTATTGATGGCTACCATATCAATGTAGGTGGCCGGCATGTGACTTCATTTCCATATCGAACTGTAAGCTACTTGCGCTCTTCCAAACAATTTTGAAGGTTTTCTCTGCAGACATGTAAATGTTCTGCTATTCCAATGACTGAGCAAGTCACTATTGAAGGAGAGCATTTTAAAGATGTTCTGCTTGAAATTGACTTGAGAGTAAGCACATTTTAGACTGCTGCACCAGTCACGATCAGTTGATCACCATTCAAACCACTGCAATACATTTTTCTCAAAAATAAAAACAGACATCCTAAATCAAGAACATTTGGAGAATGGTACCTGTTGCAATATTTTTTGGAGCATATGAAAGGAGAGGAACAGAAGATGCTTTGATGGATTATCAACCCCAACACCAACCTTGAAAGCAAACTGCATTTTGTATTTATATAGTTGGGCAAATATCTCCCCTGTAGATTCACCAGAAAACTTTTTGAACTTTGTTAGCTCACTGTATCTAAGTTAGTTTGACTGAAGGAAGCTAACAAGGTGATTTTTGGTTTTTGCTGCTACTAGATAGCTCTAACTTTACTTGTAATTTGCATCTTCTTGATCCCTGATGCTTCTAATGATATCAATTATTTCATTAAAAAAAAAGGAGAGCACACATCCTAAATCAAGGTAGTATTCAGATCTTTTGCGCATATAAATATTATCATACAAAAAATGAATGGATGACACAAATACTATCATAGTTTTTGATCCCTTTTCTGAACCCCTTCACCAGTTTCACGAACTTGTAATCGTTGCAATTAATATAATCACCAGAGTTTCCGGAATTAATTTTTCAGTTTCCTCACTTATGTGGTTATGTTATTACCGTACTAGTAAGCCATAATGAGATGTTCCCTATTCTTTCAGGGCTTCACACTGGAAGACGCCACAGGGTTGGCAATAAGAGGTGATGTAGATATACATTCGGTTTATGCTACATCTCTTCCAACCTCTCATCCAAGTTTTTCTCCCCAAAGAGTGTTGGACTTCTCAGAGAAGTGGAAATCTCTTCCCTTACCCAAGAGTCACATCCAACTTTTCATTGGGGTGCTTTCTGCCACCAATCACTTTGCTGAGCGTATGGCAATCAGGAAAACGTGGATGCGGGCTTCAGCAATCAAGTCCTCAGACATAGCAGTCCGCTTCTTTGTTGCATTGGTAAGTCGCGCCTCTCACCCAGATACTCCTTGGAAAGCAAAGATAGATATGGCTCAATTGCATGTTAAGTTGATGCACCCAAATAAATTTGCACCTCAAATGCAGTCATATTCCTCGTAATTACAACATTTCAAACTCCAATGAGCCTTAATTCTGACATGAGGTGATTAAGGAGATTGTCAAAGGATCAGTTATGGAATAAGCTGTTTCTTTGTACTACTTTTTCAATGCGTTTGATTTTTCTTTATCAAAAAGTTTGATATTATCATAGCCAAGAGATACAGTATGTACACGTACATACATTGTGTATATATGTGCATCGTGTGGCTGTTGAATCCACAGCTTCCATAGTGAAAAGAGAAAAAATAGAACAACAATACATGACTCTTAATGAGACATATGAAGCTGGGTGACAGGACAATTCATTAATTATTAACGAAAAGGATGATAACCAATTGTAGATGAAACCATAGCAACACTGGTATGCATGTTGCCTAGGATGTGGAAAATGTCCAACTTGAAGCCTTATGTTGTCAAATAGCTTAGGGATAGTTCAATGTAAGTTGAATAATATAGAGGTGGTGGCTATGAGTATACCATATGCGTGTTAATCGACAGGAGGGCCAGTACGTCTGATCTCTTTTGTGACTGTTATTCTCTCTAAGATCTACATGCTAATTTGGCTACGAGAAACAAATGTTAATCCTTTTCTCATTTGTTTTGCAAGCCCATTTGTGGATAGTCAAAATAATTTTCCGCTTGGTCGAATAAGCTCTCCTCCCAAGTTCCAGATGAAGTTCAAGCTGTGATTTCCATCATTCATAGGAAATTTGATAAGGGTGTGCCCAAATCCTAAAAGAATTTGCCAGTTTACCTTATGGAAAGAAAATCCTAAAAGAATTTTCTGTTTCTTTATGTAAATTTTCTGATTACATTTTCTAATTTCATTTTCCTCTCCCTCTCTTCCATTCTCCAACTTCTCAGAAACTTCTTTTGGAATAAAGAGAGTTTCTCCTCCTCCTCCTCGTCGACTAAAACACTCTTGATGTTCCATACAACTAGAAGCCCCCAAATTTTGTAACTAACAAAAAAATGTTTGCAGAAAGAAACCAAGAGGATGATCAATGTATTATGTAGCTAGTGCAAATTACTCCAGTTTTAAAACTACAGTTAGGGAAGTCTAAAATGTGGCGTCAAGTCAATAAAGAGCTTGACTGCATAATGGGGCTGTTCTGTGTCTGCTGTGTGAGAAGTGTCTTCAAATTTGTTTGAATTAGAAATACTACAAAATTTTCAAATCATTGCTTATCTTCTCTATCAAAAAAAAAAAAGAAAAAACCTACAAAATGTAATATTTGTCTAGTTGCATTTACGGGGCTTATTACTAGGATATTTCAGTCTGCTTGGATCAATTTCACTCCTTTTCAGGTAGATCGAAGGAGTAGTTATCTCAAGTTGCATTAGCTTATTTTGTTATAAACTCTGGCACGATTATTGTATTCATTAGTAGCCAGATAATCGATATCAATAAGATCACCCCCTTTGTATTTACCTACTTGGAAGATCCTTCATGGCTATCCCTGAAGTGCACTGCATGCTTGTTACATTACATTATTTCTCGTCTTTTGGATGGTATAACTTGCCCTACTTGGTGTTCTCTAGGAAGTAGGAAGTAATATTGCCATTTCTATCCTAGGACTTCTGAGGCACTTTCATTTGAATATTTCATAGATAAATGATGGTCAAGCAAAGTACTTTAAATTGTCTTCAGGTAAAGGGGAAATTCCACGAACAGGAAAAAGGCTGTGCTGTTGTCTTCAGTACTACTTTATACTGTTTTGCAAACACCTCTCTTTAGATTTCCTTTCACCAATTTATTTATTTGTAGAACTTACGCTATCATCTCTGCGAATAGACAGTTTGGAGTTCAACCTCAACGAATGTACTTACGTGTTAACAATTAACTGTGTAGAATCCACGAAAGGAGTTGAATGCTATATTGAAGAAGGAAGCAGATTACTTTGGGGACATTGTGATTGTCCCCTTTATTGACAGATATGAGCTAGTAGTTCTTAAGACTATTGCCATCTGCGAATATGGGGTGAGTTCTGCACTTTGCTCCATCTTCCTCTTCTTTTCTGGACTGCTTAGCCGTGTCGTAATTTCTGTGTCGTAATTTCTATCAACTTGGCCCACAATATCTGTTGCAGGTTCAGAATGTGACAGCTGCATATATCATGAAATGTGACGATGATACTTTCATTAGGGTAGATGCAGTCCTGAGAGAAATTCAACGTGTTCCTCCAAGACGATCTCTTTACATGGGCAATCTTAATCTCTTGCATAGACCACTTCGAACAGGAAAATGGGCCGTATCATTTGAGGTACAGAGATTTATGTGATACTAGAGTATAAATTCAAAACTTATGGCTACTGTTTGTTGATTTCTTATGGACACTAATCTAATTTGGAAATATTGACTTGTGCAACAGGAGTGGCCAGAAGATGTATACCCCCCTTATGCTAATGGACCAGGATATATAATTACAAGTGATATTGCTAAACATATCATTTCTCAGTATCGGAACCAAAGCTTACGGGTTTGTAACAGCTGATTTCTTTTGTTTTCTTTTTTAAATCTTAAACATGGTAAAAGTGTAGATACTGAAATGCGCATTGCGCTCCCATCAAATTGATGACAGATTTTCAAAATGGAGGATGTGAGCATGGGTATGTGGGTAGAGAGTTACAACAGTTCCACTCCTGTACAGTACTCTCACAACTGGAAGTTCTGTCAATATGGATGTATGGAAGACTATTTCACGGCTCATTATCAGTCTCCACGACAGATGTTCTGTCTGTGGAGCAATTTGCTCAAGGGTAAGGCCCATTGCTGCAACTTTTAGATTGATGCGACCATTTTTTCGCTGCTTGATGGGCGTATTTGAATTGAATCATCTTCTTCCTAACTGGAGATCTTACACCAAGAAGGAAAGCTGTGTTGATGTATCTGTTCATGGCTGTTTTAGTTCAACAAATGATTTTAACACCCAACACTGGTCATCTCCATGGATTTGTACATCTGGATTTATTTACTGTGTACCAGTCATTGTATAGGATTCCTGCCTCCACCCTTGTACCATGAAGAGAAACATACAGAGATTTGATATTTCAGCAGAGCCTCCCCTCTACCAAATTTTTGGTTTGGGGCCTTCACAACTTAAATGTTTGCCCTTAACGTTTCCTCTGGCAATGCCAAAATTACTCTTTCTTGCTCATTGAAATTTACACTGATGCTATTTCATTAACCTGCTACTAGATTCAAAAACGGTTGAATATCGCCTGAATCTACCGAGAGGAAGGATTAAATTAAGTTATTTTGATACTAATTACATTACTTTTACTTGATGAGGCACAAGCCCTTTTAAGTTTGTGATCAAAATTCACATTCTTTTTTAAAATTCTTTTTATCTCCCTATTTGCACAAAAGCTCTTACTGTAATCATTGCTCCGTATGCCTAGAAATTATTATTTCCAACTATTGAAAATCCACGCAGATATGAGTCTTGCCTAAACAAGATCATCCATAGCTTAAAAAATTGGGAAGTGCATCAAAAGGGACATTCTCAAAAAAAAAAAAAAAAATTAAATCAAAATGCCAATTTTATGCATAAGAAAAGCAAGAGATTACGTATTCCTATTACACAGAAGAATCGTGATGGGATGATCAAGGGTATAATTATAATTTCACATTTAATTTATAAATGTTTTAATAACATGGGTTAGAACTTAAAAATTGATATCTTTTTGTTTTAAAAAAATTACAGAAATATTAGAATGTTTCATTTCTCTTGATTTTTTCTTCTCTTTTGTTGTATTGTATGATATATTTGATCTTTATCTTATTTTACCATCAATTATCTCTAAACATGTGTAGTATTATTAATTAATAATTATATTTTTGTTGCTTCCATTCTTTTTAAATCATGTAGCTATCATAATCAAGAACTTTTTCATATATAGATTTATTCAATCCCATAAAATTTAAAATATTTAACTATTATCGACTTTTATTCAAATTTTATTTTTTATTTATTTTTTTAAAGAAGTTTTATTTCTCTAATTATTTATTATTGATAGAATGAGCATTTTCTATTATATAGAAGAGCCATGCGCTAGAACGATTAAGGGCTATTTTGGAATTTCACATCTAACCTACAAATGATTAAAAAATATCAAATGTTAAAACTTAAAAGTTAATATTGTTTCATAAAAAAATACAAAGGCACTAGAATATTCCATTACTCTTGATTTTTTCTTCTCTTTTTCCATTGAATTTATTTATTGCTTCTTCAAATTTTACTTTAAATTTATTGTATCTTCAATTTTCCATCCATCTTCCTTCCTCCATGAATAGCGGCTAGATATTTTTTCATAATATTTCGAAAAATCATGCAATTGTGGAAATCTATATTGCAAAGTTATTAAAAATTTTTGGTATTAATAACATCGCTCAATTTAGAGTATTTCTCTTACGAAATCATTCAACTAAATTTATTATTAAAAAAAATTAACATGACAAAATATTTTTTTTTATGCTATGTAAACATGGACTCCCCAAATAAATGAAATTTTATTTATTCAATTTTAAAAATTAAAAAATAAATTATTATTTTATACGTATTTTATTCTTATTTTTTTTCTATTATTATTATACAAAAGAGTGACGAGGTGGGACGACCAATAATAATTTTGCCAATTAACAAAACATCTAATTTAAAATAGTTGTACATGCAAAAAGATATTGAATTTTCAAAAAAGATCAATCAAGTTCTAGAAAATTCTAATGACTCCAATGTGTTAGAAGAGTAAAAGGAATTATGTATATATTTAAAATTACAAAGAGTTTTTTTTTAATTATTATTATTATTTTAAAAAAAAAGTATATGAACTTTTTCATAATCACGAATTCAATTAAGAAAATAAATTAAGGAAATATAAAAAAGAGATAGTAATTTGTATTCGTTTTATTATATTGGAATGTAAATAGTTCATGACGGAGTTCGATTAGAAAGTATACATTTTCTTTTCTTTTCTTAAGTTAGTATAATATCTAATATAATTGCTCTATTTTGCTATTCTCTCAGTTTAATAACATATTTTCTATTCACAACATTTATTAAAATATTTAATATAAAAAAATTATTATTCTACTTAATTACAAAAAAATATAATAAATTTAGGCGTTTTACTATTTAAAAAATATGACAAAAATAACAAATACATAATTATAATATGAAAAAATTACATAACTAATTAACGTTAATAAGAATAAAATTTAAAATAAAGACTCACGATTGTTATATAATTCAATTAAATCTACCGAATAAATTATATTTTCGAATTCTAATAAACTTATTCCATTGTGATAATAAAATACAAATTAAATATTAGATTTTAAGTGTTTTAGAATTTTAAAAAATGAATGTTCCCATAATTTATACCAACAACTCTTTAAAATATTTCTGAGTTAAATTATTTTATTATAATATTTTATTTATGTTAAAATTTTAGTTGGAACAAATACCAATCATCAATCAAAATACTATAGAATATTTTTATAAACAACCTTTTAATTTTTTTTAATAATAATAAAAATATAAATTTTTTAATACAAAATTTGTAATCAATGAATATCCTTCGAGGCATTCTAAGGTACACAAACAAAGAAAGGGCAGAAAGCAAACTAAAATAATATTATTAAATAAGAAAGCGCATCAAAAAAACATCCTCAATTATTTTATTACCTATTAAAATTTCAATTCTATATAAAGCTAAAAACAATCACAAATATTTCCTATATAAGCAATGTAAAAAATAATTTATCCATACAAATCTCATTTACTCTTTGGAAAATTTAGCTATAAGATGACTACGCTTATTCTTATTCCTTGTAATAAAAGAAAAACGAATTACTTGCAGGACCTCCTCAATTAATTGTTCAATTATTGATTTCTTTTTCATTTGAGAGGACCTACGCTTAAGGAGTACGGAGTGACTGAGAGCTTGTTTGATTTAGCTGAAAAAAATAATTTTTAAATATAAGTGTTTAAAATATTTTTTAAGTGTTGAAATTTATTTTATAAATAAGCAATTATGTGTTTGGATAAAAGTGTTGAAACTGAAAAAGGGTTATTGATTTTTTTGGTACAAAAGTGCTGTTAAGCACTTATTTTGGGTCAAATGAGTTAAATGTCCTTAAAGTTGTTAACACTATAAAAAACAAATTACTATGATATTTTTATTTCTAAAATAATTAAAATTAAAATTAATATATATTTTTATTTATTTTTAATATAAACTAATTATTTAAGTTATTTTTAATTTTTAAAATATATAATCTAAATAAGATTAGGCAAATTTCCCTTTTTACTTTTATTAGGACTATAGTTCTATTTTTTATTTGTAAAATCAAATATAATAATTTAAATGAATTAATACTTCCTCAATTAATTTTTTTATATTTTTAATTATTTTTTTTCTAATATGCCAAAAAAAATAAAATTTTGTCAAAGATTTGAGTGTCTTTGTTTTGTTTAAAAAAATTAACAAATTAATTGTATGTTTTCATTTTTAAACTATGAACGAGTGAGTTATAAATAAAGTTCGAGAAGAAGAGAAGAAGCAGAGAAGAAGAGAGATTTTCGGCGCACCGTGGAGAAGTGCAAGATGCGGTCACTCCAAAGAGAAGAAAAGAAGAAAGAGTTTTTTTATTTTCTTGAGGGTAGTTTTGAGATTAGAAAAATATTATGAGGATAAAAAAGTAAATTTGTTGGTCAAATATAATAACTTATAAGCCAAAAAATAAAAAATTAATAAAAAACAGCTTTTAACTTTTTTTAAGCACTTTCTTAATTTAGCCAAACACTCTAAAAAACTAAAAACTGCATATGATAAGCTTAACCAAACAGGCTCTAATTTGTTTGTTTGAACCGGTGGAAATCAAGCGGAAATTGGTGACTAGGCCGGTCAGATACCCGGTCCATATTTGTATCACGGTTCAAGGACAACCCGACTAAATAGAGTCAACATTATCCAAAGCCCCTCCTAAACCCAAGCAAAGGACAAAGGATAAGAGTTATTTATAGCATTTTCGAGTCGCCTTCTGTATAGTGAAGGGGGACATCAGCAATGGCTTCTGTATTGTCTACTTCCTTATATCAAGGTGCATTTTTTCTCGTGGAACTCTTTCAGCTTTAGTTAATTCTTTCCTGCCCTGTAAAATTGGGTTTTTTTTGTTATTTGTAGATAGAGGACTGAGATGTATGGCCTCTTCAGATGGTTTTGCTACTAGCATTTGCTGCCCGTATCGAAAGGTGTTTTTAGATTATTAGTTTTTGCATTTGTCTTTAGGTGTTCTAACACATGTTCCTTATGTTTGTTAATCATCAGTGAAAATTTCATAAATTACTGTTTTATTTTTGAAGGTTTTATACTCTGTTTGATTACCTGTTATTGTTAGATCTTAGATGATAGGTAAAAGGAGCAGTTTACAAAATTCTTCGTCTCTAGGATTTCAAATTGTGGATTTTGGGTTTGTATGTGACTTTTACATCTTCGAGAGGAATGAATGGGATGCAGAATGCTGAAATAGAGTCTCTTAAAAGGGTGAGCTATTAGGACAAATGAAAGTCCTCTTGAGATTTGGTGAAGCTTTATACTAAGGTCTGGAAGAGATTAAAATGATTTGTATATCCACTTCCATTCAATATATACAGTGGTATTCCCGAGGGTTTGATGTTTCCTTCCTGATGTGCAATGATATTACATGTTTGAGGACATTGTTAACCTATTCTTGAGTGTTAGAGCAAACTGTCAGGGCAAGCTGTTGGAAGCAACTGTTTTACTTCAATGGCCAAGATAGTTTGGTTAGATTTTAGGAGTTATTTTGTAGTTTCATGGTAGCAATTATTTCCATTTTGATATGCAGTGTTATGTAATCAAATAGGATATTGAGTTTGTGGGTTCTGAATTTTGGAAGAAGTAGCTTACTGGGTTCTGGATAAATTATTTGTACCTATTAAGTGAATTTTTAAATATCAAATACAGGGTCTGGGCCAAAGTTTACGGGTTCGGCAATGTGGCTCCCGCCCCTGTGTGTGTACATATACAGATACACATACATATATCCACAAGTACAAAGTAATGATTTCAACATCAACATGTTACTTTGACATCTAATGAATGTACTGAAGTACAATTAATCTGGCTGCTCCTGGTACTGAGATGGTTATTTGTTACCAGACAGCTGATTTCTCTTTCTTACCCCTCCACATGCACACCAAGTTTACCTGTCTATGTGTACTTTTTCAGGGCTGAACTTATACACATGTGCATCTGAGTTGCACACTAGCACATATTGCTCTCTGTGACAGTGAAATTCATATAGTAATTGGGACGGCAGAAGTTTTAAATTTCTGGAAGAATTTATTCATGAATTTGCCATTCCTGTTTCTATCTTCTGTTTAAGCATCTATTGTTTAACATTATACAGTAGTCTGGCAATATGTTCAACATGCATGCTCTAAGGAAGGTGCTCTATATTGTAGCAAGGTTTCTCATCATCTTAAAAGTCTTCATTAATAGGAGTATGCATTGTGCTGGGAACCACCCAGACATTGTTTACAGGTACTATTCCTGTTTCAATATGGCAGCTCAAATTTGTCTCCAGCAGTCCATTTCAAAAGGCACCTTTAGCTCCTTGTATAAAGTGTGAGAATAAAGAAAAGAATCAGGGCTCCTTTGAGCAGGTGTCTGTTGAGCGTTACCCTTATCACAGTTATATGGACTCCACTTCTGGGCAGCTTGAACCAGCATCTGGAGCTCGTGCTAGTATTCCCGGACAGGAGTACTGGCCAGAAGGTACAGCTAGTCGAGTTCGTGCCGCCAGGGCTCCTGAACCTGATGGTATTTCAACTGGAACTCCATCTTATGGAAAAAATCCTGGAAGTAGAAGAAAGAACTACAAGGCATCTGCTGCCACTTCCCAGCCTTCAGACATTAATGTAATTTCTGATGATCCTCTGGAGACTCCAGATAATGTACCAGAAGAGCCAAAGGATCTTTCCTCAGAGTATGTCATTTATCAGCCTGAACAAGAAGAGGAGGAGCTGACAGGCTATGAGCTGGATAAAAGAGATGGACGGCCCCACCCATTTATTGATCCAAAGACAAAGAAGGAAATAGAGAAGCCACTTACTAGTGAAGAGCTATGGTGGAATTGGAGAAAGCCTGAAAAAGAGCAATGGTCTAGGTGGCAGAGGCGCCGTCCTGATGTTGAAACGGTAAGTACCAAAAATAAATGCTACTATGAAGCTCAAATTGTTTAAGTTTGTAATCAGTGTAATTTAATTTTGCCAGATCAAGATTGGATGTCAATGCTGCTCACGCTAGTTGCTTGATGGTGACACATTATAAAATAGATAAATACAAATCTACACTGGATAAAATGATATATTCAGTAGAGACGAGGTTAATATAAATGATACATTGCTAACCACACTTTAAACCTCTCATGGTTCTCGAGCAATTTCAATTTGATATCATCACTAACATTCTGACGTAGAGATTATTAATCTTTTCCCTGGAACAGGTGTTTCTTAAAGCTATGGCGGAGACAGGACAAGTAAAGCTCTATGGTGAGCATCCTACATTGACGGAGACTGCGCTCTATAGAGCAAGGAGACATCTATATAAGGAGGAAAGGTAGAATCAGCGGCTTTCTTCAGTTATGTTACATCACATGTTCTATTCTACAAGTTATAGTGTCTTCCTTTTTCCCTTGTACTGAAATGTTAAAGCATGGACCTCACTCGTTTGGTATTAAACTTATTCATAAACCCGTCGTCTGTCATGAACGAATATCATAAACTATAGACTACAAGGAACCTTGCGAGGAAAGGATACACAAACTGATAGAAAGTAGAGGATAAGCAAATTGTAATGTCTTATTATGTGCTTGTACATTGTTGTATTAATTCATTCTTAGGCAGCTTATTATTGTTATTACAAAGAGTCAAGCAACAAGTCATTGTGCCTTCTCTTTTGTCATATTTGTTATGTATATTATAAATAGCATTAATGTAAATAAATTTTCAAACGTTGGTCAGGCTGATGATCAACTCCATGTCTTTTCTCTTAGTTTTTGCCTTCACCTAGTGCTTTCAAAAGCTATTGGTTCTGTAATGGGAAGTTGATCATCAATCTGACCATCAAAGCTATTTCGATGGGAAGTCAAGTCTTGACTTCCATTTTGTTTTTGTTTATTTTTTACTTTTATTATCTTTATATCCGTGTTGTGTGGGCCACCTTGCACGCATCTCAATTATCAACTACTGTTGGCCTACTTATCCAGCCTATGAGCACATTTTGCCTAGGTAATCTTGTCTATTAAGATTAGAAAGGATGGGCTCATCAGGGGTATGGTTAGGATTTGAATTTGGGATCTGCAGGTTGTTACTCTCATGCCTTAACCATTAGGTCATCCCCTTGGAGACCTGTATTGATTTTCTGAAACTTGTTCCTTGTTCTGTTCCTTATTTGACAGATTTTTTAGTTGCTTGGCAATCTAGTTTTTCCAGTTCAAGATGAACCAGAATACACTTTCTATTTGGAACTAAGAACTAATAAGTGGACAATGCAGGCTACAGGCTGAAAAAGAAAAAATGGAAAAGATTGGTCCTATTGCATACTACTCAGAGTGGGTCAAAGCTTGGAAGAGAGACACTTCTCGAGAAGCCATTCAAAAGCATTTTGAAGAGACTGGTGAAGATGAGAACACTCAACTCATCGAAATGTTCTGCCATCAAACAGATCGTGAGTACCGCATAATGATGGGAACCGATATTCGTATTCCTCGTGATCCGTTGGCCATGAGAATGCGGGAGGATCAAATTAAACAAAGTATTTCCTTCCCTCTGACTGAACTATAATTTATAGCTTTTCCTGCTTTTTCTTGGGAGTATCTGTGTATGCAGCTAGTTTAGAGTGAAGGTTATTAGAAGTTGGGGGATAGTCATATATTTTCGTAGTTCTAGGGATCTTTAGCTTGATTATTCAGGAAATTACCATTAAAAGTGCCTTCAAATTATTTTTTTAACAAAAATATCTGAACATAGCCTGAAATGGTTGAGGTACAAAAAGTACCTCTCTTTATCCTGCCTGATCAGAACAATTGGAATTATAAGTGTTTTCTTCTGGTTTGTTTGGGTTTTCTTTTTCCATTTTTGACTGCAAATCAACAATTTGCTTTTTCCTTCTTTTTTTGTGCAGTTTGGGGTGGAGATCCAGTTTACCCAACCATTAATTACATTCAGGATCCAGATGAAGTGATTGATTACAGGGGTCCAGACTTCCATGAACCAACACCAAATATGTTGGCCTATCTGAAAGAGGTTTGGTCAAGCAACTTGCTATTCAGTACCCTACATGGTCTTCCTGCTTAGTTAGCTTTATTGACCTTATTTCTGACCTTCTTTTTGACATATGCACTTCAAATTGATTGCTGAGTGCTGTAACATGCTGTGTTTATTATCAAAAGCTACAGAATTAGTGATGGATTTCATGTTTAAGCAAATGGAAATGAAGATACTCTGTGCTAAATGCTGTTCATGCTCTTTGCCTCCATATGAGATGTTGCATTATTTACTTTGTAAAGATACTGACGCTCAATCTCTCAAATAACTGGATAGATACAAACTAATGTTTCCAGTAAACTTGATGCTTATCCTAAACCAATCAGAATCAATGCGGATTCAGCACGGATACAGTGGAAGCAAAAGATCCATGTAGGCGATAACTTGTTGATATTAGGGATTCGTTGTTGTTGTGCCACTTACATGAGATCCAATGTTTATTCTACTGAGAGATTTATATATCCTTTAGAGCTAAGAATGAGACATGGGCTGGTACCAAAGAATCCTTAACATTGCGTAAAAGATAAGGCAATGGATCCATATATGGGGGAGTAGATGCAAATGAAATTTAAATGATGACGGTTTCCGGGCCAGTTTGCATGCCCATCGACTAATTCACCAGCAGCCTGCTATAGCCACCAGGTTTAGGGCACATGGGCTCACACTGAATGTTGTAGTTAGGATTCAAACCTGGGATCTAGAAGTTGTTATTTCTATACGTCAACTGCTTAGCCATCACCTCGGGGACACTGATTCCAACTTAGTATCAAGTCTTAGTTGATTAATTGAGACTTGAGGGTATGCAATTTGCCAAATTTTTATGAGCAAACAACTAGGTGTGTATAGCTAATGTGGTATGTGAATAGCATCTCTTCTAAATGTGTTATTTTTACTTTTGGTGATTAGGACAATTTTAAATTTAGGCAAAAGGTCTACTAGATTATGATGGATGAACATGAAGGTAAGTCAAAGAAAATTGAGATGGAAGTGTCAGTTAAGGCAAGCCAAACCTTGCTGATAGTTCCACTTTATGAAGATTTGACTTTACTGGCTTTATGAATGGGATGAATCTTATCAAAAGAATTCTAGTTTGGGTTTTCTGATGGGAGATGATTACTGTCTATATGGTACATATAACATAAGTTGTAGCATACTTCCTTAGCTGTCATGTTAACTCAAATAACAAAAAGCTACAAGTATAGTTGTAGTCGGCTGTGTGTAGAGTTGATATACCTGTTTTAGTGATTTTGTTTTATTAGCCTATCATTTACTGATTTGTATTCCGGGTTTTATGGGAACATTTTGTTATCAGCATGGCAAAATAATATCAAGAGAGGAGCTAGAGAAAATTCTGGCCAAAGAGAAGACGGAAGAAATTGAGGTAATAACTTTTCATAGGGGTTTAAAATACTTTGTTTCAGTCTCTGAGTTTTGTGTATAAGGTATTATTCCTTTGCAGTTGCATTTGTTGTTTTATTGCATTACTGCAACCGAATTGGTAGACATGTGAAAAGCTTCTTGAGTAGTTTATCTATTGGTCGTTTCTAGAATTTACTTTTTTAAGGAGAGAAAGAAATAATAGATGTAAATGATGTTGAAGCAGTGATAGAATTCATAGATTCTCTTTAAGAATAGGAAGGGATACACTCTCTGGGTCGACTCTAAATACTTTTGACTGCACCTTCTTGGTGCGATATCTTCTATTACACTTACCTCTCTCGAAACAATTTACTTTTTAGGGTGTACAAGCAATGCTCTAGATCCCAGACATAAATATGTTGCAGTTAGCTTGCATATAAAATAACCTTACAATCAGATTGCTTTCTATTAGTAGTCCCACTTTCCTTTTCTTTGAATCTACATCGTAAAGTACTTTCTTCTCTGCAACAGGTGGCAGAAATTGATGAAGCCATGGCACGAGCTGTTGACATTGGTGAAAATGACGTGAGATCATTCTTATCCTTTGTTTGAAGTTTGATCTTTTATGAACTTTGTTCTGCTACATCCTGAACTTCTAAATTTTCCAATTTGCTATGTTGGCCTTATATGTTAATCATTAGTTTATGTTAACTTCCTTCTTTTGGTGGTCAGGATGAAGAGGAAGGAAGTGAGGCTGAAGGTGAAGAGGAGGATGAGAAAATTACACGCAATTGGAGTGTTTTGAAAAGCAATCCCGAGCTTCAGAAATCGAAGGTAATTTGCTTTCTACTGATCATTGATTTATTTGGCGTCCTTTTTGATCTTATGGCTCAAGTTGTTGACACCATTGAAAGGGTGATTGGTTTTGTTATATACTGCTATATATTTGGTTAATAATCTGGTTTTACTTGATGTCTAGACTTACCAAAAACTGTTCTTCTTTTCGTGCTATATGTCCTCTGCTACATGGTCTGTAGCAGAAATCATTCCCCTAAGGAAATTTCCCTGTGTGCTTAGAGATGATGGAATAAAAATTTCACACAAAAGAGTCAACTTCTCCTTCAGATCCACCTCCCTCTAGAACAAAAGAAAATGATGCTTGTTGTATTGAATGGTAAATAATTGAGGGGAATTATGGAGCAATTGCATGGGTTGGTAATTCCAAAATATAACCTGTCCACATTTTCCTCCAAGACCCTGATGAAATTCTTTTGGTATCAAAAGTTGTATATTTTTTAAGTTAGGCCATGTTTCACTTATTAGCATAGACACAAATATCTAACTTCTCTTGTTTCAGAGTCACTCCAATTCATCTCCTTTCACTCTAACGCACTCCTAATATGTCTTCCGTACTCGATTCACATTACTGAATCTTTTTCAAACATAACTGTCATCCAACAATAAATATGTATGCACTCTTCTAAAGGCCAATACCATATTGTAGTTATAGAAATAAACCAACACCTGCGCGGGACATTATGTCTGCACAATTCAAATGGATTATACTAGGCAATAAAAGGTTGTGGTTTCTGAACAACATGGAGAGAAAGAAATTTAAGATGTTTTGAGAATGTAGAAAATAGTATGCAACAGATTAAGTTGAATTGCATACTTCTTTTGTGTTTTTGGTGTAAACAGATTTGGGTCAATGATCCTATCTCTATATTGATGTTCTAGACACATTATAGATATGAAGATCATAGGACTCAATAGATCTCTGTAAATAGGGAATACCACTCACTTGTACCTTTCTTTTGTTCAAAGATATATACAAATTTACCAATTTCAAAAAAAATACACGACAGCTTTCTTATATTATTGAAGGCACTGGACTTATTATAAAAGAGAGATTATAGAATTCTCTGTGTTTGCTGATCATCTAAGTTATGCATGCATGGCATTTCTCAGTGAGAAGGATGTTAAGAGTTCACTATCCTTATGTTTTCATTCTTGGTGTTCATCAAGAATTCATTTTCTAGGCTGCTGATGAAATGATTTTACATTGATGAACCATTGGCATCACGTGAACTTAGACACATTTATCTTTGACGAAATTCACCATATACTCATTCTGCAAGAAACATTTGAAATAAAGAGAACTCACATATTTCTTGTCTCAGTATCAATGTGCACAAATAAAATGGTTATGAAGATTTTGTTTTCCAGCTGCACGTTATGGATGTTTAATGTGCATATAAATAACTCATCAAAACAAATAAAATGTGCATGAAAATACTCTCAAAGTTCTGTTTTCTTACTGAGAAAATGAGATGTTAAGAAAAGAAGAAAGCTGTTCCTTAAAAAAATTAAAAGATTAAGAATGTACATTATGATGTGATTTGTATTTTGATATAGGAAAGTCGAAGCAAGACAGCTGCATTCTCTGGAATCCCTTCTGCCACTATTTTTTGAGTTGTATGGATATACTTTATCCAAGGTACTATTCACAGTAAGAATGGGATAGATAACTTTTATACTTACCGACTAGGGTCCAGTGTTGTGAAAGGCGAGCGCCTCGTCGCCAAAGGCGAGAGGCGAGGCAAGGCAAGGCGACACTATATCGGCTTTTAGTGTCACGGCGGTTAGAAAATCCAAAAGGCTCAGTAATGGAGAGAATGGCGACATGGCAATAAAGGCGACAATGGTGTAGCCTTTTTTATTCTTTTAAAAAAAGTGCCATCAATTTAGGG
This sequence comes from Datura wrightii, assembly GCA_035772735.1. NCBI lineage: Eukaryota > Viridiplantae > Streptophyta > Magnoliopsida > Solanales > Solanaceae > Datura > Datura wrightii. The sequence continues at coordinate 113,333,610 of JASDFA010000008.1, read as the reverse complement.
CTTTAACATGTAAAAAGAAATTTTAGGGTTTCAATTGCAATTTTCACTTACCATCGACTCTGGGCTCTGGGCTTAGCGACTTCTCCAGACCAGACCATTGACTTCTCCTTTCCGTCTGTCCAACACCCCACCATCGAGTCATCGACTTCTCCGACTGAAGTATGACCAGCAGGTCCAGCACCAGCGACTTCTGGACTGATACGTATTTCTTCTTCTTCAGTTCTTTTTCTTTTTCTTCTTCAGTTTTCTTTCTTTTTAAGAATCCAATTTTCATCTTTCTTCTTTCTTCTTCTTTAGTTAACTGTTAACAGTTAACCTCTGTTTTTTTGCCGCTTCTTAAGTCAACTGTTAACCTCTATTTGAAGATTCTGAAAATCTTGAAGAATTGACTTTTAGAGTTTTGGTATTGCTTGTATTATGGATTGTTGAGTCACTCAAGTTCTAGACCTTTAGTATCTACCATCTATTTTTAGTTTTTCAATTGAAATATTTGCTAATATGTTATTGCTATTGAGATTTTGATTATTTGTATATGCAATTAAATATTTTTAATTTTTTGGTGTTAATTGGCATCTCATTTTCAAAAAGGCGAGCGCCTGCCTCATGGCGAGACAGACCCTTGTCGCCATTTGTCACCTTTCGCCGTCCAAAACACTGCTAGAGTCTATAGTACACTGCACCCACCCCCCGAGTATATGCTTCAACAGGAATCACCCAAGGGTAGATTAGAAACCTCTGGTAAAATGCTCGCCCGTAACCCAGCAGATAAAGTACATTACATAGTCCAGGGATTGGCGACTTACCCATTCAGTGACTTTGGCACTCCATTAGTGGGTAGGGTGGTCAACTTAGAGGGCGCCCGCCTCCTCTTCAAAAAAGACCTTTCTAAAATCATTGAATTTGTTTGCTCCGATACAAGAGATCGGCCCCGAAGCAAGATATGGTGGGTGCCAGCAACTTTATTCGCTGATATGCAAATTCATTGCTTAGTCTCTGGACTCATAAAAACTTCAAAAGGTGGGTTTGTTCCATACTCAGGATTTTATTCAGGTTCCACTTCTAAAATTGCTTGGTCATTATGGTGACTTTATTTCTTTTAAGTGATTAGTTTGAATCTAAAATATAGTGAAAAAAACACAAAACAAGCAGGTTTCATATTCCACAGTAAGAAAGGGATAGATAACTTTTATATTTACCAACTAGAGTCTAGAGTACAAATTCACTGCTGGCCTCAAGACGCACAAAGATTTATTCAGGTTCTACTTCTAAAATTGCTTGGCCATTTATGGTGCCTTTATTTCTTTTGAGTGATTATTTTGAATCCAACAAAACAGTTTAGAAACACAAAACAAGCAGGTTTCTTTTAAGCTCACATCTTAGCTTTGGAGCACGGGCTTTTCCTCACTAATGTGTTAAGAAAGAAGTGTCTAAAACTAAGATTAACTTGCCTGGTCAACTTGTCTTGTCTAGATAATGAGTCAATAGTCATTTGTATCTTTAGAATCAATCCAATGGCAGAATATGATCAAAGGAGGTTTGTATTGTGGTCTACAAGGTGCTTCAGAATATGCCCCCCCCCCCCCCCCCCCCCCAAAACCTTTTTTTTTTCCTTTTTTCTTCTTTGAAATTCATGAAGAAATGAATAATAAATAGAGATAGAAGTTCAACCCGATTGTCGCCTTCTTGATGTATTTTGTTTTGTATTTGGAGCTTCATGACAGTATGCGCTTCATGACCTTGCAGGGTAAACCCAAAAAGAAAGACATGTCTCTGGAGGAAGCTGTAGACGATTCTGAAAATTTAACAGACTTCCTTATGGACTTTGATGAGGATGAGTGAGGCTGATGGATGCCCCAGGCTATTAAGGTGAGCTCTTCGTCTGGAAAGTGGAAACAGAGGTGCTTTTGACATAAATTTCTTTAGGTGAAATGCATCTGTGTTATGTGCACAGACTATATGTAAACTCAAATAATCTTTGTTTCGGCTTGCTGAGGCATCACGCAAAAAAAAAAATCATTGTAAAGTCCCATAACTTGTAATGCGACTTTGCAACAAGAACACCCCTTGAACTCCGTTCTTTGGACAATCTTATGATTTGACCTGATTATTGTCCATTCATGCCATTTTGAATTCGCAAAAATAAGTCTGAATATGTGGTTTAAAGTACTGGAATATGCTGGTTACCAAACTGTCATCATGATGTATACCTGGATTATGCTAAATTCATTCATTACTACCTGTAGCGAGAAAAGTATCATTCTGTTTAGCACCTTTATTGTCTTCCAAGCAATAGACCTGGGTTCAACTCCTGCAGACGCAGTTCTAACCCCACTTGTGGGATTACACTGGGTATGTTGTTGTGTTGTTATCTATGTTAGAGCTCACTTTTCCGCAGTTAGTTCTGAGGCTTTTATGATCACTTCACTATAATGAATAAGGCTGAAGATACTCTCTATTTATTACAAAGTTCAAGCTACTGAAAGTAAAGAGATGCCTTAAAGACTACAGAGATAGACGTCTGCCCCTTCAATCTCTAGAATACTCAACATTCATATTCAATATGCTTGTAGAACCAAATTTTTGAGTTTGGTTTTCTTACTAGCATTTTCGAGTTAGATTTACAATTTCTTGATGACCATTTCATACATGATGTTAGAACTACATTTCTCAGCAGGCTATCGTGCTCTACATTCTATATTTGTAAGTCAATTTTTTCCACGTTGATGTATCAAATTCTAGACTACCTGAGCGAACTATGATCATGTATTACATAAGTACGCAAGAAATCTCTGCCTTTGATTTCAGGTGCAAATTTATTCAGGAGGTTGAATGGTTTTTCAAACCAAAAAAAGAAACTGGTAACTGGTATATTTATATATGGTATAGAGAAGACGGTATAGAGGATGTTAGACAGATCATGTCCTTAATGCTATGGAATACAACATTACCATTCACAAAAAACAAATATATATAAATGAGCAAAAGAGTACATGGGTTGTCTTCAGGAGCTTGAATATTGTAGCAGAAATCCAGCATTCCAACTTTTATAATGTGATCAATAAGTTAATTCTCTGTGATCCAGATGCCTTTAGCAGAAAATCGGGCTGAGGAATGGAAGGTTTTACTTTACTTTCTCAATAGTGCTAGATTCCAGCTCGCTTAAGTTTGAGGGACTTGTGACAGGTAACAAATTTGAGCCCAATGCCATGTGAACTAACCTGGTATTTAAGTGGAGAAGTAGAGGGACAGGCTCATTTTCAACTAAGTTTTGAAGGCTATGGTTGGTCCAAAGGGTTGGTCCAAAGGGTTGGCCCAGACGGATTTCTGAGTGATTAAAAAATTAGTTCTTGGGGACCAGCTAGATGATAGTACCATGCTGAATAGCTATCTTGAATCTAGTTTTCTGCATAATATTGCCCTTATATCATGCATTGCCCATCTCATTTATTTGGTTTTGTCTGGTAAAAGGAATAATTGGGGTGGGTGTCTTATCAAGCATCTTTTGATTTTTTCTTGTTATCTCCGTCAAGATACACTATTCTCATCATTTTTATTGTTCCTCTGTTCTCAATTTTTTTCTGGACTTTGGCTTTGCATTGCTTTCTGTTGGGCTATTCTAGAAAAGCTATGGCACTGGAGCTGGTCAGACATTATTGGATTAGGATGCAAATATCCTGTTTCAGTGTGATATTGGAACAGTGAAAATTCAATGTAATTTTAAGCAGATTTTTTCTTTTTGCCCTTATGTGCCAATCAGGAGCATGAGGAGTTTGATTTAGAGTTCAGTTGCAGATTTGCAAGATGGTCCAAATTGTTTTATCAATGATAGACAATTCATTTCTACCTTGCAGGATAAGCAAATTATTTTCATCCCCATCAACAAAGATCTGTTGATGTCCAGTAGCAGCATCTTGACCTATGATGAAGTCGATGAACATATATTGAATGACTGATAAGATTTGGCAACAAGGCCAGCTAACTGCAACAGTTGTTCGTTGATGTTGATGTTGATGTAGCAGTTAAACAGCATCCACTGAAGATCTTCGCCCCAGAAGAGTAGATTTTTATAGAAAGCTTTGGATATGTTTTTGTGAATGTAATTGGACTATCCTGTGTAAAGCAAAGGAAAAATGGAGAATGCTAGTGTAGTAGCTTGTATTCACCTCACAGAATGTGAACAACCTTTGGACCTGAAATTAGAAGCAGATATTATCTTCTATTTAATATAAACTCAGATGTCATGTATTTGTTTCAAGTTGAACAATGGAGTGTTTGGCAGTCACGTTTCAGGGGTTTAGTGGCTTTTTAAAGAAAGTGTAATTTACAAAATTTCTCAAAAGAGAATTACAGAACCATGTTGCTTGTTTTGTAAAGAGGATTGTTTGGTTGGTGATTAGAGTTACGTATGTATTAGTAATGCAGTGATTAGTTATATATGATTTAATTACTTATGTATTAGTTATTCGTCTTCTACCTCTCATAACACAATACATAAATTGACTTATAATTTGTTTTTGTGGGATTGCAATATAAAGAAACCAAAATACTACCAAACATGATATTAGCTATGATAATTTTAATACATAAATAACTCTTTCTGACCAGCAACCAAATGACCCCTTAAAGAGTGACGAGTTAAAACACCTAGTTCCCTTCCAATATTATAATTCCAACATTGGAATGGAGTTCTTTAGGATTTTTGGAGGAAAGCTTTTGCCAACATCTTTTGAAGTTTAGATTCTAATCATTGAGTTTCATTACTTTCTTTTTTAAAAGAAAAAGAAAAAAAAAATTGGCAATTCTTGAATTTTAATTTTTCACATAACATATTTAAAATCATAAAAACAAAAGACATTTTGACATATTCACTATATCTTTAATTTAATACCACAAAATTTAAAAATTTTCTTTACTTTCTTACATTCCATATCAAATCAAAATCAAATAAACAAATTGAAAGAATAACTTTTCTTCTGAAATGTTTTGTACTTGACTCGAATTTAGCTATAATCGTAATGTCGGAGTTTGTAACCCGGATATATTGTTAAAAAAGAAAAAGGGTATTTCTGTGTTGTTTCCTTACTGGACTTGATCATGTCAACAGTCAACTAATCAACCCCCCCCCCCCCCCACACACACACACACACACACACACACACCAAAGAAAAGGTTCACACTGACAAACAGATACCACACTTTTTCTTGTAATTATTTTGTCTGTCAAAAAGGACAACAGGAACCAAAATACCTCAAAGCAACAAACATCGAAAATAGAGAAGTTGACTTGGATCAATCTGATCTGAAAAGGTGAAAGAAGTCTACAGGACATGGCTGAAGCTGCAATCATATACTTTCTGAGAAGACTAGGCTATCAGTTAATACAAGAAGGAAATGTTCTATCAGGGGTGCAAGATGAAATTGAGTGGATCAAGAAAGAGTTTCAAGCCATGGTAGCTTTTCTAAGAGATGCTGACAAGAGGCAACAGAGAGATGAAACTGTGGCTGCTTGGATTAAAGAGGTAAGAATCTTGGCTTTTGATGCTGAAGATGTTATTGATGAATTTCTTATTCAAATGGCCACTACTCATTGGAACAGCTTATACTTCTTTAAGTACTTGAAAATAAGGTATCAAATTGGCTATCATATCAGAAAAATCAAGAAACAAGTCATTGAGGTCAAAGAAAGAAAAGATAGATATGTTGTCAATGGGTTAATGATGTGTGAAGATGCATTAGCAGCTAGTAGCTATAGAGGAACTGGTGGAATGTCCTCTAGAGGGCCTGGTGCAGCATCCCCTTTTGTTCGAGAAGACGATATTGTGGGAATTGAGCATGATGTCGAACAGCTAATGAAGCTCGTATTAGAAGGAAACATGAAGAACTTCCTCGCTGTTTCAGTGTTTGGTATGGGGGGCTTGGGTAAAACTACTCTTGTGAAAGAAGTTTTCAAGAAGTCAAAAGCGTCGTTTGATTGCCATTCTTGGGTTTTCGTGTCACAATCTTGTAACTTGAAGGATGTCTTGAGAAACATCCTTTTTGGATTCATAGCTAGTAGAGGTGAGCCAGCTCTTGATGTGATGGGTGCCATGGATGAGGGATGGTTACTGGAGAGGATCAATGAATACTTGCAAGACAAGAAGTACTTGCTAGTTCTTGATGATATATGGGATGAGAACCTATGGGAAGAGCTTAAACATGCATTTCCACGAAGAAAAGGGCGAATCATAATTACAACAAGAATTCGCGGTATTGCATCCCTTCCTGAGGATAATTTCCAAATCTATGATCTCCAACCCCTCCCTTATGAACTAGCTTGGAGCATCTTTTGCAAGAAGGCGTTTCGATCATCTCAGGGGACTTGTCCTGATGACTTGAAGGAATTCGCCGAGGCCATAGTGAGAAAATGTGGAGGTTTGCCTCTGGCAATTGTAGCCATCGGAGGCTTATTGTCATGTACGGGAAGAAATAGTCGTGTGTGGCAATCTGTTCTCGATACCTTAGATTGGGAATTCAACCATCACCGAGACATTGAGCGTCTAAACAAGGCCTTGTTGTTCAGCTATAATCATCTTCCATTTTACCTTAAGTATTGTTTCCTTTATCTCGGTTTGTTCCCTGAGGACTATGAGATTGGGAGGAAAAGGCTAATCAGAATGTGGGTGGCCGAGGGGTTTGTTGAGGGAGCTGCTCAGAGAACAGAGGAAGAGGTCGCGAACCACTACTTTGTGCAGCTTAGTGACAGAAGTATGATTCAGGCAGTCACTATACATGCTCGAGATGTGGTGAAAGCGTGCAAGTTGCATGATCTAATGCGCGATGTGGCCAATCAAATGCTAAAGGAAGAGAAATTTGGATCCATCTTGGAAGAAGTCGACAACACCATTCAAGAGAGACAAAGGAGACTTGCAATCTATGAAGATGCAGAAAGTATCCCCTCAGACATCAGTAAGTTGAATCTGAGGTCCCTTCTCATTTTTAGAGTAAATGAATTGTCATTTGCAGCTCTACAAAAACTGCTAAGGCAGCTCAAATTGGTAAGAGTTCTAGATTTACAATATGCTCCTCTAGAAAAACTACCAAATGAGATTGGTAATTTGATTCATCTCCGCTACTTGGATTTAAGAGGGACTTTGATTAAGGATCTTCCAAAATCAGTGAAGAATTTGAGGAATCTCCAGACATTGGATGTGAGAAACACGGAAGTTAAACACTTGCCTGCTGGAATCAATGAGCTGCAACACCTAAGACATCTTCTCCTCTCGAGTTTCCGTGACAGGGAAATGGGATTTGTAAAGATGGCTAGTGGCGGAAAACACTTCGTGAAACTGCAAACACTATCTGGAATTGAATCAGATGAAGACTTGGTGAAACAACTTAGAAGTTTAACAAGCTTGAGGAAACTCTACATAGGGAAAATGACACGAGCCAACAGCGAAGATTTTTGCCAATCTTTAGAAAGGATGAACAAGTTGAGGTCCTTGACAGTATTGAGTGAGAGTCCATTTGAGCAAAACATACAAATGGAATCTCTCATAAAGTCCACTAAGAACTTGGAGAAACTCAAACTCCAACTTCATATGAAAAAATTACCAGAATGGTTTGCTTCTCTTAATTGCCTTCACACATTGTACCTTTTCAAGAACTTCTTGGCAGAAGATCCATTTCCTATTCTTGGAAAGCTTCCGAGCCTAGCTATTCTAACGTTGGCATCTTCAGCTTACATAAACAGCATCATTAACATCCCTCCTGGTGGATTTCCTAAGCTCAAACTGTTGAGGATTCTTGGCATGGAAAACTGGACTAGTTGGATGCCTATTGAGAAGGGTTCAATGCCAGAAATTCAGTTTCTTCTGATAGCTGATTGTCCTAGGCTAACAGGCTTACCATATGGCTTCAATCACCTTAATAGCCTTGATGATCTCACCCTTATGAACATGTCACTCGTTTTCGCTCATAAATTGCAGAACAGAGATAAGTGGAAGATCAGTCACGTCAAGGAAGTTTCAATCATTTCAGAAGACAACGGCCAAATTGTCAAGAAAAAACTCAACACTTCTCCCGTTAACTAGAGTACTCAAATGGATACTGACACATTTGTTTCGTTTTATAAAATTCTATTGTGCAATGCAGGCAACGATCTACTATCGTGTAGATTAGAATGCGTATTTCAAGTCCTGTTTTAGGTTCTGTTCGCCTTTATTTCTACGAATGCATGTTTAGTATGCTAAGTACCTACTAAATGTGGGATCGTGCCCAAGCAATAATGAATTTTTAGATGATTTTTTTCACTTATTTTTTATCAAAAGATTTTTTACGTTGCATTCTGACAGAAACTCTCCTCTAACACAAATGAAAACTTTGAGATGGATTCTGTCTTGCTTCCTAGCCAGCATTGAGTTGTCCTCAACACTTTACACATTATTGTAGTCCCTCTGTTATATTTTACGTGGACACACTAAACAATTTATTGTTAAAACTTTTTAACTTTAATGAGACAACTTACAAACAAAAAAATATGTGGCATCATACTTCACGCTGCAAATTTCAGAAAAACAAAAGAACTTTTTAAAACTGTGTCCAATAAAATATTACGCACATAGAAAGCAAATGATTGGATCTTAACTCAGTCAAACCTGGTTTCCCAACAAAAAAAAAAAGCTTGGTACAACAGTACCCAGTACTGAGTACACAGCTGTTAAAATGCAACACACAAAATAAGATTGGCATCTCTAAACAAAGAGAAACATGGTCCAACCTGTTAAATTTATCTAAAGCTCAACCTAGCCTTTTTAAGCAGCTGTAGCTGATTGAGCAGCCAGCCTCTTGCGAGCCTCTTCAATGATAGATAACTTGATACCTTTACCCTTAGGTAGAGACACCCAGGGCTTAGTACCTTTACCAAGAGTGAACACATTCCCCAAGCGGGTAGCAAACTCGTGCCCCAGGGCATCCTGAATGTGAACTGTCTCAAAGCTGCCCTTGTGCTTCTCCCTGTTCTTAATAACTCCGACACGTCCCCTGTTTCTACCACCAGTCACCATAACCACATTCCCAACATCAAATTTGATGAAGTCAACAATCTTATTGGAATCTAAGTCCAGCTTGATGGTGTCATTGGCCTTAATGAGGGGATCTGGGTAGCGGATTGTCCTTCCATCATAAGTGTTGAGATATGGGATCCCCTTCTGTCCAAACTGCACTGATCGAACCTTGCAAAGTTTGAACTGCAAAGAGCAGAAAAGAATGTGACTACACAGCATCCAATGAAACCAAAAAAGCAGCAGGAAACAGGTTCAGATGTGCTGAAAGTTTACAAATGAACAATTATCTACTCAGATGTCAACACAAAAAACAAAAGCATGAAGATCAAACCTTGGCTTCCTCATCCCTGAGTGAGTGGAGACGGAAGCGACCCTTGGTGTCATAAAGAAGTCTGAAGTTTTCATTCGTCTTTGGAATGGAAACAACATCTATATAAAGAAAATATGCATTAACAATTTGCCAAGGGATTCAACAAACATAGCAACAAGATAACAAAAACGAATGAGACATGAGACAAAATAATTTTTAAAGAAAAAATGTAGACAAAGTGATCAACAATGGTCCTTGGAACTGTGAAAGCATGCGTATACAGATGAATCAGCATTTATCACTTTCATAAGGAACTAAACAAAACCAAAGCAGTACAGAAATAAGGAGAATATAAATAAAAAGGTTTTGAAATGAAAAAAAACTATCTAATTGAGGTGACCTTACCCATGAAACCAGTAGGGTAAGTCTTATCTGTCCTAACTTTCCCATCAACCATAACTTGACGTTGCATCAAGATAGAGATGACCTCACGGTATGTCAAAGCATATTTCAACCTGTTCCTGAGGATAATAATCAATGGCAGACATTCCCTTGATTTATGTGGACCGGAAGAAGGCTTGGGAGCCTGTAGTATAGAACAAAGAGAAAAGTAAGGTCAGGAAGGGGGAAACTAACTAGTATTATTCAAGAAAGACTAAAGAAAAAGACATGTCACTTACAAAAGCACCTCCAAGTTTATCAAGCATCCAATGCTTGGGCGCATTGAGCCTCTTCAGATGCTTCTTCAACCCTCTTGCCTATACATAAATAGGAAGTGACCAAACTTACTTTAGTATGATGTTTCCAAATACTAAATGCAAAAAGTAATACCATTTATATGCATGAACGTTGAAAGAACAAAAGTAGATTTAGAAAAATAAGGGGATCTATACAGCAGCTTTACATTAAAATCTATCCATGTCGAACATAGCTAGCAACACCTTCTTACACATAGGTAAAGAACAATTTTTCAATACATAGAACAAACAACTTGCACTATACTACACAAATTTCACCGTCCATAGCTCAAGAGAACTCACATTTGACTCTGAAACAGCAAAATACAATTATTTTTTAAATTAAAAAAAAAACTGACCCGTTAATATCTAATGGCGACAGTAAACAATGCAATCACTAATTAGCACACACGAGCCATAAACTTAACCAGCGCCACTTGGGATCAACACCATACATTTGACCGCATAAATCATACGGAACAACCAACAATCTAATCTTTGATGCTTACGCATATAGAAAACAATTAGCAAAAGTAAAACTGATACAGTTCATTTTAGACATAGAACAAAAGCGATGAAGACTAAAAATAGTACTGATCAATCAGCAACACACAATAAGCTAAACAACTTTGACGAGATGAATTAACAAAGAAAAAATCAAACCATTTTGGCAGTTTTCCGATTTGATTAGCTGCCGGGAGAGATTGACCACCGCCGAGATGTGTGTGCCTTAAACCCTAATAAGATGATGATACAATCTCTTAAATACTTTAGCACATGCCCTAATGCCCCCAACTTTTTTGGGCCTAAGTAAGTTGGGCTGTCTAATCACCTAGAGTACGGGCCTTTCTAATCGAACAAACTGCACGGTGGTTCCAGAGCAACTCGGTCTATGCCGACACACTAAACATAGCCTAAATATTTATTTGAAACAGTGGCACTTTAAAATAATTATTAATTTACTATATGAGTGAATTTAATTGCAAGTTGCTCAATATATGTGACCTTTTTATGATGATTGAGATAGTTTTTGATGATAATATAAATGTATTTCATTAAAATATAAGTGTGATGTAATGTATACGTAGTGGCATGGTCAGACAGCCAGCCCTCACCAGGCTGCTGGCATTGCTAAATGCTCCGCCACGAAGCAAGCTTTCCCGAATACGATTTCCGTGACGGAAAAAGCGGCATCGTTGACTCCAGAGAAGTAAGCGAAGGGCCGTCGGCAAGCAGCACCGGCATCGACAGCGGTAGTACGATTCTATCCGTTCAAGTCTTGGTCTACCGGTGGGTCGTCCTATGAGTAACTCTCGCAAACAAAGAAGAAAGGAGATGGACCGGCCATAGGTTCGAATCCTGCCACCTTTCTTGTGGATCATCCTGTGGTTACCGGATGATGGGAATAACAAAGCAGAAATTTGGAAATGAGCACGAAGTGTCAATATATGAATTGTTTCATTATTCGTTATTTCCGGGTCTTTTCGTTGCATTTTAATGTATTCTACTTGCACGTGGATATATTGTGTTTTTCTCGAATACAGTAAATTTGCTTTATTTTAAAATAAATTATTATTACATTTCATAAATACACAAACTATCGTTATGTTTCATAATTAGTGATGGAACTATCGCTATATACAAAAGTCCTCTTTTTGTATATGTAAGAGAGCATGTTTCTTTGATTTATATATACTAGTTTCACATAAGTGTGTTGCACGTGTATACCGCATCAGTATCTTAAATTTAACATATTCGAGAAAAGCAAAATTATTGAAAAATAATAATTGATGTTGAAACAAATGTGGCGTTTATGAAATGATTGTATTCCGATATGTTATTGTTTGTTGCATCTCACCTGATAGTTCTTTACAATATATTATCAGTTATATATATTCATTGGAGAAATAATATTGCGACAAATACAATTCAACTTTTGTTATAGTTTGACACTGTAATTCAGTTATTATCACTGCAAATCATAAATATACTGAAATCAATAGATAACTCTTTGAAAATATGCTCCGGAAATAATTCACTTTTATGTATAATAACAAAAAAAAAATCTTAATTTGTCAAGATTGTAAAATATATATTTTACATATAAAAGTGAAACAAGTTACTTAACTTTTTCATATACAAGTATTACACATTTTTCTTTCTTTTGTTTTTTCTTTTGTTTTTTCGATTCCAATTATTATAATTTTATAATTATAGACTTGATTTCAATATGGTGCTAAAACTTGTAATTTATTTACATACATGAAAAATGAAAATATAAAATATAAAATAAAATTGGTTCAACTTAAGTTTATCAAAATTATTGGTAAGCTACATCGACATCTTCTTGTATAAAAAAATTTACTTAGATTCTTATTTGAGGAAACCTAAAATATTTTCTTGATTGCATCAACCCAAATACCAAAAAGTGATAAAAATTATCTTATATTTATTTCAATCATGTACAGACTTTGTTGATAAGAAAAAACGATCTAACATATTATGTTAGAGTTCATTATATTTATAATAGTGAAATAAATAGACAAATAGAGTTTCTAATTAAGAACAAACAATGAAAATGTAGAAAAATATATACTAAATTAGGATTAGTCATAATAAAAATTAAAAAAAGAGTGCTAGTTCAATTTATCTTTATATTTTAAATCTAAAAATCAATATCTTGCAATGATCAACAATTTTATATCTCTTTCAATTTATTTTATTCAAATCATTGTTACACGATCATTTGTTATCTTAAAAGTCAAAAATTTCAAGTCACTTTTTTTAATTCAAGCATTATTCATTTTTCTTATATTAAATAAAATATTTCAAATTAAATATATTTAATTTGATGAAAATAATTTTTTGATATCAATATATATATATATATATATATATATATATATATATATATATATATATATATATATATATATTTGAGACCTCACTAAAGTAAAATATTATTGTTGTGGTTTGGATCTCAAATTCAAACTAATAGAAATTATTGACAAAAGTTATTGCAACACTATTTTAAGATTAATAAAAATTTCATTAGTAATGTTTAAATTCGTATTAAGTTATTTATACAAAATCAAAGCACACTTTTCTTGAATAAGAATTATAGCTATTTTACATAACTCAAATAAGAAAAGTACAAATTTAATTATTTTTAAAATCCTAAATATTATGACACTATACATAATTTAAATATAGAATAAATAAATAAATAAATTTTAATTGATTTAAAATTCTGAATTATTAGAAAAATACTTAGTTATAACTTTGATTAATGAAAATTTTATATTAAAAAATTGATTAATATTTAGAATGATACTTTACTCTAGAATATCAAGAATTCATCTATAACTCAATTAAAGAAAGACAAAAAAAAGTTTAAATTGATTTCATAATCCTATCCTAAAAATAAAAAAAAAACAATATTATAGTTATGACACATATTTCAAATATATATTTTTTTCATAAAAGTAAAATACTAATTAATTTTAGTATCTTAAATATCAAGACTTTCCCACATAATATTTAAAATAAGAAAGAGTTTAATTAATTTTAATATTCTAAATATTAATAATTAATTAAAATGAATACATAAGACATATCCTTAGTGAATTTATTTAAGTAAAACACTTATAAATATTAAAATAAGAAAGACTTTAATTAATTTTAATATTCTAGATATTAATAATTAATTAAAATGAATACATAATACATATCCTTAGTGAATTTATTTAAGTAAAATACTTATAAATATTAAAATAAGAAAGAGTTTAATTAATTTTAATATTTTAAATATTAATAATTAATTAAAATGAATTCATAATACGTATCCTTAGTGAAGTTATTCAAGTAAAACACTTATAAATATTAAAATATGTAAAAGTATAATTTTAGATATTTATGATAGTTGTGATTTTTTATTTGATTTGTTTTAATGTACTATTTTAGACTGGTGCAACACGAATGAATATGAATTTGAGTTAGAAAATATGTGTTGTCCTCGTAATTTTTCACACATATCGTGTGTTGAATTTGGAACACTTCTATACAATTTTTTTTTCATATAATTTTGTTAGGAACATGAAATATTTATTACTATGTACATATAAAAAAATATTATTAAAAGTAAAATATGAATTTGAGTTAGAAAACATATGTTGTCCTCGTAATATTTTACACATATCGTTTGCTAGATTTGGAACATTTCTATATGATTTTTTTTCATATAATTTTGTTAGAAAAAGTAATATGGAATGTTTATTGTTTTGTGCGTATAAGAGAGAATTTGTTAAAAGTAAAAGAATTTAAACTTCTCATTATTATAATTTTCTACATAATTTAAATAAGAAAAGATTTAATAAGTTAAATTTTAGTTGATTTCAATTTTTAAAATATTAAAAAATAATTAAATGACAACTATAACATAATATCAACTTGATGGGGGGGGGGGGGGGGGTGAGCTCGCACATTGACACTGGATATTCAATCTTTTATTTTTTTTGTATTAGTCAATGTGGGACACCATAAATATCTAAAAGAGTAGTAAAATGACAATTTTAACTATTATAAAGTCTCTTAATAAAAATAAAAAAGATCAATCAACATTTTTACTGACCTTCATGCTTAAGTATGATATAAATATTATTGCATTTGATATTTTGAAAAAGATAATAAAAAAATATTCTTAAAATATAAAAAACAAAAATATTTTCCTTTTGCATTTTAACTTAAAAATACTCTCAATCTTTATTTTTAACTCACAAATATCCTCAAAGAAATTAAGCGTATTTAATTTATTCATTTAAGATTGTCCATCATGTTATCTGCGTTTTTCAATATCACTAAACAAAAATAAAAGTCAAAGAACAAAAAAAAAAGGGGGGGGGGGGGAGGGGCAGGGCGCAAGCAATATATTCAAAATCTGTTTGGTCTTGAAAAATATATATTTTCTACTTTATTTAAAAATTAGTGTTTGGTCATAAAAGTTTTAGATATAATTTGATATTGTATTTACAATTTTAAAATCACTCAAAACCTTATTTTCACTTTTAACGTATTCTCCTTTTCTCAAAATTTATTCTAAATATTTTATTTTTATAAAATGACCACATTTAAATTATATTTTATGTTTTTTAGGAAAAGTACATTCAAACAATCAAATATTATTTGCAAAATATAATTAAACATAACTTCATCTTCAATTTCAACTTAAAAAATGTACTCGTGTATGAAATTAATCTATAAAATTATGTGACTATCTATTTTGAGATATTACTCTTTTAAAACATATTTAATTATATGTTTTAAGATAAATTAGAAAAGTTAGGTGATTTGCCTGTGTTTAGAAACTTAGGGTACACGTCATATTTTAAAAAAAAAAAATAATAATAATAATATATATATTTAAATATTAAATATTTCTTGTAAAAGATATGGTCAAACGCAAATTAAACTTAAATTTTAAAAATTTTAAATAAATAAATAATATTTAATTTTCATGATCAAAAGTCACTAATTCAATTGTAGAAATAACCACATGTAAAAATTCAAACTTTAAAAATAGTGCATTAGTTTAAAATTTTTCATATCTTAACGAAATAAAATAAGTTTCAAATAAATATAACTATATCTTGGAGTCCTTTTAAGTTAGTTAATTGTGAATAACTTATAAATTTAAAGTGTTAAAATTGATTTTATGAATAAACAATTACATATTTGAATATACGTATTAAAATTAATAACAAATAAATGTATTTGGTATAAAAAATGTTATAGGTTATTCTTTAATTAAAATAACTAAAACATTTTTAATTAAACATTACAGATTTAAAAATATTTTTGTAAAGAAAAAAAGGGACAACAGAAACATCGTATAGTGAAAAGGAAGCTAAAAATTTTATTTCAAAAAGCGTATCTTAAAAACTAGAATAAATATTAGGGTTAAAATGGTTTTAAAAAATGTAATCAAATAAAAAATACCCATAAGTTGAAAATTACATACAAAAATGACTAAATGATGACTTTTGAATGCGTGAATAACCATAAAAATACATATAAGTCTATTTAATCAGCTTATTATAAATTAAAAAATATAAATCTTCTTATATGTGTTAAAAGTTGTTATATATCTTGAGATATTTAAACCTCATTTCAATAAAGATAAAAATTCACCAATTTCATCTGTCCACTCATTGTCATCGTTATCGTTATCACCAACCATAATTTACTATCTTTGCCCCCTGCAGTATTATCAATCATTATTATCCCACCGCCTACAATCATCGTCCCATCTACAACTGCCATCATTATCAATGACTACAATCAAATATCATCACTATTAGCCATCAATTTTAAATCATCACCACTAATTATCGTTATCAAAATAACTTTCAATTACTATCGAAAATCACCATCATTAGTCATTATTGTATATTATCAACTATTACCATTAGTTATTACTATTACCGACTACAATTACTAGCCTTCACCAGCAACTATCACCATCAATCACTGTTGTCACTCATAACCAGCTAATATACCAATGACATTATCATCATCCAGCACCATCCCCAACCAACACTTACAATCATCATCACTAGCCACTATCACCACTAATTATCAGTAATTTTCAAATAATTTTGCTGATATGCATTACATTTATTTAAGAAAAAAAGGGTTAAAAATATCTCTCTACTTTTGTTTATTAGCTGACTTTGCCCGTAGTTATACTATAGGGCCAAATATGCCCCTGCCGTTAACAAAGCATGCAAAAATGCTCGTATTTTGGATGGAATACCCCAAATTAAACAAAAATACTCAATTTTTCCTAAATAACCCATTGCCCTCTTTTTAACCCGATATGACCCATTAAACCAAATAACTCATATCAAATTAAACTCTAATTATAAACGCCCTAACCTTTTTTTTTTAATTAATATTTGCTATGAACAAACCCATTTCTATAACTCAGTTGCTATTTTTTCGTCAATTATTTGTTGTTGAAAATAACAAAGTTAATATTTATTTAAAAGTTAATAAATATAAGACTTTGTTATTTCTGTCAATTATTTGTTGTTAAATCTTATATTTATTAACTTTTAAATAAATACAATTTTTATATATTTAGATATTAAAAAATAATTTTAAGTATTTAATATATAACATCTCCATATTTAAGTTTTATTAAGTATTTTAATATTTAAATATATATTTAAATTCAAATATCATAATCTTAATAAAAATAAATAAAATTTGTCGGTTTTATTTGAGTTGGACCAACGTTGTTTATTGTTTTTCTTTTTTAATATAAAGATGAGGAATATTTTAGATTTAATATATAGTTACTAATATATAGAAGAGCTCTCGAGCAGGCAGGAGGCGGTTGTCCTGCCAGCTTAGGCTCTTCATGATATTTCATAAAATTTTATTTTGTGTTTAAATTTATTTATTTTATTTTTAATCTGTTATATATTTAAAAATTATATAAAAATTATCATAAATTATAATAATTAATAATTTATAATATTTAAAAGACATATAATAATATTAATTGACTTTTTAAATTTTATCAGTGCCTCATAAACTGGACAGAGAAAGTAATATATATTATTTGAAAATGACGTAAAAAATATTGCAGATTATAATAATTAGTAACTTAAAATATTTAGCGAAATAAAAATTTTGTGAATGATTCTCTCTAGGAAATTTTTTGTATTTCTCGATGTGTTCTCCAAAGTAAAAAAATCAGACATTACTTAGTAATTTCACACATTTTAAGACATAATAATTTTATGAATTTATGGGTATTACTTATTTTTTTCCTGTGTATTATGCATGTGGGGCATTGTATTCATAAATAAAATATTTATGGTATTGAGTAATAACTATTACGACTAGATTGTGCAAAATAATTAAATACTTTTATTTTAAACTTCAAAAATAACAAATAATTCCATATAATTAATTTTAGCTTATCCATGATATAGTCTATAATAAATGAATAATATAGTGTTATTCATATTGGAGATGGACAACACCCGAGCCCATCTGGTTTAGCTAAAAAAAGTAACTTTTAAATGTAAGTGCTTAAAACACCTTTTAAGTACTGAAACTTATTTTATAAATAAACAGTTGCGTGTTTGGATAAAAGTGGTGAAGCTGAAAAAAAATTATTGATGTATTTGGTATAAAAATGCTGTTAAGCACTTATTTTGGATCAAATGACTGAAATGCCCTTAAAACTGTTAACACTATAAAAAATAAATTAATATGATATTTTTATTTCTAAAATAATTAAAATTAAAATTAATACATATTTTTATTTATTTTTAATATAATTTAATTATTTAAGTTATTTTTAATTTTTAAAATATATAATCTAAATAAGATTAGATAAATCTCCCTTTTTACTTTTTATTAGAGTATAGTTCTATTTTTATTTGTAAAATCAAATATAATAATTTAAATGAATTAATACTACCTCAATTATTTTTTTTAGATTTTTAATTATTTTTTTTCTAATATGCACAAAGATTTGAGTGTCTTTGCTTTGTTTAAAAAAATTAACAAATTAATTGTATGCTTTCATTTTTAAACTATGAACGAGTGAGTTCTAAATAAAGTTTGAGAAGAAGAGAAGAAGCGGTGATGATATGAAATTTTTAGCGCACTGTGAAGAAGTGCAAGATGTTGTCGCTCCAAAGAGAAGAAGAGAAAAAATAGGTTTTCTATTTTGTTGAGGATAATTTTGAAATTAGAAAAATAGCATGAGGATAAAAAAGTAAATTTATTGATCAAACATAATGACTTATAAATTTAAAAAAAAATTTAATTTCAACTTATTAAAAGTAGCTTTTAACTTTTCTTAAGTACTTTTTAATTTAATCAAATACTTTAAAAAAATTAAAACTGCTTATAAATTAATTTGACCAACTTCTAAACCTAACCAAACGGACTCTTACGCTTACTAGTAAGTACGATAAGGTGCAAGAATAGTAGTATCTCCCTTTTTTAATTTTCTTCCTTTGGTTGCACTAATAAAAAACTACTCCGGAAAAAACAAAAAGCGGGCAAAACCCTAAAACCGAAAAATGCCGAAGCCAAAACGGTTTGTATGGAGAATCAAGCAGAAAAACCAGAAAGCATCATCGCCGCCGCCGCCACCACCACCGTGGGTGGAGCTCCCTCGTGAAATAACGGCGGACATCCTTCGCCGGCTGGGAGCGGCAGAGATATTGCTAAATGCACAGAGAGTTTGCAGTACGTGGTGGAAGGTGTGCCATGATCCTACCATGTGGCGAGTCATTGACATGCGCGATGACGAAGATGTGGACATGTATGATGTCGACAAGATGTGCCGCATCGCTGTGGATCGCAGCCAGGGTCAGTTGCTCAAAATTAACATCGAGCACTTTGCTAATGACGATTTGCTCGAGTATATAGCGCAGAGGTACGGCTGGAGCTGAAAGTCTATTTTTTTCCAGTATTTAAATTTATTAAAAACTTTTTGTGATACTTTGATCATTTCAAGTGGTGGTGCTCTAAGTGAAAAAAGAATAGCAGGGCAAACATTATAGACGGAGATATCTACCAAAAAAGTCTTGTTTTACCTATGGGATTTAGCGAGTGACATCCTCCCTAATCGCGATTTACCAAGGGCATACATCGGTACAAGACTTAACGAAGGAGACTCTAGTCAAATACCTAAGTAATCCCTCGCTCAACCATGTTATTTTGTTGCCACAACAGTCATGAAAAATAAAATATGGCCAGAAGCCCAGAACTCTCTATATTAAAAATATATATATTATTGATATATTATTTACCAAGTTACAACCTTCCACCAATAAAAGTTAATAAAAATTAAAATATATTGAGTTATATCTCTCGGTAAATATAAATATTCAACAAGTATATTTTTAAGTTTGTAAGTTAAATACAAAATAATTGGATATTTATAAATTACTGAGGGATCTCTTAGTACGTTGCTTGTTAATTTTTGTATTATTTTGACAAATAGTGCTGATAGGCTTAAGATCTGCGTACATGCCTTTTCAGACTCCACTTGGTGGTACTGGACTTAGTTTGTTGTTGTTTGATTAGACAGGTGTTTATTATTATTTTAGTTGTTGATTATGCTATTTTGGAGTGTTTTGAAGTCCAGTGGGTTCTTTTGACTTGTTTGCATAATGGTTAGGTTGGTTAAATTTATATGATGTTTGGTTGCTTAATCACTTTGTGAGGCTAGTCTTATCTTGATCTCGCATGTACCAAAGGGTTTAAAAACTTAGATCATTTTCACTCCCCTTAGTTGCCCCCCATTCCAATGGTGAAAAACTTACGCTGCTTCATTCCCTTGGTTGCCCCCAATTCAATGGAAAGAAGATTACACTGTTGTTATTGCCGCAAGCTTTCGCCTAACAATCCTTACAAAAAAATTCGTATAAATCTATATATAACTTCACAGGAATGTGATGCAAGTAAACCTCCTTTGCATTTGAACCTTGGTCCCTCTTGTTGTCATTTTAATTTGAGGCCAAGCTTATTTGAATGGGAAGTCTGGCTTGAGCTTGACATTGTGAGTTCTGTGAGCTTGACCTGTTATCAGATAAATTTGCGCAACGTTTACTATCTCCAATTGAAGTACTACGCCGTAAGGATGTGCATACTTCGGTAGATACGAAACCAATATTTTTGATACTGTGATTTTGGTATTACGGTATTTGGTGTGGTACTTTATATGCATTTAAGAAAATGGTATTTGGTACGGTATTCGATATTTATACAAAAAATCGAAATTCGAATACCATACCGAAGTATTTAGTTACACATACAATTCATTTATATTATATTATTACTAACAACTATACAAAATAATAGTAGTAGTAGAAATCACATCTCATTTAATATCACTTTGTATCTAGCAGGGAATTTACTAATGTTACCATACCGAAGTATTTAGTTACATATTACTAACAAATATATAAAATAGTATTAGTACAAAACACATTCACACCTCATTTAATATCATCTTGTATCTAATTTCCTGATTAAAAAAAATCCTTTTGTATCTAACAAGAATTTACTGATTTTTTTGCCATACCAAAGTATTTAGTTACATATTACTAACAAATATATAAAATAATATTAGTACAAAATTATATATCACATGTCATTTTAATATCATTTTGTATCTAACAAAGAATTTACTAATGTTGTTATGACTTAGGAACTTTGACTACCTCACTGCCCTATTTTGATTGAAATGTTGTTTTTGTGTAGTTGATTAACGAAGGGAGTTGACAGTACTTCTTTTGAACATTTCTACATGTGTGGAATATTTCTGCATGTCTAAAGTGCTAGGTTGATATAATTGAGACTTTTCTTGAAAAATTGAAGTAAATTATTTAGTATATGAGTATATTTAAGTTGAAGTTGAACAAATTATGATTACCGATTTGTCCTGCTACAAAATACTGAAATCAAAATTTAAAAATACCGAACGACACTGAATTAATTTGATATGATAATGGTATAGGATTTCTAACATCGAAATTATCAAACCAAAGTTTTCAATATCGTTCCACATTATACCATGCCTACCCCTACTAGTACCTCATGCCAACTAACAACACACTTTCCAGGAGATCTATAAGCATTGACAAAACCACATAATTGTTGTCGGGTCTGGGGATGGTTGGATTATAGGATATACGCAAACCTTACTCCTATCTTTGTGGGATAGAGAAGTTGTTTTTTATAGACCCTCGGCTCAGAAGAAGTGAAATTAAAGTAGGATGGAAAGAAAAAATAATGCCAGCAAAATAGCAAGATGAACAAAGCAAATGAAGTTACAAATAGTTGTAAAATAGAACAATAAGATACTATGTGAATACTACCTAATAAGGAGAAGATAGAAGAGGAGACTACCCTGCCTCTCCCACTTAAAAGTACTACAGTACTTGACTACCTACTACTCTTCTACCCTAATCCTCGACCTCTATACGTTCCTGTCTAGGATTATCTTCTTACTATGTAAGTTGAAGATGTGTAATGTCCTGTCTAATCACCTTCCTCATTTTTTCTTTGGCCTACCTCTACCTCTCCTAACAACTATTATAGCCAGCCTCTTACACCTACTTATTGCATTCGCACTCATTCTTTTCACATGTCTGAACCATCTTAGTCTCACTTTTCTCATTTTGTCCTTCACAGAGGTAACTCCCACCTTGTCCTATTATAACTTTATTGCTAATCGTATCTCTCATAGTATGTTCACACATCTAGGGGTGTGGAAATTAACAATTAAAACAATAATCCGAACCGATAATTAGGTTATTGGATTAATAATTTGAGTTATTGGTTTAAAGGCTTAATTATCTGTTTACTTGTCCTAAGTTATTGGGTTATCGATTTGGTTATCGGTTTGACCACTTTTTTTAACGGGTGAACCGATAACCCAATAATAATTTACTAAATTATAATTTTAGCCTTCAATATATAAAGTATTCTAGCAAGAAGATGAATTGGGTGTCAATGACAAGTGAAGGTGATGTTATTCAAAGTTAAATTAAAATTAATTGTTTTAGTTGGGTTAATTCTATATGCTCTTTTTCTTTTCATTCACTTTTTTCTAGCTAAACATACTTATGACTTGGGAAAATTTTCGTGTGAGATCTTAACGGCTAACCCGATAACCGAACCGATAATGATCAATAACTGATTAACCGATGTCTTAACAATTCTTTAACGGTTTAGCATGTCTACAAATTGATAACCGATAAGTTAACCAATAACCTTCAAAACCGAACCGAACGGTACACACCCCTACATACATCCATCCGAACATCCTCATTTCCGCTAACTTCTTCTTCCGAACATGTGTATTTTTCACAAACTAACATTCTGCCTCATACAACAATGTAAGTCTAACCACCACTTCGTAGAACTTACCTTGAAGCTTTGGTGACACATTTTTATCATACAGTACCTCGGGCTCGAGCCTTTATATCATCCACCCGCTCCAATATGATGTGTCATCGTCAATCTCCCATGTTCTTGCATTATAGACCTGAGATACTTGAAAGTTCCTTATCTTGGTATTACTAGGATATCGATCTTCACTTCCACCTCCGCTTCATGCATTACGTCTCTGAGCATGCATTTCAAGTACTCTATATTAGTCCTGCTTAACCTAAACCTTTTAGATTTTAGGATTTGTCTCCAAACTTCTGGCCTATCATTAACTCCACCGCACGTCACATCGATCGATATGATGTCATTTGCGAATAACATGGCCTACACTACCTCTCCTTGAATATGCCACGTCAATTCGTCAATTACTGAGACAAATAGAAATGGGCTAAGGTTTGATCCATGGTGCAACCCATCATAACCAGAAGTGTTTTGAGTCACCTCCCATTGTTACTACTCGGTTCTTGACTCCATTGTACATCTTGCCCTAATGTAAGCCTTAGAGACACCTTGACTCCCAACACCTCCATAGAACCCTCACTAGGAACTTTATCGTATGCCTTTTCTAGGTTAATCAACATCATTTATATACTTTTCTGACATTAGTTAAAAGACTTGAGATAAACAAATTTTATGGTTTTTAGCCAATACAGTGTGCTTTGCCTGAATTAACCAGGAGCCATCATTTTCAGAGTTAATTTTCCTTAGGACTTTTTGCAAGGAGACCTTGATTTTCTATGAGTAGTACTACAACCGAAATCTTTAAGATCTCTTTTTTATTTGAATTTTTAATGAAGTTGAGGAGAAGAAGAACAGAGGGGAAGCAGAGTAAAATTCATGAAGCTATACTAGAGTGATAGATGTTCAGCGCAGTTGTAGAGTAGGGATTGGGTATGCTTGCTTCAAGTGCCTGACTTTATCTCCAGTCCTTTGTTTATTTTTTGGTGATGTGTCTCTTGTTCAGCTTTTTATGTTGTCTTGGGATCTCTCTGTTTTGTCAATTTCCTTTGTAGCTAAATTCATCTCTGAATTCTATGGATATTTTTCCTTGTTCTTCCCAAAAGTAAGTTCTCTCTTATTTTCATGTCTTTTTATCTAATCTTGTGCCCTTCTGAACAGATCAAGTCAGCTAAAGCATCTACGAATTGTCAGCTGTGATGATATTTCAGATGGATGTTTGGCTGCAGTTGCAAAGAACTTCCCGATGTTGGAGGAGTTGCACATTTACTTATCTGTTATTAGTTCAGGGGATATAGAAGCCATTGGTCATTCTTGCTCTCAGCTAAAGTCATTTACATTGAACGACAGTGGATTTAGAGGATTTAAAGGACTGAGAGGAGGATTTAGAAATTTACAGATCAATGTCAATGATCAAGCTCTGGCTATTGCTGCAAATATGCCTGAATTGCGACACCTTGCACTTTTTGGAAATAACATGACAAATGAAGGTCTGTGTGCCATTCTTGATGGCTGCCCGCGGCTTGAATCACTTGACTTGCGCCACTGCTATAGTATTGATCTTAAAGGGGATTTAGGAAGCAGATGTCGCCAACAGATTATAGATCTGAACTGTCCTCATGATTCCACTCATGGTTATGAATTTAGTGATCAAATTTTTGATTATGGCTTTTCTGATGATGAGTACCCGTCTGGGTTGTCCGAAGCTGACCTTGGTCTCTCAGACTATTCCTATGATTATGATTATGATTATGATGACTTTGTTTTTGACGACTTCACTGACCCATTTAGCAGTGAGTATCTTGATCAGGTTGGTTTCTTTTGGTGAGATCGTTTGCGACCTTGCATTTGTTAATGGTAAGAACATATTTCTCTTCACTGCTTTTTAATACTAGCAGTATTTCAACCTTATCAAAATAAAATAAAATACTAGCACTGTTTCATCTTTCTTTCCTTCTCCTTCCCTGGGGAGTGTGGTGGGGGGCCTCAATTAAAAACAATGTCTCCAGCTCATGGTTGTTAGCCAGAGGGCATACTGAGATCCACCTGGTCTAGTAGAGACCTTGGGGAGGAAGGCAGAATTATGTATCTGATTTAGAAACGTGATGGTTCCATTGCTATTTAGAAGGTTCGTGGTTGCTGGGTGAACTGCGACTCCCCATATTTTGCTTTCTCATAGCAGTTGGAAGTGCTCAGGGTTTGTTTGCACATTGCTGGCGGCAGATTGTCATTATAGTGTTTCCAGTAACTACTGCGTTCTCCCCTTTTGCTTTTGTTCATAATTCCATCACTATACTCAAATTTGGTAAGGTTTCCGTTTTAAAAACTTTTTAGCTAGTTTACCTGCTTTAACAACAATTTAGACGTGGGCGGCGAAGTTGAAAATTTTTCTGACTAGAGATATTTTCGACTGAAGTGCTTGTAAAGATTTGCTAGAAGTTCAGTCATACATATCCGAATGTTTTTGCTATTTTTTTTTCTTCAAATTTCAATAATTCAACACTTAAATCTACACCAAATATACTCAAATTTAAAACATAAATTTATATATCACAAGAATAATCCCCCATCATAAATTTGTCAGAATAATAATGACTCTAACAAACTTATTTCTCATTCTTACTTTTTTTTTTGGGCTTAATACATACTGCCTTCATTTCAAAATAGGCGGTGTTTTTAATATGGTTGTACTCCTTAAGAAAACTAATAGTGTTTAAAAACTACAATGTATTTTTACTAATTTATTTTTAATAAATATTTTGAAAAAGATATAGTTTTTTAATAGTTTCTTGATTATGTAAAAGAAAATTAATTTATATAAAAGTAAAATTGAAAGAATATGTATTCTTGATTATTTGAAACACTACTCTCTTTAAAATAAAATGAGAAAATAAAAATATCACTTATTTTGACACTATTTAATAATCTACGAGCTTTGTTTTCCTTTTATTGCCTATAAATTCAATAGTCAATTAGTCATAATCTATACTATCAGGGTGTTCATGGTTTAGTTGGATCGATTTTTTTATCAAAATCAAAATTGAATCGATCTAGTCGGCTGTAAAAATTTTAAAATTACATCAAATCAATTAAATTAAAAATCATTGGCCTGATTTTTTTGCCTATTTGGTTGGGTTTGATTCGATTTTTCGATTTATAACCAGCTAATAATAAATCGATAATAGTAACACAATAAAGAACAATATGAATCAGCAAATTTTTCTACACTATCACAAGATAAATATATTTGAATCTTCTATTATGTTTCACTATTCCAAAACTTAAGTTGCATAACTGTAAGTTCTTTCACTTCACATGTCTAATATTCATATAGAAACAATATACAACGTTAAATAGAATAATCAACCATTCAAAAATTAAAGAGGCAAGCGATTGAAAAATTTGTGGATGTCTTAGCAAAAAAAATTAAAAATCGGCAATACGTCATATCACATATAAACAATTAGACTTAACGTGTTAGGTTTAAACATATTTCTTAAGAAATAGAATTTAAAAGTGTTGTACTGCGTGTGAAAAAAGTATACTAAAATATCAAATTAATGATTAAAATATATAAAATATTTATAATTATTTATGAAAAACTAATATCATATTTCAAACAATTATAATCAATTCGATTTGATTATTTCTTCAGATTTATTAGTAGAACCAAAATCAAACCAAATATTATCAATTTTTAAAATTTAAAACCAAATCAAATATAAATTTTTTTAGTTCGATTTGCAGTTTGATTTAATTTTTCACCAAACCATAAACACCCCTACTATACTATATTAAAAGTATGAAAATCCTTAGAATGTTGATTGAAAACTTTTTACATTTTATTAAAAGACTCTATAATAAACATAATTGGCATTTACTATTTTTTTTTTAAATAATTGTGATTTAATTATGATCTTAATATTTAGGACCTTAAAATTAATTAAAGTTAAATTAAATTTTTATTAATTTATAAAAGGTAAGAACTCTTAATATTTGGTATTTTAAACTTGATTGAAATTTTGTTTCTTAAATCTTTCTTTATTTGAATTATATATTAAAAGTTCTAACATTTAAAACAATTTTGTTAACTTATATCAAAAAATTATTTATTAAACTAAATAATTATTCTTCATAACATTTTAACTCACTATATGAAATTAAAGAGTGAAATTTTATTATATATTGATACGTTGAATTCCTCCTCCTCCTCCTCCTCCTCCTTTTTCAAAAAATAAATAAACTGTATAATTGAAAAATGTATATACAAATAGAACTATAACATAATTTAAGTTGTTTCAATTAATTGAGTGTTTTTGTTATTCATTTTCTTTTAGTTAAATCTACATTATTTCTCCCTTTTTAATTTTTATGAAGGTGTTTGACTAGACATATAGATTACAAAGAGAGAGAAAAAAAAAAGATTAAGCTGAAATCATTTCATAAACGATATAAGAAGTCTAAATTAAGTTATGACATAAATATTTAAAGTACGAAATCTCGTAATAAAATATCATTCATTTTTTTATCCTTTTAAAAATAGAGTTTACAATTGACAAAATAGTCATTTAATTATTTTTCTAATATTTAAAATTTTAAAATTAACTAAATCTTGTTACCATTCAATCAAACGCTATTTCTACAACATTTTTGTTAATTGAAACAAGTATTAGAACAAACTAAAGAAAGATCTAATAGATTGGATCGAACTTTTAAGAAGGGTCAAAAATAGCCCTCTACTTTAGTATATTAGCTAACTTTACCCCTGGTTATACTATAGGGCCAAATATACCCTTGCCGTTAACAAAGTAAACAAAATTGTACCTCAATCGGATGGAATCCCCCAAATTGACTTAAAAAAACAAATTTCAATTAAATTACTCATTTTTCCTTTAAATTCTAACCCGGCCCACTAAACTAAAGAAACTAATTAGGATTTAATTATTTAAAACAAAACAAATTCTCAAAGTTATTCAAAGAAAAAACCTTATAGATAAAAGGAATTCGATCATACAGTTATTTCTCCTTCAAAAATGTTGGAATAAACAACATAGAAACCAAATATTTACCAAATCTCTTCATATTAAGAACGATGGAGCCTGCTTTGGTAAATATTTGATTGCTATTTTATTTGTTCCAATATTTTTAGAGGAGAAATAACTGTATGATCGAACTTCTTTTATTTTTAACACTTTTTATTTGTATAATTTCTGAGAAGTGAGAACTTATTTTGCTTGAATAATTAAATCCTAATGAGTTTATTTAGTTTAGCAGGGCAGCTTCGGATTTAAAGAAAAAATGAGTAATTTAATATTGGATATTTTAAATCAATTTGGGGAATTTCAACCAATTTAGGGCAATTTTGTTTATTTTGTTAACGACGGGGGTATATTTGGCCCTATAGTAAGGGGTAAAGTTAACTAATATACTAAAGTAGAAGAGTATTTTTTATCATTTTCTTAACTTTTAAACATAATCATCTATCAATTTGAAATTCATTATTCTCTTTCTAAATTCTTTGTATATTACTACATAAATCATCTTTTAAATATTATCTATGATATTTTTTATAAATTTATTTTAATCAATTAAAAAACACACACAAGACGCGTACACTTGAATTAATACATTAAATATATAAACTTATTTCCTTTTTATTGTATTCTTTCTTTCCATCCTAATTTTGTTTGATTTACCTAGAAATCATGTGTGATCGACCATAGTCGAGGCATCAATAGTTGCAAGGGCTTGTGTCTTGCACTCTCTTAATAGTGTTGTGAGTTTTGAAACTCTTAATTTTTTAAATAGATTGGGATTAACAAATATAATATATTTAATCAAAACATGTTATAAAATAAAAATATGGTAAAATTTATATTTTGATATGTTAATTTATTAATAATGTCAAATTTCGATTCTTGTAATATCTAATTAAGTATCTTTGACCTTTTATTAGTTTTGAAGTTACTTATACGATCTCTCTATTAATGAACTATCACTAATTTCAAGAAATTGCTAATTTTGAAGCACGTGGCAATCAGGTACTAAATGAGATTTATTTTGGTACTTTCACTTCATAATTTTATGGAAAATAATGTCATAACATAACAAATTTACGTTTATAGACCTTTAATTATAGTGGAAATATTGAAAAATAATCTCGATTTAGCTTAACACATATATTGTTCACATGGATCGACAATTAGCAATTCACTAAAGAAGTCGGAGTCTATTGATAATGAGATCCCAAACGGGTAAATGCATATTTTAGTTAACTAGTCTAAATGTACGTGTTTTGCACATCTTTCATATTAATAAGAATAAATCTATAAAAAAAGCATAATAGTATTTAAAAGATGTGTTTGTGTAATAATATAAGAATTTAGAAAGAAAATTATTAATTTCAAATTGATAAATAATTATGTTTAAGAATTTGATCAAATCTAGTAGTTCTTTATTCGGTTTGTTCTAATATTTATTTTAATGAACAAAAGTGTCATAGAAATAGTGTTTGATTGGAAGGTAAAATAAATATTCTCTTTTAAATGAGCACTTGAATACATGCATTATATGTATATATAAATATTAATATTTTTTTATATATTTCAAATAATGAAGAATTTAATACATAAAATTTAGTTAATTTTAAAATTCTAAATATTAGAAAAATAATTTAACTATTTTGTCAAGTGTGAACTCTATTTTAAAAAGGGTAAAAAGATGAATGATTTTGCTACAGGCTTCGTACTTTAAATATTTAATAACAAATTAATTTTAAATTTTTCACTTTACTATTTCAGCTCAATTAGTACTCGATTAATTGAAACAACTTAAAGTATATTATGTTTCTATAAAGAAGATAAAATAGGAGGAGGAGGAGAAATTCACGTATTAACACATAATAAAATTATATTCTTTGATTTATTTTTTCGTATAAAATATTGTGATAGATAATTGGTTAGTTTAATAAATAATGAATTGATATATAAGTTAACAGAATTGTAATTGAAATCTTAAATGTTAGGACTTTTAATATGGTTCAAATAAGAAAAGATTTAAGAAGCAAAATTTTAGTTAATTTTTTAAAATACTAAATATTAGGAGTTTTACTTTTTATAAATTAGTAAAAATCTATAATAATTAAATAACAACTAATTAAGAAAAATAGTAAAAGACAATTTTATCTATTATAAAATATTTGAAGATTGTATTGCGTCTTAAAAAAATAAAATTGTTTGAAAAAGTAACAATAAAAAAGTGACTGTTGCATTCCTGAACTATAGTGTTGTCACTGAACACAACATCAATCTCATTGTTTACTGTTGCAAAATTAGCATTAAAACTGTTAATGTGTCTGTTCATAATGTAACAGATCTTGTCTTACTGTAAATATTTTTTTCACTTTTCAATATATAATTATTGAAAAGTATACCATGAACTTTTGTGTCTACACAAAATTAAATTTTAATGGTCAATATATATATATATATAATATATATGTGTGTGTGTGTGTGTGTGTATAATACAATAAAAATAGATAAGAACTCAAACATAGATATGTAAAAGTATAAAATATAAATATAGATTATAATATGAAAAAAAATTATTACATCTTTGTCAACTAATGTTATAGTCATTCGTGTGTCTTCCTTTGTTCCCTTTTTATAATCTTTTACTAATACAACTGCAATTATTAAGACTTTTATTATACAATGAGAATCATAACGTCTTTATTAATTGGCACAATTTTGTTCAGTAAATTCTTTTTCAGATTCCATTGCAATATTATCTAAAATAAATTGTGCATAACAATTATAACTATAATAATTTATAATTTTTTTTAAAAAAATTATTTCATGAGATGAAGAGATTACTTTAACTGGATAGATGAAACTTGTGAATGTATGAGTAGATGAAGAATGTCGGTTGACATAGTATCAATATTAGACTCAACTAAAGGAGACAGTCTATGTTAAATTATTTTTGAATACAAACAACTTGAGCTGCATAACAATTACTATTGTGTTTTTCAAATCCACAACATTAAAAAAAATTCATAACATGAAAAAAGAAGAAAATAGATTAGCATGAAAACATACAAAGCTGGAGATTGAATCAGAGCGTTGATGTAGAAGAGTTGATGAATTAAATTATGCAATTATAAACCTTTTTATAGAAGTGAAAAGATTTATAATCAAAAAGAATTTGAAAATATAAGAATATTACGACATTACTATTAAGATTCTTAAAAAAAAAGAAATTGTGACTATGAAAAGGAAAAAAACTTTTTAAAAATGTCCTAGCATCAAAAAGAAAAAATAAAATAAAATTTCAAATAAAAAGGAAAAAAAAAACTTTCATGCAAGTTTGTGTGTGTTTTGTTTGGTTTTGTTTTTATCTATTTATTTATTTGTTTATTTTAAGATTTACACTATAAATAGAGTTATATCATGAGTAGAAAATTTAAAATACTTAAAATAAGGTAAGATAATTCGTGACTATAAAAGAATTCGATGGAAATTTTTTATTTGCTTTTAGATTTACACCACAAATAGAGTTATGTCATAAATACAAAGCGTGATATGATGATGAAAATAATTAAAAATAATAATTTTAAATAATAATTCTATAAAAATAGTAAATGATGATTTTGTCTATTGCGGTGTCTTTTAATGAAAAGCAAAAAGTTCAATCAACATTTATAAGAGCCTTCACACTTTTAATATAACTAGTCTAAATATACGCGCTTCGCACGTGTCCCTCATATTAATAAGAATAAATTTATAAAAATAGCATAAATAGTATTTAAAAGATGTGTTTGTGTAATAATATAAGAATTTAGAAAAAAAATTATGAAATCCAAATTGACAAACGATTATATTTAAGAGTGACCCAATATAGTAATTATTTCTTCAGTTTGTTCTAATATTTATTTTAATGAACAAAAACCTCGTAGATATAGCGTTTGATTGAAAGGTAAAATAAATAGTCACTTTTAAATGACCACTTAAATACATGCAATATATTTATATATAAATATTAATATTTTATATATATTTCAAATAATGAAGAATTTAATACATAAAATTTAGTTAATTTTAAAATTCTAAATATTAAAAAAATAATTAAATAACTAATTTGTCAAGTGTGAACTCTATTTTTAAAAAGGTAAAAAGATGAATGATTTTGCTACAAGGCTTCGTACTTTAAATATTTAATAACAAATTAATCTTAAATTTTTCACTTTACGATTTCAGCTCAATTAGTAATCGATTAATTGAAACAACTTAAAGTATGTTATGTTTCTGTAAAAAAAAATTGACTATACAATTTTTTTTTAAAAGAAGAAGATGATAAGGGAGGAGGAGGAGGAATTCACATATTAATACATAATAAAATTATATGCTTTAATTTAATTTTTTCGTATTGAAATATTGCGATGGATAATTAGTTAGTTTAATAAATAATGGATTGATATATCAGTTAACAAAATTATAATTGAAAGTCTTAAATGTTAGGACTTTTAATATAGTCAAATAAGGAAAGATTTAAGAAACAAAGTTTTAGTCAATTTTAAAATACTAAATATTAGGAGTTTCACTTTTAACAAATTAATAAACATCTATAATAATTAAATAACAACTAATTAAGGAAAATAGTAAATGACAATTGTATTAGTAGAAAAGTGACTGTTGCATTTCTAAACTATAGTGTTGTCATTGAACACAACATTAATCTCCTTGTTTACTGTTACAAAATTAACACTATTAATGTGTTTGTTCATGATGTAACAGATTTTGTCTTATTGTAAATATTTTTTTCACTTTTTAATATATACTTATTGAAAAATATAACATGAACTTTTGTGTCCGGCAAACAATTAAATTTTCGTGATCTATATATATATAATAAGAACCCAAACATACATATGTAAAAATATAAAATATAGAATATAAAATATAATACGAAAAAAATTATTACCTCTTCGTCAACTAATGTTATAGTCATTCATGTGTCTTCCTTTGTTCCCTTTTTATACTCTTTTACTAATCCAACTCCAATTACTAAAACTTTTATTATACAATGAGAATCACATCGGCTTTATTAATTGACACAATTTTGTTAAAAAATTCTTTTCAGATTCCATTGTAATATAAATTGTGCGTAACAATTATAATTATAATAATTTATAATTTTATAAAAAATATTATTTTATGAGATGAAGAGATTACTTTACCTGAATAGATGAAATTTGGGAATGTATGAGTAGATGAAGAATGTCGGTTAACATAGTATCAATATTAGACTCAACTAAAGAAGACAATCTATGTTAAATTATTTTTGAATACAAATAACTTGAGTTGCATAACAATTACTATTGTGTTTTTCAAATCCACAACATTAAAAAAAATTCATAACATGAAAAAAGAAGAAGATAGATTAACACGAAAACATACAAAGTTGAAGATTGAATCGGAGATGTTGATGTAAAAGAGTTGATGAATTAAATGATGCAATTATAAATTTTTTTATAGAAGTGGAAAGATTTATAATCAAAAAAAAATTGAAAGTATAAGAATATTAGGACATTACTATTAAATAGAGAAAATATAAAAAAAAACTTTTTAAAAAATGTCCAAGCATTAAAAAGGAAAAAGAGAATTCCAAATAAAAAGAAAAAAAATCGTGCAAGTGTGTGCATGTTTTGTTTTTTTATATTTATTTATTTATTTTAAGATTTACACTATAAATATAGTTATGCCATGATTAAAAAATTTAATATAATAAAATAACGTAAGAAAATTCATGACTATCAAAAAGGAAAAAAAATGATGAAAATCTTTTATTTGTTTTTAGATTTTACCACAAATAGAGTTAAATAGAAAACCTAATGTGATGATGAAAATAATTAAAAATAATAATTTTAAATAAATTATATAAAAATAATAAAATGACAATTTTGTCTATTGCGATTTCTTTTAACGAAGGGCAAAAAGTTCAATCAATATTTCTAAACGCCTTCACACTTTTAATATAATATAGATATGAATAATCTAAAATAAAATGTGGTTATTTGGATATTACGAGAAATTTAATTAGGACCTAATAATAATTAAAGGATAAAATTGTAATCAATTTAACATAACCTTGAGAATTTGTTATATTTGATACTGTCGTTGTTGATGAATGAACAAGTCCGTTAACGACTCAACTTTCAAAATCAACAAAGTGGTAAAATAAAGACGCTAAAATATTTATATTTATACTATATTAAAAGTGTAAAAAATTTTAAAAATATAAACTGAAATTTTTGCTTTTTATTAAAAGATTTTGTAATAAAAAAAATATTATTTATTTTTTCACAATTATTATTTAAAATTATTATTTTTGTCATTAGACTTTTTACTTTTAAACGACATAATCCTGAAAAACTTGCTTTTACCCTTAAAAAATCATCCAGGACAGTGTTATAAAATTATGTCTAAAAATTACTGCCACTTACTATATTTTCCATAATTATTATTTTTTTCATTAGGTTTTCTATATTTAAATGGCATGACCCCAATTTTTTTCCTTGAAAAGCAATCCAACCGTAATGGCATTATGCCTAAAAATTTTCCATTGTTATTATTATTTATTTTTAAATGACATAAACTTCTATTTATGTATAAACCTTTTTATCAAAAAAATTGTTATAAATTTCGCTAAAAACTTATCCACCACTTAAAAGTTTGTCAATAGATGTTTTTTTTTTCTTTTTGACAGTAGTGTCCTAATATTTTTACATTTTAAAATTATTTTTGATTTATAAATTCATAAGAGTTTATAATTGCATAATTTTATTCAACAGTTCTTCTACATCAATATCTTTATCTCGAAGTCTTCTTCATTATATAAACTTTGATTAAATCTCCAACTTGATATGTTTTCAAATTTTTTTGTCTTAAGATCTATTTTTTTTATATTTTAAGTTGTGGATTTGTAAAACACAATAATAATAATAATTATTACTGTAATTATAACTCTTATGCACAATTTGTTTTAGATAATCTCCATAGAATATGAAAAGGATTTTATGAACAAAAGTGTGCAAATTAATAACTTAATGTGTTACAATTCTCATTGGATAATGAAAGTGTTAGTAACTAAAAATGTATCACTAAAAATAAAAAGGGAACAAATAAAGGCACTTGAGAAACGGTGACATTAGTTGACTAAGAGGTAGTAATTCTTTTTTATTCGTATTATATATATATATATATATATATATATATATATATATATATATATATAGTCCTTATATTGAAAAGTGAAAAAATTATTTATAACAACACAAGATTTGTTATATCATAAACAAGGACACATTAATGATGTTAATTTTAATTTCTTATGAAAAAAATTATTTGAGTTCTATATTATAACTATAATATTTTTCATGTTATATTTTTAATACAAAGTAATGAAATTAATTTTAAACTTCTTTTTTCTTTTAAATTTTTTTTTTGTCTCTTTATTTGAGTTATGAACGAGTTTTGATATCTTAGAATGAAGTCGTGTTCTGAATATGATGAACTTTTTATTATTTAATAATAGATTTACATTGATCAAAATTATAACTTAGTTATTTTTTCTAAAAATTTAAAATATAAAATCAGCTAAAGTTTAATTCAATTCACACATATATAATACACACACAAACAAAGTATATCATTATAATGAATATCGCTATTGTCATAGATGAGATATTATTATAGAGAAATAAAATATAACATGAAACATTGATTCTAGGGAAAGTCAAACCATTATAATGAAAATGTTATAACGAGGTTTGATATTTATATACATTCAAGATGATTATCAATAGAGATAGCCAAAATGACAAAAGAAATATAAACGAGTGATGGGATATAATAAATTGGAGATATGATATTTATTTATATTATTTAAATAAATATCACATTTACCTTGACATCAATTATTATTTTCAATAATTTTACTTTTT
Source organism: Datura wrightii (assembly GCA_035772735.1). Classification (NCBI taxonomy): domain Eukaryota; kingdom Viridiplantae; phylum Streptophyta; class Magnoliopsida; order Solanales; family Solanaceae; genus Datura; species Datura wrightii. The sequence goes on along the minus strand of JASDFA010000008.1, from coordinate 113,297,574 downwards.
TTTATATATGTTAAATTTAATATTGACACGAGACACACGTGCAACGCACGTACACTGAACTAGTTTATCAAATAAATAAAGATTCTAAAATTATTATAATGTCCTCTAACATACATATATGATTTTTTGGGGAGAAAGTATATAAAATAGATTAATAATTAAATTAATTTCATTAAAATGAATCGTTTCATACTAATTATCCAAAATATTCAATCGGCCTAAAATACGTGCCCCATTATGAATTTGAAGGTTTTCGTGCATAAGATACCATGACAGTATATTGTGATGGTATCATGATATATACAATGATAATATATGGATATACTATAATGGTATGATGTATACCATGCCAATATATGGATATAGTGTGATGGTATCGTGTATGATTAAGAAATGTATTCCTGAAGGGTTGTTCATTTCTTAGTGATACCATGCCGGTATATGAATATACTATGATGGTATCATGAAGAATTGAGGAGTTATGCGCGCTCTTGACTCTACATATAAAAAATCTGCTCCCTCCTGCTTATATTAAAACTTTTCAAGGCCCACCTTATGAGATCCTAGTTGAAAGAGATAAATTGAACAAATATGGTGTATTCTCGAAGGATTGCTCATCATTAGTAATACAATGATAGTGTATGAATATACTATGATGGTATCGTGAATGATTGTCAGATGATATCATGAAGAATTGATTTAGAGAGTATGAAAATAAAAAAACAGTGAACAGTAAATATTTTGCTCTAGGATAATTATGTAAGTTTTCCTTTTCTTTCTTCTTTCAAATTTTAGATTAATGATATAACCACATTCCACTTTATCCTTGGGCCTTGACAATGGTCCTCACTCGGACATACGGGCCGTCGAAAAAAGCCTTTGGACTTTAACATCCGAAACCCTAATAATTGCCCCAACTCTTTAGGTATATAAATTCTACTACTCTCTATAACAATCTCCTCTAGCAAGGAGCGGACGGCTTCAGCAGAAACCCTAGTTGCAGTGAGTATTCTCTCTTCCACTTTTACTTCCTTCACTCTTCGTCGTCAATTTTACATCTAATAATGCATGTCAATTACATCTGTTTTGCAGAAGGTAAGGTAAAACAACAACAACAATGGCTGTGCCTCTGCTTACCAAGAAGGTCGTGAAGAAGAGGGTTAAGAGGTTTATTAGACCTCAGAGTGACCGCAGAATCACTGTCAAGGTATACTTTTTTGTCTAGAATTTATTGTCTGTGACATTGAATCTAAAAGTTAATCTGGCTCTTGCTGGTTCCCAATCTGTTGTATTTGTTGAATCTATATTGAAAAAATGTTGTATTATTTTTCCTTTTTGTTTCCCAATTTAACTATATTTTGTTTTTATGTTTTTTATTATTTTCAAAAAATGAAATTATTTATGTCGAATCTGTCTAAAAGGAGAGCAATTGACCCTTGAAAGAAAATAAGCGAAGCAAAATTTTGGCCAGACACAGTAATTTTGTTTCTAGGCAACAAGTGGTTGTGTCCAAATGGCTCAATGTTCAATTCAGAAAATGACTACCATATTTTCCTTATCATGCTTTCTCCCCGTTTCTTTACCCCTTGTACTTGGAATTCTCAGCTGATCTGTGATATTCTGAGGTGAATATGATTACATTTGAAAGCTATATTGCACGTTATATCTTTGGGTCATCGTATTGAAAGTGTTCTGCAAGCACTTGTTTTCCAGTTCATCCAGTCCGACAAAGATCCTCCTTTACTAGCATGTAGCCATCCTTGCGTTTTTATCTCTAGTTCGTTTGTCTTTATCATTCTATTGGTAATGTTTTGTAGCACCTTCTTGGTGCTGCTTTGTTATCAATAAAAGTATTCTTAGCTATCAAAATAATTGTCATTTTTTCTTTTCCAAAATAACACCCTTTTTGGTATTCAGCAACTGTTAGCACACTTTGGGTGTTTTGAGTGTGAAGTGGCAGTTGTATAGTGAGTTGTGGAGTCAGTGGTGCTCATTCGGTGAATAAGATCTTAAAACTGGTGATGATGGTGGTTAATTCTTGAAAGTCCCTGTCTATGGAGAAGAATATCTACTCTACTCTTTTGTGAGATTGGAGCATTTCAAATAGCACTTTTATCTTTTTTCCGATTAGGTACATGCTTTAAAATTTTTCTGCATTATAACCTGCTATTTTCTAGAATAAAGAAATGAATAACTTTTTTTCCCTCATCTAACTCGGTTCAATATGGTTACCTGTCTTTCCTTTCTATTTTCAGAAGAAAGAAAGTAACTGTATTTTTTATCCTCAATTTATTGGTTTCTGTATGGTTGCCTGAATCATGTGAAATTTCTGCAAGTGTTGTCATTCTTCATTTGTATTTGGTCCTAGCAGGCTGACTAATTGGAACTAACCATTCAATTTTTTATAACAGGAAAGCTGGCGCAGACCCAAAGGTATCGATTCTAGAGTGAGGAGAAAGTTCAAGGGATGTGTCTTGATGCCCAATATTGGATACGGGTCAGACAAGAAGACTCGCCACTATCTTCCCAATGGCTTCAAGAAGTTTGTTGTGCATAATGCTAGTGAGCTTGAGATCCTAATGATGCACAACAGGTAATTTGATAAGCTCACTCACCTGTTGCCTATTCCGTACTAAACTACTGTTTGTTTTATCTTTTGTCTTGTCAACCAACACATTTCTCTTTCCTTGCAGAACTTACTGTGCAGAAATTGCACATAATGTCTCCACTAGGAAGAGGAAAGAGATCGTTGAGCGAGCTGCCCAACTTGATGTTGTCATAACAAACAAGCTTGCTAGGTTGCACAGCCAGGAGGATGAATGAGCATTTTGGCTTAGATGAGATCTCTATATTGTTTTAGTGTTTGAACTTGTTCCTTGTGGTTGTTTAATTAATACTTTGTTTTGTCCGAATTGGATTTTGACTCGTTTTATTGCTATCAAATGCTTAAATTTTCAGATTTTAGTTCACCTTTGTACTGCCAGTGTTTTTAGCGACAAGTGGCTGTGGTCATGTTAATTTCCGCCAATCTGCTTATTTTACACTAGTTGACGAGGTCAAATGTTGATCTTGCTCTTTATTGCACAATCTATAGGTCAACATATAATCATTATCAACAGAAATTTATGAGTTAACTTTAATCAATGAATTTCAGATTACTTGAAAAGCATCTTGTTTGAGAATTAGTTGTGGTGTTGAATATATCACTGTGACTTGGAAGAGATGTCAGTGAAACAGTGTAAGCTATTGCTTGGCCTTATAAGTTTGGATGGAGCTTGTCTCTTATTCTTGCCCCAGCTTGTTTAGAAATGAAGCATAGATGTCGTTGTTGCTCCTTACTTTTGCCTTGTGGGGGGTTGGTTGGGTGCCTATATCGAGTCCAACTAGTGTGGTTCTCTCAAAGGTTGCTTTTGTGGTCTAATATCGAGTCCAACTAGTGTGGTTCTCTCAAAGGTTGCTTTTGTGGTCTAATATTATAGATGTCATAAAACAAGTTAGCACACTTGATATCGTTTACTTGCAGTTTGGTTGTCAATCTTGTATAGATTGCTTCAGTTATTTATTTCGCCAAATGGAAGTTTGTCATCATATTCCTTTGTACAAATTACAAGTTGTCCTTGGTACTTGCCTGTCTGGTTTGAGTCAGATAACTGATTTTGATCACTCAAACTACATGACCACTATATAATTGATTTAAATTCAACCACTTCTAGAGATATTTGAGGGGATTATCTTGAAACTGATAACAAAACATGTGATTTGATTAAAAGAGAAATAAATCCTGCAAAAGAATCCAGACCAAAGAGGTATAAGTAGACTTGAACAAAACAAGATATGATTCATTCCTTGGACAAGTCTATGTCCTTGCTGCTTTCTTTGTTGCAGCCCCCAACTTGTCCAAACGATAGAGAGTGGACGCTCATGGAATAAAGTTTCCTTTGGTAATTCCACTCAAATAAGTTCCAAACGCTGCTACAGCCTACAGTTCAGCTGTTCACATCTTGCAGTTGTTTCTTCACTTGACACAGAATTTGAATCTTCTGATGGTAGTCCGCGGTCAAGTATATTTTCTAGGTATCTTGTAATTTCCTCAGTAAACTACTTCATAGTTCGCTGTTCATGACGTTCTTTGTTTAAAAAGCTTCATCAACTGTTTTTTTGGAGCAAGTACAATGCACATCGAACTACCTATGAGCCATGTGGCTCGAGGGGATCAGTCATATATTCTCAACACGCGCACTGTATGGCTCCACCAGGCTTATTATATGATAGTTGCAACACCAAAAGGAAATAAAAGAAACGATAATGAAGACATGATAAGGAGCTTTAAGCTTCTTTACTACACGAAAGCAAAAGTATTATGCGCTAGCATGAGTATATTTACATAAACAAAAGCAAAATAGGTAGGTCATTCAAAGCTACTTGCTAGCAACTGCATCAGTACATTTGCAGAAGAGGCCAAAATAGCATATAGAATGGACAATCTCCTATGCTTTCAGAGTGGTAGCAAAAATTTGAAAGTTCCTACTTCCCCAGGGATCGCTGGCGTCGATATGATAAGACTTCAAGCAACACGTGATCCAGGGTGGATTTCTAACATAATCATTCATTTCACTACCATCATCGCCTTCAGAAGTTCCCAGCAACAAATTCCTCTTTCTTGTTAATTCATGAACAGAGAGGTAGCCATCAAAAAACTGTTCCTGGTAAGTGAAGTAGCATCACATCAAAACCAAGCTCAACAAGTTAGTAGCTCAAACAATGAAAACATGCAAATCAGTTGGATTAGCAGATTTCTGCAATATTATAAATCAACAGAATATTTTAACATCATCTTGACGTAGCACATTGAGGCTGACATTCACAATCTTCGAGGGCCACAATCTCATCATTTCCCCAATCAATTGGTGGATGATTTGGGAAGTAAATGGTTAGTTGTACAATATCAACAACTATGACACATGGTACTATCATATACACACTCCAATAAAACCATACATAAAATACTGATATCCAAATCCAAGAAAGACATTTAAATGCTGAGCCAAGTCATGAAACATAGCCCCCAAATGGTTAAGAATGTGCTGCAGTATACTCAATAAAGATTGTAAGTGCACAAACAATTATTACCGCATCCTCTTTGTACAGATATGCATGGATTCTGGCAGTTGGATCCTCTAGAGTCAACCTGATCCTATAAACCCCAGAAGGGGAACGGAAATTTTCAGCTAACCAAGGAAATGCCGCTACCACACGAACTACACAGTGGAATTTGCCTACGACCTGCAAGCAATAAGCTCAATGATGTAAGAGTGATAAAAGTGCCAAGTCAATAATGTAATACGAAAAAAAGAATGTTACTAGAATCATCTCAACTCTATAAGCTTCTAAGAACTTTCTATGCTCATGAAGACAAGGATGAAACTGGAAAAGGAACTTGCACTACATCAAGCATCAATTGTCCTCACGGATATATCCCCCATGAGCTCCTTTTCCCCTATCACTAGTGCAAGTATAGATACAGTAAATCAGCAGGAGAAATGAAACTCAATATCCTCATTTAAGACCTAAGAAAATATATTTCCATAAGAAGCAACTTCACAGAGAGAAGTCATCCAGATCTATGTTGCTTGGACTCTTCAAAAATGCCACTGGGTGCATGGCAGATCCTCCAAAATTAGTGCAGTTTTGGAGGATCCGACATGGGTGCGGCTGCAGTTTTGGAGAGTCCGAGCACATAGATCCAGATCAATGGAATCAGGGAGGAATAACATAAAAACTAACTGCTAAAACTTTCTCAAGTCTCAACGCTGCGAAGTAAGTAGAAGATTCACCCAGTTGATACAACGAAGCCTTCTGGTACTTCAGAAGAGCTCAAACCATATTGAGCATTGCTGTTTTCTTAAATAAATAGGATTTTCAGCCCTTTCAGCAAATGAATTTTAAATGTTTGAGGGTGAAGATGTAAGGTAGCTTGAAACATCGAAGAAAAAGATGGTTCATGGACATTAGTACTTTCTCTATCAATACACTTTTCCAGCCTAGCCAGGATCTACTCAAACCAAATAACGTGTTAGGATGCCTATGTGCAATAAAAGGTCAAGATGATGCAAGGTTTCTTGCAACGTCCAACAATTAAATTTGTAAAGATAGTGTTAATATATCTTCAATACTTGGAATACTAAGAGCGCAAAAGAAGGAAATAATGGCCCTGTAAAGTGGTTGAGATACCCTTGGATTCGCCAGAGCTCTCATCAAGGATACAAAAGGTACATCAGGGTAGTCGGTCTCTGAGATTTTAGGAAACAAAAGAAATGTTAGAATGTGTTATTAAACATCAGATACATTGCTTGAGCATATAAGGCAAACCTGTTAAGTCAGATGGCCAAGGAAAGCTTGACAAAGGCATCCATCCCCATTTAGATTTGCGACGCTCATCGTACTGCCTATCATGTAATTGCAAACAATTGAGGTAAATTCAAAGGTGCATGGTATTATATTGACAGGACGAGATTGTTACAAAACACCCTGCTGTCAAGAGTAGATATGGAACTGATAATTGTGGCTGGCATGAGCCTCCATGTTATGAAGTCATGCGCCGTGACATGCTTGTCAAATAAAAATGTTGAACATGTTTATCATGCAATTATGCAATCTAGATTCACACCATGTTTTTTTTTTCTTTTTCCTTTTCTGATACGAGTTCCACACCTGTTTGTCTCTCTACTCCCAAAGGTTGGGGTAAGGTCAGCATACATCCTACTCTCCCCGACCTTGCTTATGTAGTTGTTATAGGAGTTCCACACCTAACAATTTTTTTTCTTTGAGAAAATTCCACACCTAAGATTGTAACATATATGCATTAAACTAGAAGAAGAAATACCTCATGAGCTGTACAACAATGTCATCTTCATCGGATAAGTAACAAACCCTGGAAAAGGGCATTAGGACAGCATGCCACAATGCTGTATGAAGTTCACATCTTATGTTAATCAATTTCACCCATCGATTGCTCTTGAGAAAGTTAATGCCAAGTTTCTCGTTGCAACTATCAACGGTTACCCTCAAGAGAGTTCCAAGAGGTGGCAAGGTACAAAGAATATCTCTTTGCAAAGTGAAGTCCAAAGGCTGCAATGGAAGTGGGTTTTCCATTTCTTCTCGTAGCCTGTAATTGATGAAACAATTGGCCACCGCATATCAGGATCAGGTACCAAATCATCCATAAAGTATGCAAAAGCTTTCTGGAAAGAAGCAGGTATGCAGATATTCAGTTGACATCTCTGAATGTACTTAGTTCAAGAGAGGTTTGATTATATCTTTCTAGGAAGAAGGCAGATATTTTAGGGGCCATTTGAGACTTTAGCTTTCTGTTACCTTTTTTAAGTAATATAAATCTCAATTATCCAGGTAATTTGGTGATACTCATTAAGATCAGGAAGCAAACAAGTTTGGCTGTTAGTTTCTATCAAGCCAGTCTTTTGGTCATCTTAGAGTTAGTTGGTCGAAAATAAAAGTTATGCTTGCAATATTATCAAAGAGCTTCGCCTATTGAATTATGTTCTTAAGACCAATTCTAAGCTTGTTGTTTCAACAAAACTACCTTTGTTTTGAGAGAGAACAGCATTGAACTATGCTATATATCTCATAATCTTTTATTACCAAAAAAATACATAGTAGTGCTTTAAATAGATACAGTTTCCACTAGCACATATTTCAGTTCAACGGTGACGGTGGATAAAAGAAATATCATTCCAACAGAAGTGCCCAATATGACATATCGCAAGCACAAAGTGGACATTTAACTAATTCAGATTTCAGATATCGGAGGGAGTCCATCAATTACTCTTCCTGCACAAGTATCTCATATCAAGGGGGGACCAATTATAAGTTGAATACTAAATCATCGGCATACTCCTAGTTCAAAGCCTGATTAGAAAGTAGAGAACACTCACTTTGTTTTGATAGTGACAGGTGGAGTATCCGTGCCATCCCACACGAGAAGCATCCACTTGTCTTTTTCAACTTCACATATGTGAACAATCTGGCATATGCCAGAGTAATTTGCAATGGAAGTGTTAGTGATTTCGAATGTAGTGTCAATAGCCAAGAAAATGTAACTGATATAGTGCTTGCCAATATATTCAAGATGCATTTAAGAACAGTTATTTTGAGACACAAAACTACCTTGCAGATCACTTATAAAAAAAATACCTTGCAGATCAAATTGAAACGTTCTCCTTCTCTGATCTCTTTCAACGAATGTGAATCAGTCAAACCTATCAAGAAAATGAAGCACCTCCTGAGTACCAAGAAAATTGTGAGCATATTCTGAGGGAGATGACAGAAAATTCAACCAACAAAATAAATTATATTACTAAAGAAAAAGGAAAACACTACCGGATTCTACGGTACCATATGTCTAAGTGCGAAGGGATGTCTTATATGAGTCACTGTTTAAGGGATTTTACGTCCGTATGTCAATTATGGTACCTGCACAGTCATTTTTCTGCAATTTCTCTCTTCCATTATTTCAACTCCCAGGTACTTCCATGCCTGGTTAAAGACTTCACACACAATTTATACTCCATAAATCACACGAATGGCCACGTTCCATAGCTAGGGCCAATTCGCCTACGTACTAAGGTTGGAAATCCATTCCTGAAGGTACGAGGTGTTACAATATACAAATGGCATCTGTTTAGTTCTCCTTTTCTTCTCCTTTTTTCCCCCCTTTATTTTTGTTGGAGGCTGGAAAAAGAAGGAAGGGATTCTGTGATTGGATCAATCCTTTAAAACAAAACTGATGTTCAAAGAAGGATAGAGTTAATATTAACTAAGATTATATGAGAGGCTATAGCAACTAGATAACTACAGGTAATTGTGCACACACATATCCCGATTTCCGAACAACTTTTGCAGGCAGCAAAGTTGGGTTTGCTCCGTCCTGTGCTATATGAATCCATTCTTTGTCTAGACATGTCTGTGTCAAACAAGTGTGACAAGGGTACTGAATGGAAATTCTTTCAAACTACACCAAATATTCATTGAATTATATGTACTCATACATCCATAATGGACATGTACACCCAACAGAATCATCAACATTGGATACATTCTTTTATGCAACCTTCATCAGCTAAATAATTAATCATTATGCACTTAGCTTAGAATTATTATAAGCATCACTCTGAAGTTGGCACTACTGATGAGAGTACCTGTATCAATCTTGTGATCAACCAACCACTTCATCAAACCCAGTATAAATTTCTTGTCTTGCTCTCTAGCATGATACATCGAAGAACATTGGTAAGGGAGGAAATTTGAATTATTATTTCCGTCAAATATTGCAAATGAAGAGAACTTCTTGTTGAACAAAGCATAAATATCGTATCCATGAGTTTTCATCTGCAAGCCGAAGATTTACCACTTGTAAGGCTTGACACGATATGTTTACTTCCAGAAAATAATACTTAAGAACAATAAAACTTCACTCAATCAGGACAAGATCATGCATTCAGTTTGTTGGCCAATCCAATAAATGTTTATCTATTTTCTTGAGAAATTGACTTTTATTTGTTCCCACTTGGCCTTTGCCCAATAATAGTAGTTCATAAGCAGTTCAAATATAACAAAGTTTAGAGGATGAAGGGCTGTGGAACAAGAAGTTTTCAATCTACTCTAATAATTTTTTAGAAGCAACAAGCACTTTTCCCCTTAAGGGGATAAGAAAACACTTCCAAGTGGTTCAAATATCCATCAGAGATAGACTAACTGCAAAGTGCAAAGGCGGCCCGTCCTAATCCTAATGAATAAAAATCAGATCCCACAAAAAGAAACAACAAAATCTCTGGTGAGCTGCTTCTGTCTAAAGGAATAGCTGAATTGTGAAGGATGTTAAAATATCAATCAACCGCTGTGGAAATCGAGTCATCTATTTAGTAAAAATATCATGAGCTGGTTCATAGAAAGCACACAGACTATTTGAAATCCTTCCAAAATTTTGGGTTGGCAAAGGAGCTTACCCTTTTAGAAGTCAAGGATTCCAGATAATGCTAATTGTAACTCCATATTTACGCCTTGTCTAATGGTGCATAGTTTTCAAAAGAACATTCAGTCCATTTCAACATTTATATCAGGATTTACTTACTCTACATCTAAGTTCAACGTTTCCGTCACATGTAAAAATGTTCAAGAAATGAATCAATACCCAAAAGGCACAAGCAAATATTGGATCAAAATTAGTTACCACAACTTGAGAAAGCTGAATTATATCACCAACAGTCCGCACTTGAGGAAGCTTCTCCATAGTTTCAGCGAAAAAATTAATTGAAATCCCTGGGCTTGGGTAGGACTCATCAATGATCCTAATGGAGCAAAAGCAATCTACAAAATACAAACAAAAGAAGCAAAAATCAAGCTCAAAAAGTTTATTCCACACAATGCTGGGAGGAAAAAAAAACTTTGGGATATTAAATACTTTATATCCCAAAATGTGATGAGTACAAAGTAGACAGCATGGTATTCAACAACACAATGCACTTGCACACGTACTGGTGGTATGTATAACAAGTTAAGCAACAGATATTTGTAGTTAATGGACTGTTTGATGAAGTCGGTCCTTCCCGCTCAGTCAGCCACTCACGTTGGTTTTGTTGATCTCCGTAAAGAAATGGATCTTAGGTCTAACTCAACTCAAAAGCTAGCTCAAGAGATAAGGATTGTCCAAACCATATTAAAAAGACCATTCATCTTTTAAAGCAGCAATGTGGGAGTCCTCGCACACCCCTCCCCTCACGCGCACACCTAGGGTTGGACATCTAGAGTGTGGGCAATTTAATATGGGGCTCCAACATTGGGAAACGAGAATTGAGATGGGTCCTGTCTAATATTATGTAAAAAAATGGATCTTGGGTCTAACTCAACCCAAAAGCTAGCTCAAGAGGTGAGGACTGCTCATATTAAAGAGATCACCCATCCCTTAAAGCACTGATGTGGAACTCTTCCAAATCTCTTTCTTTTTAGCAGCTATAGCACTTCCATTTACTTGATTCTTGGTGAGTCTTTATTCACTTGAGCATTCAAGTGATATCAGTCTGGTCTAGGGTACGCAAGTGAGTTGTGTGCGTTTGAGTCAGCTCACCAATCAGAGTTTTTCCCATCTGTATTGTTGTTTTTGTGTAACCATCTCATCTAAAACCTTAAGTTGTTACAAAGGGTAGATTTTTATTTATTTATGTAAAAATAACTACCCATTTCCTCAACGAATGTGGACATTCTAACAAATTAATTATATATTTACTATGTCCTCTCCAATACACTTGGAACCTAGTGGAATTTGACGTTGGTTCAAAGCGGGTCTGTAAGATAAAAACAGAGTTATTGGGACTATTGAAAGATATAAATTCAGGTCAGAGACTAGAGGGAATAATCAAGCGAAGGCATAGACTATACTAAAACTTTCTATCCAATAGTTTTATTTTTATATTTTGTAAAGTTCTATCCAATAGATAGATAACCATTATGTGATTTATATAGAAGTGAAGGAGTGATGAAATATGTACCAACCAGATGTGAACATTCTACGATGATTTAGAAGGGGAAATTTATACAAAGGTCCCTCAGGATCTGTAGTTTCTTCACTTAGCCTCAGTGTATGCATGTGATGAAATCACTTTATGGTCTAAAATAGGCCTTCACACAATGGTAATCCAAGCTTTGAGTAATCTTACTTTCTAGAGGATTTCTGCATTCTCAAGATGAACATTCTTTATTTTTCAAGAAGGATAATGACCTCTTCATTTGTGGATGTTGTTCCAGTGACTAGGCCTAATTTCTTTAGATCACTGAGCTGAAGCATTTTGTGGAGCCCAATTTTAAAATCAATGAATTAGGGCCTTTGGCTACCACTTGTATTTGGAAGTCTGAGGCTGAGGTATTCTAATCAGCTAGAGAAAATTCACTCTTGGAATATTGAATATATTTCATCGTTCAGATTTTCCTTCAGCCAATATCCCTTTGGACCCACAATTGAGAGTAATGCTCCTGATGGGAGTTTACTATAAGATCCTACAATCGACAGAAAATCGGCGGGCAAATTGAACTTACTGACTTATCTTAGCAGTTTAGCTGCTAAGTCAATTCATGCAAACTCCCAAGTCTTTTCACCTTCAATGCAGCACTTCCCACCCTTCAGTATCTGAAATCATTGCCTGCCTAGGCTTGTTTATTTCAAATGATCTTTCTCTTTCTTTTCAAACCTTCTGTAATGGCTATTGAGAAACTTACCCAGATTCAAAGGAGAATGTCAACGGCTATTCTGACATGCTTGGCAATAGTCCAATTTTACTGAAATCAAGGAAAGAAATACTAGTCCTCATCCTGAGTGAGTACAGATGCCTCCAAAAAGTAGTTGCAGAGTTGTCTTGGTTGTCCAATTATTTGCTGAATTTTCTATCACCTCTCTTACTTTGACTGCTGTGTATTGTAACAATCAAGTTGTTACCTGCATTGCTAGAAACTCTATCTTTCACGAAGGTAACTAGTATATTGAGCTGGATGTGCCAATTTTTCCGAGAAAGTTATTTGATGATGGTCTTATTTCTCTTTCTGTTGTCCCTATTAAAGACCAATTAGCAGATGTGTTCCTGTGAAAGCTTTTACTGATTCTAAACATGTTGAAATTGTTCCCAAGTTGGGGACTCTTTCTACTCCACCCGCCAGTATTATGTTTAAGATTCATGCATAAGCAGCTAAAAGACAGACCTTTAGCTGATGGTTCGCTGTAGTTATTGTATACATTGGTGCATTTAAGTTCCTTTTTTTTTTCTAACCAAAAAATAGTGGCGGTTTTAGATATTCTTGTTGTTTAAAGATATACACATGTGTATCAGTCTGGAAAGTAATTGAAGAATGAGGATTTGATCCTCCTTCAGCTCCATTTTCTATCTTTGTTTTCATAGCTCAGTGAGAAGAGAAGCTTCTCAAGCAAAGTTTGAACTAGAGCTTCCATTTCTATAAAACGAATGATGGATTCCTGCATACAAGAGCCAAACGATCTAATTTTCAAGTCAATTTATATTTACAGAATTTACCCAAAAAACATGAAATTATCAAAAGTTTCAGAATATATTTTGAGAAACGTAGTAGAAGTGTAGCCCCCCGGTTTCAAAATGAGTTAATAGCTTCCGGGCATCGATTGAAATTAAAAAATGTCTAAAGAAAATCACAGTCAAACAAAGAATTATTCACCTATTCAAACAGGTTAAAAGAAAAAGAGAGAGAGTCGTAAGACTTAAGGAAAAGTGTATTTGAGAAGAAACAATGACCAGTGCCCTTGGACTGTTTGGGAAGACCGGTATCAACAACGACGCCGATGAGATTAACTTTCTGGTTGAGTGCAGCCCTGGCATCTACTATCTGAAGGAACTTGTAGTCATCGCTGCGACCCATTTTGTTGAAGGAACTTGGGTAATTTCCTCCCTTTGCTTTCGTTTTCTGAAGAAACACCCCTGCTGAAGTAAGTCGGGGAAATTGTTGAGTTCGCCGAGGATATTTAGGGCGCGCGCCAAAAGAAGAAATGGTTCTTTATTTTGATCCGTGCGGTGCATGCTCTCTTGTTTAAAACATTTTAAAATGGTGCAATATTTTTATTAAATTAAATAATATAGAAAAAGGAGTAAAAATCCTTTTAACGTATTAAAGAAAATTTCAAAATTTCTTCATTTTGTCTGTTTCATCAAATTTGTCCTCCCTTCTATTAGTTAGATTAAAAATATTCTTAATATTTTAAAAATAGCTTTAAAATGGTATTTCCTATTGGATCAAATTTGATTTAAAAATTAAATTTTTTATTCTCATATATTAATTTTCTCAAAAAAAAGTTCAAAAAATTTAAAATATCACTTTCAATTGTTAAACTTATTAGCTTTTGTATAATTACTTCTTAATTGGATTTTCATTAATCCAAGTAATATATTATTCAAAGCTACACATGCTTTTTTTATATTGATGAGGAAATTTTTCACAATTTCAATTATATAGTATTTGAGTTTGAAATTGAAATTTTAGATTTATTTGACATGTTTTATGTATAATATGAGATAAGATAAAAATAACTACATAATAAGATCTGAGGAAATATATTAATGTAATTAAGGAGAATCTGTTAGTGAATTAAATATATTATGTAGGATATACAAGAAAATGACATTAATTTTCTATGTAGAATATTAATGTGATTTTTATTAAAAAGGTGAAGATAAAATTGGTTCGATGGAAGAAAAAAGAACTTGAGGTATGTATTTTTTTTCACTGAATCTATAGTGACTCATGGAGAAGAAATAAAAAGAAAAAGACAATACTATGAAATTAATATTGGTATTTTTGTTTAGTTGCGTTAGTTTAAAATGAGTTTTATATTAAGTTTAGTCATGGTGGGTCACATCTTTTTGAGCAGGGGTTATAATTTTATGTAGACCGATAAATAAACGTCATGTATTTAGTTGTGTTATTAATTAAGGTATAATATAATTGTGCGATTAATTACATATTACGTAAAAATGATATTAGTGCTGAATTTGAATTAATAGGTGAAATTTGAAATGATGACACTTTTTGAATAATTTCTAATACGTTAATGATATTTTTGATTCAATAGATTAAATAGAGGGACAAAATTAATTCAATAGATAAAAAGAAGAGCATTTTTGAATCATTATTAATACATTAAGGACATTTTGGGTTTTTGACCATCTTTTGAATAATATAAAGTGAGTGAAACAATATTATTAGAGAGAAAACTTGAGCTAAGATACCAATAAGAATTGCGGTGGGGTGTATACCGTTCACCCTTAACAATATATTTCATGTTTAAGCTCTAGATATCAATAGACCATGTTAGAAAGCATTTTTTTATTAAATAAATCTTACATGATGCGAATTTAAATTAGTTGTGACTTTAATATAAAAATAAATAAATAAATAAAAACTTAAGCAATGGTTTAACTGTTATAGTCAAAAGATATAGAGACTTAGAAGAAGAAAAAAACAATTAATAAGAACAATTAGTTTTAGGAATGAATATAAAATGTCACATGAGATGCTTTTTGAGGTCTACTTTCTAATTCGTACACTTTATAAAGAAAGTAAAATCATTTCTATATAATTTGCCATTGCAGGCCAGACAAAATTCGATAAAAAATACTATAGTTAAAGGTAACAATAACATCTCATGGTTAAAATATTAAACCAGCAAAATAAGAATAGTTTATAAGGTTTTTTAAAGGTATTACCTCCATTCAAATTCAAATGAAGGCTATATTTGTTATTTCATCATATTTTATACTATGAGTTGTTGAATATTATTTTTTTTTAATTTGAAAATAGTATTAATTTGATGAAAAAGTTGATATTTTTTTTTGTTATGAATTTTCGAGAAAATGAAATCTCTTGTGCTCTTACAAAATGAATAGAAGAAAGTAAGCTTTTCAAATATTATATTTGTAAAAATAAAAATTTCTTATGTATAAAAATAAAAATTTCTCGTAAAAGAAATAGTAAAACCACCTACATAATTAATTCTCCCTAAACCTTATATATGACCTAAAAAACGTTCTACCTTTTAGAAAACAATTCTATATCATGCGATATAAATTGTTCTAACAAATTTTTATCTTAGTCTTTTTAGCGGGCTGGTGGGTAACATATTTTGGGAAAATTGACAATATAGCGTTTCATTTTTATATTGAATTTATCATATTATTCACAAATACGATACCAATATTTAAATTAATGCCAATAAGAAAAAATAATGGTTAAATATATTATTACATGCCATAATTAAATAAAAGTAAATGTCATTTATAAAAATAATACCAACAATACTCAATAAAACGATAACTTTTGGATGAATAATTTCTTTTAATAAATTTGATTTTGGAATTCTTTTTCTAACGCAATAACAATATTTTTTGACATGATTCATATATTTCTCAATAAAGTATTTTAGAATTCAAAAATAATAAAAAAGAAATTCACTTTACATAATTGATATAAATTTAAAAGTAATTTGCTAGAGATTTTTCTAACACCGAAGGATAAATAGAGAATATTCATATATTAATTATATTAAATCAAATGTAATTATTAAATATACTTTATTTATATTTCAAATCAAATGTGACTTATACTTTTGTCGAATGTTTAACAAAATATGGTATTTGATTTGATATTTTCTTATTATTTGGGATTTTAGTATAGAGGCTCAAATGTCTCAAATAGAGGTGTCATGTTATGATATATACCAATATCATATTACAATCAAAATTTTTAATATCGTAGTTTTGACATTATGGTTTGTGATATGTTATGATTTTAAAAATATTTTGATATTTGATATTTATATAAAAAAAATTAAATATCATACTGAAGTATATATGTACATATATAATTTGCACATATTATTAATATAGTATTAAAAAATATATAAAATAGTGTTAGTACAAAATTAGTTATTTAGACATCAAAACTTTGACTACTCTTCTTGATTGAAATATTTTTTTGTGTGTAATAAAGTTGAGAAGGAAATTGTTTGTACTTTATTCTTAATATGTTTACATGTGTAAGATGTTAGTATGATATAATTGTGATATTTCTTAAAAAGTCAAAGTCATAATTCTCTATTATATGAGTATATTGTCACACCCCACCTTGGAGGGTATGACGGGCACCTGGTGCCTGCTAGACTCTGGATTGCTAGATGGTCCAGCCTAAGCACGTCTGGTGCTTTTGGCTGGCCCTGGCTCTATCTCAAAAAACAACCGGCTATATAACGGCTGTAAACACAGCCTCCGGCCAACTGGCCTATAGCCACCTGTACCTGTACTATCAGCTAATCAGAACACATTCAGTATAGGGGAGCCTATGAGGGCCGACAAGGCCACCATGCTGTCTAGTTATCTGTAATTCAACAATGAAGTATTGGAAAGCTACGTGACCGGCAAGGTCACCACTACTGTCAAGTTATGGCCCCACACGGCCAGCATAAAAGAAATAAAGTACTAACATCTATACAACTGCACGACCTCACACGACCGGCTCAACTGACCACAGAGAAATATATACAGACTGCAAGCCTCTAGGAATGACAATAGAAATGATCGGGACAGGGCCCCGACCTACCCGTACTGTACAACAAAAGAAAACGAAATACACCTCTTGGATTCAGTCTCCGGATGACAGGAGCTGAATACTCGATCGCTGACAGGAATCACGAGGGATTGCCTCCTCGTCTATGAGTACCTGTAGGCAAGTAATGCAGCGCCCCACCGGACGTCAGTACCGCTGGTACTGAGTATGTAAAGCAATAACTGAAAGAAATATCTGAAAATAATAATACAACTGGTGAAACTGAAATAGGAAGAAAAAGATTAACTGTCTGTTAATGTAAAACTATGCCTACTCTTAACTATACTGGAAGGAGTAGGAGTCATACCTGGAGATGTATCGTTCTACTGTCGATTTACTCGTAACTAATGTAACATGGCATAACATAACATAACATAACATAACATAACATAGCACACACAAACCTTACCCGACCCCCATAAGTCGGGAGGTACAACCAGCATGCAATCTATACCCCTACCCCGGTCATCCCATCTCCTATAATAACTATAAGCATCCTGCCGGTCCCCTGGGTATGCACTTGGGCTCGCTGAGCCCCTGACTATAACTGTACTTGAGTCCGGAGGACTCCTGAATCAACACCCGGGCGTATCCGCTCGACAGGGGTGTGTAAGGGCCGTCCAAGGCACAATATGGGGAAAACTGGCATCCCATCTTCGTCCCCTGTGGGACGGCATGCCACTCCGTAAAGCGACGTGTCCTCGTCCTCTGGCGGACGAGTCGATACAGCTATTAACCCTGGGGCGGTCATGGATGAAAGGTAATCCAACCCCAAAACAATACAACGGTCTCAACTAGTAATACTATTTGCATATCCCACATACTGCAGCTAATAGTAGTAAAGTATCCGTACATACTGTGCGCTGAACTAGTGGTGGTAATGTGTACGTACTTAATACATGCTGAGACTGATAATAGTATATATGTATAAATATAATCTTCTGCCATACTGGGCTGAGTCTAACGCTGAACAAGATATAGTTTTTCTGCTGAAAACCATGTTGTATACTGAGTTTCTATAGTAACATGACTTACTATCTCTAACATGCTTCCTAAACTTCATTTCAACATATCATTCTACTTCTGAGATGCCTTATAGATATTACATTGTTTTACTGGGTTTCAACTGAATACGATAATATCCTAACATTCTGTATTACATCGCATACTGAACATGCTGTGCAGTTCCTAACACTTGAATTAGAATTTATATCGTGCTAGCAAGTTCCGTGCTAATCATAACCTGATGCTTCTAATATCGTACCAACATTCGAAATAAACATAATACATGACTTCTGAACATTCTACTAGCCTTTAAATTACTTTACTATACCGAGATTACTAACTTGCCGAGGAAACTAGCTTTACATACCTTCGCTTCTGATTTCCCGACTAACTGGCGTGGCCTGGTCAGTATTTCAGCTATTCCTCCCAACTGCATTCATATATATATATATATATATCAATCAGTACTAAATACAACTTTATTCTGAAGGACGACATCACTTTCGATATAATTATAGCCTAAACTTAGGCTTATCGAAAGACGGTCAAAAACTCGCTATTTTCCAAAACTCCAGAAGGGAGAAATATTCACTTCACCGCTAGAAACACATTGACACTAGTTTTGAGCAATTCCACTTACCTTAGTCCGGTAGCTCGACGATTCGTCGGTCGTATTTCATGAAACTAAATCCGTAGGAATGCTCTCTGCTGCTAAATACCTCAGCATTTGAAGTTAATTTAGGTTTGGACTGCGTTTGGCAGCGTAATCAGACGAAATTCTATTACCCTTTTCGTTCTATTTCTTTTCTTTGGTTGTTCTCTCTGTTTTCTGGAAATTTTATAAGTTTAAAATGAATTAAAATCGAAGTGGGGCTTTATATACTTGGCCTGGACAAGGCCAACGTGTCACGGAGCCAACGCGGAGGCTCCACCTCCGTTACACGTTGCCATCGCGGAGGGGTTCTGCCTCGCTCCTTCCGCGATGGTTTGACAGGATATCCGTCCGATCCTTCCTCGGGCCTTTCTCTAACACGTATGGCTTTCAAATATGCCTAACCCCCGTGCGAATAGGCCACCTAGGTGTCGAAAATCTTACGAGGTATAACATATATGTAAGTCGAAGTCGGATAAATTATTATTACTGATTTACCGTACCACAAAATATCTAAATCAAACTTTAAAATACCAAATCATACAAAATCAATTTAATATAATAATAATATAATATTTTTAAAAATTAAAATTACAATATCAAAATTTTAAATACCATACTATACCATGCCAGTCCATAGTCTCAAACATTAGCCCTCACTTTTAGGGTAAGAAACTAATTTATCAGTTCGGTATGCTCCAAGCAACGAGTGTCAAGTTTTCTCCAAGGGCGCGTTTGGGTTTTTCACTTTTCTTTTAAAAAAAATGTATTTAATTCAAAATTTTAAAATATTTTTTTATTAAGAAAATAAACTTCAGTTATTTTCTTAAAATTTTTCTTTCAAAAAACATTTTTTTTTTCCGTATTAAATTGTCGTGCTTTCCTAAAAGCCCCAAACATAAGGACACAAGGTCAATTTTGGTCCAAACAGTTACGACTCCGTTAAGAAAACCCTCGTATTTTCCCTCTATTTCCATTTCGCTTTCCTCTCCCAAGTTCCAAGTTCTTCTCTATATATATGCACTGAATCGGATCCGTAGAACCCTTTTCTCCTTCTTCTCCCCTTTTTTTCGGGTTAACAGTTTGTGTAGTTCAGACTTGACAGCTTCGAATTTTGGATGCTTTCGAATCAAAACAGGGAGGCAATGGAAAGTGGAGAAGAGATTGAGATTGCGGATGAAAATGAGTTCCCCTCAGTTATGGGACGAAAGTACAGTCCTGTGGTGGCCCACGACAATGATAGTGCTGTTGTTGAGATGACTTCTTTTCGTCCCGGATCTTCCTCTTCTCTCCCCGAACACGATCTCAAGTATACTCTCTCTTTCTCTGTTTTTACCTTTTGACTAGTTGTGACTAATAAACTAATAATTCTCCATGGGATTGATGAGAACCTCTTGGTCTCAGTTGGCAGTGAATTATGAAATCTTCACTTCTTCTTTTTGTTCTTTTAACCATTTATGAACTTACGAGCAATTATAGGGATCATAAGGATTTACGAAACACAAACTTAAGAAGAACTGTAAAATGTTGGTCTTGCTTTACTTCTACATGTAAGCGCGGAGTCAACTTTTTTTCCATTTCTCGAGTCTGATTTTTTTTTTTGAGTAAATGTACATAGTTCGGCCTGAAGTGGTTTGAACATAGTATTGTAGCTAAATGGGTCTGTGGAGATACCGAAATCTACAATTGTGCTTAGTGCTTTCACATAGTCCAATTACTTCGGATGTTGTGGAACTATTTCTCATCCATCCTCTCACAGTCTCACTTATGAAAATTCATGGCAATAAAAGATCAATTATTTGACTAATCTTGAGTCAATTTTCCAAATAAATATTGAGTAATTTGAATAATATTAAGTCTCTCTCTCTCTCTCTCTCTCTCTTTAAAGTAAATTGCTGGGTGTGTTAAAGATTTCATTAGTATTACTTATAAAAGATTTCATTAATATACAACAAGCTGGTGTCTAAACTCTAAAATATGTAGAAAGAGTATTGGCTCAATTGAAGTCAGCCAACTTTCGTCTATCAAGTTTTTATCAAAAAGCTTCATGGTGAACTAGACTCATTAGCTTCCATTTGAATCACATTTTAATTCTTTGATACTCTCCTAATGGAAATGCTTAATTTCTTTGATCACTTGAACTTTATCACTTAGGGTTAAGAATATCTCAAAGTTTGCATATGGATATACTTTTGGATGTTTAATAGCTTTCTCTACTCTTGCAGGCGAGTCACTGAAAAATGAAAGAATAAGCTGTTAACTGCAGCTTACAAGTTTCTCTCTTTAGATATTCTCTGCTCCTTGACCCAAAAAACAAAAAGAAGAATTTTTTTTTTGTGCTCAACAGTGGCGAATCTAGGATTTAATTTTTATGGGTTTGAAATGCCACTGAACCCACTGATCATTTGAGTTACTGGGTTCAAAATTTGATATTTATACATATTTACTAAATTTCTTACTACATATACAAGGTTTGAGTTAAAGCTACTGGGCTGAACCAGTAGCTAATAATATACATCCGCCCATGGCGCTTACCTGCTTCTCACATGCTCCAATACTCTGGATTGTTATTATGCCAAAATTAGGTACATCTGCATGTCCCCATTGTTTTTTATATGAGTTTAAAGGGTCTGCAGATATCTAGAAAAGAATTTTGTTTTGTCCCTACTTCATCAATTTTTTTTCTCCCTTTCTTTTCTGTTGAAAACCATTTCAAGCATCCCTATTCAAAATTTCTTTTACCAGTTCAAAAAAACATTTCAAGCATTATTCTGATTACACCATTTTTCAGGAAAGTTAAAGTGGGTGTCCATTCAAATATGCCTTCTGAAGAAAGAGAAGAGTCATTAGCCAATCATAGCATCAATGGTCCTCAAAGGGAATCCAAACTGGAATTATTTGGCTTTGATTCTCTAGTAAATATTCTAGGTCTCAAGAGGTAAGAGGTACAAATTCTGTGTCTCTTTTGTTTTATTTTCCACGAAATTCTACTTGCTGGTAAAAATAATTCAGGAAACTCTTCCGCTCTCGTTGTTCTCTTGTTTCTTAATACCTTTCTTGAGATAGTTGCATTTACTTCATTGGAGTAGAATTTAAGTTTTCTGGTAGGTGATGCAAATCGAAGTCAAGACAGAGAAGCTCTACCATCGATCTAGATTCTACTAATTAGTGCTTCCGGCTAGCATCTCTGTTAATATACAGCATGCTTCCTTCTCAGAGACGTTTCCTCTAAAGTTCGTGTATCTTTTACTTTCTCAGTCATATCGGCTCTCAAAAACTTTGTCCACTGATCTTTCTTTTGAAGTGATATTTTGAGTCTCCTCATTTGAAGGTTAAAATTTTTTATATAAAGAGTAACTTGTCTAGCTACGTAGCAATAGAAATGTACATCATTAGATATATCATGTTCTTATACATATCTTGATAGGGTAAATGTTTCGTGTTCTTACTCATATTTCCTTTTATTCATTATATTGTCAAGATGGAGAGGAGAATGTTCTTTTCCCAGGTGAAATCATGTGAGATTTTAGAAGTCGATGCATGTAGATTCAATTGGTTTGGAAGAAGAAATTTTGTTGTTAATGCCAGATAAAAAGGATTTCGGTTTTAGTTTTCCGTGCGATGGCCCAGGACGAGGCGGTACTTGTGATATTTCGGTACTATCAATTTAGAATGCAGAAATTGTGTGGGTTTCACAACGCACTGAGATCAGCCTCAGAAATCAAGGGTTTGATTTGTGGAAGATAGAGGAGAACGGGCAACTATTTAATCACATTGTGCTTCAGAACTACAGTTGGAGAATTAGTATAATTTCACGACTCAAAATTAGATGGGCCCATGACTGACACTTACGAGCAACTACCACTAAGTGAATCTTGAACCACTGTGGACAAGTTAAGCAAAATAACATGAATCTCATATAATAGAGACAATTCATATCCATAATATAATAATCTTACCATAACAGGAATGTAACAATCAAAATAATACTAGTCAATATATCCCGTACACATGGGCCACAGGAGTATCTGAACAACAGAGTTGACTGAGAGGGGACATAACCCAATACTGAATACTTATAAATTGAAAAGAACTCAGACAGAGCCTCCAACGGAAAGAAGGTGAATAGCTCATCACTGCTGCTGGATAGAATATGCGGAGACTCAAATGTCCGTTGCAGTATCTGCCTCAAAATCTATACACAAAGTAATGGAGTGAGTCATCTAGACCTAGTGGGCAGCCTCCACCTGTCTTTAGAAGCTTGGACTTTTTCTTTACAGAAAACAATGCATGCACAATCAATGTGCAACTGTATATTGATTGATCTGTATTGGATTTGGCTAACTCTGTGCCCTAAAGCTAATACTGAGGCTGAAACTGTGCAGTTTTGGTGCCTGTCTAATGCAGTCATGAGCTTAATATTGATGAGGGTTCCTTCAGGAGACCAATACGCGTCGAGCTTAAATTACAGATATTCCCACAGTACCCTAGTATGAGACCATAATTGCTAGAAAATACTGATTTGGCCAACACTCGGGGGCATAACTGGCTCAAATTTGAGGGCATAGAATTGGCCCCCCGCACGGATTACTGGCTCACTCAAGGGAGGATAGTGAAACTGGCCCATGCTCGAAGGCATAAATGATCCACACTCAGAGACATGAAAACTGGTCCACATTAGGGGGCATACAATCCACATCTTCATATGTGGCTTTGGGATGATAGTCCTTACTAGTCAAGGTAAACATCCGCTCGATATCCATTCCCATAATGCATTATGTGCTATGCAACATAATTGTACAACTTTCATGTTCAACAACAACAACAAACCCAGTGTAATTCCACAAGTGGAGTCTGGGGAGGATAGTGTGTATGCAGACCTTACTCCTAACTTGAGAAGGTAGAGACTTGAGAGGCTGTTTCCTATAGACCCTCGACTCAAAGAAAGATGAAAAAGAAGCAGTAGCAGCAAGCAGAAATAACAACAAGATTATAAATAACCAAAGTTGTAACATGCAATACAACAATTTGTCAAAGCATATGCAGTGTATAAATCTAACTCGGAGCTCAACAGGTTTCTAAATTGTACTTGCAAACGAGGTATATGCTGTCAAGACTCAGCCTACGCTTGCTAATCTACACAATAATAGTTCACGGTGTCAAATACACCCAAACTACTTATTACTCAAATTTGACTGGTTTGCTTTATGTGGCTGGTTACAAACGGTTCATGCGTCACTCAACACAACCTTTAGAAAAGAGGATTATTAATATGCAGTAGGTGTTTCTCTAACTTCACAAGGTAGGAGTAAGACTGTGTATACACCACTCTCCCCAGACCCGACTTTTGGAATTAATTGCGTATGTTGTTTTTGTAATAGGCGTTTCCTGTGCAACAGTGAGGAAGCAAACTGTACCCATCTCTTCTCCAATGCCTAGTGGCAAATCAGATACCATCACTATTTCTTAATGTATTCAGGAAACCTTTTGTCATGGCATACGCAGTAAGGGAACTATTGACCAGCTGGATGTTGGGGGAATTATAATATCATCTAGAAAGGTCTGGAACGCAGTGCATGCTTGTGTTTGTGGGTATTATGGAAGGGAATGAACGCCAGATGTTTCAAAGGAAAAACAGGTGGTTTCAAGAATTAGCAGGCTTTTATTTTCTGTTGATTGATGAGATCAAATATATTAGATAGTTATCCCAGCCAAGACTGGTGTCTGATCACACCCTAGTTAAGAAAATGCCATGGAGCCTACTGTAAGGAAAACGAACAAAAAAGAAAGTAGACTATGGTTACCATAATAGCTTCCTTGCTTTAGGTAATTTGGGCAAAGGAATCAAAGAAGTTTTAATGAAAAAGCAGAATCAATTGATATAGTTTGATACAAATGTTCTTGTTCTGGTCGTTTTGGTTTAACATTCTGGATGTATATGATTTAGACAATCTTCTTTTGGGTTTCCTAATCTCCACCTTTGTTATATGGGAGACTGGATTTTGTACTACAATATTCTTCACTTTTTGTTTGCTATTTATATGAAATAAAATTGCTCGCCAAAAAACAAAAATGTCCTTAACTACTACTTTCTAACTTCAGTTTTCTCTCTATTTTTGTTGATTAAATAATGTAGTTCTTATCCATCTTGTTGTTCCAGTATGACAGGGGATCAAATTCAGGCACCATCTAGTCCAAGAGATGGTGAGGATGTAACTCTCACGCTTGAGCAACCTAAGGTACTTGAACTGATTCGTTGAGCATCATTTTAATTTCCCTGAAGCCCTTTTGTCATGCACAATTAAGACCGTATCATGTTCACTAAAGTTCTGATGTGGAATTCACTTTCAGTCTTGATTCCCGTGGCCTTCATTTTCATCTCCTGTGTCTATAGCTAGGGGTAAAAAGTGGAGGCTTCTTTTTTTTGTATGAATAGTAATGGACAGTAGCCTATACTATGGCTGTAGAATGGTGGTTATAAGAAGACAGGATTTCTACTTAGAGTATCACTATAGAATTGTCAGCTTTAAATCACACCATTCCATAATCATGCTTTCATAAAAATAAGTGTTAACATACAATTATTCCCCTTTTTTTTTGATGAGAGAATTTCCCTCTCATTGATTTATGAATATATTAGAGGTAATTTAGACTTACTTATTAAAAAAGGAGATATATTGGAGGTATTTTGAACTTTCTTATAAAATAATTAATATATTGAATGTAAGTTAAAGATTAAGAGCTGGTTCTGTATGATAGCAAGGATCTTTTCCAGTAATGTGGGAAATAAGTGAAGAAAATAAACTGGATATCTTTTGTTTTACATGGGTGGAGCTTTTGAAGTATAAGCCTATGTGTCTAATATTTAGTTTAGCTGTTCCTAGGTTTAGATTAATTGTTTAAGTGGCACATGTGAGCAGTAGTTTCCTAATTCTTACATTTTTGCTACAATTCTATGGAGAATTTATCTAAGGTAAGTTATCTTTTGTTTCTCTGGGTTTTCTGTAGTGCTATTTGTCTTAGGAGTTCAGTTGTAAATTGTAATTCAAATAATTGGTTGTGTCCTTTTTGGAAAAGGATTTTAGCCAGCACATGAAAACATATACATCTGGTGTTTAATTCTGTATGGGGAACTTTATTTTGATCTCCCAATGGTTTTCGCAGAACCTTTTATTGCTTCTTTGGTGCTTTATGCGACCTTAACTGAGGAGGTTATGCCTAGGTAATTCTAGCTTCTTTGATTTAATGCTTTAATGCATTGGTGCTTTATTGCTGATGCTTGGTGATTACCCTCTTACCCTCTCCATCAGCTATTGTTGGCTCACACTGAACTTCCAAAAAACATTCTAGATTTAAATATGTAGCTACTGCTTGGTTCTTTTTGTCCTCCCTCTTGGACTCCATCTGTCAATCATCCATTTTTGGCTCACACTAACTTCCTAAAGGCTATTCCAGCTTTAGATATGTAGCTAACTATGTTGTTGCATTGTTCTTTATCTTGTAAAGAAGTGGAAGTGTGATTCACATGTTTGTTTCCAATAAGAGAAAGGATAGATGTGGAACTTATTGATGAGCTTTAGATATGCAGCTTATTGCTTAGTTGCGCTTTTCATTCTCTTACAAAGAAAATGAGAGTGACTGTCAGATGTTTGTTTCCACAAAGGAAATATAGCTGTGAATTTGTTAATGTATTCATGTTTTCATCGACACTTGATCATTGTGGTTGGCTTGATTTCTCTGTTGATACCATTTTTTCCTTAATAAACAAGCTGAGGTTTCAGATTTTATTGCAAAGATGAAGCAGTTAGTAATCAGAAGAGAAGAATAGAACATTCATAAAGGAGAAAACATGAAAGAGATGCCCTCATTCTTATTGAAGGTTTTTTTTGGTTGAGTTATAAATCTATATAAAACTCTGCATTATTAAACGGGTTTGGTTACCATTTCTGTTCATGAAATAGATAATACCTACCTAATACTACAATGTTTTATCCCAAATTCAATGTGGAGTAAAAATTAAGTGTTATCATATATCACTTTAATGACAAGAAGGCCCCTAAATCCATGTTGGATTTAGTTAACCATCTCTTATTATCCCTCTCATTTGTTTCTAAAAGTTATTTTAGTATTGTTTTTAAAATTCTAAGTGTTTGAGTAAGTTCTGTGTAAAAAGAGTAAAACAACAACATACCCAGTGTAGTCCCACAAAATGGGGTCTGGGGAGGGTAGAGTGTACGCAGACCTTATCCCTACTTAAGAGGCAGAGAGTTGTTTCTGATGGACCCTTGCCTCAAGGATAAACAAATCAAAGCAATATAGAAAAAAATAAGTGGATAAAATAAAACATGTCAAACATTAACTAAAGTAAAAATAATACAAAAAACAACAGAAAATAAAAAAACTAAGGGCAAGACAAATACACAGAATAATACTACGATTACTTGTATTGGCGGATTAGATAAACAACGCTCTGCTCCCTACTAACCTACTACCCTGATTCGTGTCCTCCACAATCTCCTACTAATTTTCAACTTTGAGCGATGCAATATAGGTGGTCTAGGGCCACATCCTTGGTAAGCTGTAACCGCGTCATGTCCCTATCTAATCACATCTCCCAACCGCGTCTTCGGCCGACCTCTACCTCTCTTGAAATCATCCATGGACAACCTCTCCTGAAATCAACCATGGACAACCTCTCACATCTTCACACTGGGGCATCCGGACATCTCTTCTTCATATGTCCGAACCATCTCAACCTCACTTTCTCCACCGAAACTACCCCCACCATATCTCGGATATCCTCATTCTAATTTTGTCTTTCTTGGTGTGCCTACACATCCATCGCAACATCCTCACTTCTACAACTTCCATCTTCTGAACATGAGAGTTATTGACCTGCCAACACTCCGCTTTATACAACATAGTTGGTCTAACCACTACACCGTAGAACTTGTCTTTAAGTTTTGGTGGTACCTTCTTATCACACAGGACTCCAGAAGCGAGTTTCCATTTCATCCGCCCTATACTAGTGCATTGAGTGACATCCTCGTCAATCTCCCCATTACCTTAAGTAATAGATAATCAATTAAGTCCTAGATGCTTTACCAACTTATTTGAAGTCAATCTTTCCTTTACAAGTCAATGTGGAGAAAAGAATTGATGCTCTAAGGAGGAACTTTCTGTGGCAGGGAGGAAAAGAGAAAAAAGGATACCACTTAGTCAAATGAGAAACATTAATATTACCCAAAAAGCAAGGAGGGCTTGGTATCAGGAATTTGAGAAATCAAAATAGAATTCTCTTGATGAAGTGGTTGTGGAGATTTCCTAAAGAAGGACATACTCTGTGGGGTACTGTGATCCAAGCTAAATATGAAAGGGAGGGCTTGTAGAAGACAAAGGAAGTTAACTCTGCATATGGAACCAGCCTATGGAGATCAATCAGAACTCTGTGGCATGTCTTCTCAGAACGAACAAGCTTTAATGTGTTAAATGGAAGGAAAATTATGTTTTGGGAAGATGATTGGTTAGGGAATGGAAGCCTCAAGCATCTATTCCCAGATATCTACCTTCTAAACTAGCAAAAGGAAGCCACACTGCAGGAAGTATGGTCTGCACAAGGCTGGAATTTAACTTACAGAAGATTGTTGCAAGATTGGGAGATGGAAAGGTTGGCTGGGTTTTATGGCACCCTAGATCAGTGTGTAGGCCTGAAGGAAGGGGAGGATACTCTTAAGTGGAAGTGCCATAGTAAAGGCAATTTCACTGTGAGTTCTTCCTACAAGAATATGAATCAAAGGGGCTCCCAGATAAATTTTTTGCTTTGGAAATTTAATCTGGAAGATCGAAATCCCCTATAAAGTGGCTGTTTTCACCTGGCTGGTTGTGAAAGAGGTTGTTCTAACACAGGAGAATCTCATGAAAAGGGGCATACGTATGTGTCCAAGATGCTATTTTTTGTGAGCAATATGCAGAGACAATTGACCATCTGTTTCTTCATTGTAGAGTGGTTGGCCAATTATGGAATCTGGTTACTAGCTTTAGAGGCATAAGGTGGACTATGCCTGGAAGAACTGATCAGGCTCTAGTTAGCTGGAATGCAGAGGGTATTGGTAGCACAAACAAAGACAGGTGGAGAATTGTCCCTGCAGTGATTTGGTGGACCATATGGAAGGAGAGAAACTCTAGATGTTTTGAGGGCAACTTTAGCTCTATGAATAGGTTGAAAATGAACTGCATTATAAGTTTTTGTTATTGGTGCAATTCTGAGTATATAGATGACCCTGTTTCTATTGTAGACATTCGAGGATCCTTATGAGAGGAATATGATCTAGTTTTGTCTCTAATCTTACTTTTTGGATGTAATTTGCATTGTAATTTTGGATCCCAGCCTTAGTGTTGATGATTTATATACAAAATATGTTACCTTGTAAAAAAAAAAGACTCTTTTGAA
Organism: Datura wrightii; assembly: GCA_035772735.1. Taxonomy (NCBI): domain Eukaryota; kingdom Viridiplantae; phylum Streptophyta; class Magnoliopsida; order Solanales; family Solanaceae; genus Datura; species Datura wrightii. Next base: position 113,268,283 of record JASDFA010000008.1, on the reverse strand, counting down.
TAGCCTATGTATCAAGCTTCACTGCTATGTCATCTGCAGGCCTCACATCACTGAACTTGCATTTTAAGTATCTGTCTTGGTTTCGACTCAACGTGAATCATTTAGATTCCAGGGTCTGCTTCCAAACTTTCAGCTTAGCATTAATCTCGTCATGAATCTCGTCAATTAGAGCTATGTCATTGGAAAATAATATACACCACGATACCTCACCCTAAATTTGCCTTGTCAATGCATCCAACATCAAGGAAAATAAAAACGGGTTTAAGGCTGATCTTTGGGGCAGGCTCATTAAAACAGGAAAGTGCTCTGAGTCTTCTCCCACTGTCCTTACCCGAGTCTTGGCTCAATCGTATGTGTCCTTGATCGCCCTAGTATACGCCATCGGTATACCTCTAACCTCCAAGCATCTCCATATGACCTCTTGCGGGACTTTGTCATGAGCCTTTTCTAAGTCGATGAACACCATGTGTAGGTTCTTCCTCTCCCTATACTGCTCCACTAGTCTCTTACGAGATAAATGACTTCTGTAGTCGAGTGCCCCGACATGAATCCAAATTTGCTCCCGGAAATAGACACGCCCCTTTTCACCCTCAGCTCTACCACCCTTTTCCAAACCTACATAGTGTGGCTTGGGAGCTTGATACCCATATAGTTGTTGCAATTTTGAATGTCACCTTTGTTCTTGTACAACAGAATCATCGTACTCCATCTTCATGCGTCGGGCATCCTCGCCTTCTCCAAAACGACATTAAACAACTTAGTCAACCACTACAAACCTGCCCTGCATACGCACTTAAAATTCCACCAGGATCTCGTTTGGCCTAGTTGCTCTACCTCTATGCATCTTGCGAACAACACCCTGAACCTCCTTAGCCCTTATACGCCTACAGTACCCACAATTGTGATGGCTCTCTATGTATTCCAAATCCCCCCGCTTAATGACACTATCCCCTCTTCATTCAAGAGTTTATGGAAATAAGACTGCCATCTCCGTTAACGAGTGCCTCCTCTACCAATACTTTACCGTCCTCATTCTTGATGCACTTCACTTGGTCTAGGTTACTAGCCCTCCTCTCTCTCACCTTCGCTAACCTGCATAATTTTTTATTCCCGCTTTTATCCTCTAACTCTACATACAACTGTTCAAAAGCTGTCATTTTGCCACCGTAACCACTAACTTTGTCTCCTTCCTCACCATCTTATACCTTTTTCTATTTGTCCTCTTTTCCTTCTCATCCTTACTTTCCACCAATTTTGCGTACACTACCTTTTTTACCTCCACCTTTCCTTGGACTTCTCCATTCCACCACCAGTTCCCCTCGATGCCTAGCAAAATGGCCTCTCGAGACCTCGAACACCTCTTTAGCCGCTTCTCTAATGCCACTAGCAGTTCTATCCCACATACTGTCCGCATCCCACTACTCTCCGAAGCCCCCATAGCCAACAACTTCTCTCCCATCTTCGTGGCACTAATCATAGTCAGGCTATCCCATTTGATCCTAGGTTGGTCGTCCACCACTCTTCTTCCTCTTGATCTGCAAATCTATGACCAAAAGCTTAATTGGGTTGTAAGATTCTCACTTGGGATAACCTTACAGTCTTTATAAAGACCTTTATCTTTCTAAGGAGCAAATAATCTATCTGAGTCTTAACCACCGAACTACAAAAGTTTACCAAGTGGTCCTCCTTTCGGGTACCTCAAATTGGCTATCACCAACTCAAAAGCCCTTGTGAAATCCAATAGTGAGCCTCCTCCTTCGTTCTTGTCCCTGAAATCAAATCCTCCATGCACATTTTCATAGTCACTTGAAGTATGCCCGATGTGTTCATTGAAGTCTCCTCCTAAAAAAAGTGCAGAATACCTCTCACCACCTCATCCAAAACCTCCCAAAAGCATATCTTGACCTCCTCGTCCAAGCCCGCTTGCTGTATGTATGCACTAATAATGTTCAAAGTAGATCCTCCAACGACTAGCTTAATCGTTATGACCTCATCGTTCACCCTCCTAAACTCCACCACTTGTTGCCTTAGCTCTCTATCTACTAAGGTTCCTACTCCATTCCTAAGCCTAGAATTTCCTGAGTACCACAACTTATACCATCCACATCCCGCGCTTTTGTTCCTACCCATTTGGTTTCCTGAACACAAGCTATATTTATCCTCCTCTTTTTGAGAATCTTTGCTAGCCCTATGGATTTTTCTGTGAAAATCCCTATGTTCCAAGACCCTTCTCTTAGCTTAGATGCTCCTTTTGACCCATGTATCAACGCTATCCCTTACCTCCGTTCCGACCGGGAGCATGGCCCTAGTCTACCATCGCTCACTAAAGCCACTAAAACAAGTACAAACTAGTCACAGGTTTATCCAAGAGAGGAATTAAGGCACAAGCAAGCAAAAATCTACAGGAAGGCTAACCAATTCCTAGGGAAACTAAAGGCAAGGATCTCAAGGTAAGAATCAATATGAAAAAACAAAACAATTATGAGGAGTAATTCAGTATATTTATTTACTCATGTTTTATATAACTCATTTTAACTTTTCTCTTAAACTTTATTTGATATAATTAAAGATTTGATCATGCTGTTATCTTTCTCCAAAAAAAGAATACAATTTGATCGTGAAAAACTTTTATTAATATTTAATTGTAATTTTGCTCAGTAGTTTTAATCACTGATAATTTTTTTTGAAAACTGGTAAAGATTGTATTCCTCAACATTTAGGGCATGCTGGCCACCTCCAAAAAAAGACAGATTTCCTATAAGATCTACAACCTGGTTTGTGTCTTCTATACAAAACTGTTTACACCAAAAAAGTAAAGATACAATATAATTCCATTTTACTTTGTGAATAGAATTGGACCTATCTTTAAAGCATCTATGGTTTCTTTCTTTCCGTACTGTCCACCATATACATGGAGGTATTAACCTCCACCACCTCTTTTGTCTTTTACTTCCTCCCCTCCTTATCCAGCAGCTAAGTAGGTCAGTTGTGTGCTCTGGCATGGTCCCACTGGTGCTTGTTGTGTTTAGGAAGAATTCCCAAATTTGTGTGGTAAACTTGCAATGCAAAAACAGATGCTTGTTTGTTTCTCCTGTTGTGTTGCGTAGAAAGCATCTGGGAACTAGTTGCATCCCTTTCCTTTGGAGTACTTCTTGAGTTAGACATGCTCTTTTGATAACTAACCAGGTAAAGCATTTCACTTTGGTTGGAGTTAAGACCTTTCAAATATAGTTCCATTGGTATTGTGTTCCTCCATTCATGCTTTGTAGCACTCTTTTATATGCATTGTTGACTGTGAATCTTCCCTCCTTGCAATGTTTCCATAGAGCTCTGTCTGGTTTTGTTCTATCTATGGTAGCACCTCCAAGTTTCTCAAGCAAGGAAGCCACCCTCTCCACCTCCCAGTCATTTAGCCTTCTCCTGAATGAGAGATCCCAGCCCTGCTCTGTCCAGCAATCACACTCTCTTGCTTCAGGAAAATAGATCTGAGAAAGACTCACACAAAGGTGTTTAGTCAAGCCAGCCTTCTTTCCAGAATTTGGTTTCAGCACCATTGCCCCACCTTGTATTCTAAGTCTGCTTCCATCAGTGGCCATAAATTTCTGATTGTTTTCCATACCCCCACCCCAAATGGTTCATTGACTGGTTTAGTGCACCATTAATCACTAATAATTTACCAGTATAGAAATGAAACATGCCCAAATGTAGAGATGGACATTCTGTTCTTCAGTTCATTTCTTCACAACTTCGGTTCTTCATTGGTGCACACCAAACCAAAATTAGTTTGGTTCAGTTCGACTTTTTCTAATTTGGTTCAGTTCTTCAGTATGGGCATGATCTAGTATTTTAAAATTATTCATGTGTGAGTATAAGAAGTATGCCTATTACATTAGATAAAATTTATTAAAGGCTGATGATATTGTTGAAAACAAATGTTCATCCAATTTATATGCTTCGCAAGTTTACATGCTTTCACATTCTAATTTAGCCAGGTGAGGCAGACGAGGCACTATTTTCTGAAATTTGGATAACTGGGATGCCTCAACTGTTTATGAGTGACTCCAGGGAGTTGGTAAGAGGACAAGCAGTGGGTGATCACTCAAGGCCGAGTTATTAAAGTAAATGTGACTCAAACTCAGTTTTGATTTTATGTCATGCAGTATTGTCCTGTGTGATAATGCAGTTACTCAAAGACGTTGAGCAGTAATTCTTTGGGATAGCCAATTATTTATTTATTTAAGAGTGAAGAGACAAAGTGGAACATCTACTGTTGAACTTAACGCCAAAGAGGAAGTGGATAGCATGATCTACTCTAGTTGTCATCGCTTGAGATCCATTGTTTAATGTGGCAGTTAGAGGAGATTGGGGAAAATAATTTGTGGATAAAAGAGATCTATTACCAGAGAGGCAGAGATATCTTTGCGTTATTAAAAAGAAGAGATCCATTACCAGAGATATGACTAGAAACTCTTGAGTCTGTGGCCCAAGGTCCAAAGCAGATTGTTGAGAGATATAGGCAATAGGGTTTCCAGTTTGAATGACAGAAGTTACCTGTGGAGACTACTTAAGTGCCTCTTTTTTTTTTTTTTTTTTTGATAACCATGGTGTCCGGGCCAGCTTTTGTGTACCTCGACTAGTTCCACGAGATACCTTGTAAAGGAGGAACTCAGCATAATTAGATAAAGAAACAATAAGATTACTCAAATCTACAGATATCATTTTCTTGTAATCAAAATTTTCAAATTTGTGTGAGATAGTCGACGAATTATAGAATAATTGAGGAAGAGCCAGAAAGTCTTAGATACAAGTGATGAAGAGCTTAAAATGAGTTGGAATATGGCTTACTAGTTGTGGGTAATGTAAGTGGAGTATACTGTGCATCCTAAACTCTCATTAGGAATATACTGTTCATCTGAATTTTTGTTGCAAAAATAAAAATTCACTGGAAGAGCCCTAGGGATGGTCGGGCTTGGTTGAGATATGTCATGTCAAAAGTAAATTGAAAGCTGTTGTAAAAGGAAGAATCAAGAAAAAAGCTGACTGAAACATTACAGCTTTCCTGTCACTAAAAAAATCAAAAAATTGATTGCGGAGGGTTGCAAGCCTTAATCGATCCTCACACTATCAAGAAATAGAAAAAAATGGCTTTAACTTAGAAACTCAAGGGAAGAGGTGCTTCCTGATTCAGATGATGACATTCTTCTCATGTTATGCTCAGACGTGGATTCAAGGCCTTGTTGTGGTATCGGTAACAAAAACCCTCACAGTCTCACAGAAATGAAGAAAGACTCACACAGATGTAAAGGTCACAAGTAATACACGTCACAGTGCTTCTCCTTTCCCGGAGTAGTTTCTTAGCAAAACTTTGATATCATGTGAGAAGAAGTGAAACAGGAGGAAAATTGAGAGAATGCATGAAGATTCACATTTTACCCTGTACATATTATATTTTTTGATGTGGGAGAATAACTCTATATTACATCAATAGTAGCTGTATCTACAATTTACTGTTTAACAAATTCTAGCTTCTTTGCTGCTTTTACTAGCTTGCATTTGGATATTCTATATGTGACGCGAGATACTTCTTAGTTACTTAGACTACGTGATTAATTGTTAAGAACCCTTCTTAATTTTTTTTTTGAAAACTTTTTTGAATAAAGAAGTTTGTGAAAGATAAACATGTTTGGATATTTGCAACTTTTTGATGTTTGGTGTGTGGAAGGAGAAACTTTTTGGTTAAAAATAGTGTCTAAAGGCACTTCTCTGTCCTGAAAGTTTTTCGAGGAGTTTCCTAAAACAGCTTTTGAGAACAACTTTAACAATAACTTTCTAGGATTTGCTTACATTTCTGAAAAATTCCCACATCCAAGGACATCCTGGATAATGGTTATGTGCGCATTTATTCCATAGACCATTTTTTTGGTTCAGAAAGAGTCTTAACACCACGCACACACACAAAAAAAAAGTTCTCCAAACCTGAGCACCTCCTGAGAAATGGAAATCTCTGCATCCTACTATAGTGAAACACAAATATGAACATTGTTATATGTTATCTACCCCTCTGCCTTGCGTGTTGCCCCTCTGATTCTAGCTTCTTTTGCTGAGGTTTACTTGTGGAGTTACTTTTTCCTGCTGATTACTGTCTGCCATTAATAGAGAGTTGTATATATCTGCAGTTTCCTGTTCAATCTTCATTTATTTTCACCTTGTTATCTCCTGTGCTGTCAATTTGTCTTATATAAACCTTCACATGTTCTTTTTATCTTTTGTTTCGACATTTAAAAGTAAGACTTTGAGAAAGCTTGCACGTACTGGCCAGTTAATTTTGTAATGATGAGTTGCTTAATGAAGCTCTTGTGTGCATTTTTAACATCTCTATATGTGAAATGTTTTTGAAGCCAACTGCTGATAAATCCGGCACGCTGATGGGAGTGTTCGTGCCATGCTTGCAAAATATTTTGGGGATCATCTACTACATTAGATTTTCGTGGTAAGTTTGCATACTATCTAGTGTATCATGTGATTCCTGTCAAAAACTTCTTTGGTTAAATTTTATCATGCCTTAATATAAGTGGACCAGTTTTGTGTTCCTAAAACTGGCACCTCAATGACTATGGTGAATCTGCTTTTCAGTTCAATATTACGCATTTTGCATGTAATACTTGTGTCTTGCTGGTTTCTCTCACTATATGGAAGTTTGGGGGGGGGGGGGGGGGGGGGATGATGTTCAAGCAAGTTAGTCTACATTACTATAGTATCAATCAGCTCTTCTCATTACTCCAGAAAGGTGTGGTTTTATTGGTATCATGATATACTCAAACTGATCTGCTCCTGCCTCCACCTTTGACAATCTCCTCATATAGAAATTAATTATTGTGAATAGAGATGGAAGGGGAATCTTTGGGTAAGATGAGGAAGTAAACGGCGGAAAATCTGAGAAAGCGGAAGATTATATGCATCAATTGGTGTTTCATGTGCAAGGAAGCGGGTTAGGAAGTCAATCATCTCCTCCTACACTGTAATTTAACAATGAGACAATGGTGGGATATGTTTAGGTGGTTTAGAACAACTTGGGTAATGCCAAAAACCGTGAAAGAATTGATGTTTTGCTAGAGGAGCGGAAGAGGAAGGAGAAGACGTAGAGCCTGAAACTTGATTTCTCTTGCGCTAATGTGGGTTGTTTGGAGAGAGAGAAATAGGAGAGCTTTTGAGGGGCTAGAGTGGAGTTTTACCAAACTTAGGAGTAGTCTTCGGTCCCTTATTTTCTTTTGGTGTAATCACAAAGTGCCTTGTTGTATAGAAGAATGGGCTGACTTTGTAGAGAATCATGTATTTTTGTAGATTCTCTACTTTTTGGTGTTACTCTTGTAAATGGTCCTTGTTTATGAATGAAATACCTTTACCTGATTTTAAAAAAAAAGATGAGGAAGTAAAAATGAACATGAAAAGGGAACAAAGAGCAGATGCCTCCCACCACCTTTGATCTACTTGTTTTAGCTTGATAATATTCTTTCTCGCTATAACTCGAAATCCCTACTAAGATCATGTCTTCAGATGGTTAACCCTCAATAATGCCAGCCTACTATAGATAACCTAATCAGGAAAGGATTTCAACTGGTTAATATATGCTATCTTTGCAATTGTCAACTGGAAACAGTCAACAACCTCTTCCTGCATTTTCCAGTAGCTTTTGGCCTTTGGAGCTTGTTTTTCAGTATTTCTGGATTAAGATGGGTATGGAGTCTATGGAAAGTTGATAAGGCCATCAAGAAGACTTGATTGATGATCCCTGCTGCTATTTTTTGGATCCTTTGGAATGGGAGAAACAAAAGGTGTTTTGATGGCATCTCAACTCCAAGCCACTTTCTTAAAGTTAAATGTTTAGTTAATCTCTTTTGTTAGCACTTCAGTTCTTGATTGAGACATTGTATTTGGGGCAAACAATGTTCTCCTACACTTTTGTTCTTTTGTAATTAGCCTCCTGTAACTTTGCATCTCATTGATTCCTTTCTATGAATCACATTACTTCATCAAAAAAACAAAATAACCACTCTATTTGCATTGGTTTGTTTTGTGGATACTGCAGGATTGTTGGTATGGCTGGCATTGGCGAGTCATTGTTGCTGGTTTTGTTCTGTGGATCATGTACATTCCTGACCACAGTATCTTTAAGTGCTATTGCAAGCAACGGTGCCATGAAGGTGGGAAAAGAATTCGTCAGATATAACTTCTATGCAGATTAAAAGGATAGATTTTCGATGTCGTTCCCAGTATAACAAACTTGCATTGATATGTGTATCTCTGTTTCCCAACATTGGCTAGACAAGACTATGGATGAGTTTTGACTCTGCATTCCATCTCATTTAAAAGCTTAACCTGTTAGAGAGAGCATTCGTTTCATTACTTAACTATGTGTTCAATGATCTCCTTGTAGATTATTTGGTTAATAATATCCTAGATTTGTTTCTCTAATCTAGGGTGGTGGCCCTTACTATCTCATTGGTCGTGCATTGGGTCCAGAAGTTGGTGTCAGCATTGGGCTCTGTTTTTTCCTTGGGAATGCAATTGCTGGAGCAATGTGAGTATACATCTGACGTTATATTTGTATGAAGGAACTACTAACTTAGAGGAGGTGCCAAAGTAGGTTAAGTTGCTTTCATCATTTCAAACTATCTACAAAAAGAATTTGTGTTGATGTCTGCTCTTATATGTGCCTGCCGGTTAGGTATGTACTGGGAGCTGTAGAGACTTTTCTAAATGCTGTACCAAGTGCTGGCATCTTTAGAGGTACTCCTTAAATGAGATTGAACTTTTATGTTTTAGAATAATGGCTTGGTTGTTGTTTGTACTTTTACCGTAAAACCATCTGGTATCCTCCCCGGCTTTATCATAGCATTGATACATGTAACTTGTTGTTGATTTTTGATGGATAATACTATATTGTTTTCAAATTCATTTATATATCTGAACTTCATTTATCATCGATGCAGAAACTATTACACGAGTTAATGGCACAGATATAGCAGAGCCCATTACAAGTCCAAGTTTGCATGACCTGCAAATTTATGGGATTGTTGTGTCTATTCTTCTCTGCTTTGTCGTTTTTGGCGGAGTAAAAATGATCAATCGCGTTGCACCTGCATTTCTTGTCCCAGTTTTATTCTCATTGCTTTGCATATTTGTCGGCATTTTTTCTGCAAGGCATGATCGACCAGCAGGTATATGTTGTCTATGCCTTATTCTTATTCTTTCCTGTCTTACTCTTTTCCTGTCTTCCTTGAGAGTCTTGAAAACTGTGTGTTGTTCGTGTGCTATACACTTTTCCTGCATAATCCCTGTGTGCTATACACTTTGCATACTCCCTTTGTTCCATTTTATGTGACTCTCTTTCATTTTTAGTTTTGTTCCAGAAAGAATAACAACTTTCTAGGTTTGGAAACTCTGTACAAGTAACAAAACTGTTGTATTTTCTGGTACATCCTTATGGATTGGATTAGTCTTTCTGGTGGGTTCCCATTTTACCCTTAATGACATGCTCTTATAGTCACAGAATTGTCATGGCATGTTTAAGACTACAAGTTCTCAGGTACTTTATGTATGTGACAAAAGTTTTACTTTCTTAAATTTCATGTCCAGTCAAACACCAATATGTAAAATGAAACTGAGGGAGTAAAAATTATTTAAGAGCATGCTTGACATTGATGGGTGATGGTAAAAAGTCTTCTTTGCTTCTTGTTTTAGTAGACCCGTCTTGACCACATTCATCAGCTTTTGCTCTGTTAGTGGAGTCTATGTTTGCTGGTATTATTAAAATGGTCTTTAATTCTTGATCCCAATTTGATATCTCAACCTCAGGTATTTCACTAGTTTATGTTGCTATAGTGATGATCCTTCAGTGGTTCGTACATCGATCTAGTTAATTTTATTAGTTTGAGGCCATCATGGAGTATAGTAATGTCGAACATTGTGTTTCTTTTCTTTGAATAAATTGCATCTTTGACGCCGTATATGGAAGTCAAGGGCTACATATTATTGATAATAAAAGGCTGTAGAATACCAATTACTAGTTTTGCTAATAAGAATAAAGACTCTTAAGATCTATAACTCCAAGCAAACTGAAGCTAACTTGGAAAGGCAATCAAATAACATCAAAATCCTAAAACTACTAGGAAAAAACTAGAGAGAGTTACCCAAAGAAAGTCTGAACTATAGACAGAGAAATGCCTTGGCTACAGTAACAACTTTGCTACACCTAATGTGAATTGTAAACTTTGGACGGTGGTTTGTGAACAGTACTTTATTTGCTTCCTCTATTCCTGCATCATTTGCATTTTATGAGAAAGCATTTGTGTGCTCCTTTGTGTATGATTCATTTGTTAAACTGTAACATGAAAAGGCAAGGGAGCAATGATCTTTCTGAAATGGAAGTGAATGTTGATTCACTCATTTCTTCTTTTCTCTAGTGGGATGGATTCCCATGTCACGATATTTTGAAGATTGGTGTAAAGTAAATATGATTTGATTTTACTGAATTATCACTTTATTGATGGATATGGAAGATTCATATAGTCAATCCCATTTAATTTGGGATTGGGGCTAAATTGATTGAATTTATTACTCCCCTGTTTCAATTTGTTTGTCTGATTTTGACTTGACACAAAGTTTAAGCAAGTAAAGAAGACTTTTGAATCTTGTGGTCTTAAACTAAAGATATGTGGAATGTACCAAAATGTCCTTGTCTTGTGGTTTTAAACATGCCGTGTGGAAAGTTGAAATTAAAGAGCTCTCAGAAAAAGGAAAGAGGTATTTTTTTACACGGAGTAAAAAGGAAAGTAAGACAAACAAATTGAAACGGAGGGAGTATCATATTACTGATCTAAGTTCTATTCTCCCTGAAGTTTTAATACTCATGGTTTTCATTTCTTTATATATGTGTGTGACTCCACCTTTTTACTCTGTTGCTATGCATGGTACAGTCGGGATCACAGGGTTGAATTTGGAATCTTTCAAAAATAACTGGGGATCTGCTTATCAGATGACTAATAATGCTGGAATTCCAGATCCCAATGGACAAATATACTGGAATTTTAAGTAAGGCATGCAATTATTTTTATTGGTTCCTTCATTTTACACTATTTGTTTGCTAGGATTAGTTATTCGTTCTTCTTTCTGCCATGCACTTCGATGTGCATACTGAAAGCATTTTGAATTAAGTCTTAACATTTGTTTCCTTCTCCATGTTAGTGCATTGGTAGGCCTCTTCTTCCCTGCCGTGACAGGGATCATGGCAGGTTCAAACCGTTCGGCATCACTAAAGGACACTCAACATGCAATTCCTGTTGGGACCTTAGCTGCAACGTTGACTACCACTGGTTTATATCTGGTTTCTGTGCTACTATTCGGAGCTGTTGCAACTAGAGATAAGCTTTTGACTGACAGGTAATATGAAGTACTTTATGATACATTATCATATGTCGTGGTGCTGTCCTTGTTCCTATCTGCACTTGCAGTTTTTAGTGGTCTGTTTTTTTTAAATGACTGTTGAGTATATTTGGTGGAGAAAGATTTAGCAACAACAACAACAACTCTATCTCAATTCCAAGCAAGTTGAGGTCGGCCATATGGATCCTGGGTCCTCTCTGTCCATGTCACTCCATGTAGTGCAATTTTTAACTTTACCTTTCTAAATTGAGTAGGGGTGGGTGTGGATTAAGAGTCTTAAGACACCTGTTCTTCTATAGTGGAATCATCAGATTATTAAGACACTTTATTTCTTTTAAAGTTCTAAAACTCGGTTGAGAGCTTGATATTAGTTTCTTTAAAGAGGAATACCTCTCTATAGCCTCTCCATATTTGACCATATTATTGGGATGGAAAAAGAGGAAAGACATGAGGCGAGGAAGTTAAAAAAAGGAAAGGTAATGGTTATTTCCCGTTATGCAGCAATTGTAAATGATGACATTCTACCTGAAACTGCATGAACACTTCATTTTGTTTGGAAGAGTTTATTTGAGGATGCTTAATGATATTTAGTTCACTGATCAAGAAAACTTAAATTGGTATTCACTGCATTACTAAAAGTACTTGTGCAGGTTATTGACTGCTACAGTTGCCTGGCCATTTCCGGTTATTGTTTATGTTGGTATAATCCTCTCAACCTTGGGGGCAGCCCTTCAAAGCCTGACTGGGGCTCCGCGTCTCCTCGCAGCAATTGCAAATGATGACATTCTACCTGTTCTTAACTATTTTAAAGTGGCAGATGGACATGAGCCTCATGTGGCTACTCTCTTCACTGCTATCATCTGCATTGGCTGTGTTGTAATCGGGAATCTAGATCTTATCTCACCTACTTCAACAATGTTTTACCTCGTATGCTATGCTGGCGTGAACTTATCCTGCTTCCTTCTGGATCTGTTAGATGCTCCCAGCTGGCGACCTCGGTGGAAATTTCACCACTGGAGCCTCTCTCTTGTTGGAGCGTTGCTTTGTATAGGTATCTTCTTAGCTGCAGCTGTTGGACAATAGTTATAGTTTCCTAATTATGGGTAATGTAGATGGAAAAAACTAAATCGTTAATCCTAATGGGGATTTTACCTTTTTGTTGAGTGATATAACTATCCCACATGGACTGTGTAAGGGCCTCCAAAAGAGTTGATATAAGGGTCTTGGCTTGCTTTACCCATTTTCTTAAGGTTTTGGGTTGGATGCTTGGATTCTTTCACATTGTATCAGATTTGAAATCTATTTTTAACACTCGTAAGTCTGTTAAAATTCACATGTGAACCCAAAATCAGGTTATACATGTGGGAAGGTGTTGAGTGATATATTTCTCCTACATAGGTTGTGTAAGGGGTCCACAAGATCTTCTGAAGGGGTTATATATGTCTTTATATTTTTTCCCTGACTTAAATACTATGAAGAAGTTTTATTCTAAGCTATTTTACAGGTAAAAAACTAGGGATTCTCTCAATTTATAAATTTTGATTTTTTTTTCTTTTGACCACCTATAAAGTTTCTTTTGTGTATTTCAATTTTCAGTCTTAGCATTTCACGATGATGTGAATGTTCGTGGTTTTCTTTAAACAACCCCCCCTCCTTTTTTCTGGATACTTAATCTGAATCAAATGTCCCTATGGTCGCTGTCACTTCCCATACCTTTTTCTCCTACAAGTTGGTCATTTTGATGATCTAAACAAATTAGACAAGGATCTTATTTATATCTTTGTAGCTCTTCCTTCCTCTACATCTTCTTTTGTTGGTGTTGTTTATTATCCTTTTCTCTTCTATTTGGTGTGTGTGATATACTTCTAGAGTCCAGCTCATCCTTTTGTTTGAGAACCTTGTGACATGTGAAATGACCTTGTTGCTCTTCCTTTTTGCCTTATAATATTGTAGTATGTGGCCTTCTTTTTTCTGGATACTTACTCGAAATCAAATGTCCCAATGGTTGCTGTCACTTCCGGTACTTTTTTCTCCTACAAGTTGGTTTGATGATCTAAACAAATTAGACAGGGATCTTATTTATATTCTCGTAGCTCTTCCTTCCTTTACCTCTTCGCTTGTTGGTATTGTTTATTCTGTCCTTTGACTTTTAACGTAATTAGTGCATATGCACTGCAAGCGGATTTCGACGAGGAGGTCAAGAAGTGCCTCTAGGAGGAGCTGGATGAGGTTGTGAGAGGTGCCCCACACACCGAGAAAATATTTGTGGGAGGTGAGTTAATGGCCACATAGAGAGCACCTCGAGGGGATATGATGATGTTCATGGCGGTTTCAGCTCTGGGGACAGGAGCAAGGGAAGAGTGTTGCTTTTGGATTTCGCGAAGGCCTTTGACTTGGTCATTGCTAAATCGAGTTTCCAGAAGAGGGAGGACCACTTGGTGACCTATAGTAGCGTGGTGGCTAAAACCCAGATAACTACCTACTCTTTAGGAGGAGTTATTAGGGTTTTTGCAAGGACTGCAAGGTTATCCCTACGACAATCTAACAATTCAGCATAAGCTCATGATTATGGATTTAGATATTAAGAGGAAGAGGAAGAGGGAGAGGAAGAAGAGGGTTCTATATGGCCAGTCGAGGACTAAATGGGGAGGCTTGACCACTGCCAAAGCTCGGGAATTGGGGGAGAAATTGATTGCTATGGGGGCTTAGGTAGTAGCAGGGATGTAGAAGTATGTGGACTAAGACAACTGACTGCATTAGGGAAGTAACTAGAGAGGTGCTAGGGTTCTCGAGGGGTAACTTAGGTGGACATAAAAGGGAATGGTGGTGCAATGGAGAGGTCCAAGGAAAAGTAAAAGCTAAGAAAGTTGCATATACAATGTTAGTGAAAGCATAGATGAGGAGGATACGAGAAAAAATAGGGAGAGGTATAAGACGATGAAAAAGGAAGCAAAGTTAGCAGTTACAACAGCTAAAATGGCAGCCTTTGACCACTTGAATAAAGAGCTTGAGGGCAAAGCGGGGATAGGAAGTTGTATAGACTCGCCAAGGTGAAAGAAAGTAGAGCTCGTGATCTGGACCAAGTGAAGTGCATCAAAGACGAGAATGACAAGGTGTTGGCAGAAGAGGCACACATTAGATGAAGATGACAAACATATTTTCATAAGATTTCGAGTGAAGAGGGAAACAAGAATGTTTCGCTGGGAGAGTTGGAGCACTCCGAGAGTTGTAGAGATTTTAGGTATTGTAGGTGCATAAAGTATGTGGAGGTTGTGGGGGTAATTTGTAAGATGAGGTGGGGAAGAGCGATCGAGCCAGATGATATCCTAGTAGAATTTTGAAAGAAAGCAAGCGAAGTAGGTATGAAGTGGGTGATTGAGTTGTTTAATGTGATTTTTGGGACAACAGAATACCGGAAGAATAGAGGTGGAGTGCAATGATTCTGTTGTACAAGAAGGTGATATCCAAAATTACAACAACTACAAGGGTATCAAGTTACTAAGACATACTATCAAAATTTGGGAGATGGTGGTATAGATGAGGATGAAGAGAGCTTTGGTCATCTCCGACAACTAATTTGGATTGATGCTGAGGCATCCAACTATAGAAGCCATTCGCTTTAGCTTCACCTTGTAAGGAGACTGATACGACAGTAGAAGGAGAGAAAGAGAGACTCACATATGGTGTTTATTGACTTGAAAAAAGAATATGACAAAATCCTTTAGGATGTTCTATGGAGTTGTTTAGAGTCTAGAGGTGTACCTGTGGCTTACATTAGGATAATTAAGGATAGAAAATTTCAAGTATCTTGGGTCCATAATACAAGGTACTGGATAGATTGATGAGGATGTTGCGCATGCCATTGGAGCAAGGTGGATGGAATGGAGGCTTGCTTTTGAGGTTCTATGTGATAAGAATATGTCACCAAGACTTAAGGGTGAGTTCTATAGAGCGGTGGTTAGACCTACACTATTATATGGGGCAGAGTGTTGGACTGTCAAGAACGCACAAGTTTAGAAGATGAAGATAGCGGAGATGAGGATACTTTATGGATATATGGGCTTACTAGGAAAGATATGATTAGGAACAAAGCTATACGAGGTAAGGTGGGAGTGACCCTTGGGTGGAGGACAAGATGAGGGAAGCGAGACTGAGATGGTTCAGGCATGTGAAGAGGAGGTGTGGATGCACCGATGAGGTGTGAGAGGTTGGCTATAGTGAGTGTTAAAAAATGTAGAGGTAGGCCGAAACACAATTGGGGGAGATGATTCAGCAGGACATGCAACACCTCGAACTTACTGAGGACATGATCCTAGATAGGAAGGTTTAGAGGTTAAGGAATAGGTAAAAGGTTAGTAGGTAGTCACTGTTGTAGCACCTTTATGTGGGAGAAATAGGGGCTAGTCTTGTCTTCTTCGTTTCTACTTATTAGTAGTATTACTCTCTCTATCCCAATTTATGTGCCACTTTTCTTTTTAGTTTGTCCCGAAAAGAATATCATCTTTCTATAATTGGAAATAACTTAACCCTAAAATTTTCCTTTTACCCTTAATGAAATGATTTATAGCCACACAAATGTCTAAGATTTGTTTTAGACCACAAATTTCAAAAGTCTTTCTTTCTTAAATTTTGTGCCAAGTCAAACGATGCCTCATAAATTGGGACGGAGGGAGTACTATTTAGTACTTACGGTAGTATTTTTTATTGTTACCAATTGCTTCAATGGCTTTGTCTATCTTGCGACTTTGCTGTTATAATTTTTCTTTGTAGTCTGTTGTGGTAATACGTTATTGTGCCGAGGGTTTATCGATAATAATCTCTCTACCCCACAAAAGTAGGAGTAAGACCTGCGTACATCCTACACTTTTCCAGTCCCCACTTGTGGAATTACACTGGGTATGTTGTTATTTATTCTATCCTTTTCTCTTCTATTTGGCGTGTGTGTGATACTGCTAGAGTCTTGCTCATCCTTTTTGTTTGAAAACCCCGTGACATGTGAAATGACCTTGTTGTTCTCCCTTTCTGCCTTATATACTGTAGCGTATGGGCTTCAACTCGCAGAATTTATTGTGTATTGAAATGTCATTTTTTGCTTGGTTAATCTTTTTCAGGAGAAGATAATTCACTTCGTTGTGTGGCACTTACTAGATTATCAAATCTTCTTCATGTTTGTGACCTTCATTTGCTAAACTTGACTTTGCACCTCTGCTACCGAATCCAAGGATTGATTCAAATTGTAAAGATGCACTAGTTTGCTTTCCTATAATTTATCCTATATTGCGTTGGGTGATTAATAACACTCTGAGAGCTGTTGAGATTTTGGGTATTGTAGAGATATCAAGTTTGAGGTTAAGGATATTATTCGTAAAATGAGAATGGGGAGCGCGATCAGTCCTGACGAGATCCCAGTGGAATTATGGAAGAGCGCAGTTATAGCAAGTATGCAGTGGCTAACTGGTTCTTTAACGTCAACTTTAGGACATAAAAAATGCCTGAAGAACGAAGGTGGAGTATAATGATCTCTTGGTACAAGAACAAGGTGATATTCAGAATGGCAACAATTATATGGGTATCAAGCTGTTAAGCCACACTATGAAAATTTGGAGAGGATGGTGGAGATAAGAGTGAGGAGAGATTGTCTATCACCGAGAACCAATTTGGATTCACACCAGGGCGTTCAACCACAGAAGCCATACACCCTGTAAGGAGATTGATGGAGCAGTATAGGGAGAGGAAGAGAAACTTACATATGGTATTCATTGACCTAGAAAAAGCTTACGACAAAGACTCGGAGGGGTTCTATGGCGATGTTTGGAGGCTAAAGGTGTACCTAAGGCTTACATTAGGACAATTAAGGACATACATAAGGAAGTCAAGAAACGCGCGAGGACACCGAGAGGAAGCTCGGATCACTTTCCAGTTGTGATGTGGTTGTACCATTGATCAACTCTTAGCTCGTTTCTGTTTGCCTTGGTAATGGATGTATTAACGCGACATATTTAAGGAGAAGTGCTATGGTGTATGCTATTTGTAGATGAGATAGTTTTGATTGACGCCACATGTGACAGAGTTAGATAGGCTGGAGGTTTGGATACAAACCCTGGAGTCTAAAGGGTTCTGGTTGAGTAGGACCAAGTCAGGGTACTTGGAGTGCAAATTCAGTGATGTAACCCACGTGGCAGATGTGGAAGTAAGGATTGATACACCAGTCATCCCCAAGAAAGAAAGTTTCAAGTATTTGGGATTAGTAATCCAAGGAAATGAAAAGACCGACGATGATGTTATACATCGTATTGGAGCGGAGTGGATGAAATAGAAGTTCGCATTTAGTGTCTTGTGTGATAAGAATGTGTCACCAAGCCTTAAAGGTAAATTTTATAAAGTGGTGGTCAAACCAACTATATTGTATTAGGTGGAGTATTGACTGGTCAAGAACTCGGACATCTAGAAGGTGAGAGTAGTAGAAATGAGGATGTCAATATGGATATACAGACATACTAGGAGAGGTAGGATCAGGAATGAAGCTACTCGGGACAAGGAAGAAGTGATCTCCGTGATAGACAAGATGAAGGATGCGAGATGGTTCGGGCATGTGAAAAGAAGATGCATAAATGCTTCAATGAGGAGGTGTGAGGGATTGGTTATAGGTTGTATAAGGAGAGGTAGAGGTAGTTGAATAAGTCTTGGGGAGAGGTGATTAGACGTGACATGATTCGCTTGCAGCTTACCGAGGACATAACTCAGATAGGAAGATATGGAGGTGAGTATTAGGGTAAAAAATTAGTAGATAGTTGAGCGTTGTCTAGTTCCGTTAGTAGTACTATTATTATTACTCATTTACTCTCATACTATCTTTTTATTTTAGTAGGACCTGTTATTTTCTTTGTTTCAGTTATCGTGTTATTTGTTCTCTTCTTAATTGTTTTCTATATGACTTTTTTGCCACTATATTTGCTCTACATACTTGATTTTTGATATGTTTACTCGAGCCAAGGGTCTATTGGAAATAACCTCTCTTCCCTCACAAGATAGGAGTCAGGCTGCATATACATCACCCTCTCTAGATTTCACTTGTGGAATTATATTGGGTATATTGTTGGTGTTGTATTTGCACTTTTTGTCATGTAGTTGGCTAGAGTAAGCTATCAGTCAAACTATAGAGGTAGTCGCCATACCTTGAATTAATGTTTTCACTCATCTGATCTCTTCCTCCAGTTCAGGGTTTGTTTATGTTTTTTCTTTCTACAGTGATCATGTTTTTGATTTCCTGGGTGTTCACTATTGTATCACTAGCCCTAGCAAGCCTCATATATTATTACGTTAGTATCAAGGGGAAAGCAGGAGACTGGGGTGACGGTTTTAAGAGTGCATATTTTCAGCTTGCTCTTCGCAGTTTGCGATCTTTGGGAGGTATGTATGAGTATTTTTGTATAATTTACGCAGCTCAGATTCTTTTGTACTGCTCTTTTCTTGTTTTCTGAGAACTCACTGTTTCTTCCTCTCTATTGTGTCTTCTATATTTGGGGCAAGATTGTGTGAGGGAAATACAAAAGTTTAGATTTTCACTAAAGGAGCCATAATGTACTCATTGTGATAGGTTGTTTCTCTAATATATTGTATATGAGGAACGGCATTTTGTTTTGTTTCCACATCGTTGTGTTGCATTTTGGTTCCATTTGATATTAAAATTCAATTTTTTACTACGAGAGAAATATGAAAGGACATCATTTTCAAAAAGAAGAAATACAAAAGGACATGTAAACTCTCTTTTAATTGTTGGTAATGTAAGGGCAATTATGGTACTTTGCAGATACTTAGCTTATGTGTCAAATATCTTTCATTGTTCTTTTACTTTTTTTTAATCAGGTAAATAATTTTATTAACGAAAAGGTGAAACCGTATACAAGTAGTATATCAAAAGAAGAGAATAAACTATTTTGCAACTTTACAGTCTTGGGTGACCCCTTCAAAAGCTCTCCTATTCCCCTCCTTCCAAATAATCCACATGATGGATAGAGGAGCTACACTCCATGCCCTTGAACTCCTTATCCTTCTCCCGGAGGCCCCAGTAAAGCAACGCCTCCTTTACTGTGCCCCACATCACCCACTACAATCCAAACCAGTGTAGGACCATCAATCACAACTGAGAAGCCACTTTACAATGCAAAAGCAGATGATTAACATATTCCCCCGCACTTTTGCACATAAAGCACCAACTAACATAAGTGGTCCTTCCCTTCCTTAGATTTTCTGCCATCAAAATCACCCCCGTAGCTGTTAGACACGAAGAAACTAACCTTCCTAAGTGCCTTAGGAACCCAAACACAACAGGACGGAAATGCAATATCCTGTCTTCGCAGCAAGCGCTCATAAAAGGATTTGACAGTGAACACACCATCGCTACTCTCTTTCATCTTTGTATATCGGGAGTAGCCTGCAAACAAATCTTCCTGTACAAAAGCTCAATTAAGTTATGGGATTCCCCATCTCCCAATCCTGTAAATTCCTCCTGAACCTTAAATCCCAGTGTGCTTCCCCATCAAGAACCATACGAATATGTTGGACCGTCATCTCCTTGGGGCTCAAACTCTATAGATGTTTAGGAAAAACTTCCTTACCACTTATGCTCCCACAAACTAATTCTACTCCCATCTCCAATCCTAAATGATATGTTTCCATCAAAATCTTCCCATCCCTTCGTAGTGCCCCTCCATAAGCCGCCTCCAAACGGAACCGTAAAATTTCTAGTCATCCACCCCCTTTCCGCAACACCATATCCCCCCCCCCCCCCCCCCCAACCAAACCCCCACCACCACCACCACCACACACACACAACATTTTCCTCCACCCCAAATCTCCACATCCACTTGCCTAACAGACCATTATTGAAAATCTTAAGATTTTTCACTCCAAGTCCTCCCAACTCTTTTGGAGATGTCACTGCTTTCAATCAGAGGCGGATGTACCATCAATGTTATGGGTTCAATTGAACCTATAACTTTTAAATTGGAGTATAAATTATATGTAAAATTTATCAAAATTCTAATAGATAATAGACATGAACACTTAATTTTAAAAATATAATGGATTCAATCCTAAAATCTTAAAAATTTGAACCATCGATTTTAAATCCTGGATCCATCTCTGCTCTCAATTCACTAAATGAAACTTTTTTGCACCCTCCCCTGTATCCCATAAGAAGTTCCACTGAAGTCTCTCCAATCTACAATGCCAGGAGCTTTTAGAATCTACATGAAGTATGTAGGGATACTCACGACAGGGTGCTTTATATCAAAACCTCCTGCCCCTTTTTGACGGTATCTCTTTTTCCATCCTGCTAACTGATTTTATACTCTCTCAGTGACTGGATTCACACTGCAATATCCTTGTATGAAGCACCCAACGGTAGCCCCAAATAAGTGGTAGGTAAATTACCCACTTTGCAATACAAAACCTGTGCAATCTCTCCAATATTATCCACTTCTCCTACCTGAATAATCTCACAGTTACTGAGATTTATCTGGAGTCTGAAGACAACCTGAAACCAAAGAAAAATCTGACCCAAATAGGAGATCTGATTAATCTTCGTGACTGGTCAAAAACCCTGCACATAAATGGAATAGAGTGAATAATTATTTTAAGGGTCAGTTTGTTATCTCTTTCCTTATAGTAACCTTTTAAGGAGCTTATTGCTAACTCCATTTAGGTTAACCATTGACGTAGACCTCCCTCCAACTTAAGAAATTACATCTATACACCTTTTCGTCTTAAGATGCATTACTGAAACTGTGAAACATCGGCTCGCTTACTTTGTAGTGGTTATTCCTCTCTAACTAAAATCCAAAATAAAAGTAAAATCCCAATTTCTCTTGTTCATATTATAATTAACTTGAGTTACCTATTACATGAGGTACATAAGCTTAGAAAAAGAAAAAAATAAAATATCCCTTTTGTCACCACCATTAAACCAAAAGAATAGAATTTTAAAATTGTGTAAATTAGTTGAGGTGCACGCAAGCTGGCCCGGACACTACGGTTATCAAAAAAAAAAAGTGTAAATTGTATTCTTCAATTAACTGGAAACTACATTTAATTTCTCTTTATTACAATAACCTTTCATTCAAAAATATACTAGGAAAAATGTGCTTTCTGATAAGAAAAACTTTGAGAGGTTTCAGATATAATTTAGCTCATAATTTGAACTAGAAAATGAGTGATGCCATAATACAGGAAAAAGAAGAAATATTAGTGATTAGCAAGAGCATAAATGTCTTTTTTGGTACAGTTTTTGTTGTAAAGCAAGGAAAGGAGCTCCACGTATGCATATTGACAAGAAGGGGTATTATTGTATGTAATGTTGCTCAAGTAAATAGTTAGTACCTGTAGTTTAGCCAACATTATATCAATCTCAACTGAGTTACAAAAGAGTTGGAGGCCTAAATTTGTGAATCATAATTCTGGCTCTGATACCACCTTTACTATAATACATCAATGATATATCTATTTTGGAGATGGTGAGCATTTTGTTATCTATCTGTTTCTGCTCTAATTCTTGTTCATTGGGCGATTGTATAAATTCTAGTCAGTGAATTAGCAGAGTGCAGCTTAGATGACTTTTATGGTTTATGAACGGGCATGGTTTATTTATTGGTTACTCCCAGTAGAATTCTGAATCATGGTTTTTGGCATCACACAATTTCTGTCCTATTAAATTAATGAATTAGCACCTTTAAAAAAGATTTAAGCGGATCAGTTTGAGTTATTCCTTGGCCATTTTTGTTCTCCACGTAGACACTGCATGATCGATCCTACTGCTATGTGGGGCAAAAATAAACTTTTAAGAACGATTAGCTGAATTTGTTATAATATAACTTTTTAGGCTAAATATATCGACAATTCTTTAAATCTGCTAGTAAATTTCATTTAGACACTCGAATTATGTCATGTTCCGATTGAGCACCTGAATACATGATAAAATATTCTTATTAGATACATCTGGCTCATATTTTGAAAAGTTAGTGAGTGTGTTCTCAAACGTTCATTACGTAGATAAGTTAATAACATAAAATATGCATCCTCCTTTTAATTATACACATCAACGTCAATTGGAACATGCATGAGGAATGTGTATGAATATATTGGCTATTATTTGATGAAGAAATAAAAGAATATATTGGGTATAAACTTTAAATGGCAAACCTTCTTTTTACTTTACTGTTTGTATGGTTATCAGAATAGACCGCATCACTAGAAATGCACATACTTTCCCCGAGTATTTGTAATGCATTTAGTTATTAATTTTACAAAATAGAAATTGAAGACTGCACAACCTTATCATTCAGGAATTTCTTTTCTTAGTTCACTATATTTAAATATGCAAGATTTTATATTTGTATGATCTTATTTAAACATTCAATTGCATATGCAGCAAACCAGGTACATCCGAAAAACTGGTATCCTATCCCGCTTGTATTTTGTCGTCCGTGGGGCAAGCTGCCAGAAAATGTACCGTGCCATCCAAAGCTTGCTGACTTTGCCAACTGCATGAAGAAAAAAGGCAGGGGAATGTCCATCTTTGTCTCTATTATCGATGGAGACTACCATGAACGTGCTGAGGATGCTAAGGACGCTTGCAAGGAACTAAGCACCTATATCGACTACAAACAATGTGAAGGTGTAGCTGAGATTGTTGTTGCCCCCAACATGTCCGAAGGCTTTAGAGGCATTGTTCAGACTATGGGTCTTGGAAATCTCAAGCCAAATATAATTGTTATGCGGTACCCTGAGATTTGGCGGCGTGAAAATTTGACTGATATTCCTGCCACCTTTGTTGGAATAATTAATGACTGCATTGTTGCAAACAAGGCTGTTGTCATTGTCAAAGGTCTAGATGAATGGCCAAATGAGTACCAAAGACAGTATGGTACCATCGATTTATACTGGATAGTGAGAGATGGCGGTCTTATGCTTCTGCTCTCCCAGCTTCTTCTTACAAAAGATAGCTTCGAGGGCTGTAAGATACAGGTGTTCTGCATCGCAGAGGAAGATTCTGATGCAGAGGGATTGAAGGCTGATGTAAAGAAATTTCTTTATGACCTCCGGATGCAAGCTGAAGTTATTGTCATTTCAATGAAGTTGTGGGAAGCCGAAGGGGAGCAGCAAGAATCTGTTGAAGCATTCAGTGCTGCACGGCGGAGAGTTGCTGGCTACTTGGAAGTAATGAAAGAGCAAGCACGGAGAGACGGGACCCCTTTGATGGCTGATGGAAAGCCTGTGTTTGTTGAAGAGCAACAGGTAGAGAAATTCCTTTACACCACTCTAAAGCTGAACTTAATGGTACAGAAATACTCGAGAATGGCCGCAGTTGTTCTCGTAAGCCTACCTCCGCCGCCTCTCAATCATCCCGCAACCTTCTACATGGAATACATGGACCTGCTGGTTGAAAATATACCGAGACTCTTGATTGTTCGTGGATATCATAAAGATGTTGTCACTTTATTCACGTAGTTCTTGTTCATGTACTTATATTTTTGTTGCTTTAGCTAAAAGCTCCCAATTTATTTTCTTATATTACTGCCCCTTCGCAACAAAGACGGGGGTATACAATATATTTCATTGTATAATTCTTTGTATTAAGGGAAATTCTGGACCAAATTTTGTTATCGATAGATCTCAAGTTGATTAGCAGCCCTCTGACATCAGAATAATCATTACAAAAGAATGTCCTTTTCTTAAATTTGGCAAACTCTTTAATTTTAATTATCCATATGACATGTTTATAAATATAAGATTAAAAGACATTTTGATAAATTATATATATTTTAATTTAAAATTATAAAATTTAAGAATTTTTTTTTCGTAAATTCTGTGTTCAATTAAATTAAGACAAACAAATAAAAGAGAGAGAGAATGTCTTAAGTGGCAATCTTTTGATGATATAATACTCAGCGGCAGCCGCTATTTCATCCTTAATTATCTCATCAACGAGCTGAAGTCCAGATTTGCGTCGAAAGGTCAAATACTACAAGGATGGATCTGTTCATTTGTCAAAGCTCATTTGAAATAAATATTTATTAATTTAGTTAGTTATATTATTTTAACATTGAAAAGAAAAGGAAAACTAAATGGTCAACAGAGTTGAAATGATAAGGTAAGGTAATATATCTCCTTTAATTAATAATATATAATCTTCTCTCCGTTTCGATTTGTGTATCTTTACTTTCCCGTTTAGTTTATTTTTAAAAGAATATTTTTATTTGATAATTTTTTAATTTTTAACTTTTTATTTAATATATTTAAGATTATAAAATTTTAAATTATTTTTTTTAAATTGTATATATAAATATTTTATTTTAAGGGATTCCGGAGTTGAATTTAGAATAATGATCTTGATTTTTCTTTCGTAATATATATATATATATATATATATATATATATATATCAACTAGTTATAAGATACAACATTTATATCAATAAATAATTTTTTTATAAAAGAAGTTATATAAATATTATATTAATTTTTTTCTGGAGTTATATAATAAAATTTTATGCTTATGAAATTGATGAATATTAATCTTTATTATTTAAAGTTTGTAATTTTAATAACTTGACTCTTAATACTATACTATAATTAAAATTGCTTTTTTAATTTCTTTCACTGTCAATACTCTTCATATATGGTAAAAAATATATGAATCCTAAGAGTTTTATCAGCTTAAAAAATAATTTACTTATTTAATGAAATATTAAAATAATTAAATTAAATTATTTTGGTAATCAGTTAATTCAAAAACTTGTTTACTTCTTCTCAACTTTCAAGAGAATAAAATAAACAAGTCATAATAGAGTATCAGTTGTGTGGATATTTTAAATAAGGTAAAAGGTAAAATTTTAATTCATAATTTTAAAGTTTTAAATATTAAGATTTTGTATTTAATTCAAATATAGAATGCTTTAATTAACAATATTTAATATATGAATATAGACTAAATCCTATAAGAGATTCAGAATATGAGCTGTAAATATTTTCAGTTAGAGCTAAATTTTTCCGTATATTTATATTATGAATATAGTCCTTCAAAAGTTCACACTATTGGTTGCTCTTTAGTATCTTTCCGCAATATACGACGAATCAAGAAGATCTGGTTCTCTCTCTCACACACTCAAGTGTGTGTGTATAAAGATCCGGTTTGTCTCTGTAAATTGTTGGAGCTTTGAACAAAATCCATTGCTAATCAGCAGGTATATATGATTTTCCTTCTCTTTTTTCTTCCTTGTTTTTATACAGAAATGAGTTACTTTCAGGTTTTTCTTTTCTCCAATTATGCAGTGAAACGAATTAGGTAAATCTGAGAATTTCTTTTCGCGTGTTTTCTTTTGTTTATGAGCTACTGGTTTAATAGAATTCTGTTAAAAAACTTGCTAAATGTGTATGAATAATTTATCAAAATTCTGAATCGGTCACTGCTGCTGGTGAAGTAATCAGGTTTTTGTGTACTAATTAGTTTTTGTAATATTCTCAATACGCAGAAAAGTGAAACATGGGGACAGAAAGTGAAGTAACAGAGTCAGGGGGAGGAATCAGGCGGAGAAATTGTTTGTGCAGAAAAGAGGATTTTCTGCCGGAGGAGTCATTCAAGAGCTGGGGCAATTACGCGAACGCGCTGAGGCAAACGCCGACGAGGTTAATCGAACGGGCGCTGACGCGATCGAAAGACGAGGCGGAGTTGGAGGCGAAGTCACGGAGTCAGCATGAGATGAAGAAGACACTGACGTGGTGGGACCTAATATGGTTCGGGATGGGAGCTGTGATCGGGGCAGGTATCTTCGTACTGACGGGGCTTGAGGCGAAGGAAGACGCTGGCCCTGCTGTTGTTCTTTCGTATGCCGTATCCGGTGTCTCCGCCTTGCTCTCCGTCTTCTGCTACACTGAGTTTGCCGTTGAGATCCCTGTTGCAGGTAATCATCGGTACATTTTTGTGTTATCATGTTCATTTTGCTTCTCTCTCTCTCTCTCTTTTCAATTCAAAGTTCTGTACGTATTGAAATTTTGGCCTATTCTTGTCGATAGGAATTAATAAAGCGGAAAATATTTTCATTCAAATTAACAAACCAATAAACCAAATTGATAATTAGCTGGACTAATACTTCGGATTATTGATTTAATGGGTTGATTATCGATTTACTGACTCAAGTTATTGGGTTATTGATTTAGTTATCGGTTTGACCACTTTTTTAACGGGTGAATCAATAACCAGATAATAATTCATTAAATTACAATTTCAGTCTTAAGTATTCTAGCAAGAAGATGAATTGGTCTTCAATAACAAGTGAATTTGATGTTATTTAAATCTAAATTAAAATTGAATACTTTAATTGGGCTAATTTTTTATGCTCTTTCTCTTTTGACCCACTTTTTTCTAGCTAAATATACTTATTATTTATGAAAACTTTCTATAACTAAACCGATAACGATCAATAAGTGATTAATCAATAATTGATTAACCCATAGCTTAATCGTTCTTTAACGGTTTAGCATGTCTACAAACCGATTACTTTCAAAATCGAACCGAACCAATCGATATACGAACATAAATAATTGTTCATAAATATAATAGGATAATAATTTAGAAAATAAGGCAAGGTTAGAGTGACATGATAGAGTAAATATTTTACGTGTTATATATAAACTAATTTCTTTTCTTAAAATCACTTTTCAATGTTGAATTATACATAGGTAAATATATTGTCATGAAGATTAAATTAATTGTTCTATTATGAAATTGCACAAGGAGTTGTTGATTTTAGGTTTCTGTATATATTATTATGAGGAAAAGTTGAATTTTGAGAATATTAGGCCAAGTACTCCGTTGGACTAACGGGACTTGAATGATAGTGACAATTATTTGAAGACTTTAAGGGGATTATACTTATATAACATGAAGGGAAAAAAAAAATACTTTGTTTATGTTTGTGGGTGTTTGTGTATTTCTTCTTCTACGTTAGCCAGTGACGGAATTATAAGAAAGATAGTTTGGATTATGAGTATTTTGTCGTTATATAAATGAAAATAAGAGTAATCAACAGCTAGCGTACACATGCATTTGCCCAATGAATGATTTGCACTACATATTTAAAAATGTTTGAAAGTTTGTGGAACCTTTTATAATTAGTCGAGTTGAAACACTGGATCCACTAAAGTAGGAGTAATTAATTGAGTAGAAGTTCAACATCTCTTAAATATAAATCTCATGCTCACTGCCGGCTGGCCACCATGTTGCTGGTACTTATTGTATTGTATGAAGACTTATTAAGGGGGTATTTTAACTTGTCACGAAAGCTCTGTTCGGTTGTAAAATCCTGCAACATATTTATAGTTAGTCATGAATATGTGTTTCCGCGTAAAATTCTGAAGTGTCAGTTCCATGTCATTATTAATACAAAATAAAGTTTAACAATTTACGACATAATTTTTTATATTTGGATGACTTTCTGAGACACTTATTATGGACTAATTTGATGATCTATAATACCCTACCAATTGTTTGGGGAACCTCCAATAAATATACTATTTTCTCTGTTTTAATATGTCAAGACCATAACATTAAAAATAATTTTGATATATTTCTAGTTTAAAATTATGAGATTTACTTTTTTTTTTTCCTTTAATGTCGTGTCAACTCAAAATCAAACAAATAAATTAAAATGGAAAGAGCAATAATAGTCCCTCCATTCCAAATAAGAGATGTTTTTACCTTTTTATTTTATTTTTAAAATAAGTATATTTCACATAATCAATAATATATTAATAATATTTTTTTAAATTTATTTTTATTTAAATAAAAATAATTACATAACAAAAGAAAATACTAAAGATCTATATTTTTTTAAAAATATTTATTAAAATAAATTGATAATTATTTCTTTTTAAAAGAGTAATTTTCTTAAGACAAATGCAAGATAATATACGTAATGAACCCAAAAGTTGTGGTTGTCTTTTTCTAAAGTCAGCGCCAACCAAACAGAAATTTGAATCTCCCGGCAGTCCCCACTACCAGGCTTATGGCAGTGTACTGGGGCCGGGTTGAGGAGTCAACATTCCAAATTGACGCTCGGTTAAGGCTGCATTATTTGACTTTTAGAATCTTTTCCCTTGTTTTTTTCTTTTGGGGTCCTATATGATACTCCTTTTTGTCTCATAATATTTAGTAGTGTTTTTTTTTTCTTTCAAAATTTACAAGTTCTTTAAGAAAACTTGGATCAAAAGAGATATTTAACTGTTTTATTTTTATTTATATTTCAAAATATAATTTCTTTATTTACTCTATTTATGTATCATAATTGAGGTACTTATAGTTTGGAGCAAATTTATGTGGTAATTATACGACACGTGAATTCGTAGTCTCTTTGAAAAATTATATATATATATATATATATATATATATATATATATATATATATATATATATATATATAAATTGTTATAACATTATATGCTTGACATCTATGCTACAAGCAGGACTGGTCAAAGAGCCGAGCCGGCTCGGAGCTCGATTCGGCTTGCATGTATTTAGCTTGGCTCGACTCGGCTCGTTTTAAAAAAAAACTTGGCTCGGCTCAGGTCGGTTTCAATTAAATTTTCGCTCGGCTCGGCTTGGTTGAAGATTGAATCATTGTTGCCAGTAACGTTTTATGTTTAACGCCGTCAACCTCGGTTAAGTATTTTTTTTACCTAATATGTTACTGCTAAGTACATTTCTTCTTGTTTCGTAAAAAAAATTTAAAATATATTATTTTAATGAATTGATTTAACTTATAACTCATTTTGATAAAAAATTCTGAAATACATAGTGATAATGGTCGTCTTGATTATCATCTTCGCATGATGAACTGAGCCTTGATCAGATAAAGTCATCGAATATCTACAATAAGTAAATGTTATAGTTGACACTTGATGAGTTTGCAATAGGTCTAATCACTAACTGAAAATAATGTTTATTGTGGTGTATGTGTGATCATTTCAACTTAACTTAAAACTGTTCGAGAGACCACACTTTTTTATTTACTAATTATGATTTGAATAATGTTCATGGAGTTTTTATTAAGGAATATTTGCCACTTAAGTTTTGAAATGATCCTTTCAATTAGGTGGTTCATTTGCCTACTTGAGGGTTGAGCTTGGTGATTTCGTGGCCTTCATTGCTGCGGGCAACATTCTCCTTGAATATGTGATTGGTGGTGCTGCAGTGGCTCGTTCATGGACCTCATACTTTGCAACTCTGTTGAACTTCAAGCCTGAGAAATTCCTCATCACGGCTCATGGTTTAGCCAAGGGCTACAACCAACTTGACCCAATCGCGGTCGGGGTCTGCATCATCATCTGCATCATTGCAGTTAGCAGCACGAAAGGTTCTTCTCGTCTCAACTACGTTGCCTCAATCATTCACATTGTCGTGATCCTTTTCATCATCGTCTGTGGCCTAATCAAGTCGGATACCAAGAATTACACCCCCTTTACACCATTTGGCGCTCGTGGCATTTTCAAAGCTTCGGCGGTGTTGTTCTTTGCTTATGTTGGGTTTGATGCCGTTTCGACTTTGGCTGAGGAAACTAAGAATCCGGCTCGAGATATCCCCATTGGATTAGTCGGTTCTATGGTGATAACCACCACTGTATACTGTTTATTGGCTATAACACTCTGCCTTATGCAGCCTTATCAGAGCATTGATCCTGATGCTCCGTTTTCAGTGGCGTTCAAAGCCGTTGGATGGAATTGGGCGCAATATATTGTGGCTGCAGGTAGGAGGGGGAGCTCTATTTACTGTATATAATATAGATCAAATATTACTTTATATTATTTCTCACTTTGCCACTCATTGCTAGGTGCATTGAAAGGAATGACATCTGTGTTGCTAGTAGGTGCGGTTGGCCAGGCTCGTTATCTCACTCACATATCACGGACTCACATGATGCCTCCGTGGTTTTCCTATGTTGATGAAAAAACAGGGACGCCCGTCAATGCCACGGCCGTCATGATGTCTGCTACCGCAATCATCGCCTTCTTCACGAAGCTCGATATCCTCTCCAATCTCCTGTCAATCTCCACCCTTTTCATCTTCATGCTCGTGGCCCTCGCTCTCATCGTCCGTCGTTACTATGTGAGCGGCGTGACCACCAACGCAAATCGCAACAAGCTAATTATATGCCTATTGCTGATCCTCGGGTCCTCAATCGCCACATCTGCTTATTGGGGACTTAGCGAGAACGGATGGATAGCATACTGCATTACTCTGCCTATTTGGTTTTCAGCAACTGCGGGGATTTATATATTCGTTCCTCAGGCTCGTAATCCAAAGCTTTGGGGTGTGCCTCTTGTGCCTTGGTTGCCATCAGCATCAATAGCAATTAACATTTTCCTACTGGGCTCAATAGATAAAGATTCGTTCATAAGATTTGCTATCTGGACAGGTTTCCTTTTGGTGTATTACTTCTTTTTCGGGCTACATGCTTCTTATGACACTGCAAAGGAATTGGAAAGGAGCAAAGGGTGGAAGAATAATAGTATTGAAGAAGGAAAGGGTACATCTAATGGGGTGGATAGCAAAGAGGCTCCTGTTGCTTCTGGTTAATTAACTGAATTGTGGTGTCTGAATGTTACAACCTTATGTTCCTATTTTATTTGCATATGATATTAGTCCGTTTGTACAGACTCTGTTTCTGAAGTAAACAAGTGAAAGTTGCTGTATTGTACTTTGTATCAAAACACTTGACAGCCTTCCGGCATAGGCAATTATCCACTTTCACAATAGGAATATAACTAGTAGTATAGTACATTTAAGCCTTCTAGTGTGGAAAGTTAACTAAACCTATTTTCTCCCATTATATGTGATGATAAAATTAATATAATCTTAATATATGTTATCCTAGTACTTGTTGAAGAATGAGAAAAGTCTCACATCGGTATTAATTAGATGAGTAGTCTCCTTATATAAACTCGGGCAATCCTCCCCTCATAAGCTAAGCTTTTAAGATTGAGTTAGACCCATCTTTACGGTACTATATGATGCACGTCATATTTATTTAATTTTTTACTTATATCGTAAGTGAAGATCATATGAACGACGAAGAGTAAAGCGGTAATTACAAGCTTCAAAAGGCTGAAAAATACATGCCCCTCTGAGCTCCGTCTTCAATGCTAAACAGGTGTCCCATTTTCTCTTCTACTTACTTTCTTCTCCACCTTCCTTTGCTCTCTTACTTTCTTCTCCTTCTTCCTTTGCTAATTACTATTCTTTTCTTTTTCTCTGTATTATTAGTTCCTTGATGTTACTTCTTTGCATCACGAAAGTGTTGCAGGAGGTAAAGGGATCAAGCCCTGTCATGCTTTCATTTCTCTCAATTGTGGTAATTTGTTCCTCCAATTAATTTTTTTATTATTGCACTTATTTGTGGGTAAATTTTTTGATAAATTTTTATATGAATATCAGTATTTTTAAGCGACCTTCACATAAATGTCTGGAAATTGATATTCCAATTTGTGATTTTGGATAACTACCATTGGATATCTCTTCTGATTAACTTTCTAATAGCTTTTGCTTCATAAAATCACTGACCAAAATCCCTTTATGGTGTTTTGTCAGTATTATTCTAAATTGGTCATCTTAGATAAAATCTGAAGGGAAAGTTCTTTTACTAATCATTGGTATGTGCCAACTTCTGATATTTAGTGATTTCTCAAGCCTAGATTTTTTCCTACAGGGATGAAAAATCATTTTGCTTAAGGTAATCCTTGCACCAGTCTCCTCAGATCATCACATGTGAAATTATGCTGGATATGTTGTTGTTGTTGAGGTAATCCGTCGAGGGTGTTTGGTAATATTCCTAAATGAGCCAATTTTTTTTTGCCTCTTTTTTGACAGGGCAACCCCTATTTGGATTTATATATTCAGACATACATTTAATTTTTTTCCTACGAATAAGCTTCTTAAGCATATATGGTTTGAGAAAGGTATCTTGGTGATATTCGATGGAGGAATAA
The DNA here is from genome assembly GCA_035772735.1 of Datura wrightii. Taxonomy (NCBI): domain Eukaryota; kingdom Viridiplantae; phylum Streptophyta; class Magnoliopsida; order Solanales; family Solanaceae; genus Datura; species Datura wrightii. Next base: position 113,235,804 of record JASDFA010000008.1, on the reverse strand, counting down.
AAGAGGTAATAAATACATAAAAAAAGTAAAAACTAAGAAGAGAGCGATGTGAGCTTTTCCTTTTTTTGTTGTTTATGTTAATTAATTGTGTATAATTATAGTGCTAGTGAATATTTTAATTTTTAATGGTTGTGGGCCATAAATGTGTAAGCTGCACTTGTGAGCCAATTGATGAGTCAAAGAGGTTTAGACTTGATAACAGTGTTTTCAAAGGCGTTTTTGGGGTGAGTCCCGGGGCGTGACGTACCAAAAATACACCGGGGAGTAAATAAAAGGCGCAGATTCATAAACGTAAGCCTCAGAATTTGGAGCGTAAGTCCCGGGCGTAAAAGCGTAAGTGCCGGGCATAAAAGCGTAAGTTTCGGGCTTAAATTTATTTTTTTATTATTTTAAAAGTATTTTTTTATAAATAATATTTGTATTACTGGTGTGATGATATTTATACTTTATGCTATCATATTTTCATATTGTAGTCATTTTTTCTAGAATATATCAATATTTAAAACAACTCTAGTAGAAAATGACATTATAAATAGTTTTTTTAACGATTATGCCTAAAAATGATAAGATAGAGATTTTATAGTCCTATGCTCCTGACAAACTTTATCTATATTTTTATATAGCTTTTACAATATTTATTCTTATCCTTCTTTGAAATATATATTTAAACAACAATCAATGTAAATATTAATTCAGAGTGAGAAGAACTACAGAAGATCGATTATCTCGGCTATCATTATTTTCTTATTTCTGTTATCTTTTGTCTTCGCATTCCACTAGCTAGGTTGTTCACTTGTGCCTTGAGAGCCTCGACGAGATGACACATTATCCTACTCTCTGCAATGCATCTTGCCTCGGCATCTGCCAAGGCACGTGTAAGCTATTCAATCTTATGCGACATTGCAGCGATCTGAACACCATCAACCGCCTCGGCCTGGCTAGAAGAGCCAATACCTTCCAGTCCAGACTGAATCCGTCGAACTGGGTTTCTAGATCCTAGGCCGTAGACTCTCTCCTTTTGTCTCCCCCGGTCACTTTTTCAGTCCAAATTTGGGTAGCGATATCCGGTGGAGGCTGGGTCGGCCCACTTAGGGCTTTCTAAGTCTGGCTGCTTAGACAAGAGTCACTGATAATCCATCTACATAATTAAAAAAAGTTAATTAGTATAACATGGTTGTTCAAATTAAATTTAGCATATTACTATTTATAATATTTATGAACTTACATAGGCTTGTTCAGCTCTTTGTTCGACCCATGTATAAACATCAGACTCATTCTTCTTCTTCTTTATGTGAATAGCCCGAAATAGCTCCTCCTGAGTAGGGTTACGATCCAATTTTTTGGCCTGCAAAACAAAATTAATGTAATCAAAGTAAAACAATATGTAAAATTTAATCAAATTTATATAAGTACTAAATATAATAATTACTTACCAATTCTCTAGCTATCGTCCCTCGACTCTTTGCACCTCCAGTGTGCAACGAACCACATTTTCCTTCACTCCTAGCCTTCTTCGCCTGTTCACATTTTGCCTTAAATTCAGACGTGTTTCAGTATTCCTGAAGCGCCTCGAAAAAATGAGGTAGCATCCATTCAGGCCTCTTGTTCTTTAATCTTACATCCCCAAACCAATCTGACATCCTTGAACCGCCCTTTCTCTCGTAGTTCGTGGCTATCTTCTTATCGTGCTTTGGTAGCCAAGTACATAATGTCTGTAATCAAGGATCAAAAGTGTTAGATGATATATAATAATCACGGGTCAAAGAAGAATTTTATGAAATAACAATTCATTTATATACCTTAAACGCATTAAATATGGCCTGTCGAACCCGATGTGGTATTTCAGTCCAACTCGGATAAGGTCGATCATATATCCTCCGAATGCTCTCTCTTAGATGATTTCCGGCCTCTTTTTCCGGATGAAACCTGTAAAAATGATAATAAACATGTCAAGTCATAAATATAACATTAAGATTAAATATTATAAATCTAAATCAAAAATTAAATAAAACTTACCCAGATCCATCAGGAACGATCACTAGTCTACCTCGAGACTGTCTATATCTCCTGGCTGTGGCTCTCCAGCTGCTAGTGCTGGTGCTGGTGCCGGTGCTGGTGTCGGTGCCGGTGCCAGTGCTCTATATGACTGAATCAAGAGTGGAGTAGTAAAAGCACCCTGTGAGTCTGAGTAAGAGCTGCTATCTTTGACTCGCAAGCCGGCCATGTCAGGAGATGATCCAATCGGGGAAGGAGTACCGGATGATAAATATGTCGAGTTTCTCTGTGGTGGACGAATGCTAGGTGTAGGCATGAAAGTGTGAGAAGTAGTAGGAAATGGAGGCAGAGATGAATGTGTTGGATGCCCAGTATCATAGAGGACATAGGACAGAGGTGGAGAAGAATGTGTATGTGGAGTAGATGAAAGGCCACCCGAAGCAGCACTAGAATCTAGTGGTCTCCTATGTGTTTTTCTACTACTCTTACTCGATTTACTACCCTTACTAGTTTGACCTTGATCACCTGACAACATCTGCATACAGTTTACATGCATTATAAAATATAATTAAAATAATAATATAAGTATATATTAGATATAATAATTACTTAAAAAAATTAATTACGTTACTTGCTAATCATCATTCTCCCATTCTTCCTCCTCGCTTGTTTCATTTACATCATTCTCCCATTCTTCCTCATCAATTGTTTCATAATCATGATTTGGTTCTTCTCCCTCACTCGGTTCATTTTCATTATCTGATTCGTCCTCAACATTTGCAATTTCAATTATTACATCATCATCAGAAGCTTCTTCTAATATGTGTTCAGGATGTTCTAAACTTTGTTCTAACTCAGCATCCACAATTTGATGAACAACTGTCAAATCATTTTGGTACGCCACATCCAACACATTATCAATCTCTATCCGACCCACGGGCTTAGTCTTTATAACAACCCACCAATCAGCCTTGTCTCTACATAGAGGATATGGAGCATAATACACCTGCTTAGCATTTTGTGCAATGATGAAAGGATCGTAACGGTCATACTGTCTGGTGTGCTTAACTTCAATTATATTATGTTGTTGATTAACCTTAGTACTTCTGTGTGATGGATCAAACCACTTACACCGAAATAGTACTATCTTTTTCCTCGGCCATCCAGCATACCTAACTTCCATTATCTTTTGTATCACACCATAATAATCAACAGTTTGGCCATTACTGTCTACATCGCCTTTAACGCACACTCCGCTATTATTGATTTTCTTATACATAGAAGTTTTCTCTGTTTGAAACATGAAACCATTGACACAATATTTATGTATGGACTGAATTTTGGCTATCAGGCCCGAGTGCAACATCACTTACAATCTGCAAATGTTCAATATTGTTATTTTCATCATAAACCTACATAGTGTTTAAAAAAATTATTTAAACAAATGATTATGTTGTACTTATATCGTTAACATGATATTCAACACTTACATAGTCTTTCAGCCAATCAGAGAACCTCGTATATATGATTGTATACGTATATGTATGAACTTATATGTATGAACTTACTCAAGATATGGTTGTATTTCAGGGCAATTAAGCAAAACGTGTGTCACAATAGATTGCATTTCCATACTAATCAAACCTCGTCAGGTTTTTTTTTAGAACCTCGGCCTGGTTGATCAAAAATTAAAATCGGCGGGTAGCTTGGATCAATATCACCATCGTCATTGCGGGTAGGCCTATTTTTAAAAAGTTGGCACTTGCTGCTCAAAATAGTAAAGAACAAAAATGAGCAGTTTCCCTTGCAAGATAAGCTTCACAGATAGATCCTTCAATCTTAGACCGCTTCTTAACAGTTCTTTTGCACTTGCCAATAGTTCTGTATAAAATTTTGATGTTAGTAATTTGGTTAAACCAACTTTAAAAAAATGAATTCATTGTGTACAAAGTCATAGTTTTAGTACCTTTCGAATCGATACATCCATCTGTATTGAACTAGGTCTCCAAGACGCGCCTCATGTACGAGGTGAATCAGTAAATGTTCCATCACATCAAAGAATCTGCATGGGAAGATCTTTTCCAACTTAGTAGTAATCACAGGAATATTTTCATCCATCCTTTCTAAGTTATCCTCCCACAAAGTGTTACTACACAAATCTTTGAAGAACAAACTTACCTCTGTGATTGGCTTCTATATCCTATGAGGTAGCCGGTTAAATGCAACAGGAATCAAAGTTTTCATGAAAACATGACAATCATGGCTTTTTATACCACACAACTTTCCTTCGTTCATATATGCACGCTTCCCCAGATTTGAAGCATAGCCCTCAGGCATCCTCAAATTTCTAACCCACTCAAAAATCTCACGTTTTTCATCCAATGTGAATGAAAAGCTCGCCTTGGGCTTTAACAATTTATTATTGTGTGTTTCTTGCAGCTCTAGTTCCTTTCTTCTGCAATATTCTTTTAAGTCCATTCTAGCCTTTGGATTATCTTTTGTCTTACCCTTAACATCCATCACAGTGTTGAATAAATTATCAAAATAATTTTTTTCAATGTGCATCACATCAAGATTGTGTCATAGAAGGTTGTCCTTCCAATACGGCAACTCCCAAAATATGATCTGTTTTGTCCAATTATGTCCAACACCATATCCAGAAAGTCTACAAGGTGTAGCATCTGTAACCTTTGGCAATTGAAAAACTCTCTCCCAAATTTCACTTGCTGACAATAATGGAGGTGGCAGATCATTTTCAACCTTATTCTTTCGGAAGGCATGTTTCATTCTTCTAAACTCGTGATCTGGCAAGAACCGACGGTGACAATTAAACCATGAATTTTTACGATCATATTTTGATGTGAATACTTTACTATTTTCCATGCAATATGGGCAAGCTAATTTTCCAGCGTTCATCCAACCAGACAGCACCCCATATGCCAAAAAATCATTTATAGTCCACATTAAACAAGCACGCAAAAGAAAATTCCGCTTAGTTGATATGTCATAAGTCACTACACCTTCAGACCACAATTATTTTAACTCGTTTATCAAAGGTTGTAGATAAACATCAATCAAATTTTTTAAATTGCAGGGACCCGGGATAATACAACTTAGAAATATGTAGGGACTCATCATACACATTTCAGTTGAAAGATTATACCGAGTAAGGAATACAGGCCAGCAAGAGTAGGGTGCAGCAGAAATAGAGAATGGTGTAAAATCATCTGCACACAAACCTAATCTAATATTTCTTGGTTCATTAGCAAAATCAGAATAAGTTCTATCAAAATATTTCCAAGCTTCTCCATCTGATGGATGAGACATAACACCAGGAGCCCTTCTATTCTTACGGTTCCATCTCATATGTGGAACATAACTCATCGACGTGTACAACCTCTATAACCGAGGTATAAGAGGTAAACAATGCATCGCCTTAACTGGAACCATCTTTCCACCAGGAGTCTGCTTAAAACGAGCATGTCCATAAAACTTTCAACTTTGTAGATCCCCATCATTCTTATAGAACAACCTGCAGCCATTTTCACAACAATGAATTCTATCATACGACAATCCTAACTTGGAAACCAATTTCTTTGCCTGATAGAAATTCTTAGGTATGTTCAACTCAGGGTTAACGAGTTCCCCCTAAAGACCAACGATAGAGTCCATAGCAGCTTGAGGAACACCCCATTCTGATTTGATATTGATTAGTCTAACTGCAACGGACAACTCAGAATGCGGACTCCCTACACATAGTGGATGACTAGTCTCTTCTAGTTGTTCGTAGAAACACATTGCTTCTTCATTGGGAGTTTCTTCAAAATATTATTCGGGTTCCATCCCTTATTGTATTACGAACACATCATTGACCATTTCATGCATTCTCTCATGTTGAACACTACTTTGATCATGTGCAGACCTACTACTTTCACCGATCAAATTATAAATACCATTCTCTCCATCAGTCTCACCATGATCATTCCATACAAAATATCTAGGCTTAAATCCATAACGATAAATATAAACTACAACATTATCAGGTTTAAAAAACTTCATGCAATTGCATCACTTACAAGGACACCTAATCAATCCATCAGATTGAAAAGGGTATAGCGACATTGTATGGTTAATAAATCCTCTAACGCCTTCAACAAATTCATCTTTCATGCCCCCACGATTTGCATTAGTTCTATCATACATCCACAGACGATGATTCATCTAAAAAATTAAAGATATTTTAAAATTACACATATAAATTAAAATTAATTAATTCATATTGATAATTAAATTTTATTATTTAATGATCACTAATTATGCAATAAACGTCCTCCAAAAGTAAGTCAAACTTTAATGAAATTATTGAATTAATATTTAATAATTAATTACTAAAATTATATATGGTTAAGGAATTTGATTATTTAATTATAAATTTTTGTAATTATTGAATTATGAATATGAAATTTTAATAATTATTAACTTTACATTATTATATTATTTTTGATATATAATTATTATATTATTAAATTTTAATATCTATTGCTACTAGTTATTTTTGATAAATTTGTAACTTGACTTGTAACAAAGTTTCAAAACCGACGGACTCTAACAATCTAATAAAATTTCAACTAAATCTAACAATCCTAACAATAGCATTAACAACAAAATTTAACAAATTAACAATGAAATCTAACAATCTAACAAAGATTCAACTAAACCTAATTAACAATCTTAAAATTAACATTAATAATAAAATCTAATAATTTATCAATAAAATCTAACAATCTAACAAAGTTTCAACAAAATCTAATTAACAATCCTAAAAACAATATTTACAATAAAATCAAAACATTCTAACAATTTAAATAACATTAACAATATAATAATTTAACAAATAACAATAACAATAACAATAAAATCTAATAATTTAGCAAGAAAATCTAACAATTCTAACAATAACATTAATAATATAGTAATTTAACAATGAAATCTAACAATTTAACCTAAAATCTAACAAAAAAAATCTAATTCAAAAATTGAAAACCCTAACCTTAAAATATGACAATGGATCGGATGGGTAGGGCAGTAGGGTGGGGGAGTGGGTTCGTCGTCGGCGGAGCTGCGGCAAGGAGGGTGGACGGTGGTCGGTGGGCGAAGACAAAAATCGTCAGAAAAGAAAGGGGAATCGTCGGAGAAGATGAGAGAAATGAGAGAAAGAGATAAAGAGAGAAATGGGGAAGAAAGGGGGGTCTGGGTCGATTAAATTCAAAAGGCCGACGGACGGGGTCAACTAGTCCGTCGATTTTTGGTCAAGATTGGGTCAACTCATTAATTGAAAAACCGACGAACTACTCGACCTTGTCCATCGGTCTTTTGAATTAAATTATTATAAATTATTATTTTTTAAAAAATGACCCTGTCAGTCGATTAATTAAAATATATTTTTATTTTTTTTAGTAAATATCAACCATATCCGCCGATTATCTATTTGGCAGAAAAATACGCGAAAAATAACGAGGGAGTAACCGACGGACACAGTCGTTATTTTAATAAAATAATTATAAAAGAATAAAAAATGAGAAAAACTGACGGACTGAGTCGGTATCCCACACGTTTATTTGGATCGATGCTGTCCGTCGGTATCTGGCCCTCGTTTTTTGCTCCTTTTTTCGTAGTGAATCAACAAAATTATTATGTCTTTTCTTAGTCCCTTGGAAGTCAAGCAAATAAATAAAGCAGAAAAATAAAGTGCTTCTAACAGCTACAACCATAGCACCTGATTGTCAATGAATTTTTCTTTGGAGCCCGATGAGATGGCAAACTCTTTGGGTGCCCTTTACTCCCTCAGAAGTTGATCGAATATGAAAGTTATTGTCGTGACAACTGACCAGGAATCTGAACTCTGGGTAAAGGTAAATTTATTGAATTTAACTAATTATTTCTTATAATCCCTGTTGGCAAGTAAAAATTTTAAGGCAGCTTTGTCTTCTTATTTAATCAGCAAGGAAGAAAACCTGACAAAATTGTGATTTCAAACATGAGTTTATTTTGAAACTCAGTCCTTATGCTAGCAACAGAACCACAGGTTATATCAATGACCAAGAAATACTTAAACTGAAACTTAAAGCTGTTGAAGATCTGTCTGTAGTACTATAACCGACTTTCCCTTCGCAAGACCAATACTTAGGGAAATAACTTGTCGTGGAACCGTTGCTATCCACTACTTATATGCCAAGCTAATGGATAGCTTCCATTTAGTAGTCACTTTTTGTGTGCGAGCACTTGAAGTCTTCCTTGCAAGTAGTGGATATCTCCTCTTTTTTGGTTAATTTTTCCGCTATGTGTTTGGATGAGTCCCGACCAACCTTTACTGAATTTGGCTAAAGTGATAATCTAGAATATTTGGTGAAAGTTGATGATTTATTAGTTTGAAAAATTAGTTTGATAATTTTTGGGCAAATAGATTATAAGGCAATGATCTTCTCTGTAATTAACCCCAATATTTTCTTATTTTTGGAGCTGCCTTAATAATATAAACTACAATTTTATAGTGGTAGGACACAATGATTATGATCGAAAAGGTACTCTTAACTCTCATCGGTAATCTCAAACTCCATTTTCTTGATTTTGTCGAAGAAAGACCGCATGGCCTCACTTGGAGTTGGTGGAGATCGCAAGTGTAAGGCTTAAGTGGTGGAAAGAGAGTGTTGAATAAGATTGAAAGGATTGTAATTCACGCTTTAATGTAAGGACACGAGGAGAATTACAGCAAGATTTGCCAAAAATTTAACAGAATGTCCAATTTTATGGTGTAACGTGCAATCATGTACAATGTCTCCGAAGGCATTACTTGAGGTTAACTTTTCTTACTTTAGATCACTATGAATGACAGACCATTAGGTTATAATAACTTAAATCCTCTATTTATGAATGAAAATTCTTATTTAAAAATATACACTTTCTAATTATGTGTCCGGAGAAAATGTTGCCTTTACTTGACTGTCCCGTATTTGATTCTTTTTAGTAATGTTATCTTCTATGATAATGATGATAGAATGGAATAAATGGAGATGAAAAAAATAAAATAATATAACATATTAATTATCTAAAGAGGCATATTGAGAGTTGCAATATGAGATGTCCACAATTTATTTCTTCTGTTTATATGTCAAAATTGAATAGTCAATGTATGTTCCATATTGAAACAGTGATACCAAGCTTGAAATTTAGATTACATCGAAGTCAACTAATCTTGTACAGAAGTATATCTACCAACAAAATTAGCACTGTGATACTTTCTTCTTCTATGTCAGAGATCATTTTGATGCATTTCAGTATGCTGGAGTAAAGAGGTTTTTAGTTACACCATTAGTTGATGCTTTAAAAAGGCGCTAAAAAAAGATTTTCATATTCATGAAAGGACTGTGTTTGTGTTGTCTATTCTCTGCAGATTGATAAGTTTTATTTTTTCCTTTGCATGAGTCATCAATAATGTCTAGGTGTGTTATAAGAGAGGATATGAAAGTGTGTGCTAATAGGTGTACAATCTCTATCGTTCTCTCCATCAGGGAATGGTAAGAAGTGGCTACTGCAATTTGAAGAGGGTTAGAGAAAATTTACAATCGGAGATATGTTTATTTCTATCTTTTACCTTGTTTTCTGATTTCAGTCATCTATTTCTCTTTTAGTACCTCTTAGGTCTTACTTAAATTTGTGCAATCTCAACCGAACTAATAGAGGATTAATTATTGTTTCTGGCTTTCTGCTGGTTTGAAGAGGTTTTCTCTGGGTGTGTTTTGCTTCTGCCAAGATAATTGCATTGCTAATTTTTTTTTAATCTATGGTGTATTTGTTACTGTAATTTTGATTGGTGCTTCCAAATTCGTAAAAAAATACACTTATTATTTGAAGAAGAAGTACTCTAAACTGAAATTTGAAAAAAGAAACCGAGGAAAAATTTTGGACTTCTTTAGTATCTTTTCCATTTCTCACTATTAACAGCGCAAATGTGCACCTTCTTTGTGCTTTACTCTGTTTTCCCAGTAATGCATATGTTTCGCTCCTTTTTTAGATTAAAATTTTGGATAAAATTCTGTTGAAAAATTATAAATGTAATCTGATAAAGTATCTTTTTCATATTTTTAGTTGTTTGTTCATGTAAGGATAATTTTGATATTTTATATATTTTAAATTTTGTTGTTATTGCACTTTAAGAATTTATATTTGTTCATATAAGGATAAATTTTGGTATTTTTTTATAGTTCATATTTTGATGTTATTGCACTTTAAAAATTTAAACAAAAATAATAGGGCAATATGTAATTTTTTTTTAAAAATGTGAGATCTGTTAGCGGGAAAAGGATTTTAAATATTTATAATGGATAAGATGTTTTAGTGTTATGGCGCTTTAAGAATTCACTCTGAACACAAATAATCGAGTAATATGCAATTATTTGTGAAAACGTGGGACCTGTTAAACAAAATTTAAAAAATTATAATCGAAAAAAAGAAGAAGAGAAAATGTAGGTCGTCAAACAATTTATATTAATAAATTATCTTAAAATTGAAACGATCAACACTCTGCCTCATACAACATTCAAGATGATTATTGAGTAATAATAATACTTAGCAAAAACTAAATTTACTTGATTGTTGTGTGTTTGATTGTGAAATGGTTATTTTTTTCATTTCTTCTTTGAATTCTGTCAAATAATTAAAACAAATATGAAATTGTTATGAAATAATAAAGAAAGAACAAGAATATTATAGAGAAAAAGAGAATGAGAGAAGTTCTTATTTCTCTTGATGAGATGAAATACAATGAAGGAGAACCCCTCTATTTATAGGGATAATTTCTCCTAACTTTTCTCCAAAAGATAGACTTTCACAATGATATGAACACATGTATCCAGTACAATACAAATACCTTTATAGACATTCACTACAACACAAATATATTTATAACACTCCCCCTTAAATGTCTATTTGATATATAATGTGCCTCATTAAAACCTTTCTAGAAAAAACCCAGTGGGAAAAAAATCTAGTGAAGGAAAAAGAGTACACATATCTAATAATACGCATTTTGGCTGCCTCATTAAAATCCTTACAAGGAAAACCCAGTGGGACAAAACCTCGCAAGGGAAAAAGAGTACAGCGCGTATTAACTCCCCCTAATGAGAACATCCTTGAATCTTTGCATCCTGATCTTGTGCACCATCTCCTTGAAAGTTGCAATTGGTAGAGATTTGTTGAATAAATCAGCCACATTATCACTTGAACGAATCTGTTGCACATTGATATCACCATTCTTTTGGAGCTCATGTGTGTAGAAAAACTTTGGCGAGATGTGCTTCGTTCTATCTCCTTTTATGAATCCTCCCTTTAGTTGTGCTATGCATGCAGCATTATCTTCATACAAAATTGTGGATACTTTGTCACAGTTCAAACCACATTTTTCTCTAATGAGATGTATCATGGACCTCAACCACACACATTCTCGACTTGATTCATGAATAGCTATTATCTCAGCATGATTCGATGAAGTAGCTACGAGAGACTGCTTTGTAGATCTCCAAGATATTGCAGTACCTCCACATATGAACACGTAACCAGTTTGAGATCGAGCTTTGTGTGGGTCAGATAAATACCCAGCATCAACATAACCAACAAGATCGGGACTTGCTAACAAATTAATCGAATGTTATGCCTTGTAGTATTAGCAAGATATATTAATGCATCAATCACACTAAGATACGGTATTTCAGGACCAAGGATTTCCTCATATAAGAATTATGAACAAGTTTAAAGAAACTTGTAAATGCTTCAGGCATTTCGAATCCTTCATGATTTTGGTATAAATTTTATCAAGTGATAACATTAATTAGTATTTAAATGCTTCTAGTGTCTGGACTACAGGTCCAATAAGCTTTATGCTTATCAATACGCATCATTTCACTTGATAATTATTTCTACGTCAAAATGCTTTAATAGACGTAGAATTTAGATCCTCACAATCTTTTACAATATTGCCCACTATATTGTATCAAAAATATCGTCGACGATCAGTTCCAATGCGACATAACTTATTGAGATCTCTTCATTTTTCGTCATTTTCAGGTACCTGAACCTTTGCCAAGGTTTTATGAAGTGTTATGTCGTGGTGCTTTCTTAAAGCACTTGCCTCATCATTATGACCATCTTAATCATTTGCTCCTCTCCTTCTTCAAGGAGTTCTATATTTGGAACCGTTTGGTCTATCACGCTTCAGGCGTCTCAAGACCCTGTCCTTCAAGAACCTTTCATTGGAGCATTTGTAACTGAATTATAAAATAGAATTAGCAAATATATCTGGCAATTGATTTGCAATATTTTGCTTAGTGAATTATTTATTGAACTTTAAGTTCATTTTTTTTTGCGAGGATCTAGATAATTCATCCCACACTCAATTTTCAGTTGCTAATCACTTCTCCCCCTAATGTTAGAAAAACTAACATTTACTCCCCAAGCTCATTTGGAGACCCATCTTTGTGCGTTGTGGTGGGGCAATTGAATCATCTATCGCACATTCAAATTTTAGATGGAATTATTTGGTCCCTGACCCTGAACCAATTGTGATAGGGGAACCTTGTTGACTTGATGCATTCAAGTGTTGCTATATGTTAAATAAACATATCTCATACCAAATTTTATTTGGGAGTTTTATTTTCATAACCAATGATTTAGCTTTAATTGGAGGCATACAATTTTCGCTAAACCAACATACATATGAATCATCATTATCAACATGATTTTATAATTTGGAACTATGCTCTTAATTTAATAATTCGAGCAATAACCTTACAAAAATCAATTGCAAGTTAATATCAAAACACATGTGACCATTGCATAGATGCATCTATTAGCAAATAGTTCATACGGTAGGTGAATGGGCCCATATTCACCCTTTTATAAGTTTCAAAATTTCAGGGAATATAATTCCAATCTTAGCTGATCAAGATCATTCTATCACGAGAACAAGCAACACAAGAGAATTCTTGAAGAATCTTTTATTTCTTCAACATATAGCCACGTGAATTCTCAATTATTTTTGCATCACATTTGAACCGGGATGACCAACCGGTTATGCCAACTTATTTCAGTAAACTTCTAGTTTACTTTCGTATGTGATTTCATCATCATACCCATATTTATGTACTACAAATAAAAAAACCGGCGGGTAATCTTTTACATAAATATTTATAACCCGCTTCAATTGTAGTAGCATGAAGATATTAGATCTTCCCATAATTTATAATCTCAATTTTTTTCAATGTCCTTGAAACTTATAAGTTTCCTTTTGAGACTTACTACAACAATTTCATTCCTTCAGGTAGTAATACATTGGCTCTTTCGGAGCTCTCAATTAATTTTGTATACTACCACATATTCAATCATATCAAAATAGTTTCTCCACATAGTTTCAACTTTGAAACAATTTTGAATGTTGATGAGCTATACTCATGAACAGACTTATAGTCTTGATGGATCCAATCATATCGTGCCTTTGTGTGGATGACCATCTTCAGGTGGTCATACCTTTCTTTTAGGCTATTCCACAAAACAAGTGGATCCTTAATCATGAGATATTCAATTTTAAGAATTTCGTCAAGATGATGACGCAAGAATATCATAGCCTTAGCACGATCTTGATTTGATGCTTTTCACTTTTAATGGTGTCTCCAAGACACCTCGCATCCATATGGATTTTTGATGCTTTGTTTTCACTTTTAATGGTGTCTCCAAGACCCATTGCATTCATATGGATTTTTAATGCTTTGTTTTCACTTCAGGGACTAGATCTGTATTAGATCTATATTTGTAACATTTATCAAAAGTTCTCAATTTCTCATTCTTCGGGAATGGAACATGATCATCTAAATATGCCTTAACCACATAAGGTATGATAGCTTAAAACCTCTTTTAAGATATTGCTACTTCGGGAGCAAATCGAGGTATGCATAGATGATTTCTCTTACATATTTTCACAATATTGTTCTGCTGGAACAAATATATTTTTCACAATATTGTTCTGCTGGAACAAATATATTTTTCACAATATTGTTCTTCTGGAACAATTATGAGGCATGAATTGCCAAGTGAATCAATAAGTCGTTCCTCAAGTTCATATACAAAATCGATATTGTTATTAGTAAATACATAAATATCAAGAAACACTAACCTTCTTCTTTCTAAGAAAACTTTGATTTTTCTTACCTCAGATCTTTCAAAGTGAGTGTTCAAGGCAGAGACTCGTGTTGATAACGTGTTATGAAATAATAAAGAAAGAACAAGAATATTATAGAGAAAAAGAGAATGAGAGAAGTTCTTATTTCTCTTGATGGGATGAAATACAATGAAGGAGAACCCCTCTATTTATAGGGATAATTTTTCCTAACTTTTCTCCAAAAGATAGACTTTCACAATGATATAAACACATGTATCCAGTACAATACAAATACCTTTATAGACATCCACTACAACACAAATATATTTATAACAGAAATATCTTTTTTAGAGATCAATGTCTTTTAAATAATGATGTGAGACATAAGTCTGTGCTCAACACAGGCACGGACCATCTAGTATTACGTAGAAAACATGTATTATGGAGGTGAAAATTGTAAAAGAAAACAAAAAAACTTAAATCCTTATTCCACATTTTTGAAAGTCGTCTTATAGACAACCTCTTGAAATTTTTCCATGGCCAGTTGGGGCAAATTTATAGCTACCAAAATACCTTTTTCTCCCACGTTGTTTTTAACAGGCACACAAAAGCTAATAAAAGATATAGCTATTGGAACCCCTCCAAAAATAGGATTTCCCCATCCAAAATCAACTTCATCAAATCCAGCAGATCGATTGTCTGAAATAATAAAATTCCAAGATTTAGACAACTCCGGTCGCCCTTTAATTACCACCAAATCCGCCACCGATCTAATGTACTCTTCGTTCATATGATCTTTAACACTCTTAACCAATTCAACCGCATATGTTAATGGACTTGAACAGAGCAATCCTGCTTTTGATACTGCTGCCGGAGAAACCATTCCATTTCCATAATATCCCAAGGGGACATCGAATTTTAGTACTTTCCCACGTACGTTAACAAGGTAAGTCAAACGAACAGTCTCTTCAGGGTCCAGATCAAGAGCAATTGTACGACACTTCCATAAAAACGCTACTAGTAGCTCGAATTTCGTACTAATTGCACGATAACTTGGAGCAACTTGATCTCGGATGGCTTCAATCTCTTTATTTCCGAAGAAGAATGAGTGTTGTATCAATTTATTATTGTCCCAGACATTAATGTTGCTAACATGCTCATTGATATCAAACTCATGGTGTGTACATGTAATGCATGGTGAGGATCTAGCACTAAAGAGATCCCTTTGCCATACTGGTAATATAGTAGGCGTTGAAGCTCCTTGAATTAATTCAGTTAATGCATTAAAAAACAATTTCATGCCATATGCATCCATCATAGTGTGATTAAATTTGAATCCCACCGCAAATCCGCCACAGCTAAAACGGGTCACCTATGAATAAGCATAAAGGTCAGTTATATTACCTATATTAATTAAAAGAATTTTGAAGGTTATCGGAAGCAACTAAATGTTTGTATATATATTACAGAAATTCCCTAATTTTGACAGAATTTGGCTCGTTGATGATCTTTTCATCAAATTTTTTAAATAAAAAGATCCCTTACCGACAGAGCCAAATTTCATAGTTCATTGGAAATTAGCAATTTTATGATAGTGATGTCTACTTACATTCAAAGCAATGTAGCATCCGGAACCTCCAAATCCAGAATCTGTCTCTGCACTCAATTGCATACACCTCAACTAATATTTCAATGAATATCTATTATCTCTCAACTAGCACAAGTGTCGTCCAAATAACTTTTTTTTTCCATTAAACTTTAGACATATGATAAGAAATTACCTTCAGTACTAATATATTCTTATTTATCTCCGTTGCGATATGAATAAACCTGGTCATATATTTGCGCTCACTTCATTGACTACTAAACCATACAAACAAAAATGCTAGATAAAAATATTTTCAAATCAAAATTAATTAGTATCAAACATAAAGTACCTAAGAATTATTGATAGTTTACCTGAACTAACAAAAGAGGACAGCCAAGGATCCCATCAGAACCAGACACATTATATAGCAATTGATCCAAGTATGGACACGGTGGTTTAATGTTGTCACCTAACTTGTCAAGCTCCACATGTGCATCTGCCTCAGCAAACAATATCCCTTCACCATTGCAATCCACAACAAGCTTCTTATTATCCCCTAATTCAAATAGTCTACCAGCTAATGGATAGTAGAACACTAGTGTTTTTGATAATCCTTCTTTAATGACCTTTGCAGGATCTCTATTATAATTATTAATCACTTCCCCTAATAAAGGATTAATAATATTATATTTGTAAAAAAATAATATGGGAATTTGAAAACGAAGACTCCCTTGATCATCTAAATCAGAGAGATATTTTCTCTCATGAGGTGTTTTTGTTGCTGGAACTACTAGTTCTGGCTTGTGACGTGTCACTAAGAACTCTAAAGGTAGTGAAACTCCCATTTTAAAAAAATGTACAATATGAGTGTGTGGTTTATTGAAAAACATTTGGATATCAATTTATAGGTAGTGCCAACAGCAACAAGAAACGTGTAACATGATAACCAATATCGAGTTTAATTGAATTCAATATTGTGTGTACGTGAATCACTTAAATTTTAAAAATCATTAAACTGAGTTTGTAATTTCCAAAAGTATGATAAGTTGATCAATTGTTGAGTCTCATATTGATACTGAATGAGAAAAATTAATCTCTCTATATATGATTTTAAACAATATTTAACTAAATTTTTGAGTTAAATAGACCCAAGATTTATTTTCTTTCACAAATAATAAAAATTTAAAAGTTAAACATATTTAATTAAAATTCTGAATTTCCTTTCGCATGATCATTAATTATTAGCCAGAAAGAATAAATATAGTGGATGGTGATGGACAACTTCAGTACGTAATTAATTTTGGCTTAGGACTCTCTAGCTATTTATATTATGAAATTTAGTGAATATGCGTAAATATTATATATTTAATCACAACCTCAGTAATTAAAATGAATTATGACTATGTGTCCGGTCTTGTAACTCCAATGCAAGATGATTGTAGGTAGCGATA
This sequence comes from Datura wrightii, assembly GCA_035772735.1. Classification (NCBI taxonomy): domain Eukaryota; kingdom Viridiplantae; phylum Streptophyta; class Magnoliopsida; order Solanales; family Solanaceae; genus Datura; species Datura wrightii. The sequence continues at coordinate 113,218,565 of JASDFA010000008.1, read as the reverse complement.
AAGTCAAGTTTTGTATTAAGAGAATTTATAATATAAAAAATAAATATATTTAAAAATCAAAAAAATTAATATTTATTATATATACATAAAATTAATTTTAATCTTACATATATAATATATTTTTTATCAAAGGAATTCGGATGAACCCTTCACTTTATATCTCACCGCCTCTGATTGTATGTCTTATTTGTTTCAGCTAGCCTAATAACGTTTCTTGAGCTTTTTTCTAAATAATGTAGTTATTTGTTCACTTCTTTAAATTAAATTTTGATATAAATTTATAAAAAATTGAGGCTATTAAAGAAAAAGGTAGTTTGTAATTTAACATGTCAATTGCACCATTAAACGAAAAAAAGACCTGATGGGATAGGTTTGTTAGTCCAACAACTGACCATAGTTACTAAAGTTGAGAAAAAGCATCATCATTCATCTGTTATCTACTAGACTAAGTGGAAGAAAGACCACAAAATAACAGAGACCACAAAATAACAGAGACCACAAAAATGAGATTATCTACTCGACTAAGTGGAAGAAAGACCACAAAATAACAGAGACCACAAAAATGAGAAATAATTATAAATCAATAATGCATGGAGCGCTGGATATAACGGACAACAAAAATGACAATCTTATATTAAACGTGGTTCAAAGAATCCTAGTAGAAATATTAGTCCAAGTCTTTGCCTTTTCTCGAAAGAAATCGCAATAGATAAAATTGTTATTTATTTATTTTTATATAATTATTATTTTAAATTATTTTCATCATCTTATTTTATCATATTAGGTTTTCTATTTGATTTGTGGCATAACGTTGTTTATGGTATAGATCTAAAAGAAATTATCACGACCCTAAATAGGTGGGTCGTGTGGGCACCTCCATCGACTTTACTCAATTGGAGAACCCTTTTCGGAACTTTACATAACATACCTAAAATTTTCATTAATTACATCACTCAACAATAATTAGAAAATATAAACAAATTTTTTCAAAACCTTGATTCTCCTAAGATCTAGTTTAGACAGACACAATAGCTCTAAACAGAATACCGACAAATAAAAAGACACAGCTTCGCCTATGGAGAAAATGCGAAAGCTAATGCTAAGTACGCCACATCAATCATGAAACTTCAACATGCCACAACCTACACCCAGAAAAAGAGTAGCAAGAGTAGTATCAGTACATCACATGTACTGGTAAGCATCAGACTACAATTAGTTTACGCAACAACATAAAATTAATATGCAATCAATAAATTCAATTTAAACAACCACTCAACAATTTATCAATACAATTTCTTTACTCTTCATTTATGACAGTTATTTAACCATGCATTAGTATTTCTCTATCCAACTTAGCCACAAAGGCTGCCCTGCACAGTGTTTATAACTTGAGCGCTGCCGCGATCTAGCCGCAGTAGAAGCTCTATCGCTGCAGCGGTATTGTTCCAGGCAGTAACTCGATTTCGCTGGCAACCGTACTTCTTTCAACACCTCATCAATTACACAAGATCTAACATCACACAAAACAGTAGCAATTTACACTCAATAGATATACACTTCACCATCTTTTATCTTATCACAATTACTCATTTTATTTTCCTTTTCACGTGACTTTCTCACAGTCAGCATCAATCCAGCATAACACTCAAATCACATTTACTCAGTAATTTTAAATATAAGCATTAACTAATTCACAAACAAATTCACCAAAACACCAAGGCTTACAATATAAGTAAGACACAATTATACAATAGATCAAGTGTATGTTGAACACATACTAATCAGACCTGTTATCATATATATATATATTGAATAGATTGACAAAAATCGAAGCGATGAAAAACCGAGTTAATTAATTTGATTCTAACATTTGAAAAATAGACTAAATTAATTTGGTCTATTTTTTAATTTTTTTTTTTAGAAAAAAAGGGCCCAACCATGAACACGCTAATTAAATCCATCAAAAATTGTATATGTTCTCTGGTAACGCTAAATTCATTTGAGAGGTACCATTACTAGGTTGTAAAACAAAGAAGTTGGAGAATTTTGGAAAGTATCTTGGATTTCATATCATAGTAAACTTAAACCAAAGAGAGGTGATTATCAATAATCCTTGTCCTAACTTGATATATAAATTTTACAATAATAAACTAAGGATAGTCTGGTGCACTAAAATTTCCACATATAGCGGGATCTGGTGAAGGGCTGGATAGAAAACTAGGTTGCTTAACATTTCAGGAAGATGCATATATACTTGCAAAATCAACTATTACTATCTTCCATTCCGGATTATCTGCCTAGTTTATGCACTGGTCCTTGCTGCAATGGCTCCAATATCAGTAGTATTTGTACCTCTTCTCTCAATTTCCTTGGCTGCATCATAGGTAGCATGCAATCCTACAAGCAAGTAGTACACGAGCAAAATCGCGGTCCAAACTGAAAATCTCACGAATGATGCACCATCAATCGAGCTCATGATGAACACATTAATAGCTATACTAGCAGATGGAATCCATGGCATCAATGGTAATCCCCACACCTTAGGCTTTCGCGCTTCCTTCAGTGTAAAATTTAGCCCCAATGTGGCGAAAAACCAAATTCCAACACTGATTATGCACCCTAACCAAGTGTTGTCGCTGATTGCCCAGAAAAAGCCCGACCCAATAGAGGACAATGTGATCAAAACCAAGAACAGGATGAGTTTGTTCCTATCTTTGTCCGATGTTTTCCCTGAAGCGTAGTAACGTCTCACGAGAAGTGCTAAGGGGACTAGTGAGAACACCAACAATGTGGCGAGTGAAACGAGGTTTGCCAATATGTCAAGACTTGTGAAGAAGGCCATTATGCAATTCGCGACGGTCATTACAACTGTAGCAGTGACAGGGGTCCCTGTCTTTTCATTGATTGCAGCAAGAAATGGAGGGGCCATATGAGTTCTTGCAATGTGAGTGAAATACCTAGCTTGACTAATAATATTGGCAAGCAAAACTGTTGTCATCCCTTTCAATGCCCCAAATGCAACTATGTACTTTGCCCAATTCATCCCTACAGCTTCGAAGGCAATGCTAAAAGGAGCATTAACATCCACTTGATTAAAAGGTTGCATAAGGCACAACGTCGCGGCTAGGAGGCAATAAGTTATGATAACCACCACCATAGAACCTATTAGACCCACAGGAATATCCCTACCTGCGGTGGCAAAGCAAGGAATTTTGTTAGAGTAATATTTAACCTATATACAACAGCATACCTTTCAGCAGTTCCGCCCCTGGGTACCTGGATTCTTGACCTCTTCCCCAAGAGTTGCGACACCATCAAATCCAACATAAGCAAAGAAGAGCATAGCTGCTGCTTTCAGGACGCCACGGGCACCATAAGGTGCAAAGGTTGAATAGTTAGCCAAATTCGCCTGAGTTAGGCCAACAACAAGTACAAAAACCATGACAATAACATGTAGTATGGTCATAACGGAGTTGAATCGCGAGGACCCTTTCATGCTAAAGGATGCACCTGCACAAATGAGCAGTGAGACAAAAACTGCTATGGGATCTAAGTGGTTGTAACCCTCAGGAAGACTCGAGACATTGATCCGGAAATCATCAGGCTTGTGATTGAAAAGAGTCGCAAAATAGGAAGTCCAAGATCGCGCCACGCTAGCACCACTCACAATGTACTCAAACAGAATGTTCCCTGCAGCAATGAAAGCTATGAAATCGCCGAGTTCCACTCTCAGATATGCAAATGAGCCACCAGCAACAGGGAGTTCAACTGAGAATTCAGTATAGCACAAGACTGAAAGCAAAGCAGAGGTGCCTGATATAATATAGGACAGTAAAACGGCAGGGCCAGCTAAGTTTTTAGTAGCTTCACCAGTTATGACAAAAACTCCAGCACCCATTACTGAACCAATACCAAACCAAATCAAATCAAACCAGTTCAATGACTTCTTCATCTGATGCTGGCTGCGATCTCGTATTTCATGGAGCTCTACTTGGTCAGAAGAACGAGACAATACGCGGTCTTTAAGCCTTGCTTTTGTCTCACGTAATGCCTGAGCGTAACTTCCCCAGGTCGTGAATGATTCTTCTGGCAAAAAATCATCTTTGCTGCACCCACATCCCCTCTTCTTCAGTCTACTATGCCTTTGATCAACATTTTCATTATTGCTATTAACCATTTTGTCCTGCAAATTATGAATCCAAATAATGTGCATGTCACAATATTTCCCTTGAAAGTAAAATTGACAAATAATCATTCTCCCCTTACAAAATATGTAATATAAAAATTAATCATGAGCTTAATCAGACAATGCTACAGTTCTGCTTACAGGTTCCTAGCTTTGACCCAAATCATGTATTGTTGTTAAAAACAAACATACTAGTGATATACATAAATAATTTAGCAAAAATCACACTCTATATCAGTATATAAACAACTTTTATGTAAGGTTGATACATTAGCTATAAGTACCATATATAATATTTGTATTGTATTATACTCCCTCCATTCGTTTTTACTTGACAGGTATACTAACATTACTTGTTCCAAGATAGTTGTCAATGTAGAAGCTCAAGAAATAAGTGACCATTTTTTAACTCTACTCTAGTACTTAAGTCACTCTAGAATGTGAAAAGAATGACTATTATATATTTTCAAAAAGTATCTATCAAATAGGGTTATATTAATCAAATTGTAACCCCTATTAATTTTTCTTAAAGGATGTATAGACCTTATCCAGCAAATAAAAAGGAAAGGAGAAAGTCTAATGTTATATAATATTGTATAAATTGAAAATATGGCTATGTGAGTTAGATTCCAGAACCCATAGACTCAAAAAAGTAATGAGGTAGACGCTCCCTCACGCGAATTCTTTCCTGCGCAGCCTACCATTACAAACAACAACTCATATAGGGGTATGCAAATTAACAGTTAAGCCAATAACCTGAACCGATAATTGAGTTATTGGATTAATGGTTCGAGTTATTGGTTTAAAGGTTTGATTATCGGTTTACTATCCGAAATTATCGATTTGATCACTTTTTTTAACGGGTGAACTAATAACCCGATAATAATTTATTAAATTATAATTTTAGCCTTCAATGTATAAAGTATTCAAACGAGAAGATGAAATGGGTGTCAATGAAAAGTGAAAGGGGTGGTGTTTTAATCTAAATAAAAGTTGATTGCTTTAGTTGAGCTAGTTCTGTATATTTTTTCTTTTTTCACCCACTTTTTTCTATCTAAACATACTTATAACTTAGGAGATTTTTCATGGGAGGTCTTAACGGTTAACCCGATAACCGAACCGATAACGATCAATAATGGATTAACCAAGATCTTAATGGTTCTTTAACAGTTTAGCATGTCTACAAACCGATAACCGATAAGTGAAATCGATAACTTTCAAAACCGAACCGAACCGACCGATACGCAGGCCTAAACTCATAAAAGAAAAAAGAGAAAGAGCCGAAACGCTTCCCATAAATAGGTACACAAGAAATGTCGTAAAATACGAATCAAGATACATGATATGAAAATCAAAAGCAAAGCACACGAAATAATGATGTATTTCTAACTCCAAAAACACCATCTATCAATATTAATGATACTTAAAAGACCTACTTATCAATATATGTTAAAATTCATTGATAAAAAACTGATTGACACATTCAAACAAGATGAATTTACGGAGAAGAGACAATCGAACAAACCTGGTTGAGTCTTTAAAAAACCGATAGACCAATCAGGAATGTGGTCTTTCGTCTGATCCTCCGATAGGTTTGTTTGTCATTTTATTAACATTCAATTCATGAAAAACAGATAGTTTTAAATCCCTTTCTATTAAGGGAATTAATAATTAAAGTCAGAAAAATAGAAATTGGCCTAAAAAGGGATGAACGTATCAAGAGACTTGCGATGTTTAATTTTATTGGTTTGGGGGATTACCAAATTACATTCTATGTCACTTGACCTCACGTTTTAATTGTTTACCTAATTTATCTCAGGTTTTAATTTTTTTATCTAATTTAACTTATATTTTAACTTTTTACCTAATTTAATTCAATTTTTATGTAAATAGAAGAAAAAAAATACACAAAATTTCCCATAGAAATAAACTAATTATTCTGTTTTAACTTTTTTCGCTTTTGGAAATGAAAACAACACTTATATCTAAATTATGACTCCATTTTTTGTAATTATTTTTATAAAAATTAAAATATTAAAATTAAGTGTAAATTCTATGATACCCTATCAGTATATGATATATACCATGTGGTTATCATAGAGGACTGAGAAGTGCCTCACTGATGGACCGAAGCAGACCTAAATGATACAATGTCATATATAGATACACTATAATAGTATCATTGAGGATTGAGAAGTGTCTCATTGAAGAACGAAAGCATACCTGTGATAGCATCATTGAGGACTGAGGTTTTTCTCATTAAAGGATTGAAGCAGACCTTAATGATTCCATACTAGTATATAGATATACTATGATGATATCAGGGAGGACTGAAGTAGTCCTCCGTGATATCAGTATATAGATATACTATGATGATATCATGGAGGACGGAGGACTGAGCAGTGTCTCATTGAAGTATTGAAGCAGTCCTCTATGGTACCATGCTAGTATACTAGCATATTATCATGGAGAACTAAAAAGTGTTCACTAGAGCACTGAAAAAGACCTCAATGAAATCAAAAAAAAATGAAGAAAAAGAACAAAAAAATAATAAATGAAATTAGACTATAGACAAAAAAATTTAAAAAAGAAAAGAAAAGCAAAAAGATTATAAAATAAAAAAGAAAGAAATCAAATTTGAGAGTGAAATTAGATTATGGTGAAAAAATAAAAAATATATATGATTTGAGAAAAATAAAATAAAATAAGAAAAAAAAGATAAGAATAAAGAAAACACGAGGAAAAAAAAGGAATAGAAATAAAAAAAACCGAACAAGGAGAAGAAAGAAAAAGAAAAGAAAGGAAGGGAGGCAAATTTGAGGGTGAAGTTAGATTATGATGAAAAATTAAAGAATAATGACGTGGAAAAAAAATATTTTTTTAAAGTATATTTTTTATTAATTTTAATTTTTATAAATAAGTTAGTGATTTTTTTTTTTAATAAATTACTTCTTGTTGTAGTCAAATTATTTAATTTTTTATATTTTTATTATCTTAAATATAGTTAACTACTGTATTTGTTTTTCTATTTAAAAAGTAAAATAAAAAGACAAAAAAAAAAGATCAAAAAATGGTAACAAAAACTTAAATTAATTTTAAAAGAAATAAAAAAAAAATTAAAAAGAGGGAGAAAAAGAAAGAAAGTTATATCATGATAGCAACAGCTAAGAAACAAAAAGAAAAAATTATAGTGCTGACATCGGCATCACATCATCTCGAAAAAGAAATAAACGAAATGGAACATTTTCTGTAATTATTTTGGGAGCATCAAAGTAAAAAGGAATTCTCATGTAAATATTTTGTTTTATATAGGCGATGTTATTTTCGCTAAATTGAAACTTACTTTTCATATCTTAGCCAACAACCCAAAACATCGATCTCTTTCTCATTCTTGTTTTTTCCTTCTCTTTATTTTCTAGTGGTATTGTTGTGAGTAAAAACTCCATATGCGTCCATTGTTGAAGCTCGAAATTTCAAAGTTTGAAAATTGAACTTTTTAAATAAGCTCCATTTCGAGTGGGTATTATCGTAAAAGATCGGGTACGTATTGAGGAACCTAAATCTGAAATTTAAGGTGATTTGGAGTAGTTTTTGAAGTGTTTTTGAATGTAGTGTTTGAATTCGAAAAAAAAAAGACGAAGTTAGTTTTTTGTATAATATTGTGTAATAGTTTATATGAGTTACACTTCTTAAAATTGTGTATAATATATCTATACTACATGTATAACATTATATATTGAGTTTTTAGACATTATTATAAAAAATATATATATGAAGTTCTTATATAATATTATATGCGAGTATATAATATTGTATAACAAATTTTTCAATAGTTGCTTTGAGAAAATAATAAATTATGCGATTAAAAACTTAATTATATAATTATAATATAATATTATAGAGTGTATATTTGCTCAATTATCCATTTCTTAATTGCCGCACGAGGATTCTGTATAATAAAAGTTTGTTCATTACTGTGTGTGTATATATATTATATATATATATATATATAAAATTGGTTGAGTTCTTTGTTAAGTACCATTACTGTTTAGGGCTTTCTTCACTTTATTTATAACTGCCCTCACGGTTGTCATTCTTTAGTGAGAAATTGTCAGTCTTGTATATTAAAAAAATAAACTCGAACAGCTATCCATTCAATAGCAAGCAGCAAACATATAATATGTATATAATTAATATATAATTAATATATATCGATTAAAAAATAAAAAATAAATCCGAACAGTTATTTACATAAATTTAAAAAAAAAAAAAAAAAGAAAGAGAGAGAGAGAGGAGTTTGCATTGAGATTATCAGATTAAACCAAGTCACAAGCTACTAAAAAGTCATTTGAGACTTTTAGGATAGTATTAACCTAAGCTGACGAGCTTATATTGTTCGCTCATCGCATAATTACTAATACTAGATTAATAGTATATTATTTCTTCTGTCCTAATTTATATGACATACTTTTTCTTTAATTCATTTCAAAAAGAATGACACATTTTTAAATTTAATTTTAAAATATCCATTTCACCCTTAATTAGATACTCCCTCTGTTCCTCTTTTAGTTGCTAGTTATACTAAAAATAATTGTTAGTTTCAAAATTTAAGAAATAATTGACCACCTTGTTTCAACTTACCCTTAGTACTTAAGTCACTTTAAAATGTGAAAAGAATGATTATTATATGTTTTCAAAAAGTACCTATCAATTAATAAGATTATATTAGTCAAATTGACATCTTTGTTAATTTTTTCTTAGTATGCAAAGCGTATCTCAGCAACTAAGGAACGGGGGAAATAATTTACAGTCACACAAATATCTATGGCTTATTTTAGACAACAAATTTCAAAAGTCTTTCCATATTTTTTTTGAACTCCATGTACAACCTAATGTGTCACATGAATAGGGAGGAAGTAATATTTGGTTGAGTTCAACTTGGTTTCACTTTAACCTTTAACTGCCCTGATAGTTGCCATTCTTTAGTGAGAAATTGTCAGATTTGTTCTGCTAGTACTACTCAAGTTGAACGCGTGATATAAATAAATTACACTAAGAATTTGTGAAATATCATACATACACAAATTGAGGTTTCTTTGTATTCTCATACACAAGGGTATGTCGTATTTACGTAGACAATACCAAACTGACAACATAAGAACATTGACAAAGAAACATATGGAAGAACCAAAGAAACTCAATACCTCACCAAAAACATGGAGCTAAAGAACACAAAGAACAACTAATGTACAAAACAAAAAAAACAAGGAACATGATATGATGCTAGGTCTCTATTTTGAGAAGGGAATTGAGTGATGTACTGTTAAACCTCTGTGCAAGACCTCTGATGACGAGGACGACAATATCACGGAGGTGCCGAGTCTGTACCAGCAAATCCACTTCACTCTCACTGTCCACCACAATCCTCAGCCGGTGTTGATCATTTCGGAACAACTCCACCTGTATAACGCCATGGATGTAGAGTTAATCTTGAGCACCTACCATTATGCCTTACATTTCCCGCAACATCCTAATTGAGCACATTCTAGATTGGGAAATTTTTTTTTACTGTAATGTATTGAACTAGTATATGGACCTCTACTTCTTTTTGTTATTGGTGGTCTTAACGCATGCTTTTGCGCATCCTGAATTATTCTACTAGTTAACAGATAACATTGTCCGCCCTTCTAGGCTTAGGTGGATGTGAAGAATAAACTAGTGGTTGTCTTCTCTATAGGAATTTGAATCCTACTCACTAAGGTTTGCACCCACTGTGTTGAACACTAGGTCATATGTTATCTGAACCTTTACCTTTGAATCTCTTATAGAACATATTCTTTCTAATGAGAACAAGATATATCTAAGGTCTTCTGAATGCAGGATGTCGGCAAGCCTCTGTTTTTTGTTTTACTAAACTATCCTGAGAGAAAAAAGAAAAACTGTAAACCTCTTCAACAGTAATGTTAGAGTCCAGTTCGATAAGGCCAAGCTATGCTCATCAGTTCTCTGAAATTTTAATAGGAGAACCATGCAACATTTGTTGCATACATAAAATTCTCATAAAATACTATGGATAGAATCTAATAGAGTAAATGTCCTGTAGTGGAAAAAAAGAAACTTTTACAAGTGTATTTGATCTCAATTCACTATGCTTTCAAAAGCTTATTACCAGAGGAAACGCCCAGAAAAATCCAGAGGCACCTTGACCATTCTAAATCTGCCCAAACCTGTAAAGTTCCACTGCCCGCTGACTGATTTTTGCACTCTAGAATAGACTTTTGGGACACCATAAATAGGGTACTACCCCATGCCCATGAACCAAGTAACCACAAGTCTGAGTGGGCAATAGTGAAGGTATAGTGTCCAAGAGAGTATCCTAGTGTGGTCTAGTTAGTTTATAGTGTCTTGTCACTTTGACATTGTCTGGGGACATATATCAAACACAACTGTTTTCCCACACTCCAAAATCTTCTTTACTAGCTTCATTGCCTGCTTCATATAATCATAGCATGCTCATACCCAAGCCATATTTTGGGGTAAGTCTGAACCTAGCATCCATAAAGAGGATAGTCGGGCTAGGTAACATATGTGGTGCTCGGACAAGTCTACTATCATGACAAAGTGGCAGAGAAAAGGGCTGCAGAGGTAATATGCCTGAAACCTATATTTAGAACAGAAATCAGGAGGCTCAGAGATAGATTAACTTACATGGAATGGAGGGGCATATGTTCCCCGGACCTCAGTTGTGGGAAAAGAAGTCTTAGAACCAGGCTTCACCACCTTTACCCTCTTTTTGTTGACTTCCAGAATTCTTCTTTCAAGATTCCCCATTCCTGGAACCTGCAACGTTGAAAGCATAAAAAGTTTATCCCTCGTCTTTCTTACGATATGATTTGGAAACTGAAATAGAAAGATGAATTAAAAGAAACTAACTTTCTTCGTAGATTGATCCTTGTCACACAAGGCCTGCATTAATAACATCAAAGTAATTTATGTAAACACACCGAAAATAACAGCACACGTCACACAGGGAAATAATATCATGCTAGGGCTGGGAGAAGATGTAAGCAGGACGATAGATATATATACACACACAGAACTAAGACAGTCTGGTGCATATACAAAAAGCAGAAAAATTGGCTAGGGATCCTATTATCTGTAAGGAACACAAAAAATATAAATGGGATGATTAAAATATTGCTGTGAGCTATATAGTAAACAGGATGGTAAATATATTGCTGCAAGCATAAACAACTGATGATGAAATGTGAGACCGAACTAATTTAAACTCCAGCGATGCAGCTTAATGCAAGTTGTGCACCAATCTTATTTGACTTCAAAGGTGCTAAACAAACAAACAGCAAGGATGTATTTATTTGGAGCCTCTCCACTTCCATGCGATTGGAAAGCTAGATATGCTCAAGCAATTACAATTTTTTCATCAGATAATATCATTGCTTTGGACAATCTACAGCATATTTAATAAGCGAACTTGAAGCCCTTTGCTGCAAGCAGATGTTAGATGATTGCATTCATCTTACAACTTTAACATCCTTTAATGGAGGCATTATACAGGCTCTATAACAAACCCCAACCCTTCTTTTATCATTTTCCCTTGCGGTTTTTTACTTTTCTTAAATTTAAGATGTTAAGGAGCAGAGATATATTTTACTATACCAATCTAGAAAACAAGCTTGACACACACTGTTGAAGAATTAAATTTACCCTATCAAAAGGCTTAAGTTACTCCGAGGAGACATTCATTTAGTTATATATAATGATTCATACCGATTTCAAGTTTTAACTATAGTGTGATAGCTAGTGGACCACAAACAACTTTAATTAAATTAAATACCAAACTTTCAAATGGTTCTTATGGATTATGTTAAAGCAAGGTTTTGTAGGGAAGTTCAAAAGGTGAAAAAGAAGTCATCACACACAAGGTCTGGGAAATAATTTCAAGTGGTATATCACCTCAAACTTCACAGATCCAGTCTCAAGCTTCTGCTTTACTTCTTTAAGAACATCAGGCTCTGCAATGAGGGGAAAAAAGAAAATAAACCCAAGCACGAACAGTTGAATAAGAAGAAACAAAGACACTAATGTGAAGGACGAAAAAATCTCTGTCAAACTTCACTAGGATAACATCCAGCCATTAGCGATCTACCTTACATACACATGTAGAGGAAGCCCAAAATCATAAAGACAATGACGACAAGAGCAAACAACTGAATGTATTTGCCATTGAAATATTTTTCTTCCCTTCATTGTTCTATAGGTTTTGATTTTACCAATGCCCACCCAGACACTGGAGTCAAATGTCATGAGAATGATCAAGGTTATATTGGAATACTGCCAATTTAGAAACTTAAATTACAAGAATGAATGATGGACCGCTGAACATCAAGATGCATTCATGGAGCAAAAGGTGAAAGGAAGAGTCAGTATAGTGATTTACATGCTAATACACCAAAGGGTCCGATTATTCACTTTACCAGAAGGACTGGAGCACCAATACCAAATAGACATTTAGATGATTTTTCTTCACTTCTTGGAGAACTAAGTGGATCCTTATAGAATCAAAGTTGCTTGGTTACCATATAACCCTACCTGTTTTACCAATAGTGTTTCTTACACCTAAAGAACATGTTTAATATACTAAACTGAAAGACAGAACAAAGAGAATCTACCAGATTTCATGTACTTCAATGGGAAAAGAGTATTTGATTGACTAGCTTGCACAGGTTCAGCAAGAAAAATGTTACTTATGTGATTGAAAAAGTCAAGTATCTACAGCTATCACCCATCATTAACAACTTATGCTAATTAGAATTATATTAAAGGAACAGAGTTAGATGGAAAGATATAGGAATGATACCTACACTCGTAAAAAGCAAGAAACTGAGGTCAACTAATAAAAGAATTTTTATAAAATTAACAATAAAAAAAAGATTTCATTATAAAACTACTGTATGTTGGTTTATCACGATGATTTACCAATTGTAATTGGATCTGTAGAAGCTGAAATAGGATGCCCCTCAACTCCATCTTCTCTTACTGGTGTATATATCACAACCAGCCTATAGCCTACGTCATCAACATTAGCTTCATACATTCGTCCAGTCTCCCCTGCAACAAAAAGATCTTCTTTCAGAAAGTTCCTATCAATTTCTCATGGTGCTATTCATAGATGAGATTTCCAAATGTAAAGGACCAAATATAAAAATGTTCTAAATCTTTATTTGTTTTTTTTTTTAGTAATAAAATCTTTATTTGGTTTTTGGAACAACGTTTCCTATGCCAAAGGTTTTATTGCTTGGAGGAGACAAGGAAATAGTCTAATAGATAGATAGTTTGAATCTCTGAATCTTGTCTAATATATATATATATATATATATATATATATATATATATATATATATATATATATATGTATATATATTAATTCAACTTATAAGACTTTGGAACAATTAGAAAATTACAAAAACGAAACGATTCAGTTTGAACAGCAAAGGGCGATTAATCAAGTCCGACAACGAGTTTTCCAACAAGCCTTACGAGGAGCTCTAGGAACTCTGAATAGTTGTTTGAACAACGAGTTACATTTACGTACCATTAGTGCTAATATTGGCATGTTGGGAACTATGAAAGAAATAACTGTTTAGTCTTTATATATATATATATATATATCATTTGCTTGTTTCCCTCTTCTGATGCTTACTTTCTCAATAAACTCTGACTCAAGTAAAACAGAAGCAGTGGACCTCGTAAATGATACAGCAAATTACTAAATTTAATTTAATCTGTTATCAACCCCCTTCTCTATGCTTTTCCTGCTTACTTTCTTGTTATATTTTGATATCATAATATTGCACAAGTTGTGCCATAAAAAGTATAACAAGTTATGTCCTTGACACTGAAATAGCAAACAACTTTTCGCGGAATAAGTGTATATATTCGTATCATAATATTCCACAAGTTATGTGGTAAAAGGAATAACATGTCATATGTCAGGAGGGCATAGTGTGCTTCCTAGAAAAACAAACACAACACACAAACTCACACATATACTTTATTATACTACATTAGGTACCAAATTTTTTTCTCTAAAAATTGTAAAGAACATACACTCCAAAACTCTAATTTCTGAACACTACAACAAATTCTGGAAAATACTACACAACTTAGGCCGTATAACTTAATTCCTACAGAACTTATCCAGAGCGACGCAAAAGTTCTTTAAACTTATACTGTGCGAATTAGGTTTCGGTCGATAAGGGTACTTTTGTCCACATTTTTTCATTAAATGAGCAGCAGGGGCAAAAATTAAAAGACCACCCGGAAATAGGGGCAATCCATGCAAAGATTTCACTATAAAAGGCTCAAATTTACAGATCTCAAGCAAGATGCATAACATTGGGAAGGTCTAAGATTTTAGCTCCCTTAAAACAAATACTCTTAAAAACAAAAGACCCAATTCTGAAGAACGATTTGGGCCACAGAAATATATTGTGCCCAAGCCAATCATTCGCACAAATGCCCTTATTTTGGAATGGTCTTTAATTTTTATCCCTCAAAATCACCGGTCTCTAATTCTTACCCTTCAAAACATTAATAACAAAAAGATAGCCTGGAATGCCCGACAGAGAAAAAACAAACAAAAATCGCAAGGCAGAAGAAAATTTATTGGGCGTAAGTTCAGTTAAAACTATGCCCCACGCACAAGTTCAATCTCACAAGCTATGCCCCAAAGAAGTGCAGTGGCACAAGTTATGCCCGAAGGCAAAAGAAATTAAGCTCAAAGCACAAGTTATGCCCGAGGCATAAGTTCAATAGCTCAATTTATGCCCCAAGGTATAAGTTCAGTAGCACAAGTTATATCCCAGAGTATAAGTTCAGTAGCACAAGTTATACCCCAAGGTATAAGTTCAATGGCATTAAAAGCCAAATTATCTACTAAATTTGAAGAACTAGCAGTAAATGAAGAGATTCATGGGAGGCAAAGATCCAGAGTTCAATGGCTAAAACATTCGGACAGAAATACAAAGTCTTTCCGGAGAACGACATTCCCTCAAAAGAAATAACAACATTGATCATTTAGTGATTGGAGAAGTAGAAACAGAGGAGCCCAGAGTTGTTAAGGAGTAAATAATCAAATTCTACAAACAATTCTATTTAGAAAGATGGAGGCCAGAGTTCAATTAGAAAAAGGCCCTGAAACCATTGTTCATGAAAGGATTGCGCTACAGAGACCCTTTGAGGAGCACGAGGTTCTTGATAGTATTAAACTTTGTGATGTTGATAAAGCACCGGGGCCAGATGGTTTCAACATGGGATTCTACATCCACTGTGGAGAGGTGATCAAAAGAGACATAATGTTGGGAACCCAAAATTTTCACAATCAAGAGTTCTTTGCAAAAAGTTTTGGTGCGACCTATACAACTTTGATCCCTACAAAAATGATGCAAAGGAGTTGAGAGGGTATACGCCTATCAGTTTAATAAGCAGTTTATATAAGATCATTTCCCATTTACTGACAGAATAGCTCAAGACAGTAATGCACAAATTGGTGGACCCACATCAAATGGCCTTTATTAAAGACAGACTAATCATGGATTTTGCACTAATTGCAAATGAATATCTAGATTCCAGAATTAACGAGGAGAAAGTTTGGATCCTATGCAAGCTAGACATAAAAAAAGTCTTTAGTCATGTAAATTGGGGTTTCCTTTAGAATATGCTGAAGAGAATGGGTTCTGGCTCAAAGTGAGTGAACTGGATCAAATTTTGTATCAGTACTGTCAAGTTCTCAGTTTTGATCAATGGATCCCCCGAGGGTTTTTCCCCCTCAACAGAGGAGTGAGGCAGGGAGATCCTCTCTCTCCTTTCCTCTTTCTGCCGACATGGAGGGCCTGAATAACATGTTAATTACAACAAAGAATAGTTGGCTCAGAGAGTTCAAGGTCAACAACAGGCAAGGTGATTGTATGGAATTACACATCTATTGTATGTTGATGATGCAAAAGTGCAACTAATGAAGATTTTGAGAATTATCGTAACTATCTTTGAAGGGGTTTCAGGATTACATGTTATTTGGAGGAAGAGCTCTATGTTTCCAGTTAATGACCCTCAACAGTTCCAGCAATGTGTGGGGTATATTAATAGGAGAAATAGGATCTCTGCCTACAACTTATCTTGGCATGGCAGTTGGAGCAAATAGCAGATCCATAGACATTTGGAATGAGGTTTTAGAGATATGTGAGAAGAAACTTACCAGATGAAAGAGCCAATATCTTTCTTTATATGGAAGGCTAATTCTCATAAATAGTGTCCTAGTGCTCTTCCTACCTACATTATGTCTCCTTTTCCTATTCCCCCCGAAGTTGAAAAGAGAATGGATATGTTGAGAAGCATATTTTTGTGGCAAGAAAACAAGGAAAAAAACAGGTAACCATCTTGTCAAATGGAAAACCTTGACACTCTGCAAACAGCAAGGGGGTTTGGTATAAAGCATCTGAGGAAGCAGAACCAAAGTTTGCACATGAAGTGGCTAGGAGATATTCAAATGAAGATCAATCACTCTCGAAGAAGGTGATTAAAGAGAAGTATGGAGAAGAAGATGCATAGAAGACCAAAACAGTTAACCTATATGGGATTGTATATAAGGTTAGTGTCGGGAAGATTATTGGGAATCTATGACAGATTTTCAGTATCAATATTAGTTTCAAAGTTGAGAGTAGTCACAAAATTTCTTTTTGGGAAGACAACTGGTTAAGATCTGGCCCCTCAGGCTTCTATACCCAGATATTTTCTTACTGAATCAATAAAAAAGAGCTAATATTAGTGAAGTTTTCAGTGATCAAACTTGGAACCCAGTTTCAGAAGGCTTCTAAATGATTGGGAGATGGACAGATCCATAGGATTCCTCGACACTCTCAATCTCTTCAATGAAGCCTCACTAAAGCAAGATAAATTATGGTGGTTGAGAGACAATTCAAGTTTTCCAGTCAAGACAACAAATCGTATAAGGAATCATAACAACAATTTTAATGTGCAGTGGCCATGGAAGCAATATGGAAGTGGCATGCTTTGTTTGGTTGGTAGTAAAGAGGGCTTGCTTGACATACGACAGACCGTAGAGAAGGGGAATACACCTTTGCTCTATCTGCCATCTATGTGGAAGATATACAGAAAGAAATAGTCGTCTTTATGCTGCATTGTAAGGTGACCTCTCAACTGTGGGACATATTTCTAACAATGATCAGTTTGAGCTGGACAATGCCAATGAATACACTAAATATGCTATCTAGCTAGAGTAGTAAAAGAGGAACAAAAGCTCAAAGAACCAGTTGAGTATGATCCCAGGCTGCATATATTGGACTATCAGAAAGGAAAGGAATTCAAAATATTTTGAAAACAAAAGCAAGCCTATCCAAAAGATAAAGCTTAATTGTATTCTACTTTTTGCATTGTTGGTGTAAACAAGAGTATATGAGTAACACAGACTCTCATACAGTTCCTAGAGTCTCGATAGTTATCTAGCAAATTTTTTGTGTAGCTTTTACTTAGATTACATTACTTGTGACTTTGGCTTTCACATGCCCTGTTGATTTCAATACAAATATGTTACCATTTCAAAAGAAAATAAATTATTTCCCTCAACACTTCATACATAGTAAGCATCGAAGGAACCTTGCTGTCAAAGACTTAAATATTTGCATCTGAACAACTTGCTTCTTCCTTTACTCTTAAGACAATAGAAAAAAAATTGATGAAGTAAGAAGTTTTACATGATAGGCATCAAGAAAATGCAATAAGTACAAAAGTGGGAAGGAGAAGTCAGCTTGGTACAAAAAGTGCTAAGCTAGAGCAAAAAAGCTGACAAAATCCAAAAGGTTAATAGGGCAATCTATAGGGGCTAAATTCTAGCTTTAAGAATATGGCGAGGAATTGATAACCCATCAAAGCATCTGTGATTCCTCTCTGTCCAGACACACCAACATACACAGGCAAGAATCATCTGCCAGACTTTCCTGATGGATTTCTCAACTTTCATTCAAGATCAGCATTCATAGGCGGAATGCTTCTCTGATACTATGTGGCATAGTCCTGCTGAGTTATGGAAATGAACATGTGCCAAATGTCAACAGCAACTGGACAGTATAGAAAAAGATGCCTATTGGATTCTGGTTGTTGGTGGCACATGTAGCATCTATTTACAATCTGTATCCTTCTTCTACTGAGGTCGTCTAGCGTCAAACATGATTCACGAAGGGGTATCCAGCTGAAGCAGATTATCTTCAGAGGGAGCTTTGTTTTCCAGATGTATTTCCAGGGCCATTTGTCAATGATTTCATTAGTGGAGAAAAAATGAGAGTAACCTACCTACACAGATTAGGGACCATCTTTCCACTTAATGCTATAAGCAATGACATGATTTTTCTTTTTATTATTTATGTTTGGACACAACTGGGTGGAAGGAAGATGTGGGGTAGAACATTCTGAACCAAGGAAAAGCTCCTTGGTCACACTATCTATCTAACATGAGAATATAGTTATCACAATATCAGAAAATGAAAAACAATGATACGAGAGGAAATCACTGTTGAGAGGAAAAGAATTATCAAATAGGTTGGTGAGGAAAATAGATAGAAACTTACTCAGAATCAGACAGTTCAGTGACTTTATTCATTTTGGATATGTTTAGCTGTGCGACGCTTAGTTCAACAAACGGAGTTAAGAAACTAAAATCAGACTCAGACAGTCCAGTGACTTAATTCATATTTTGATATGTTAAGTTGCACAACGCTTAATTCAACAAACGGAGTTAAGAAACCAAAATCAGATAGAACAATTTAGCATACCAGGAATGGAAATGAGGTCAGGACTTCCAACCATAGATCTGAGCCACTGAATTTTACTTTTGCCCTCCTTTCCGCCACTATAAACTCCACGAACAGCATACAAGTTGGTGTGAAAACCTCTACCTTCAATTTCCAACTTATCCATCCTAGGGATACCTGAAACGAAGCCGATTCATAAATAAACTACTAACATGGAATAATACGAAACTTTTAAAATTACCCAAACGACCACATGATTGAGATGCCAGGGAACAAGTTAGATTATTCATTTGTCAAAATAAAAAATAAGAATTATTTCATGATATAGTAAAGCTAAGACGTCAACAAGGAAGAACATCCTTCTCATGAAGAGGGGAGGTCAGGCAAAGGACAAGAGCAAATTTAATGTTGGCCCGATTAGGCTAAGTTTTACTTATCTAGAAGTATATGAGTAAAGGAAATGTTTCAATCTGCTAAAACTACATTGAAGTGTCCGTCTGACAAGAATTAAATAGACTCCAGTAGAGGCCAGCACTAATGATAGTACTTCTATTGGCATAAAAGAAATCTGCAGAAGAATCACTAAAATGGCAGGTCATTTTAGGCTCTCTATAGGCACTAACAAATCCCCAGAAACAGAGTGAATCAAATAAGAGATCAGGCATAAGTTGCTGATTTTTTAGGAGGATTTTCCCAAGCATATTGAACTAACTATGAAAAGCACTCAAGCCTTGTAGCAAATGGAATGCTGGCAAGAAATGTTACCAATCCAGAACTGAACACTATGCTTGGCTTCCACGAAAGGGAGGTGAAGGGTAAAAGATAGAGCAACTCATTGATTTCCTTGCATCTGTTGGATAAAGCATAGACATTTGCTTTAGGTTGTTTGGAATGGGAAGGAAGTTAAAGAAAAAGATATACTTCCAAATCACTGGGGATGAAAAGTGTGACCTTCCACTTTTACTTGCCCACTTTCCCCTTCTCAGACTAACCAAAGACAATACGTGGTGACAGTTAGTGACTGCACTTTTTTTAGCATACACCTGATACAAACATCGACCACAACCAAATTTAAAATAAAAGGAAGGAATTAATTCCAAACATAGAGAAACTAAAATACAATCTGCTACAAATTCATGTCAAGAGAGATATGTCAGTGCGGGACCACTCCACACACGGCAGTAATCAAGCATGTTTTACCCATCCAACATTTATGGTTGTCTTTAAGTATGTACAAGTGGAAACTAAATTAGAATTTAAAGCTAGAAGACCTGGTGAAACTGAAGGAGTTTCAGCATACACTGGATCACTTGACCTTCCAAAAACATCAGACACGATGCATTCACATCTCAGAGAGCGACCTATGTCCTCAAATCGTAACCTGTATGAGCAAGATCGTTGTGATGGTAATGGCTCAAAGGACTTATTATTTCCTGTTTCAGTCGAAATGAACCTGCAGCAGCAATAAAATATCAGAAACTTCTCAATATATTCTACAATAGAACCTTCAGAAGCAATGCAATCTTTGGATCGTGCTACATGACTCAATTGCAGTTTGCAATCCTGGATGCAGTTAATTAATTATACATAAGAGTCTAGAAGTAAATCATATCAAGATAACACCAACTATCTGGGCTTCTGTATATCTCAGTTTCAAAGCAAGATTAACCAACTAACCCAAAATATTTCCAGAGATCCAGATATAGAACCAATATCAGTCACGAAATACAAGCAGCTTTTGGATCCTCTTTCTCCGAGTATAGGAAAAGGAGCAAGTGCCGTAACACAAATCATCTCTATATTATTGCTGTCTAACTTGACATGAAATAATGCTAGTAAAGAGTAATCAAGCCATTAAGGAGAAACAGTTGATTCCCAGCATATCAGATGATGAGAACAGAGAAGTACCAAGTGTATTTGATGTCCTTCTTATACTTTGCCCATACACGCTCTTGAATTTCACTCTTGGGGATGACTTCAATAGCGGTTAGTATGTCTCCTTCAACAGCTTTCCCAGTAAGAGCCAGTGTCTCAATTCTTGGAATATCTGTGGACGTAGTGTTACTGTCAGAAGATTAACTTGGTAAATTTCTCACAAGCATTGAAAAGACAGTGTTCTAGATAGTGAATGGAAACATTCTAAATGGAGCATGCTCTACTGAGAAGCAGAACCACTGAGGAATATTTGCTGAGCTGAACATTTGACTGATAATAAAAAGTTTGACTGTTGGAATTGTAGTAGAAGATTGAGAAACACTTCTTTTCTGTTAGATTGTCCCACGTCAATTGAGATAACTGTTGCTATCTCCTTATTGGCAATTCTCACCTCATTCTATTCACAGTCGTCTTCGATGAACTTTTTATATTTTTTTCAAAACAAAGAATATGACTTACTTGTGTGGACCTAGACTTTGCAACTAAATGGATTTTATGTACTTTTTTAGGCTTTAGACATCCTCACTTGGTGACTAGTGTGTCTTTGTATTCGTAAAGGGAAAAGAAAAAGGAAAGGAAAAATTAGGTTTAATCACTCTGTGGTGAAAGAAGGGAAAAAGGAAAAAGCAAGAAAATATAAGGAAAGAAAACAATTATCAGCCATGAATGAAGAACAGGGCAAAAAGAAGATCTAACCGTGAAAAAAGTTGATTCAGACAGGAGCTGTATCCTGAATGCAGAGGTAGTTGCACCTCATACCCGGACTCAGGTGTAGGTGTCCAAGACAAGTGCGGATCTAGAGGTCGGTTCCTTCATGATTTGAATTTTAAGATTCGACGGTACAGATCCAGGTATGGATACGGGTGCAAGATTCAGCTAAAGATAATTTAAATATCTTAAAAAAGAGTAATAAAATATGCCTAATTTTTTTTTGTTGATGAAGTAATTGATTTCATTGCTAGCATCAAGAAGATGCAAATTGGTTGCAAAAGGTGTGAACAAAAGTATGGTGGCACTGATGTAAAACCATACCACCAGTGAGCTAATAAAATTCCTAAAGCTATCAGGGGAATCCAATGGGGATAGAAAGACCCAACTAAATAAATACATAAGACAACTAGCTCTAAGCTTAGGTTGACAAGTTGAGACTCCATCAAAACATTTTCTGTTTCTTTCATTCCAGACAGTCCAATAAATGGCAGTAGTATCATCATCCAGATTTTGTTGATGGTGTTGTCAACTTTCCAAAGGCTTTAGCTTTCAAAAACTCCCCTGATAATATTTGGCAATACCCACTTAAGACCAAAAAAAGTGAGAACCATGTTCCATAAATCTACTGGGCATTGCAAAAACAAGTGGTTGTCCGATTCTAATGCTCTTTGACACATATAACATCTGTTCACTATCTGCATCTTCTTCTTGGCTAAGTTGTCTTGAGTTAAATAGGCTTCATAGATTGCAGTCCAGCTGAAGCATATGACTTTTAGTGGAAGTTTAGTCTTCCAGATTAACTTCCAAGGCCAATGGTTAGTGAGAGCATTTTGGTCCATAGCTCATTTGTAAGCAGCTTTAACTGAGAAGTTCCCTGCTTCTGTATGTCCCCATTTGAATTGGTCTGCTGCAAGGTCATTGCTGGTGAACCTATTGAGAATTCCTAGTAGTCTGAACAATTCTTCCAATTCCCAATCCTGCAGGTTCCTTCTGAAAATTAGAATCCAAGCATTTCCGTCTCTGTATTGCTGCACTGTTGCTTCTTTTTCCTTGCTATCAGAAATAGGGCAGGGAATTCATTCTTTAGGAGAGTGCTTCCCAACCATCTATCCTTCAAAAATTTGATATGATGTCCATTCCCAACTTCAAGATGATGATTCTGTGAGAATTCATCCCAAAATTTATTAATGTTCTTCCACACTCCCACTCCATGTGGGGCACCTGTTTGATTGGTTCTCCAGTGATCTAGGCTACCATGCTTGGCCTTGACTATCTCTTTCCATAAGTTCTGCTCCTCGTGTATACCTCCACAACCACTTCAATAAAAGGCATTTGTTGTGAAGTGACAGATCCTTGATGCCCAGCCCCCCTTGATGCTTTGGCAAAATCACTTTATCTCACTTAACTAAATGGAATTTATGTTCACTGTTGTTCCCTTCCCATAAGAAAGTCCTCCTTATCTGATCTAGTTGCTCTTGGATCTTACTTGGCATAGGATACAGTGACATGGAATAAGTTGGGATGCTACCAAGCACACTATTGATTAGTGTTAGCCTGCCACCCATTGATAGATATTGTATCTGCCAAGATGCAAGCTTTTTTCAAAACTTCTCAATAACTCCGCTCCAAATTGTGTGTGACTTGAATTTGGCCCCTAGTGGAAGGCCTAGGTATGTGGCTGGAAACATTCCAATACTGCAACCAAGGATCTCTGCCAGTTCCTCCATATTTGGCACTTCATTAACGGGGTACATAACACTTTTGAGCATGTTAATGTGTAGGTCTGAAAGAGCTTCAAAGATAAACAATGTTAGATTTAAAAAAAGCACTTGATTCCTGTCTGCCCCACAGAATATCAGGGTATCATCTGCATAAAACAAATGAGAGATGTTGACTCTGTTCCTATTCCCCACATCAAAACCATTCAACCATTGCATTTGCTTGGCCTTATCTAACATTTTGCTAAGTCCCTCCATTGCTAGAATAAAGAGAAAAGGTAATAGTGGATCTCCCTGCCTTAATCCTCTTTTAGGTGAGAAAAAACCAACTGGACTTCTGTTAACTAGGATAGAGTATTTCACTGTGGAAATGTTGAACTTGATCCATTTAATCCACCTTTCACCAAATCCCATATGTTTGAGTATGGAGATGAGATAAGACCGGTTCAATTGATCAAAAGCCTTCTCTATGTCTAGTTTGCATAATATACCTGTCCCTCCTTACTTCATCTGCCAATCCAAAACCTCATCTGCAATCAAAGAAGCATCTGTGATCTGTCTTCCTTTGATGAATGCATTCTGTTGATTTGAAACTATCTTCTCCATAACCTTCTTCAACCTCTCTCCCAGAACTTTAGCTATGATTTTGTAAACACTACCAACAAGACTGATTGGTCAGTAGTCTCTAAGTTCCATTGCTCCTTTCTTTTTAGGAATAAGGGCAATAAAGGATGCATTGCCAGATCTAACCATCCAGCAGTATGAACTCCCAGGACTGTTGATAGAAGGCCATTGTGTATCCATCTGGTCCAGGTGTTTTGTCAGGGCCACTTGAATCAATGGCTGCTTTGATTTCTTCCGCCTCAAAAGGTTGTTCTGGTTCATCTCTTTCTTCTCTTGTAATGGTAGCAATACCTTCAAAGGTAGCAGATGGTCTCCAGCTTTCATGTTCAGTGTACAAATTTTCAAAGAAGTCCAAAGTCTTCTTTTTAATTTGCTCCTTGTCTTCTATGATTTCATTGTCCACCAGAAGTCTGTCTATACAATTACTCCTCCCATGTGAGTTGGCAATCTTGTGAAAGAATTTCGTATTCCTGTCACCCTCTTTGAGCCAGAGACATCTTGATTTTTGCCTCCATGATTCTCCTCTGCTTTGGCCAGTTGTTGGAGTTCTATCCTCAGATTAACCATTTGGTTGGCCTCAGAGGGGCTCACCTACCTGCCTTCTGTGGATTGTTCTAAACCATTAGATCTTCCAGAGACTTGGACTTCCTACTTTCAACCTTACCAAACTCCATTCTGTTCCAGTTGGTGATGTGCTTTTTAAGGCTTTTCAGCTTTTGCGTTAGGATGAAATCAGCCTTTCCAGTATAATCGTAGTTCGGCCACCAGTTCTTCATTTTCCCTAAGAATTCTTCTGATTGTAACCACATGTTTTCAAATTTGAAATATGAAGGGGATGCATCCCAGTCCCCACTCTCCAACAATATTGGTCTATGATCAGAAATAACCTTTGGCATCGCTATTTGTCTCACTGCTTTGAATGTGTCATTCCATTCCTTTGAAATTAGAAATCTATCAATCCTGGATGCCTGCAAACAAGAACCTCCCCTTGACCAAGTGTACGGAGCCCCTAGTAGTGGGTAGGTCAATGACATCCAAATCTTGTATTATTTTTTAGAATACTTGCATAGCCTTTGATCTTCTGTTACAATTCAGCCTTTCCCTCTCAAATCGACAAACATTGAGATCTCTTCCCATGATCCAACGCCCATCCCCCAATCCCCTCACCCCTGCAACTTCACTCCACATCTCTTCCCTTTCTGGATTAGTATGTGGCCCGTAGATTCCTGTGAAACACCATCTAAAATCTTCTTGAGTGCTTTCCAACATGGTAGAAATGGAATAGATTCCTTGATGAAAATCTATTTTGTTCTACCTCCTCTTATCCCATATCATCAGAACCCTCCCCCCCCCCCCCCCCCCCCTCTTCTTTAGTACCACTTGCTTTTAGCTCCACCCATTCAGCCCACCTATTGCCCCAAAGCTGTCTTACAATGCTAGTAGAGCAATTCCCTAATTTAGATTCTTGCAAGCATAGAATATCTACCCTCCACTTTTGAATGAGTGACTTGATTGTGCTTCTTTTCTCACTCTCATTCAGCCCCTGTACATTCCAACTCAGTACTTTCAATTTCATGCAGAAGTTGAGTTGTACTGCCTGCCCCTGCTACCATTATTTTGCTTCCCTGTCCGTTCGTAATTTATTCCCCATTCCAGCCTTTTCTTTTCCCCTTCACCTATTATGGACTATTTTGAAAGAAAGTAATGCATGAATTTTTGAGAAAAAGTCTGAATCTGTAATTATCATTATCAAGTACAAATGCATCTCCATACTGTTTTTGTGTGTGTGCACAACAAGGATATTGCAAATGATATAGAGACCATGATATTGAGTTAATTGCACAGTCAGCAATGATGTTGACCAGTAATATCTTTAAAGTACCTTCGGGTTGCAGACTTTTCAATACAAATAGCCTTTAACAATACCTAGCTTTTGTTTTGATTTCAGAAATCATTGTATCTGTCTCACATTTCTCCATCCATGTTGGTCAAAGTACCCAAAATTGATTGACCATATCTGGTACGTAACCCACACTCACACCCACACCCATGTTATGTCAACACGGGTGCGGCACCAAAAGTAAAGAGTCCGTGCAACGTAGCTTTTAACCCCTGCACCATTTGTCTATTGAAGATCATGGGTGCTCATGTATCTATATAAATATCCATCTTTTCACTATTACCTATATAAAAACTGAGGTTTAAGTTGGATATTGTGAGTGCTTAAGAACCCAATGGCAACTATGTACGCTCACCACTAAGAAGAGACTTGATTAACCAACAACATATAAGAGGAATTCTCATCGAGGAGTTTTAGTCTACATGCAATATGATCAGTAAAACTTCTATGTTGCTTAATAGCATAACAAATATACTATAATTAAATAGAGAATATCCTAACATATCCTACAGACTACAACAAGATTTTACTTACTCAAATTCAATGAATCTAGATATGTGTGAAGCTAGACATGTATTCTCTTTATACTCAACAACACCGATAAAAAGGTCTGTCGTACATTAACAACTCACCACTCACCAGTACATCGTTCTCTTATATTCATCTCCCTGCTACTAATAAACTTTGTCATAATGGCACCAAAATGCCAATCAAGAAGGTGTAGTGGCCTTGTCTATCTCAAACTAGTACAAAACCAACCCATACATAAGGACTACCTTATTTCAGATGCTATGATCAGACAAATACCTGGGAGAATCACATGAGTTGTCTCTGATAACCTAAGTTCTCCAGTGACTGAATCTGAACGAACTGGCGTATATCTGCAAATTTTGGGTAACATGCTTTAGAAAGAAAAAGAGACTACACATGCATCTCTTCTTTAAAGTTTTTCCATTTGTCATTCGTTTATTTTTATTTTTTCTTAACAAGATTATTCAAAAAACAACAGAAGAAACACCCCGGCAGAGGAATAAAATTAATCTGCATATATAAGCAGATACTACTGTGCCCCTGTATCTCACAACAACACACTTCAAAAGCCAGCCAAAAGTTAGAGAAGCTGTTACCCAAAAAGCAAGCGACAATTGTAATCTTCATCTACAACTTCATAAGTTTTAGAACATGCTCCATTGATGAGAGTGATTGTTCCCTCATCAGTTTCTCTGTACCAGCTAAACAAGCTTGATCCTTCATGGCCACCGAAATACTCTCCTTCCCCACGGTAAATACTGGATGAGAGCTCCTTCACACGAACATTAGAAACTACTGGAAAAGCTGCCACATATTTCACAAGACATCTTCAGTATAACTCTTTAAAATAAGCAAACACTTTGAAATAGAACATACCATCTGATACTAAAGAGAACAATTTCACTGCAAGAACTTGTGTTCTTATCAATGATAGGGAAGGGAGGGATATATCTACTCAGAAGTGGGAATCAAGGTCTACCTGGGGAGACTGGAGACTCGCAAACTGATGCTAATGGGTTCCCAGATTTGCCATCGATGCGAATAGGCAGCCAATATAATGCCAAATATGCTCCCACATCTTCAAGCGATGGCTTATAAGTTCTGGCAAAATATCAGTTTCAAAAAAATATATATATGTACTGGTAAATGCATATTCAAAAAGGATTTCTAGCACAATAAACAAACTTGAGATGTGTTCTTTAAGTTTCTTTCAACAAGTAGGCAAGGTTATTAACTATTACTCATAAGAAGACTTACAAAGTCCTTGCACAAATATGTACATCCTCTGTAACGCTAGGCAAGTTCAGCAGAGCAGATTCATGAAGCTTATTCTTACTTCTATACCAAACATATTCACCATCACCTTCTTGTCCTCCAAAGTATCTCTGGTTGGGAACTATTGTCTCGCCCTCACAGCATTCAGGAATTGACAGTTCAACACCAATTGGGTCCCCTATCTCAATGCAAGGTCAATATCAGGTAGAAGTACCTCATATGAATGAATTTAACAGCAGAAGAAAAACGCAAAGTCAAACAGTGTAATTATGGAGGTTAATTGCATGAAACAACAGAACAAAATAACGTGCGGTAAGCTGTTAAAAATTCATGAAAACAAAAAAGCAGTTAAAAGTTAACATTTGAGAAATTTCATACTCTGGCTAATTCATGTGATTGATTGCAGAGAACAAAAAGAAGCAGAATCCAAATGTCTGAAGAACTTGACAAAGATTATTGTTAAATCCTTATTGTCAGAATGGTCATGGAAGTAGAGACTTGTGATCTGAATAGTAGAACAAAGACATACATCAAAACC
Organism: Datura wrightii; assembly: GCA_035772735.1. Classification (NCBI taxonomy): domain Eukaryota; kingdom Viridiplantae; phylum Streptophyta; class Magnoliopsida; order Solanales; family Solanaceae; genus Datura; species Datura wrightii. The sequence goes on along the minus strand of JASDFA010000008.1, from coordinate 113,190,304 downwards.
TGAACTTTCAACGTACACTTTTCAATTTTGTTGGGAAACCTATAACAGCGCTAAGACTGATGCCTTTGCTTATTTTTCACACACTTGCATACCCAAGTGTTGCAAAGAAAAATATGACTTGCTACTACATAAAATGATCAATTTCTCATTATGCTGCAAACATGATTGGCACTGAAAGTGCCTTTTCTAACAAAAGATTATGTATGAACAAATGACATACCAGGAGCTACTGGGCAAGATAATATGCTCCTACAGCTTCCTTTTAATGCATCTTTGCGGATCGGCGTATAAATAAGCTCTATGCATTTACCGACATCCTCAAGAGTCAAATCCAGAAACTCTGCCAACAAAACTGATTTACTCGACAAGTTTTTGCACCCTTATAATAAACTATGACAAATATGTCCCTACCATCACAGCTTATTTTGTCTTTGACACCATCATGATTCACTCTAAACCATTCATGTAGGCATTCTCCCTTCTCCCTGCACATGAACACTTCCAACTTCAGACCAAACTAAAATGAACTTAGAAACTCAAGTTCTAGATGGATGATTTTAATATGGAACTGTACCCTCCACTATAAGACGCAACGAAGCTCACACGTTCTCCTTCAACCAAAGATCCTTGAAATTCAAGTGAATGGCAAGTCGGTGGCCCTGTAGCAAAGGCTTTTAGATATAACTCATATCTAAGAATCATTTTGAGCTTAAAAAATATGGCAATCAACATGGTTGCATATCTGTCCAAAATAACTAGCAAACTGAAATATTAATATGGAAAAAAGAAAGTAATCTTATTAATTTCCGATCAAGCAATTCAGAAGTTGAGAAACTAATAATAATTCATATTAACTTAATCATATGCAGAGATTCATTCGGTGATACCTGGAACAATAGGTCCAACTTGTTCCGAGATAACAATAGGACCACGAGCCCAATCATTTCGAACAGGTTCACAGGATACAGATATAAAAAATCCAATATCATCAACAGAGAGGTTGTATGAGGAAGTCGTCGCATCATTGACTTCTATGTTTGTTCCACTTGAACTAGTCTGCACAGTAACATGCATACCAGTTAGCTTATGTCACCAATATAAGTCCACACTTTTTCCTTAGCCAAAGAAAAATTCAAAATCTCAATTCACCACTTTATCAGACAACAGAAAAGTACTTGGGATGCTTTTGGGACTTAGAAGAAACATAGAGATCTCAGCTTATTTGCTTCTAAAGAGAATTAAGCATTTAAAGACACACTTAAGTACCCGGAACCAGCGGTAAATTGAATCTCCCTCTTCACCACCCCAGTATTTCTTCTCAACGCTTAGTGTGGTGCCTTCAACTGCAGTCCCGGCTATTCGTAGAGAAAGCAATATTGGGTTTCCTAGACCATGCAAGATAACAATAAGAAATTTTTTATTGAGTACAAAATAAGAAAATATTAGCTGACAACTACTAAACGAAATCAAAGTCCATCAAGAAGCAGTATAAGATTTCTGCAACCATATTCTTCTTGTGAACCTTGAACAGTTAGAGTAATAATTATATGTGTGCCATGCTTGTTGGAAAAGAAAAAAATGCAATAAGGCTTTGAAAAGAGGATCCAGACTTTGCTAAGTATTTGAAACAGAAGCTTTCTAGCTCTCTTCCTAAAACCAGGTGATAACAGCAGGACCTGAATTTCATCAGATATCACTTAAGTAATAAATGATTACTAAACCCCAAAAGCACAATAGATGGTCAAGTTCATAGCATCTTTTAGGAGGAATCTGGGTCCTCTTTTTCAAGAAGGTTGGAAGTACATTCATCACAATCTGAGATTGTTTTACATGAAGCCTATAATACTAGTATGCATTTTTGTGAAAACCGCAGCAAATTAAATTTTGTGGCACCCAGGAAATGATGTGCATTAGTTCTAGGCAATTAAAAAACAAAGGGATCATAGCTACACTTATGCTTTACTCATGGAGTTCTGTGAGCAAGAAAATATATTAGAATCCTGGACTGCAGCAAGCTCTGAGACCATCTGTAAGCACTAAGAATAATGTATGCTGCTAGAATGTCTAGAGAAGTCTAAAACTCATTACAATATCAAAATTAGTCCCAACGTGTAGATATGTATCATTACCTGGGCGAACACGCTCCTGTCCCATACAAATTCTTGGTTCGCCCACTATCCCATCATCACGAACTGGGGTACACTTGAAAGATATGAATTTACCAATTGCTTCCTTGGTAATACGATATTGAAGAAGACCCAAAAACTCGGGTACCACAGCACCCGGATCATTTTCAACCTGCAGTAAGAAGAACTGATCATTGATAGATAAAAATAACAATAAAAGAATGTCATACCAAGTCTAAGAAAAAGTTAAAATAAAACTATCATGCAATCTAGGAACTGCTAGCTAGCCAGTTACCATGTTATCCCCATAAAGCCATAACTACCTTAAAACATAAGAAACTATGATAAACATGGATGAGCTCAAGGTATTCACAAAGACAATCTCTTTGCTCTAGCTTTTAATTTGTATAAAACCAACAAAGTAGTCCATGGCACATGCCCAACTTCATAAGACGTAATGATAACACATGCAACGAAATTTATGCATTAAGAGTTCTTCAGATAGAGAAAACAAAAATGGTGTTTTCTTCATAACAGTCACTATGTTGAAACATTAACAGGTACATTTTCATTACAGCAACATAAATTATGGAGTTTATGCTTTCATACAATACGACTCAAATAGACTTTGCATCAGTTGTGTAAGAAGCAACAATAGAATCCATTTTGCTTTTACTTTACATTCAGTGTTCCGTATCCCTCATATGATAAGTCAGTGTTAATGTTTCTTCCCAAATGTTTCTTGTTTTCTTCTTTTCATTCTGTTTCCTTATGGAAGTTGAGAATCATCCATGTTTAGACAAAGCTAATCACTAACTCTCATACATAAACTATCATCCAAGATTTACTTCCTCATTTGTTACTTGAATTTGATGAAATCCTGAAGTTTCTATATTCAAAGTTCATTTGAACTGAGTTCAGGATTCTCTGCTTCAGAGAATACTCTCACTTATTCTCAATTCAGCACCATCCATCATTTGGTGCCTTATAGCATACCAATCCAAGAGAGTAGGTATAAACATGATCAGTTATTTTTCTCTCTGCAGTCTGGCTAGGACTCTGGAAAGAATCTAGAGAATACAGCACCTACAGAAATGCTGAGACAAGAAGACGGCACTCTACCTCGTGAAGATACCAATTGTAAATACTTTTTCCCTCATGACCCCCAATATAACCATAAGATGCGGTCATTATTCCACCTTCAGCGTAATCACCAGTAAGAGATAAAAAGTTAAGGTTGGGAGGAAGAGCTGCAAAAAAACATACATGTTGATTGATTATTCAAAGTTAAGAACAAATGCACAAAAGTAGCAGATGAAATTTAAATGTGTTATACTTACTCTCTGCAGCTCTTTCAGAGATGACATAGACTGGTTCACCAGCTTCGCCATCTGGAGTCATTGGAGTAAATTTTGCAACAATATAGTAGCCAACAGCTCCTAAAGGTATGCGGAATGCCTGAAAAAAACAGACATTTACTGTTTCATGCATCATTTTTTGTGACTAAGTAATGGTTATTGATTTGATGTGTCACACGTAGGAACTGATATTTAAAAGATTAACTTAACATATATTACCTTTGCAATTTTGGATGTACTTAATGCATCAAGATAGCTCTCACCCTCAAACGTTGATGAACTTGTTTTAAACCACTGAACTCTGCTGGCTCCTTCAGTTCCTCCAGTAACAATTCCAGTTACCGTTATTTTACTGCCCTCCTTTAGTTCACCAATTATTTTTACATTTGTCACTTTAGGAGGAGCTGGAACAGTGATTTAGATTAAAAAAAAGAAGACAATAAGATCCACAAACTGACATTGTTTCACTATGCAGAATACTGATAACCTATATAGCCAAAATTATATCAGATTTTGAAGAAGTTACATATGCATTTTGGTCTATTAAGTGTGGCTTGTATAATTCGGCTTCAGCAAACCTATCCAGCATGTGACGCTGTAGGAGATGGTAGGAGATGGAAATACTTGAACAAGACAATGGAGGGAGAACAGACTACAGGATGTGGAGAGTAGAAAGAGAGTGAGTTTTCTTGCTAGGTGAATCCACAAAGGGCCACTTGTTTTTAAACAAAAAAAAAAAAAAAAAGTGTCTCGCACAACTTGTGTCAGTTGTATGAGGTATAATCTAAAATTTCTCCAGTTATGTTATACTCTTATTTTTGGTATACTTCTTTATATAGGAGTTTTTTCCATTATTAATAGAACTATTAACCTTACAAAAAAGAACTATGACCGACGCACCAAAGTATCCCATCTCAATGTGAACTCCTTCCCTAACAAAAGATTCACTCTATGAAACAATCTTAGGATGCTAAGTTATGAGACATTAGAATAGCAAACCTTGCTTAACTTTCTGTGACACAATTGATACAGATTTCCCTTCCTGTCCTGCAAAGCACAGTCAGATGTTACAACGCTCATGGACTGTAAAAAAGACAGAATTAAATTACAAAATATCAGACCTTCAAAATTCACAGGTACATAAACAAAAGCCAAGCACCGGCCAACATCCTCTTTTGTCAAAGTATATTCATTCATACCAGATGATACCAGCATGAATTCCCTGTCTCCACGCCGCAAGAAAAAGAAAAGGATACAAGTCAAGTTAAAAGACTTATCAAACGAGATCAACCAGGTAACAAAGCGGACATCAACCACATGGAATAGCAGTATTTCGGGAAGTGTATAATTAACTCATCCAAAAGCTTAAACTACTAAACAGAACATACTTTTGTTTCCTAACTGATGTCTTCAACACACTCCATCACAAGCAGGCTTGTTTCTTGGTCATGGATCAAAAACATAGAAAAGTTTTTTTAATGAAAAAGATCAAGGTTGGCGATTCATGTTAAGAAAATGGACAAAAAGCCTAAAGCACCTCAAAAGCTAGCTCAAATGGTAAGATGTCCAAGAGGAGATATGGAGACTATAATGCATACACTTAAATCATGTGAGATTCTAACAAAAATAGTTCATCATACAAAAGTATATTACATCAAAAACGAACCAGAAAGTTTTTAAAGGTTGAGCCAGAATTGATGAAGTGTTCATTGTAGCCACATCTGAAACTATCCAAACCACCTTAGGTTAATGGCTATTTGACTTTAAAAGAATGGATTGTTGCAATTGTTTTTTCAAGGTGAGTTGCTAAGAAGTTGTGATCACTTCCATTAAGTAGTCACAAATGCGTAGACCAGAGCAATTTAAAAGCTTGATCCATGAAAGCGCATCACAATTAAATGGATGTGGTTTTATTATAGATTGCAGATTTTGCTAGAAGATTATGTGGCAGGTGTACTAGTAAATACTAATAGTCTTGTGAAATATTTTGAGTATCTGACTCAAAACTGTAATATATAACCCTTGGGAAGCCACCATAAAACTTATGTGAAACATATATAACTCAACTACGCTGCATGTGTAACCTGATTTGTGGTTAAATTAATGCGAACTTACTTGTGGGGAAATAGGGTTAATAAAGTTTGGTTTGAAATCATGTGAGAAGAATAAGAACATCCTACCCAAAACCATAAAATAATGGGTGCCCAAAACCTTCATAAACTCTTTCAAAACCCTTCTAAAACCAATGTGGGACTGGAAAGCCTTACACAGTGATGTGTGACCTATATACAGTGATGTATGACTTATAAAAATCAATAAACTTAGGGTGACTCTCAAAAAAATAAATCAATAAACTTAGGGTGTTCATTCCCCAGAAGAATCTAAGCAAGATAGTTATGTGCTCCTGTTTAAATAGACAAGAAGCATTAAAAATACAGAAAAATTCCAAAATAACAGTAATCTTCACGAAGAACTAAAAATTGCTAAAAAGTGATTAACCAATTGATACGCTCAATGATCTGGGAAGAGAACAAGAATACTTACCCTGTATCCCTATCTTCACGCAACCACTCGAACTTGCTGGGTCCTTCTGTTCCGCCAAAGTATTTCCCAACTCCTCTTATGGTATTTCCTTCAACGACATCTCCATAAATTTGTACATCGCTCACTGATGGGGAAGCTGTCAGCAGAAAATTCTAACTTAGTGACCATCCTACTATAATGCCCCGGAAACTCAAAGTCTAAATCCGGGACTTAAATCAGAAAATCTGGAAAAGCTGCAGAAATGCTACAGGACGGCTCACCTAACGGGTCGTTATGAGACCCAACGACTCGTTAGGTCAGTCGTGAGAAGAAGGAGTAAGTATTGTAAAATGAGAAGCAGTGTACTCAACGAGGGACTTCACGAGTCGTGGTCACTGATCACGACCCGTTAAGTCACTCGTGGTCAGGCCTGGATCGAGAAATTTATAAGTTGGACAGTGTACTTGATGGGTGGGACAACGAGTCGTGGTCACCTGTAACGACTCGTTATGTCCCCCGTTACCAGCCTTAGTCAGTTTATCGGCAATGTACCTAACGAGTGTCACCACGAGTCGTTATCAGTGGCAGCGACTCGTTAAGTGACTCGTTACCAGGCCTAGTATTGAATCTTCAGAAGTGAGACAGTGTGATCCACGACTGGTGACCACGACTCGTTAGGTCCCTCGTGGTGACCTACTGAGGAAGCTGGGCAGTGTACCCGACGGGAGTAACCACGAGTCGTGGTCAGTCACCACGAGTCATGAGGTCACCTGGCAATTTTTCCCAACGAATTTCTAAGGGCTTTTTAGTAATTTCCTACTCTCTTAAACTTTAAACTACGTCGTTTTGGACGTAATTTTAGACTTATTAGGGGGTTTGAACGGTTCCTCCCCTCATTCCCACGTTCATTCTCTGAACATTTATTGAAGAGTTCCTCGAGAAAACTCTCAAGCAAGCTTAGGGTTGTTCACCATTGCAGCAGTTCAAGTCTTCTTCTCCGGGAGAATTTTAGTCAGGTATGTGGGTATTCAACAAGGGAATTGTTCTTCCCTTGTGTCTCCCAAAAATCCTTCCATAATTTTCCTATTAATATTAGCCCTGAGTTTTCGAATAAGAATAATTTCACGATATTTTTTTGTTAATTCCACCTGGAATAATATCCATGTTGATTGTTCATATTATTTTCACCAGTTCCTAATTAAATTGCCAATGTTGGTACAAAAGTGAATTGAAGCCTTAAATTCTCGTCATGAAGATTATTTACATGTTAGTTCCCATTTAGTGAATGAAGTATGTTTTGGACTAAAATTCCTTGTAATTCTTATTATATATATATGATGAGCAAATATTCTTTTGATAAGATGATTTTAGCCTTGTCGGATGAGGTTTTCTTTAATCTTTAAGATTATGCCATGTTATGAAATTCCCGTGTTGCTAGAATAAAATTGAATTCTTTATTAGCTGCTTAGTAGTTCAGTCCAATTAGAGTGTAGAACCTCTTCAGAACAATTCAGAACTTGTCAACTGATCAGTTTGACTTCAGTTTTTTCCCGAGGTGTCAGTGGTGCCTCCCAGTTATTAGAATCAGACTCAGAATCTAGTTTATTGGTCCATTAGGCGGTTATGACATTTTACTTATATAAATATATAGCTCTGACCAGCCCAGGACCCCAGTTCAGTTATAGTTTGTTCTTAGTCGGTTACGACGCTTCCAGATAAGTAGCTCTAACCAGTCTAAACCCAGATTCAGAATCTGGTCCGATAAGACTCTCGGGGTACTTCAAGTTTTATGTCCCTGACTAGTCTTGGACCCCAGTTTCGAGCTATCAGCCTAGCAGTTCAGTATAGGTTTCTAGTGGGAGTAGGACTTAGCACCAAGAGGGTCGGGGTTCAGAGCACTCAGGTTCCAGAACTACGTTGCCAGTGTAGGTTACAGTATTACTTGGCCTGATTGGCCCCAGACTTTTGTGATCACCCAATTCATGCCTTTATAACCTAGCAAGGTATATTGGGTCCTACCGGTAGGGTGTATACATCGGACTCCACGTCTAGCTTACGTGGTTATATGTCGGTTATAGACTCTTCCACTAGTCAGTCCAGTCCAGTTCAGAATAAGCAGTTCAGTTCAATTCCAGTTCTATCAGTTTAACTCAGTTCAGTACAGTATCGCAGACTCAGAATCTTCAGACTTAGGCATGTCTTGACCACCAGACAGGGTCATCTTGATCATTTTAGTGTGTATATATATATATCAGCAGATCAGATCAGTTTGTTTGTTGGTCATTACATGTCATTTTCAGTTTAGACTTTGTATTTCACATGTTTTCTCCCACTTACTCAGTACATTCAAAATACTGACGCATACTTTTATGTTGTATCGTTTCATGATACAGCTGCAGGTTCACAGACTCAGCATCGATAGCCGCCACGATTCAGATCCTCCTCAGCCGAGTTGAATTGTGAGTCCTCATCATTCGAGGGCCCTATTTTATTTTCTTTCAGTTAGATTACAGTTTTAATTTAGACTTAAAGTTAGGTGGGGGCTTGTCCCAGTAACTCATCAGTTAGAAGGCTTTAGACTACAGATGTTTGGATTTCATGTATTAAGTTTTATCTTAAATTTCATAAAAATGTCCTTATGTTATTACTTCAAATTTCCGTTGTGCATGTTTTACTCAGAATACCAGTGTATGATAGACCAGGGGTTGACTTGGGGTCACTTGTGACTTCAAGTACCGTGTTACGTCCAGGGTGTAGGCTCGGAGCATGACACCTACCATCAGGCAGTTACCAATGAAACTAGTTCAAGAAAGACTGGTTTGGAAGATAGACCAAAATGAGCTCAGGAAAATAGGTGATGTCAATCCCTGAAGCTGTTGCCTCTGTTGTTATGTAACTTAGAAGCTGTGCAGTTATGATATATCTCCGTATTAAGAGGAAGTTATTTCGCCCATGAAGCTACAATCTTAACATGAATAAACCCCTACGAAGAATGTCATTGAGAAGCTCAAATATAAATGACATAGAAGTAAAGCATGTTCTATATTTAATGGCTGAATTTCTACTTTTCATTATTGAGGAATGGACAGTTCTTCCATATTAAATCCTTGGCGGTCATATTGCAGCCTTCTTAGAATCTAATGATCCAATAACAAATGCATCCCAACTCCATACCTGCTTTCACATAATCTGTTATAGCATATTGAGGTTCTCCTTTGGCACCTTCCTCTGTCATAGGGGTATACATAAACACCAAACACGAATCAACATCATCAAGTGTCAACTGATATTCCTCTTCTTCAGCACCAACAATGACCACTGGACTGCTGTTCCATCTTTTCCTTAGCCAACTGAAAGGTTAAGCCAGAACGTTACTCCTTCATATCATGGTGGACAAGTTTTGGGCAAAATTAAGATCTCAAAATCCGACAAGTGTTATGACTGCAATTTAAGATGATAATCTCACCTAGAAATGCTTTTCCCTGGGGTTCCACCGCACCATGCAATTTCTGCATGGCCTCGAATTATATTTCCTTCTAATAAATCGCCACATACTTCAATCTTCAATACTTTTGGATGTCCAGTTCCTTTACCAAAAATAGAAAATGAAAAAAAGGAACAAGAAACAGAACAAAATATGATATAACCTACAGACTATAAAAAACCAAGAGACATTTAACTAACAGTAAGACAGGCAAATAAAAAGACTTCAGCAGAAACACCAGCCATTGAAGATGACAGAGGCAACAGCTAATGCATCTTTCTTAAAACATCAGCACAGGGTTGGATATACCTTCTTTAGCTAATTTAAAATTTCAGTTTTTTTTAACTGTTAGTTATACTTATCAAAAGAATTCAGAACTGTATCTCTTTGCATTGAGAAGCTCGACTTAGTTCTTAATGATATGAAATATGCACATTTACTTCTGACAAGTAGTGCAGTTAACAAGTGCCTTAAAATCTCTCAAATGATATGTTTTTCTTGTTTTCTTCTCTCTTTTTATCCTTTCTGATAAGACACATGCAAAATGTAGCACCTTAGCAGCCCCTAATCATGTTAGTTGGACCAGAGTAGATAAAAAGCATAAGGTGCAGCAGGATTCTCAATAATCCCTGTTTGATTCTCATTAACATTGCCAAGCACTTAACAATCTTCTTAGGTGATATTGGGCATAGCATATGTTAGCAAGCAAATATGTTTGCAAATTTAGAAATTCAAATAAAATTCCTCAAACATATACTTGCAATTCAACTATTCCCACTGTCACAAAAATAATAACAGACTACAGATCTAATGAAGAGTCAAAGGATCTAATATTCAATGTGAATTCGACATTCTATATCAATTTCTGTTCTTTTTTATTAAATAACACATCTACATATTTATCTAGTGAAATTACAAAAAAGTATTATAAATCAGAATCTTCTATAGTTTAGAATACAAAACAGAAAATGCTGTACCAAAGATTAACTGTTTCCTTTCGAAATAATCATAGTGTTCATTCTTTTTGGGACAGAAAAGTTTTATATCAAACACAAACTCGTTTTTCAATCTTTCATAAATTTCAAATATCTCAAAGAATAAGGGGGTAGTCATTTCAACATTAACTTTTTCCTGATAAGTCAGTTCATCATTATTTTGTTATTTCCTACAAACACACACACACACCAAAAAAAAAAAAAAAAAACATACCAGGTGAAACTGGAGAAGATATTGCAAAAATAGTGGGATACTCCATATCTCCCAGCTCCGGTGTACACTCAACTTTCAAGATTCTACCAATGTCTTCATGCTTTGGCCAATAGAACTGATCATAACAAATTAAAATCATATAATGATTTCTCATAGATATAGAAGCACAGAACCTCAAATAGAGTAGCTGAAAACTATTACCTCCCTCGTTGCACCATGTATTTCTGTGAAGTTTGATGGAGTTCTCTCTCCTATAAACCATTGGTATTTCAAGTTTATGTTTGAATCAGTACTCTCAGCTTCATCCTTAACAAAATTGAAGTGGCAATAGCAAGCATCTTCCTCAAATGGCTGGTCTATAAAGGCTTCTTTGAGCAGGAATCCTTTAGGAAGTTGTTCCTTCCATTGCTCAAGCAGAAAGAGAAAAGTTGAATCTGCGGAAGACAGAAGTATTAGAGAAATGAATTAGTGGTGGTGCATGCGAGCTGGCCCAGACACCACGGTTATCCACAAAAAAAAAGGTATTACAGAGATAAAAAAGAAAAAGTTAAAACTGAAAGAAAGAAAATCAGCTGGCATACACATTGTGTTATATCTGAGAAAAAACATCAATTTAAGCTCCGTTATACAAAATTATGAGATGATAACCTAATAGGGTATAGTGCACTCTCAACAGTACACAGATGTTTGAAACTGGGCATACATCAAGAATGCTTCACTTTTTAAGTATAAAGAAGAATTACCCTAAATAGCCACTCACTCAACTGTTTAAACTAAAAATACTGGCTGATGTATAATATATGTATAATCCATATATAATATGTTTATAGCCATGTATAATTAGTGTATAATCTATGTATACCTGCTGAAAAAGTAAAGAAACCTACTATTTGTGTAAGATCCCTTTTATAAATAAACAAAAAGTGGAGATCCCCGGTATACAAGTACTAGATCACAAGAGCATTAAACAAAAAAGCCACATTCCCAGAATCCCATCCAATCATCTACGCAACAAGTGATCGGTATTATGTTCCAAGAGTATAAAAACTAATACTCTGTTTTTGAAATGTGTCATCGAATTCCTTCAAGCGCTCTTCTATTCTGTTATATGAAAAAAAAACTTATCGAGAACACATCATGTGAGGTTACTCTCTAGCACTAGTTTTGTTTGTCCTATTCCCACACATTCTCCTGCTTTTCAAACATCAAATACTAAAGTTGTGTCACTGAACTAATGCCCATCAAGCTAAGTGCAGCAGCACCAACATATACTCTCTTCAAGCTCCTAGCAGCTATCCACATATATAGACAAAAACACACAAAAAAAGCAACTTTTCCTGGAGAATATAGATTGGTAGGAAATACCATTCTGAAACAGAGAAGGAGGCAGAGCAGGAATAGAAGAGCGGGCATATAATTTTATGAAGGCATCAAAACATTAGGAGCATAAAAGATCTAAATGGAAGAATACAAACAACTCCACAGAGGCAGTCACGTGAATCCCCCTTACAGCATAGCATTATGGTAAAATTTTACAGGTATATTTACTGATCAAGAAAAAATCAGACATCTAAATACCCTGCATCAAAACTTTAGGAGCATAAAAGATCTAAATGGAAGAATACAAACAACTCCACAGAGGCAGTCACGTGAATCCCCCTTACAGCATAGCATTATGGTAAAATTTTACAGGTATATTTACTGATCAAGAAAAAATCAGACATCTAAATACCCTGCATATGCTGGATTTTCTTATAGCATTTATGGTAAAATCTTCCAGTGTCGCCAGAGATCTCTCCAAGTTATTATTGAAGAGCATAGTTGGATTCTCTCTCCTATAGCCTCTAACTTTTGTTTATGTCTCTTCTCAACATTGTTCTTCACCATTAAATTGCCTCTTACCAGCAGAATTTTTAAATGATGTAAACAAAAAAATCGAAAACAAAAATAATTCCAAGCCCACCTTATTAAACATAATGTGTCTTCACATGAATAAGATTGGATCCCACAAGAAGACTAGCTCCTAACACTAACAGTAACAGATCCTAATCCAATCCCAATACACTAGTCAAAGTTTAACTTTAAGCATGGATATGTACCAAACCAATCTTGGTGACTCAGTGTATATAACATAGCATATCACCCACTTCAACAAACAAATCTTACACATCCGGTATCCATTCAACTAAGACTACTTAAGGATGTTGGGGAACTTTTTGTACGCGAAAAAATATGCATAGAGAGATTATCACTGGATTGGCCAATACAATAGCAGCAGTTCCTTGAAAACTCACCAACAGCTTGTTCTGGACGACAAAATTCCCAACCACCTCTGATGCACACGGGAGTGTGAGAAGGATAACGTTTAGCTAGTGCTACCTCCTCTCGGGAGAGATCTGAAAGAAGATTTTGCATCAGAAGGTAACAAATTATATGAGAGGAATTTGCAGAATCAGACTGTAAATCAGTAGTAACTAAATCCCCATATAATTTCCTTTAGAAGAAAAAGCAAGCAATACTACGAAATGAGAAATCATATTCAACAGAAATCAAAGGATGCAGCTACCTTAAGAAAAGCAAGGATTGACCAAAGTATTGTACCTCTATCATTGAACTTCTTTAAAGTAGGACCCACAAGCAAAATGGAAGCTGCCTCTAGGTGAGGCATCTTAAGGATAGGATTCTCCTCCACACGTAAATGCTAGAGATCGTCATGGAAAAAAAAAATCAGCAAACTCAATAAACTGGCATACTACATAATACAGCATTCGACATTAAAAAAAAGTCTAAATATGGAAGAGTATGTGCACATTTATATAAAATACTTCTAATTCAAATGTGCACTCAAATAGAGAGAGCTTTCAGTGTGCTCTATCATTTTATGAGTTATCAGTAATTTGCTGAATCAAATCAAGACCCAAAAAAAAGTTCTCTTTTAAAGATGATGACAAGTAAAAAGTTTTCTTTTAAAGATGATGACAGGTAAAAAGTTTCCTATTCAGCTGTTCCATGTAATAAATAAGTGATGCTACTGTAACCTTTTCTTTTCTTTTTTTTTAAATCAAGCAAATGTGTTTAAGTCATAAACAAGGCCATAATCGGCCATATAAGTTAATGTTACTGTAAGCTTCGTTTAACACTTCTACCTAAATGTGGTGCATATTATAGCTATCAGGATCTCTCTTTATTTTGACGCATGACCAGTCACCAGCCTGGCATGAATGAATTGAGCAAACATTACACATACTTATATAGTGTTATTACATCCCGAGCCCATAAACAGTAGATAGACTTTTTCAGAAATATTTTGAGGCATCTGAGAGACTCGGACCACTTATGTAAAATAATTGAGAATGGAGAGGGATACACTAATTCGTCAATAGTTCACCCTCGTTGGCTCTATCTTTCCCTCTTCCATAAAAGCCAAGAGGAGAAAGAGCAAGCGAAAACAATAACAGAAAACACATGATTACGTGATTTTTTGAATATGCCTATATCTTTCGCTTTTCCGTCATTGATTTGATTTTTTCAATAGATACCGAGAGTCAAGTCTAGTAATTCAAACTACAAGACATAGAGTAATTTTGATTAATCAGAAAAAATAAAAATAGCAGATTGATGGAATTGGATGCTATGATGATATTAGACTATGCAGCTGTTTTATGTCGATTGTTATTACCAGTAGCACTTCTAGTGATATAGGGCGAAGGATTCCATTGGTAATATACCGAATTATGCTGTTAACCCTCGTAGTTTCATGATTCTATGAGGAAAGAACAACAATAAAAAGACAAAATGAAACTTATTGACTAAGTTCCTTCATGATTTATTTAAGAGTGGAGACAGAGTGTATCAGGTTGCCATCTGTTTATTTTCATAAATGTGTTACTCAATTTACCGGTTAAACTCAGATACTTTACTGGATTTCCTAGTTATGACCCTTAAAACTTTTTAATGTTGCATCTCCTTGAATGGTCTGTCTAATCAGGAATATGCATTGCGCACATACCCACTTGCCACCACTACAAACAACAACAAATGTCGCTCCTTTACCAAATAGAAACATGATGTTCATCATTACAAACACACTTAACAATAATCAGAAAATTAACTAGATGTTCATTACTAACCTCAAGAGAAGGTAAATAAGGGAATCCTTTCAATGTAGAGATTTTGTTCTTGCTAGCAGCTAAGACCTGCAAAAAATATGTTTGTGTGTGTGTGTGTGAGAGAGAGATGTAAGTTCTAACGATACAAGCAGCAAGAAGTAACAAAAGATGAAAATCAGAGATTAACCTGTAACCGAGGCTGACTTGCCATTGAAAGAGATTTTAACTTATTCTGAGCAACAGATAGGAACTGAAATTTTACAGCCACAGAAAAAAACAATAAGCTGGTGTTTTTATTCTTTTTGATAATTAAGAAAACAACAATAAACTAGAGAAGGCATTGAATATGGATAGCGAAAACTGCTATGAGTATGAACAAGCAGTGGGGAAGATGTTTAAAACTTACTTCTAAGTTGGGAAGCTCTGGAAGGCTTATGAGTGATGTAATTTGATTTCCAGCAAGATAGAGTTGCTAAAAGGTCAAAAAATTGAACAACAATGACAAATTATTTCAGAGAGTTCTCAATGAAAGAGTAACCATCTTCAGGCATGTAAGTCTCTGAAAATTTAAAAAAAAAAAAAAAAAAGTGCTGACCTGAAGGGCTTTGCAATTCTCAAGTGGTTCAAATCCAGGTCCTTTGAAATCGTTGAAGCTCAAATCAAGAACCTAAACAGACAAATATCAATGTACCAGATATCTATGAGTCAAAATAACTAGAGAATTACATCATCTTTGCAAGTAGTGTCAAAGCTCAAAATTTGAAGAAATATACTTTTTTAACTGTACGGAAATATACAAAGAAAACTAACCTTCACCCTAGCCAGTATCTCAATTCCATCCAACACTGATAAGAGATTATCTCTGAGGTAAACAAACTGCAAAAAGGGCATTTTGTTTATTATCTTATTTTATAATGCATTATTATACCCACATAATACTGTACGAATTCTCAATTTTGTAGTTAAACCTTGTCACAGATAGCACTCTTAGAGTCCAGATGGGATTCATTAATAAAATGGAATCACTGTCAGTTACCTCTAAAGTTGGTGACAAGTTCAGCCCACCATTGTTGAGACTACGTATTCTGTGACCCCTCAGATCCAAGCGCTTCATGAAAAATGAAGGGAGGAAGGTTCAATAGTTAGTAGGATTACTAAAGAACCATTTTTCTAATGAACATAAGGAATATATCATATGATGTAACCAAAAGAGTTTCAACTGAAGCAAAATGGAGAACAAAGATTTAAACAAAATGGAGAACCTTTAAGGAAAACACGCAGAACAAATCACAAAACAGCTGTAAAAGATTAGCATTGAACTATTGAAGTTAGTAAATCTGCAAAATATGCCTTGTGTATTATTAAATACTTACCAACATAAAAACCTCACAAGATAGTTAACCAGACACAATACCAACAAAAGACCCTGACAATAGCTCTTTATATGTACTTAGTGCTCTTACAAATACGGTATTATCCATAATCACAGTCTATATTCTTGCATGAATATATTTTTTACTTATCCTATACTGCGACGGTGATGTTGACTTTGTATTGCTAGGTATTTTGATAGGTAGAGAAATGCCATTAATAGATAGCCTGAAAGCATCTAACTTAAAATATAGTCCAAGTTTACAGATGATTAAACAAGTAGAGCAAGCACTGCTTGCCACAAGAGAAAAGCCCCACAATCATAATAGTTAACAGAAGACAATCAAAGAAAACCTTATCTCCTCTGGAAAAAAAAGGGTATCAGATGAATTTATTGTACATTTAGAAGCTTTTAGGTGAAGTAGTATAGTTCAAAGCAAAAGAAATTTAATGTATACCCCATCAACTGCAATTGAAAATAGTGTGTACTTGAGTATGTACTTTAAAGCTTTTCCATTAAAATGTATAATTCAAAAGAATAATTAGCGTCAAAATCATGTTCTTTTTATTCTGATAGGTAGAAGAACTGAAGAACCAATAACTAGAGATAAGTGGAATTTTTGTGTCAAAATGTCTGCAATAACTAAAATTAGATGGCTTTAAAAGGGAAAAATTAATTGGGATTTATGGAATTCTTTCCTTTTAAGAGGTAAGTATTAGAGATGTCAAAAAATCAGCACAGAGGAAGTGTCGTCATTACATCCAGAAAAGAGAAAGAGAAAAAGAAAAGAACAAAAATATCCTTATTGTATATCTATACAAATGCTTCTATAAGTTGTTACATGGATTCTGCATCACTAGTCAACTCCAACATGTGATATCTATTATATAGACAGGAATACTAAGGGGGTTTTATGGAGTTATTTTGACATAGCATGCGATGTGAGGATTAGGTAAATGCATGGGAAGCCACTGCACAAGGATTTCTTATTTTTAATAACGCCAACCAACAGCACAAAAATCTAATAAACGGAATGCAGATATATGTCTCACCATCAGCACTAAAACCAACAATTTGATGCTTCAGAACCAAGTAGCTCTCATTTTAAGCCCCGTCAATTATATTGTTTTTTGCGTATCATAGCCCTATTTAGGTTAATTCTTCGCTTTGCCTTAAATCTATGACGTTTGTTCTTAAAGAGCACCCTTAGATGAAAAAGGGTACTAGTGGAGCAGCTTATATGAGAAGGTATTTATCCACCTTCAGGAGAGATAAAATGAACTATTATTTTCACTCATCTTCAATTTAACACCAACTAAAATTATTTTTTTGCAAAATAAGAAATACAGAGACATGTTATTACCACATCATCGCCAGCTTTGATTTCCACTTGAGGAAGCATAATAAGGCGTGAATCACGACTTTCAGGAGTCCCCCCTTTCTTCCTGCTGGATGAACTAGTACTTCTGTCCAGTGATTTTGACAATGAACCGGCCTTCGATCCAGTGGAAACAGAAGGTGACCGAGCAGCTGGAGAAGACAACTTCGTAGTGAACTTCCTAGTTGAGACACTACTAGCAGTACTCTCCAATGATGTAGAGGCACTCCTCCTTGCAGAGGAAAGTGATGGCGATGATAATTTAGCTGAGGTCTTCTTAACAGATTCTTGCTTGCTTGCATCAGAACTAACCGATGCTCTTGGAGTCTTTACAAGGGGCGAAATGGGAACTGATCTTCTAGTCTCTGAAATACTTGATCGAGTTGTAGTTCTAGTATTGCTAGACGGCAATGTACTTTTTCGCATTTCAGGAAGAGATCGCCTCATAGGATCTGTTGCCAAAGAGTTGGTCTTTTTAGCTGTACCTGAACTAACACCACCACTAGGTCGTTTAGTTACTGTTATTGGCTGCTTGTCAGGCAAACCACCAGTGCTACTCCTTCTTGTGACTGGAGTTGTTCCTGAAATTCGTGAAGTGCTACTAACAGTTGATTTTGTCAGAGATGATTTGACACCTCTGGGACTAGAATCAGTGCCATCTGTTATTCCAGTTCGCCTCTTCACAGTCCCAGCATTTGTTGCCCCATTTTGAGTTGTTAAACTTGGTCTCACTGTCCTTGATTTTTTCACACTCTCTGCTGATGATTGCTTTAGCAACTCTGACCTCTCTGGATGTTCAACGAAATCCTGTAGTGGAGATGGCTTCTCTATTATATCTGGACTCTGGTTCTCTTCCACCGAGTCTTCGTTGGATTTTAAAACTGGGTCATCCATTTGCAACCAGTTCTTCAAGAACAATTATCTATCCAATTAAAATTGTCAAAACCAAAACAAACAAACAAAGCAAGCTAAATTAGCAAAACAGACATCGTCTTTGTAGAAAAGAAAAGTACTGGCAAAGCACTATACAGAGCATCACCGACATTCAATGAAAGCACAGTGAAAATTATGGTACCAAAAAGTATCAGTCTCAAATCTAACACAAAAGTGCGGCTTCTTTAGCTGAAATTCAAGCACTTTCTGTCACATTCCCTCAGAAACCTGCTGTAAATCACCTCGCAGAATAAAGAAAGGAAAGGCAAGAATGCACCTCTTCTGGCCAAAATTCAAGCACTTCTTGTCCAATTCCCAGAACAATCCAGTAAAAACCCACCACTCAAATGAACAAAATAGCAGTGACGCATCTTCTCTGTAGCTAAAATTCCAAATAAACACAAAAAAGGAATGCAATAACGCAGCTTATTCTGACCAAAACTGTAGCACTTTTTCCCATATTCCGAAACAACCGCAGTAAAAATCACCACTCACAAATGAACAAGAAAGGCAAGAATGCAGCTTCTTTAGAGCAAAAAATAAGGTACTTTTTCCCACATTCCAACACCAGCCCACAGTAAAGATCAAGAAAAGAAACCAAGAAAGCAGTTGGGTTTTCTTACGTACCTAGTTAGAGTCTAGATCTGTTGAAATAAGGCAGTTCAACAAACACCTAGACCATTTTTGCTCCTTTTTCTTTAGGGTTTGGGTGCAAGAAAACGAAAAGGTAGTAGTAGTAGTACTAGTAGAGAATCCATATGGGAGTTTTCGAAGCGTGGGAAAAAGCGAGGTAAAGTGGGAGAGAGAGAGTGAGAGATTAAAATGTAACTGAAGCTGATAAGGAAAGAGAGAGAGAGAGAGCGCGATATTTGGTGAAGCCAATGGGAATTGTGACAGGTGAGAGTGAGAAATATATGGGACGGGACAAAGACATTACATTACTTAATATGGAGTATTGTTTTCTTCCTGAAATCCGCAACCGTTGTCTGCACGCGGGTGAGTATGTTGTGCCGGGGGAACATTCAAATTTTTCATTATCCAATTTCTAGAAGGATAGGTTTATATTTAACTAAACTATAGTAATAAGTCAGGAAAAATTACATGGTTTAATTAACTTATAATCTATATTTATTATTAATGTGTTCAAATGCAGGTCATTAAATAATATAGGACGGTAAAATTTAGATATCGTACCCACGGGAACTTGTAAGATTGTTTGTCCAATTTAAATTCTTATTCCAACTATTCGAAAGGAAACAAATAATTTTTGAAGTGTGATTTATACTATTATTTTAAACAATTAAATACTTAAGAAACGCTTAAAGTGTTGGTTGTCTTTTAGATGATGTAAAAGATCAAGGCTCTTGGTAATTCTATTATCAAATCGTTATACTGATTGACTTTCCTGAGTTACTAGTTGTTGGTTGATATCACTTAGTTGAGCATCTTTACGATAACTCTAAGACTGCTTGATTATCCCTAACTCCTATATTTCTATGGTCACGGGATAAGAGTAAAGTGCATGTAAGATTTCATCTGTATCAACTAATCAAGGCTAATGAATATATTTCCATCCATATTAGCGAATCATTCCCCTTTCACAAACAAGCTTTACTCCTTCTTACTGCTCTCACAATTTCCTTTTTCAAGTTAAATTAGCGAGTCGTGTATAATATTGAATTATTTCATCAAATAATTTGATTCAAGAAGAAATAAATAACTCGGGCATCGAAATTTTCAATAATTATAAACGAAAATCGACATTCAACCTTTATGTTTGATCCAAAACTCTCGAACTATAAAGTTTAGTTACTCAGAATTCTCAGATGAAGATAAAAATTTATGAGTTTACAAGAAATAATCGCTAGAAAATAAAGAGAAACATTAATCCAGAAGACTTGCCCATGCTAAAAGTCTCAAAAGTTTTCCCCTCCTTGAAACTACGGGCAAATAGTGTATTTATAAAGCCTAGGAAATGTTGAATTTTTAAAATTCGAATCCAAAATGAATTAGAAAATTTGATAGCTCGTGCCACCTACACATCAAAACATATGAACATAAGTATAATTAATATAATTAATACTTAGAAGATGACAAAAATATTAAAATGAGAGGTAAACAGTGGCTAAAAATATGTACTTTTGGTCTCTAATCAATCATATATAACTAAATTTAAAAATAATTACAAATTGTAGCTACATTTTTAAATTCCTAGCGAAATCTGAATTCCATTACTCTCTTTCAACAGTTTCTCGACCAGTGGATCTTAGCACTTTTGTTGCCTTTTCCATCTTCTTCTTTGCTCAGTACTCCTATCTCTGAGCAGATCACTATCTCCATTAAGTCGTACGAATCCTCCTTCTTACTATAGCTCTCTCCTTTATCTCTCTTTCCATCCACTATCACCACCTCCACATTACCCTGCCACTCTCTTTCACACTTCGTCTCTCACAATGGATATTTCAGAACTTTCATTATCTTCTCCGTATTTTCTTTGTTATTACATTTTTCTTTCACCAAAAAATGAACTTTTAACACATTGTATTCTTTGATCTGATCGGATTTTCATTTGTCTCCAGAGCCACAACGTCTCGAAGCCTCATTTTTATATCGGACGGATTTTCATTCATCTCCATGTTGAGTGTAAATACACTGTACACAGTCATACTCATATTTGACCGAATTTTCGAATGATAAATACATTGTATTATAAGATCTGGAGAGATTTTCGTTCGTCTCTGTTTTGGGATGTATTTTTTGTGTTTCATTTGTATTTTTTTATTTTGTCTTAATTTTGCACTATGTATGTATTTTTTTTTTCAGTCACAAAATGTATTTTTTATTGTTTGTATCCTTGTTTGGTCATATTCTTATGAATATATTCTTGTTTGATTATATTTTTATGGTTATGTACCCATGTATACACCCTCATAGTTTTTGTGTTTGTATTCTTATAAACATCATTGTATTCACTAATACATTTTGTATTCATTGTGTGAATAAATACAACTGACAATAGATTGATTCATTGCGCGCACACTAGAATTGCCTCAATGAATACACTTGAATTGAATATATTAAATACAAATGAATTTGGACAATATAAATGCATTGAGTACAACCAAATAGCAACCAAACTATAGCTACAAAATGTGAATATTCAAACTATGCTGCCCTACTCAAAAGTTCAATGATTTCAGTAATTTTTTTAATAAGTATTGGAGTAAAATCTAATTAATCATCTAAAAAGGATGGGTTAGTTAGCAATACTAGAAAAATATTTTGATACAGGATTTGATATTATATTATAATAGTACTTTATTTAGTTGGTATAATTTTTAGAATATAATTATGATGTTATTTTATCTCAATTCGGTATGGATAGATAAGAGCTTTTATTAAATAGGACACCTAAAAGGTGTTATATTTGTGAATAACTCAATACATATATTAGAAAGATAAAATGGCGTAAAATATATTTTTATTTTGCATGGAATTATTATCACACACTTCAATTTCGCGGGTCCTATAACCTCTCAGGACTATTTCAAACAAAATACATGCCCCTTAAAAAGGACACACTGAAATTTGTAGTAATCAGTGATATGCATATACGCCCCACATGTAATTTCGTATATATATAATTGATAAAAATATTAAAATACAATATACTTGAAGTTATTTCAATTAATCGTGTATTCTTTAGTTAAATCTACACTATTTTGTCTATTTCAATTATATGAAGTTGATTGACTAGATTAAGATAAAGAGTAAATGAAAAGTTTAAAATTAAATTAATGCTAAATATTTAAAGTATGAAGCCTTATTGAAAAATATCATTGATCTTTTTACCCTTTTCGGGAATGCGATTTGTGAAACGCATTATGGGAATGCGATTTACGCTTATCTTTTTTTTAAATTTTTTTTAAAAGTATTGTATAATTGATAAAAATATTAAAATACAACCTACTTGAAGTTATTTGAATTAATCGTGTATTCTTTAGTTAAATCTACATTATATTTTCTATTTAAATTACATAAAGGCGATTGACTAGATTAATATAAAGCGTAAAATGAAAAGTTTAAAATTAAATTAATACTTAAATATTTAAAGTATAAAGCCTTATTGCAAATATCATTCACCTTTTTACACTTTTAAAAATAGCATTCACACCTGATAAAATAGTTAATTAGCTATTTTTTTAATATTCGATTTGTAAATCGCATTCCAGTAATGCGATTTGTAAAACGCTATTCGGGAATGTGATTTACGCTTATCTTTTTAAATTTTTTTTTTAAGTATTGTATAATTGATAAAAATATTAAAATACAACATACTTGAAGTTATTTTAATTAATCGTGTATTCGTTCATTAAATCTACACTATTTTTTCTATTTCAATTATCTGAAAGCGATTGACTAAATTAAGATAAAGCGTAAAATGAAAAGTTTTAAATTAAATTAATACTAAATTTTTAAAGTAAGAAGCCTTATTGCAAAATATCATTGACCTTTTTACCCATTTAAAAATAGCATTACACCTGATAAAATAGTTAATTAATTATTTTTTTAATATTCAATTTGTAAATCGCACTCTAGGAATGCGATTTGTAAAACGCATTTCGGGAAAACGATTTACACTTATGTTTTTTTTAATTTTTTTTTTAAATTATTGTATAACTGATAAAAATTTTAAAATACAATATACTTGAAACTATTTCAATTAATCGTGTATTCTTTAGTTAATTTAACACTATTTTTTCTATTTCAATTACATAAAGGCGATTGACTAGATTAAGATAAAGCGTAAAATTAAAAGTTTAAAATTAAATTAATACTAAATAATTAACGTAAAATATCATTGAACTTTTTACCCTTTTAAAAATAACATTCACACTTGATAAAATAGTTAATTAATTATTCTTTTAATATTCGATTTATAAATCGAATTCCAGGAATTTGATTTGTAAAACACATTTCTGGAATGCAATTTACGATTATCTTTTTTTAAATTTTTTTTTAATTATTGTATAATTGATAAAAATATTAAAATACGACTTACTTGAAGTTATTTTAATTAATCGTGTGTTCTTTAGTTAAATCTACATTATTTTTTCTATTTAAATTACATAAAGGCAATTGACTAGATTAAGATAAAGTGTAAAATGAAAAGCTTAAAATAAATTAATACTAAATATTTAAAATATGAAGCCTTATTGCAAAATATCATTGACCTTTTTACCCTTTTAAAAATAGCATTCACACCTGATAAAATAGTTAATTAGCTATTTTTTTAATATTCGATTTGTAAATCGCATTCCAGGAATGCGATTGTAAAACACATTTCGGGAATGCAATTTACACTTAAATTTTTTAAATTTTTTTTTAAGTATTGTATAATTGATAAAAATAATAAAATACAATATATTTGAAATTATTTTAATTAATTATGTATTCTTTAGTTAAATCTACACTATTTTTTCTATTTCAATTATATAAAGGCGATTGGCTAGATTAAGATAAAGCGTAAAATGAAAAGTTTAAAATTAAACTAATACTAAATGTTCAAACTATGAAGCCTTGTTGCAAAATATCATTCATCTTTTTACCATTTTAAAAATAGCATTCACATCTAATAAAATAGTTAATTAATTATTTTTTGTAATATTCGATTTGTAAAACGCATTTCGGGAATGCGATTTGTGAAACGCATTCTGGGAATGCGATATACGCTTATCTTTTTTTAAAAAATTTCTTTGAAATTATTTTATAATTGATAAAAATATTAAAATACAACATTCTTGAAGTTATTTCACTTAATCGTGTATTCTTTAGTTAAATCTACATTATTTTTTCTATTTAAATTACATAAAGGCGATTGACTACATTAATATAAAGCGTAAAATGAAAAGTTTAAAATTAAATTAATACTAAGTATTTAAAGTATGAAACCTTATTGCAAAATATCATTCACCTTTTATCCTTTTAAAAATAGCATTCACATCTGATAAAATAGTTAATTAGCTATTTTTTTAATATTCGATTTGTAAATGGCATTCCAGGAATGCGATTTGTAAAACGCTTTTCGGGAATGCGATTTACGCTTATCTTTTTTAAAAAACTTTTTTATAAAAGTATTGTATAATTGATGAAAATATAAAAATACAACATACTTGAAGTTATTTCAATTAATCTTGTATTCTTTAGTTAAATTAACACTATTTTTTCTATTTCAATTATATAAAGGCGATTGGCTAGATTAAGATAAAGCGTAAAATGAAAAGTTTAAAATTAAACTAATACTAAATATTTAAAGTATGAAGCCTTATTGCAAAATATCATTGACCTTTTTACCCTTTTAAAAATAGCATTCATACCTGATAAAATAGTTAATTAGCTATTTTTTAACAATCGATTTGTAAATCATATTCCAGAAATACGATTTGTAAAACGCATTTCGGGAATGCAATTTACGCTTATCTTTTTTTTAAAATTTCTTTTTTTAAAGTATTGTATAATTGATAAAAATATTAAAATAGAACATATTTGAAGTTATTTCAATTAATCGTGTATTCTTTAGTTAAATTTACATTATTTTTTCTATTTCAATTATATGAATGCGATTGACTAGATTAAGATAAAGCGTAAAATGAAAAGTTTAAAATTAAATTAATACTAAATAATTAAAGTATGAAGCCTTATTTCAAAATATCATTCACCTTTTCACCCTTCTAAAAATAGCATTCACACCTGATAAAATAGTTAATTAGCTATTTTTTAAAACGTATTTCAGGAATACGATTTGTAAAACGTATTTCTGGAATGCGGTTTTCTCTTATCCTTTTTTTTAAATTTTTTTTTAAAGTATTCTATAATTGATAAAAATATTAAAATACAACATACTTGAAGTTATTTCAATTAATCGTATTCTTTAGTTAAGTTTACATTATTTTTTCTATTTCAATTATATGAATGCGATTGACTAGATTAAGATAAAGCGTAAAATGAAAATTTTAAAATTAAATTAATACTAAATAATTAAAGTATGAAGCCTTATTACAAAATATCATTCACCTTTTTACCCTTCTAAAAATAGCATTCACACCCGATAAAATAGTTAATAATTATTTTTTTAATATTCGAATTGTAAATCGCATTCCAGGAATACGATTTGTATAACGCATTTCAGGAATGCGATTTACGCTTATCTTTTTTTAATTTTTTTTAAGTATTGTATAATTGATAAAAATATTAAAATACAATATACTTGAAGTTATTTGAATTAATCGTGTATTCTTTAGTTAAATTAACACTATTTTTTCTATTTAAATTACATAGAGGCAATTGACTAGATTAAGATAAAGCGTAAAACGAAAAGTTTAAAATTAAATTAATACTAAATATTTAAAGTATGAAGCCTTGTTGCAAAATATCATTCACCCTTTTACACTTTTAAAAATAGCATTCACAGCTTATAAAATAGTTAATTAATTATTTTTTGTAATATTCGATTTGTAATCGCATTCCAGGAATACGATTTGTAAAAAGAATTTCAGGAATGCTATTTACGCTTATGTTTTTTTTTTGAAAATTTTTAAATTATTATATAATTGATAAAAATATTAAAATACAACATACTTGAAGTTATTTCAATTAGTCGTGTATTCTTTAGTTAAATTTACATTATTTTCTATTTCAATTATATGAAGGCGATTGACTAGATTAAGATAAAGGGTAAATGAAATCTCTAAACTTAAATTAATACTAAATAATCAAAGTATGAAGCCTTGTTGCAAATATCATTCACCTTTTTTACCCTTTTAATTAATAGCATTCACACCTGATAAAATAATTAATTAATTATTTTTTATAATATTCGATTTGTGAAACGCATTTCGGGAATGCAATTTGTGAAACGCATTTTGGGAACACGATATGCGCTTATCTTCTTTTAATTTTTTTTAAAGTATTGTTTAATTGATAAAAATATTAAAATACAACATAATTGAAGTTATTTCAATTAATTGTGTATTCTTTAGTTAAATCTGCATTATTTCACACTTGATAAAATGGTTATTTAATTATATTTTTTTAATATTCATGAATTTAAAATTAACTAATTTCATGTATTAAATCTTTCTTATTTGAAATATCTAAAAAAGTAATAATATTTAAAACTTTAAAAGCAATTAAGTGTTTATCTTTTAAGAAATAATTACACGTAGAATAAAACTATACTTATAATGCAAATCAATCTTATGTTTAGAACTTTTAAAAAAAATAATTTGAAAAAAAGACAGCTCGATGCACAAAGCATCCCGCTTTAACAGGTTCGGAGAAGGCTCACACCCCAAAATGTGTGATAGAGAAAGTCTACCTTATTACAAGCATTAGTGGTTGTTTCCACTAATTTTGACTAGTCTTTCTTAATTTATTTGGACGATCAACTACAAATAAATAAATGCGTTAATGATATGATATTAATTTATTAGTCCTAAAACAACTCAATAATAACTCATGATACGATATCGTAGGTGCTAATTGCTTAAACTAATAACATACTATATATATTCTATTTTACTATACAACTCTACGATGCGTCCTCATAATGCTAAAATTTATATTGAATGTTACTTTGTTAATAGTAAAGTAATACAAATAACTAACATGAAATATACATAGCATGCATTTAAATGCTCATGCGTGTAAAATGAATGATTTTTACCTTTCAATCAAACACTATTGTCACGCCCCGCCTTGGGGGGTATGACTGACACCTGGTGTCCTAGTAGGACCCGGACTGCTAACTAGTGAGCCTAAGCACATCTGGTGCCTGGCTAGATCTAACTTAGATTTCTGAAAACAAAGGGCTATATAATGGCTGTAAACACAGTCTCCGGCCAACTGGCCTATAGCCACTTGTACCTGTAATAACAGCTAACCAGAAACTTACTTATAACAAGGAACCTATGCGGGCCGGCAAGGCCACCATGCTGTCTAGTTATCTGTAACTTAAGAATAGAATACTACGTGATCGGCAAGGTCACCACTACTATCAGATTATGGCTCCACACGGCCAACATAATCAACTATGCTAAACAAACGCACGGCCTCACACGACCGGAACAACTGACCATAGGGAAATGTAAATACAATCTGCAAGCCTCTATGAGTAACAATAGAAATGATCGGGACAAGGCCCCGACCTACCCAAACTGTACATCAAAAGAAAAGGAGCTACACCTCTGGGAATCAGACTCCGGATGACAGGAGCTGATGACTCAATAACTGACTGGAATCACGAGGGATCGCCTCCTCGTCTACGAGTACCTGCAGGCAAGTAATGCAGCGCCCCACTGGGCGTCAGTACCACTGGTACTGAGTATGCAAAGCAACTGACACAATATAACTAAAACAACTGAATATAGATAGCATATCTAACAAAACTGTATGACAGGAGATAACTGTAGCTGAAGAAACTGATAAGAACTGAATCGTGCTTCCTGTACTGATAAGGCGGAGGCGTACCTGTAAACGCGACGGCCTGTAAACGCAAAGCAAGAAAATAATCTATATACCCCTACCCGAGTCAAAACCAACCAAAAATAAGTCACTCCACTCATCTACTCTATTCGGAGCTCCTCAACCGCCCCCCTGGGTCTCCGGCTCGGGCCATAGCCTCCGATATAAGCAACCGTGTCTGGGTCCGAAGGACTCCTGTGTAGACAGTAACAGATAGGGTCTGGATCCCTGGACACAAAACTCAACAGGGCTATCTGAAACCGAAGCTGCATCTGTAATAACTGAATGTACAGACAGTAACAGATAGGGTCTGGTTCCCTGGACACAAAACTCAACAGGGCTATCTGAAACCGGAGTTGTACCTGTAATGCTGATCAGACTGCTATGGGGAAAGCTTCATCCCATCTTCGTCCAAGCTGGGGACGGCATGCCACCCCTCGGAGTGACGTAAAACCCACCCGCTCAGTGGGCGACACGATTACCAACCCAGGGGCGGCGAGGACGCTCAATAAGGGACCCTCACGCCACAATAAGTCTCAACAAACAAATAGCACACATAAATAACAAGCATGTATAACTGAAAAAGACTATCTGTAATCTGATTTCTTATTCTGATCTGTTTCTGTACTAAACTGATTTTTTACTGATTATACTGATTCTGAGATCTATCTTTAACTGTTGGCTAATCTGTAGTCAGGGTACTATCTGTCTGAATGGCTAATCTGTAGCCAATATCTCGTCTGTTTGAATGACTAGTCTGTAGCCCTTAAACTGCTTGTCTATCTGATTTTACTTTACTAGGTTATATTCTGAAAATCTGTTTCCTTTTATTTTATAACATGTTTGCTAATCATACAATAAGCTATACTGAATCTGAAATGCTAACTCGCCCTTTGACACATGCTTTTCTATCTTTCGGACTAAAATACGATACGGCAACGCAAGCCAGAATTTACTAAACTTATTCAATTCTCAACATTCAACTTCGAGAGTTTCAAATACGGAGTTTACTATGATTCACAAAGCTAAGACTTACTAACTTGCCGAGGAATAACTTCACATACCTTAACCTCGAGTTATTCGACTGTCGGACGGGGCTCGGTCAGTATTCCAGTTATTTCTCCCAACTACATTCATATATACGTTAATTAGTGCTAAATACAACTTTATTTTGAAGGAAAACATCATTTTCGATATAATTATAGCCTAAACTTAGGCTTATCGAAAGACGGTCGAAAACTTGCTATTTTTCAAAAGTCCAGAAGGGAGAAGTATTCACTTTACGGTTAGGAGCACATAGACACTAGTTTGGAGCAATTCCACTTACCTTAGCCCGGCAGCACGACGATTTGTCGGCCGAATTTCGCGAAACTAAATCCGTAGGAATGCTCCCTGCTACTAAATACTTTGGTATCTGGAGTTAATTTAAGTTTGGACAACGTTTGGCAGCGTAATCGGAAGGAAATTATCAAGGAACCTTCACCCCTTTCTCCTCTCTGGTTTTTCTCTCTGTTTTCACTGGAAAATATAAGAATTATTTCATTTAAAACTGAAGTGGGGCTTTATATACTTGGGCCTAGATAGGCCCAACGTGTCACGGAGCCAACGCGGAGGCTCCCCCTCCGTGACACGTTGCCATCGCGGAGGGGCTCTGCCTCGGCTCCTTCCGCAATGGTTCGACAGGTTACCCGTCCGATCCTTTCCCGGACCTTTCTCTAGCACGTATGGCTTTCAAATATGCTTAACCAACGTGCGAATAGGCCATCTAGATGTCGGGAATCTTACGAGGTATAACATTATTTTTACGATATTTTTATTAATTGAAACAAATATTAGAACAAACTGTAGAAAAAACTACTTAATTTGATCAAATTCTTAAACATAATCATTTATCAATTTGAAATTCATAATATTCTTTCTAAATTCTTATATTATTACACAAACACATCTTTTAAATGTTATTTATGCTAGTGAAGTACAAGGTTAAGTCAAGTGGCAAACTGAGAACTAGCCACTTGGCATCTATATATTATTAAAAGGAGGGTAACGAAGAATGAGGTTAAGCTAAGTGACGAATTGAGAATTAGCCACTTGGCACTCTTACAACAAAATAATATTTCATCTTATTATAATATAAAAAAAATATAAATCTAATAAATCTTTTAATAAATAACATTAATATTATTACTTTTATTATATAGATATGGTAAAAAAAATCATGACATAATTAGAATTATTTTACATTCTATATATTTATCATTTAAATTATATAATTATGGCGTTAATATGATATATATGAAAAAAATTAATTGATTGACAGTAATATGATATATATGAAATACATCATGTCATAATTAGATTATTTCGGAATATTATAATATGAAAAAAATAAATATTATGAATATACTAATAAATAATATTAAGTTTATTCGACATATTTTATATATTTATAATTTTAATTATATAGTTATGACATTAGCAGTAATATGATATATCTATATCTATATATTATTAAAAGGAAGGAATGTTAAAACACTATTATTTATTGGGGGAAAAGGGCAAATATACCCCTAAACTCTGTGATATCGGGCAAATATATCCTCCATTAAAAAAGCAGTGCAAATTAAACTCCGTCGTTTATCAAACGAGGTATATATACCCTTTTCACTAACAGATCCTCTTTTTAAAATTGAAAAAATATTTTTTACTAATTTTTTACATCAGAAAAAGCCACGTGGCTTTATCACTATTTTTTTAACGGATACCCCATTTGATAAATGGGGGGGGGGGTTAATTTGCACTATTTTTTTAACGGAGGATATATTTGCTCGATATCACAGAGTTTAGGGGTATATTTGTCCTTTTTTCTTTTTTTCCACCGATATCAGTAGAAATTGCCACTTAATATTTTTTGATGGAAAATTTCAATGAAAAAATTGTATTTTGTTAGTAGTCCGAGTGTCAAATTGTTTGGGCATTAACCAAAATACTTTAATATGTTCATTTTCATCATATTAATATAAAAAATATTGTAAATTATTGTATTTTTCATATAATTTTCAAACATCTAACTTTAAATATTAAATATTAAATATTTAATTTATTTTTAAAAATTAATTAAATTATCTTTCGCAGAACAAAACATAACATAAAAAAAAATTTCAAAACGAATACAATATTTATAAAAAGGTCCATTGGAAAACAAGGATGATTTTGCTTCACATAATTGAAAAAATCGATGGACAGTTGTCTACTTTTAAGTCAATAAGGTAGACAAAGTACTATTTACAGATCTGACGTTTTAGTGAATAAATTTCAAATCCGACAAGTTTATTTATATTTATAAACTTAACAGATATTTAATTTTAAATTTTAAATATTTTTTATTTATTTAAAATTTATAAAATTGAAATTAAAGATAAAATCAATTTTGATTATACTCTTTTGTAAAATACATTTAAAAATAATATTTATATTTGAATGTACTTAAATACAACTTTAAAAGTGAAAAGTAATTAGAAAAATAAGTTATAAATTACTTTTCACAATTTAAAATATAATTTTAGATTAAATTTAATTTTTTTTTGACTAAAAATTTTTCAGATAAGGTGAAAAATTATTCTTTAAAAAAAACGAAGCATTATTGGATTTTGTATTATTCAGCTACTCCAAATAGGGGCACAGGACGTGTCCCACGTATATAAATATAAAAATAATAAAATATTTCCAATAAAAAGAGATGGTGAATAAGGAACAAGAAGAGAGGCATGATTAGTTGACAAAAAGATTGGTTGATATTTGAAGATTAGTTGAAAAAAATATTTGGATATGAAAATAATGAAGCAATATAATAAATATTTGGAGAAGTGTTTTTTTTTTTATTTGAGATATTTACAATATTTGAGAATTATTATTATTAGAAAAAATTAACTAATTTTTTTTTCGTTTGGTGTATTCGACAGGTGAGCTTCATGTCCCATATTCATAATTTCTCTTATATTCTTACCTAAATTTTATCTGTTATTAATTCTTGGTAGAGTGAAACATGATATTTTGTACTTACTTGGTATAAATAAATTGTGTTTAATTATTGGAGATATATTAAAATTAATGTGGGTTAGCATATCTTCTCCACATGATTATTTGGATTTTACTACTAATTGCATTATTTTATTGGTCTTTGCCTAATAATTGAGAATGAATGGGAGGTAAGAAAACGACAAGGTTCGATCACTTTGGCCACTCAAATTCAAGACTTTCTTACACTATAATATGTAAGAGAGAAATAGGTAAATATTCACTTTTTGAATTGTTAATTAATATCTAATTACAATTCTAAAATTATTTAATATTTCTCTACTTGAGATCTGACCCGAGAACTAGTTTGAGTCTCAAGATTGGGATTTTGGGTTCGAGCTCAGGTTATGTCATGATCGGGATCTTGAGCTCAGTCTCGAGGTCAGAGTCAGGTCTCAACTTGGGATTAGGTCATTGGTGGAATCAGGTTTTGGCATCAAGGTGGGGTCTCAAATGGGACTTGGGGTCTGGTCTTGGTTGGGGTTAGGGTCGTGTCCCAGGTCTATATCGGGGTTAGATCCCGGTTGATGTCAGGTAGGGGTCGAGTCCTGCATCGGTTTGGACATGGATTCTGGTTCGAGTTCAAAATCATACTATTTGCTTAGATTATATCTAAGTGTCATTGGAACAATAGTTTTCCTTACTGACTGAAAACTAGAAAATAAGTAAGAAATCTACTTATTTCCAAGAAAATGTTAAGAAAAATATTTTCTAGGAAAATATTTTATGTGGAAAATATTTTTATTTATATCGAACACACCCTTAATCATTTGTTAGCACAAAAATAAAATTTAAAAAAAATATTTTTAACTAAAACACGAAAAACTTCAAAATTTTTTTTTATTGATGTTCAAACTCCATAAATTCTTTTTCGAGCTAGAAAATATGGGTTTGGACTTGTGTACATTTGAAACTCTAGGTAAAATTTTGAATTTTAGTATCTTGTGTTGAAATTGTCCTAAAAGTGCGGTCAAATTTTTTTTATACCAATATTTGTTTGACTCCATGATTATAGGTTCAGTCGCAAAAGCTGAAACTCCAGAAAGTGTCATGGAGTTGGAGATTGAAGAGGATTAACTCCTTATATCACGAGATATAATTAGTAAAATAAACTTTTAATATTAGTTTACTAATGATATATATTTTAATGCTTATATATTTATCACGAGGTAGTATTGATATAATACTTTTATAATATTTCACTCGTGATACATATTTCAAAGTTAAAAATACAGTTCAATTTTTTTTTTTTTTTGATGCTTCTAAATATAATAAACTTTGTGTGTTGAAGTTAATTCGTATTTTAACTATATGTGTTTTTGTTCTAACTGTTATTTCCATCTTAAAATAGCTACTTTTTAGTTACATTTTAAAAAGTGATTAGTTATTAATAAACGATCAAAAAATTGTATATCTGCGCTATATTTGACAAATCCAAACTAATAAAATGGAGAAGATGATCTATATTGCCTTAAGGGCACAAATAGTCGCTTGAAAGACCATTATTTAAAATATAGCTAAAATATATACCATATTTAACTTTTAACCACTTCAAATTGAAGCTAATATGCAACTTTTCTTGATCTGTGAGTGGTATGATTATAATATAGGATTAATTACATATTATAGCATATTTAAGAAAATATTTATATATATTGGCCATAATTTTAAAAAACTACATATAATAACTTTATTTTATTTAATGTGTTATTTTTTATTTTTTTACTTTGTATTTTTACTTTTCTACTGTGTTTCATAAATTACTGTTGTAACTGTCCACCCAACCCCTTTCTTCTCCTCCCTCTCCATTGTTCTTCATCTTCAACCCCTTATTTTCCTTCATTAACTGTTCACAATTCTCGCAAATTTCACTGTCATTGTTTACAGAATCTTGTTAAATCAAGTAAGTTCCATTCGTGATTTCTATTTATTTTTTAATTTTAAATATATATTTTTTTGTATTTTAAAATAAATCTTTTTTAAACCGTGTAAATATTTATTTTTTATTGAATTTAAATCTTTATGATATTTTGAAATTTCAAGTAGATTTATTTTTTGATTTTGAAAATTCATATTTGTATATTTTATAATTTATGTATTATATGTATTTAGATATTTAATTTTTCAACCGTGTCTTTTTTTAAATTTTAAGGTTTTGTATTTTGAGTATTCAAAATATTTATTTTGAGTAACTTTGCAAAATATTTATTTTAGTAGAAATATATATTAGTTCTATTTTCATACATTCAAATACATATACAGATAGATTTCAAATACATGTAACTGCGTTGTATTTAATGGTTATGTATTTTGCAGTGGAAACTATTAAATTTAAAGAAATACATCTTAGTAATAATACATACAAATACATATGTATGTTTTTTATTCTGAATTGTATTTGTATTTTATTTATTTTTTATTTCACAAGTTATTATGGTAAATAAGAATTCTGTCATTTATTAGAATCCTATTATTAAAGGAGCGGAATAATTATCACTCGAGTAATTTATGGTAACTGAATTTTTATTTGAAACATAATCTCTAAAATCACCCACATTTCAGATTTTGTATTTATATTTTGTTACGTTTTATCTATGTTAAATACAACACATGACACATAAAATATTGTCATTTTATGTAAATAAATAAATATTGCTACTTAAACTTATTTTCTTTCGAATTGTTGCTAAATTTTCTCTACAATATAATAAGTTTCACTATGTTACACTAAATATGTAACATGTATGAAGACGATTAATATGCCTTTTCATTTTGCTGCACATAAATTTGAAGAAATTAGTATAATTGCAAGAGATTCAACTTTGCACTGTAATTAATTTTCAATTATAATAGGTCAAATTTCAAATCTATATTTACAATATGAATTTTAAATTGTGGGTTTGGCTAATTTTTTAATTTCATCTTGAATGATTAATTGAAGTTGAAATTTCATATTTGAGTTCTTAAATTTGTTTGCGAAATAATCCAAATTAAAATTATTTACAAATTTTTATTATGTCTTAAAGTGTCCTTTAAGTGGTTATTTGTGCACTTTTGTCCTTCAAGTGATTTACAAAAACTTCTTTGGAAGTCCTTACCCTTTCAACAGTTTTTTATGGTTATTGAAATATAGGTCACTTTTATTCTGGCAAAAAAAAAAAAAGAGATTTAAATCATTGATGACTTCTTAAAGTTGTTCGTATAATTTATTTTGATATTTTATCTGAAACATATTCTTATTGAACACCTCTATTCAAAACTTTTACCTATTAGACATTTTTTTAACAATCAGTCAAAAGTATAAAATATGTGCAATATATTTGCGATGGCATGGCAAAGTAACAAAATAATTGAGTCTTGACATATCTTGCTTAGGGGTCGTTGTTGGTTAGAGTTATACAAGTATTATTTATGCAGGTATTAGAGCCCGTTTGGATTGACTTATTTTAATTGATTTTAAGCCAAAATATCTTTTAACCAGTTTTATAGTATTTGGTTAAATTAAAAAAGTATTTTTAATCACTTATTTTTAAGGTAAAAAAATAAAAATAAGTCATAAGTAAAAAGCTATCCAAACAGGCTCTTAGTTATTAGGGTATTAGTTATGTATGAATTAATTATGCGGGTATTAGTTATGCAGGGATTACAATACATGTATTATTTGTCATTGAATGTTTGATTTGTTGTATTGAGATTAATATACATTGTATAATTTTTAAAAATTAAATATTGTTTATAATTATAAATTTAACCTTTTTTAGTTAAATTTACATTTAACTTGTCTTAATCTATTGCATTTATCAACATTAAATAAAGTTACTAGGAAGAAACAAAATTTAAACACCATTAAAATGAATTAATAGGGGTAAATATGTCATTTTATATTTTAATCCATGTATAACTAATTCCTATATAACTTATTTCACGTTCTACCTCGCATGAAATTATACATAAATTTTCTCATAAATTGTGCAGGTATTAATTATGTAGACTTGCTAAAATACAATCAAACATCGTAATAATTATGCAAAATTTTATACCCAATAATCAGACAATGTATATAATTAATATATAAATAACTTCTATTCCAATTAGAAATCAACTAATATATAAAATTGATATATAAATAATCAAATTAATACATTAATAATTCTATTTTTAATCAACAACTAAAGGACCCTTTAGTCCGTGAGTCAAAAGCATTTGGGCCTGTCCACACACGAAAAAGAAGAATTGGTGGCCTTGCTGATGGCTGTGGAAAAATGAAAACACTACTTACAGCCCAACAAGTTTCTTATACGCACTGACCATTTTAGCCTCAAATTCATGGTGAAAACTTCACTGCAGCACAAAGGGATAACGAAAATCGTGGGCCTGGATTATAGACAACTAATTATAGGGTACACGGATTATGCGTATCACTCGTATTAATAAGAATAAAATTTTTAAAAATAGTTGAAATAATATTTAAAAGATGTCTTTATATAACAATATAAAAATTTAGAAAGAAAATTTTAAAATTTAAATTTTAAATTGATAAATAATCATATTTAAGAGTTTGATCCAATCTAGTTGTTTTTCCTTCAATTTGTTCTAATACTTGCTCATTGGACAAAAATGTTGTAGAATCGACGTTTGATTGAAAAATAAATAGATCGTTCATTTTTATATGAGCACTTAAATGCATACATTATATGTATATTTCACGTTATATTATTATAATTTTTTTATTACTATACACTATTAACATATTAGTATTTAATATAAATATTATTATTATTAAGACACATTGAATATAAAGTTGTATAGTATATTAGAACGTATAGTATAAGTTATTCATTTAAACAATTAACACTTACGAAATTGTATTGTAATTTACTACTGGCTTATTTAAGCACTAATAAATTGATATCATATCACAAAAATAATATTTATTTATGATTGATTGTTAAATAATTGTTACGCCACCAAACTAAGAAAGACTCATCAAGATTAGTGAAAACAACTACTAATGCTTGCAATTAGGGTAGGTTGTCTATATCACACTAATAAAAAATTTTATATATTTGAAATAAGGAAGGATTTAATGCATAAAATTTAATTAATTTTAAATATTTTAAATATTAGAAAAAAATAATTAAATGATTATTTTGTTAACTGTGAACTCTATTTTAAAAGGATAAAAAAGTGAACGACATTTTGCTAGAGGGCTTCATACTTAAAATATTTAATAATAATTTAATTTTAAACTTTTTATTTTTCCTTTATAAGATGATTTCAACTCAAAAAAAACTCTCAATCTATGCGTATAATAAAACTCTTTCATGTTAATTGAAATGGAAAAATAGTATAGATTTAACTAAAGAGATTGAATAACAAGACACTCAATTAATTGAAACAACATAAAGTATTTTGTGTTTCTATATTTTCTTTATTTCTCCAATTATATAACTTTTTTTAAAAAAAAAAAAGAAGAAGAAGAAGAAGAGGAAGGAATTCAATGTATTAATGCAAAATAAAGTTGCACTCTTTAATTTATTTTCTCGTACCATGAGGTAAAAAATATGATGTATAATTAATTAGTTTAATGAAGAAAGGATTGCTATAAGTTAACAAAATTGTAACTAATTTTAAAGTCTTAGATGATAGGACTTTTAATATATAAATCGCATTCGACATTATAAATTGCATTTGACAAATACAATGTATAAATCGCATTTGACAAACATAATTTATAATCGCATTTGACAATCACAATTTATAAAATCGTTTAATCAAATTGTAACTCTTTTGGGTTTAGTCAAGATTGGACCTCAACAATTGGAGTCCTTTTTTTGGCAATTAAACTAGAATTTTATTAATCACCAAGTAATCTTTACAAAACCAGAGCATACTAATTCTAGTTGCTCATCTTAGATCATTCCTAAAGACAAAACTACGTATAGGTTAAAAATACCTATAGATAACACAATACATCAAAGAGTTCTTGTTGTCCCAATTTCAGCATACAATATGTACATATACTTTATTATCATTAGCTTCAGTATGTGGATATGCAGATAGTATTACTAGTTGAGACCATTGTATTGTCTTGGGGTTGGATTACCTAGCATCCATGACCGCCCCAGGGTTAATAGTTGTATCGACTCGTCCGCCAGAGGACGAGGATACGTCGCTCTACGGAGTGGCATGCCGTCCCACAGGGGACGAAGATGGGATGCCAGTTTTCCCATATTGTGCCTTGGTCGGCCCTTATACACCCCCGTCGAGCGGATACGCCCGGGTGTTGATTCAGGAGTCCTCCGGACTCAGGTACAGTTATAGTCAGGGGCTCAGCGAGCCCAAGTGCATACCCAGGGGACCGGCAGGATGCTTATAGTTATTATAGGAGATGGGACGACCGGGGTAGGGTATAGATTTCGTGTTGTTTGTACCTCCCGGCTTATGAGGGCCAGGTAAGGTTTGTGTGTGCCATGTTATGTTATGTTATGTTATGCTATGTCACACGAGATACGAGTAGATCGACAGTAGAACGATACATCTCCAGGTATGACTCCTACTCCTTCCAGTATAGTTAAGAGTAGGCATAGTTTTACATTTTCAGTCAGTTAGTCTATTCCTTCCTATTTCAGTTCCATCAGTTGTGTTGTTGTTTTTAGATATTTCTTTCAGTTAATTATTTTACATACTCAGTACCAGTGGTGCTGACGCCCAGTGGGGTGCTGCATTACTTACCTGCAGGTACTCATAGACGAGGGGCCGATACCTCGTGATTCCAGTCAGCTCACAGGGTCATCAGCTCCAGTCATCCGGAGCTAGATAGCTAGAGGTTTATCCCTTTTCTTTTATTGTACAACATGGGTAGGACGGGGCCTTGTCCCGACCATCTTATCAGTATTCTTAGAGGCTTGCAGTCTGTGTATATATTTCCCTATGGTCAGATGAGCCGGTCGTGTGAGGCCGTGCAGTTGTATAGTTGTTAGTACTTCTGTTTCTTTTATGTTGGCCGTGTGGGGCCATAGCTTGACAGTAGTGGTGACCTTGCCGGTCACGTAGCTTTCCAATATCTCATTGTTGAGTTACAGATAACTAGACAGCATGGTGGCCTTGTCGGCCCGCATAGGCTCCCCTATTTTGATATGTTTCTGGTTAGCTGTTAGTACAGGTACAGGTGGCTATAGACCTAGTCGGCCGGAGGCTGTATTTACAGTCGTTATATAGCCCGTTGTTTCCCTGAATCCGAGTTAGAGCCAGCCAGACACCAGATGTGCTCAGGCTCAGTAGTCTAGCAGTTCAGGTCCTAGTAGGGCACCAGGTGCCAGTCATACCCCCAAGGTGGGGTGTGATATTTCTACACCCCCAAAATAAGTCTGGTTCTTCTGGATATTTTCTATCAATCCATAAGCAGTTGAAAATAGATCAAATTTGTCCCTTAGTAGTTTCACAGACTTGAAATCCCCTTTAGTGTATAATAAGAGGTCATTGGCAAAGCATAAGTATGTGTTCCTAGTTTCTGGAATCTTAGATGATAATTGAAGTTTGAATCCTCCTTCAAGGTCTCGAGGCATCTATTCAAGTATTCCATAACGAGTATAAATAGGTTGGGAGACATGAGATCACCTTGTCTTAAACCTCTCCTAGCAGTCATGTTCTCTGATAGCACTCCATTGATTTGAAAGTTGAAACTTACTGTTGCACAGACAACGTTATCCATTGTACCATTTGATTAGAAAACCCTAAAACTATTAAGACTTACTGGATGAAACACCACTCAACTGAGTCATAAGGTTTTTAAATATCCAACTTTTATCATGCATCTAGGAGATATGTATTTTCTTGTGTAGCCTTTGACCAATTCATGATTTAGGATAATGTTATATGATATAATCCTTCCAGGTATAATGACTGAATGGATATGTCTTACCAAACCATCTATGACCACTCTAATTCTATTGGAGATTACCTTGGATATAATCTTATATAATGTGGAGCAGCAAGCAATCGGTCTAAAGTCCCTAATTGTCTCAGGTTGAGATGTTTTAGGAATCAAGGTGACCACTGTGTTATTAACAGCTTTGAGTGGTTTATCTATAAAGGAATTTATGCACAACTCTATAAACATCCATATGAATAATGGACCATGACTTCTTGAAAAAAAGTACATTAAAACCATCTATACCTGGTGCTTTATTGTCCTCGGTGTCATATAAAACCTATTTGATCTCAACCAGTGCAACATGGTTACATAGTTCCCTTTGTTGAGGCAGTGTAAATCTAGGCCTCTCTCTCATGAATCTGAGGTCAATAAATGGTAGAGTCCCAACATGTGATCCAAGTAATTCTTTGTAAAACTGATAACCTCATCTTCAATCTTTGTATGTTTCCGCAGTAAAGTTTTATTGTTGTCCTTTAACATAGATATACTATTAGAACTGGCTCTAGCCTTCATATAAGCAAAAAAATACCTGCTATTACTATCCTTATGATGATCTAATGTGCTTTGGATTTTTGTTTAAAGACTCCCTCCTGGAAAACCATTTATTCAAATCTACCAAAGCATCTGTTTCATGTTGCACCAAGCTATGATCAATCCCTAAACTCATAGCTAGAGTCATTTGAGTCTGAATAATACTCAGCCTCTCCCTGGTCTCATGCACTGTTCTCATATTATTGGCATCAAACCCTTCAAGGCACTTTGCATCTCTTTGGTTCTGCCCAACAACAGATATAACACTACCTTGTACCTGTTCCTCCCATATGGTTTTCACAATCTGCAAAAAAACTTTCATATTTAACAAGTATGTTCAAGAATCTAAAAGGCCTCTTTACATAGCCTTCATGCATGTGATGTTCAATATGTATAGAGGAATGGTCAGACAAATCATTCTCCCTAAATTGAGCAGATCCATGTTGAAGCATCCAAGACTCGTTACATAATGTCCCATTAATAGTGCTCCAAATATGCTTATTGGATCATGCAAATGTCCTACTAGTAACCTTCATAGTAGTAAGACATAATGTATTCATTGTTTGTTGGAAATCCCTACTTTCATAGTTAGTCATCTATTATCCTCCAATTCAGTCAGTATGGTATAGTGGATTGTTAAAATCTCCACATATACACCAGGGTATGGTAATAGTGCTCTACTTCTTATAAGTCCTTCCCATAGATTCCTTATTTCTTCAATGGTGTTCCTACCATATACTACTGTCATCAAGCAATGGAAATCAGAAGCTCTATCAACTCATTTGAAATATATAAATTGAGCATGAATCTCCTCAATGGAGATGCTAATATCAGAAGCCTTCCATAAAATTCATATCCTACCATTATCAGCTTCACTATGATTGTGAGCATAATGCCATCCCCGTGCCACCTTATCAATGTTTGTTTCAAATTTGTGTTGTTTCACTCTTGTCTCTAAGAGACTAGCAAAAGATACTCTATGTTTATTCAAATAGTTCCTCATTTACTTCTGTTTGAAGGATCCATTTAAGTCCCTCACATTCTATATGAGCCAATTCATATACTCATTTGGTTTCTCCATTATGGAGGTCTGTCAATATGCTCAAGACGGTAGATCTTGATAGAGGAGTGAAGCTATTGCTCACTCTCAAGGTAGTTCCAGGTAAGTTCTCCACCTTCGGAGTCCCAAGTTGAACTAGAGTAGCATAACAATCCCCTTATTTTCCCTCAGAGTGGATAGTGGTAATCCTCTACGGCATATCAAGTTTTCTTACCTAGTTTGGAGATCTTCCAGGTGTAATAAGAGAAGCCTTGCCCTGTGTAGGTGTAGGATCCAAATTTTGGATTAGTTGTAGTTTCTCCAGTCCGAGCATACTCCAGGACTCCAGCAGAAACTACAGTTTGAACTGGTTTGGGTTGTCACCGTTGTTCAATTGCTTTTGTGTTCCCTTTATATCCTCTACCTCTCCTAGTGTGTTGCAGGTAATCCGGGTATTTTCAAGTGTGCATTCGTGACCATGTTGGAGATAAGTCTTGCAAAAAAGGGGCTTTCAATCATATGCAACATCTAGGTTAAACACTCTCCTAGTTGGATCCGCTATGTCAATCATTGAGGGTAGCTCCCGTTTGACATTTTTATCTACTAACACCCGAGTTTAGGATACTCTTTTTTGTTGCGCAATGCATTCATCTACAAATAAAGGTTAACCCAATCAACTTGCAATCTTGCTCATGTGCTTGCACCCTAGCAATTTAGGGGGAGATTGGGAAACTTCACCTATATTGACATAGTGGTAGGCATCTCCTGCTCGAAGTCAAAATTAGGTTTTCAAGTCTTTAAAATGAGGGATCTGTTATTGATGGAGTATGTCTATCTCGCCTGCTTTGAAATTTCACAATATCGAATTCATCATCATGCATATTGTGCTTTGGCGTCGCAATAGAATTCCAATACTTTGCTATGTAGTGCGTCATGTAGGAGAAAACAGGGGTCTCACCAATAATATGGACGACTAGTGCATTGCTCCGTTTCTCAGTTTGTGCTTCAAGCTCTAAATTCTCCAACATTACAACATGTTTACTCTCAATCATTGTAAGAGGGATGAATGATAATGGTAGCCCCATTATGGCAGTGGGATTTTGCAAGAACAACTTTGACCATGTTGGCTCTTACACATCAACCTCTCCCCGCTCTTCAATCCCCTCAAGTAACATTTGACTTTGTTGCTTCGATTTAAATCTAGTTTCCATTGATGATTCCATTGATAACTCTAATCGCAGTTACCGTTTCATCGCTATCCTCCATTGTTACTGGATCCTCTGTGTACCAGCTTCAGGTGTACTCCTATCCACAGGTTGAGCTGCTCTCAACACCTTGCCATCTTTTCGTGGTCTTTACCGGCCTTGCTTAGCCATGAATTTCAGCTTGCAGTGCACGTTAGCAGGAAGAGCTAGGCATGTGCCATATCTTTTTAGTTATTGAATCAAAATTTCTACAACCTTCTAATTATATCAGGAATCTATTGTTGTTTGAGTTATTTATCTTTTGGCCATTTTCATATTCCTCAATATCAGCTAGTGACACATGCCGTTTTCATTATTTATGGAGTTATTAGAAATTGTTCTGTGTAGGATAAATATATTTTTTTGGGTATAAAATTACTTATACATTTGTACAAGAGAATTGTCTGAAATAAAATATTTTCTTTCTGTCTTATAATTATCTATTAGTTTTTTATTCTTTACTTCATCATCGTAGCATTAGCTGCAATCTTAAATAGTATAGAAACACATCTCAAATATAACATCAAAAAAATTATGTGAATAATTTTAAAGAGTTATCAACGATTTAAATCTAATAATATATATATATATATATATATATTCATTTATTTTTTATTTATTAGTTAACTTTATTTATATTACGCTATTGATTATATTCATTTATCCCTTACCGTTATTAAACCTAATAAAATTATCCCTATTCGGCTGAAATTCCCAAATATAACTCAAAATACGGGAATTTTAATTGAAACATAGGACCGTGATAAAGTGCATAAATCAAAATCATCGAGTTCATTTGAAGAGAGGAGATTCCAAGAATAACTAAGGCCCGGAATTAGATTGTTTTCACAGTCGTCCCGCAATACATACATATATCTCGGGGCCGGACCGGCATTACCACAAAAACTCCGGCAACACCACGGTGCTGATTCAATGGCGAACCACACAGCCGAGGAAAAGCCTCTTAGGAAAATGGCGGAAGCCTTCAAAGACCTAGCCAATACTTTAAATTCTCAAACCCTAGATGAATCTGCTCAGATGGAAGTAGCCCCTTTCTCTCGCGCTTGCACTTTGGTCTCCCCTCTATTCCGCTGCCTCGGTATCGCCTTCAAATTTGCCGAGCTCGATTACGTTGCTAAGGTTATCATCCCCGATTCTCCCATTTCCTGCGATCATCATCAGTACAGTTTACAATCCAATTTGCTTTTGATTAAAGATTGTTTTTTCTTCTAATAAATGAATTTTGAGTTGTGATCACATCGACTGTGCAATAATTGTTTGGAAGCTGGTAATATTGCTACTCCTACCCCATTTCTACCATATTGTTTTTCATTTTCCACTTTTCGAAGATGAAAGTGCAAAACTTTTGAT
Source organism: Datura wrightii (assembly GCA_035772735.1). NCBI lineage: Eukaryota > Viridiplantae > Streptophyta > Magnoliopsida > Solanales > Solanaceae > Datura > Datura wrightii. The sequence continues at coordinate 113,146,092 of JASDFA010000008.1, read as the reverse complement.
CGTGCAGTTTGTGTTGTTTTTCAGTGTTCATATTTGATTTTTTTGAATTAAGTTATGTGCGAGTTCAATAGAGAAATTGATCAAATTGATATTTAAAGTGAAAAGGGTCAGATATTATGGAAGGACTAATGAATTGTAGTGATCATATAAAATTTATTAATGTTATCACTTGTCTCATATGCCTTTTGTGGGGAATCTAGGCTATATTTTTGGGTACCCATACAGTAGTATATTTATCCTTTTACATGCAATGCTTTTCCGACTGGGGATGTAGCTTACAGCAAAAAGCTTGGCTCTTTGGCATCCACTGATAGTAGGCTTTCCTCTGATCATGCATGCTTTTGGTAGCATATATTGCATACGAAAATATATGTTTAGATATATGCAATTTTCGCAAAAAAGAGCGTTGATTAACTAGACAATTGTTAATGGGGAATGCAGGTGGATGATCTAGCAGAGGCATCAAAGTCTATTAAAACGTTGCAAACAATGATGGAACAAGATATTCAAGAAAACTGTGTGAGAAGGGCAGGTAGTCATACAAGGAACTTGTTAAGAGTTAAGCGCGGGCTGGATATGGTTAAGGTTCTATTCGAGCAGATTATAGCCTCAGAGTATGCTTATTATCTTTTTCCTTTATTATTAACTTTTCTATTATGAATCTCATTGTTTTGAAATGTATAGCAACAATATATCTAGTGTAATCTCACGGGTGGAGTCCGGGGAGAGTAGTATGTATGCAAATCTCACTCTTATCTCATGGAGATTGAGAGACTCTTTCCGATAGACCCTCAGTTCAAGTAAAGCATTTCAAAGCAGTTTGAAAAAGAAAATATGAAAATGAAGGAGATGCGACAACTAATAAGAAAACCATTACATAACATTCAGAAAAGAGAACAATAGATAATCGAAGCACAAGAAACACAAGTGGTGACATAAATCGAAGGACAAGAAACTATGGGACTAGTGCTAATACTACTGGTAATAAAGTAGAAACAAATAGGGGTGGGTGTTCGGTTTTTCGGTTTTTGATTTTTCGTAAGTGTGTACCAGACACTGAACCGAATTTTAATTTGGTTCGGTTTGGTTTTTTTCAAGTTTGGTTCGGTTTTTCTAATTCTTTTTTTTTTCGATATGGGCCAAATTAATGGGCTATTTTTTCTGGTTGTAAAATGAGCTACTTTTTAAATTAAAAATTAGTTATTTTGTTTCCTTTAGTTCAAAATTAATTATTTTAAGTTTTGTATTCCAATCAAACTAAGCTAAATTTTAAGTAAAAAAAATATAACTAGGCAATATTTCAGATTCTTAGCCGGATTAGTTGATTTACATCTAGTAGCAGGTATATAGCATTTCATAATAAATTTTCTTATATGCTTAATATCCTCATAACCGAGCAAATAAAAAATTATGGGTCTTTAAAGATTTCACTAATCTATGATCTTTGATTTCCTGTAAAATAAATATTATATATTTTATCTCTCTTTCAAAGCATATTAGTAATCGTAAGGATTTTCTTAACCTGCTATAAAATTTTCTATTTATGAAAAATTTAAAAAATTGTGTCAATTATATAAATAATTCTCTAAATAGGTTTTGAGACTGGGTTGGGTGTAGTATTTTTATTTTTTTGAAATTAATTTATAATCTTATTTTTTGTTTTTATATTTAAAAAAAGTACAAATTTTTTGTTAAACCGAAAAAATCGAAATCCTAAAATCAAAACTGAATCGAATACCGAAATTTTAGGAAAAATAGAACTAAAATTGAACCAGAAAACCGAAATTGAAAAATCGAAGTAATTTGATTTGGTTTGGTTTTTTTGGTTTTTCGGTATTTATGCTCACCCCTAGAAACAGATACGACAGATATGGTGCATTACCACCAAGCCTATCCCGCAGAAGAGTGAGACAACACTCAACTACCTACCAACCTTTTACCCTAATCCCCATCCTCCAAACAATACTATCTAAAGTTATGTCCTCAGAAAACTGAAAATACGTCATGTCCTGTTTAATCACCTCCTCCAAATACTTTTTCGGCCTACCTCTACCTTTCTTAACACCTACCACGACCAACCTCTCACACCTTATTGGGGCATCTGCACATCTCATCTTCATATGTCCAAACCATTTCAGCCTCACTTTCCTCATCTTGTCTACCACGAAGGCCACTCCTATCTTATTTCGGATATCTTCATTTCTAATGTAATATCTCCTAGAATGTCCACACATCTATCTCAACATCCTCAATTTTACAACTTTCATCTTCTGAAATATGAGAGTTTTTAACTGGCCACCATTGAATATGAGAGTTCTTATCTGCCAACATTCCGCCTTTTACAACATAGTCGGTCTAGCCACCACTATGCAAAACTTACATTTATGTTTTGGTTGTACCTTCTTATCAGACAAGACTCTGGAGGCGAGCCTCCGTTTCATCTATCCCCCACCAATACAACGTGTGATATCATCGTCAATTTCCCTATTATCTTGGATTAAAGACCCATGATTCTTGAAACATCCTCACTTGGGGATGACCTAAGTATCAAGTGTCACTTTCACCCTAAACCTTGCATCACTGAACTTGCACTCCAAGTATTCTGTCTTAGTTCTGCTTTATCTAAACTCGTTGGACTTCATGGTCTGTCTCCAAACCTCCCGCCTCTCGTTAACTTCGCCGCGAGTCTCATTAGTCAATAATATGTCATCTACGAATAACATACATTATGACACCTCACCTTGGATATATCGCATCAATTCATCTATCACCAAGGCAAATAGAAACGGGCTAAGAACTGATCCCTGGTGCCACCCCATCATTACTGGAAAGTTCTTCGAGTCTCTTACACTCTCCTTATCCTGGTTTTGGCTCCATTGTACCTATCCTTAATCGCCCTAGTATAAGCCACAGGTACATCTCTAGCTTCTAAGCATCTCCATAGACCCTCCCTTGTGACTTTGTCTTTAGCCTTTCTAGGTCAATGAGTTCCATATGCAAATTCCTCTTCCTTTTCCTATACTGCTCCGCCAGTCTCCTCATAAGATAAATGATTTCTGTAATCGATCATCCCGACATGAATCCAAATTGCTTCTTGGAAATAGACACACCCCTCCTCACTCTTATCTCCTCCATCCTCTTCCAAACTTTCAAAGTGCGGCTTAGCAACTTGATACCTTTATAGTTGTTGCAATTTTGAATATCACTCTTGTTCTTGTACATTGGAATCATTGTACTCCAGTTCCATTCATCGAGCGCATTTGTTGTCTTAAAAACGACATTTAGCAATCTAGTCACTACTTCAAACCTACTCTGCCTATGCTTTTACAGAACTTTACTGGGATCTCATCTTGCTTGATTGTTGTTTCCTTGCTCATCCTACGATTAGCACCTTTAATCTTTTCAACCTTTATACACCTACAATTCCCAAAATCTCGCTGTCTCCCGGAGTGCTCCAAATCACACAGTTCAATGTCCCTGTTCCTGTCTTTGTTCAAGAGTTTATTCTTCGTCTAATGAGTGTCTCTTCCACCAATATTTTGCCTTCCTCGTCTTTGATGCACTTCGCTTGGTCCAACTCTTGAGCCTTCCTCTCTTGCCTTGGCCAGCTTGTAGAACTTCGTACTCCCGCCTTTGTCCCCTAGTTCTACATACAAATGTTTGCAAGCTCCGTAACCGCTAACTTCGCCTCCTTCTTTGCCATCTTATACCTTTCCCTATTCATTCGTTTATCCTCCTCGTCCTTGCTGTTCACCAACTTCGCACGAGCAACCTTCTTAGCTTCCCCTTTTCCTTAGACTTCTCCATTTCACTACCAATCCCCTGCATGTCCACCAGAGTTATCCTCGAAACTCTCAACACTTCTCTAGCTGCATTCCTTGTGCAACTAGCGGTCCTATTCCACGTACTGTTAGCATCCCCCTATTCCCCCAAACCCCTATCCTTAATGTAAATCTCTGAAATCAGTTAGATACATGACTTTATCTTACCAGTGTTTAAAAGCGAAAACACAAGAAATCTCCATGGCACTTGAGGCAAAAAGCGAGAAGTGAAGAGTACAAGTTACAGAATATTTAAAATGACGAACATATATGAATTTAGTTCTATAATAATCAAATTACAATTAGATAACTAATTTGTTGCATCCAATTTGCAGTAATGCAATATAGATTCAACTCAAAAGAGAGATTCATACAATCAACCACTTCTCCTTAGGATTGTGTTCCACACCATGTTGAAAACCTACCATTTCCATGAAGCTCATTGCGTCATGGGATAATCCGTCGTGCATTGCTTCATTGCTTTAAGCCACAATGCGATGACTTTCAGCAACACTGACCTTTACACACATGTAATGGATTTGATCATTCAGTTGCAAGTCCCTGCAATGTCAGTGTTTCTATCTTTTTATCGCCACTACTGCCTGATGTAGTAAGCTTTACTCTCTGCTTCAGGCTTTCATACTCATGGAAGTCTAAGTTAACCAGCATTTCATCAAAGAGTACCAATAGCATGAAAGCTCTGGTCTCAGATCAGTTGTAACAAAGTGAAGAAAAAACTACAAGATTTGATGTTTTTTCTTCTTCTTTTTTTATAAAGAGCTATAACTTTTGATATTTATACCATGAAAAGAAAGAAGGACCCAAAAGATAAGTAGATCGTAAGCAGTATTTCATTCTGACAAGTGACAAGTGCACAAGTTCCAATATTAAGTAATCCAAAAAAGAACTAAAGTTTTGGTTGTTTCATATATTTCCCAAGTAGTGTAGGCCTATACACAGAAGCTTTTGAAATCAGGAGGAAAAAAAGGAGAGAGATTGTGGTATCAAATATAAGATTATTTCTTTTCCTCTATAGCTTTAACTAAAGAAAAAAGGAAAATAAAATTATTAGTAACCAAAGAAAAGATATAAAAAGGATATGTCATAAATATAGTGGGTTACAAACATCACTAACATATTCATTGACGAAGATGCTGGTCAAAAAGAACAGAAACATAGGTATGGCAAGCTTCTCACCGGTGAGCTGTTGGAGGTTTAACCGACAGGTCATGTAGAGTCCCACATTAGAAAGGAAAGGGAAAGGTCCTGAACTACAAGAGTAAAATTTGAAACCAACATGTGCAGTGTGTTTTGGGCTTAGCAATGAATGAAGTTACGATATGGCTTCCTTGGACTTGGGCTTTCTTCTCTGTAACTTCAGAAAAGTAAGCTTTAGCCATTGGAGGATGAGTTGGCAGAAGTGAAATCAGAAGATAATTTTTGTCCGGTATGTGTTTACATGGGCAAACTTTCTATATTTGGCCCCTTAAATACTGAGCTAAAAAAGAAAAGTTTGGATATTACAAAATATAAAACGAGGTGTCTTATTTATGTTCAGATGATTGGTGCCTATATCCCGTATTGAGGATGAAAATTTGAGAGCAGACACATCTGGGTATGTGTTCCACAAGAGTTTTAGGCATGCCCCAACTCATGTTCATGTGCATTTACTTATTTAATTTTTTTTTCCGCGTGTCCTAGACCAAAACACTGTCAAGATTCTGTGTTCTGTACTGTACAACATATCTTCATCTCCAAGTAATTCTTGTGCTTAAAGTATGATATCCTCTTAATGAATAATGTAGTCACCCCCTTCTGTCTCTCCTTGAAATTGTTTGGTCATGTATGTTATGTTCAACAGACATAATGGTTAAAGTCGTTTTAGTTATAAACAGAGGTCTTTATAGAGAACGGGGGAACATCTAGTTGGATTGTGGAACGGCGGAAGCTGTAAGGTATATTACATTTGTCCGCTTGTATAGATCAGGGTGCAAGAGGACGAGGGGTAATCTACTTTGGTGCTACTGTATACCTGGAAAATTAGTTGTTTGATCAGCTTAGTTAACTTGGTGTGTTAATGGTTCTGGAAGCATGAAGGCTGTTAAAGATCACGGTGGAAATACTAGGCCAGAGTGTCATAAAAATGGAACTTATTGATACCTAGTTTTCCTGCCAAAGAAGCAATGCTATGCCTTTTTCTTCTCTGAAGAGTGGAATGGGAGGAGTTGGAGAGAACTTTGTGCTAGCACTTTGATATATGACTACTCCCCAAAATAAGCATATTTGCAGGTTTTATGATTATGAAGGACGGGGCGATAGTGGTTGATGTGTGTGTCACCTTTTCATTGAGTGAGAAATAGCAGTTTTTTTCATAACATGATGGATATTCACATGAATCTACCATGTGGTTGGGAAATCGTTAACTTAGGTTGATGTTCATAATTAATTGCAGATGCTAAATTTTAAATCTTATTTTGCTTGTTGATTTTAAGGTGCATGGAAGTCGCAAAATATTATGGAGTTCTATTCTAATCTGCAAGTCAATTGTTGTTTGACATGGTGGTGTGATATTCACTTGAACCTGCATTCTGGTGGCCGAATTGGCATGTGATGGATAAATCTCAAAATCTTAGTTTGCTTGTTCATTCTTTTTAGGTGCACTGGAGTAGGAAATATTGTGAAATGTTATTGTTGAACTATGTAGTTTGTAGTATTTGTATGTTGTCAGCTAGTAACTGGTCTTATCGTACCTCTTCTGGCGGGTATCTTTGTTTTTAGCCTTAATATCTAATTTGATGTTCAAATTTGGTGACTTTGGCAGGGGGGATTCCTTGAAGGATCCAGCATCAAAAGCATATACACAAGTGTTTGCTCCATATCATGGATGGGCCATCAGGAAAGCTGTGTCTGCAGGAATGTATGCCCTTCCCACCCGGCAACAGCTGATGATCAAGCTTAATGAAGATGGTGAGTGTGCGGTTTAGCTTATTTCCTATACCTCTGCCTCAACTTATAACTCACATACCCTGAAATAAACTTTTAAGTCTAGTGCATTGTTCTGCTACATTATATTTTTTTGTTCTGAAGTGAAAGTTGGTTTGGCTTTATCCAATCCATTGAGTAATTTGTTTAGATTCTTAATGACACAATTTGTTTTGGAAGGATGACTTATGGACTGAAATTCTAGGACATTGATTGTAGCAGCTTCCTCATATACCATCTATGACACGAAACTCCAGTATCAGTTTTTAAGTCTGCCTCTCCTATCATGTTAGGGAAGAACTTCATGACACAACTCTGAAATGCTGGCAATCTATTATACTATCTTTTACTGATTGATTTTTTTTTTTTTAAGAAGCTATGGTTGACTTTTGAGCACATCATAAAATATGTAATTGTTGTTAGTCGTACATACTTCTTAGCATTTTCTTGTGCTGGCAGTATATTATACCATCTTTTACTGATTAAAAAAATTGTTGGCTAAGGGGGTCAGAACTGAATCTGCACTTCTTTATTAATAAAAAAAGAACTGAATTTGCACTTTCTTTGTCCAAGGAACAAATTGTGCGCCTTATAGTGATTGTACTTGTGTGCTGACAAGCTCTTCTCAGTAGTTGTTCATCATTCCATCTCAACCTAGATGATTGTTTCCTCCTTGTTGGCCAGAATTATAGTTCATGACCATCCTTCTCTGAGGCTCGCATCCTATCTAGTGCCTCGTAGTCCATGTGCACAGATCTTTCTTTTCATTTCTCTCTGATCAGTTTGTTGTTTCTCTCTGTTAATTTCAGAAGACTCCGCAAGGACGCAGATGCAAAATTTTGTCGCCTCGTGTGATACTGTCGTTACATACATTGACAAACTGTTCATCTCAAGAAATTTGGGTATCGACTGGTGACCACGAAGAACTGGATAACAGAACACCCATTCATTTATGTGATTCGCCCCAAATCACTATTTATTATATGTATAATCATGTGAATCAGTGATCCAAATATTTGATTGTAACTAACTTGTCTTTAATAGCAGGGAAATTAAAAAACTGCCCTAGAGCAGAAAGTATGTACCTGCAAATGGGGTTTGATTGAGCTCATCTCATCATTTAAGAAAAGAAAAAGAAAATATATCAGTTTGACTTGGACATTTAATGTACTGAGTATATATGTTTTGTGTTTTCCCTACTAATTTGTGCTGGCAGGTGATTTTTCATGAGATGATGTGGGATAAATATTCAAAGCATCGTTCGTCTTGACAAAAGAAAAATCTCTCGAGTTAGTAACAAATTTTATTTTTGAAACTTGTAGCCAATGATGCACAATAATGGGAGTGTGTGTATATGCTTTACACTTTGGCTAACAAAAATAATGTATTTAGTATGAAGTGATTTTTCAATGAAAGTATTTTCCAGTAATGAGAGGATGTTTTGATTGATTAAAATTTTGAATCCTAAAAGAATAAATGAATAATATAATAATGTTTAATTATTTGTTGGTGAAAATAGTGTATAAAATTAAAGCCAAGGTGGTTATAAAAATTAAAAGTCATTTTCTTGTTGAAAAGTACTTTAAATACTTGACTTAATTTTATTTAAGTTTATTATTACTGCACCACCTTTCTTCATCATCGCTGTTTCGATCAATTCAATGACATTTTCTTCAAATATTCAAAATTCAAAGCTGCAAACCTTCGAAAAATGATATTAACCAATCAAGCTGTCTAAACTAAAAATATTATAAGTATTCAATAAATCGAAAACAATAAAGTAAGTAACACATCTGACTTCTCTTTTTTGAGTCCACCAATTTGTGAAATAAGAAGGCAAAAGTACATGAAATTAAACTGTTCATTCTAATTTCTGAAATGTTCAATCTAACCTAAAGTAATTATAATTCGTGCTGCATTATAAGTTTGAAAACCTTTTGGGTATAAGTGATTATCAATGCTATTATGACAATATGTCCTGAAAGACTGTTCATTCCTCAATGATATCATGACAATATATAAATATATTATGATGATATTGTGAAGGATTGAATGTCTAAGTCCTTCAAGATATCATGCTAGTATATAGATATTCTGTGATGATATCACGAAGAATTGAGGAAGAACCGCTTGTTATAGAATTGCGAAATGGAGAATTTTCTGCAATTAATTTAGAAATATGAAAGTAAATAACAGCGAACATAGATAGTGGGCTAGTTAAGTAGTGTTCCCAAATAAGAAGCATCACACTAACTTGTGTTTGGTAGATTTACTTTGTGCTTAGTAGGTGGTGTACACAATTGCAATGATAATTGTACCTGCCGAATTATTTCGTATAAGAACACCAACAAATAGAAAACTCCGACCCAAACAAACAAGAACCCTGGGGTTAAAAATTGAAAAACCCTGGTGGCTCCAAAAACGCCATAAACCCCAATTTTCAAGATTGACACACACAAGAATCTACAATAACTAGGCATTCTTGAATTCTGTTGTTTCTCAAGAAGAATCCAGCAATCAATTTTGACACCCAAAAAAGCTACAAGAACTACCCATCCTCGAATCCTGTTCATATAACAATGGATGACGGAGAAGGAGGATTAAGCTTTGACTTTGAGGGTGGCTTAGACATAGTGCCGACACACCCAACTGCATCTGTACCAGTAATACAATCCTCAGACCGCATCACCGCCGCAACCGGCCCCGCCCCAAATGCCTCTATTGCCCCAGTCCCTACGGGCGGGGCGCAAGGAGGGGATGGTTCATTTGTTGGTAATCGCAGAAGTTTCAGGCAGACTGTTTGCAGGCATTGGCTGCGCTCGCTGTGTATGAAGGGTGATGCTTGTGGGTTTCTCCACCAGTATGATAAGTCCCGGATGCCTGTGTGCAGGTTCTTCCGCCTCTACGGCGAGTGTCGTGAGCAAGACTGTGTTTATAAGCACACCAATGAGGACATCAAAGAGTGTAACATGTGAGATTCTCCCCGTGATCTGTCTTCTTTTTTTTCTTCTTTGCAGTGTTTTTATATTTGCAACGTTTTAAGTCATGCTATTTTCCTTAATTTTTGTGTGTGTTGTGTGTGTGGAGAGGGGGAAGGGGGAAGGTAAGGAGACTTGCATTGCTAGCATGCTAGTAGGGAAACGACAGACATTTAGGTTGGATTCAAACTCTTACTTAGATACTCTGATGAGATAATATGAAACTTTTGTGTTTGGTCTCAGCACCACTGCCTTAACTTGGTTACGACTAAACAAAGGTTACTAGCTTTTAAGGTTAGTACTAGGTTCGCCGATTTGATGCATATTGAGTTGATTGGTGTGCAATGAATTGGATGTACTTTATCTGTTTGATATTTGTTGACATGTATTTTTACTTGTACCGGTTTTGTTTAAACTTTTGAGTTATAAGCTGCATGAGTTTGTTACTTACAGAGAATTGGTCTCAGATTGAGATGAAGAAAAGCGCAAGAACATAGTAAAAGTGGATGTTTAATATTTTTTCTTCACCATCCTCACCTGATATTAGTTATGCTCATTTGCTTTTGCTGGGTGTTGCTCACTGTACGACTGTATCATCATTAATTACGGTGTAGGTGCTTTTGATCTTAATGATAATGACCGTTTAGAGTTGCGTGATACTTGGTGGGAGGTTGCAAGTAACCGGTGGAATAATCCAGGTGTTTGCAAGCTGGCCCATACACCACCATCATAAAAAAGATCACGAGTGTTGGTTTTCTTTCTCTTAAAAAAAGTAACTGAAAAGAGAAAAAAATAACCATACATGTTTTTTTTTCTTGTAGCACATTATCACCTGCTTTTTAATGTAACTTCTATAATGACAGGTATAAATTAGGATTTTGTCCAAATGGTCCTGATTGCCGATATAGACATGCAAAGCTGCCTGGACCTCCACCTCCAGTGGAAGAAGTTCTTCAGAAAATTCAGAATTTGACATCCTATGGTTACTCAAACAGGTTTTTACAAAATCGGAATACTAACTTTTCAACTCAGGCAGACAAATCTCAAATTCCGCAAGTACATAACGTAATGAATCAAGCAGTGAAATCTACAGCAGCAGAGCCACCCATTGTCCAACAACCGCAGCCGCATCAACCACAAGTTCAACAGCCTCAACATCAGGGTGCCCTAACTCAAACTCTTCCCAACAGCCAGCAAAATCAGGCTGATAGAACTGCAATACCCCTGCCTCAAGGATCATCTAGGTGTGTTCAGAGTTTCAAGGTCATGTAGTTAGTTAGTATACTTAAATAGGTGAATAATTTGGAGTCTTCCATGTCAGCTGTAAATTGTTTATGCAGAGCCTTGTTAGAATCATAAATGGTACTACATATTCTGTATTGTTGTTTATCAATTCCCTTTGTTCTACTCTTTATTCTGCTGCATGCTCAGTTTGCATGCCTGAGGAACTGACACAAAACTATTGTGAACTCATTCTATGAGAGTTCTTCTATAAATGATATGTATTGTTGGCTGATAATTGACATCCCTGATGCACCCTACTATGTTGGTGATATTTAAGAAACCATCCTCCCTCAAAAAGATGACAGGAGAAAGGGACTATAGGTTATGTGTTCACGTATTTATTTCCTTTTCTGCTAAAGTTGGTCCATTAGTTTGTGTATCTGTAGGAATTTTAGAACCTAAATGTGATATTGAGAGCTTCTTTTTCTTCTTTCTATTGCTTGTAAAGGAAATTGATGGTCACAGTACCATTGGCTGTTGATTCTTCTCCGCAAACCTCTCATCCACGCTGTCTAGCTGTCTCATAGTCTGAAGCTTATTCAGTGGTTATTATTTAGCTGTTGTAACTTTATCAGAATATCCAAAACATAACTCTTATAGAACAAATCTTATCAAAGTTAACCAACCCCAAAGTTTAGGTACAGACTAGAGGACATTGGATCATTCTTCTGGGTGGGTCAGGTGATGCACCGACTATTCCTCCAAACTTGTGATGAGACTTAGTGAAGAAGTATATACTTTGGTTTTAACTTTTAAGAGCATGTACATTGAAATATTTGTCTCTTTTAGTTATTTGTAGTTATTTAATTAGTGAAAACTGGCTGCAAAGCCTAGAGTCCAATTGACACCAATGAGAGTTGAGACCATGTTAGACCCAGTGAACTCCTAGAATGGTCTACTACAGTGATATATTCATCCAGAATATTTATTCCTTGACCATTGTCAAGGATGTGTTGCACAATATTCTAATGATTCTCTTGGCTTTTGACAGATACAGTCAACAACTGCTCTGTTAGTTTTTAAAAACATGAAAGTTCAGTCTGGATCAGGAAGTAAAAGGAGTAGTTGATCTTGTCATATATGCTGAATGCCTCAATATCTTTTACAGGTTTTTGGATTTCCCATCCCCCACCAAAAAGAAAACAAGCAAGAATTAAACTACAAGCAAGAATTAAACTAAGTGATAAAAAACATTTGCAAAGCTATAGAAGAGGATCATTACTAACATGGTGTCTCCTACTTTTTTAGTGTCGTAAGGATAAAATCATTGTTAGTATTATTTTTCCTGGATACTCCAGTATCTTTGCTTGATACAAAAGATAAATTCTTTCTCGTCTCTTTATAACTTTTGTGTTTCCAATGTCTTTTCTGTGTCATGTTTAGTTTTCTGAGCAAATAAGAACACACAAAAAATTTGCTGTGTAATTTTTAACTTTTGCTCCCAGGGCTTAGTTCAAGTGGCAAAGGTTGAGGGACTTGTGATTTAGGTCATAGGTTTGGGCCCCATGCCATGCGAACTAAACATGGGATATACCCTACCTTACTCATGAATTATTATCACTTTTCTTGACATTTATATATGAAGAGGGAACAGTTATAATCCATATCTCTATTTTTCGCTTTATGCTTATCTGATGTCCTTGCATGGGATTAGGTACTTTATAGTTAAAAGCTGCAACCGTGAGAATCTTGAATTGTCAGTACAACAAGGAGTTTGGGCAACTCAGCGAAGCAATGAGGCTAAACTAAATGAAGCTTTCGACTCTGTGGAAAATGTCATTCTAATTTTTTCAATCAATCGGACTAGGCATTTTCAGGTAGTCTGTTTTTCCCCTATCCCATAAAGAGTTTAGGTTAAAAATGTTACTGATGATTTAACAATGCATGGTTTGATTGTAACTTGTGTTGTGATGAAAGTAATGTGTCATCTTCATAAAAAATGAGAGGAATGTGTCAATGAATTTAGGACTAGTTCATAGAATTTAACATGTGTACTGTTCATCAGGGTCTTGCAAAAATGACATCTAGAATTGGTGCTGCTGCTAAAGGAGGAAATTGGAAGCATGAACACGGAACTGCACATTATGGACGGAATTTTTCAGTGAAATGGTTAAAGGTACTTTTGATTTCTTTACCTGCTCCACATGTATTAGTATTTCTTGCTTTCTTTCTTTCTGTTCTTACCTTTACTCAGGTGCCTTGCGTGGTTGTTGGCGAAATATTTCCTTGTGATCTATTAGATTCTGGTCCAGGTAGAGCTGTGGTGGCAAGAAAGATATCTGGCCCCTCTTTTCTGATTTATGCAAATGTTAATTGGAAGCTATTTCATGAATGGATGTTATATATTTCGAGAGGATTAATGAGTCCACTTGTATCCCTCAAGGCTGTTCACATGTCATTTGAGCTCAACAAAGGTTTTTCTGACCACGTGATATACTACTAACTACGTTATTAGCATTTTTCCTGTTGCATGATTTGCTATCACACTAGCTTTTCTATTTATCTTGGAAATGGGAAAAAGTAAATAATGAGCAAAATTTCCTTCTATAAAATAATCAGTCAACTTCATTATCAAAAAAAATAATCAATCAAGTTGATGAAAATAACAAGTGGTGCACATTGGTCATTTTGCACTATTTTATGTCTGTTATGATAGCAGTTGACGTTCACAATCTTTTTTCATAAGACAAAGGGGGTGAATGTGATTATCAAGAATCTCTCTTTTGAGTTTTTACTCTTTGAACTTTGGGTATATTTACTTCTAATGAGAAGCCTACATTTTCTGACTGTCTCAATAGATATATATTTAGAGTCAACCATCTATTCCTGTTGCCGTTTTCTTGCCTAGTGTGCTAAGTTGTATGTTTTATCTATGTTTCAATTTCTATCAAGGACAGTTGTGTTTGTTAATTTTGTCTTTTGTGGCAATAGAAGGAGATTTCCCTATTTCACGTTATTAGTTTTTTCCTGCCTTGTTAAAGAAGTTTTCTATCTATCTCAAATTTCTGAAATGTCTTCAGCGGACAAATATTTAGCTCTTTCTCTCGCTCAATCTCCCTCTCTTTTAAATTCCTAGGACTTGTTGAGAGTTGATTATTGTGGTTATAATTTATTATACTATATAGACTAGATAGGTGACTGTTGAACCTTGGATGAGTCAAATGTCAGTGCAACCAATTATTCAACTCCAAATTTTCTGTTAGATGATTAGCTGGTTTGGCTGATTGAAGAGAATAAAACTTATTTCAGAACCTCTCCCTTATTTATATTAAGCTTGAACCATTTCATATATTTTTAATTAGTATCACCATTTCAGCTATGGAGGCCATCAACTAGATGAATTGCTATTTTAGTTTCTGTCAGTTTTGAGGTTTAATCTGATAAGTACATTGGTACCTTGACCAGTGATTTGTTTAACTCGCTGCTGTAGTTGGAGGTCATGCCTCTAACCTTGTTGCAATTTAAACTGATAAAATCTGTACATATAATTATCATACGAGAGAAATCTTTTTTCTTTCTGTTGCCCTTTCTGTTTCACTTGAGGACTTCTAAACATTTTCCCAACTCTTAACGCTCACCTAGTAGTATCAATCAGTGGCAGAGGCTCTTTACTTCTCTTTTTTTCTTCCCCCCTCTCTAAGATTTCATCATGAAATTGCTTGCGTACAAGAACTCAGGGAATAGATCCACTATTACAGCACCGGATTCATCTAAACCTATTATTTTCAATGCAAGACATAAATTTATGAGAAAATTCACTAAAATTACAATAGCACTTTGGAGTTCCCTTCTATCTTGATATCTTTACTTTTGTTTCTTCAAACAGTATTTATAGTTTGAGACTGATATATTATTATACTATTAGACACTCATGACTTGGGACACCAGTTCTTGGGGGTATACGAACCCAAATATAACGGGTTAATGCTAAAAACTTTGAAGGTTGAACCCATAGAATTTAAATCCTGGATCCGCGTCTGCATGAATTGACCCCCCGGCCCCCCCCCCCCCCCCCCCCTTTTTTTTTTTTTTTCATTTTAAAATATATCAGTTGCTTGTATGCATGAACTAACTTTGAAGCTTAAATCGCAGCTCTGTGAACTGTCTTTCCAGAAAACTCGCCATTTGAGGAATCCATACAATGAGAACTTACCTGTGAAGGTATATTTAAGCCTTTACTCATTGATTATTTGACATATTTCAAAAAATTAGTTTCATCTATGGCTGCTCTGAGCATGCTGATGGCCATAGATTGATTCTAATGGACATATAGATCAGGGCAGGTATTTGGATGTAGATCTCTGTTATGCTAGAAGCCTGTTATAATTTGCAAAATTCTTCATTCATAGATGCATCCTAGACTTCACTTTAAAGCCTTGATGTGCCTGACAGAACCATTTGATTAGCCAAGTCAGAATCCCTACAAGTTACTTTTGTCAAGTGACATCCTTACTTTTTGTGTTTCAGCAAGACTATCCAATTCCACCAGAATTTCTACTTGCAAACAGTCTTTTCGATAATGAGGAAGACCTCAGTACCTAGAGGTTTGTGTTTCCACGGTGAAAAAGAACTTTCATTCTTTTCATCAAAGTTGATGCTCTGGGTTTGAAGCCTTATACAATTTTGAGGGGAAAAAGGGGAATAGTAGCCAGCCTTACCATAGTGCTTTTAGTAGAAAAATTGGAAGATCAATCTGTGTATTGCCAATCGAATTACGTGGATCAGCATGAAGTTGAAAGAAAACATAAAATAACATGGTTATATAGATATTCAAAAATAATTATCTTCAGATAGATTTTTTAAATTGCAATAGAATTACATTCTGCGTAATCATGGAGGCGAGACGCAGTTTTCAAATTATATTCTAGTGCCTATCTGTCCTTTCCCCTTGTGCTTCTTTTAAGCTCAAGTTCTGTTGAAAAATAAAAACCACTTGCTTTGTTTTTCTCCATGAAATTCTTAGCACAAACACGATACTAACTATAAATGTAGTTAAAATGCTCCAGGAACAACTGCCAATATTTTTCTCTCTCCTACTTCCTAGGATTGCATAATACCTTTTCCCGGTGTGATATTGCCGGAAACAGACCCTTTCTTTCTCACTAATGTTATCACCCGCTGTGATTACTGGGAAAAAAACCCTGAAAAACTCCTCTTCAGATCTGTTAAAACTCATAGGAGAAAATAGAATCTATTTCACTGCTGGTTTCAAATCCTTTGATACCACCAGATTGACCTCTGGCAAGGATGTTTGGTTCGAGTGGTAGAGAGAAGTTGAAATATGATGAGAAGAATAACACTTAGCAAGAAAGTGATGGAGTGGATACGAGTTATCCTCAAAGAAGCTTCTAATGATAATAAGAACCTTGTGAGAAGGTGGAGGACAAAGGTCCAGGTGGCTGAATATTTTGGTACTAGGAAGTACAATGTCCATGGTAGGTACATGAGTATCTTCTCACTCAAGGGTCAAGCTAGGGCAGTTATCATCCTGCCAGAATCAGCCTTCAATGCAGGATGGAGAGACATTGCTTTTAAGATAGAAAATTTCATTAAAAGCCCCACACAACTGATTTTCAAGGCCCCTCACAGAATGTCTGATATTAACAATCCATATGCCAAGGTGGTTGGAAATAGTAAATGGCAGCCCCACATCCCCAAGGAGGCAGAAACCAGTTAAAAAGGTGTCCCCCCCGTTCTTCTGATTCTGGTACAGGCTTGCTAAGAGGATGCATCATTGGGTCCTACATCAAACATGCTTGACCGGAGACAATCTCAAGAAAAGGAAAATTCAACTGGCAAGTAGATGTTATATGTGTAAATCCAACAGGGTATGTGTAAATCACCTACTGCTATACCGCGCAGTAGCCTGATCTGGGATATGTTCTTCACTCTTTTTGGTTTAAGTTGGGTCATGCCTCTCAATATTAAAGAAGCCTGCAGTAGCTGGAGTTCATACAAAGTTGACAAGGCCATCAGGAATATCTAGTTCATGGTCCTTGGAGCTATTTTTGGGTGCATATGATGAGAAAGAAATAGAAGATGTTTTGATGGAATCTCAACTCCGTTCGTCTTCCTAGAATCTAAGTAGGCGTGTGGAAATGCGATTTCATCTCGTGATTTGGTATCATGAGACAAAATCAGCGTTTGAAAATGCGATTTCATCTCGTGATTTGATATCGTGAGACGAAATCAGCGATTGGACATGCGATTTCATCTCATGATTTCAGATTATGAGATGAAATCACAAATTCTCAGAAAATCTTGATTTGGAATTCCAAATCATGAGATAAATTTTTTCAAATGTAAAATTTGATCCACGAGTTTATATTTTGTAAAAAAACCCACCATTTTATATATACTAACCATTTATTTCAGATGTAAATAGAATTTGTTGTTGGTAATGTTACTCTTACCAACCTTTCCGTACTATGTGGGATGATTATATTAAAAACTAGTGCACTACAACTCACGTTTCATTTACTTTTTATTGAACTAAAGTTCGATCAATAAATGTTGTATTTTTTTAGAATGACTTTGTGATAGTATATTATACTTTGTTATGAACTTTACTTATTTGTAAGATTGTATAAGACTTGGGAAAATTTTGATAGTTTTCACAACTTATGGGGCTTTTATATTCATGAGAAGAAAATACTACTTAAGAATTTCAAATCACATTTTCAAACAAAACTTTAACTTCATCTCATATGATTTCATATCATGATCCAAATCATGATTTCATTTCCCATGGCCAAACGAGCCCTAAGTGTTTAATGCAACTTTTTTGCTAGCTCAAGATGACTCTTGTGGCTAGCATTGAGCTTTTTTTGGATTTTGTCAGTTCATTGGATTTAGTCTCTAGTTGTTAGAACTGATGTTATCATTACTTTTGCCTCTGAGGTCCCCTTACTCAACATTGTAAATTCCTTCAGCTTCTCGATGCCATTAATGAAATCTTTACTTCATAAAAAAAAAAAGATGCATAATTGGGTCCTTTGGAAATCTTAAATCTGAGATGCGCACTCTTGCAGATGTTAGAAAATGGACTCTACATGGAAAAAGGCCTTTGGAGTGAACATCTATGAAATGGTAGGGAACTTGTTTCTGTTTGAATTTCCAAACAGAAACACGTGAACAAATCCTTCAAGGAGAATGGACATGAAAGAAATTCAAGGTTAGTTTGGAGTGGTGGAGCCCTATTGCTGGATGTATACCTGTCTTGCAGAAAAATGAGTCTACTTGGATCAGAGCTATTGGACTACCTCTGCAGTTGTGGTCACACAATTTTTTCGTGAAACTAGCAATCTTTGTGGTGGTTGGAAGGTGACAAAGGAGGAGACAGAATTGAAAAATCACCTCATGTGGGCTCGTATTGAAGTTGTAGTAGGAGGGCAAATTATCCCAATGAAGTAACCATCTCGAAGGAAGGTCTTAACTTCGTTATCCCGATCTGGGTTGAAAGGAAAACTAGTTTCGGGAAAGCTCTGGTGAAACTTTCGGCGATCGCTGTTGAAAAAAGATGAGGCCATGATGTCTAGGAATATCCGGTGGACAATCTCACTCAATGAGCTTGTAGATACAATGGGTATGACGACAACTGTTGACCAGGGTGATTATGCCCATGACCCCACGTGAGAGTTGATGATACCCTTTTTTTTCTAATAAAGGGCTTGGGAAAGCAGGTGCGAGGCAGCAGACAGATCTCGAGGCTTTCAATTTTTCTTTGGGCAGTTTTCTGAAAGGCGAGCGCGTCCTTAGGTAAGAGGCGAGCAGTGTTAAAAAGGCGACGAGGCAAGGACTTATGCGTCGCGTTTTTGAAAAAATGAAAAAGATGCAGTCTAAAACTTAAAATGTTATTTTAAGGTTTTTTCAACTTACCTCTTTTGAGTCGACTGGGTTCTTCATCTTTTCCTTGTTCTCTTCAACTGCAAAGGTACTTCTTCTTTGTTTTTTTCTTTCTTCTTGTTTCTTCTTTCTCCTCTATTTCCAGTCGATTCTTTCATCTCCTTTGTTGTTGTTCTTCTTCTTTCTCCTCTATTTCCGACATATTCTTTCTTTTTCTTTCTTTTTCTTGCACAACTTCTTCCCTCTGTTTCTGGCAAATTCTTTCTTTTTTCTTTCTTCTTCTGGCACAACTTCTTCCCTCTGTTTATGTCAGATTCTTTCTTTTTCTTTCTTCAAGTTCTAGACTTTTAGTATCTACTATTTACTTTTAGTTTTTGAATTAAAATATTTGCTAATATCGTATTGCTATTAAGATTTTGGTTATTTATACATGCAATTAAATATTTTAATTTTTTGGCATTAATTGGTGTCTCGCGCAAGCGCCTCGCCTCAATTAGGAAGGCCTGTCTCCTTTTGTCACTCACGCTAAACACTGTCTTTGCACCATGCTATTAGGTTAGACTTTATTTGACTGACCCTACACAAGTCATTCCCAATTTGGAAAGATCGGATGTTTTAACAGATGAGACTACACCTACTCATTTTGCATGGAAAACTCTCACGGTTCTCGGGAAACATCTGTGAACTTGGAGATTCTCACGCGTGCAAAAGCCTCAGATAATTTTAAGCTCTAGGTAGGGAGAAAGAAACTTATTTGCCGATGACAAGGGTGGAGAAAGAAAATATCATTAATAATGAGGGAGAATTGATGTTAAAGGGTGATGTTTCTTTCTTCACAACTAATACCACTTGATTCATATGAAAGGACTCAGTAATATGATTAAGATTCCGAAGCTAATGGTTGGATCCAAGGTTTTGAGGTAGTTAGAAATAGTGAATCTAGTTTGGAGATCACCCATTTTCAGTATGTTGATGATACCTTAATATTCTGTGACGCATAGGAGGAGCGGTGGAAATATTTGAGAGTTATTTTAGTACTTGTGAGGGCATCTCAGGCCCTCATATCAACTGGAGCAAGAGCCACATATATCCCATCAACTTGATGTCTCACATGGAGCAATTGGCCTTAATTGTAGGTGGTGAAGTGAGTAACCTCCCCATAGTCTATCTTGGTATGCCTTTGGGAGAAAAATCAAGATCCAAAGAAATATGGAACTCTGTATTGGATATATGTGAAAAGAAATTGTTCAGATGGAAATCAAAGTGTTTATCATTGGCAGGCAAAATCAATTCTATTCTGGTTGTCCTACCAACTTCAATGATGTCACTTTTTCCTATCCCTGCAGGAGATACAGATATTGAATAAAATCAACATATCATTCTTTCGGTAATGAAGCAAGGAAAAAAGAGTTTTTCATTTATTAGTCAAAAGGGCAACCCTTGTTAGAAGTAAAAGCCAAGGTAGTCTTGGCATCATAAACTTGAAGCACCAGAGTAAAGTTTTAAAGCTAAAATGGATGTGGAGGTACTCTCAGGAAACACAAACCCTTTTGGGCAGTGTTATCAAGTATAAGTATGGGGAACAAGATAATTGGGGATTCAAAGAGGTCAATATTCCTTATGGAGTGAGTTTATGGAGATCAATAAGAGCATTCAGCGCTTCTCCAAAGAGACACTCATCTATCGAAGTACATAACGACAATACGACTAATTTTTGTAAAGACAGTTGGTTAGGTCCAAGTTTGTTTTTAGGATTTATTTTCTGATTTGTTTGCACTGGTTCAACATCGATAAAAAATAGTGGCTGGATGGATACCTAAGGTTGGGATCTGAGGTTTAGAAGAATGATGAATGATTGGGGATACCAAGACTAACTGATTTGTACAAACTTTTGGAAAGCTTTCA
The DNA here is from genome assembly GCA_035772735.1 of Datura wrightii. Classification (NCBI taxonomy): domain Eukaryota; kingdom Viridiplantae; phylum Streptophyta; class Magnoliopsida; order Solanales; family Solanaceae; genus Datura; species Datura wrightii. The sequence goes on along the minus strand of JASDFA010000008.1, from coordinate 113,125,277 downwards.
CGGGATGCAAAGAAGAGTGGATTGTTTGTGGTGGAATGGACATAGCAGAGGGTCATACGGGGTTAGCTTACAAATTGTTGAATCAAACAGATCCATAGATTACTAATTGGCCATGGAAACATATTTGGAAGGTTAAGATACCTGAGAAAGTTGCCTGCTTCACATGGTAGTAGCACAAGTAGTTGTTCTGACACATGAAAACTTGATAAAGGGAGAAATCTCTATATGTTCAAGATACTATTTATGTGGGAATGAGGTTGAGACAGTGAACCACTTATTTCTACCCTGCAGAGTCATAGATCAACTATGGAAGATTTTTATCAATCTTAGAGGCATTTCTTGGTCAATGCCTTGCAAGATTGTTGATACTCTTTTTAGTCGGGAGGAAGCTGGAACTGGGGCAAAGGGACAAAGATAGATAGAGGATCATCTTGCAGTGCCACGTGTAGATGGTGGTCCATCTGGAGAGAAAGAAATGCCAGATGTTTTGAGGATAGAAGTAACACAATACAAAAGATTATACCTAATTGTATTATGTACAAAGTATTACTCCGAAGATACAGAAACAATCCTAGATGTTTTTAGTTCCTGTTAGGATTGTTCTTATGAAAGCTTTTGTTTCGTTTTCACTCTCTCTCTCTCTCTGTAAAATATGGTTTTTCAATACCAAGGTAGTACTGGTTTATAATACAAATTTGTTACCTGTTCAAAAGAATAATTTCTTAGCACCAACGATCCATTACAATTAATAAGACCTGACAGATTCATAACTTCTAGGTGGTGCATTATGTGCAAAAAGAGAAATCAGACCCATTCTCATGTCGGCTTTGCTCTTTTGCAAGAGGAGCTTGGATGAAATTTTTAGGATTGTGATGATCTTTTGTGCTTTTATAATACCTCAGCTAGTTTTTAACGGTTGAACATGGAGCTTTGGTTACGTAAATATGGTATATTGTCATAATAGAAGTCTGACATGCTGTTCAATCTGCATTTGAGTGAAGAGGCTGCCAGAAGGTTTGAAGGTCATTTTCTCGTTATATATGTTATGTCTAGGGGTGTACAAGCCAAACCGTCAAGTCAAACCGAACCGAGGAACCAAGTCAAACCGAGGAAAAAAACCGACATGTGGTTTGGTTTGATTGGTTTGGCGTTGGAGAAAAAAAACCGACCATTCTTGGTTTGGTTTGATATTAACCATAAAAAAGTCAAATCGAACTCAACCCAAACTGACATAATATATATATATATAAAATATTATAATTTTAACTTTTTATAGATAAAAATATTAATTATAATCTATTTTATAGATATTTTTTAAATTTGTTTTATTAACTTCAAATATTTAGAAATTAGATATATATTCATATTTGAGCTTATAAGTTATAAACTTGTAAATTGTAATATTTGTTTAGTAGGCACTAACAAGTAAGTAAATGATCTAAATATAAAGACCTAATATTAACCTAAAAACCTAACAAGATAAAATAAAACCTTTAGTATTCATCTTCACTTTTCATAGATCGATTTCTCCTCCTCCTCTCATTCATCAGGCGCTGGTTACTTTCGCATGTTTGTTAGTATATCTTCTTTCTATATTTCTTATGAGTTAAGCCGTTAAACTGCCTCCATTTCTTCATGTTTTTATTTTCTCAGAGGTTATTTATAGTTTTCTGTTTTTTGGTTAATTTTAGTTATGTTTGATTTAGTTTTAAAAAAAAACCAAATATAAAGACTCAATTTAGTTGTTTTTGATTTTTTAACTATTTGATTTAGTTAAAAAAAACCCCCCAAAAAAACGAAAGAACCGATTTATGTTGGTTTGATTTGGTTTATGGATTTAATAAACCGACATGATTGGTTTATTAATTTTTTAATGAAAAACCAAACCAACCGACCTATGTACACCCCTTCACTTATGTCAATTGATCCCATCTCTTCTCTATGTGGTGTAAAGCTAGGTCTTCATGACAATTGTGATCGAACGCTTTAGTGATTGCCTAAGGGCATTTCAATTGAAGTATTGAAGTAGATTCTTCTATATTGCCCTGACCCAGTCTTTAACAAGATATGATGGGGGCTTTCTTATCTATGCAGCTCTTTCTTAGGGTTGAGGACATGTAGTGCCTTCTTATATACTATACCTCTCAATTGTACTTTTCTTTTCTTATTGAAAATTTAAAAGGAAAAATGCATCTCAAGTAAGATACTTTTACCTTTTACTCACAGCCTCTTTAAATGACATGGGTATCTGAAGAACAGGAACCAACCAAATAGCCTTTCGTCGAATATTAGTTGCATTTCTGGTTGAGCGACTGTGCTAAGTATTGTTTCACATAATCAGCTTATAAGTGAACATTCTTTTTTTAATCATTGCAATCAAAGTTGCATATGACTCCAGAGACGGACTTTTACTTGTCAAATTCAAAATCTCCTTCTATGTTTTGTTTGTTAATGTTAAACCTTGTTGTGTGCTATCATTACTTACAGTCACCTACTACTGCTGTTGTTGCAGATCAGCAGAGATTGTCAAGAATTAGAGATCTCTGTTGGTGAGCAGTTGGCTTCTTTGCTCTATCTAGAACCAGACAGTGAACTTATGGTATTTCTTTTTTCTCCTGTCAAACTTAAATTAGCTTTCATTCACACTAGGTGGTAATTCGTCCATTTTCTGGAGCTTTCAGGGGTTGTTTCTGCCATGTTTGTCTGGGTATAGTACATTCAGTTTCAGATGACTTTTTGGTGTAAAGAGGAAAGTGTAGAGGAAGCTGATCATATAGTAGATCTTTTAGGATCCTTGTAATTGATTAGTTCCTGATGGTACACAAGGTTTTGGAGGTCTCCAGCATTAAGGAGGAATACAATATTACCAGTTCTTTTTTCTTTAAAAGTCAGTTTCAGTTGATGCTTTCATATATGATTTTAGCAATACTAGTTGAGATTGAGTAACTTACATCAACTCAGCTTTAGATTTAGGAAAAGGAAAATACAACTCTGTAGTTTGCCATGGATCGACTTCAATCTCGTATCCTTGATGCTTTATTACTGCTGATATTGCTGTATCTGTTAATGAGCTAGTTTCTGTAGGCCATGGTGGCATCTGGTCATAGTGTCTGAATTTGGTTGGTAGAGTGCTTCTAGTCCCATATCTGTGCAAGTTATTTGCATCGTGTATTAATTAGTCCATGTTAGTTGTCATTATGTAGCCTTGTGATAGTTCTGCAATAGGTTTTGTAAAAAGTCTTTTGAGTTTCTAAGTAAGCTGTATTATCTTAAAATGGGCAGTCAGTCCTTTGTACATATGCTCACTGAGTTGTCTTGAAAAGTTTCATGTTGTCTCTTGTAGTGATTTGTTATGGCTGGGAGGTACGATTGGATAGTTTCTGGTTTTCATGTCTTTAATAGGCTATTATTATTATTATTATTATTATTTTTGATGATAACTAAGGTTTCCGGGAGAAAAATTGTGGCAATTGTGGACACGGTATACAAGTAGATCTTTTTGGGATTGTCCTGATGTTTTAAGGTCTTGATCTTTTATGTCCAATGCTTTCTTCATGTCTTACTTAATTGTTGGTTAAAAGAAAAATAAAAGAATTTTTACATTTTGAGTTTGGGTATAAGGAGTCATTTCTAGCTACTCAGTCACCCTTTGGACACAGTTATGGATCTGTTGTACAGCTAACTAACCTGTTTTTATGGATCTGTTGTACAACTACAGAACCTGGTCTTCCCCTATGTTCAGTGTAAATGGTCGTTTGGTAGAGTGTAATAGAATAATGCTGAACAAGGTGTATTAGTAATGCTTGCATTGGTAATGCTGGTATTAGTTATACTAAGTTTATTTCTTATGCAGTGTTTGGTTTAGTGTGTTAAAAATAACATTCATTAAATAATTTATTTTAAGAAATTATTTATTTATAAAAATATCCTCCACAAATAAGATAGAAAAGATGTGGAAATTCAAAAAAAAAAAAAAGATAGAAAGGATGTGGAAAAGGTTTTGGGGGATAATTATATCTTTAACCATGCTAATGCATGCATTAACAACCATTGCATTACTAATACCATAGTTTTTAATGAATTAGTTATACATAGCTTAATACTAAATAGAGAGTATAACTAATGCTTGCATTAGTTATACATAGGTTGAAAAAGTGTATCAAACAAGGTATTAGTAATACACTTTTGAATGGAAGAAGCCGAAGGGGTGAACGAGCGCCGTGGTAACGAGCCGTAAGAAAGATGAGCAGAGCATTCCTTCCGCCGGCCTTTATAGGAGTAGGGGAGCGTGGTGAGCTGAAGCGGTTGCGATTGTCATGAGATGTGGAGCATGTGGGAAACATTGACATAAGCTCTTCTATTTGAGATTACGGAGTTACAAGTAACTGATTGTTAGAGCGTAACTGTCAACCATACACAAAGCTAATGCTTGCATTATTTTTTCTAATGCACTCTATCAAACGACCACTAATTGTCTAACCTTGATATTTCCCCTTAGTCTCACTGTAAATGTTGTTCCTCCAAACTTGGGTTCACAAAAATGATGTCTCAACTAGCTATAACTGTTCTTACATTGGTAAATGTTATATAGCACGTACATCTATACTTAAGAATCTTTTCTGGCTTGTTATGACTATTTCAATAGTTGAAAAAGATCCTTATGAGGAGAGGTACTTGTTTATTTTTTTTCTTTTTTCATGAGAGGTTTCTGTACTTGTTTTTTGAGAAAGAAAAAGAAATGCTCATAGTGTAGTACTTCTTATTTTGTTTGTTTTGGTAGTGAATGAATTCTACTGCTTTGCTGCTTAATACGTTGCGTTGAAACTCCAAGATTTGGCTGCAATTGGTCCATTCGCCTTAATTATGCTCTTTGGTAGTTTATGGAGCATCTATTAGTTGGACTGCTGATAGAGGAATGCACATGATGGGCACACATGCATATATACTGTGTACATATACATTATATATATTTATGTATGTATGTATATATATGTTCTATATGTGTATGTATATGTGTACATTCACTGGACATAGTAGCTATGGGAACTTAAAGAATTGCTTCCTAATGTAGTTGCACTTTCTGTACAGAATTCTAATGGGACAGTATATAATTGCATTTCAGGCAATCTCACTTGCTGCAGAATCTAAGCGAGAGGAGGAAAGAGCAAAGGGAGTAAACCCTGACAATGGGAATGAGAACCCAGATATCGTACCTTTTGAAGACAACGAAGAAGAGGAAGAGGAAGAAAGTGAGGAGGAGGAGGAGGAGGATGAGAGCTTTGGTCAAGCTTTTGGACCAGCTGCTTTGGGCAGAGGAAGGGGTAGGGGAATGGTATGGCCTCCTATAGTTCCTTTTGGACGTGGAGCCAGGCCTTTTCCTGGGATGCGGGGCTTCCCTCCAGGCATGATGAATGATGGATTTTCTTATGGATCAATGACACCTGATGGTTTTCCTATGCCTGATCCTTTTGGAATGGGCGGCCGACCTTTTGGACCATTTGGCCCTCGATTCTCTGGTGATATGATGTTTCACAGCCGTCCTCCAGCTGCTGGTGGATTTGGGATGATGATGGGTCCAGGAAGGGCCCCTTTCATGGGAGGAATGGGTCCTGGAGCAACTGGCCCACCCAGAGGTGGTGGTCGACCAATGGGAATGCATCCATCATTTATTCCACCCCCATCACAGCCCTCTCAAAATCCTAGGGTCAAAAGGGATCAGAGAGCGCCGGTTAATGAAAGGAACGATAGATTCAATCCAGGTTCAGACCAAGGTAGGGGTCAAGAGATTGCAGGCTCAGTTGGTGGACCGGATGAAGGTGTACGTTATCCACAAACTGGAAACAGCTTTAGAAACGATGAAAGCGAGAGCGAGGATGAAGCACCTAGAAGGTCCAGACATGGTGATGGAAAGAAAAAGAAGCATAGCATGGATGGAGATGCTGCAACTGGCACAGAAAAGTAAATCTTATGAGAAACTCTGAAGGAGCCATCTTGCCCTCTGCAGATGCAAATGTCTTACATATATCCCAAACCAGGAGAACACATTATATAATTAGTTTTTGAAGTGGAAACCTAGCAAGTAGTGTCCTGAGATTGTATACTACATATGATATCCCCATTCCGGCCTTCACTAGTTCTTTGCTTGCTTGTTCAAAGAGCAAACTTGAGTTTCTGTCAGTAGTACTAGTACAAGAAATATGGTCTTTATTTAGCAAACATGTTTGCTTCCGTCTAATTGTAAAAAACTGATTTACAGTTGCAGGCTAGATTAGGACAACTGAGATAGCCGGGCTTTATTATTTTGGCAAGGTCCTGCCTTCTGTTTAGTGTGAAGCATGAAATGTTGATGGGGAAGTCGTGTAACATGATGAACCTATCTTGGTTGCTGATCAATGCAAAACGAGAGTAGCAAAGCTTTTTTTTTCAAACATTCTAGGTTCTTTGGATGTTCTGTCGTCAAATTTCTCTATAACAACATCATTTGTTTGGGTATTTTTTAAAATCTTAGACTGTTATAATAAAACATCTTTAGAGGATTACTGTTACGGAGGTTTCGAGTTTCTTTCTGCTAGTGCAGGGATTAAGACGAAACTAACCTTTTAAAATAAATAGTTAATTATTGTATAATCATTTCACATAAATAATTCTTGTAATACAATTTCTATACAACTAGTATGTGAATCAAACATACACCTAAATTTGAGTTTTACACTTCAACTTATAATTTCTATCTCAAAAAAAACATCATTTTTTTTTATAGAACTAGAAATAATTTAACCTTATAAATGGGAAAAAGAAATAAAAAGATAAGAGTGCTTGGGATAATTTAAGAGGCGACAGCGGCGTTGGGAGGCTTTTGAGAGCTCTCTGAAACTGGGCAACTCTTGAAATGCTTCTTGGCTCGCGAATCTTCTTGGCGCTAACTCGCTTTAGAGCTCCTCCCATTACCCTCTGCACTTTCTCCTCCAAATTCATCTCAAGATATTCCCCGAACAATCATGGGTTTCTTTCTATTACTCCTACTAGGCTCTTCATACCTGCAGGTTCGCTTCAATTTTGCTTTTTTTTTTTTTTGGTTAGGCAGTGGCCAGCCTAATATATTGTAGACGTAGAATTCTGAAGAGGAAAGGCAAAACGGTGAAAATTTTTTTGATAAAAAAGTTGGGGGTTGGGGGAGCAAAGAGCAAAAGTATAAGCATTTTTCAAAAATTTGAAACTAGAGGGTGATTCCATATTTTGAGCTCTTTACACTTGAAACTGTAGGAATTCGTTCCCATAGAGCTCCTACTCAAATGCTTGAATATCTATTTTGTTACTTAGGCTCTTCTCTTTTTTTCAAATTTTCCTCTTTACTTTTTTTTTGGTTCTTCTTTCCTAGCTAGTTTGAAGAGAGATGAAAATAAGGAGGTGGATGGTTATGCTGAACTGAAAGAGAAAGTAGAAAATCTGGGTATATGCTGCAGTTCTGTTACCCCTGGAGAATACACACGATTAATGTGTCCCAAGGTGTGTGACATTTTATTTGGTGTTTTTCTTGGTTTAATTGCTTTTTTTTCTGTTTTCTTTTGATGAATGTCGAGGGATAGCAATCCATTAACCATATGTAGCGACATCAACTAGTTGGAATTCTGTACCTGCAATCACACACTAGTAAAGAAAATACTAAGAGTTGGGTAATTGTTCCTTCAGTACTTGCAACTATCTTTTTTCATGATCATGCATCTGTACTACTAATTTGGTGGGGGAATGCAAGATGAATATAAGAAATAATGAGGTGATGGAGATTTCAAGGTTGGTTTAGCTATGGGTACACTTTTGGCTCTTTGTGATAGAGTGGGAAAACCAAATATATAGGCTTAAATTATAACATAATAAGGAACCTTAATTTTCCGTTAATTAACTCTTGTGCAGAAAAATAAGTTGAAGTTAGCCATGGACACTTGGATATATTTATTCATTTTGTTAAGCTAGATATGAGCCCCATTCATTTTCTATTACCTCTCTTTATATCATTGTATTTATTTGTCTCTTCTGAAACAGTGCAAAGGTGGTCGGCCAATGGAAAGGAGTTTATCCTTTCATATGTCCTGGAAAAGGTATGATAGTTCCCTTTTCACTGATGACCTCCTTTTACAAGCAACTAAAGTTCTTCAAACTTGATTTTGTGGTCATCAAGGAATTATGCATTATGGAGGTGTTTCAATTTTGAATGTGGATGGGCTGGCCAGGTAGTTTAATTTATGGTTTTACAATTGATTACATAAATTTCTGAGAGCTAGAAGTTAAATTACCTCATTGGATATTAATTATGTACACAGGTCCTTGCACACAACAGCACAGCATCTGATGGGGTCCATCAACTTGGCAAAATGAATTCTCCTCGAATACTTACGGAGGAAAGCTTGAAGTTAGAACCATTAGGTGATATGGTAAGGAAACTTTCTTTTTTCATGCATACTCTAAATCTGGTGGTTAGCATTTGTAGTCTAATATTTAGCACCGGGCAACAGATTTTCAACAATGCATTCTCTAATCTCAAAGCTTAATTTAGTGCAAGATGCCTTTTTCCTTTATTTTTATAAAGTAAGTAAATTTTATTAACAAAAACACCACCCTCTAAAAGGGACTAAGCTCCTACATAAGCTATAAGGAATCAATTATATCCTAGTTTTTGCATTTTGCATATCACACCACAAAGCTAAGTTTTGCAAACATCTAAGTTTATACAATGAAGAGCATTGGTCTTCCCCTCAAAATTTAGGTTCATTCCTTCCATACTTTCCAGGTTATGCACATCGGCGCAGTGCTTCATATAGTCTTGAGTTGTCTCAGAATTCTTTTTTCTCTCAAACAGTTGATTGGGAATTTGTAGTTCTTATGTTATGATTTGATAAATTCATCATTATGGGCATAATACATTTAGGCCTAATTAGAACAATCAAATCAAATCTGTAATGATTTTAACAAAAAGAAACTGATTCTTTAGCTATAAAATGATACAAGACGCCCTCTTTTGCTTATTGCCTGTTGCTTTTGGGCGTATTACAGCTGGCTGCGTATTTTGCTAAGAGGATGATATCAAAGGATACTCTGAAGAGAAATCATGTCATGCAAATGGCTGATGATCAGGTCAGACCATGTTATTGCATTATGGTTTGGTAGAGCTTTTGATTGTTAATAAGATGTAAAATTAAGACAGTGCATCCTAATGCTCTGGGAACTCCTGATATCAACGGACAATGTTATTTCATTATTATTTGTTAGAGCTGTTGATTATTAGTAAGATTTTTTTTTGGATCAGGTAAGATAACTTGATTATTAATAAGAAGTAAAATTACTTCTGTTTGTCCAAATACTTTTGATTACTAGTAAGAAGTAAAATTAGTTCTGCGTCTCCAAATGCTTTTGATTACTAATAAGAAGTAAAATTAATTCTGTGCATCCAAATGTTCTTGGCTTTCCTGATATCAATGCATACTTTAGATTCATTAAGTTGCTTAACATGTAGGACCCGTTTGATAGGCTGTACTAATTAGAATAGTCCTCTAGTTAAAATTTATTCCATGTGATACATTGTTTGGTTGCTTTATTCAACTTAATCACACCTAATGCAGGGTTTACTTTTACACCATAGGGTGTATTATTGTATACCAAGGAAACAAAGGGATAACTTATACCAGGTTTAACAATACCTGGATAAGACCTCTAAATGACTAGACTACCCCTCAATACCCTTTTCTAAATTTCTTTATACAACAATTCAAGGGTATTATTGTAAAGAAGATTTTCGTAGAGTTTTAAACCAAACACAATACATGGTATATCTAGTTTTTAATATAATGAGCTACATACTTAATAAAAAATAATTCCAGCATTCCTTGTATTAAAAATCCCTGCATTACTAATCCCTATATTACTACTCCCTGCATTACTTGTCTTCGTATCAAACGACCCCGTATAGGACAAAACTCAGTGATGGGATAGGAATGAAACTTCTGAAGAAGTCATTAGCTTTACAACTTTGAGAATCTTCAATTTCTCTTTTAGCACGTTCTAAACTAAGAATTCAAGGTAAACACATGTATTTGTGGGAGAAGATTGACATGAGAACAGCAAGGCAACGGATTGATCAAGCTTTGACTTAAAATATATAAGAGAAAACAAGAAAATACTAAATCTCAGGGCTGTTAATAATGGCTAAAATCTGTGTCAAAGAACAAATTAACAAAAGAACCATGATAAGGTTCATAAGTCTCAGTAACTTGGAGAGCAAGTAAGACTCAAGAAACATGAAGATCATGGTAGAGAATCTGATCATTAACCTCATTTTATAACTGGAAAATTATATATAATGGCTGCATCATGCGTAGGGATATGAATTATGTGCCAATATTTGGGTGATTGCAGATCATCATTGCCTTCACTTATAGACGGAATGGTATGCTCATTGGCTGCAAGTATCGGACTCTTGAGAAAAGGTTTTGGCAGGTAAATTCGTTCATTAAGTTATAGTCCTAACTGCCTGCATGGAACAATGGGGAAGTACGTGAAAACACAATGCCATTACTGCATTAACTATAGGCAATGCATGCCTTCCCTTTCTTAAGATAAAGTTAGTCTTGCGAAAGTTTCTCGATGAGCAAATTCTTTAGCGTCAAATCCCTTTTGAAAAAAAAGATATTTGTGGCCTTGGATAGAAATTAACAGTCTAGTATCTTGCAAGAAGAAGGGCATTGTTTCTCATGCTAATATATATGACACTTTGCAATTGTTTTGCAGTAATATTCATCACAATTTCAAAAATTGGTCCATTCTTTTTGGTTTGCGACTCTTTTTTATAACTTTAGCTTATCCTCTGGACAAACGTTTCTGAACAGTTTGTTTTGTGATGTCAAGTTGAGAGTTTTTTCAAGCTTCAAGTTAGACTCTGCTGTTTTCAATGGTCTGTAAGAAAATTGGATATAGTCTGAACAGAGAAGCTGGTGCTTTTCCTTATTTTCCTTTTGCTTTTATTAATCAACTTCTACTTTCAATTGCCAGGAGAAAGGTACAGATAAGGTACTTTATGGACTGGATGATATAAGAGAAGCAGATAAGATCATCATTGTAAGTTCCTAAACTTTTTCTTTCTCAGATATGTATTTCTGGCTACTGACTAGATGTGATACTGTATTGCTGACCGAAGGTAGAAGGTGAAATAGATAAGCTTTCGGTGGAAGAAGCTGGATTTCCCAACTGTGTCAGTGTTCCTAATGGTGCACCACAGAACATTGCATCCAAAGAACTGCTACCACTGGAAGAGGTTTGTGTCATAAATGTTTTGATATAATGTTACCACTGTGGTTTACCACTTATTTTTAAATCATTTGAGATCTAGGATTATATTTTCCAGCTTAATATTTCTTCTTGCACCTGAAGACAGGATACCAGATTTTCATACCTGTGGAACTGCAAAGAGTGCTTGGAGAAGGTTGACGGTCTTGATGCTTGCATTAAACTGAGAACACTAAGCAAAAAATATGTTCCTACTGTCCTTATTCTTTCTTTTTCTATTTGTAAATTTTTATTCTGCTCAGGTGTCCCGAATTGTGCTGGCAACTGATAGTGATCTACCAGGCCAAGCATTGGCTGAAGAGCTTGCCCGCCGTCTGGGGAAAGAAAGGTTTGTTCTCTCTCACTCATATGTTTATTTTGTGTTCCATTGTTCTATGTCCCAAAATGTGTCTACTTTCTTGAGTGGATAATTTCTCCATGCACTTTTTTTTTTAAAGTTGCTGAACATTTGTACAATGCAAGAAGTGGAAACTGCAATAACTCCTTATTGTAAATAAGTTTCCACATACTTTGGACTAACTTATCTCCAATGCCTAGAAGCATTTCCATTGTCAAACTTAGAGAAAGACTAACAAATTTTAATGGAGTTAAGAAGGTTGTAGTTTTTCTTTCTTGTTTGAACTTATCTTCAACTAAGAGCTCAAAATTCAACAAAGCTTTGCCCTCCCCTGGTCGAAGTTCTTTAGTGGTTTGCTGTAGTCGTTAAGTTGATCTTCAAATTAGTCAAATGACAAAACAAAAGTCCATCATGAAAAATTTGGGTTCTTTTGACTTTTCATAACCCCAAACTTTTATCTTTTGTGTATTCTCTTAATCTTGGCTTGAAGAAAGTTCCCAAGAGATATAGAGAGGCTTTTATTGATGTAGCAAGTGGAATACTAAACAAGAAAGGGTATGGCACCATTGGGGAGGTGGAGTCAAATGTGCATCGGGTGAGAATGCAGAATAATGTACATCCAAATGAATATACTGGATTGTTGTACCTTTTTATTACTAGTTAAGTGTATTTTATGTTTTGACAGTAATGAGAAGAACATGCCTTTTTCTTTTTTCTTTCCGTGCATGAGAATCACAGCCTTTCGGCATGCTCGGACCTAATATAATTTTCTTTCTATAAATTGGTATTTATCTTAGTTGGCTGCAATACGCAGATGTTTCTGCTTGTAACTCTCATTTGTTCAATCCTTAATGCAGCCCTTAGCCTTTATACTTCACCAATGGGTCAGAAAGTATTTACAATTAGTTGACTTTGCTTGATTTGCAGGTGTTGGCAAGTATGTTGGCCTAAAAAGGATGAGCTTAGCAGTTATAAAGATGCGAATGAGGTGAAGCTCTTTTTGTCTTTTAGGTGGTTGACGACATATTTCTTTCTTTCTCTGTTTTAATGATGCATTTCTTCCATGCAATTTTATTTATTTAATTACTTGTTTACAGAGATGCTGCATTAAATTTCAACTAGGGTTAAGAAGAAAATGCCCCCATTAAGACAACTATATGGGAGATTTGAACGTTTAGCGTATGATTATGATCTGCGTGTCATAAGAACTAGATTGTTAGATATTATGGGATTGTGATTCATTTAATGTTGTCAATCTGGCCTACATGTTTTTCCATGAGTAAATAATTTATTAGAATATCATCCTAGGGAGCCAACCAGTAAAAATCAATAATATACTGATGCATGGTGTACCTTTGCTGCTTAACCAACCACCGTCCAGGTCAAACATTGGCCAATTTCTTCCCCACCATTTCCATATCCGTATTTGTGACCAAGGAATGGTTTCTCATAAAGCTGAAGCTCAGAATTGAATGGGAAAATAACATGCTTGGTCATCAACTCAGTGCATGATCAGAGATTTAATTCTTTGAGGCGATAGCTCAGGGATATAGGTTTCTATAACCTTAAGCATACAGAAACAAATTGTTAAACAGCATTTTGAATTCCCATTACCAGTGGGTTAGTTATCTGGTTAGCCTTTTTTTTGGGGTTTAGTCAAGAAGTTATCTGGTCAGCCTTTTGAGTATTTGAGCATCAGAGTTTACTTTGACAGCTAAAAGGAATTGAAGGGATATTGGAGGCACTGATCTTGTACTAAGAACATGCTTGCAGATCTTACTTATCTGGTAGATATTTTCAATGTACGGATAGAGATTAATTTTTTCTAAGAAGAAGTGTAAAAAAAAATAAGCAGCAGGAAATGCAGTTGACACCCCCTAAAGCTATGTGGTCCTTTATTGTTCAATTTGTGGATGGACTGCATTACGACAGATCCTTTTGCGCCAATAATATTGCGAGACTGGTACTTGACGATTCATGAGCAACATATAGACTAAGGTTGCCCATCACTCTCTCGCTCTTTTTTGAAGGCCCTTTCAGTTCTCGTTCTAGTATGGGTTTCTCCGTTAGAACACTGAATACCCAGCTTCATGGAGCAGCTCTCTCCCCAGCCCATCATAACATGGAATCTGGATCCTTTCATCGAGCACTATTTCCTTTAGATAGAAAGGTGTTCTGACGCGGTGACCCTTTACTGTTAACTTTGTGGATGGCCTGCATTTATCGAAGTCTTGTTTAATTTAGGAATTTCATGTGCACCTTTGGATATTCCAGCAATGCTTTACTTGTTCAATCTGGTGCACATCAGGTAATTAAGGCACTGTAGTTAGAATATTGGAGAGGTTCCCTGTTGTTCAATGGTTAAGCATCATTCTATTTATTACTATTATTTTTATGGGGTTTTCTATTTTCTTCTTTGTCCTGAAATTAGTTTCTAAGTTTAGATATTGTTGAGGAACATGCTGTCGAATTTCTGTTATGTTGTTGGCAATCCACTGAAATCATGACCTCTGCTATTCATTTGCTAATGCGTCTGCTTCTACTGGACAAACTAAATTTAAAGCTTTCTGTAAATTGTTGTAGGTACTTGTAAATCTGGGATCAGAAGCTCTGAAAGAAGTGATTGAATGTGCCGTGCCATATGAAAGGAAGAATTTGAAGTAATCCACAAAGTTCTCAGTCTTAAGGGGGTATGTGTTACAGATTCCAAGTTGGACACCATGAAGTCTTTCCATTCGTTTTGCTGCCCTTTGTTTCTTTACTTCTTTCTTCCCTTCCTCAAAAAAAAAATCAAGATAACAACCCAACTGAAGTGTTTTGATACACAGAAATCTTTTCACCAGTATTCGAGACTTTACGCGGCTACTGTATCTGTAACTAACATTATTCAACACCTAGGTTTTCCCTTTTTCAAAAGTTTTGTATTCTCCTTTAGATCTGGGACTTGGATTTCTCGAATAGGTGACAGGTTTGGTTGATGAAAAGGTTTCTCATTCTCTACTTTGAATGAAGGTTCTTGGGACATATTCACCATATAAAGGTACCTTGTTATAAAGATGCTTGAAAGAATGGGAATAGGCTTGGGCACAGGTTTAGGAGATTGAGTTTCTTATAATGTATATTTGGTACTTTCATTTATTAGTTGTTTTAAATAATATCAATGTATGTCTCTTAACTCCTAAGAAGTAACACTTAATGTGTAACCAAATAAATATTTAGGATGATCAAGGACTTTATTTTGAAATAGAGGGAGATATATTTGCAACTAATTTGTATTACAGAGGTGTTTAGAGTAATCTACTCAATATTAAAATTTATACCAAATACAGCAGAATGTGCAACATTATGGTTTTCATAACCTGTTTGGCAAGTTTTTGAGAAATTAGAAGTACTTAGTTTTTTCACAAAAAAAATGCTACTTTTTCCGTCGCAATTTATGTGGTGTACTTTGATTGGATACGAAATTTAAGAAATATGGAAAGGCTTTTAAACTTTATAGATGTTTGTGTGGCTATAAATCATCTCACTAAGGGATTAAGGGTGAAGTGATATTTTAAAGTTAAATTGGTACTAAATATAAAAACGTGTCATTCTTTCTGGAATTGATTAAAAAGAAAAATGCATTGCATAAATTGAGATAAAAGAAAATATAATTTCAGTCACTTATCTTTGTAGATTTGGTTTCATAACATTAATCTCTCTTGTAGTTCTTTTCCTTGTTTTAATATTTTTCTTGGACTGGTTTAAACGTATTCAATGCAAACTAATTACAATTTGACCCATTTTTAAAATTAAATAAGTATAAATAAATATTTATTTTTAATATAGTAAATAAATAAAAATGAAGAGTGTATTTTAAAAGTGTGGTCAAACGGATGAGTTTCCAATTGTGAGAAAAAATAAGACCATTAATTAACTGTCATATAGCATTATTTGCCTCAATTATATCAAAAGAACATTTATTATGGTATAATATAATTTGACTGAAAACTAGAAATTAATTTAAAGTTGTGATAAAGTTGGAACTTTGTCAGAATATTAAAAACAAATTTTCGTTTAGGCCAATCAGCAGATTTAAATTATTTAAAAAGTGGATGAAAGAAACAGAAATTATATAAATAAAATAATGTATTTGACTCTGGGCTATTTGTTTAAACCAAATTGAGATAATTAACTAACCTTTAAACAAAAATTAACAGGAAAAAGACAGAGGGAAATACATATGTATGTGTTTTTAGTCAAATTGCCAACTCAATGACCAAGTGTTTTGCTTCTCATGCATGTTTTAGATTGAAAACTAGAGAATTTAGTATTCCTCTCCTCCCAAACTATTTTTCATATTTTTACTTTACACGCTTCTTAAGAAAGAATTTTTAACGACTTTTAAATTTATAAATATAAGCTTTTTTTTTTTCTGTTACACGTAAAAGTGTCATCTTCGTTAATGAGTATACAATTATCAAAGTCATAATTATTAAGTTAATCTTATATATTTAGTAAACCACATGAATGCCCTGACACGGTTAGAACTATAAAAGTTCCGAAATTGTTTCTTAAATTTCCTATCGCTACATAAATTAAAACATAAAGAATTTAAGTAATTACACAGATAATATAAGTTAATTTTAAAATATACAATAATATATTAGTTATCATTTTTATTAGATTAATAATTAGTAACCTAATTATATTTATATAATCAATCAATACATAAATCTTAAATTCAAATTTCTATGGAAACAACTTAAAAGAAAATGGGTTATCACACCTATTTCTCTATTTTAGAGTGATTTTTAATTTTTATCTCTTAAATTTATGGTCTTTAATTTTCACCCTTTGGCACTTCAAGTGACAAAAAATTAATATAAATGCCCTTAACAATTAAAAGAAAATTAAAAAAAATCGTAAGACATAAATAAAATTTGCAGGACATAGGGTTTTGCCCTAAGTTAAGCTTTAAGACATAAATTCGCCACAGGTTATGTCTTATGTCTGGTAGGTATAAGTTAAGTAACATGACTTATGCTTGATAGACATAAGTTAAGTAACATGGACTTGTACCTAAGGAAATTGAAATTGTGCCTAACGAAAATTGCTTGAATTTCTTTCTTTTAGGGTTAATCTATATCTTGCAAATTTTATTTGTTTTGAGATTTTTTAGAAAATATTAAGAATACTTTTGTCCTAGTTTTATTACTTAAAATAGCAAAAATTAAAAATTAAAAATTATTATTTTAAAAAATAATAAATAAAAAATCACTTCAAAGCAGAGGCGGTCCGTGCAAAAACTCGAAAAAAACTGTGTAGTAAATAAAAAGTGAGATTTGGACCGAATCAAATCATTAAAGACTTCACGAATAAAATGTTGGTTGTGGGCCCGCATTTAAAAAAAAAAAGAAAGAAGAAATGATTAAGGACAAGGAGGAGTTTGCTGGAATACAGCCTTGGAAACGAATCCCCCAACGGCTCCTAACATGCCATGCGGCCCTGCTGCCTGCGGTGCGGTGTCACTGAAATTTAAATTGACCGTTTTGGGCCCCACACCTTATAGTGATTTTCAAAACAAATATATAACCGTTACAAAACCCCCCTTCTTCACTTCTCATCCAAAACACACAGTCTCTCTCATCGTGACCAATTGCCAGAGCAAAGCAAGCTCATTGAAGTCCAATAGGTGAGTTTCTAATAACTCTTCTCTTTTACCGGTGAAGTTTTTCTCACTTTTTGTTGTTGAACTTTTTTGATTTTTCTTTTTTTTTTTTTTGGAATGGTTTTATCCAAGTTTCAATTTTGTGCTTCTAAAATGAATTCATAAGAGTTTCTTTTTTGTGTGTCTTTGGAACAATTTGTGGTAGGAAAATTTTTGTGACATTTTCTTTATGTTGTAGAGGTTTTAGTTGGGGATTGACGAGATTCAACTACATTATCTATCATCATAAATTTAAAAAAAAAACATTGATTTTTTGGGTATTTAGGATGAGTATTTCTGTATTTCTCACAGTGTTCAACTATGCCTGAATCCCAAATTAGTTTTTCGCTTACTGTAAATCAACATTTTAGTTTTTTTGTTTTTCTTTTTATGGCTATTTAGGGCATGTAATGGGGTCTCAAAATTTGTTTTACTTGATGTTTCAGCTGTTTAAGGAGGTAATTACCAAGATCCAGTACTTGTTTAGTTGTGTTATTTATCAATCAACATGACTGTTGAGGTGCAATCTGAGGCAACTCAAGTGGCTGAAGTAGTTGTTCCACAAGAGGAGTTAGAGACTTCTAAGAAGGTTGTAGAGGAGGTTGAGGAGAATGAGAAAGTAAAAGAAGATGAAGAGGAGGCCAAGCCAAATACAATTGAGAAGAGCTCTTCTTATAGAGAAGAGAGCAACTTTCTCTCTGATCTCAAGGAGAATGAGAAGAAGGCATTGAATGAGCTGAAATCTAAAGTTGAGGAGGCCATTCTTGGAAACACTCTCTTCAAAAAAGAAGAGACCAGTACCAAGAAGTCTCCAGAGAAATCAGGTGAAGGGGAAGAGCCAAAAGATGATGAGGACAACAATGTTGATTGCCAAGCAGGAGAGGAAGAGAGGAAGGATGAGGAAAAACCCGATATGAATGGTGGAAATATAGAGGAGAAAGAAGAGGAGAAGGAGAAGGAGGGTGGTTTGGATGTTGATGAAGTGGATAGAGAGATCTCCATTTGGGGTGTACCCCTTTTGCCTAGCAAAGGGGATGAGAAAACCAATGTGGTTCTCTTGAAATTCTTGAGAGCAAGGGATTACAAAGTGAATGAATCTTTTGAAATGCTCAAGAAAACACTCCAATGGAGGAGGGATTTTAAGATCCAATCAATCTTGGAGGAAGATCTAGGGTCAGATCTTGCTCCAGCTGCTTACATGAGTGGAATTGATAACCAAGGCCACCCCATTTGCTACAACATTTTTGGAGTTTTGGATGATGAAGAGCTGTATAATAAGACTTTCGGGACGGAGGAGAAACGTAAACAGTTCTTGAGGTGGAGAGTCCAGTTAATGGAGAAGGGCATTCAGCAGCTTGATTTCAAGGCTGGAGGTGTTAGCTCACTGCTTCAGATAAATGATCTGAAGAATTCCCCTGGACCATCCAAGAAGGAGGTCAGGGTTGCTACCAAACAAGCTGTTCATCTTCTTCAGGATAACTATCCTGAATTTGTTGCCAAAAATGTGAGTACTTATATTTCATGTTCTCCTGTCTTGATGTAATCAAGTGTTAGCATAACTGGTAAATATATCTCAGTACCTTTGGCTAGATAAATTGCTTTGAAAATTTGAGATATTTCTTGTTTGTGTTGATCTGACCATTTCACCTGTTTGTATTTCAGATATTCATCAATGTTCCATTTTGGTATTATGCCGTTCATTCGCTGCTCTCTCCTTTCCTAACTCAAAGAACCAAAAGCAAATTCGTTTTTGCTCGGCCGGCTAAGGTCACTGAGACCTTGCTCAAGTATGTTTCTTTCAGTTAATTCAGCATCTTTTTGGTCCTTGAACCTTTATTGTCTACTGGGGGCTAATGCCTAACTGTTTGGCTTGAGCAGGTACATTCCAATTCATGAAATCCCCATTCAATATGGTGGACTCAAGAGGGAGAATGACTTTGAGTTTGACTGTGAAGCTTCAGAAATTCTCCTTAAAGCTGGATCAACTGAAACCATTGAAATACCTGCAGTAGATGTAAGTAACCTTGGATATATTGAGAATTGATCTTGCCCTTCTCATTATGCTGTGATTCTGAAGTTTTTCTTTTTGGCACTTCAATGTCAGGTGGAAAGTACATTTATCTGGGATGTTACGATTGTGGGCGGGGAAGTGAGCTATAAGGAGGAATTTGTGCCAGAGGATGAGACTTCTTACACCATTATCATTCAGAAGGACAAGAAGGTGAGCTCGCCAATTCGCAACACATTCAAGAACACTGAAGCAGGAAAGGTTGTGCTGACAATCAAGAACTCTTCTAGCAAGAAGAAGAGGGCGTTTTACCGACACAAGGTCAAGAAATCAGCAATTTGAGATGAACAAAAACTTCTATTTTGAATGAAGATGGAATTTTTTTCTATAATGCAACTTTTTTTGTGGTTCATATACTTTATTATTTTTTTGGTCCCTATATTCATATTGTATATGTTGATTTATTCTTTTCTTTTCTCCCTATATGGAAGAACATGATCTCTGGATTTTTTTCACCCTTTTTTTGTGTTTTGAGTAATGTAGCATTCCTACCAAACAAAATTGGGTACGCATGCATCATCACTTATGCTCAAAGTAAATGTGGCACCTTACAAAATCTATCTTCAATAACCAAAGATTATCATGATCCTTTTTAATTCTTTGGGGTCTCAAAGGTCTTGTGCACTCCAAGGTGATCGATCCATCCATCCATCTTAATTATTTTATCAGTATTTGCTATCTCTCATCTGGGAGTTTAAAAGATGAAATAAAATCACCAAATAATTTTTTACTTTCTGCAAAAATTTAAACATGAGATCTCATGATTCTCTCTCCCATACTTTATTAATCACTAGGCCACTCGCTCATTGCTGATCCATTCCTCCACCATTTGCTTACCGAACTACAATTCTCTCATGGATCATCATTTTCGGCTTTCCAGCTAAAATTCGCCTTTGAATCGATCAAAGCACCATCTAGACTTGACCCAAAATTAAGATTATATGACCAAGACCTTCCAACTTAGCACTTAAGAAACCCATACTACCTCAGTTTCAAAATAAGTGACTTTTTTAGCTTCGGAATACCTCTTAAAAAGTTACTCATTTCTAAGTAAAATATATTTTTATCAACTTACCTTTAATAAATACTTTGAAATGATGTAACTCTCTAGTATTTTTTTTCTGTTATGTAAAACTCTCAATTGAAAGAACATCATTAATGTATTCTTGATTATGTAAACACCACTTATTTTGAACAAAAACATCACAAATAAAGTATATAAATAAATCCTTATATGAGTCCTGCTGAGCTTCAAGTAGTAGGTTAGCATTATTATAAACCAATCTTCCATCACCTATCTCAATCTATGAGAAGAGATATTGGAGAGAAACTAAGTTATTACTTTTATACTGTAAGGGGCCAAAGTGAAAAGATCCTAAAAATGAACATTCAGAATTTGAGAAACCATCTCTTGTCTATTATTTTTTTCTTGTTTATAGTGGATCATACATGAAAATGTTTATATGTAGGACTCTTCCCACTTAGCAAGCTGATCTTTTATTAACTTAGCCATTTTGATATGCTCGACTTCAGTTCAATCCATTTATTTACCACTTATATGTGCAATGTAACTTGGCACTTCAAATACCTAAAGCGTTCATGATATATCCTAATGATAAACTATTTAGGCCAAAGATAATCACTACTAAAAAAATTAAAAATTAGCGACAGACAATTTCTATAATTACCAAAAAATTACATTAACTATGAGCAATTCAACGCTGAATTATAAGCGATGAAGTTCATAACAAATTGGCAAGTGGAAAGAATAATAGTACTACATATAAATTTACACATTTTGATGTTCAATGTATAAGAGTAGACTTTGTAATTTACACAGTATTGTTTAGGACCACAATATTTACAAATCTTCAATAGGAATTATCATGATATTTTTCCATCTGATAGCATGTAAGAAAAATATTAGCTTTGTGGCATAGTCTTCAATCTTTATCCATATTTGTAGGTCAAAGTGGATTTGGTCAATGTTATTTTTGGGACAATACATATAGGAAGTTTGACACAAAAACCCATCAATTTTTCATAAATTTACAGAAATTACATTTAACTTCTTATTAAAGTCTAGTACTTTGACCTTTTGAAAAATCAAGTCGGCAGACGTTTTACGTTAATGTCGAGACTATTTGTTTAACCTTTAGGTTCAAATTTTCGAATAATGCACAGGAAATGTTATGTTTTGTACACAAATTTCTTTAGTGAAAGTGCTATAATATATTGATAAGTTATTCTAATCGCGAATCTAAAAGTAACTTTAAGTTACTCTTAATGAGTTTACTCGTTATAATAACTATTTGTATATGCAATTATATCAATGTAGGATGTCATAATCAAATTTAGAAGATTTTCTCTAATTAGTTTTATCGACGATAAAATACTTTTACATATTACGCATCAAAATATAAAACTAATAATCCACGTTTCAAATGATGAAGCGCGTGCATCTTCTGTGTGTGTATATGAATAAACATGACAATTCTGTGAAATGTACTTCTTCATAGTTTTCTTGCACGAAAACAAAATTGCAAAGCAGAGTTCAAATTTGTTTTTTACAACTAACAGAAGAAAATTCTACCATGGATTTGGAAATGTTTTACAAATAAAGTAGGTGAAAACATTATTAATAATATTATTCTACACCACGTGGTCTTAGGGTTTGAAACTAAGGCTTGTCCAAAACTATAAATAGAAGCTCTTTTTGCTTCCATTTCTCCATCATCAAAATTTGCAACAAGAAAAGATCAATATGGCTACTTTCAACAAGTTAACAATCTTTCTCTTAATTCTCTCAATTTGCCTCTCATCATCATGGGCCAACAACACTCATGATGACTTTCTTGAATGCCTTTCTCACCAAATTATGAACTCAAACTCAATATCACAAGTCATCTTCACTCCTAAAAACTCATCTTATTCCACCATTTATAACTCCTTTTCTGGTAATCCAAGGATAACCTCCGACTTCAAACCATCAATTATTTTCACTCCTATTGATGAATCTCAAATCCAGACAGCTATACATTGCTCCAAGATACATGGCGTACAAATCAGAATTCGAGGCGGTGGACATGACTATGAGGGACTTTCATACATTTCTGAAACCCCTTTTGTCATAATTGATCTTAGGAACCTAAGATCAATATCCATTGATACTGAAGACAAGACTGCTTGGATTCAAGCTGGCGCCACCCTAGGGGAAGTATACTATAGGATCGCGGAAAAAAGTAAGAAATTGGCCTTTGTTGCTGGGGTTTGCCCTACTGTTGGTGTTGGAGGACACTTTAGTGGTGGAGGCTATGGCATGATGTCACGAAAATTCGGTACTGCTGCTGATAACATCATTGATGCTAAGCTAATCGATGCCAATGGACGTATCCTGGATCGAGAATCAATGGGGGAGGATCTCTTTTGGGCTATTAGAGGAGGTGGAGGGACTAGTTTTGGTCTCATCGTCTCGTGGAAGGTGAAATTGCTCGATATTCCAGAAAAGGTGACTGTGTTCAACGTGACACGAACGTTGGAACAAAATGCAACTCAACTAGTCTACAAATGGCAACATATCGCGGACAAAGTTGATGACAGTCTCCTCCTCAGGCTCTTCCTGAGGAACGGTGAATCTCCATTCAGGCGTGGGCAAAGAACTGTCCACGCCTTTTTCACAACAATGTTCGTTGGAGGAGTGGATGAACTCCTCGACGAAATGCAAGAGAGCTTCCCGGAACTAGGATTAGTGAAAGAAGATTGCACCGAGATGAGCTGGATCGAATCTATACTCTTCTTTGCTGGTTTCCCAAGGGGCACATCACTTGATGTGTTGCTAAATTGGAACGCCACAAATAATCAAACGACATTTTTCTTCAAAGGGAAATCAGACTATGTCCAGCGACCAATTTCTATAAATGGCCTTGAAGGTATATGGAAACTATTCAACCAAGTTGGCGAAAACTGGGCCGAATTACAGTTTAGTCCTTACGGAGGAGAGTTGAGTGAGTTCTCAGAATCTGAAACGCCTTTCCCTCATAGAGCTGGAAACATATTCATGATCCATTATGGGGTGAATTGGGAAAAAATGGAAAGTTCTGAAAGAAGTTTAGCTTGGATTCGGAAACTTTACGGTTACATGGCTAGGTATGTGTCCAAATCTCCAAGAGCTGCTTATTTCAACTACAGAGATCTCGATTTGGGAGTGAATAACAAAGGAAACACAAGCTATGCACAAGCAAGAATTTGGGGAGTGAAATATTTCAAGAACAACTTTGATAGATTGGTGCAAGTGAAGACTAAAGTTGATCCTACAAATTTCTTTAGGAATGAACAAAGTATTCCTCCTCTACTGTCTTAAGCTAATTAATTAGTGGTAATTTATGCACTCCACAAAGCCATATATCATTGTTTGTCTAAAAATAAGGCTTTTTCACGTAGTTATTTTTACGTACACGTATATACTATACTATAGTACTGAAAAATAAATGGAGCCATGATGTTCCAAAGATTGTGTAACATATATATTTTTTGATTTATGAAATTTTTTCATGTAATAAATTTTCTATTAAATGTTCTACAGGTTAGAATTTAATTTGTGGATTTATACATGAGTATGCATTAATAATATTAGGCAGAACTCATTCATGGCCCCTTGTGTTGGCACCAACTTTTACTTAGACACTTCAACTAAACTTTGTTCATTTTAAACACCTTAAGTAAAAGGTCCGCTGGGTCAATTTGACACTTTTTGCTGACTTGACACATTCTACGTATTGCATAGATTTTGAGCGCGTGAAAGGTTTAAATTTTTATGATTTTTTATTTCTTTTTATTTCTTCTTCTTCCTTCTCTCTTCTTGCAACACTTCCTCCACCCCACCCTCATCTCCACCTTCCTCAAAACCAAATTCTTCCTAATTTTTAGATTGTGGGTATTCTTGATTTCTTGAATTTTAATAAATATTCATAAAATACAAATTTGACATTTACCAGAATTGAGTGAGAAATCTTTAAATATTATAATTATAAATGTAATTTTTTTTATCAATACCCATTTTTTATTTCTTGAAGATCTGTTTTTCCTTTTGGGCATTTGGATCTATTTTTTTTTTCTTTTGACTTCTTCGGTGTCTTTTTTGGTGAAAGAAGAGAGGAGGGAGAGAGAGTATAAAATATGGGTGTTAGTATTCATTTTTTCGGTGAGAAAGGTGGAGAAGGTGATGGTAGATCTGAAAAATAATACAACGAATTATTTTTTTTTTTAAAAAAGAGAAATTTGGCTTTAGAATAAATTTGAATCGAAAAATTCTACATCCATTGAAGGAGTTTAAATTTGAAAAAATGGTGAAAGAAAGTGGTTTAAGAAAGTCATGGAGAAGACGACGGGAGTGGGTGAGGTGGGGTAGGGGTGTTGTGCTTTAAAAGAAATAGTTTTTTTTTCTTTTACATAAAATGTCACGTATAATTATTTAATTAGCTGTTTTGCCACATCATCGCGAGTGTATAACACTCTTCTTATTATTTTTGCTGGTTGTAAAAAAAGTGTTAAAATGACACAACGGCCCCCTACTTAGGGTGTTTAAAATAAACAAGGTATATTTAAAATGTCTAAGTAAAAATTAGTGTCAACACAAGGGGTCACTCTGCCTAATAATTAACACAACAACCTATGCACCTATACCAAACATCCGCAGTTACTGGAATATCCCTTAAAGCTTTAATTTCTGATTCTACACCATAGGCAGAAATAATATGTTTCTCAGAAGAATTGACATTTATGACCCAATTAAGTAATAATAGGATATTTATTGAACCAAATATTAACGAATTATCGAATTTTGCATACTCTTCTCCAGTCTATTTTGGTTTTTCAAATTAAGCTTCCAATTTAATTGGGAAAAAACACTGAAGGATGAGCTGCCTGTACTATAGTCTCTTTGAGCTATCAAATCAACAAAATTACAATAATCATTCTTTGGGAGTCCTTACTTTTTTTGTGTTGGCTGATGACAAGAAGTCGAATACAAGAACTTGGTTTCATACTGTGTGATTACTTTTTGGATTTCAATCATTTACATTGCACTTTTATGTACCTCGTGAAACCTCCCTCCCTAACAACAAAGTGGGTTACTTGGCTTGTTAGGCATATATAAATATCATCTAATGTATTTTACCTACGTTTAAAATTTAAAACTGAGACCTATATTTCTCTCGTCTATTATTAGGCTACACCATGGGATGCACATGATCATTCCCCCACCATTTTTTAGTTCAACAAGCGAGAATAGACCTTGTCAGTGTCTTGAATCAGGCACGGAGCTAGGAATCTCTTCCGACGAAAAATTACAGCATTTATATATAAGTAAAATTATTTTTTATATAAATATAGTAAATATTAAATTTTCTTTGACTTCTTTTTTATATTTATTTTTTTATAATTTAAACCACTTAATAAACATTCTGGCTCTGCCACAATCTTGAACCACAATTACAAGTCTTCAATATTATTATAGGTTCCCATTGTATACCCGTGGAGACATTACATGTAATGACAATATATGTATGTTGAAAGATCAATGTGGATCTGGTCAAAGATACTTTGGGGACAAAATTCATAATTTTATAGGAAATGTGACATAAAAAACACCCATCAAATTCTATCGATCAGGGTAGCATGTTTAAATTAAATCTAGAAGACATGTTACAACCATATTGTTTCTTTAAAAAATAAAAAATAAAAATAATAATAACCCACGTTACGCAGGTGGAAGCCTGCATGACTGAATGTGGATCGACATCTTCCATTTATGAATATAAACATGATTAGGAAATGTTATTCTATATATACCATGTGGTCTTACGCGGGGTAAATTTATAGATTAAAGTATGAGGTACGTGAATTTTTGATTTTTTAAAAATATAAAATTAGATATTTTATATATATTTTTTGTAAAATTGATATAATATTTATATTACAAGAACACAAATTAATGATGCACTTAATTGAATGTTGAGTTATTTAGTAAAATGACTAAAAAACTAATTTTCTCTTAATATTTTTTTCTTTAAGATACATCTATATTTTAAAATTTTTAAATTCGCTTATGATTTTAGGAATTAGGAAATGTTATTCTATACTACGTGGTCTCAACTAATCTTTTTTTTCCTTCCAAACCAAAACGATAAATAGAGGTTCTTTTGTTTCCATTTCTCCATGCAACACGAAAAGGTCAATATGATTACTTTAAAGAAGTTAACAATTTTTCTCTTAATTCTCTCAATTTGCCTCTCATCATCATGGGCCAACACCCATGATGACTTTCTTGAATGCCTTTCTCACCAAATTATGAACTCAAACTCAATATCACAAGTCATCTTCACTCCTAAAAACTCATCATATTCCATCATTTATAACTCCTTTTCTGGTAATCTAAGGATAACCTCCGACTTCAAACCATCAATTATTTTCACTCCTATTGATGAATCTCAAATCCAGGCAGCTATACATTGCTCCAAGATACATGGCCTACAAATCAGAATTCGAGGCGGTGGACATGACTATGAGGGACTTTCATACATTTCTGAAACCCCTTTTGTCATAATTGATCTCAGGAACCTAAGATCAATATCCATTGATACTGAAGACAAGACTGCTTGGATTCAAGCTGGCGCCACCCTAGGGGAAGTATACTATAGGATCGCGGAAAAAAGTAAGAAATTAGCCTTTGTTGCTGGGGTTTGCCCTACTGTTGGTGTTGGAGGACACTTTAGTGGTGGAGGCTATGGCATGATGTCACGAAAATTCGGTACTGCTGCTGATAACATCATTGATGCTAAGCTAATCGATGCCAATGGACGTATCCTGGATCGAGAATCAATGGGGGAGGATCTCTTTTGGGCTATTAGAGGAGGTGGAGGGACTAGTTTTGGTCTCATTGTCTCGTGGAAGGTGAAATTGCTCGATATTCCAGAAAAGATGACTGTGTTCAACGTGACACGAACGTTGGAACAAAATGCAACTCAACTAGTCTACAAATGGCAACATATCGCGGACAAAGTTGATGACAGTCTCCTCCTCAGGCTCTTCCTGAGGAACGGTGAATCTCCATTCAGGCGTGGGCAAAGGACTGTCCACGCCTTTTTCACAACAATGTTCGTTGGAGGAGTGGATGAACTCCTCCACGAAATGCAAGAGAGCTTCCCGGAACTAGGGTTAGTGAAAGAAGATTGCACCGAGATGAGTTGGATCGAATCTATACTCTTCTTTGCTGGTTTCCCAAGAGGCACATCACCTGATGTGTTGCTGAATTGGAACGCCACAAATAATCAAACGAGATTTTTCTTCAAAGGGAAATCAGACTATGTCCAGCGACCAATTTCTATAAATGGTCTTGAAGGTATATGGAAACTATTCAACCAAGTTGGCGAAAATTTAGGCGCTGAATTACAGTTTAGTCCTTACGGAGGAAAGTTGAGTGACTTTTCAGAATCTGAAATCCCTTTTCCTCATAGAGCTGGAAACATATTTATGATCCATTATGGGGTGGCATGGGGTAAAATGGAAAATTCTGAAAGAAACATAGCTTGGATTCGGAAGCTTTATGGATACATGGCTAAGTATGTTTCAAAGTCTCCAAGAGCTGCTTATTTCAACTATAGAGATCTGGATTTGGGAGTGAACAACAAAGGAAACACAAGCTATGCACGGGCAAGAATTTGGGGAGTGAAATATTTCAAGAACAACTTTGATAGATTGGTGCAAGTGAAGACTAAAGTTGATCCTACAAATTTCTTTAGGAATGAACAAAGCATTCCTCCTATATTATCTTAAGCATACAAGTTGTTTGGGTGGTTATTAAATTTCATTTCGCAATGTATCGTGTTATATTATATTATACTGTATTGTTTTAATGAATATTTTTTTAGAAGAAAATGTACCCTGGGAAGAGAGAGGCTCAAGGGTGTTGAGGGATTTGGCTAGACCCTACCATGTCTATTCCTTTTGCACAACATAAAAAAGATCGGAGGGGGGCATGACATTAACCTCCTTAGGACAAGAGATTGGATAAATCAGTTAAAGCTACCATTTGGTACCTTTTTTGTGACAAAAAGGCTATCAATCAAAGAGTTTTCTAATTGCATTTTTAATAGAGTCTAAGGTGGCGTTCACCTTTTCAACCTCTGCGGGTTATTTGGTACGTAGGATAAGAAATAATAAAATTTAAAATTATTTTATTCAATATTTAATTAGATGTATTAGTTAGTTTCGACACTATATAAGAAAAAAGTAAGAAGAGAAACTTTTTTTTTTACTCTATTTATGGATAAGATAATATGTTGCTAAAATTGTGAAATTTATAATAATTTTTTAAACCAAACATATAATGTATTTATTATCTTTACGATGATTAGAAGTTTATTTAAGTCAATTAAATCTTAGTCATTAAATATAACCTATGTCATGTGTCCCCTATCCAAGCTAGAACTCGTAAAAAAATGGAGAGAAGAAATGGAGAGGAGCTCAATCCCCATTTATAGCAGTCATACTTAAATATTGTGCAATAATATTTTGAAAGAAATATATTATGTATATATTTTTAATCATTAATGTCATTCACATGGTAAATTTCAAGTACAAATACCTAAAAATAATTATGTTAAAACAATGTCCACCAATTATGGTCGTAACTTCACAAGGAAAGGCTACCGGTATTTGCTAATCTTTACATTCAAACTCTTTCTATATTTTTTTTGTTAAATCGGTTAACAAATACATTCCTTCTTCTTGGTACACAAAATCATTAAACCTGTACTTTTATTTATAGTTAGGGTTGCGTATCGGTCGGTTCGGTTTGATTTGAAAGTTATCGGTTTATATACATGTTAAACCATTAAAGAACGGTAAAGATATCAATTAATCGGTTTTTTATTAATCGGTTGTTGATCGTTATCGGTTCGGTTATCGGGTTAACCGTTAAGATCTCACACGAAAAAATCTCATAAGTTATAAATATGTTTAGCTAGAAAAAAGTATGTGAAAAGAGAAAAAACATATAGAGTCAGTCCAGCTAAAGCAATCAACTTTAATTTAGATTTGAATAACATCTTCTTCACTTTTTATCGACACCCAATTCATCTTCTTGCTAGGATACTTTATATATTGAAGGATAAAATTATAGATTAATAAATTTTTATCGGGTTATTGATTCACCCGTTAAAAAAAATGGTCAAACCGATAACCGAATCAATAACTCAATAACTTGAAACAGTAAATCAATAATCAAATTATTAAACCAATGTAATCTAAATTATTAATCTACTAACCTAATTATCAATTTCAATTATTGATTTAACTATTAATTTGCACGAGCCTCAGTAACCAAAAGATTGAACTCAAATAAGTAAGCAATATTTTTTTCAATTCCTAATAGTAGGAAGAATTCATGAGACCACGAATTATGTCGAATTAGTGATTTGGGATTGTACCTAAATGTAGGAAGATTTTTTTTATTTTTTTTTAATGATTAACACATATCAGTATTTCTCATTGTCAAAGTCAAAAATGTCCTCGAGTATGAGTTTAATGACTTGACATCTCTGAACAAACTATTAAATTTTAATTTTCTATAATAGGTAAATAATATTTAAAATAAAGTAAAACTAAACATCAATTTGTTAAATTACTTACACCAACAACTTTGGTCGCGTCATTGATACATACAGGAATCATATTTCCATTTGTATTGTTAAGTATTGCTTCATGATAATAAAAGGAAAAAGGGTAATAAATATCTTTATACTTTAGTATATTAGTTAATTTTGTCTTTGATTATATTATAAGGTTAAACATATTTTTGTCGTTAATAAAGTAAACAGAATTGCCCCTCAATTGGATGGCATCTCTCAAATTGACTTAAAATATTCAATTTCAATTAAATTACCCGTTTTTTCTTTAAATCCAAATCCGCCCTCACTAAACTAAATAAACTTATCATGATTTAATTATTCAAAGCAAAACATGTTCTTAAAAATTATTCAAACAAAAAACTTTAAAAATAAATCGATCATACAATTATTTCTCCTCCAAAAAGTTATCGATTAGATTAAATTTTAAATTAAGTGTTTTATTTGAAATTTTGATATTATTTTATCATTTAGCTGGTATGGAACTCTCATATATAGTTGCATTGTAATAAGAAATAATATCACACAAGTCGAGTAATTATGGAAAAATGAATATCATATTAAAGCAAGCTATGTTCAAAATATCCTAAACTAATAGTTTATTTGACCAAACTTTTAAAATCAGCTCATTATGAGAAGTATCTTTTTTTTTAAAAACACTTATGTTTCAAAAAAATACTTTAGGTAAGAAACAATGTTTGGTCAATAAATTTAAGAAACACTTTTGAGCAACAATTAGCATTTGACCAGACTTTTGAAAAGCGTTTGTAAATGTAATCTTCCCAAAAGTGTTTTTCAAATAAGTTTTTTCGGGAAGAAAATACTTTTTTTAACTTCTGAAAAAACAACTTTTATTTCTAAAAACACCTTTTTTTCTCTCAAAAATTTTATCAAATACCTCATTTTTTAAATATAAATACTTTTTTTAAAAAAACAAACACTTTTAACTTTTTAAAAATTTCACCAAACAAACTATAAATTTCAATTACCAAATAAATAATAATAAATAATAATAATAATAATAATGTTTTCAGAATATACCCACTTTTTGCAACAATAGTCAATGAGTAATTGAAAACATTCACATAAATTAAAATATTCTCAAAAATTTCGTAAACATATCACAAAAAATCATATAAAGCACATGCAGTGCTATTGCAATAAATAAATAAATATAATAATTATTGCTACACAAAGGGGAGAACTATTATTTATTCATAGTAGCAAATCAAATCATATTACAGCATAATTCATTGTCTTTGTAAAACAAATCACTAGTGTGAATATTACATTTTAAGAATCAAACAACAACCAATTATTCATAATTAAATATGAAATATAAATAACCCTTTAAATAATAATAACAATCCATATATGTTCCCCTTTAATATCTACTTAATTCTTCCAAGCAGGGTAAACTGGTATGCTTTGTTCATTTCTGAAGAAATTTTGAGGATCAACTTTAGTCTTGATCTTCACCAACCTGTTGAAATTTTCCTTCTTGAAATACTTTACCCCATACACTTTCCCTTCAAAGTAACTCAATTTCCCATTGTGTGTAACTCCCAAATCAAGATCCCTATAATTCAAGAATGCTAGCCTTGGGGATTTTGACACAAAGGGTGTCATGTAGTCATAAAGTAGTCTTGTCAAGTTGAGGTAATGGTTTGCAGCCTCAACTCCTTTCTCATTCCAATTTGTTGCATACTGAATCTTGGCTATATTTCCAGCTCTATGTGGGAAGGGCTTAGCTAAAGGTGAGATTTCACTCATTCTTCCACCATAGGGATTAAATGTCATGGCTGTTGGTGTTTGTAGTTGTATCATTTTCTTGAATATGAACTCCAACCCTTCTTTTGACATTGGTTTTTGCAAGTAATCTGATTTCCTTTTCAAGTATGTTAGGGGAGGTGACCTACTTAACAAAGCATCAATTGGGGCAATTGGGGAATTTGTGTAGTAAAGCACAGATTCTATCCAACTCATCTCGATGCAGTCTTTTCGTTCCAACCCTAGCTCCGGAAAACTTTGATTGAGAAGTGAAAGCAATCGATCTGAGTATCCTAGAAATAAAGTGAAAAAGGACACCCTTATAGTTTTCTCGGCGGCACGTGTAGTGCTGTTGACTACGTCAATGATCATTCTCATGAAAAGGTCATCGTCCCACTTGTCAGCGCGGCGTTGCCATAAGTAAGCAAGGTCGAGGGCATTTTGGTCATAAAATCTGGGGACTCGAAAAACCGTCACCTTTGGTGGGACTCGAACCAACCTTATTTTATATGACAAGACGACTCCATAACTTACAGCTCCACCGCCCGTAATGGCCCAAAATAAGTCCTCCCCCATGGACTTACGGTCGAGAATTCGACCGTGAACATCGATTAATTTAGCATCATCGATGTTATCGACGGTGAGGCCGTATTTCCTCATCATGTTGCCGTAACCGGCCCCACTGAAGTGGCCCCCGACGCCCACGGTGGGGCAAACCCCCGCGGGGAAGCCATGCACGTTGCTTTTCTCCGCGATTCTATAGTAAACTTCGCCAAGGGTTGCACCCACTTCAACCCAAGCCGATTCGTCCTCAATGCTAACGTTTACGGACCGGAAATTGAACATGTCAACGACGAAAAATGGCACGTCGGACACATAAGAAAGACCCTCGTAGTCATGCCCGCCACTACGGATTTTCATCTGCACACCTAGCGATTTCGCGCAAATAATCGACGCTTGAATATGATATTCATGCTGAGCAGTGAGTATAAAGAGAGGTTTCCTTGTTCTGGACTCATTGAACCTTAAATTTCTTATGTAAGCTTGCAAAACAGATGGAAATGAAGAATTCTTGGGAGAAAATACTAGTGAGGATATTGGATAAGAAGGGTTTGAATTTGTCTCAAGACATTCAAGAAATGTTTGATTTTCATGAGAAGCACTAGCAATTACAACAAGAAAAACAATAAGGGAGGAGCAAAATAGTGGAATTTTCGTCATTTTGGATGAATTAATTTGATGTGATTAAAAAAATGGTTTGCTATATGGTATTTTTATAAGGAAATATTGGGCTTATAAGTCAATGAAATAGGTTTGAAAATTAATCGATAAGTGTTAAATTAAACAGGTACACAATCATATCTGCTTCCAATTTGACCAAAGAAAATTCAAAGTAAGATATAAGAATTGTATCCATATTATGTTGTGGGCTTTGAGCCTTTGACATTCTAGTAAGATAAATTAACTGTTCTCTTTCTCATCATCATCTTTGTAACATTTGTTTGTGTTATTATATTATTTTCTTCCATCAATATTTTAAGATATATTTTTTATCACGTTGATATGAAAAAAATTATAATTTATAATATTTTCAGTATAATTTTTGAATATATAAATTTTAATTTTAAAATATCAAATTAATATTCTAATCTAATTTAGCTCTGAAAATTGATCGAATTAACTTTTAAAAAGTGAAACATGATAACTATTTTAAAATGAGAAGAGTATATTTTATACTAACCTTAAATTAGACACGCTTCCATGGAGTATTCGATTGAATATATTGTAAGAAAAAGTCAAACTAATGCAATGTGAATATATATATATATATATATATAGATAGATAGATAGATAGATAGATAGATAGATAGATAGATAATAGATTATATTTATTTTAAATTTTCAAACTTATAATTTGGTTATTTATATGAGAAAAGTAATTAATATAAATTTCAATCATTTTTTTATGCACAACGTCACGTTAAAATTCTAGCTATGAGTTCAATAAAATTTAATAACTTCTATTAAAATTTTATATTTATATTAAATTTAATTAATATTTTATAAATAATTTACTTATAACTCAATCAATTTATTTGTTTTAAACAATTATAACGTATCGTGCACAAATACTAATAATTAGTGGGTGTCCCACTTTCTGGTCAACTCTTAAGATTGTTTTATTACTGGAAATTCAATTATTTACTTGTACAAAATGGTTTTGATTATTTGATCAAAGCTTTTCTTGACTCAACTTTATTGAACCCGTATACTTTTAATTTAATTTAATTTATATTTAATAATAATAATTAATAACTATTTAATAAGTATGGGTCTTTTGTTGTTCAGGGGTACTTTTGGCATTATAAATTTATCTGAAATTTAACGTGTCCCTCGTGGTAAAACTGAGCAGTCACTGTCAATTATTTGTTCTTTTGCTTCTAGAAAATTTACAGCTTTATTCTAACAATTATGCTTAATCTATATATTAATATATAGGAGACGATGTGGCATATCTCACAATCAAAGATTCTTATTTTTTATTTATTATTTTTATTTTTTTAATAATGTGATAACTATTTACATGATAATAAATATAAAATATTTTCATATGATTAGCTCTTAATAATGTCATCTTCAAATAAGACCTTTTGCTTTCTTAAAAAAAAGGTGTCAAAGCTCAACAAAGATATGGAGTACTAAAAATCACTTTTGAAATTAAATTAATGAAAATTATTATTGCAGTTTAAGCGAATCCAAACATGAAGAAATATAATTAATCAAAATATCATCGTATTTATTTATAAATAGAAATCTCAAAATCAAAATATTAAAAGACTTTTTTTATTAAAAAAATTAATAAAAAGATTAAAATAATCCTATAAAATTGAAAGACTAAAATACTCTTAAGTAAATAATATATATATATATATATATATATATATATATATATATATATATATATATATATATATATATATATTATATATAACGGAAGATATAGATATGTTGATGTGGTATACTTTTAAAGTCACCATTTTCATTTATTTTTTTTAATTTTTTAGCATTTTTCTCCATTTTAAATAAATTTTTTTTTTACCAATTTATTTAATTACTCATTTAGAGTATAGTATCTCTTCCCTTTCCCAATAATACTATTAATTAATATGTATTAATGTGACACTAATTTTTCAAGCAGAAAACTCATTTCAATTATCTCTTTTTCTTTTTCCGTAATTAACATTTATGTTGGGGTATTACTTACACTTCTTCAAATTTACTTTGTAAAAATATCAGAAGTTGAAGTGCATCATTTGACACTGTCTTTTGAGTTTAGAAAATAATTTCTCCTTCTAAAGATGGTGATATCTTGAATAATATTTTTCTTTATTCTCTTTTTTGGTATTTCTTCTAACATTTTTTCATGTTAAATAAAATATTAATTATCATTTTTTCCGAATAAAGTAAATAGAGAAATTACCATTTGCTCTTATTTTTTGGTTAGATTATTTTAAATAAGTCAAATTAATAATATACTGAATCTTTTGGTTAGTTGACATACCTATTATATTTGGGTCTTTTCCGGCAAACTTCAATATTTTACGTATATCAATGATCTCACAGGTGGTGAAGAGAAGAATAAAAGAATTTTTTTAATAATTATTTTTTTTATCAAATAAAAGTGTTTAAATAGGAACTTTGTAAGTTCAACAATCGAGATGAAAGATAAGTGCAACTCTTTGTGCTCTTACCTTAATTAACTATAGTAAGTTAGATAAGAAAAAAAAAATTGAAGCAGATTAAACTTTTTTCCTTTTTTTTGGAAGGGGGTGGGGAATGATCAATTATTGGGATAAAAAGGGAAAAGAATAAAAATACTCCTTTCTCCATTTTTAAGAATTAAATAATAAATTATCTCTTGAATAAATTACTCAATTAAAGGATCAAACATTTAAGAAAATGAAAGATGAAATGACTTCAATTTCTAAGACTGTTCATTTTTCAAAACTCTTACCTTAAAGAAAAATTTACGTCATCAAATTTTATATTTTATATCTTTTTTGTTATCTTTTCATTTTCAATCTTTTACTTATTAAGTTAATATGTACTAAGTGAAAGTGGTTATTCTTTATCAAACTTGATATGCTTCTCACAAAATTTTTATCCAAGAACTTCTTATATAGGATACTGAAAGAATCATAATTGAAAAAAATAATAGAATCATAAATAAATATTTAATTAATAAAAATTAATTTTCTTTGATAAAATTATATAATTAATATCAATCATATGTTAATTATTTTAATAATCGCGCGAAGCGCGATCAAATCCACTAGTTACTTATAAGGTTCGACAAAGAATTACGGCATCATTACACTCACATTTGCTAAAAAAAAATGAAAAAACGAAATTTGGTTTCGCTAAAGAAAATGACGTTCATTATTATATGAGATTTCTAATACTCAGAGGGTGTTCAAATTAGCTTATAAGCACTTTTTAATTTTTTATAGTATTTGTTTATTAAAAAGTGCTTTAAAAAAGTCAAAAGTCAAAAGTTGATAGATACAAACTTTTTATTTTTTGGCTTATAATCCATTTAAATTTGATCAAACTATTTACCTTTTTATCCCATAATATTTTTCTAGTTTCAATAATACCCTCACTCAAATTTTTGACAAATTTTTAATTTTTTGTGCATATTAGAAAAAAATAATTAAAAATCTAAAGAAAAAAATTGAGGTAGTATTAATTCATTTAAATTATTATATTCGATTCAATTTTACAAATCAAAAATAAAACAATACTCCTAATAAAAAGTAAAAGGGAGATTTGCCTAATTTTATTTAAATTATATATTTTAAAAATTAAAAAAAAAGTTAAATAATTAGTTTATATTAAAAGTAAATAAAAATATAAATTAATTTATATTTTAATTATTTTAGAAATATAAATATCATAGTAATTCGTTTTTTATAGTGTTTACAGCTTTAAGGTATTTCAGTCATTTGACCCAAAATAAGTACTTAACAGCACTTATGTACCAAACACATCAAAAACTTTTTTCAGCTTTAACACTTTTATCCAAATACATAACTGCTTATTTATAAAATAAGTTTAAGCACTTAAAAAGTGTTTTAAGCACTTATGTTTAAAAATTAACTTTTTTCAGCTAAACCAAACGGGCTCTTACTCCAATCATTTTTATTGGTACATTATATTAAAAAATACATTTTCAGTTTTACTTGTTAAGTTTAGAAAAATAAAGAGATAATTTATTGTAACACCCATATAATTTAAGCAAGAAACCCTCTGTTTTTGAGTAGGACTAAAAGTACTTAATACAATAAGAATTAAGAATGTGTTATGGGGTATTCGAATTGCTCACTGTCCGTATGCTAAGATTTGAAGCCAAGCAACTTGTAAATGAAAATTTGAGAAAAGTTATCGTAAATTACTTTCGTAAATTCTCTGAAATTTGGGTCGGATGCCTTTTCTCCCGATAAGGACTATTACCTATCAAATTGAAGGTCTTTAAGACTAATCTTCACCACACTAAACCTTTTACGCATACGACTTCAGAATAGAGTGATATTTCTGTTTTCACGAGACTGAGCAAACAGACACGTAGAGATAGACCCCATGTTGGTGGAAATATATAAATTGCATCTTCTTCATTTTTATTTCATTTCCTTCATATTTCCAAAAGTAGAAGCTCATTTTCTCTCCAGTAGTTCATGTATACATGATATAATTCAAGAAGAAAGATCAAAGCAAGCTAGATCGGAGCCTAGAACGATGAACCTATCGACTAGTACGTGTTTTCCCATTGATTTCGATTCCATTTGGTGTTAATTCAAAGATGCAACTCATGGGTCTTTTGATTTCTTAAATCACGATCAGATTATTGAAAGTTGTTGGAATTGTTTGTGGGTATTGGGAGCAGTAGCGTGGTAGTAGCTTGAGGGCTCATGTAGGTTATTATTTGTTGTTTGTACCTGCCAGACTTATGAGGGCCATGTTAGGTTCTTATTTAATTATTACTTGTTTAGCTTACAATATGGATTGACGAGATATTTCATGTTATCCTCTGACTCATTAAGTTGATTACTTTCAATTCTTACTATCACCTTCAGTTTTAGCTTTTTATTGTCTTACATACTCAGTGCATTGTTGTACTGACGCTCCCAGCCTGAAGGTGGTGCACTTTTGCCTGCAGGTTCTGATAGGCAAGCACGTGGACCTCCTCAGTAAAGTAATTGAGCTTCAGCTTGTTCGCCAGCTCCCTTCTTTCAGAGTTTCCATATTTTGAGATTTGCTTGTCCTTTTATCGTACAATTGTTGTGTTGGACGGGATAAGTATATACTCTTAAATGCTTGCAAACTATGAGTTGTATAGAAGAACGTGATTGGCGAGGTTGACCCTATGTTTTGTATTTTCAGGTAGACAACCTTGATGGCTTTGTATATATATGCTTACTGTCAACTTATTTGAGCTTAGATACCATGATGGTCTTGTTGGCCTGCATATGGATTGGTAATATTAGACAATATGGTGGTCTCATCGGCTCGTATAGGATTATATTATTATCGTGAATTGTTGGGTCAGCTGAATTTCTGCGTAGGTTATTGTATTTTGGCCTTGCCGCCAAGGACTTCTTTTAGCCGAGATATACTTATTTAATTTATTTGATTTATGTGCTGCTGGTGTGCGCCAGAAGCGTACATGTCCAGCTAGGTCGATTCAGGGTCCAGTGTGACATTAGATGCCGGTTGCGCCTCCCAAGGTTAGGGCGTGACATTTATCCTTAGTTTCTATTTTACCCTTATTAATAAATACAGTCATTTAATTTCTCAATGTATTTCTCAAAATATTAAATTTTTTGTACTCGAAGTAAGATTGTTATTCTATTTATTACTTTTTCAAAAAGCGAGTGAAAAAAAATATTGAAAAAGTGAAAATAGACGGAGAAAGTAATTAACAACCCGAGTTCGTACTTTACATCATGCAAAATTGATCATGGATTAAAAGTGATTCCGTTATATATTTTTGAGTTATGTCGTTATACATTTATGATTCCGTTAATCATGGACTAAAAGTGATCTACTATCATTAACATTAATGACTAGTAATGTATCAGGTGACTTATCAGGCAAGAATTTACACGGATATCCCCTCTTTCGGGGTGATTTTTAAATTTTGCTTCTCAAATTGATGGTCTTTAATTTTTATCTATATTTTTCATTTAATAAAAACTTGTGAGCAAAAATATTCTTAATTATGATCTATTTCGCAAGACATAAGCTGTATAGTATCTAATCTCAAGATAGAAGTTTTAAAAACTTTTGTTATCCGGCGTAAGGTTGAACTTTTGCCTTGTTCCGCAAAAGTTC
The DNA here is from genome assembly GCA_035772735.1 of Datura wrightii. NCBI lineage: Eukaryota > Viridiplantae > Streptophyta > Magnoliopsida > Solanales > Solanaceae > Datura > Datura wrightii. Next base: position 113,086,002 of record JASDFA010000008.1, on the reverse strand, counting down.
TATAAAAAAACTTAAGGCATAACTTTGTGAATTGCAACAGAATTTACATAGGAACTAAGTAATGCATTATAAAGCATAATTTATGTGTTAAACAATACATTCCTTAATCATGCATATATTCATATATCGTCATGATATACATCATAATATTATCACAATATATTCATATACTGGGATATTTTATATGCGAAAAACTTTCAAATTTATAATAAAATACAAATTATAATTATTCTATATCAACCCGATATTACGAATGATTAGTATAAAATGATACATTTTTATGTAATTAATTAAATTTTTAATCTATTTTATCTACTTTTCGCTAATAAAAAAGTTACTAGGCGCGCTTAGGCATTGGGCTGTTTAGTCCATTCAATAAGCCGCTGCCTTGATTTGTCCACTAAAAAGGAGAGTTCAGTCTTCTTGAAGCCAAAACCCAAAATCCTCTCGGCTATCAGAGAATGAACAAACAAGGAAGAGCTGAGGAGGAGGAGGAGGAAGAACGAAGAACAAAGCTTCGAAGAGTTGGGACTTGACCCTCGTCTCATCCGTGCCATAACCAAGAAAAGTATCGAAAAACCAACCCCTATTCAGCGAGTTGCTATTCCTCTAGTCCTCGTAAGTTCAATACAATCCCTACACTTTCATCCTCTTCGCACTTGTACTACTGATTTCATTGGCTCTGTTTTTTTTCCCTCTTTTTTAAGGAAGGCAAAGATGTGGTTGCCCGAGCTAAGACTCTGGAAAGACATTATCTCCTTCCTTTACTTCAGAAGCTTTTTACTCAGTCACCTTCAAGCAAGAATCTTGCTCCCACTGCGTTGATTCTTGTACCACAAGGGAATTGTGTCAACAGGTGGAAACTTGCTGCTTTTCTTTTGGGAATATTTTTTTCTCTCCAGTTTGTGTGTATAATTTGTTTGTGTTTGTTGTCCAGGTTTGTTCAGAGGCCAATTCGCTGATTGAACTATGTCGAGTGCAATTGAGGCTTGTCCAATTGACAAGCTCCATGTCTGTTTCTGAATTGGTTGGTTCTTTTATTCACAATTATTTGCTGATTATTAGTTTCTGATCTTTGTGTTTGTGTGACAAAAATGGTGCGCAAGTGGTAAATTTATGAACTTTTGGTTTCAGAGAACGACCTTGGTGGGGCCTCCGGAAATTGTTATATCTACTCCCGCTTGTATACAAACATGCTTGTCAAATGGAGTTATTCAAGCAAAAGCTGTTCAAGATTCTCTCTCCATTCTCATTCTCGATGAGGTGGGTTAGCTTACTTAATCTTTGTTCCTCAGAACTTCTTCCAGTTCCAAGACTTTTTGTTGATGTGGTGAGATATATAATGAGTTGCATTGTTCCGAATCTCAAAAGTTCCGCTGTGAAGGTTGGACGTTTCACGATAAATAAAGCAATAAGTCTTTTAAGTGTAACCACCTCCTTGTCTGTATTTGTTTGAAATGACACGAGGTTGATAATTATGTTTCTGTACCAGGCAGATCTTCTTTTGTCATATGGATATGAAGATGATCTGAAAGCTCTTACATCTCATGTACCAACAGTGCCTTCTGATGTCTGCAACCTCAAGGTATGCTTGCCTTACTACATTGGCGCGTATATGTCAAGCAAATTCTTGCTGATTCTTCACTGTTGCATATATTGGTTTTCTCTATCACAAATTTCTTGACTTCTTTTTTGTTCTTGATTTTTACCATCTGACTTCCCATCTTTGTCCCCCATCTCAAGTTTCCGCGATTAACATTTTTAGTCATGTTAATGTTGCAGTTCTGATGTTGAAAAGCTGAAGAAGATGATTTTACACAATCCCTACATCCTAACTTTGCCTGAAGTGGGCGATGCGAAGGATGATATTATCCCAAAAAATGTTCAGCAATTTTATGTAAGTATACACCTTAAATGGAATTAACTGATTTAGAAGTCTGTCCTTTCTTCAACAGTTTTACATTAAGACTTTTGGTGCCTTCTCTTGGTATTTTATCATCATCTGATAAATATGTTTAAATTCGATAGTGTGATCCTCATACTTTTGGCTTCTGTAATACTTGACTAAGAAGCTCTGTTTCAAAAAAAAAATAAAAATACTTGACTAAGAAGCTGCATCTTCTGCGCTAAGGCGTGGATCTAGGATGCATTTGAAATGGTAAATCACCATACATGCTCAATCGTCGCACAGTTTTCAACCTCTTGGTTCAGAAAAAAGTGCTGATATTTACAAATTCAATTGACATGAGTTTTAGACTCAAACTATTCTTTGAGCAGGTACATTCATGTAAGTACATGATGTCCCTAATTACCATAAGGCATATTATCAATTTATAAATGCTGTACTAAGTAACATATCATACTTATCTTGTGGTAGCTCTTTTAGAAAGGACAAAAACATCTTTACTGCTTGAAGCTTCTTTTTCCTTCTCTTATTGTTATTGTTATTGTCATGTTAATACTTTCCTTTTTTTAAAAAAAAAATACCCCTATTAGGAATTGTTGAAGTTAGTCCTATTATACCTCCCAGTCTATGTGGATGGTGCAGCCCAGAGAGGGAATGATTTTTTTTTTGGTTTGTGCTCAGTCATAGTTGAAAATTTTAGGGGATCCACTGGATGTGCAAAAGTATAGCTTCTGCTTGTACAAAACCCAATAGGTGTATATATTTTTTCGAAACTGTCCAATAGGTCTCTATTTAACTATTTTCTATAAAACTACATTTTATGACCTGTAATCTTCTGGCTTGTATAGTTATTGGTCTATCTTTCAGATGCTATACTTACTGCCGGCCTGAGGTATTCATGTGAGTATTTTTGAAATCCGGTTTATCTTTTTGTAGTTTGGGATCAAGTCTGCAGTGTTAAATGCTGAGCTGCCTCAGAGTTCTCGTCTACACATCCTTGAGGTCTGTCACATGAATGTGGAATGCCTAGAAGTGCACATCCCTTGTATGGTTTTTTTACTGTTCAACTCCTCTCTGGAAAGTCTAATATTGCACTAATCTCATAGTTTCTTCTTTTCGTCAGGAATTCAATGCTGGGCTATTTGATTACTTGATTGCGACTGATGAAAGTCAATCAGAAGGAAAGGAACAGGTTGATGATCAAAATGGCAGTGAGCAGAAAAAATCAAAAAAACATCGAAAGCATAAATTGGATGCAGAGTTTGGCGTGGTCAGAGGGATAGACTTCAAAAATGTGCATACTGTAAGTTTGTTGTGTTCTTTCTGGAATCTTGTCCTCTATTTGGCAGTAGATGTTCCTTTTCATTTACCATTTCCCTTTGGGCCATTTAGTGGTAGAGGATACACTCCCACTGGGGAAGTTCTGCTTTATTATAGGCCTAATACTCCATATTCTCTTTTTGGTTTATTTTGAAAAGGTGATAAATTATGAGATGCCTCAAACAGCTGCAGGCTACGTACATCGAATTGGACGTACTGGAAGAGCATATAATACTGGAGCATCTGTCTCTCTTGTGAGTACCTTGAAGACATATCCGAGATCATTGATTTACAATTGTGATTTCTAGCACGTAATTTATTTGACAACTTCTCAATATTAGATTATAGATTATGTGTTTTAATGTTGTTTAGTTTTTAAGTGTTGAACTGCTGATTTATAGAATTTAGCTCTTAGCATTAACAAATTACCCTAAGTTCTTATTTCATCTATTCTCTGAATTTACTTTCATTGGAGAGAGGCATGAGTTTGTAGAATTAATGGCTGGGAATTGGTTTTATACATTTTTCTCTAACATTGCTTATTCTTCTTTTCGTATGAATTCTCTTCTGAGAAATATAGTAGTGAACTATGTGTTTTCTGCCTTTGTGACCATGTATTTGTTCTTCTACAGGTTTCTGCTGAAGAGACAGAAATATTTGAAGAGATTAAATCTTTACTGGGGAAAAATGAAGAGAAGGTATCACAGTTTATTGCCCCCTTCCCGTTGCTGAGTAGAAATGCAGTCGAGTCTTTACATTACCGAGCTGAGGTAAAAGTTTCATCAATTATATTTGTATCAAATGACAGTTCAATGACATTCAATATTTATTGTGTATAAGTATCAATTGTGAGCCTTGCAAGTTAGGAAAGTCTCACCTTGTCCCAGTTGCAGTAAGCTTTGTGAAGCTGAGGTTATCAAGGGAGTGTCTAACAAATTATATGATGCTTCCTTCTTTAATTATCAACAGAAAAATATTATGATGTTACAGTCAGTTTTATAGAAATGATTAAAAAGTGAACCTCATTTGTTATAGCATAAATGAACTGGAGTTGTTGTCTTGAAGTCCTCTATATAAGTGCAGGCCGGATGCCTCAATCTGTAAATCAACATATTATTAATAAGTCCATATTTTGTCAACCTCTTGATGCACAACCGTGCAATAACTATACAGAAGATCCATGCAAGTAAAATTAACTCGTGTGACTACTGAAAACTTCTAGGAAGTTGGCTATTACTGCAAGCCCTCACCTTCCCCAAATTGCCAGGACTAAGGAAGTAAAGAAAAACAATTAAAAATTAGAAAAACCGCGAATTTTGTATTGTATACTGGTGGACCCCTGCTAATTTCTTTGTTTTGAAAGTCTAGCATGACTGCCATCTCTTTTATTGGATGTTGCAAGCAGTGTTACAAAAATTGCTGTAAGAGAATCACGGGCTCAGGACCTGAGGAATGAAATTCTTAATTCTTAAAAGTAAGCTACTCTTCTTTAGCTCTTTTTCCTCAGAATAACTTATTTCCCTTTTCTTTTTGGTCACACAGATATTCTTTGCTTATTGGGGTTATTTCTGACTATTACTGAAAATATAGCTCAGATTCTTTTATTTAATTACCATGTTTTATGTCCAAGAATAATTGTGATGTTTCCATCCAAAATAGGTGTTATTCTCCTCCTCATCCCATTCTTTTTTTAGGATAAGGACCTCCTTATCGTATTCTTCATCACCTTAAGATGTTTAGAAATGCGATGACAACCTAATTGTCCTGATTCGGACATCACTTGAATAGAAGTTCTTCCAGTTAAAAGAGGGGTGGTTTGATGGTACAATGGTTAACTCACTCTTGATTATATGATGCATGTCTGCTGAAAATTTAATCAGATTTCTTTGCAAGAATTTCAAGGTTTGAATGACTCATACTTTATCAAATCATCATATCTGCTGAAAATTTAATCAGATTTCTTTGCAAGAATTTCAAGATTTGGATGACTCATACTTTATCAAATGATTTGAATGACTTATAATATGTAGAAGTTGCAGTAAACTATACTTATGGAAGAAGTTAACATTGGAGAGTCTTTAAATGAAAAGCAAAATATTCAATCAACATTTTCAAGGACCTTGATGCTTTTAATATAGTATAGAATAAGATTAATACTTTGCTTTCGTATAGTTGTTTGGTTCTTTTTATTCTTCACCTACTCTGCACGTCCCCTGCCTCTTGTTACTGGTATATTGATTTCTCCATCTTTGTATTGACTTGAAAGGCTCATTTTCTGCTGGTCTTACTCAGGTTGAAGGCTCATTTTCAAGATAATCCAAGACTTAGGTACTAATAATTAAGCTGTAGTTTGTGGCATATATATATACGCGATCAATTTATATTAAAATGATGTTGTGAGCAGATCTTTTGAAGCATGATAAGATGTTAAGCAAGAAGGCACCTGCCCCTCACCTACGTGATGTACTGGATCCAACAACACAAGAAGCTAGCAAGATTGTGAAGCTGGCCAGAGCTGCAATGGACAATACTAATACATCTCGCAGCAAAGGGTCAAAGGGAAGGTTCAAAAGAAGCAGAGACCCTCTTAAAACATTTTCAGCTCAGGTATATATACCTCTACTTGCACCAGCTGTATGTATTGGTGATTTTTTTGATAGAAAAACATCGTCTTCTTTGATTGCAGGCAGCGAAAGGTGGCATGAAGAGGAAGGCAAAACATACTGATAAACAGAAGAAGGGACACCCTGCCTAATTGTAGTTTATACGATAATTTGAATTATTTTATCAATTAAATCTTTTTTTTTTTGTATGCTTTCTTTCTTTGAGATTCTATTATCAACTTTCAAGCCACTCGTGGTACTTGCCCTCCCTCTGGCCTTGCCCTCCAAGATCCCCCCATACTCCCACCGCATCCATTCTGGGATCTGAAAACTGGGGCGGGGAACATGGTGTATAAAATAATTTTCTGAAAGTCAGGTGAGATACTACAGCAACTATGCTCAATTTCGAGCAAGTTGGGTGGGCGATGTGATTCTTCAGTTGACCATGTTGTTCCAGTATTAAGAGTGAGCTTTTGAGGTCCTGTGGCAATTTAGAAGAAACCAAAGCGTTCCTTATCTAAGAGTCTAAGCTTTGATGACATAGCAGAGCTCATCTCCCACTCGAGCTTAAGTATGTATTGCTGAAATTATTAATTTACGGCCAACTTCTTCTTCTTCCTCAACTTTTCTAGATTCTGGCCATCCCTTTTTCCAACCCAACTCTGGGATCATTTATTATTGTTGTTGGTAAATATATGCATAATGGAAGCATTCCACATATTATTCATGTAAGCAGTATGTTTTTGAAATGTGGAACGCTGTGCATATGTTTTCCAACCGTTATGTCAAATTCTTCTCAAAAGAAAAATGATTTGTCTCACAAGTATGACTTTTGTAATTCAAGTGGCAAGAAGAAAGGCAAAAAGTTAGAGATATAATGTTGTGAATCCGTAGTATATATTTCTGAAATAATGACTTCTCTTCTTTCTAGCTATGGAATATTAGAAAAGAAACATACGGGTTTGGCCAGTTTTTAAACATTTTTCGGCTATTCTATAGTAAACTTCCCCTAGGATAGCACCAGATTGAATCCAAGCAGTCTTGTTTTTGGTGTCAACAGAAATTGATCTTAGGTTTCGAAAGGGCCTCATAGTCATGTCCACTGCTTTCGAATTCTGATTTGTAGGCCATGTATCTTGGAGCAATGTATGGCTGCCTGAATTTGAGATACATTTAACTTAGGGGAGTGATATATAATAATTAAGGGTTTGAGATTGGAGTTTATCCTTTGGTTAGTTGCAAAGGAGTTCAAAATGGTTGAATATGATTTGAGATTTTAGGAGTGTAGGTGAGTACTTGTGATATTGATATTGAGTTTGAGTTCATAGTAAGGCATTCAAGAAAGTCATCGATCATGGGCGCTTGCTGATATAATCCATGATGAATAATAAAGACAGACAATGATGATTAACTTGTTGAAAGTTATCATGATTTCTTGTTGCAATATTTAATAGTGCAGAAATGGACTCAAAAGAACTTCTATTTTGTAGTATTGGGTTGGGAGAGAAGAACCTTTTATAAGAAGAAGCTAATATTGTTGTATCATTATATATTTGAATGGAGGAAGAATTTCACATCTAAAATTTATTATAATATGATATCAGAGGCAATTAGGGTGGTGAATGTCCCCCTTTATCGACTCATTGTGCAAAGCTAGGCATACTTCATTGCCTTTCAATTGCGTCAATTGGATGTTCAAAATGCCTTCCTACATGGTGAGCTTTCAAGAGGATGTTTACATGGTTCAACTTTTGTTCATCTCCAATTCCCATACTCATGTTTGCAAGCTTCAAAAATCTCTTTATGGTCTTAAGCAAGGTCAAAGGGCATAGTACAACAAGCTTCATTCCTTCCTCATTGCAGCTGGTTTTAAAACATCTGAAACTGATGATGTCTCCTTTCTTGCCTTATTTACTCGAGCTCTTGGCAGTGCCTTCTCCATAAGAGATCTCGGTCCACTTCATTATTTTTTAGGTGTTCGGGTGAACAACAACAACAACAATGGTCTTTGTTCCTCTACGGAGTCTGAGTACAAGGCATTGGCATGCAGATGCAGCTGCTGAATTGACATGGACTCAATCGCTGATGTTTGAGCTTGGTCTTGAGTTGTCTCGTGCTCCTATCTTCTGGTGTGATATATAGCATTGCTGCCGCATATCTAGGCGTGGCAAATGAGCGGATCGAGTCGGATATGGGAGGGTCGAAAATGAGTCAGGTGAAAACGGATAAAATATTCGACTCCCGCAGATTAGATATGGATAAAAAGTGGGTAAACCAATGGATAATATGGATATCCATTATTTCTTATTACGTAAAGAAATAAATAAACATAGATTAGAAACATTTTTTTTTTCTTTTTCTCCTTTTAGGCCGTGTTTGGTATGAAGGAAAATATTTTTGTATTTTCATAAAAAATAATTTTCTCAAAAATAAGTGATCCTGAGTTAGTGTCAGGAGTCGGACCTCGGATCTGGTTAATAATTTGGATCTTGGTTTGCGATAGAATCCCGATTTGGAGTCAGAAGTTGGGTCTCGAATAGATGTCCAATGTTGGGATTGACTCTTGAGTCGGGATTAGAAGTCGGGTCCTAAGGGATGATCGGGAGTCGAATTCAGGATCGAAGTCAGGGTCAGGAGTAGGGTCCCGAGTCGATGTTGAAAGTTGGGAGTCGAGGTCGGGGTCTGGGTATGGATGAGGTGTCAAAGTCGGGTTTTAGGGTCGAGGTCAGGATCGAATTTCAGGATCGGTGTTTGGATGTCGGGGGCTGGGGTTGAGGTCAGGATCGGATTTTGGGGTCAAGGTCGGGTGTCAAGGTTAAGGTGGTGTTAGAGTCAGGATTGAAGTTGGGAGACAGGTTCGGGGGTTGAGGGACAGGGGTCAAGAGTCGAGGTCGAGAGTAAGGGTTTGGGTTAGGGTTGAGGTTGGGAGTTAACGTCTGGATTCAGGAGTGGGGATCGAAAATAGGGGTCGAGAGTCGAGATGGAGAGTTAGAATTAAGGGTTGGGATAAAGGTCAGGCTCATGGGATAGGGTCGCGAGTCGGGGTTGGGGTTAGGCTCGAGAGTGAGGGTGGGGTCGAGGTTGGATGCTAGGGTCGATGTATCAGGAATTGGGCTTGGGATCAAGGTTGAGTTCGGGGGTCAGGGTCGGGAGATAGAGTCTGGAGTTATGGTCGGGGTCGCAGCCGAGAATGGGGGGTCAAAGGTCTGGTGTTAAGTTCGTGAGTTGGGGTCAGGTTCGAGAGTCGGTATCAAAGTCGGAGGTCGAGAGTTGGGGTCGAGGTCGGAGTTGGGAGTCGGGGGTCAGAGGTCTGGTGTTAGGGTCACGAGTTGGGGTCAGGATTGAGATCGGATGTCGGGGTCAAGTGTCAGAGTTGGGGTCGAGGTTGGCAGTCAGGAGTCGGAGTTGGAGTCGAGGTCAGGGTCGTGGGTTAGGAGTTGGGGTGGGGTCGGTATTCGAGTTGGGTGTCAGGGTCAATGTCAAAAGTTAGGGTTGGAGTCGAGGTTGGATTTAGGGGTCAGGGTCGGGAATTAGAGCCAGAAGTTGGGGTCAAGGTCGGGGTCGGGGTCGAGAGTCGGGTGTCATAGGTCTAGTGTTAGAGTCGGGAGTCAGGGTCAAATTTGAGAGCCAGTTTCGGGAATCGAAATTTGGGAGTTTGGGTTAAGGTCGGAGGCGGGAGTCAAGGGTCAGAGATCTGGTGTTAGGGTCGAGAGTCGGGGTTAGGGGTGGGCGTTCGGTCGGTTCGGTTCGATTTGAGAAATTCGGTTCGATTTTTTCAATTTTCTGTTTGTAAAATCAATAACCAAAATCGACTGAAATAATTTTGATTCGGTTCAATTTTTACAATTTCGGTTCGGTTAATTTATTTTTGATTTTCGATTTATAAATCGGGCACATAATCACACACAGAGCAGTTGTCACCCGAAATCAAAATCCACCTTCACTCACTCTACTTTCATTTTCTGTCATTTATGAACTATGATTTATGAAAATTGAAAAGTGAAAACAAATAATAAGAGTAAAGAAAATTAGTGCCTTACTGGCAGTGGCTAAAAAAGAAAACTATATTTGAAACATTTGTTAATTGTTACATATAAACAAAGAATCATGGAAATAAAACTTAACAGGGTATATCATAATCTGGTGGAAAAACTAATAACATTGTTGATGCAAAAAGATGAGCATAGAATGCAATGAGTTGAGGAATAATATTAGTAACACATTACAAATGAATAAATATCAACTGCAGTCTGCAAACACTAACAAAGTGACGAGAAAGAGTTTATACAATATGGGTATATTCGGTCTATTTGGTTATTTCGGTTAATCGAATTTAATTAATCAAAACCCGAAATCAAATCGAATAGACTGAAATTATTAAATCTAAATCCGAAATCGACCGAAAAATTGAAATCGAAATTTAAAAAAGTTCAATTCGGTCGGTTTTTTTGGTTTGAACCGAAATATACCCAGGCCTAGTTGGGTCGAGGTCGGGTGTCCAGGAATATGGGGATCGGGAGTCGAGGTAGGAATCCGGAATAGAAGGTCGGGAGTCGAGAGTTAGGGTTGGTGTCGAGGTTGGGGTCAAGGGTCAAGGTCGGGAGTTAGGAGTCGGGGTTGGGGGTCATTTTCCTTAAATTAGAGAAAAATAAGTCTATTTGCAAAATATTTAAGCCAATCAAAAATTAAAAAATATGTTTCAAAAATATTTTTTCTTCATATCAAACATATCCTTAATAAGTGTATGTTTAGAGGCTCCTAGACCCACACACTCTAAGGGGAGTACAATCGTTGTATACCCGTGAGTTATTCATATTTTTATGATGGATAATATTGGTTGTAAACATTTGACCCACTTTTAAATGATTGGATACCCAACCTATTTATAACTATAAATTTTACCCATTTTACCACTCTACGCATATCTATGAGTAAATCGATTTTATCATTTTTAACAATTTAATGAGTATTTTACTTGTAGCCTGTTTGGCCAAACTTCTAAAATCAACTTATTTTGAGGAGTGTCTTTTTAAAAGTGGTTATCAAAAAAAGTATTTTGGGTGAGAAGCAGTTTGTGTTTAGTCAAAAAATTTAAAAAATACTTTTGAGCAACAACTAGTATTTGACCAGGCTTTTGAAAAGTGCTTCTTAGTGTATTTTTCTCAAAAATGCTTTTCAAATAAGTATTTTTAGGGAGAAGCTACTTTTTTTAACTTATGAAAAACAACTTATACCTTCTGCTGCTCCATAAAAATACTTATTTTCTCCCAAAAAATTGACCAAACATCTCATTTTTTTAAATAAACACTTTTAAAACAGGCTATGGGTGTTGTCAAGTCAAAACTCAAAAGCCAACGATTTCTTTCTTTTTTTAATCTACATAGCTTAAATCACGTTTCAATCATAAGATTTGGTGGAATTGGAAATTCATAGGAGTTTGAATTAAGTCTTAAAACAATTCCACATAAAAGCATGGAAATTTAGAATAAGTCCAGTTGACCTATTTGTTACAGAATTTATCAATATTATGTAGCATGTGGGAAAAAAAAATATCAAATTTTCGCGATTTAATTATCGTAATATCCACAAACTTAATTTAATATGATTGAGTCCACAAACCCAATAACATTTTTCATAGTTTACATTTTAGACTTTTAAAAAGAATTCAAACAAATACATTGACAAATATTTCTTTTATTTTCTATTTTACTGAAAGTTTTCTAATTATCTAAATTGAGCTTTATAATATGTAGAATTAATTTCTTTTGATTTTTTGAATTAAATTCATATTAGCTAACTTACTTTTTGCAAAAAAATATTATGGTATTTAAGTAATGTCAAAAATATTTAAAGCTATAAATATTGTATGATGAAATCAATAAAGTTAACTGATAAATAAATATATAATTAAAAGTTATGATACTGCAAAATATGTTTACTATTTTAGCTTTCTTCAAATTAAACAACACAAAATATTTTCTTCTTACTTTATAAACTTTCTTTTTCTTCCGAAAGAAAGTTGATCATTTTTCTCTAAGTTACATAAAACATTGATTATCCCATTTAACAAAAATATTTTAATATAAAAAATGTGATAATGTTCTTATATAATTCTTCTTTTAATGTAGTTATTTATTAGGTAAAATTTAAGTTAAAAAAGAATACTCACATAAAATTAAATTAATAGACTTTTTCATTTCCGACGAAAGAACAATGATTAATATTTTTAATGCATTTTAAAAAATATTTAATAATAATCTAAGTTATTTGTATTTGTTTTGTTTAGTTAAGGACATAAAGTAACATTTTTTTGATTATATGTGTTTGTGAGCATATATACATCGCGATATTATTATTAAACATAAAATTTAACTAATTTTTAAAGTACGACATAAAATTATAATTACCCGTTCCAAAATAGTGCTACAATTAATGTTTCTAATTAACTTTGAAATAGTTCATCCAGTAAAAAGTTTTTTTTGATTTTCAAAATAAATGAATATGAATTTGTAAATTCATTCTTCATTTAGTTTTTTACGTTTTAGATTCTTGAAAGATAAATTACTTTTGTAAAATATATGAACCTATCAATAACTATTTACTTAATGAAATCTCTTCTCTTCAAGAACTTTTATCTTATGAATAGTGTTTCTTTTCTTCGAAAGGGGATGCACTTTACAAATACTTTCCCTTGAAAACATTTGAGACATTGATCAAAAGGTGAAATCACCGATTCAAAAATAGAAGAGCAACGTTCATGAATCCTACTTGTTGTATAGCTTAGTTGAATCCTGAAGATAGTTGTTATTTATTTTTCTATTTACTTATGGGAGAGATTCCAGTTATCTTCAAGAAACGTCTTGACATGTCTCCAAGCCAAGCAAATTTTTTTTTTGAATTTATTATGCTATTATCATTCTTGTTCAAACAATTTAAAGATAGGTGTCTCTATGACTTCTACATCAATGCCAAATAGTGTTCCACTTTGCCTAATCCAAATTTTGAAATATTTGATTGCATAGACTTTTTTAGATTGCGTGGAAAAATGGAATTCTTTTTAAGACGATTGAAGTTGGCATATGTTCTTGAACGACCTAGTCCTAATGCTCCTGCTTCTGAGGTAGCAACTGACGAGGCTACTTTGATTAGAGAACAAGTTGTCAAGTGGCAAGATGATAATTATTTATGGAAGTATTCTTGGTGAAATCTCCAACAAATATTATGATCAATATTATATCAAGTGCAAAATTTTAAAGGAGATTTGGGATACTAATCAGACTATCTATTTGGCGGAAGAGGCGAGTTCAAAAAATTTCTTCTGTCAAAATATATGAAATTCAAAATGGTTTGATGACAAGTAAATTTCTGAACAAATGCAAGAATTTCAATCTATAGCTAATAAAATTACTATCTCTAGAATTGCTCTTGATGAAAACTTTTATGTTGGTGTGATTGGCTCAAAACTTTCTCCTTTCTGAAAAGAATACATAAGCAAACTCTAACACAGGAAGAAAATTTTGACTCCTGAGAATTATTTCAGCATTTGCAAATTGAACGAGAGACGTGATGTGGTGACAATAACATTTTGAAGAAACCTATCATAAAAGCTCATGCAGTTGAATAAAAGTCAACCAAGAAGAAATTTTCAAAAGCAAAGAGAAGTACTAATTTCAAGCGTAACTAGTGTCAATTTTAAGTCGAATGAATGTTAACACTGTGACAAAATTCATCACTATGCACGTGATTGTAAAAATTTTAAAGCTGAAAAGAAGAAAGAAAAAACACATAACAAAATTAGTTGGAGAATGCAAAATTACTCTAGATGAATTCATTGAGCTAAGTGAAAAGTGGAGGCCGCTTAAATAAGATTTTAACGGAGAAATCTTAAAGCACTTAGATAAAAGGATTCAGGACACATGGCGTCAAAAGATTTTGATTTTCATAGAAATATAGTAATGTGCGTGGAATATTATTCTACTTCGTTTCGATAAACTACTTAGTTCAAGATTCATTCACTAAGTAATCAATAATCTAGAAAGTCTTCGCTAGCTAATATTTCAAGTCCAAAAGACACCATTAGTAATGCATGTTACTAGATTACTGTCTCAATATTTTTTTAAAAGAAATCTTGAAAGAAGTGGGGGATTATTAGAATTAATTGGGATCAAAGTACTTGGATCTATTTTATAAGTTACGGATGTGTTCGGTATGAAAAATATTTTTTAATTTTTTATGTTAGATCGATTAAATAGTTTTTAAAAATATTTTTCTTTTAAAAAATAAGTTCTTTAAAAATAAGAAAAATGATCAAGTTTCATAGATAAGTGACATTTCACAATAATTATGTCCTTCCCACTTTCCAACACACCTCGTCTACACCTTATTTGCACCACCCCATCTGACCATCTCATATAATATTACGGAAAAAGGATCAAAAATACCCCTCTATATTTGTATATTAGCTAACTTTGCCCCTGTTTATACTATAGGGCCAAATATACTTTCCACCACCCATTCCCCCCCCCCCCCCCTCCCAACGTTAACAAATTAAATAAAATGTCCTTTCAATTAGATGAAATACCCCCGAATTGATTTAAAATACTCAAGTTCAATTAAATTATTTATTTTTTCTTTAAATTCGAACCAGACTCATTGAACTAAATAAACTCAGACCAAATTAAATCTCAAAACTCATTTCTTCATCATCTTCACCTCCTCCTCCATTAAAACTCATCTCTTCATTTTCTTCATCTCCTCCTCCATTAAACCAAATTAAACCGCTCAAAAAATCAGTTTGTGATTTTCATAAATCTGTCAGCTTTATGGAATTGGACTTGACAGAAGCAGCAAAAGGAGTACTTATGATAGACATATTTTGACATGTTGTCGGTACTTTAGAGCAAAAGTCACTCTTAGCTTGGCTATTTTTGGGTAATTTAATTGAAATCGGGTATCTTAAGTCAATTTGGAGAATTCTATTCGATTGAGGGATAATTTTATTTACTTTGTTAACGGCGGAAGTATATTTAACCCTAATAATATAATCAAAAATAAAGTTAGCTAATATACTAAAATAAAGAGATATTTTTAACCTTTTTCCTTAATATTCAAACTATATTATATGCAACATATTTTTAAAACAATTAAAACATGTTCCACAAATATACCAAACATTCACGGGACATTTGACTCTATCAAATTAAGAGTTTAACAGCATGTTATTGCAATTTGTAATTAAGTGGCTTGCTTTCATATTAATTTCAACATTATTGCTTCAGTCACATCACTCTCACTAATGACAATGACACCTAAGTCATTACTTTGTGCGAGGACACTTATCGAACTCCGAAGAAATTTACTATTTTCTCAAACTAAATAAAATTTTAAAATATAGTATATATATTTTAAAAATTTTGTTAATTGTTATGAAATAATAAAGAAAGAACAAGAATATTATAAAGAAAAAGAGAATGAGAGAAGTTCTTATTTCTTGGGATGAAATACAATGAAAGAGAACCCCTCTATTTATAGGGATAATTTCTCCTAACTTTTCTCCAAAAGATAGACTTTCACAATGATATAAACACATGTATCCAGAACAATACAAATACCTTTATAGACATTCACTACAACACAAATATATTTATAACATTAATAGTATTAATTGAAAAATAATTTATTAAACATTATTTTTTAAAAAAATTTCTCTAAAAACTAAAAATAGTTGAAAATTTTATTAAAGAGGTGGATAATTTTTAGAAAAAATTAATTAATATATTTTTCAACTTTTGAAAAGTTCATTAATTTAAAAATATTAAAAAGGTGTCAAAATTTATTTATTTTATAAAGAAGGATCTTTTTCCGTATCAATTTATATGAAGAGATTCAAAGCATAAAAATTAAAATACCACTCTAAATTGTATATAATATAATTATATATATATATTTTTTAGATTCTTCTATTCTATTTCCTAAGATAGCCATTATAGGATTTTGAAAGAAAAAAAGTTCTTTAGTATACTTTAATTTTTAATGTTAATGCGGGTATAAATACTTCAAACTTTTATTTTTTTCTTTATATATTTTAAAATTATATGAAACATATTATAAGTCAACATAGATAATGATTTCAAATAATAATATATTTAGTATAAAATGGAACGGTAGGAGCAGTATAAGTTATTTATTAATAAATATTTTACTATTTAATCTACTTTTTTTTACTTGTCTAATATATTAAAATTAAATTTTCACTTTTACTTATTTACTTTAGCATATCAAGCGAAAAATAATTTTTCTTTCATGTTTTACCCTTAACAATAATTACTCATATCCTTTTCCAAGTACACTGGAAATTATATATTAATTAATATAAAAATTATGATAAATTATATATTTCATTTATTATTTCTTAAGGGGGTGTAAGATCCATTATGAATAAGTAAAAGTGAATAGAGGAAGAAGAAGTAGTTAATAAGTTGCAGTTATCGACTAAAAAAATTTGCTACCTTCATTTCAAAATAAGTGGTGTTTTTAATTTGGGCACACTTCTTAAGAAACTACTCATTTTTAGAAAGTAAAATGTATTTTACCCACTTACCTTAATAAATATCTTGAGAAAGATGTAACTCTTTAGCATTTTCTTAGTTATATGAAACTTTTCCACTTAAATCAGGGTAAAATTGGAAGAACATCTTTAATATATTCTTAATTATATAAAACACCACTTATTTTAAAACAAAATCAAAAAGCTAAAACACCATTTATTTTGAAATGAAGGGAGTAAAACTTATTCTCAACAGAAATGAAAATTTTACTCCATTTGATCCATATTAAATGGTATTTTAATTTGAGCAGACATTTTAAGAAACTTACTTACTCTAAAAAATAAAAAATATTTTTATTATTTCATCCATAAGTACATTAAAACTGATTTATATAAATACAGATAAATTTGAAAGAAAAAAATTAGTTAACGTTTGAACATAGATTTTAAATATATATTTTAAAAATCTATATTTAAAACAGATATAATAAATATTCAAACAGAAGTTTAAATTCAAATATTTAATTTTGCAAGTTTTAGAGTAATATTTATGGCCAACCTCAAATTTAATGCCTTATAGATCAAAATTAACAAAAAAAAAAAAGTAAAATTATCATTTAATTACGGTATGGAGGAATCATTCAATCAAAGGGGAAGAAGAGTAAAAGATGGTTGTTTTAGTCAAGAAAGCATATATTTTCTTCCACTCTATAATTTTCCTTTCTTTTTCTTTGTCCCCTAAAGCCCACAATCAAAGTTCCAAATGTCTCCACACACTACTTTTTTGAGGAATCATTCATCAATTATCTTTTCCCAAACAGTAGTAATTGCACATTAACACTATTCAAATCTTTCAACAGAAAAACAAAATCTGACATGTGCATCATGTCACATAGAAGTCAGCATCAAACCTTAGCTCCAATCTATATATAAACACCATCAACCCCTTAAACTTTACTCATCAATCCAGATACAGAGTTAAAAAATTTTTCTTTTTTTATCAGTTATGGCATCTTCAAACACTATTATGGTTTCATTTTGCATGATCTTATTGTTGTGTTTTTGTTCTGCTCTTTCTGATACAACCCCTGAAAAGTTCTATCAATGCATTTGCAAGAACTCTGATTTCTCTGACCCTTTCTCCACAGCTTTCTTCACCCCAGAGGATGGTACTACTTTTAACACAATCTTGAATTCCACAGCTCAAAATCTCAGGTGTTTGGTGCCATCAGTTCCTAAACCTGAGCTGATTTTCACTCCAGTGACAGAACCCCATGTCCAAGCAGCTGTCATTTGTGCAAAACACCTCAGTCTTCAGCTCAGAATTAGGAGTGGAGGCCATGATTATGAGGGGCTCTCCTACATTTCTGAACTGGGGTCTCCTTTCGTGATCGTCGATCTCTCGAAGCTTCGAGGAATCGACGTGAACATAGAGGAGAATTCAGCTTGGGCTCAGGCTGGTGCCACTGTTGGTGAAGTCTATTATAGGATTTCAGAGAAAAGCAAGACTCTTGGATTCCCTGCCGGGCTCTGTACCAGCTTGGGAATTGGCGGTCACATCACTGGTGGTGCTTATGGTTCCATGATGAGGAAATTCGGGCTTGGAGTTGACAATGTGATCGATGCTCGTATCGTTAATGCCAATGGAACGATACTCGATAGGAAATCGATGGGGGAAGACTTGTTTTGGGCGATTCGAGGAGGTGGAGGAGCTAGTTTTGGAATCATACTTTCTTGGAAGTTGAAATTAGTCACTGTTCCATCGACTGTCACTGTTTTCACTGTCCCGAAAACATTGGAAGACGGCGCCACGAAGATTTTGTACAAGTGGCAGCAAGTTGCTGACAAAATTGATGATGGTCTCTTCATGAGAGTAGTCATAAATGTTGTGGACAAAAAAGATGTAAAGGGGGAAAGAACTGTTCAAACAGCTTATAACTCATTGTTTCTTGGAAGTGCTGACAGGCTTTTACAGATAATGAATGAGAGTTTCCCTGAATTGGGATTGACACAAAAAGACTGTACAGAAATGAGTTGGATTGAATCAATTCTGTACATTGCAGGGTACCCAACAAACACCGCACCAGAAGTACTCCTCCAGGGGAAATCACAATTCAAGAACTTCTTCAAAGCCAAATCAGACTTTGTAAGAGAGCCAATACCAGAAACTGGGCTAGAAGGCATATGGAAAAGGCTCTTAGCAGAGGACTCACCACTGATGATATGGAATCCCTATGGAGGAATGATGGCTAACATATCAGAATCAGAAACACCTTTCCCTCACAGAAAGGGGGTCATTTTCAAGATTCAGTACTTAACTCTCTGGAATCAACCTGATCAAGAATTGGCCACGAAACACATCGATTGGATCAGGAAGCTCTACAATTACATGACTGCTTATGCTTCTATGTTCCCAAGAGAAGCCTATGTGAATTACAGAGATCTTGATCTGGGGATGAACAAGTATGGGAATAGCAATTCCAGCTTTGCACATGCCACTGTGTGGGGGAACAAGTATTTCAAGAACAATTTTGACAGGTTGGTGCAAATAAAGACTAAGGTGGATCCCGAAAATTTCTTTAGACATGAACAAAGCATCCCAGTTCTTCCTCTTACTAGTACTAGGAAGAGAAAAGGGAAGAGAATTAACCATTAAAGAGATGTTAAGCTATATATTTAACCAGTCGTAACAGTATGTTTTTGCCTCAGTGTTATACTTAAATTCTGTTTAATGTGGTGTAATGTATGGTTTTGCCAACATCATATATGATTTTATATAGTAATTCCATCTAGTGTTTAAGGGGCTTTTGTAACATTGAGTATCAAATTACTTTTTTTAATCATTTAAATTAGTAATGAATAAATAATTGAACTAAAATTGCTGTGTATATTTTTCATCAAAATTATAGTAACTAGTTATAAACTTCCATTAACTAGTTATTAATGTCTTATTAGATCACTTCAAAGTAATGATTGTGATATAAATACAGTAACTTAAAGTCATTATAATATCTGATGTGGAACTATGAAGACATTCAAAAAAGTTGTTCTAGATAAACATTATGCATATTATGTCTTATCAAAGTAGGATTATGGGTGTGTTTGGTACGGAGGAAAATGGTAAAAATGACTTTCCTAATAAAAATAGGGAAAATCAGTCATATTGTCTCTTTCATCGTTGCAACTATTCACCCCACCTCCCTTAAAAGTTAAAAACCACCACCCTCACCCCACCTACCTAGAACCCACCACCCCCGACCACCCACCACCCAACCCCCTCTCGATCCCCCCTTGCCCCACCCTATCACTCTATTCCACTTCATTCTCATTCTCATAGTTTTGTTTTAGATATATACAAATAATTTTAGAATAATATATTTTTACTTGCATATCAAACATAAGACATTAAATAAAAAAATGATTTATTTTTTAAAAAAAATATTTTTCATACCAAACACACCCTATAAGTTACTTATTGCTAATCATAATCACTTTCTCAAAGATGGGCATCCCAGATTTAACTTTTGACCAATAGTAATAGTATGCTTATAGCCTCAGTTTTATATTTAATGTTGTTTAATTAATGTTAGGGATGAGAAATGGTTGCGGTACGGTTGTGAGGTAAATCTACGTGAATTGTGAAGACTTTAATTCATCCATCTCATATGTATTGTTTTTATATTTTCGACCTGCCCCTCTCCCCTCGCATAGACCCGCCTCACATAATTTATTATTTTTTTATTATTTCTTTTAAAATAATCTTTTTGATTTGTATTGTCAAAAAAAAACATCACTAGTGCATAATTTCTACTGAATAACATTTTTATTGCTAAATAATTTAAACTCACTCTCCACACTTTTAAACCTTAAAGTCACGCCAGAAGAGAAAAAGAATGACAGTTTAGATCGAAGAAAATTAGAGAAAGAAATTCTTAGAAATTGATAATTAAATGAAACATATTTTTGAAATAAGAGTTTTACTGTATCAAGAACATAAATTATTTTAAAAAAAGATTACTATTAAATCCATATAGTCCTGCAACCTGTCTTGCACCCGCTCTGCTCCATTGTCATCCCTATTTAATGTGGTGTAATGTATGGGTTTTCCAAGATCAACATATTATAGTAATTTCATCAGGGACTTTTATATAATAGTGCATAGATTCTCTCATAACCTATACATATATTAGTTATGCGAAATTTAAATTGCAAAGCAAATACCATATTAATTTTATATATGAATAACTTACTTTTTAACCAGCTACCAAACATAATATTACTTATACAGAATTTAATACAGTCAAACCTCTCTATAACAGTCATTTATTATATATAATAACATTTCACTATAACGGTCTGACTTTTTTCAGAATCGATTTTTCATGTTATATTTTACTTCCCTATAACAACATTCTACCTATAACAATAGTGATGTTCATCATAGCGATACACTCTTTGTAAAATTATCCCTCTATAACCAGTAGTGGAGGCAGAATTTTGATCAAGAGGATTCAAAATGGATTCTCACGTGGTGTCAAGAGGGTTCAATATTCAATATATACACATAAATATTTAATTTGACCTTATATATACATTGTACTTTTTCAACGAAGGGGGTTCGGGTCAACCTCATTTCGCTACCTTAGCTCTGCCTCTGCCTATAACAACCATTCTCAAATATTGTGCAATAATATTCTATAAGAAATACATTATGTGTAAATAAATATGAAAATATTTATGATAATCATCATTAATGTCATGCATATAGTAAATTTCAAGCACGAATATTTAAAAGAAAAACATTAATATTAAAATAGTATCCACCAGTTATGGTCATAACTTCACGAGAAAAGACTAGTGATATATATATTTTTTTAATATATTCATACTCTTTTTATTTTTTTGATTAAATCGGTAAACAAATACATTCCTTCTGCTCGATACACAAAATCATTAAACTAGGTATCTGCATACTTTTGTTTATAACAACTAAACGAGATCTAAACATCAAGTGTCAATATACATATATAACAACACCTTACTATAACAGCCAAATACTGTCACCTTAGAAAAGTTTGATTGTATCTGCATAACTCAGCTAGTTTAGAACAATGGACCTTAGCTTGAACAAATAGTTTAGTAAGTGGCAGTTTTTTCTCCATGCTCAGATTGACTTTTAATTACCAATGCACCTACAATCCCACATTAAGTCAATCAAACTTGCACAAATGTCCCTTGTACCTAGAATTTGTAATTGACTTGCAAATTCTTATCCCATGTGCCTAAGAACCAATATCTGCCTAACATTAAGCAGAACCTGTCGGGGAAAATTATGTTGCATTTCAAGAATGAGTCACAAAACTTTTGCAACTTCACCTACGTGTCAAGGGCAATATTGTTGGTGCTCGGTCACACATTCATCTCAACTCATTATTTTTGATAAAGCATAACTATATATTTGAAAATTTATTAAAATTTTAATAAATAATATATATATAAGTTCAGAATTCTAAAAGTAAATCAAATTTAATATTAAAAATCTTAAATATCAAACTCATTAAAATTAAATTTTAGATATATTTCCTTTTGGAATATAGGCATGCGCAACGAAAGCAACAATTCAATATCATACTTGCATGTAATATAGACAATACATAAACACATATTTTAATCAAACATAAAATCGATACTTATCTCTTGAAGCGTGACCGCGAATCAATCCTCTTGAAGATAGTGCACAAATCGTCCAATGTATTCTCCAGGTCTGCAATTTTCTGCTATAGCCTCAAAAATCTCCGAGTAGGAAATGTGTGGGCAAGTACTGCTTCTCAGAAAGGTCAAAGTTTTTTCATCATCTTTCATGGAGGAAGAGAATCCTATTTATAACCACGTTTTTAGGGTATAAAACCCTAGTCCCAAAACGTATAGGAACTTTTCTCTCCAAGTAATAGTCAAACTTTCTTTCTAAAAAATAGTTTATTTTTAACTAAAATCTTGTTGGATTTTACTTCTTCTAGAAAATTGATTTCTTCCTTTCCAAGTTCATTAATTAATCAGGCATAGCAGGGACCAAAGATTTAATTAGTGAGGCTTCCAATTATGGTATTAATTCGCATAATGAATGAATTAACCTAAATAAATTATAGATTATTCCACTAAAAATCCATAATTGCACTCCTCGGTATAATTTCAAGATCATTCATTAAATCTTATTTAACTCCCCATGTTAAGATTACAGATACCAATCAATCGAATTAAATTTCTGACTATTTAATTCATTGATTAATTTAATCATTTATTCAAACGCTTAACTTATTTCATGTGACGAATACTAAATCCACCTGCAGGGTTTTCACATGAAAACTTATAAGCAATCATAAAGGGATATCATCAATCTCAAGGTCGAGACATGGATTCCATCAATTAATTATTATTTTACAAATGTCATTTGTCATAACCTATCGGGAATATTTTAACTCACGAAAGATTGAGTTTCACTCTTTGATAGATCAAAACAACAAATAAATTACATTGACCATAATAATTATATCAAGATTAAGAGTATAAGTACATTTTATGATCTAGAGAATTTATTTTATTAAGTCAGATAAAATACTTATCTCTACTTGGTCCGTTCAATACAAACAAAATCTACTAGCACAAGAAGTTGGAATTATACCATTCCCATAATCAAGATAAATTATATTTAATCTTGTGCTACAATTGTATCGATGAATTTGTCCAATTTTCATCTTAGATTGTGAACATATATAAACTTTATACTTATAAAAACCGATGATTTAATCTTTCGGATATAAGCTAAACTCTATACACTAAATCATCTACTATATAAGTAAAGGACACATCGATTAATATATAATCTATTTAAACCTTTATTAAAATTGAATAAATAATTGTTCTATAATAAATATTATATCTAAACACATAATTAACAATACATAACTCATGGTTAATTATATATATTCCAACATTTCTGTTGGGTGTTATTTAACAAGTGAACCGCACACACAATATTATATTCTCATTTCAAGATAGAATTCAATGGCAAGAGGCAAGGTGGAGGATGAAAGGTGTATACACTAAGAACTTATAAGGACCTGCGGAAATATAATAGGTTTCATAAAGCAAAAATGAATTTTAAGATATGCTATATATCAGCATCAAAAACGATTTTTATAAACTAATCGATCATGGAAAAGTTAAAACTTGTATATAATAAGTTAATATTGGGTCGGTCGAGATTCTTTCCTAGTGAAGAGGGACAAAAATTCTATGTTGATTTTTATACTATTCAACATAGAATAATTTAAGTTTTCGTTTTTATTTTTGACAAAAAAGTACTCTCACTTTTATATTTGCAGGCTGAGGTCCTATATGCAATCTAGAAACAGATTCATAAAGATTGTGAAAAAAAACTCATCGGTAAGAAGAAAAAAACAAAACTACTCATAAACTTTGCAAAAGAAATATTTTGAGCTCTAGTTCATGCACAATTCTCAAACACAAGGAACAATTAAACCGAACAACAGACATAAATGAATTCAAAGCAAAGATGAACGAAAAATTAAGAAATAGAGAGAACAACGTTTGTCTTGTTATGATAAAAATGATATCTTTTAATTACATGTTAAACTAATAGTGTGAATGAATTTTAATGTTGTTAATAGTTATATATATATATATATATATATATATATATATATGTATGTATGTATGTATGTATGTATATAAGTTAAAATCTAATTGATATTTCAAGAATTATTTTTTTGTATGGACTGTACTCTTTAATACGGGTGATTTTAAATTTTTATCCTTCAAATTCGTGGTCTTTGATTTTTGTCTTTGCTACTTATTTAATAAATATTTATGGGCTAAAATACCGTTAATTATGATAGAAGGTTTGCTTTGGGGCATAAGTTTTATGGCATTTGATTCGCTAAGCAAGACTTTTGGAGAACTTGTGCCTTAAGACATAATTGTTGTCACCGAACTACCCTGTGGAATAATTTGTGTCATTGAAATGATATCTTGAGCATAAGTTGTACCATTGGACTTATTCCTTAAGCTTAATTTCGTTTGTGTTCAGCCATAACTTGTCACTGTGCTTATGTCATGGGCATAACATATGCATTGAGCATAATTTCTTTTGCCACTGAAGATATCATTTGTGTCTTGAGCATAATAACTTCTGCTACTGAAGGCATAATTTATGTCCCGGACTCAATTTCTTTTGCCTTCAGGTATAACTTATTATGTCTTGGACATAACTTGTGCCTTAAGCATAATTTCTTATGCTTTGGGGTATACTTATGCCGCTGAACTTATGCCTGAAATATAGTTTTAACTGAACTTATTTCTTGAAATTTTCTTTTGCCTTTTGATTTATAATTATTATTTTTAACTGTTAAGGGTATTTTGACTATTATACTTAAAACCTTAAAGGATAAAAAGTAAAGACCACCAATTTTGAGGGACAAAATTTAAAGACCATCCCATAATAAGGGTATTTTTGCGAATAACCCTTCAAGAATTCATTGTCAATATGGGTTGGTCTAGCCCAGATAAGCTAGCCCATATTCATGTGAGCTTTGACATTTGATGGGTTGGGCTATGTTAGCCATATTATGATAAGCGTTAAAATAACCAGCCAATTCCAACCTCATGCAGATGGTAGGTCGGGCCAACTCACTTTTAAAAAAGAAATTAGTTTTTATAATTTTTAAAATGAAATTTTAGTATTAAAATGCTAACATAAACATTTACAAGACAATATTACATAGTGTTGTTATTTACTAATCAAGTCTTAAATTCACAAATAAAATAATTCTAATAATATTTATTACGGACTAATTATTCAAAATTTTCGCTAATAATACCCATTAAGTAGGGAATTTTCATGTTAATTTGGTAGCTTCTGTATAATTTGAGTTGTATATGGTGTCTTCTTATTGGTTTGATGGTCTTAATACAAATTGATGATTTTTAATTTAAGGTTGATTTCAATTAAAATTTGACGATATGGTTTCAATACGAAATTTCATATCGTTCTATAAAAATATTTTGGCGCATTTCTACAAAGAAAACGATTTAAAGTATTGGCGAAAACGAATAATTTTTTATATTTTTAACATGTTAATAACTGATATCATTTGAATTAAATAGAAATATTAGTTAGAAAACTAAACAATTTATTGAGTAACAATACAACTAGCTATCTAGAGATATTAACCTAGCTATGTTCATCACAATAAAACACAAAAAGAAAGGATCACATTATATATTCATTATAAATAGACTTTAAGTTTGGACCCCTCTTATTATTTTTAATACTCTATTTTTTTTAATTAATATATTTTATTTAACGCACAGATTGACCTAATCCAACCTCGCTCAAACCCCATGGTCAAAAGACTTAGTCAGACAGAATTAAAACTTCTTGTTTTAAAATATTCTCAAAACTTTTTTTATCTAATTCTATTAAATTACGAATCAGATTGAATCAGCCCACAACTAAACTTATATCGACGGCTCTACTGAGAATTCTTCAATTACAAGTCACAATCCGCATTCCGCCTGTTTTTCTTTTCAAGTAACACATTCCCAATGTTGTTTTATCCTCGTAGAAATTTCCAAATCAGTTTAAAGTTCCCAAAAAATATATATATATTCAACCGATTGAATTAGAAGAAGACAAACTACAAGTCCTCAACTAACTAGGTAACTTTTCATTGTTCTTAACGAAGTGCCCTCCATTGAAAATTAATTGGATATTGTTAAAGAATTTAACTTATATATACACTTAAAATGTAAATAAATTCAACACTATCACAGTATCAGTGTAATTTAAACTGTAGAAACATGTAATTTACTTCATTTTTCAGGTTATATATCTTAGATGTTTGAAATTTTCCAATTTAGAGTACTAAAAAAACCAATATATATAGCTAAAATGCTCTTCCTTTGATGATATCAAAACATGGTTTCCATGGTAATAGTACTAGTTTTCTTTCTTGTTACAACACCAAGCTATGGAAATCTTCAAGAATTTGCTACTTGCATGGCTTTTCACTCTACTTCAACCTCCTCTTCAAGTAGTGTTGTTCACTCCCAAGAATCTCCTTCATATGCACATCTTCTACAAGCATCTCAACAAAATCCAAGATGGTTGAATTCAACATCAGTACTTAAGCCATCATTCATAGTGACACCAAAGACACAAAATGAGATCCAAGGGGCAATTCTTTGTGCCAAGAAGCATGGTTTACAAGTTAGAGTGGTGAGTGGAGGTCATGATTATGAAGGCCTATCTTTTCTTTGCAAAACCCCTTTCATAATACTTGATTTAGTTGATTATCGATCGATTAGCATCGACATGGAAGATGAAACTGCTTGGATTCAGAGTGGTGCAACCATTGGAGAAGTTTACTATGACATAGCCAAGAAAAGTGACATTCTTGGATTCCCAGCTGGCCTATGCCCAAGTGTTGGTGTGGGTGGGCACTTCAGTGGAGGTGGCATTGGCACCATGATGAGAAAATATGGTCTGTCTGCTGATAATATTTTAGATGCCAATTTGGTTGATGCAAATGGTAGGATCCTAAACAGAGGAACAATGGGAGAAGATGTGTTTTGGGCAATTAGAGGAGGTGGAGGAGCTAGTTTTGGAGTAATAGCAGCCTGGAAAGTGAAGCTGGTTCGCGTTCCGCCCCTTGTCACAGTTTTCACAATTCACAAGAGCTTAGATCAAGAAGGTGTCAAGCTTGTACATAAATGGCAATACAAAGCCAGTAAACTACCCGAGAGTCTCTTCATCCGAGTACTTATTCAACAAATCGACGGAGTTGATAGCCAGGGGAATGTGAAGCAAGTGGAAGTCTTGTTCAATTCACTCTTCTTAGGACTGAAAGCTGACCTGTTTTCTGTCATGAACACGAATTTCCCTGAATTAGGCTTGAAAACGGAAGACTGCACGGAGATGAGCTGGATAAAATCCGTCCTCTACTTCACAGGCTACCAAAAAGGGGAGCCATTAGAAGTCCTGTTGGATAGAAAAACACAATATAAGAGCAACTTCAAGGGAAAATCAGATTTCGTGGTTGAGCCAATACCAGAAAGTGTATTCCAGGGGATTTCAGAGAGGTTTTTGCAGCAGAAGTTGGTTTTCATGATAATGGATCCATTAGGAGGGAAAATGGATGAAATTCCAGAGTCTGAAATACCATTTCCTCATAGAAAAGGGAACATTTACAACATACAATACATAGTGAAATGGGATTCAAATGAGGGATCCAAACAACATTTGGATTGGATCCAAAGTCTGTACAAGTACATGGAGCCATATGTGTCCAATTCACCAAGAGCTGCTTATATCAACTACAGGGATCTTGATTTGGGAATCAATCAACAGAGTAATTACTCGAGCTATCGACGAGCTATCATGACTTGGGGTGCCAAGTATTTTAAAGGTAACTTTCAAAGATTGGCAAGGGCAAAGCATCAGATTGATCCAAGCAATTTTTTCACAAATGAACAAAGTATTCCTCCTCTTCTTCTTTCTTATTAGTACAAGCTGAAAACATAAAACAAAATATGTAACTTCACAACTTTCCCTAAAATAGCTGGCATCTAATTATCTTTCAGTTTAAAAGACAAAAATAAACATAAATGCCATTGCAAAAACTACTTTCAGTTTAAGTTTGAAAATTAACATGCAGGGTTATCCTCCTGACCTTGGCGCATTTTATTCAAATATCCTTAAATTATCAGTACTATCATAGTCTGTTTGGCCAAGCTTCTGGGTTGGCAAAAATGCTTCTTTTTCTTAAAAAACACTTATTTTTAAAAAAGAGGTATTTGACCAAACTTTTGAGAGAAAATAAATGCTTTTAGGGATTAGCGGAAGCTTTTTTCAGAGGCTAAAAAAGGTAGGTTCTTCCCAAAAGCACTTATTAGAAAAGCATTTTTCTAAAAAATATACTTAGAAGCACTTTTCAAAAGTTTGGTCAAATACTAATTGCTATTCAAAAGTGTTTTTTAAATTTTTTAGCCAAACACAAATTGATTCTCACCAAAAGTACTTTTTTGATAAACACTTTTGATAAAAAACACTTCTCAAAATAAGCTGATTTGAAAAGTTTGGTCAAACAGACTATTAATTACTTTTGTATTTGGCGAGATATATCCAGCTTGCCACATGTCATTTTTTAATTCGCTCACATGTCCAATCCAATTTTTACCCAATAGCTAGGCCAATACAAAGAGTCGATATTTTGATACCGTAATCGAATGAAGTATGTCGTGATAATCCAATTTTTCCTAGAGTAAAGATACATTTAAGAGAATTTTGAGATAACCTCGGTACAAAGTATGGTTTTAAATGACAATATATACAAATATATTTAACTTGTTTGAATTTGAAATAAAGAAGAACAAATTTTGTTTTAATCCATAAAGAGCAAATATATTGAAGGACCAAAACTGCTGAGAGATTTATTTTTTTGGACTATTTTGAACCTATCTCAAATATAACAAATTATTCTTTAATTTTCTCTATAACAACACATACTATTAACACTATCCGCTAAGACTGTTTTCCAAATTTTTATTTATTTTTTGGGACAATATTTAAAAAAAAAAATTGTATTCTTTCCGCCAATTTATTTTAAAAAATATTATACTTTAATATTTGAATTTATTTTTTAAAAAATACCAACAGGTATAGACATTGTATATCTTAACAAGCCGGCTCAATGGTAAAGTAATTGCTTTAGGCCCCAAAATTATACTTAGAATGAAATATGATTTATATAATTATTACAAAATAAAAAAATTTAAATTTTATGTTATTTTTACTTGGTTGTAGTTATCTGAATGAATAAGTAAATTACGAAAATGTATAAACATATTTGTATTATAGTGAATGTCTATAAAGGTATTTATATTGTAGTGGATACATGTGTTTATTTTATAGTGAAAATCTATCTTTTGTAGAAAAGTTACGAGAATTATCCCTATAAATAGAGGGGTTCTCCTTCATTGTATTTCATTCCATCAAGAAAAATAAGAAATTTTCTCTTCTCCCTTTCTCTAAAATATTCTTCCTCTTGCTTTATTATTTCATAACACGTTATCAGCACGAGTCTCTGCCTTGAGCACTCAATTTTAAAGATTTGAGGTAAGAAAAATTAAAAAAAAAATCGAAAGATGTATTACTTAACCACAGGAATGATATTCCTTTGGTGATATTGTTGCTCTACGACTCTACCGTCACAAAATTTGAAGGTCAAGGTATTATTTTTCTCTTTCTTTTAATATGGCTAACCTTACGAAACTTGATTTCGATGCCCTTCAAAGTTCGGGCAAGAACTAACTTTCATGGATGTTAGATGCTAAAATCCATATGGATGAAATGGGTCTTGGAGACACCATTAAAAGTGAAAATAAAGCATCAAACCAAGATCGTGCTAAGGCTATGATATTCTTGCGTCATCATCTTGTCGAAATTCTTAAAATTGAATATCTCATGGTTAAGGATCCACTTGTTTTGTGGAATAGCCTAAAAGAAAGGTATGACCACCTAAAGATGGTCATTCATCCAAAGGCACGATATGATTGTATCAAACAGGACTATAAGTTTGTTCGTGAGTACAACTTTGCAATGTTTAAAATTGTTTCTCAGTTGAAACTATGTGGAGAGACAATAAATGATGTTGATATGATTGAATATGTGGCAGTACACAAAATTAATTGAGAGCTGCGGAAGAGCTAATGTATTACTACCAAATTAATGAAATTATTGTAATAAGTCTCAAAAGGAAACTTATAAGTTTCAAAGATATTGAAAAAAAAATTGAGACTATAAATTATGGGAAGATCTAATATCTTCATATTACTATAATTGAAGCGGGTTATAAATATTTATATAAAAGATTACCCATGTTTTCTTTTGTTTGTAGTACATAAATATGAGTATGATGACAAAATCACATACGAAACTAAACTAGAAGTTTACTTAAATAAAGATAAGTTGGCATAACTGGTTGGTCATCCCGGTTCAAATGTGATGCAAAAATAATTGAAAATTCACGTGGCTATAGGTTGAAGAAATAAAAGACTCTTCAAGAATTCTCTTGTGTTGCTTGTTCTCGTGATAGAATGATCTTGATCAGCTAAGATTGGAATTATATTTTCTGAAATTTTGAAGCTTATAAAAGGGTGAATATTGTCCCGTTCACCTACCATGTGAACCGTTTGCTAATAGATGCATCTATGGTATGGTCACATGTATTTTGATATCAACTTGCAATAGATTTTTGCAAGGTTGTTTGCACGAATTGTTAAATTAAGAGCACCGTTTTAGATTATAAAATCATGTTGATAATGCTGGTTCATATCTAAGTTGGTTTAGCAAAAATTGTATGCCTCCAATTATAGCTAAACCATTGGTTATGAGAACAAAACTCACAAATAAATTTTGATATGAGATATGTTTATTTAACATGTAGCAATACTTGAATGCATCAAACCAACAAGGTTCCCCTATCACAATTGATTCAGGGTTAGAAACCAAATAATTTCATCTAAAAATTTGAATGTGCGGTATATGATTCAATTACCCCACCACAACGCACAAAGATGGGTCCCCAAATGAGTTTGGGGGGGTAAATATTAATTTTCCTAATATTAGGGGGAGAAGTGATTAGCAGCTGAAAATTGAGTGTGAGATGAATTATCTAGATTCTCAGAAAAAAAATGTGAACTTAAAGTTCAAGAGATAATTCACTTGCAAAATATTGTAAATCAATTGCCAGATATATTTGCTGACCCTATTTTATAATTCAGTTGCAAATGCTCTAATGAAAGGTCTTGGAATAAGAGATGCCTGAAGCGTGATAGACCCAATGGTTCCAAATATAGAACTCCTTGGAGAAGGAGAGGAGCAAAAGATTAAGATGGTCATAATGATGAGGCAAGTGCTTTAAGAAAGCACCACGATATAACACTTCATAAAACCTTGACAAAGATTTAGGTACCTGAAAATGATGAAAAATGAAGAGATTCCAATAAGTTATGTCGCATTGCAACTGATATCAAAATGATCGTCGACGATATTTTTGATACAATACAACGCACAATATTGTAAAAGATTGTGAGGATCTAAATTCTACATCTATTAAAGCATGCTAATTTAGAAATAATTATCAAGTGAAATGATGCGTATTGATAAGCGTAAAGCTTATTGGACCTATAGTCCAAACACCACAAGATGTCACGCATTTAAATATTGATGAATGTTATCACTTGATAAAATTTATATGAAAATAATGAAGGATTCAAAATGCCTGAAGCATTTACAAGTTTCTTTAAACTTGTTCATAATTCTTATATGAGGAAAATCAAATAGGAAAACAACACCGGAGTTTGTTGTACTTGCTATTTATGCTAATGACATAAACCTCATTGCAACTCCAACATAGCTTCAAAAGGCAATTGATTATCTAAAGAAAGAATTTGAGATGAAGGATCTTGGAAAGCCAAAATTATTTCTTGGTTTGCAAATAGAGCATTTGACAAACGGTATCTTTGTTCATCAATCTACCTATACAGAAAAGGTGTTGAAAAGATTTTATATGGATGGAGCACATCCATTAAGTACTCCAATGGTTGTTCGATCACTTGATGTGAATAAGGATCCATTCCGATCTCAAGAAAAGAATGAGGAAATTCTTGGCCCTGAAGTACCATATCTTGGTGCAATTGGTACACTAATGTATCTTGCTAACACTACAAGACCTGATATAACCTTTTCGGTTAATTTTTTAGCAAGATATAGTTCTTTTCCTATAGGAGATATTGGAATGAGATTAAACACACAATGCGGTATCTAAAAGGGACTATCGATATGAACTTATATTATTCTAACAATTGCAGTCCCGATCTTATTGGTTATGCTGATGCAAGATATTTATCTGACCCACACAAAGCTCGATCTCAAACTGTCGATGTGTCATATGTGGAGGTACTTTCATATCTTGGAGGTCTACAAAGCAGTCTCTCATAGCCACTTCATCAAATCATGTTGAGATAATAACTATTCTTGAAGCAAGCCGAGAATGTGTGTGGTTGAGGTCAATGATACATCTCATTAGAGAAAAATGTGGTTTGAAATATGACAAAGTATCACAATTTTATATGAAGATATGCAGCATGCATAGCACAACTAAAGGGAGGATTCATAAAAGGAGATAGAACGAAACACATCTCGCCAAACTTCTTCTACACACATGAGCTCCAAAAAAATGGTAATATCAATGTGCAATAGATTCGTTCAGGTGACGATGTGACTAAGTCTCTACCAACTGCAACTTTCAAGAAGATGGTGCAAAAGATCGGGATGCAAATATTCAAGGATGTTCTAATTAGGGGAAGTTAATATGCGTTGTACTCTTTTTTCCTTATGAGGTTTTGTCCCACTGGGTTTTCCTAAGGTTTTTAATGAGACAGCCTTAATGCGTATTATTAGATATGTGCATTTTTTTCCTTCACTAGATTTTTTTTCATTGGGTTTTTTCTAGTAAAGTTTTAACGAGACACATTATCTATCAAATAAACATTCAAGGGGGAGTGTTATAAAATATTTGTATTATAGTGAATGTCTATAAAGATATTTGTATTGTAGTGGACACATGTGCTTATATTATAGTGAAAGTCTATCTTTTGGAGAAAAGTTATGAGGAATTACATATAAATAGAGGAGTTCTCCTTCATTGTATTTCATCTCATCAAGAAAAATAAAAACTTCTATCTTCTCCCTTTCTCTAAAATATTCTTCCTCTTGCTTTATTATTTCATAACATAAAAAGTTTTCTTCTTTTTTATTAATTGCTCCCTCCGTTATCTTTTTAATTTTTCCAAAAGGGCTGATATAATTCTAAATTTAAAATAATTTAATTTAAATATCAGATTCTATTATTAATAACAAGTTTTTATAAAAAGTCATAAAATATTATGACATTTAAATAAAAAAAATTTAAAATTTTTTATAACCACACAAAAGTTTCTTTTTGTTTTTTCTATAAAAAAGGAGATAATATATTAATATTAAACAACTTAACTATTACAGAGATAATCATACAAAAGTTATACATATATAAACTCATAAAATTTTAAAAAAATTTATTTAACTCATAATTTTTTTTTTAAAAAAAATTATTTTTTAAATTCGATATTCAATCAAATTAAAATTAAAGTATACGGAATATATAAATTAAAACGGTAGTAATAGTACATTTATGTCCCTCTTCAATTTTAATTTTTTTTTCCTCAACGCATATTTATCTCTTTCTTATGTTTCAAACATTTAATTCATAGAATTCAATTACAAAAGAAGTTTAAAATCTCTTTTTATAATTCCATTTCTGGCTACTAGTTTCTTTGAATTGCTCTTGATGATATATATCAGTGTGATTCAATTATTTTTATTATTAGAAATAATTTAATTTTAAAATTATTTTTATATTTAATAAAATAATTTATGGCCACACAAATATGTAAGGTTTGTTTTATATCATAAATTTCAAAAGTGTTTTTTTTATATTTAAAACTTTGTATCAAGTTAAGCGGTGCCACATAAATTTGGACATAGCCAATATTTTATCATGCACTACCAATTAAGGGTGGGCATAGTTTGGGCCAATCCAAATTCAAATCGAAATTCATTTTTTTTGGATTATGAATTGAATTTCGGATTTCATTTTTAAAATTTATGAATTTTGAATTGAATATCGAATTTAGTATTATAGATTTTTGGATATTTAAAAATCTGAAAATTTTAAACCTTATATAAGCCTACTCAATTATCATATAATTTATGTCTAATACTAATAATTTCAATTTTCAATATCCAATAGATTAATACCTATGGTCCATCACAATATTAAATCAATATGAAATTTTCTATTAGTAAAATATTTAATGAGCAACTAAAGTTTAATACACGATATAGGTGGTAGAGTTACCTCAATTGTTGTTAATTATAGAGAGTTATAAATTTCAAAGAACAAATTATTAGGT
Source organism: Datura wrightii (assembly GCA_035772735.1). Taxonomy (NCBI): domain Eukaryota; kingdom Viridiplantae; phylum Streptophyta; class Magnoliopsida; order Solanales; family Solanaceae; genus Datura; species Datura wrightii. Next base: position 113,051,534 of record JASDFA010000008.1, on the reverse strand, counting down.
GGATTAAGGTTATTAATTGCTATGGTCTACCTAAAAAGCTCAAAAATCAAAACTGAAAATTCAAAAAATTCAAACCAATTAATTTAAAAACGAACTTAAAAAATTCTATCCAATCCAAATTTATTTGGCTTGGATTTGGACCGTATTTTTTTAATCCGAAAATCGAATATCCAAAAAGAAATTTTCATATCCAATTCGATTGTCCGAACGCCCACCTCTACCACTAATAATGAAAAAAGGTATCAGTCCCACTGTTTCAAATTATTTGTCATTTTTCTCTAGAAATAGTTATCTCAAATTATTTATCGTTTTACAAGTTTAAGATAAAAATAAATCAATTTTTTTCTATTTTATTCTTAATATATATATATATATATATTATTTATTTTTTTGAAAACTGCAAAGTCCTTCGTTATTAAGTAAAAATTTAATAAAGATAGATTATAATTTAAATACGAATTTATTTTTTAAATCAATATTTAAAAATAAAAAGAAAAAGGACTTACCCAGTGTTTTGACATGGGTGAGTTGTTCCCATGACTGGCCAGACTGGCAACTGTTTGCCGTCTTTTCACCCCCAAAACAACTGCTCCCTAATCTGCGGCCAAGATCTTTCAATAACCAATTCAAGAAAAGTAAGTTTGGGGGAAAATAAGAGTTGAAAATTTTAATTAAAAACAGAAAAAGGTAAAGTAAAGAACTCGTAAAAATATCACATCATATAGCCAGGCGCCAGCAGTGTAGTGTTTGCTTGTAGGTTTTGTTGTCTGCACAGAGAAAAAGAGAGTGAGAAAGACCTTTCTTGCTGAACCACTGGGATCCTTTCAATTGAGAGAAAATCTGTTTTGAAAATCAAAAGCTCGACCTGCATTTTGCTCGGTATGTACTTTCTTGATTCTTCTTGTTTTTGTTGAGGTTTCGCCATTTATGAAGTAGATCTCTGTTGTTAGAGTATGTGGGGTTTTCAGATTTACGTCCTTTTTTTTTTTTTTAAATTTATGTGTGAATTTAAGTGATGGGTGAATGTGCGTTGTGGATTTTGTTTACAGCTTGTGAAAAATAAAGAAGAAACTGATTCTTTAGTAAATGTAAATTGAATGACTGAAATTCATGTTTTTATGATGCTGGCCTGACTATTGTAAATTTGTAATATTTAGCTCATCTTGGGACTGTTTAAAAGTCCAGGATGAATTCAACCTGCATTTTCTTGATAAATAGGAAAATGGGATTGACATAAAAGCATACATACAAGCTCATCATTTTGACTTGAAGACTTAAAGGCTTATAAATTTCATGATCCATCCAAGTATTTGATTTTAAGCAAGTTGCTTTTGCATATTTTATGAATTGGGGTTCTAACAATATCAACTATACTGTGTGATTTAACAAGTCAAATTACATTCCCTTGTCAAACAAACATAAAAACGACAATTTGAAGTTTAACCGGAGAATACATGAATCTCCTTTGCCTGTATAAAGTTACTAGCAAGACTCTGCAAGTATATCTAACTTCCTGACATATTCGTCTCATTTTTCCAAAAGGAGATCATTTTCAAGAACTTCTTTTATCCCAATCAGATAAACTTGCTAAGACTGACATACTGGAGCAGAGTCCTTAAACCTAACAGAAAATTTGATGCATTCTTCTATAAAATGACATTGAGAGAATCAATTTGTTGTGTGCTTAAGGGCTGTTTTTTTTTTCTATATAGATTCCAGCGTGTTTTTGATACTTTCTACAATCTTCATCTTTCTGACTTGTTCATTTGCAATTTTTGGCTCTCTGAAGCTTTTACCATTGTTTCCTTTGAACGAGACCTCAACTTGATAAATAAGAGCAGTTCACCTAAGCCATTTATAAGATATTACTAGTAGATAACAACTGAAAAGAAACAAGCAGAGTTGCACCATTTTTTGCTATTGTTTGTCTATTCCCCACTATCTAATAACTCTTCCTCGTTTTCCCTTTAAACTTTTTGATTTTCCAATGTTAATTTAGTAAAACTTCAATCTAGTGGGAGCAATTGACTTTTACTTTTGGAACCACATGTTTAGACATAATAAAATCTCCAGACTTACTCTTGACACTTGTCAAAATGGCACCTTTTAAGTTCAGAGGTAGCTACTTGGGATAGGTCAAATGCTAAATGATCATATGTTATTGCTTCTTTTTCTTAATTCTTGCATTACATTTAAAATCATTTAAACTTTGTATGATGCTTGCTTGATCTAATACACTTGTCTCATTAAAAAGGAGATATGCATGCTTGCACAGTTTACCAGAGTTTCCCTTGAAAACAAGTTGCAATGAAGTAGGCCAAGTTATTTTTGTTTGAGTTGATAGTTCTCAGAGCACCCTGAAGTAAATGTGACATGAAATCTTGTTTGGACTCGATCCTTGAAGCTACTTAATTAGCCAAAGAATAGAATGACTCACAAGTGAAAAGATGTATAGCAACTAAAACTTTTTAAAATGTAATACAGTACTGACGAGAAGCAGATTAAATCATGAAATAGCACCTTGTGGATGGCTATATGATCTGTCTTCCATTTTCTTTATTGGAACTGTTCTCATCTCAATAGGTGCTCTTGAGCTTTTTATTGAATATTACATGTAGAACTATATCTTCGCAGCATTCTAACTACTTTCTGTTTCCTTTGCTATATCTATCAATTAGCTGCTGTGTCCCATGATGGTTGCACAGGGCTTCAATGTGGATTTAGATAAACCACTTGTATTCCAGGTAAAACTCTACAGTCCACACCTTATTTTCTCTTCCTTCCTATTTTAATTGATACTATAATTTGGGAAGTCAACGGCTTTTTAACTACATTTCTTCTCAAAAATTTTAAATATTTTTAATTATAAAAAAATTGTAATTTATAGCCACCTAAAAGTTGGGACTATGTTTTAACCACATTAGTATGTTTACTCTAGATCTTAGCTTTCTAGGAGTCTCTTAATCCTACTTGAGATATATATGCCACTACGGAGTATAGAAAATTCTAGCTGTTATTGTTATCATTATTGTATAGGCTACATGGGTCTAAGATGCACTTAATTGTAGCAACATGATCAATAAGGATTCATATTGCATACTCCAAGTCCCCAACTAGCTTATGATTAAAGTGTTGTAGTAGTTGTTGTATAGTACTCCATTCACTCTAGTACATGACATTCTTTCCATTATGGGGGTATCTCAAAATACTTTATGGAGTTCCACTAATAATATTATTCTATACATTTTTTTTACAGTTGTAAGAATTTCAAACTCATTAACTATTTAGCGTTTGAACTCTGATATGATGCTTCTCTATGAAACTCATTTTTTAGTCATTACTTTACTATTTTCCTCCACTCTCATTAATATGGTACAGTACATGGGTGAAATTCACATCCTAAACTGTGTTCACTTAAGCAAATGCATTTACTAAAAATGTGATGGAGGGAGCATTCCTATATGTAGTTTCTAAATAATTTATAAAATTGATGAGTCTATGTCAAATTGTCTGCCGAAAAGTAGAACTTTGTCCCTCGTACTCCAAACTTGTTATTCTTTTTGATGTAGGATGCAACTTTTATTAAGATCTACACACAACACTTTAAGGTTTATGTTTTGTCCCTTGATCTTCTTTGCTGCTAATCATCAGGGTTTTTCGTTCTGTAATTAAGATTATTCCAGTACCAATTAGCAGATACATTTGCCTTATCATTTTGTTTGTTTCACTCTATGTCGTTATTGAGTTCCATAACGCATTTCTTTGTTCTACTAGTCAGAGTACTTAGAAAATTAGAAAAAGAATGAGAGAAAAGAGGTAGAAAGGAATAAAATGTGGTGATGTATTTCCTTCTCATGATCTTTCGGATGGGAAACTATTTATGGTTTTACTTTTGCAAGCTCCTTTACTTCTTCCTCTTCTTGTTTTGTCTGATACAGTTTTCGCCAAGTCTTCTTTGTCATGTCTAACAGGTTCCTTGACCCAAACCCCTCAATTCCTGACTGAAACTAGTATATAAACTATCTTATTACCACTCTTATGTTTTGACTTCTCGAGTGTGCTCTCAGGTTGGCCACCTTGGAGAAGCTTATCAAGAGTGGGTTCACCAGCCCATTGCCAGCAAGGAAGGTCCTCGATTTTTTGAAAGTGATTTTTGGGAGGTACTGTTACAGTTAGAATTATTCATTTTTCTTTGTTAGCTTAAATTTTCATTTTCCATTAGTGTCTATGTAAGACAAGTTTGATATAAAACTTGCTAGAGTGCATACCGTACAAATACCCAGCCCCATGTGAGATAGTTCATTTTCACATCATCTCTCTATGTACATAAGGTATTCATTCTTTGTATTTGTGAAACAGTTTCTGACTCGGACAGTTTGGTGGGCAATTCCAACCATATGGCTTCCCGTTGTGTGCTATAGCATCTCCATATCTATCCGCATGGGTCGTACTGTTCCAGAGGTGGCACTGATGGTGGCTTTAGGCATTTTCATCTGGACATTGATGGAATACACTCTTCATCGTTTTCTTTTCCACATCAAGACAAGCAGCTATTGGTCAGTGCTCTCTCTGTTCTTTTTCGTAACCTGAGAAGGGAATGTGTCATGTCTACACTCTTGTGCCTAACGTTTCCCTCTGCTTCAGGTTCTTTATCCCTATGTGCTTAAACTCATAATTTGTTACAGGGGAAACACCCTTCATTATCTTCTTCATGGCTGTCATCATAAGCATCCCATGGACGGTCTACGGCTTGTTTTTCCTCCTGCTGCAACAGCTGTTCTCCTTGTACCGGTATGTTGGATTTCATATGTTAGCATCATTTTATATTACCTGAGAACTGTGCTTCTTTTTTGTAATTTCACACTAATCTAAATATCCCAATTTCAAATGGTTAAAACAGCCGTTCGTGAAAGAAAAGATAACTACTCTTCTGTTCCTTGGTTGTTGCTTCATTTGGTTTTCAGAGATCAAACAACGCTTTGGCAAAGCCATTTTATATGCCTAATAAATGATGAAAAAAAAAACTAAAAAAGAATTAGCTCTTGGAGGGTATACATCAGATGCTACAGGAATCTACAGGAAAATCCATTTGACAAAATCTAGTTTGATTTTGGAAAAGTCAACATGGCCAAAGCAACTAAAGGAAGATAATACTAGCCTCCTTCAACCGCTAGTCAAAGTTGGTAGTTTGTATACAAGATATTGCAAGTCAAAAATCTTAAGTTCTTATTAATTGCTTTCCCCAAGTGACATTGATCATGACTATACTTGATGCTGAATTGTGTGAGTATGCTGAAGAACCATGACTTTTTGTTTTTCCCACAACTTTTGATTATGTACTTTGTTTGTAATTGCAGCTCTGGAACTTGATCAAATTCCTGGCGACTCCGTCAACTGCTCCTGCTTTGTTTGGAGGCGGCTTATTGGGCTATGTTATGTATGATGTAACCCACTATTACTTGCATCACGGACAACCAACAATTGCAGTGCCTAAAAGTCTCAAGGTAACAGGAAATGTTTGTAATACCTCTCTAGTGGCTTCATTATTGTTATTCGGTTAGTTTTTCGTGATGTCTCCTGTCAGGTGTAATTATTTGTCAGTTTGGGAAGATGCCTTTATACCCCTGCTGGTTTCTTTATTAAACTTTTTCAACTACTACTGGAGATTTGTTATAGCTTTGCAAATTATGTTAGTCATTTGTGGTACTTGAGAGTTGAGACTGTTGTTTCAGGTCATAGTTTGTGGTTCAATCCTTTCTTTAGGATAATAAAGAAGTGTTCCGCCTGGGATTTGTCCCCGGTGGGTGGTGGTGGTGGTGGTATTGAAGTGATATTTTCATCTCAATTATGAATTTTGAAAAGGTGCAGCACACTTAACCTGTTCTATGATCCTAACCGGTGATCTTTTGCCTTGTTTCGCAGAAATATCACTTGAATCATCATTTTCGTATCCAGAACAAAGGTTTTGGCATCACCTCCTCTTTCTGGGACAAAGTGTTTGGAACACTACCACATTCAAAATCAGCCAAGAACAGATGATTCTCTTTGGATAGGAGAATCATAGCACTAAGCACTATTTGTTAGAAGGGTTAGAATTTTATTTCCTTTGAAATCCAGTTCCAAGTTTTTCATATGCCACCATATTCATGTTACAGTTTAATTGGAAATTGGCATTTCAGCCTTGTGACATGTGCAAGGGTTACCTAGCCTCGCCGCAAAACGTTGTGTTCATCAGTCCATCTAGGTTGTATTTATCTTCATCATTGGGCTGTATGTTGGCAAATTATTGTATCTCGTACCGGTTTGGCAATAGGAAAAACCTGATTAATGCATGGCAGCAAATTTTTTTTTTTTTTTTTTTGTGTGGAGTAACCTGACTAACTTGATTTTCAATCCACGACGTTGGCTTATTTTAGTAAGGTCGTTAATAGCACGGCGAGTTGTCATGCAAGGAGCTTCCTCTTGTATGCTGACACTGAGCTCTTCCCATGATATTTGAAGACAAAAAACAAATCTTTTGGATTGAAAGAAGGGGAATTGAACTATTTGTCTTTAAAAAAAGTAAAATTTGGAGGGGTGTGTGAAAATTTACAAGTGGGAGTGCCATTGATTTTAAATTTTCACATTTCAAATGTAATGGAATTACTTGAGTGGAATATCCTTTTGATATTAAGCTTGTGTATCATGAGGCATAATGTTGTTTCTTACCTACCCTTCTCTATCCTGTCCCCAGTCACAATCTTGCAATTGCCACGCGAGAAAAGAATACAAACAAAGACTGTGAATACCAAAGTTATTTTATAGCTTTTCGGAAGTTAGAAGTGTTTATTTTTTTTAAAAAGTATTTATTTTAAAACAGTGAGGTGTTTAGTAAGAGAAAATAAGTGTTTTTAGGGAGTAGTAGAAGCTGTTTTTTAGAAGTTAAAAAAAGTAGCTTCTCCCCAGAAGCACTTATTTGAAAAACACTTTTATGAAAAATACACTTCGAAATACTTTTTAAAAGCTTGGTCAAACACTAATTATTGTTCAAAAGTGTTTTTAAAATTTATTGATCAAATATAAATTATTTCTCACTAAAAAATATTTTTAAAAAAAAACTGATTTGAGAAGTTTGATAGATTAATTGAAAAGAGAAAAAGAGAAAAAGAGAAAAAGAAAAGGTACCATAAGTAGGACCTTTGTCCCCTTATAATAATAGTGTTAACACCTTCTGCTTCACAGCAACTTCCTCCAATGATTAGAAGTTAAACATGCCTTATTGAAACATCTCTTTGGATTCCTTTAAAACATCCTCTCTGCTTCTCTGCTTCTTCTCAACATCTATTTTTTGTTTACAAAGAGACATAAATCTTCATTCCCTCTATATTATTGTCCAAGATCATGTCATGATCCAACAGCCCAACACTATAATGTCTTGGCCCTTGTAAGGTTCTTGCTTATTTTTTGGATCTTGCTCTGGATTTCTCCTATTAAAATTCCTCAGATCCTGAATATTTAAAGGGGGAAAAGAGAGTTATTGAGTCTGAATTTGGATATTTCCAAGCATGTCTTTTCCATGGAAGAAGTTGAAGAAGACAAGTATATCTCAATTGGTGAAGGACCATGTTCGTTCTCAAGCTCCACTTATGGTGGAGACTGGTTTCCCCACTTGCCTTGTGGATCTTTTCGTCAAGAATCATCAAAGGTTCATGAAAAGTTCCAAGAAAAAGAGGCCTCCTCCAGTGGTGGCTGAGCCCCCTTTGAGCTCTCTTTCTTCTCCTTTGACTCCACCGTCCCCAGGATGTTGCACAATTGAGAGGTCCCAGTTAAAGGGTTTTCAGGGAAAAGGTGAAAGAATTGATCTTGATGAAGCTGTTGATAAAAATATGTTGTTAATAGCCCTTCTGAAGATCTTTCTGGTGGTGGTTTTGGTTTTAGGAACAAAGAAGCTTGTACTGGGAATAACAATGTCAACTTTCTTGTTGTTTTTCTTTGAATATTCGGGAGAACGCGTTTATAGATTGCTCATGCCTTGTGCTCTAGTTGGAGCCAAACTGGTTGAGTTAGATCAAGAAGATTGTGTTTTCAAGGCGCCATTACAGCAAGAAGAGTTAGGGTCCTCTGATTTTGCTAATCAGATTCAAGAAATTCATGTTGAGGAGAAAACTGATGAGTCCAGTAGGGGTAGCAAACTGAAATGTGAAGGAATGGACTCAAAGGAGGATGTAATGGAGAAAGAAGAGGAATTGAGAAATGAACTGTTGGATTCCAAGAGAAAGAAATCTCACAAATCTGAGATGAAATCCAAGATGAAGAGATTTCTTGCAAAGAAGTTGAGAAGGAAGATGAGCAATCAGATGATCCCATTAAGGGAAAATGATGTTATAACTCAGGAAAAAGATAAACTTGAAGATGTCAATGATTGTCAAAAGAGCTCTGAGAAAGTGCTTGATGCAACCATTGTTAAGATAGATAGTTTAGCCAGAAAAGAGCAGAATTCAGCAAGTATTGTTCTCCTTTTGGTTGTTCTAGTTGGCCTCACTGGAGGCCGGACTTTTGCGCTTGTGTTTACGCTAACATGGTGCATCATGTCGAAACAAGTTTTGCTCAAAAATTGTAGTTAGAACTTTTCAACTTATTCCTAGAAAGTTGTTGCAGACCATTTAGATAGTTTAGATTGCTTAAGCCTCGGTGGAATGCTCAACATTTGGTTGACCACTTACCTGGAGATCTTGTATTATGTCAAGTAAAGTTTCTGATGCATCCATTAAATTTGTCATACAGAGAATCATATACTTCCTTGTCTTGCCAAATAACAAAGATCATAATAACAGAATTTTTGTTGTCTTTCTTTGTTTAGGAGGGTCCTCGGCTTGAATATACGTATCAAAGCAGATTTAAAAGGAGAAAATAGAAGTAACGAAGATATCCCAGAAAACAGGGAAGACATTCTAAAGCCTACGTAGAAAAGGAACAATAACCACTACAAAATAAAATGATAGTCGAAATACAATAAACAACATGTAGCAACAGAAATTAAGGGACCATAAACTACCAGAATAATGTTAATACTACCGGTATGCAAGGACAAACCTATCTCGCTGGACAGCGGGACGACGCTCAACTATCTACTAACCTACCATCCTAATTTGCGACATCGTAAGCTGGAGATACATAAGACACTTCTCCCCAATGCTTTTTTGGCCTACCTCTACTCTCCTGAAGCTTAATAGAGTCAACCTCCTTCATGGTACACATTAATGAATGTTGTTGTCTTCTTTTTTTTTTTTTTTTTTAAGGGGGATAGGAAAAGGGGAAATGAGGTGAAATCAAACTCTAACCATTATATCAATAAGATAAAAGTTCGGTAGCCAACCAAAATAGACCCTATAGCGTGCCTTGAACACTTTAATATCCTTATCATTCTATCTCAATAACTCCAAACTTTATATTCCCATTTTTGAAAGACAAAGTTAATTACAAAATCATACAATTTTTTAATTCACAGGAAAGACATTCATTTCTTTTGTTCTTAATAGCACAAGTATGTGTTAAAATAAAAAGAATTTATGTAGTTTAGGAAAAAGAAAAATTAGTTTTCATCCTGGAGGAGGTAAAAATGGGAACTAAGGATGATTATACATTGCTTATGAATGGCCATTCAATTGAATTGCTTCTTAAACCAGATTTCATATATGTTTTTTTTCTTATTACATAAAGGGAGGGATGGTGAAAGGAGAAGGGAATGTTAATGTATTGATGAATTTGAACTCTCTTAATTATAGAAGATTTTCTCACTCATACAATTTCATATATGCTTTGAAAAGTTGGTGTGCTAATTTCTTTGATCTTTTATCTAATATCTAATATTTATATTGGACTTTGAATAATTTAAATTTAGAGAAAAAAAATATGGATATTACTTACTAGATTAAAATTATCATTTCTATCGCACTTAAAAACTATTTATCAAATATATCATATTCCAACCCCCCCCCCCCCAAGGCTGTGCAAATTAATGGTTAAACCAGTAACCCGAATCTATAATTGGGTTATTGGATTAATGATTTGGGTTATTGATTTAATAGTTTGATTATTGGTTTACTAACCCAAGTTATTGAGTTATTGGTTTGGTTATTGATTTGACCTTTTTTTAGTGGGTAAACCAATAACCGAAAATAATTTATTAAATTACTATTTTAGCCTTCAATATATAAAAGTATCGTAGCAACAAGATGAATTGGGTTTTTATGGAAAGTGAAAGAGATGTTATTCAAATCAAAATTAAAATGCATTAGCTTACTTGGGCTAGTTATATATGTTCTTTCTCTTTTCCCACTTTTTTCTAGCTAATCATACTTATGACTTATGAGTTTTTTTTTTCGTGTGAAATCTTAACGGTTAACCCGATAACTGAACCGATAATGATCAATAACCGATTAACCAATAACCCATTAACTGATTTCTTAATAGCTCTTTAATTGTTTAGCATATCTACAAACCGATAACTGATAAATAGAACCGATAAATTTCAAAGCTGAACTGAACCGACCGATACGCAGCTCTACCCCTTTTTGTGTTTCATTTTTATGTATTTGCAGTTTTAGGAAGGAAAAAAAAAGCAGTTAACTTTTTTTTTTGGAGTTTCTTTTTTTTTTTTTTTTTTTTTGTATTTGCAGTTTTAGGAAAAGAAATTTAAGCATTTAATTTTTTAACTTTTTTTGTATTCATGGTTTTACGAAAAAAATAAAATAGTTAATTTTATTTTTGTATTCGCAGTATTAGAAAAAAATTAAAGCAGGAATCGCAGTTTTAGGGGAAAAAATTAAGGCAGTTAATTTTTTTTATTTATTCACAATTTTAGAAAGAAAAAAAAGGGGGAAACCCCTTTTCACCCCTCAACTTTGCTTTAGAAATCAAACTCTCCCCTCACCTTTGAATAATAGACATTCTTCCCCTTTTATCCTAATTGACTTTTTAAATATCTGGTTTACCTTTGTTATTTTCAATCATCTATTTATGTAATATCTTTTTATATTATATGTAATATTTATTTTTTAACCTAAATATTTATAGTTTCTTATTTAAATTCACTAACATTATAAATAGAACAATACTTCTATGAGTGTCACAAAATCTAATGTTATTTAATATTTTATTATTATTATTATTGAAGTATTTACTTTTTTTTTGGTAAACTGGATTTTTATTCCAATTATCGCAAACTGTACATAGGGTGTTAAGCATAGTGTTGGACATAGTCCCAACCTTATGCATTTCAATATAAACAGTAGCTATCTATATATACTACCTGGTCCTCTATAAACTAAGGATAAAAGTTTAAACTAAGCATATATGAAGCCAACTTTGGATAGCTTCCTCCCCTACTGTTGAAATGTTCTCTGATTCCTTTTTAACCATAAATAATATACTGCTGCAGCTAGAGCCATTTGAAATACAGATGTTGCTGCAGCACTCTCAGTTGCATGGTTTGATGCTTAATCTACCTCTTCAGTCCAGCCATAGCTCCCCCTCCTGATGTCCTAACATAATAGAAGTTGCTTCCAGATATTCCTAGAGAATCTGCAGCTGAAAAATAGGTGCTGCTGTGTTTCAAATTCTTCCTCACATAAAGAACACAGCAAGTCTGTATGTATTCCCCATATATCTAGTCTATCCTTGGTATATAACCTCTTACGGAGTGCAAAATACAATATAAAACCCATTTTGGACTGCCTTGATTGTTACAATGAAGCTTCTTCCATGTGATTTTGGGAAACTGTTGGTCTAAACTTATTATAAGTAGTCTTTATGGAGAAGGTTCTAGCTCCCATGACTTCCTCTACGTCCATCCCAACTGCAGCTAACCAGTTTGGAGCTTGGAGAATTTTTTGGACTATCTATGATGCCTGTGTAGCTGCTATGTCCCATGGTCTCTTACCTTTTGTGTAATAAGTGGGTACCCAAATAATCCATAACTTATCCTTCTTGTTATTCAGATTCCAAGCATATTTAAGTTAACAGCTTTGTTCCACGCATAAAGATCAGCCAAACTAAGGCCACCTGCTGACTTTGGCTTACAAAGAGTATCCCATGCTACAAAAGCTTTTTTCTTGGGTTGCACATCCCCAGTCCACAAGAATCTTTTACAGATTTGTTCAATCTGCTTTAACACTTTTTTTTTGGCAGGAGAAAAATTTGGGACCAAAACCCTTGAATAGCTGTCAGTACACTACTAATCAATTGTAATCTCCCTGCATAAGATAAAAACTTCACTGTCCAACTGTTGATTCTTTCTAACATTTTATCTAGAAGAGGTTGATATTGAATCATGTCCAGCTTCTTTGCGCTCAAAGGTACACCAAGATTCCTAAAAGGTAATGTATCCAAAGTGAAGCCTAATTGTTGCAAGATATTCTGTTGTACAACAGCTAGCATTCCTCCAAAATAAACACTGCTCTTAGAAAGATTGACAACTAAACCTGAGGCTTGAGAGAATTGCTTGAAGCACTCAAATAATAATTGTGTAGAGATAACATCACCTCTATAAAAAAGACGATCATCAGCAAAGCTAAGTTGGACAATGTGCAATTTTTGACACCTTGGATGGAAATTAAAGTCTGGATTTAACTCCAGCTTCTCCAGTAGCCTTATCAAGTAGTCCATGCCCAGAATAAAAAGATATGGGGATAAGGGATCCCCTCGTCTAACCCCTCTTTTAGCCGCAAATAGTGTAGATGGACTTTCATTTATTACTAGAGTAAGTCACTGATTTGACACACTCCATTATCCATTTAACAAATCTGCTAGGGAAATTCATTTCTAAAAGCACCTCCTCCAGCAAAGGCCATTCTAAAGAGTCATATGCTTTTTGCATGTCAATCTTTATTATACACCTAGGTACCTTTCCTCCCATAATCTTTGATTAATTCATGGCTAAACAAGACATTATCATGCAACATTCTACCAGGAACAAAGGCAGCTTGACTTTTATCCACAGGTTAATCCATAACAGAATGGACTCTATGAATAAGCATCTTAGAAATTATCTTATAGATAGTGGTGCAGCAAGAGATAGGTCTGTATTCTGTGATAAAACTAGGACTCTTAACTTTTGGAATGAGTGTAACAGAGGTAGTGTTGATTGGCTTGTACAGTTCATTTGTATCAAAGAAATTCAGGACAGCAGGAGTTGCCTCTTCTCCAATCTCAGGCCAGGCTTTGCTTGAAGAAGTGAGAACTAAACTCATCCTCTCTAGGAGTCTTTTGTGTCATCAATCTCCTTGAGAGCATACACAACATCAGCAGCTGTGAAAGGTCTTATTAGATCTAACTGCTGGCCTCTAGCTAGAATTGGTCCATTTCTTATTAGTGCAGGATAAATGGCTGGCATTTGAGTAACAGCATCCCCCAATAACCTTTTATAGAATCCCACAATCTCAGTTATTATATCCTATGTGTTCCTGATGGTGAGGGTGAGGTCATTTTAAAATATTATATGCATCAAACGTGTATATATGTAAGTACATACGTGTGTATTTATGTTTCTCATCTTTCTTATTCTCTATTATTTATATAAATAAATAAAATTTGATTGTTATTAATAGAATACTTCATAAACTAATAATTTAAAATTAATTTATATTATAAATAAATAATCTTTAAATTTATCTTTATTTTATCATTTTTTTTTGTATTTCATGTATTGAAATATATTCATAAAATTATTATTTAGTTTTATTTTCACATAAATAAATATTAGAGTTTTGATTATTATTAATAAAATTATTTTTTACTCTGCTAATTTACTTCATTATAGCACGCCATTAACTTATATATTCAATTAGTATTTATTTTATTTTATTTTATTTCAAAAATTAATATTTATTTATTTTATTAAAAAAATTATCATATAGATTTAAAAATATATTATGATTTTAAAGAAGTAAAAAGAAGAAGATAAAATTGATGATGTAAGGGTAAATTAGATATTATAAAAAGTCAATTAGGATAAAGGAGGGAGAATATCTATTGTTCAAAGTTGAGGGCGGAGTCTGATTTTAAAGTAAAATTGGAGATTAAAATGATTTTCGCCAAAAAAAATAAAGCAATTAATTTTTTTTATATTCACAATATTAAAAGATAATTAAAGCAATTATTTACTCGTACCAAATGTTTACACCTAATTATTTAATTAAAAAATAAAATAAAAATATATATCAATTGATTGTAATTAAATGATAAACTTATATACGAAAAATATATATATTTTGCATTCATTAATTAAATGTAAACATGAATTACTAATCTTTCTTGCACAATTACTTTTTGGCCAAAGTGTTTGTTTAGGGAATAAAAAAGAGAAAAAGGGCAAATTTTTATTTAATTTGTTTTTGATACTTTAAACCCAAAACCCCATACCCTTTATTGCTTACAATCTTTTCAAATTCCCAAAACCCAAATAACCTTCTTCCTCTCTTTATTACAACAATCTTTCCTCAATTTGTACCTTTTTACATCCCCCTCTCCTCGTTCAAAATTCACAATATATGCATGTTGTAATCACATTTGTGCATCTCCCTTGTCAGAAACAGCTACTGCCTGTAATAGGTACTATCTTTCTTCAAGCCCTTCTTGATTCTCTGTTATTATTTGCCTATCTTCTTAAGTAAGTCTTGTGGTCCTTTCCCTTTTTGAGGGGTGTAACCACTCAACCCACAAGCATACCTTTTTCTTTTGTTGGTTCTTTTTGCTGATTCTTGAACTCTTGTCGTCTGAGTGAGGTCCCAGAAACTGATTTTGGTTTGTAGGAGTGAACGAATGATTGGTTAATGTGTTATTCATGTAATCGGCACTTTAGAAGCAGAGTTTTCGTTAATCATATAAGAATCCTGTTATAAATGCAGTGTCTTTTGATACTGTGTATATGTATTCCATGGTTATTGCTTGGTGTAGAAACGACGTATATATGAGTGCTTCTTTCTCTAATACCTTCAAGTTACAAACAGACAAAGACTCTCTCTTTTTTCCTGATAATGTTGTGTGTGGTGAAATTTTAAAAAATCAATTTTTGCACTCTGAACATGCTGCTGTCTAAAAGTGCAAACATGTAACGACTTCTGTAAAACATGATTAGCTGTTGAATAAAGTATTAGTAGGCGGATGGAGATTGCTTACTTCTCCTACTGCTGAATTATTGTCAATGGAATGGGTATTCAAATCTAATTAGGGAATTGTTGGTATTTATTACTGTACTGTGTTCTTGGCCTTAATATGCTTTATATATGATGCACCAGCGGAAATTAGTACTGAAGCACCTTTCCAGTGTAGGAGTTGAATTGTTTTAAGTATTCAATTCTCCTGGCAAAGCTATGGAAACTGGAAGATGCCCAGTGAGTGGTCCAAAGAAATCACCTCTCACGCCTAAGGCCATCATACACCAGAGATTTGGTACTAAAGCTTGCTATAAGGTTGAGGAAGTTCAAGAGGTTGTACAAAATGGATGTCCTGGTTTAGTGATCCCTCAGAAAGGTCCTTGCCTCTATCGCTGTTCTCTGCAACTTCCAGAATTTTCGGTAGTCTCTGAAGTCTTCAGAAGAAAGAAGGATGCTGAGCAATCTGCTGCTGAGAAGGCTATACAAAAGGTTTTGTCTTGTTCTCTTTTCTTGAGCTATTTAAATGTTTGAAGGAGAGGAGCGAGGCTTTGCCTTAAGAGGTGTGTTTTGACAATATTATGTTATGGCTTGTGCAAGAGTACTGGGTGTTGTGGAGCATAATCTGCCATTAAGGGCGTCCCCCTATTAAATGTGTTCTTTTAGTGACTTCATGTGGTCCCTTTTATTGTCGACAATGGTGATGTTGTAGCTGATTGACACTTTTTCTTATTACCTTTGCATTCCATAGAATTAAATTCTTGGAGTATCTATGGATCAAATAGTTTTAAATGCTGCACTTATTATTGACTGCCACAAGGGCCTGACTGCTTGGGGCTCTAGAATAGCTCAGTACAATAGAAAAAGGAATATTATGACTCAGGTAAATTGGGTTTCAACTCAAGGAAACAACTTTTTACTTTCTCTTTTTGTTGATGATTCAGGTTGTAGAATTCAACTCCTTATCATAAATTTTTTATTTCACTTAAAGTTAATCTAAGCTAAGCATGCCCTTATAATGAGTGCTGCAAATGAAGTGGGCAGTTAATGAATTTTCTCTCTCTCAGCTTGTCGCGTATATGTTCAAATTTCTATGACAAGTTCATCATTAGCTCATGCGTTGCGCTTATCTTCAATTTTGCATGCTCTTTTGATTAGTTTTAACATATGAACTGGAAAAGTTCTGATTCTTGTCTCAGAATGGAACTTAGATTTTCAAATGTCAATGACAAGCTTATGCATTAACTACTCGTAGTTGTTGTTTATCTGCAGCTAGGCATCCAGCCTAAAGAAGATAATTTCAGTGTGGAGCAAGCATGGGATGAATTGGCTGGTCGACTATCATATTTATTTTCAATTGAGGTATGCAACTCTATTGGTGTAAAACGTGATGATGCAAAATTTTCTTTTGGAGTCTGCCGAAATAGTACACAGTTTGACTAGCCATGGAGATTAAGTGAGAACTTTGACTTAGACTTATATACATGTTTATCGGCATAATGAAATTATAGAAACTTGTCTGTGAAGCTGGTTTCTTAACAATGTACTATGTTTTATTACCATAATTCAACAAGGATAAATGACATGAAATGCATGCAAGAGTTTGTGCGATATCTAATGCTCATAAAGGTTTATTAAATTTTTTCTGTTGCATTTTCATTGAATCCAGCCTCAGATGATAATTACCGAGTTATTTGTGTGAGAGGGATTAAATGATGTAAATGGATTGACTAATAGGGTAAATGCAACATTTCTGCAGCTAATGAATTACCTTACTGATGTTATTTACGGTTCATTTTTTTCATTTCCGGTTGTTGTTGAAAGTTCTTGCCTGCAATTCATCCGCTTAGTGGTCACTTCAGAGCAGCATTGGCGAGAGAAGGTCACCTCAATGGATTTATTCCTGTAGCAGCTATTGCCGCGTTTGATGCAAAGATTAATAGCTTATGTAAATTTATATCTTCTGAAATTGAGTCAAATCACTTGTTGGTGATGTCACTTATTATTGAAGCTGCAAAGAGATTAGCAGATACTCTCTTGTTCTCTGAAGAGAAGCTTTCATTGAAGAGGCTAACTCCACATCCTCCTGAGATTATACAGTCTTTACTAAAGAATGAACCTAATTTCCCAGAGAGCATTTCAATTGAAGCAGTACGTATTCCATCTTCAACAGAGAAGACCGTGGAATCAGTGATACTTAATGCCGCTTCTGGCAATTATTACCTGGATGTTATTGCAAAGGAACTAGGGGTTAAGGATGCTTCTAAGGTTCTGATTTCTAGGTAAGAAAGAGTATACACAGCAGTGGACTAGTACTTTGTTTGGTTGGTAGAATGTTGTAATGCATCTGCTTGATGTATAGCAATCAGTGGGGGATGCAGTCTTTGTGCTGGGGGTTCAACCGAACCCAGTATTTTCAACAGTTCAAATATATATGTGAAAATCATTAACATTTTCACAAGTATTAAATCTGAAACCATAATTTCAAAAGTACAATGAGTACAGTCTAAAGACCGTGAAGGTTGAACTGATCATATTTAAATCCTTGATCAGCCTATGCTTCTATCTGGAGTTCTCTAATAGATTGTACGGTTCCTTCTTCCATGCCGCTATGGTTTATACTCTGCATCTTGGGATTTATGTAGTTTAGTTAGACAACAATCTAGTATGACCAAAACTGAGAACATTCCTCATAAAGTGGTTATATATGGAGGATTGGAATTTTTTTGGTGGTTGATTCAACGTGAGCTGTAAGGTAGTTTTATGGTTTAAGGAAGAAAAGGCTTGATAAATAAATAATTGTTTCCATTTGACTCTGGCATTTCCTATATCTTCCATGATGAACACTTGTTTTCTGTTACAGGACTATTGGCAAAGCATCCTCAGAAACGAGGTTGTACTTCTGTGCTCCAGAGTCCATAACACTTGGCCTATCATCAGAGTTATATATGAAACAAGCTAGTTCATTTAAAGGATATGTCAATACCACTGCGACCTACCTATCTGGTCAAGAAATATGTGGTGATGCAATTTTGGTGTCTGTAGGATACACCTGGAAATCTACTGATCTTTTTTATGAAGATTTATCCTTGCGTGCATATTACAGGTATGTCCTTGGCATCATTTTTGAGATTTTAGACAGCGAAGTCTGGTTGAACCAAAACTGTGTCTGGCTTATTCAAAACCAGACTGATATATAGGATATGTCAGAATTATGATAGCCGTTGTAGTAAGTTTCCCCCCTTTGATCTGGGTGTGGTGGGCCAATTACTGGAGACAGTGAATTTGCATGATAAGTTTAGGGCAGTGTTATCAAATGTGAAAAGTGCAAAAAAGCTCTTAATATCCTTTGAGGCTTTAAGCACAAGCAAAGCGTGGACTTTATTGAAAAAAGGCTCAAATGGAGAAAAAAATACAATGATGTACGTGTAGTTCGAGATTAGCATAAGCATGAATAACAAATATATGGAAAAAGAAATAAAAAAAGAAGTACGATAAAATGAAATATCAATTGTTTAGCAACACATCTTCAGAATTACACTCACTGGCAAGGAAAAGTAGCAGCTTTAGAGCCTTGATGACGACACTGAAGCACCCATAAAGTGAGGCGAAGCGCTCAACATGTTTTCTGCCTCGCTTCGAAGCTCAACATGTTTTGTGTCTCGCTTGGGAGCTCAACATGTTTTGTGCCTCGCTTCAGCACTCAACATGTTTTGCGCCTTGCTTCGGCGCTTAAGTACGCTGTTGACAACACGTTAGCGTGCCCGAGACTTAGGCCTGAAGTCACAATGTTGTACTTCAGGAATTTCTTTTCTTTATTATTTTTGTTTTGGCCTTTTGGTTTCTTTATTTAACCGTGATGCTCAGTTTCTATTGTCAATTTTGCATAATTATTTCTTTACTTTTTTCTTCTTTTTCCATGCATAACTGCGAGGTTCATTTTCTTTCTCTTTTTTTCCTCTCAAGAATCCTTGCCAACAAGATACCTAGTGGAATTTACAAGTTATCAAGAGAAGCAATACTTGCCGCAGAACTGCCCACAGCTTTCACAACAAGGAGTAATTGGAGGGGTTCTTTTCCAAGAGATATTCTCTGTACATTTTGCCGCCAGCATCGATTATCTGAACCTGTCTTTTCAAGCGATTCCATTGAACCGCTGCCAGATTTACCTGGACGTAAAAGATTGAGGGATACAGCATCAGGTGGAAATGAAACTAATGAAGGGGGTCTTTCTGCTACTGCTGTAGCACAAGAACGGTGTACTCTAGTCTACAGATGTACAGTGAAGATATACTCTAAGTGTCAGGACTTGATTCTGTTGTGTTCACCAAAGGAATCTTATAAGAAACAGACTGATGCAATTCATAATGCTGCTTTAAAAGTTCTCTCATGGTTGGATAGATTTCTCGGTAAAGTTGATATGTCTGAGGAAGAGATCACATCATCTGCAAAGGGATTTGATATTCTTATTTTTCCTCAACAATTTGTTAAGGAATTCTCATCATGTCAATTTTTTCCCAAGTATCAGTGGAGCAGTGTAACACTAGCAGGCAGCTTTTTGTGTCCTAGCTACTCTAATGTACAGATTAACACACTTGAAGACGAATCATCATCTGGAATGACTCCATCTGGTGGTTGTTTGGTGTGTGTGACTTACAAGATATATTTATCCGCGGAGAGGGATTGCATTAAGGAACATCTTGAAGGGTCTGAAGAGTTTGAGTTTGAGATTGGCAGTGGAGCCGTATCACCTGTTCTTGAAGCAGTTGTAACACAGATGTCTGTTGATCAGTCTGCATGTTTTACTATGGAATTGCCTTCCAAAGAGATTGTTCTAGCAGCGGCTCATGATTCTGCAAATGTCCTTTCATTATTGTCTTCAGGTAAGTACATTTGTTTCATTTTATTCTGATTGGTTTTTGCCCTATTTGTATTGCTTTCTAATATAGAACATGCTTTTTGCTGAACATTTATCGTGTCCAAACCCTATAAAATTTCTGTTACTAAAGGTCCCTCTCCTTTCTGGACTCTTTGGAAGCAGGTACTTGCTTAATGAAATGTGAAGTCACTTTGCTGCGTGTGACAGTACCCCTGGAGGATAGAATGGAACAGGCTTTATTCTCTCCCCCATTATCAAAACAACGCGTTGAATATGCATTGCAGCACATTAGAGAATCTTGTGCTGCCTCTTTGGTATAAACCTTTTCAGATGATTTTACTGTCTCTTTAGATGATAAAAGGACTTGCTTCTGATATTTAGTACATTTTAGGTTGATTTTGGATGTGGTTCTGGAAGTCTACTGGAGTCTTTATTGGCTTATCACACCTCTCTTGAGAAAATAGTAGGTGTTGATATTTCACAGAGAGCTCTTGCTCGTGCTGCAAAGGTCTGATGCATTCACAGCCCTTTGACACTGTTTTCTTACTTTCCCGATCTCTTTCAGTAATTGTCCTATAACTTGTTCCTTTTTACTGCATTTCTTTTTCTTGGTAAAGTTGATATGTCCTATAGCTTGTTTTTTTAGTGCATTTCTCATAATAAGAGCTTGTGCCTTTTCTATCTTAACCATGTTGTTTGAAAACTGACTGTGATTCGAGTAAGTGAGAAAAAGAAGGATCTGCAATCTGCCAATCCTGTATTTAGATATTTAGCCTATGATTTCAGCGCGACATTGTCCCATCTGATAGTTAATGACATTATGTTTAGATTGCCAAATCTAGAGAGATGTTTCCTAGGCCAAAATGTCAATGTCCTTTTACGCATCATAAGTATCTATATGACATATATACACACAGAGGACACGTGTATCTACTTCCTTGCTATACCTATGTTCATGCTATAGATTTTCTATTTCCATATTCTAGCATTGGAAACTCCTAAGTAGATGCTATTCAGTCTATGGTGGTATATGGTTCTCGAGTCTGGGAAAATGGTTTCATGAGTAATGTGAAAAAAGAGAGCTTTTTTCTTTCTGGGATGGCAGCAACTTCATACTGTCATCAGTATAAACTAATGAGGTTAAAAATGTTAGACCACCAGGACTATTAAACTAATGAGGTTAAAAATGTTAACTCGCTATGCTAAGAAATTTCTGATTAGCTTCATTAATCTCGCAAAGATCTTAAAGAACTGCTCCAGTTAACATTTTTTTGTTGTTGCACTGATGGAGCATAGTTCTAGACCTTTAATGTCTACCACAATCAGGAAGTATGTGATGTAAATAGCTTTTCAGATTTCAGGTATCAGTATCCATATCCAGGAACCTTACAGAAAGCCAGTTCCTCTGTTATCTCTCGAATTAGGCTAGGCGGGAACTGACTTTTTGTAAGGTTCCTGGATATGGATACTGATACACTTGTTAGAACCTGATATAACCCACTGCACAATCTATGTGGGTTTTCGTTTATATAAAATGCTAATTATAAAAAAGGCCTACCACATGCATTGCTGGTGCCAAATTATTATTTAGACATTTTTATTATTCTTTCACCTAAGATTCTTCTCAACTTTCAGATACTTCATTCAAAACTCAATGGAAATATAGAAGCTGAACAACCAACCAACAGAATCAAGTCTGCAATACTATATGAGGGTTCGATTTTGACTTGTGATTCTCGGTTATGTGGATATGACATTGCAACCTGCTTGGAGGTAATCAGTTTCTCTTCTGATGATTGTTACACCGCTTTTTGGATTTTTTACTTTGATATATTGCTGATGTATGGGTACCTTATATCCATCCCCAAAATGAGTTCTATGGCTGGTTATATGTACACTGTCTTTTTCATTGAAGCAGCTGAGTGTATCGGTGGACTCAGTGAAATGATCTGTCAACTTGATTGTTGTAGACGGTTTAGTGTGTTAGATATCATGTATTAGTATTTGAGGTTGGAAGGGTAGATATTCTGAAGCAGTAAACAAGATGTGATCTGAAGTGTTTATTTGGCTGAACCTTGTCGTTATCTAAGTCGGAGACTGGTGTAAGTGGCATCTTCAAGACTTTTCTATATTTGATTTGAAGCAGAGATCTGACTGATTTTTGTGCTTCCTTGACATACGGAACTGGCAGGGATTAGACACATCCATTCACCTACCAGAAAGAGTATAGAGCCAGTACTCATTACTAGGGAGGGAGGGGCAAATTAGAAACTGAGTTTTCATTATGGGTTGCTAGATCATAGTGCTGGCAGATTTGTTCGATATCTCTAATCCTTTGTAATTGAATTATATTGGAGCGGGTGTTCTTATTATTATGAGTTGTTCAGTTTAGTCCATTTTAGGTTTACTGGGAATAATAATGTGATAATGATATTTTCTAGTGGCTTGTTAGGGTCTATCCACTTAAACACATAATCAAGTTTCAAGAAATTGGCCTTGCTAGGGAGGCGAGTGATGCGTCAGTGATGCTTCCAATGTTCTTTGTTGGCACGTATTTTGTCCCAATTAAGTGTGAATTTACTTTGCGCATTCTGCTCCATGTTTTTCCTTTTGTTACTTAGTTCTCTTTATTTTTTGTTATATTGACCAATCACCTCATGGTAAATATACTTGGATGTTATATGGTTGACACAAGATTATTTATTTTTGTGAGTCAAACATTTAATCTGTCTCACTTTTCTTAATGGCACTTGTGTATGTTGTTTATGTATATGATAAGCTATTGAACAGAGATTTCCACTTCAAGTGGTCTTGCCTTTCTATGGTGATGTAAAGGTTGCTTTTCTGCAGTATATATTTTTGGGTTGTCTTTTATTTCTTTCATAGAATCCGTAAAGCATTAACTCATTTTTGATCGTGAAAGCTGGGCATTTTTGATCAACTATAGGTGATTGAACACATGGAAGAACATGACGCATGTTTGTTTGGGGATATTGTGCTCAGTTCATTTTGTCCAAAGATTCTTATAGTCTCCACTCCCAATTATGAATACAATGTGATTCTCCAGAAATCTACTCCCCAATACCAGGAAGAGGATCCAGATGAGAAGAGCCAGCAGCAATCTTGCAAATTCCGCAATCATGATCACAAGTTCGAGTGGACTAGACAGCAATTCTGCCAATGGGCATCTGAGCTAGCTTTAAGGCATAATTATGATGTTGAGTTCAGTGGTGTTGGGGGAGAGCCTAACAAAGAACCAGGATTTGCCTCCCAAATTGCTGTTTTTAGAAGAAAAGATAGCAGTCCTGTGAAAGCAGATTTTACTGAACACTATAATGTTATTTGGGAATTGAGTAGTAGCAATAATTCAAGATCTTAACTGAGATGCTTTCTAACAAAACTCATTTTTGCTGCATTTTGGTTAGTGATGTGGATTCCAGAAGCTATAGTAATCTGCTCCTCCATTGATTCCCCTTCTAAATAGACAAGATTTGTTTCACTATTTCTTTTGCTTATACTAATTGGGGACTGTTCTGGAAAAACCTACTTTGTATTCATTACCTAAATACGCTCGAAATATCTTAGTTGCTAGTTGCAAAATGATACTAATTGTTCCTTAATTCATGACTTGAACATTTTATGCTTGAATTTTAGTTTTGTTCTGTTTTTCTTTCACCTTCACTTGTAGAGATGGCCTGTTGCACGGTTATGCTCATAGTTACAGATAGATCTGGGTGGAGAAGTTTCTGTTCATCGATAGAACCATCCTTTTTGTACTTGACCAGTTGGCCAAAAAACATAGTTACCAAAGTTGAGCAAGCTGAGGATCGCTAGGAACCAGTAGAAAAGCTCAGTTTGATTCTTGTTCAAGTCTCTCCCTTGAAGCCATCCTTGCTTGTTGGAAGTGAGCTTTGAAGTGATTGAGTTGATGAGCTCAACAAAAGCTGAGCTCAAGTAGTAGCCAATGGAGAGTGACAGAAATGAGAAAGACGTCGAGAGAGATCTCATCCCAGCTGGAGCTTCGCTGTAGAAGAAATCCATCAGCCCAACAAGCGTGAACATGTCTGCTATCCCAAAGATTGCATAATGGAAGGAGACCCAGAAGAGGCTGGTGTGATGGTTGTGGTGGTTGAACTCGTTCTTCCTCTTCACTTCCACGGCTCCTGCAATGGCCATGGATATAGCTGAGAGGACAAGCCCTATACCGACCCTCTGGAGGTGAGTTATCCCAGTAGGGTGGACAGTAAACATCCTCATTACAGGGACAAAGAGGAATTCGTAGATGGGAATGAGGACAGACATGAATACAAGAGGAATGATTGGAATCAAAGCAGCAGGTATGTCAAACTTGCCAAGGCTAGGGTCCATTAGAGTCCCTTGTTGTATTGAGATTGCCTGCAGTTGTGCCAGACGCGTTCATGATGATAGTACTAAGGAAGATCGGCATCATCATGGTAAGGATTTTCACTTCTTCCACTTGAGTAACAGTGCAAAGTCTCCATTTTCCTTGCTTATTGGTGTCCTCCATTTGAACTGCAGCTTTGTCTAGTACTCTTTTCATGAATAACATGACAACATAAGATAAACATGAACATGAATAACTTATGCTCTTGCATTGAACATGAAAAACTTGCCTGAATTGTTGGGTATGTGGTAGGCGCTGTCTGGTTAAAGGAGAAACAGAGTTTGGATCGCGTATCTCATATAGTTGATGTTTATCAGTTGGTAGTTGCACAGACCAATTTCAAGCTGCTGCTACCAAAACCTGCAAGAAATGCAGCTTAAGCCATAACACTTGTGCTAGGAAAAGGAAAAAAACAAAAGATGACAAGTTTCAATCAACAAGGATTAAGGTTATTGATCCTTCGTTTCAAATTGGTAGAAACTGAACAATCAAGAAATCAAATTGAACCATTCTGATATTTTAATATGCTGACTTGCACCCAGGCCTAGGTCTAAGTGGCCTGGGGGTTATAGAAATAGTAATGCCAATCTTCTCGGAAAGAAGAACTTTTTCACGATTTTAAAAAGAACATGATTCCACAATAACATTATGCATTAATGGCGCTGTGATGATATGCCAGAGGAACAGAAAAAATTATGATTGGTGCGAAGGGCGATATGTTTGTGACATAGTTCAAGAAAGAGCCGTCTCATTCTCTAAAAATCTTCCTCTTTATTAGTCTACGGGCCCAACAAACTATGTATTCACCTGTAAAACGCTAAGCAAGGGGCTTTCACCAGGAATTCTCACTCTATAGAAAGACTTCCCCATGGAAATAAAACAGAGGCCAGCAAAAGAGCAAACGATGGATATAATGAACCCTTTATCCCAGCCAACATTTGTGCTGACCCAAACCACAACTGTAGCTCCAATGGATGCTCCAATAGTCATGCTTAACAAGAACCAGTTGAAGAAGCTGGAAATGTTCTTCCTGCTCTGTTTCGGGTCCTTCAGTTCGAATTGATCGGCACCCAATGCTGGAACACAGCCCCGGATTCCACCAGCTCCCAATGCCGTTAAGTAAACTGAAGTGTACAGCAGCAGTGCCTTTCCCCCATGCACGCAAGTTGATTCTCCGCAGGGTTGTGGTTGAAGTTTTTGGGAGTGGGATTGGAGTATCAATAGTAAGTACCCCTGTGATTTTAAAAAGTCAATTATATAAACAATTCATGTTTCTTTAATTTTTATAATGATACAAACGGAACTATTGATTTGAGGTTGACGCGTATAATTAAAGGAGATGACATATTTTATTTGGTTAATTTAGCTTCCTAATAGATGAATAAAAATACGCACAAAGTTTTTTCAAAATTTGAGTAGCTAGATATATTGGTTGTTGCTTGTACATTGACTACGATATTATTTTATTGTAGTTACTGTCATGTTGCTATCTATTATTTTTGTTACAATTTGTTATTTCTCGTATGTCTCTTACTTTTGTCTAGAATGTTTTGGACAATTTTTCTTGAGCCGAATGTCTATGAGACTGTTTCTAAGGTAGAGATAAGGTCTATGTACACTTTTTCCTTCTCAGACCTCACTTTGTGGGATTATACTGAGTTTGTTGTTGTTTGTTTTATTCAATGAGTATCAAATGAAAATAAAAGTGAATGTGGGGAAATTATTTTACCAATAATTGGAAGATGGCAAAGAGGAAGGTAGTGTTGAGACGAGTGATGTAGGCATCTGAAATGAAGGCTGCTGTAATAATGAGCAAGAAAGAAGTACCCAAGAAGTTTGTTGTATTAGTTGCTGCAGCAGTTAGGTCAAAATGCATCACTGATGCAAAATATACAACAAAACTCATCATATTTGCAGCAAATCCTATGTTATCCAGGAACATCATTCCTGTAACAAATAAAACAATCAAACAAACAGTGATAAATAAAACATGTTAGTATGACCGAATTATGTCATTTTAAAATGATTTTCCAAAAAGAAAAAAAAACATTTAGTGTAAAATATGTGTTCTAGAAAATGTTTTCAGGTGTTTGGTTGGTTGCTAAAAATATTTTTCGAAAAAAAAAATATTGTCACATTTGGTCTTAGGCCTAACTCACACCCCAAAAGCTAGCTCAAAGGACGGATATTGCCTAAGTTTTATAAGGAGCATCCTGGTTCGATGTGAGATCATTCTCATCAACACCACCTCATACTCAGATCCGGATATTCTTTTTTCGTGGGGTTTCACACTGTCCTGTTCATAGCGTGACATTTGAGGACTGGGAATACATTCACAACCTCCTGCACGGTCCGAGGGACTCCACAAGACCCAAATGAGTAATGTAAACTGAGTTACCATATAACCAAAAAAATTTAGAAAAAAGATATATAGAAAGGTTCTCTATAAATTCTCCACGATTCTTGGAAAACTTAATAATAAAAAGTAGTAATTCAACTTATACAAAAAAAAAAATGATGCATCCAATTTTGTGGTACCAAATATGAAGAAAGTGGCTGTAAAGCCTCCTCGTCGATGATTCTTCATTGGGAAATAAGCAGTCTCTTTTACACTTCCATCCACTCCCTGCAAAACCAGTACATAATATATATATATATATATATTTTTTTTAAACTTTGTGGGCGATCTATGACCCTTTTTATATAGCTTGTTCAATAGTTAAACTGGAAAACAAATTAAAAATAACGTTCTATAATTGGCAAATTACACTACACTGGTAATGTGTGGAAAAAAAAAAAGTTACACCGCAAATGCATATAACTTAAACTCAGAAAAAGATTGAAGTCCAGTACTCATTTGAGCATGAAGTTATAAGAAAGTGCAGAGAAGGTGTTCACTGTAATTAACAAGACTTACCATTGTGAAGACTCAACACTCAGTCGACAGAAGATGCAAGTAGATGTAGTTTACTTAACAAGACTTAATTTGTCACCAATTATACCTTATAAATGTTATTAAGTTTATGGCAATATAACTTTAGATAGGAGAGTACGAAGGTCGAGGAATAGAATAGATATCCAGTTAAAAGGTAATCGCGCGTTTTCTCTCTTTCGAGTGATAGAGCCGGGTTTTCGTCTGGAACACCTATTTGTTTCCCTACCAATGTTGTTGTTGTGTTAGCTTTAGTGTAGGGGCTTCATGCGTGTCCCTCATATTGATAAGTATAAAATTTAAAAATAGCATAAATAATATTAAAAAGATATGTTTATATAACAATATAAGAATTTAGAAAGAAACTGTAAATTTTAAATTGATAAATGATTATGTTTAGGATTTTAATCCAATCGAATAATTTTTTCTTCAGTTTGTTCCAATACTTGTTTCAGTGAACAAAAAAGCCGTAGAAATATCGATTGATTGAAAAGTAAAAAGTCGTTCATTTTTTCATGAACACTTAGATACATGCATTATATGTATATTTCATGTTAATTATTACAAAAAAGTTATATTACTACACTAAAATATATTGACATTAAATATAAATATTAGCATTACAAAGATGTATTGTAATACAAAGTTGTATGATACAGTAGAACATATAATATAAATTATTTGTTTAAACATTTAATTAGCGCTTACAAAATCGTACTGTGAGTTACTACTGACTTGTTTTGGCACTAATAAATTGATATCATATTACAAATGCATTTATTTTTTTTATAATTGATCGTCCAAATTAAGAAAGACTCATCAAAATTAATAAAAATAAAACTCTATTTTTAAAAAAGGTAAAAAAAAGTAAATGATAGTTTGCTATGAGGCTTCGTACTATAAATATTTAGCTATAACATATATTTATTTATTTTCTATTTTATCCTTTATTTATTAAATTAATTAATAATTCATCACAAATTAATATAAGTTAACAAAATTACAATTAATTTTTAAGATTTTAAATGTTAGGACTTTTAATATATATAGTTCAAAATATGAAAGATTCAAGAAGAAAAATTTTAGTCAATTTTAAAATAGGTGAAAATTATTTTTATCCCCCAAGATTGCGTTAAAAATCAAACTCCTCCTTCAACTTTGAACGATAGACATTCTCCTTCTTTTATCCTAATTGACTTTTTAAAATATCTGTTTTATCCTTACATTATCAACTTTGTCTTCTTCTTTTCATTTCTTTAAAATTATAATATATATATATATATATATATAAATCCATGTAACAATTTTTTTAATAAATATTAAATTTTAGAAAAAATAAAATAAAAAAAATACTAATTGAGTGTATAAGTTAATAACATTCTATAATGAAGTAAATTAGCAGAATAAATAAATAATTTTACTAATAATAATCAAAACTCTAATATTTATTTATACAAGTGAAAATAAAAGATAATAATAATTTTATAAATATATTTCAATGCATGAAATACAAAAAATTAATAAAACAAAAAAATTTAAAATTAATTATTTATAATATAAGTTAATTTAAAATTATATGTTACCAAATATTCTGTTAAGAACAATCAAATTTTATTTATTTATATAGACAATAGAGTATAAGAATGAGGAGAAACTTACAAACACATGAATGCACATACATATATATACATTTAATGCATATAATATTTTAATAACAATAATAAAAAATATTAAATAGCATTAAATTTTGTGACAAATTCATAAAAGTATTATTCTACTTACAATGTTAGTGGATTTAAATAAGAAACTATAAATATCTACGTCAAAAAATAAATATTATATATAATAAAAAGTATTGCATACATGGAGGATTGAAGGGTAAAATAGATATTTTAATAAGTCAATTAGGATAAAGGGGTTCAAAGTTGAGGGGGGAGTTTGATTTTTAAAACAAAGTTGGGAGGCGAAAACGATTTTCACCATTTTAAAATACTAAATATTAGGAGTTCTTACCTTTTACAAATAAGTAAAAATTTAATACCTATAACTTTAATTAATTTCAAAGTTCTAAACATTAAAAATATAATTTAAGAAAAATCATAAATTATAATTTTGTCTATAACGATGTCTTTTAATGAAGGACAAAAAGTTCGATCAACATTACTAAGACCTTTACACTTTTAATATAGTATAGATCATCATCATCACAATAATTATAATTATTATTAGAGAGAATACATCGTTACTTCCCAGAACTAAGACATTTATTTGAAGAAGACACTTGAACTTTGGAGGGATCCTATTACCCCCCCTCCCCCCCCAAAAAAAATAATTTTAAACTAGTATTATTACATCCTTTTTGGACCAATCTTAATTTTTGAAAAGTAAGTGTTACTCACGCACCAATCCTGACTTGACACGTGTTAATTTAATTTAAAATATTTTTTTGTTTTTGATGTTTCTTTTTATTTTTTCTTTTTTATTTTCTCACTTTTTGAATTGTTTCTCTTTTTTACTTTTGACTTTTACCATAAATTATTTTCTATTCCTTGTCCAGTCCTCCACTTTCTTCTTCTTCTTCATCTGACCCTCTTCCCCATATCTTTTTTTCATTCTTTCCTCTTTCTTCTTCTTTTAAAGTATCTAATCTCCCTCTCCTCTCACTAGTCTGCAACTAAGACTATTTAAAAACTCTTTTCCATACTACTTTTGAGATTTTATTGAGTTGTTGATAATAAAAATTAAATAATGACTCTTAATTGATCTTGAAATCTAATGGGTTTTACAAATTTGTTCGAAATGTAAAGAATTTTTTTAGATAAGAGTTTGGAGTTGAAGAGAATTAGAGCAATAATAGTAAAAAATGGGAGGATTTACGACAAAAATGGTGGCATTAGATGTGGAGGTGAGGTGCGAAGATGAAGAAATGATCGTATTGACAACAGTGTATATAAAAAAGAAAGAAGAAAGAAGAAAGAAGAAAGAAAAGAAAAAAAGAATTAAAAAATATAGTTAAAATGAGAAGAATAATAGAAAAATACATTTTATAAAAAAAAAAACTTATAAAATAAAATTATGATTATTTTTTTGGTTCCTCACGCTTTTCAAGAGGCCGAAAAAGAATGTAATACTATCAGTTCAAAATTATTCAGGGGGTAATAGGACCCCCGCAAAGTTCAAGTGTCTTCTTCAAATAAAGGTATTAGTTCAGGGGGGTAATGATTTATTCTCTCTTATTACTATAATAATTGATAGAAGGTAAAGAGAACAATTGATAGTTGAGGTGTGATTTAATAAACATTTGGTGATAGTTCAAGTAGGAAAGTAGCATATCTGATAGTTTAGCTATGAAACTCGAAAAACTATTATACTTTAGGTGCATTTTTTACCATTAATAAAAGTACCAATAAAGAGTATACAATAATAGCATATCTAATGTATTCTTTAAGTGGAGTCTAGGGAGGGGAAAGATTGTTTCTGATTTACCTTCGATTTATTAAAAAAAAACTTTTGCAAAAGGTAGAAAAAGGGAAGACAGATATGGGATCATTAACAACAATGAAATTACACAACAACAACCAAAAGAAAGAACAGTAACGACAACGAAATAATGTGATAATTGAAAAAAAAAAGTGATAACCGAAATTAAAGAACAAGAAACTACGAGAATACCACTAATGCTTATGGTAAGAAAGAAGGTTCAAGTATGATCTCCAAGCCTATTTTGCGGGAAAGCAAGAGAAACCTCAACTATTAACTAATCTTCTATCCTAATTTGCGACCTTCAAACCCTTCAATGTAAGGTCATGTCCTCAATAAGCTCAAGATGCATCATGTCATGTTTGATCACTTTCCCCAAATACTTTTTCGGCCTGCCTCATCCTAGACCCTGCCATAGTCAACCGCTCCCACCTTCTCACTGGGCGTCTACATTTTTCCTCTTCACATGCCCAAACTATGTCAACCTTGCTTCCTCATCTTGTCCAACACAGAAGCCACTCTACCTTATCCTGGATATCTTCATTCCTAATTTTATCTCTTATAGTATGCCCACGCATCCACCTCTGCATTGATCCGCGTCTCCATAACCTTCATCTTCTTGACATGAGAGTTCTTGACTGGCCATCATTCTGCCCCACACAATATAGTTGGGTCCAACCACTAGTCTATAACCTTATGTACATTCTTGCGACAAAAGACTCCGGAAGCGAGCTCCATTTTACCCAACCGACACCAATACAACGTATGACTTCATGATCCCCAGATACCTGAAACATCATACTAGTCACAAACAAAATAGAAGGTGATCTGAGTAAATCAGTGAAGTGAATTTTTCAAACAAAAGAGCTTTTGAAAATAGAAAGAATACAATTTGTTATTTAGACAACAAAATATTATGATTCTTAAGAGCGCAAAAGCCGTTCCCCTTGGAATCAAACAAAGAAAGAAGGGAATTCATTAAGTTCGATACGCTTTTATGCTGATAACTGAGTTCATTCGATTATTATAGAGATGAACTCAATCCGAAAGACAAAACCAATTACAATATTTATCATCCAAAGACGTAGCTATCCTTGTTGCTGACTATAATCAGATGCAAAAGTCCAAGATTGCTGTGGCATGCGTTTGGACTAGATAATTAAGATAACTTTTTTTTGTTTTTGTGTTATTCCAAGCCTGCATTTTTTGACAATCTTGGATATTCCCATTTCTTTAATCAGTCAGAAAGATCCAGGAAGATGCTGCTGCAAGTGGCACAGCAAGATTGTTGGGTAAAAGATTGCCTTCTGTGTATTAATAAAATACATAAGCTCTTGTCTAGCTAGCGTCAGAGTTGTTGAATGTTCTTTGCTTAATTGGTCAGTGTAAAGTAAGTCAAAGCACGACAGTGCACCTCTTTTTTTTTTCTTTTTCTATAAAAACTTTTTTTTTTCTAGTATTCGCGTTCAGTATTAGTATTAAGTTTGATAAAATGCTCTCTATTAAAGGCAATTTCATATGGAGAACTCAAATCCGAGGCCTTTGAATAAAGATATGGAGAAAGAATACCTATCACTCCACCGCAACACTCGTTGGTTATTATAAATTCACAGGTTATTTGTTCTTTCAGTAGTCCTAATTTCCTTCAATGGAGAATGAAAAAGAAGCTCTTCATGTAGTGATGTTCCCATGGCTAGCCATGGGCCACATCATACCTTTTTTCCATCTATCCAAGTGCTTAGCTCAAAGGGGCCATAGAGTCACCTTCATCTCCACTCCAAGAAACACTGAGAGAGTAGTAGATAAAGTCCCCCTTGATCTTGCTCCCCTGTTGCATATTGTGAGCCTTCCCCTGCCTAAAGTAGAAAACTTGCCTGATGATGCAGAATGCTCCATGGACATACCTTACCAAAAAGCTCAGTTCTTGAAGATTGCTTTCGATTTGCTCGAAACCCCACTGACCACTTTCCTCGAAAATTTATCCAACCCGAAACCAGATTGGATTGTCTATGACTATGCTTCTCACTGGCTGCCTCAAATTGCAGAAAATTTAGGCGTCTCGCGCGCCTTCTTTAGTCTCTTCACTGCTGCAACTATGGCCTTCTTTGGACCTCCTTGGGCTTTGCTGAATGATGAAAGGTCAATCCCTGAGGACTATACAGTTGTCCCAAAATGGATTCCTTTCGAAACCAACGTCAGTTATCGGGTGCACGAGATTAAGAAGAACTTTGAAGCACCAGCAGCTGAATCCGGTACCACTGATGGAGCCCGATTTGGTGCTTCAATAGATGGAAGTGATGTTGTGTTGTTCAGAACTTGTGTTGAGTTCGAACCTGAATGGTTCAGCTTGGTTTCTGTGCTCTTTCAGAAACCCGTAATATCCATTGGTGTTCTTCCTCCATCTGTAGTACAAGATGAAGATTCAGGCAGTAATGACACAACATGGCTAGGCATCAAGAATTGGCTCGATAAGCGAAACCAAAACTCTGTTGTCTATGTTGCCCTTGGAACTGAAGCAACAATTTGTCAGAAAGAGCTGAATGAGCTAGCTCTGGGGTTAGAAAAATGTGGGCTGCCATTCTTTTGGGTAATTAGGGATCAGCCAAGACATAAACAAGAAGACTTACAGATTCAGCTTCCTGATGGATATGAAGACAGAGTAAAAAACAGAGGCGTGATATACAGAGGATGGGTACCACAGACAAAGATACTAGGTCATTCGTGTATCGGAGGATTTTTGACTCACTGTGGATGGAATTCGGTCATAGAGGGGCTTTGTTTCGGGCGGGTTTTGATTATGCTCCCAGTGATGAATGACCAAGGATTGAATACAAGGTTGTTGCAAGAGAAAGGGGTTGGTGTAGAGATACCAAGAGATGAAAAAGATGGATCTTTTACTAGTGATTCAGTGGCAGAAGCTGTGAAGTTTTCTGTGGAGAGTGAAGAGGGCGAGTTGTTGAGAGCTAATGCAAGAAAAGTGAGAGGTTTGTTTGGAGATAGGAATAGAAATGGAGGACTTATTGATGATTGTGTTGGTTATTTGATGGAAAATAGGATAGGCAAAATTTCTAGGTGAGTAATATTTTAGTCCAAAAATAGAAGAGGATAATCTTCATCGTGAAAAATAAGCGTAATTGATAAAGTTATTGTCATGTGATCAGGAGGTTACAAGTTCGAGTAGTGTCAAAAGTCTCTCACAATAGACCCTTGTGATCCAACTTTTTCTCAGACTTTGCACATAGTGGGAACTTAGTGCACCAGATTGTCCTTTTTTTCATTTCAAATTGAATGTCCACTTCAAAATTTGTAGCAAATGTCTATTGACGTTCTTTTTATTTGAATAATTAAAATAGATGACACATTTTAATCGGTTTATACGATAACAACACGTGTTTTATATTCTTTTTGGATGGTTATTACATATTGTTTCATGCGTTTTGTATTATATTGTGTTGTATAGTATTGTATTGTTTTAATAAATACAATATTTTGATTAATTGTATCATTTTCCGTCGTTACATGATGTCATGCATCAATAATTTGAAAGATAAAACTACAAGAAACGTAGAATATGAGGTAGAGCTACTATAAAAAAAGATAGGATAAAGGATAAAATAAGATTATTAAATAACAAGTAAAGATAAAATACAACAACAACAATAATCATCCAGTAATATCCCATCAAGTGGAGTTTGGGGAAGGTAGAATATAAGCAGAATGAATGTAATAATATGATACAATAAAATTTAATTAACAATCAAAATAAAAATTTATATTTAAACTTATAGCACAATACAATACAATTGGCAATAACCATCCAAACAAGCGGTTAGTAATTTCCAAGCTTGTGCAAGTTGTGTTTGATAGGCATAACTAGAACGAGACTCAGGTGTTCAATTGCAATAAAACTAAGTACAAGTGGACAAATTACGTGGCCATATATATATTCAACCTTATTTTTACACTAGATGTAACAAAATTTACCTATTTTTCTCTTGAGTAGTTGATTAAACGTTAACAAAAATATTTTATAGTTTATTCATGAACTAAACTACAATAATGAACAACATCATATATTATGAAATGACATGAAACAACAATTCAAAGAAAATTAATCTTTAATTAGGAAGAAGAAGAAAAAAATTTCCTCCTTTTTGTTTCCTCTTTTAACAGAATTTCAACAAGACGACAAAATACTTCATTCTTCCCAATCTTACTGTTTCTCCCTCATCCAATGCCTACTCAGTCAGCCTTGCTCGCCAAATCTGTCAATCAAACTTTAGAGGCACCCACGAAAGTCTTTTCCTGTATTCTCCATTTTCTTCTCTACAGGTTACTGGTTTCGTTGAAGACGCGGGTGTAAGGTTCAAAGGTGTTACGAGTCCGGTGCCCACCAATTGTTCGACCAAATGCTCAGCAGGAGTTGTTGCATGTTCTCGACCACCTATGAGTCCTTTCCTTGGTCTTTGTCCGCATATTCTCTCTCCCAGACTAGTAGTGCCAGTACAGCTGCTTCTGGAACAGTTTTAAGTTTTGGAAGAAGAGGGGAAAGAGTTGTTTTCATGGCTGTATCTAGTAACAGAGCTCGCCAGAGAAAACTTCCAAAGAACCTCAGAAATCCTCGGCGACCCAAGCTCCCACCAGACATGGACTATAGTTTCAAAAGGGTCTTGTGCGAGGAAGATGAGGAGGCTAGCCAGAAACCAACTATTGGTACTTTCTCTGATGATGATGAGGGAGTTGCATGTGAGGCATCTTCTGATGGAATTGATGAAATATTGGAAGTGGAAGTAGAAAAAGGAAGGATGTGTGATGATGGGGGAATTATATGGGAGTCAGATGAGATGGAAGCGATTTCATCTCTTTTCAGAGGGAGGATCCCTCAGAAGCCTGGAAAATTGGATAGAGAGAGGCCTCTACCTCTGCCCCTTCCTTACAAGATTCGGCCTTTGGGACTTCCTACACCAAAGAGATTTGCGAATCATTCAAGGCAATCCATATCAAAGCAAGTGTACAAGAATCCCACTTTCTTGATTGGTTTGGCGAAAGAAATACAAGGCCTTTCAACAGAGGAAAATGTATCAAAGGTTCTCAGTAAATGGAGTCCATTTCTTCGGAAAGGATCATTGTCATTGACAATCCGAGAGTTGGGTTACTTGGGCCTTCCTGAGAGAGCTCTGGAAACATTCTGTTGGGTTAAGAAACAACCCCATCTTTTCCCAGATGATCATATTCTTGCTTCTACCATTGAAGTTCTGGCGGGGTCAAATGAGTTAAAAGTGCCATTTGATATGGAGAAGTTCACTGGCTTGGCTAGTCGGAGTGTGTATGAAGCAATGTTAAGGGGTTATATTAAAGGAGGAAGCCTAAAGCTTGCTTTGAAGCTTCTTTCAATGGCTAAGGAATCTAACAGAGTGCTTGATACTGGGGTGTATGCTAAGCTAATCTTGGAGCTTGGTAAGGATCCTGATAAAAGCACTCTTGTCTTGGTATTATTAGAGGAGCTTGCTGTGAGAGAAGATCTGAATTTGATACCACAAGACTGTACAGCTATCATGAAGATTTGCATTAGGCTGGGAAGATTTGAGATCGTGGAGGGACTATATGATTGGTTCAGGGAATCTGGTGGTAATCCAAGTGTAGTTATGTATACTACTATGGTTCACTGTCGTTATTCAGCGAACAAATATAGAGAGGCATTAGCCATGCTATGGGAAATGGAGGCTTCAAATTGCCTTTTTGATCTTCCAACTTATCGTGTAGTGATTAAGCTCTTTGTAGCTTTGAATGATCTCTCAAGGGCTGTACGCTATTTCTCTAAACTTAAGGAAGCAGGTTTTAGTCCAACTTTTGACATATACTGCAGCTTGATCAAAATTTATATGGCTTCTGGAAGGGTGGCTAAGTGTAAGGATATCTGCAAGGAGGCAGAGATGGCTGGATTCAGGTTTGACGAACATACGATGTTAAAGTTGCAACAATAAAATTTGTTGCATCTTTTTTTGTATTACATGTAATTTAGAGTTCCTGTTGTTTAAATTCAGACCTTTATCCCACCCCTCTCCTCACTTGCATAGCTAAAAGCATTGTAACTAGTGGCATCTATAGGTTCTTGTAACATTTCTTTTTCCACCTTAGGTGTGTGTATAATGATGTTGCAATTGAATTTTGATTGAAAAGCGGATTTCACTTGCTTCAACAAGAAGAAAAACCAGTATCATTTGTTCATAAGCTGGCAATTTGAGCATATATTCATACTCCACATACTGTGAGCCAGGGATTCCTCTCTTGAAAACCTTTTCTGCTCAGTTTGCACTGCAAAGTTAATGTCAGCATTATGTTTGAGTGAACATCTGAAAATGTTCTATGAAACTGGGCCGCAGAACTTGGAAAACAAACTCAAGAGTTGCTTGTCGCCCCTAGTATAGCATCCATGGCACATCAAAAGGAGTTTCAAGAATATTTTCTGCCTCCCAGTTTTCATTGACATACTACTGAGATTCAAGAAAACAGTTTGCTCTCACCCTCCAATGATATTACATATCTTGGTAACAATTAAGTAAGATCAAACATACTTGGCCCTTTTTCTTCTGAATAGTCTGCCAAAGAGTATTGACTCCAAAGAAACTGTCAAACACTGGAAGCTCATAGGCCGAAAGGGGAGAAAAGTTTGTTTACACATTAAATACGCCCCAATTTACAACAAACAATGGTCAATAAAACTAGCCCCATTCACACACTAAGTGTTCTAATTCTACTACTCAAAAGGGATGTCAACGAGCTATTTGATTCCCAAAGTAGAGCAAAACATATGGTTTTCACCAAAACCAAAATGAGTGCAAACTATATAGATGAAAGGTCCTCATATATAGTCTTGATACCAGGCCTCTCAGACACAGAACGAATGCATCGCACGGCTATACCAAGAACCCCCTTCATTTGCTTCTCCATTGCTGGATTTGCCATCTCGGGTGACAACACGTTATCAAAACAATCAGAGCCACGACCTTCTGCCACCTTCAACCTTACCCAGTCAGTCAAGTCTATTCCGCCATCTTCTCCAGAGACAACATCACCTGCACACTTCCCACTTAGCAGCTCCAACAAAATAACTCCAAAAGCATATACATCTGATTTGAAGGAAGGCAGTGGTTTCTTCGATGCAGCCAACTCAGGGGCACGATAACCCAACACTCCTGCATCAAGAATCTGTTCTATTGTGCCGGCTTGAGTCATGAGGCGGTGAAGGCAGTAATCTGCAACCCTTGCATTAAGGTCAGGCCCATCCAACAAGATGTTGGTTGCTTTAAGGTTTCCATGTGGAACCTCACGATCAAAATGGAGGTAATTCAAGCCACGTGCAACATCAACTGATATTTTCAGTCTTTGGGGCCAGGTTAGTGGTGGACCTTTTCTACCAGGTCGATCTACAAACATGCAGCACATTGAGAAGTATATTGAGAATGACTACATATATAATTATCAAATGAATGAAAACATTTGGTTAGTCAAATGAATAGAAAGCAAGTCCATTTGAAGGATTCATAAAAGGAGGAAAATGTATCATATTCTAGCTGGTTTCCAACAAAGTGAATCATGAAACAAAGGCTAAACATCACAATTTTCAGATCCATTAAGAACTCATACATACAGAATTTTAGCAACTAGAAATAATAAGTGCCATACAGCAATTCCCTCACAGCCTGTGTAGTGACCATCACGAAGAGCATATGGTTTTTTACTACTTGGTAGGGAAGATGCATAAACAAAACACAGATGCATAATATATTGGCTCTAGATGTACTAAAGTATTACCACATCAAACAAAGGAGCAAATACTTTCACACATAAAATCCTGCCACAGGATCACACAGCAATGTTTTAAGTGCTCAACTGTAATGTGCATGGGAAAAACATATGAACAAAGTAAGAACTGTCAGATATATCACACAATCAGATTGCATTGTATAAAATATGAAATGGGAACTAAAGGAATGATTAGATTAAAGAACAGGGAGACAAAGCCTTCACTAAGAATTTACAGCAATACATGAGAGTTTAAGAGTACAAGAAGCTTACCATAGAGGAAACTTGCAAGACTTCCAGGAGATATATGATCCGAAAGAATGAGCTTCTCATGCTGTGTGGGACCCCAGTAGTAACCTCTTAATCCTACTACATTAGGATGCCTGATATTGGCAAACTTTTTAGCCTCCTTTGCAAAATCTTTTCTCTGCTTCGCCACCCCTTCTCTCAACCATTTCACAGTCAGGAGCAACCCATTCTCTAGTGTTGCCCTGTAAGATGTACCATGGCTGCTTCTGCCTAGGACTTCAGCCGGAGCCCTAGAAAGTTCCTCAGGTGTAAAAGAGATTGTATCATCAAGGAAGTACAGCTCTCCAGCCAGACGATCTGGAGACCTCACATCCAATCTTGCAAAGTTTTCTGCAGTATACGAATCTCCAGACTCTGGTGACCAAGAGAAATGGCTACCTTTTGAAGGGGAGAAACCAGTTATAGCAGCCATTTTCTCATCTGGACTAATTATTTCTGATGATCCTTTTCGTGAGGTCATAAGATCTTCCGCTGAAACGACTACACCACCAGTACCTTCTCTACTGCTAAAGCCAGAAGGATTTGATGGGGCTTGGTGGTGAACATCTTTTTCAGTAACACGAGGATGAGGCTTCCTTGACACTCGTATATAATAAATGAAAATGGCTAGCAAGACCAAAATAATAAGAGCAATTACACAAGAAACTATTATTACCACCTTGATGATAGTTTTAATTGGTCCCCTTTTCTGGTTTTCTGGTGTAGCTTGGCCAGATCCTGAGGGAGGATTTGGAAATTGAAGTTCAGAGTTTCCAGGGTAGAAAGATGATAAAGGAAATTTTCTCAAATTTTCAGGGACAACACCAGATAAATCATTGAGTGATGCATTGAAGCTTTGGAGGCCATCAGGCAGGTTTTTTGGCAGTGGACCAGTAAAATGATTCTGTGAAATGTCTAGAGAAGTAAGAGAACTAGCTTGACCAATCGAATTAGGCAGAGACCCGGAGAAATTATTTCCAGCTATATCAAGTACTTGAAGCGCAGTCAATGAACCAAACCCATCAGGAAAAGAACCAGCAAGCTGATTATGAGAAATATCAAGAACACGGAGGTTGGGTGTAGCAGAGGGGGCAGAGAAATCAATATTTCCAACGAGTGCATTGTTTTGTAGGTGAAGTTCTTCAATAGTGGGTAATGTTAGCAGAGAAGTGAGAAGAGGCCCATCCAGTTGGTTGAAACTAAGATCAAGGACTGTGATCTTAGGAAACTGTGTGATAACTTTTGGGAGAGAACCAGTAAGAGCATTGTGAGAAAGATTTAGCCGATTTAATCGCAGAAACTGAGCTGTAACCTCAGGGATGTTTCCAGTCAATTGGTTCTGGCTGAGGTCAAGAAATTCGACATTCCCCCATTTCTGCATTCTAGTCAGATTTCCCTCTAACTGATTTTTTGAGAGATCAAGAACTGCAGTACTTCCTGTCACCAGTGGAAGTTCACCAGAAAGAGCATTGGAGGATAAGTTAAGAACACGCAGAGTTGTTGATGTGATCATGCTTATCGACCCTGTAAAATGAAAGGACTGCATAAAGCACAGTAACAAAATGATAGGAAATAAACTACTTTTGTTGTAATTCAAGTTCAAAACTAGGACAATGAAATACTACTTTATTTTTAAAAGGAATTTCAATATGAGAGCAGTTTGGAATAAACCTGTGAGGTTGTTTCCACTTAAATCCAATTCTGTGAGAACTAAAGCATCTCCTTTCAAAAGATCATTTGGGACCAAACCAGAAAATCTGTTGTTGCTGAGTTTGAGAACCTGAAGATCATAAACAAAATTGAAGCCAGGTAATTCCCCGGACAGCTGATTGTAGCTCAAATCCAGAACCTTCAAGTTCCCAAATGCCTGAGCTTCACTGCCACTTACTAGTGACCCCGTAAGCTGATTTTGGCTAAGACTTAAATACTTGACCGACATGGATATGCCTGGTAGAAATTTTTGATTTTGAGAAGTGGAACTCACGAGTAAATTTCCACTTAAGTCAACATAAGTTGCAGTAGTAAACAGTAAGAACTCTGGATCCAAAGTACCATCAAGCATATTTCCATGCAAGTCAAGAACTTCAAGGTTAGCCATTAGCTCAATACCTTTTGGGATTTTCTTTGTAAATCCATTAAGAGAGAGATTTAGGTATACCAAATTATTTAACTTGGTCAAAGATGAAGGAAGTGGCCCGGAAAGAGAATTGTGGCTCAAATCCAGAGATTCAATTGACATGAGCTCTGAAATAGTATCCGGGATTGGGCCAGAGAAGTTGTTGCCAGCTAGTGACAGATTCTTTAAGCTTCCTAGTTTTCCAATCTCTGGTGGTAAAGAGGAGTTGAAAAGATTGTTTGAAATATCCAGATATTCAAGGGTCTTGAAATCACCAATTTTCTTTGGCATTTGTCCAGCTATTGAATTGTTAGCCATAGAGAGTTTCACTAGCATTGTGAGGTTAGCAAACACACTCAAATCTGCATCAGCAGATAAACCCAAGTTGTCAAGGACAATTGCTGCAACATTACCACCATTGCACATTATACCATTCCAAGATGATGGGCACCCATTGAAATCAATGGATTCCTCATTCCATGACTGCAGTACATAACCAGTTGGATCATGCTTGATACCCTTCCTAAACTCAAGCAGGGCCAAAATATCCTGGGAAGGAAGCTGCCCCATGGCAGATCCAAAACAAAGCACAAGCATCAAAAACCTAAATAGCTTCATTGCAACAACAGAAGAAGCTCTGCTAGACCAAGTAACAACTCACTCCCAAAAATACAAGGAAATCTTCAACCTTCCAAGCTTAAAGAAATAAGAAAGGTGCAACTGTCAGTATGAGGTTCACTGTAAGGAGAATCTCAACACATACCACCTCCCACAAACATATATACATGCCACTAAACCTCAATGACAACCATCACAGTTCAAAGCAGTAAAACAATAAGGAAAAAGTACACAACTTCAGCCCAAAATCACCAGAGTCCTCCTTCAACCAGCAATAAAAATGGACCAAAACCAGACTTGTCTAAAAACAGCAATGCAAGAAGAGAAACTTTTCTAGGTATAGAAGCTTAAAGGAGGCAATGAGTGACAAAAACAAAGCGCAGATTGGATTTTCAAAGAACCAAGATAGGAAAACAAGTCCAGCATTTCCTTACCAAACAACACACATTTTTTCCAAGAATGTTAGCTCAAATGGAAGAAGAAGAAGAAGAAGAAAGAAAAAAGAAGAGTCTTTTTCAAAGATTTACTGAAGACATTCAGCTTCTAGTAATGATTACAGCTTCAGTAATCTTGGAACCTCAGGTTAACTCACATTCACCAACTTCTCCTGTTCTTTAATGCACTCAACAGGTGGCCTAAAAAATCAGCATTAAAGTACAAGAAAATGGAATGGACCAGCAAAGCGTTTAGCCCTTTAGAAATTTTGACAAATGAAGTTCAAGAAAAAGGACCAACAATTCTTCCTCCTCAGGTTAAAAAACGACAAGGGTAAAACCCTAGTCTTGTTTTGAGATATATGAATGAAAGAGAAGCCTCACACCTCCCAGAAATGGCAGTGACACTCAGCATTTGTCTTCTTCCTGACATATTTTCTCTCTCTTCGAACTCTCACCTTCTCTCTCTAAAAAAAGGACATTTTTTTGTGGGAGAATTCAACAAAAATTATGTTTTGTGTCATTCTACGGAATATTTATTTGGCGTTTCGTCAATTTAAGAAATATCTTAGTACTTAAATTATTATTATTTTTGGGAATTTTTTACTAAAAAATTGATATTAGAAATTTGGAACGAATACTAACCTTTTTCGGCAATTTTGCTTATAGTCATTTCAAGATTTTATACGATGTTTTATGATATTTTTTATTTTTTTTAATCTAAAAATGTATCCTTATATCATGTTTCTCAATTATTTTAAAAATAGTGGTTCAATTATTTAAATTTAAAATTTGTCATATACTAATTTTAAAATAAATTAATCTCATGGTTAAAGGAATCCTTAAGTTTCCATCTTTTCATTCTTCTGAGACTATTAAACTTTTATTTATTTAAAAGTTTCAATATTTAGAGGAAAAAAGAAAAAGTTTGGCAGGAAAAAAGAGGGGGGAAAGAGAAAAAGAAATAGCGGGAAATGAATTTCTTATTTCTTTTTTTTTTATTTTTTATTTTTGTCAGTAAAATTGAGAGGCTTTTACCCGCTAAAAAGAACATTAGGAATCTTTTATAGTGCGTCGGGTCATAGTGGACGTGAAAAGGATTTATTAAATACAGTTTTTTAAGATAGTGTTCAATTCCTTTTATTGGGAAGTGAACAGTTGCTGTGTTACAAGCAATTGGGTCCTACAAAATTACAATTACCCTTTGACTAGGTTTCTTTTACTTTTTCTTTTTATTTTTCTCCATATTATTTGTTTATTTTTAAAAAAATTTAATGATATTTTTATTAATTTATCCTTTGAATATGTCTGTCTTATTCATCGATATCAAGATTAATAAATGGAGAAATTTTTTTTTTAAAACTTTACATTTTAAAAATAAGTTAAGGTAAAATGCAGAAAAAGAATTAATTCTATCTTAATTTTATAAATTATCAAATAATTTGAAATAATTATTTTTAGTAATATAAATAAGGTATCTGGAACTGATGGAGTACTAAACGATCGTAATAAATTTAGAAGAAATAAAATCTCTTTAACTTTTTTCAATCTGAATTATAGAAAATGACATTTTTAAATTCATATAAAAAAAAATCTCTTATAAAAATTATTAAATAAAAAAATTATAAAATTATTCTCTCATAAATTTATAAATTTCTTTTCATCATGACTCTTTTTTTTTTTTGTT
The DNA here is from genome assembly GCA_035772735.1 of Datura wrightii. Classification (NCBI taxonomy): domain Eukaryota; kingdom Viridiplantae; phylum Streptophyta; class Magnoliopsida; order Solanales; family Solanaceae; genus Datura; species Datura wrightii. The sequence goes on along the minus strand of JASDFA010000008.1, from coordinate 113,007,758 downwards.
AGAAAAGATTTTATTAATTAAAACATAGTAGTCCCTACATACTACTTATTATATATGGGATATTATCATTCGCTTGTAGTTTCACGCCCCACCTTGAGAGGTATGACTGACACTTAGTGTCATACTGGGACCTGGGTTGCCCTGGCTAGGCGCATGCACCTTTGGTGCTCGCTAGCAACTCAAAATTAAAAAAACAACGAGCTATATCTTGACTGTAAATACGACATCGGGCTGACAAGGCCATATAGCTACCTGTAAAAGAAAACAGTTAACCCAGCAACGTAATAATAAAGAGATCCTATGCGGGCCGAAAAGACCACCATGTTGTCTAGTCATAATATAAAGAAAGACAGGCAATCATACACCAACTACAGCCGACAAGGCCACTAACTGGAAGCTATACTAGGCCCTACACGGACAACAGACAAAACACAATACATATAGGCCCCACACAGCCAACACGAACAACTAACCGAAGATTGTAGTTTGCAAGCCTCTAAGAGTGAAAATATTGGTCGGGACAAGGCACCGGCCTATCCAAATGTTATACGAATAAAAGACAGGTAAACCCCTACAACCTGGCAACTTCGAATGAGAGGAGCTGGCCAATCTGCTGACTCTAAATAGCTGCTAGGAGGTTCCAAAACCTATCTGTCTAAACCTGCAGGCAAGTATGCAGCGCCCCATGCATGGCCGTCAATACAATATGTACCGAATATGTAAGGCAGTAATAAAAGTTGAATAGAAGTTGAAAAGAACTGAAAGTAATCAGCGAGAAGGGTAGAAGTTAACCTGTACGCTTTTATAACCATGGCTTGCATCTAGTAGATAACTATAGAAATAAGAGTGTAAGTTGTATGATTAAACGCTCATAGGCTATATCTAGCAAGCAAATGTGCAAACAAGAACCTAACCTGGTCCCCATAAGTCTGGAAGGTACAATCAACACAAAGATAACCTACCTGAACCCCCATTAGCCTTGGCAAGCGTCGATGAATCTATATACCCCTATTGGTATCCCTGAGGCCCTGCAAGTAACTGTAACTGAACATACCTGGTCTCTTGGGACTATACCGAAACCTTCTGAGCTCCTGTAACTGAGTAAGGTCCTTTTTTCCCCTGTGACTGCACCCCGAGCACACGAGGCTCTACGACGGTTCTGTAATGCCACTACAGCGTAGAAGAAGTCCATAAGTGAATAGACTTCAATATGGCCCCGTAGTCTTCACTTTAGTCCTTTCTGACAATATATAGCTCTGTAAGCGATTTAGTAGCTCCGTAAGTGACACAACATCGTAGCTCCGTAAGCAATCTATAGCTCCGTAAGCATTAGCAGCATCGTAGCTCCGTAAGTAGTTTATAGCTCTGTAAGCAGTTCGTACAACTAGCAGCCTCTTAGTTATTCATGGTGAGAGGCAGTATGAAATACGATCTACCCCAACTAGGGACACTATGTTACAACCTACAACTCTAGTCACTCAATAGGCGTATCTGGCTATTCAGGCTTAACGCGACCGCTACTCGCCTGTAGAATAGTCTATATGGACGCCAATAGGCACACTCCATGTTCCTACACCTAACCAGAAGGTCCTAGCGGTGATTATAATCTCTAACGCACTAGACTAAATAGGGCGAGGTTCGGAGTAGTCTAAGCGATACCCTTACGGGCATACTAGGACAATGGTAGTTCATAAACGAACAATAAGGTCGTAGGCGACTGTCTATATGATTCCTTTGCTTAGGACGACTATAGGGCTGCTACCAGCCAGATACGTTCCTTTAGCAGTCAGCCCTAACTCTCCACAAGCAGCTTACTATAACTCTTAGCCTGGAAGCAACACTGTGATACTTTGGTTCTAGTCTCTTTGGACCTTAACTTAGTCTGTCCAGATTTCATATGGCTTCTTTGGATAATTCATAGCCGCGTAGACAGGTATATCTGGACCTAGCCTTTCACGATAACATGTATTTGGCTATCTATAAGAGTAGCTTGGGACGTTGGCCCCACATCTGATTACTAATAAGGTTCCCTTCTTAGGGTATCAGACTTGTAATAACTGAGATGGTTTACTGAGCGACCTATATGATAAGCATTAAGTCTGCTGAAGCTAACGGTCACTGACAGTAGCCAATCATATGGTAAGTTGTCGCTTAGTTCATTAGGCAACCCTGGTGCCATCAACTCGAAGATAAGATCACCCTATCAAGATTCTGGCCCTGGGGCATCAAGGTATTCCAATTGCCTCTGGGTGAGCTTTACCGCCTGTATAGGCGTCAAACTGAAAGTTATATTGCTCAACTGCGCTCTATGCTGTCTAACTTACCAAGTCAGGCCCACCGGCTAACCATAAATTTCTAAGGCCTTGGCACGACAGCAAGACATCAAAATCCCACTAATACTATAAACAAAAGAATAGGGGAGTCTCTATGACGCTCTTAGCGTTAGTCACACTTAGTATACTTTTTCACGATGAGGGATACTATGATATAACCTCAATACGTCTCATAATAACTAACCACCACGTATATATAATCATCGTCTAGGTACAGCAGCTAATCACACATATATGATCATTATCTACTTTCACAGGCATAGGTCGTATCACTATACGATAGGAATAACTTGCCGAAGAGATTGGCCTTAACATACCTCGAATGTTGATTCTCGTTTATCCTTGTAGTTCCAACCTGAAGCCGGCAATTCTACTCAATTGTAGCCTCCATGCTGAGAGAATAAGGCTATTTCAATAGTAGGAATTGGCAAATAACAATATCTTTTAAGGAACATTAACTCCAATTCAACTTCGTTTAATTCGGTCGAAAATTCACAAATTCTCGAGAGTATAGAAGGTAGAAATGCTTACCTATCACTTGCAGTTTCTTAAGACTCAATTTTTAATGATTCCAACAACTTTTACTCGATGGGGTTCAGGTACTCCGAGAAAATTTTCAAGAAATAATTCCATAGGGATGTTCCTCGTAGGCCTAGAACTCGTTATCCAGGACAAATTTGCATTTAGATAGAGTTTAGCGGCGCAATCTAGTGAAAAACTGATGAAAACCTTGTGAAATACTCTCCCTAGCCGCTGCTCTCCATTTGGGAAATGTTTAGAATGATTCACCAAACATACACTTAAATATACATAAGTGGGAGCCGATGCAGGGGAGGCATGGCACACCACCCACAGCGCTAAGAATCGGGTGCGACGTGCTGCTCAAGGCGCTAGCCTGGCTAGCGCGGTGCGGGCTGCACCCATTGCGCTTGGCCTCCAGCCTCGGCCTCCTGCTCGCTCGATACCGAGTTTTTATGCTCATCCTCCGAGCCCTTTCTTGCATGCGCCATACTCGAAAACTCTCAACATATACATGCGCACATCGATAAAATGATAGAAATTTATAGGGTGTAACAAGAAGCATCAGTTACATATTTTAGGGCATACTTTCCTAGTACTATATAGTCATGCTTGTCTGCTTGTAGGCTGTGAAGTACATAAGATGGAGCTTCCCAAAACAGTAGTAGATCTTCCAATGTATTCCTTGCATTAATAGTCAAAAGATGCGCTTACTTTGTTGCCTTTCCTGAATCTATGTTGGACCATCGAATTCTCCGTTTTCTTCAGCCCAAACCTGCAGGAGAGGATTAAAGAGTTTAGCGGTGAAGTCTTGTTTTCATTAAGTAGAAGGATTACCGTTGTCGAGTCTGTTTCTATCACCAAAGAAGCAGATGATGGTGGCAAGCCAATTCAATAACATTTTATAGGGCCATGAGCTCCATATAAATGGTGTTGGGGACGAGGAGTTTTTGGGTGAAACCTAGCTTTCAGTGGCCATTACTGTCTCTGAAAATCCCTCCAATTTCACCCAAGTTATTGTGAGGGTTCCATACACCATCAATGTTAATTTTGAAGTAGCCAATGTTGGGCGGGTTTCATTTACATTGGATTGTAATATTGGGGGTATTATTAGAAAAAAGGTTTGAAGGGTACATGAATTCTAAAGTGCGCATAGTGACCTGATCAGTTGACACTTGGTTGGTAGTGCCATTGAAGAGATTATGATTTTTGTTCAACCAGATATGCCAGAGAGTAAAAATTTAGAAGGTATCCTATTGAAAAATATTGTTAGGGAGGTTCCTTGCCAATTTTTGAAGAGGAGAAGCCAGTGGATATTATCATTGCTGGTGGTCGGAATTTAGATGCTGAAGTAGTTTCAAAAATTAGTGGCTATGACACATTCTATGAATAGGTGCTTGGTGTTCTCGATTCCATTGCGGCAAAAAAAAAAAAAGCAAGTGTCATTATCAAGAATTTTTAATTTATGAAGGTAAGAATTAGTGAGAAGGCGTTCATGACTATATTTCCAAGTGAGGAATTTAATTTTATTAAGAGTACGGAGCTTCCAAATCCATTGAAATTTGTCATGATCATGAAATTGAGTTTGGATGATTTTAAAAGCATAGCAATAGTGAATTTGCCACAAGTGGTGAGGTACAGAATAAGGGTAGTCTTGTTCATGAAGGGAAGAATATGGACAAAATGAATAAGATTGCAGATCTTTGAAGACAACTTAAAGGAGCAGTCGTCAAGGTCTCATTGGCCATTAAGACGAAGATCTGAGACTTTTTCTTTATCTTGAATAGGGACAGACTGAATAAGATTGCCGATCTTTGAAGAGAATTTAAAGGAGCAGTCGTCTAGGTCTCATTGGCCATTAAGACAAAGATCTGAGACTTTTTTATCTTGATAGTCTTTGTGGATTGGTTCTTTGATTAGGGCTTTCAAATTGGTGTCCGGGGGGATCCAGTTGTTATCTCAAATGTTAATATGGTAACCATTGGCTACAGTCTATCTCATACCCTTTTGGCAAATAGACCAACCTCTTAGGATATTTTTTCCAGAAGGAGCAGTTCCGAGTCCTCAATTTGTTGCTATATTTCTTGATTTGGCAATCCGCCCAGATAGAGGTTGTATTGATGAAGAGTCTCTAGGCCAGATCGGTTAGAATAACGTCATTGATGTGATTAGTTTTGTGAATTCCCAATCCCCCTTCCTCTTTGAATTTAGTGACAGTGTCCCGATGAATATAATGAATCCTTCTCTTATTAGTGATAGAACCCCATATAAAATTTCTTTGAATTTTGTCAATTTGCTTCAGGATGGACTGAGACAGCTTGAAATATTACATGGGGTAATTGGGATGGAGTTGAGAGTAGCCTTAGCAAGGGTCATTCTGCCAGCAATGGTAAGAAAGTTAATTTTCCATGTTGAAAGTTTATTTCTCATTATGTCATAATGTACAAAAAATCTCTAGGCTTAGGATTTTTGTTAAGAATGGGAAACCTTAAGTATTTACCAAAATTATCCGTGGAGGGGACGCCTAAAGTGTGGGTGATATGGGCGGTTGTAGTATGAGGGAGTTTCTTAGAGAAAATGACCTTAGATTTGGAGTTGTTAATACTTTGGCCAGACAACTTACGAAATAGGTGAAGGCTTTGATTATCTGCATAAATGGATTTGTAATTTGCTTTCGGCATGAGTGCGAGGTCATCCACGTAAAAGAGATGGGAAAGGGAGGGGACTATATTTATGGATTGTAATGGGGTCCCAGAGCCCTAGATCCACTTGATAATTAATATATATGAAAAGTAATTCCAGAGAAAGGATAAAAATATAGAGAGACAACGGGTTGCCTTGCCGGATACCTCTAGATGGGGTAAAATTTTTTGTCATAGAGTCATTAATTAACACCGTTATGGAGCTAGTAGTGACGCAGTTCATGACTAGTTTAGTGATTTTAGGAGAAAATTTAAAAAGATAGGGCTCTATAAATGAAGGATCATTCTAGCTTGTCAAAAGCTTTTTCGAGGTCAATCTTTAGCATGAAGCTTCCTGTGGAGTTCCTCGAATGTTTGAAGGAGTTCATGATTTCTTGGATGAGAATGGTGTAATCAGAAGTTCTTCTACTGCTCAAGAAGCTGGATTGAAATGGACCTATCAGATATTGGAGGAAAGGTTTGATACGATTAATGCACTAATAAGAAAAAAAAAATAAGTTATATACAATGATAAAAGAAATTTTTATATCATCTAAGTTATTTCTATTAGGGTTGTGTATCGGTTAGCTCAATTCGGTTTTGAAGGTTATCAGTTACTGGTTTGTAGATATGCTAAACCGTTAAAGAATCGTTAAAATATCAGTTAAACGGTTATTAGTTAATAGGTTATCGATAGTTATTGGTTCGGTTATCGGTATAACCGTTAAGATCTCACACAAAAAATCTCACAAGTCATAAGTATGTTTAGCTAGAAAAAAAATGGGTGAAACGAGAAAGGGCATATATGACTAAGCCAACTTAAACAATCAACTTTAATTTAGATTTGAATAGTATCTCCTTCACTTTTCATCTACACCCGATTCATCTTCTTGCTAGGATACTTTATATATTGAAGGCTAAATCGTAGTTTAATAAATTATTATCCGGTCGATTCACCCATTAAAAAAAGTGGTCAAAACGATAACCAAATCAATAACCCAATAACTTGAGACAGTAAACCATTAATCAAACTGTTAAACCAATAACCTCAATTATTAATTCAATAACTCAATTATCGATTCGGATTATTAATTTAACCATTAATTTGCACAACTCTAATTTCTATCAATTATATCGGGTAATTTATCTTATTTATTGAATTACACAAACTTTACACATAAATATCTTGTAAATGACTTGATAATAAATAAATAAATAAAATTTATACTGATACAGTGTACGATCTATCATTAAAAAAATCATCTATATATAAATTAGCCATAAACTTATAAAGTAATCGGTGGAATAGCGCATGACTCATCTAATCTAAAGTAGGCATAATTACTAATTACTAATCATGATCAGTTTATAAAACGTCCACAAAGTAATGAGAGATTAATTATGGCTTTTTGACCTTCCCTCTTTTTTTATTTTTTCTTTTTTCTTTTTGTGGTTGTATGGTCACAAAGATAAAAAATTGTGACACAAGTTTTACTGTCTCAAATAATTCTTTGTTAATAAGTAGTTGTTACCTTGTGATCTTGACATTTCAAGTTGTTCTTCCATTGTCTCTAAAATATACTTTGCATTTCTATAATTAAAAAAAACTTTTAAGTTCAAATTCTTCTTTTATCCTTAATAAAAATGATTTATACACATACAAACGGAGCAGGTGAACCCGTGGTCTCTTCATAAACCTAAATATTTTATATATATATATATATTTTTAAAATTAATATAATATTATATGCTAACATCCATGTTACAAGAAGTCTAAATGGTGCACTTGATTGAAGGTTATTTACCTAGGGTATTTGGGATCAATTCCTACTTGACACATTATTTTCTTTTTTTCTTTTTTAAGTGGTGCATTCATATTTTAAAAATTCTAGATTTGCCGCTGCATACAAATATCTAAAGTTTGTTTTAAACTACAAATTTTAAAAATCCTTTTTTCTTTCTTATAAATTGAATATAAGAGAAAAGAAATAATAAAGAAAGGACCAAAAATATAATATGTATTGAACTCTTTAGTGAAACAATAATTGTGGTACAACATTAATTATAAGGGGGACTAACTAACTAAAATAATTGCATTCAAGAGAAGGAGATATAAATAAAACAAAATGATAGCCACGTTAAGAAATGTTTGCAAGAAGCATCACAATCAAGCCACATTATGACATTAATTCGAAATTGCATGCAATATAGGGAATTGGTTTGATATTGATGGTGTCTCCCCTCTTTGTCCTTTGACAGTTGGGTACAACATTATCTCTCTCACTTGTTTTCCTATTCATTACAAACTAATCACAAAGACACTTGTTGTGTCTAACCTTTTGCTCTTTAACTTTTCAAAAAGTATACTTACCTTTTGCCTTTTTTGCTTAGGTGGAGGAAATGATGTTCCTTTCATCTTTAGCAGAAAACTTTTGGCAAAGAATACTGGTCTTTTCTCCTCTTATGTTTGTTAAGCTTTTTCTTTATACCAGAAAATGAAAAAGAAACTATTTGTACTCTCATAACTTTCAAATAGTTCAATCTCCCAGATACAGATGGGAAATCCTTTAGAAAAGTTAGGTGTTATATTAGGAGGCAAAACCATATCATCTTTTAATACAATTGAGTCAATACAGATTCTAAGTTTTATGTAGTAGCACGTATCACTTCTTCTCACCTACCAGCAGCCTGTACAACAGCAGATTTTGTTTTAGGAAATTTATACAGTAAATGAATTGAAATCAAGGTTTCAAAGTCTCGACACTCAGTGCCTGTATAAAGCTAAAGATGGAGTGTCTATTGTGTTTCCTTTAGATTTAAATGTATGTATCAGTTGGAAGCACAGCTATATTTGAAGAAAACAAATGTATGTGCCCCCACTTGTACATGAAAATCTTTCCCAATATGTATTGCTATTGTGGAGAAATTTTGTTAAGATCTGGTACATTGTTTTAACTGGGATAAAGTTCCATACGAAAAACTGGTGCAATGAATCATTATAATGTCAATGATAACTGAATAATAATACCTTCACAGCAGCCCCATTACCCAGTTCCTTAAGATCTTCAAGTTTCATCACCTGGTACACGCTAAGATGCCCACGTCAGCACCTATACAAAATAGTATTAATATCAACAGAGAACACAATGGGAGCTCAATCGCTGAAAAGGATTAAACGACAAGGATATCTTTTTTTTTAAAACTGAAATGAGAATAGCATCAGAGAAATTTGAAACATAGAAGAAGAAATTCTCGACTTCTTTTTCTGTTGCAAATGTTGGATAAGGACAGCTCAGTATTGTGCAAAGTAGTCTTCAACAATATTTTTGATATAGGAAGTTAATTTGCTCATAGAACTTATTTCACTTTTTAGGATCAATACCACCACCTCTTGTAGCCCATTCAGCTGAGAATAAACTGAGAGCAATTGGAAGGACAAAGAAGGCACGAAATGACCTCAGCGCAGACAAACCCTCTCTCAAAATCAGTGTGAATTGTTCCAGCAGCTTGAGGAAATTTTGTCTGCCTCGGATTTGGCAGCACTTAATCTGTACTAAGAGAAATTAATAGTTATGATGACCTTGCAACCACAAAGTAGGAGAAGTAAATTGGACGGCGAAGTAAGTTAATATGTAAGGTACTCCCCTTCTGAGATCTTTAAAAGTAAATAAAAGGAGACCGAGGGGTAGGGAGGGGTGGGGAGGACTAGACACCTAACACAACTAAACAAACAGTGTATATTTTCTTTTTGGAAGCACCCCACACATTTAAACCAGCATAAACATGAGTGTTGGCAGAAATGAGATTACTGATGTCACTTAGTTGATGTAAATGAGACAAAGAAAAACAGAGTGAAAAAGAGAATAGATTGAAGACTTTAATGCACCTCATCTGGTCCTGCTGTGACGAAATAAGTGAGATTTAATAGCTGAAATTCCTGTCTTATTTTGGAGAGGGCAAACATGATAGATCAACTTTAACAATAATTAGAGGCAAATTGTTGTTTACATATTTAACATAGGTGTATATCTATCAAAGCAAGCAGAAAGTAGACGTCAAACAGGTGGTTTATCATGAAATAACTATCCAGAAGTAATTGGCATGTGAAATTATTACTGGAAAATCATTCATACAATTCTTGGATTATCTAAGAACTAGACTAATTGATATTTAGAATGCTACTTGACTGAAAAGATTGAAGTTAAATGGCTGGTGTTCATTTGACTTCTGCTCATATCACTCTGTCAAGACAACATGGAGAGAAGTGGACAGTAATCATGGCCAGAAGGAAATTCCTTTAGTCTTCCTAAATGACGTAAGGAGCAGTTAAATACAGGCTATTAGACTTAACAAAAGTCTGTGTCTAAACTACCTCTTTTCAAGTGTAAGAAGGAATTTAGGGCAATGCACGTGCTACAATGGCCGAGACAAAGTGCAGCAACCCCGCGAGGGTGACATATAGACATAGATTTAGATAATATAAACAAAAAAGGAAATGAAAAGGCGGTGGCCTTCTTGAGTAATACACCTCATACTCACTCTGCCCTCAGAAAGTACTGGTCATGATTTCTCAAGTGAAAGTGAGAATGAGACAAAGTAACAGGGCAGAGAAAGGGATGTACAGTGGATATTAGAAGATGAATGTACACAATGTGCCTCTCCTCTCATCCTACCGACCTTTATAGCGGGAGAAAGCGAGAGTTATCAAAATATAGTAGTCTATAGAATCATAATATTTAATTTCAGAGACCTTGTGATTTCAAACTAATCTGTGTACCTAGTTCTCTTCACAATACTTTGTAGCTTCATCTGGTGGCATATCAGCAAGATTCCTCTCTAGAGAAGCATTAAAGGAAGCAATTGTTTCACCACCATGCTCCTGCACCAAGGACATCACACAAAGCATGAAAATGTTGATACTTGAGCAATGTAGACATAAGAGAGGAGAAAAAAATGAAGTACAATAAACAAGGGTAACTATAGGACAGAATCAGAGAAGCTAAAAGATATAACACAGTACCACCAACACTAGCAACAAAAATTTGCCTTCAAATTAGATGTAGTTTTGCATAAAACACTGAGATATACTAATGATCACAAGTTTAGCAACCTAGGAAACTGAAATTTGTCCACATAAGAAAACTTATCCATGTAAGCTTGAGGAATCAAAGACTTCTGTATGCATGCTGCCTGATCTATCAAATCCAACAGATCAAAATTGTTAAAGAACATGGAGATGCATGTGGACACAGTGTTGGAGGTACCATTAGTCCATTGGATTTTCAATCGGCGCATTTCCTAAAAACAAAATAAAGGGTACACCATGAGGAGGGGGTTAAAAGGGGAGATTTCTTCTTTTAATGAGACAGCAAGACAAAAAGAAAGAAAACCAAGTACAGCTTCATAAGAGTTCATAATGCCAGCACCATACCTTAAAAGCTTAAAAATATCAAAGTTTGAGGTTGGCAGAAGTGTGACACTATCTCTTTTTCTTCACAAGTGGACATTCTTCTTTGTATCTAAAACATTATGTTAGCCCTGCATATGTTGATGCTTGAAAGCGAGGTACAACTCTGAATTATTCAACTCAATTTATATTAGGAGAAAGTTCACTTCTTAGCCATTAAATATGTAGACACTAGCGAAAATTTTGTTTCAAACTTTTTAAAGGATAGCTTCAAACATAGCACCCAAGGGTGTGGCGAAGTGGGTGAGAACCATGAGGTCTCAGGTTCAAACCTCAGCAGAGATAAAACACGAGGTGATTTCTTCCCATCTGTTCTAGCCTTGGTGGACAGAGTTACCTGGTACCTGTTGCTGGTGGGAGGTGCTAGGTATCCTGTGGAATTAGTCGAGGTGTGCGCAAGCTGGTTTATCAACCAAAAAAAAAAAGTATAGCTTCAAATATGACACTCTAAAGAACAACGGGTAGCCCAAAAAAGAACATTGAAAAACCAACTTCACATGAGCACAAGGAAACAGTAAATTGTTGCTACACACTAATATTTTGCTAGTACTAGAAATAATCTCTTTGTTTCTTTAACAGAAAATGGTTCGCTTTTCGACACACTAAACTGAAGGATAGAGATGCCTTTTGCCCCATGCCTAAAATAAGTAATTTTAAGCTAGAAAGCTCATTTCTATTATGTTAAACTTAATTTTTTCCCAAATTTAGAGAATTTAGAGCTTTATCCAATGGTGAAAACTGATGAGTTGGTAATTTACCAACTAATTAGGCTCTTAAGAATGATTTTTTGCATGATTCATACATCAATCAGGAAGGTTTTATGCCTTTTCTTTATGATTTTGCAGGTATTGGATTGAGACAAGAAAAGCAAAGGAATTGAACAAAGAACTAGTTTGCTGGAAGCGAGAACCTGCGTTCCGTACATTGGCACCTGCAAAACGTAAGTGTAGTGCAGAAAGCATTGGTTTTGAATGGGACGATCATATACCAAATTCCAGAAATTATCATCTGCTTGGCTACATAAAATAGGCTTTCCACCTCACCATCCCATATGTCCTTCGACCTACGATGGTTGTCTTGTCAGCACACTATGGTCTAAAACCCTAGGATATAGTTGTTTCAACCTCCGATCCTCCATGTGACTTAAGTACCTAACAGTGATATATATATATATATATATATATATCACACTAGGTTACTTTTTGGACATACATTAACAAATGAACAAAATTATATTGATAAATCATGTCAATCAATGGACCATCAATCAATGACAAATACATATATACCAGAACTTACCATGATTTAATCTATATAAAGGGAACAACACCCTCATCTTTGATCAAACTACCCATCCATCTCATTTGAATTCACTGAGTTTCTAGTTAAAATTTTAACCATGCTGAAGAAACATTCTTTCAGTGCACTGTTTAGCAAAAAACAGAAGGGAGAAGGTAGCTAGAGGAACCCTCAAGGAAGGAGTAAAATTTAAAACGATTGAGCCTTTCTTGAGCCTAACATGTTTGGTTGCTATTTGGACATCGCCAGTGTTAAATGGTACGTGACCTTCGCCTTTTTCAAAATTTAAAGTGGGTTCGAGCTATACTCTATATCTATCCATCATCCCCTCGAAATCGTGGATCATATTGTAGAGGATGAGGTACATTCTTGGAAACCTGAAGGGGTACATATATGGGGAAAAAATTTGAAGTGGGTTGAGTTATACTCTAAGCGGTGCGACTACGAAGTATCGTGCCGATGAAACAGTCTTCCAGTTCCACAAGCTATATCAGCCATATACCAAACAAAATGTTTTCGAAATGAAGAAGCAGTAATTCAGCTTTTGTATAACGAAATTCTTGAAAGGGAGAAGTCACTTGTTGTGTTTCATGCATTGGATTACATATAGTTCTGAAAAGAAGATGAAGAAGAGTATAGGGGTCACCTTGATAACGCAAAATTGCATGGTAACCCTTCATAGCAAGGACTCAAGGTGGGTTGAGGCAATGAAAAGTGAGATAGAAGCCCTACAGTTTGAACATACATGGGAAATAGTCACATTACCAGATAGAAAAACTCCAAAGTTTTGCAAGTGGATTTATACGGTGAAATATATAGCAAAGGGTTATAGTCAAAAGGAAGGTATTGACTACAAGGAGAAATTTTTCTCCAGTAGTTAAGATGAAACAGTAAGGACGATATAGGCTATAGAAGCAAGAAAGAAGTGTCACATCCACCAAACGGATGTATATAATGCTTTTCTTTGGGGAGACCAATATGATGAAATTTAAATGCAACTACCTCAAGGATTTTCAAGTCACGGGGAGAATAAATCCAGTTTGCAAGACTTGTCAAATCCTTATATGGATTAAAACAAGCCCCTAGGCAGTATTATGCAAAATTATCAGAAGCCCTTTTACAGTTTCAGTTCAAGCAAAGCCAATAGGATCCATCACTATATATCAAACGGACTTCAGAGAAGGTACTATCCTTGTTAGTGTATGTAAATAACATGCTAATACAAAACAACAACAACATATCCAGTTTCAATCCCACAAGTGGGGTCTGGGAAGGTAGGATGTACGCAGACCTTACCCCTACCTTTGTGAGGTAGAGAGGTTGTTTCCGACAGACCCTCGGCTGAAAAGAAAAGAAGAACAAAACACGCTTATAAGAAGAAAAAAAAAAACAGGATACAAAGCAAATGGAGTAACAAATAGTAATAAACATTGAAGAAGAAAAAAACTATGTGATTCCTAAATAATATTACTAATAAGGAGAAACAAAAGGAAGGCTAGCCCCCTGCCTCTCCCACATGAAGTACGACGACACTCGGCTACCTACTAACCATCGAGTAGGATGTATACAATTAGCTCATGCTTTTATTACTGCTCTTGTTGAGAGGTGGCATCTGAAGATGCACACTTACCACCTAAGAGTTTGGAAGGCCACTATTGCATTAGAGGATGTAGCTATTTTTACATGCTTGAATCCAAACCAGACTATAAAAATAGAAGGAAAAAACTCAAGAAGCACCTGATTTAACATCGTGGCACGACGCAGGTGGTTTGGTTACTCAGACTTCACCAAACCAGCTCATGGGTTGCCTCCCAAGAAGTGCATGATTTAACATCGCAGCACGATGCAAGTCCCCTGACTACTCATAATTCATCAAGAGACTCAAAATCATCCTCTATTATTGATACAACCCTAAACTCATTGGGTTGCTTCATTGACTGGCAAACATTAAAGGTGATCTCCTCCTTATTCATCCTGAACTTCAACTAGCCAGCCTTAATATCTACCAGAGCTCTCCCTGTGGCGAGGAATAGTCCCCACAAAATAATGGGTACCTCAAAATCAACCTCGCAATCCAAGATCAAGAAGTCTTCTAGGAAGATAAATCGATCCACCTTCATTAACATATCAACAAGGATCCCCACTGGCTTTTTAACTATATGGTCAACAATCAATAGCCGCATTAGCATCGGTGTGGGGGCTCCCAAGCCCAATTGCTTGAACATAACTAACAACATCAAGTTGATGCTAGCTCCTAAGTCACATAGTGCCTTTTGCAAACTCAAAGTCACTGACCTTACAAGGAATGGTGAAGGCACCTGGATCTTTCTTCTTCTGGGCAACGACCCGTAAAGCTATGGCACTTCAATGATGCAAATTACCAACTGGCTTATATCTCATGGATCTCTTCCTAGTCATAAGGTCCTTCATGAATTAGGCATATCGGGGAATCTTCTCCAATACCTCGACCAATGGTATGTTCACAGACAACTGTTTTAGCATAAAGAGAAATTTTTGAAACTTACGATCTTCTACCTCTTCTTCATCCTCTGCGGGCATGGTGGCGGTGGTCTAGGTATAGCCCTATACACCTGCATGGCCCCTTGTTCGTTCCCTTTATCAGCTCTAGACTCCTTTTCACCAACTGGAGTCTTGGTCAACTCAGCCTCACCTGCAAGCTATGGGTCAACAAGCTCATCATCCTCATTAAGCTCGATCTCCTTCTGTCTTTCCATTCCAACCACAACCGGTAAGGGAGGGTCAATAGTAGTCTTTCCGTTCCTAGTCATCACCACCATACATTGACTGTCATTCTTTGGATTTTAGATGGTGTTTCTAGGAAGTATTTCCTTTTGCTCTAGTTTAGGGATGTGATATCTTACTAAGCTATTGCTCAATTTTCTTTATTGTTGTACATGTCCTCAGTAAGCTTAAGTGGTGTCATGTCCTGTCTAATCACCTACCCCCGATTCTTCTCCAATCTACATCTACCCCTCCTAACTTCTGTTACAGTCAACCTCTTGCACCTCCTTATGGGCGCATCTGTGCACCTCCTCTTCCCATGTCACTCCCACCTTGCCCTGTATAATTTTGTTTCTAATTATATCTCTCCTTGTATTCCCACACATCCATCTAAACATCCTTACCTCTGCTACATTCATCTTTTGAACATAGGATTCTTGATATAGACAACATGCTAATAACAGGAGAAAATCTGAAGCTAATTGAAGATACTAACACTGTCCCACAAAAGGCTTTAAAATGAAAGACTAAGGTGAGTTGACGTAGTTCCTTGATATTGCAAGGTCAAAACAAGATAATACTAATGCATCAAAGGAAATATGCTTTAGAGTTGGTGTCTGAGTTAGGATTAGGTGCAGCCAAACCTGCAGTTACTCCCATGGACATCAATGTTAAATTACCTACAAAAGAGTATGATGAACATGTCAAAAATCAGTCTTCAGAAGATGCTCTACTACCAGATCAGAATATATACCAAAGATTGATAGGTAAACTTCTTTACCTAACTATGACTAGGCCAAATATATTATTCAGTGCTCAAACCTTAAGCCAGTTTCTTCAATATCCAAAAAAGTCTCACATGGAAGCTTCCTTAAGAGTTGTAAGATATGTGAAAACTCATCAAAGTCAAGGTATCCTACTATCTAGCAGTGCAGAAGACTCAATCACTGCTTATTGTGTTACAGATTGGGCATCTTGTCCTAACTCCAGAAAGTCTATCACTAGCTACTTGATAAAAATTGGAGACTCAATAGTTTCTTGGAAGTCCAAGAAACAAACTACTGTATCTAGAAGCTCAGCAGAATACAGGAGCCTAGCAAACATAGTTTCAGAACTAGTATGATTACTTGATTTAATAAAAGAGATTGGAATTGAAGTCGAGGTTCCATAAAAATGGATATTCACGAGTTTCTGCGAAGTCCAAGAAACCAACTATTGTATCTAGAAGCTCAGCAGAAGCAGAATACGAAAGTCTAGCAGACAGAATTTCATAACTAGTATGGTTACTTGATATAATAAAAGAGATTAGGACTGAAGTCAAGATTCCAGTTAATGTGTATAGTGACAACAAAGCTGCAATGCAAATTGCAATAAATCTAGTATACCACGAAAGGACAAAACATATTGAAATCGATTCATCTCATAAGGGAAAGAATTCTTCAAGGACTGATTTCATTAAACTACATCACAATTAAAGAACAACCAGCAGATCTTCTGAGCAAGGGTCTTAGAAGAACACAACATGAGCACTTGAGTTCCAAGCTAGGAACTTTCAACATCTTTTCTAGTACCTAGCTTGAGGGGAGTGTAAATAGCTAGCTTTTGGAGTTGAGTTAGACCCAAAATCCATTTCTTTATGGTATCCAACTATTCAAGAGAGGCAAGGACATCAAAAGCATTTCCCATAAACATTAGATCACAAACCAACTCTTGGTGAGCCATATTGTTGTCGGAACAAAGCGAGCAATTTTCTCAATGATAATCAAGAGATTAGAGAGCTTGCGGAATGCGGAGAACCTCGGACATTAATTATGATGATTATGGTTGGGGCTGAAATCCACCTGAAGGGGTAAAAGGAGGAAGAGGGAGAGGAAGAAGATGACGCATCGAAGTGGTGCCAAATAGCGAAGAGGATGATTAACATATCGTAGTAGAATTAAGACTGGTGCCTTGAGCTATTATGTTGTTTCTTTAAACTTCCGTACTTGTTATGAATAAAATTTGCAGCCTTTGCATATTACCATCCTACGTTCTAAGAACGTTTTCAGAAAATCAAAACAGCTACCAATTCTCCTAAAACCAACAATTAAATTCATTTAACCTTGATTGGATTTTGATAAGTTAACACATTCTCTTTATACTGCACTTAACAACAGTTCATTTCTTAGTCACTAAAATATGTAGACACTAGCTAAAATTTTGTTTGGAACTTTTCAAAGGATAGCTTCAAAGATGACACTCTAAAGAACAACGGGTAGCCCAAATAGAACATTGAAACAACCAACTTCACATGAGCACAAGAAAGCAGTAAACTGTTGCTACCACAAATATTTTGCTAGTAGTAGAAATAATCTCTTTGTTTCTTAACAGAAAATGGTTCTCCTTACAACACACTAAACAGAAAGGAAGAGACACCTTTGCAAGAAACATTAGATCATTATCCAACTCTTGGTGAGCCATTTATTGTCGGAATAAAGCAAGCAACTTTCTCAACGATAATCAAGAGAAGAGAGCTTGTGGAGAACCTTGGACTTAATTAAGATGATTATGGTTGGGCGGAAATCCACCTGAAGGGGGAAAAGGAGGCCAAGAAGAAGATGATGACATGAAAGTAGTGCGAGATAGTGGAGAGGATGATTAGCATATCCTATTAGAATTAAGATGGGTGCACTTTGCAAGATAGTGGAGAGGATGATTAGCATATGCTACTAGAATTAAGATTGGTACCTTAGAGCTATTATGTTGTTTCTTTAAACTTCTGTGCTTCTTATGAACTTGTAGCCTTTGCAAAATTATCATCCTACACTCTAAAAACAATTTCAGAAAATCGAAACAGCTACAAATTCCCCTAAACCAACTATTTAAATCACTTAAAATTTGATAGGTTTTTGACAAGTTAACACAATCTCTTTGTACTACATTGCAGATCTAACCAAAAGAAGAACATGCTTTTCTTCAACCAAAGATTGTCATTAACTACTAGAAAATGCTAATTTTAACCGAACATTAGTATCATCTACTGGAAAATTGCTAATTATAACTATCCTACAACTAATATATTTGCACTTTGAAATTTTCGGTTCACTATAACAATTCGGTAAGGGAATTCAAACTGTCAACAAAGCACAAGTTCAAAACCCAAAACAAAAATCAAAACGCAAACTCAAAACAACAGAAACTAATTCGGATTTTGAAAAGAAAAAATGGAAACTCTCAACTCAAAAAATTAGGCTTTTTCCATACTTCACTCAGAAAAATCGAAAAGAACAGTTGCATAGCTACTTCGCACTGAGAGACAACCATGTGTAGAAGAAAAAGAACAAAAGTCGAGCAGCAATGGTTCAGGCAATCACAAGATTTTTCACTGAACATGTATAACCCTTTTAACAAAATTAGCATAGCTTTGCAAAATCAGATACCCATGGCGTTAAACCACCAAAAAAAACTAAAGACAACTGTAGTAGAGTAAAATAAATCAAGAACATCAGAGGATGAACATACCTTTCGGAGTGAAATTCGAATACAAAAGAGTGGAGTCGCTTTGCACATATATGAAATTTGACACGGTATTTCTGGAATTTGGCAGCCAAAAAGTGCACCTTTTGTAAAAAAATTGCAACACAGCAAGGAGCTCTATGTTGGTTATTCCGCATTATGAAACTGTTTTGTTGGTTAATTATGTGCAGCAAATTAATCTTTTGGGGTTAAGTAACCAAGAACACTGAGATATTTGCCCCCCCCAAAAAAAGGAGAGAAAATTATACTCCATGTTATTAAAAATATTTACAACGCCTGATTTATATTTTGAGTTTGTTATTAAGTTTAACCTGCATTTATGAATCAATATTTTTTTTATGTATTAATATTTATTTTTATATAAAATTAATTTATTATGTATAATATTATCATCTCCGGATATAATATATTTTATAGACTAAAATTATAACTAATGTGATTTAATATATTATGTTGGGCTACATAATTTTGAAATTTTTCAAAAAGAAAACTAATTTAATTAAATATTATGATGAAATAAATTAAAGAATCCAAACTAAACAGGGGAATAAAGAAAAAGTTCTGTCCATTTTGATGAAATAGGTAATAAATGAAGTCAAATCAAATATAGATAATAATAGTTCAACCACATTTTTTCTTTTGAAAAGTTGCACCAACACATTGTAATTTACTAAGTTTTTGATACTTTGTTTTTAATTGGAGCAAGAGTCTCAATTGAGCGGGTTAGGCGGAAATTTTAAAAAATCACATAAATATAAAAAAATATATAAAAATTTTATAATATATAATTAGTTTTTAAATTATTCCTACGAATAAGATAACTAATTATTTTTTTAATAATTTAAGTGGACTAACTAATTCTAGCATAGAAAAATATATATTATATGCTAAATATGTATTATCTATATTTATATTATATTAAAAGTGTGAGAGTCTTTAGAAATGTTGATTGAACTTTTTGTCTTTTATTAAAAGACATCGGAATAGACAAAATTGTCATTTACTATTTTTGCATAATTATTATTTAATATTACTATTTTTAATTATTTTATTATATTTTTATTTGTGGCATAACTCTATTTCTAGTGTTAATTTTATATATATATATATAAAAAAATTCTTCTATCAAATTTTTTTTTTCCTTTTTTTGACAGTAATAAACGTTTTCTTTCTTTCCTTCTTCAAAGTTTATTTTTCCCTTTTTGAAAGTAATTACTTCTTCTTCTTCTTTTTTTTTTCCTTTTTGATAATTTTCTTTTCATTTCTTATAGTTACTGTTTTTTTTCCCTATTTTGAAGGTAATTACTTCTTATTATTTTTCTTATTGATAGTTTTTTTTTCTTTTTTGATAGTTACAAACTTTTATAATTAGTCTCTTAATATTTTTATATTTAAAAAAAAATTGATTTATAAATTCTTCTACTTCTATAAAGAATTTATAATTGCACAATTTAATTCATCAACTCTTGCACATTAATACTTTTGATTCAATCTCCAATTTTGTATGTTTTCGTGTTAATCTAGCTTTCTTTTTCATGTTGTGAATTTGAAAAAGATAATAGTAATTGTTATGTCAGTTCAAGTTGTTTATATTCAAAATAATTTAATTTATTGTTTCCTTTAGTTGAGTCTAATATTGATACTACGTTATCTCCTTTAATTGAGTATTATATTGATATTATGTGATTTAAAATTTGTGTTATTTATAACTGGCATTCTTCATATCTGAAAAGGATTTTGTGAATGAAATTATGTCAATTAACAACTTAAGGCGATAGGATTCTCATTGGATAATAAAGTGTTTTTTGGATTGGTAAAAGAGTATAAAAAGGAACAAAGGAAGACACTCCAATGACTATAACATTAATTAACGAATAGGTAATAATTCTTTTCTATATTATATTCTATATTTATATTTTATATTTTTACATATATGTTTGAGTTCTTTTATATTCTTATTATATTTTATATTTTTACATATATGTTTTTTCCACCATTAAAGTTTAACTTTTTAAAGACACAAAAGTTCAATCTATACTTTTCAAAAATTATAATGAACAATCTTTGGTAATTTCTCTATTCTCCCTTATATTATATACAGTACTAAAGTAAATAATCATCATATCTATCTATATTATATTTTTAAAAAAAATTAATCATCATATCTATCTATCTATACAGGCCCTTAAAAGTGTTGATGATTTTTTTGTCCTTCATTAAAAGACTTCACAATAGACAAAACTATAATTATTTTTTAAAAATAATTATCATTTAATTATTATCTCAATATGTAGAGACTTTGAAATTAATTAAATTTATAACTATTAAATATTTATTTATTTGTAAAAGGTAAAAACTCCTAATATTTAGTATTTAAGATTGACTAAAATTTTGCTTCTTAAATCTTACCGTATTTGAACTATATTAAAAATCATAACATTTAAGACTTTAAAATCAATTACAATACGTACACTAAAACTACTATTTTTTAAAAAATAATTATTGTTTAATTATTTCTACGATGCTTGTTAAGATCAATTATAATTCTGTTAACTTATATTAATCTTTTATTTATTAAACTAACTAATTATCCATCACAAATTTTGTCATGCCCCACCTTGGGAGGCATGACTGGCATCTGGTGCCTTACTAGGATTTGAACTGACTTAACTAGGCCTATGCACTCCTGGTGCAGGCTTACTTCCCAAATCAAGAAAACAACGGGCTATATCTCGGCTGTAAATACATCCTCCGCCCGACAAGGCCTTATAGCCACCTAAAAAGCAAAACAGCTAACCAGAAACGACAATAACATGGAATCTTATGCGGGCCAATAAGACCACCATGATGTCTAGTTATGTCTGTAAAGTAAAACTGGTGCTAAACTAAACTATGACCGACAAAGCCGCTAATCTGACAGCTAAACAAGGCCCCACACGCCCAACATGTAAACTAAAATACACATGGGCCCCACACGACCAACCACAGCTAACCACAGGGAAATAGAAACAATCTGCAAGCCTCTAGGAGTAATATGATAGTAGGGACAGGACCCCAACCTACCCATGAACGGTACAATCAAAAAAAAGTAAACCTTCTATCTACAAGCTTCGAAAGAAAGGAGCTAACTGCTCTGATGATGCTGATTGAAAGCTACGAGGGACCTGCTCCTCGTCTATCCGTACCTGCAGGCAAGTAATGCAGCACCCCAGAAAGGGCGTCAGTACAATATGTACTGAATATGTAAGGCGATAACTGTAAATGACTGAAATAAAGAGATAGAACTGAAAATAACTAAAATGAAGGGGATAGAGATCATACCTGAGTAATAGAACTTCTTACTATCTAATTTATTAATAACTAAAGCAAACAAAAACTTTACCTGGCTCCCATAAGCTAAAAGGTACCACTAGCACAGAATAACCCACCTGAGGCCCCCATAAGCCCTGGTGAGTACACTTCAGTCTATATACCCCTATCAAGGTCGCACTGGGTCAACTAATAATTATAGCTGTCCTACCGGTCCCCTGGGTCTGCAACTGAGCCCGCTCGGCCCCTGACTGTAGTTGTGTCTGAGTCTAGTGGACTCCTGATATCTGCACTCCGGGCACCAGGCTCGATAGGGGTGTATAAAGCCAACCACGACATATGAGGACCTGGGACCCTATCTTCGTCCCTGGCGGATGGCATACCGCTCCGTAGAGCTAATAACCCTAGGGTAGGTCATGAAGGCTCATCTCTCCCCTGACGGGCGTCGACACAGCTATAACCCTGGGGTAGGTTATGAAGGCTTTACAGGCATAATCCATCCCAAACTAAACATGAAGTATGGATTTAAATTAATCACAATAACTAATCATAGTAGACATGCTTCTGGTACTCTTACCGGGATTCAAACTGAGTTATCATGCTAAAGAAACTAACTTGCCAAAGGAAACTGCCTTAACATATCTCATTCGCCGATTACTGATTAACTGGCGAGTTTCAGTCCGTACTCAACTGCTCTTCTCAACTGCAATCGTATTACTGGAAAAAACTGACTAATTTCAGTACTAAATTCGGAAAAAACGATAACTTTATGTATAAATATTAACTATATTTCAACTTAACGGAACACGGTTGAAAACTCGTAATTTTTCGAAAGTTCAGAAGGAAGAAATGCTTAGTTTAAGCATGTGATCGTATTGACACTAGTTTGGAGTAATTCCAACAACTTTAGCTCGGTGAGGTTACGATTCGCCAGGCGAATTTCGCAAAACTAACTCCATAGTAATGCTCGCTGCAGCCTTATACTTCGATACCCGAAGTTAATTTGAATTCAGGTGGTGTTTAGCAGCGTAAACGGATGAAATCTACTTGTACTCCTCGTGTTCTCTCCTCTCTGGTCATGTATATATATAGAAAATGAAATGAAATCAAAGGGTGGAACATATATATACTTGACGCGGTGGACAGGGGTCCGTGGCACGCACCTTGTCGTGCCAATTCTGAGCCGTGCCACAGAGCCCAACGCGCCAGGGAGGGTTCATGCCATGTTGCCCCTTTGGGTAGCTGGTTCGGCCTTCTCCCGCGCGGTCCCAACTCCGTGCTCGTTCGACCTTCCCCCGGGCCCCTTCTTCATACGTATTGTACTCTAAAATTTTTAACCAACATATGAATAGGCCGTCTAACATTAGAAACTTACGAGGTGTAACAAATTTTCAACTCACGGTACTAAAAATAAATTAAATAGTGTAAGTTTATTTTGCATTAATATGTTAAATTCTTTCTTCTTGTTCTTCTTTTTAGAAAAACTGTATAACCGAAAATTTTAGAGTTGTTTCAATCAATCAAGTGCTCTTGTTATTCACTTTCTTTAGTCTTTCATTTCAATTTATGTGAAGATTGTTTACTAGACACATAGAGTAAGAGAAAAAAAATTGAGCTGAAATCATCTTATAAAGATTAAAATTAAAAGTTTAAAATTAAGTTATTATTAAATATTTAAAGTATGAAACCTCATAACTATATAAGTATGTATGTATGTATATATATATGTGTGTGTGTATATATATGTATATTTGTATGTATGTATGCATGTATAATGCATGCAGTTAAGTGCTCATGTAAAAGTTAACATTTTTTTTACCTTTTAATCAAACGTTGTTTCTATAACGTATTTGTTCATCCAAAAAATAAATTCACTATTCGTTTTATGTCAAGTAATACGTGGAGTAACTCCCGATATAATAATAAAAGCAAGACGTGTAAGTGGATCAATTCATCAAGTTTCCATTGAAATAGGATCCACACAAGGAAAACCATTTGCCATTCGTTGGTTAGTATTAGAACAAACTGAAGAATGAACTACTAGATTGAATCAAACTTTTAAACATAATCATTAATCAATTTAAAATTCATAATTTTCTTTCTAAATTCTTATATTGTTATACAAACACATCGTTTAAATATTATTTATGCTATATTAAAAATTTTATTCTTATTAATATAAGGGACACGCGCGAGACATGTACACTAAAACTAGTTATATATAATATAAAGAGCAGTCTGGTGCACTAAAACTTCCACTATGCGCGGGATCCGAGGAAAGAGCCAAACCACAAGAGTTTATATATATATATATATATCACACACATACTAGTATATGCGTACGCGCCTCGCGCGTCTCTCATATTACTAAGAACAAATTTATAAAAATAGCATAAATAATATTTAAAAGATGTATTTATGTAACAATATAAGAAATTAGAAAGAAAATTATGAATTTCAAATTGATAAATGATTTTGTTTAAGAGTTTGATCCAATTTAGCAGTTCTTTTTTCAGTTTGTTCTAATACTTGTTTCAATGAACGAAAATGTTATGGAAATCACATTTGATTGAAAGGTAAAAAAAATTATTTGCTTTTACATGAGCACTTAAATGCATGCATTAGATGTATATATAAATATTAATAATTTTTATATATTTCAAATAAGGAGGAATTTAATACATAAAATTGGTTAATTTTAAAATTCTATATATTAGAAAAATTATTAAATAACTTTTGTCAAGTGTGAACTCTATTTTTAAAAGAATAAAAAGGTAAATGATATTTTGCTACGAGACTTTGTACTTTAAATATATTGTAATAACTGAATTTTAAACTTTCTGTTTTACCATTTATGAGATGATTTTCGCTCAGTTTTTTTTTCTCTTTCTCTTTATCGACGTGTTTAGTCAAACACTTCACATAAATTGAACTTCACATGTATTTGAACCAAAAAACAGTAGGTTTAACTAAAGAGAATGAATAACAAGAGCACTCAATTAATTGAAGCAACTTAAAGTATGTTGCGCGTCTATATATATTTTTTTGATTATACAATTTTTTTAAAAGAAGAAAAAGAAGAAGAAATTCACGTATTAATATATAATAAAACTACACTCTTTAATTTAATTTTTCATATTGAAATATTATGATGGATATTGGTTAATTTAATAAATAATTGTTTGATATATAAGTTAATAGGATTGTAATTAATTTTAAAGGCTTAAATATTAGGACTTTTAATATAGTTCAAATAAAAAAATTTTTAAGAAGCAAAATCATAGTCAATTTTAAAATACTAAATGTTTGGAGTTTTACCTTTTACAAATTAATAAAGATCTATAATACTTAAATAAATAACTAATTATGAAAAATAGTAAATGACAATTTTGTCTATTACAGAGTCATTTAATGAAGGAAAAAAAATTCAATCAACATTTCTAAGGACCTTCATGTTTATATTCATATAGAATATTTTATTAAGTAAATAGGAGTAAAATATTATGCATATATTGAATGTTAGATTAGTTGATGAAATCTAAAGAAATTATCAAAGATTGTACCATCGGAAGATTGTATTGCATCTTCAAACGAAATAAAATTATTTGAAAAAGTAACAATAGAAAATTGATTGTTGTATTTCTGAATTATAGTGTTGTCACTGAATCCAACATCAATCTCCTTGATTATTGATATAAAATTAGAATTAACACTATTAATATGTCATGCAAAAAATTAAACTTTAATGATTTCTCTCTCTCTCTCTCTCTCTATATATATATATATATAAAATATAATATAATATAATATAAAAAAGAATTTTTACATCTTCGTCAACTAATATTATAGTCATTCGTGTTTTCCTTTATTTTTTTTATATTCTTTTACTAATTCAACTCCAACTACTAAGTCTTTTATTATCCAATGAGAATCATATTTCGTTAAGTTATTAACTAGCACAATTTCATTCAAAAAATTATTTTCAGATTTCATTGCAAGATAATCTAAAATAAATTATACAGGAATTATAATTATAATAATTTATAATTTTATAAAAAAATTTATTTTATGAGGTGAAGAGATTACGTTACATGAATAGATAATACTTGTGAATGTATGAGTAGATGAAGAATGTCCGTTACAAATAACACAAAATTTAAATCACATAATATCAATATAAGACTCAATTAAAGGAGATAACATAGCATCGATATTAGACTCGAGTAAATGAGATAATCTAAGTTAAATTATTTTGAATATAGCAACTTGAGCTGACATAACAATTATTGTTTTTTTCAAATTCACAACATAAAAAAAATTCATAACATGAAAGAAAGAAGAAGATAGATTAACACGAAAACATATAAGGTTAAAGATTGAATCAAATGTATTGATGTTGAAGAGTTAATGAATTATATTATGCAATTATAAATTCTTTATAGAAGTGGAAGAATTTATAAATGAAGGAAACCAATATATTCATGATTATGAAAATCTTAAAACAATCAAAATTTCCTACTATCAAAAAGGTTTACCAAAAAAAAAAAGGCTGTCAAATCAAAAAGGAAGAAAATTTCCATGGAAGTTGTTTTAAAAAAAATAAAATTTTAAGGTTTACGGTATAAATAAAGTTATAATACAAGTAAAAAATCTAATATAATAAAATAAAATAAAATAAAATTTGTGGCTATTAAAAATGCAAAAAAATAAAAAAAAATTATTTCTTTTAGATTTACACCATAAATAGAGTTATGTCACAAATAGAAAACCTAGTATGATAAAATAAGGTGACGAAACTAATTAAAAATATTAATTTTTAATAATAATTTTGTAAAAATAGAAAATAACATTTTGTCTATTGCGTTGTCTTTTAATGAAGGGCAAAAAGTTTAATCAATATTACTAAGAGTCTTTATACTTTTAACACACACACATACACACATATAATTGGTACTCGTAATCATCATCCACAAAAAAAAATTTAAATTTCGTATTTTCACATATAAAAAGTATGAATATAAAATATATTAGAAATCATATACTATATACTATGTTATGCATATATGTATCTCAATATATTATATTATATAATTAAACATATATATTGATCTATTAGAGATAATGAGGAAAGGGTGAAAAATATGAGAGAGATACTATAACGATGGAGAAAATAAATTTTTTGAATTGTTTCTAAAATTATAATGTAGTGATGGTAGAGAGATTCTTGGGATTTTTGAAAAAATAAAAATGGAGAAGAGAGGGGATTCTTGGAATTTTAAGAAGAACGAATATGACGAAAGGAATAAAATTAAAGATGGAGAAGACAGAGTGCTTTTTGAAATTTGTGTATTTGAATGGCTATATCAAGTATATAATCTTTTTAAGATTTAATTGAAAAAATATTTTAGGAAAGTACAAACTGTACGCAATGTAATTAAAAATATAAAATTTTAAATCATCTGTATTTATATAATTTTATCAAAATAGTTATAACTTTTGTAATTATTATTTTAAAAAAATGGTATTTATGTAAGAACCTCTTGAAAATTATAATTGGTTGAGCTAAAAATTGGATTGGGTTAAGATCTACTCAAATTTAGTTTGAACTAAATTGGGCTAAAATTACGATTGGGTCAATAACTCACGTAATTTGGCCCACCTAATCTAAAAAAAGATTGACATACTAATATAATTCATAAAAAGAAAAGAAATTAATTTCATCGAAAGAAAAGCTAAAAAAATAAGAGACCCAAGACACAGCTCAAAATCCAAGATCCCGGACTGAAGAACTTGACGCCGCCCGACCCAGGATCTAGGACTCGAGGCCCGACCCCGACTTGAGACCCTTCCTTGATCCAAGCCCAAATCGACACCCATGACTTGAGACCCAATTCGGAATCTAGGATTCGGGATTTAAGAACTGACCCACGACCCTCAACCCAGCCCTAATTCTAGATCCGATCCTATTAAATACTATGAAAAATATTTGGACAAAATTTGTAATTTAGTGAAGACAAAAGGCGGGTTGAAGTTGAAAATCAAACTGGATTGAACTTGTAATCATTCTAAAATGTGCAATGCTTGAATGAATTAAAAATTAGAGAAAATTTCATAAACGGGCAACAATTTGGAAGAAAATAGATTTAAGTAGCAACATTTACTTATTTACATAAAATGACACTATTTTATGTGTCATGTGTTGTATTTAACATAGGTAAAATGTAATAAAATACAAATACAAAATCTGAAATTTGAGTGATTTTAGGAATTATGTCTCAAATAAAAATTCAGTTATCATAAATTATTCAAGTGACAATTATTTCTTTCCATTAATAATAGGATTCTAATAAAGGACAGAATTCTTATTTATCATAACAACTTGTGAAATAAGAAAAGAAAGAATTTAACAAAATAGTTTATTTCCTGTTACAAAATAGCAAAATAAGAAAAAGTAAATAATAAATGAATAATTTGTTTCATAAAATACAAACAAAATACATACAGCATTATGCATTTGAATGTATGAAAATAGAACTAATATATATTCCTGCTAAAATAAGTATTTTGTAAAGATAAATACACAACCATTCTAACAAATACATATCTGAAATATTTAAATACATATGTATTTGAATGTATGAAAAATAAAACTAATATATATTATGCTAAAATAAATATCTTGTAAAGATAAATACATAACCATGCCAACAAATACATATTTGAAATATTTAAATATATATGTATAACATAATAGCATTATTGTGTTGTAATGTATGATCTCGTTTTATTCCATAAATGCAATTAAATATATTTATATGTTTTATGAATATATACCTCTTGTTAATCGTTTGGGTGTTGTATTTTCCGCCATTGGTGAAGCTTTGAATACTCAAAATACAAAACCCTAAAATTTAAAAATATATACAGTTACAAAATTAAATATCTAAATACATATAATACACAAATTATAAAATATACAAATATGATTTTCAAAATTAAAAAATAAATCAACTTGAGATTTCAAAATGTCATAAATATTTGAATTCCAAAAAAAAAAACATTTTAGCGAAATAAAGAAAAAAATTATATTTAAAATTTAAAAAATAGAAATTAGGATTGAAACTTACTTGATTTAGTTATGTAACAATTGCGGTAGATTTTGCGAGATTTATGGGTAGTTAAAGGAGGAAAATATGACATTGGAGATGAAGATGATGGAGAGAGAGAGGAGAAGAAATGGGTTGGGTGAGGAGTTACTGCAGTAAATTACACAACATGGTAAAAAAATAAAAATACAAAGTAAAAGAATAAAAAATGGTATATTAAATTAAATAAAGTCATTATATATAATTTTTTTAAAACTATGACTATTATATGTAAATAGTTTCTTAAATGTACTATGATATGTAATTTTTTCTAAAAATTACTAAATTTGAAATTATCTTGAGCCCAACCCTTAAAATTTTGGGCGTGTTGAACGGATTATTTATTTTTGGGCTCAATTTGATACTCTCAAAATTAGAATTATGCCTGTTTTTTAACAAGAGCAATAGTTGGTAGCATAACACATAATGGTCAGCTATAAAATTAACTATATCGTGTAATTCTTCGATTTCATTATTTATATTAATTATATGATATGTTTATAATTCATATTTTTATCATACGCTCAAATTTGATTATATTATCCATGGTGAACATTGAGGTGTAAGAGTCATTTATGAGGATGAATATGATCAAAATATTTTTGGAAGGAACTTTTGAATATCTAAATAGGTTTTCATCTTTCAAGAAATACGAGGGTATCATCCCAAAAACGATATGTGTCATTGTAGGCGAATAATGTTAATAGTGATTTATGATATGCCACAATTATGATTGTTGTACAAATATTGAGTTTGCTAGCATCTCTTATCCTATTGTTATAATACTAAAGTTTAGTCCTAACCGATCATGTTAATAATTGAATATCGACATCTAAAAAAAAATTTCTGTAAGTTCGATTGTTTATAATAATTCTAACATGCTAAGGATACTTTGAGTTCTAGAACATCTTATGTTATCACTTAAGGGTATCGTTTTTCAATAAGTCTTACGCATATTTTTCACATGTTTTCGTGTCAAAAGTAAATATTTTATATTAAACTTGTATATTTTCTTTAAAAGTACTTGTATCAATATTTGAAAGTGGTCGACAACGTTAACTAGTTTTATACTAGTATCATTTACCATCTGTGTTTACATATTCAATGTTGTACAATATCCCACAAATTGAATGTTAGTGTGCTTTCTTGGTGAGCCCCCGCCTCTTCAAGAGTGATGTCATATTCTTATATTATATAAGTTGATTTGTGTTTGTCATCTTTTGATGTGTTATACTCGTAAAAGTTTCATGGCACTTATACGGGTTGTATATTACAAATTTAAGAGATTATATATTAGATGAAGTTTCTTGTTGAGATGTACAGTTAATTGATTAAATAATTGGGTTGATGGCTGCTTTTGGGATTATTAATGTTTTTTTTTTTCTAATACATGATTGGATCCTATGGTATTGATATTTTGTTATAGAGGTGATTTTTCTATGCCGGAGTTTTTGCCTGAGATTAGTCCACTGAGCGGCAGTCAAGTCCTTCTACTTGGGTTAGCTTGTTTGACAATACCTTACTTTTATATGTAAGAAAAAACGTGTGTCTCTTATTAGAGACAATTATGTGGCTCGCATATTTGGTAGTAAATTATTTATCCTGTCTTCCAAGGAAATAATATATATGTCAGATAATATTTTTGATTATGCATATAAGAAAGTTTTCTTGATGGAAGGAAACTATTAATTAGGATTTCTTAGGGATTTCATATTTTATGGAGAAATCAATAGGGTTAAAGTATTTTGCGTAAGAGTTTCTAACCTAACTGTAAATACGTCGTGACTCAATCAGTTTGACACTTTGATAGGCATAGGCTAGAAGATTCTTAGGTTTTCCTCTTTATTGTTTTCTTACATAAAGTTCCTGAAAGACAGATCACAATTCCCACAACACTTGAACAATAATGGCTGAAGGTACGTTCCTATTATTTTTCCACTTTATTTTGGCTCTACGCATGTGCTGAAATTCAACATGTGGTATCAACACTCTCCTTTAAACGTGTTGTGCGGTATCAAATTATGTTCATGATACATTAGTTACTGAAAAATATTTTTTATTTTGTTGAAGAGTTTCATGACTAATGCTATATGGGTTTTGAGAAAATCATTATTTATATATAATTTGTAAAGAGTCTACAGTAAGAAGACAAAACATTGATATACTAATATATCTAGTGTAAGACTTTATCATTGTTTTATATATTCTAACCCATATTAGTTTTTCAAGTTGTGATTAGAGTTTAACCATATTTGGTAGATATTTTTGTTGACTTTGATGAAACCAAGTCGTTCAAATTTTTGTTTTATGAAATATCTATTGGACTTTGTAAAGTAATTTATTTAACTCTGTTCATTTATTTATTTTCATGAAGATTTGTTTGGGTTGTATTGAACTCACATTGTTTTTATAATTTATTATTACGCTGAAGATTCTTATTATATGTGAATAAATTATAAGAATCGTGAATGAAAGGAATATGTAGGTTTTGCCTATTCTTTTATTGTGTGGTCTTTTCTCTTGTTAATGTGAGGTGTTTAAGCACCAGATTGTCTTTTATATAGGCTCTGTCTATACCATTCATCTTTCGCATTTTAATAATTAACACTTTATTTAAGTTAATTATTAAAGTTGACTATTGTGAGATGTTATTTTGAGTTCTTTTTTGTTATATGCGTAGGATTAGCCACAACATTCTGGGCATGCGACATAAAGAAAAATTATATTTTTCAATCACATAAATTTAAGTGATTAAGATATGATGATGATATCTAATAAAGTCTGATTATCAAAATGGTAACCTTACCCCGCAGGAAGGTAACTATTTTGGTTAGATTTATTGGAATAAGATAGTAAACTTTTATGTTGAAAATTATTCTATACCCACGGGTATAAATTATTTTCGAGATTTATTTTGGTTTACTAGTCTAATAAAGATAAGTAAAATTCTGTGCATGGGCTGCAACCTCTGCTCACGGGAAGGTTTAGAATTTACTTAGAATTGGTATTTACGTGATTTAGTTTTGATGGTTTGTACTTCATAGCTTATGTATGTGTATCCTTGTTTTGAAGTTTATAAAGCTTTTTTTACTGCTATCTTTAACAAAAATGCTCGAATTTCGATTTATCTGGTGATAATTTTACCGAATGAAAAGAGAAAATCCTTTTCATTTTAGGGTGCTCGGATCTGGATCTAGCTCTCCATTTGGAAGAACCAACTAAGCCTACAAAATCAAGTATGCCAGAGGCTAAGGTTTTTTATGAGTGGTGGAAGCTATCCAATCGTTTAAGTTTAATGCTCATAAAATCTCATATAAGATAAATTATTAGGAGTTCTACCCTAACAGTAATAAGGTCAAAGCTTACATGAAAACACTTGATGAACAATTTGTCAGCTCTAACATGGCCTTGGCCAGCACCCTTATGAAGAGGCTTTCAAGTATGACCTTTGATAAAAGTAGTACAGTGCGCGGGCACATTATGGAGATGAGAGACATTGCTGCTAAACTCAAGTCCCTTGAGATTGATGTGTCTGCACTATTTCTTGTGCATTTTATCCTTAACTCTGTTCTTGCAGAATATCGTCCGTTTAAAATATCTTACAACACATAAATATAAATGGTCAATTAATAAACTATTGACCATGTGTGTTCAAGAAGATGAGAGGTTGAAACATGAGATACCTTAAAGTGTAAATTTGGTGATTCGTGATAAGAGAAATGCAAAGAAAGGCAAAAGTGTTCCTATGAAGAAGAAAAACAGTCTTGATAAAGGTTCTTGTTGTTTCTGCAAAAAGAAGGAACACTGAAAGAAAGATTGCCTGAAATACAAGAAATGACTTGAGAAAAAAGAGTAATTTTACCTTTATATGTTATGAATCTAATTTCACTTAAGTTTTTGATAATACGCGGTAGATCGATTCTGGCTCCACAACTCACATTGCTAAAATTATGCAAGGTCTTTTAACTCTAAGGATGGGGACTTACGGACTCATTTTAAAAGATGATTTTCAATTAGATTTAGAAAATACTTTTTATGTTCCATCGTATTCTAGAAATTTAATTTCTCTTTCAAGACTATCAATTGTTGGTTGTGATTTCAATTGTCATTATCCTTTGGTGAAACTTTTGACAAATTGGTTTGGGAAATCTGGATGAAAAGTTATTTAAATTTGAGCTAGACCGCACAATTAAATGTAATGTTGTAACCTTTCATGATAAAGAAATTGGCACTAAGCGATGTGTTATCAATGAGAACTCATCAAGTCTTTGGCACAAGAGATTATGACACATCTCTATTGAAAGCGTAAAAAGATTGGTTAATAATGGAGTTCTAAAAGCTTTTGATTTTTCTGACTTTGGGATTTGTGTGGACTGCATAAAGGGCAAGCAGACCAACAAATCCACTAAAGGTGCCAAAAGAAGTTCTCAATTGCTTGATATCATACATATAGATATTTATGGACCTTTTTCTACCCCTTGCTTGAACAGTGAGAGACACTTTATCTCATTTATTGACGACTATTCAAGATACATGTATCTCTATTTTCTGTTAAATAAATCAAAAGCATTTGATGCTTTTATAGTTCTCAAAACTGAAGTAAAGAAACAAATCGAAGCTTAGATAAAAATCGTAACGTCTGATAGCGATGAAGAATATTATAGTAGGTAGACAAATAAGGGATAAATTAAAGCTCCATTTGCTGAGTTCATTGAAAGTGAAGGTATAATTGCTCAATATACTATGCCAGAAACACCACAACAAAATGGTGTGTCAGAAAGAACGAATCGAACATTAATGGACATGGTAAGAAGCATGATTAACATATCAAATTTACCTTTATCCTTATGGAGTGAAGCTTTAAAACCCATTGTGTATATTTTAGATAGGGTTCCATCCAAGATTGTCCCCAAGACGCCTTTTGATTTATGAAAATTTAGTTTAAGTCATTTACACTTTTGGGATGTCCAACTAAGGCGAGGGTTTATAACCCACAATTAAAAAAGTTGGATGAAAGAACAAAAAATAATTTTTTATAAGCTATACGATTAACTCTAAAGGATTTAGGTTCTATTGTCCTTCTCATTCTCCTAAAATTATTGAGGCTAAAAATGCTAAATTTTTTGAGGAACATAAAGTAAGTGGGAGTGGTTTGACTCAAGTGGTGAGATTAGAATAAGTAAGGGACCACGACCTATGGTACCTTTATATTTTGCGAACTTGAATGCTAATCAAACAAACTCTCATGAATTCTCTAAAGAGCAATAAGTTCAAGAGCTACCACCACCTGAAGAACAACCCACTTTAGTCGAACCCATTGAAGGAACGTTTGAACAAGTGGGAGTAGAAAATCCTCAAGAGTTCGCAAACCAACAATTTCTAGTGACTATATTATATATCTCCAAGAGAGTAATTATGATATTGGACTAAAAGATGATCCATGCTCATTTTCACAAGCCATGAGTGGAGAAAACTCCACACTTTTGTATGATTCCATGAAGAGTTGGAATCTATCACCAAAAATAAAGTCTGGAATCTAGTTGAATTGACAGAAGGAGTCTCTATTATAGGATCTAAATGGGTTTATAAATCTAAAAGAGACTCATCTTGTAATATTGAACGATATAAAGCTAGATTTGTAGCCAAAGGTTTCACTCAAAAGGAAGATATTGATTGCCATGTTCAAATCGAAGCAATTAGATGTCCAACTCGGGCCTATATGACATGACCGATCAATAGATCCACCTTTGTCATATATTCCATACATCACACTAGATATATATCATATTCATGGAATACGATTCACTTTCAAGATGCCTTGGTGGTGAAATGGTAGACACGCGAGACTCAAAATCTCGTGCTAAAGAGCGTGGAGGTTCGAGTCTTCTTCAAGGCATAAAGGATTTATTAAGAATAATCATGGCATTAATATATCACTTTGATTTAGAGCTACATCAAATAGATGTGAAAATAACATTCTTGAATAGAGATCTTGAAGATGAGATCTATATACGACAACTTGAAGGATTTTGTGATAAGAATAAAAGTCACCTTGTTTGTAAGTTAAATAAATCAATTTATGGACTAAAATAGATTTTTCGCTAATGGTATATTAAATTTCATAATGTTGTTTCTTCATTTGAATTTACGGAGAATATTGTTGATCAATGTATATACTTTAAGATAAGTGTGAGCAAATATATTTTTCTAGTCCTATATGTGGACGACATTTTACTTGCTAACAGTGATTCAGGATTGTTGCATGAGACGAAACAGTTTCTTATCCAGAATTTTGAGATAAAGAATATGGGTGAAGTCTCCTATGTTATTGGCATAGAGATTCATAGAGATAGATCTCAAAGATTGCTTGGACTATCTCAGAGGGCCTACACTAAAAGAATTCTGGAAAGATATGAAATGAAGAATTGTTCATCAATAGCAACACCCATCATTAAAGGTGACAAATTTTCATTGAATCAATGTCCACAAAATGCATTGGAATAAGAACAAATGAAAGGCATTCTATATGCGTCACTTGTTGGGAGCCTTTTGTATGCACAGGTTTGCACTAGACTTGATATTGCCTTTGTGGTAGGAATGACTGACATATATCAAAGTAACCTTATCACTCGAAAGATGGTAAAAGGGTTTTGAGATATTTGCAAGGAACTAAGGAGCTTAAGTATACATACAAATATTCTAACTCATTAGAGATAATTAGATATTCAGATTCTGATTTGGGTGGATGCAAAAATAGTGGTAAAAATACTTTTGAATACATTCTTCTTCTTGCGGGAGACATTGTGTCTTGGAGAAGTAGAAGAAAATCATTATTGCAGCATCCACAATAGAAGCTGAATTTATAGCATTCTATAAAAATACATCACATGCGTTATGATTGAAGTATTTCATTTGGGGCCTTAAGGTTGTTGAATTTTGTTTCAAGGCCCATTGAGAATCTTTTGTAATATCGACATAAAATTTTGTTGGTAAGAGAAAGTGTAAGAAAGCAAGATTGGACTTTGAGTTTGGTATACTTTGATCTTATGACTAAAGATTTATCAACTAACGTTTTTAAGGATCATGTAACCCATATGAAGCTCAGTAGCTCATTTTGATCTTGCTTTATTGTCTAACACTTTGTTTAGAAACTATCGTGTTTTGATATACATGACAATGCACACTTTAATTTTCATGTATTATATTGTGATCATTGGATTAATAAAGTTGGACTCTGAATGACTTATATTAAGTTCATTCATAAAGTTATTAGACGCTTTGCTAGAATATATTATATATCATAATACATAGAAGAAAGTGTTTGATTAAAAGCATGATCATTATAATTCATATATCAATATATTCTAGTTAAAGTGATTGTTGCATAACAAGTTTGTTGCGTGAATAAAGTCTATGACCGTATTATTATGATTATCACTCATAATAAATTATCTGATTATAATATGTTGACCAAATGGGAGAATGTAAGAAAAAATATATATCTCTTATTAGAGACAATTACGTGGTACAAATATTTGATAGTGAATTATTTACCTTGTCTTCCAAGTAAATAATATATATGACAGAGAATATTTTTGATTATGCATATAAGTAAGCTTTCTTGATGGAAGGAAGCTATTAATTAGGATTTCTTAAAAAATTATATTTTATGGAAAAGTCCCTAGGATTAAATTATTTTGTCTAAGAGTCCCTAGCCGACCTATAAATATGTTTATGACTCCTGACATATTGATAGAGGCATAGGCTAGAAGATTCTTAGATTTAACAACAATGACGGAAGGTATGTTCCTATTATTTTTCCGCTGCGTTTTGACTTTACTAATGTGCTGAAATTCATTATATACTTAGATTATTTTTCGAGTCTGAAATATTAAAAAATACACCATATACGGAAAATTTTCAATCTTTGTATTAATTTGAAACAAATACAAAGGAGGCTCACTCGTTATGGCAACAAGTTTGCCACAATTTCAGCTTCAATCTGGGCAAAATTACAATCGCATTGATGCCTAAAAGACTTTAAAAGTTAGTTAGATCGTTATAATAATCATGAGTGACAAAATTATTGTGAGATTATAAAGAACTTTATAAGTTAGTTAGATCGTTATAGTGATCACGAGTGATAAAAATCATTGTGAGCGCAAAATCATTTGCGGTCAGTGCATACAGTTAAAAATCTCGTTAATACTCGGATTACAGTCTCATCGGAAAAGCTATCACATAATGACATAATTACCCTTGGGAATAAATAGGAGGACACTATAAGATGGTAGTATTAGTTATTTCAAGAGTTCCTTTGGTCGAGGCCCTCTGTGCCACTTCCTCCATCTCCGCCAGTGCCGCACTTGGTTTCTTCTGCGGTTTTTCATCTTCACTTTCAACCAAAGGTCATTCTTGAATTGTTTGGAACCTTTTTTTCTTTCAAATTTCCTTTCCCTCTTCTCATATTCAGTCCCCTTCCGAAATATTAATGTTTTTTTGCATTATAGATAGTTAGATTCGAAGCATCTATATTCCATTGTTGATTATTATGCTTATGCTATGGTTTCAGACGTTATTTACTTTGCAAATGTCTATTAGTGTTATAGAAATACTGCTCTAGGTGAATCATAATTTGTGGGTGACTCTCATGATCAATTTTTGAGTAGGGTAATAGGGTTTGTTTGAATTTGTTGTTTGTTGATGTTTACCTTGGTTTATTGAGCATGTGATTTCTAATGATCTTATTTGGTTCACTGTTAGAAAATAGATATTCACCACTGGCTCTATGTTTCTTGATTTTGTTTTGATTTGTGATAGATGTCTGTCTAGTTTCTAGCAGTCCCTTTTGGTGGGCAATGTATAAGCCAAAGACTACATTGACCCCTGTGGTATGTCATGGGTAACCTAAACTAATTTGGACCTATAGCTATTTATATCAGTGGGTTCTTTGTTGGAAAACACAATGGTGGATTATTTGATTGAATTTGAAAGGGAAACTGCTAAAACTCTCACCATGTCAAATGAATTCATCATTTGCCTTTTTTGTATCCACATCTTATGGATACAGGATATACATGGGTATGAGTAATTTGTGCAGATCCTTCAAAATACACAGAGAACTTCCTAAAAGTTTAATGTACCTGTACCTGATACATACTTCATGCCAGACTCAGTATGACATAGCTCTTTCATATCTTCCTGCTAGATTTAATGTTCCAATTTCCATTAGGAGAACATGACAACTTTTGATAGCATAAAAGTTTGTTGTCACTTGTCATGAACCAGACAACTGAATGGTATTGACAACGGGACATCTCCCTTATAATTGTGTAAACCAAATACTGAATACATGGGACCTAGTTTCCCATTAGCAGTGCGCTTATTAACTCGAAGGCCTGTAGTCTCAATGGATCCCGTCCATGAACCAAATGACTGCTATTGAAAGAGAACTATGTGTCGGAGCACTATGTGTGTGACCATAAAATTTTACATCATGGAAACCACCACAAAATAATATAGAAACCTATACCAAGTGAAAAAAAGAGAAGCAGGACAAATTATCTACTAAAAAAAATGTAATAGATACTATTCCGTCTGTTTCATTTTATGTAGCACTGTTTCATTTTTTGTCGATTCCAAAAGAATAGGACCTTTCTATATTTGGGAACTCTTTAACTTTAAACGTCCCATAATGAGATCTCTTATAGCCACATGGTACAATTAGGACAGTAAGTTCTAAGGGTACTTTTAATACCGGACAAAAGTCTTCCGTTCTTTCTTAAACTCCACGCCTAGTCAACTATCGCCACATAAATTGAAACATAGGGAGTAGTTGATTTTACAGGTTATCAGATAACTTCATTGTCCATTTTGAGTGACAATTTTTTTTTTCCAGACGACTTTTAAGAGTTTGAATTTGGGATAGGTATCAGTTATGAATTCCTTCTTATGCATTTCTATTATTATGTGTTCTTAGATTATTTTCAGAAATCCTACTTATCTTTCCTTTTTAAGGCTGCATTCATCCCATATCCTGCTGTTTGAGCAGTAGCATTTAACTTTATACTGATTGATGTTTTGTTCTTTATCTCATTGCAGGTTTCATCTTTATGATCAGGGAGAACAACAAAGATTAAAAAAAGACTGATACTAAATTGGATTGGATGTATAGGAGCATATCATTTTGGTGGATGTACTCATAAGCAAGAGAAAGATAATTTCTTCAAATTAGTGTGTGGCTCAATTGATATGCTGATACAAAATTATCTTCTTGGTTGCATAGAAGCTTCTTTTGCAACCTCTTCTTCTGAGATCACCAAGAAAGACTCATGTGACTGGGCTTCTGGTGCTGAATTGTTGGAAATGAGTCCAGAAAATGATAAATGTCCTCTTGATGGCTGTAGAAAATCTAATTTAAAGGATGGTGATCCTTGTTCCTTAAACAGTCTAGATGGTCCACGGCCTTCAACTTTCAGTGCCATGTCCGGAAGTTCTAAGCCTGTAGTATATCAAAGGAAAAAGTTCAGAAGGAACCCTCTCCCTACTTTCTCCATTGAACCATCAGCTGAAGTTAGACCTAGCAATGGATGTCCTTCTGAGCTTTGTTCTGAAGTCCATTCAGGAACTTTGAAGGAAGACATAGTTGCTGCTGAAAAATTAGCTACTGCAGCTCCCTTTCTTCTGCCTGCTGAGTGTAGCAACTTTTTGTCTGAAGGTGAATCGGGACCTATAGCTCTCATGTTGAAGGAGACCGGTATATATAGAACCTGTGTTCGTATTGGCAAAAATTTTCAAGCTGAGGTTCCTGACTGGACAGGTCCAGTGATAGAGTATGTAGAACACATCTATCTTTTATTGTTATGGATCTTCCTATTGATTTTAGAGAAGTAAAACTGATAACTAATAAATGGTTTTGTCACGTAGCCAGATAAAACATAATGTGGTATCTCTCATCCTGTTTCTACCTTCTGTAACAGTTTGTACTTATCATTTTCAGTTATGTCTTATGATTTAATAATATTATAGATATCATGGAGGATCCCGACATACGAGGAGTTACTACATAGAGAATTTACACTAAAATATGTTGCTACAACTACTCTCTTGTCAATGCTAACTGGGAAATTGCACTACAAAACAATTTTTCCACTAATCTCTGCAAGGGAATTTTCTAATCCTTTAGAGGTCTTCTGTTTCTTTCTTTCCATGATGCCACAGGAGCTTCGAAAGAGCTATTTCCCATGTCCCTGTTCTCCGCCTCTTCTTTGTGAGCTTCCATTTTAATAGCATCTATGGTTCTTGACATCACCGTTTGATACCAAACATACCATACATCTTAACCTATATGCAATAGTGCAATTGCATAGTCAAGTAGTAAGTAGTTAACATCCTCTTCCATTTCTTTTACATTAGGCCGAATACATAGACAAACACCTAAACTTTAAAATTTTCGTATAGCTACCTAAACTAAGACTATAACCTGTTGAACACTTGATATATGCCCAAACTGTACCTAATAGACACATATTGTGGACATGGTACATAACATGGGTATCTATATTGAGCGCTTGAACATGTTATAAAATGAGTTGACACGGACTCTCTTCTTCCTTATTTAATTCTTTCTCATTTCTCTCAACAAAATAATAACCGTCCCATCATTTTTCATGCTAGAGCTCCACCAACGAACCACCCCACCCTCCGCTGACCAACTTTATCCATCAACACACGGTCGAGCCCTTCTCCTTTGCCTTATACACACACAACCACCATAATACACAAATACTACAACGCCACTCACACACTACAGACTACTCTCTCTATTTTTGTTGCATCTCTGCTGAATAATTAGAGAATCTTTGTCTTTTTTCGTTTCATTCGATTCAGATATTTCTTTGAATCTAAATAATATTCCATAAAAAAGATACCACCTTCAGCCCCCCCTTCTGTTGGCTCCCTTCATCGGATAAGAGAAACAAAAGCAAGACCTTTAACAATTAAGGGAGGTGTTTCTCCACTCTAAGCGGTTGGGGAGCCACCTCTTTCACCTAGAATGACAGAAATATTGCCCAATTGTTAAGTTAGAGTGATAAAATTTCTCCGGCTGAAGTCCTGATTAAATGAATAATGCAACAATCATGATATAGAGTGCAAAGAAGAGAATATCTAGTTATGATTCTTCGTGGAGACGG
Organism: Datura wrightii; assembly: GCA_035772735.1. Taxonomy (NCBI): domain Eukaryota; kingdom Viridiplantae; phylum Streptophyta; class Magnoliopsida; order Solanales; family Solanaceae; genus Datura; species Datura wrightii. Next base: position 112,966,553 of record JASDFA010000008.1, on the reverse strand, counting down.
AGCAAACAGTGACAAAGTTGGTGAGTTGATTGCCACTACAGTTGAAGGAAGATTGTGTTGCAAAATTTATTGATTACCAATATTCAAATTAGATGCTAAGTCTTCAAATTTGATTGGTCTTCTACGACAAAGGGAAAAAAAGATAGTTGGAGAAGAGGAGAGGAAGAAGAAGGGTGAATGTTTTTTGTTAGCTCTTGGATGTTGGTGGGTCTGGTTTCAATGGTGGAAAGATAAGAGGAGGAATTATCTTTTAGGGCAGAAGATAACAGGGAGTGAAGTGGGTTGAGAATAATGAGGTCTTAGATTCACATCCCTGCAGAGGCAAAAATACTAGGTAATTTCTTTCATTTGCCCAAGCTTTGGTGAATAGAGTTACCTGGTACCTATGGTAGTGAGAGGTAATAGGTATCCCTGGAATTAGTCGAGGTACACGCATGAGCTCGTTTGGGCGCCACAATTATTATTAAAAAGAAGATGAACGGAGAGGGGAGTTGGATAAACCAGACCTTTTTCCTTTTCTCGAATCAAAAGTTTTTTATTTTGTGGGATTTTTCGGGTTAAAGAGCCACATGGCGCTCTGCATTGGCTTCTTTCCCACATCTCTGTGTGTAAACTGCACACATTTCATTTTCTTGATTGGTTTCAGCGACATGTCTAATAGGCACAATTTGAGCACAAGTGGTTTAGATGGCTAGATGAGAAATCTGGACAAGTTTTGGCGTTGTCTATGTATTCATTCAACCTTTACATTAAGCACCAAGTGGAATAAATCGTTTTTCTTTACTTATTAAAAAAAAGGACATAAATCGTCCTCCTCAAATTTTTTGTTGTAAGCCTGTAAAGATGGCGCCCAAGTGGTTCTCCATGTGAAAAAAACACTTTTCCTTTGGTGTTCCCCGAATGCATCATTTTCAGCTGTTGTCATCTGTGCTACTTTGTTTATGCTTGAATCATTCTTGGTTTCCTCATTGGATCTACCTAATGAAACTTTCTATGCATTGGAGATACATTTTTTTTTAAAGAGGAACTTTGTAACGTCTCGAAAATGTATAAAGCATGTGGCATGTTTCATGCATCTACTACTCAAAATTCTATTGGTACTTTTCTCTCTTATCGCATAACCTATAATTCTATACCTTCTAGTGCTAGCATTAGCACATCTTACCTTTTTCTGAAACTTGAGTATGATTTCTTGAATGCTTGGTGGAATATTAATCCTTGGGAGTTCAGCTCAAGAAAAATGGAGTAGTGTTAGTTGGGGTAACAATGTCTATTCATGTTTATATCTTTTATACTGCAGATGCCTTAAAATGCTCACAGGTTTCATGCTCCATATCTCCTGATAAGTTCCACTCTAATTTATGAACATCTCGCATATAGGAATGCTGTTAACATTTACTGTTTTAATATTGTTCTCTATTTGAGCTGTTTGTATCTTTTGAGTGTGGCTACTGCATTGTTTTGATGATGAGATTTGATGCAGTGAGGTTGATCGTAATAGTGAACCATTAGAAATCAGACCTTCAGAGAGTCTCTGTCCGCAGGTAAGTTCTATTACTGAAATGTATCTTTTCCATACAGCTGGCTGCTTAGTTCTAGGAATTATTTACAAATAACCAAAATATATTGTTCAGGAACGATCTTGTAACAATCATTCGAGGATCAGTTCTATTGGCAATTGGCTTCAGTGCCGACAGGTCATCGAAGGTTTTGGGGAATGCGTGGATGGAAGTATCTGTGGGAAGTGGAGAAGGTAATGATCCTGCCCTTAGCATTTTACACTAGTGAATGTTTTTGCTCCAGCTTTAGGTGTTTCAAGTGGATGCTGTTAATTTTGGACTGTTTTGTTGAAATAGCTTCAGCTCTCGAAAATGGACACCATTACATGTCTTGATCAGATTAATTTGCATGTTTCCTTTATTATTTTCCTCTGTTAATGAGAAGGAACTCTAAAGAGGAAAAAGAAAACCTCCGCAACTTGATGTACCTCTTGAATCTTAGAGTTTCCTCTTGACCTATGATGTAAGACCATGAGATAAAGCCATATCAGTAGCTTGAAAAGAAAAGTACTGAAGTCAGTGATAAGTGAAAGTGGTTGTAGAAAGGGAAGTTCATGTATCAAGGAATCCAGGATACCTCCTTGTGTTTCTTTAATTGCTTGTGATCATTTATTCTTTTTTTCTTTTGTTTGCATGATATTCATGTTATTTGTCTTGGTGTTTTAATTCTTATCTATTCAAGATGCTCAATCTGCAACTTGGTGTTATCATGACAGGGGCCCACTATTTGAAGTTCAAACAGATGACTGGGAGTGCTTCCGTGCTGTCCTTTGGGATCCAGCTCATGCCGATTGTGCTGTACCTCAAGTATGTGAGTTTTCAGTCCAGATATAGTGTTCAACATCCGATCTTCAACTGAACTCATTTACTTGTTTCATTCCTTCCCCATTACCATTCCTCGCTCTATGTTTTCTTTTCTTCCGCAGCCCCAAAACACTCAAACATTAAGTCTTGCTTCTGTCTGAGATGGTTCTGTTGCATTTTATTTGTGTTAGTTGGAGTATTAGTTTCTTGTTAGGATTAAAACGTTTGGTTCCAAAGTTTCTAGGTGTTGCACAGATGTTATGCTGGCATGTGTAAGTAAGAAAGATTTATATCTTTGGGTTTGTGTTCGAATAATCATTCAGGTGCTAATAGCTTCACTGTTTTTCACTATCATCTCGGGGGAATGCTTGTCCAGATGCTTACTGTAATAGCAAGAGTGGACATTATCCCTCTTTTGCTGCTAGTATATTTGCAATGTTCGATTATCTTGCAACACACTTCTTGTTTCCCTAAAAGATGGAGGTTTATGCTGAACAGATAATACTTAACTAAACTTTTTGTGTGGACTCTTATATGTATGGAATGACGAAAGCCTGGTACTTTAAATGATTTTTCTAGAAGTGGATGGAGTACATGTGGATTAAAATCCTGCAAGTTCCATACCATTGATATAACTGCATTGCTGCTCGCTTCTACTGATCTTTGGTTTTTCATTTGCCATATTTTTCATTTCACTGGGATCCATCTTTATTAATATTTCTTAAATTGTTTTTCTGATGGTTGTTCTTTGTCTCTCACTCTGGTTCAGGAACTAGAGACAGAGGAAGTTCTGAAGCAATTGAAGTATATAGAGATGGTATATCAGCAAACCTTATTACAGCACTATTTTCCTGTTTTGATCAAGAAATGAATGCACTTATATAATTTATTTGGCAAGAGGTGTAGGTAATAAATAATTTAATACAGAAGATCGACTCCATCAGCCAAAGTATATATACAACTAGAAAATTTCTGTGTCTCTGGTGTGTTTCATTTTTTTAAAATCAGAAGTTTCTTTTCAAGTGCAGTTATATTTCTTAACTATTCTGTTACATTACCTGTTTAGCAAATGTGCTAATGCAAATTCATTGCACTTCTCTAATTCTTTTTGTACTGGATGGGGTTTCTGCAAGCTGTTGTTTTTGTATTCTGTTGTCTCTGCCTCTTGTAAACAGAGTTGTTCCTTTTGTTATTAAAATAGCTTTCCAGTTGAAGATGTATCTAAGCTTTCTTTGGTGATTGTATTAGATACTATCCATCTTGTCCTTTTTCTCTTCTAATGGAGTAAGGTCTTATTCTCCAGACTTCCCTCCCTATGCACAAATGGAACCCAGCAGGATTCGGGCCCCTCTTCACTATTAGAAAGCTTAAAGTTTAAGATGTGCTGTAGTAAACTAGTTGTGCAGAGTCTTCATTTACTACTATTGTTCAAGACAAAACAGCAAACGGAAACTAGGATTCAGGTTTTGCATTATATGTTTCCTTGGACAAGGAAAACTAAGTTGGATTTTGGTAACTGCTTTATGTTTCTATTTTGTGAATGCATGCCCAAAGATAGGAGATATGCGTGTCATCATTAAAGAAAAATTTGTATATTAACAACTTTTTGGTTCAGTTTTGTTTATTAATTTTATTCCTTTATGAACAGAATATCTGAATAGTCAAAAAAATTGGGAGCCCATTTAAGTAGTGAACTAGTGGTGGTAGATCCTTGTCCTACAAATGATCCATGTCATTTTCCCTGATACTTGTTATTTAACGTACTTTGTAGTACTTTATTTACCAAATTATGAAGGTATAGAATATTGAACCTAGTGTTCCTTGTGTCTAGTTGAAACCCCGGCTAGCAGTTAAGAAGCGCAGATTGGATCAAGCCTCAGGTGCTGGTGCACGGTTCTTGACAGAGAATTGAGAAGATATAGGCTTCATTTTACGGAAATGTTCATCTTGTACATTTGATCATACAAATTTTGGACAATTGGATCTGTACTAAATGAGATTCTCATCACAGCACACTGATGTAATTGCTTCGGAAACATAATTGTACAATCTAGAAGGTGCAATGAATCAGCTGCAACTCAATTTGAGCTTTCCCGGCCTCACTTCTTCTCTTAGTCCATCTATCTCTTCTCTTTATGAGGCATTTACTTTTTGCATTTTCAGAGCTGTCAAAGTTCAGTCACTTTCTTCGTCTTTATGTCACATTTCTGTAATGCCTTGAATTTTTGAGGCCCGGATTTAGTCATTTGCAGAATAGAGAGCAGTTGTGAGGTAAGACAACGTGAGGATAAGGGGAGGAGGAATTTGTATTCGTGATGACTCTCTGTGTTGGTGCATATATGTTTCTGTTTCTCTCTGGTATAGGTGGTTTATTAACAGAAAAACACACCGTAGTGTATTTTGTTGAATAGCAGATTTTATGTGCAGACTGTTCCCTGCATATTTGTTACCTCTCTCACTCTTACAGATTAGGAACTTATGGTTCTGCCCTGCATCCCAACAAAGGTTAGGTCCAATTTGGACACAAGTCGGGTTTAGTGATCTCGAGATGCCAAGCGAAAGGGCCATCTTTCAACGAATAAAAATTACTCTAGGGGTAACATGCTGTGATGCTGGTCTTCCCAAAAAGATCACATCCATGGGGGTGGTTTTCTACGTAGGTTCGAATTTTGTCTCTCCCACTTGTTTGTTGTAGACTTGAGAGAAAGAGAAGAGAATAGAGGCATTCATCAGCCTAGGAAGACCAACCGAGCAATAACCTTTTTTTATCTCTCTTTAAAGTAGGGCGACAGAAAGTCAATATAATATTTGCTTTGGTTTTTTTAATGAAACTAAGTATTTTCCTTCTTCCTCAATCCACACCCTGACTTCAATGATGGAAACAACCTCCGTAGTTCCACATTGTTTTCTGCTATTTTACTTTGCTGTATACTTAATATGAAGGTACATTTTCCAGAATAAAAAGAAGGCATAGAAGGAGTGGGGGAAAAAGAAAGAAGAAGCAAGAATGATGAATGGCGGTGGTAGATTAGAGTTGGTATTTGAGCATTCTTCACTCACTTGTGGGGGCAAATGAAAGGGAATTTCGTCCTTTGAAAGGAGAGTCAAATTTTAAAAAAAACCCAAAACACATTGAACTTGTCCCTTTGCTCTAATGGTAGGCAACATGTCAACATTGTATCTGGATTAGAATGGATAGAATTCTATCAGTTCTGATTCATGAAAGATCTCACATAATGCAATTGGAGTAGAATCACTTTTAGTTAATAGGTTTAAAAATCCATAATTCTTCAAGATGACAAAAAAAATGGAATAGAATCGCTTTTTGTTATCAGGTTTAGGAATCCGTAATTCTTCAAGAAAACAAAGATTAACCCGGATTTCCAATATTGAAGTCAAGAAGATGATTCTTGTTGTCCATTTCTGAAAATAAATGGGCAAATTGTTGAGAGGAAATGAGCCATCAAACAAGATATCATTTTTCCACTGAAATAGAAGTGAAATATGTATACTACATCCCAAGCCATCAACTTTAGTGGCATTCTCTCAAACATGAAGTACATACAATAATAAAAGAATAGTTTAGTCCTGAGCAACAAGGATTCAGCAGGGGAAAAAAGTCGAAATCCAAACCAAGGAAAAAGAATACAGCATGAAGGTGGTTACCAAGATCTTCACATTCTCCATTCTTAAGCTCCGTCTGCTTAATGAGCAACATCGAAGCTGATCAAGGTTATGGTGAAGTCCTCACAGAGGACATGTGACAAAAATGGAAAGAATTCAGGCCTGTAACAGTCCAGACATTACAATCAACTGTCTATTGTTTTAGATCTCACCTTCCTTGTTGACTGACGAATTGTGAAAAGTCATCTACTCCAGTAGCCATGGCACTGGACCTTGTTGCAGATTCACCCTCTTCTTTGTTGTTTGATTCAACATGAGTCTGGTCTTCAGAATTTTCAGTTCCTCTCTCCTCAACAGTCTCTAGAACATGAATATCAGAAGCAGAGTCTTCCCCTGCATTCTGACGCAGCCAAGCCTCATGAAGTTGCAAAACATATTCCAGGTGCCATAGGACTTCTCCCATTGTTGGTCTGCTCTTTCCCTCATCTGCTAGACATTTCTCAGCAATTTCTCCAAATTTCATCAATGATTCTGTGGAATATTGTCCTGCGAGTTGTGGGTCAAGTATGGTTTCGAGCGATCTTTGTCGTTGAAACCGCATTGCCCATTCTGCAAGATTGATCTGATCTCTTGGTAAGCTTGGATTTATAACAGGGCGTGCACATATAACTTCAAACAGCACAACTCCAAAGGAGTAAACATCAGACTTCTCAGTCAAATGCTGCCGCCTGAAATACTCGGGATCCAGATAACCAAAACTTCCTTTCACTGCTGTACTAACATGAGTATGCTCCAAAGAAGGGCCAGTTTTAGACAGCCCGAAATCCGCCATTTTTGCCACAAGATTCTCATCTAACAATATGTTCGTTGTCTTGACATCCCTATGGATGATTCCACGCTCAGACCCTGTATGAAGGTAATGCAGACCACGAGCTGAACCAATGCACACCTCTAGTCTTTGCTTCCAGCTTAGGGATGGTAGATCACTGCCAAAGAGATGACTCCTGAGTGTTCCATTGGCCATGTACTCATAGACCAAAATCATTTCATTCTGTTCATCACAGAAACCTATCATGGAGACCAAATGCCTATGTCTTAGCTTAGAAAGCATTTCAATTTCTGTTTCAAACTCTTTCAGACCTTGCTGAGATTGAGGATTGGCTCGCTTGATTGCAGCAAGGGTGCCATCATCAAGTTCTGCTTTGAAAACCTTACCAAATCCTCCCACTCCAATCACTAAGCTTTCATCAAAGTTGTTTGTGGCTGCTTTAATCTCTGGTAGAGTAAACCGCCTTCCAGATCTTAGAGTTCCAAGACTTTGATATTGTATTGATCCCTTACCATTACCTGTGCTGGTCACAGCAGCACCATGTAGGAATAAAGGTCTCCATCCAGGTGAGCTTTTCTTTGTGTCATCTTTGCTACTCCGCTTTCTACATAGCCGTATAATAAGCATGACTAAACCTGCAAGAAAGATAATGGATGCAATACCTGCTCCGATTCCTACCCACAGGATTAAACTTTTAGAAGTTGATTTTTCTGGAACATCCTCGTATTTCTGTATATAGGCAAGATTACCATTCCGACTCAACTTAAAAACCTCCAAACCATTCAAAAGAGCATCAGTGCCTGCAGAACCAGTCGTTGTATCTGGACCAAGTTGAACCCAGAGACTGCTGCTTTTCGAGGACATCACATCAAAGTAATCCTCATGGTATGCCTTGTTCATTCCCCCAGCTCGTGAGTAAATGTCGTAGTTGTCTGCTGCAGTTTTGTTATTTATATAGATTTTGAAGATCCTTTGATTTGGTTTATTATAGTCAAACTCACAGAAATGTAAGCGTATTACATAATCAAAATCTGGATCCACATCCAATTTCCATGACATGTTCAACCGCTTCTCCATGATATCTGTGTTGCTCATAATTCTTGCTGTTTCATACACAAGTAGCGGAGCAACGGAGGTGTCATTTGGGGAAGCATAAGTAATATTGGAATGGTTTTTGGCTTCTGAACCTGCATCTGCGATAATCATATAGCTTGAATCCGCCTCCCACTTCCTCCTGAAACCTGAATCTTGAGTGGATTTAATTTCTGAACCACCAATGTTCAACCTGTACATAGTTTGAATCCCTCGTTTACTCAAATTTAAAGAACTGTTAGCACCATTGCCACCAACTTTACTGATGGAGTCGACAAATAGCTTATCAGTCACCGGGATGATCTCAATGGCATTAACAAATCCAAAAGAATCTCTGTTGGGAATAAACTCGAGCACAAAGACATTGATATCGGAAGTCACAAAATACTCCTTCACCAATGAGAAGATACTGGAGTTGCCTCCAGAACCTTGCAGGAGCGAGTTCTTGTGCAAAATCTCGCCAGCAACATTAAACTCTGAAACCAACCGCAAACCATTTGCAGCAACAGCAAAGTAGGACTCATTCGCGTCGTGATTTCCAAATGTGAAGGGATAGAAATGGAGCCTGAGGAAATAACTACCAGGTGCTCCTTCGAAAGTATAGTTAAAACTTTCAGAAAAAAATCTGGCAGTTTTGTAGAGTGGCTCATAAGATGAATCACCATTAAATGAGTCAGTGGATGCCTCAATACTTGGTGAACTCAAAGTGACATTGCTGCCAGGGACAGAGTCACCTATCCATTTGCTACCATCCACATTCACACTGGAATTTGTACCACAATTTACCAGAAAAGTCTTTGTTTGAGCTTCCCCAATTTCAACAAACACAAGTAATATCAAAAGAAGAAATATCCCAAACACCTCCCTGCCTTTGACTTTCATAACTCACTATCCCAATTACTCCCCCCAAGTTTCTTCCTTTCAGGTAGTATCTAATCTACACACTCTTTCAACTTCAATTTCAAAACTGAAAATCCACGAGTTACTGTTTCAAAACTAGAGAAATTTTCAGATAAGAAAAAACCCTAACTTGCAATCACTTTCTACCCCCAAAACAAAAACAATCTATATATCTTTGTGCTTAGAACCTTACAAAATCTCAACAAACTTGTGCAGCACAAAATAAAAAATGAAGCATAAACATCAAAAGAATACCTTCATCAATCTTTCATAGACAACTCAGAAGCTTCAACAACATGTCAAAATAACCAAAACCCACAGGAATATGTCTTACAGCTTCCGTACAGAAAAATAAAAACCCAAATCAGCAAACAGATCTGAGACCAAGAAAATGGTCAAAAGCTCGATTCTTGGAGACAATAGTAAGCCAAAAAAGAAAAGAAAAACAACCCAATTTGTCAAGAATGATGACGAATTGAGTCTACAGACAGATTACTACCTAAAAATGGTGATTATAGGAAAAAGAGCTCACTTTTTTTTCCGATAAAGATGAGGAGAAAAGAACATGGGTAGGCTGGAGTTGTTTGAAACAGACTGGAAACATTCATACATTACACTGTCCTTTTTTGTTTTTAGAAATGCGCCCTCTCACCATCCACATCTGTATTAGGTTGTACTATTTTATTACTCCATGAGTATTTGTTGTAACTGCTGCAACAGCCATTTTCTGTAATGCTTAAACTACAGTTTTATATACTTTGCATAATTTAATACTTAAATACACTCTTAGGGTGTTGTTCCATACCCATTTTTCCATTTTCTTATATTCGATTAATTAAATTTTTTTTTAAAGTAATAAATTTTAAAGTGGCATCTATATTGATTATATATTCAATATGTTCCAACACATCTCATTTTCACCTCATCTTATTCTCATCATCCACACCTCTCATAATATTTATCTATATTATATATAAATAATTTTAGGACAATATTTTTTTACATTCACATATCAAACACTATAAAATAAATAAACCGCCCTACAAAAAATACTTAGTTTAATTAATAATTAGTTTATCTACACAAGTAATTTACTAGTATTAGCGTATATATTATATATAAATATTTAGTATAAAATATATATAATTTATATATTTTATAAATTAAATAATTGAACAATTTAAAATCATAATTATTATTATTATATTTTTTTGGCCAGGATTTCCACTTAAATTAAATTAAATATTATTTAGAAACGAGAACTTTCACTGGACCATCTATTGCTGTAATTTTGTTTTCTTTTTTTGGGTCGTTTTAAGAATATATTTTTTCTTTCTACTCAGATGTGACAGTTCTGCAAAACAAATTGCATTTTAACTCGGCAATATTTGGCTCTTTGTGAAAAAGAAGGGGGGAAATTTTGAATTTGCATACTATTCAAAATTATTTTATTTTGTCTTCCATCATTTCTTTGGTTTCACACAGATTGGGATTCGTCTACTGCCATTTATATTTTTGAGATTTTATTTGTGAAATTATATTGGGTATATTATTATTGTTATTTTTGTTGTCTGTTATTTCTTTTGAAAAAAAAATATAAAATAAATTGGAAATTAAATTAATACATAAAAATAGATTGTTTCATACTAATCACTCGTAATATCCAGTCAAACACAAAATAATAATAATTCGTGTCTCACTATGAGTTTAAAGGGTTTTCGCGCATAAGATATCATGATAGTATATAAACATAATGTGATGGTATCATGATGTATACCATGGCAGAATATGAATATATTGTGATGGTACCATGCATAATTAAGGAGGATATCCCGGAAGGATTGCTCGATTCTCAGTGATACCATGTAAGTATATGAATGAATATACTATGACGGTATCATGAAGGATTGAGGAGCCCTACGCGCTATTCCTAAGGGATTGTTCATCTTCAGTGATACCATGACAGTATATGAATATACTATGATGAAACCATGAAAGATTGCAAGATGGGTATTTTCTGTAATTAATTAGGGGAATATGAAAATAAAGGAATCTGTCCGTATAAATATTTTAGTTCGATGGAGCAATTATATAAGTTGCTCTTATTTTTTTGGTTCTCATTCATATTATTTTGCTATTGGCATATTTTCTCTATCCTAATTTATATGACATTCTTTCTTTTAATTCCTAAAAAAAAAAAGTTATTTTTCTTAATTAGTTGGAAATAATTTGACTTAAAAATTTCTCTTTTACCTATAATGGAATGATTAAAAGTCACATAAATAACTAAAGAGTGTCTTGGACCATAGATTTTAAAAATCTTTTTAAAATTTTTTCATATCAAATTAAACAATATCATATAAATTGAGATAAAGCAAATATTATTTTGTATTTGTTCTTTTCACTAACAAAACTTTAGCACGAAATAGACATATTTCACGTATCCAAATTATTGAGCGTTTTTTTAAAAAAAAAAATCTTTTATCTCTCAACTTTTGTTTATAATTTAATTGATCTTCAATTAAAGTATTTAGAGTTAAAAGGCAAAAATGGTACATTTTCCTAAGACAAAAGTTTTAACAAAGACAAAGTTGATTAATTCTGAATACAACAATAACATACTCAATATAATTTTATAATATTTAAATTCAGAAGCATAAAGTGCATGTAGACCTTGCGTTATTAAGCAAGAATTTTGAAATTATTGAATTTTAAATGGTGTGACCTTTAGTAACGAGTTTGAGTTGTGAAAGTGTTTCTTAATGCTTGTATTAGAATAGACTATTTATATAATGGGCGACCATCCACCTCAAGTGAAGAGTGGTTCCGTGCACACTCTTCATCAAAAAAATATGTGATATACAAAGATCGAGTATTAAATATTATAAATATATATTTAATTTTATATATTTTTAATATAACTAAAAAAATTATATACTTATATGAAATTTTTAACTTTATCACTAATTTATATTATATATTTTAAAATATAAATTTTTTAATTTTTATTAATACAAAATACTCTGTACATCGAATTGAGATTCTAATTGGTTTGGTGTGGATGGAAGAGAATGGATATTTGGTGGTCACATGGCCATGTCTAGAAAATAAACAAGACTCCAAAAATAGTTACAATCATTCACAATTAAAATAGTAAAATGTCCTGTCTTTTTGCTCCTCCGTACCTCAGAGTACCACTAAGAGTTGGTCAAGATGAAAGTAACAATAATTGTTTGTACCAACTTCTAATTTTTGCCAAAATTAAATGTGGACGTAGTTCAATATTTTTAAAGTTTAATTTTAATAATTTAATAATTAAAAAAATATTAAATAATAAATTTTAAAAATTTTAGTTTAGTATGGTAAATTTTGATATGATAATTACGAATTAAATAAAAAAATATTTTGATAAAATATATACATTATTTCTTGAATATTTGATACATTAGCTTTGAGAGAAATCACATATAGTAAATTAGTAATATAGAGATTAAATCTCCATTTTCAAGTCCTAACATTACAAATTTAGTATGACAGATCAATCAAGACATCTAAATCACTCGTTAATGTTACATATACACACACATATATATGAATTTAGGTGTTGATGTTTAGTACTCGATTTGATATTTTCAATAATTGAAAGTAGATATCAAATATCATCTGATATGATAAATTAAATTTCAACACTATAAATTTTAATTAGGCTCGATAATTCAATTTTTGATGATTTATGCCCCTAGTTAATGGCAACAAAAAAAAAAAAGAAGTTTATCCAATTTAAAAACTTGACTCCAATATTTATTTTGAAATATTTTCTCAAGAACTTTTAGGTTTTTGAAAATAAGTGTTTTGGAAAACAGTTTATGTTTGAAATAAACATCACTAAGGTTTTCTAGTTTTTTTTTTTCTTTTCTAAAGGACTTTACATAAATGAAAATTAGTAGAGATTAAAAAAGAAAGACATCCTAAATCTATTTGTTTTCACTTAATTTCTAAGTGGAACACGCAATTAAACAATCAGTAAATGAAAAAAGTATAACATGAATGAATATTTAATTTAGGTCAATAGCGTTTTCTTTTCACTTACTTAATAGTAAAAATTAATTTTAGTTTTTGCGATATCTAATTAAGTTATTTAATCTTTAATTAATCAAAATATATATTTTAAAAAAAAAAATTGCCGGTGAATATTCACAAATTTATTAAAATTCTTAATTGTTTCATCACTTAATTATTTATATTTTTTGTTAAACTTGTATTCTCACTTTATATCTGACGATAATATAATTTAAATATAGATCAAATTAGGGTTACATATTGGTCGGTTCGGTTCGGTTTTAAAAGTTATCGGTTTGTAGACATGCTAAACCGTTAAAGAACCATTAAGATATTCGTTAATCGGTTATTGATCGTTATCAGCTCGGTTATCAGGTTAACCGTTAAGATCTCACATGCAAATCTCATAAGTCATAAGTATGTTTTAAGCAATACGGTGGTAGGTGTAAGTTCTAAGACACGGGCGGTCCCATGAATCTACGGGACGCATATCTCATATATCTTCAATTTTATAATTTTATTACTAAGAAAATAAAAAAATATATTTTTAATAATTTTACAAATAAATTCAAATAAATCATCAATAATATAAAAAAATTATAATTATTATTTGAGAAAGGTAACAACATAAAAAATGATAATAGATGATATAACATTTAAAATAAAATCATCATCCACTTCATCATCGATCTCCACATCTACTAGTCCTACTCACCCTTAACTAATATATACACAATTTATTATTTATATATTTTAAAGAAGCAAAAGATTTTTTTTCAAATTTTAAGATTTACGCTTTGCTTTTTTACGCTCTGAAGTATTTTAGTACGACCCCTCCCAAAAATTTCTTTAAAAGCACTTCTTACAACTGTTGGCATTTTTTTTCTTTTTATATATATTTGCAAATTCAGTGTCAAATGCTACTTGGGCCTACTCTAGGCAGTCTAATCACATCTATTGTGGACGATTTGACAATTTATTGATTTTGAGATAATAATAATAATAATAATAATAATAGTAAAAATAGAACCTACTGTTGTAATGGATAGCTCTTTTCAAAGTGAAGAAAAAGAGAGATTCTTCGTACCGTTAGGTGTTTGTCATGATTATTTTATTATAATCTTAAAAAATCTATTAAAAAAATATAAATTTTCATATTTAGCTAAAAAAAAAATTAATATTCCTTTATTCTAACTTGATAATATTCATAATGTAATTTCAAGGTTTTTGATAGTGTTCAGGGGGGAAATTTATGAGATACAAATTTTACATTGCTATTTGTGTGAATTTCTTTTTATTTTGGGTGAATTTTTTTAGGTTATTTTTCTCGATATTTTATTCGAACCACATTAAATTATTGTGTTTCTTTTGTTAAGTTTCTCGTTTGTCTTCTTATTTATCGTTTTCTGAAGTTCATTTTATTAACTTTCACATGACACCTGATTATTTTGATCCCAACACATACACAATGATATGTGTTAGTCCTGCTTGCATGTTTTTGATGATAGAAAAATATTTTAATTTTCATATGCATTTATAGATGGTAAAATAAGGTTTATGAATTCGTTTGACAAGTAATAACAAAGTCAGAAATTCTAACCAGGAATTCAAGAAAAATTCAAAAATGCCACGACTGAAACTTTTTATCTTGACCTAAAATTATTTTGGAATCACATTTACCTTTCCAGCCCTCTTTTCTTATTCCTTCCTTCTAAGACGATTTTAAAATGTTACTACTGATTATTATTATTTATTTCTATCAAACATGAAATTAATCTTTTATAATAGTGTTTTATTTGTAATTTTGCATTATATCAAATTATCCAATAAAGATATATATGTGTATATATATATATAAAATATTTTCCTTAAACACATTATTTGAAGTGTGACATGCTGCCATAATTGGTGACAGGCCTTATGTAGAGTTTCAGATTCCTATCAAAACAAATAGACAAGTCTGTTTTAGCTAATATATTTATATATATATATGCTCCCATTGCTTTAAAATAAGTGATATTTTTAATTTAAATACACTCTTTAAAAAAATTATCACTTATAGCATGTATAGCGTATTTTTACATACTTATTCTTAATAAATATTTTTTAAAAAATATAACTCTTTAATATTTTTTATTTATGTAAAACTCTCTTTATTTAAATAAAGATAAAATAAAAAAGACACTATTAATAATTTTTTTTATTATGTAAAAATTATTTATTTTAAAATAAAATAAAATAAAAATATTTGAACATCACTTAATTTGAAACGAAGAAAATATATCCGGTGCTTACATAATTAATACTATTAAAGTCACTTCAAAATGACATGACATCTCATTTATGATTCCTGTATATGACCCTGGATTTTCCGACAACAATATAATTTTTGATAGAGAAAATTTGGTTCTTCGATTCTTACTTCTACTTTAATTTAATTCCGTCTCCACATACTAACATTTTTGTTATTTTAAATTTGATGTAGGCACCGTCAAACCAAATTAAGGTTTATATTTGGATCGAGAGTTTATTATTTAGGATTTTTTTATATTTATAACATAGAAATGAGATTTGGGTATATTTTATTTTTTTAAAATTATTTGTTTGTAAATATATTATTATTGGTTGAAAAAAGGCAACCTTATACTTTGTACTTGGTGTTTGCAATATTTTCTTTTTTATTTTGTGTTAAATCTTTAAATTATGTTTTTTATAATAAATAATTTTTCATAAAATATAAATTTATATTTTCGTATCATAATATTGTAATTTAATTTCAAACATGACTTTAGTTGTTAAATAACTTATGCTCGACTAGACATAAATTTAATTATTAAAGAATTAAAAATCAACTAATTTAAACAGCAAAATGTGCAATTTTATGTGTAATTAATCCTACAATACAAAATGAAATTGATGATCTGTCTGATTTGGGCCTTAGAGTAAGCAAAACATTAAGCAGAGTTCCCAAAATGTGAGTTTGGGCTTCTGGGCTTATGCAAAAAATGAATTTGGTCTTACTGCTATTTTGAACATATTCTAGGATCCAACCATTTGGATAAGTTTTGATTTTTCACTCAATATTCGATAATTTCTATGGATTTAATTAATTTGAATTCACACTGTAAAGTTTGGCAACCGCAAGAGGTAAAATGTTCCTTTTTTAAAAACAACTTTATAGTCAGGACTCAAACCCACTAATCAAGAATGAAGGAATAACTTATCATTGTACCTTTGACGATATTGTACCTCATTTTCCTCTTAACTTGGAAGTAAGGGTGACAAATGATGGGGTCGAGTCGGATATGAACAGATAAACAATGAGTTAAATAAATATGAATAAAATACCTCACTCATCTACATTAAATAAGGTTAAAAATGAGTTACTAGATGGATAATATGAATATTCATTTTATCTAGAGCTACTTCAAAGATCTTGACTTCCTAAGCTACTTAGTAATGCTTTCAGAAAAACACACTGCTTAATTTTTGTATCCATTACTGATAATAATATATATTGTATAGCCTATAAATTTTATCCATTAAATTGCCCATATTTTAAATAAATAATATAAATACAACTCATATTCAAAATATTAAAATATCTCGATCCATTTAAAATAAATTAAATTAAATAAATAACCACATATATTATCCATTTTATTAGTCCTATATCTAAAACAATAAAAAGTCAATTATTTAAGAGGGAATACCAATAATGCTTCTTGCGCTGATTTTCTTCCCAAGTCTAGAAGCAATCATAATCTTATAAATTCCTTATTTATTACTACATAAATAAAGACATTGTGTTGGCAATGAAGTCAAAAAATTGATATTATTATTGAATAAAAATATCTATACAGAAAGAGTGAGAGACCAAACTAGTTGACACTTGTGTAGTTGTGTGTCAATTACCAGCCAAAGAGGTAAATTGAAGGACCCCATTGCCTTTTACCTTGAATTGACAAACTTCTTCCTTTTGAATTTTGTTGTCCCTATATTTTAGGCTTATATTTGGGTATCTATGTTATCTTATTATTAATTCTTTTCTTTCATTATTATTTTTACTTCTACAAATCCATCCTCTAATAAATTGTCCTCAGAGTAGAAGTAAGATTTCGAGCGTATATCTCACCCTCTCCAGATCATACCGGTGAGACCAGTTAGCGATGGTCAATCGAACATCATTCGTCAAAAAATTATTATTACGCGTATAGAAAAATATGTAAAGTATATAAGATTAAAAATTATTTTTCATATATTTATATTAAATTTTGAACACCCTAAATGAAGTTTCTAAATTTGGTGCTGAATGAGATTATACAATAGGTATGATACATATTAATTTCTACTTTGTATACATATTTCAACCAATCTATATAAATTGTGACAAGACAATTTAGTGTTTCTAGTGAAGACGTTAATGTCAACACAGAATCTTTCATTGTATATCATTGACTTCCACTTCTCCATGTCCTTTGCTAAGTAGTCATATCCAGCGGCAGAGCTCTAGATTCACGCACATTCAATTGATTTTTTTCTTAATCAAAAAATTATACTGTTTAAATAAGAATAAAAACAACTTTTTTTTTTCTTTTCCCTCATTTTATTGGATTTCTAGAAATAAAGAAAGATTTTATTATGGTGCCGGAGTTTAAATTTGCTTTATAGTCTAGATGTGATATTTTAACATTTTCATTAAATTTATTTTATATAAATTTCTGATTCCGCCGTGAATATGATCGTGACCGTGTTGTAAGCTCTTTGGAAATCAAGCCTCAAATGGAGGATTGATTAGTAGTGGGGTTTAAGTTTGACAAATGACAAGAATGAAGAAATGGGGCAATAGACACACTAGGAATTCAAGGAATGAAAACACTAAAAAAAAAGAAAAAGGTTAAAGACTAAAGATGGTATTGTAGTTTTAGAATTGATATCCTAAGTTTTTAAATATTCTTTATGTATAGGTGAAATTAAGTTTCAGATATATTTTTATCAACTTTATCTTTCATATGATGATCTGTTATTTGATTTGCGTAAAAATTTAACTGACGAATTAAGATAGATATTAGTATTATCTTTAAAGTTTGAATCGTGATAATTAGGGATCATGTATGTACACTGGACATTAAAGATTCCTAGGAATGTAATTATGTACTAATATTTATGATGCATGCTGCTCAGTATATATTTATCAAATTTTATCTCTTGAAGCAAAAATAAATTATTATTTTATTATTAAATTTAAACCCTAGTGCAAATTTTGACATCAGTAAAGAAGTTATATATGGTTTTCTCATTTTTCGTTAACGGATCATCATGTACTACTAAAAGAACATGAACTACTTAATGGCAGAATAAATTTTCTAGCTAAACAGTAAAATTTATTGCTAATTTTATTTAGCAACGATTATCAAAAAATATATTAGACACAAAAAAATTTAACGATTAAATTAACAACGAAATTCATAACTAATTCTTTTTTATTAGTGATATGGCAGGATTTGAACATCACTAATAATGTCACAACAGTGTATGTACTTGAGATTTAACGATGTCAAAATGTTGTGACATTATTAGTTTTAACGTGAATACCAAGTCAAACAAATATATTTTTCCAAATTAAAGTCAGTATGTGTTTGACATTTTCTATATATTTAGTCTCCTTCCTAGTAGAATCTGGAGAGATGTTTTTGAAACTTTTTAGGGGAAATTTTCAATCATAAAATATTACACCATATAATTATATTTATAATTTACATAATATTATATTTGAAATAAAAATATTATATATAATGTATCGATCTTATATAAAAATATATAATAATGTATAAAAGACACAAATATAAGCTAAAACATATAACAAGTACAAATAATATGTAAATATTTTTTCCAATGGACGTAGAATGTAATCCCAACTTTTAATTAATTTTCACAACGAGATACTCTCTTTTATTTTAGCATGTTTTCTTTTAAATAAATATTCTTTTTTCATATTTAAAAATAATTTACTCCAAATTTTCCGTATTTTTCCGTTTAAAATGCAGCTGGTCCTTAAGGCTATTACTGATGACTTAGGATGATGATTTTGACATAGTTATTTTTGCTCGAAATTTCTAGAAGTTCATGAAGAATCCTCAAAACAACTTCAAAAAGGAAAGTCGTTGCATGAATGAAGGAGCTATCATTGATTGAATCATCAAAAAGAAAAAATAATCAGATATATATAATTATTTAATTTTAATATGAAATGTCTTTTTGGTGGTCTCTTAATGATCTTTTGTGATATTTAAATAGGGTTAAGTATCTATTTATTGATTATGAATAAACAATTTAGTGACTTTTTTAATACTTATAGATAAAATCAGATTACGAAAAATTATTTTTACCCAGACAATGAAGGAAAAGGACAAGAGAGAAGCATTGGAAAAGATCTCCGCTAAACGATCAAAAAGGAATTTGCACTCTGCATATTCTTAACTATCACCAAAATAAAAAATAAAAAAATATTCATTTCGTTTTAAAATAAATGATATTTTTAAATTAAAAATAATTTTTAAAAAAGTTATTTATTTTTAAAAAATAAAATAATATATTTTTATTCATTTATTTTAATAAATATTTTGAAAATGATATAATTTTTAAATATTTTTTTAATTATATAAAAAATTTTATATTTAAATAAAAATAAAATTAAAAAATTATTATTAATATTTTATTAATATCATTTATTTTAAAATAAATGAAGTAATAATTTTTCGTGGCCAAACAGATTCGAAAGACTTCTTTCATTCCAAAAAAATCTCTGTGCCATGAAACATAAAAGTCAATAATCCTGACTTTGACGAAAATACAACACTACACCAAGTCATGATCCATGTCGTCACATTACATCACCTTAATTAATTAATTAATTCTTTTTTGTTTTTTGGTTGAGTATAAACCCTAATTCCTCACAATTTATTAACTATCCGTTTCAAAGCTAAGCCAAGAGATCTACTACTTATATATATATATTTTCCTTCAATGAGATAAATAATTATATCTTTTAGATGTTTGAAGTTTAAAGATTGGATTGATCATGCAAACTCATTCCACAAAGAGCTCATGCAAGATTTTTTCGAAATAAATTATCCGAATTTTCTTTTAAATTAGTTAACGTCTGATCAATCTGTTTTATTCTTCTCCCGTTTAAAACCCCTATATTCTCAAATATAGCCTGGTTTTGGCTCTCTTTTATCTATTTTCTCCTTAATTTAACCAAAACTTGGGAAAGAAAATTATTTTCTTACAATTGTCTTTTATGTTCTCTCTTTTCAACTTCTCCTTAATTCATTTTCCATTCCCTCCTTACTTGACAAACTAATTAAAAGCAATAATATTAGAATATATCCATCTATAAATATAACTTTTTCAATGATTGCGGCTGTTAATTATTAGTCTCCTCCAGGAATAAATCAAAGAAGTTTCTAATAATTTGTCCTTATGCAACGAAATTCCAAGATGAGTCTAACTTAGAAAGATATTACAGATATTAAAATGGTTGAGATAAGTTTAAATTTCCACCAGGATAAATATTTTAATTTGAATGACCTTCCACTGTTCTAAAATTTGGGCTTGTTAAATTTATTATTAATTATAATACAAAGAATTAATCTAAACAGTCATTTATTTAATTGTTAAAATTAAATGGGAAGGTTACGTAAATATAACTTTTTAAAATTATAGTTATAAAAGTTATAATTATTTTTTTAATTATATAATATACAATATATATATTATGCATGATTAAATGGATAAAAAATATAAATATGGTAATTTTTTTTATAGATGACATAACTATTAATTTCTTCCATAATTTAAGTAGATTAAATATGGTAAAAAATTTAATATGTATTATTATATTTAACATGATATATATTTTAAATATGTATTTTTTTTTTAAAAAAAAATTATTAATATTATCCTCATATTCATTTCCATAAATTTTCTTTTTCCTTTAGTCTTTCATATATAAAGATTATGAATATCATATATATTAGACACCATATATTATATTATGTATATATGTATCAATATATTATATTATATAATTGAAGCATATATGTGCATCTATTTTTTATATTATAAACAATTTTTATACTAAAAATTTAACACAATACATATACTAAATATGTATTATTATATATTTTTAAAAAAAAATTGTTCATATTATTCTTATATTTTTAATCCTTAAACTTTCCTTTTTTTTACTTTAGTCTTTCACATATAAAGATTATGAATATAATATATATTAGACATCATATACTATATATTATATTATGCATATGTGTATCAATATATTATATTATATAATTGAAGCATATATATGCATCTATTTTTATATTATGCACAATTTTTATTAATACATAAATACATTTGATGAACCATTGGATGAATTTACACTTTATTCACGTATCTTAAAATATTTTGACGAAGTAAAAATAAATTTTTAATAAATCATAACTGATTTATTAAAAAGAGAGAGAGAGAGAGAAGAAAGAGGTTCTTGGAAATCAAATAAAAAGGGGAAGAAAGAGGAATTTTTTTAATTTTTTGAAAAAAACAAAAATGGAGAAGATAGAGAAATTTTTGGGAAAACAAAAAATGAAAAAGAGAGAGGTTTATAGAAATTTCTGAAAAAATAAATATGAAGAAGATAGTGGGATTTTGGAGGATTTTAAAAAATTTTGCAAAAAATAATAATAATAAGGAAAAGAGAGTGTTTTATATTATTTTGTGCGTTTAAATTGTTATATTAGATATATAATTATTTTAATATTTAATTAGAATAGATATTTTAGAAAAGTAAAAATTATATAAAATGTAATTAAAAAGATAAAATTTTAAATAGTTTGTATTTATAAATTATGTAGTTTTATTAAAAAAGTTATCGTTTTTGTAATTATAATTTTCAAAAGAAATCCTAAATCAAAATAGCCAAGAATGGTAATATATGCATAATCCGGCCGGCTACTTAAGGAACATTTCGATCCCTCAAGTTCCTTTTACTCTTTTAAATGCAACTAATATTTGGGTACGCGTGTTGCGCGTATATTTTATATCAAATATAAGTATAAAATTTTGTTAAATCACATAAATATTATGAGTATTAAATTTGTGTTCGAGTTGACAATTTGATTTTTTTTTTTAATTTGAAGACAAAAAATAGAGTTGTTCATTCACTTAGCAAAAACAAAACAATATATATATGTGTTTGAATAGAATAAACGCAAATCAAATTTATAAAAGAAACAGATGAAAAATTATCGACCTTACTAAATTCCTCAAAAAATAAATAATATACCGTTTGTAAATCTCAAAGTTTTAATTTTTGGCATCGCATCCATTCATTCAATTGACTTTCTTCTATATGTTGACTCTTTCTCGACATGCATTTCTGTCTTTGTGCCCTCCAAGTGGATACATTAAAATGTAAATTAGAGAACATAATAAGTTAATAAAAATATATTAATCATGGAACAAATATTTTCCAATAAAAGTGATTATTTTAGTCGCGATAAAATAAATATGGTGTAACAGGGCAAAATAAACATTGTTTAGCAAATAAATGAAGACAATTGAGAAATAATCAAATATAAAAAGCAATTAAAACATAGCTAGAAGATTTCACGAGATTAGGATCAATGACTTGATTATATCACAACGTCAACAGACCTCCATTGCATCATCTAAACAAAATGTCACCAATTAAAATAACGAAAGAGAAGACTAACCATCACCAACAGGGACACACTTTGAACACGAAAATATGTCATTGGGCTATTTTTTTAAGTAATGAATGAATTAATATACTTTCCACTAGAAAGTTGAAAGCTGAAGGAATTAAATATTGAATAGACAATATTAAAGATTGATATTAACGACATTTGTAATAGATAGAAAAGATTAAAGTAATTCTGATGAAGGAATTAAATATTGAATAGACAATATTAAAGATTGATATTAACGACATTTGTAATAGATAGAAAAGATTAAAGTAATTCTGAATTTAATTGATTACAATAAATGACATTAATTTTAGAAATATGAACTATCTTCATATTATTCATCTTTTACATTTATTATGTACTATCACCTTATTATTTTTTGAAATATAAATTACATTTTAGAAGATGAATAGGTTTGAAGTAAAGGGTAATATGGTCGTTCAATTTTGTATGGATATTTTGGTCTTTTAAATTTAGACTTAAGCGCTTCCCACTTTTAATATAATCATATTATTATATAAGTGGGAGCGAAGGGTGAAAAACACACCTGAAGTATCACAATTTTTTGAGTTTTTATATCCGAATTATCAAGTGTGTGAGTTTCCTACCTGAACTATCACCAAATATTTATCGAAACGCACCTAAACTATCAATTGCTCATTTTTCCTACCTAATATTTCAGGTGGGAAAAGTGACAATTGATAGTTGAGATGTGTTTTGATAAACATCTGGTGATAGTTCAGGTAGGAAAAGTAAACACCTGATAGTTCAGGTAGAAAACTCAAAAAACCTAGATAGTGAGATGTGTTTTGATAAACATTTGGTGCTGCTACTACTACTACTTATTTATTATTTATATTTATTTTTAGTTATTTATTTATTATTAGTAGTATTATTTAGTTAGTTATTTATTATTTATATTTATTTTTATTTATTATTTACAGTTATTTATTCTTATTTATTATTATTATTATTATTATTATTATTCATTATTTATTAGTTATATTTATTTATAATATGTATTTATTTATTTTAACTTTTTACTTTTTTGACTTCTCACTATATAGTAATAAATATATAATTATGATATGATATAATAAAATATTAATATTTAATTATGTATTTAGTTAAATTTTAATTTAATGAAGGGGCAAAATGGTAATCTAACTTTTCATTTTTTGGCTTCCCACTTATATAATAATATGATATGATGATGATTTTTACATATTATATTTACTTTTTAACATTAATTAAATAAATGAAATAAAAAAATAATTTTAAAATAGAAAAAATTTTTAAAAAAAATAATAAGAATGGAGACCTCAAAGGCATGCCACATCAATATATATATATATATATATATTGATTTGAAGCATTAAAATAGTCATATGAGAATTGTTGTTTTAATATTTTCAGAGTTGAATGAGTGTTTGGAAACAATAAAACATGGAAAAATAAAGTTAAGTGCAAGACAATATGTATGTGGTTTCTCTTATTATACAAGAGAGAGTTAGCAGACCCTCCTCGTCAATATGTCTGCTTGATGACAGAGACAATTTGATAATTTTAAATATTTAAATTTTTACTTTAAAAAAAATATATTTTAGGTAGGTATATGAATCGGGATAATTTAATAATTTCACATATTTTAAGATATAGTAACTTTCTAAATTTATGGGGATTACTTTTTTTTATATGCATTTATTCATGTGGGACATTATATTTATAGATAAATTTTTTTAACTTATCCGTTAGAGCTGTCAAACGCGGGTCAAGAAATTTAATAGGCTAAAACGGGCCGGCCCTTTAAAAGTCAGCCCAACCCAGCCTTAGAAGGGCCGCGGGCTGGAGCGGGCTAACCCTTCATTTTTTTTTAAAAAAAATTTAAATAAGAAAATTTCTTTTTAATATACATTTAAACCTATAGATATCACAATTTGTTATACTTTCTAATATATAACTATAAGAAAGTACATAATTCTACGATAACTTATAACATATTCAATACCAATATATCATCAAGCATATTTAAATGCACTTCAAAACATTACAATTTTGAATTTGGATAAAATCGTGCAACCGATTTTGAGTTGCAACAAGTGTTTGGATATTTTCATGACGGATACCTTTTTTATACTTGATGAGTTTATGCTAAATGAGTAAAGTATTATGTAAGATATTAGAACATATTAAGTAACACTTTTCCTAGTTTTACTTCTTCTTTCATAATTTTCTTTTAACTTTTAAGTTTAAACTAAGCCCCGATCATGAATACAACTTCTACAGTTGGTTATTAGAATGTAATGTTAAATGAATAAAGTATTGTGTAAGGTATTAAGACTTATTCGGTAATCACTATTTTTAGTTTTTACTTCTTTTTTTACAATTTTCTTTTAAATTTTAAATTTAAATTAAATTGTCTTTTGGTCCACGTGCCGGCCTCGACCCAGCCTCTGTCAAGCCTCAAGGGCCAGCGGGCTGACTTGGGCTGGACTTATAAGCCTCTGTTTAAATGAATTTAAAAAATCTTAATCCAACCCTACCCTAATAGCGGGCTGGGTAGGGCTGACCTCTAGGGCCAAACCCATTTTGACGGCTCTATTATTCGCTACACAATATATAATAGACAATATAATGTTATTCATATTGGGCAGGGCAATACCCGGCATATCCCGACTAATATATATACATGGCTCAAATTTTAAAAGCTAGCTAGGTATAAATATTGATCTAGAATTAGTTTTGTCACAATTCAAATTAAATTGGAGGACTATATATAATCGGCTTGTCCCTAAAAATGAATTTGAATTTTTACGGATCTTAACATGAGTATCGAATATTAAAAAAATTCCTCCTATGTCAACCATTCTACTCTAAAGCATATTATGGATTTTCAGGCAGTCCTATATATACCATCAAAACTTAAACACGTGCATTGAGTTCCGGCCTTTTCCAATTTGTTATCCCTTAGTTAAAAAATTATAGAAAAAAAATCATGTATTATGTATTGAGTTCCTTTTTGATTCTTAGTATATTTACTTCTTTTAACATCATATGCAACATATATAATAAATAGTAGTAATATGCAAGTTGAAACTCAAATTTGCCTCATCTTGAATTTCTTTTTAATCTTGTTCATGTTTGATATTCATATTGAAATCTGATTAATTCAAATCATGCGTTATAGAATTCATTATGATATGACAATGTTCTTAACAGAACTTTTTGTACCCAAAACTCGAATCTAAAATCTATAAATAAGTGGGAAGCGATCCTGATTAATTATCCCACTACAATTGTAATTGATTCTCTCCCCCAATATATTACGATGATTCACTTAAGTTTGTTTACTTGGAGGGGGTTTGTGTGTGGGGATTAAAGATTAAAGAAGAAGGTTCCTTTCACATTTATATATGACGATATTTTCTAGTACTAATAAGCAAAAAGTCTTTCTCTCTTGTATTCTCTTTCTTTTTTAATTTATTTGTTTTTTTTAATTCGTTTAAAAATCTTTTTAATAACTCTGTAATTTTAATTTTTCATATAATATATTTAATATCATAAAATTATATGATATTTTGATACATTGTACATATCTTTAATTAATTTAGGTTCATAATTTTATGGCAAATCAGAACTGAACAATTAAATTAAAACGGAAGGAATATAAACTTTATAATAATATATACTGCCACTTTCAATAGTATTTGAGTTTTCCTGTATTTTAAGTCAAGGGGTAATTATGAGACTGCGTCCATTCAAAGATGTTTTGCCCCTGAAACAACAAAGTCAATCTTCATGACTTTGACCAAAGGAACACAGTCTTGAAAAGTACAAATTTATGTATATATATGTTTTATATATATAAACCCTAGCTAGTTAGCAATTAGAGACTTACCAAATGAAGAACACAAGATAATTAATCATGGAAAAAATTATAAGCAGCAGCATAGTTACAAATAATCACGACGACGATGACGACGACGACGACAATATTGTTCTTCCAGGATTTCGATTTCATCCGACGGATGAAGAACTTGTAGGGTTTTATCTACGGAGAAAAGTTGAGAAAAGACCTATTGGTTTAGAAATTATCAAGCAAATTGATATCTACAAATATGATCCATGGGATCTCCCCAGTATGTCTCCTTGACTCTCTTAACTTGCTTTAATTTAATTTCCTCTTCTTTTTTTTTTCACTGCAGATCGTTTCTAGTTTTTTGAGTTTGAGTTATATATATATACACACGACTATAAATTTTGAGTAGTTTGTTTCGTTAATGTTGAATCATAGCAAGGACATCGTTACCCGAATGAATACAATTAAAGTACTTTTTTCGTCTCAAAATATGTGTTGCTTTACACACCCACATAAAAATAATTCCAAAAAAAGTGTACAAAAAATAATAATTGTTTCTAACTATACCCTTTGATCTTTTTAATAGTGCTGATTCTCAAAAAAAAATTAACAATTAATTTAATAAATTATACCTTATATTTATTATTTTTCTTAATGGACATGAAATAAAAAAGTGATAATTACTTTGGGAGAGAAAATATAGTAGATATGCTGAATTTCGAGAACATAGCAATTAATTAATTAGCTAAACTTGTTTTGTTATATAAACTTGCAAATTAACTTCTTGAGCTTAATATAAGGGGGAAAAAACATGATATAATGAAATTTAGACAAAAACTAGTGATGCTAATATTTTGCTCGTAGCCAGGACTATCTCTATATCCTAATCCTATACTGTGAGCCTAACTCTCTTTTTCTCGGATCAAGCACGTGTTTGTGTTTTTTTTTTTTTAAATTAACAAATGACAGTGAGACTCGTATTCTGGATATTTGTTTGCTTTGATATTACACGTTGAAATTAAATGTGTGATTATTTCATCTAATTAAAGTTTAAACCTGTTTGAGATCGAGAACACGGTAAAATATTGTGTACTCCAACTCGCCCATACAACTAGATCGGGTGGATCTACCTGGAAGGGAGACGGTGCATATGCACCAGTTAACTTCAAAAAAAACTATGTGTATATATACCTAAAGAACGATCATATATTTTGTTTTGGGCACCCTAAAGCATAAAAGTCAATTTGGTGCGACAAACATGCATTGTATCTTCTCTGATAGTAGTGTCCAGTCATATTCAAATCTTGAATCTGTTTCCGCATACGACACTTGATTCCATAAGAATATATGTAAGTGTACTATGAGTAGATTATTGATATCATAATTCTCTCTTTGCTGCTGTTTCAGTGGGCAGTAACAATAATGGAGAGAAGGAATGGTACTTCTACTGCAAAAGAGGGAGAAAATACAAAAACAGTGTAAGACCTAACAGAGTGACAGGTGGTTCTGGATTCTGGAAGGCTACTGGTATTGATAAACCTATTTACAGCTCTCATGATCATAATGGAAAATGCATTATTGGCCTTAAGAAATCATTGGTGTATTACAGAGGCAGTGCTGGAAAAGGCACAAAAACTGACTGGCAGATGCATGAGTTTCGTCTTCCATCTGAAAATGATAAATCCACTCAACACCTTATTCATCCCAACACCATCATCCCTCAACAACCTGTAAGAAACAATTTAAACTTTCCTCAGCTATATATCTTGCATTTTTATGCGCCATGCCGAAATTTTAAGAAAGAAAGAAAGAAAGAAAGAAAGAAAGAAAGAAAGAACGATCGACTTTTCGATATTAAGCATGCATCCATTAAATTTATATGGCTATATAAAAGCATGAAAAAAAATTAAACTTGAATTATTTTCAAATATTTTAAAAATTAATTCCTTTTTTAACTTTTCAGAGCTAGCATAACATTTATTTAATTAATAAGTACTGGCCTTTCTTAATTTCATGTCATTTGCTCATGCATGTAGTTCTTGTTAAAATGTGTGATCATATCAAATAATTTTTAAAAATTTTAATTTATTATAATATGTGGGTGCAGGAGACTTCAAATAGTACCTCTTTTTTAGTACCAAATTGAATTGTGTAAATATCTCGTATAAAAATTTAAGCTATTAGAAATAACACAGTTGTTATTTACTTATACATCTCGTCGATTGAATTCATATTCTTTATGTGGTACTATATATGTTGAAATCATGAAATGTATGATCACCTAACATAAAAGTTTTAACTACAAGAAAGAATATATATATATATATATATACACTTTTATTTACGTAATTATATCATTAACAATTATAGTAATTCTCATGGATTAAAGGGGAAACCAAATAGAGTTGTAACATAATTTGTTTAATATAATCCAGGAAACATGGACTATTTGCCGTATCTTGAAACGAAATGCGTCATATAAGAAAGCAATACCAGATTGGAAAGAAGTAGCAAGAAAACAACGAAACGACACAGTGGTGAATATGGATGCCTTAAGCTCCAAAATATGCAGTATTGATTCATCTTCAGATAATTCCCAGACTTACATCAGTTTTAGTAATACTCCTGTTGTTAAGCAGAATAATATAACAGAAAATAAGCATCAGTTTGTAGGCCAACAAAGCTCAGGAATATCATCTCAAAGTACAACTGCTGCTGCAGCATCCAATTCGCCTAGTCCTTTGGACTTCAATGAGTGGTTAGAGAATGGGAACTGGGATGAATTTAAATCTATGTTCGAGTTTCCCTTTGATCCTTTGTTTTAATTTTGTTTCATGTATGGATGTAAGTGGGCAGTGTAATATGTATCATATATGAATTCTTCTGTTGAATTTATTTAACTTATATGTAGTAGGTTATTTGTTTTATTTTTCAACTTAGTAGTATTCACACTTTATATACACCAACCCTTGTAGGTTAGAGGATGATTCGAGGAAAACTAGGGGAAGGAATTGAACTTGCACCAGGTAAAAGTTCTGATAGTCAACCGAGCTACTAAGATTCCTCCTCACTTGCAAAAGAACAGACACGAGATGATGATGATGATCATGAAGAACTCTAAATGACACAAAAGATTAAACACAAAATAAATACTCTAATTGATCAGTCTGTTTAAAGTATTTGTGACACACTGCAACGCCATTCATCAGTGCCGATACACAAAGCCACTATGGACCTGTGTCCCATCATCAAAACTACAGGGGGGAATTCCCCGTTTCTGAAATCGCCAGATACTAGGAGGACTAGCTGACCGTCGTGTTGATGGCATGGAAGGGAAGGTCCTCCAGAATTTTAACGTCAATAAGGTTGCTGAATGAAGATACGAGAAGACAGTGAGAAGACAGCAATTTACACGACTGCAAGTTTTACAGACTTTCTCCAGCGATCATAATCACCAACGGCCATAACATCAATCATTCATATCTAGAGCTCTTCGATTTCTTTTTAAATGGCTTGCTGGGCCCTGCAATAAATTCCTCAGCGTCAATCTTGCCAATTGATTTTTGCTTCCTGAACTCCTTCGCCTTTTTCTGCAGCAAGACCAATACGAATGCATCATATCATTAGCAATCCAAGAATCAAAGTCCAGACACAGCAGGCTGCAAATTTTTTATATCTATGAAAAGCATCATGGGAATACCTTCAATGACGATGCCATGGCAGTGACATCATCTTTATCCTCATTGGATACATCTTGATTGTGTGTTTTTGGTTCCTGCAGAAGTGCACACAAACAATGTTCAACAGGAAATGCATATATGGAGTGCAAAACAATTATGCCCTGATGAGATTATGTGAATACAAACCTCAGGTGGAACAAAAGCTGCTTCCCGTTTTTTCTTGTTTTCAGCAACCTTCTCAGCCTGTTTTACTTGCTTCTCTTCCCATTGCTTTGCTAACTTCTTCTTGTCGCTTAAGAAGTACTCACCACTTTCCAGTTGTAGATCAATCTACAACCAAAAAAGTTATATATGTTGGATTAAATTAACAGCGGATATATCTTAATAGTTCATTGTCACCGCAAGAGAAGAGGAGACAACAGGCATTAAAAGATAAAAATAAATAAACCACAAAATCCAGTGAACACCAGTGAGATAATAACAAGCAAAGCAGAAGCAGGATTCAATAGAACAACTAATTACAGTACTTGAGTGTAGTGCTGAGGTTTATTATGCTTAAAACTCCACACATCAAATAGAGATATAGAAAAGAACAAAATAAATGGACAAAGATTGGGCTACACAAGAACCAAAATGACAACTCACCTTACTAGGTTGCTGAGGAGGTGGGAAGGGTGTATATGGTTTCTTTTCTTTGGTCTTAACTTTCTTTTGTTTAACATTCTTCCTGAATGGACAAAGACGAACAAAATAATATTCAAACTTTGAAATTGGCACTGCAGATCAAAAAATTAGTCTGACTCAACACCATATGAAAGGATGCCTTACTTCTTAAACTGCGGAAGAAATCTGTCCCAGTTCTCATTAGCCAGAGCTGGATTTTTTGCAAGCTCTCTCTTCAGCATGAGGATCTAAGTCGAAGAGATACGTCAGCAAAAGTGAATTATCAGATATTTTAGCCAAAACATAATAAATAGCCGAAGACCCACTGAAATTCATTTTTCATTATCATGCACTTGCTCATTTACCTTGATATGATGTAGCGGATGCATCTTGTTCTGTATGCAGTCCTCTACAATCCTCCTCACTTGCTTTAGACCTTTAAATGAACCCATAGCAGCAACTGTGCTTCCCTACTCAATTTTAGGCAAGATTCAAGTTTGTTCTCAATTTTGACAAGAATATTTATGTCATGTACTCTAAGATTCAATGACAAGACATAAACTTTTAACGTATAAAAGAAGAAAAGGACACTAAATGTGCAGTTTATGTGTATAGCAAGTTACCATACGAGTATACCTGGACAAGGATATAGCAGCCAGTCAAAATTTCCAGGGCCTACATCCAAAGTGATATATATCAAGCTATATGGCAGAAGGTAATAACTCAGCATGATGTGTCAGATATTCACCAACATTAAAGCAATCCAATCTCTCTACGTTCTGTAGCTAATTTGGTATGGTTGAGTCGCTGGCGCAGGTAGGAGGTAGGACTAAACCTCACGTGGTTCTGGTCAAGGGACATCAGTTTACCAGCAATACCTATGATTAACAACTAACGTAACGGAGCAATAAAATCAGTACCCACAATAAAGTAAACTATCTACTCTCTAGAAGTTCAGTTTAATTAGTTGGCAGTTGAATATCACACATCCATTATTATTGATGCAAGACGAATATTCTGGGAAAATCTTCCTGTTGGAAATTGGGCCATCCACTATGAATAAATAAATCATCCTGACAGGTAAGCAAACACAGCACAAATGCTCTCCAGTTCATGGCGGTTCTAAGCAAAGAAATAAGAAAATACTCCTTGACAAAATGGTCTTTGGTCAAGAGGATGGTATTTTGACAAAAATGTTATTGTCTCAGTCCTACACAACAACAATGTGCATAGAATGTTCTAATATCCAATTGTGATTTCCAGAGAATGGTGGGGAACCTAATCCACTAACCTTTAAAGTTGACGAATTGGGACCCACAAGATATTGTCGGCGTTTAACAAAGCGATCCTGCAAAAAGAAAAAAGGTTAATAACATGAATTTAGACAAGACCAAATGCACATGACCATGAATAACCAAAAAATCCATAATCTAACAATGAGCATCACACCTCATTATTACCATTATTTTTACTTATCTTGTTCAAATGTGTATGACACTATTTCCTTTTCTGGGACATTAATGTTTGACACTATTCGACTAACAATACTATTCTATATACCTTGTACAATGTTCAGGCATTCAAATTTTGGACTTTTATGTGACGTCATTCCTATGAAATTTCCTTTGCAGCCACTACTTTAATATTTTTCCACTAACACTAATATAATATACATACATACATACATACATATATATATATATATATATTAGCATCTTGAACTCTATATCTAGTAAGACACTGTCATATAAATTGGAATGGACTAAGTAGTAATCTACAGAAACCACCATTTGGTTCACTCAGGAGTTATACTCCAATCATGCATTGCACTTCTCAAAATCTAAATATGTACCTCACCTTTAAATCTTGCCAACAACTTATTTTCTGTTTGTACAAATAATAAAATACTAAAAAGGGTAACTAATGATGCCCACGTGTTCCAAACTTTATATAAAATAATCCAAAGTTTCAACTCTTAGATTAATATGCATGCCTAAAGTTGAAATAAGACATGTATTCTAGGGGAAGAAAACAGTGTTTAATCAGATGAAGCTAAACGTGCTTTCATATTTGAGTTAAAAATCTCCCAAAAAGAAGATGCGCATATTAATAACTTAAATATATCTTATAAGTTTAGAAACCATATCCATATTTACTAGTACCTTTAATACAACAGTGATAATCAACAAGGCAAAAGGAACATATCACACTCACTGCATATGGTGCAATTCAAGATGCCTAAGTGAAGAACTGGTAGCCAGGCAAACCTAGAAATGAATCATGCTAAGGAGAATGGATGTTCAAGTTTCTTCAAGGCAAAGGGTATGCTTGCTGGGTGAACAAATAGGCGTGCAGACGAGTGAGGGGGTGCCGCGAGCCCTCTCATACTTGTCAAAAGAATATGTAATATTGTGAATGAACGTACTTATCAAAAGTGTGTATATATAGTGAAGGAACATTTTTAATCAATGAGCATCCAATGAAGTGTTTGACAATCACAGCAATGCATGTTCTCGTCAAAATCATCCACCAGATAAAATAAAAAGTTGAAATACATGTACTTAATTTGAGTAGGGATGAGCATAGCACACCTTGTTGCGAACCAGGCTGCCAATCTTAATGATGTCACATTGCATCTCATCATTCAGGATTTTGACAGCCTGCAAAAGCAAATTTCATTTAGATTTAACCAACAGTTGAAGAGACCACTGGATGATTAAAAGAGTACATAAATATAGTGAAGCAATCCTCCAACTTAACATTCAAATTCCAGAGGAGACAGAACAGCAAATATGTCGACAAATCAATGTATTTTCTTTTCGCTTCTGTTATATCACAGATGGCGAAAAGTGAAAAACAAAAATAAATAATAGAAAAGTAGAATAGAATTCCATTGAACAATATGCAAAGGTAGCTGAGTGCAGATCTGCTCTCTGTGAAACAAAATCCCAGCAGAAAGAAGATGAATTGTTCAGCTGAGCAAATAAAGTGACACCTAAATCTCAAATATCACACAACAGTGACTCAGGAAATTTGTGGACCCCAGAGACGCTCCAAATTTTGGTTATTACTTATTAACAGCCATGTACCAAAGCCTTCCACTTTCTGTAACTCTTTCCTTTGCACAACCATTCTGATTAAGCATAAGACAGCTGCTGGTCAAAATAAACAACAAGGCTGGCAAATTACTTTATAATTCACCACATACATGACAAGTCAAACCTCCCCTGGATTACTGATCAAAACGAAAGTCAAGCCTTTCCTGGTTTTGAAACAACCTGAGTACCATTCCATAAACAGAACTCCCGGAACAACGCTATTAACTAATTGCTACTAAAAAGTTCTAACCAAGCATTTAGTATGCAATATAAGAAAAGAATCAGAGATGACAAGAAACAACAGGGATTTAAAAAAATACAAACCTGAGGAGCAGGGACACTTCTTGACAAAAGTTTTATCAAATCCCTAGCTTTTACAATAATATAGGGATCCCTTGTCTTCATAGTAGTAGAAACTGTCATGGATCCTTCAACCTGACCATCAACAGCAGAAAAAATAAACAGATAATACTACTTGCAGAAATGCAGACCTAATATTAGTGCTCATTAGAGAGTAAAAGTGGGAAGACAAAATCTGGAAAAGCAATAATAAATAATAAATAATAGCCAGTCGAGGTAATAATATGTAATGCTCTTTGAAGTTGCTGACATATCACAAAAACTTAGAATATTACCAATATACAACCCTATCAATGAAATAAATATTGTTTTTGTACATACTTTCTCTATGTCGGAGAACTTTTTCTCCAAAGCCCTGACAATGAAATAAATTTCACAGATAAACATGCTATCTCTATGTAGGAAACTTTTTCACCAAAGCCCCACCACCTTAACATTGCTTGACATTAAGTAGATAACTAAACAAGATGTTGAAATATGATGAATAAAGAACCTTAACCCAGTATCATTCAGGAATCCTGTTTTTTATTTTCTTATTTCCTGAATAATGTAAAGTAGATTTCATTTAAATAATACCACGAAGGTACTGAGAAGAGTACGAGATGAAAGGGGTTGTAAATCTTACTTGTTCTAATGCTATCCAAAAAAAATCAAAAACTGTGACAAACTATCTAACATATAACACCTGATGCCTTAAGTAGACTTTGTAAACATCTTTGCTTAACAAAAGAAAGATAAGCAACTCAAGAAGCCTGTTAAAAACTTGAGCGTTTATCCATAGCCACTTGTAATGAGGAAATCCTTTATTTTTCAACAATAACTTAGATTTCATAATTTCAACTCACAAGCCCATTATTGTAGTTGAAATGACTAGGCAACGCCCTTCATGTTTGTTCCCCAAGGAGTTCCAAAAGGAATCAATGTTAAGCCTGAATTTTGGGTTGACTAGGCAACGGCCTTCATGTTTGTTCCCAAGGAGTTCCAAAAGGAATCAATGTTAAGCCTGAATTTTGGGTGCCACATCAATAAGGTTTAATTCCGGATTACGACATTAAACACTAATTAATTCAGGAATGCATTATCCTAGAGTTAGCACAGAGAAATTTTAATTCTCGCCAAAATACATGAGTCAGATGTAAGTAACCTTGGTTCTCAAGCTCACAGATATGAGTTAGCATGTTACCAACTAACAAATAAGAAATAGTTCTAGAAGTATTCTAATAGCTGTAGTCTTGTAGACAGCAATGAAAATATGTGTGTGTGTGTGTGTGAGAGAGAGAGAGAGAGGGGTTACAATGACTTACCAAGTTAAGTTCGCAGGCAATTCCATACTCTTTCAAGGCACCTTTTACAATAGGCCAACACTCTTGCAAATATTTCTCTGATAAAAATGCTCAATATTATTAACATATCCCACACTATTGTTTCAAATATTATAGATTACAAGAAACATTGATAGTTTTTAACAAAAAAGTAGAAAAAGCATACTTAGCAAGAAAAAGTCAAAATGCAAACATGATCAAGTGAACGGATTATAATTTATAAGGAGAGACTCAGTCTGGCATTTTAAACTAATCGATTCTTTAAAAATCCAGACCTGATCACTGCACCATGTGCGGTCAGTTCTTATTAACAAATGATTGAAGAGAGAAGCAACTAAGCAATACTCCAGTAGACATTGGAACTGTTTTCTCTATCTTCAGTTTGGTATTATCAAAACTAAGAAATGATATATTTACGAAACAATCAAGTTTTAATTGTGGACTTGGGCGGTAACCTTTAACCTCCAGTTGGTAGTAAATATCCCTAGTCAGATGTCTATGACTAATAGTCCCTAGTTTGAATACAATTCTTACCAAGGCAAATAGACGAAGAGTGGAAAAGGACAGTTACTCATCCATCCCAAATTTATAGTCCCTTCTAACTCCAAATAATTAAGAGAAGATGCATAACTGTAACTATTTGGTATTTTTTGGAGAAACGTGTACAGCCCTATGATGACTTGTATGAATTTCGGGATAAAACATAGAAAAAACTTGTATTCAAATAGAAAAATAGGTCATAAAACCATCGTCTCATATAAAAGTGTACTAAAGCTTTTCTTTAAGAAAAGCAGACACCATCTCCGGAAACAGGTTGTATTTCTTTGGGACAAAGATTATATTTTTGGGACCTAACCTCTGTACTGAGGGAAGAGAGTTGAAAAGGAGCTGACTTCAAGCAAACCACTCTCGTTCCATGAAGGATCAAACTTCTCAATCTTCCAATGATCGATGCTTGGATCATCCCATGGCTTTGGCTTGTCATGTTTCCCCTTGTGCTTCGGCTTGGGATTCTGCTCTTCATTAACATTTAAGCTCTCCTCCTCTGCCATTTCAGTTATCGGAATAGCCCTGCAATACCCCACATTTTATTGTTAGAAAGTGACATTACAATCTAGAATGAAATCAAAAGAGAAGCAAAGTCTAGTAGTCTAGGGTTAACTAACTGTCAACTAGGAAGGGAAAATAGCCAGCAGAGCAATCAAGGGAGAAGATATAAAGGGCAGAACTAGTGGGGCGCAAGACAATTTAGTTTCTTTCGATTCTAAACTAATAACAAACAAACTACCCAGTTTACAAAGTTTCCAAGGGAATAGAAAAGAAGAATAGCGCTAAGCAGCTACAAACAAATTCAACTTGCTTTTCTAGAACCAGAACAAGAAGAGGAGGAAAGAGTGCACGGTCAAGAACGCATAAGAGGAGTAGAAGTGAGTAGCCATACCTGTGGAGTTGGCGAGAAGCCTAAAGAAACAGAGAAAGAGGGGAAGCCGGAGAAGACGCTTTGTTGTGTGTAATTTGGTTCTAAAACCCTTGTGGGATTCATAAAACTGGGGGGTTCAATTAACTATTGAGTTTCCAAAAATACCCTCGGGTGTTTTTCTTTTCTAATAAAAATGTTTTTTTTTCAAAAATAACTTTTTTAAGATTTTCAGACTTTTAGCAGGTGTTTGGACATGTGATTTTATATCGTGATTTATAATTTTGAGATGAAATCAGTTTTTGGATATGCGATTTCATCTCATAATTTCAAATCAAGAGATGAAATCCCAAATTCTCCAAAAAACTTGATTTGAGATTTCAAATCATGAGATGGGATTTTTCAAATGCAAAATTTAACCCACAAGTTTATATTTTGTGAAAAAAAAAAGGTCCATCATTTTATATATATCAACTATATTTACCAACCATTTATTTATTAAATGTAAACAACCTTTGTCAACTATTATATTATCCGTGAGGAGATTGTTCGTACCATGTGGGAGGATTATACTAAAGAGTAGTACACTACAACTCATGTTTAATTTTTATTTTTTATTGAACTAAAATTCGATTCATAAGTTGTATTCTTTTTAAAAATTACTTTGTTATAATGTATTATATTTTATTATGAATTTTTACTTATTTGGTAAGATTGTATAAGAATTTGAGCAATTTGAATAGTTTTTACAACTTATAGGATTCGTATGTTCATGAAACAAAAATACAACTTAAAATTTTCAAATTGCATGTCCAAACAAAATTTCAAACTTCATCTTATATGATTTCATATCATGATTTCATCTCGCATGGTCAAACGAGCCCTTAGTATCTTTTTATTGTTCTTTAAAATTTTATAATTTTAAAATTTTAACTTTTTTTAGAAATAGTTAAAAGCAAACATCTTTACCAAAAACTCAATAAATGACACACAAGATCGAGAGTCGATGATTAATAAATAGATTAAATTATGATATCTCAAATTTAAATTTCAAGAAGTCAAAAACTATTCTCATATTTTTAACCTTGATTAAAGTTTTGCAATGTGTTTGTTTCATAATTATGAAAAATTCTTTTTGAAAAAAAAAAATTGTATTATCTTTTTTCAATTAAAAGAACTTTTGACTTTTAAATTTTAACTAATGAGTGTATGAACTTGTCCAGTTCAATCAATTTGTAACATAAAGTCACGTCTAATAGAAAATTCATATTTGAATTAATGATTTTTATTACTATACAAAAAAAAAAATTGACTTAGAAAGGTCGGATACGAGTCAGCAGAAATTATATCTGAGAGATTGGTAGAAAATGCTTTTGTTTGACAGAAAATTTCAATGTTTTCGTAAATGTTTCTAATTTTAGAGACGTTGTGTCAAATATAAAACACAAACTGAATTGGGGATTACTCAAACACTCACCTCTTACGCGAGATTTTGAGATCGCAAGTCGTTACTCAATAGTGATAAGAGCAGTTAATTAGCTCTAAGAGTATATATTTGTGGATCTTGTCCTTTGTTGTGTAGCTATAAATAAAATTTTTACTTTCTTGTTGGAGGACATATGATTTCCTTTTATTCACAAACATTATATTAAACTTTTTGTTGGGTTCGAAATAACACAACGTCATGCGAAAGTTAATAATTGTAAAATCTTGACAGCGATAAATCAGATGATAAAAAAAATTATAATTAAATAAGATGATATGGTCATCAAGTGACCTGCATATCGAAAAACTAATATAAAAAACATAAAACTATTGAGAGAATAATCCTAAACAAGACACTTTAAAGACAACATTGTGGATGCTATGGAGGGTAGCTATAGTAGAGTCCTTATCCACAAAGAAAACCTTTTCTATCAAAAAAATTATTTTGAAGTAAAACACAGTTATGATGTAAAATCCAACCAAGGTAAAAATTTAAGACAAATCCTAACAAACCTCCCCTTGGCTTGAAATTTCTGGTAAAATAATAATAATCATCTTCTTCATATTTATCATTGTTGCTTACCATGTTTAAAATTTCATGGGTTAAAAATTAGAGTCTTGTGCGTTAAAAGTAAGAACGGATTGAATTGAAGCTCTGTGTATTAAAAGTGAGCACGGGTTGAAAGTAGCGCTCATGCATTAAAAGTAAGCATGAATTGAAATTGGAGCCCCAACGTTAAAGTCGGTAAGGGGTTGAAATTCGAAGCCCGTGCGTTAAAATAAACACGAGTTGAAAATTGATTTTGGTTTTTAAAGATGGAGCAGCAGGATTGGTAAAATATAATTGAAACTTTGTTCCACATGTAGTACGTCAGGCTTTTTTATTTCTTGATAGAATTCTTCATTATTGTGAAATTGGTTGCAACTTGATTTGAACCACCTTAAACATGTCTTCAACGTGGCTAAACCACCAGCTGAACCATTGACTGACCCATTGACTTTGATACCGTGAGATCAAAATAACAGGGTGTCATGCGGAAGCTAATAATTGCAAAATCTTGATGACGATAAATGAGATGATAAAAAAAACTATGCAAAAATAAGCATAATATTTAATATGATATGGTCATCAAGTGACCTACATATTGAAAAACTAATATAAAAAACATAAAACTATTGAGAAAATAATCTACTCCTAAACAAAATACTTTTAACGAAATAGTATGTAACATCTATATTTAGGTCAATGGACAGAAGACAATGTAGATCTTTGTCTTCACCCCGAATATGATATATTCTTTCATATTTTTTTAATATGCAAAATATATATAATTGGCTTCTTTTTAAGTACACATCATTCATACGTACACAGTAGAACAAAATTTTTTTAAGGTGTATGAGTGGTGAAATAAATGGAGTATGGGGTCATATTTTAAAACATCAATTTAGATTTCTTTAAGAAAAGCTTTTGAACTTCTTTATTATCTCTCTATTATTACATTTCTTTACTAATAATCTTTTACATATTAAATAAATATTTTTAAAAATTATCAAAATAAAGCACATAAGAGTTATAAATAATATTTAAGAGTAAAAATTATAAGGAAGATGAAGAGATATGAGTTATAAATAATTTGAATGAATGATTTTATTAGGTATTAAATACATTAATCATTATGCATTAATTTTATTTAAAAAAAATAAAATAAATAACGAAAATGAGTAGAAAGTCAAATAAGAAAGAACAGAGATAAATGCTTAGCTTCATAAGAGATGTGCCACATTACTATTTCAAATATCATAATTATATAATATATAGATATATATTTTCTTAATTATGTTGTTAAGTCATATAATAAATAATCTACATCATTACATATGAAGTAATAAAAAATTTAAAAAATTATAAATACACTTCAAGCAAGAAAAGAATTGGACAAAAATAAATTATTACACGTACAAAAAGATTACAATGACAACATAAAATGAATTATTTCATCTTTTAATTTTCTTTGTGAGAATAGCTAAAATGAAAATCCTGATCATAATTCTTTTGATTAAAATAAGATAATTGTATAAATTATGTTTCATAATAAAAAGTAGGATCATAGAGGACCAAATAAGTAGTGCTGTAAATATGTATAGCTAAGTTAATATTACAATTAGCCAAAGTAAAAAAAAAAATCTCTAGCAAAAATAATTCTTTATAATGCTTCAAAAATATTTCTTCTAGTGTCTTCCTTTGCAAGTAGATTCACCATCATGTTGTGCTCCTGAAAAATATGTCAAAACTCTTCATCATATGCTACCAATTAAAATAAATTAACACAGTTATAAATAAATAAAATAAAGTATTTAATTATAATAACATAAAATACACAAAAAATGTAGACAATCATTCTCAAAACAAGATAATAATTTTCTACATTATGACAATAGACCACATATAACATATGTGTAATAGACATTCTGATGAGGAGCTTCTTCCCTTTGATCCATTTAAAATATATATATTTATTTATTTATTTAACTTTTCAAATTCTTTGCCTCTTGAGATTAACTAAGAAATTAAGGGCATTATCTTTTGAAATATCCAATTATGTATAGACTTTAAAATAGAGAAATTTTTCTAAAAAACCACAAAAAAAGATAAATAGGAATGAAGGTCATAAAAGCATGCCACATAAGCATACTTATAACCTCCTTTTATATATATATATATATATATATATATATAAATTTATATTATTCAACTATTTATTTATTTCTTATTTCTTATAAATTAGTCTGTTATAATTTTATTATTTAGTAAATTATATTTACAAATTTAATTGTACCATTTTATAAATAAATAATCACATCAAGATAATACATTACCACTGAGTTATATCCCTTTTCTATCTTGTTAAGTTTCCTTCCAATTTTTTTCTTCTTTCTTTTTGTTTTTTTAACTATATGCTTTAATTTTGTGGAACCCCATTGTCTTTTTTCATCATTTTCTTCCTACTTTACCAAAAAAAACTATTCGAACAACTCTAAAAGTTAGTTTTCAAAAGGAAAAAAAACATAATCTTTGTGGCAATAATAAATAAATTTAAAGGTATAATGTTGTTGTGTAAATAAGGACATGTACATAAATGATCGTCAGCACTGGAACGTATTTATTTTCTTCACTTCTTCGGGAAATTTTTTTTTTTTTGCAGAAAAGAAATATTACCGAAAGCGGATAAGAAAATAACTAATATAAATTTTAAAAAAAAAAATATAAATATTTTTTTTTAAAAAAAGTAATGAAAAAGTGCTACAAAAATTTAATTTTATCATCACAAATAGCACCGCTATCACAATCAATGCTTTTGGCATTTATCAATTATTTTACTATCACAATTATCACTATTGTGATTATGAGATTAATCACTACAACACCAATTACATCCAACATCGCTAGCACAACTCATTATTACTACCACCACTACAAACCATATCTACTATCACTATCGAGCATAAATATTTCATTTTTTAAAATCAAATAACAATTTAATTTTATTAAATTTAATTTTTTAAAAATATGTAATAACATTTTAATTTAAATTATATATCTATTATCTATATAAATAAATAAAATATGTATATTTAAATATTAAAAATAAGTGAACATTAATGTTTAAATTTAAACATAACATTTTAAGCTTTTAAATTTAAATATTTTAATCTTAATAAAAATAAATTATGAAATTAAAAAAAAAGAGACAAATTCGAGGGGTATTCATGTATTATCCCAAACTATTTAATTCAAATACAAACAAATTATATATGCGGTCAACCACTTGATAGGACTATCTCCAGGCTTCCCATATCTTCACCCACTTCTTTTATTTCAAAGAAAATTATTTATAGTGTTTTAATTTACAGAATATTTTTTTAAAATAATTAAATAAATATTTTAAATTATAATAAAAATTTAAAAATTATATAAAAAATATCATAAATTATTCACAAAGGGTATATATTTTAAAATATTAATTAATTGAAATAATATATTAGCATTGTGATAATTATGAAATTAGGGCAACGTATTTTTGGTTAATTAATATATTAATGTATATTTTTTTCATAATTGACGTACCATGACCATCTTTCTACGGAATCAACCTTTTTTCAAATTGAAATCAAACTCCATAATCAACGTTCAAATAAGAATCAGTCAAAAAAAAACAAAAAAAAAAACAACACGAACAAACGACTGTAGTTTGTGTAAATCATCTAAATTTAAGCCTTCATAAATCACTCCCGCTCATTCCCCCAAACTTCTTGTGAGCTAATTTTACTCTCTCCCAGGAAACCCTAAAGCCAACACTCCAGTGAGTCTTGAGAAGCATTCAAGATTAGCATTTACCAAAGACCCATTTGAGTTATTTTACCTTTTTTTGGTAACTTAATTGCTTGAAGGAGAATATCTATTTCTTTCGTTGTAAGTTCACACATTTAAGTTTTTTTTTTTCCCTTCTTGTTTTTGAGTATTGCTTAAGTTAATTGTTTGTTTAGTAGTTGTAATAATTGAACACCCTTTTCCCTAATATGCTCACTCCTCTTTTTTCTTTGGGGTGGGGGGTGGGGGGTGGGAGCTGTTTTTGCTTAGTTGTTTTCATTGTTGTGTTGTGTTAATTTAGCTATGAGTGTGTTCACTTCTTCCATCTTATTGGTTTTCTGGATTTTGGATTGTGAAATTTCAGGGATTTCTTTTCAGCATATTTTGCTTTGGTGGGGGTAGCTGTTTAATAGTGACTTTTGTGAAGTGGGTTTTTGCTTTGATTTTTCGTTCGTGTTTTCTTTGTTTTAATAATTTTCTTCTGGTTGATGGATTTCACTGTATGTTTCATTAAGGGTATGTCTGTTTGATGGTTGATTTGTTGAAACTGAACTTTTCAGCTTAATTTATGATTTTCTATTTTGGGTTTGAGTGTATTTTTTTTCCCAATTAAGTGGGTTTTCTAATATTGGGAAAATTATATGCAGATATGCTTCTGTCATGGGCAGTTCAGAGGTTTTAGA
The DNA here is from genome assembly GCA_035772735.1 of Datura wrightii. Taxonomy (NCBI): domain Eukaryota; kingdom Viridiplantae; phylum Streptophyta; class Magnoliopsida; order Solanales; family Solanaceae; genus Datura; species Datura wrightii. The sequence continues at coordinate 112,922,980 of JASDFA010000008.1, read as the reverse complement.
CAATGGGGCGATGAGAAATGGGAATGGCATAAAATCACGTGGTGAGGATGACCTTGAGGGAATGACAAATGGTGGGTTTAAGCAAATGGTTAACTGTGCAAAGGAAAATGAAAATTTGGGTGATGAGATTTTAGAGGATTTTGATACATACTGGGAAGATGTCAATGACCGCTTAATGGTATCAAGGATGGTAAGTGACTCGGTGATTAAGGGGATAGTGAGTGCGGTGGAACAAGAGGCAGCTGAGAGACTAGTGGCTAAGGATATGGAATTAGCCAAATTGAAGGAGTATTTGCAATTTCATGATGGTGGTCTTAGCAAAACTGAATTTCTTGGGTCACCCACGTCGCAGGATGAGCTAGAAAGCATGAATTTTCGAAAGCATATGAATTTATCAGATGTTTTTATGGAGCATGGCAAGATGGGAGACTTTCTTGATGGGCTAAGAAATTCAGCAAAAGATGAATTCGAGAAGTTGAAGAAGAGTATTGATGAGCTTAGAGGATCCAATTCTATCAGGAACATGAGGTCTTGCTCTGGGATGGTAGGACTAGAAGGTATTCTACAGGAGAAAGAATCTGGAATTTGGGTTCAGTTGGACAAAACACTAGATAAGTTGAGAATGATGGTGGATACCATCTTTAAAAGAATGGATGTTATGCTACAGTTGTCCAAGACATCACTTGGTCAGTGGCAGGAGGAGCATCTAATTGAAGTGGAGCTTGAGGCCATGGTAATACGTAGTGTAATTCAAACTGTGCAAGAAGAATTTGAGTACAAATTGTGGGACCAGTATACTCAGTTGTGTGGTGACCGAAATGAGAAGTTGAATGACATCTCTAGTTTACGGACGGAGTTGGATGCTGTTTTGAAGTCATTGTCAAGTTCAGAAAATGGACATGTGGTTTCCCATGGGTCACATGATGCAGATTTCTTTACACGCAAGACATCAAGTGAGTATGTGACTTCTTCAAAATCTGTTTGGGATGGAAATGAAAAGCTGGAGGATTCTAAGACTGATATACCTGAGAACTTTGATGCTGTCACGTTGAAGCACATGTCAAAAGATGAAATGGTGACCTATTTTAATAATATAATGACAAAGATGAAGAGACACCATGAGTCCATTCTGCAAAAGAAAACTGATGAGTATTTTGTTCTAAGAGCAGAATATCTAAATCTTAGAGGAGGCTCTGCCGTGCCACATAAAAAGGATAAAGGTGAATCTGACATTCTAAGGAAGAAGATTCCAGAAATTATATGCAAATTGGATGATATCCTGGTAGAGAATGAAAAACATCCTGCATTTACGCAGGAGACTCTAAGTTTCCGTAACATGAAGAATAGGCTTGATAACCTTCTTTCTGAAAATCACCAGCTCAGAGATTTACTTAAAGATAAGAAAAATGAAGTGATGTCCCTTTTGTCCCAAGTTTCAGATGCCACTGAGAAGAGGCTGCAACATTCTTCGGCGGAAGCAGACATGCTAAAACAGATAGGAGATCTCAATTTAGCCATGGAAGAGTCACTGATAGAAGCTTCTGTAAGGGAAGAAGTGTATAACTGTTTTCTAAGGGATCTCAGTGGCGGGACAAGAAATGAAGTTGAGGAGTTAAAATTGGGATTTGATATGCTTAATGAAAGTAATGATACCAATGCTGAAAGTACTAGAGAAATTGAAATTGAAGATTCAGAGATAGAGTGCCTGATTATGCAAGAAATTTGTGGAGTGATTTCCGGTGAAGGCATCAAGGAGGCTAAAGACGTGCTTAAGGAACTGTATTCGGAGCATTTGAATGAAAAAGAAATTCGAATTTCTCTTGACACAAAAGTTATTGAGATGGAAAACAAATTAAAATTCGAGGTTGAAGAGAAGGACAGTCTGAAGCAAAAGGTTTCTGTGCTGGAAACATTAGTGAACGAAAAGGAGAAGTTAGCAACAGATGCATTGGCTGTTCTAGCAAAAGAGAGGGATCAATTTGAGCAGGTGCTTCAAGAGTTGAATGCTATGAAAGAATTTGCAAGTCAACAACAAACATTAGCTTCTGGGTGTTTCGAAGAAGTAAATGTAGTAAAGGGCCAGTTGGCAGAAGCGTTGGAGCAAATTGAAGTATTGAAAGAGGAGGTTACCCAATTAAATAAATGTCTTGAGGAGAAGGAGGAGGATTTAAAGGAAGCTAATCGCAGGGCAGATATGGTCCTTGCTATTTCTGAAGAGAGGCAAACTCTGTTGTCCTCGCTTGAAGCAAAAGAAATTGATCTAAGAAAGCAGGTGGAAACAATAATTGGTAATATAAATGAATCATCAAAGATGCTTGCTGATTTTGAATGCAGGGTGACAGGAAGGTTGAGAACAAATAATGCGAGGTTTGTGTACCTTTTCTTTTTTGATAAGTAATTGGAATGTCATAGTTCCAATATATACAGATGAAATACCTTTTGTCCCTTCAAATATGCAGAGAATATAAAAAATCAACAAAAGAATTCACATCCAAAAGGAACTGCAAATTACACCAAGCACATAACATTTGTAAGACACTACTTTCTAAAACACACTAATATGGACTTCTTTTAAGAATGCCTACTGTTCTGTTCTTTCCAGAAGTACCTAAAAATACACAAACGGACACTATTATGTGGCCTTTATACTTTTTTGTTTGTAGCAATTTACCAACTCTAAATTTTGTGGTATTGGGCCCTTTCATCTTTTCGACATGCAGCGATCTGCCCATTTCGTTAACTTTTTCTCTCCAAACAAGAGCCCAAACCCCATGTACCTTAGAAGTCAACTGTACTAGTGTAGAATGGATAAGATATATAAGTCTAGAATAGTGCCAATCTTTTTCTTTTCTCTCCTCTTCTCTACATTGCTAGTGCCCCTCCCCCCCTACCCCTTATACAGGCTTTTATGGGCCCACGCCTTCTTCTCCTTTCCCTTCCCCAACAAAAATGATCTCCATTCCATCCCGAGGATACAATGACCTAGCTCCAGTGCTTCTTTTATTCTTTCTCAAACTATAATCAACAGAGGCAAACACAAGCAATTAAAGCTGCGGCTGTTGGGAGGACAGTTGCTCGCATGGCAACGGGGGTGAAGGCCAAGAAAGAGAAAGAAAAGCTGGATTGAAGGTTCACTTTACTTAATAAAGCAATTTGGGTCTGCCATTTACTTTGGGAGTAGGCAAAGCAAATCAAAAGCTTATTTACTCTAATTTTAATATTTCCCAATCAATCAAAACATTCCACAATGTAAACAAGATACAACTAAGCCAAAGGCATTTATCAAATAATAAGTTCTAGGTTAGAAATCCCTATAGGGGAGCGGCTGTCAGAGGGAGTGGTGCTTTTAGGAGATGAAATTGAGAAGGAAGAAGGTGAAGAAAAATGAAAACAGGATAAAAGAAAGGAAGAAATAAAGAGAGATTACATTTTTGCCCTCAGATTTGATAGTTTTCTAACGAAGGCTGATATGCACTTAGTATGGAAAAGGGGAAGAATGCCACAAAAACTAGTTAAGGAGGTAAATTTCACAGATGTAATAGCTGGGAGGCCATGTTAAACTTTTCATCTTTTCCCTAATAATTTTCTTGTATTAACCTGTGTATTTTCTTATGTTAAAAAGTTTTAGTATTGACCTGCATATTTTCTTATGTGAAAAAAGATATAGTTTTTGGTGTCACCGTATCCATAGCATTGGAGATTTCGTGCTTGTTGATGTATTAACTGACTATATCCTTCAACCTTTTCAATTCTCGTCCCATATTTGTGCAACCAGAATTGTATGGACTGTGCTGTAGCTCTCCTTTGCTTTTAATCAACTTTTTCCAATAATTAAGTTGGTTTTCTGCCAGCCGAAAGACAAAAAAAGAAGGAAATGAACATTTTGCTCTATCAATTTTTTCGGTCTACAAGCCTCTTTAGTTGATATTTATGTTTGTGTGTGTATCTTTTCAAATGATATATTATCTGTGGTGTATTGGGTGATCAATCCTCTCCACTTTTCTTTCAGAAGTATCGATAGTGTTTTGCCTTGCCACTATGTTTCTAGGTATTGGGGTAATCATTTAGTTCTTGTAGGGGAAGAAGTGGGAAAAAATTATGTTAACATTTTTTCTCAAATGCTTGTTCTGCTTAGAAGACATGACTCTTGAAAAGTTTACATTGGATATATGCATTCCGACCTAATGCAATTTGTTGGTAATACTTTCAGGTTTGATCACTCATATTCTCAATTGGATTCTCTTGTTAAGAAGGCTAATTTGTTGAGAAGAACAACATTACTGTACCAACAAAGGCTTGAAAAAAAATGTTCAGACCTTCAATTGGCCGAGGCTGAGGCAATTACATAAAATGCATCTTTCTTTTTATTTCTGTTTTTGCAGATAAATACTCCCACCGTCCCAATTTATGTGGCACCATTTAACTTGGCACAAAGTTTAAGAAACAAAGAAGACTTTTGAAATTTGTGGTCTAAAACAAATCTTAGACATTTGTGTGGTTATAAATCATTTCATTAAGGGTAAAAAAGAAATTTTAAATGTAAATTCTTTCTAATTATGGGAAGGTGACATTCTTTTTGGGACAAACTAAAAAAGAAAGCGTGCCACATAAATTGGGACAGAGGGAGTAGTAATTAAATATATGCAATATTTTTAATTGAAATTTAAGCTTTTTACCTAGAGGCGGATCCATGATTTGAACTTGCTGAGTTCGACCTTTAATGCTTTTAGCACTAAGCTCACTCTACTTCTCAAATCATGGGGTCAGTATCTAATTTTTGTTGAAATTTGTAAAATTTTCACATATAAATCTGTGTTCTGGGCTCAGTTTAACAACCCAAAGCTCAAATGCTACATCCGCCACTGTTTTAACCTATTACAAAAAGTTGCATCATGCTTTAACTTTTTGATGTTTTAATATGGTTTACAAAGTTTATCAAAGGGATTTCTTGTACATTCAGGTTGATCTTTTGGGAGATGAGGTGGATACACTTTCAAGCCTACTTGAGAAGATTTACATAGCACTTGATCATTACTCGCCAGTTTTACAGCATTATCCTGGGGTAAGATGAATCACGTCTTAAAAGATATATTATATCAATTTTTCCTGTGAGACGAGTGTTAGTCTGTTTTTTTTTGGATTAAGTTATATGTGTTTAATAATCATCTGTAAGTTCCAATATTTTTCAAGTATGTTCAGGTAGGCTTCAAATGAGAATCTGTCCTTTGCATCTGAGCATAAAGTATTCACTCCTTCCAATGGAAGGATAAGCTGTTAGCTGGGTATCTAGTTGTTAGCATGTGCAACTTTTACAAACAGTGGTTAAAGGTCGAGTGACGAGGGGATGGGTATCTAGTTGTTAGCATGCTTAACTCTTACAAACCAGTGGTTAAGGGTCAAGTGACGAGGGGGTAAAGACTTCAGTTATAGTGCTCTTGCTCTGCCACTGAAGAGAATCAGGTATTTCGGACTTTGGGAGGGAAACTACTTCCACTATAAACTGGTGTCACCTCTGAAGCATGCAATTGCATTTATATGGGGTAAATATTATTTCTCTTTTACATGTCGCTTACTTTAATGCAGATTATGGAGATTCTTAAGGTGATCAAAAGGGAATTAACTGGAGAGTCTACAAAGCTAGTAAAATCATCTCCTGCTTAAGGTAATTTTTATTTGGTATAGTATAGTTTTCACTTTTCAGTGGGTGATATTGTAACATTTGGTTTCATTGTTATTAGCTAGATCAGCCTCTTAAGACAAAATTCTATGAGAATGTCTAACTATTGATATTTTTCCTGAACACTAAATTGCTGTTTGTTACTCTCTCTATTCTAATTTACTTAGCATTCTTTCCTTTTTAGTTTGTCCTAAAATGAACGACACGTTTCTATTATCTGCTTCTCATTTTACCTTTAATGACATGCTCCTTATACATAAAAATGTTCAGGCATGTTTAACTGTCTTTCTTTGTTTCATAAACTCTGGACCCAGTCAAATGCCGCCATATAAAATGAATAGAGGGAGTAATGAAAACATTTGCTGAAAAATCAAACTTTTACTTAAGCTATTCATTTTGTTGTATCTGCAGTGACTAATATTCTTCATTTGTTAATTTCCTACTCAAGAAAAAGGAAAAGAAGGAGAGCAAAATAACTGTTTTTTATGACCATGCACCATTAGTCCTCAGGGTTTCCCTAACAAAGAAAAGAAACTGAAGAGAGGAAAACAGATGAGTTGACAAAAAATTTGAAGGTTGAGAAAACTAGGGCTGATGAAGAAAAGAGTGATCTTGAAAGGAAGCGGGCAGAGGAAAAAAAGCTGCTTTAGGAAATTTTAAAAAAGAAAAAAATCGAAGGCGGAGTTGGTGAAATCGGAGTATGAAGATAAGCAGCTGGTGGCAGAAAGAGGAAACACATTAGAGAAAAGACGTGAAGATTCAGCAGTGGCTAAAGCAATAGAGCAAATGAATATTGCAGAGCTAACCGAAAAATGGCTATTATTGATGAAAGAATTGTCATGCTGATGATTTTTCATGGCAGTTGGAACAAGATAGGAAATAGCTTGTACAACATATCTTAGGTTTTCTTTCAACTGTTTCTTTCATAAATGAACCCTTTCATTGAATCTTGTTTCTTTTGTTGAACAGATAATAGACAATTCCTGGAATTTTGGCGATCATCCCTCCTGTCTGTTTACCAATTTGAAGTTCAACCTGAAGCTAGAAAAAACAGATGTTAGTTAGTGTGACAGACATTACCTTTGTAGCAACTTGAGATAGGGAAATGTTTTTGAAGTTTCAACTTGACCTGGCTTGTAGAGAGGGGGATCCTAGTTAGTTCACTGTATATTTTGTATCATCAGGCAGGAAAAGAACACCCAAACAACTATAGCTGCTGCAGCTGTGAAGTTTTAGGTAACATTTGTCAGCTTTCTTGTATATAGAGAAGCATAATGTACAGACTACATCCATGTGATAATCATCTTTCTTTTCTCTCATTGAATATTTCAATTCTGGAACTGGCTATTTTTTTTTCCCCTCATAAATTAGTTGAATTCTTCCTTGCTTCCCATTGACAGTGATTTATAATATTATTTTGAGCCTTTGTGCCTTGTTCTAAGGTTGCTTACCAAAAGGGCGAGTCTGATATTTCATTAAATTTATGTGCAAGCTATTGTTGTGCTTCGATTAGGAAAAATTGGTGTCATTTTCTTGATTTTGGAAGGAGGCTATTTATTCGATCGTCCCATCATTTTCATTTTCTTACTCGAATGAAGAAAGACAAAAATCTCTCCTTTCGGCTATTAATTAATTTTGAACGAAATAATTTTATTTCTATTATAATTTCTTTGTAAATGTTTTTGTTGTTTTGACGAATATGACACCTCATCTACTAGATTTTAATACGTTAGAAATAAATAAGTGTTCGGTTCTCTTTGAGTACGAAAGGCCCCATTTTTAACAGAAAAATGAATGCTACTCTGTTCGTAAATAATGGAGACGTAGACTGGATAATAAAAGTGCATTTAAGAAGCTGTAATAGTAGCTTATTTATAAATTAATTATTTTTTTAAGGTATGTTTCGAAGTTTATTCTTTGCAAGGATTTTCAGATGTCTGATTCTTTTGAACATTTTTGTCTATCGAAGGAAATTTTACTTCTTCTTTTATTTTTTATTGGGCTTATCTGTTATTACCTTTTCAACTCTTCTTTTTAGGTGAATTCGATACAAAACAAAATATTTAATTTTTTTATAAATGTTTTATGAATTTAAATTTTCTTCTCATAAATAAGTTTTTTAAAAACAAAAAATTAGAGAAGTTAAAAATGAGAATAATGTCTACTCTAATGAAAGTAGAAAAAATAAGTTTCATAACTAGCATATCATATTGATTGTATCTTTCCCATCATCCAACACACTTATTAGTCGTTTTACAAGTTAAAACAAAATTAATTAGCCTTTTGCATTTCATTTTTGTAGTTATTGCTTTTGAAAACTACAAACCTCAATTATGACTTAAAATAGTTAAAAATCTTTCCTAATTAACTACTCCCTTCGTTCGTTTTTACTCCTTCCATTTCATTTTAATTGTTAGGTATATTAAAAATAGTTGTTTCAAAATACTTACTAGTTTCAAAATTCAAGAGATAATTGACCATGTTTTTCTAATTCTACCCTTAGTACTTAAAATCATTCTAAAATGTGAAAAAAATTACTATTGTATGTTTCCAAAAAAATTAGTAGTGTCATATTAGTCAAATTACCATCCCTACTAATTATTTCTTAATGAGTGTGTAAATCTTATCCTAACAATTAAAATGGAACAGAGGGAGTAGTTGCCCGGATAAAATTTGCAAAGTCATTAAGAAAAAATAATAGAAATTGCAATTTGACTAATATGACCCTATTAATTGATAGATACTTTTTGAAAACATACAATAATCATTATTTTCATATTCTAAAGTGACTTTTAAGTATAAGGGTAAAATTGAAAAAAGATGGCCAATTATTTCTTGAATTTTGAAACTAGCAACTATTTTGAAACAACTATTTTTAGTATACCTAACAATTATAAAAAAACATAAAAGAATATTTTTTAAAGAACATAAAAAAAAATCACGATAAATAATTTATGACAGAAAAAATAATAAATTTATCTTACATATCAAACACAAAAAACTAAATAAAAAATTCAATTATTTCTAAAAAAAAAAGATATTTTTCATTTCCTACCAAACACACCCTTTGTCTTTTCCGATAAAAAGGTGATCCAACAAATACTAGATGGAAAGTGAAATATAGTTAATCGATATGTATTTCCTACACGCGTTAAATAAAAAGGTACTTTCTTCGTTTCAAACTAAATTGTGTTTTTAGCTTGATCACATCTCTTAAGAAAATTAATTATTCTTAGAAAAAAATAATCCTTCTATTTTAATTGCTAGATATACTAAAAATAGTTATTTCAAAATATTTGCTAGTTTCAAAATTCAAGAGATAATTGAACATATTTTTTCAATTCTACCTTTAGTACTTAAAGTCATTCTAAAATATGAAAAGAGTTATTATTGCATGTTTTTCAAAAAATTAATAGGATTATATACTTAGTCAAATTACTATGCTCGTTAATTTTTTCTTAATGAGTGTGCAAATCTTATCCTAGCAATTAAAATAAAACAGAGGGAATATATTTTTATTCACTTACCCCTAATAAATATCTTGAAAAACGTGTTACTCCTTAATATTTTCTTGATTATGTAAAACTTTCTCAATTTAAATAAAGGTAAAATTGAAAGAATATCATTAATGTCTTCTTGATTATAAAATATCACTTATTTTGAGATAAAATTAAAAGACCAAAATATCACTTATTTTGAAACGGAGATTAAGAAAATAAGAATTTTAATACTTATTTATTAATTTGTATACTTCAATAAATATAGATCTCCACCTATCACTCATTAAAAGAAAAAAAAGATAATATAAAAATACTTCAAAATTATTACTACTAGCAAAAAGTCATGATTATTTATTTCTAAGAAAAAACAAATCCAAACACATCTCATATTATGATAAGGCCCGGTGGATCTTCCATTGGACCTACTTGCTTTGAAGGAGTAGGCAAGGAGGCTTGATTGGCATTTAAGAATTTCTTTTTCTTGTTGCAACCATAATATATATAGTACCTTATTTCTGGAAGATGTCTTTTTACAAAATTGATTTTTTTATTATTATTATTTGTATGTGTTGTATTGTTCCTTTCATGACTATCAGATTTTGAAATTGATTTTAGACTTCAAAAATTTCATTGCCCATTCAAGGATGTTTTTGTGTTGCAAGTTGCAACTAGTTGTTGTGAAACGTTAGGTGAAAACAAATATTAATGCAATTGAAAAGTAAAATAAAAATGAAGAGAAATAAATAAATATTATTCGCTCTTTTTAAAGAAATTTAAGCTCATTGCGGTAAAGCAGTAATACTCTTTATTTATCCCCTCCAGGACAGCTAGACAATGTTAATGTATGATTCAAATAACTTCGAACCAGTTGTTGAGTCCAGAACTATACCTATCAGAACATATTTGTTCGACAAAACAATATTACCTTTTGTAGCAAATAGGATAAAATATGAGTTAGTGCTGAATTTAAGCTTTAAGATATAAGTTGCACTAAAAAAATAATGTCCATTTTATTAAGATCAACTTATTACCACTAAAATAGTGCAGTAAAATTGCATTGTGATAATGTGCTACCTCAGCTGTTTACAGGCAATGTTGAGTGGATTTATGGTTTAATTATTTCGTATGCGCTGAATAAAACATGTCTAAGTTTAGAAGTAACGGGATATTCTAAAATTTAATAAGTTTCACTTTTAATTCATAAGTTGGCAACTCTACATGGTTAATCTTATGACTAGAGTATGTAGGATAAGTATACAAGAAATCACCCAACCTCTTAATTACTACATTAAAAGAGTTGCCAATTATAAGAGTGTAAAATAATGCAACTAAATAAACAGAAATTTATTCCTCAACTAAATATAGAAGCCAAATTTGGTGCAGACAATAAAATCATATCTTATTTTGATGTTAATTGATTTCATGTCTCATATTTCCATTTATTGCCCCAGCATGAAACAGTTGGGAGGCTAAAACTCCCAACTGATCTGTACTCTTGAGCAACATAGACGTATCACATAATTCATATGTGTATATATTTGCAAAGTAGTCACATCCAGTAGACACAAACCTCAGCTTCACATACACAAACAGACAAACTCACTAGTATACAATGTCTCACCCAATTTTCCAATCTAATGAGAACAGCCCTTATGGAGAACTGACAAGAGAAGAGTTTTACAAGCAACACAAAATCATGCACAAAAAAAGTTTCATGTTAAACAAACAAAACATGAAGATATTCACACAATCTTGGCAGCCTGAATCAGGTAATCAGTTAAGAGGCCTTGTGGGCATGATTCATGGTTATACGTCCGAAAGCAGCTGGATTTTCGAGCTAAATGCAGTAGCCATGGCGAAAGCTGGGTTTTTCGTCTGTGCTCTTGATCTACAAGGTCATGGTTACTCAGAAGGCCCACCTGGTTACATACCAAGTATTCAACCTTTAGTCCAAGACTGCATACAATACTTCGACTCTGCTCGTGCCGATCACCCCAAGCTCCCCGCTTTCCTGTATGGTGAGTCATTAGGTGGTGCAATTGCTACACTCATATGTTTAAGGCAAAAGACTGTATGGAATGGTCTGATGTTAAGTGGACCGATGTTTGGAGTGTCAAAGAAATACAAACCTGTTTGGCCACTGGAGAAGCTACTACCATTGGCCGCTTTCATAGCACCATCTTGGAGGATTGTGATCACCAAACCTCCTGCAACTATATCATACAAGGAGGGGTGGAAGAGAAAGATGGTCTTCAAAAGTCCGAATCGCCTGGCTTCTGAGAAGCCACCAGCTGCCACTGCACTAGAGCTTCTGAAAGTCTGTGAGTATATACAGAGGAAATCTCATGAACTAGAAGTACCTTTGCTGATTCTTCAAGGTGGGGATGATAAGGTATGTGATCCTGAAGCTGCTAAACTGGTGTATGAATCAGCAGGGAGTAAAGATAAGATTATGAAGATTTATCCGGGAATGTGGCATCAATTGATAGGTGAACCAAATGAAAGTGTGGAGCTTGTTTTCAATACTATGTTGTCATGGCTTGAGGTGAGAGCAGACTTGGCAAAAATCCAATAGGTATGATCATAAGTTATTCAGATGTTTAAACACATCGTCAGAAGTTCTCTTTTCATGTACACATAACCTATGAACAATAACTTGTAAAAGGTACTGGCAATTACTGATATTGCCAGAGCAGTTTCCATCCTATTAAAGTAGTGTTCCATATGCCTTAAATGATGATAACTGCTTTGGCACATTAATTTCAAAAGTAACTACTAATCAGATATATGGTTCTCAATACAGAATCCTTTTTTAAGAGTTGAACACATGGCTCAGTTATTTCATTTGACTTCCTGCAACAACGGTGAGCTTCTATGTTGATTAGCAATGCCTAATAAGCAAGAAATAACAAAAAATCGGGGAAGAGGTACACTACAATATTCAACTTCACGGTCATTCAGTTTCAATGAATCAGGATGTTATTCAGCTTGATGTTATAGCGAACAAAGAAGAATTTGAATGAGTTTATATGAGTAATGAAATAAAAAGCTATCTTGTAGGTTACAACTTAATGGGAAAATAACAAATACATTAAATAACCTGAGATACAGAATTAAAAGGATAATTTTCTGTGGGGAACAGCTGCATATTTTCCGAGCACCGTGTCATAAAATTCCCAGTATTTGTTTCTTTCTAATGTATTCTCTTACCATGTACTTAGCCGTTCAAAACAAACGCAAGAGAAGAATATGGTGGAGTCATAGTTTGCTGGGCCGTAACTGCCTATAAGACAGAAGTTCTGCTCTCACTTGATCTCTTCTTAATTTCCCTGTTGTTGTCACTGGAAATTGATTTTTCCACACCACAAAATTCTTGGGTATTTTGAACCTGCAAAACATTACATGTCAATATGTATTAATATGAATCAGAGCACGCCAAGCATCAAGAGAGGGGTGAGATTGGGGATGGAATATGAGAAACACTTGCTGCAATCAAATTCACTTGAATAACAAAGGGAAAAAAAAATACCCTGTCAAATCTTTCGCTCTACAGAAGTTCTGGAGGACAGTGCTGGACAAACAATGCTCGTTCTTGTTAACTGGATGATTAGAGCTTAAATCAGTCCACTGCCAATTGTCTTTCAGCCTAATACAGGCAACGACCATCTCGGTCAAGCGAGAGTCTGGAAGCCCAATAACAACACTGGCAGAAATCCCTGGATGTTGCAATAAGACAGCTTCCACCTGAGTCACAAACAAAGTCACTGAATAGTTTATAGGCTATTGCATTCCCGAAGAAACAATACAATTCATGGTGTTCCATTACAAAAAGTTAATTAACACCTGTCTATCATTTGCTCATCAACTAAAAAGATTTCAAGTAGGCGGTTCTCTTTTGTGTTGATAGCTCAATTGAACAAAGAGAACGAAAGCATTAAAGTCTAGATGCTTACCTCTTCAGGATAAACATTTTCGCCACCACTCTTTATTCGACCCTTCAAGCGCCCAATGAGCCAGATATTTCCACAATCATCTATATGACCTATATCACCAGTGTCAAGCCAACATTCATCAGTTGGAGAAGAATTATTGCTTGGCATTTGACCCCAGTATCCAAGCATTACATGGGGACCTCGTGTCAAAATCCTCCCTATACAAGACGAATCATCCCCAGCAATCCTTATTTCAATATGTGGAGCGGACTTCCCAACACAGATACCATCTGGTTTATATGCCAAATTGGAGCTGTTGGCATAAGAATGCTGGATACAACTCTCTCTTGTAGGGTCATAAAGAGTCATGAAAGTCAGAGAAGAACATGCCTCTGTCATTCCTACAAAACATTTAAAAAGAATACTTTTCATGAGAGTACGAATGAGACAGGATGCTTTGTAGGGAAGGGTAGATATTCTTGAAGCTCACTTCACAGAATACGCCAAGAAGGTTAGAACTTGTGCCACTATAAAGTTGGAAGGTGACATATGTGCTACATCAGGAACACTACTTTAAACTTGCAATCTTTCGCTATCAGCAAATATTTTGTTCAGAAAGGGTAAGTTTGGAGAAGATGGGGAAAATATGTCAACTGGTCACTTGACCAACATACCGTAAGCCGAAAGAAGTTTAGCCCGCGGGAAAATCTCAATCGCATTTTTGATAAGATCAGATGAAAGACCCCCAGCTCCATTAAGAATCTTCTTCACACATTTGGACCCTACAGATATGTGCTTTGTCCTACGACAAGTGAAAGTAGAATCAAATATTTGCACTTATCACAAACTCAGAATGTCCATGGAGAGAAACCTAGAAAAGAAATTGATCACCACTAAAAACTGGGTCAGAAAGAGAAACAAAATTTTTTTAAAATCTTGAACAGGACCTCACGAAAAGTATTCCTTGTAAAATCTAAAGGAGATAATGCCACAAATCACTATTGGTAGTGAACTTTTAAGGAAAAGGCTTGATAATCCAATCATATGTATGCCCATACAGTTATCATTCACTTCAACTTTGTTCAAAAGATAAATCCTATTGAAATTTGCTTTTGCATCATCTAGAACAGCTGAGTGCCTTACCTATAAAAAGAGATTAGATCAGCCATCATAGCTGGAACTGTAATGAAAGAAGTAACATTATGCTGGTCTACGGATTCAACAGCCAATTTAGCTTCAAACTTTGGTAGTAAAATATGACAACCTCCTGCCATTAGCATGGCCAAGGCTGATGATATACCACCAATGTGGCACAGTGGTGCAGTGTGTAAATAGATCTGCAAGAAAAATAACATGAATCAAATTGGCATGTGTTTCAAACATTTGGGGTACTATATCAAGGTTAAAACATCCATATTATCATAGTAGATAAGCATACATCATCCTCACCGTAACCAACAATTGCAATTTTTGCAAGGGATTGCACCACCAAAGCTAAGTGGCTTATGGTAACTCCCTTTGGCCTCCCTGTGGTTCCTATTGTCATTAAGGAACAGAAAAAAGAATCATAAATACAGGTCAAAGGACTCAGTGATACTCCTTTTACCAGAACAGGAGACACAAGATCAGATTGAGGGTTTCAGAATCGAACAGATAAGCATTACTTTGCACATGCAGTTCAATGACTCAACCTACACAACACATTCTCAGTGGAGCAAACAGTTAGTATGACATACAAAATGACCATCTTCTTGTTCAAAAAGTTTGCTGGTAGGTAGATAACTTTACTGAGGCAAAGGAACAAGATATTTTCCTAATCTGATCTAGATAAAATTGTGAGAGAGAAATTACGTTCCTTAGTTAAAAACGAGATTACAACTACCAGATTTCTCATAGAACTTCATTTTGTCAGTTTCCATCAGTTTGAGAGGATTTGAAGATCACTTTCTGAATCAGGGAAAAGAAAAGGAATAACAAGAATAAGCATGTGGAAAGGTAGTGAGTATATACCTGAGGTAAAGCATATTATAGCTGCTTCCTGAGGTGCCCACAGGTAGTCTGCTGTTAAATCCCTGTTGCAACTTCTTTTCATCTGTTCTGTAGTTAATCCTGGCAGATGTAAGAATGATAAATTAATAAACAGAAGAATAATACTCTTATTAGATCAATATTCATGCTGGTCATGAATGCTGAACACATACCAATCTTAGTACTATTAACTTCACTAGGAGTATCCATTAGGACTTGCCACCTCAGAGAAGGCACGGAATTAGTCAAGGACTCGAAGTTCCAGGAATTACAGGTTGCATCATGGACCAACATTGTTGGCTTTGCTACCTGAAGAGCTGTTCTTGCTTCTTCCAGGCTCTGCGTGCTGAGAATAGTTACTAGGAGAACATGCTTGTATCCAGAACAGTTTCTTCAATCTCTATTCATATAGAAATTGATGCTTTTCTGTGATAGGAATACTTATCCATGATACTTATTTTCAGTTTCCTCGTAGAAGTTAAGTTTATATATTTTAAAATTGTTTACAATCAAGAGGTATGTTATACGGACTTTTCACATTGAGAAAATATAAATTATATCCTACAGGTATGATATTGGTAATTCGTGTGAAACCTTAAATTAGAAACTACTAAAAGTTGAAAATTCTGAGTTGCATGCATAGAGGAATAGAATAATGATACTTCTAGGTAACTCCATGTAACACAGACCAAGTGAGAAGTAACTGTCACTGATATCCAATTATCTTTAATCAGAGTGGAGAATAGGAGGAAAAATATGAAAAGTCTTCCAGATAAGTTACAGCAAATGATAGATTAGAGACTGAGCATATATATATTTACCCAACGGTAATTGAAAGGTGCAGTAATTCCTCCTACATATGCAACTGCCAGTAACCACTCCAAATACAGATCACTGTAAGAAAAATTGGACGATGAAAAAGAATACTTAATAAATTCAAGGATAGTTCAGTTATCAGTGGCAAAAATGGTGCAGTCAAATTTGAGAATTTCCATGAAGACAATACCTTATAACTAATTCCAGGTTTAAATTCGTTTTTTTATGCATCTTCAATTTAATTAAAAATGCTCAAGGTTCCTCATTTCAGAAGAACGCAAATAGCACAAATAAGATGAAAAAATTAAGCAAATTGAAAAATAAAAATGTAAAACAACAATTCCTCGCAAACAAAAATAGCAAGAACTAAGGATCATTGAGAATGTGCCAGTAACGTTGAATTTGAAGCTTCCATACACTTTATTATCGTCTCTAGCAAAATATACCATCAAAAGGTTACATTTTATTTCTGATATACTGAATATGTTAACAGTCACTACTAGTTAGTTGCTTAACTTATACAATTTTAAGCATCAAAATCAACTTAGGACTTTTACAAAGAAATATTGTTCGAATTTCAAAAGGAGCAAAAGGATATCAGTGGTATTATGTGTAACGTGAAGCATCAAAATGTCCGAGCAATTTTATCTATTACATCAACAACAACATGATATTTAATCCCACAAGTGACGTCCAAGGAGGGGAGTGTAAGCTTATCTTACCCGTAACTTGAAGGTAGAGTGGTTGTTTCCATAAAATCCTCGACTCAAGTAACTCATATCAAAATTAGTTTTTAGAAAATGTTCCAGCCATTTTACCTTTATTTTCTATTATTATTTCACATTATCTTTAAGAGGCCATGTGGGTACTGGGAAGGCTAAAAGGCACAACCACCTAATGCAATGAAAGTTATACGGTTTGCAGCTAGTATTAAAATGGCAGCAGCTGATTAACAAGAAGAACCTGTTAAGAGCGGAAATGGCGACGACATCACCGGGCTTAAGGCCCAACTGAATAAGCCCATTGGCCAGGCCCAAAACTCCCTCAACAAATTCCATCCCCGTCTTCCTCCTCTCCCCCATTATCATCACCGTTGAGCTCCGGCGAGCAGTCAACAGCCGGCTCAAGCACTGGCAAACGTGAGCCTTGGAATAATTAACCATTTCTATGGAGGATAAATTCGGGATTTCCCCAATTTTCCTCCCTCAACAGTTGGTCACAAAATAGCAAATTATTTTAGCTCTGTATTTCAGTTTTACATGTCCCGTTTCATTTGGGGTTGGAACTATTGTTTGGTTGTCATTGAACTACAGCAATTGGATAACTAGTCTTTGAAGAAAAAAAGAAGACATTTTTGTCAATACCGAAATATTGGCCATTCATAGTTTTGAAGAGTCAAATTTGGTTAAATTATGCAAGTAAACTTTTGAAGATAATATTAAGAAATTTTAAACTACTACTTTCGTTTCTTGTTTTTGTTTAAACGGATTGTTCAATCAATGGATAAAAGGACCGAGAAAATGTGAATTTAAGCGGACTAGTGCATACCAAATATCACGGTGTTATAACTTATCTTATTTTTATATTTTAATGAGGCTATATTCTCTAATTTTAGTAATATGATAGTATAAATAATTTTAGAATTTTACAGTGAATTGTAATAATAAATTTATCCAGATTCTTAAAACTTTTCAAATATTAATTAAATTCAAGAAATATGTAATTCTAAATTTTTTATATTTAAAAATTATAAATAGAGATTTGATAAAGTGATCCTGAAAAAAATGTAACAAATATATTACTCCATGAAAATCGCTTGCAGATGGTATCTAGTGAATTCTTTTCTTCTACTTTGGCTTCCAAAGATATAAGAACTTCTTTCTTTTTTTTTTTTTTTTTTTTTTTCTATCAAAGGTATAAACTTTACAACACGCAAAAATGTTGGTACCTTCAACCTACTTTAATATTCTTGTGTTCTCTCTTAAGCCAAGCAAATTAAATCAAGATAGACACAACTAGCTAGTTGTAATTAATAAAAATTGAGTAGTCCGCAATTGTCATTGATCATCACCAGCTGGTAAATTCAAATTGGGGATCATTACATGATGTGATGAGATGGTGAAAAACAGGCTTGATCCAAGTAGTAGAAGCAGGTCTTGTTGATTCATACAAACATGTATAGGAACAAGCGGCCCAATCAGCACCAAAAGACTTGTATCTTCTCGTAGCAAGACAGTAAAACAGAGCCATCTGCTTGTTGCCGCGACCACGAAAGCAAGGTAAGTAAACCTTCTTCTCTGCACCTTTCGCTGAGATTGTTTCAACAAATGTCGCAGCATTGCTAATGAATAGCGACTTGTCTCCTAAATTATGCAGGGGCACCCAAATCATTCTGCATTCATCAAGCTTGCAGACTTGGACCCACTCCCCGTCACAACTCATGAACACAGCCAGTAACTCTCCGTCATGTAACTCTGGCAACGCTTAGTGGAGAGGCGGTTTCGAAGGAAAGTGGTTGCGGATTTGACCCAAAGCGGTTCATGATCCTCATCCGGGTCGTAAATGACCAGGTCTCCTTGTTTGCTCAAACAATAGTAATCCCCCTTGTAGAGCAAGGAGTTACAAGTGGATGCTTTGAAATTTTGAATGTGATCCGTGGTGTCAAATTCTAATATGGTCCAATTAGTTTGTCCTCGTTTTAGGATGCAAAAGTTGATCTCGTGATAGAAGGTTGTGGTAATGCAGAAAACGGTACAATCTGGGGATGTAGGGGAAAGAGCAGAGGGGAACGGCCAAATGAATAGGTGGTAAATTAATTTTGACATGAAGAATAACTTGTCGTTGCAAGGATCAATACTCATTAGCAACCAACTGTAATTTGAAGAACGAGTAGTAGTTATTATTATAATTAGTAGGTAAGTCATA
The DNA here is from genome assembly GCA_035772735.1 of Datura wrightii. Taxonomy (NCBI): domain Eukaryota; kingdom Viridiplantae; phylum Streptophyta; class Magnoliopsida; order Solanales; family Solanaceae; genus Datura; species Datura wrightii. Next base: position 112,904,102 of record JASDFA010000008.1, on the reverse strand, counting down.
GATAATCACGTCGTGCCAACTACAAACGAATTGGATGTGGGATAATGCAGACTACTCGTGTCATTGCTGCACATTAATAAACAAGGTGTACGAATTGCAAAAGACGTTGATGCAGATTTCCATGACTTGCAAACAGCTTGAAGCGCAGCAAAATCTCTACCAATGAGACGTGATGATATGTTGTGAACAAGTTCTTCTGGAAGATCCTTCCATGCTCCTTTCTGTATCAAGTCAACAAAATTACTAGTTTAGTTAGTTATTTCGCCTAAGCTGAATATATCATTCTTAATCACAGGATATTACACAATTAGAGTAACAAGGGGAGTGCAGAGATACATAACTCATGAGAATGAAGCAAAAGTTGACCCATATATATATTCTTGGTTTCTTCAGCAGTCAAATAAATATATATATATCCATCGCTTCTTGTTTGGGTGGAATTTATAAAAGTGAGGATTATTAGTTGCTTTCCTTCCTTTACAAGAAGAAGGAATTGAAAAACAAATTAAGCAGTCAACGAGTTTTACTAATTAATTTCCTTATTTCAACAAGGAATATAATTATAGGAAAAAACCAAATTTGTGTCGGAATCAATTACAGATCTTCCTATAAAAACCCTATAACTTCTTGCTATAATTTTATTTTTCATCCTTTTGCTTCTTGTTGTTCCCGCCATTCAGGTTTGAACATTTCTCTTATTCTTTGTTTATTAGACTTATTCTCCATCTCCAACATTTTAATATATAAATGTTTGGTTATAATAATTACTGATTAATTAGTTCTTATATTTATTTATCAGGTAATTTAACAAGATAATTATAAGTACAAAATAGAGATCAATTCATTGCGTCTTATTTTTGCTTATCGATTGCTAATTGACCAATAAGTATTGTGTGTGGACAGGAGGAAACAACAGAGGGAGAAGGGGAAGCTTCAAACATGGAAAAGCAGAGAAGATTAAATAGGGATGAAGCTGTTAGTACGGAATTACCATACCCTTGGCTTGTTTATTCGCATGGAATTTATAGACAGAGACAGACATTGTATAGCATAATAGACGATCGTTACCACACAGAAAGGCTACAAATACATATGCTTCTCCGATCACGGTTGGGTACTATTACAAGATGATTTGTCTAACAGATATTCTCTCTTGAATATGACTACGATGGAGGATATTCAACTTCCAGACTTAGTAGAGCCAGTGGTGTCTTACTGTTGCAGAATTTTGACTTCATCACCATCATGTGATGATCATGATTCCAATTGTCGAATCATGTTTATAGATGGCTATTCAGAGCGGTGCATCATGTCTTGCCATCCTGGTGATGATCATTTTGTCAAGCATCACTTCACTATTGATCTGCGTATCGCAACCTATATGAATGGAAAGCTCTACGGCTTAACCATGCCGTCTTATGGTTTGGTCGCAGCTGATATCATGATCATCAGTAGTAGTACTAGTGACCCAATTATTCGTTTCAAGACACTAACACAGGTCGACGAGTCTCTTAGTAAAACACTACCGATATTCCTAACAACTAGTTACTTAATGGAATGCAATGGACATCTCTTGCTGGTCTTGGTGACATATTTCGCTCCTTCTGAAGACGTGACGGGATTCAGGCTTTTCCGAACGGACCTAGAGGTTTGGACAGAGGTGAAAAGCATAGGTGATCACCATGCAATTTTTCTCGACAGAGAGCGTGCTTTTTCTTTTCCAGTAGCAGCGTATAATTCAAGCATCAAAGGAAATTGCATCTACTTCACAGAGACGGAGGATAGGAGCCTCTACACTTATTCCTTGGAAGATCAGACCATTACCATGACCTTACCTTGCCATCTTTCTGATACAGTTACTGCTTCTGAATGTGATGATCATAGTGTCTGTATTCTCATTCCTCCTCTCACCAATTTATATAATTGATTATCAATAACAAGAAAAATCGATCTCATTACTTCACTTGTCTAGCTAGGACTGATGCCTTTTGTTATACAATGTTTGGCCACAGATTTTTAAAACACTAAAATTTGAGTGTTTGAATTAATTATTTATTTGAAGGGGCTAAACTAGCAAGTTTGGTAGATAGAACAGTTCGACAAGTCTTTTATGTTATAAAAGGTGAGTGCATTGATGCAAGACGTTTTATCTTTTACGAAGTGAGCATAAATATCAAAAGCCATGTAGTTTTAATTTAACAGTGTCATGTCGAATTGGATATCCATCTAATTGGACAGTCTTAACGGAAAAGAGAGTATATATATTTGAACTACTTGAATAATATTAGAATATTTTTCAATGAATAATATAATAGAGGATAAATTTAGTTCCTTTAGCATAATACATAATAAATTTAATCGTTTTCTTTTGAATATAACTTATAATTAAGTACTCATAATGCAAGTAACAGTATTTTAAAGACAAGACTCCACTTAGCTTTTAGTCGTACCGCTCAACTAAGTTGGAGTCTATCAGATAATGAGTCCATTAGCCAAAAGTGGTCATTTACATCATTTTGGTTAAACCTCCATATTTACATTATGTTTTCATTGGCCCTTAAATTTTGGCAGATTTTTACACTATAGTTAAATCTATGATGATAGATCACCTATCATTTTTATCAACGTTACTATTAATATTTTTTATAATATTGGTAAGTATATACTCAAAGTTATACATACAGAAACAGAATAAGAAAAAAGTAGTACAAATGTTGATAATGAGTCACACACACTTACTACCCTCCTTTGGTGAATGAAGCACTGTAGTTCATTTCTGGACGAGAACAACGTTATTTACTGACGTTGACAGCGACGTCGTTTCTCTTCCATTTTGCACTGGTTTTTCCCTTCGGAACCTCAAACCAACCCTGAAACGGCTAGCAAAACGACGCCGGTTGCTCCACAAACCAAGCTGGAAATCAACAAAACTTGCCTCACGTGATTTTTAGGGGTCTGGTGAACCGACATTTCTCCTCCGTCGTCTCCGACCCCGATCCACGTCAAGTTCTTCGCCAGCTGAAGCGCTACCGGCGGCTCAGTATTCCGCCGGCCTTTGCCGCAGAAGATCGAGAGCATCTCTGGAATGTCGTCGTTTCTAGTGGCTGATGAGTTTTGAGTCGTCGTCAATCCGTGCTCCGCCGGACGGAGCTCTCTGCCGTTGGTTTGAAACGACAATAATATTATGATGAATGTGAGAGCAACAATTTCGGAAATATTACCTCATTGTAAATCTTTTAAAGACGGGTATAAGTGTTACGTCACTATGTTTTCCCCAGTGTCATAATACAGTGTCGTGTCAGAATATTTCCTAATTGTCACATCCTTCTTTTTTGACACAGACACTTCATACCTGATCTTTCACCCTAAAATCTTCATAGTTTCTTTTATCCAATCATTTTTCTTATTGCTCTTGAACAGCAATTGCAATCTCGTCTTCCTTTCAGTTACTTTCAAGAACCCTTATTTTCAAATGCATCCATCTTTTTTCTCCCAAACTATTCTTTCATAATACCCGGACTCCTCTACCAACAATGGCTGACTAATGCCTTATAGTGACGGAGGCAGATCTCGGAGATACAGACGTTAATCTAAAAGGCAAGTGGAGGTTGGGACAATTCCAACTGCAAAAGGACCTCGAAGAGATGGGTGAATTAAAAAAAGAAAGAAAGAAAGAGAAAAAAGAGTAATCACGAACGTTCAAACCCGATCAATTTGTCCGTTATCATGCTTGAGCACATTCTGAAGATTAGGTCCATAAAGAATGAACATCATGATCTCAAGTATGTTTATCTTCTTACAATGAGGGTCTTCAAATACTTTGGGGTTATACTTGGGCAAGACACTGCCACATAAGGAAACAGGTGGAAGACCTGGTGCAGTGTTGGATCTGCAGCGTGAAAATGCTCAGTTGAAGGCTGAGAATACTGCACTAAGGACACAGCAGGAGGACCAGCATACTTCAAACGAAAGAATTGACAAGCTGTTATCCAAGCTCTACTCTGTCTTTCCTCCCGCTTCCTTTCGTTTCCTCTGGTATTTCTAGTCTTTCTCTTTGATGCTCTTATGTGTATGGTTGGAAATACTAAGTTGTTGATTTTATATAACTAGGTTGCATTCTTGATTATATGTAAACTTTGATTTTTGTTCTTATTTATGTATTTATTCATGTTAGTGTTGCCCTAGCAGCCATGAGTTAACTTTGCTTTATGTCTTATTCTTCCTCTTACTGCTTCATCTTTTTAATGATGCCAAAAGAGAGAAGTTTGGGTTTGTGAGTGAAGTTTGAAGTTTGGAGTTTGGTTTTAAAGGGGAACAACTATAACATATATGGCCATGCATAAGGTGGAATAGGCTTTTAGGGGGAAAATAATCCAAAAGATTTCACTCAAAAGGATCTTTCATTCAGGGAGGACTAGATGGGGATCTGGTTCGCAAGGAAACTTGGTCAAGGGTTTGTCATCATCAAAAAGGGAAAATTGATAGAGTATATACATTGAAGTACTATACATTTATTTTGATGATTTGACAAATCTACTGAGAAATCAGATACAATGCTTATTCATGAACCATAGACGTTGAAGCAATATGCATTTGCAGGGGACTTCGTTCATGTGCTATATGAGAATCTGGTTCGCATAAGAAACTTAGTTCATGAGTTTGTCATCATTAGAAAGGGGGAAATTGATGGCATAGATACGAACGTTCTATACCTTATTTTGATGATTTGACAAACCTGACGAGGGACCGAGTTCCTTGGTCTCGAAGTAAACTTTATAGCTATAAAGCTATTGCTACAACTGTAAAGCTGTTGTCACTGCAACAAAGATACAACAGCAACAATACTGCTGTAGTTCCAGCTCTTTATCAACATTCAAGAAGCTCATCTCTCTCAAGTTTTCTCACATATATTAAACACAACAAGATGCATACCTAGTGGAACTGAATATGAGGAAGTTGGTGAGAGATCAGATACGTTGTTGTTTCCTATTCTCGAAGTCAACCTTTACAGCTGTAAAAACAGTTTTACAGCTGCCACTGCCACTGCCACTACAGCAAAGCCACAATGCACAGCAGCACTACTGTTGTCCTAACTCTCCAATGGTCAAAGACCCCATCTCTCTCTCATCCGCTCATATACATTAAATAAGACAAGATCAAAAAGTTAAGTTTTGAAAAATCAAAATATTGATCTTCTTCTACATCTGCATAACCGCTGGACCTCTCCTCAAAGACAAAGCTGCAACAACTTGGTAGAACCAGATCCTTAGCAACGAGTTATGTATTGTGTTTTAGGTTGTTGAGTTTTTGTCTTTTTGCTCTTAACATTATAAACCTACTCTTCTTTTGAGAAGCTTTTGTAGGTGTTTCTGTTTTCAAACCTTTGTGGTAGGCTAGAGTTAGCCATTATTGTCTTTGTAATAGAGTTTATTACAAAGGGCTTACAATAGAGTTATTGTAAGGGGAAAAGGATTAAGAGATTAATTCCTAGGTTGCAATAGGTTGTAATCTGAAAATTGCTCGGTTGTTAGTGAAGCTGGAAAATCCTACAAGGGTAGGTAGTGATTTTGCAAAGAGGTTTCCACGTAAACATCTGGTGTTCTTTACTTTCTATTCTTAACTGTTGAACCAGGTGAGGAACCTGGTTCTCTATACTATTAGGTAGACTCACGCAAACTGTCACTATCTATCTAAGGTCAAGTCCTCGATAAACTGAAATCGTGTCATGTCCTATCTAATAATTTTTCCTAACTGCTTGTTAGATCTACCTCTACCTCTCTTGAAACCATCCACAACCAACTTCTTACACCTCCACACTAGGGCATCTATGCACCTCCTCTTTCCATGTCTGAACCACCTCAGTCTCACCTCAGAAATTTTATCCTCCACCAAAGCCATTTCTAATCCTATCTCTCCACCGCAACATTTATCTTCTGAACGTGAAAGTTATTAGCTAATCAATACTCCGCACTAAAATAAAAAAAACATTTTGTTTTTACTTCTTAGTATCGGGAAAATTGTTAAGTCACCAATAAAATTTGATGAGAATACGAAAAGCGGATCATTTATAAGCACATAAAAAATAAAATTTGGTTATATTAACGCAAATGACACGCATAATTGGAACTTCCACCTATTAAATATAGTAGCTAAATTGAATGAGAATAGATATCTCCCAACCCCAAGTTAAAAAACCTTCCACTTTAGGGCTTTAGCAATGGTGAAGTCGAGAAGGCCACTACCACCATCAAAGAAGAGATATGAAGCACCAGACTTAACCAAGTGCGCAGTATGCCCAACATTTTTTTCCTTTTTTTTTTCTTCTTCTACTTCTTCTTTTTTTTTTTTCTTCTTTTTTCTAATGTTTCTTCTCTTTTTTTTTGTTCTTTCATAATTTGTATATTCAAATATGTAAATATTATCTGCAAATTTGATAAAAAAATTTAAAGAATGTGCAGATTTTTATAGATAGGTCATTACAAAAATGTATTTACGTAACATTGGTATTACATTGTTGATATCTAATAAATTTCATGTATTTTTTTCATTTTCTCTTATGAGTTTTCTCCTCTATCCTAACCGCTCTCTTCTCTTATATCAATGCTCATCTCTTTTTATTGCAATTTAAAAACTAATTTAAAAATAGCAGTAGAATTTCATTTTACTTTTATTGTTGTTTGTCTTTTATATATCTATGTTGGTATTCTTTTCCACACCTTAAATTTATGAAAAAAGAAATAAAGATGAAAAATTAAGTGTTGCTTCTTTAATTTCTTGGTCTTTTATTTTGTTGATTTGAAATAGTATTGCATGAAAAAGTATAAGCTAGTTACTTATAGTGAATTAGTCAATAATATGTCAATTTTATATAAGTTTGTATAATTTTATATAATCATGTAAAAGTATGTATAAATACTTTTTATACACTATTATATATTTTTGTAAATTTTTATATAAAGTCAATTTTTAAAGAACTGCAATTTTTTTAAAAATTTACTTATCTCATTTATCAATTTGACAATTGGAAAGAATCTCAAAAATCATAAGTTTTTATGAAAATAAAAAACTGACTCAACATTCCGTTGCAACCCACGTAATTTTTCTTACAACAATAAACTAATTAGCATTACTGAGCACCAAAAGGAAAATAAATAACTAAATAAAATTACAAGAAAAAATGAGAAGATAATTTTTTTTTCTTCATTTTCAACATTTTTTACGCGTTAGTTCATAAATTACATGTTAACAAAAAAGGATTCGCAAGGAGAGTGGCGAACCTTCAAAATATATTGAGAAAAATATGAATTGGGGTTCGTTTGGTAATTGGCGAACCCATTAATTTTATTTCTTTTAATATAATTGTGCAAATAACAGACCGACTAGAGCCGTCCATCAAATTAATTGAGGGTTCGCAGACAAATGAGCGATGAACCCGTTTTGATACTTTTTTTAACAATTCATTTTGGTCGGAGAAAGTTTTAAAACGTGTCTTTTAATATCGGACTCTCTTAAAGCTTATGCCTCATTTTTTATTGGCTATAAAATTGAAATGAGCACATGTTTTTGAAATAGTACGCAAAAAGTGAAATCAATAGAAGAGATAAGATTTATGGTGAAATAGTTATCAACACTCGATGTTTACATCAAATCATACTGATTTATCATGATTAAATGATAATTTAAGATGAAAATATGTATTAATTAATTATAAAATTTAATAATATGTGTATATGTGAAGGCAGATGTCCCATATTCAGAATTAGATTAGTGTAAACATTGGTGCGAGTAAGTCTTTATTATCGAAATCCATTTATTTTTTATTAAATCATTCAATTTCATACACATGTGGGATCATTATAACTAATTTGTCGATTTAAGCTAATAACTTGGCCAAAATGACGGATTAAAATGAGTCAAAAAGAGTACAACCTAACGGATCAAAATGCAAATCCAAACTCAAACATACAAAACCAAATATAAATATTTAAAATTGCATAAATTTGAAGAACTTAGGCAAATAAATTTTAAAAAATACATTAACTTTCATTTCTTTTTTTTTTAATTATTATTTTTAAATAATAGTAAAACAACCGCGTCGGACGAATTAAGTTAGAGTGAACGTTTAAAAATACACCTAAAGTATTCGGATTTTTTGAGTTTCTTACCCGAACTATCAGATGTTTACTTTTTCTACCTGAACTATCACCAAATTAATGTTTATCAAAACACACCTCAACTATCAATTGTTCACTTTTCCTACCCGAAATATCATCATCGTTCATGTAGGAAAATTGAACAACTGATAGTTTAGGTATGTTTCAATAAACATTTGATGATAATTCAGGTAGGAGACTCACATACTTGATAATTTAGATAAGAAATTTAAAAAATCATAATAATTTAAATATATTTTTCACTCCTCCCTCCCTAAATTGTGATCGTTATATCAACATAATTTGATCGAAGCAAACTATTTGATTAAAATGCTAAAAGGATCATGCACTTGTTTATAAGAATTGATTAAAATGTTTGGAATCTTTAGATTATTATTATTATTATTATTATTATTTTTGGTACAATTTGGATCTTTTGAAATACAAAGAAAGAAAACAAAACACCTGATGAGAAAACTTTCTCGTGAACTAAAAGTGCTTTTCTCATGTGCCCACAGCACTGTTGCATATATTTTTAATAATCAAACAAGAACCACCATTTATTTAATTAATTAATATTAACGGAAACAGTTCTGTTTGGCACAAATTTTAATAAGAGGACAAAGAACAAATGTCCACTCGAAACATGAAATTACGTACTGACTACTGTGTGTTTGATTTTCTTAATTACCCACATTCACATTAAATCTTATCAAATATTTCGTGTGTTTTAATTTATATGACATATTTTTTTTTAATTAATTAAAAAAAATATAGTGTTATATTTAAAATAAACTTAACTTTAATAAGATGATTTAACTTATTTTACATTATAAATTTTAAAAATCTTCTCATTATTTATAAATTCCGTGTCCAATGAAAATACGTCATGTAAATTAGACTAATGGAGTATATATATGTTTGGTTCAGTGACCATGTTGGGTCTTTTTGTCTGCAATTTTTAACACATGAACCTTGAAATCCTGCACTTTATAAAAAAACAAAAACAAAAACCTTGATGCTAAGAATAAGCCACTACTCAAGAGTCGTATAATTAAAATCTCGAATTCGAATTTTATGAAATTGCAATATTAATTTAAATTTTTAAATTTTGATATGATTTTTTTTTCTTGATAAAACAAACTTTATTGCAAAAATGTGCATGCATGATTGAAGCTATTATGGACCAGCATGTGACACTAATTAAATTTCAAAAAGTTTTAGATATTTGACAAAATGTAACACAATCATTAAAAGTATCATTAGGCATACCAAATACCTGGCCCATTATTGATAGGTTTTAGGGCATTTGACTTTTGGAGTTAGATAGGCAATCTCTTCCTCTCTCTTTTTTTTATTCATTTGTGAATGAGATGTTTTAAGTTCTTGGGGATAAATGATTTTTTGGCTTTTTATTTAAAAAAATTATAAATTTTATATTTTTTTATAAGAAATTTTTATATTTAAATATAAAAAATTATTATTTTTATACATAAAATACCTGAAAAGGTTATTTTTTCAATTCAAATTTTAAAAAGCTAAAAAATCCATTGCCTCTCTCAATACTCACTCTTTGCAATGTTGTATGACATTCCTCGACTATATATGAAACTTAATTGTATAGTTTGATTTGGGTAAAATAATAATAATAATAATAATAATAATAATAATAATATATTTCAGTGCACCTAATGAAGATAAAATGTGTACAGACTTTACTCTTATTTATGAGATAAAAAGACTATTTCTAATATGTTGTCGATTCATGAAAAAAATGTTATCAAAACAAATTTTTAAAGAAAAAAATAAATAGTAATAAAAATTGGAAGGTAATAATAGTAGTACTAATATGGAGAAACAAAGTTTGAGATCGATAACATGAGTAAATCACGTAGGTGGAGTTTCACATATTGTTAATAAATATGACAATTGAGGCTTTGCGGGGCGGGGCAAGCCTTGACCCACCCTACCCTATCCCATTTATTATTAAAAAAAAAAAATTCTTTATTTTTTATTTTGTGATATTCTATTCATTCTTTAAAGTGATTAAGTTAGTGTCTCTGATTTGCAAAAGAAAACTTACATGTTATATTAAATGGGAATTGATTATACATAAAGGTGACAAAATGAATAAGTTAGAGCTGAATTTGGATAGATCAAAATGAATTAAGTTAATGAATAGACGGATTATTGATCCGTTTAAAAGTTATTTGGGCTAGGTTAAAATGCAGGTTAAAATCTAATTCATTCAATTCTTACAAAGTTTTAATTGTTTTATTTGTTCTTTTATATTTTGAGTACATAATAAAATTATAAATTTTTCTTTATTATGACTATATATAACATATCAAATTAAAAAAATTATTCTTTTGAAGATATTTTGACAAGATTTCTCATGAATTAATTTATGCTAAATATTAGCATAAAATTTAATGGATTGAATAGATTTATATAAAATAGATTAAATTAATAATTAAACAAGCGAGTCAATAATCAATCCAAATTTAAATAGTTAGAAAAACATCCCGTGTTTATCATAGATGTAGGTGATAATAGTTTTTTCTTTGCAACAGTTGATGTGCCAACTATTTGAACTTAGTCCTTTTTCTCCCATTTATTCAACTGAAAAATAGATAATGTACTCTAGAACACATGTAGTTGAATTCTAAGCTACAGTTGAGAAAATCCGTTGAAAATGGATTTCTGACGTTCTAAATTATTTTTTTAATCTATATATAGCCTATAGAATCCTTTTGACTTTTTCGTGTGCGCTTATTTTATCATATTTTAGGTACCTAACACAAACTTCATATAGTTTAAATATTATACTCACAAAAGCGATATAGTTCAGATGTATTTTTGAACCTTTTAACTCTATTTTAAACCTTCATAGTGAAAAATCTCTGTCGTATTTAAAATTTTCATAAAAACAAATTTTGTTCCCGTTGGCCCAATTGTCATCTCTACTTGTAGTTACGGTTGCTGTAGATAACGTAAAGATTCTTTTTAACCAAAGAATTGATTAGTCGCATATAATAAACCAAGGGAAATATACCTTTCTTCGATCGGTGTTTTGTTTGTCGCAGCCGACAAGAAATCACGCGCATTCTGTATGGATTACGGAATTTGACAAACTGTCAAACTAACACATGTGCTCCCACAAATTCATTTATATCACACACTCAATTCACCACCATACAAACACAAAAATCTCATCTACTACTTACCACTCTTCTTTTTTCCATTCAACAAAACAATCCTTCCACATTTCTACAGCACTAACTGAAAATTTAACAATGAGCCAATTTTATTTCCAAAATGTTGCTCTCACGTTCATCATAGTTATATTGTTGTCCATAATGTCGTTTCCATCCAATGGCAGAGAGCTCCGTCCGGCGGAGCACGGGTTGACGACGAATGAAAACTCATCATCCACTACAAACGACGACGTTCCGGAGATGCTCTCGTTCTTCGGCGGAAACGGCCGGCGGAATACTCAGCCGCCGGTAGCGCTTCCGCTCGCGAAGAACTTGACGTGGATCGGCGGCGGCGACGACAGAGGAGAAATGTCGGCTCACCACACCCCTAAAAATCACGTGAGGCAAGTTTTGTTGATTTCCAGCTTGGTTTGTGGAGCAACCGGCGTCGTTTTGCTCGCCGTTTCGGTGTTTGTTTGTGTCGTTTTGAGGTTCCGAAAGGAAAAACCAGTGCAAAAGGGAAGAGAAACGACGTCGTTGTCAACGTCAGTAGATAACGTTGTTCTCGTACAGAATTGAACTGCACTTACCAAAGGAGGGTAGTAAGTGTGACTCATTATCAATTTTTGTACTACTTTTTTTCTCATTCTGTATGTATAACTTGAGTATATACTTTCCAATTTTTCTCGGTCTATTTTCTTTTTTTAGTACGGTATAAAAATATTTATATAACAAAGTCACTTATAAATAATTATGAGTAAATTTTTATAATAGAACATTAATAATAACGTTGATAAAAATGATAGGTGATCTATCATCATAGATTTAACTATAGTGTAAAAATCTGCCAAAATTTAAGGGCCAATGAAATTACAATACAAATATGGAGGTTTAACCAAAATGATGTAAATGACCACTTGGCTAATGGACTCATTATCTGTTAGACTCCAACTTAGTTGAGCGGTACAACTAAAAGTGAGTCCTGTCTTTAGAATACTGCTACTTGGATTATAAGTACTTAATATAAGAGAAAACTGTATAATTAATCCTGTATTATACGAAAAGAATTAAATTTATCCTCTATTATATTATTCATTAAAAATTTTCCTAATATTATTCAAGTAGTTCAAATATATATATTCTCTGTCCAATTAAATGAATATTCAATTTGACGTGACGCTGGTAGCTTAAAAATACATGGCTTTTATGCCTCATGTTTCGAAATTTACGCCGCATGCACTCGCCTTTTATAACTTAAAGGACTTGTCGAACTATTCTATCTACCAAACTTGCTAGTTTAGCACTTCAAATAAATAATTAATTCAAAAACTCAAATTTTAAAGTTTCAGAATCTATGGTCAAACATTGTATAACAAAATAAATTAGTCCTAGCTAGACAAATTAAGTATCGTGAGATCGATTTTTCTAATTTTATAGATAATCAATTATATATATTGGTGAGAGGAGGAATGAGAGAATCCAGACACCATCATCAGATTCAGAAGCAGTAACTGTAGCAGAAGGATGGCATGGTAAGGTTATGGCAATGTCCGATCTTTCAAGGAATAAGTGGTAGAGGCTCCTATCCTCCGTCTCTGTGAAGTAGAAGCGAATTTCCTTTGATGCTTGAATTATACGCTGCTACTGGAAAAGAAAAAACACGCCCTCCGTCGAAAAAAATTACATGGTGATCGCCTATGCCTTTCACCTCAGTCCAAGCCTCCGGATCCGCTCGAAAAAGCTTGAATCCCGTCACGTCCTCAGAAGGAGCGAAAAATGTCACCAAGACCAGTAAGAGATGTTCATTGCATTCCATTAAGTAACTAGCCGTTAGGAATATTGGAAGTGTTTTACTGAGAGACTCATCCACCTGTATTAATATCTTGAAACGAATAATGGGGTCAATAATACTAGTACTAGTACTATTACTGATCATCATGATCAGCTACGACCAAACCATAAGACGTTGCGATATAGGTTGCGTGCGATACGCAGATTAACGTCATCATTGTTATCGACGAGAGTGAAGTGATGCTTGACAAAATGGTCATCACCTGGATGGCAAGACATGATGCAACGCTCTGAATAGCCAACCTTAAAACATGATTCGACAATTGGAATCATGATCATCACATGATGTTATATGAATTTGTATGTATCTCTAAATATTAATTTAATCACAAACTAATTAAATTAGGTGAAATAACTAACTAGTAATTTATTCGAATTGTTACCACAACCTTCTATCACGAGATCGACTTTTGCATCCTAAAACGAGGACAAACTGATTGGACCATATTAGAATTTGACACCACGGATCACATTCAAAATTTCAAAGCATCAACTTGTAACTCATTGCTCTACAAGGGGGATTACTATTACTTGAGCAAACAAGGAGACCAGTTCATTTACGACCCGGATGAGGATCATGAACCGAATCCTCAACCACTTTCCTCCGAAATGGCCTCTCCACTAAGCATTACCAGAGTTACATGGCGAAGAGTGAGGGAGAGTTGCTGGCGGTGTTCATGAGTTGTGACGGGGAGTGGTTCAAGTCTGCAAGCTTGATAAATGCAGAATGATTTGGGTGCCTATGCATAATTTAGGAGACGAGTCGCTATTTATTAGCAACGCTGCAGCATTTGTTGAAACAATCTCAGTGAAAGGTGCAGAGAACAAGGTTTACTTACCTTGCTTTCGAGGTCGCAGTTGTATGAATCAACAACACCTGCTTCTACTACTTGGATGTTGGATCAAGCCTATTTCTCATCATCTCATCACATCATGTAATGATCCCCAATTTGAATTTACCAGCTGGTGATGATCAATGACAATTGTGGACTACTCAATTTTATTACAACTAGCTAGTTGCGTCCATTTTTTATTTAATTTGTTTAGCTTAGAGTACGTTGTGAAAATATTTTTTTAATATAATCGACAAGTAAAAGTGAACAGAGAGAATATTATTGTTCCTACAAGCTGCTAAACCTATTATATAGCGCGAATTAGTCGAGTCAAGCAAGTAAATGTAAGAATGCTAAGCTGGTATGATGTTGCATAACTTCTGTCACTTTTCTATTAAGCCATGATAAATCAATATTAGCATTTTCTGAAATGAGCATAAACAACAAGCATGTTCACCAACCTTAAAAGTGTAATAGGGACAGTTTAATTTTCATCTCAGAATGCCTCTTATAGATAGACATTTGAAAAATAACTATGGAGTGCAAGATTCTGATTGCCCATATTTATTCTCCTACTGCCATTGAGCAGTGAACTTCTATGTTGAAGACTGGCAGTACAACAGCATCTAAAGTGCATGTAAAGAATATAATCTGCATCTTACTAATCAATAGACTTCAACATGCCATTGCTTGTTCTTTTTAAGTTTTGAGAGCTTCTGCTCCCAGCTCTCACCTCTTTCTTCCGCGACCCTCTTCAAGGTGTCCTGAATTCCGGGCATCATTCCCTTCAACCCACAGAAATAGATGTGCGCCCCTTCTTCCAGTAGTTTGAAGATCTCATCACTGTATTCTTCGATTTTATCCTGAACATACATCTTTCCCCCTTTCTTGTTCTTATGTTCTCGGCTAAGGGCACGATCATACCTGAAATTATCTGGGTATTCATGGAGATAGTTCGTGAACTCTTCATCATAAAGAAGGCTATCGCTGTTTGCCACCCCAAGGAAGAGCCATGCGAGGCCATTGAACTTGAAAGTGGGAACTGATTCCATGAACATACGACGAAGGTAGCCTCTATAGGGAGCCACACCAGTTCCTGTCGCAATCATGATGTGGGTGGCATTAGGATTATCTTCGGGCAGAAGCATTATCTTACCGGAAGGACCTGAGCGAAGTATTCAAAAAACAAGCAATGAAAGAGAACTCCCAAACTAAATGAATTAGAAATTTTAAAAAATGGAACATCTCCGATCCATTCTGTTGCGAAGAATAATCAGATTTGTTAAGCGACATACTGTCAATACAAAAGCGATACTAGCAGAAAAACTCATTGACTAATGACGTTCTAGTGGCAACTAGATTAAATCCAAAAGGTTAGTTAAACCTGAATGTTACATAGAAATTACATTTTCAACATGCTCCATTTTCAGAATACATCATGCCTCCTCAGCAAAATCCAGTTCCATTACCAAAACAAAGAAAATCACTTTAACATAGGCGAATACAAAGACAGAGAGAGAAGGAGAATTACCAAACTAGTTACTCTGAAGCAAACTGCATAGAGAAATAAATATCAGCCAACACTAATAAATTCTTATGTGATAGGGAGGGATGGATTAATGTATATTATCAACAACTTATACATACCACTAGATTTTCTAGCTTATAGCCTTGTCTAACAGTTTTTTGCCCCATGAGAATTTTCTTTCCCCAAAAAAAAAAAATTTAAGCCAAAGCAACGTATGTGATAAAAGATGACATAGCAAAAGGAAAAGATGTGCAAATTTATGCAATGGGTGGTAAGACAAGTAGCATGGATATGCAAGGTTTTCAGAAATCCAGAATGCAATATTTGGTAGTATCTATAAAGCATTACTAGTATCTTAATTACCTGTAATCTGTACCTTGTCACCAGGCTTTGAATCGCATAGGAAATTGCTGCAAACACCTTTTTTTGAAGGGTCTTCTTTTCCTGTTTCAGGATCATAGTAGACAGCACGTCTGACACACAAGCTGGCAGTCTTCCCATCAAAGGAGTCCCCATATCTAGTGGATGCAATTGAATATAGACGAACATTGTGCGGACTACCTGGTTTCTTTGGATTCTCCCCCTGAAATATTAGCTTGGATGATTGCTTATGTAGAGATAGTACTAGTTTGTAACGAGGAACAAGTCAAGCTTGTTATACCATAGGTACAGGGTCAAAAGCATTGTGACACTAAATTTCTATTTTAACAATGAAAGGAAAAACAGAAACCGTGACCATAGAAAGTCCAGGGCATATCCGAAAATGTAGAAGCTTCATCTTAAAATTATCAGCCAGCTAACCTTATAATGCAGGGTTAGCACACAGTGATTATTGCTTACAGCAAGCCAGAGTTTTTTAACTGGATACCCCACCATGCATACTGGAACCCCTCCATCTATTGGGATCAGTATACCAACAAAGGATAAAAAGATACACCACGAGTTTTGGAGTAGTTTGAAAGTATCCATTTGAGCCAACTGTGCCTGCTATCTTTTATTTCTCCACAGCCATCAAACACGTAAAAAAGTAGTCAACAACAAAGGACAGGCAAGCAAACAGTAGAACATTTCAACATATTCGTAACATACACCCCTCTAGTAACTGCAAAAGCACAAGTTACTTTCAACATTGATTCTACAAAGTGAAAAATGTGCATAAGAGTTTGCAGAAGGAAAGGATATGGGTCTCATTCCGAATTTTATATAACTGATCAAATGGACTTAAACAAGGTACTTCAGGAAGAAAAGGAAAAAGACTTGAACAAGGGAAAGCACAGAACTGTCAGAATTATAATGAAGATAATGGAAAAATATCTTTGAAACCATAACTTACAGGAGGAATGACACCATAACTTTGTCCTTCCCAGTAAGGAACATTGCCACCATGGTCAATGACAATGTGACAAGTCTCCCCTGGAGCTTTTGGGCCTACAAGCTTCTCAACAGAGACAATCTTTGCCGTGTATGGTTCCTTGGGCTTGTAGATATTCAATGGCAGTTCTTTCGCATCTTCAAGTGATAAAGGCGATACTAAAACTTTGTCTTTGCTTACTGGTTGCACTGACATGCAAACAATGTCTTGGCTTCTGGATCTTGAGGCTTTTAGATTAACATGAAGCATAGAGATCCGTGATTTATCAGTAAATGTTACATTTGTAGCCTGTAACATAATGAAAGAAATATCCATCGAGGATTAGATGCAACTAAATACTGAATGGGGCCTATTACTCAAGTCAGATCACTTCTGGTAGTGTGATTCAATAGAGCAAACATGCTACTTAATACAACAGCAAACCCTCGGACAACTTGACTAGGGATATCATCAGTACAAGTGGCAAACAAAAGTGCACAATGTTCCTAATTTCTTTCTCTCTCCCTTTTGCTCTGTATCTGGTGTTCCTTGCTTATTCTAACTTCATCTTAGCTTTTTACTCGTGCTTCTCTTACAAACTATCTTCTTGAGCCGAGGATCTATCAAAACTACTATGTCTACCTCATAAAGGTAAGCGTAAGGGCTGTGTACATCTAATATTCCCCAAATCCCACTTGTGGAAATCTACTGGGTATGTTGTTGTTGCTCATTCTAGTTTCATTTTTCTCAACCAATTATTGTAATAATTCTGCATGGATACTTCATACTTCTAAGAACCATCGCGGTGTTTCTCTCATTAATCTATCTAATGAAAAAAAAATCAATCAAAAGAATCTTTTGGTAAAATTGAAGCATTGTATCCTATAAGAAAGCAATTCAAAACTTTACAAAAAGAAAAGATACAAAAAAAATTTCTTAATAAATAAGAAAAATAGAGACATACAACTAACCAAGAAGCAAACATAACATTAAATCAGTCCTATATTTTTTTAAAGTTAATTTTCCACATTTCAAGTATCAGAACAGGAAAGTAACATCAATCATCAGAGAACATTTTTTTAAGGACCTTAATGGTAGATCTCCTAAAAGAGGAATCTGTTTGGAGAGGAGCAGCAACTGAGACCACCTGCATTTAGAAATGTGAAACCTTTACCAGCTTGTTTGGATGGTTGTATTGAATTGTGTCGCTTTGTATTGTAATGTATTGTTTTGATAAATATGATAAATAGGTTGTATAATTTTCAGTTACGTAATATCACACGTTGAAAACTAATCTTATAATATTATAAAGAAAAATAGAGTACATATTGAGTTTTATAAAAATAGGATTATTAAACAAAAAGCAAAGGCAAAATGAGGAGGAAAAAAAACAACAACTAGGTATATCGTTACATAAAAATGGGACTTTTCATTGTTTGATACCAAGTGATTTAAGAATATGATATAATAAAATTTAGGTAAAAGTCAAACAAACATTGAATTTAAAATAATAATATGATACAATATAATGAGAGAAATGGTTATTTAATCCTTTATATGTATAGACGTTCAATGAAAAGATTTTCTTTGATTCAAATGGTAAAAAGATGATAGATATAAGTTACAGCTTATTTGGTCAAACTTGTAAAATAAACTTATTTTGTTAATTATTTTTTTTTAAGTGTTTACCAAAAAAGTATTTTAACGAACAACAATTTGTGTCTGGCTAATAAATTTAAAAAATATTTTTAAAGAACAACTAGTATTTGATAAAACATTTTAAAAAGTGCTTCTAACTATATTTTCTTCGAAAAGCTAGTTCTTTTTAGCCCCAGTAAAAAGAGTGTCTTTTACCTTCCAAAAGTATTTATCTATTACAAACATAGCCAAATAATTTTCTTTTTTTATAAAACATAGCACTTATTCACCGTTCAAAAGAACTTAAATTAAATAGACTGTAACTCCGATACGATATGTAAAATTCGATTCCGTCGAGACCCACAGGCAAACAGGGGAAATATAAATAGAGAAAATTAAAGAGGAGTGACCTGAGAAACAGCTGCATGGGCCATGATCAGATCAAATGAAGCTATAATATACTTCTTTATTGTTGTATATGTGTAATGATTTGCTGATCTAAAATTTTTCTGAAATTAAAATCTGGACTCTCATGAAAAGGGGAAAACAAAAGACACAGATTTTGATTTCTTCTCTTCTGTCAGTGAAGAGTGTTCTACAATATTCTTTTTTCTTACCTAATTATGTTCCAAAAAAGAATAAAGGAAAAGGGCAAGTGGGTCATGGAAGAGAAACCAAAAAGTGAATATGAGAAAAAAAAAATTATTTCCTTACTATTTTGAATTAGAAATTAATAAATATTATATTAAATAATAAATATCATTTGCATAAAATCAACAAAAGTATTTACTTTATAAATTATTTATTTGGTGAACCAAATTCTAAAAGTTATTAATCGTGGCCGATAATAGTAATAATGGTTGATAATGATAATTTTTAGTTATATGATTATTAATGATCGTGATTGTCAAATAAAAGAGAAAATGACAGTTGTAAGTGATAAATGTGATTAGTAACATAGAGGTTGATAGTGATGGTTGTTGATGTTGTAGATGGTTGGTAGTAAAAACGGTTGGTTGTGGTGATTGGTTATTCCGCAATGATAATTAGTTGTTTTTGTATTGTGGAGTTACTTTTTTCTCTCGTTTAAAATTATGCATGTTACATTCATTTCACACGGCTTGTATGTGAAAAAAAAGGACAAAATTCATGGCTGACTTTCTTATATTGACATCAATTTTCACTTAGACACTTTAAATAGACCTTGTTCATTTTAAACACCTCAAGTCGCGATTCGCTATGTCATTTTAATACTTTTTTACTATCGATTTAAATAATAAGGAGAATGTAATACACTCACGATAATATGTCAAAATAATTAATTAAATAATTACATGTGATATTTTAAGTAAAAGAAAAAGAAAAAAAAATTATTTCTTTTAAAGCCCCCCTCCCCCCTCCTCGGGGATCGTCTTTTCCATGGCTTTCTTAAGCCACTACCTTTCATCATTTCCCTAAGCTTAAACTCCTTCAAAGGAGGTCGGATTTTTCAATTCAAATTTATTCTCACACCAAATTTATTTTTATTTTTTAAATTTTCACCATTTTTCCAAAATTAAACTCCTTCAATGGAGGTCAGATTCTTCGATTCAAATTTATAGCCTGTTTGATCAAATTTTTGGGAGGCCAAAAGGTGTTTTTTCTTTAAAAAAAAAGGCTTACTTTAAAAAAGATAAGATGTTTGACCAAACTTTTGAGAGAAAATAAGTATTTTTAAGGAGTAGCAGAAATCGTTTTTCAGAAGCTAATTCTCCCCAAAAATATTTTTGAGAAAAATACACTTAGTAGCGCTTTTTAAAAGTTTGGTCAAACATTAATTGCTACTCAAAGTATTTTTAAAATTTATTAGTTAAACACAAACTGCTTCTCACCAAAAGTATTTCTTTCAATAAGTACTTTTGAAAAAAACACTTTTCAAAATAAGCTAATTTGAGAAGCTTGACCCAATAAACTATTATTCTCAAGCCAAATTTCTTTTTTACATAAAAAAAAATTCACATTATATTATTTTTCAGATCTATCGTCACCTTTTTCATGGAAAAAATGAATATCAACATGCATATTTTATACTTTCTCTCATCCCCATCCCTCTTTTTTTTTTTTCCACAAAACAATATTGAAGAAGACAGGAAAAAAGAGAACAGATCTGAATTATTTTGAAGGTTCTTTGAGAAACAAAAAATGGGCATTGATAAAAAAAATAATTGCATTTATACCGTTTAAGGATTTTCTCACTCAACTGTGGCAAATGCCAAATTTGTATTTTATGAATATTTAGTAAAATTTAAGAAATTAAGAATACCCACAATCTGAAAATTAGGAAGAATTCAATTTTGATGAAGATGGAAATAGGGCAGTGGGGTGGAGAAGTATTGGAAGGAGAGAGAAGGAAGAAGAAAAAATTAAAAAAATAAAAATTTACAAAACTTAAGTCCGAACTTAAGTTCTTCGCACTCTCAAAATCAGTGCAACATACATAATATGTCAAGTCAGCATAAAGTATCAAAATGACACAGCGAAATCCTACTTGAAGTGTTTAAAATAGATAAGGTCTACTTGAAGTGTGTAAGTGAAAGTTGGTGTCAACATAAAAGTGTCATCGTCTCACCGATAGATCCCACTAAAAAAGAGCTTATTTTCTTTTAAATTTATGTTTTATAACAAAAAAATGACTTATCATTTTAAATTTTGTAAAACAATCTTCATGGTTGGCACGAAGAGATTGTCAATCCCATCTGAAAAAGAATTATATTAAAGAATAACTACTCACTATTATTGTTGATTAGTGAATATTTATTAAATTACGCGTATTTGGAAGTTTGTAATCATAAATATTTATTTATAAAAGTAACATGTAAATATATAATTTATCAATGCGGCGCCTTAAGATATTTTAGTATATTGTTTATAAATTATAATTTACTTATTTGATAAAATTGTATAAGAATTAAAAAAAATTAAATTATTTTCACAACTTGTACAATTTTCATATTTATGAAAAAAATATAATTTAAAATTTTAAATTATATATTCAAATAAAACTTTAATTTCAAAAGTAGATTACCACAATTCAACCAGAGGTGTGTGTTAGTGTTATTTTGCCCCCGGCACCTGGTAATCTTTTTGATCCTTTTTTCCAACCAAACATCATTATAGAAATTTTATTTTATTTTATTATTATAAAATAACACTGAATTTTATTTTATTATTATAAACTCAGTATTTACATTCAAATTTCTGAATAATTTAATCTCTTACTTGTCATGTACAGTAAATCAAAGCTCCACACATTGCAGTTGCTATTTCTTTCCTGAAAAGTCTTCAATGCATTTGCAATTAACTTATTGTACCATCCTTTCCTTTACCCCATTCAATTTCTTTCCATACCAATTACACTGAATTTATTGTTATAGTCGTTAAAAATAACTTTTCCTTATCAAAAAAAAAAAGAAGAACGAAGCCACATTTATAAAAAATCTCAAGATTTTAATAAAATTTCCTCAAAAAAATACCGCTAAAAGAATATCTATATTTATGTATAAAGTTCTAATACGTAATCCTAATTAATTAATTAAGACTTCCTCCGTTTCTTTTTTACTTGTTAGTATAAAGTGTACATACTTTTTAAGAAAATAATATTAATAGGAATTGCAATTTTATTAATATAACCCTATTAGTTGATAAGTACTTTTTAGAACCTATAATTATTCTTTTCATAATTCTAAAGCGACTTATTAAGTATTAAGGGAGAATTAGAAAAAAATGATCAATTATTTTAAAATTTTTAAAAATTAATAATTATTTTGAAACAACTATTTTTAGTATATCTAACTACTAAAATATATATATATATATATATATATATATATTTATTTTATTAAATTACTTAATTTTAAATTAATTTGAGGTTAAAATTTCATATGAATTTTGATATAAATATGCGGCGTGAATAAATATTTACCCAAAATAACTCTCAAATCTAGAGGCAGTGCATCTCTTTCTTCTTAACCAAATCCCGTATTTGGCTTAAGTTCACATCCAATTTCAAAACGCGGTCGGCCCCCTAAATTTCTCCAGTTTCCTAAATATTTGTATTTTGTATTCTCTCGAGAATTCTCTCTCTCTCTCTCTCTTCCTCCAGACGCTCCCTTCCCCCCTCTCTCTCTCTCTCCTCCTTGGGCTTTTTAATTTGAAAATTGAAATTCCTGCATTAGTCTTCAGCTATTCCCAGTCCTTTCTTCATGTTTCCCCATTTTTGAATTTTGAAAAGACTCGGATTAATGGGAAGTCTTGTCTTCTCTAGGGTTTAAGCTATTTTGTATGGGTTTTTGGGATTCTAGATCCGCGTCGGCTTGAAACCTAGGTATGCATATTTCATTTACCTTTTGAAATAGGTGTCATTCTTTCTGAGGTACATTTTTTTCTTCTTCTTCTTTCTTTTGGTGTGTTTGGTTTTGAAATAAGAGTTCTTTTTTTTTAAAAAAAATTGTTGAAGTATGATGTTATTTTGATGGGTTGTGGGTTTTACTAGGGAATGCATATGCGGGTTTCGCGAGAAAATTCAGTATATCTTTTAGTACTAATTATTTTGAATTTTTATTTGATATATTTCAACTGTTGTTGGTTATATTTGAGAATGTCTAGTGAACCGCCGATGAAGGCTCAATTGATTTTGATCTTGTGCTGTTTAGAGACGCTCATGTTACTCTATCGAATGTGTCTTCTTGGATTGTTGCCCAACCAGCCTTATTAAAGTCAAATTGTGCTTTCAGAAATGAAATTATTTTGAACCTCAGCAGATGAATATAAGTAGACCTAGTTAATTTAATATGGTCTGCTGTTGTTTTTGGCGGATACAGAATCAACTGTAAATATTTGATTGCCTTTGCTTGTAAAATGGGGATGTCTCTTTCTTTCTTGTCCTGTTAGTTGGAGCCATGAGCTCTAAGTGAAAATCAAACCACTAAAGGGAAAAAAACAACAGTTTGGATGTTGCTGGATAAAGAGAATTTGAATATCTGTTTCTTTGGGCGACTCGGAGTGTAGCTTAATGGTCAAATCAATGAAGCTCTAATGGAGCATGACAGACCATGGTTCTAATTCCAAAAAAGGCAAAATAAAACAAATAATAATAAAAGGTGATTGCCTTCTGTCTTTCTGAATCTTGGCAGGCAGTGTTACTTGGTACATGTGCTGGTGTAAGTTTAGCAGGTTCACAATGGACAAGTCCAGGTGTGGCAAGCTGAACATACACCATCTTTATCTGAAAAATATCTGATTCTTCAGATTGCAGATATTATAGAAGAATGTCCCAGCGTTTAAATGAATTTTTCCCTTTCGAGTGGCTCATCTTTTGGGAAATTGTAATTAGGGATTAATGGGTGCACATAAGCGAATCAATATATGCATGATCATAATTGTAGATTCAATTATTAATATTTATAATTATAGAAAGGTGTGGAAAATCTTTAAAATGCTTATATCTGGATGCTTAATATTGTGTTTGGGACTTGGAAACAATTTTGTTTTTTAAAAGTTTCTAGGAAAGTTTTTGGATAATTAAGTGCATCTGTTGTTCTCTCAAAATACGCCTGATTTTCTCGTTCCAATGTGGATATAGACAGTGTGAACATAGAAAGCAAAAGCGATAGCATACCTGCAAGTAGAGTGGAAGAGTTGCCTGGAAAAGTTGAAAAGCACTTGGAAGAGGCTTTGTTTTCTACAGGTTTCTTTGATAATGGTGTTCACATCCTCTCTCTTATATGAAACTCAACTAATGTTTGAGATATGTAATTCTCACCAGTGCTCTCACTACCATGTCAATAAAACCAGTTAGGGCGCTTGTTTGTTTAAAGTAAATAGGCAGGCGTTGTTACTTAATATGTCATGTAGCGTGATATCTTGGAGAGCTTGTCTTTTAGTGGGTTGTCATTTTGCCTAGTGATTACTTAAATGTTACTGTTTTGTTGTGTGTAAGTAGCTTAGCGTCTTCTAAAGTTCAGTATTCTGGGGTATCCAAAGGTGTGGCCTAGTGGTCAATGAAGAGTGTTGAGACCCACGAGGTCTCGTGTTCAAATGCCAGCGGAAGCAAAAAGTATTAGGTGATTTGACCCATCTGTCTTGGTAGATAGCATTAACTAGTACCTATGCTGGTGGGAGATGTAAGGGACTGCGTGGAATTGGTTGAGGTGCGACTAAGCTGGCCATGACACCAATGTTATTAAAAAAGTTCATTAGTTTGGTTCCTGTCCACTGAAAACGAAAATACTCTCAAGTAACTGAGTTATTTTTCATCTTACGTGGTGTTATTGAAAATTTTAAGAAGTACCCTAGTATCAACTTCTACATACTATTGAGGTATATAACCATCTTTGATGGAATACTCGGCATGTGCAGGGATTAACAGCTTTATAACAGCAATGACAACTGTAAGTCCTTATTTTGATGACTTGCGATGTCAACCTGAGGTCATTAATCCTCCACAAAACGAAGACTGCACGGACATTGGTGAACATCTGAATGAGCCTGCTCAGCTTACAACAAAACCTAATGTCACTGTTTCCAGTAGTGTTCGTGAATTATTGGAATGCCCAGTGTGCTTAAATGCCATGTATCCACCCATTCATCAGGTGTGATTATCTGAACTTTTGCTGATAAATGCTGACACCCTTACTAGCCTTTGCTTAGTGTTATGTACAAAAAGATACTTAATGTTTTCTTATCCTCATCTTGTTAGAGATGGGATTTTCAATCTTTATTTAAACAAATAGAAAAGAAGTAATGAGAAATTAGAGGTGAAGTTAATTTACAGACAACTGTTTGTCTCTTTTATCTTTTAAAGACATTTGTGAGACAAATACTCCTCCATCTTCAAAAGAATGGCGGGATTTCAAGGCTGGTTCGACTTTTGGAAATCGATTTATTTTTATTTTGTATAATACTGGTCTAGAATGAATGTTAATGGGATAAACATATAACCAACCCTGAATTGTTCGGGACTAGGATTTTGTTGTTAATTTATTATTTTTTAAAATTAATTTTACACGTTCTGGAACTATATAAAAGTAACTAAAATTCAGTTTTATATTGTCAGATATATTAAGAACATATTTGAAATAGTCATTCTTAAAGAAACATTTTTTGATTCTCAATAGTACCATTTAAACCGGAACAGAGGGAGTACTGAGTCACACTTACTAACAATTAGTGGAGTGATATCCTTTATTCTTTGGCATAGTTATTCTATTTATTTTAGAAGAGACTCCCACTGTTGTTGCTTGTTATCATTGTCTCTTGTTCTTGCGTATGCAGTATTTAATTCTTCTCTATCCCTTTGCCCTTATTGCAGTGTTCCAATGGTCACACACTGTGTTCTGGTTGCAAACCTAGGGTACATAATCGCTGTCCAACATGTCGGCATGAACTTGGTAATATTCGATGTCTTGCATTGGAGAAGGTTGCTGCATCTCTTGAACTCCCATGTAAATATCAGAGCTTTGGATGCATAGGCATCATTCCTTACTACAGCAAGCTAAAGCACGAGTCCCAATGCTCTTTTAGGCCCTATAATTGCCCCTATGCGGGGTCAGAGTGCACTGTCATTGGTGACATACCGTATTTAGTTGCCCATTTAAAAGATGATCACAAAGTTGATATGCACGTAGGCAGTACTTTCAACCATCGTTATGTGAAATCAAATCCGCATGAAGTGGAAAATGCTACATGGATGCTGACAGTAAGTATGGTTGCTCTTCTTCCATTCAGTGCAGATTAGTTTGTGGTCTAATTGAAATTAGGCAGCTCTGACGAACGAAATTCATGGCGTTTACTAGATTTGTTTATTGGAGAATGGAAATATTGTGACTTCTTTGCTATGAAGCATGGGCGCATGGATTTTAGGCTGTGAGTTTGAGACTGATTCAATTCCCGTTTTGCTTTTTATTTTTTTCAGTTGAGACGTTGCAGAGTTTTATTTGACGTCCCTACCTTTTGCTTCTAATGATCGGGGGGAAAAATAATACTTTTCAAAAAATAAGTTCAGTTCGTTAATATTATGAACAATAAGAAATCCGAACTCCACTTGCCTTTATTATATAGAGTTCTAAATTGGTAGACGAGGAGACTTTCAGCTGGATTTGGAAATTTCTATTAAGTTTGATGTATTGATAGCGCTTTGAAGGTTTTAGGTGCTTTAAGTTTTTGTTGGATTGAGGAAGAGTTGATTAATTTCATGTGCTCAAAATTAAGATAGATAAAAATGACTCAGAATATACTCTTATTCATGAGAAGATAAAAATGCCAACACCTGTACCAAGAGTTTGCACAGGAATGAGCATATTGGTTCATAAAACAAATGGTATTGTTATCTCTATTTGATAGTTTTTGTTTGTGGGTTAAACTTACATAGAAAATTATATTTATATTGACATGATCTTTTATCCAATTCGTGTTATGCCCCCTTAGTGTTCATAAAATATGTCGTGTGAGGGTTCTTATCACTAAGTTACTTATATGTTTTACTAATTTTTGGGAAAGCAAATGAAAAAGGTTGTTAATCCAGTTTAAGAATGCAATGCAGGAACCATATTGTAGTTCCGTGGTCTTATTTTTCAAGCCATAATTTTCCCCAGCCAATGGTTTTTTTTTTTTTTGTCATTATCTGGTGAAAATTGTCAGAATTGTTTGGTTTTTATGGGTCACATTATGTGGTGAGGGTATTTTATTCTTTTAGCATAATACTTGCCCATTATTTTGGAGAAAATAGAATGGGGGGAGATGTGGGGAGCAGCTTGGTGGTTTCTTTTCTTTTTCCTTTTTATGGTTTATTCTTTTAGATACGATTTCGCATAATTGTATAAGCTGGAAACCCCTTAAATCTTTTGACTGAATAATCTTAATCTTAGTGGCAAAGGATTTGGCTGCTGAAATGGAATATCCTTAATCTTTTGTCATGAGGCACTGGCATATTTTGTTTGTAATTTGGCTGCCCATTGCGAAATGGCTATTGTTTTAGGGAGCCTTTAGAATCTGGAGGATCAAATACTTAGCAGCATATTTACAGCAAGGGAAATGGTACTTTGAAACCAGATTAGGTACCTTTTTTGTGAATTTTGCTCTTTTGGGGAGAACCTTAGCCTGGAAAAACTTTGAGCAACCTCCATCTTTGTGCTGGATGCCTTTTTGGGGTGCACAGATCTCTCTTTTTTGGGGCGAATTGGTGCAATAGGTGTACTAGTAATTGGATGTCAGAATAGGAGAGCTCTCATCTTAGGGTGGGATTACTACTTAGATGCTTTCAGCAATTATCTGCTCCGCACTTGGGCTACCCAGCAAAAGGCCCAACGAATTTCCTTGTTGGTCCAGGTCATTTCAGGGCAAGTATATCATTTATGACGAAGAGTATGAGCTTCAGAGAATGATGCCTAGTTTATCGGGTTGTTCTATACTTATCTGGTTATATGTTATGATGCATCCACTTTATGCACTTTCCTTGTCACTCTGTGGAATATAACACAGGACAGTGGCTTTAGATGATTTTAGCATATATTATTGCTTTAACTTTTGATCCTGTACGGCTGTACCTTTTGTGTTTATATCTGAATATGTCATAAAAATTGTTGTCTCGTGTAAATTTTCCTCCAGGTTTTCAGTTGCTTTGGTCAGTACTTCTGTTTACATTTTGAAGCATTTCAACTTGGAATGGCACCAGTTTATATTGCATTTTTACGGTTCATGGGTGATGATGAAACGGCAAAGAACTTTAGCTACAGTCTTGAAGTAGGAGGCAATGGAAGGAAGATGATTTGGCAAGGGGTGCCAAGAAGCATCAGGGACAGTCACCGTAAGGTTCGAGACAGTTTTGATGGCCTCATCATTCAACGTAATATGGCGCTCTTCTTTTCTGGTGGGGACCGGAAAGAATTGAAGCTGAGAGTTACTGGTAGGATATGGAAAGAACAATGATGTCCATAGATGCAGGACTCATTTAGTGTAGTACTCTTTCAGTCCAAGGAGGTAGGTTTTGTTCATGTAGCAATCAGTTGAAGTCTTCTGATCACTGTATTTTCTTGAACAAGGAGCAACCTCTCTTTGCTTGTCCATGATTAAAATACATCAGTGAGAAGGCCTAGTCAGTTTGTGGAATGTGTCTTGCTATAGGTGGTGCTGCTGTCTAATGTGTGATGTGTGCCACAGTAAAAGATGTCTGTCCATGAAGTTCTTTTTATTGAAATCCATTGCGGAATTTCCCCTTTATTCTCTTTCAGAGTAGGTTTTTGGAGTTTGTGATTCATCAAAAATCAAGAGAAGAGGAGCTATAGTTGGTGCCAGGTAAATAAAGTAGATTCTGTTTCCAGAGATAAATTTGTGAAATATATGAATTTTAATGTGAGAAGTTATTCCATATTTAAAAGCATGTTTAACGGATTAATTTATCTCACCTAAGAGCAGGTATAATATAATCCCAAGTTTAACAGGATAAGATGGATATTCAAAATTAAATTTGGGATTATAGCGTGTTTGATTGATCTCAAACTTAATTATCATAAGATATTTCACCTGATCCTCCGTATCAAGCAACTGCTAAGTCTCGTGTCTTATTGGCCAGTAATAACATGCCTAGTGTATAATTACACTAAAAAGAGTATATATATTTTATTCAACGATAGATTTTTTAGTTTTAATTGTATCAGCGTAAAGAAAGAAAAAATGAGAAAAATTAGAAAAAGGAATTACAAAGTAAATAGGGGAAGGAAAAAAAATGAGAAAGAAAATTACAAAGTGAATAATTTAACCTTTGATAAAAATAAAGTTGAAGTAGCCATCTTTATAATTGGAGAGACTGTTTTTCAACTTTTTAATTTCAAGATTTTTGTTTTATTCTTAATGATTCCCTTAGAGGAATTACATCGAATGTTTAACATATTAAGATTTTAAAAGTAATTTTTGAACACGGTTAATTTAAAATTATAAAATTTAGAACTTTTTAATTTATTCTTAAGTTTTATGTTTAGTTTAATTAAGAGTTTAAGACACTTATCTGATTGGGATGTCCTTTTACCTCAGATGTTATGTTACTGCCACGTGATCATATTGAATGGAGTAGATTATTTAAAAAAAAGTAAAAAAATTGATATAGCTGACAAGACCAAACAAGGGGCCCACATAAACTACTGGCTAAGAATGCAACTGCTTTTTTCCCATTCTGTCTAACAAAGATTTGGACCACTTCTGTCTTTTCACTCCATGCCACATATATTCTTTTTCCCTTTTTTTATTTTTAATTTGGATGATAAGTAATTTAAAACAAAAACTTTTAACGTCATAGTTTCTTGCTTCAGTTTATTTGTCAATGAGAAGAAATTTTTGAATTTTATAATTTTAAATATACATACATATATATTATATATATATATATATATATATATATATAAATTTTGTAATTTTAAATATTAATTATGTTATGTGAAAGTTGAAACTAAAAAAATTATTTAAAAAAAAGAAGAAGATATTTTTGAAAAACAAATTAAAATATAAAATAAACAAAAAAAGAAAAAAAATCTTTTTTACTTTTAATTAAAATTTTTGGATGAATTTTATATTATATGAATTTAAATTAATTAAGTTATTCACGCATAATTAGAGTTCTTGAACGAATTTTACATTATGAATTCAAATTAATTAAAATTAATAAATTTTAAATTTCAACTATTAATAATAACAAATAAAAAAAGTATAGTTCCTAATAAGGTAAAGAAGAAGAAACATATAGAAGGCAAAAATTCAAGATGAATTGAATAACGTAATTGATATTTCTTTTATCTTTAATTAATAATTTAAATTGAAACGTTTAAAAATAATTTTTTTTTATTAAAAATATTAATAGTCTTCAAATTTAATTACACCTCATACCGAGTGTGAAAAAAGAAAAACAGAAGGAAAGAAAAAAGAATAGTGAAAAGTTACGGTTTTAGTAAATTGCGGTGTCGTGACTGAGAAACAACAGTTACAAACTTCCCCAACACAGAATAAAGCTCCTGAGAAGGAAATCAGCACGGAACGCAGAGCGCTTATTGGTTTTCTATCTATATACGTGAAGAAGCTCTCCCCCGAAAGGTAAATTTTTGTTTTTTTCCTCTATTCAAAAACCTACTCATAAGGTGGATTTTTTGGAACCGAAATTTGAGGAATTGAGCTTCGTAATTTTGTGTGTTTGCATGTTTAAAATTTCATATATGAGGTGTTCGTTTGAGCTTTTTCAGTATTACGTTGCTGTCTGCTGTGAATTCCATGTACGGCTTGTATTTCGATTTGAAATCCTTTTCTTTTTTTTAAATGAAGAAAATTAATTATATTTCATTTAGATTTACATGTTTTTGCAGAAAGAAAATGAAGAAATCTCAAAAGGAACGGAAATTGGATTTGAGCTTCGCAACTTCTGTTATTTGTTTGTTTCCCTGTGATATTTCAAACTTTTTTACTAACAATTCACATAGTTAACTGAGTTTCCAACTCGTGACACTCTGATTTGAAGTTTGGTCTCCGCGTGTGTAAGTGGAATGTGTGAAAATTCATTTAATTTTAAGGTTGATTTGTAGTTTGGAAGATGAAAATTTTGAAGGGTAGGTTGGATCCAGTGTAGGATTACACTGGGTGTGTTGTTGTTGTTGTTGTTGTTGTTAAGTAATTTGGCTTTGTGGCATGGATATTTGAAGGAAATGGTTTTTGTGTAGAAATGTTGAGACATGACAATGGAAGAAGTCTGATCAATATAACTGAAGGTTGAATTTATGTTTTGTAGCATGATCTATTTATGTTTGTGCATGTATATTTTGAGGTGTAGAGCGCGTTGTTATTTTGCTGATCCATCTTTTGTTAACTGCATAGGTTTGTTAATTTGGAGATTCTGTGGCAAGTAGCATCATGACGTCCTCGCTTCATTATCATTCAGGTTATTTTATGGTTTTCTAGTACACTATTTTTTCGGCGGTATAGATTTGTTTCTCGAGTCATTAACTGTGTTATATTGATCGTGAAGTTAGCTTGATTCACATGTCTTTCATTACTAAGTGATGTGTGTAGCTTTGCTCTTCTACACATATAGTATGATATAAACCCTTCCTCCCTGCTAGTAAAATCTGGCACATTTTTTGTGTGATTTCTCCAGTTTTCTGATATGAGGCACATTCATGACACCAAATGTGTGGCTTGAGATTTTTACAGACTATTGTTGACAATTGCTTTTTATAAGTATTGTGAAAGATTGTTTAGAAGCTGAAGGCAGTTGGAAGAATGCCATCATGCATTCTTCGGCTAATTTGGATGAAAGAAAAGAAAAAAGGCAGCCCGGTGCACTAAGCTTCCGCTATGCGCGGGGTCTGGGAAAAGGGCCGGACCACAAGGGTCTATTGTACGCAATCTTACCTTACATTTCTACAAGAGTTTGTTCCCACGGCTCAAACCCGTAACCTTGTGGTCACCTTAATTTGGATCAAAGAAATAGGAGAATATTCTAAATAGCGAAAGGGATGTAAAAAATATACAAGATAATTCATTTGTTGTAAAGCGAAAATCCCACTAGGTATGGGGAGTCAAGTTTCAGGAGTACTTGTTTGATGACACTGGTTGAACTGATTATCTTTTAATACATTCTTTTGATGTCTTCATTGTTTGTTATCATTGAGAAGTTTTGATTATAGAAAAAGAGTCGGATTTATCATGAAAGAAGAAAAGAAATTACTGTCTGTGTATGCTTTTGTCTCACATTCAATTTGTAAAGGAACCACAGTAAACTCAGACAAAAGCAGAAGGACGTTAAATTAATTTGGGTATGTACTATTGGTCACATAAACATAAGGCTCTAATTTCTGTGTTACTGCAATAAATTCAGATGGTAGTGAGAATGAACAGCCAGAGAATCAATCAATGGCTCACAGCAAGTCTTCATCCCCTGCAACTGGAATGTCTGTCCCAGACACTGTAACACCAAATACGCACTATGTGATGCCCACTCAACTTGGCAATGGCAATGCTATGGTATATTTGAAGCACCTATTTGCTTCTACCACCAGATTTCTGAAAAATCACTATTAAGTCCTGATTTGATATCTTATTCTACTTGCTAATTATTCTTGCTGACAGATGCAACCCCCTCCCATTCATTCGATCAGATGTGATCCTAGAAGTTTTATCATGACTCAATTAGGGGTCTCGTCAAATATGCTATAAATATCTTAAGAATTAACTGATTGTAAACAAATGGAGTTAGGGCATGTAGATATATTAACGATGGTTCTGTGAGTATTATCATTTTTTGCACTTGTTAATAGTCTTTTTTGCTTTGTGAGATGAAGTGCGTGCACATGTTCATATTTGGTCTTAACAAGAATATGTTATATCGTTCTGATCTTCCTTGATGATTAGCAGAGATATCACTTTGACACTTGTAACCGGAAACCATGTATATAACTTGCACAAATAATTGCTTGTGCAAAAGCATGAAAAGCAAGTTGATAATATATTGTGGGGCATAATGGAGCTATGACTACACTTGTGGATTCTTGTAAGTTGTATCTAGAGATGAATTCATATGGTGCAAAAGATATAATTTTAGATATATGAATGAATAGTCAGATGTCTCATGTCAACCTATAAGTTGAAGAAAGTTGCTTATTAGATAGCATAACAGAATACATTGCTGTCGTTCAGACTATTTGAGAAATAATAGGTGAGCATGAACCTAAGAAGAGGCAGATTAATGCATCAAGTGTTTGTAGTATTCCTGATGTATTTGGTAAATAGGATGGGAAATATTTCCACTTATCATGTTGTATACCTGGCTGAGATAACAAGGGGAATTAGAAAAGTTGCATATTTCTTGATTTCTCAGTATTTACGATCTATCATGGGTGGGTTTGTCAATCATAACTGAAGACCTTGGGACGGAGTTTGATTTTCCATTTTGGGCTTGTCTTCTGGTATTTTCATTGGTCTTGTAAATCAGGTATGATTATGTATACACTCACACTTTAATATGAATCTCTCATTTCAGTGTTAAAGTAACGTCCTGTTTTATAAGCTTGTGTTATTTTGGAACTAATTCTCTAGGCATTGCTTCGTTTACAGATTGCAAGATCTGTTTGTCACACTTGCTCTACAACTGCAATTGCCACAATTTGGCTAAAAATTTTCTTGTAGGTCTACTGGCCTAGAGTTTCATTTAAGGTAAGTCTTTGTCCTATAGGAGGGATACACTAGCAGAATTCTTTGAACACCATGGATGGGGTGATCTGAATCAAGTAGACTCTTTATGCAGCAGCTTGAAGCATAGAGTTAGTTATACAGTAAATACTTGTTTACGTGCCAAACTTTTAAGTTTTGCCATCTTTTCAGCTTTGTGAAGGAAATTTAGTGCTATAATAGCTTCCAACAGTGTTTGAAAATCCATTGGTCCCTATCCAAACTGCTGCATAGAGATTTTCCTAGATTAACCTGAAGCTGGATGTTTTGTCTCCCTCCCTCTCTTCCATTTGGCACACATACTACCCTGCTATCTTAAGTATTCTTAGTGGGACATCGAATTTTATTGGACAGTCTTTAACTTGAGGCTTCTGATAGAGATTGCAGATCCTTAAGGTACAAGGTTAGGGAATATTTGAAGCCTGTTTCTGTGTCTACTAATTTTATTTTTACACACTGGTGATTGGTTCTATTGCTTCTATTTTTCTGATAATTAATCTGCATCGATTTTTCCATTAGTTGCAGGCTCAAACAGCTTATCCTTATCCAGACCCATACTATAGGAGCATCTTTGCACCGTACGATGCACAGCCTTATCCTACACAACCTTATCCAGCACAACCAATGGTATTGGATTTTCAAAACATTTTTTATCTGGAATACATCTATGAAATATCCCTATGAAGTTGAGAGCCTAAATATGCCATGTTCTGTCAGGTTCACGTTCAGCTAATGGGAATTCAACAAGCTGGTGTTCCTTTGCCATCAGACACGGTAGACGAACCCGTTTTTGTTAATGCAAAACAGTATCATGGCATCTTAAGGCGTCGACAATCTCGCGCGAAAGCTGAGTCAGAAAAGAAACTTCTGAAAGCTAGGAAGGTATTTTTGTCGAAAATGGGTTGTCTTGTTATTTGTTAAACTTTGTTGCTTCAGTAGTCCAGTATTACAATTTACAGGAAACCTGACAGATTGTTTGTGGTTCATCTGCTGATTTATCATTTCCTAGTTTAGCAGCCTTCCAGATGATTGTTATGGACATATTTTAAGTGTCTGCGCATTGCTAGTGCTATTTTAGTAACACGTATAGGGGTCGCTTGGTTCATGAATTAGTTATGTTAGAATTATATGTATGAATTATTATGCCATTAATAATACATAGGGATTATCATGGCGGTGGATAATAATGTGTGGGTTGTTACACATCAAATAATAATATAAGGTTTCTTATTCGGGGATATCTATTTTGAGGGCATCCTTGTCTATATACTTCTTGGTATACTAATATCTACCTTCTTTCCCACATATACCTTCTTTCCCACATAAATTAATACATGGATTTCTACCTAAGTTAGGCCGATATCGGTAGCGCACAGTTCAATACTGGAAATATATACGGTACTTTAGTAATGTAGAGTTCTATGTTGCAAACGAAATGTCAGATTTGTTACGCAGCATTTTATACCATGATTGTGTTTCCTTATGAGCCCAACCAAATGATGCCAAAGTCATAAAATTTCCTTTACTAATAATGTATATAGGTGGCAAATGGGCAGGTTGGGCTGAATTTGGGCAGGTCAAAATGGGTTGAGTTAATAAATGGGCGGATCATTACTTGGGCGGAAACGCGTTATGCTAAAATGGGCTAAAATGCCGGTCAAACCCAACCCACCCAACTCTAATTAAGTTTTAATTGTTTTATTTATTCTTTTATAATCTTTTGATAACTTATAAAATTAATATTTTAATTCATTATGACTAAATATAATATATTAAATAAAATAAAATATCTTTTTAAAAATATTTTGACAAGATTTCTCATAACTCAATTTGGGCTGGATATCAGCCCAAACTTTGATGAACAGAAATGGGTTGAGCTAATAAATGAGCGGGTTAATTA
The DNA here is from genome assembly GCA_035772735.1 of Datura wrightii. Lineage (NCBI taxonomy): Eukaryota > Viridiplantae > Streptophyta > Magnoliopsida > Solanales > Solanaceae > Datura > Datura wrightii. Next base: position 112,868,414 of record JASDFA010000008.1, on the reverse strand, counting down.
TCAGCCCAAACTTGAGCAAGTTGGGCAGGATATGATCTCATGGGCTGATTTTGCCACCTCTAATAATGTATATACTATGTTCATGCGTGTTGCCCAGAAAGAATTCTCATGTTCAAAAGTTGAGTGCGGCGGAAATGAGGATGTTGAGGTGGTTATTCGGACATTTTAGGAGAGATAAGATTAGAAATAAAGATATCTTGGACAAGGTGGGGGTGGCCCCGTGGTGGACAAAATAAGGAAAGCGAGGCTGAGATGGTTCGGGCATGTGAAGAGGAGATGCACAGATGCCCTAATGAGGAGGTGTGAGAGGTTGGCACGGGTGGGTTTAAGGAGAGATAGATATAGGCTAACCGAGGACATGACCTTAAATAGGATATGGAGGTCGTAAATTAGGATAGAAGGCTACTAGGTAGTGGAGTGTTGTCTCGCTTGCGTATGGGATATGCTTGGTGGTAGTTTGGTGCACTGTACCTGTCTCTCCTTTCATATAAGTAGTATTAGTAGTATTTCCATGGTCCCTTGTTTTCTGCTAGTACCTAATGTTTCTTGTTTTCTTCTTAAATTTTGTGTGTTCTTTTTTCATATTGCTTTGATATGCATTACACTTGAGCCGAGGGCTTTTCGGAAACAACATCTCTACTTCGATGTGATAGGATTACACTGAGTATGTTGTTGTTGTTACTATATATACCGTGAGTGGAGTATGGATAGCAGAGCAAGTTCTCAAATGGATATTTTTTGCTGGACTGTAACTGTCATCTCTTTTATTTTCCGTTACTACAAACAAAGATCCAAATAGTTGCTAGTATGCCATATTAGTTTCACATTACATTGTACAAAGGTTCTGATGCAACAAAAGCTCTTAATTTCAGAACCTCTATAATTCTATATTATTGATCAATTGTCCATCAAAGAGACGTTAGATTGCTCTAATCTCTGGGAAACATCATTTAGATATATTTTTTAAAAAAAAAACTAAATTTGGTGCTGGGGAACAAAGTGATTTCGTTCCCGGTTTGTAATTAAGGATCTTTCTCCTATTAAAAAATTCCATTTTTCTCTATGATTTATATGTTTGGAAAGTTATGGGTTCTGATCAATAATGTATTTTACTCCCTAATAAATGGCTGAAGATGATTATCAACTGTGCTGGACACATCTCTGCCAGATCCAATAGCATAGAGTTGGTAATAAAGTGCCTTACCCCATGATAGACATTCTATTATCTGTTTCTGAGGCTATGTTTTTCCAGCACCAATACCTTGGGAGGCTCATAGTGCAAAATAATCTTGCAGCCCTACTTGCATGAATCACGTCATTTGCATGCATTGAAAAGAGCTAGAGGATGTGGGGGTCGTTTCCTGACAGCGAAGAAAACTGATAACCAGCAGAAACAGGATGAATCTGGTGATAAATCACACGTCAACATTAATCTCGAGTCTGGAAAAGATGAGGTTGCTTCTTCAGAGAATGCATCTTGATTTATCCAGCAATGCAATATCAAGGACTTTGTGGACCATAGAAATGGCATGTTTTCGTCAAAGTGAAACTGTGGTAGGTGCACAAAATCAGGGTGAATGTGATGTTCTGTATGTTTATCTCAGTGTAGGAAGATCAGAATCGGCTACTTGTTTGAGAGCTACAAAGTGGTCACTGGGGATATATTCTCAAAATACTATCTTTCTGAGCTTTTTTGTAGACATTCTTTCTTGTCCTTTTGTAATTAACCTTGTGGTTCCTTAAAACTGTAGAGTTAAAACGTTTGACATTATGTTTTGTTAGTTTAGGAAGATGGGAGCTTGTAGTGCTGCTGGTTGATGGATTCTAATTTTCGAAGGTCAATGCATTCTGTGTCAGTATCTGGGTTATAAGAAAGATATCCACTGTGATTATTGGTTCTTATGAATGGCCAAGCAGCAGGGCTTATATTCATATCCTTGTGTATTTCCTTGATATTTCTTTTCATTGTGAATCTTGTAAATTTTTGGAAATATTGAGCGAGAATTAGGGTTCCTTGTAACGTTTAACATTAATTTCTGTTAGTTTTAGGCTAGTACTAGTAGTGGCAAGTGGCAACTTTCTAATTTCAAGTAACATTCATATGTGATCGTCTAAGCTGGAGCAGTCAACCAAAACAAATTCTATATAAATTTTCTGTTACCTTATTGATCCAATTGATTTAGCAAAACAACTGGATCAATAATCAGAGTGACATTTATATTTGTATTAAGAAATTCACTCAGTATGTCGGAATCGAGTAAGCAAAAATGAATTACAGTCCAAAACATATAAATTTAAAATTATTCCAATATTGTGTGTTGGGAATATCATGGAGTTCTATTAAGGAGTGGGATTTCCGTGGATATCCAGAGGGACATCTGTATACTGTGTGCTAATATGTGTAGGTTCTCGCAATCCAAGAGTAGATTAATTATGTTCATTATATTTCGTCTAGCAAAAACTAATCAAGCTTCGATTGATCTCCACAAAAGAGGAAGCTGATTCAGTTACAGGCTACAACGTAAAATACACTGAATTCTGCCAAACACTGTTTTCAACAGATAATGAATATATACGTGAAAAGTTCTAAAATAATATTATTAATAAACTAACCTATAATTCCAAAACTAAAATAAATTCAGTGCATCTTATAAAATTTTGAACCTACCCAGTACCCACCATTTCACCGGCTTTGTGAATAAATATTATAGGACATAGAAATAACTCCACCCATTAACTAATGCACAATTCATAAACCTTCTACCACAGACAGAGACCTGGAGGGCAAGAACGATTTCAGTAAAAGGTTGGAAATCTACCTCACAATTCTGTGGAACAAAAACACAATCATAATTTCAGAAGCCCAAGAATTCAATAAGTAACCGAACAAGACAGTCAAAAAGCTTTAACTCATAGCAGAAAAATTATGTCCTGACATAATGTTTCAAACAAAATGAAGGCTACTTAAACAACAAGGTCTAAATATTAAGCCTTAGGTGTTGGTAGCCCGGGTGTAAATCTGCTGGCTAGCATGAGCAGAGACCATCCTGATCAACCCTTTAGCCATCAATTCCCTAATTGCCTTCCTGGCAAGGGATCCACTTATCTGCAAATTCAATCAAATTAACAATATTAGCATACTGATATCAGCATATCAAAATTGCATCTGCAACAAACCACACAACAATAAGCCACTCCCATTACGTCATTAGGCAGAAGTTGGGTATTACCAGACAGTATAGTTTCGATTTACATTTTGAAGAATTAGTGTCAGGTATAACTTTTTCCACTCAGTAATTAAGTGTTGGGTGTCTTTTAGAACAAATTATCACAAAAATCTTATTACATTTTTTAGAAAGTTTCGTATGGGCAAAGCACCATACTGAACATTTTCGGATACTACTACTACTACTACTTGGGTCAGAGAATACCTCCTCAGATAATACCAACCATAAATTCATGAAAAACTTGAACCAAGGGAAACAGTAGAAATGCATTTTTAGAAGGTTGTCGTCATTTTAGCAGTTAGCACTGCATGTAGCCCGCTAGTTTTAATTTTAACAAAGTACAAGCTTTTTTTAATTTCAGAATAACTACCAAAACATAAGCATGTTTAGTTCGAGGGAAACTGGTTTAGAGTTGTTTATTTGGTTTTGAGAAAAAAGTTATATTTCAGAATTGGTATAAGTTGTCTTTTGTTTGTTTCTAAAAGAATCAACCAATATATTCACTTTTCAAACGACAACATCTAGTTTGTAAACCAAAAATGATTTTCTACATTTTAAAAAAATCCAAAATTTTGTCCTCAGAACAGTAGGTTCACCACCTAGAGCGTATCTTAGAATTCTGTTTGTTTGGCCCCTCAATATTAGAATCTACATCTTGATCCAAATTATTTTTCTGCATAAAGTAATTCTTATTTTCCCCTACAACAAAATGATTTCATAAACAAGTATACTAGACTTTGAAAATGTTTAATCAGCTTGAAACTACCAATCTCACCACATGAAAGTGAACCTTTTCCGAAGGACAAAACCAAACAAATTCTCCAAAAGCTTACTATCAAAACTAGTTCTCCCACATCCAAATTGGAATAACCATACTCTGTTTCAGAGTGAAAACACAAAAACTTATTCTCCCACAATTCAACCAGAACTAAACCATTAGACTAATACACTATGCTGCCAAGTACTTGAAAATCTACAACACCACACTTGAATAGTTTCTCTTTTCAGCTGAGTTCGTTAATGAAAAACACAAAACTATTCAAGTATATAGATAGAGTAAGCATCATTCTGACAATTTTCCGAACTACCACACAGAACCCTGGGCACTGTACTTCAATAACTACCTTAAATGACCCACAATTGATAAAATTCATTCTTATAAGCAAGCATAGTCACAATGCACAAAACACAAACTTTATATTCAAGACAGGATTTTTAGATCCGTATTATGAGAAATAGACGTAATAGACATACCCTCAAACGGTCGGAGAGGACGGAAGGTGTGATGAGCTTATACTTGGGTGCTTCAGTGATGAGCTTGTCGTAAGTGCCCTTATCGAACAAAACCATGTTGTTCACCTTCTCCTTTTGCTTTCCCTTGCTCCACTTCTGCACTTCCGTATTCAAAAACCCAGCATTAAAACCTTGATTATTCCCCAAGATATCAAAAAAACGAATAAATAAATCATTCAACAAAAGAAATAGGTATGACCTTCTTCTTCTGCTTTCCACCACCGGACTTGGCGGGCTTGGAAGACGGTGGAGGAGCCTTTTCCTTCTTAGGTGCCTGCAAAAAAACCCATATCAGCATTCAGTGCTCAACACACATACATAACTAATCACAACAGCGGCAGAGAAGCTTACCATTGATGCCGGAAGTTTCTAACTGGTACGGGGTAGGGGGAAGGGGGAGTGGCGAAGGCTAGGGAAACAACGAAGGGAACTTGAGTGAAGAGAAAGGCGCTATTTCTAAACCTGAATCTAAGGGTTCTAGGGTTTTTATCGGATCAGCTCTTATGGGCTTTAACTTTATTCTGGGCCGATTAACTGCTCAGTCTTACCTAGAAGTTGGGCTCCACTTCACTCATCAGGCTGAAGGGCACAGATACGCAATTTCGAGATCTCCATTTAAGTCATATTTGCTATGGATAAAATTTATTAACTTTCTGGTAATTTCATAGTTCAAATATGCGGTATATGAAATTAGGCTTTAATTTTATATAAGATATTTAAAGTTTTAAATCGCCAAAGTTCAGATTTCAATTATACGTAACTTTACATATTTAGGCTTGTAAAATCCTAACTTCAAGCACCACACATCTAAAGTTTATTTCGAAGTAAAGTAAAACATGCAAAAATATTTAAAAGATAATAATAATTAAATAACAATGTTTAAATAAAATATTTTATAAAATTTTTACCAATCATCAAAGTTCCATTGAGCCCAAAAATAAATCTAAGATTTGAAGATCGCGAGGACACCACTATCCTAACATAAGCTAACATAAGCGTTAGCGAAACTTTTAATGATAACTGGAAAACAATGACATGTCTAACTGGTCACACTAATGATATTAGCAGTTAAAAAAATAATAATACAAGTATAGTGATCAAATCTGAAATTTAAGCTAATAGCTGAACTATTAAAAGTTGTGCAAAATGTACAAAATGATTTGGGTTCCAATCTCGTATACACTATTTCTGCTATTAATAAGCTCTTTAAATTAAAACAAAAAAGGAAACGGAAATGCAACACCCATTGAAATTCAATCCAGGGTCACTACTAGGAAAACATCACATTCAAACATTCTGAGTGCACTTATGTTGTTAATGGTGCAAATATATATCACTTCTTCAATATATATATATAATTTTTTTCGAAATTAACTGGTGCACATGCACTCCCACTCATACACGTAAATCCGTCTCTGATTGAGCCCATATTATTTGAAAATGCTTACCTGCTATGCATGTATTAAAACAATGATTGCACAATACGTGTTTTTTATATATATAATATATAATATAAAATTTATTGTTTAGTCATAATTAATTACTATAAATTTTTATTTGATTTATCTCTTAATTATGAAGAAATTGACAGAGTTTGGTGCGTACATTCATTCAAATAGTAAAGCAGGTTTAGATTTGTGTTTAAATATCTCTAAGACAATGAACATCAACAAGAACTATTGCATTGTTTAAATAGTAAGGTCTCAGTTGGGGAAGCAATGCATCTAAAGAGCAATGTTCTTAAAGGGCAAAGTTGGAAAGCCACATGAAATTTTGATTGTAATGAAGAATTACAATTAAACTCTTCAGTACAAAAGAGAAATCAAGAATTATTGATAACTGTATCTTGAAATTACATTCAAAAATGTGAGTTTTTAAATTTATTTTTTACATTTACGCCGCCACCGGCCTCACCACAACAATCCAGTGAAATGCCACAACATAAAATCTGAGGAGGGTAGAATGTACGCAGATCATACACCATGTAATCAAATTTAAAAAGTATATCTTGAAATTCATTTTTTATACTTTCTTCATTTTAATTTGTTTAGCTTACTTTTCTTTTTAGTCTAATTTAAAAAGAATATTTCTTTCTTTTATTAGAAATTCTTTAATTCTAACTTTCCGCGTGACATGTTTAAGATCACATTTCACAAGATTAAAAAACATTTTGATATATTCAACATATCTTTAGTTTAAAACTACAAGATTCAAAAATTTTCTTTATTTTTTTAAACTTCGCAGCAAGTCAAAAATCATACAAATAGGGAGTAGTTCTTTTTCAAGCAGACACATGAAAAAAATTGAAGGTTGTCTCAGATGATTTTTCCATGTGCCACATGATTGAATGTGTTAAAAGAAAAGAAAATAATAGTAACTAACTAGAAATTAAAGCATATTTGAATGATTGACCCCAATGGTGGTTATAAAATTTCCATTCAAGCAATTGCAGGAAACAGGAGACTTCAACACTATTAGTAAAAATTTGCCAACACAAATGCTAGCACAAAATTATGCCCAACATAGAAGAAAAAGAGTACACAGAACAAAACATGGGAAATCAATTCAAAGAACAATGGCAAGTCCTTCTTTCTTTGGAGAAACTATGGACTTCTTATTTCCGGGGAAAGCACTGCGAGAGACATCCACAAGGGCCTTGAAGCTGTATGGTTCATGCATCGACAGTTCTGACAAGACTTTCCTGTTCAGCTGTACGTTCTCCTTCATCAGCCCGTGCATGAAATTGCCATAATTTACCTGGAATTGGAGGATAAATCGGAAAAATTGTTTAATAGATGAGGTCGAGGTGTTTTTTGTTTAACTTGTAGTGAGAAATGTGCTAATAATATCATTTAGGAACATCAAATATGATTAGTTGACAGCGATGCCAATGGTCAAATACATGTCAAAACTTCCTACAAACATATTAAAGCAGTTTACTACTTCAGCTAAAAGTACCCTGTTGAATCATCTCCTAAATAATTTTCTGTTTCTTTTCTGATTGAACTCGTGCGAAAGAGAGTTTCATATACTTCTTGTACTGATAAGTTTAGGGAATAAAAAGGAGTACAACAGGAAACGGAAGAATGAAGAAAAGGAGATACAAATGGTCACAAGGCAAAATAATCTTAATCAAGGGGCTTTACAAATCCTTCTATTTGCAATATTGTATTATGATAAAAATCTAAAGCAATGTGGTTATTCGATAACAATAACACACAGATTAACCAAATGGAGCCAACAACATGATCCCGAGAAGTACTGAATTTCACAATTAATATCTGACAGCATGTATGGCAGCAAGTATGGCACATGCAAAAACAACCAAAGTATATCTGTGCCAGTTTAGAAGTCGCTTTTAGAATTATTCATTTTACCCACAACATTTCGTTCTCTTCTTTTCATCATATGAACGAACCACTGCAATATCTTCCAGCTATGAGCTATATATGGCATTTTCTCATTGTCATTTGGATAGTCAAAGTGTCGAACAAATATTGATTTGCACAATGCTAAAAAGATACAGAGCAGAAGATTTCGTCCCATTTGTCTAAGCCACCTTGGCGGTCAGAGTTATCCAATAAATGTTCTAGTGGACATAATAGGTACTCGGTGGAACAATCAAAAGTTGTCCTGACACCAGCGTTAATTTAAAAAAGGAAGATAAAGAGTAGGATGAGAATATTAAGACACTTCAAAACCTCAGTGTTCTATGCGAATGTACTAGGATGGTGGCCTTGGAAAGCAACTTGTAGCTTAAAGAGCTTGATTTTGCAAGATTTCACAACTGTGTTTCTATTTTCAACATTACCTAGACCCATAGTAGAACTTAGGAAATGTATGCTTTTTCCAAATCCTCCACATCGAAGTCTCTAAAAGCAAATAGCGGAAGGGTTAACAGGATCATAAGACATAAGAAAGTCTCCAAACCATTCAAATATTATGTTGCTTCTGAAAAATAGCAGAAACTACTAGAGATCTTTGTCTACCAAGCCACTTTGTGATTCTCCAGCCATTTTAGCATTGAGCTCCCTAATTTAATTTCGTAACTATGCAACCATGCTGGTATCCTATCCCAATGCTGAAAATTTTAGTAAGCACCACAAAATTTCTAGAATCCAGCAGCATTACTGTTGAGCTATTTAAGATGCTTGAGACTGCTCAAAATCTCTTTCCAAAAGAGAAAGTTATGATTCTTCATGCTGAAGGTTCAAGAACTAAGATTAGCGACTCAAAAGTGAACCCTAAAAGAACCAAAGGCTAATAGAGGATAAAACTAGAATAACAATAGGAAAGCTAAAGAAAAATTGCAGGAATGCTATGCGATATGAAGATACCTAACAAAGTAAAAAGACAAGTCTATAGCATAATTGTGAGGCCAATAATGTTGTATGAGAGTGAGTGTCGGGCATCTGGCACCCAACATATCTACAAGATGAGTGACAGAGAAACATTTATGCAAAGATAGACGTACGAGCATACAATATTGGACAAGATTATAGGTGGCAAATGGACGGGTATGGCTGAATTTGGGCGGGTCAAAATGTGTTGAATTAATAAATAACCCGCCCAAAAGCTACTTGGGCTGAAATGGGTTAAAATGCGAGTCATAACCCAACCCGCCCAAATCTAATTAAGTTTTAATTGCTTTATTTGTTCTTTTACAATCTTTTAATAACTTATAAAATTAATTTTTTTTCTTTATTATGATTAAATATAACATATTAAATAAAATAAAATGTCTTTATGAAAATATTTTGACGAGATTTCTCATGAATCAATTTGGGTTAGATATTAGTCTAAACTTTGATGAACTAAAATGAGTTGGGCTGAAATGGGCAGAGCTAATAAATGAGCGGGTCAGCCCAAACTTGAACAAGTTGAGCAGCTTATAATATTATAAGCTAATTTTGTCACCTCTAGACAAGATCATAAATTATTTCAACAGAGGATGTAGTAGAATATATAGAGAATAGAATAAGAGAATGTGATCTAAGATGGCTTTTCCATTTCCTTGTAAACCTCAAATGCAATTGCTCATTAGGTGCATTACTATGATAATTAAAGGTGACAAATGAAATGAGGTAAACTTACATTATGTTGTCAAAGTCGCGTTTAAGCCCTGAAGCGAGGCTCAAAACGTGTTGAGCGCTTCGTCTCGCTTAATATGAGCTTCAGTATCGTCATCAAGGTTCTAGGGCATACTCTTCTTTGTCAATGAGCCTCTTCTGAAGAGGAAACACTAAACAATTGATATTTCACTTTGTCATAATTTGTTAAAATTTCTTTGTTTTGTTGTTCATATATTTGTCATTCATGTTTATAATTATTAGTCTTGGACTAAACATGTATATTTGTATTTTTTCTCCTTTTGCGCCGTTTTTCATTAAAGCTCACACTTTATTTGCGATTTGCGTTTAAAGTCCCAACGGACCTTAGAGCTTTTTTGCGTTTTTTGCTTTTGATAACACTTCTTACATGGAAGAAGTTGTTTCAACCCAAAATGTCTAAGAAATCATTGTGAGCGTAATTAAAAACATAACACAATAGAAGCAAAGGATCCACATAGATATTACAAAATGGATGAGATTAAGCTTAGCTATTGTTGTTACACTTACATTAGCTCCATTTTTGTCCAAGGGTCTTTCTAGTTGGCTAAATACTTGTGCATTAACATGGATATAAGTGTTAGATTTACAAAACCTCTAGTTTTAAAATGCCCCTAATCTGCATTAAAAGATAAATGATTTGGTATGTGAAATAGGTTTGAATAGAATGAAATGGACATACAGCTTCACCTACCACTTTGGTATTGAATGATTGATCAATCAATCGGATGATATTACTGTGATATACAGTGATCATCAGCTTGTTTTGATCCTTATATATGTAGACACTTATTGAAAGCACTTGAGAGGGATCCTAGCCCCTTGATGCCTACTTAATATAACTTTTTTTTTTCTAAAAATTATCAAGATAAACACATGAGCAATCCTGGGGTTCCCCGAGCTTTAGGAGCTCTGGCTTGTTCAAATTTAGAATAATTTTTCTTTAGTTATACATCTATCTATGAACTTACAACAATATTTTTACTTAATTGGGCAGCTACATTTTCCAAGACTACTCATTTGATACGATGAAGGTTCAATATGCTGCAGCAACCATGTTAGAGCAGAAGAATAAGCACACATCTCATAAAGTACGGAAATGTTATACAAAAGTATTTACAATGACTATAAGACACCAAAGTAAACTCAAACTTGACAGAATGAAAAAAGGGGGAAAACCCCACAAAGCGTATAAAGCAAAAATCGCAAAAAAATGAGAACAAGGGAGGAAAAGAGAAGATGGTTCACATACCCCGTGTTGGCGAGTTCCAGCATTGATGCGCTGAATCCAGAGGGAACGCATGTCCCTCTTCTTGTTACGGCGGTCTCTGTAGGAGTACTGAAGGGCCTTCTCAACTCTTTCTCTTGCTATTCTTATGCAGTTTTTGGCTCTCCCTCGGAACCCTTTAGCTAGCTTAAACACCTCCTTCTTGTTCATCTTGTACCGCCTTCTCTGCTTCTCAGGCGAATACTACTACGGATTCTGAAAGTTCTTGGCTTTTGGGGTTTTGGGGTTCTTGAGAGTGCTGTAAAAATATTTCTTGTTATATAAATGTACTGTTTCGCTTTCACCCTCATATTTCACGTATTTGTGACTTCTGCGCCCCAACTTTAATTGTTTGTACTTTTTGTTCAAGAAAATGATTTACAAATGGAGAAAAAGGTACCTTATGTTTTGGATAGATCTAAAATAGTCCCTCCAGTATTTAACAAACTTGCAAAAATTTAATGTTATCTCACATTTGGAGTTATAGCTTTTTCAGAAATTTTGATTTATTTTTAATGTTTATTGCAAATTTTGATTTGGTTGTGTCTAAGATTTTACAAAAAAAAATTGGCTAGTATCTGTCTTTCTGCCATGGCTCTGATATTAATGTTGCACATTAAGATTTTTCTATAATATTCATAAAAATTATTGAACTTTTATTCCAAAATATATAACTACTATGTAATTTTTGCAAAAATATTAAAAATATGCAAAATGAATACGTGAAATAAGATTTACCCGTGTTAATAAATTATATAAAAGATAATATTTCTAAAAAACGCAACTTGTAAATCGCATTTCTGAAATTTGAATCATACACATAATATAAAGGTAAAACTAAATCATTGACATTTTTAAAAAATGCAACTTGTGACTTGTAAGTCACATTTCTGAAATTTAATCATACGCATGATATAAAGGTAGCACTAAATCATAATTACAATGTAATGGTGAATTTGGTATAGTTGTTTTAATTGGAACATGTAGCATTTAATTTGGATCAAAATATTAATTCAAAATAAAAAATAAAAAGCGAGGTTTGTTAGTTTCAAAGGATAATTTTGACAGAGTTATCTGATACTTGTTTCTGGTGGGAGCTGATAAGTATTTCATAAAATTAGTCGAGATGCATGCAAGCTGACTCAGACATCACAATTATTAAAAAAAGAATATTTTTGAATTATATGATAACAATAAGAATAAGTTTGAAATTAAAATTTATCGGAAAGTAAAATCTTTTGATTTCACATAATTTTAAAACGATTTTTAATCCTTTTACGTTTTATCTTTACATATATTTGAATCATTATCTTCAAAATTTGCACTCGCTCTTCACTTATCAATATTCTATACCTTAGGGGGATCATCTGGTCAAAAAACAAATTATACAGCCCTTAATTTATGTATTGTTATTTCAAAGTTATATAAGATATAAAATAATATAATTTTTGTATTATTTTTATTTTAATTTATTTATCTAATTTTGATTTGACATTAAGTTTAAGAAAGTAAAAAGATTTTTTTAATTTTGTGGTCTTAAATTAAAGACGTGTAGAACATATCAAAATATTTTTTAATTTTGTAATTTTAAACATGTCATGTAAAAAGTTAGAACTAAAAAGAAAAAAGAAAAATCTAAATGAATGGTAAAAAAATAAGACAAATAAATTAACACGGACGGCATAGTACATTATACCCAGATTAGTCATGCAAAATTAGAAAGCCAAACTAAATACTGAACAAAATAGTACCAAATTTTATCATAAAAATTCATCTGATCCATCTCCAAATTTCATTATAAATAGTTATATATAATTGGCCTCACAGAGAAAGACAAAATATTTATTATAAATATTAATTAGAAGATTTACATAGTTTTTATAGTTTTTTTTTTCTTTTTGAGACCGATCGATTACAGCCATAATTTAAGTTATCAATTATTAAAAATTCTCACAATACTTCATTCCTTTATCCATATTCCATAGCCTTATATACCTATTATGATATAAGAAAGTAACAATTTGAGTCACGTACTAAAATAGTAAATTAATAGATTCAATATATTAAAAATGTATATGAGAAAAATAATGCACCAAAAGAGCGAACTGCTATTCACATCGTCAACTCTTCTATCTCTATGCTTGAACAAATTAAAAAAAGAAAAATAAATAAAATAAATGGTTGAATTGCATAAATTGATTTATGCAGTTCGCAAAATCTTAAATGAACTATGATCATTTTTTGAAGAATTTCTTGGCGGCAGAGTAATAGTTGGATGCTGTGATTAACCCCTCGATGTTGAAGATGATGATGATCCTTCATTTTCGGCCATTATTTTTTATGATTTTTTTTCTTTCTTCACTACCAAACAACCCTATAATTTCTGGAATTTTTTTTTCCTCTTCCTCACAAATACAGAGAATATCAATTTACCGTTTCTTGCTTGTTTTTCCCTCTGTAAACTATCAAAAATATTCTTCTTTTCTTGTTTAAGGTTTGGGTGTTGGTGGTGAATTGAGTATGGTGATGAAAGTTTACTCTCTTCAATTTGAAAAAAAGAAATTAAACATAAAGCTCTGTATAGGATCTGAACAAACTTCCAGTAGAAACTACAAAGTCCACGCTTGCAAATACGAAAATGGAGGATTTACAGTTTTGCTCATTTTAACCTTTTCTCTTTTTTTTTTTTGGTTTTGTTGTATCAGTTTCTTTTAAAAAAATTTGCAAACGAAAAAAAAAAAAAGGAGAAGAAGAAATGGTCATCCATTTGTCCAGTTCGCCCAATTGGGCAAATTATGACAATTCTTTTGAAGAGTTAACGACATGAATACTACATATGGAGTTTATTTTAATTTAGGCGAAATAGCGTTTTTGATACATTATTTTTTTCATATATTTTTTTAATATATTGTGTCTATTAATTTACTGTTTTGATGTTGAACTCTAACAATTCTGATAGTCTCTTGTTTCTCACAAGAAACGTTTGGAAAAAACTTATATTCCTATACTTGTTGATCACAAAATAGAGTTTTAGAAAAGGGCTAACAGATTTATGGATTAATTAGCATCATTATGGATGGAGCTAGTGTCTGCAAAATAAGCTTATATTTGATAATTCATTTAATCTGTTCATATTTTTAGCGAATTGGATAAGTGAATTTTTAGATGGGTAAAATATAGATTTAAATTCATATTCAATTCATAAAAATATGAATATTCATGGGTATACTATGGATTAGCCTAATGAGTTAATCTTTCAATTTTTATTCACTCAAAATTTATGCTATCATCACAAAATGCTACAAACTTCCCTTCTTCTTTATATTTCTTCTCTTTATAGTTCATCATCAGAAAAAGAAAAAAAAACTCTAAATATTATTCGTATTATTTAACATTTTTTAGAAAAGTGTCTTTTTTCGTTGCATACTTAAATATCAATTGCAAGAGTAATAAATATATAAATATCAAATTTTGTCAACTTTATTTTTCACAATGTAAAGTAAGTGAAATTGCATTTAAAAACTTATTGAAAAGTATGAATTTTCAATCAATAATTTTGAAATTACATGTTAATCATTAACTAGTCAATTTCTTTTTGTTGCAATTTTATTTGATTAATATTAGATGTACATTTCTTATTAAAGAGTACATAATTCTATTAATATTAAATGTACATTTTTTATTGTATATTTTTATTTTTTTCAATTTTATATTGGATAACAAATAATACAATGTAAAGTGAGCAAATCATATATTAGTGTTGATATTTCTTAAAGTGCATTAAGTTTGTTTTACTACTAAAATGTAAATTTTCATTAACTTTGAAATCTATATTGTGATACACCTCCACCCCTTACCGGCTATTACGTAATTTTCGTTTATATTGAAAAGTTATAGAAAAGAACTTATGCCTTTTGTGATACAATAAAACTAAATAAAGTATTTTTAATATTTATTATTTAAAAAAATTAAAGTACTTTTTAAAAATTGAATTCCAAAATAGAGTACTATTTACTCATGAATATATGAATAAATATGGGTTAATATATTTTTTATCCAGCGCATTTGTTATCCAACGCAATTTTACCCATAGAAAATATAAATAGATTAAATAATTACCTATTTTATTTTGACCCATTTCAAACACGCTCAAATTTAATCCAATCCACCCATTTGAGACAACTAAATGGAGCCCGGAGCCAATCCAATAATATTTTCTAGTACCATCAAACCTTCAATCTTTTCACTGTTTTAGATATATGTTGTACTTAACATACACCAACCTCTTTGCGCTATCTTTAGTTTAATACAATATCTTTGCTATCATATATATATATATATATACACACACTCTTAATATTTATTGTCCATTTTTCATTTATCAATCTCTTGTTTTGACTTCTCTCATAATATGATAAATTATTCTATAAATTGAGAATACATAAAAATTTCTCTGAACTAATACGTTAATTTTAAAAACACACTTAAACTCTGCGAGGGTCCTATTACCCCCCTAAATAATTTTGAACTTATATTATTATCTCCTTTTTTGACCAATCCCAATTTTAAAAAGAATGTGTAAATCACACCCCAATACTTATTTGACACGTGTTATTTAATTAAAGATTATATATTCTTTTCTCTTACTTATTTTTACTTATCATGAATAATTTTTTTTACCCCCCCCCCTTCCCTTCTTCTTCCCCAGCTAACCCTCCACCCCGCACTTCTTCTTCTACCCCAGCTAACCTCCAACCCTCCCACTTCTTTTTCTTCCCCCAATCAGTCCACCCCCATCCGCACTTTTTTTTCTTCGCCAACTCCTCCCTCCAGATTGTTTCATTTTTTTCTTCTTCTTCATTAGTGATTTTTTCTTTTTCTGAGCAAATGCAAAATTTTGGAATATCATTAATTTGTTTCTTCTTTTTATATAAGTTCAACCCAATTTAAAATAAATTTTTTTTAAGAAAAAATTAGTGTTGGGTTGAAGATCAAAATCTACCTCCATTGATCTTAAAATTTAATAATTTTATAAAATTATTCGAATCTAAGAAAATATTTTGATAAGATTTTGGATTAGAAGAAAAAAATTGAAGTGATAGTAGTAAAAGAAAGTGGGTAGAGTTTTGGCAAAAATGGTGGAAGAAAGAAAAGAAAAAAAGAAAGAAAAGAAAAAAAGAATTAAAATGACAAGAATAATTGAAAATACATTTTATAAAGAAAAAATTTAATCATTTTTTGGGGTCTCTCACGCTCTTTAAGAGTTTATGCACTCTCTATGCCAAGTGGCCAAAAAAGGAGGTATTAATATCCATTCAAAATTATTTAGGGGTAATAAGACATCCGCAAAGTTTAAGTGTCTTGTTAAAATTAAAGTCTTAATTCAGGGTTTTTTTTATGTATTCTCCCTTATAAATATATTGTATTGTGAATGTCCATTTAAATATTTTTATAATTTTTTGAAGAAAATTACAATCATGTAGCTTATGCAGATAATTTGCAAACGGTTTTTCTGAAGTGTCTTGCAATAACTTTTTGAGACTTGTAATTAAGCGGACAACTTGTAAGTGACTCAAGCAAGCGACTTGCAAATAACTCTTGAAAAAATCTTATAGTAGCTTTCTGAGTCTTGTAATCAACTTGCAAGTAACTCAAATAGGCAGTTTGCAATTAACTTCTGAAAAATCTTTCAATATTTTTCTATAAAATCCCACAATAAATTATTTTCTTCTATAAGTAAAAAGTTAAATCAGATCATTTTGTACATCAAGAAAAATAAAATCTTTCTTCCTCCCAACTTCTTTCTCTACTTCTTGTTGCCTTATATTTTTATTATTTTCATAACAAAACTAATAATCTTTATGTCTCTCTTTCTTTAATTTTCTTTCTTTCCTTTGACCTATATGATGACACATTTCTAAAAATGGCTAGTTTTATTTCAAAACTACCCTCAGTATATCAACTATTTATAGCACCTTAAAACTTTCAACCTTTCTTAATAGTTGATTATTTAGACGAATATTAAAAAAATAATTTAGCTTTAACTTGGAATAGATTTTGAAGTTAAAATTTAAAATTTTGAGTTTTTGAAATTGTATTTTGACATGCATTTTATTTGAAAAAAAATTAAAATATCACGAATGAAAGTCTCAAAACCTCAAAAATCAGTCTAAGTCAGTTTTTGCAAATTTGAAAATATTTGAAGATCAAACTTTTAAGATCAGATCAAGTTTAACGGTCAAAGAGATATCTGAAGATGAATTTTTAAAATCTAATCTCAAATTTATGATCAAACACTGACTTAAACATTTTTCTCTTAAACTTTTGCAGATAATCAAGAGAAACAACATTCAAAAGTTAGCTATAAACATCTTATCTAACTTTTTTTTTAATGTTTGATTTAGCATTAAAAGTAATTAATAAGTATTAAGCACTGAACATATTTTAGGTAGAGAAATTAATTTTTATAGATAAGCAGCTATATATTTAGAAAGAATTGTTGAAAAGAATAATAAGAAGTTATTGGAACGAGAAATTTAGTAGCTCAGTTAATCTTGTTGAGAGAATTTGATTCCCCATCTTGTAATTTTCTTTCTTATTTCCTTTTTTCCTACTCCTATGTAATTAAAAAAAATTAATATATTTGATAAAATAGTATTAATAAATATTTTTTTGTTAAAATGATTAAAATATCTTTAAAATTACTTACAAAATATATATTTAAAAGTGTTTTACATAAAATAGATGAATGATGAAAACTAAACATGAAGATAATTAAAAGTTATATTTAAAAAGAAATGGAAATAAATTATAAAGAATTTGATCAAATAAAAAATACTTGTTTATTGGTTAAACTATAATTCAAAATTTAAGATCTATGAATGATCAACTTATAAGTTTTAAGTGATATGTTTGTTAGTAGAAGTTCATGATAATAATTTTTGGTCTAAAATATAGTTTTAAAAATTTTGAATTTTGAAATTATAAATTTAGAAGCACAATTTGATATTTTAAAATGTTGTATTTTTTTGAATGCACAATTTTATTAATAGTAAATAATGAGTTAAACAATTTATTTTTTTTAAATGTGAAAAAAATAACATGAATGAAAGTTGATAGTGATTATACATTTTAAATTTTATGAGGTTAAATAAGTCTATATATAAAAAAGTACTTAGCTACTATAATCACATGATAAAAAAAGAATGAGCTCATCAAAAATATAATTATTAGTCTCATATACATTACATGTACTTAAAATTATTGGTGAGAAAATAAAATAACGCCAAGTACATAGTACAACTTATATTGCTTCTTGTATAACTCTTTATAGCCACGGTTGTTTTTTCATGGATCTTCTATATAATAATATAATAATGAAAAAATTACATGGCATAGCAAACATATGCTATGAATTTACCATTAGTAGAAAAAGTTTGAAAGTTCCATTTTATAGAAACTAATTACAATTTGTAGCACTTCTCTCCACCTAACCCTAAATCTCTCTCGCCTCCCTCCTTTTTCTCCCTCTCTCTCACTCGCCTCCCTTCTCTTTCTCCTCCTCTCTCGCTCGCCTCCCTCCTCTTTTTCCCTCTCTCTCAGTGGCCTCTCTCCCTCACCTCTCTTTGTAACGACCCACATGTCGTTACGAGAGGAACAGACTTAGAACACTCGAAAAAGCTAGAATCTGTAGAAATTGATTATGAAGCAGCTAAGTGTTAAAAGATGACTTTTGCGGAAGTTACTGATTTCGAGAGACCGCTGCAACAGTAGGATATTCGCTGCAGCGAGACCGTGGTGACGATCGGAGTCACACCGTAACGGATCAGGGAATTAACCACCGAATCTACTGTAACTATTTTTGACCACTATAGCAGGCCCGCTGCAGTGGACGACGGAAATCAGAAAGTGAGTTTAAGTGGGATTTCTGAGGTTCTACCCCATTATTTTCAAAAACGCGATCAGAAGGGTTAGAAGGCGATTTTTCCTCCCGAGCAACGAATCCCTCTTCCAAAATAAGTTTCTTGATTTCCACTCTGGATAATGGTTATTGATGACCCTAAAATTCATGAAGAATCTTTAATGGCAGAATTTTAAGTTGAGAAAACCCTAGGTTGATAGACTAGAGCTAGATCATGAGGAGTTAATGTGGTGGTTTGATTAGAGGGTTGAGGAGTATTGATCACTTCCTGAGGTTTACTTGTTTGACAACATGGGTTATGCGGGAATTGAGACCTAGAACTAGGTAGAATTGGGGTTTTTACTTTTGAAAGTACCCTAAAGGAAAGGGTTTGAACTTCTAGGACTCTTATTCGAAGAGTAAATAATTAAATTACTCTATATTGTTGTTGTAGATTTTGAAACTTTTGAAGCATTGAGAAAGGGCAAGACTCCCGTGGAGTAGCTGACATTCTGTACCTAAAAATCAAGGTAGGTTAGGGTTTACGAAAAATAGACCCTATTTAATGGCATATATGTTTTGTACAGTGATGAGATGTGATTGGTCTTCAGACATTACCTGTTATGAAGTTTTACTGTTGAAGTAATGTAGATATGATGTGGTCTATGAACCATTATGAAATTGTGTTGAATGGTTGAGTGAAGTACCTTTGCATTGTTATTGAAATTTTTGATTGTTTGTATTTATGCAAGCGAAGGAATAGATTGTAACTCCTGAGTGTTTAAAGAATTCACCCTGGAGATTCAGTTGAATGAGAATGGTTAAGGATAGTAATAATATCCTATGATGAGAGGCTCATGCACGAGGGAAGCATCCGGACGAGCGATATTGTAACACCTCGAAAGTTTCCTAGACCAAACTCAGACATTGCATGAAAGATCAGAAGGAATCAGGAAAATTTTATCTCAGGTTGACTCAGACAATGAGTTGTTGTCAGCACCGGACCGTTGTATGAGTCATTGTTTGAGCTGCAAGCTTCCTATTCGAGAACCCACGAGCCATGCAATGACCCGTTACCAAGAGTAACGAGTCGTTCTATGGAGTCATGGTTGCCCAGTACAGAAATCTTTCAGACATCTTCCAAAAGCAACAAGTGGAACCAACGACTTGTTGTTACCTCTATCGAGTCGTCGTTTCCACCCGTCGCCAAATTTCAAGTTTAGGCAGTGATGACCACGAGAAGACATAACGACCAACTCGTCCGTTAGTGGGTTCCCAAGTTTTTGTTTAAAAATCCTACCAGTGACAACGAGAGGTACCAACGACCCGTTGTCCATCCAACGAGTTGTGGTCCCCTTCGTTGCCAAATTTCAGTAAACCCAAAATTCAAGCCCAGGACCAAAGAATGGTCCCAACGAGTCGTGGTATCAACCAACTACTCGTTGTGTGACCCGTTGGTCCCTGTCGGACAGTTTTCAGATTTTCTTCCATGATTATTTTATTAACTTTCCACTTTTTAATATCTAAATTACGTCATTTTGAGCACATTTAGGAGAGAATTAAAGGAGTTGATCGATGTATTTCTCTCATTCCTTCTCTCAATTCTCAGACCCACTATGAAGAAGTTTCAAACAGACTCCTCAGGGCAAAGTTAGGGAATTCAATCTTCTTCTCTGATTCTCAAGGATTTCTTCTAGGAAATTTTACTCCAGGTGTGGAAATTCAATAAGGGAATTGTTCTTCCCTTATGTCCCAAAACCCTTTCAAAATTTCTTATCAGTTCTAGCCCTGAAGTTTTGAGTTAGGGTAAAATTCATAGCCAGATCCTGGTTAATTCTTATGGGTTGTTGTCCCTATGTATTCATGTTATATTTCCACTACTTAGTGATCATGTTTCTACTTGCTTCCTGTAAAATGATTTTAGCCCTAACTCTATAAATATTGTGATTTGGGTCTTGTATAGTTGATTAGATATTAATATTGCCTGACTCGGTTAGTGTTGGAATTCCCATGTTATTACCATCATATGGATTCTTAGTTAGTTGCATGCTAGTTCAGTCTCAGTCAGAATGTTAGTATCTTCAGTATCTTTCAGTAATGTTAACTGATTAGTTTAATTATAGTTAGTTTTTTTGAGGTGTCAGTAATGCCTCCCAGTTATCAGTTATCAGTTGGTTCTTTAAACGGTTACGATGCTTTCAGATAAGCAGCTCTGACCAATTTTAGAACCTTCAGCACCCGTTTTAGTTTGTTCTTTAGACGGTTATGACGCTTCCAGATAAGCAGCGTTGGCCAGTCTTAGGACACCAGTTTCATTTATCCAGTCTGATAAGACACTCAAGGTACTTTTAAATAAGTATCCCTGATCTAGTCTTGGACCCCAGCTTCGAGCTATCAGCTTAGTAGTCAGATTATGACTATCCAGTGGGAGTAGGACTTAGCACCTAAAGGACCAGATTTTCAGCGATTAGGACTATTAAGTGGAAGTAGGACTTAGCACCGAGAGGACCGGAGTTCTAGCGCACCTAGGTTCCCAGAACTACGTTGCCACCGTAGGTTATTAGCCCAAATGGGACCAAACAGTGATCTCATAGTTTATGCCTTTATACCCTGGAAAGGTATACTGAGTCCTATCAATGGGGCGCATACATCGAACTTCATGTTTAGTTCACGTGGTTATATGTCGGTTATAGACTCTTCTACTTGTTAGTACAGTCTCATTTCAGTTCAGTTTAGCTCAGTTCATTATCTCAGTCATCAGGACATGTTTATGACCATGAGACAGGGTCATTATTGACCATATCAGTTATAGTTCAGTTTTATCAGTTTACAGTATTCAGTTGGTCATTTCATGTTGTTTCAGAACAATTACTTATTCTTTCATTCTCATTATAGCTCTCATTTACTCAGTACATTCAAAGTACTGACGCATACTTTCCATACTGTATTGTATTATGACAAGCGCAGGTTCTTAGTCCCAACATCGTCAGTAGTTCCCTCCAACAATATCAGCAGCAGTGTCATTGGGTGAGTCCTCATCTTTCGAGGACGATATTTGCTTTCAGTCAGTTTTATTTAGTCAGATTATAGAGTTAGCTGGGGGCTTGTCCCAACAACTCATCAGTTAGTAATTGGCTTTTAGACACAGTTATTTAGTATTGTTTTTAGTTATATTTATTCTTTCATCAATATTGATTATATAATTATTTTATAAAGCTTCCGCTTATGTTTACTCAGTTTACCAATCTAATGATAGACCATGGGTTAGATTGGGGTCACTTGTGGCACCAAGTACTGTGTCTCGTCCAGAGTGTAGACTTGGGTCGTGATAGATATTGATTGAGTGTCTTGTGTACGAGGAGAGCATCCAGACAAGCATATGAGTGGGAGCGGGTACCACGCCGGTATAGTACATGGATTTCTAGAGTCCCCTGCAATTCATGACTGGTAGGACGGAACTCTAGCATGTGTGTACATTGACTTTGATGATGGAGTGTTTATGGGGACATGGTGGAGGCGTGTGCCCGACATGTCACCCTTTGCTCTATTTTATGATTTTTTGTAGCTTATTAATAGTTTTGGAATGAGTATGTGTTAAGTGGTTGAGTGTAATTAATGATCCTGTAATTGTAAATGAAACGAGAAAAGTGGGAAAAGATCCTAAGTGTGATTCGGTGTGATGGACTAAAGATGCTGAGTTGATATTTCTATGACGAAATGCTTTAAACTGCATGTTGAGATGAGTTGTTATTATTTGATGTCAACACTTATGTTATATCTGAATGAAATATGAAAGTTGTGAACCGTTGAAAACTATAAGCTGAAGAAGGTATATCTAAGTCGAGCTACTGCCTTGAGCAGTACCACTACAGTGGAACTTATTTCGTTGCGGCGAGACCGTTGTAGCGATCAAGAGATCGCTGCAGCGAGAGACCCAATCTAGTGAGCAGGCCAGTTGTCACCTGTGCAAAGTCAGTGAAGTTGAAACGTTTACTGTACTTATGTATGATGTTTTGGATTGATTTTATATTGGTGTTGCCTTAATTATATGTTATTATGTAAGGTCAGCCGATGATGCCTACCAGTACCATGTTGCTTATTGACTCTACTCCTGCACTTCTTTTTTAAGTGCAGAATATGATCCAGGAAGCTCTTCTCATCCCCACCTATTGACAACAATGATTTCTCTGAAAAGTGAGCGACGCGGAATGGGCTGATTCACTCGTTCTTCGAAGATGTCTCTCTTTCAGACATTGCAATATTTCTTTTTGTTTACTTTAAACATTCCTAGATTGTAGGTAGACTTTGAAGTTCAATGACTTTTGGATCTTGGGAAGATTTGATTGGGTTAGTTTAGTTGGTTATAACAACTTTCAGATATTATTATTTTTTTATTACATTATTATTTCTTCTTGTGTGGTTGATGACGTGGTAGTCATTAGGAATCATTGGTTAGCCCACCGGGGGAGATTAGTATGGGTGCTAATCATGGCTATTTGGGTCGTGATACTCTCCTTCCTCCTTCTCGCTTTCTTTCTCTCCTTCTCTTTGTATCTTTATCTTTTTCGTTCTCCCTCTTTGCCTCTCTCTTTGATACATATTGATAAGCATAAAAAAAAAGATACATATTCAAAGAGTACGTACTGATAAACACACAAAAAAAATAGATTCAGGTGGATACACATTCAAAGAGTATAAGTAAATACAAGAGTGAATGAATAGAAGTGATACAAGAGTGAATGAATAGAAGTGATACAAGAGTGAATGAATACAAGCCCAATTATAGATAGATACACATTCAAAGAATACAAGTAGAATGAATGAATACAAGTGATACAAGAGTTAATGAATACAAGTGATACAAGAATGAATGAATTAAAAATAATAGATACACATTCAAAATTTTGATATATACTGATAAGTATTTAATAAAAAGAAAAAAGATACACATTCAAAGAACACAAGTAGAATGAATGAATACAACTGATACAAGAGTGAATAAATACAAGTGATAAAGAATGAATGAACACAAGTTCAATTAGATACAATAAGTATTCATCGATATAGCTAATGCAACTATGAATACAATACACATACAACTGTTTGATACTTTTCAAAAAAATATAAAAGTACAGAGAGAATGATACAATTAAAATACAATATACAAAAAGGGAGAGAGAGAAATAGAGAAAGAGAGAGAGAGAAAGAAAGGGAGGTGCGAGAGAGGCAGAGAGAAAAAAGAGCAAGAGCGAGTGAGAAAGAGAGAAATGGGGATAGCGATGGGAAAAAGAAAAAGAAAGAGAGACAGAGATGTAGAAACAACGAGAGAGAGAGAGAGAGAGAGAGAGAGAGAGCGGGGGGGGGGGGGGGAGGTAGCGAGAGAGATTTTGGAGAGAGGGGAGAGAGACTTTTTTTTGCCCTAAAAATTATTGTTATAAATTATAATCATGCAAACTAGCTGCTAATGGTAATTAGTTTTCAAGTGGATGTTATTTATAAAAGATTCCCTATAATAATACTAAATGAGTCTTGGCCCACGTTTGCAGGCCCAACAATTTAAAATTTAATATAATTTTATTTTATACTGCATGTTTGTAACTAATAAATCACCAAAAATCTTCATGAGATGTATAATTAAAGTAATTCTATACTAAAAGTATAATATCAAATTAGGCATAAAAAATTACGATAATACATATGCAAGATGACTGATATCTAAGTGGTGAAAAAATAAATTTCTACCTTGAAAAATCACTCAACGTGGGTGTGTTAGCCAAAAATTTGATTAAAGAAAAGAGTAATCATCTGTTATACCCCGTAGAATTTCCGGCACCTAAATGACCTATTCGCACGTTGGTTAAGCATATTTGAAGGCCATACGTGCTGGAGAAAGGCCCGGGAAAAGATCGGACGAGAAACCTGTCGAACCATCGCGGAAGGAGCCGAGGCAGAGCCCCTCCGCGATGGCAGCGTGTCACGGAGGAGAGGCCTCCGCGTTGGCTCCGTGACACGTTGGCCTTGTCCAGGCCCAAGTATATAAAGCCCCACTTCGATTTTAAATGATAAAAACATTTATAGACTTCCAGAAAACAGAGCAAGCCAGCAGAGGGAGAAAAGGAACGAAGGAGATAATATAATTTTCGTCCGATTACGCTGCTAAATGTTGTCCAAATTAACCTCAGATACTGAGGTATTTAGCAGCAGAGAGCATTCCTACGGATTCAGTTTCGTGAAATACGGCCGACGAATCGTCGAGCCACCGAGCTAAGGTAAGTGGAATTGCTTTAAATTAGTGTCTATGTGTTCCTAGCTGTGAAGTGAGTATTTCTCCCTTCTGGACCTCTGAAAAATAGCGAGTTTCCGGCCGTCTTTCGATAAGGCTAAGTTTAGGCTATAAATGATATCGAAAGTGACGTTGCCTTTTAAAATAAAATTTTATTTAGTATTAATTGACATATTTATGAATGCAGTTGGGAGAAAATAGTTGAAGTACCGGCCGAGTCTCGTCCGACAGACGAATAGTTCAAGAATAAGGTATGTAAAGCTAGTTTCTTCGGCAAGTCAAGTAATCTCGGTACAATACAGTAATTCGAAGGCTAGTAAAATGTTCAGAAGTCATGTGTTATGTTTACTACGAATGTTGGTACAATATTAGAAGCATCGAGTTATAACTTGCGTGTAACTTGCCAGCATGATATAGACTCTAATATAAGTACTAGGAATTCCACAGTATGCTCTGTATGCGATGTGACACAGAATGTTAGGATATCATTGTATTTAGTTGAAACCCAGTAAAGCGATGTAATATCGGTAAGACATCCCAGAAATAGAATGATAAGTTAAAAGGAGGTTAGAAAGCATATTAGAAATGGCAAATCATGTTACCATAGAAACTCAGTTTACAGCATGGTTTTCAGCAGAAACACTATATCCTGTTCAGTATTAGCCTTAGAACAGTCTGGCAGGAGACTATATTCATATATATATATATTTGCCAGCCTCAGCACGTATTAAATACGTACAGATTACTATCACTAGTTCAGCATGTAATATATACGATACTTTACCCCTATTAGCCTCAGCATGTGAGATATGCGGATAGTATTACTAGTTGAGACCGTTGTATTGTTTGGGGTTGGACTACCTAGCATCCATGACCGCCCAGGGTTGATAGCTGTATCGACTCGTCCGCCAGAGGACGAGGATACGTCGCTCTACGGAGTGGCATGCCATCCCACAGGGGACGAAGATGGGATGCCAGTTTTCCCCATATTATGCCTTGGTCGGCTTTTACACACCCCTGTCGAGCGGATACGCCCGGGTGTTGATTCAGGAGTCCTCCGAACTCAGGTACAGTTATAGTCAGGGGCTCAGCGAGCCCAAGTGCATACCCAGGGAACCGGCAGGATGCTTACAGAGTTATAGGAGATGGGATGACCGGGGTAGGGGTGTAGATTCTGTGCTGGTTGTACCTACCGGCTTATGGAGGCCGGGTAAGGTTTGTGTGTGTTATACTATGTTATGTTATGTTATGTCATGTCATGTCACGTTAGATACGAGTAGATCAGCAGTTGAAAGATACGTCTCCAGGTACGACCCCTATTTCCATTCAGTATAAATGAGAGAAGGTATGACTTACATTATCAGACAGTTAATCTAATTCTTCTTACTTGAGTTTCATCAGTCACATTGTTGTTTTCAGATTTTGTTTTCAGTTATTGCTTTACATACTCAGTACCAGCGGTACTGACGCCCGGTGGGGCACTGCATTACTTGCCTGCAGGTACTCATAAACGAGCAGGCGATACTACGTGATTCCTGTCAATGATCGAGTATTCAGCTCCTGTTATCCGGAGACTGAATCCCAGAGGTGTATTTCAGTTTCTTTTGTTGTATAGTACGGGTAGGTCGGGGCCCTATCTCGATCATTTCTATTGCTATTCCTAGAGGCTTGCAGTCTGTATATATTTCCCTGTGGTCAGATGAGCCGGTCGTGTGAGGTCGTGCAGTTGTATAGCTGTTAGTACTCTTTCTTTCTTTTATGTTGGTCGTGTGGGGCCATAGTTTGCCAGTAGTGGTGACCTTGCCGGTCACATAGCTTTCTAGTACTTCATGATTGAGTTATAGATAACTAGACAGCATGGTGGCCTTGTCGGCCCACATAGGTTTCCCTGAATTGATATGTTTCTGGTTAGCTGTTAGTACAGGTACAGGAGGCTATAGGCCAATGGGCCGGGGGCTGTGTTTACAGTCGTTATATAGCCCTTTGTTTCCAGAAATATGAGTTAGAGCCAGCCAGGCACCAGATGTGCCCAGGCTTAGCAGTCCAGCAGTTCAGGTCCCAGTAGGGCACCAGGTGCCAGTCATACCCCCCAAGGCGGGGTGTGACATCATCATCTTTGATCTTCTCTTGCAACTGAATGTAGCCAAAGCTATATGTTTAACGCTATAAATTTTTAGAGTATTTCATTGATTTAATTTTTTTCACATTTATAGCTATTGAAACTAACTCTCTTTCCCTTGCTAATGTGACTTGTACATAGGAAATCAAACACCATAACATTTTCACAATGCATAAAAATTACAACTTATACTTGCACCCTTGACTCGACTTGAATTGCTAACTCATAGATCAACAATATATCCCGTTTCTTTATATTTTTCAACTACTTTCAAGCTTGATAAAATATATAATGAAAATATTAGCTTTAACTAGAGCATTGAACTATTTTCATTAAAGTAATTATGAATGTGACAATTTTGAAAGATTGGAACTTCAAAAGATAGGTGTCACGATCCAAGTGGTCGTGATTGGCACCCACACTAATCCCCCAGTGGGCGAACTAATGATTTCCAATTACTTAACCCCACATCAAACATTCATAAAGAAATAAACTCATAATAGAACAAAATGAATCGTCAAAACAAATAAATTTCTCTTAAAAACGAACAAAGCGATACTCCTGAGATCTGATTGTCATTGCACCTCAACATCTAACTACAAGTCTAAGAATGTTTAACTAAAGAGAAATAAAAAGAAAATTGTAATGTCCGGAGGAGGGACATCTTTGCAAGGGAAGTCAATCAGCCCATTCCGTGTCGCTCACCTTTCAAGAAAACTGTTGCTGACTAAAGGTGGGGACGAGAAGAGTTTCCTGGATCCAATTGTGCACTCAGAAAAGAGTGCAGACGTAGGGTCAGTACAAATACGGTACTGGTAGGCATCATCGGTCGACCTTACATAATAACATATCATTAAGGCAATAATAGTATACCACCAGTTTCAACATCACACATAAAAACAGCAACATATCAAGTACACTGGCTCTGTACAGGTGACAACCGGTCTGCTCACTAGATTGGGCCCTTCGCTACAACGGTCTCACCGCCGCGGATGTAGCTCCGCTGCAGCGGTACTGCTCAAAGCAGTAACTCGACTTAGCCGCACCTTCTTCAGCTCCCATTTCTCAACAATTCACACTCTCTATACTTTAGTCAGATATAACACAAGTTTTGACATAAACAATAACAACTCATCTCAATATAAAGTTTAAAGCATTTCATCACAGAAAATCAACTCAACATCTTTGTTTATCACATCGTATCACACTTAGGATCTTTTCCTACTTCTCTTGATTCATTACAATTACAAAATCATCAATTACATTCATCCACTTAGCACATACTCACTCCACACTTTCACAAGTTACACACACAACATAAAATAAAACTAACAGTGACATGTCAGGCACATGCCTCCGCCATATCACCATAAACACTCCTTCCTCAAAATCTATGTACACACATGCTAGAGGGTCTTATTTCTGCCCTTCCATTCATGACCTTCAAGGGACTCTGGAAATCCATGTATTATACCGGTGTGGTACCCGCTCCCACTTATATGCTCGTCCTGATGTTCCCCTCGGATACAAGCCACTCAACCAACATCGCTTGCTCGGATGCTCCCCTCTGGCACGAGCCTCTCATCTTAGGATATTGTTACTATCCTTCATCATTCTCCTCAAGCGAATACATCAAGGTGCATTATTTAAACATACATGAGTTTATAGTCTACGCTTCTAAGTAAACAATTACAAATCAACAAAACATCTCATTAATAAAGGGTATAATATCTCTACTTAACACTTAACACAGTTTCATCACAGTTTAATACCACATCATATCTTCAATAATTTATAAATTCTTGTGATGAGTAATGTCCGAATACCAATCGTATATCATTATTGCACAAAACGTACATGCTATTATATAGAGTCTATCCCTATAAACCATAACCTACCTTGATTTTGGACACGAAGAGTCAGTTATTCCATAGGAGCCTTGCATTTTATCAAAGCTTCAGAATGCTCAAAATCTACAACACAATATAGTGTAATTCATTACTTACTCTTCGAATAAAGGTTTTGGAAGATCAAACCCTTCCCCATAAGGGAATTTTCAAAAGTAAACCCTAATTTTACTTAGTTCTAGGTCTCAATTCCCGCGTAACCCTCGTTCTTAGACAAGTAATCCTAGGGAAGTAATCAATACTCCTTAAACCTCAATTCAAACTACCCCATAGACCCCTCATAATTCAGCCCTAGTCTATCAACCTAGGGTTTTCTCCATTCAAAAATTCACCATTAAATGGTCTATAAGCATTCTAAGTTCCACAATACCCATAACTAAGATAGGGGATCAAGAGTCTTACCTTGGAAGAAAAATTTACTGCTTTGGAGGAAAATTTTAGAAATTCCACTTAAACCCATTTTTTAACTCCCTTCGTCCACTGCAGCGATCGCATTTCGCTGTAGCAGACCCGCTACAGCGGCCGGAGTGCCGCTGTGGCGGTTCCAGCGGTTATTTCCCAAATTCGTCCCAATGGGACTCAACTGGCCTGTCCCGGCGACGCTGTTCCTGATTGACCCTTCTGATCTCCCGATGTCGCTGTCTGATGCCCTCAATATTCTGGGCAAATGCCTGAACTCGAGCAATGTCCATGTCCTCTCGCAGTGTAGCCGTAATACAAGTCTCAACATATTCTGGATTCAACCCCATGATAAAGCGGTGTACTCTGGATGCCATGGTATCAACAAAGGCCGGTGCATACCGGGCTAAAGAGTCAAACCGCAAGGAATATTCTCGAACACTCATGGCCCCCTGCTCGAGATGTAGGAACTGGTCTACCCGGGCCTGTCGAATCTCCCGCGGCAAATAGTGATCCAGAAAAGCCCCTGAGAAGCTGGACCAGGTCGGAGGGGAAACATCTCTCCCTCGGGACCTTTTCCAGCTTTCATACCACAACACGGCGATGTTCCGTAACCGAAATGCTGCCAACTCAACTGATTCTGTAGGCGTGGCATGCATAACCCTGAAGATTCTCTGCATTTGATCCAGAAAATCCTGAGGGTCCTCTGTCTGGTCCGTACCTGTAAACTGTGGGGGATTCAGAGCCAAGAACTCTCGGACCCTCGAACTACCGGGCCCTCCTGACTACTCTGCAACTATAGATGGCATCGGCTGCCGCTGAGCAGCCATCATCTGTGCTAACATGACTACCGCACTCCTAACCTCCTGGTCGGAAGGGGTCGGTATAGGGACTGCTGGAGGTAGTGTCACCCCTAATGGCTCCTGATGTGGTGGAGACTGCTGAGAAGGCTGAGAGGATGCCTTCATAGTACCCTCTGATCGGGCTGTCTCTAAATGAGGGTGAGGCATCCGGCTGGTGCCTTCCCCAGCTGCAATATCTAATCTCCGACCTGTGATAGGATGTCGCTGGTCTGACATTATCTGTAACCAAAGAACATAGTAAGCTTTTAGGGACTCAACCCTATATTGTACCGCTCTACAGCACGACTGAATAAGAATAAAAGACAACCATCCTATCATGCCTTGCAGCCTCCTACCCATAGTATGTGGTGCACAACACATCCATGGACAGGACTCTACTTAACACAGCTTGCAGACTCCCTGGGATACGAGCTGCTCTGATACCAAGTTTGTCACACCCCACCTTAGGGGGTATGATTGGCACCTGGTGCCCTACTAGGACCTGAACTGCTGAACTGCTAAGCCTGGGCACATCTGGTGCCTGGCTGGCTCTAACTCACATTTCTAGAAACAAAGGGCTATATAACGGCTGTAAACACAACCCCCGGCCCATTGGCCTATAGCCTCCTGTACCTGTACTAACAGCTGACCAGAAACATATCAATATAAGGAAACCTATGCGGGCCGACAAGGCCACCATGTTGTCTAGTTATCTATAACTTAACCATGAAGTACTAGATAGCTACGTGACCGGCAAGGTCACCACTACTGTCGAACTATGGCCCCACACGACCAACATAAAGGAAACACAAGTACTAACAGCTATACAACTACACGGCCTCACACGACCGACTCATCTGACCACAGGGAAATATACACAGACTGCAAGTCTCTAGGAATAACAATAGAAATGATTGGGACAGGGCCCCGACCTACCCGTACTGTACAACACAGAAAAAGAAATACACCTCTGGGATTCAGTCTCCGGATGACAGGAGCTGAATACTCGATCGCTGACAGGAATCACGTGGTATCGCCTGCTCGTCTATGAGTACCTGCAGGCAAGTAATGCAGCGCCCCACCGGGAGTCAGTACCGCTGGTACTGAGTATGTAAAGCAATAACTGAAAGAAATATCTGAAAATAACAATACAACTGATGAAACTGAAGTAGAAAGGAATGGATTAACTGTCTGATAATGTAAGTCATATCTTCTTTTAATTATACTGGAAGGAGTAGGAGTCATACCTGAGGATTTATCGTTCTACTGTCGATCTACTCGTATCTACTGTAACACGGCATGACATATCATAACATAACATAGCACACTCAAACCTTACCCGGCCCCCATAAGCCGGGGGGTACAACCAGCACAGAATCTATACCCCTACCCCGGTCATCCCATCTCCTATAATAGCTATACACATCTCGTCGGTCCCCTGGGTATGCACTTGGGCTCGCTGAGCCCCTGACTATAACTGCATCTGAGTCCGGAGGACTCCTGAATCAACACCCGGGCGTATCCGCTCGACAGGGGTGTGTAAGGGCCGATCAAGGCACAATATGGGGAAAACTGGCATCCCATCTTCGTCCCCTGTGGGACGGCATACCACTCCGTAGAGCGACGTATCCTCGTCCTCTGGTGGACGAGTCGATACAGCTATTAACCCTGGGGCGGTCATGGATGCTAGGTAATCCAACCCCAAAACAATACAATGGTCTCAACTGGTAATACTATATGCATGTCCCACATACTGAAGCTAATAGTGGTAAAGTATTGTATATACTATATGCTAAACTAGTGATAGTAATATGTACGTACTTAATGCACGCTGAGGCTGGTAATAGTATATATATAAATATAGTCTTCTGTCAGACTGTATTGGGGCTAATGCTGAACAAGGTATAGTCTTTCTGCTGAAACTATGTTGTATACTGAGTTTCTATAGTAACATGATTTACTATTCCTAACATGCTTTCTAACTTCACTTTAACTTATCATTCTATTTCTGAGATGTCTTACAGATATTACATCGCTTTATTGGGCTTCAACTGAATACAATGATATCCTAACATTCTGTGTCACATCACATACTGAGCATGCTGTGCAGTTTCTAACACTTGTATTAGAATCTATATCGTGCTAGCAAGTTTTACGCAAGTTATAACTCGATGCTTCTAATATCGTACCAACATTCGTAATAAACACAACACATGACTTCTGAACATTCTACTGGCCTTTAAATTACTGTACTGTACCGAGATTACTTAACTTGCCGAGGAAACTAGCTTTACATACCTTATCCTTGAACTATCCGTCTGTCGGACGAGGCTCGGCCGGTACTTCAACTATTTTCTCCCGACTGCATTCATAAATATGTCAATTAATACTAAATACAACTTTATTTTAAAGAGCAACGTCACTTTCGATATAGTTTATAGCCTAAACTTAGGCTTATCGAAAGACGGTCGGAAACTCGCTATTTTTCAGAGGTCCAGAAGGGAGAAATATTCACTTCACAGCTAGGAACACATAGACACTAGTTTAGAGCAATTCCACTTACCTTAGTGTCACACCCCACCTTGGGGGGTATGACGGGCACCTGGTGCCTGCTAGACTCTAGACTACTAAATGGTCCAGCCTGAGCACATCTGGTGCTTTGGCTGGCTTTGGCCCTATTTCAAGAAACAAATCGGCTATATAACGGCTGTAAATACAGCCTCCGGCCAACTGGCCTGTAGCCATCTGTACCTGCAACAACAGCTAACCAGAAACAGGCTTATAACAAGGAACCTATGTGGGCCGACAAGGCCACCTTGCTGTCTAGTTATCTGTAACTCAACACAAGACTGCTAATAACTACGTGACCGGTAAGGTCACCACTACTATCAAATTAAGGCCCCACACGGCCAACATAAACTGAAATACTAAACAGCTACAGCAGACCGCACGGCCTCACACGACCGGCTTAACTAGCCACAGGGAATATATATACAGACTGCAAGCCTCTACGAATACCGTAAGAAACTAATAGAAATGATCGGGACAGGGCCCCGACCTACCCATACTGCACAACAAAAGAAAAGGAGCTACACCTCTGGGAATCAGACTCCGGATGACAGGAGCTGATGACTCACTGGCTGGCTGGAATCACGAGGGATCGGCTCCTCGTCCGTGAGTACCTGTAGGCAAGCAATACAGCGCCCCGCTGGGCGTCAGTACCACAGGTACTGAGCATGTAAAGCAAACTGAAATATGCAACTAAAACGAATAGCACAATAACATGACAGTTAAGCAAGAAGTAGCTGAGTCTATCTAGCTGAGGATAACTGGGGAGAGTTATACATTCTGTAACTAACTGAGCGTACCTGAAGACGTGTCGTCCTTCTGTCTATCAGTATCTACTAGCACATATCAATATACATAATAATACACACAATACCTGACCGACCCCCATAAGCCGGAAGGTGCCAACCAAGCAAGTAATCTATTTACCCCTACCCGGGTCTAAACCAACCAAAAATAAGTCACTCCACTCATCTTATAACTGTGAGCTCCTCCTACCGGCCCCCTTGGGTACGCAGCTCAGGCCTTGGCCTCTGGCAATAAACTGTGTCTGAGTCCGAAGACTCCTGCCTCTGGGCACAGGTGTGCACACCGAGTGGTCTGTCCCTGTAAACAGGGTGTGCTAGCTCTGCGCAGAGTAAACTGAACTACCCCTGCAAGCAGGGTGGTCTGGACCGTATTATCATGGTGGTCGGCCATCATCGTCCTTTAGTCGGACGGCATCGCCCAGCTGGTGGCGGTATCTGAATCTGGTATCGACACAGCTATAACCCAGGGGCGGTGGGGATGCTAAAGGGTGCCCACATGCCACAACAAGTCTCAACATACAAAACACATACACAGCAAGCATGCTTAAATGAAAAATACTAATCATATTCTCTTCTTGTATCTCAAGGCCAGTTTGTAATAAATAACTGAAATTATATTCTGTTTTACACTATTCCTGATTGCTGGCTAACTGCTGCCTGGCCTTTATCTGTCTATCTGATTATATCTGGGTATAACTCAATAACATAGAACATGCCATCTACTACTGGGTACAATCTCAACAAATGTAATACGTATTACCTGACTATCTATTATTTTGATTATAGCATGATACGTAATGTTATACTAGCATGCTTGCTGGAAATTGTACTAAAATCGTTCCTGTACACTGGGTATCGGTTAATAGCCTTTATTCTATTTACTTTCTAAGCTGTACTTCCTGGCTTGCCGAAAGAATAGCTTTACATACCTAGTTTCTGAGTACCCGACTGACCGATGTGATTTCCGTCGATATTTCTGTTGTTTCTCCCAACTACATTCATATACACGTCAATTAGAACTAAATACATTAATATTCGGGAGAAATTATCACTTTTTATATATATATTTATCCCAACTTCAACCTTTCGGAAAACGATCAAAAACTCGTTATTTCTCGATAGTCCAGAAGGGATAAATGCTCACTGCAACGTTAGGAACACATTGGTACTAATTTAAAGAAATTCTATTGACTTTACCTCGGTAGCACGACGTTTCGACGGCCAAATTTCACGAAACCAACTCCGTAGGATTGCTCCCTGCAGCTTTATACGCCTGTACCTAAGCCGGAACGAAGTTTAGACCGCGTTTCGTCGCGTAATTGGAAGGAAATTATATATGTTTGTCGTGGGTTTGCCTAAGAATGGCTACCCTCTGTTTCTTGCTGGAAATCATCTTATATGAAGATGAAAACCGACCTTTATTTAATTATTATTTTATGTTTTTTTTTTTTTTTTTTTTTTTTTTTTTTTTTTTGCTTTCTAAATTCCTTAACCCACACGACATTAGGCTATTTATTTATTTAAAATTTACGGGGTGTAACATCCTCCCCCTCTTAAGAACATTCGTCCTCGAATGATATTCTGTCTAGAGGACTGCTCAACTTACTCAACTTATTTCTAAAAAAACTTTGGCAGAGTTTCCCTTGTATTCTGGACTATCTCATAATTCCTGAAAAGCAGAAAAGCCCAAGACAGGTACTCTACACGATATAGTAACATTCATGTATAAAACTGGCTATAATCAACCGCCTGCTTTCATATATGAAGTATAAGCATTAATAGGGAAAATAGTTCTAATATACCTCTTGTTTGCCTATGCTTGGAATAAGTGGGGATATCTGGCTTTCATTTCCTCCTCAGCTTCCCAGGTCATTTCTTCTCGGTTCCTGTTACGCCACAATACTTTGACAGATGCAATATCTTTAGTTCTTAATCTACGGATCTGCCTGTCTAAGATAGCTACTGGAACCTCTTCATATGCTAACTCTTCGGTGACCTGGACATCCTGAACTGGAACAACTGTGGAAGGGTCTCCTACAAATTTCCTCAACATAGATACATGGAATACTGGGTGAACAGATGCTAACTCCGGAGGCAAGTTCAATTCATATGCAACTCGGCCTATTCTCCGCCGAATCTGATATGGCCCAATGAATCTCGGGCTAAGCTTGCCTTTCTTGCCAAATCTCATTACCCCTTTCATCGGAGACACCTTCAGGTATACCCAGTCATTTACCGCAAATTCTAAATTTCTACGCCGCATATCTGCATACGACTTCTGGCGGCTCTGAGCAGTCAACAGGCGTTCTCTGATAAGTTTTACCTTCTCCTCTGACTGTTGAATGATGTCTGGCCCAATCAACGCTGATTCTCCCACTTCAAACCAGCCCACCGGCGATCTACATTTTCGCCCATATAATGCCTCAAAGGGCGCCATCTGGATAGCTGAATGATAACTGTTATTATAGGCAAATTCAATCAACGACAGATGTTCATCCCAGCTACCCCCAAAATCTAGTACACACGCTCGTAGCATATCTTCGAGCGTTTGGATAGTCCGCTCAGCCTGTCCATCTGTCTGAGGGTGGAATGCTGTGCTCAAATTAATCTGCGTTCCCAAACCCCTCTGGAACGACTGCCAGAATCTAGCTGTAAATTGTGCTCCCCTATCTGAAATAACGGATACCGGCACTCCATGTAGCCTAACTATTTCTCTGATATATAACTCGGCATAATCCTCGGCAGAGAAGGTAACTTTCACGGGCAGGAAATGAGCTGATTTTGTCAGCCTGTCAACTATTACCCAAATGGAATCATTTCTGCGTCTGGTACGGGGTAAACCTGTTACAAAATCCATATTTATCGCTTCCCATTTCCACATAGGCACAGCTATATCCTGCGTCAGACCTCCCGGTTTCTGGTGCTCCGCTTTCACCTGCTGGCAGTTAGGACATCTAGATACAAATTCAGCTATTTCAGATTTCATACCCGGCCACCAGTAGATGTCTCTGATGTCGTGGTACATTTTTGTTGCTCCTGGGTGGAGGGAATAACGAGCGTAATGTACCTCATGCATGATTTGCTGGCGAAGCCCTGAAACATTCGGGACACATAAACGACCCCCATAACGTAGTACTTCATTTTCAGTCACTTGGAAATCTGACTCTTTACCCTCCTGAATTCTATCTCTGAGCTGGACTAAGTCAGGGTCCTCGTACTGCCTTTCTTTTACCTCTGTAACTAGTGATGACTCGGCAGAATTCTGAATCACCGCTCTGTTATTTTCTGTCTCCACTACTCGAACAGCTAAACCAGCTAGTTGATGAATTTCCTTGGCTAATTCCCGCTTCTCGGGCCGCAAATACGCCAAACTCCCCATTGACTTACGGCTCAGGGCATCTGCTACTACATTAGCTTTTCCTGGGTGATAGAGAATATTTACATCATAGTCTTTCAACAATTCTAGCCAGCGGCGCTGCCGCAGATTTAACTCCCTCTGTGTGAAAATGTATTGCAAACTTTTATGATCTGTGAAAATGTCTACATGGACGCCATACAGATAATGCCTCCAAATTTTCAGAGCGTGGATCACTGCGGCCAGTTCCAGGTCATGGGTCGGATAGTTCTTTTCGTGTTTCCTCAGCTGTCTGGAAGCATAAGCAATCACCTTACCATGCTGCATCAACACACAACCCAGTCCCAAACCTGAAGCATCGCAATACACCGCATACCCATCTGTTCCCTCTGGCAATGCTAGTACTGGGGCGGAGGTCAATCGGTCTTTCAACTCTTGAAAACTCTGCTCACATGCCTCCGTCCACTGAAATTTTGCTGCTTTCTGTGTCAGCTTTGTCAGAGGTGCTGCTATAGTGGAGAATCCTTCAACAAATCTCCGATAATATCCTGCTAAACCCAAGAAACTGCGGACCTCGGTCGGAGTGGTAGGTCTGGGCCATGTCTTGACCGCCTCTATTTTTTGTGTGTCTACCTGTATACCAGCATCCGACACGATGTGCCCCAAAAAGGCAACTGAGTTCAGCCAGAACTCACACTTAGAAAACTTGGCGTACAACTGACGTTCTCTAAGGATCTGGAGTACTATTCGTAAATGGTTCCGGTGATCTGTCTCTGAACGAGAATATACCAGAATATCATCGATAAATACTATCACGAACAGATCCAAATACGGTCTAAATATGCTATTCATCAGGTCCATAAACACTGCGGGAGCATTCGTCAGTCCAAACGACATAACTAGAAATTCAAAGTGACCATACCTGGTCCTGAAAGCAGTCTTTGGAATGTCCCTCTCCCGAACCCGGACCTGGTGATATCCGGACCTTAGATCTATCTTAGAGAAACATTTGGCCCCCTGCAACTGGTCAAACAAATCATCTATTCTCGGGAGCGGGTATTTGTTTTTAACTGTTACCTTATTCAGCTGCCGGTAGTCCACACACATTCGGAGTGAGCCATCTTTCTTTCTTACAAACAGAACTGGCGCACCCCACGGGGAAGTACTAGGCCTAATAAAACCTTTGTCGAGCAAATCTTTTAACTGCTCTTTCAACTCTCTAAGCTCAGCTGGTGCCATGCGATACGGGGGAATGGATATAGGTTGAGTCCTTGGCAACAAGTCAATCGCAAAATCTATCTCCCTTTCGGGAGGGATACCAGGCAACTCATCTGGAAATACGTCAGGGAATTCATTAACTACTGGAACAGACTGAAGAGTCGGGGGTTCCACCTGAACGTCCTGGACTCTAACTAGGTGGCAAATACATCCCTTTGCTATTAATTTTCTTGCCTTAAGGTAGGAAATAAACCTACCTTTCGGCGTAGGTGTACTCCCTTTCCACTCTCGCATTGCTTCCCCCGGAAAGTGAAATCGGACCGTCTTGGTCCAGCATTCTAAGTTAGCATAGCATGGCACTAACCAGTCCATACCCATAATGGCATCGAAGTCGACCATCTCAAGTTCTATTAAGTCTACTGTGGTCTGACGATCAGCAACCTCTACCGTACACCCCCGGTAAACTCTTTTAGCTGTAATCGAGTCACCGACTGGTGTAAGCACTGAAAAGGGCTGCTGAAGCAATTCTGGTTCGATACCCAACTTTCGGGCCACAAATGGTGTGATATATGACAATGTAGACCCTGGATCAATCAATACATAAACAGGATACGAACAGATAATCAATGTACCTGTGACCACGTCGGGAGATGCCTCTGAATCCTGCCTCCCCGGTAATGCATAGGTACGGCTGGGGCCTGCACCTGAGCCAGAGGCTCCTGGTCTACCTCGGCCCCTATTCCCTGAACTTGAGGGTCTGCGCCCTGCTGAGGCTGCTGGAACTCGTGGCCCTGCTGACGCTCTGTCCAGATCATCCTGACTACCCTGTCCCCTGGCTGGACAATCTCTCATTAAATGCCCTTCCTGGCCGCAGTAATAACACCCTGGGAAGCCCTGCCTGCAGGCTCCAGAAT
Organism: Datura wrightii; assembly: GCA_035772735.1. Taxonomy (NCBI): domain Eukaryota; kingdom Viridiplantae; phylum Streptophyta; class Magnoliopsida; order Solanales; family Solanaceae; genus Datura; species Datura wrightii. Next base: position 112,829,208 of record JASDFA010000008.1, on the reverse strand, counting down.
GTAGTCGGTGACATATAGGACAAGGGGTGGATGTAAATCTACTCTGTTCTACCCTCCGCTGCTGAGGTGAGGCTACTGTCCGTGAACTGCTACCGGACTCCGACTGACTCCGGCGAATGAACCTGCCCCTCTGCTGTTGTACCGGTGGTAGAGATCTGGGTGGCCTATCTGAAAACCGTGGTCTCGGCCCCCTAGGAATTTCCCTCTGAATCTCAGCGGGTCTGCTCCTACGGCGCTGCTCTGAAGTCGCCTGTTTGTCACCCCGCTGTCGCTGCCTCAGGCCCTCAATTGTCTGTGCGAAGGCCTGCACCCTGGCTATGTCCATATCCTCTCTCAAAGTAGCTGTCATGCACGTCTCTATGTATTCTGGATTCAGGCCCATAATAAAGCGGTGGACTCTGGACGACATGGTGTCCACAAATGCTGGAGCATAGCGGGCTAAGGAGTCGAATTGTAAGGAATATTCACGAACGCTCCTAGCCCCCTGCTCTAAATGTAAGAACTGGTCCATCCGAGCCTGTCTGACCTCCCGGGGTAAGTAGTGGTCCAGGAAGGCCCCTGAAAAGCAAGACCAAGTAGGAGGGGCTGCATCTCTTCCCCGAGACCTCTCCCAACTTTCGTACCACAAAACAGCAATATCCCGTAACCGGAACACTGCTAACTCAACTGATTCTGCTGGAGTTACGTGCATGACTCTAAAGATCCTCTGTATCTGGTCCAGAAAGTCCTGAGGGTCCTCCGCTGAATCCGATCCAGTAAATTGAGGGGGTCCCAACGCTAAGAATTCTCTGACCCTGGAACTACCTTGCCCCCCTGGGGATTCTGCTGCTGTAGGTGGTGCTGGCTGACGCTGAGCAGCTAGCATCTGAGTCAACATAACCACCGCACTACGCATCTCCTGATCAGATGAAGTGGGTGCAGGAGCTGTGGAAGGCGGTGCTGCCTCAAATGGTATCTGGCGAGGCGGAGACTGCTGGGAGGGTCGAGATGACACCTCCGTATTGCTCTCAGACCGAGCGGAATCTGGCTGTAACTGAGGCATCCTGCTGGTGCCTTCGCCCGCTGCTGTATCTAATCTTCTACCTGTAGCTGGGTGCCACTGGTCTGCCATAATAACTGTAAGCAAAGAGGGTGGTGAGTTTCAAAGACCAACTCTATACTGTACCGTTCTATGACACGACTGAGCAAGAAAGAAGAGTAACAATCCTAACATGCCTCGCAGTCTCCTGCCTATAGTATGTGGTGCACAACACATCCATAGACAAGACTCTGCTTAGCACGGCTTGCAGACTCCCTGGGACACGAACTGCTCTGATACCAAGTTTGTCACACCCCACCTTGGGGGGTATGACGGGCACCTGGTGCCTGCTAGACTCTAGACTACTAAATGGTCCAGCCTGAGCACATCTGGTGCTTTGGCTGGCTTTGGCCCTATTTCAAGAAACAAATCGGCTATATAACGGCTGTAAATACAGCCTCCGGCCAACTGGCCTGTAGCCATCTGTACCTGCAACAACAGCTAACCAGAAACAGGCTTATAACAAGGAACCTATGTGGGCCGACAAGGCCACCTTGCTGTCTAGTTATCTGTAACTCAACACAAGACTGCTAATAACTACGTGACCGGTAAGGTCACCACTACTATCAAATTAAGGCCCCACACGGCCAACATAAACTGAAATACTAAACAGCTACAGCAGACCGCACGGCCTCACACGACCGGCTTAACTAGCCACAGGGAATATATATACAGACTGCAAGCCTCTACGAATACCGTAAGAAACTAATAGAAATGATCGGGACAGGGCCCCGACCTACCCATACTGCACAACAAAAGAAAAGGAGCTACACCTCTGGGAATCAGACTCCGGATGACAGGAGCTGATGACTCACTGGCTGGCTGGAATCACGAGGGATCGGCTCCTCGTCCGTGAGTACCTGTAGGCAAGCAATACAGCGCCCCGCTGGGCGTCAGTACCACAGGTACTGAGCATGTAAAGCAAACTGAAATATGCAACTAAAACGAATAGCACAATAACATGACAGTTAAGCAAGAAGTAGCTGAGTCTATCTAGCTGAGGATAACTGGGGAGAGTTATACATTCTGTAACTAACTGAGCGTACCTGAAGACGTGTCGTCCTTCTGTCTATCAGTATCTACTAGCACATATCAATATACATAATAATACACACAATACCTGACCGACCCCCATAAGCCGGAAGGTGCCAACCAAGCAAGTAATCTATTTACCCCTACCCGGGTCTAAACCAACCAAAAATAAGTCACTCCACTCATCTTATAACTGTGAGCTCCTCCTACCGGCCCCCTTGGGTACGCAGCTCAGGCCTTGGCCTCTGGCAATAAACTGTGTCTGAGTCCGAAGACTCCTGCCTCTGGGCACAGGTGTGCACACCGAGTGGTCTGTCCCTGTAAACAGGGTGTGCTAGCTCTGCGCAGAGTAAACTGAACTACCCCTGCAAGCAGGGTGGTCTGGACCGTATTATCATGGTGGTCGGCCATCATCGTCCTTTAGTCGGACGGCATCGCCCAGCTGGTGGCGGTATCTGAATCTGGTATCGACACAGCTATAACCCAGGGGCGGTGGGGATGCTAAAGGGTGCCCACATGCCACAACAAGTCTCAACATACAAAACACATACACAGCAAGCATGCTTAAATGAAAAATACTAATCATATTCTCTTCTTGTATCTCAAGGCCAGTTTGTAATAAATAACTGAAATTATATTCTGTTTTACACTATTCCTGATTGCTGGCTAACTGCTGCCTGGCCTTTATCTGTCTATCTGATTATATCTGGGTATAACTCAATAACATAGAACATGCCATCTACTACTGGGTACAATCTCAACAAATGTAATACGTATTACCTGACTATCTATTATTTTGATTATAGCATGATACGTAATGTTATACTAGCATGCTTGCTGGAAATTGTACTAAAATCGTTCCTGTACACTGGGTATCGGTTAATAGCCTTTATTCTATTTACTTTCTAAGCTGTACTTCCTGGCTTGCCGAAAGAATAGCTTTACATACCTAGTTTCTGAGTACCCGACTGACCGATGTGATTTCCGTCGATATTTCTGTTGTTTCTCCCAACTACATTCATATACACGTCAATTAGAACTAAATACATTAATATTCGGGAGAAATTATCACTTTTTATATATATATTTATCCCAACTTCAACCTTTCGGAAAACGATCAAAAACTCGTTATTTCTCGATAGTCCAGAAGGGATAAATGCTCACTGCAACGTTAGGAACACATTGGTACTAATTTAAAGAAATTCTATTGACTTTACCTCGGTAGCACGACGTTTCGACGGCCAAATTTCACGAAACCAACTCCGTAGGATTGCTCCCTGCAGCTTTATACGCCTGTACCTAAGCCGGAACGAAGTTTAGACCGCGTTTCGTCGCGTAATTGGAAGGAAATTATATATGTTTGTCGTGGGTTTGCCTAAGAATGGCTACCCTCTGTTTCTTGCTGGAAATCATCTTATATGAAGATGAAAACCGACCTTTATTTAATTATTATTTTATGTTTTTTTTTTTTTTTTTTTTTTTTTTTTTTTTTTTTTTTTTTTTTTTTGCTTTCTAAATTCCTTAACCCACACGACATTAGGCTATTTATTTATTTAAAATTTACGGGGTGTAACACTTAGCTCGGTAGCTCGATGATTCGTCGGCCGTATTTCACGAAACTAAATTTGTAGGAATGCTCTCTGCTGCTAAATACCTCAGTATCTGGGGTTAATTTGAGTTTGGACAACGTTTAGCAGCGTAATCGGACGAAAATTATCTTACCTCCTTCGTTCTTATCCCTTCTCTGTTGATCCCTCTCTGTTTCACTGGAAATTATAAGTGTTTAATGATTTAAAACCAAAGTGGGGCTTTATATACTTGGGCCTGGATAAGGCCAACGTGTCACGGAGCCAACGCGGAGGCTTCACCTCCGTGACACGCTGCCATCGCGGAGGGGTTCTGCCTCGGCTCCTTCCGCGATGGTTCGACAGGTTTCTCGTCCGATCTTTTTTCCGGCCTTTCTCTAGCACGTATGGCCTTCAAATATGCTGAACCAACGTGCGAATAGGTCATCTAGGTGTCGGAAATTCTACGGGGTATAACAATACCTGATAACATGGCGGTCTACTTTCTATCTATTAATAACTAACACAACATAGCATACAAGAACCTTACCAGCCCCCATAAGTCGTAAGGTAGCAACCAGCACACAAGCTATATACCCCTACCTAGGTCATACCATCCACCTAGTAACTATGAGCATCCTGCCGGCCCCCTGGGTATGCAACTTGGGCTCGCTGGTCCCCTGACTATAGCTGTATCTGAGTCTGGAGGACTCCTGAAATTTGAAATCTGAAATCTGCACCCCGGGCGCAAGCGCTCGACAGGGGGTGTGGTATAGTGCTGATCAGCCTGCTATGGGGAATCTGCATCCCATCTTCGTCCGCTAGCGGATGGCATGCCACTCCGTAGAGCGACGTATCCTCACCCTCTCGCAGGCGAGTCGACACAGCTATTAACCCTGGGGCGGTCAAGGAAGCTCTAAGGGTGCCCAACACAGAACAATCATGTCTCCACAGATAGCAATAGGCACATGTAATATATATACTGGATCTGATAATAATATTTATGTTCTGGTATTCTGTTCTGAATCTCATATTGAAATGTACTGAATCTGATACTGAAATATACTGAATCTGTAATAATATTTCTGGGATATTCTGCTGGGACTTATACTGTTTTACTGAATTTCATGCTGAACACTGTATTATATTTCTAACATGCTTACTAAATTTCATACTGAACATAATATACGACTTCTGAAACACTCTACTGAAATTCGTACTATTTTGCTATACTAGAACTACTAGCTTGCCGAAAGAAACTGGTTTTACATACCTCAACTGCCGACTTTCTGATTAACTGGCGTAGCTCGGCTAGTATTTAGCTATTTCTCTCAACTGTATTCATATTCACGAAATAAAAGAATTAATTTTACTATTATTTTGGAAATAAACCATACTTATGGATATACCTACTGCCTATTCTTCGACTTATCGAAGAACGGCCGAAAACTTGCTTTTTCTCGGAAGTCTAGAAGGGAGAAATACTCACTTTAATGCTGGGAGTATATTAACATTATTTTGGAGCAATTCCACTTACCTTGGTTCGGCGTGACGACGATTCGCCGACCGAATTTCGCGAAACTAACTCCTCAGGAATGCTCCCTGCAGCTTTATACTTCGCTACCCGAAGTTAATTTGAGTTTGGACTGCATTTGACGGCGTAAATGGAAGGAAATTTAATCAAACCCTTCATTCCCCTCTGTTTCTGTTCGTTTACCGGAAATTATATGATGGGAAAATGATTTAAAACTAAGTGAGAGTCTTATATACTTGGGGCCTTTAAGTCGCATTTGTTGAATGCGATTTATAAGTTGTCGAATGCGATTTATAAGTCGCATTTGCCTTGCGACGCTCCGACTTGGCACTTGTCGGGTCTCTCTCCGGGCCTTTTTCTCGCACGTATGGCATTCTAAAACTCTTAACCAACATGTGAATAGGCCAACTAAGTGTCAAGAACTCGGGTGTAACAAACATGATAAAATATGAAGAGAACATATTACTTTAATTCAAATAATCTTATGTATGATAAAATCAAAAAAAAAAAATTAGTGCAACAAGCAAAGGGAGTAATCAAAGGGATTTGCATGCATAGTGAGATAATGTACTATCTCAAGCAAAGATAACCCCAAAAATATAATAAAAATTAACGTAATATAAGTTGTAGTAATTCAATGAGATAGCTAAAATTATATTTTATATAATTCGTTTTAAATGACATTAGTTAGTGATAAAATAATAAGGATTTGAACCCACTTTTGTGTAGTTTGAGGTGATCCGGAGACCCGAGAATGAAGTTCTGATTTATTGAAAAGAGTGTTTGAGTTGTGAATTCGAGTAAGTGAGACTTTAACCTTTGGTGCTTGCTTTTCAAATTTGTTTTTTAAAAATGTGCTTTGTCTGCATGGTCCATGTGTTGGAACGAGCGTGTGCTTTGTAGAGCCGGTGATCTTCAAGGCCAACTGTATATACTTTACGTTCAAGGATACTAAAACTCTCATATTTATTTTGTGGAATGATATGATTGTGAGTCATGAGATTGGAGTATTGTGTATGCTTCTTGATATCACGGGGATTGTGTATGCTTCTGAAAATTATATATGTTTTTTGATGGGCATTGTGTATACTTCTTGACAATACTGAGCATTGTGTATACTTTATAATATATTTGTGCATTGTATATATTTCTTGACAATATTGGGCATTGTGTATGGTTCTTGACAATTCCGAGCATTGTATATGATTCCTGATATGTTTGGCGCATTGTGTATGATGATGTGGACACATGGTATTGATTAATTGTTGTAGCTGTCATTTATGACAACACCTTAGCGTAAATTGTGTTGAGATATATATTATTCTTGATAAATAAATATGTGAACTTTGTTCGAAATTTTATTATAATATAATTCTTATGCATAATATTTATGTGCTTGTGGTGTATTTGTATTTTCTAACACTTGTTTCAGGGGTATTTAAAGTGGAGGGTCGAGGATCTTCTTGAGTTATATTTACGTATAACTCACTCCTTATCTGCATGATCATGCAAATACTATTGGTGACAACGAAGTTAGTAGATGATGAGTGTGCTGGAGTTGATCCAGTTGTTAAGATGAGCCACCACACTAATTGTGGAGGCTTCCAAAGTCTTTATCATTTATTTAATAATATTTTTTTATTGATTTTATACACTCGAGTCTTTTGTAGTTCACTTAGATGCTCCATAGTCTAGTGTGGGATTTGAGTTTAAATTAATAATTTGAGATTTGAATTATTCATAATTAATTATCATATTATTTGAACTCATACTTAATTTATTAAGTATTACAAATTAACGGTTCAGGTACAAAAGTTGGGTTCGCTTGGCCGGTGGTGTGTGCATGGTGTCAATCACGTCTAGGCGGTTTGGAACTTGATATTAATCAAAATCAATATGTCAAGTAATTAGAAGAATCCACAAATATATATTGTTGTGGATTAGATAAATTCAAAGTTTTCAAATTAAATATTGTCATGGTTTAGGAGGTGATTTGGTTAAACAGGAAGCTATATATCATTCAAACGCCAACTTGTTTGTGATTTCGAAAATGCTCTATTATTTACTTTTTGATTCTTATCAATTTTTCAAATTCAATTTACATAGGTGTGCAGAAATGTTCTATTTGAAGTCTATAATCAGGGGCACTGTGGTAAATCTCACTTTAATTGATTATTACTATTTTACTAGTATTATTAATTGTTCTTATTATATCTTATATTGGTACTTAATTAAAGGTTGTTGTTGGGCATATGCTGCTACCGGAGCAATATCGGCTATTCGTTCTATTAGAAGTAAAAAAGAAGTTATTCCACTATCAAAACAACAATTATTGGATTGCTGATAGAGTAGCAAAATTGGAGAAACATGAATGCTTTCCGAGCATGTGTAACATGATATACAGATTTGTGTACGGTTAGGGAACATGCCCTTCATCACAATATTATGAGTAGGACAAAAAAAAGAAGAAAATTCTCTATTTTAAAGTAGTTAGCTGGACAATAAAACCTTGTTACCAAATAGGGCAGAATCCTCACGAAGGTTTGAATTTGCATTTCTTTTTTCTTGAATAGCTTCACATTCATGAGAAAATCCTTCAATTCTATCTTGTTTATTATTTTTTTACTTTAGCTAGCAGCTGAAATTGGGGTTTGGATCCACTTTATTATGCCTTCCTCCGGTGTTGATTAATACAACAATTAAAAACTAAGCTTCATCTTGGGATCAGACTTGTAGGTTTGAAACTTTTTTAAGTTTACAAATGACATTATCTTTTTCGTGTACTAAACTTATTTTACTTTTTGATTTTTCTATCGATCTATAATTTCTAAAATCTAGCTCTTAATTCCTGTTCCACCATGGATAAATCCTTTTTTTTCTCCTCATATTTGGAAAAGTGTCTACTCCAGTCTCTTGCTTGTTTTACATTGGGATTCTACATATACTTGCCTGAGTTTAATTACTACTTAGTATATTTGAATATTATATGATAATATTTTTAGAAATGAAAAAGAGTTGTGAGGGATGAGGTCGTGGTTCTAAACCCATACGACGAATAACGAACGATGACTTTCTTTTCTGATTATGCTTCAATAGACTTGTTGGGTTAATCTTCCATAGAGGAGGGGAAATATTGCAATTGGTAGCCTTCCTTCAATTTTTGTTTCGATCGCTTTATTCATCAAGTCAATTTTGTACATATATACCTTTACTTTAATTTTTCATATGTAGCAATTTAATATTGATTTAACCCAAGTTTACTTGAATTTCAAAAAATATTCGTGTTTTCCACCAACCCATTCAAGTTTCGATCCAATTAGATTTAATCCTGACGCGCCTGTTTCAAATATTTTAAATTTACATGAAATTATTTTTTTAATATAGACATTAAAGCAAGTCTTTATAAGGTTTTGTAAGTCCTAAATAATTATATTTTCATATTATGTTTGGAGTTTTATTTATAATTTGCATCAACTTTACTAGATTAATATTAAGTTATAATTTTATAATAATTATTTTTTGAAATTATATATAATGTAAATGAATTTTTTTTTTAAAAAAAACTCCAAACCTCCACCAGTTCATCCGTCAAGGCTCGGCCGATTCGACCCTTTTCTTTTTGCCCCATTTAAAAAAAATATGAAAATAAATTATAAAAAATTATCAAATCAAAAATACTTGTTTACTAGTTAAGCTATAAAATCAAAAATTAAGAACTGTTTTTTTTGGTAATGAAGAAATTTTATTCACTGAACATAATTAAGAGTCATTACATAGAGAGACTAGTCTAGGCAACTTAGTACCCATTTCGTCTCTTTCCAAAACAAAATTAACAAATGCGGGAGGATTAGGGTACAAACTCAAGCTTTCAAAAATATCTAGCTCACATCCTTGTTTGGCTAATTGGTTCGCAACTCCATTAGCTTCTCTATAAATATGCTTGATTGTTGCTCTTTTTGTTTCAGACAATAGGAACCTGCAATCTCTGAAAATCCCTCCAATTCCTCCCTTGCTAGTGTTGCTCTTATATGCACCATCTATATTGAGTTTGAAGAAGCCACAGTTTGGTGGTTCCCATTTGATGTAGATGATTTCTTTGTTTCTTCTACTGGTGTTTTTGTTAGTCATAAATTTGAATTTCAAGGCCTTATTTAATGCTTGACTTTATAGAGAAGGATTGTTATTGTTTCGTAAGATGATGTTGTTTCTATTATTCCAAATTTGCTTAAAGTAGAAAGGGAAAGAGTTCTGCGTAAGATAGGTGTTCATTAAAAGGTTCTTTAGACTTTAGTTGATTTTTAACCCAAGTTGTCATGGTATTCCGTTCATCCGTATAATGAGGGTATCTGTGACTGCAATTCATTTGATCCCATAGGGTTTTATAAAGGAGTGCACCTAAAGAATAGATGGTCAATATCTTCTTTTTCCTTTCCACAAATGCCACATATATCGGTGTTGCAAATCTTTCTCCTATGAAGCATGTGGGTTGTAGGTATCCTATTTATGCAAACTAGCCAGAGGAAAATTAAGAACTATGAATGATCGACTTATAAGATTTAACTGATCTTTCGTTTTATATTTTTGTTAGTAGAAATTAATGAAAATAATTTTTGGGCTAAAATATAATTTTAAAATATATAGTTATACTCCTCTAATATTTTCAATTGTTCTAATATATTTTCATTCCTTTAAATATTAAATTCTCTGTAAACACAGCAAAACTATCCAACTAAATTTGACCACAGTAAAAGAAGTACATCCAATTAAGTTTGATCATAAATGGAGAAATATACTCTTTCATAATTATACTTCTCATGTTGTCAAATATGTATTGACTATATTTTTTTCAAAAAAAATATTTTAATTTTTCTCTTAAATTATTTCAAATAATATTTTAAAAAATGAGACCTATTTTTATGCAATATGAGAAACTTTTAATATAAAAAAAAGAATTTGAAATAAAATTTTATATTTATCAAATATATTGAATAATTAGCAAATAACATTAGTATCATATAAATTGCAACTCAATGCAATAATTAAAATTTCAAAATTTGTATAAAGATATTAATCTGAAATAGTATAATAAATATTTGTCACGATCCGAAGGACCGTGATTAGCACCCACACTAACCCCCGATGAACCAATTCAGGATGAAATAATTGCATTTTGAAAATAAATTAACGGATTATCAATATAATTAAAGAAATCAAAAATCAAGCCCTACAGTAACACTCACAGAATATTGCACATTAAAACGTCTATCTAACATTGTCTAAGATTGTATCAGGATAGAATAAATAAAAAGCTATAAATGTCTGGACAAGAGACATGTTCAGAGGAGGACTAGAACTGCACATCTTGCATAGCTCACCTTTCCGTTAGTCTGCTGCTGCTCTAGTATGTTTGGAGTTTTATTTATAATTTGCATCAACTTTACTAGATTAATATTAAGTTATAATTTTATAATAATTATTTTTTGAAATTATATATAATGTAAATGATTTTTTTTTTTAAAAAAAAACTCCAAACCTCCACCAGTTCATCCGTCAAGGCTCAGCCGATTCGACCCTTTTCTTTTTGCCCCATTTAAAAAAATATGAAAATAAATTATAAAAAATTATCAAATCAAAAATACTTGTTTACTAGTTAAGCTATAACATCAAAAATTAAGAACTGTTTTTTTTGGTAATGAAGAAATTTTATTCACTGAACATAATTAAGAGTCATTACATAGAGAGACTAGTCTAGGCAACTTAGTACCCATTCCGTCTCTTTCCAAAACAGAATTAACAAATACAGGATGATTAGGGTACAAACTCAAGCTTTCAAAAATATCTAGCTCACATCCTTGTTTGGCTAATTGGTCCGCAACTCCATTAGCTTCTCTATAAATATGCTTGATTGTTGCTCTTTTTGTTTCAGCAATAGGAACCTGCAATCTCTGAAAATCCCTCCAATTCCTCCCTTGCTAGTGTTGCTCTTATATGCACCGTCTATATTGAGTTTGAAGAAGCCACAGTTTGGTGGTTCCCATTTGATGTAGATGATTTCTTTGTTTCTTCTACTGGTAGGATCATGGTACGGTTCATATCATCTGTTTGTGAGTTGAGATATTATAATACCTCGGACTTTCGTGCTAAGTTTGAAACCGTTCTAGGTATGTGGATAGATCCAATCCTGATGAATTTCATGAAAATAAGGTATTAATATCAATTCTTAAGGATAAGAAGAGCATTAGATGCAAGTTAAGGTCATAAGGGACCTCTAGCATAAAGTTGAGTTGAGAGCTTTCCTACTGATTGAATTTTTCATATACCCGGGTCTCAGAATTACGTGCCACCGTAGAATAAGGATTCTCAATAGTAGAAAATGTTTTCCTTAGCCTGAGGAATATGAGATCCTTGTTATTTGAGAGTGTCTCCCTTGCCTCAATGGGCGCATGCAGGGATCGTCGTTATTGAAGATTATCGCTCTGAGTCACGGGTGATATCATGCCAGTCATAGTTTTTACCCTTGGCAAGGTATGAACACCCTCCCAATCAGGGTTGCAGGTCGGGCTTCATGAGGCTCGCATTGGAGTTTGTCAATTAATAGGCTCTCCCATATTACAGTCTCAGTTTCAGTTCAATATAATTTACAATTATAGTTACAGCTTCAGTTTTTAGTGCATGTACATGACTCTTAAAAATTAATTTTTTTCTTGTATTTTATTTAACTACTTTCAAACGAGCATATTATGCCCGTATCTATGCATCTCAGATAGGGTCATTGTACTTCACCTCAGTTATGTATTTAGTTCAGTCTCTCTCAGTTTACTAGCATGTTTCTAGCTTCAATTACTTTTCTCACATACTCATTACATTCAAAGTTTTGACCGTATACTCTCTATGTTATATCATTTTATGATATAGATCCAGGTATTCAGACTCAGCCCCACAGTTAGATATGTTCCAGACTCTATCAGTTGATAGTGGTGAATCCTCATCTTTCGGGGACGGAAATTATATTTTCTTTACTTCAGTATATTTCTAGTTTCAAATTTTGGAATTAGCCGTGGACTAGTCCCAATAATTCATTAGATTAGTAGAGGCTTTCAGAAAATGCAGTGTTAGTTTCAACTTATGACTCAGGGTTGTTATCAGATATTTATCATTTCCTTTTAATTAGTTATATTTCAGTTAAGCTTCCGCTCATATATGTTCTATTAGTTGTTGTTATGTTAGGAATATGCTATGCCATGGGTTAACTTGGAGCAATTCGTAGTTCTAGGTCCCGTGTCTCGATCTGAGGTTCATGCTCGGATCGTGACAGATCAGGTCTCTTATCCCGGGTCTTGGATCTCGAGTCTCAAGTCTAGCCCTGAGTCTTTTGCTTTTTACTTTTCTTGGGTGTAATTGGTCTTTATGAGCTACATCAATATGTCAATATTGTTTAGATTAAACATATCAAATTGGGTAAGTTATGACCCAACCTGATTCTTATACCAGTTTAGCCTATCCCAAATTTAGCCCAAAGTAAATTTGGGCGGGTCTTAACCGAATCCGAGTTTTAGTTCAACCCATTTTAGCCTATTCAATATTTCAACCAACTCCTCCATTTGACACCTCTAAAATGCATATTCAAATGTGCAAGTTCACTGGCGTAACGTCCATAGCAGAGAGGAGGTCAAAAAAAGATTGATACACAGGTCATACTCAAGAAAAAAAGTTTCAAGTATCTTGGGTCGATAATTCAAGAAAATGTGGAGATTGATAATGATATTGTTCATTGTATTGGAGCAGGATAGGTGAAATCGAGGCTCATGTCTGGGATAGTGTGTGACAAGAATGTGTCACCGAGACTTAAAGATAAGTTTTATGAAGTGGCAATTAGACATGCACTGTTATATGGGGCAAAGTATTGGCTCGTAAAAAACGCAAATACTTAAAAGATAAAGATAATAGAGATGAGGATGTTTAGATGAATGTCACGACGTGTTAGAAGAAATATGATTAGGGATGAAGTTGTACGGAATAAAATGAGAATGATTTCCGTGGATAAAGTGAACGAAGTGACACTGAAGTAGTTCGAACATGTGAAACTGAGACATACTATAAACACACATTTTTTTTAATAGAATTCTTAGTAATTCAATTGATTAACTATCTAAACTTTTATCTTATCAATAAGATTTTAATTTTACATTTTGTAGTCCCTTCTTCTATTTTTCCTTATTTTTTTAAAAAAATAATTTTTTTAAATATCACTCATTTAATGTCCAAAGCGAATCAAAAATGTTTTTAGAAAATAGTATGACCATGTTGTAAGATTAGTCAAACATCTGTAAAGACTCTACTCTAGCTTCAGTTTGTTTCTTATGTTTGTAGGTTATTATTACAGTAGCTTCGGTTTCTTCTGTGTGCTCTATGCATAAAGGTACTTTCTCTCTCTTGAAAACACTTCATTGTCTCATAAATTCTCGAGATTGGCGTCAAAGATAAAGACCGGCAGGGGACCTCTGTTCTTTCTTTTCATTACTTAATTCTGTACTGGGGTTTTCAGTTTTTTTCACTCCATAAAAACAACTCCCACTTTGTGAAAGAGAGATATAAAAGAGAGAGCAAGAAACAAAGAAAAGGGTATTAGGGATAGTGGAAGAGAAGGGATTTTCCATTTATTTATTTTTAAAAAAAAGCAGTCTTGATGAGTGAGAGAGGAGGCTCTCTTAGAGGAGAGAGCCTACCTGTTCATGCAAGAACCAGTACCACCATTTTTTCTGCTTCAACCATTGTTTTGTGTTCTTGTTGATACAGAGAATTAAAAAACAAGACAAAGGTTTTTCTTTTTTGTGTTTCTTGGTTTTTGTGGAATCGGTTCGTCTGGGGTTTGTGATTGTGAATGGTCTTGTAGTGACAGAGATGGATAATAGCAAGTATGTGAGGTATACACCAGAACAAGTGGAGGCTCTGGAGAGGGTTTATGCAGAATGTCCAAAGCCTACTTCTTTGAAGAGGCATCAGCTCATTAGGGAGTGCTCCATTCTTTCAAATATTGACCCTAAACAGATCAAAGTCTGGTTTCAGAACCGAAGGTATAATCATCACCCAATTCTAGAAGTAGCAAGTGTTGGTATCCATCTATTTAAAGCTATTCTCAAGAATCTGTTTTTGATAATTTTTAGTAGAGATTGCTAGAGGGAGTTTGAAAATTTTCCTTTTTGCCCAAATGGGTTAGTGTTCTCTTGAAGAAAAAAGTGTTCTTTACAAATATGTCTGGTTTTGAGTTAAACCTTTTCCTTTTGAAGCTTTTTTTCCCTTTTTGAAATTGGGGTCGGATGTGATAAAAGTGCCTTTACAATTTCTAATTTCATGCTTTTGAGTGAGTTCTGTCTGTTTGTTCATCTTTTTTCTCGTCTTTCTGTGATGGGAGATAAAGTGTGTAACTGCTGACTCTGAATCACAAGGGAAACTTTTGCCATTGTATGTTACTTGTTTAAAGGGCCTTGATTTTTACTTTTTTGTCAATTATAGTAAGTCTAGGGCTGAATAATTTTGTGCATTTTGTTTTTGACCATCTGAATCTTTGATATCTATTTGTATTTGTGGAGTGCTAAGTAGTTTGGTGCATTTTGTTTGTTTGTCACGATCTGCTTCTGTAACTTCAAATGTTAACTTATTTAATGAGAAGAAAGATGTAGACAGGTTTGGTTCTTCCCCTTAACTTTGATTCCTTCCTGTAAACGGTGTTCCTTTTTTTGACCTCCCCCATACACACACACACACACACACACACACACACACACACACATATATATGTTTCTACTTTTAATGAAGTAACAAAAATTAACTTGATGAAAGAAACTTTGATTTATCCTCCTGATCAAGCTGCTCTCTTTTGGTCCTAGTGTTTTTTTGGGTAACTCTTGTGGAGTCATTTGCTTTTTCAAAGCTGGTGTCAGTCAATGAGCACCTTCTCAGTGCTGACCCTTTGTACTGTACTCACATATATTTAGGCTTTGGGTAGCCATGACCTCTATTTTGTTTCCAGTATTAGATTACCAAGTTTCTGGAATCGGTCTAGGTGTAAAGGGAAGGAAATACTGGATCTTGAACTTACCTTCTGGGTATCCCTCCACTAATAGACATTGCCTTAATCAGTACATAAAGGTAACAGTTTGTAATTCTTAGTGTTAATGAAGTTGAAATGAAATTCAATTCCAAGGAATTTTAGTTCTGTTTTGCTTGTTTCTTTCAAGTGTAATGAAAAATAATAAATTGCAAGCTTCTGCCTGAAATATATATGCATTTGTTTATTATAGTACAAACATGTTCAGCAATTTCTTCTCCCAACATACAAGAGGTAAATATGCATATTCCATTTAATTTTTTAGCTATGAAGCCAAGGGAATCCTTTTCCTTTTGACTTCATTTCTTTTTGATACAAGTAGAAGGATAAGTTTGAAACAACAGGAAATTTCTTGTTTTATTTTTGTTTGATTTGCTTATTTTGCTGACATTTTTTAAGTACAGTGTTCCTTTCAGAATTGACTTGCTATATTCAATATCTGAGAAATTGTTTTTTGGACTGGTTGAAATGGCCCATCATGCAAAGATGCTTTAATGTGATTGACCATTTGCATAAAGCAAATACATCTGTAGATATCATACGAGAATAAGTGGTTCTGAAAGTGCTCTTGGTTGCTTGTGTAGGGTCTTTATTTTCTTGTTACCAAATCTTTCTAACCTATCTTCACTAACTATGTTTTCCTCAAATTCAAAATCATATTAGAACTTAACTTTTAAGTATTTCTTTTGGCAAAATGACAAGTTCTATTCACCATTCTCATGTTGTCAATACTTTTTTTAAGGCATGCTTCATTTAGAGCACATGTATAGCTCAGAAGGGTAAATATGGTAAATCAGTTTCTCCTTTACCTTCTGTAGATGTCGTGAGAAACAGAGGAAGGAGGCATCTCATCTCCAGACTGTTAACAGGAAGCTGACTGCTATGAACAAACTGTTGATGGAAGAGAATGACCGACTGCAGAAGCAGGTTTCGCATCTTGTGTATGACAATGGCTACATGCGACAACAGTTGCATACTGTGAGCTCTCTACATGCTTTACAACCTTAGCATTTGGTGGAGATTCCAGTGCTTTTTCTTTGCTAAAAGAGAAAATTAGTTTTCACAGGGATTGATTAAAAATTAAAAGTTAAATTATCTGTAGGGGTTTCAATTGACCAATTGACCATATTTCAAATTCTTATGTTAAAATCTGCTATCCTTTGTTGGAACTGTAACTTACAAGGTTGACCTGCTAAAACTTGTACGAGCTGCATTAGATTCCGTCCCTTTATCCTTTCATAAATCATGTCCTTCAGCCCATGCCGTATATTGTATGCTTCTTTTTTGTATAATGAAACTCAAGATGCATTGTAGCAGGTTAACAGTACGACCACGGATACCTGCTGTGAGTCTGTGGTCGTGAGTGGTCAGCAGCAGCAACAAAACCCAATGCCTCAGCATCCACAAAGGGATGCTAACAGCCCAGCTGGGTAATCAGACTTTATCCTTTCATCCATCTGAATTATTATTAATTACGGTTGAACAACTAACTTATTTCCTTTTTTCATGTCTTTCTTTTGAAGTCTTCTAGCTATAGCTGAAGAGACCCTGGCAGAGTTCCTTAGTAAAGCTACTGGAACTGCTGTCGACTGGGTGCAGATGATTGGGATGAAGGTAAGTCTTCTCTTTTGAATGCCCATCTCTAGCCTTTGTATCATTGATTCATTTCATGTGTTAATTCCCCTCCCCCTTTGCTTTTCCAATTTAGCCTGGTCCGGAGTCTATTGGCATCGTCGCTGTTTCCCGCAACTGTAATGGTGTTGCAGCACGAGCCTGCGGCCTTGTGAGTCTAGAGCCCATGAAGGTACTTCCTGTTAGTCCCTTTCTGATTGATATTAATTTTACAGATAATTGCTCTCTTCCTTAGTGTGTCTTGTTTTAGCCTTGTCTTTGAGTTGTGGAAAGTGTTGTTTCAGGTTGCTGAGATACTTAAAGATCGTCCTTCTTGGTATCGCGATTGCCGTTGCCTTGATATACTGAGTGTGATACCTACAGGAAATGGAGGGACTATAGAGCTCATATACCTGCAGGTTTGTGGTGTTTCCGTGCTTAAGTCTGGTTAGTTGAGGCAAAGTGAATCTGAGAATTAAGTTAATTCACCTCTCAAGCACTGGTTGTTGCTATGTTACTTCACTAGACGTACGCACCAACTACATTGGCATCGGCTCGTGACTTTTGGACATTGAGATACACTACACGTTTAGAAGATGGAAGTCTTGTGGTATGTATTAGGCATAATCCAAAAACTTGTATTAGAACTTTTCCAATCCAAGTACTTGTCTCCGTATAAGCAATGTATGCAACCAGTATTTGTTTGCATTCATGTTTCTGGGATTTAATTTGCAGATATGTGAAAGATCTTTGACATCTACCACTGGAGGTCCTGTTGGACCCCCTGCTACTAGTTCTGTTAGGGCAAAAATGCTACCAAGTGGTTACCTCATACGGCCTTGTGAGGGTGGGGGCTCAATCATTCACATTGTTGACCATATTGATCTCGATGTGAGTAAATGTAATTGGTCAATTATTGAGCTTTGTTTTTACCTGGATTCCTTCTTTTTGAACAAACATTTTTGGTGCACAGGTTTGCAGTGTTCCCGAAGTCATCAGGCCACTTTATGAATCGTCCAAGATCCTTGCTCAGAAAATGACATTGGCTGTAAGAAACTTCTTATGTTTCTGGCTCGACAACTGGCTTTTAAGAAGTCAACTTACCTTAAGACATCCGTGCAGGCCTTCCGATACATAAGGCAGATAGCACAAGAAACCAGCGGAGAAATCCAATATGCTGGAGGTCGGCAACCTGCTGTTTTGAGGGCATTTAGTCAGAGATTATGCAGGTAAAAACTCAGATGGTTGTTAGAGACAAATGTACTACACTGCTAACAGACTGAATCAAGCTTTTGGCATTGATTTCCTTATATTAGTTTTTGCGTACATGTCTTGCGACTAGCTTGCTACCGGAAATCTTTCATTTTCAATATTTACTGCAGGGGATTCAATAATGCGGTTAGTGGATTTATTGATGATGGTTGGACAATTATGGGTAGTGATGGTGTGGAGGATGTAACAATTGCTGTAAACTCATCACCAAGTAAATTCCTTGATGCACAATACAACACCTTGTCAATTCTCCCTTCTTTTGGAGGAGTCCTGTGTGCAAGAGCATCAATGCTTCTTCAGGTATGTTAAATTTGAGTACTTATAGGACATATTGCTGTAATAGTATCGCATAATTCTAATTGCTGGATGTGGTGGTGTTCTCTTTTGCACTTTCCTTTTGTAGAATGTTTGCCCTGCTTTGCTTGTCCGTTTCCTTAGGGAGCATCGTTCGGAGTGGGCTGACTATGGTGTTGATGCTTACTCTGCTGCATCTCTTAAAGCCAGTCCCTATGCTGTGCCTTGTGCCAGACCTGGTGTCTTCCCCAGTAGCCAAGTCATTTTACCGCTTGCGCAGACTGTGGAGCATGAGGAAGTAAGTAGATATTGTGTTATATTTTGTGATTGTGACCGTTGCAGAAGTTGTCTATGGTCTCTGACTGATCATATAACTTTGGTTTAACCTGAATGTACTATGTACCTAGTTTCTTGAGGTTGTTCGGCTAGAGGGTCATGCTTTCTCTCCAGAGGATATAGCTTTATCGCGGGATATGTATTTGTTACAGGTTGATAGCTGTGCCCTGCTTGAGATTTACTTTGTTCTTCCAAGGGTTTTGAGTTCTTATGCTCTTGCTAACAATGCAGCTATGCAGTGGGGTTGAAGAGAATGCTACAGGTGCCTGTGCTCAGCTTGTGTTTGCACATATTGATGAATCTTTTGGTGATGATGCTCCATTGCTTCCATCTGGTTTCTCTGTCATTCCACTGGAGCCAAAATCAGTTAAGTGATGCCTACTATGTATCCTACAACTTCAATGTGTGTAATGATTTTGGCTGCAGGAGAAGCTTGCAAATGCAGAAAGTTCAACTTTTAGTTAGTCACAAGCTTTTTCTGCCTTTCATCTTTTAGAGAATTTAAGATTACTTTTGGTGCTTTGAAAAGTTTATTAGCATCTGAAGGCTCAACGTGTTTGAAAAGTCACCTAGCATCTGAAAACTGCCATAGTATGTACAGATTAGTTTCTTACCTTATTCTCATAGTTCACTACTGTTACTGTTTACTATGCAGGATTCTCCCAGTGCAGCTCGGACTTTGGATTTAGCTTCAACTCTTGAAGCTAGAACTGGTGGGACACGACAAGCTGGTGAAGTCGAAGGAAGCAATTACAACCATCGTTCAGTCTTGACAATTGCATTCCAGTTTGCTTTTGAGAATCACTATCGAGAAAATGTAGCTGCTATGGCTCGCCAATATGTGCGAAGCATTGTAGGCTCTGTTCAGAGAGTTGCTATGGCTATTGCACCCTCTCAATTCTGCTCTCAGTTGACACCTAAATCCTTCCCTGGCTCACCAGAAGCTGTCACTTTGGCGAGATGGATTTGCAGGAGCTATAAGTATGGGTTCTAAATGTCTTTGCAGTGTTATTGCTGTATTTCATAGTTATCTGAGTTTTGCATAACCAAATAGCAAATCCTGACTTACAGAGATGAATGTTCTTGTGTGTGTAGCATAGTTTAAATGAAAGGATAACCATACTCATCCAAAACTGAGGCCCACTCTGATTCATTTGTACTTTTGAGTTTACAAATAACGAAGGGCTTATCCCTGAACTTGCAACCTGACAGACTCATGGAGCACATTGAATTAGTTCCCAGTTTCTCTACCTGGTTTTACTGATCTAATGTGTGTTTTCAGGGTTCATACAGGTGGAGAATTGCTACAGGTGGATTCTCAAGCTGCTGGTGATGCTGTTCTGAAACAACTATGGCACCATACTGATTCAATAATGTGCTGCTCTGTCAAAATGAATGTCAGTAATATCACCTCTTGTTGTATGACGTTATACTTTTCTGATAGGAAAGGGATTTCCACGTTTCTTTCTCAAGAGAAATGTTATGATAGCTAAATGATTTATTTACTTAATGTAGGATTCTGCAATTTTTTCATTTGCAAACCAGGCAGGTCTTGACATGCTTGAAACCACTCTAATAGCTCTTCAGGATATAATGCTTGATAAGATCCTAGATGAAGCTGGTCGAAAGGTCCTCCTTTCAGAGTTCTCCAAGATCATGCAGCAGGTTGGACTGCCATTTTATTATGAAAGTGTACTATAATTCTACATTTAACTAAGTCAGATTATCATGAATAGATCGATGAACTCTTGGCAATGGGTTATTGATTACTCGTTGAGTTCTAATCATTTGGCGCCATAAGTACCAAGCATCATGTTATTTAATGCTTAATGAGTTTTAATCATTTGGTGCCACGAGTACCGAACCTCATTTTTCCCAAGACAAGGTCTTGGAGATCATTCGCAAGCAAATTGGTGATTTCTAATACCCTCATGCTTGTTTTTTTAGGGCTTTGCCCATCTTCCGGCAGGGTTATGTGTATCGAGCATGGGGAGGCCTGTGTCATATGAGCAAGCTGTTGCATGGAAGGTCCTTAACGATGATAACTCCAATCACTGCCTAGCTTTCATGTTCATAAACTGGTCTTTCGTTTAAAAGCATATGATCCTTGTAAGACTCGCATTAGCTTCTCAACTTGTTGTAAGTTATTTTGTACCTAAACAATGTCTCCTTGCTTCACTGGCTGAGCCAGAAATCCTTACAAAGGGGGATCAAAAACTAATTTGTGACAGCAGTTTTGGACCTCATTCTGCAACTTTTAAAGTTTTCCTAATGTCAAGGGGATTCAAAGACTTGTATATATATATATATATATATATATATATATATACAGACATTTTGTTTTTGTTATCCTATCTGTGGAGGTATAATTTTCCGTCGAAGGGTATTTAATTGAACTTCGTATTTGGTTTTCTTTGGATGCATTTGGAAAGTTGGTTGGGATGTGAACCATGAATGATGATTATGTTGGAGGTTGAATGTTTTGCCTGTCCAGTTATACTCTTGCTGGTAGCCAAATTGCTGCTGTTTTTCATTGGTTTTTTGGTAGGGACAACATTATTGCCAACAGCATTTTACTATTGTTCTAACAGATGCTTCATCAAATGTCAAACTTCTGTAGGAAAAAGGATTGATTTTTCAGTAACTTCCAAAGTGTCATTTGACCAACTTGTTAAATGTTCTGTTTGATTTGATTTTCTTAAGAGACAAAATTGTGAAATATTCTTTTTAAAATTATTGTAAATGCTCAGTTTGAGTAAAAATTTGAATTCATGGAACATGCATGCATATAAGAACTTTAAGGACAGTTGATGGGACATGAAACTGATAAGAATTCTACGAGAGGAAACTGTTAGATCTCTATTTTGAGGACGTACAAGAGGGCCATTGGTTGGTTCATTGCTGATATCATTGGGATTTCACTAGGGAATTTGCACCCACAAAATCAAGCTTAAGAAGAATTGTGTCCCTAGCGTCAAGCACCAAGGTAGGGTTGGACATAGATTGGGTCAATTCAAAATTCGAATTTTTCAGATATTTGAGTTGGATTTTTGGATAATCGATTGGATTCCGGATTTTATTTTTAAAATTTATGGATCTTGAATTGGATATCGGATTTAATATTATGAACTTTTAGATATTCGAAAATTTTATACCTTATATTAAGTCTACTCAATTACTCATACCATATATGTTCAATACTAATAAGTTCAATTTTCAAGATCCAATAGATTAATACATACGACCCATCATAATATTAAATCAATATGAAATTTTTTACCAAGCAAATATAAAAATGTAAAATATTTTATGAGCAAGTAAAGTTTAATACACGGCATGGATGATAGAGTCACCTCAATTTTTAAATAAACTATTAGATGGATTAAGGTTGTTAATTGTTATAATCTACCTAAAAAGCTCAAAAGTCAAAATCGAAAATTTAAAAAATTTAAACCGATTTATCCGAAATCAAACTTAGCAAATTCAATTCAATCTGAATATTGAATTGGATTTGAATTATATATATATTTTTTAATTCAAATATCTAAATTAAAATTTTCATATCTAATTCTATAACCTGAACGTCTACCCCTAACCAGAAGATATTAAACGCTCAAATGCAAGAAGTAGTCAAGAAAAATATCATGAAGTG
This sequence comes from Datura wrightii, assembly GCA_035772735.1. Lineage (NCBI taxonomy): Eukaryota > Viridiplantae > Streptophyta > Magnoliopsida > Solanales > Solanaceae > Datura > Datura wrightii. The sequence continues at coordinate 112,806,726 of JASDFA010000008.1, read as the reverse complement.
AAATAACACATAGGAGGTTTTATACGTAAAAAGATCTTTATTTTCTTTCATAAATGATTTGAAAACACATAAAATATTTGAAAATAACACGAGATTTTATAATAAAAACCTTTACTTTTACATATTAATTGTAAAGTGCTTTGCTCATCGACGTCTTCACAAAGAATTTAGAAAAAATTATATAAATAAGTAAATTTAACTAACTATTTATAATAATTAGTAAATTTATAAAAAATAATTATAAAAAATAGCAAATTAATTACAGAGAGCATTGAATTACCTTTTTTTTTAAAAAATTACTACTATATCAAATTTTCTATATTCTTTTTCCAACTTACTGCGTTCTCTCTCCAATTTAATTTTTTTTCTCTCATTGTTACTGCTCAAAAATCTCTCCCCTGAATCCTCCAAAATTTCACTCGATTTTCTTTCTCATCACTTCAACGTGATTAATTGTTTAAACTTCTCTAAATATGGTTAAAAAAACAATCGAGATCAAAACGGAGAGGGATTTTCTCCCATAAAATGCACAAATTTAGTTAATTAGATATTAAATAGCGCTATTATAGAGAAAATTAATGGTTTGAATTTTTGATACAATACTCAAGATTTTCATCAATCTGTATCAAAAATAAATAAAAAACGCTACTTTATGTAATTAAGATAAATCATGCTATTTTGTATAATTATTTTACAATATAGTGCTATTTATAAAAATTGCTAAAATAATTATATGCAAAATTCTTTATTATAATCGACATTCCAAATTACTGAGATGACCCTCGGTTTCTCAAAACTCCTCATCATTGATGAAAAATCTAAAATTTTGAGAATGTTAGCAATGTCAAATGTTGAAATTTTAAAAATTTCGAAAAATACTTTTGAAAAGATTAACAAACATAAAAGTATGCTTATATCAACAAAAAAGAAATTCTTGCATTATTTGGCCAAATATAATCTGCTAAATTAAAGTCAATTCATTCAAAATGCTTCTTCGCTGAAAATTCATACAGAAAATATTTTTCAAATACATGTTGTTGCTACTTAGGAGTATTCTTTCTGAAAATTAAGACAAGTTTTTTTTTCTTCTTTTTCAAATGACCCAATTTCACAAGCATGGCCAAAAAGGCCCAAGTTGTTTAGGAGAAAAGTAAATTTTTTGCAAACTAGAGAGGATACACTTGTAATTCGCCGAAGAAGAGACGCATGTTTATACAAAACAGTAGCCCTTCCAAAGTACTAACCCCAACAAAGAATATGGAGGAAACAGAGAAAGAATCCATCAAATCTGCATCTCAAGAGATTTCCAAACAATTCAAAGCCCTAATCAATGCTCAGGATTTGGAATCATTGAAGCAATTACAAAACCTCATGTATTTCTCTTTGCAACCCATTTTTTTTTCTCCTTTTAATTTACTTTTGGAACATATCTATCTGATGATGGAATCCGTTCTGAGAGTTGTCTTCTGCAATACCGATCCCGAGTTTTTAACGAACTAAGGTTCAATTGGGTTTCTCGACTGCTGTTTTGTGATGTGTTTGATGTACTTGATGTTGTATTCATTTTTTATTCTGTTCAGTTCTTCTAAGCATAGTTTCTGCTACTTAGGCATTACCCCATCAGGTTATAAAGTTTTGGGTGGACTCAGGTTTTGGGTTTTTTAGTGCTTTAGATACGATGGTTGGCTTATTATGTCAATTCCGATAATAACCGAGTTGGGTAGTTCAGAAAGTGTTTAATTGATAAACCAGCCTCCGGTCACATAGAAGAGTTCTAGCTGTTGTTCCATCAAAATTGTACAGCTTGGGAAGGAACCCAAATTTAGTTTTCTTTTTCCTTGATTGTGAAATTTGGAATTCCCTTATTTTTGCTGAATAAAATCAGTTTGGATAATTAAGATAAGAAGTGTAAAGTTTAAGCAGGAAATGAGAGGATATGTTGCTGGTTATGTGATTGACTAATGGATTTGTGCGGTAGCATTTCCAAAGGTCAAAGTTTCCTTTGTTGCGAAAAAGGACCATCTTTCATAATTGTTGAGTCTAGATGTAAAGCAACTAGACCCAATGCATAAGTCTCTCTCCTTCTATGATTAGGCAAGCTGTCAAAATTAGGATTGGGGAGCTGTATAGTGATTTAGTGATACCAATCTTTGAATGCATTTAGGAGTTCAGACTGTCAATTGTATCTGATCCAGGTTAAATATCAACCCGTCAGTATTTTTATTGGTCAAAGGTTTTCGTGCGTCAAGAGTTTAGATTATGAAAGCGACTTTTGAGATATGTTAGCTAACAGTTACCAAGTCTCGAAACATTCAGTATGCGATTAGAGACCTCTTTGGGTTTTGTATATTAAAGTATCAAACTTGTGTCATCCCCTCTTTGAGTATGTAAAGTTTCTTGTGCTCTATCCATTACAACAACCTAAATCATCAAAAAGCTCATATCTATCATATGGTGGGGTATTTACGACTTAGATCAGAAAGAAAGTTCCACAAAGCAGTACTGGAATTTAGCAACCGCGTGATTAAGCATGAGAAAATATATGGGAACCAAGAAGATCAAAATATATGGGGACCAAAAAATCACCTCCTTTTTGATCTCTTATAGTATTCTCATTTGATTGGAGAAATTTTCCTCAAGAAGCTTTATTTCAGTCAATTATTAGGGAAAAAAAGAAGAAAAAAAATGAATTTTAGAGAACGCTCATTAGCCTAAAGTTCACTTAGGAAGCTCGTTCAAAGTTGCTTCCTGGAAGATTGTAAAACACCTTATGTCTTGTTTGAGGCTCTGACTTTTGCTTGATTCTTGGTTGTTTCTCTATGAAGTCACCCATATGCTACATTCAGAACTTGCTCAAAGCGTTTGAAATCATGATTTTGCATCTGAGCACTAAAGGAATTATGTTCTTATAGTACTTTTCTACTGTTTATGGTTAGATTGTAGTCATGCTTATCAGCCCATCCCTGAACTCTTCAAAGCTGCCACCTCCTTTAAACTTAACTTTCTGACACCTTTGTGATAGCTATTTGTCATAATTCTGGAAGAGGTCCTTATCATGTGCTTCATCTGTTCGTTTAGTCCTTTTTGTTCATTGTCTTATTGTCATTCCTTGCTCCTTTTTCATGATTACCTTATGTCTTGTAAACTCAAAATGCAGATTGGGACGGTTGCAGGACAGCAATGCAGTTCTGTCCCACTTCAATGAGTATTCAGAACACTGTTTTGCAGAGGTCTCAGCAGATTTCTCTAGAAATACACGTCTCTTAAAATCTATGAAGTCAGATCTTGATTACATATTTCATAAGTTGAGGTATGATCTTCCTTTTCTTCCCCCATATTATCCTCTTCTTTCTGAATGTCAATATCAGTTTCCAATAATTGCCGAAAGTAGCTGGATTTGCTTAATTATTCTGTATGGTTGCACCTAATAAATCATTTGTACTAATTTGCTAGAGATAAACGATTCAGTTCATTATTTGAACATTTCACTAGAATCTACTCAACAATTTTGATCTGTGCTCTGTGGCAACACAGTAATGTTGCTTCCTTTCGATTTTCTCTTAAGAGATGCATTTTGCTACCAAATACGTCATCTTCCTTTCTTCAATTTTTATGTGATACTTTGTGCTACCATTTCTGCAGTATCACCAGTCTCATGGTTTTCAGTTTAAATTCCTGTTTGCCCGAGGTAAAAATTTGAGGAAAACAAAAAGTTTGTACTGTCGTTTTCCATAGTCAACCATGCCTCAAACTCATTGGGTCTCTGTTATGTGGATCCTTTGTGCCAATGCTACTGTATTCAGGCTGATTTCAGGTTTGCACATTACAAAAATTCAGTATCCAAAGGATCATTACAATTAGCCTATTTTCATGCTGACATTCAGTTTATTGAAACCCTCTCTCATCCGGGATTGGAACCAGCTATGCTTTTAAAAGCTCACATACACAGAGTAACAGTTCCATTTCCCACAACTTCAAAGAATTTGATTCAAGCATTAAAACTGCTAGCTAGGTGAAACCAAACATAAACTGCGGAATGCCTTTATGTTAGATTCTAGAAGTCAATTTTGTTATTTAGTCCTCCCGCCAGCATTTGGGATGCTATTGTAATGTTATGTCGGGATAACAGTACATCCTTAGACTACTGACTATATTCCAAAAACTGGGGGAGCTTCTTTGTTTAGTGGTTACTTGATTCCTATTACTTTTAAATGTTTATTTCCCCTTTTAGGAGCATGAAGGCAAAAATCACGTCAACATACCCCGATGCACTTCCAGATAATACTACAATTCAGGCACTTGATCAAAGGCCCGATCTTGAAATGCCACAATAAGTTTGGTACGGTAAATGTTGAAGAAATCTTTGTTCTATTTCTTCCGTTGTAGATATGGATAAGTTGGTTTCGCATAAGATTGCTCGTTATTTAGTGTTGGAAGACAGGCTAGTATAACTTTGACTGATGACATAAACGAGCGGGGATTTCGTTCCACAAATGAAAATGTATGCCTTGTTCTTATTAAATTAGGAGTTTTCTCATGCTTGTGGAACTGTCATCTGCTGCACTCTTTTGGTAGTGGGGTTGAAGGAAAACATCGAGGGAACAATAAAATCAAGCGCTTATAGTGCCTTAGAATTGTTGTCAAGTACGATGCGTTTGAGAAGCTTTGGCAAGAAGATCAACAGGAATATCCAAAGCAGCAATAGAAACACGAGTGAATTCAAAGTTTTGGCTGCTAAAAGCCTAAAGCGCAACAGCATAGTGTCTCCTCTTGCATTACGCTGGAAATTTACTAGACATTGTGGGAAGACGAAAACATCACCCACTTGAAGGAATTTCTTAATGTCAAGAGTGTTGAGTCCAGATATGTATGCTTTAGTCCCAATGTTACCAGACGGGTTTGCTGTGTTGCCTGCTATATGCAACACACTGAAAAAGAAGTCTCCGCTTCCACGAGGTTAGGGTCCTTGCAATCCTTCCCATTCACATGTACTGTCAAGTCTTAATTAAATGGATAAGAAGACACTCCCGTTTATTTTATGTGAATGTATTTGATTAGAGGCGGAACTTTTTGAATTTGCATGACCATAAAACCATATTATTGTGATGCGGAATTTGGATTTAAAGTATTTTCAAATATAGACGGACAAAAAATGAAATAGTATGACATAAAATGGAACAAAGGTATTCAGAAAATAGAGGGAAAACTTGCAAATTCTTGTGCTTTAGAAATAATGGATTGTTTCTAGTGTTGCGGCAAAGAGAACGAATCTAATGATTCTCATTTCATTTCAGTTATCTGTGAGAATTAGTAATGATATATATATATATATATATATATGTTGATTCTTTACTAAGGCTTAGAACATTGTTGACAAATGATTGTTGAATATAGTCACTCATCTCGCAACTATTTTCACCGGGTCATTCTTCTCCAGTGGATCAATAAGGAAATATGGGGTAGGAGTAACACTTAAATCAGAAAATCTCACAACACTAAAATCATTAGTAAAATTTTTTCCACAATTTCTTTGGTCAATCCTCCCTTCATAGTCCACCAGAAAAACGCCATTGTATCTGTCTTTCCGTGTTTTCATCAATTCGAAAAGTCTTAGCAAGTACATCACCAGGGATCGCCGGATCCGATCCGAAAGTAGCATCCGCAACCCGAATAAGTCCAGGGGCTTGGCTACTAAGAGCCGTAATGGTAACAGCATTAGCTTCTCCCACATTCCTCTGGAAATGCACAAGACCTTGCGGAACAACAAAGCAATCACCCACTTCAAGCGTTTCCGAAAAGAGACGGTTCTCCGGGTCGGAAGTTACAAACCCGATTTCCACACGGCCCTCAAGGACTAGCACGATCTCCGAGGCACGAGGATGAGTGTGGAGAGGGCTGAATCCGTTTGGTGCAAAATCGGCACGGCCTATGACGATGCCGAGTGTGTTGGCTCCGGGAATTACCGCCGGAGTAACGACGAATCCGATTGCGTTTGACGTGTTGCCTGCTATGTCCATGCCACTGAAGAAGAAATCATCTGCTTCCACAAGCTTTGGGTCCTTGCAGACCTTCCCATTCAGGTGCACTGTTAAAGTTTTTTTTTAAAGACGACAAATTACAATATGATTAGTTCTCCCTTTTGAAATTTACATTGACAACAAGTACAATTTTACTCTTTCACGCATGCTTAATTCTTCATTTTCCTTCACGAGTTTGTTGTAAAATTCACAAGTAGCTCTATTAATCGAAAAGAACCAAGAAAAATGACCAGTATTAAGAGCCTGTTTGGATTGCCTAATTACAAGTGCCTTTAAGTTAAAATAACTTTTAAGCACATTTTTCGTGTTTTGGGTCCTTTTTAAATGCTTGTTTTTAAGGAAAAACAACAAGAATAAACACTAATTCCACATAATATACCTGAGCTTGTGGAGTCTGTTACACAAAAATCTTGAAGTGGACTTGGGTCAGATGCTAAACACACTGAACAAATTCCAAAGAGGAGCCCTAACACAAAAAACCTTGAAGACATATCAAGAATAATTGGACTGCTTATAGAGAAAGCGCTTTCTTTTTCGATGGAGTTGCAGAAAAAAGGCTTCACTAAAGACTGGGATTTATAGTGTGATAAGTGATGCTAATTGCTAAAAGAGAGTTTATGTTATAAGTTGTCTTGTTATGTATGCTATAAATATACTACTAGTATTAATTCCAACAGAATTGAATTAGTCTAGTGATTCTCATTATACATGTTCACAGCCATAATGTAAATATGCTAACAGAACAAGTCTAACAAATCTTATAATTCTTCACAGCCAAAATTTAGAATTATTGGACGATACATTGACTCGTTTAATTTTGTCAGATTGCAGATGGATTGTAACCTCTCTGCCGAACCTTCAATTTCTTTATTTATTCTTCCTTTCTACTTCTACTACTATTGTATTTTTGGAAAAATAACACACCACTATTATGAAACTATTTATATATGATGGTCACAATTTCAAAAAATTACATAATATGTCTTTACTTCATTTAATGTGCCATTTATTAATTTTTTATGGTGTATTTGATTTCTTTTTACTCTCTCTCCTCATACACGCCATAATTCTCTCCAATAACTGATCAATCCATCTTCCACATTAACTCTCTCTCAATGTTCCCTCATTAACCTAGATTTTTTCGAAATTATTTCAATCCATTTTTGCACGATCTTTGCTGTTTCAATTAGCTTATAGAATCCCTTTAATATAGGTATGTATTTGGACCCAAATCTTCAAACCGGTAGTTTTTCAATAAATTTTTAATCAAATTTGCATGATTTTTGGGGTTTCAAATTGATTCTAGAGTGAGAATTCTTTGATGGAGATATGTTTTTTGATTTGTTTTATTTTTTACTATTACAAATAGTTTAAAAATATTTCTCATTTGACTTTTAGTCTAAATATATCCTCCCGTTATACTTTCAGTTTGGATATATTCTTTCATTATCTTTAACACAAATTTGCCTTTAATTTTAATCAAAAAAGACATGTCAAATTCAAAATCAAATAATTCATTCTTAATTTTAAATATTTAATTTCTTTATAAACCCTCTTGTTTAACTCGATCCATCCATTTCCTTTTCTTTTTTTCATCTTATTCTTCTTTTCTTAAAGATTTATATTGTCGAGCAAATGTTGCATATCTTTCCTTTTAGCAAAACGTAGAATAACTATTAAATGGGTGAGGTGAATGAGTTTAATTGAATGGATATTTTAATTTATATATGAGTTACATAAAAATTAATAAGGGAGTGTCATATCATTTTATTCTCAATTAATATCAGGTGTATTAATTTTAGAGGCAAATATGAATCTATATATATAATATATATATATATATATATATATATAAAGAATATGAATGTGTTGATGTGTGATACTTCTAAAGCCATCATTTCTATTTATTTTATTTTTCAATATTTTGATATTTTTTTTATTTATAACAATCTAAAATTATTTAATTATTTCTTAATAATATTTTCTTACTTATCCATCTCCTTCTCGGTTTAGAAAGCGCAAAAATCATTCTCATTGAATGAATTATTATTTAATATATATTCAATTTATTTTATAAATATTTGCTTATCTTAGTCAATTATATTTTTTAATATTTAACTCAAGTGTAATATATATATAAAGGAAGAATATGGATGTGATAATGTGGCATGTTTCCAAAGCAACCATTTCTATTTATCATTTTTCTTCATTTTTTGAAATTTTTTCCTATTTATAACAACCTAAAATTACTTAATTATATTTTCTTATTTCTCCGTCTCTTTTTCGTTTTAGAAAACCCAAAAGTCATTCTCATTAAATTACTGCTTATTTAATATATATATATATATATATATTCAACTTATTTTATAAATATTTGATTATCTTAGTCAATTATTTTTTTTAATATTTAACTCAAGTGTAATTATATTTGATTAATTCATCGGCAACCGTTTGTTTTTCCTATTTGCTTCCCCTTTTTCCTTATTACGTTATTATTAATAATAATAACATTTATGTTTGTTTGCTTAATTCCCTAATAAATTCACGGATAACTTTTGGATCTCTTAATCAATAAAGTAAATTAATGTTTTTTCTATATAAATGTGAAAGCAAAAGGTTGAGGTGATCTCCCACATCATTTTCTTCACCCATATCAAGTAATACTATGTTCTTTTGTAATTTTATTCGTCTAGTGATTTGAGGGAGTAATATTATTTATATTTTATTGGGATTATTGTTTCCTATGTTGTTACTTCAGTTGTAATATTATTTTGATTTGATTTATTATAGGTTATTCGGTAGAATTTTTGTATGATTGTAGTTTTAAATTATTATATTTTTTTCTTTCCTTCTCAAACAAACATGGAGGACTTGAATGAGGAGAAGATGACTTAATATACTACCGACAAGAAAATAAGTATTTTAATTGAATTAGAGGTTGTATCTGAATATTTATTATTATTATTCTATGTGATTTTTTCATTTTAATTTTGAGTTCATTCTAAATAATATTTATAAACCAAAATTTAACTACCTCATCAAGAAAAAATATCAAATATAAACATAAAATAATAAACTACCTATTTACAAAAATAAGAAAAATGATGTTTCTACTCTTTTTATAGAAGTCAAATTTTTTTTTATTAGAAATATAGTTTCATGTATAAAAGTTAATAAAAATATTTAATTACATTTAAAATTTTCAATGAGAAAAAAGAAATTAATAAATTTTGAATTAATTTTCTTTGAATTTGAAGACTTGAAATATCTTTTTTAAAATATCTAATTAATTTTGACATTTGAAGAATGACGTTACGTAAGCTTTAAAATTACTTTTAAATCCTCAATTATATATGAATCATATCATGTGGAGAACAGGAAAAAAGTGATTCTTTTGAATCTTTTCCAAGAATTCAAATGGTTGAATTAATCCGGATATATAAATTAACTCATACTTTGTTATGAATTTTTTCTTTCTTATAGAAAAGATAAATAATATCTAAATTAATAATAATATTGTTGATTATTTGGTAGATTCAATAATACTTTTGTTATCACACGAAGCGCAAACATATTCACTAATTCAAAAAATAAAGATAAGGACATCAGTGGATCACTAGCTTAATTAAGCAATGATGGATCAAATTAAATACTTTAAAGATTTTTTTACTCGATAGGATAAGGTTTACATTCTTTAAGAACTCTTTAAAAAAAAACTATGACTTGCAATTTGACTAATATAACCCTATTAATTGATAGATGTTTTTTGAAAACATAACCATTTTTTTCACATTCTAAAGTGACTTAAGTACTAAGGGTAGAGTTGAGTAGAAATTGTCAATTATTTCTTAAATTTTGAAACTACCAACTATTTTGCAACTACTGTTTTTAATATATCTACCAATTAAAAAGAAACGGTGACAGTATGTTAGAGGGATTATTGTGTATTGTTCATATCGTCTGAATTTATTTATAGCTACTAAATTAAAGCCCATAGGCTTCTCTTGTGTTTGTCTCTGATAAAAAATTATCAGTTATTATGTATGGGTCATTCACATAAATGCCCCTATTTTAGGGTGATTTTTAATTTTGTCTTTCGACATTTTAAGTGAAAAAAATGGTTAAAAATATTCTTAACAACAAAAATAAAAATAAATCGCAAGACATAAGTTTTTTGCCTTTAAGGCATAAATTCGCACATGTTATGTCTTATGTTTGGTCGACACTTGTGCCTACTTCTGCCCACAAAACTAGTTCAATAACATTATGTCTACCAAATATAAGTTAAGTAATATGAACTTGTGCCTAAAGGGTAAAAGTTCATGCAATTAAAATTGTGCTTAAGGGCCAGAGGTTCAATTGCATGAAATTCTGCTCTATAGACACATGTTTAATATCATGAAATTATGCATATTAGACATAAGTTAAGTAATTGAACTTATGCCTAAAGGATAGAAGTTCATACAATTGAAATTGTGCCTAACGGGCAGAAGTTCAATTGCATGAAATTCTGCCCCATAGGCACAAGTTCAATAACATTAAATTACGCAGATCAGACATAAGTTAAGTAACATGAACTTGTGCCCAAAGGGCATAAATTCATGCAATTGAAATAGTGCATAAGGGGCAAAAGTTCAATTGCATGAACTTTTGCCCATAGGCACAAGTTCAATAACATGACGTTATGCCTTGGGGAGTGAGTGCAGCGCCAAATCAACAAATTATTTGGCCAAATATACCAAAACGGTATGAAAAAAGTTATACACCAAAAGAACTAATTCGCCCAAGTTTGGGCGAGCTATGTACTCGATACTTCACTTCGTCTAACTTTAATTTAAAAAAAATTATCATAATTCTGCTCGAATTTAATTATAGTTTGCCTAGTTTCGCGCGAACTATGAAAATATTTTCTTTCTTTTGTTTTGCCACCACTTTTGAATATCTTAATTAATGGTCATTCTGTTTTGCCACCATTTTTGAATATCTTAATTAATGGTCATTCAAATTGTGTAGGAATAACTAATGGAATGTCATTTCGGAATTTTCTAGCTTGTTCTACTTTATAAGAGATATGGACATAGTTTGATAATTTTTTTAGTCACAAAAGAATTCAAAGGTGATTTTATTAAGTGTTGGATTACCATTTGAAAATTTAAATTCAAACATATATCCCTCCATCATTTATCATAGTCCTACCTTTCAAGCCATACAAATGAAGCCGCCAAGTAATTTATCCTAACCTGAAATTTATTGTAACAAATTTAGACTAATCGGGCTTTAAAATGGATTTATGTATATTAAATGAGAAACAAAAAAAAATTTGAAGATAACCGTTGTTGCAACAAATAGTTGATGCAAGCATCTAAATTACTTAAAAATACAAGATTCAAAATAAGTGATCAATTCAAATGTTGATAATTCGAGTCGAAAATAATATGTTGATTTTTTCTAAAAAAAATTTAGCATACGCATATATAATTTGAGTTGAAAATAATACGTCGATTCAAACAACTCGCCAATCTATGTTAATTCTTGTTATCTAGCGATGCAAAAATGCATCAGCCTCAACAGTTGGTTAAATATTATTCTCAACAGTCACATGCCGCCTAAGATCTTATTATTAGATTCAAAGCACCCAAAATATAACGGGTAAAAAAAATAATTATTTACCATTTCTGTTCTTGCTTAATATTGTTCATTTTCTATTTTATGTAGATGCTACGGTAGTCACCTTTTTATATAGAGAAAATTAACCTATCACCAACATAAATGACATATGAGAATTATTGAATGCAGAATGATTCCTACAAGATAAAATAGGTGTGTCCCAAACTTGATGCTTGATTTAACAAATGGAAAAAAAAAAAAATACTGTGATAGTTCGCCGAAACTGGGCGAACTGTAATTAAATTCATGCAGTCCGTTCAGTTTCGGGCGACTATGATAATTTTTTTTAAATTAAACAAATAGAGGAGTTAGACGACGTGAAGTATCAAGTACACAGTTCGCCCAAATTTGAGCGAATTAGCTTTTTTGGTACATAACTTTTTTCATATACCGGTTTGATATATTGGGCCAAATAATTTGCTGATTTGGCTCCGCACTCCCTTGGGAGCACTGAACTTGTGCTTATAAGGAAAAAATTCATGCAATTGAACTTCTGCCTTGCGATTTTTTTGAAATTTTTTAAAAAATAAAACACTAAAGGGCAAAAATTAAAGACCACCAATTTGAGGGGCAAAAATTAAAGACCACCCCAAAATAGGAGTAATCGGCGCAAAAACTTCATCATGTATTTATACCAACTCAATTAGCTTATTATAATTGTCATAAATTAAATTAAGAGTATGTATTAATTAACTATAACTTAATGATAAAAGTGTATGCAATACATGTGATATATTTATCGAATTGATATAAATATTGAGTGACGGATAATTTTATACTCTTTCATACTATGGCAAAGCTAGTAAACTAGCTAACTCGTAGACGGGTAAAGACTACGAGTGCTTATTGATTCATTCAATCTGATTTTATATATTACTGATTTGATAAATTTATTTTTAATTTATAAATATGCTAAATCAATAACTAAATCAATATGATATTAGTTATCGATTTAACTAATAAAAGTGCCCCTCTAATTTTAGTATCAAATGCCTTTTAGTCGGAACACTCCTTCCATTAGTTCAAAATTTTAGGTCTAAAGTTTGAATTGTGTGTAGTCAAAATCAAAACACAAAGTAAAACAAAAAAGAAAAGAAAAGAAAATGACTATCAATATAAATATATAGGCATTGAATTAATATAGAGATTTAAAGAAAATTTATTAAGTTTGATAATTAAAAAATTATTAAATCAATATATAATATTGTGTGTTGGCTCTTAATTTTCATATTACTAATAATCTATTCTCGAATTAACTATTTAGTCTTTTTCATATTCCAACTGAAGATGGCTTTTTATATTTTAAAATCAAAGTAAATAACTAATAGATAATGATATCTATGCTTCTTTTATTTTATATATAATATGTCTGTGTATGATATTTAGTATTTTATTATATATAATATTGAGATTCTAAAATACTATTTTTTGATTACTTATCTTTATTATCAGGGAGTTAGAAAAAATAATAATATGAAATTTGATATTTTTATAAAAAATAAACAAATAAGGAACTAAGGAGGAAAAACAGAGAAAAAAAAATATTAAAGAGAAAAAAAGAGAGATAAAAAGTGCATACGAGATTCATATGATTAGATTTGTATTAAATATGTAAAATTATAATTGAGTTTTAAAATTTATTAAAGATATGCACAAAAAAAATCAAGTTTATTAACGTAGCTGCTTCTTAAGAGTATTCCGATACTTTGTTTATAAATGATGATTTGCTCAATTAGTAAGATTGTATAAGAGTTGAATTTAAAAAAAATACTTTTTACAAATTCTGAAATTTTTATATTTATTAAAAAATATATAATTTAAAAAATCTAAATTACATGTTGAAATATTATCGTAAAAAAAACTGTTTGTAAAACTGATTTCTTGCATAAACCCTAAACAAAATGTCCTAGATCGCAAAGCACTGATGTGACTTGTGACATATCATAATTGTACTAAAAATTTGATTATATATCATATTACTTTTTAAACAATTCACACATATTTAGTTATTTTATTATATGATAAAATGTAATTTCATAACTGTTAAAATAAATATTTACCAAATGAATAAAGTTTATAAGTATATGTCAAATTAAATCTAATTTTAATAAGAGAGGTTGTTCTAATGATAAAAAATTCTTCAATCTTCAATGCTAAGATGGATTGGAGTCATAAATATGGTGCAGTTAAATATTTAATCTAGGAAATATTCAATTTTTAAAGAAGTAAATGAAAGAAACTGCACCAAAAATTGAATAAGTGCACAATCTTTTTTTCGGACTATGCAGTATTTAACAAATTATAAAGATATTTATAATAAAAATGGAAAATATAAATCAAAACTAATTTGTCAAAGACTTAACAAAAGAGATTCTACAAGTGAAAATATAATTACAAGCATGTATAGCAGAAATAACAATTGTATAAATTAAAAGTAAAGTAAGAACTTCACAAAAAAAAAAACTTACAATTTTACAAATAAATAAAATTTTAAGATTATTTTATCTCTTGAAATATTTTACAAGTTGGGGATAGATATAGATCCTTCCATCTATTTGGAGTGTTGAAAATATAGCAATACTTTTTATGTTTTTAATTTTTCGATCATTGAAAGCAATTTTTACTGACACAAGAATTTGAAAAAAAGAAGCACGACAGAAAGCTAACCTTCTTTGTTTTTATTTGTTTGATGAGGGACAACTTAAGTACTGAATTTTTTTTCTTTATAGTATCCCTATTTTAATAAAAAAGAAAATGTAAAAGATATTTGGTATAATTTAAACCCTATTTTGAAAAGGAAAAAACTCAAATATGTTATCGTACTTTCAGAAAATGCTTATCTATACCATCTGTTAATAGTTGTGCTTATTTATGCCACCGCTAGAATATAAAATGCCTATTCATGCCATAATTTTTTAATTGCTCCAAGACCTGATTTTGCAATATCATTTTTTACACATGACCTTAATTAATTGAGTCACGTCACTTATTTTAACTCGCAAAATTTAGCTATCTAGACAATTAAAAATAACCCGCCCCACACCCTTCTAACTCACCCAATACTATACCCGACCCGTACCCTTTTAAGCCAACTCACCACCCCAAATCCCTGACCTCCTGCCTTCTTCCTTTCACTCCTCTTCTTCGTGTCTCCTTTCTTGATTTCCTATTTAAATCCAAGAAAAACACTCCAGCATGATACATCATCCGCAAGAATTCTAGTACCCGGATATGTTAATTAATTTATCTACATATAAATTTATGAAGACATATTATGTAATAGGAGTAATTGTTACGCTATTAGAAAATGAGAGAATACATAAAATACATTCTGAATTTGTATTTCATTCTAGAGAAGACACTTGAAGTTTGCGGGGGTCCTATTATTCCCCTATTCTTGTTCAAATAATATAAATAACACCTTTTAAGCTTACGTGGCTCTTGGTGTGTTTTGCACTTATTTGGAGCGCGTGAATAGCTCCAGAAATCTATTTTTTAATAAAATTTTTCTTTTTTCTTTTTTCTCCATTTCTTTGTTTTATTTTCTCTCTCTCTCTTTCTTCCGTTCATCATTTCTACAATCTTTAACCATATATATTTACAATTTTCACTATAACTCTGCCACCCGCAGCCCTCACTCCACCCCCCAACCCTTCTCTTTTTTTTTTTTTTAAAATATTTATTCTAATATTTTTTTTTCTATTTTGATAACAATATATGAAATGAGTTTGGTGGCTTTTCACTATAACTCCTCCTTTTTTTTTTTAATTGAAAAATTTAAAGAGTCTAACATTCACATTTGATTGCTTGATTCGACGGCGTATTTTATTTTATTTTATTATTCTTTTGTTCTTCAATATTTATATTTGGCGGGTTTAATGGTGATTTATAAATTTTTGAATTTCTGTTTGGTGGTGATTTAAATTTTTAAATTTTGATTATGAGATAATTTAATTTTTGATAGGTTTGGTGATGATTTTTGATGATTTTAATTTAGTGATTTGATTTTTTTTCCAGTGAAGATGGTTTGACAAGGTTGTAAAGAAGAAAAAAATGGAAAAATGAATAAAAAGTAAAAAGTAAAATATAAAATATAAAATGAAAAATAGTGAATTGAAAAGGAAAATAAAAAGAGAATAAAAAAATACTGAAAAAAATGACGTCGCACAATATGATTGGTGCGTTTCATGCGCTGTTTTTCTTAAAAGTAGTGGTGGCCACAAAATATGGTATTTATACAATTTTAAATAAATATAAAGAGGTAATACGACCCTCGCAAACTTAAAGTGTTTTCTTAAAAATAAGGTACAAGTCTAGAGAGTACTTTATGTATTCTTCCTTATTAGAAATGTCATGCTTTGAATTTAGCTAAGTACAAATCAAATTTAATTTGCAAGTAACATTAATGAAAAATTGCATGAATTATTTTATAGAATTTTGAGCTTTAGGTCCTAAAATACCATTAACAACAACTTTGACCATCAAAACTCCAACTAATTCAGCTTTGGCCACTGCTCCAGCTTGCATCAACCCATCAAAACTCACCGTACTCTCGATCTTCTCCTCCGCTACTTCTATCCCCTCCTCAGCCATCACCAATCCTTTTGCCGCCGCCTCAATTTCTTTCTTTGCCATCAAAACTTCACGTTAGAATGGTAAGATGTGAAGAAGAGGAAGAAGGCTATGACTTAGGGATTTGATAGTGGTGGGTTTGGTTAGAAGGGTGCAGGTTGGGTATATTGTTGGATGGGTTAGAAGAGTATGAAGTAAGTTATTTTTAATTATTTGAATAATTAAATTTTATGGGTTAAAATAAGTGATGTGGCCCAATTAATTGAGGCTATATGTAAAAATTTGTATTACAAAATCAGGTTTTGGAACTATTAAAAAATAATGGCATGGATAGATACTTTATGTCATGACAATAGCATAAATGAACTCAACTATTAACGGATGACATAGATGAGCATTTTCTGAAAGTACGATGACATATTTGAACTTTTTTCCTTTTTTAAAAAATAAGATTTATTTATTAGTTATTACGAAGGTAGACGTGAACCCTATAAGCTAAAGTAATGGATTTAAGAGGAATTTTCATGAATACCTCTAGTTTGTTCTACATTTATCATTAGTAGTTATAATTTGCATAATTATGATTTATAGCAACTGTTTTGAAATTTGCATTATATCTTAGATATAACCTTCAGAAATTCGTGATGTATCTTAGATACAACCTTCTGAAATTCGCATTGTATCTCAAATACATCTTTATGAATTCACGTTGTATTTTAGATATAGCCTTTTGAAATTCGTGTCGTATCACTGATATATCAATTTTATTGTATCTGTTCGCTCGATTTTATTTGATATTGATACACGGTATCTATTTGCTCAACCTAATTGTATCTAGAGTCTTAAAAGGCGAGACATTTTATGCAATACGGGCATGGTGTAAGCCCCTAAATACGGGGCGTAAGCTCCATGCATCTACTGGTGTATGCCTCATGTGTCTTCTATTTTATAGTTTTATTATTAAGAAAATAACTAAAAATAATATTTTTAATAGTTTGGCAGGTTAACAGGTACGACACAGACTTAAAAAGAAAATGTAAAATTGAACCTCATTGATTTGTCAATAAGGTAAAACTAAAAAAATTTAAAAGTAGAACCTCGTTGTAAGCTCAACGAGGTCCAGCTGATAATATCTATTTTTATTCAACTGATGAAGGTTTAACATATTCCAACACCTCGATCAACTTGTTTTTTAAAATATATATATTTTTCTAAATTCAAGTTACCATTTTGACAGATAAACGAGAGAATTCACGTAAATTTAGTTCATCGTATTTTTTCCCTAAAAAATAGAGGTAAAAAGCTACATTATTGATTCAAACATATGCCTTTCAAGATACATCGGATACTCGTTACCGCTAGGCTAGACGTCTTAATTTATTAAAGAGTGTTCAAATTATAAAATATATTCAGTTTAGATAATTTTTACTTATATGCACGATATAATTTTTGGTAAAAGATATTTGATTAATCATTTTTTTTACCTATAGCTCCACCACTAATCATTAAGAAAATAAAATAATGGGAGCTTATAAACCTCATATGGAAGAGTTTAAAAAATAATAATAAATTCTTAAAAATCAAAATCTAAACCAAACCTAGAATCTTACTAACTTAAAAGTTAGAAGTATATTAAATACTATTTGTTCTAATGAAATCATTCCAAAATATACTTCCAATTAATTTCTTTTAATTATAGTATTAGATTGAGATATTTATAATATTAATAAAATTAGAAGTGTACTAAAAGTTTTATATCATTTCAATAAGTATGGTATAAATTGCAAAAAATTTAATAACGCGCTTTAATCATTGAAACAATTGTGAAGAGGAATAATACCATTAAGTTAGCACTACTTTATCTGTTAAACTCTATAACTCTGGACCAATTTAATACTTTATCTTTTTTCATGCGTATTTAAAAATATAATAAATATATAATATCATTTACTAAATTAAATTTTTTTATTAGTTTTTTGTTTTTTTGAAAAATTGAACACTATTAAAAAAATAATTCTTTCATATAAGAGAGTAATTGAAATAATTATTAATTATTATATGAAAATTTTAAAGCAATAATTATTTTAAGGTAATTTTCTTTTTCTGCTTTGGGAGGAGAGAGTATTATACAATTTAACTGTTTTTCTCAATAGCTTGAATTTTAATTTGATAACTGATAAATCAACATTTAATTTTATTTTCCTCTTTAACAATATAAGACAGCTAATAAAATTTTAACCGTTTATAAATTTTGCCATTTGTCCTAAAACTTTCGCTGTGATAACTACAAAGTCTAATAAAATAGGATAACGACAAATTTTATTGCCATTGCATGGTGTTAATTGTGTGTCTTCCTTTAAGTACCAGATTATGATAATCTAATTCTATTCATTAGAATTACAAGATTACCCCTCCTCTGCACGTATAAATACGTCTATTCTTTTTAATCATTTCCATATAAATACTTTATAGTGAGTTCTAATAAGTTATAGTAGAAAAAATATAATGATGATGGCATATGCTAGTGACAGTGCTATTGCATGTCGAGTTTGTGATAAAATATTTCCTCATGCTACGCCTTTACTTTATCATTTTGATCAAGTTCATGGAAGAGAAGGTTACACTCTAGTGATACAACGAAATGGTAAGATCATACCTAAAAATATTGATATAAATTTTTTTTATTTTATATAATTATTTGGTATCCATTATTTACTTGTCCGATAAATTTAGATTTATGAGTAGAGCATTCTTTTGTTACTTCTTTTAGGACCATCGGCGATTTAATCTTGTTCAACGGCAAATCATCTTTCTTAAAAGAGGAAAAGGAACTTTGGATTCTTCCATTTATTTTTAAACTTTCTTAGAGGGGAAAGTGCTTCTGATTAGAGTGTTTCTCCATTCTTTTTTAGCTAGGATGGCGATTCATTTTGGTTCGATCAATAAATTACCTTTTAAATTAAGGAGATAGAGAAACTTTGTATTTTTAGCTTATTTGAGAACTTCCTTATAAGAGAAAGCTAGTGCTCTTGACCAAAGTGTTTCACCATTCTTTTTAGGGCGTTGATTCATTCGAGTTATGTCGGCAAATCACCTTCCTCATGGGAAGTAGGGAAACTTAATTTTGAATTCTTATCTTATTTGAAAACTTCCTTAAAAGGGAAAGTTAGTTCTCCCGATCAAAGTATTTCATTATTCTCAAGGCTAAAATACATAACCTCTGATTTAGGGTGGAGGGATCACATACATCTCACCGGAATCTATTTGATAGATGTCCAGTACCATTAACCTGATTAATTTTAATTTGTGTTGTGTAGACTCCACTAAAAGGGAAAGTGCTTCCGACCAAAGTGGTTTTTCTCTCTCAAGGCTCGGACACGAAACCTCTAGTTAAGGAAAGAGAAAAATCATTCATCCTACCATATTCCTTGATGGTGTGAGAGAGAAAATATGCACACAGACATATACATATAAAGCAAATGCATCCTACATATTTATTTTCTACTTTAATATTATATTATTTAATTTGCAGGTCCCCCAGTGTCGAGGAAAACACATTTCAAGCCAGATTCTAGACCAGGGCACTCTCAAATTTCTTCAAAAAGAAATGGTCATGCTATTTTCTATTCAAAGGTTGAAGATGCAAGGGGTCAAGTGAACAAGAACATGGAGATGGACCCTGTTGACTTCACAAAGCCTTTGATCAAGAAGCTAGACAAGCCCTTCCATTTTGGAAATATTGCAGAAGCTGAAGATCAAAACTTGGACTTAGAATTGAAGCTTTAGTATATAGTCCTATAAGTTCTATTGATCTTTTTTTAATTTGTATTTTAGACGTTTTTCTTTTCATATCCTCCCCTTCCTTCCTCCTTCCCCCTTTCTTTTTTTTTGAGTCTCTTTAATATTAGTTTTTATAAAGTTTAGGGCTTCAAAAATAAATTTGTTTTGTTACTCTTTATCAACGATATTGAAGAAAGAAAATGTTGAAATTAAAACTTCACATTGATTGGTCATAATTTGAAATAGTAGTCACATGATCTAAGTTTTAATTTTATATAAAATACAAGGCCTAAATTCGAATTCTAATTGCGTGTGAACAAGTGAAGTTCACTGAACTATGGACTTGTGATGAATTGAATAGACCGTTATTATAAATAATTTAGTGAACTTGTCCACGCTTCATGCTGTGTGAATGCTCATTTTATAAAAGGAAAAGAGTCAAAAATAACCCTCTACTTTAATATATTAGCTAACTTTGCCTCTGGTTATACTGTAGGGTCAAATACACCCCCATTATTAACAAAATAAACAAAATTGCCCCTCAATTGGATGAAATCCCCTAAATTGACTTAAAATACTGAATTTCAATTATATTACCTATTTTTTCTTTAAATTCGAATCCGCCACCACTAAACTAAATAAACTCATTATGATTTAATTATTCAAAGCAAAACAAATTCTCAAGAATTATTCAAAGAAAAAGCCTTAAATATAAAAGGAGTTCGATCATACAATTATTTCTCTTTCAAAAATATTGGAACAAACAAAATAACAACCAAATATTTACCAAATCAGGCTTCATCGTTCTTAATATGAGAGATTTGGTAAATATTTGATTTCTATTTTGTTTGTTCCAATATTTTTAGAGGAGAAATAATTGTATGATCGAACTCCTTTTATTTCTAAGGGTTTTTTCTTTGAATAATTTGAGAACTTGTTTTGTTTTAAATAATTAAATCCCACTGAGTTGATTTAGTTTAGTGGGTCGAGTTTGGATTTAAAGGAAAAACATGTAATTTAATTGAAATTGAGTATTTTAAAGTCAATTTGGGGGATCCATCCAATTGAGAAACAATTTTATTTACTTTGTTAATGGCGGGAGTCTATTTGACCCTACAGTATAACCATGGATAAAATTAACTAATATACTAAAGTAGTAGGATAAATTTTTGGCCCTTTTCCCTTTTATAAATTTGTTATTGATTAAAAAGTTAATTTACTACTATAATTTTTTTTAAAATTCTTTAAATATTATAAACTATACAGAATATTGCTATTTTAGTTTTCCTTCATATATAGATATAACTAAATTTATGTTTAATAAATTTTAACATGTTAGCTGTTATATAGAGTGTGACTTGCAACAATATTTAATATTCAATTTGGCAGGAGATGGAAAAATAAAAGTATAGGTATTCAAATGAATCGAAAGCAATAAAAAATTGTGGATGATTGTGATTTATTGAACTCTTACTATTTTATCTATCTATCTATCTATCTATCTATATATAAAGTTGGATATAGATAATGTGATGTGACATCTTTTTATGATTTAAAAAATATTTAATTTTTATAATTTTTTCTTACTTTTTTTATCTTCATTTTTTTCAGTAATCAATTTATTTAATGATTAAAAAAATTATAATTATTATATCTAATTATGTTTCATGAGTTATAAAAAACCTTCATCTATTTATATTCTTTGTTTAAATAACATATATGGTTGTTGAAAGCTCATTTACGCGATAGTCTCCGTTCGGCCCAAAATATTATTGATTGATAGACTATCTATTTATATTGATTGATAGTCTCCGTTCGGCCCAAAATTTTGGCTGTGTGCACCCTACGAGGCCTGTTGACGAACGCCCTATCATTTTATTTGATCGTCATAATCATTTTTCGCATAAATGAGAATTTACGATTTTTGCGATTTTCGGTGTGTGTTAGCCCACGGATTTCTCAAAATTTGGTTGACCGTCTCCGTTTGACCTAAAATTTTAGCTGCAAGCAGCCTACAAGGCCTGGTGACGAGCGCCCTATCATTTCATTTGATCGACATAACCATTTTTCGCATAAATGAGAATTTACGATTTTTGCGATTTTCGGTGTATGTTAGCCACGGATTTCTCGAGATTTGATTGACCGTCTCCGTTTGGTCCCAAAATTCTGTTGTGTGCAGCCTACAAGGCCTGGTGACGAGCGACCTATCATTTCATTTGATCGGCATCACTATTTTTCGCATAAATGAGAATTTACGATTTTCACCATTTTCGGTGTATGTTAGCCCACAGATTTCTTGAGATTTGATTGATAGTCTCCGTTTGGCCCAACATTTTGGCTGTGTGCAACCTACAAGGCCCGGTGACGAGCATCCTATCATTTCATTTGATCGTCACAACCATTTTCACATAAATGAGAATTTACGATTTTTACAATTTTCAGTGTGTGTTAGCCCACGGATTTCTCGAGATTTTATTGATCGTCTCCGTTTGACCCAAAATTTTAGCTGCGAGCAGCCTACAAGGCCATGTGACGAGCGCCCTATCATTTCATTTAATCGACATCATTATTTTTCGCATAAATGAGAATTCACGATTTTTGCAATTTTCGGTGTGTGTTAGCCCTTTAATAACAAAATAAGAACTGCCGAGATGCAACTCTTTTGATGAGATCTTACTTAATGTTGTTAAAACTGTAATATAATTGCCGTAAAAAGAGTTCATTAGTGGCACATTATCTTAATGATCATAACTTTGGGCTGGATTATCCGTTTTACATGATTTTTTTTATTTTGTGTATTTTTTCGAGATCTATCTGGACGAACTGCCGCAAGGCGGTTTGGCGGAGCCAATTTTCTCAAAATATCCCTCTATCGTAGTCATTCAATATTTTTTCAAATTTGGTTAAAAGTTTTAATTTAAAAACTGATCCTATCGACCCACCACAACCGACACCACCATGGCAAGCGACACCCCTTATCATGCGTGTCTGTGGGAGCAGTTTGTGCTAGCGTTTTGGCGCTCGCCTTATGGAATGGTAGGCCAGCACTACAACCACCAATCTCTAGCATTGTCTTTATAGCATTAGGATAAGCATAGGTGTTTCGTTTTAAATTTTCGCTCGCGCACGTATGGCGTTGGGTCTCGGCATAGGTCAACATGTGTCGTCCAATGTCGGCCGGTCTGCCGACACTGGCACAGTGCGCCTATGTTTCTAACTTTCAAACTTTTTGTTGTGTGTTAGCGCACAGATTTCTCGAGATTTGACTGACCCTCTCCGTTCGGCCCCAAATGTTGGCAGTGTGCAGCCTACAAGGCCTGCTAACGAGTGTCCTATCATTTAAATTGATCGGCATCACTATTTCTCGCATAAATTAGAATTTATGATTTTCGCAATTTTCGATGTATGTTAGCCCACGAATTTCTCGAGATTTGATTGACCTTCTCCGTTTGGCCCCAAATTTTGGCTGTGCATAGCGTACAAGGCCTGGTGATGAGCGTCCTATCATTTAATTTGATCGGCATCACTATTTTTTGCATAAATTTGAATTTATGATTTTCGCGATTTTTGGTGTATGTTAGCCCACGAATTTCTCGAGATTTGATTGACCATCTCCATCCGGCCCCAAATTTTGGCAGTGCGCAGCCTACAAGGCCTGGTAACGAGCGCCCTATTATTTCAATTGATCGGCATCACTATTTTCCGCATAAATGAGAATTTACAATTTTTGCGATTTTCGGTGTATGTTAGCCCACAAATTTCTCGAGATTTAATTGACTACCTCCGTTTGGCCCCAAATTTTTGCTACGCATAGCCTACAAGGCCTGGGGATAAGTGCCCTATCATTTCATTTGATCAGCATCACTATTTTTAGCATTAATGAGAATTTACAATTTTTGTGATTTTCGGTGTATGTTAGCCCACGAATTTCTCGAGATTTAATTCACTGTCTCCGTTAGGCCAAAAATTTTGGCTGTGCGCAGCCTACAAGGCCTGGTGACGAGCTCCTTATCGTTTCATTTGATCGGCATTAGTATTTTTTGCATAAATAGGAATTTACGATTTTCACGATTTTCGGTGTGTGTTAGCCCACATATTTCTCGAGATTGACTGACAGTCTCTGTTCGACTCCAAATTTTAGCTGTGCGCAGCCTACCAACCTTGATGATGAGCACCCAATCATTTCATTTGATCAGCATCACTATTTTTCGCTTAAATGAGAATTTACTATTTTCAAGATTTTCGGTGTATGTTAGCCCACAGATTTCTCGAGATTTGATTGACCGTCTCCGTTTGGCCCCAAATTTTGGCAGTTTAAAGCCTACAAGGCCTGGTAACGAGCGCCCTATTATTTCAATTGATCGACATCACTATTTTTTGCATAAATGAGAATTTACGATTTTCGCGATTTTCGGTGTATGTAAGCTCACGGATTTCTCGAGATTTGATTGACCGTCTCCGTTTGGCCCCAAATTTTAGCTGCGCATAGCCTACAAAGGCCTGGTGCCTAGCGACCTATCATTTCATTTGATCGGGATCACTATTTTTCGCATAAATTAGAATTTACGATTTTCACGATTTTCGGTGTGTGTTAGCCCACGAATTTCTCGAGATTTAATTGACCGTCTCCGTTCGGCCTCAAATTTTAGCTGTGGGCAGCCTACAAGGCCTGATGACGAGCGCCCTATTATTTGATTTGATCGGCATCACTTTTTTTTGTATAAGTAAGAATTTATGATTTTTGTGATTTTCGGTGTGTGTTAGACCACAGATTTCTCGAGATTTGACTGACCATCTTCGTTTGGCCTCAAATTTTTGCTGTGCGCGGCCTTCCAATCTTGATGACGAGCGCCCTATCATTTCATTTGATCAACATCACTATTTTTTGCATAAATGAGAATTTATGATTTTCGCAATTTTCGGTGTATGTTAGCCCACAGATTTCTCGAGATTTGATTTACCGTCTTTGTTTGGCCCCAAATTTTGCTTGTGCGCACCCTACAAGGCTTGATAACGAGCGCCTATCATTTCAATTGATCGACATCACTACTTGTCTCATAAATGAGAATTTATGATTTTCGCGATTTTCGGTGTATGTTATCCCACAGATTTCTCGAGATTTGATTGACCGTCTCTGTTTGGCCCCAAATTTTGGTTATGGGCAGCCTATAAGGCCTGGTGACGAGCGACCTATGATTTCATTTGATCAGCATCACTATTTTTCGCATAAATGAGAATTTACAATTTTCGCCATTTTCAGTGTATGTTAGCTCACAGATTTCTTGAGATTTGATTGATAGTCTCCGTTCGGCCCAAAATTTTAGTTGTGTGCAGCCTAAAGGCCTAGTGATGAGCGCCCTATCATTTTATTTGATCGTTATAATCATTTTTAGCATAATTGAGAATTTATGATTTTTGCGATTTTCGGTGAGTGAACGCCCACGGATTTTTCGAGATTTTGTTGACCGTCTCCGTTTGACAAAAAATTTTAGTTGCGCACAACCTACAAGGCCTGCTGACGAGCGCCCTATCATTTCATTTCATCTACATAAACATTTTTCGCATAAATGATAATTTATGATTTTTGCGATTTTCTGTGTGTTTTATCCCTCGGATTTCTCAAGATTGACTGTCAGTCTCCGTTTGGCCTCAAATTTTGGGTGTGCGCAGCCTACCAACCTTGATGACGAGCGCCCTATCATTTTATTTGATCAGCATCACTATTTTTCGCATAAATGAGAATTTACAATTTTCGCGATTTTGTGTGTATGTTAGCCCACAGATTTCTCGAGATTTCGTTGACCGTCTCCGTTCGGCCCCAAATTTTGGCTGTGCGCATCCTACCAACCTTGATGATAAGCACCCTATCATTTCATTATATCAGCTATTTTTCGCATAAATGAGAATTTACGGTTTTTGTGATTTTCGGTGTATGTTAGCCAACGAATTGTTCGAGATTTGATTGACCGTCTCCGTTTGGCCCAAATTTTGATTGTGCGTAGCCTACAAGGCCTGGTGATGAGCGCCCTATCATTTCATTTGATTGTCATTACTATTTTTCGCATAAATTAGAATTTACAATTTTCGCGATTTTCGGTGTATGTTAGCCTATCGATTTCTCGAGATTTAATTAATCGTCTCCGTTCGGCCCCAAATTTTGGCTGTGCTCAGCCTACAAGGCCTGGTGACGAGCGCCCTATCATTTTATTTGATCGTCATAATCATTTTTCGCATAAATGAGAATTTACGATTTTTGCGATTTTCGGTGTGTGTTAGCCCACGGATTTCTCAAAATTTGGTTGACCGTCTCCGTTTGACCTAAAATTTTAGCTGCAAGCAGCCTACAAGGCCTGGTGACGAGCGCCCTATCATTTCATTTGATCGACATAACTATTTTTCGCATAAATGAGAATTTCTGATTTTCACGATTTTTGGTGTATATTAGCCCACGGATTTCTCGAGATTTGATTGATCGTCTCCGTTTGGCCCCAAATTTCTGTTGTGTGTAGCCTACAAGGCCTGATGACGAGCGACCTATCATTTCATTTGATCGGCATCACTATTTTTCGCATAAATGAGAATTTACGATTTTCACCATTTTCGGTGTATGTTAGCCCACAGATTTCTTGAGATTTGATTGATAGTCTCCGTTTGGCCCAACATTTTGGCTGTGTGCAACCTACAAGGCCCGGTGACGAGCACCCTATCATTTCATTTGATCGTCACAACCATTTTCACATAAATGAGAATTTATGATTTTTACAATTTTCAGTGTGTGTTAGCCCACGGATTTCTCGAGATCTTATTGACCGTCTCCGTTTGACCCAAAATTTTAGCTGCGAGCAGCCTACAAGGCCGTGTGACGAGCGCCCTATCATTTTAATTGATCGGCATCATTATTTTTTGCATAAATGAGAATTCACGATTTTTGCAATTTTCGGTGTATGTTAGCGCACAGATTTCTCGAAATTTAATTGATCGTCTCCGCTCGGTCTCAAATTTTGGTTGTGGATAGCTTACAAGGCATGGTGACGAGATCCCTATCATTTCATTTGATTGACATCACTATTTTCCACATTAATAAGAATTTACGATTTTCGCGATTTTCGGTGTGTGTTAGCCTACGAATTTCTCGACATTTGACTGACCGTCTCTATTCGGTCCCAAATTTTGGCGGTGTGCAGCCTACCAACCTCGATAATGAGCGCCCTATATTTCCATTTGATCAACATCATTATTTTTCGCATAAATGAGAATTTACGATTTTTACGATTTTCTGTGTATGTTAGCCCACGGATTTCTCGAGATTTTATTTATAGTCTCCATTCGACCTAAAATTTTTGTTGTGTGTAGCCTAAAGGCTTGGTGACGAACACCCTATCATTTCATTTGATCGTCATAACCATTTTTCGCATAAATGAGAATTTACGATTTTTGCGATTTTCGGTGTGTGTTAGCCCTCGAATTTATTGAGATTTTGTTGATCGTCTCTGTTTGACCCTAAATTTTAGCTGCGCGTAGTCTATAAGGCCTGGTGACGAGTGCCCTATCATTTCATTGGATCGGCATAATCATTTTTCGCATAAATGAGAATTTACGATTTTCGCGATTTTCGGTGTGTGGTAGCCCTTTAATAACATAATAAGAACTGCCGAGATGCAACTCTTTTGATGAGATCTTACATAATGTTGTTAAAGTTGTAATATAATTGTCGGAAAAAGAGTTCATTAGTGGCATATTATCTTAATGATCATCACTTTGTGTATTTTTTCATGATCTATCTGGTCAAACTGCCGCAAGGCGGTTTGGCGGAGCCAATTTTCTCAAAATATGCCTCTATCACAGTCATATGACATTTTTTCAAATTTGGTTAACAGTTTTAATTTAAAAACTGGTCTTAACGACCCACCACAACCGACCCCATCATGGCAAACTACCATGGTAGGCCAGCACTACAACCACCAAAATCTTGCATTGCTTTTATAGCATAAGAATAAACATATGTGTTTTCTTTTAAATTTTCGCTCGCGCAGACATTGATCGTGGGGCGTTGGGTCTTGGCATAGGTCAGCATGTGTCATCCGATATCGGTCGATCTGCCGACACTGGCATAGTGTGCCTATATTGCTAATTTTCAAACTTTTTGTTGTGTGTTAGCCTACGGATTTCTCGAGATTTGACTGACCGTCTCCGTTCGCCCAAAATGTTGGCAGTGCACAACCTACAAACCTCGATGACGAGCGTCCTATCATTTCTTTTGATCAGCATCTCTATTTTTCGCATAAATGAGATTTATGATTTTTGCGATTTTCGGTATATGTTAGCCTACAGATTTCTCGAGATTTGATTGATCGTCTCCGTTTGGCCCCAAATTTTGGCAGTGCATAGCCTACAAGGCCTGGTGACATGCGCCCTATCATTTTATTTGATCGGAATCACTATTTTTTGCATAAATGAGAATTTACGATTTTTGCAATTTTCGGTGTATGTTAGCACACAGATTTCTCGAGATTTGATTGATAGTCTCTGTTCGACCCAAAATTTTGGCTATGTGTAGCCTACAAGGCCTAGTGACGAGCTCCCTATCATTTCATTTGATCGTCATAACCAATTTTCGCATAAATAAAAATTTAAGATTTTTGCGATTTTCGGTGTGTGTTAGCCCACGGATTTCTCGAGACTTTGTTCACCGTCTCCGTTTAACCTAAAATTTTAGCTGTGCACAGTCTACAAGGCCTGGTGAAAATCGTCCTATCAATTCATTTGATCGGCATAACCATTTTTCGCATAAATGAGAAATTAGGATTTTCGTGATTTTCAATGTGTTAGCCCACGAGTTTCTTGAGATTTGATTGACCATCTCTGTTTAGCCACAAATTTTGACAGTGCGCAGCCTACAAGGCCTGGTAACAAGCGCCCTATCATTTGTTTTGATCAGCATCACTATTTTTCGCATAAATGAAAATTTATGATTTTCGCGATTTTTAGTGTATGTTAGCCCATGGATTTCTCGAGATTTGATTGACCGTCTCCGTTTGGCCCCAAATTTTGGCAGTACGTAGCCTAGAGGGCCTGGTAATTAGCGTCCTATCATTTCAATTGATCGGCATCACTATTTTTCGCACAAATTAGACTTTACAATTTTCACGATTTTCGGTGTATGTTAGCTCACAGATTTCTCGAGATTTGATTGATCGTCTCCGTTTTGCCCAAATTTTGGCTGCGCATAGCCTACAAGGCCTGGTGACGAGCGCCCTATCATTTCATTTGATTGGCGTCACTATTTTTCGCATAAATTAGAAATTTACGATTTTCACAATTTTCGATGTATGTCAGCCCATGAATTTCTCGAGATTTAATTGATTGTCGCTGTTCGGCCCCAAATTTTGGTTGTGTGCAGCGTACAAGGCCTGGTAACGAGCGCCCTATCATTTCATTTGATTGGCATCACTATTTTTTGCATAAATAAAAATTTACCATTTTTGCGATTTTCGGTGTGTGTTAGACCACAGATTTCTCAAGATTGACTGACAGTCTCCGTTCGGCCCCAAATTTTGGTTGTGCACATCCTACCAACCTTGATGACGAGAGCCCTATCATTTCATTTGATCGGCATCACTATTTTTCGCATAAATGAGAATTTACGATCTTCGCGATTTTCGGTGTATGTTAGCCCAAAAATTTCTCGAGATTTGATTGACCGTCTCCATTTGGACCTAAATTTTGGCAGTGCGCAGCCTACAAGGCCTGGTAACGAGTGCCCTATCATTTCATTTGATCAGCATCTCAAGTTTTCGCATAAATAAGAATTTACGATTTTCATGATTTTCGGTGTATGTTAGCTCACGGATTTCTCGAGATTTGATTGACCGTCTCCGTTTTGCCCCAAATTTCTGCTGCGCATAGCCTACAAGACCTGATGATGAGCGCCCTATCATTTCATTTGATTGGCATCACTATTTTTCGCACTAATTAGAATTTACGATTTTCGCGATTTTTGATGTATGTTAGCCCACAGATTTCTCGAGATTCAATTGACCGTCTCCATTTGGCCCCAAATATTGGTTGTGCGGCATCCTACAATGCCTAGTGACAAGCTCCCTATCATTTCATTTGATCGTCATCATTGTTTTTCGCAAAAATAAGAATTTATGATTTTCGGTGTGTGTTAGCCCACAGATTTCTCGAGATTGACTGACAGTCTCCGTTCGGCCCCAAATTTTGACTGTGTGCAGCCTACCAACCTTGATGACGAGCGCCCTATCATTTCATTTGATCAGCATCACTATTTTTCGCATAAATGAGAATTTACGATTTTCGCAATTTTCCGTGTATGTTAGCCCATGAATTTCTCGAGATTTGATTGACCGTCTCCGTTTGGCCCCAAATTTTGGTTGCGCATAGCCTACAAGGCATGGTGACAAGTGCCCTATCATTTCATTTAATCGGCATCACTATTTTTCGCATAAATTAGAATTTATGATTTTCGCGATTTTCTGTGTATGTTAGCCCACAGATTTCTTGAGATTTGATTGACCGTCTCCGTTTGGCCCCAAATTATTGCAGTGCACAGCCTACAAGGCCTGGTAACGAGCGCGCAATCATTTTTATTGATCAGCATCACTCTTTTTCGCATGAATAAGAATTTATAATTTTTGCAATTTTCTGTGTATGTTAGCCCACAGATTTTTTGAGATTTGATTTACCGTCTCCGTTTGGACCCAAATTTTGGTTGTGCGCAGCCTACAAGGAATGGTGACGAGCGCCCTATCATTTCATTTGATCGGTATCACAATTTTTGGCATAAATAAAAATTTACGATTTTCGTGATTTTCGGGATTTTCGGTGTGTGTTAGCCCAAGGATTTTTTGAGATTTGTTTGACCGTCTCCGTTTGACCCCAAATTTTGGCTGCGCGTAGCCGACAAAGCCTGGTGATGAGCTCCCTATCATTTCATTTGATCGGCATCATTATTTTTTCACATAAATAAGAATTTACGATTTTCGCGATTTTCCATGTTTATTAGCCCACGAATTTCTCGAGATTTGATTGACCTTCTCCGTTTGGCCTCAAATTTTGGTTGCGCATAGCCTACAAGGCCTGGTGACGAGCACCCTATCATTGCATTTAATCGGCATCACTATTTTTTGGTTAAATTAGAATTTATGATTTTCGCGATTTTTCGTGTATGTTAGCCCACGGATTTCTCGAGATTTGATTGACCGTCTCTGTTTGGCCCCAAAATTTTGTTTCGCATAGCCTACAAGGCCTGGTCACGAGCGCCCTATCATTTCAATTGATCGGCATCACTATTTTTCGCATAAATTAGAATTTACGATTTTCGCGATTTCCAGTGTATGTTAGCCTACGCATTTCTCGAGATTTAATTGACCGTCTCTGTTCGGCCCCAAATTTTGATTGTGCGTAGCCTACATGGCCTGGTGACGAATGACCTATCATTTTAATTGAACGGAATAACTATTTTTTGCATAAATAAGAATTTACGATTTTCGCGATTTTCGGCGTGTGTTAGCCCACGAATTTCTCGAGATTTGACTGACCGTCTCCGTTTGGCCTCAAATTTTGGTTGCGCATAGCCTACAAGGCCTGGTGACGAGCACCCTATCATTGCATTTAATCGGCATCACTATTTTTTGGTTAAATTAGAATTTATGATTTTCGCGATTTTTCGTGTATGTTAGCCCACGGATTTCTCGAGATTTGATTGACCGTCTCTGTTTGGCCCCAAAATTTTGTTTCGCATAGCCTACAAGGCCTGGTCACGAGCGCCCTATCATTTCAATTGATCGGCATCACTATTTTTCGCATAAATTAGAATTTACGATTTTCGCGATTTCCAGTGTATGTTAGCCTACGCATTTCTCGAGATTTAATTGACCGTCTCTGTTCGGCCCCAAATTTTGGTTGTGCGTAGCCTACATGGCCTGGTGACGAATGACCTATCATTTTAATTGATCGGCATAACTATTTTTTGCATAAATAAGAATTTACGATTTTCGCGATTTTAGGCGTGTGTTTGCCCACGGATTTCTTGAGATTTGACTGACCGTCTCCGTTCGGCCTGAAATTTTAGCTGTGAGCAGCCTACAAGGCCTGGTAACGAGCGCCCTATTGTTTAAATTGATCGGCATCACTATTTTTTGCATAAATGAGAATTTACGATTTTCGCAATTTTCCGTGTATGTTAACCCACAGATTTCTCGAGATTTGATTGACCATCTCCGTTCGACCCAAATTTTTGTTGTGCGCAGCCTACAAGGCCTGGTGACGAGCTTCCTATCATTTCATTTGATCGGCATCACTATTTTTCACATAAATGAGAATTTATAATTTTCGCGATTTTCGGTGTATGTTAGCCCACAGATTTCTCTAGATTTGATTGACCGTCTCCGTTTGGCCCCCAAATTTTGGTTATGTGCAGGCTACAAGGCCTGATGATGAACGACGTATCATTTTATTTGATCGACATCACTATTTTTCGCATAAAAGAATTTACAATTTTCGCCATTTTCGGAGTATAACGCCCACAGATTTCTCGATATTTGATTGATAATCTCTGTTCGGCCAAAAATTTTGGCTGTGTGCAGCCTACAAGTACTGTTGACGAGCGCCCTATCATTTCATTTTATCGTCATAACCATTTTTTGCATAAATGAGAATTTGCGATTTTCGCGATTTTCGGTGTGTGTTAGCCCATGGATTTCTCAAGATTTGGTTGATCATCTCCGTTTGACCCAAAATTTTGGCTGCGCATAGCCGACAAGGCCTTTTGATGAGCGCTCTATCATTTTATTTGATCGGCGTCACTATTTTTCTCGTAAATGAGACTTTACAATTTTTGCCATTTTCGGTGTATGTTAACTCACAGATTTCTCGAGATTTAATTGACCGTCTCCGTTCGGCCCCAAATTTTTTCTGTGTGCAACCTACAAGGCCTGGTGACGAGCTCCCTATCATTTCATTTGATCGGCATCACTATTTTTCGCATAAATGAGAATTTATGATTTTTGCGATTTTCCGTGTATGTTAAGCCCACGGATTTCTCGAGATTTGATTGACCGTCTCTGTTTGGTCCCAAATTTTTGTTATGCGCAGGCTACAAGGCCTGATGACGAACGATGTATCATTTCATTTGATCGACATCACTATTTTTCGCATAAAAGAATTTGCAATTTTCGCTATTTTCGGAGTATAACGCCCACATATTTCTCGAGATTTGATTGATAGTCTCCGTTCGGCCAAAAATTTTGGTTGTGTGCAGCCTACAAGTCCTGTTGACGAGCGCCCTATCGTTTCATTTTATCGTCATAACCATTTTTTGCATAAATGAGAATTTATGATTTTCGCGATTTTCGGTGTGTGTTAGCCTACGGATTTCTCGAGATTTGGTTGATCGTCTCCGTTTGACCCAAAATTTTGGCTGCGCATAGCCGACAAGGCCTTTTGATGAGCGCTCTATCATTTCATTTGATCTGCATCACTATTTTTCTCGTAAATGAGACTTTACGATTTTCACCATTTTCGGTGTATGTAGCCCACAGATTTCTTGAGATTTGATAGACCGTCTCCATTTGGCCCCAAATTTTGGCAGTGCACAGCTTACAAGGCCTGGTAACGAGCGCCCTATCATTTCAATTGATCTGCATCACTATTTTTCGCATAAATGAGAATTTATGATTTTTGCGATTTTCCATGTATGTTAGCCCACGAATTTCTCGAGATTTGATTGACCGTCTCCGTTTGAACCCAAATTTTGGCTGTGCGTAGCCTACAAGGCCTGGTAACGAGGGACCTATCATTTCATTTGATCGCATCACTATTTTTCGCATAAATAAGAATTTATAATTTTCGCCATTTTCGGAGTATAACGCCAACAGATTTCTCGAGATTTGATTGATAGTCTCCGTTCGACTAAAAATTTTGGCTGTGTGCAACCTACAAGTCCTGTTGACGAGCGCCCTATCATTTCATTTTATCGTCATAACCATTTTTTGCATAAATGAGAATTTACGATTTTCACAATTTTCGGTGTGTTAGCCCACGAATTTCTCGAGATTTGGTTGATCGTCTCCGTTTGACCCAAAATTTTGGCTGCGCATAGCCGAAAAGGCCTTTTGATTAGCGCTCTATCATTTCATTTAATTGGTATCACTATTTTTCTCGTAAATGAGACTTTACGATTTTTGCCATTTTCGGTGTATGTAGCCCACGAATTTCTCGAGATTTGATAGATTGTCTCCATTTGGCCCCAAATTTTGGCAGTGCACAGCTTACAAGGCCTGGTAACGAGCGCCCTATCATTTCAATTGATCTGCATCACTATTTTTTGCATAAATAAGAATTTATGATTTTCGCGATTTTTCGTGTATGTTAGCCCACGGATTTCTCGAGATTTAATTGACCGTTTCTGTTTGGACCCAAATTTTGGTTGTGCGTAGCCTACAAGGCCCGGTAACGAGGGCCCTATCATTTCATTTGATCGCATCACTATTTTTCGCATAAATAAGAATTTACAATTTTCGCCATTTTCGGAGTATAACGCCAACAGATTTCTCGAGATTTGATTGATAGTCTCCGTTCGACTAAAAATTTTGGCTGTGTGCAACCTACAAGTCCTGTTGACGAGCGCCCGTTAATTTCATTTGATCGGCATCATTATTTTTCGCATAAATAAGAATTTACGATTTTTGCCATTTTCGGAGTATGTTAGCCCAAGGATTTCTCGAGATTTGATTGACCGTCTCCGTTTGACCCCTAATTTAGGCAGTGCACAGCCTATAAGGCCTGGTAACGAGCGCTCTATTATTTCAATTGATCCGCTTCACTATTTTTCACATAAATGAGAATTTACAATTTTCGCGATTTTCCGTGTATGTTAGCCCATAGATTTCTCGAGATTTGATTGACCGTCTCTGTTTGGTCGGCCCCAAATTTTGGCAGTGCGCAGCCTACAAGGCCTGCTAACGAGTGCCCTATCATTTCAATTGATCGTCGTAATTATTTTTTGCATAAATGTGAATTTACTATATTCGTGATTTTCCGTGTGTGTTAGCCCACAAATTTCTCAAAATTTGATTGACCGTCTCCGTTTTTCAAAATTTTGGTTGCGCATAGCCTACAAGGCCTAGTGACGAGCGCCCTACCATTTCATTTGATCGGCATCACTATTTTTCGCATAAATTAGAATTTATGATTTTCGCGATTTTTAGTGTATGTTAGTCCACGCATTTCTCGAGATTTAATTGACCGTCTTCGTTCGGCCCCAAATTTATTTTGTGGCACAGCCTACCAACCTTGATGACGAGCGACCTATCATTTCATTTGATCGGCCTCACTACTTTTTGCATAAATAAAAATTTACGATTTTCACGATTTTCGGTGTGTGTTAGCCCATAGATTTCTCGAGATTTGACTGACCGTCTTCATCCGGCCCAAAATTTTGGCTGTGCGCAACCTACAAGGCCTTGTAACGAGCTCCCTATCATTTCAATTGATCGGCATCACTATTTTTTGCATAAATGAGAACTTACGATTTTTGCGATTTTCCGTGTATGTTAGCCCACGGATTTCTCGAGATTTGGTTGACCGTCTCCGTTCGGCCCCAAATTTATGCTGTGCACAGCCTACATGGCCTGTTGACGAGCGCCCTACCATTTTATTTGACCGGCATGACTATTTTTTGCATAAATAAGACTTTATGATTTTCGCGATTTTCGGTGTGTGTTAGCCCACGAATTTGTCGAGATTTGATTGACCGTCTCCGTTCGGCCTGAAATTTTGGCTGTGCGCAGCCTACCAAGCCTGGTAGCGAGCACCCTATCATTTCATTTGATCGGCATCACTATTTTTTGCATAAATGAGAATTTACAATTTTTGCGATTTTCCGTGTATGTTAGCCCACGGATTTCTCGAGATTTGATTGACCGTCTCCGTTTGGCCACAAATTTTGGTTGCGCATAGCCTACAAGGCCTGGTGACGAGCTCCCTATCATTTTATTTGATCGGCATCACTATTTTTTGCATAAATTAGAATTTACGATTTTCACAATTTTCAGTGTATGGCCCACGCATTTGTCGAGATTTAATTGACCGTCTCCGTTCGGCCCCAAATTTTGGCTGTGCGCAGCCTACATGACCTGGTGACAAGCGACCTATCATTTTATTTGATCGACATCACTATTTTTTGCATAAATAATAATTTACGATTGTCGCGATTTTCGGTGTGTGTTAGCCCACGGATTTCTCGAGATTTGACTGTCCCTCTCCGTTCGCCCCAAATTTTGGCAGTGCGCACCCTACAAGGCCTGGTGACGAGCGCCTTATCATTTCATTTGATTGGCATCACTATTTTTCGCATAAATCAGAATTTATGATTTTCGTGATTTTCGGTGTATGTTAGCGCACGAATTTCTCGAGATTGATTGACTATCTCCGTTCGGTCCCAAATTTTGGCTGTGCAGCCTACCAACCTTGATGATGAGCGCCCTATCATTTCATTTGATCGGCATAACCATTTTACGCATAAATAAAAATTTATGATTTTCGCGATTTTCAGTGTGTGTTAGCCCACAGATTTCTCGAGATTTCGAGTGACCATCTCTGTTTGACCCCAAATTTGAGTTGTGCGCAGCCTACAAGGCCTGGTGACGAGCGCCCTATCACTTTATTTGATTGGCATAACCATTTTTCGCATAAATGAAATTTACGATTTTGCAATTTTCGGTTTGTGTTAGCCCACAGATTTCTCGAGATTTGAGTGACTGTCTCCTTTTGGCCCAAAAGTTTAGCTGCAAGCAGCCTAGAAAGCTTGATGATGAGCGCCCTATCACTTTTTTTGATCGGCATCATCATTTTTCGCATAAATGAGAATTTATGATTTTCGCAATTTTTGGTGTATGTTAACCAACAGATTTCTCAAGATTTGATTGACAGTCTCCGTTAGGCCCCAAATTTTGGCCATGCGCAACCTACAAGGCCTGGTGACGAGCGCCCTATCATTTTATTTGATCGACATCACTATTTTTCGCATAAATGAGAATTTGCGATTTGTTGCGATTTTCGGTGTATGTTAGGCCACAGATTTCTCGAGATTTGATTATGGTCAGGGCGTTGGATGAGTTGGGTTTTGTGGCTCTTTGTTGTTGTTGCTGCATCTTTGTGGGCGACTTCTACAGCTAGACCTCTAATGGTCGTAATCTGATTGGCCAGTCCTTGCCCGTTTGTTCTTTGGCTCCATGTCCTTTAGTTTTTCGGTGTCAATCTGCTGGGCATAGATAATCAGGCTGGAGAGGTCCATATCTCTAATCAACATCGTTGTTCTACACTCCTTGAGGACCAGGTTCGATACTCCGTTCACAAACTTCAACATGTGAGCCCTTGGCTCGGCTACCATCTCTGGAGCATACTTAGACAGCCTGGTAAACTCCAATGTATATTCTTTTGCGGTCCTGTTGCCCTATCACAAGTTTACAAACTCAGCCATTTTTACCTCCCTCAGCCCCTGTAGAAAAAATCTATCCAGGAAGACTGTGTTGAACTCCTCCCACTCTACCGGTCCTGCTCCTGCTGGCCCCCCTCTTTCCACTGTTCATACCAGCAGCACTCTCGGAGGAGCTGACACCCATAATTTGGCCAATCTTCTTCATCTCATCTACGCACTCTTGGGGATCCTCCCCTACTCTGGATCCCTGAAAAGATGGAGGGTTCATTCGGGTGAAATTCTACACCCGAGCACCTGCTGCAGACCCATTTGTGACTACCGGAACCACTTGCTGATTCACCTAATTGGTGACTATCTGGGCGAGTAGCTGGATAGCTGTCCTGAACTCTGAGGTGGACATTGTGTCGTCCTTAGGGGATGCTGGAGTTGGTGGGGCACGTCTATAGGAGTTGCCGGCCCTTTTCTAGTTACCGCGTCTGGGAGGCATGATTCACTGAAATAAAACAAAGCACGAGTTAGAAGAACATTTCTGGAATTGAACTTTAACGCACGATAAAGAGAATGAACAAAAGAGAGTTTTTCCTAATAACATTTCATAGCCTCCTCGTCATAAGTGTGGCGCGCTTCACACCCATGAAAAGGACTCTACTGGATGTGGCTTTCAGATATTCCAAGGATACTCTAAACCTAGTGCTCTGATACAAAGTTTGTCACGCCTCGAATCTACACCCTAGACGGAACACAGTACTTGGAATCGCAAATAAACCCAAGTCAACCCTTGATCTATCATACATTGGTATTCTGAGTAAAAAATGTATAACAGAAGCTTTGAAATAATAATATAAAAACATTTATGAAAAACTTAAACTGAAACACAAGATGTAAAATAGCTGAACAATACTAATAGTCTGAAATCAAGCCAGTGTCTGAAAGCCATCTAGCTGATGAGTTGCTAGGACAAGCCCTCAACTAATTCTAAATCAAACTGAAAGTAATGAAATGACTTGAACGAAATGAAATAACACCCTCGAAAGATGAGGACTCACACTTCTACTACTGAGGAGGAGGATCTGAACTACGACGACTAACGATGTTGAGTCTGAGAACTTGTAATTATATCATGAAATAATATAGCATAAAAGTATGCATAAGTACTTTGAATGTACTGAGTAAGTGAGAAAAAACAAAATACTGGATATAAATGACTGAACGAAAGTGACATGCAATGACCAATTAATATATTGAACTGAAACAACTGAAGAAATCTAAGATGGTCAAGATGACCCTGTCTAGTGGTCAAAGACATGCCCTAAGTCTGAAGTATTGAGTCTGAGCTACTACACTGACTTATCTGACTGAACTGATCGTCGTAACCATCTAAGAACAAACTGTAATCTGAATTGGGGTCCTAAGGCTAGTCAGAGCTCTTTCTCTCTCTCTCTCTCTATATATATATATATATATATATATATATATATATATATATATATGTATATGTATATCATGACAGCCTGATGGACCAATAACTGAGTTCTGAATCTGATTCTGAGATGGATAAAGACTCACTACTACTAGCAATATGGGGATTTCCATAATGGTAAGTTCAAGCTAACATTTAATATTTAGACACTAGAGTAGAGTTTAGGATTTTTTTAGTCCAATGGTTATGGCTAATTTTTCATCTCACAATATTTATCATTTTTGAAATCACAAACTGGGGAAAATAACTATAATCAACATAGGATAATATTCCACACGAATTAAACGAGGTCTATCAAGAAGTTCTTTAACATTCGGAAAGTCTGCAGGGCTAGAATTCACCGTTGTGAAAAAAAATCACCAATCAAACCATGAAATGATGGAAACCATAACTAAAAATAATCACGGATATTATTCTAGGTGGATTCAAGGAAAAATATCATGAATTCTATTCGCATTCAAAAACTTAGGGCCAGAATTTTATATAGTGAATTAGAGAGGGATTTCAGGGACACAAGGGGAGAACTATCCCCTTGTCGAATTCCCATATACCTGGCTAAAAATTTCCTTGATGAGGAAACTCGAATTTCTGAGATGGACGAAGAACCCTGGACCTTACTCTAAAAGTTCGTGAGAGACTCTTCGATGATTGCTGAGAATGTATGTGGGGAATGAGGAGAGGGGTCGTTCATTCCCATTAATAGGTCTGAAATTACATCTAAAATGATGTAGTTTAAAGTTTAGGTGGGTAGGAAATTACTAAACAACCCTTAGAAAATTGCAGGGAAAAACTGTTAGGTGGTCTTAACGAGGGACATAATGACTTGTTACCTTGGGCAACGACACGTGGTAACGCCTGTTAAGTACACTATCTATCAGTCGTCTGGGGCTGGTAACGATTAACCTAACGACTCATTGCTGGTGACCACGAGTCATGGTCACCACTCGTTAGGTAAACTACATCACTTTTCAAAAATTCTCCCTTTGCCGGTCACGACTCACCTCACGACTTGTGGTGACTGACCACAAATTATGGGGTCCCTACGTTAAGTACACTACCCCACCTCTCCATACTTCCATTCGCCCCTCCCCACGACTACCTTAACGAATCGTGGTGACTGACCACGACTCGTTAGGTCATTCATGGGGTATTCTTTTCCCAAAATTTAAAGCTTCCTCTCTTGGCCTTCCCACGAGTCACCTCATGACTCGTGGGCACCTCCAACGGGTCACCTAACGACCCGTTCTGTGACTGGTGCTATATTTTTCAATTTTCTACAAATTTTCTATTTTCAAGTTCCGGATCTAACCTTTGAGTTTCCGAGGCATTACACCTCTGTGGCGATTCGAGTATTCACTACAACGAAAACGAAGGGAGACAGAGTGAAGGACTTTAATAATGAATAGGTTTGTAAAAACATTGTGTAAATTTTGATGAGATTTAAGAACCTGATGTAGCAGTTATACCTAGTGTGGTTCTTTTGGAGTAACATAATCGTTATATTTAATGACATTGATTGTATATAGATTATTATGTTGTTGTGTTAACTAACCCTAGTTGGTCGATGATGCCGACCATTACATGTGGTATATTGATACTACCTTGTTATAAGGTTGTGGCAGGTTGAAGTTCCTTGATTGGCATGAGTACTCAACACCAACTTCAATATTCATCTTTTTAGATGAAACTGGGTCATTTTGTTTTGTCCAAGTTTTTCAAATAGAGCTCTAGTACCTGTTTAGACTAGATCGTGGGAGAGTCGTGTTTGGGGAATCTTGTAATTTTACTTTGTTTAAGATTTTTATCAATTAATGAGAAGTAATAAAAATATTTTTAAATTATTTTCTTGTATATTAATAAAAATATTGTAAGGGTTCTCCTACCAAGTAGAGTCGATGTAAGTGCCTGCACAACCTGTTTATTTGGGCCGTGAAAAGTTTGATAACTGTCAAATTAACATTTAATTTTATTTTCCTCTTCAACAGTATAAGACACCTAATAAAACTTTGACTGTTTTTCGTTTTGCCATTTGTTCTAAAAGCTTCTCCGTGGTAACTACAAAGTTTACTATAATAAGATAACGACAAATTAAATGTCTATTGCATGGTGTTAGTTGTGTGTTTTCATATTAATTAGTAAATTGCGATAATATAATACTGTTCATTAGTTTTACGAGATTGCCCCTCCTATGCAGGTATAAATACATCCATATTTTTCTATCATTTTCACAGAATCATTTTACAGTAAGTTCTAATAAGTGAATTAGCATTAAGTATAGTATCTCTATATAATAGGGAAAAAATATAATCATGGCAGCTAACGCTAATACTATTGCATGTAGAATTTGTGATAAAGTATTTCCTCATGCTGCACTTCTGCTATATCATTTTGATTATGTTCATGGAAGAGAAGGTTATACTCTAGTGATACAAAGAAATGGTAAGATCATACATAAAAATATTGATGTGAATTTTTTTTGTATAATTAGTTGGTATGCATTATTTACCTGCCAGACAAATTTAGATTTAAATCTGGTAGGGCATTTTGTTACTTCTTTTTGGACCGTCAGTGATTCAATCTTGTTCGATTAGCCGATCAACTTCCTTAAAAGAGGAAGAAGAACTTTGGATTCTCCTTATTTTTGAACTTTCTTATGGGAAAAATTGCTTCCGACCAAGATTTTTCTCCAATATTTTAAAGCTAGGATGGCGATTCATTCTAGTTTGGTCGGCAAATCACCTTTTAAATTAAGGAGATAGAGAAATTTGTACTTTTAGCTTATTTGAGAACTTCTTTATAGAGGAAAGCTAGAGCTCCAGGCTAGAGTATTTCACCATTCTTTTTTAGGGAG
This sequence comes from Datura wrightii, assembly GCA_035772735.1. Taxonomy (NCBI): domain Eukaryota; kingdom Viridiplantae; phylum Streptophyta; class Magnoliopsida; order Solanales; family Solanaceae; genus Datura; species Datura wrightii. The sequence goes on along the minus strand of JASDFA010000008.1, from coordinate 112,764,877 downwards.
TTGATTCATTTGAGTTTTATCGACAAATCATCTTCCTTATAGGAGGTAGAGGAACTTAATTTGAATTCTTAGATTATTTGAAAACTTCCTTCTAGAGGAAAGCTATTGATCCCGATTAAAGTATTTCACCGTTCTCAAGGCTCAGACACGTAAAGTCTGATTTAAGGTGGAGAGATCACATACATTCCTCCAAAACCCATTTGATAAATGTAAGATATCATTAACCCGATTAATTTTGATTTGTGCCGCGTAGACTCCACTAAAAGAGAAAGTTGCTTCCGGCCAAAGTGGTTTTTCACTCTCGAGGCTCGAACATGAGACCTTTAGTTAATGATAGAGAAATCTCATTCATTCTACCACACTCCGTGATAGTGTGTGAAAGAAAATTCACATACACATATACATATAAAGCAAATGCATCCTACATTTTTATTTTCTACTTTAATATTATATTATTTAATTTGCAGGTCCCCCAGTGTCAAGGCAAACACATTTCAAGTTAGATTCTAGACAAGGAAACTCTCAAATTTCTTCAAAAAGAAATGGTCATGCAATTTTCCGTTCAAAGGTTGATTACATAAGGGGTCAAGTGAACAAGGAGATGGAGATGGATCCTGTTGATTTCACAAAGCCTTTGATCAAGAAACTAGACAAGCCCTCTGTTTTGGAAATGTTGCAGAAGATAGAGATCAAAACTTGGACTTGGAATTGAAGCTTTAGAATATAATCCTACAAATTTTATTGATCTTTTCTTTTATTTGTATCTTAGACGTCCTTCTTTTCATACCCCCCACCCCCTCCTTTTTATTTGAGTCTCTTTATTGTTGATTTTTATAAAGTCTAAGGCTTCAAAAATAAATTTATTTTGTTACTCTTTATCAATAATATTTAAGAAGAAAAATGTTGAAATTAAAACTTCACATTGGTGGTTATAATTTGAAATAGTAATCACATGATCTAAGTTTTAATTTAAAATTAAATACAAGGCCTAAATCTGAATCTTAATTGCATGGGAACAACTGAGGTTCAATAAACTATTGATTTGTGATGAATTAAATAAACCGTTATTATAAAAAAAAATTACATAATTAAGCAAATTTTACTACATATTTACAATATATAACAATACTTTTAAAAAATTATTTAAAATAGCAAAATAATTACACAAATAGCTTTATCTTTTCAAAATCTCCCAATATTCCTTTCGTGTTTCACTCTCACGATTTTCATTCATTTTTTCTTTCCACTATTCCGTGATTCTTGTGTAAGTTTTTACGATTGTTACTTCATATTTCATATACTATCAATTTTTTCAATATTTTTAAATTTTAGAGTTTTTATCAAGGTATAATCTTGCTTAAAAATGGTGGATGAATCATCCCCTAGAAGGCTAACCTGAGGTACATCATCTAATGAACAATCTATACAAGATTGTCCATTGTTTGATTTGTGTTTTTCACTCAGGAACAACCAATTGGTACAAGTGCACTTGATGTTGTGATACATTCTGAGAGGAGGTCCAAGGAAGAAGAAAGGAAGAAGAATTGATACACTGCAATTTTTTCAAGCTTTTTTGGTCTTTGTGTATCAATGACGAAATTGATATATATATCAGTATCAGATTTTTGATAATCCAGAATTGTTTTGTATCGATGTATTGTTTTGTATGTATCAATACATTGTACCAATTTGTTATTAGTATATCAATTTTTTAGTGATACATGAATATAAAATACTCATATTGCTTTGTGTATCAATTTAGGAAATTTTTGTCAATTATTTATTTTGTTGCCTATATATCAGTATATTAATTTTTTTTGCAAAGTGGGAGTTTTCTGTTCATGTTTTGTATCGAGATTTTTGAATACATATGACAAATATATCAATTTATTCATAAAACATCTAATATCTAAAGAAATTTGTAGATTATAGAATCTTTGAATGTGTATTTATTTCTCTTTATATACTTATTAGTATGTATCAACTTTCCAGTTATACTGTGTTTATGTATTATATTTGTATATGTATCAATTTTTTTTATGCTTATTAGTATGTATCAATATTTTTAGTGAAACATAATTTTCATTTAGGTAGATGAGTTTTGATACATGTATCCGTACAAATTTTTAAAAAAAATTTCAAATCTGCAATAATGATACACCCAAAGAAAAAAAATTCTTCAAAATTTGCGATTTCAAATTTAGAAATTTATGTGAAATTTTAGTTTAAAATTTTAAATATGGGGAAAAAATCCAAGATCATAAAAATAGTAATTTACTCTCATTAAATACGCAATTTTTCTTAAAACAAAACAAACAGCACCAATTAAAGAGTGATTGCAGAGTTTGAAATTTAAATACAGTCATAATGGTTACAGTAAATTGTATCAAAAAATAGAAAAACATACTCTCTTTTTTATAATTTTAATAAATCATGCTATTTTGTGTAATTATTTTATTATGTAATGTTATTTATAAAAATTACTCCAAATAAATTAATAAACTTGTTCGCATTTCATACAGTTTGAATATTCATTTCATAAGTTTGTTATTAATTAAAAAGTCAATTTACTAATGTAAGTTTTTTAAAAATTCATTAAATCTTATAGACTATAAAGAATATTGCTATATATAACCAAATTTATTTTTAATAAATTTTAACATGTTTGCTTTTATATAAAGTGTAAATTGCAACAATACTAAAATTCAATATGGCAGAAGGAGGAAAAAAATTTATAGGTATTCAAATGAATTGAATACACTCAAATATTGTGAATGACAGTGATTTATTGAACTCTTACTAATTTATATCTTATATATAAAGTTAGGCAATGTGTCACTTCTTTTTATCAAAAATTCTATTTATTTTTTCTTTTTTTCTTTTTATAATTTTTCTTTCATTTCAATTTATTTATTATTACATAAAAATAAATGTGTCAAAATGATTACTTTCTTTATTTCATTTTTTTATTATAAAAATTCTAATATTTCAAAATTTATTATACGACTTATTTTTATTCTTTCATGTAATATTTAAAACTTAAATATTTACTATTCCAGTCTTTCATTTCATCCATGAAGAATGAATATATGTTAAAATGAAGTACTCTAATTTATATGTATGTATAATAAAGCTAGACATTAGACAAGTAAACGACACCTCATAAGCTAGGATTTATATTTATTTTTTTCTTAATTTTGAGATTAAATAAATACAACTTTTTAAAATGATAATTACAAAAGTTACAACTATTTCCTAAATTACATAATATACAATATATACCTTATAAATGACTAAAGGGATAAATATTTTAAATAAGGTATTATTTCTATAAATAAAATAACTCATTATTTCTTCCATAATTTAAGTAGACTAAATATGAAAAATATTTAATATTTAATAAAATTATTTCCTTTAAATTCTTTATTCTTACCTTTTAATAAGCAAACATTAATACCAAATCCTGCAAATATTTCATTAATGTACAATATATACCTTATATAATGTTATTTGTTATATATTAACTAATACACTATATATAATATTATTCTTATGTATATTATACATAGTATTATCTGTTATTTATATATATTTATATCCATAATGTACAATATATACCTTATATAATATTATGTGTTATACATTAACTATTATATATAATATATAATATTATTCTTATGTATATTATATAACAAGTATTATCTGTTATTTATATATATTTATATCTAAACATACATTATTGTATTCATATATTAGATATATTGAAGAAACAAATACATTCTACATATATTATTTATATATTGTATACTATATATCAAATTTACATTTATATTGAGTTTCTAAAAATATACAATTGTGATAGCACAGATATTCTTGAGATTTTTGAAAAAACAAAAATAGAGAAGAGAGCGATTCTTGAGAAAAAATAAATAAAAATAGAGAAGAGGGAGGGATTCTTGAAATTTTTGAAAAATTAAATATAGAGAAGAGAGAAAAACTTTTGAAAAAAAAAATTGGAGAAGAGGGAGAGATTCTTGGAGTTTTTGAAAAAATATATATGGAGAAGAGAGAGAGATTCTTGGTATTTTTGAAAGATCAAATATGGAGAAGATAGGATTCTTGAAATTTGTAATGTGACCGGCAAGGTCACTACTACTATCAGATTATGGCCCACACGGCCAATATGATCAAAAATGCTAAGCAAATGCACGGCCTCGCACGACCGGCATAACTAACCACAGGGAAATGTAAATACGATCTGCAAGCCTCTATGAGTAATAATAGAAATGATCGGGACAGGGCCCCGACCTACCCAAACTGTACATCAAAAGAAAAAGAGCTACACCTCTGGGAATCAGACTCCGGATGATAGGAGCTAATGACTCAATAGCTGACTGGAATCATGAGGGATCGCCTCCTCGTCTATGAGCACCTGCAGGCAAGTAATGCAGCGCCCCACTCGGCGTCAGTACCACTGGTACTGAGTATGCTAAGCAACTGAAAGAATATAACTGAAACAAGTGAATATAGATAGCATATCTAGCAAAACTGTATGGCAGGAGATAACTGTATCTGAAGAAACTAATAAGAACTGAATCATGCTTCCTGTACTGATAAGGCAGAGGCGTACCTGTAAACGCGACGGTCTGCTGTCTAGTAACTAGTATATAACACATAAATAGATATACAAGTAGCAAGCAAGAGCCAATACCAACCCCCATAAGCCGGATGGCGCCAAGCAAGCAAACAATTTATATACCCCTACCCGGGTCAAAACCAGCCAAAAATAAGTCACTCCACTCATTTGCTCACTAGGAGCTCCTCTACCGCCCCCCTGGGTCTCCGGCTAGGGCCATAGCCTCCGATATAAATAACCGTGTCTGAGTCCGGAGGACTCCTGTGCAGACAGTAACAGATAGGGTCTGGTTCCCCGGAACTCTCCTCAGGGCAATCTGAAACCGGAGTTGCACCTGTAATAAGATCTGTAACTGTAATTGTATCTGTACCTGTTCCCTGGGCGCTTGCGCACAACAGGGCTATCTGTACTGTAATGCTGATCAGCCTGATATGGGAAAAGCTTCATCCCATTTTCGTCCAAGCTGGGGACGGCATGTCACTCCTTGGAGTGACGTAAACCCACCTGCTCAGTGGGCGACACGATTACCAACCCAGGGGCTGCGAGAATACTCAATAGGGTGCCCTCACGCCACATCAAGTCTCAACAAACAAATAGCACATATAAATAGCAAGCATGTATAGCTAAAAAGGACTATCTGAAATCTGATTTCTTATTCTGATCTCTTTCTATATTATATTGATTCCTTACTGATTATACTGATTCTGAAATCTTTATTTAACAGTTTGGCTAATCTGTAGCCATGAAACTGTCTGTCTATCTGGTTTAACTTTACTAACTTTTATTCTAAAAATCTGTCTCTTTTTAATTCTATAACATGCTTGCTAATCATACAATAAGCTATACTGAATCCGGAATACTAACTCGCCCTTTGGCGCATGCTTTACTAACTTTCGGACTGAATACGATACGGCAACACAACTCAGGATCTATTAGACTCACTTAATTCTCAACCTTCAACTCTGAGAGTTTCAGATACAGAGTTTACTATGACTTACCAAGCTAAGGCTTACTAACTTGCCGAAGAACAACTTCACATACCTGGTTTCTGAGTACTCGACTGACCGATGTGATTTCCTTCGGTACTTCTGCTGTTTCTCCCAACTATATTCATATACATTTCAATTAGAACTAAATACATTAATATTCGGGAGAAATTATCACTTTTGATATATATTTATCCCAAACTTCAACCTTTCGAAAAACGGTCAAAAACTCGTTATTTCTCGATAGTCCAGAAGGGATAAATGCTCACTGTAAGGCTAGGAACACATTGCTACTAATTTAAAGCAATTCTATTTACTTTACCTCGGTAGCACGACGTTTCACCGGCCAAATTTCACGAAACCAACTCCGTAGGATTGCTCCCTGCAGCTTTATACCTCTGTATCTAAGCCGAAACGGAGTTTAGATCGCGTTTCGTAGCGTAATTGGAAGGAAATTATATAAAATGGTCGTGGATTCTTATTTCACCTATATTCCCCTATTTTTTTGCTGGAAATATAGTGAAGAAGATGGAAAACCGACTTTTCCTTTTTTTTTTTTTTTTTGTTGCTAAATCCCTTAACCAACATGCTATTAGGCTATTTATTCATTTAAAATTTACGGGGTGTAACACATACATACATACATATACATACATACATACATATATATACACATACATACATACATAATCAATCACGGTAGAAAGAATGAGGGTATTAATGAGGAAATTTTGGCGGTAAATTGTCGTGTTAATAGTCACGATAGAAATATAGAATTATCATGAAAAGTTTAGTTGGAAATAGGGGTGACTTGATGAGATGAGATTTTCATAACAAATATTGTCCCGGAGTAGCGAGAATTTGTGAGGGTGAATCAATAGATAACTGAAAGCGAAATATGATGTAGGATCTCTTAAATATTAGAGTATATGTTTTAATAACCGTATGGCAAGTGAATTGCAGTCTCATGATTGGCGAGGCAATATTCAGCATCAGCTTTCGCATTTTCTCCGTAGGCGAAGCTATATCTTTTTATTTATTAGTATTCCACATAGAACTCATATATATGTTTAGACTAGATATTGAGAGAGTCATGGTTTTTGGCAGAATTTTTATTGTTAATTGATACCTTGATTTAATTATGTAAACCACTAAGAGATTTGATATTTTTATATGTTGTCTGAAAAACGAGGTTCTCCAATCGAGCTAGGGTCGATATAAGTGCCCGCATGATCCGCCTATTTGAGTCATGTCAAGTTGGTACCAGAGTATCTAATTTTTCCGTCTCACAAGTACAAGAGTCTCATAAATACAAGAGCAATATCGAGTAGACTCCTGCGGATTAGTGTGTAGACATCCACATTTAATCTTTAGGAAGTTATGAGGCATTTAGGGAGTCCTTCCCTTTATTCTTTCCTATCGTGATGTCCGAGCGTGTTGTTCATCTGTGTTGAGTTCAATGGTATCTGAGGGACTACAATTAGTATCTCGACATGCTCAATTGGTGTATGTGTCACGCCCCGCCTTGGGAGGCATGACGGGCACCTGTGCCCTACTAAGATCTGGACTGTTGGACTACTGAGCCTAAGCACTTCTGGTGCTATGCTGGCTCTAACTCTAGGTTCATGGAACCAACAGGCTATATAACGACTGTAAATACAACCTCCGGCCGACTAGGCCTATAGCCACCTGTAAGACAACAACAGCTAATCAGAACAACAGTAGTATAAAGGAACCTATGCGGGCCGACAAGGCACCATACTGACTAGTTTCACTGAAACGCTGAATCAAATGCTAAACTACTCTGTGACCGGCAAGGTCACCAACTATTAACTGAATAAGGCCCCACACGGCCATCATAAACAAACTAAAACATAGACACGTCCTCACAGGACCGGTACAACTAACAACAGGGAATATACAATCTGCAAGCCTCTAAGAATACTGATAAGATGGTCGGGACAGGCCCCGACCTCCCCGTACAGTACAACAATAGAAAAGGAATAAACCTCTAGCTGTCAAGCTCCGGATGACAGGAGCTGATGACTCTGTTTGCTGGCTAGAATTACGAGGGATCGGCTCCTCGTCTATGAGTACCTACAGGCAAGTAATGCAGCGCCCCTAAACGGGCGTCAGTAGCACTGGTACCGAGTATGCAAAGCAATAACTAAACATAACTGAAATAGACGGTAATACTGATAGTTACTGAATAACAGAAGATGGCTACGACTATCTGGGATAGCAGAATCTAAACTAAGCTTAACTGTACTGAAGAGAAGGTGAGAATCATACATGTCAACGCGGCGTCCTGCTATCCATCAATTTAATAAATAACACATATAGCATACAAGAACCTATAGTAGCCCCCATAAGCCGGAAGGTACCAATCAACATGCAATCTATATACCTTTACCCGGGTCGCCATCCAAAAATAACAATTCACTCCACTCATCTAGTAACTATGAGCATCCCGTCGGCCCCATGGGTATGCAACTTGGGCTCTCTAGGCCCCTGACTATAGTTGTATTTGAGTCCAGAGGACTCCTGTAAACTATAATCTGAGATCTGTAATCTGTAATATGTGCCCTGGGCGCAAGCGCTCGACAGGGGTATGCTATAATGCTGATCAGCCTGCTATGGGGAATGTTGCATCCCATCTTCGTCCTCTAGCGGACGACATGCCACTCCTTAGAGTGACGTATCCTCACCCTCTAGCGGGCGAGTCGACACAGCTATTAACCCTGGGGCGGCAAGGAAGCTCTAAGGGTGCCCACATAAAACAACCAGGTCTCTATAAGCAACAACAATCACATATAACATGTATAATAAATCTGATAATACTGTCCATGATCTGATTTTCTATTCTGAATCTCTTGCTAAATTAAGCTGAATCTGATACTGAATTGTACTGAGTCTGGAATAATATCTCACTGTTTGATACTAATATACTGACTTTTATTCTGCATATGGTATAATAACTCAAACATGCTTACTGAATTCACACTGGGCATAATACTCGGCTTCTGAAACTTTCTTCTGGAATTTACTCTATTTTACTATGCTAGAATTACTAACTTGCCGAAGAAACTAGCTTTACATACCTCAGTTACTGACTTCTTGGCTAACTGGTGTAGCTCGGCCAATATCCAGCTATTTCTTCCAACTGCGTTCATATTTATAGCAATTAGAACTAAATTTCATCAATATTCTGGAAGAAAACACTACTTTGAATATATATATAGCCCAAACTTTGACTTATCGAAAAACAGTCGAAAACTCGCTATTTCTCGGAAGTCCAGAAGGGAGAAATACTCACTTTAGGGCTAGGAGTATATTGACACTAATTTGGAGCAATTCCACTTACCTTATCTCGGTGAGACGGCGATTCGCCGGCCGAATTTCACGAAACTAACTCCGTTGGAATGCTCCCTGCAGCTCAATACCTCGTTACCCGAAGTTATTTCAAGTTTGGACCGCGTTTAACAGCGTAAATGGAAGGAATTTTAATGGAAACCTTCTTCCTCTCTGTTTCTATACTGTTCTCTGGTTTACTCACCAGAAATATTGATAATTATCACTTAAAAACCGAAGTGGGGGCTTATATACTTGGGACTGCATCTCACCTCCGTGGCACATTGGCCATCGTGGAGGTGAGCCCTCCATGGAACGTTGGCCATCGCGGAGGGGGCCTGCCCAGCCTCCTCTTGCGATGTTCTGACGTGGCGCTTGTCCGGTTTTCCCCAGGGCCTTTCTCTAGCACATATGGCATTCTAAAACTCATAACCAACATGCAAATAGGCCATCTAAATGTCAAGAATTTACGGGGTGTAACAGTATGGCAGTGTGAACTGTAGGGGGTATGATATAAATTAGTGGGTACAGGCTAGTGATGGTAAAAATTGGCTTAGATTGGCTGGAGGGACAAAAATCCCTATTGTTGTTCTGCTTAGCGAGTTTCGCTGTAGCGAGATGTGTCTCGCTGCAGCGAGTTTCGCTGTAGCGAGATGTGTCTCGCTGCAGCGAGACAACGAACTCGCTATAGTAAGCAATGGACCATTGCAGTGGGTCCACTGCAGCTGAAAGACGGTTGTTGCAGTGGACAACTGCTAGGCAAAATCCAAATTCCCTTGTTTTTGCAAAACAATTGCAGTTATGTCAAAACACGGTAAAATCAAGAAATTCGAATATGAGGAAAACAATGATATGATATAAATAAAAGGGGTAAAAAACACGGCCATTGTCTGAGGATGCCAAGCGGGAACCCATGAATCAATAGCAAAAGCAGGTAATATCCAAAATCAAGTAAAGAAAGAGTGAGCATTATCTTACATGCCTCAAACGGGGGCAACCCAAATAAAGTATCTAAATAGGAGTAGGGAAGGGAGGTAAATTGTGGCCATGACTAACTCGAGAACTCGTCGCTGCTATCGCTGAGATCACCAGCCACCTCGTCCTCAAACTCTCTAAGGAAGGAGAACTCTGGGATGTTCTCTCTATCCACCTGGGGTGTGCTGGATCTGGGGAAAGCATCTTCAGGATCTTCTTGATTCCCTTCCACATGCGAACGAAGAGCTTGTCCCGGGAATGCTGCTTCTTCTTTTCCCTCTCCAAGTCCTCTCTGAGCTCCACGTGGGCCTAGTCCAAGGAGGCAACTTCTCCCTGCAATCCCTCTAGATTCGCAACAGCCGCGTTGGATGGCTTACCACTTGAAGAAAGTCTGGGCAACCCTCCCACCAGCTCCTATATAGCATCTATCTCTATCTCAATCCGCTCATAAGGGCTCAAAAGCCTGAAAGTGCTTGCCTCACTGTCCCTATTGCTAGAAGCAACCTTCCTCTTCTTTCTGCCTGTCCCTAATGCCCCCTTCACTTTCGAGGGATCAAAGGGCACATCACACGCCACCATAACATCTCTGACCTCCCAATACACTTTGGACCGTTTGCGGAGCAGGGTAATGAGAGAGGGAAAGGACAGGCCAGAGATGCTCTTGGATGAAAATTACCTCCACTCCTCCTCTATCTATGCCCCTACATTAATTGGCACCTTGCTGAGGATACAGGCCACCACCAAAGCTCGGGTGATTAAGGTGTTCCAGGTAGGTATTTAAGAAGAATGTCTTACCATTTGGATAGAAGAGTTCCCCCCTAATCTATTGCCAACTGGCGTTACCTGCACTTTCGTGTCTCTCAATGTGGTCTGTTTTGAGCGTTTGAAGTGGACAAATAATCAGGATACGTAATCGAGTTTCATGTCTTTCCCACCAGAAAGAAGAAAATTTATTGCCTCAGAGAGGTCATCTTCTCTCCATAAGTACTACATCGACACATCACAAAGGGTTTCGCCTGACTGTTAATAATCACACTAGAATAAATAATTATCGTGAAAATTTGTAGTTGGAAATAGGAGTGACTTGATGAGATGAGATTTTCATAATAAATATTATCCCTGAGCAGCGAGAATTCATAAGGGTGAACCAATAGATAACGGAAAGCTAAATATGATGTAGGGTCTCTTAAATATTATAGTGCATGTTTTAATAATCGTGTGTGTCTATGGAGGTATATTAAAGTTTTCGTGCTATTACTAACGGTAACTTGAAAACGTGAGGGATAAAATTATGACTAGTGTCTTGAGCATCGATGATTTGATTAATATAATTGAATGGTCTTCGGACAATGATTGTGTTAGAAATTGTAGTGATTAATTTTTACTATTGAATGGATTTTAATGGATTAAACTTTGAAACATTATTCCTGGACTGTGAATGCAATATATGGTTACTGTTTGAGAGGATGATGAAACGTGATGAGGACGGAGAGGTGATACATCCTTACCCTGAGACGAGAGGCTCATGTCTGAAGTGAGCATCCAGACGAGCAGTTGAGAGTGGTATGTGTATAATTAGTTAAATATGAGTGGCTTATGCCCGAGGTGAGCATCCGGGCGTGCAGTGTGATATGAGTGGCTCGTGTCCAAGGCGAGCATCCAGACGAGCTAATGAGTGTGAGCGAGTACCATACCGGTACATTACATGGATTTCTAGAGTTCCCTGCAAGTCATAACTGGAAGGGAAGAAATAAGACTCTCTGGCATGTGTGTACAGGTAAACAGATGTGTGACAGACATACAGATATACATACGTGATATGTGACATACCGACATGATTTAGACATGATGTGAGAGACGCAGATGTGAAATAATATATAATGATGTGGTACATGTGTGGTACTATATGATATGAATACGGTGTAGAGATGTACAACCTGAGACCAAGGAGATGCAGGTATATACTTGTATTCGTACTCCTACGGGGACATGGCCCCATTTCTATGATTGATTGTTCTATAGTTAATGGCTTAATTATATTTTTAGATGATTGCTGATAAATGTATGTTGATGTGGTTACATATATTCCGTGGTTGATTTCTAATTGGAATGAGTTAATTTTTGTTATTAGTCTTGTGATAGATATTCGAGTCGATAACGTTTCCTGTTGGGTTGGTCCTGATTGTGGGAGTGGTTCTATTAATAGGTATAGAGCGGGGATAGGTAGAAAATATTATGGCTCCTTGAGGATTAACAAGGGTATAAAGGATAACATACATTAGTATAATATTGTAGGGTAATTGAATAAATTGAGGGTAACTGGAAATGGTCTTAGCTAATATAAATTACAATAGGTAATGGGTAAGGAAATCTTAGTCGTATAAAGGATGCTGAAAGAAAAGTGTCAGTGATGGCGAACTATTGTTTAAATAGATTGCGCTGCATCGGACGAATTTCTGTTGCTATGGAATCACAGCAGCGGTCGAGTCATCGCTGCAGCGTAATAGTGGAACCACCGTAGATAGTTTGGGAGTTGGTGAATAATTGTTGAAGTCATGGTATATGCTTATACGTATAGATGTATGATTGTGTAATTATCGAATGAATTTACGGGAAAAAAAGTGTAGTTTATCTTTTTGTGGATAGTTAAAATTTAGTCAATTTCATGTTAATTATTATACTATTGCGTGAACTAATCCTAGTCGGCCGATGATGCCTACCAGTACGTGTGGTATATTGATACTACTTGCGGCACCTTTTTGGGTGTAGGTTGAGGCAGATGAATTGTAGTCTCGTGATTGGTGAGGCGATATTCAGCATCAGCTTTCGCATTTCCTCCGCGGGTGAAGCTGTGTCTTTTTATTTGTCAATATTCCATATAGAGCTCTTGTAACTGTCTAGATTAGATTTTGGGAGAGTCATGATTTTTGGCGGGATTTTAATGTAAATTGATACCTTGATTTAATTATGTAAAGCACTTAGAGATTTGATATTTTTATATGCTGTCCGAAAAAGGAATTCTCCTATCAAACTAAGGTCGATATAGGTGTCCGCTTGATCCGCCTATTTGGATTATGTCACTGAGTATGAATGCTCATTTATAAATTTGTTATTAATTTAAAAATCGATTTACTGCTATAATTTTTTATATTATTCTTTAAATGTTATAAACTATAAAGAATATGGCTATTTTAACATGCTCGCTTTTATACAAAATGTGACTCGCAAGTATTAAAATTCGATTTGGCAGGAGAAGGAAAAAGAAAACTAAAGGTATTCAGATGAATCGAAAGCATTAAAAAAAACTTATAGATGATAGTGATTTATCGAACTCTTAAACCCATATATTGAGCTTTATCAAATGTTAAATGATTCGCTCTTCAAATTCATTATTTTTTTCTCTCAGAAAACATAATTGCCTATAATACCCTGAAGAAAAAAAAAATTAACAAGCTCACATTTTGTTTGTGAACCGTAGACATTTGGTAAATTTTTTTTAAAAAAAAGTAGAAAATAATTGTATCGGTACCTTTTGGTTGTTCCTCTTTTCTTCATCTTGTTTTATTTTCCCTTTTTGTTTTTGCAGTTAATAAATTAATTATTGATATCAATTTTTATTAGCATTACTGTAACATAAATGTGTTATCACATCACAAACTCTCTCTTTTTCTTTTGATTTTCTTTAATTTCTCGAAAATGCTAAAAATTACATACACATTCTTATTTCTAGAATCAAATGATCCTATAAGTGTAATACTATTTGTCTGAGCAAATTATGCACAAAAACTAAAACGATTTGATCAGCATTAAATTATGAAACTAAATTATAAAAAACTTGTTTCAATCATGCAATTTCTTGTGCAAGTTAAGCAATATTCTATAAGAAAATAAAAAGAAAAAGAAAATAAAAACAAAGAAGAGCAAGAAAAGAAGAGAGAAAAGAAATTGATAAACTATCTAGCTTTATTGGTAAATAAACATGAAATTAAAAAAAAAAATAAAGCTTGTTTCGATGCTAAAATTATGAAGAATTACCATAATCATTTTCATAATGGCCAAGAAAATAAGAAAAAATAATTACCCTTTATTGTTGTAGGCTTGCTTCTCTTTTCTCATTATCATTCCGTACAAATTAAATAGTTTTAAAGAAAAAGAAATAAGGTAATTTTTTTTTTTGGAGTTAATTTAATGTGAGTTATGATTATTACTAAAATAATTAAGAAAAACAGAGGGGAAAAAAATAAATGGTGCAGATGTCACATAGATTCCACATCACCTTTTCTTTTATTGAGCTTTATAATAATACTAGTGAATAATTCTATGTTTTGCGCGGTCATGAGAAAATTAAAATAATCTTTAATGTTTTAAGAAAAACTTGCAGATGGGTAAAGAGTTTACGAATATTTTTGTAAGATGATTTCTCTTTTGTCATTAATTTTTATTAAAAAAATAATATTCATTAATAAAACACTATGTGATTCTATCAGAAATTATTACAATAGTTTAATAACTTGTAACAACTTGTAAAATTATTCTAACAATAGGATATTCATGTTTAATTATACTTTTAATTATTTATACTATACATAAGTTAAGATCTTATTTTTAAGGAATTAATAAAATCTATGAACTGTTCTCTATATTTGCTTCTATTGCTCTGCCTCATTATGTTAACCTTCTTCACTATGAGAAATTCTAGGCTTTCAAGTGTTTTATTCATTAGTAGATCATGTAACCTCCCCTTTAATCCGATAGCAGGGCTTCAGAAAAGATTTGGAGTAAATAAATTTTGCAAACTTCAAGCTACACAATGCTACCAAATTTCAATAGGTATCGTGAATTTTTCAAAACCAAATCAAAAGTTCGAACACTTAGAATTTCAGGTCCCCCTTCACTCTCGATATACAGTAATCAAGCAGAAGGAAAGAAGATGACTTCCCCTTTAGACGTAAAAGCAGGACCAATATTTTATCAACAACTTATAAACTTTTTTAAAAAGAAAAATGTGTTGAAGCATATTGTGGTGATAAACAAAACAAATTATTACCTCAAAGGATGTAATTTTTAATTTTAGTGTCAGCGTTCGCCCAAAAAGACCTTCCTTTTTCATATCAGCAGAAAGCATATCTAATAGATCAACAGCAAGCCAAAGTTGACAAAATTAACTTTGGATCATAGCAAATGATTATAAAACACATGCTAAATTTCCAGCAGAAGGAAAATATCTCCACACTCAAAATCTGAGAGGGAGAAAAACATATGCATTGGTCGCGGAATCAGAAACACTGGCAGTAACTAAAACCATACCTAATTTTTGAAAAAGCAAAGTGCTGAAAAGGTTCTTTCATTACTTATACTCTTACGCATTTTATATTGAGGAGTATCGGTTCCCTCTAGCCCTAGACCCGCGGGAAGGAAAAAGTCTGCAACAAAGAGGCAACTGATATGTTGTCAATATACAGAAGAATCCAAGAAATTCAGGACACAAGCAGTGACCATATCAGTTAATCATATTTGAAGAAGACCTCTCAAACGCAACAGAACATCATATTATACAGCTCAAATCAAGTTTGAACTTTCCATGTAAATAGTTCTATGTTGTGTTCTTATCAAATTAAGGGAAAATAAAAGAGATGGACTATATCATTAACAAACCTGCTGAAGAATGAGAAAACATCGCAGAAATGAAACTACACTTTTGCAGCATCTCCTCATAGGCTTCTATTTCAAAGACATCCTTTAAGATACGTTCAGTGACCTTACCGATGCCCCCGATCGATACATACTTTCCTGAATGTCAGATCATGGACCTACATCCCAAAATATAAGAACAGAAGTGAACTGCTTAATTGGAATGAATATACTTCACAAACCAAAGAGCCTAAACAAAACAGCTACTCGCAGTACCTTCCTTATTGGAAGTGAAGAAATAAATGTCATGACAGTACTTCGATCATTTGTCAAAACAAACAGGCCATTGGGTTTGTTGATATCTGAACAAACATGTGAGAAGGAATAAAGAAGCTATATTCAAAAAATCCGCATCTTCATTTTGATATGAAAAAGTGTGAATAGTTGGACTGTGCCTAATTAGTTGGGTTCTCAATCCATCTTTTCTCATGGTTTTCCAAAAATGTGAGGCAATTTTTTCGTAGTTTGGGTGAGGCATACCTAGATATACAAATTTCTCATAGCCTAAATGCAAAATTGATGCGTCCTGTAGACGCCTCAAAAATAGTCTATGTAGAAAGCGCATCTTCGTTGCATAAGAGGACAAGGAACTAAAATAAGTAATTTTAATTTTCAATACCTTAGCAAGTAAAGATTTGGTGCAACTCCAGCACTACACGTGAGAGCTGTCTCAAGGTGTACACAGCCACCTTAAAGGAGTGGAACAACCCAAAAAATGGAGGATCACAAGACACAAAAGAAGTCAAGGGCAAGGAAAAGCAGGGATAGATAAGATTAGGGGAAAATTCTAATGGAAAGAGATCAAGATGAAACAGAATCTACTGTAGACTTCTCCACTCGTAATGCCCCTCTCTTTGCAAACACTAGTAATATCTAGGTATGCCTCATCCAAGCTAGCTGCCAAAAGGTTAGGATCATATTTCTGAAAAACTATAAGAAGATGGATTAACAATCCAAGTAATTAGGAACATATCACTCAAAAATTACTAAGTCCATAGAAGCACATTATGCAACTTTTTCTTGTTAAGTTGCTGTAATGATTATATTTCTGAAAGTCTACAGGGACAAATAACAACTCTGGACAAAGTTTACGTGCAATGATCCAGGCATCGCAGACACGAATGCCAAATTTCTCGGTCTATAAAGCATAAGGATATGTATTCAGAAAAAGGAAAACGATAGAAAACGAGCAACAAACTTTACAGAAATAGGAATTTGAAAGCGAAACTGTAAATATTTGTACAGCAGGCATCTCTAATTAATATAAAAGCTCAACATCTGAAAGTCAAATCTCACAGCTCGCTGTTGAAATCGTGGACATGCTACTAACAACCACTGGCTTTCCTTTCAATGAAGGATTACACAAGGTTTCAACAGCTGCATAGAAAGTATCCATATACACATGCAGCCAAATCCTTGACAAATCACGTGTGGCTTCTAGTTCTAAAATCCTTTTGTTAGCCATCTGAAACAAAAAAGAGGAAGAAGCGAATTGAATTTTGTTCTACTCGCAGTTGGACTTTCATAATTGCAGACTTAGAACATCTCCCTATAGCAGCAGTCAACTGATTCTAGAATTTAAAAAGAATTCCTTACAGGCATCATGCATGGCACAACATTTTTTTTGTCATAAATAGTCAGTCAAAGAGGTTCAATCCTCCACATACACATCAATTTGTGTATGCAGAGAGCACAAATAGACAGAAATAGACAATCAGGTTCTGACATGACACATTGGAAAAGAACCATTTTCCTAATTGTCATAAAAAAAAAACTTACGATGATGAGATAAATCTTCTGCAGTAAGTTTGGAGTACTGAACACGCATGTTCTCGATTTTCTTCTTCATTTAAGCTTCCTTCTTCTCCTCATTCTCAAAATACTTGGACCCTTTACTCATTTCATCCACTATCCTCTGCACTTTTTCCTTGTCCACTCCTTGCATTCCTACAATTCCAATCATCGGTCACAATATCCTCATATAAAGCCACAATTTAACTTGACCAAAAAAATTGATCCAAACCAACACAATAAAAAAATCACACCATTTTTATAAGATGTATAGCAATTTGAACAAGTTGTTAGTTGGTGACCTTGTCGGTCACAGATCAGTTTAGCGCCTGATTTCGTTTTCTTCAGCTATAACTAGACATCATGGTGGCCTTGTCGGCCCGCATAGGACTCCTTATAGTTGGTTGTTCTTGTTAGCTGTTTATCTTTTACAGGTGGCAATAGGCCTTATCGGCCGGGGGCTGTATTTACAGCCGCTATATAGCCCGTCGTTTTCTTGAATCCAGAATTAGAGTCAGCCTTGCACCAGAGGTGCTTAGACTCAGTTAGTTCAGCAGTCCAGATCCTAGTAGGGCACCAGGTGTCAGTCATGCCTCCCAAGGTGGGGCGTGACAAACTTGGTATTAGAGCCGGTCGTATCTGTTGTGATTGCGCCCAAGCTCACATGCAAGCGTACGTGGTCTTACAAGTAATACAGTGGCCCTTTTTAAGAGCCGAATGTCGAATCCACAGGGACTGGACCAATTCAGCTAATTATCAAGTTCAACTGTGATATTAACTTTCACAAGTGTTGATTATACAAGTTTTCAATAAATTCTATTTAAATCTAGGGGTGTCACAGAAATACTTTGAAATCATTCAAGAAGCAACTAGAGCTAAGGCCGGATAATCATGCGACACTACTCTTTGCAATGGTTTAAGCATGGAATTATCAATTGTTGCCTCACATAATTGAACATGCATGTTCATAGTCTTTCGAGCCTCTAAACACGACAAACTAGCCTCACAACTACATTGTTGAGAGGGGATGTGACATTCTAGTTTGTGGGCAATTCAACTACATGGATGTGGTTTACGGGGTTTATGCTCTTGATTATGGACTTTCGTACCTCTAATCATTTAAATCAACTTAGCTTCACAACTACTTCTACGAGTGGTGGAGTGACAATTCTAAGCCGGTGTCTTGCTATCATCCCGTTTTATCAACCAAGCAAGGCAAATTAGGTATAATTTCTATCCTAACCGCGAATCATATCGAAAGATAAGAACTTGCTCTCTACATTCTCTTCTTCTTTCCTAGGGTTGCTCTTTCAAGCTTTTACCTAAGCTTAACGCATTTGTTTTCATGGTGATCAAGCATAAAAACAACCATAATGTAGAATATAAGACAAAACAACAATTAACAACTCAAACCAAAACGAATTCATGCAATTACAATCATATTCGCGTGGTCTCAACCCTAGAGGAAGGGTTTTAGCCACTCATGTTCGTACAAATACTCAAAAACGTAATTAAAGTGATGTACTTACAAGAATAGATAAAAGAGAAGGTAAATTTGGTGAATCCTAGATGAGTTCTTCACTTCTCCCTTCGCTCCTTTACGGTTTTCAAAAAATATTTTGTGACCAAATGATTTTATAAGCTAAGGGTCCTATTTATAGTAAATAAGGAATGTACAATTTTTGCCCGTCATGGAATGGCTCCGTGGCACGGAGGTGGTCGCGCCAATTTACCTCCGTGACACGGAGATATCGTGACAACACAGGAAATCACCTAAAAATTGAGCCTCGGCAGATCTTGCCGTGATGGCAGCGTGGCACGCTGCTTGTGCAGCGATGCTGAGTGACACGGCCCCTGTCACGTAGTTGTGCCTGGCGTGGCACGGTGCTGTCGCGTAGGTGGCCTGTTTTGCACGTTTCCTTGCCGACTTTTGTGATTTGCTTCAGATTTCATTCCTCCACTTCATCCATCATTATTTAGTCCCTCAAATGCATTTTTAACCTACAAAAACAAAGACTAATCATGTTGGTTAGTATATACCTAAATTTACATAAAATCACATGAGAAATTAAACGCATAAATAGACAAACACAACTAAACTAAGTTATAAAATAGCACTTGGGCACGCAATTATGCCCAAGATCAGTATCCTAGGGAGTCTGCAAGTCGTGCTAAGTAAGCCTTGCCTATGGATGTGTTGTGCACCACATACTATAGGCAGGAAGCTGCAAGGCATGATAGGATGGTTACTCTTTCTTCTTATTCAGTCGTGCTATAGAGCGGTACAGTATAGGGTTGAGTCCTGAGCTTATCATACTCTTTGTTTACAGATAAAATGTCGGACCAGCGACATCCTACGACAGGTAGGAGGTTGGATATAGCAGCAGGAGAGGGCACCAGTAGGATGTCTCAGCCTCGATTAGAATCAGCCTGATCTAAGGGCGATACGGAGGCCTCGTCTCGACCTTTACAGCAGTCACCATTACATCAGGAGCCGCTTGGAACAGCACCACCTCCGGCAGTTCCTATACCTATACCATCTGACCAAGAGGTCAGGAGTGCGGTGGTTATGTTAGCGCAGATGATGGTTGCTCAATGCCAGTCAATACCACCTACCGTTGTAGAAGCATCAGGAGGACCTGGTAGTTTGAGGGTCCGAGAATTCCTGGCATTAAGTCCCCCGCAGTTTACAGGGACAGATCGGACAGAGGATCCTCGGGATTTCCTAGATCAGATGCAGAGGATTTTCAGGGTAATGCATGCTACACCCACAGTGTCAGTTGAATTGGCGGTATTCCGGCTATAGGACATCGTTGTACTGTGGTATGAGAGTTGGGAGAGATCTCGAGGGAGAGATGTTTCCCCTCCGACCTGGCCCAGCTTTTCAGAGGCTTTTCTGGATCATTATCTACCACGGGAAGTTCGACACGCCCGGGTTGATCAGTTCCTACACTTGGAGCAGGGGTCGATGAGTGTTCGAGAATATGCCCTGCGGTTCGATTCTTTGGCCCGATATGCGCCAGCTTTTGTGGATACAATGTTATCCAGGGTACACTGATTCATTATGGGGCTAAACCCAGAATATGTTGAGACTTGTATCACAGCTACTCTGCGAGAGGATATGGATATTGCCCGAGTACAGGCTTTTGCACAGAATATTGATGGCATCAGGCAGCGGCAACGGGAGATCAGGAGGACAATCTAGGAGCAGCGCCGCAAGGACAGGCCAGATGATTTACAGGAGGAGGCCCGGGGAGGACCTAGGCTACGGTTATCAGATAGGCCACCTAGACCCCTGCCTTCATCACAGCGGCAGAGGAGCAGGTTTAGTCACTGAGGGCAGGTCAGAGCCCGACGGAGGTTTACAAACAGTAGATTCACCGCAACAGAGGAGGGCGGAGCAGAGTAGGTATACAATACCACTTTGCCCTATTTGCAGCCGACGCCACTCAGGAGCGTGCAGATATGGCTCCACGGGATGTTATATTTGTGGACAGGAGGGTCATCAGATGAGAGATTGTCCAACTAGGGGTCAGGGTGTTTGGAATCGACAGGATAGGTCATCAGCAGGGTCACGAGCTCCAGCATCCCCGGCAGGGCGCAGGCCCTCAGTTTTAGCAAGTAGAGGCCGAGGCGGATCAGGGGCCTCCAGTTCAGGTGCAGGCCCAAACCCTACCTATGCATTACTGGGGAGACAGGATTCAGAGTCGTCACTAGATGTTGTGACAGGTATGTTGAATATTTGCTCTTGTCCTGCTTATATGTTGATAAATCCGGGATCCACCTTGTCCTATGTTACACCGTTAGTGGCTCGAAAGTTTAGTATTGTGCCAGAATTGCTTCGGTGGCCTTTTTTAGTATCTACACCTGTTGGTGACTCTATCATAGCCAGAAGGGTCTATCGGGGGTGTACAGTAAAGGTTGCCAGTCGTCAGACGACAGCAGACTTGATAGAGCTAGAGATGGTTGATTTTGACGCTATTATGGGTATGGATTGGTTAGCTCCATGTTATGCCAATGTTGAGTGCTGGACCAAGACTGTCCGATTCCACTTTCCAGGGGAGGCAGTACGGGAGTGGAAAGGTAGTACAATTACGCCGAAAGGTAGGTTTATTTCCTATCTTCGGGCGAGGAAGTTGATAGCAAAGGGGTGCATTTATCACATTGTCAGAGTCCAGGATGTTCGGGCAGAGCCTCCGACCCTTCAGTCTGTTCCAGTGGTTAACGAGTTCCCCGATGTATTTCCAGATGAGCTTCCTGTTATTCCCCCAGAAAGGGAAATTGATTTTGCAATCGATTTATTACCAGGCACTCAGCCTATATCTATTCCCCCTTATCGGATGGCTCCTGCTGAACTTAGAGAACTAAAGGAACAATTGAAAGATTTGTTAGATAAGGGCTTTATCAGGCCGAGTAACTCACCATGGGGTGCGGCAGTTCTGTTCGTGAGAAAGAAAGACGGCACCATCCGTATGTGTATAGACTATCGGCAACTGAATAAAGTCACTGTCAAGAATAAGTACCCACTTCCCAGAATAGACGACTTGTTTGATCAACTACAGGGAGCAAGGTATTTCTCAAAGATTGATTTAAGGTCTGGATATCATCAGGTTCGGGTTCGTGAAAGGGATATTCCAAAGACTGCCTTCAAGACTCGATACGACCACTTTGAATTCTTAGTCATGTCCTTCGGTCTGACAAATGCCCCAGCAGTGTTTATGGACCTGATGAACAGTATCTTCAGACCATACCTGGACTTGTTCGTGATAGTATTTATCGATGATATTCTGATGTATTCTCGCTCAGAGGCAGATCACCAGGATCATCTACGGACAGTGCTCCAGATTCTCAGGGACCGCCAGCTATATGCAAAATTTTCCAAATGTGAATTTTGGCTGAATTCAGTAGCCTTCTTGGGTCATATTGTGTCAGATGTTGGTATACAGGTAGATACACAGAAGATAGAAGTAGTGAAAACATGGCCTAGACCTACCACTCCGACCGAGGTACGTAGTTTCCTGGGATTAGTCGGGTATTACAGAAGGTTCGTGGAAGGATTTTCCACTTTGGCAGCACCTTTAACCAAACTGACGCAGAAGGCAGCAAAATTCCATTAGATTGAGGCATGTGAGCAGAGCTTTCAGGAACTGAAACACAGATTGACATCAGCACCAGTGTTAGCGTTGCCAGAAGGAACAGAGGGCTATGCAGTTTATTGTGACGCTTCGGGTGTTGGGTTAGGATGTGTTTTGATACAGCATGGTAAAGTGATTGTTTATGCTTCCAGGCAGCTGAGGAAGCATGAGAAGAACTATCCTACCCATGACCTGGAATTAGCCGCGGTAATTCATGCCTTGAAAATATGGAGACACTACCTGTATGGCGTCCACGTAGATATTTTTACTGATCACAAAAGCCTGCAGTATATCTTCACCGAGAAAGAGTTGAATTTGCGGCAGCGTCGCTGGTTGGAGTTGTTGAAAGATTATGATGTGAATATTTTATATCACCCAAGAAGGGCCAATGTGGTAGCAGATGCCCTTAGTCGTAAATCAATGGGAAGTTTGGCATACTTACAGCCTGAGCAGCGGGAATTGGCTCGAGAATTGCATCAGCTAGCCAATTTAGTCGTTCGTATAGCGGAAACAAGAGACAATAGAGTGGTAATACAGAACACCGTAGTGTCATCTTTGGTTGTGGAAGTGAAGGAACGACAATATGAAGATCCTAGCCTGGTTCAGCTCAGGAATAGAGTCCAGCAAGGGGAAGTGACAGATTTTCAGGTAACCAAGGATGGAGTTTTGAGATATAGGAATCGCCTCTGTGTTCCAGACGTTGCAGGGCTTCACCAGCAAATTATGGGCGAGGTACACTATGCGTTACTCTCTCCATCCAGGTTTGACAAAGATGTACCATGATATAAAAGAGATCTACTGGTGGCCAGGAATGAAAAAGGGGATAGCAGAATTTGTAGCTCAGTGTCCCAATTGCCAACAGGTAAAAGCTGAACACCAGAAACCAGGCGAACTGACTCAGGATATAGTCGTGTCTCTATGAAAATGGGAAGCAGTTAATATGGATTTTGTAGCAGGGTTACCTCACAGCAGGTGTAGATATGATTCGATTTGGGTAATTGTTGACAGGTTGACAAAATCAGCTCACTTTCTGCCAGTAAGAACTACCTTTTCAGCCGAAGATTATGCAGAGTTGTATGTTAAAGAAATAGTCAGGTTGCACGGTGTTCCGTTGTCAATTATCTCCGACAGAGGGGCGCAGTTCACAACCAAGTTTTGGCAATCGTTTCAAAGAGGCTTGGGGACGCAGGTTAACCTGAGCACAGCCTTCCATCCTCAGACAGACGGGCAGGCAGAACGTACCATCCAGACGCTCAAGGATATGTTACGAGCATGTATGTTAGATTTTGGAGGTAGTTGGGATGAACATCTACCGCTTATTGAATTCACCTATAATAACAATTATCATTCAGCAATTCAGATGGCGCATTATGAAGCATTGTATGGGCGAAAGTGCAGATCTCCAACTGGTTGGTTTGAGGTAGGAGAATCAGCATTGATTGGGCCAGATATTATTCATCAGTCAGAGGAGAGAGAAGCTTATCAGGGAACATCTACTGACTGCTCAGAGCCACTAGAAATCTTATGCTGACGTGCAGCGCAGAAACTTGAAATTTAATGTGGGCGACTGGGTGTTCCTGAAGGTTTCGCCCATGAAGGATATGATGAGATTTGGCAAGAAAGGCAAGCTCAGCCCGAGGTTTGTTGGGCCTTATCAGATTCGCCGAAGAATAGGCCAGGTGGCATATGAATTGGATTTACCTATAGAGTTAGCATCTATTCACCCAGTTTTTCATGTATCAATGCTGAGGAAGTGCATAGGAGATCCCTCCCGAATTGTCCCAGTCCAAGATGTTCAGGTCACAGAAGAGTTAGCTTATGAGGAAGTTCTAGTAGCCATACTAGACCGGCAGATCCGTAGATTAAGAACTAAAGATGTTGCTTCTGTCAAGGTGTTGTGGCGTAATAGGAACCGAGAGGAGATGACTTGGGAAGCAGAAGATGATATGTAAATCAGATATCCTCACTTGTTTAAGACTTAGTCAGAATACGCAGCCAGAGGTATGTTGTTATTTTTGTTTCATGAGTTGTTTTATGTTCATGTATATTCATTTATATTCTTCTCGGTATAGCTATGTTAGCCCTGATTCCCCTATCTCAGTCAGTTTCAGTCCTTCTCCTATTACTTCAGTTACTGTCAGCTTTATTACTTACTTTCAGTTGTTTTCAGTTGTTGCTTTACATACTCAGTACCAGTAGTACTGACGCCCGTTTTGGGGCACTGCATTACTTTCCTGCAGGTGCACATAGACGAGGAGCAGATCTCTCGTAGTCCCAGTCAGCGATACAGAGCCTTCAGCTCCTTTCATCCGGAGCTTGGAAGATAGAGGTTTACTTTCTTCTTGTCTGTACAGTATGGGTAGGTCAGGGCCCTATCTCGACCATCTTATTATTCTTAGAGTCTTGCAGATTGTATAATATTCCATGTTGTAAGATTGTATGTGATGGCCATGTGGGGCCTTGTTCAGTTGTTAGTTGGTGACCTTGTCGGTCACAGATCAGTTTAGCGCCTGATTTTGTTTTCTTCAGCTATAAGTAGACATCATGGTGGTCTTGTCGGCCCGAATAGGACTCCTTATAGTTAGTTGTTCTGGTTAGCTGTTTATCTTTTACAGGTGGCTATAGGCTTTGTCGGCCGGGGGTTGTATTTACAGCCGCTATATAGCCCGTCGTTTTCTTGAATCCGGAATTAAAGTCAGCCTTGCACCAGAGGTGCTTAGGCTCAGTTAGTTCAGCAGTCCAGATCCTAGTAGGGCACCAGGTGCCAGTAGAAGTAAAAAGCTGAATTGGAGACTCGGACATGCACCTTTCAAGATACTTTGAATACCCATCACTGTTGAGCTGGACCTCTCAATTTGTTAAAGAATGTTCAATTATAAAATATATCCAATTTAGATTATTTTTAATCTATACACGATACAAGTTTTACTAAAAGGTGTTTGATTGATCATCCTTTTTTCACTATATCTCCACCACTAATCATCAAGAAAACAAAACGATGAAAGCTTTTAAAAAAAGGTTTAAAAAATAAAACTAATTCTTAAATATATATATATATATATAAAGACTTAGAGGCACGCTGATGTGGCATGTCTCTTTGAGCTTCATTTATATTTTTCTTTTTTTATGATTTTTTTGACATTTTTCTCCCTTCTTTTTCGCATTTTTATGAATAATTGTATAAATTTTATTTTTCTATATAATCTTTTCATATTTCAGCCGTTATTAGTGTTCATTTCAACTTCCACATTAATAATATATTCATGCAACATTTTGACTTTTTAAGTGCACTTTATAAAAACAAAGAAAGTGTGAAATTAGATCGTTCACCACATTATAGTTTTATCTTCTTTGCTAGAACTTTTATTTTTCCCATGAAACTTACTGCTCTTTTCATTTGGTATTTTTTTTCTCAGATATAAGTTACAACACAACAAACAGGTAAGTCAAATTTTTTAATTGTTGAGGAGAACTTAAAAATCACTGCCATTTTGAATGTGTTGAATTACTTTATTGTCTAATTTTATTTTATTAAAAAAAAAAAGCAAAAGATCTCTGTTTACTAAATTTTGTTGTCATGCATTAGTACAACTCTTAGAGCAGCAGCTCCTCTTTCTTTAATTTTTCATGACTCATATGGTTGTACTCTTATTATCATCCTTAATTTATTTGTTTTTCTTGATTAGCTCCTTCACTTTATATGAAACTATTGTAATTAAGATATGATCTTATTCAGTAAAGAATTTTAATTTTTTTTTTTTGCCTTCATCAAAATCTCTTCTCTCAATCTTAAATTATTAAGTGTTAGGCTATTTTATTGGTATAAATTAACTATTACTCTTCCTCCTAATTTACAGATGAAAGAACTCATGGGTTTGAGTCATATAAAAATTATACATACGGGAAAAAAGTATTTAAATTTATTAATTATTTTGATGTCAACATCTCTCTCACAATTAATTGTTATTTCTTTGCAGATCTATACTATGAAATCGATAATGACTACTAGTCATTCTTAAGAAGACATATGTTGATAGAAATTATACAACTTTTAGCAAATACTACTCTCATTCGATAACTTCTTGATAGCAAAAATATAAATATATATTGTATACAGATTAAAAATAAATAAATTAACTAAAGATTAAAAAAATTGAAAGACAAAGAAATTTGAGCCATTCAAATGACCAAAAATAAAAAACTTGTATTTAACAAGGTCATTATCTCATAAGACCATTAATTTTCTTATTAAATGTATATCAAAGCTCAATAATATATGTGAAAAGTCAAAAAGATGTAATGATTATCCTTTTTATTATTTTTAATAATAAATTGTAATTAATACAACAAAAGAATTATTTTAGCCATTCAAAAAAGTCATTGGACATTCACTTGAATTATTAATAAATTATTTCAGTTATGAAAGAATATGATTAGCTTATATAAGTGAGTTTTAAATCAATATTATCTATTCTTATACCAATACAAAGTTTATTTTCATCAAGTTTCATCCTATCTCACAAATTTTATTTAGATTAGTAGAGAGAAAAACGGTGATAATAATACAGGAACTTTCCTGAAAAATATAGCAGAAGATATATCATTAAAGTTACAATTTTAATAGGTAAATTCGTTTTCTTCTTTATTGCTTTCTATTAGTATTATTATATGTTGTGGTGGGATGACAAGTATCTTCTCACTCTTAACTTTTCAGGTTTGAGCCTTAAAATGAAACATCATTAATAGGGAACACTTTATTTTTAAAGTTGAGCTTTTTGGCATAAATTTGGATATCTCAAAATAAGTACAAAATATCGAGTGAAAGTAAAAAAGAAACCTCCTACGAGTATTCATTAAATGGTATATTGTTATTTATGCAGATTTAAGTTAATCAAGAAGCACCCCAATTATTATTATTTTTCTTCAGTAATTCTATGAGCTTTTGTAACATTAATGAAACCTTTGTAATTTTTTACTCATCATAAACGGAAAAAAAAATAGCAATCTTGAAGAATTATACATACAAATACAAATTCTTGAACGTACAATTGCACATATTAAGATGACAGTTTAGTGGCTCGAAAGTTTAGTATTGTGCCAGAATTGCTTCGGTGGCCTTTTTTAGTATCTACACCTGTTGGTGACTCTATCATAGCCAGAAGGGTCTATCGGGGGTGTACAGTAAAGGTTGCCAGTCGTCAGACGACAGCAGACTTGATAGAGCTAGAGATGGTTGATTTTGACGCTATTATGGGTATGGATTGGTTAGCTCCATGTTATGCCAATGTTGAGTGCTGGACCAAGACTGTCCGATTCCACTTTCCAGGGGAGGCAGTACGGGAGTGGAAAGGTAGTACAATTACGCCGAAAGGTAGGTTTATTTCCTATCTTCGGGCGAGGAAGTTGATAGCAAAGGGGTGCATTTATCACATTGTCAGAGTCCAGGATGTTCGGGCAGAGCCTCCGACCCTTCAGTCTGTTCCAGTGGTTAACGAGTTCCCCGATGTATTTCCAGATGAGCTTCCTGTTATTCCCCCAGAAAGGGAAATTGATTTTGCAATCGATTTATTACCAGGCACTCAGCCTATATCTATTCCCCCTTATCGGATGGCTCCTGCTGAACTTAGAGAACTAAAGGAACAATTGAAAGATTTGTTAGATAAGGGCTTTATCAGGCCGAGTAACTCACCATGGGGTGCGGCAGTTCTGTTCGTGAGAAAGAAAGACGGCACCATCCGTATGTGTATAGACTATCGGCAACTGAATAAAGTCACTGTCAAGAATAAGTACCCACTTCCCAGAATAGACGACTTGTTTGATCAACTACAGGGAGCAAGGTATTTCTCAAAGATTGATTTAAGGTCTGGATATCATCAGGTTCGGGTTCGTGAAAGGGATATTCCAAAGACTGCCTTCAAGACTCGATACGACCACTTTGAATTCTTAGTCATGTCCTTCGGTCTGACAAATGCCCCAGCAGTGTTTATGGACCTGATGAACAGTATCTTCAGACCATACCTGGACTTGTTCGTGATAGTATTTATCGATGATATTCTGATGTATTCTCGCTCAGAGGCAGATCACCAGGATCATCTACGGACAGTGCTCCAGATTCTCAGGGACCGCCAGCTATATGCAAAATTTTCCAAATGTGAATTTTGGCTGAATTCAGTAGCCTTCTTGGGTCATATTGTGTCAGATGTTGGTATACAGGTAGATACACAGAAGATAGAAGTAGTGAAAACATGGCCTAGACCTACCACTCCGACCGAGGTACGTAGTTTCCTGGGATTAGTCGGGTATTACAGAAGGTTCGTGGAAGGATTTTCCACTTTGGCAGCACCTTTAACCAAACTGACGCAGAAGGCAGCAAAATTCCATTAGACTGAGGCATGTGAGCAGAGCTTTCAGGAACTGAAACACAGATTGACATCAGCACCAGTGTTAGCGTTGCCAGAAGGAACAGAGGGCTATGCAGTTTATTGTGACGCTTCGGGTGTTGGGTTAGGATGTGTTTTGATACAGCATGGTAAAGTGATTGTTTATGCTTCCAGGCAGCTGAGGAAGCATGAGAAGAACTATCCTACCCATGACCTGGAATTAGCCGCGGTAATTCATGCCTTGAAAATATGGAGACACTACCTGTATGGCGTCCACGTAGATATTTTTACTGATCACAAAAGCCTGCAGTATATCTTCACCGAGAAAGAGTTGAATTTGCGGCAGCGTCGCTGGTTGGAGTTGTTGAAAGATTATGATGTGAATATTTTATATCACCCAAGAAGGGCCAATGTGGTAGCAGATGCCCTTAGTCGTAAATCAATGGGAAGTTTGGCATACTTACAGCCTGAGCAGCGGGAATTGGCTCGAGAATTGCATCAGCTAGCCAATTTAGTCGTTCGTATAGCGGAAACAAGAGACAATAGAGTGGTAATACAGAACACCGTAGTGTCATCTTTGGTTGTGGAAGTGAAGGAACGACAATATGAAGATCCTAGCCTGGTTCAGCTCAGGAATAGAGTCCAGCAAGGGGAAGTGACAGATTTTCAGGTAACCAAGGATGGAGTTTTGAGATATAGGAATCGCCTCTGTGTTCCAGACGTTGCAGGGCTTCACCAGCAAATTATGGGCGAGGTACACTATGCGTTACTCTCTCCATCCAGGTTTGACAAAGATGTACCATGATATAAAAGAGATCTACTGGTGGCCAGGAATGAAAAAGGGGATAGCAGAATTTGTAGCTCAGTGTCCCAATTGCCAACAGGTAAAAGCTGAACACCAGAAACCAGGCGAACTGACTCAGGATATAGTCGTGTCTCTATGAAAATGGGAAGCAGTTAATATGGATTTTGTAGCAGGGTTACCTCACAGCAGGTGTAGATATGATTCGATTTGGGTAATTGTTGACAGGTTGACAAAATCAGCTCACTTTCTGCCAGTAAGAACTACCTTTTCAGCCGAAGATTATGCAGAGTTGTATGTTAAAGAAATAGTCAGGTTGCACGGTGTTCCGTTGTCAATTATCTCCGACAGAGGGGCGCAGTTCACAACCAAGT
Organism: Datura wrightii; assembly: GCA_035772735.1. Lineage (NCBI taxonomy): Eukaryota > Viridiplantae > Streptophyta > Magnoliopsida > Solanales > Solanaceae > Datura > Datura wrightii. The sequence continues at coordinate 112,734,756 of JASDFA010000008.1, read as the reverse complement.
TTTGGCAATCGTTTCAAAGAGGCTTGGGGACGCAGGTTAACCTGAGCACAGCCTTCCATCCTCAGACAGACGGGCAGGCAGAACGTACCATCCAGACGCTCAAGGATATGTTACGAGCATGTATGTTAGATTTTGGAGGTAGTTGGGATGAACATCTACCGCTTATTGAATTCACCTATAATAACAATTATCATTCAGCAATTCAGATGGCGCATTATGAAGCATTGTATGGGCGAAAGTGCAGATCTCCAACTGGTTGGTTTGAGGTAGGAGAATCAGCATTGATTGGGCCAGATATTATTCATCAGTCAGAGGAGAGAGAAGCTTATCAGGGAACATCTACTGACTGCTCAGAGCCACTAGAAATCTTATGCTGACGTGCAGCGCAGAAACTTGAAATTTAATGTGGGCGACTGGGTGTTCCTGAAGGTTTCGCCCATGAAGGATATGATGAGATTTGGCAAGAAAGGCAAGCTCAGCCCGAGGTTTGTTGGGCCTTATCAGATTCGCCGAAGAATAGGCCAGGTGGCATATGAATTGGATTTACCTATAGAGTTAGCATCTATTCACCCAGTTTTTCATGTATCAATGCTGAGGAAGTGCATAGGAGATCCCTCCCGAATTGTCCCAGTCCAAGATGTTCAGGTCACAGAAGAGTTAGCTTATGAGGAAGTTCTAGTAGCCATACTAGACCGGCAGATCCGTAGATTAAGAACTAAAGATGTTGCTTCTGTCAAGGTGTTGTGGCGTAATAGGAACCGAGAGGAGATGACTTGGGAAGCAGAAGATGATATGTAAATCAGATATCCTCACTTGTTTAAGACTTAGTCAGAATACGCAGCCAGAGGTATGTTGTTATTTTTGTTTCATGAGTTGTTTTATGTTCATGTATATTCATTTATATTCTTCTCGGTATAGCTATGTTAGCCCTGATTCCCCTATCTCAGTCAGTTTCAGTCCTTCTCCTATTACTTCAGTTACTGTCAGCTTTATTACTTACTTTCAGTTGTTTTCAGTTGTTGCTTTACATACTCAGTACCAGTAGTACTGACGCCCGTTTTGGGGCACTGCATTACTTTCCTGCAGGTGCACATAGACGAGGAGCAGATCTCTCGTAGTCCCAGTCAGCGATACAGAGCCTTCAGCTCCTTTCATCCGGAGCTTGGAAGATAGAGGTTTACTTTCTTCTTGTCTGTACAGTATGGGTAGGTCAGGGCCCTATCTCGACCATCTTATTATTCTTAGAGTCTTGCAGATTGTATAATATTCCATGTTGTAAGATTGTATGTGATGGCCATGTGGGGCCTTGTTCAGTTGTTAGTTGGTGACCTTGTCGGTCACAGATCAGTTTAGCGCCTGATTTTGTTTTCTTCAGCTATAAGTAGACATCATGGTGGTCTTGTCGGCCCGAATAGGACTCCTTATAGTTAGTTGTTCTGGTTAGCTGTTTATCTTTTACAGGTGGCTATAGGCTTTGTCGGCCGGGGGTTGTATTTACAGCCGCTATATAGCCCGTCGTTTTCTTGAATCCGGAATTAAAGTCAGCCTTGCACCAGAGGTGCTTAGGCTCAGTTAGTTCAGCAGTCCAGATCCTAGTAGGGCACCAGGTGCCAGTAGAAGTAAAAAGCTGAATTGGAGACTCGGACATGCACCTTTCAAGATACTTTGAATACCCATCACTGTTGAGCTGGACCTCTCAATTTGTTAAAGAATGTTCAATTATAAAATATATCCAATTTAGATTATTTTTAATCTATACACGATACAAGTTTTACTAAAAGGTGTTTGATTGATCATCCTTTTTTCACTATATCTCCACCACTAATCATCAAGAAAACAAAACGATGAAAGCTTTTAAAAAAAGGTTTAAAAAATAAAACTAATTCTTAAATATATATATATATATATATAAAGACTTAGAGGCACGCTGATGTGGCATGTCTCTTTGAGCTTCATTTATATTTTTCTTTTTTTATGATTTTTTTGACATTTTTCTCCCTTCTTTTTCGCATTTTTATGAATAATTGTATAAATTTTATTTTTCTATATAATCTTTTCATATTTCAGCCGTTATTAGTGTTCATTTCAACTTCCACATTAATAATATATTCATGCAACATTTTGACTTTTTAAGTGCACTTTATAAAAACAAAGAAAGTGTGAAATTAGATCGTTCACCACATTATAGTTTTATCTTCTTTGCTAGAACTTTTATTTTTCCCATGAAACTTACTGCTCTTTTCATTTGGTATTTTTTTTCTCAGATATAAGTTACAACACAACAAACAGGTAAGTCAAATTTTTTAATTGTTGAGGAGAACTTAAAAATCACTGCCATTTTGAATGTGTTGAATTACTTTATTGTCTAATTTTATTTTATTAAAAAAAAAAAGCAAAAGATCTCTGTTTACTAAATTTTGTTGTCATGCATTAGTACAACTCTTAGAGCAGCAGCTCCTCTTTCTTTAATTTTTCATGACTCATATGGTTGTACTCTTATTATCATCCTTAATTTATTTGTTTTTCTTGATTAGCTCCTTCACTTTATATGAAACTATTGTAATTAAGATATGATCTTATTCAGTAAAGAATTTTAATTTTTTTTTTTTGCCTTCATCAAAATCTCTTCTCTCAATCTTAAATTATTAAGTGTTAGGCTATTTTATTGGTATAAATTAACTATTACTCTTCCTCCTAATTTACAGATGAAAGAACTCATGGGTTTGAGTCATATAAAAATTATACATACGGGAAAAAAGTATTTAAATTTATTAATTATTTTGATGTCAACATCTCTCTCACAATTAATTGTTATTTCTTTGCAGATCTATACTATGAAATCGATAATGACTACTAGTCATTCTTAAGAAGACATATGTTGATAGAAATTATACAACTTTTAGCAAATACTACTCTCATTCGATAACTTCTTGATAGCAAAAATATAAATATATATTGTATACAGATTAAAAATAAATAAATTAACTAAAGATTAAAAAAATTGAAAGACAAAGAAATTTGAGCCATTCAAATGACCAAAAATAAAAAACTTGTATTTAACAAGGTCATTATCTCATAAGACCATTAATTTTCTTATTAAATGTATATCAAAGCTCAATAATATATGTGAAAAGTCAAAAAGATGTAATGATTATCCTTTTTATTATTTTTAATAATAAATTGTAATTAATACAACAAAAGAATTATTTTAGCCATTCAAAAAAGTCATTGGACATTCACTTGAATTATTAATAAATTATTTCAGTTATGAAAGAATATGATTAGCTTATATAAGTGAGTTTTAAATCAATATTATCTATTCTTATACCAATACAAAGTTTATTTTCATCAAGTTTCATCCTATCTCACAAATTTTATTTAGATTAGTAGAGAGAAAAACGGTGATAATAATACAGGAACTTTCCTGAAAAATATAGCAGAAGATATATCATTAAAGTTACAATTTTAATAGGTAAATTCGTTTTCTTCTTTATTGCTTTCTATTAGTATTATTATATGTTGTGGTGGGATGACAAGTATCTTCTCACTCTTAACTTTTCAGGTTTGAGCCTTAAAATGAAACATCATTAATAGGGAACACTTTATTTTTAAAGTTGAGCTTTTTGGCATAAATTTGGATATCTCAAAATAAGTACAAAATATCGAGTGAAAGTAAAAAAGAAACCTCCTACGAGTATTCATTAAATGGTATATTGTTATTTATGCAGATTTAAGTTAATCAAGAAGCACCCCAATTATTATTATTTTTCTTCAGTAATTCTATGAGCTTTTGTAACATTAATGAAACCTTTGTAATTTTTTACTCATCATAAACGGAAAAAAAAATAGCAATCTTGAAGAATTATACATACAAATACAAATTCTTGAACGTACAATTGCACATATTAAGATGACAGTTTAGTGGCTCGAAAGTTTAGTATTGTGCCAGAATTGCTTCGGTGGCCTTTTTTAGTATCTACACCTGTTGGTGACTCTATCATAGCCAGAAGGGTCTATCGGGGGTGTACAGTAAAGGTTGCCAGTCGTCAGACGACAGCAGACTTGATAGAGCTAGAGATGGTTGATTTTGACGCTATTATGGGTATGGATTGGTTAGCTCCATGTTATGCCAATGTTGAGTGCTGGACCAAGACTGTCCGATTCCACTTTCCAGGGGAGGCAGTACGGGAGTGGAAAGGTAGTACAATTACGCCGAAAGGTAGGTTTATTTCCTATCTTCGGGCGAGGAAGTTGATAGCAAAGGGGTGCATTTATCACATTGTCAGAGTCCAGGATGTTCGGGCAGAGCCTCCGACCCTTCAGTCTGTTCCAGTGGTTAACGAGTTCCCCGATGTATTTCCAGATGAGCTTCCTGTTATTCCCCCAGAAAGGGAAATTGATTTTGCAATCGATTTATTACCAGGCACTCAGCCTATATCTATTCCCCCTTATCGGATGGCTCCTGCTGAACTTAGAGAACTAAAGGAACAATTGAAAGATTTGTTAGATAAGGGCTTTATCAGGCCGAGTAACTCACCATGGGGTGCGGCAGTTCTGTTCGTGAGAAAGAAAGACGGCACCATCCGTATGTGTATAGACTATCGGCAACTGAATAAAGTCACTGTCAAGAATAAGTACCCACTTCCCAGAATAGACGACTTGTTTGATCAACTACAGGGAGCAAGGTATTTCTCAAAGATTGATTTAAGGTCTGGATATCATCAGGTTCGGGTTCGTGAAAGGGATATTCCAAAGACTGCCTTCAAGACTCGATACGACCACTTTGAATTCTTAGTCATGTCCTTCGGTCTGACAAATGCCCCAGCAGTGTTTATGGACCTGATGAACAGTATCTTCAGACCATACCTGGACTTGTTCGTGATAGTATTTATCGATGATATTCTGATGTATTCTCGCTCAGAGGCAGATCACCAGGATCATCTACGGACAGTGCTCCAGATTCTCAGGGACCGCCAGCTATATGCAAAATTTTCCAAATGTGAATTTTGGCTGAATTCAGTAGCCTTCTTGGGTCATATTGTGTCAGATGTTGGTATACAGGTAGATACACAGAAGATAGAAGTAGTGAAAACATGGCCTAGACCTACCACTCCGACCGAGGTACGTAGTTTCCTGGGATTAGTCGGGTATTACAGAAGGTTCGTGGAAGGATTTTCCACTTTGGCAGCACCTTTAACCAAACTGACGCAGAAGGCAGCAAAATTCCATTAGACTGAGGCATGTGAGCAGAGCTTTCAGGAACTGAAACACAGATTGACATCAGCACCAGTGTTAGCGTTGCCAGAAGGAACAGAGGGCTATGCAGTTTATTGTGACGCTTCGGGTGTTGGGTTAGGATGTGTTTTGATACAGCATGGTAAAGTGATTGTTTATGCTTCCAGGCAGCTGAGGAAGCATGAGAAGAACTATCCTACCCATGACCTGGAATTAGCCGCGGTAATTCATGCCTTGAAAATATGGAGACACTACCTGTATGGCGTCCACGTAGATATTTTTACTGATCACAAAAGCCTGCAGTATATCTTCACCGAGAAAGAGTTGAATTTGCGGCAGCGTCGCTGGTTGGAGTTGTTGAAAGATTATGATGTGAATATTTTATATCACCCAAGAAGGGCCAATGTGGTAGCAGATGCCCTTAGTCGTAAATCAATGGGAAGTTTGGCATACTTACAGCCTGAGCAGCGGGAATTGGCTCGAGAATTGCATCAGCTAGCCAATTTAGTCGTTCGTATAGCGGAAACAAGAGACAATAGAGTGGTAATACAGAACACCGTAGTGTCATCTTTGGTTGTGGAAGTGAAGGAACGACAATATGAAGATCCTAGCCTGGTTCAGCTCAGGAATAGAGTCCAGCAAGGGGAAGTGACAGATTTTCAGGTAACCAAGGATGGAGTTTTGAGATATAGGAATCGCCTCTGTGTTCCAGACGTTGCAGGGCTTCACCAGCAAATTATGGGCGAGGTACACTATGCGTTACTCTCTCCATCCAGGTTTGACAAAGATGTACCATGATATAAAAGAGATCTACTGGTGGCCAGGAATGAAAAAGGGGATAGCAGAATTTGTAGCTCAGTGTCCCAATTGCCAACAGGTAAAAGCTGAACACCAGAAACCAGGCGAACTGACTCAGGATATAGTCGTGTCTCTATGAAAATGGGAAGCAGTTAATATGGATTTTGTAGTAGGGTTACCTCACAGCAGGTGTAGATATGATTCGATTTGGGTAATTGTTGACAGGTTGACAAAATCAGCTCACTTTCTGCCAGTAAGAACTACCTTTTCAGCCGAAGATTATGCAGAGTTGTATGTTAAAGAAATAGTCAGGTTGCACGGTGTTCCGTTGTCAATTATCTCCGACAGAGGGGCGCAGTTCACAACCAAGTTTTGGCAATCGTTTCAAAGAGGCTTGGGGACGCAGGTTAACCTGAGCACAGCCTTCCATCCTCAGACAGACGGGCAGGCAGAACGTACCATCCAGACGCTCAAGGATATGTTACGAGCATGTATGTTAGATTTTGGAGGTAGTTGGGATGAACATCTACCGCTTATTGAATTCACCTATAATAACAATTATCATTCAGCAATTCAGATGGCGCATTATGAAGCATTGTATGGGCGAAAGTGCAGATCTCCAACTGGTTGGTTTGAGGTAGGAGAATCAGCATTGATTGGGCCAGATATTATTCATCAGTCAGAGGAGAGAGAAGCTTATCAGGGAACATCTACTGACTGCTCAGAGCCACTAGAAATCTTATGCTGACGTGCAGCGCAGAAACTTGAAATTTAATGTGGGCGACTGGGTGTTCCTGAAGGTTTCGCCCATGAAGGATATGATGAGATTTGGCAAGAAAGGCAAGCTCAGCCCGAGGTTTGTTGGGCCTTATCAGATTCGCCGAAGAATAGGCCAGGTGGCATATGAATTGGATTTACCTATAGAGTTAGCATCTATTCACCCAGTTTTTCATGTATCAATGCTGAGGAAGTGCATAGGAGATCCCTCCCGAATTGTCCCAGTCCAAGATGTTCAGGTCACAGAAGAGTTAGCTTATGAGGAAGTTCTAGTAGCCATACTAGACCGGCAGATCCGTAGATTAAGAACTAAAGATGTTGCTTCTGTCAAGGTGTTGTGGCGTAATAGGAACCGAGAGGAGATGACTTGGGAAGCAGAAGATGATATGTAAATCAGATATCCTCACTTGTTTAAGACTTAGTCAGAATACGCAGCCAGAGGTATGTTGTTATTTTTGTTTCATGAGTTGTTTTATGTTCATGTATATTCATTTATATTCTTCTCGGTATAGCTATGTTAGCCCTGATTCCCCTATCTCAGTCAGTTTCAGTCCTTCTCCTATTACTTCAGTTACTGTCAGCTTTATTACTTACTTTCAGTTGTTTTCAGTTGTTGCTTTACATACTCAGTACCAGTAGTACTGACGCCCGTTTTGGGGCACTGCATTACTTTCCTGCAGGTGCACATAGACGAGGAGCAGATCTCTCGTAGTCCCAGTCAGCGATACAGAGCCTTCAGCTCCTTTCATCCGGAGCTTGGAAGATAGAGGTTTACTTTCTTCTTGTCTGTACAGTATGGGTAGGTCAGGGCCCTATCTCGACCATCTTATTATTCTTAGAGTCTTGCAGATTGTATAATATTCCATGTTGTAAGATTGTATGTGATGGCCATGTGGGGCCTTGTTCAGTTGTTAGTTGGTGACCTTGTCGGTCACAGATCAGTTTAGCGCCTGATTTTGTTTTCTTCAGCTATAAGTAGACATCATGGTGGCCTTGTCGGCCCGAATAGGACTCCTTATAGTTAGTTGTTCTGGTTAGCTGTTTATCTTTTACAGGTGGCTATAGGCTTTGTCGGCCGGGGGTTGTATTTACAGCCGCTATATAGCCCGTCGTTTTCTTGAATCCGGAATTAAAGTCAGCCTTGCACCAGAGGTGCTTAGGCTCAGTTAGTTCAGCAGTCCAGATCCTAGTAGGGCACCAGGTGCCAGTAGAAGTAAAAAGCTGAATTGGAGACTCGGACATGCACCTTTCAAGATACTTTGAATACCCATCACTGTTGAGCTGGACCTCTCAATTTGTTAAAGAATGTTCAATTATAAAATATATCCAATTTAGATTATTTTTAATCTATACACGATACAAGTTTTACTAAAAGGTGTTTGATTGATCATCCTTTTTTCACTATATCTCCACCACTAATCATCAAGAAAACAAAACGATGAAAGCTTTTAAAAAAAGGTTTAAAAAATAAAACTAATTCTTAAATATATATATATATATAAAGACTTAGAGGCACGCTGATGTGGCATGTCTCTTTGAGCTTCATTTATATTTTTCTTTTTTTATGATTTTTTTGACATTTTTCTCCCTTCTTTTTCGCATTTTTATGAATAATTGTATAAATTTTATTTTTCTATATAATCTTTTCATATTTCAGCCGTTATTAGTGTTCATTTCAACTTCCACATTAATAATATATTCATGCAACATTTTGACTTTTTAAGTGCACTTTATAAAAACAAAGAAAGTGTGAAATTAGATCGTTCACCACATTATAGTTTTATCTTCTTTGCTAGAACTTTTATTTTTCCCATGAAACTTACTGCTCTTTTCATTTGGTATTTTTTTTCTCAGATATAAGTTACAACACAACAAACAGGTAAGTCAAATTTTTTAATTGTTGAGGAGAACTTAAAAATCACTGCCATTTTGAATGTGTTGAATTACTTTATTGTCTAATTTTATTTTATTAAAAAAAAAGCAAAAGATCTCTGTTTACTAAATTTTGTTGTCATGCATTAGTACAACTCTTAGAGCAGCAGCTCCTCTTTCTTTAATTTTTCATGACTCATATGGTTGTACTCTTATTATCATCCTTAATTTATTTGTTTTTCTTGATTAGCTCCTTCACTTTATATGAAACTATTGTAATTAAGATATGATCTTATTCAGTAAAGAATTTTAATTTTTTTTTTTTTGCCTTCATCAAAATCTCTTCTCTCAATCTTAAATTATTAAGTGTTAGGCTATTTTATTGGTATAAATTAACTATTACTCTTCCTCCTAATTTACAGATGAAAGAACTCATGGGTTTGAGTCATATAAAAATTATACATACGGGAAAAAAGTATTTAAATTTATTAATTATTTTGATGTCAACATCTCTCTCACAATTAATTGTTATTTCTTTGCAGATCTATACTATGAAATCGATAATGACTACTAGTCATTCTTAAGAAGACATATGTTGATAGAAATTATACAACTTTTAGCAAATACTACTCTCATTCGATAACTTCTTGATAGCAAAAATATAAATATATATTGTATACAGATTAAAAATAAATAAATTAACTAAAGATTAAAAAAATTGAAAGACAAAGAAATTTGAGCCATTCAAATGACCAAAAATAAAAAACTTGTATTTAACAAGGTCATTATCTCATAAGACCATTAATTTTCTTATTAAATGTATATCAAAGCTCAATAATATATGTGAAAAGTCAAAAAGATGTAATGATTATCCTTTTTATTATTTTTAATAATAAATTGTAATTAATACAACAAAAGAATTATTTTAGCCATTCAGAAAAGTCATTGGACATTCACTTGAATTATTAATAAATTATTTCAGTTATGAAAGAATATGATTAGCTTATATAAGTGAGTTTTAAATCAATATTATCTATTCTTATACCAATACAAAGTTTATTTTCATCAAGTTTCATCCTATCTCACAAATTTTATTTAGATTAGTAGAGAGAAAAACGGTGATAATAATACAGGAACTTTCCTGAAAAATATAGCAGAAGATATATCATTAAAGTTACAATTTTAATAGGTAAATTCGTTTTCTTCTTTATTGCTTTCTATTAGTATTATTATATGTTGTGGTGGGATGACAAGTATCTTCTCACTCTTAACTTTTCAGGTTTGAGCCTTAAAATGAAACATCATTAATAGGGAACACTTTATTTTTAAAGTTGAGCTTTTTGGCATAAATTTGGATATCTCAAAATAAGTACAAAATATCGAGTGAAAGTAAAAAAGAAACCTCCTACGAGTATTCATTAAATGGTATATTGTTATTTATGCAGATTTAAGTTAATCAAGAAGCACCCCAATTATTATTATTTTTCTTCAGTAATTCTATGAGCTTTTGTAACATTAATGAAACCTTTGTAATTTTTTACTCATCATAAACGGAAAAAAAAATAGCAATCTTGAAGAATTATACATACAAATACAAATTCTTGAACGTACAATTGCACATATTAAGAGGAACAACTAGGAGTTGTTTAGTTCTTTTGTCTTTCATGTCTACATAAGTATGTGTCTAATAAAAAGTATTATCAAAATAAAATTAATAGAAAAAATAATAATCAAGAAAATAACCAAAAAAAAAAAAAGTGATCTAAAAAATATCAAAAGGCAATAAGAATTTTTTTTTTTTTTTTTTTGCTTTTTCTTGATTAAATTCTTAAATTTATGAAACTATTTTAATTTAAAATATTTACTAGCAATATTAAGAAAATAATTAAGACTAATAGGTTAAAATTACATGATTCTTAATTTGACTTATGCAATTGAAAGATCAAAATTAAAGAGGATAATTTGTTCAATAATTGTAAGTTAAATTTTCTTTTACTGTTTGATATCAATCTTACACATAAAAAATAGAGAAAAAATAAAATCAATCAATATATAAAGATCAATGTTTTTTATTAAAATTTTTAACAATAATTATCTTGTTATAATTTATTTATTTCTTTAATAACCGCGCGAAGCGCAGATAAATTCCCTAGTCAAAATCTAAACCAAACCTAAATCATAATCTTACTAACTTAAAAGTTAGAACTTAGAACACAAGGGTATTAAATACTCTTTGTTCGAATGAAACCATTCCAAAATATACTTCCAATTAAAATTTTTATTATAGTATTAAATCGGGACATTTATAATTTCAATATAACTAAAAGTGTATTAAATACTTTATATCATTTCAATAAGTACGATATAAATTGCAATAAATTTAATAGCGCGCCCTAATTAATGCAATAATATGATGAGGGATAATACCACTAAGTTAGCACTAATTTATCTGTGAAACTCTAAAACTTTGGACAAAATTTAGTACTTTATCTTTTTTGACGTTCGTCAAGAAAAATAATGAATGTGCAATATTATTTATTAAGTTATTTTTGTTCATTAATGTTTTTAAAAAAAAATATTATTAAGAAAAAGTAATTCTTTAATATAAGAATATAATTAAAAATAATTATTAATTATCAGATTTAATTTTTAAAACGATAATTATTTTGAGACAATTTTCTTTTTCCATTTTGGGCAGAGGGAGTATTATACAATTGAACTGTTTTTCTTAAGATTTGCAATTTAAATTTGATAATTGATAAATCAAGCATTTAATTATATTTTCCTCTTTTAACAGTATACGACAACTAATTAAACTTTACAGTTCATAGTTTTGTCATTTGGCTTAAAACTTTCACTGTGATAATTACAAAGTCTCATAAAATAGGATAACGACAAATTTTATGGTTATTGCATGGTGTTAATTGTGTGTGTTCCTATTAGTTATAAGATTATGACAATCTAATACGGTTCATTAATTTTACAAGATTGTCCTCCTCTGCATGTATAAATACATCTATATTGCTTATCATTTTTACATAATTATTTTACAGTGAGTTCTAGTAAGTGAATTAACATTAAGTATAGTATCTCTATATCAAGATTAGCTTAGTAGAGGAATTTTATAATCATGGTGGCTCATGGTAATGCAATTGCATGTCGAGTTTGCGATAAAATATTCCCTCATGCAGTGCCATTACTTTATCATTTTGATCATGTTCACGGCAGAGAAGGTTATACTCTAGTGATACAACGAAATGGTAAGATCATACATGCAAATATTAATGTGAATTATTATTTTTTTAAATTATTTGGTATCCATTATTTACTTGCCCGACTAATTCAGATTTAGATCTGGTTGGACATTCTTTTGTTACCTCTTTTAGGGTCGCCGACAATTCAATCTTGTTCCATCGGCATATCAGCTTCCTTAAACGAGGAAGAACTTTGGATTTTTGAACTTTCTTACGAAAAAAGTGCTCCCGATTAGAGTGTTTCTCCATTCTCTTTTATATGGAGGCGATTCATTTTGGTTCGATCGAAAAATTATCTTTTAAATTCAAGAGACAGAGAAACTTTGTATTTTTAGCTTATTTGAGAACTTTCTTATAGAGAAAAAACTAGTGCTCTCAACTAGAGTGTTTCACCATTCTCTTTTAGAGCGTTGATTTATTCGGATTCTATCGGTAAATCACCTTTCTCATAGGAGGTAGAGGAACTTAATTTGAATTCTTAACTTATTTGAAAACTTCCTTATAGGGGAAAGATCTCGACTAGAGTATTTCACCATTCTCAAGGCTAAAACACGTAACCTGTGATTTAGAGTGGAGGGATCACATATATCCCACCGGACCCGATTTGATAAATATCCAGTACCACTAACTCAATTAATTTTGATTTGTGTCGCATAGAGTTCATTAAAAGGGAAAGCGTTTCCGATCAAACTGATTTTTTGTTCTCAAGGCTCGAACACGAGACCTCTAATTAAGGTTGGAGATTTAAAAGAAAATACACACACACATAAAAAGCAAATGCATCCTACACATTTATTTTCTACTTCAACATTATATTATTTAATTTGTAGGTCCCCCGGTGTCAAGAAAAACACATTTCAAGTTAGATTCTAGACAAAACCACTCTCAAATTTCTTCAAAAAGAAAGGGTCATGCTATTTTCCATTCAAAGGTTGAAGACACAAGGGGTCAAGTGAACAAGGAGATGGAGATAGACCCTATTGATTTCACAAAGCCTTTGATCAAGAAACTCGACAAGCCCATCTCTTTTGGAAATATTGCAGAAGATGAAGATCAAAACTTGGACTTGGAATTGAAGCTTTAGAATATAATCCTACAAATTTTATTGATCTTTTCCTTTATTTGTATCTTAGACGTCCTTCTTTTCATAGTCCTCCCTTTTCCCCTTTCCCTGCTTCCCCCTTCCCTTTCCTTTTATTCAAGTCTCTTCAATATTGGTTTTCACAAAAGTTAAGACTTCAAAAAATAAATTTGTTTTGTTACTCTTTATCAACTGCTTAATACAATGCCTAAATTCGAATCCTAATAAAATAAGTGAGGTTCGTTCATTAACTTATGATAAATTAATTAGACCGTTATTATAAATAAACTAGTAATGTTCATGCTTTTTACAGTGTGAATGTTCATTTTATAAATTTATTATTAATTTAAATGTCAATTTTTGCCACTATAGTTTTTTTTTTAAAAAAAATTCTTTAAATGTTATAAATTATAAAGAGTATTTGCTAATTGTATAAAATAAATATATCTGCACCTTTTGACCGTTCCTTTTTTCTTTACCTTGTTTTATTTTCCCTTTATGTTTTCTTCAATAAATTAATTGTTAATATAATTTTTTATTGGCATTACTATAACATAAATATGTTATCACATTACAAACTTTCTCTTTTTCTTTTGATTTTCTTTAATTCCTTGAAAATGCTAAAAATTACATAAGCAATCTCATTTCTAGAATCAAATGATCATATAAGTTACTTTTGTGTGAGGAAGAATCATTTATTTGTATGGTCAGTATGTGTATAATAATTTTTGTACTTGAATAACTGGACAACAAAATGTAACCCTCATAAATTATGAGTGAGGAAGAATCATCAAAGTAGATTAAAACCCTTAAATCAATTTTAATTTTTTATTTTACAATTCAATATCATCTTTAGGAATTCTTTACCTTATAAACACGATATAATTTTTTGGTGAAAGATGTTCAATTCACCACTCTTTTTTCATTATATCTCCACCACTGATTATCAAGGAAACAAAACGATGAGAGCTTCTAGGAAAGGGTTTAAAAAAACTAATCTTAAAAATCAAAATCTAAACCAAACCAGCTAGAATCTTACTTCCTACATTTCAAAATAAGTGATGTTTTTGTCTTTTCATTTTATTTTAAAATAAGTGATGTTTTAAATAATCAAGAAGATGTTAATGATGTTCTTCCAATTTTTTCCTTATTTAAATAGAGAGAATTTTTTTGGTAATTAGAGATTTAATTAATCACCAACTGGAAGAATTACAAGCATAGCAGACTACCACAGTCTTCTTACATAAAATCTATCTCAAGTTGCTAAAGATACTATCCAGGAACACTACTTGCTAGTCAAATTCACTAAAACTTGCATTTTCCTAGCACTAGCTTAAGCTGGTCCGTAGCTCTAAAACATATATTGTAAGCAATCTGTTTGGCCAAGATCTCGTGATGTTGCTCCTTCTTGTCAAAAATTCTTGTATTTCTCTTATCCAGATAGTATGAATGACCTTAATGTATAGTAGTTTAATCAATTGTGCCATACGACTCCTCCTTTTCGTCTTCTAGATAACCCATTACAACATGATTGCCAAGGAAGTATGTGCTAGATATGAAACATTCACCAATTTTAATACTCTGTGCCAGATAGTTTGAGTATAAACACATTCAGCAAAAAGATGATCCCTAGTCTCCACACTTGTTTTACATAAGCTGTAGAGACTATCCACTTAGATGCCCCATTTCAATAGTCTATCAGTCATGGGCAACCTTCCCTGCATTTGCAGCCACATAGTGAATACAGCTTTAGGTCTGGTTAGGTTGTGACACATTAGTCCCTTCCAAGGCACTTTACTCAGCTCACCAAGAAGATCTAAATGAACATGCTTAATGACAAACCTCCTATTGTTAGTAATACTAGCCACATGACCTCTAACCTGAAATATCTTTCTAACCATCCAAAAAGCCTGTTGTGGTATAGGCATATCCTTCAAATCTTGTTCCTTTATAAACTAATAGTGTATCCACTTAATCCAAAACTTATCCTTTTTTTGGCCAACTCCTAACATAACTTTGTTATAGCTGCCTTATTCCACAACTTCAACCTCATCAAATTAAGTCCAGCAACAGCTTTAGGTGTACAAATACTAATGAGCTACATCATTTTCAAGATGTTTATTAAGGGTAATTAAGTTAGTAAAAATATATATATATATATTTTTTTGAATAAGTGATTTTTTAATAGATGAGTCCAAACTAAAAACATCATTTATTTTAAAATGAAAAGAGTACTACCTTAAAAGTTACAAGTGTGTTAAATACTCTTTGTTCTGATGAAACCATACCAAAATATATTTCCAATTAAATTTTTGGGTGTTGCTAAATAGTCACAATTATGTGGCTCAAATATGACCAAAAATATAAAAAGACCATACTAACCTTTTCTCTTTATAATAAAAGTCAAAATCTTTATTTCTCTAAATTCTAAAAGTCAAGTGCAACTACAATTTTTATATTTGGTGACTTTATAATATGAGATCCACCATATTGTCTTACTTTACATTTTTGTTATTCCCTAATTCATTTTTTTTTTGTTCCTCTTCTATAGAGATTTTCTCTCATCCGTATAGCTAATTAGCATGTAACTCCAACAAATTTTTAGGCACATAATTTTATTTCAGCAAAAAAAAAAATTAAAAAAAGAGAAAAGAACATTATCTATTTTGTAATTAGAAATATTGAAATGAATTAATAAAATTTACTCAAATATTCTTCAATTTCACTATTAAGTTTTTCAACTTTTTAAATTTTCACCTACGTCAATTATTTCTTTTTCAAGTTACTAAAAAAATATATTTAAAAAAATTATTAAAAAATAAGGCTTGATTACTCATGAAAAATATCGACTCAATTTCATAATAGTTAAATAGAAGATATAGAAGGAGGAAAAATGGCCAAAAAAATGGACATGAATTTTTGATTGCATGAAAAGTAGGACCTACTTCAGTCCATTTGTCAATAAAAGAATTCTCCCGCACAAGTATGACTTGACATGTCTCATACATAATAAAATTTACAGATAGAGACGCAATACTACAATATTAGTATGTGACTCTCTTGGGTTGTTATTAACTAGGATCATTTATGAAGTATATGATTTTTATGATTTCTTTGATGTGATGATGACTATCATATCTAAAGCACTTTGAGTTTTGACTGTCATTAAAATGCTTCAAATTATATTTTAATTTTTTTAATATGTAATTTAAATTTATTTAAATACAATAATTAATAAAATCACTTAATTAAATATCATTTTAATAACAAATATAAGTAATGATTCATAAGTTATCAAATCATAACATAGAGGCTCAAGACTACGACATTAACGTGTGACTCTCTTAGGTTGTTGTTAATTAGGGTTGACAGATATGAACTATATAATTTTTATAATTACTATAATATATCGAAGTCTACCATATCTAAAGTGTTTTGAGTTTTGACCATCATCGTTGAAATATTTTCAAATTATATTTCAAAAATTATTTAAATATG
This sequence comes from Datura wrightii, assembly GCA_035772735.1. Lineage (NCBI taxonomy): Eukaryota > Viridiplantae > Streptophyta > Magnoliopsida > Solanales > Solanaceae > Datura > Datura wrightii. The sequence continues at coordinate 112,718,241 of JASDFA010000008.1, read as the reverse complement.
CAGCTTAAATTTATTTTTAAACATAATAATTAATTAAAAAAACTTAATTAGAGGTCATAGTAATATGAATATAAGAAATAATTTACAAGTTATCAAATAGGCATAATATTAGGGAGCAAGACTCCAATATAAGTAATGACTGACAAGTGTACATACAGAAATGTTGAAAATTTTTTAAAATCATAGTTGTAGATTTCAGATCTACTATAAATTTGTGTTCGTGCGGAAATTTAAAAAAAAAAGTACATATAAAAATATATATGTAATAAAAAAAGTGCACACGCAAAAATATTAGAATATTTCTACAACTCTATTTGTGGACCCCACATCAGTACCTAAGACCAACTGAAAAAGAACCACAAAATTAAAATCAACATATTTTATTTTCATAAATCAAAAAAAATATTACATAAAAGAAGAGTTGAAAATTTTAATAAATGTGAAAATATTTCCATTTGTTATATGATCTAAATGAAATTCCTCCGATTTGCTTCTCATATTCAATTTCCTAACTACCATTTTAGCCCATGAAGATTTGGGGAAAAAAGGTCAAGTTCAACTTATTAATATTTCTTTCAAAAATACGAACATACATCATTACTGTGTGTATAACACGCACATATATATATATAATTGAAACTTAAATACACAGGAAAAAAATATCTTAGATATTTTTTACTCTGTTTTATAGCTACAAAAAGCCATTAATGAAGTTGGAAAAAGAAAAAGAATTAATGGAATCTGCTATAAAAAAATGATTTAAAAAAAAAAAGATACCGAGAGTATTTTTTGCTCTGTTTGACTAATAAAAAATTAAAAAACATAATTAATTGTGAAGTACACATGCAGTTTTTCTTATGAATATTTGATTAGGAATAAACCATTGTTAAATTATTCCTTCTTTTTAATCATATTCACAAAATATATATCTATCTATCTATCTATCTATATATATATATATATATATATAAGGTATAACAAAATTTGCCTAACTATTAAGATTAAAGTTTGATCAATAAAAAATTTAAAAAATAATTAATTATGAAAAAATTAAATTATTAATATACATGCAGAAATTAATTTAATATACGTATTAGTGTTAAAAAAAAATGGGAAGTAGCGTTCATAAATAAGTTGATGGGGTCATTTGACGAGAGAGTTTTAAATTTATTGATTTCTTATGTATTGAAAAAGTGGTCATGTATTGAAAATAACTAATAGGGTAATAAATTGATACAAAATAAAACAAAAAATATATATATATCAAAAGAAAAAAACTTGTTTATAATATAAATAGATATTACTATTATATTCGGGCCATTATAATCAAAATTTTTGTGGCTAAAAGAATTTAACTATATAATATTATATAGTTAAATTCTTTTGTTCTTAAATTCCTTTGTTCTTTTACAATAACTAGCCTTAATTGTACTTTAAATGTTCTGGATTTTTGAGTTAATTAGTTGATATGTTATATTGCCTTCGTTCACTTTTATTGATTCACCGTGAATGTTGGACTTTCCAAAAAAAATAATAAATAAAGTGTATGTTTTACTATAATATCTATGACTATCAATGTTTAAAAAAGTTTTTAAAAATAATTTAAAGAATTAGTAGTTAATGTTAAAAATAAAATTAAAAAAAATATATTATCTTTCTCTTATTATACTAAGAGTTAAGGTTTAAAAACATATCTAAATTATATTATTTTTACAGGTTTAGTATCTGAATTATTCGAAATTTATTTTTAGTATCTAAATTATCACCCCAAAATTATAGAAACACAACTGAACATTTATATTACTTCCGTGTGCTACACTCGCTAGTTTATTTTTTTTAAAATCAGATAACAGTCCACGTATATAATTATTTTCACCGTGATAATAACTTCAAGAACTTCTCTAAATATCAATCCAACAAGGCCAAGATCGAATCTTTCTAGCAGAAAATACATCAGAAAGTTCAGCAGACTTGTTGTTTGCTCTGCTATTGACGATTCCATAGAGAAACAACGAGAAATGCATGGAGCAAATGCTAGTAGTCTTGGACCAGCTATTGAAGATAGGTCTGGTAAGACATACCCAGATGATTATTATGTAATATATTGAACTTTTCTTGAGTTTGCTGATATGAAAATTTTCTATAAAGGTATACAGTCAATTGAGTTGTTCCTTTAGCTAACTGTGTTTCTTTACTGCTACTTTTCTTGAGTTTCTTATATGGGTATCTTGTATAAAGGTGTAATAGTTAATTAGGTTGGTCCTTTAACTAATTATGTTACTTTGTTGCTGCAAGTGTTCTGAAAGGACTTTATGTATCATAGAGATGATTTCTCTGACCGGTAAGACTATAACATGGAGATCTTGGAGAGATTTGGGTTTTGGGGTATTCTGAGCAAGAGTAGAATTTGACATCTGAAAAAGAAGAGGAGAGAGTTTGAGTCGGAAGAAATATGCAATTTTACAGAAAAGATAAGAAGAAATGAAAGAAGAAGGAGTACGAGGAAAAAGATTTTTTAAACGTGAATTTTTTTTTTAAATGATTACTCAACAATTTATAGCTGTTATAATGCTATGTAGACGATTTTTTATGCTTAAATTTTCAATCACGCATGCGGGAGTGATTGAACACACGATTTTGATCCAGTCAGTATTCAGATATAATCTTGGACTGATAGTTCAGATACTAAAAACAAACTTCCAATAATTAAAATACTAAACTTACAAAAATAATATATATAATTTAAATGTGTTTTTGGAGCTTTTTAACTCATATACTAAGGTTCACAATAACAACAGATGAGGATTTCCTTTCTTCTTTTTTGCTGAATGGAGAAACCCCGCAGTGAGTGTTTCCCCTGGATTGTGAGTACAAATTAATTAAACCAAAAAAGAATACGGATATTAGCTAATAATACCAGTGAATACGAAACTCACTAAATTGATCACACAATAATATTCACGCGCGAATTCATGTAAAATTATGAAGCACGTAAATTTTGTGGTATTTTTATAAAATTAGATATTTTATATATTTTTAAAAAAAATTAATATAATACTATATGGTGGCAACTGTATGGAAAGAAAGTTCAATCTGTGCACTTGATTGAAGGTTGTGTGCACTTGATTGAAGGTTGCGATTGATTCCCACTTGATATTCTTACATCATCAATATGATCAATTAAGCCATTACAAAGAACAACTAAATGATGACTTCAATTAAGCCATTACAAAAGAACAACTGAATGATGACTTCAAAATACTTTTATTTAGAATCGATATGTTATTTCACCAAGATGAGAAAGAAACACATAGAATTGAACTGGATATTGCTGGAAAATTAACACAATGAGTACATCAAACACAACAAGACAAACCACTCAAAGAGAGATATGGCTACATATTCTCAAATCCTTTCCCTAATAACAAGGAAAGAAAAAACCAAAGCAAGGAGTCCAGCCATCGCCGAGGGAAAAGAACTGAGGATGGCACTTCCGGGGTCCATCGGAGCCGCCATAGGTCCATGGTTGTGGCCTTCATGGGCAGCCACAGCAACCACCATGATCACAACGATAGCAATGAAGTTGAACGCTGCAGATGAGACCTGGAATGCCATTATATTGACTTCTATTTATGAGAACACAAATGGGAATGCTTAATTAGGCCTTCATTCGACATGGTTATATAGGAATTAGTTTAGTATAGCAACTAGTTAGGTGCTCTCGCATCAATATATTAAATTTAATGTATAAAAGAAAAATAACAATTCATGTTAAAATGAATCTAACACTTATTTAAATAATATAAATAAATATTGTATTTCACCTTACTACAAAATATTATTAGTTTATATTCTTTTTTATCTTTTTTGATATGCCTTCACATAAATTGAAGTTGAAGAAATAGTATAGATTTAATATATTCTTTTCTGCATAAATTATACAAAATTTTAATTATTTTTAAAATACTAAATATTAAGAGTTCTTATATTTTACCATAAATAAAGATTTAATAATTTAACTTTAATTAATTTTAAAATTTTAAATATTAAAATAATAATTAAATAATATTATTTTTATCTAATATAAAATTTTTTTATAAAAAATAAAAAATTCAATCTAACATTTTTAATATAGTATCGATTGTTTAGAGGGTGCCGGCAATTCGATCGTACTGCTATGCTTATAGCTTTGTACTTTGTACTATCATTCTTATTTCTTCCATTGACTTTTACCCTTATAATAAACACAAATTGATTATAATTCAAAGTCTACTAGGTTCGAATGATTGTGATACTATTCTTTAAAAAAAATTAAAACATAAAAAAGAAATTTTAAATAAGACTCTTTAATCGTTATATTATAAATATTATATTATTATGTGATAGTGAAGGATTTTTAATCTATAGAAATTCAAAAAAAAAAAAAATCTCTTTACACAAATATGAAAGATTTATATTTTTCTTGTGAAAAGAAAAATTCAATTATAGTAAATTATTCATCATCCTTCAAAAAGATAGATCTAAATAAGTTAAGAAAATCAAAGTAAACCTTAACAGAAGCAAGATAATTTTGATAATCTCGACAAGTTCGGAATGGAATTTTAATTACTATAATTAATTGGTTTGAAGTGACACATATTATAGCTAAATATTTCCTAGAGAAAAAAAAAATTAAGCAAGCTACACGAATTGGAAGAAGTCCAAGTAAGAACCTTAGAACAATTATTAAAATATGATCAGATGATACAAACTGATTTGGCAATATCGATATCAAATTGAGACTTTGACAATTATTAAAGTATGATTAGATGGTACAAACTTAAAAATAAATATATTAGGAATTATTAAAAAATAATCGTGAGGATTCAATATTGGAGATCTTATGACTTTGTTCAACCAATAAGCTAGTTTTGCTTCAAGAGTTAGAAGATTAACAGAATAATCCTTATTTGTTTATTTTTAAACTATATCGTATTAAAAACATGATAGATCTTTAGAAATGTTGATTGAAATTTTTTATTTTTTACTAAAAGATTATAATACATAAAATTGTTATATATTATTTAATTATTATCTTAATATTTAAGATTTTAAAATTAATTAAAATTGTAATTGTTAAATCTTTACTTATTTGTAAAATATAAGAACTCCTAATATTTAGTACTTTAAAATTGACTAAAATTTTACTTGAAATCTTTCCTTCTTTGAATAAATCATGTTTGGTGAATATGAGTCAGTGTTAAATAGTGGTGTTTGTAGAATGCTCTTTGTAAATCGTGTTTGTAGAATGTAATTTATAAAAAGTACTTGCAAAATGCAATGTATAACGTGTTTGTCAAATGCGATTTATAAATCATATCGTGTTTATTATCGAATTGGATTTATCAATCATCGAATACGATTTATAAAAGGTGTTTTTGTAGAATGAAATTTATAAATCGTGTATACAAATGCGATTTATAAATAGTATTTGCCGAATGCTACTTATTTATTAAAAATTCTATCATTAAGACTTTAAAATCAATTACAATTTTGTTAATTCATAGGAATCCTTTCTTCATTAAACTAACTAATTATTCATCAAATTTTTTAACTTAGGATTCGAGAAAATAAACTAAAGAGTGTAATTTTATTTTGCATTAATACATTGAATTCCTTCTTCTTGCTCTTTGTTTTAAGATTGTATAATCGAAGAAAAAAAAGAAAATATAGAAACACAATATACTTTAAATCAATTTAAATCTACTAACATAACTGGTATGATAATTCATGATCATTTATTATTAAGTTATTTAATAAATATTTTATATAATAATTATAGATAATTTTAATACGACTTAAAATTATCAAAATTAAGATAAATAACAAAATATTCCAACTGATGGTTATTCTTATTCATGGACAAATTATATCTTTTATCCTTCATTTTTCAAAAGGTATTCAAGGAATTATCAATTTTGGCTTTTTTCTATATAATAAATTACATATCTTCTCAACACTATCTATAAAAAGACATGCAATTTATTATTTTTAATATTAATTGGCTTTTTTCTTGAGAAGTTTTATTTTATTTCTCTACAGTTCTTACAATACATGCTTATAACATACTATGTGGACTGTACTAAGTTTGACATGTATGTGACCGAGTAGAGAATAATTTATATGGTAATTGACTTGCTTTTAAGCAATAGATAATTTCACTCGGACATATCAGAACAAAAATTCAATTTTAGAGTTAAAAATATATTAACCTTTTTCTTTTCTCCAAGGCAAGTAAAATGAGAGAGTTATCAAAAAAAAAAAATAATAAGTACAAGGACAAATACAAATCATATTATATTTCATAATATAATTATATCTAGAGAATTTAATTAATAAATCTTTTGTCAAATTCACAGAAGAGCAAGCACTTATAATTTTGAATTGATAATTATATTTGCATGTGCAACTATAATTTATACACATCAATAATATTTTGAATATGCCAATTACCATCAAAGATTTTCATCATAAATAACTACTACTTCTTTGCACTAGACTTAATATATATATATATATATATATAAAATGCTAAATATTATTTTATGCATATCGGTTGAATAGACTCATTGTTCATCAACTTGAGCTTGCAAATTTCTCTTCAAATTTGTAATTCATTACATATATGCTAATATTATTTATATTATTTTGTAATATTTTTATTATCAATAATATGAACATACACATTTTTATTTTCAATAATATGAAAATACACGTGCAACGCACGTGTACAGACACTACTAAGTAAACTCTTTAACACTATAAGACAACTAATAAAACTTTAACGGTTCATAGTTTTGCCATTTGTCTAATACTATTCATTAATGTTACAAGATTGTCCCTCCTCTGCCGGTATAAATATATCTATAATTTTGTCATTTCTGCACAACTATTTTATAGTGAGTTATAGTAAGTGAATTAGCATTAAGTGTAGTATCTCTAATTCTCTGTATCAAAACCAACTTATTGTAGTTGAGAGAAAACATAACTATGCTGGGTTGTGCTAATACAATTGCACGTCAAATTTGTGGCTAAATATTTCCTCCTGCTGTGCCACTACTTTATCATTTTGATCATATTCATGAAAAAGAAGGTTATGCTCTAGTGATATAGCGAAATGGTAAGATCATGTTCTGAGGCATTAATCCCGCTGATGCTTAATCCAGACTTTTTTTGGACTCACTGACATATATATCTCAGTCGCCGGTTGCAGCTGTGTTGGTGACGCATCGGCCCTGCTGATGTTGGATCCAGAGTCTTTTGGACTCACTGACATATATGTCTCAGACGCCGGTTGTCTTTGTTGAGGGGACTTGAACCTACAGGTACCTCTCAAAGGATGAATGTCGGAGAATGGATATCCTCCATAGTGGGCCAGCTCGCAACATCACCCTTAGTGGCTTTTTCCTTAGATTTTATCGTAGTATTGCAATAAGGGACCCGTAGACTTAAAAAAGAATAGTAATTTTTCTCAACCAACGGTGGGCAACCTTTTATGAGAAGAAGATATACTGCGATGATTTTTTAACTGGAAAAAGAATAAAGAATGATGATTTTCAATGTAACTCCAGCAAGGAGCTGAAAATGCAAGGAAGTTTTAGAGGATGGTTGCAGAGGTGAGAGAAGTGTAAAGAGGAGAAGAGAAGGCGGTCTGCAGTTCATATAGAGCAGATGAATTTTCGAGTCTCGAGTTGGGTTGAGACTTCGAATCAATCACAGCAGGACTCATGACTGGTGCATTGAGTGTGATAATACATATGTCATATAGTGTGCCAGAGATAGGAGTCGCTTGCTTCCAGTAAAAAAGCTTGAAACTCTTCCACTTCCCGATTTTCAGACAATGAGTAACCAAAAAGTGGTGAGACTATATGTATGGGGCGAAATTGAAGGACGAAAAGAGCATCAATCTGTGTCAAGAGCAATGGAATAGATACTTAGAGGTGAGAAGTATTGAGTAATATCTCGAGGATTGAACCAATAAGTATCGCTCAATCTAGAGAGACTCTAGATCCAACATCACAGCATCCCATGACTCACCAACACAGCCCGTCTAGATCCGGGGGGTTTAATTTCGACCTCGGAGAAAATGAATACTAGATATGATCGCCAGCCTACAAATCGCGGAGGTGGTTGATATTTCCGTGAGCCAATACGCAACCACAAAGTTAGTGACTTGGAGGAAGACTATGCGAGGGGTGAACCCCCTACAAGTTATTTCGTAGGGCATCTGTACAAATAGACACTTAGTTTTCTGTATTTGGGGATCCACAATTTTAATTAACAGATTATATTAGCGCAATTTCTCTAAACTTGAAGCCCTTTGTTCTTAAATTTCAAGTAATTGCGGCCATATTGGTAGTTACTTTATTGTTTTTAAGTTCGTTAATAATCTTTTCTTTGCTTTGATTTATTTCATTACAAGATCGATTCAACTCGTGTTCCCTTAAATCACTTTGATAAATTCAACCATACCGTTTTACGAGTAAACAAAATATTTTTTCTATGTCAAATTATATATTGTGATTTCTTAAATTAGATGTCTCAAATTGCTTGTCATTTTAGAAGTTCAAGATAAAATTATTATTATTTTTTATTTTATCTTTAATAGTAATTGTTTTCGAAGACTCTAAATATCTTAAATATGATATATAAATAAAATAAATATTTAATTAAGAAATAATATATCTTAAGATATAAATAAAAAAATTAAACTTTTTTTAATTAATGTTTTCTTATAAAACGTGTAAAAAAATATATTAACCTAAGAGAGCACAGTAATTAAGGAATCACATCCTGTCCTCTGCACAATCTAATAATGGGATTAGAAGTAGGAGAGTAGTGCTAAATGGAAGTAACCACTCCTTCCACGTAATTAGCTTTTATAACCTCTTTTCTTTTTTCTTGATTAAGGGTGTGTTTGGTACAATGGAAAAATGTGTTTCTTATTTATTTGTTAATGGTTGATAAATAAGTAAAAAATTTATTATTTTAATATTATTTATACATAATTTAGAAAAAATTATAAAGGTGAGACGGAGTGGAGAATGGGGATTCGGGGATGGCGGGAGTGGAATGGTCAAGTGGTTCGGAGTTTGGGGCCATGGGTGGATGAAAAATGATAATAAATTTGAAATGTTATTTATGGAACTTATTTTTATTACGTAAGTTATTTTTTTCATTTTCGAAGAACTTATTATTTTAGAGAAAAATATAAAATATTACTCTCTTTATTTTAAAATAAGTGATAATTTTATCTTTTCATTTTATTTCAATACAAATAGTGTTTAACATAATCAAGAACACATTAATGTCAAAAACATATTAATGTCAAGAACATATTTTATTTCAAGAACACATTAATGTGTTCTTCTAATTTTATCTTTATTTAAACAAAGAGAGTTTTACAACAATAAAAAAAAAATATCAAAGAGTATATTTGGTTACACTTGTGCAACCAAACAGTACATTTGTAGTTACACGGTAAGCCTATAATTACGTTATGACAAACAAACAAGTCATCGTACTTAATATATTGTGTAATTACTACCTTAGTAATTACATCAATTTCAATTATACAGTGACTTTTCAAACAGATCCTAAAGAACTACATCTTTTTCAAGATATTTATTAAGTGTAAGTTAGTAAAAATACATGTAACTCACTTATTTTAAAATGAAAGGAGTAAAAATATTTTTGAGAAAACGTTTTTCTCCCTGCCAAACACACCCTAATGGGGGTCTTAACGAGGAGTATCTTTGACATAAATTCAAACTTCAAAAAATTGAGTTATATGCTAAAAATTGAATAAAAATCGAAAGCATGGTGATTATTATTATTGGGAGGAAATACGTCAAAACAGTCTACTAACAGAGTAAGTAGTAGTATTGTTTATAGTAAACTTAGCTCACTCATCACCACTGCAAATTTCTGCAAAAAGTATAATATCGAGAACACTATACGCTACTCCAGTAAACCGTCTGTTGCGGAGAGTCTATTCGCATTCCCTTCTCTCTCTCTCTCTCATTCTCTCTCCATTGATACAGCAAAACCATCTCAGGTTTGAATCAAAACTCTTTTTTTGGTTACATTCTTGTCTCTGTTTTTTTTTTCTTTTTTCTTTTAAGTTTGGGGTACGAATATTCACGTTGTTTTTGTGGGTTATTGTTATTTTAGAAACTTCTAGTGTATTCTTTCGTATGTTTTTCTTTTAAGAAAATGTTCTACAGGGTTTCAGGGTTATGGGTTTTTGTGATCATTTTATTCTATCGGGTGGCTGCATAGTTCAGTATACACACTACATTGTTTACAGTACTCGCTCTGTCTCTCCTTTCCTTGTCTCTCGGTAACTTGTTTTTCTTCATGTATGTATGCAGTATGTTGATTCATAGGGTTTGGGATCATTGGTTTTTGATCATAACTGTGTTTGAACGTTTACATTGTGTATGGCTGTATCGTTCTACAACTTCAAATAACGGGAAAAAAATTGTACTATATGGCTTTATGTTTCGAAATAAACGAATGGTGTACAGGGCCTTTTTCGGTTGTGTGCTTTGGTCATCTTCCTTTGATTGTATTGTCTATCTCTTTCTTCCTTTTGTTGTATTGCAAGTATATTTTTTTGCCTTTTTCTTTCTGGTTGCATTGTGTATATATTCTTGGTTTTTAAAGTTTCAATTTTTATTAATACTGTGATTTTATTGATCATCTGTGTGTTTGGGTGAAATTGTAAAATATTTTTTCGGTAAGTGTCTGGAAATTTGTATGATTTATATTCTGATTTTGAAATGAAAATAGTCTGCAAGGCTTTTATCATCTTCTCTTTACTGTGGGCTTCCCTTGATTGCAAAGTCCGCTGTTCTCTCTTTCTGTGTAATGTTTCCAGTTTCTTACTCCTGTTAGAAATGCAGAGACTGGGTGTTTCCTTTCTGTGCTAATGTTGGGTTTCATCAAAAGTTATGGAGATTCCAAATTTTCTTATTTATTTCTTTGCATAGTTCTGTAAGATTGTGATTTTAAATTGTGGGACTCATATTTGAGAGATGGAGAGAGTAAGGTGATATGGGGCTAGATATTTTGAGAATAACTATGATGGAGGTGGGCATCAGGCTTCCTCAAAATAATCATGTTTTAAGATAACATTTGGCTTTATTACTTCAATCTAATAGTGCTTTGGATAGTTATGAGATCACAAAGAATGGTAAATATTAGAAACATAAGTGCTATATCATTATCGTGTTTCATCTCATTAATGCTGAAGTGATAAAGATTATAATATAACAATTTGTATTAGTGAAAGTCTAGCTTTTTCTTTGATGAATTACAAACAGGGCAATGGATCTATGTCGTGCTCCAAGACTACATCTAGATGGATACAAGGAAATAAGTAGTAATAATTATTGCTTTTGGCTAGTTTAAGGTGCTGGATTAATATTGTGATGGTGGTAAATTGTAGTGAGGTTCCTTGTTAGATTGATTAGTTGTGACAATTATAGTTAACTTTTTTTTTATTGATAACCATAGTGTTCGGGTCAGCTTGCGCGCATCTCGATCAATTACATAGGATACTTGCCACCTCCTATCAACAACAAGTACCAGCTAACTTTGTCCACCAAGCTAAGACAAATGAGAAGAAATCACCTAGTTTTTTTTGTCTCTACTGGGATTTGAACCTGAGACCTCATGGTTCTCAATATAGTTTAAAGCTTTTTGATCGAAGATAAATTTGGATGATAAATGCTTAGGCTTCCTTTGTCAAAGAAAATTGGTTCTATCAAGTTGACATAGAGTACTGACATTCCTCCAATGTGAAAAAGTCTTTGTTGATTGCGTTTCTCAGACAACAGGTGTCATGCAGTGGCAACCTAGCTGTAATTAATGATGAATATTAATCCGAACATAAACTATAAAATTCCCTTGATTCACAATAATTGCATTGGCTAAGCCATGCATCTTGGTTCGATGCCACACTAATTGGAGTCGGCTATGTGAATTCTCACTATATTAAATAACTTGAGGTTCTCAACACTAGAAGGCTTCAACAAGTTCTTTCAATACACATCTTCAAACAAACCGAAAAAGCTTCTAGCATACACTAACCCTTATGTAAGCATGCTGACTAAGCCTTATTTCCAAATAGTTGGTATTGTCATTATGGATCTTTTTCTTTTATTGTGTTCTATTCTTTGATATGTTTGCGTGGATTTAAAAAGATTGTAAGTATTTGGAAATAACTTCATTCCATGTGATTTAAGGTTTATCTCGTCTCTTTTTAACACTTTCAATCATCCTGGTTTCACATCTATGGAACAGTGCTTTTAGAGGTCTACCTAGGATAAGGCTAGATCATTGTCTCAAGAAATCTTCTATCGTTATATCCTCTATGTGCACTACTTGTACCTATTATTATTTGATGTGAATCATTTCTGTCTAGTCAAACCTTGTATGACCAGACATCCATCTTTAAATCTACTTTTTTGTGATACTCATCTTATGGATATGTTGGACTTTATTGACATAAAATTTACTCTCATGTGGCATTATTTGTCTTTCATTTTGGTGGTATCCTCCTTCGCATAGGGTTCTAATGGCCTTCCTCCATTTCGACCATCCTATTTTAAGTCTATCTATTACATCCTAAGTTGCTCGGACTCTTCAGTTTTAATGCTGCACCCATGTCGACTAAAACTAAAATTGATGGAAATATTCGGGATAGATAAAACTAAAAGTTTTAAATGAAATTGAAGAAAATGGAATACCTTATATATAGAAATTTCTATGTCAGTCCTTTTCTTTTTATCTCCGTCTGCGGTTCTCCTCTTGATTAATATTTTCTCCCCAAAAAAACTTGTAAGTTCTTCATATAATGTCTCATAATTTAGACATACTTTATACCTCTAATTTTAGAAATTTGAATTATTTTTAACCGAATTCCCGCTCCCGTATCCATATCTAGATTCGTACCCCCGAATTTTAGAATTTAGATCATGAAGGATCCGATTTCTAGATCCACACACGTATCGGGCATCCGCACCTGAGTCCGAGCAACTTAGTTTACATCTATCTTACTATTCTTTTGGAGTATAGTGTTTAGATGTCTAATTGTCCACATTTGAACACTGTAATCCCATACATTTGCATAGTTAATGTATGTTTTTTTTGTTTAAATATTTATATGTACATCTAGTAATCCTTTTACTTGAGTCTGGTAAAGTATTGTGTATTAACAAAAGAAATCTGGTACTGAGTTGGCACCCGAGAATTACAATGATCGGAACCTTTCTGCAAGAAACACCGAAGGAAATAGTTCCATCTATGCAAGATTCTAATCCTGCTGTGAGTCTATGAAATTAATCATTCTATTCTCATCTTTAACATCTTCTAGGTTGCACCAAAAAGCCAAAATCCATAAGCATGATTGTTTAATTTTCTGTACAGCTTCTATTTTCTCTTTGAAACATCTTGCATTTCTCTCTTTCTATGTAAATCTAGTAATCCTGTTATGGTATGTTTTCTGGAATTAGATATTCCATTTATTGCTATCATTCATCTTAGTTTCTAATAAAAACGAAGTTCTATATATTGTGCTAAGATTCTCTTTGAGTTTTGTTGTATGTTCAATTATTGAATCCCTAATTCGGACTGAAAATGATACTTAAGAGGGAAGTAAAGGATGTTTTTTCTTTGACTGGTTTGCTCTTTTGGAGTCTACCTTTGTTTGCTTTCTTTGTTTTTCTTGTAAAGCAAGGTCTCGGTGTGTGGGTTTCTACTTTCTATGAATTCTCCGTGAATTTTGGGCCTTTTGCATAATTGTTATGTTTTCAGTAATTGTTGGCAGGCAACAATTGTTGGAATATGCACATCCATTTTTTTTAGATGGTTGTCAATTGTCAATGACAAGCATATTTCTTCCCATTTCAGATCGTCGAAAGATTAACATCAGATTGTGACAAGTATCAAATGTTCCCCCGTCAAGAAGCAGCAGCAGAAGAAGATTGTCCTAAATTTTGTTGGGGTACTAAGAAAGGAAAGGGTGCCCTTAATAAGGGCATCCAGTTTTACAAGTCATTCACTTATGATGATGTTGAATTCAACTTATATGATTGTGTTTACATGTATCGTCGTGGTGAAAGAGAGCCACACATTGGTAAGATTGTCAAGGTGTGGGAAACGGAGACGCAGAAAAGGGTAGTCAAGGTGGTATGGTTTTTCCGTCCCACCGATGTAACTCATTGGCTGGATAATATCAAGGTGCTTGACAATGAGTTATTCTTGGCTTCAGGAGAGGGCGTAGGGCTTTCAAATTGTAATCCTGTGGTAATTGTCTCACTCACCTTTTTAAAATTTAATATTAGTGTTATCTGTTTTCAGATGTTATAGCATGATCTCTTTGAGCTTTTATTACAGGAAGCCATCACCGGGAAATGCAACGTTGTCTGCATATCAACTGATAGGAGGAACCCTCAGCCAAAAGACGAAGATTTGGAAACAGCTAACTTTTTATTTTTTCGCACCTTTGATGTTAGTACTTGCGAGATATCTGAGGAATTTCCAAGTTCAATAGCGCAAATTGAAGGTGGTAACTATAATTTTTTTGCTTGATTTTTACTCTGTCCTACAGCAGTATGCATATATGGTTGGATGAAACAGCTTTTTAAATGCTTGAACCTTGAACTTGTCCATCTAGTAGTTGTTCCTTCTTCTTAGATTTCTGTGTCATACATTTGGTTTATTTCTTTAGAACTGTTTTAAGCCTTTAACATATGACACTATTTTTCAGAAATTTGTTTTTTCAAACTTCTGTGCAACTTATTCGAAGACAATATTTTTTATTTCTCTGGGAACCTCAGTTGTATAGTTGCTTAAGATTATGTAATACACTCCCATTCATCGACATTTGGTTTCAGCCTATTCTTTTTTCTTTCCCACTCATTCACCCATTAGTACTGTCTTTAGTCTGATGCATGTCTGGATGAGTTGGTTTTCCTAGGACTCTCTGAAGCTGTATGACTTCTGATGTGGTATGTCCTCAACGTTCTTGGAATTTACAGCAAGGTCATGTTTCTTTCAGTTTTGCCGTGCATTCTAGCTGCTTTCTAAGTTATGTCTCCTGTTCTTGAATTTAAGCAGCTATAGTGATGGATACATTGGTACAAGTTCCTTAGAAGTTCTTATTGTGGCTATCATGGTTTCCTTTGACTGAAGGCGCTGGATAATTACTAACCAAAGAACTGTAGTGGTAGACATATCTAAAGAGATGTTGTTGTGTCTATGATAATTTCATGTTTCATGGTCAGCATTTTGCTTAACTTTTAATCCAAAATACGTTGTGTAAATTAATCCTTGGAATCTTGTTTACTTAATAAAGAAGAAGCATTTTCCAATGACTTGATGTGAGTGTTTGCTGCGACTTGTGAGTTGTCAGCATAGGGCAGATGCTGGTGTTAACTGAAGTGGACATGTGCTCTTGTTGTTATATCACACTTCACCAGATTAGTGAGAGACGTATGATGTAAATTTCTTTGGGAAGAACCAAAATATCTATTGCTTTGGCCTGCTTGTATGCATGAAGGCTTATATTGAAAAACTAGTCTCTGAGCTCTTGATATTTGTGGTAAAATCTGTTTCTTCAGTTTTCACATTCTTCCTCTGAGGAATTTGAATATTGAAAATCAATTTTTTGAGGCATTACCTCACTCCTGCTGCAGTGGAGCACTTCTTTAATAAGGTGATAGATCAGGAACAGCCTCTTCATTATGGAGGAAAAGGAAGTCTTGAAGAGCCAGATTCATCACTTCCATTTGGAGGAGCAACAACTAAAACAGCAGTGAAAGATGACCAGTCAGGAAGAAACACCGGTAACCACGTTGTAGACATATACGGTAAACTTTTTGTTGTAATGTCAAATGCCTGTGGTTATTTTCAATTTGGCTTTTGCAGAGTCGATGCTGCATCCTGGGACTCTGGTAAAGCAAACTAAATCCTCCACAAAAGAGGTTGCCATGGCAAGAACGGATCAGTACGGTACCATTTCAAAATGTCAGGCAACAGAAGTGGTAGGCAAAGGTGATTAACCGGAAAGATAATGGGTTCTTATTCTCATAAATTCATATTTGAGCTTAACTGTTTATCCGGTCATTACCAGAACTGAATAAAATCACAATTAATTTTAGGTGGTCAAGGCAGAATGGGCAATATTTCCAAGACTAACAAGGCTGTTGGCAGAACTGAAGTAAAGTTATCTGATTCTCATGCGTTGAAGAAGAGAAAGCGTCAAGACTCATTAGGTTTCTTTCTTACCTGTAACTTTCTCTTAGATTCAGTGAACAAATCCTTATGGACGTTGTGATTGGGGATATGATCCTGCAGGTACTACACCATTTGAACAACACAAAGTCATGAAATCTACGAGTCAGGTCATTGAAGTAACAACAAGGGTGAAGAAGGTATTCCCTTGTCCTTTTTTTGAGTATTAGGGTCCAGTGAAGGATTTGATTTAAATAGAATGTTTTTCCTACTTTAATTTTTTGTACAATGCTAAGAAATTTGAATATTGATGTTCCCCTGTATAATTTGAAATCTTTGATTGCACAGCATTTCTTTTTTAGTTCCCGATTTTGATGTACTTCATCCTGCTTCGATGAAAATGGACATTTGGTTTTGGTTTGTACCAACTTATATTATTTATTCTTCTTTGAACCCATTTGCTGGCCTCATCTTTTGTGTGACTAAACCTCAGGTCAATACCTGATATTAATGATTGGATACAGCAAGGGACCTCTTCATCTATTTTGAATTTGGATACTTTTCTGATATGATATTTTTTTACCTGCAGAGTGCTAGCACATGGTTCAAGGAACAGGTTAGTATCCTATCTCCGATATATTTATGCTGAAGTGTTTTCTTTCGGTATGATAAAAAAAGTGTTAAGTTGTTTGGGGAAGGTGTTGACACTGGTAAGCTTCAACTGCTTAGGGAAAAGTAGAACATATACTGATATACATGGTATGCTTTAGCCTCAAAGCAGTTATTTACTCTATATTTTGTGATCTACATATGTTATTTTGTTCCGTCCAGCCATGGAAGGAAAGACTTCATGCAGCTCAAGAGCGAGGCACACTTGTGTTACTTGAGAATCTTGATCCTTCATATACATCAGCAGAAGTTGAGGTACATAAAATGGATTTGTAGTCTATTTCAGTTTAATATGTGTTCTATTTTGCCCATTTATAGTCTGGTTTCAAGTTTGCTTAACAAATCTGTTTCACTTAACACATGTTAATTCTCATCTTCATGCCACTATTTTAGTGAGTCTCTATAGGTGGTGAGAGTAGCCTCATCCACCTAAAAACCATAGTGAACTGCAACTTTGTCGAAGAGTCAAAGGTAAAAAATAACTAACATAATGGAGCTTTTCAGATATTTTACTTAAGTTGATATCTACTGCTCAAGAGACTTTGAAGCCTGTCTGGACTAGAGAAGTTGCTCTTTCCTTTTAAAGAATTGAGTTAAACGTGCTTGGTCAAGCTTCTGAGAAGAAAAGGATTCTGAGTGAGTAGAAGCAGAAGTAGAAAATAATTTTTTTAATGAAATTTGTCTCATGATCTTCATTGTTGCTCATCTCCAAGATAGAATTGAAAAAATTAATTACATTATCTCATAATTAATATGTAAATGATCTATTTAAGTAATACTTTCTTGGTTTCAGTTTATATGATACTTTTTCTTTTGACAAGGTAACAAACTGTATTATATAAATCATTAACACAAAGTGTTGGAAACCAAAATGAAGGGTTTAAGTTAATGGATTGGAAGATAAATAAAAGAAAACTCAGTTTGATTATTCTCTCAAGTTGTTGGGTTTAAATAGCTAAGTTTACATGTCCTAAAAGGAAAAGAAATCAATATAAATTAAAACCTAATCATTACAAATGAATACCTAATCAATTCTTATTATAATCAGAGTAAATCAAGCTACTTGCATATTTACGTATATTCTATAGAATATTCTTAAGATTCTAACACTCCCCCTCAAGCCGGTGCATACAAATTATATGTACCAAGCTTGTTACATAAATAACTCGTTTTAGGACCGGCTAAGGATTTGGTGAATATGTCCGCAAGTTGATCACTTGACCGCACTAACCTTGTGACCATGTCTCCTGAGAGTAACTTTTCTCTAACAAAATGACAATTAATCTCTATATGTTTGATCCTCTCGTGAAACACTGGATTCGATGCAATGTGAAGTGCAGCTTCATTATCGCACACAAGTTCCATTTCTTTAGTATCTCCAAATTTCAACTCCTTCAGTAGTTGCATGATCCATATGAGTTCACATGTTGCCACTGTCATTGCCTGATATTCTGCTTCAGCACTAGATCTAGCAATCACATTTTTTTTCTTACTTTTCCAAGACACCAGATTTCCCCCAACTAGAATACAATATCCAAAAGTGGATCGTCTGTCAGATGGTGACCCTGCATAATCTTCGTTTGAATATCCAACAATTTTCTCATGTCCTTGGTCTTCGTAAAGTAGTCCTTTCCCCGGAGCAGATTTTATATATCGAAGAATACAAATAATTGCATTCCAGTGACTAGCACAAGGAGAATTCAAGAACTGACTTACAACACTAATAAGAAAGGTAATGTCAGGTCGAGTCACAGTCAGATAATTCAACTTTCCTACCAGCCTTCTATATCTTCCAGGATTGCTTAGAGGCTCCCCCTGACTTGATAGGAGCTTAACATTCGAATCTATTGGACAATCAATAGGCCCACAATCTGTCATTCCTTTCTCCTCAAGAATATCAAGTGCATACTTCCTCTGTGAAATAGCAATTCCTGATTTGGATTGAGCAACCTCAATGCCCAAGAAGTACTTTAATCGACCAAGATCCTTAGTTTGAAAGTGCTAGTAAAGGTGATGTTTTAATTTGGTAATTTTGTCACAGCTCGAACATAGGCCCAGATCGAGACACAGGACAAGGAACCTCGAGAGGCTCCAAGTCGACCCATGGCATGATCATAGCATAACATTAGCAAGAAAACAACTAACAAAATCATAACTAATAGGAAGCTAACTGAAAGAGTCTAATTTTAAAATCCAAAATAACAAATCTCATTAAAACTCTGATACAAAGTTGAATATGTCTATACAAAGTCTAAAAGCCTCTGCTACACTGATGAGTTGCTGGGACAAGCCCCCAACTAAATCCTAAAGTTTGAAAACTGAAACATAAATGAAATAGAAAACATAGATCGCGTCCTCGAGAGATGAGGACTCACCACAAGCAGCTGAGATGGGAATGGAGCGTATCTAACCACATGGCTGAGTCTGGAAACCTAAATCTATATCATGAAACGATATAGCACATAAACTATGCGGTCAGTACTTGGAATGTACTGAGTATGCGGGAAGCGTAAGTAAACTAAACATGCAAGTATACAAGAAGGAAGTAAACTAAATACATCAACATATAACTGAACTGGAATACAACGACCCTGTCTGAGATACACATATATTGACATGAAGCTTTTATTTGAAAACATTTACTGAAGTATAATCAAACTGATGCGTAAGGGTCATGTGCTGTACATATGCTGAGAACTGAAGTTGTAACTGATATCATACACTGTTTGACTATCTGCTGATAATTGAGACTGAATTCTGCTAAATCTAATTTAAATTGGACTCTGAAACTATACAAAACTGAGTTGAACTGATATCGTGGACTGAGCTAAGGGAGACATTCTCTGCTATGGAGTGTCCCTGACCGACTAAGGGAGACGTTCTCTGCTGTTGAGACCCCCTAATTGAACTAAGGGAAATATTCTCGGCTATTGAGAATTCCTGACTGAGCTGAGGGAAACATTCTTTGCTAATGAGAATCCCTGATCGAGTTAAGGGAGACATTCTCTGCTAATGAGAATCCCTGACTGAACCAAGGGAGACATTCTCTGCTATGGAGAATCCCTGACTAGACTGAGGGAAACATTCTTGGCTATTGAGAGTCCCGATAAACTTTTACATGAAGGTACCAATCTGACATTCATTCGTATAGTCTAAGCTATTTCAGCTAAAGATCTGAGTGTTCAACTAATTACATCATACTGAATTCATATAAAATTTGATCACGGCTAGTTTCTACTATCAACAAGCCCGACAGTCTAATAGGACTTAATCATGCTTTGTTCTCAAAGTTCATAACATTTCAATCCCGATTTCATAGCATATAACATATATTCTAGATTCATGAAGGCTCCACAGGTTCAAGTCATACTTCAAACATATATACTGAAATCATAGTGAAAACATGTACATACTACATATTCATCAAAGCCCATAAGTTCTAATCGTGTTCCAACGCATATATTACAACATACGTTCTAGATTTGCGGGAACCCATATGATCGACTTATACTTTAAACATGGATACAAGTTCATGATAAGAGCATGTGAATAATTAATGAAATCCCATTTGAAATTCTAGGCTAACTCATGGTGAAAATTCTATAATCATGCTATGCCCATATCAAGTACATTAATTCGAGATTTTGAAAGTAATTTCGTAAGCATACATGGCTATTAATCATGATGGGTCTTAGAATTCGTAGGAGGCATATGAGAATTCATCCATAAATTGAACCCTAGAACATGTTTTTCTAGAAAAATCAAGGAATTTGGATTTTAGTATAAAAAATTGGGACAAGGATGGAAGAAGATACTTGTTGAAGTCCCACACACCTGACTTGAAGAAATCCCCTACAAGAACTTGAATCTTGAAGCCCTTGAAGAAACCCTAGATGGTCCTTGAACTTGAGAGAAGAAGAAGAAGAAGAAACCTCACGGATGATTTTTGAGAGGATGAGGGGATTATGCTAGTGAAAACCCTTAAAAACGTCCCATCTGGTATTCAAAACGACGTAGTTTAGGAATTAGAAGCATAGGATTTTGCGAAAACACCCTTGAAAACCCGCAGGGAAAATCATGCTGCCAGTCCCCACGAGGGACTTCACGAGTCGTGGGACACAGGATGACTTGTTAAGTCCCACTCGTGATCACTTCTGGAAATTTCCTCAACTTTCTTCGGACTGATGACGATTGACTTCACGAGTCGTGAGGTTACTCCACGACTCGTGACTCCTTCCGTTACCACTGAAGCCAAAAATCCCATTCTTTCATCCCACGACTGACACAACGAGTCGTTACTTGACACAATGACTCGTCCTACTCTCTCGTCGTCACCACTGCCTCAACTTCCATTTTTTTCTAGATTCCACTCGACGACTCATCAGGACGACTCGTTACTTGACCCAACGAGTCATCACTTCCCTCGTGGTCCATCGAAGACTTGACCCCAACTTACTGAACTGCTGCTCGTAACGAGGGACTCCACGACTCGTTACCTCACCTCACAAGTCGTGATATGAGTCGTTACCCCTGAGTTCTGAACAGGAACCTTCACTGATTGCTTGCCACGAGTCTTACCACGGCTCGTATCACGACTCATTTCGAGGCAAATTTTTCACTTCCATTTCTTATTTTAAGTCTGGGGTTTGATCTTAGAAACTTTCGGGGTGTTATAAATTCCCTCATCATCATTACCTATGATACTATGTCATTAACGTACACCACCAAATATATGCACAAACCTGGAGCAGAGTGATAATAAAACACAAAATGGTCAACTTCACTACTTACCATGCCAAACTCCTGAATAACCATGCTCGAGGAGACTGCTTCAGGCAATAGAGTGCTCGTCGTAGTCTAGACACCTTGATACTAGACTCCCCCTGAGCAACAAAGCCAGGTGGTTGTTCCATATATACCTCATCTTCCAGATCTCCATGAAGAGAGGTCAATGGCGAACAACAACTATGGATAAAAAAAGACAAACTGAAGCAATCTTAGCCACGGGAGAGAAGGTATCACCATATTCAAGACCAAAAATCTGTGTATAACCTTTTCCCAGTAGTCGAGCCTTTAGGTGATCAATATGTCCATTAGGGCCAACCTTCACTGTACATACCCAATGACAACCAACTTTAGACTTACCTGGAGGTAGAGAAACAAGATCCAAATTCCAAAGTATCACTAGAGTGTAAGGCAGACATCTCCTCAGTCATAGCTTGTTGCTCTCCTTAAAGAGAAAGAGCTTCTCCTGTAGTCTTAGGAATAGACACAGATGATAGTGATTATACAAGGGCAGAATGGGTCGGTGACAAATGATGATAGGTCAAACAAGTATAGATAGGATGAGGTTACAAGTAGAGCGATGACCTTTTTGAGTGGCGATGAAAGGACTCTGTATAGACAAGTCCTCAGCAGGCAAGGATTCTGGTGGCTGGCGTGAATCATCTGTACGTGGATAACGATGATAAGTCAATAGCGGCGGAGGTGCAGCGGTGGAAGATGGAGCTGTAGAAGGTGATGTGGAAGGATAGACTATGGTGGGATCCTTAAAAGATGGAACTGGTAGTACCTCAGAAATGCCTAACTGTTTAGTTGGAGAGGATGTAAAGAAGGGTTGACCTTCAAAGAAAGTAACATCAACATACATAAGGTATCGTTGGAGGTGCGGTGAGAAGCACCGATATCCCTTTTGTACCCTTGAATAATCGAGAAAGAAATATTTAAAAGCATGACTAGCCAATTTGCATTTCCTGGAGTGAGGATATGGACAAACCATGTGCTCCCAAAGACACGTGGTGGAAGAGAAAACAAGGTTAATATAGGAAACAAAACAGAGTGTGGTACCTGATTTTGAATAGCAGAGAAAGGTATACGGTTAATCAGATAACAAGAGGTGAGCACTGCATTCTCCCCAAAACGCAATGGAATATTTGCTTGTATAAGAAGGGTGCATGCAGTTTCAACAATATGCCTATTTTTTCTTTCCGCTACCCCATTTCCTTGAGCAGTGCAAGGACAAGATTTCTAATGAAGAATGCCATGGGAAGACATAAACTGTTGAAATTGAGAGGATAAATATTCATGTGCATTATCACTATGAAATGTGCAAACCAAAACACCCAATTGATTTTGTATTTTTGCACAAAAAGTTTGAAATATTGAAAATAATTCAAAACGATCTTTCATTAAGAAAATCCATGTATCTTGATTAATCATCAATGAAAGTAACAAAATACTTAAAATCCAACATAGAGCTAACCCTATTAGGACCCCAAATATCATAATGAACTACATGAAAAAGAGACTCTGCACGATTATTAGGACTATGCGGAAAAGTAACTCGGGTGTGCTTCCCCAGTTGACATGACTCACAATCTAACTTAGATAATTTTGACAAACTAGGTACATATGAAGTTTAAATAAACTAGGATGTCCCAATCGTTTATGGATTAAATCTGGAGAGTCGGAGATCAAACAAACTGTAGTGGACCTATGTCAATTGAGGTAATAAAGCCCATCAAACTCACGCTCTTCACCAATCATCCTTCCCGTACTGAGGTCCTGTAAAACAAAGAAGTCACTAAAAAAAGAGACGAAACAATTTAAGGACTTAGCCAAATGACTGATTGACAAAAGGCTAAAGGGAGAACTAGGGGCAAAAAGAACATTATGCAGAGTCAAGGGAAGTAAAGGATTTGCTTGACCAACTCCGATTGCCCTAGTCTGAGAACCATTAGCTAATGTTACAGTGTGAAGGGATCATTTACTTAATAAAGATTTGTTACCAGAAATGTGGTTAGAAGCGCTTGAGTCCATGACCCAAGGGCCAAGTGTGGTGGACTGTGAGATACAAGCAACAGGATTACCAGTCTGAGCAATGGAAGCTATTGATGGAGATGTCTACTTATTCGCTTGACACTGAAGAAAGTCATTGTATTCTACTTTAGATAAAGAGATAAGTTGATTTGTTGGAGTACCTGTGAGTCCAGTTTGAGCAACATGAGCATTCTTTGGTTTATCATGGAGAAAGTAGCACACATCACGGGTATGCCCCAATTTGTTACAATAGCCACACCTTGGCTGAGGTTTTCCAGAGCGGCCTCCATATCAATGTCCAGTCTGGGATGCTAGAACAGAAGACTCTGCAGGTATCACCGGATGACTAGACGACATAGGTGCAGCTAGCCGCAACAACCGAGCGAGTAGGTCATCCATAGTAGGAACAGTGGGGTAGTCAAAATTTGATCTTGCACCGGGTCAATATTTGTGGAAGTCTATCAAGTGTAACAACTAAAAACATCTTCCCGCGTTGCTCCAATTATTTTTCAATACTTGGAGTAGCGGGCATCCACTCAGTAAACTCTTCCATAACTGCCTGAACCTGTCCAAGATAGGTCGACATATCCGAATCCTACTTTTTAAGATTAGTCAACGAGAAATAGCATTATAAAAACGAGAGATGTCATTTGTGTATAGCCCACGAGCCTTTTCCCAAACCAAGAAGCAGGTTTGGAATGGTCGAAACAACGACATCAACTTCGAATCAACAAATTTCCATAATAAACTACTCAATTGAGCATCAATCTTCTCCGGTTCGGCCTTCTCTTTTTCATCAACATCCTTAGCTTGTTTAACCAAGTGGTCCTGAACCTCGTCCCTTGCACCATAGTTGAACAGAGAAAGACCAAGATAAGTAGTTCGCACTACCTATCGAGGGTTCAGTGGTGATGGAGTGGTTCGGGTTACTTGAAACCACAAGTTTAGAACTAAAAATAGATGAATTGAGGGACATAATGTAGATGTTACTGAATTTGGAAATTTTGCAATTTGCAGAAAGCTGGAAGCAAACAGTTGCCGGAATTTGGAAAACAGAAATAGTCACCGGAATTTGATAGCTTCGATCGATGCATGAGATGGCTGGTGGGGGCAAAGCTGACTAGTTTTTGCTTGCGCTTGTGGTCAGAGTCTCGTGGTGGTGTTGGTTTGATCACAACCCCTTCAAAGATAGAGATTTGTTTGAACAGCCAAAAAAAATTAGTTGGAAAAAAAATGAGTTTGAAATTTCTCTTTCAGTGTTGCTGGCCTTAACTAGGTTCTGATACCATGTGAATTGGAAGAGAAATAAGAGAACTTGATTATTCCCTCAAGCGATTGGGTTTAAATAGCTAAGTTTACATATCTTAAAAGGAAAAAAATCAGTATAAATTAAAACCTAATCAATACAAATCAATACCTAATTATAATCAGAGTAAATCAAGCTACTTGCTATATTTACATATATTCTATAGAATATTCTTAAGATTCTAACAGATCCAAACCAAAAGAATAAACTAGAGACAAACCAACTAAGCCCCATTTCATCTCACAAGAACCCTAGGATGTTTACAATGGAAATTGGATCATCTATATACTCTGGTTTACACCAACAACAAAACGTAAGAAAACAATTCGTCTTAATCCTTTGTAAGTGAGAAATGGATCTTGGGCCTAACTGAACCCTAAAAGCTAGCTTATGAGTGGAGGATTGCCTAAGCTCATAAAAGGAGATCACCCATCTCATTAATCATTGTTGTGGGACTTTTTTCATTCTTTAACACTCCTCCTCACGCCCAGTACTAGACATCTGGTGCGTGGACAATTTAATTTGGGGGCTCACTTCGGGTGAGATGGGTCAGAATTGGACTTTGGACCTAACTCAACTCCAAAAGCTAGCTTCTGAGGGAGGATTGCCAAATTATAAGGAGACCACCTATCTCATTAATCATCGATGTCGGACCTTTTTCATTCTTCAAATAGTAAGGAACTACTAGTATCTTCGAAACACCTAGAGTTCCTCTCTTTCCCAATTGCCCACCAAAATTGTTGCGGGGACAATTCTTCATTTATCTTTGTTTGTGTTGCTATTCCCCTCTAAATTCCAGCTTTTCAGAACATCAGAGGCTCTACTGCCCGGCATTGTCTCCCTTATACCTCTAAAGCTTGTGAAATAAATCAAATAATTGCATGGTCACTTTGCAATGTAAAAACAGTTTCAACTGTCTCTGAATTTTTCCCAGATAAATAACATATTGAGCACAAATGAATTCCCCTTCTCTTTAACTTCTCATGAGTTAACTGAAAAACTGAATCTTTCACCACCAAGTAAAAATATCCACTTTATATGGAATTTTTACTTTCCATATTAATTTCCATGTCAGTAGATCCAACTGTGATCTCACCTGATTCAGATCCTTGTAAGCAGTATCTTCCCCTCCCGTACTCCATTGTATTGATCTAATGTGCCATAGAAATCTACCGACATGTCTATTTCCCAGTTTTGCATCAGCCTTCTGAAAGTCAAGTTTCATCCTTGCATGGACCAAACTTTATCAAGGTGGCACTGTGTTGGTTCAAGTTAAAAATGTCAGGATATAACTGTTTCAAGCTGCCACTTCCCAAGTAGTTGCCTTCTCAAAACATTATCCTCGTACCATCCTTCATGTTGAGCTTTTGTGCAAAATCAGGCAACAAATTCCTAATTGATCTCCACAAATTAGTTCTATAGGGTTTAGTTACCCCTTTGGCCTTCCAAACTCCCTCGTATTTTTCCATCACCACATTAGCCCATATAGTTTGCTCCTCCTTTGGTAATCTCCAGAGCCATTTCATTATGAGACTTGTTTTGTTTCCTCAGATTTCTGATTTTAAGCCACCTTGTTTTTTGGAAATAGTTCAAGTTTCCCATTTAACCAAGTGAAAGCTTTTTCACTCCCCGTTTCCTTGTTATAGAAAATGATTTTTTTTTAAATATCAGCTGCCTCAATTTTCTCCCCCATCAACTACCAATTTGTCAATCTAGTTACTCCTATCAGCATTTGCAATTATCTGAAAAAACTGTCTTTTTATCCTCTTATTTTAACCTTTTCATTTTTCCCTTAATGAGAAACCTTTATAGCACCAATATGTTTAAAAGACCACAAGTTCCAAAAGTCCTATAACCACACAAATGTTATAGCGTGTTAAAAGTCATAAGTTTCAAAAGTTTTTTTCTAATTCTTAAACTCCATACCAAGCCAAACTACATCACATAAATTGGAATAGAGGAGTACAAATTTTAACGTGAATTTTGACAAGTCAATTTTTGTTTTTGTAACTTGACAAAGGCAATGCCAAATGATTTGATCAAAACAGAAACTGCTATTCTCTTAAAATATTTATGGAACTACTTTGCAAACAAGTAATTTCAAAATAAGCATTTTTTGGAGATTTGACTAAAGTACTAAACAGAGATAGTTGAGAAGGGATATTTAGATTAGCTGATTTCAGAGTTTCTCTAATAGGTGCTAGATGTGTTTCTCAGCTATTCATATACTTCCATTTCCTCATTTGAAAAGCGGTTTGATGCTAAAGCAATTTGAAGTGCTTTAAAAAAACCTAAAGAAAACCTAATAATTTGTGTCAAAAGGAAATGCTCTAGTGGTTGAGACATAAGAGTAACAACTTGAAGGTCTAGGATTAGAAGCCCATCTTATGGTTTGAGCCATTCACCCTATCTCGGTTGGGCCAAAATTACCTTGGCAATATGCTTTTCAGCTGACAAGCTAGGTTAATTAGTTGAGGTGCACACAAGTTGACCTAGATACTACTATGAGCTGGCCTAAATACCATTTAAAGCTCTTAAACACGAATTGCGTCTTCAGACTTTAATGTAATTGTATGTCTGATGTATCATCATTTATCTTTCTGAGTTCTCATCAATTGTAATCTAGGATATTGTCTGGCATGCCTTGGAGCAAAAGGTTAGTGCAAAAATGGTGCAGCATAACACCTTCTCCAGTCCACTAAATGGTAAGCTGTCGTGTATCTTCTTAAATCATCAAGTAGAAGTTATTACTTCCTCTATTTCAATTTGTTTGTCTTACTTTTCTTTTTAGTCTGTTTAAAAAAAATTGTCCTTTTATGTATACAGTAACTCTTTACACCGTACATTCTACATTGTATATTTAAGACCACAAGACATAAATGATATTTTGGCACACATTTTAGTTTAAGACCACAAGAATCAAAAGTCTCTTTTATTATTAATGTTTTTTTTACTCCATGCCAAGTCAAACTATGACAAACAAATTAAAACTGAGGGAGTAGTTTTTTTCTCAGTGAATGCAAATGTTTTTTATTTTAATGAACCTTCAGGAAAAGCATTTGTTATCTTCAAATCAAGTGAGGCTGCAGAAACTGCCATTACTGAGTTGAAAAGGAGATGCCTTATGTTAGGTGATGGAAGGTACTAGATTGACTTGGCAAGTTTTGTCTCACCCTTTGGATGTCTTGTTGATAAGATATTTTTATGAATTTTTTTTGTCATACACCTTGGTAGTTAGCATCTGTTTCTTGACAAACCATGCTCTGCGCAATGGTTTTCGAAGCCCTTGATGATATGAGTTATAGCTATTACTATAAGTTCTTTCAAAAGGTGTGAACAGGAGACGAGATGTTTTGTGTACCGGGGGTAGGCGTAACGCGTAAGCCTTGAGATGTGGGGAGTAAGCCCCATGTATATATTGTTTTTATATTTTATAAATTGATATAATAAGCATATAAACTATAAAAAAGTAAAATTATATTAAATGGTAGGAAATTCAAGAAAATTATAAAACTATGGCGAATATAACCATATGCTAATATGTGCAGAAACTTTACAATATGATTTTCTTTTTCATGCTTGGAAAAGTGAAAGATGCATTACACTTATAGCATGGTTGTGATTGGACATATTTAGGGGCCGTTTGGTAAGGTATATAAGAATAGTGATGAATAGGGAGTATTAGTAATGATGAGATTATTTCTTATGCACTGTTTGATTTGGTATATTAAAAAGAACATGCATCGCATAATTTCAGAAAAAAAAACATTTGTTTACAAAGTACCCTTCACAAATACAGCGGAAAGTATGTGGTAAAGGTTTTGAGGAGCAATTGTATCTTAAGCCATGTTAATGTATGCATTAAAAACTCTTGCATTGCTAATAATATGATTTTCCATGTATTAGTTATACATAACATAAACATCAAATAGAGTTTTTAATGCATGCATTAAAAACTCTTGCATTGCTAATAATATGATTTTCCATGTATTAGTTATACATAACATAAACATCAAATAGAGTGTATACCAAGAGGTATTAATAATACTCAAAGCTAATGCATAAATAATTTTTTCTAATACATCCCTACCAAATGACCCCTTAGAGTTGTAAAATGATAGTTCCTAATAGTATAAAGTTCTTTTTTGAAAACCTAAAACCAGAAAACAAATCACAAACACTTATTATAACATAGATAGAACATTTTGGAATAAAGCCTCAGAATAGTATCCGAATTAGAGTGATACCAAAACTATTGAAAGAGCTAAAAAGCAACTGGTTACTCGTAAATGACAGAGAAAAAGGGTTATGAAATTAACAACTACAACATACCCAATGTAATCCCACAAGTGGAGTCCGAGAAGGTTAGGGTGTACTGCACCCTACCCCTACCTTTGTGTGGTAGAGTGTTTCTTGGAATAAAGCCTCAGAATAGTATCTGAATTAGAGTGACACCAAAATGATTGAAAGAGCAAAAAAGCAACTGGTTGTTTGTAAATGACAAAGAGAAAGCGTTATGAAATTAACAACAACAACATACCCAGTGTAATCCCATAAGTGGGTCTGAGAAGGATAGGATGTATGCAAATCTTACCCCTGACTTTGTGTGATAGAGAAGTTATTCCTGATAGACCTTCGGCTAAAAAGGGATGTTATCGGAGCAGAGTTGCAAGAAAATATAATAACTAAATAGTAAGATGTAAAACAAATGAAACAACAAATAGTAACACATAGAAGAATAAGAAATTACACAATTACTAAAATAATTCGACTACCTAGTAACCTGCTAGTCTAATCCTCTGCCTGCATATCCTCATATCTAGGTTCATGTCCTTGGTAAGTTGAAGTTGTGCCAAGTCTTTTTCTCTAACCAACCCCCCCCCCCCCAACTCCATTCTTTCTCAGCCTACCTTTACCTCTCCTAACTCTTGCAACAGGTAACCTTCCACACCTTCTAACTGGCGCATCCTTGCACTTCTTTTTCACATGTCTGAACCACCTCAACCTCCCTCTCCTCATCTTGTCTGCCGCGGAGGTCGGTCCTATCCGGCCCCGTATACCTTTGTTGCTAATCATATCTCTCCTAGTGTGCCCACGCATTCATTTAAGCATCTTCATCTCTGCTATCTTCATCTATCACTCTGTAGAACTTACCTTTAAGCTTTGACAACACATTTTTATCGCACAGTATCCTTAAGGTGAGCTTTTATGTCACCCGCCCCACACCAATATGTTATGTGACATCATCATCAATTTCCCTGTATTTTTGAATTACGGACCCAAGATACTTGAAACTTGCTCTCTTGGGTATGGCATGGGCATAGGATTATGAAATTAGTCTATCAATTTAAATATGCCTTTTAACTGTTGAATTTTTTGATTTTTAATTTTATTTTATTTTTGGTTAGTTTGAGAATTTACCATTAGCTAACTTTTGAGTACTTTAAGTTTAAAATAACTTATTAAGCAATTTTGATTTCAACTTTTGGAAGTTCTCTGCTTATGTTCCAAATGAACACCTAGAAGATTGAGACCTATGCCTAAGCGAACGCCTGAAAGCTTGGAACTTATCCCCCACGGTACTGGCGCTCTACCAATCAGTCTCTGTGCCATTTTAGCCGCTTTGCTCTGGGCTCTCCCTGGGAATTGCTCAGAAAACATTTTTGAAAACACTGATTATGATGGTGTGATAGTATCTTTGTTCTGTCCTAGAAAACTATCAAGAAGCCTAAAGGTTGATTGTGATAATTAATACTGTCAGCTTTGTCTATGTAATTATACCTGATGATTTGTCATGGTAGAAGTTGTACCATATCAGGGTACTAGGTTTTGTCATGTAGAGAAATGATTGCGGAGAATAATTTCTCAAAGGTAATAGAATTAGTTTTAGGTTTTGGTGCTTGACTTCATGAACCCATGCCATGAAACAAGCTTTTGTTGAGTTGTTCTCTTGATGCGCCAGGAATCTCTTCTATTCTATTCCATTTCCCTCCAATAAGCCCTCCCAAATCTGTGCACTGTGGAGGGAGAAAGAAAAATGATGTAAATCTCATCCATGATAGAGGCTTGTGCTTCTTACTGGAAAAAGAAATGATGAAACTCTCAGCCATGATAGTGGCTTGTGCTTCTTAATAATGACCTTTATTTGAAATTATCTTGGATTTAGGAATTTTTGTGATTACTTTTTTATTGGAAAAAGCTGAATGAAACATGAAAAGTAATTAAGGTGAGGGAGATAATGTTACTGTTGTTTATGTCTTGTTAAGGCCGGTTGTTGCTCAGAGAGGAACTATACCGGAGCCCGTGAAAAGTAGAAACTTTCCTGGCCATCTGTCAATTGGAAAAATTAAATTTCAAAAGCTAGGAGAAGAAATGGTACGCATTTCACTGCACAAATAACCTCCTCTCCCTTGATTTGCTATTTGATGATCCAATTTTCATATTCCAATTTTTCTTGTAAAGAGAAAAGCAGTATCAACATCACACTACTCCCAGAGTAACACAATCGAACATGAGATGGCTGTTGAATGGCGTGTACTACAGGAAAATTCAAGCCGGTGGTGGAAAGCTTTACATCAGGTGATTATGAAGTGTTTATTCCCTGTCATTCTGGTTTTTTATCCTCTCCAGATTGTTGCTGCTTTTTGCCTGTCCTTTCTAAGTCTATATGTTTTTCTTGTTGCAAGAAACAAGCAGAAGAAATGGAACATCTTAGTAGCAAGTTGAAGAACCCTATTCAGAACTCTGTATAGGGATCTTAACCGTAAGTTTAGTCCACTTTTTTAAGTCTTGTTTAGCTTTGCCCTGATTATTCTTTTTCTTGTCCTTGTTATTTATTGTCAAGTTTCACCTAAGAGGATTGATATTATTTCTTTTACACAGGGACTCGTTTTGTTGGTTTTCTTGTGTCCAAGAGGCAAACAGAGGTGTGAGGACCATTTCAAGATATGGGGTTGCATCCAAGCACAGAGTAGATGCAACTTTTTGCGCAGTACCATAATGCATCCTTTGTAGTTCACTGTATTGGTGTGAATTCCATAGTTGTAGGCTGTTGTCTATAGGATTAGTCAAATAGCCCTTTTGAGGACGTAAAATTTAACAAACTTTTGTTTGGCTGGATCGAAAGTGTCCTTGTTTTGTAAACTTAAAAAGAACTATTTATGTTCATTGTAATATTGCAGGGTCAAAGTTAAACCAACCTTTAAAAGTTGAGGGATCATCTTCTCAGGGTTCGTTTGATTGCTATGTTAGGAAGGAACTAAATTCATGCATTAAAACTAGTATAGCTAATATAATTCAAAACACAATGTACGGTGTTCGGTAATTATTTTAAGATTTCATGTATACAGATATATTATGAGTCAATTTATTATTTTATGCAAGATAGAAATGAAATAATTAATATGTAAATAATAAATCATGTGTATCTGATTTCTGTTAATAACACTTGTAGCCCTTTAAACTTGTAAAGTTTGTTTGCTCTCAAATTATAGCTTATTCTGATTGAACACCTTAATATTTGAAGTGTTTCTGCTAGACAATTTTGACTAGCAAAAAAATTACGCCGGTGTTTTCAAATGCGTATTACGCAGATGATTAACCATTTGATGATTTTTTACTATATATAAAACTAATAGGGTGTTAGATTTACAATTTAGAAATTCGTATAATTATTATATGTATAAACTACAAAAGAATTTATATATTATTTATATAAAATAAAAGATGAAAATAACTAATAAATGAATGATAAAATTATATATAAATTCCTTTATAATTAATCTACGTAATACTAATGCCTTGCATAATTCTGACTAGCTATGAAACAATCCCTTAATCATGCTACCTTATTCAACTAATACACCTTAGCCTCAATAAGTTGTAAGACCTTAGGTTTGTTTCAATTGATGTTTACGTATATAAATAAAAATAATAATATATTCTATGTGACTACGTAATAAACGTTCGAAAATACATGCAAATTCATGTTCAAAATATAAATGTAAAAGTATAATAAAAATATTTTATTGTAAATTTAGATGCTTAATTAAAGTATATCAAAAAAAGAAATTACTACAAATTTAAGGAGATCTCAGATTGTTTCAACCTTAATACTTGTGTAAGTCACAAGCTATCAGACGATCCCCAAGTGAATAGTTACCTTTATCTCCCCCATGTGATCAACTTTTAGATAAATGTAAGTTGAAAACTTGAAATTGGATTTTTTATTTTAAAAAAAACTTGAAATTGGATGGGTTTATTAATTTATTTTTTTGCATTTACGAAGCTATATTTGACAGTCAGGTATGAATTATGATTAACATTGAATCTGGAAAAGGAAAAAAGGAACTGATTAGAATTTTAATTGTTTTTTTCCCTTTTTCGGATCCAACGTTAATTACTCCCTTTGTTTTTCTTTATTTGAGATTTATATATTATTTTTAAAATAATTAATAAAAATTATAATTTAAGTAATATTTCTATTATTGATATTATTTTTTAAAAATATATAATAATAATTTTTTATATATTTTAAAATAATTTAAATATTAAGCTTAAATATAATTTATAACTTTTTAAAATTTTAAAATTAATAATTATTTTATAATTAAATATTTTTAATATACCTATCATGTAAATTACTTAAACTGAATTACTTAAAGTGAATGACATTAATATAGCTATCAAACATAGGATATTTTAATTTTCTTTTTGTCTATTTTCAGATCCAACATTAATCATACACGACTATCTTCTTCTTCTTCTTCTTCTTCTTTTTTTTAACATTTACTATAGCTTGAAAATTTCAGCTTGGTTTATTCTATTTTTTCAATTATTAAAATATGATATTATTATCATATTAAATAAATTTGATATTTGTAAATTTAGTTTTATTATTTTGTGATACTGTAAATTGATAACTATAGTAACAGATTTTAACTTATATATACTTTTATAATAAAAATTATATTTTTAATTTTTCAAAAAATATTTCAATTATATTATACTAATACCTTACAAATATAAAAATATTCAAAAAAAAGTAATTTTCTTCATTAATTAAAAACACATAAAAAGATATTCTAGTCAAAAATAAAATAGTCAAAATTTTAACAAAACTTTTAGCACACGTACCAAATTTCTTAATACCAAAATGACAACATCAAAAATTTTAATTTTAATATAATATTTTAATAAATACCGTTCCATATCCTTTCCCAATCGACACTCTAGACGTGTTTTCAATTGAATGTATCTACTTTTAAAGAACTTTAAAACTCGCCGTATATATTGTTTCTCATATGATTTACTTATTTTTACATTTAATTTAAAAATAACATTAATCAAAGTCTTTGTTATATTCAAATTTGCAAATGTGGACGAAAAGCTAGTGAACAAAGTCTTTTTTGATATTTTAAAATTTGCTCCCAACTTGCACCAAGATTCTTTTGACACATCCCATATACCTGCTACACACCAAACATTTAACAATGTTTTTATAACTATTTTTTAATTAATATAAATATTAAAAAGTGGCTATTTATGAATTTTATATAAATCACCCTTGTTACTTGCATGGGATGGTACTAGTCTTATAACTCTTCCCTAGTAGACCTATTAAGGCTTTAAACCACCATATTGTGGCATGGTTGCCTCCTCATCTGGACAACCACCTGTCTCTACCCCTACCCCAAAACTAAATTCACCCTTTGACCCAATGACTTTCAACACGAAAGAAGAAGTGTCTAACCACCAGAATAAATGAATAATGTATAACTTTGTAAATAAGCACTGTCCTTTTAGTATTTGTATTTTATATTTTTATTTTTTATTTAATAAAATAATTTGACGAAGGGATATCCCTCAGGTCAAAGTAAATTCACCCTACCCTTCCTTTTTTCCCACCCACAATATCCATTGTCCTACCCCATCTCATTCCAGTTTTATAATTTTATTTTAGTTATATATATAAATATTTATAAAATAATATCCTTTTGTTTCGTAAACTACCATAGTTATCTAAATTGCAATCTTTACCTTTCTTTTCTTAAATTGACTTCCGCTAAATATACTACACTTTCTAAATGTCGAATGACTCATTATGAACTTGTCTAGAAAATGCTCTAGAAATGCCATTGCTTTTCCCATCATCTAAAGTCCACTTTTTTGTAAAACTCTTTGAACCTTCTTTTAAACAACCCACCACTTTTAGTCACCACTATAAATAACCATGCTCATGCAAGGTAATGGTATACCCAACAAACAAAGTTTCTAATAAACTCTGAAACAAAATACTTGCCCAACTTTGTTTTCCTTTTTCTATTTTCTTGAATTCCCCAAAATGGCTCATGAAAAGCAAGTCATAGAGGAAGTTTCCGGCTGGCTTAGAGTCTTCGACGACGGTTCAGTAGACCGGACATGGACCGGTCCACCCGAAGTCAAGTTCATGGCCGAGCCAGTTCCACCCCACGACGACTTCATTGACGGCGTTGCCGTCAAAGATGTAGTCGCCGACAAAGACTCCGGAAGCCGTGTCCGCATTTATTTACCTGAACGAAACGACAGTTCCGTCGATAAGCTTCCCGTCATTCTTCATTTCCACGGCGGCGGCTTTTGCATCAGCCAAGCCGATTGGTTCATGTACTATACTGTCTACACTCGTCTAGCGAGCGTGGCCAAAGCCATCATCGTCTCCGTCTTCCTCCCCCTTGCCCCCGAGCACCGCCTCCCTGCCGCCTGCGATGCCGGCTTCGCCGCCCTCCTCTGGCTCCGGGACCTTTCCCGGCAGCAAGTTCACGAGCCCTGGCTCAACGAACACGCAGATTTCAAACGCGTATTCCTCATCGGAGACAGCTCCGGCGGCAACATCGTTCACCAAGTCGCCGCCAGGGCCGGGGAAGAAAACTTATCTCCGATGAGACTCACCGGCGCAATTCCGATCCACCCGGGTTTCGTACGGTCCAAGCGAAGCAAATCGGAGCTAGAACAGGAGCAAACCCCCTTTCTGACCTTAGATATGGTGGATAAATTTCTGGGATTGGCTTTACCGATTGGGAGCAATAAGGATCACCCGATAACATGTCCGATGGGTGAGGCCGCGCCGGCGGTGGAGGAGCTCAAATTGCCGCCTTATTTATACTGTGTGGCGGATAAGGATCTGATAAAAGACACTGAAATGGAATTTTACGAAGCTTTGGAAAAGGGAAAAAAAGATGTTGAGCTATTTATCAACAATGGCGTGGGGCACAGTTTTTACCTTAACAAAATTGCAGTTGAAATGGACCCTGTTACTCGCTCTGCAACTGAGAAGCTTTTTGAAGCCATTGCAGAGTTCATCAGCAAGCATTAATTAAAGGGGAAAGATATATATTTGCACCAAAAATGAAAAAAATTAATATTTACTAGGATTATGGAGCAAATAAGCATGAGAATTTAGGAGAATATTGCAAGAATATTTCAAAAAAAGAAAAGAAAAGAAAAGGAATTCAACTCTAGAAAAAAAAAAAAAGGTGAGGTAATTGTTTGTTGCATGTTGAAGATTTTGGTGTAGTGTCTTTATTTTAATTTGACTGTCACTTTTCAATTGTCAAGATTATTAAAATAAAAAATTATTTAATATATCTGATTGTGCTTCTTAATTACATTTTTATAGTACACGTATTTCAATTTATATTATCCATTATTGCTTTTACGTAATTTCTTTCAGAATTATTAGTCATACAGTAGGAGAGTGTGTGTATGTGGACCCTAACGAAATTAGTAAACTTTCAATATAATCCTTCGAAAATAGAAATTTTAAATATTTTCTTTTCATTCTCTCTATCTCACCGATTTATTATCATTGTCAGAATTCATCAATGTTTTAGTTAGCCATTGAAAAATAGACGCTAATTCATCAGAGATCTTCCATCTTTAACAATTTTCATCAAAATATTTGTTTTTTTCAAAATTTATGTCATTACTGTTGAGCTTCTAACAAAATTTATCGGAGTTTTTTCAAAAAAATTTAGTGCTTATTTGTTGGATTTATATTGGAGTTCTCTCCGTACACACAGAGATGTAAATTGTATCTCATATCTGTGGAAATTATATGTTAAATGTATATGGCCATATTTAAGAATAAATACTTATTATACAAGTATGACATATATATATATATATATATACACACACACACCATATATTGTAAGTGTTAGTTTCCCTACACCGTCGATCAATATTTCATGTCAAAGAAGTTTCTTTTAAGGAATTAGGTAATTTCAGTACAAGTTCAAGATTTTATTTTATGTGCTTCTTAATATACTAAAAAGCTCTAAAGTGTGTTCAAACAAGTCAAAAGAAAAAATTTTAAAAATAAAGCCAAAGTTGCAAAAGCATTAAAAAAGGAACCAAACTAAAAATATTTGCAACTTGACTGAAAAATAAATATACATTTCATCAGTGATAGACTTGACTACCAACTTCGATATTCTAGAAAATTTTAGATGTTTTGAGTATGGTGGGACTGTCGGGACATGCGCGGCGGAAGCAATCATCAATGGAATCAACAATCTTACATGAATCACTAGATAACAACGATGAGTTATATTACGAAATATTAACCTTTTGAAGTTTTCACACAATGCGTTCAACTCGCTCTCCAGGTCTGCAGTCTTCTACTAAGTCCTCAATAATCTCCGAGTGGGAAATACTTGTGTGAGCAAGTATTACTTCTTAGAAAAAGGTGTATCTTTCAAGAAGGAAAAAGTCTTATTTATAATCACGTTTTTAGGGTTTAAAACCTTAATCCCAAAACGTATAGGATTTCTTCTTTCCTAACACAATTCACACATTTTTAAGGGTGTAAAACTCAAACGTGTACTACTTACCTTTTATGAAGTCGTCTAAAATCTTGTAGGATTTTACTACAAGAAAACGGGTTTCTTCCTTTTCCAAGCTCTTTAATTAATGAGGCATAGCATGGACCACAAATTTAATTAGTGAGGCTTCCAATTTTGGTATTAATTCGAAATAATGAATGAATTAACCTACCATAATAAATCACAGATTATTCCACTAAAAATCCGTAATTGCACTCCTCGATATAATTTCAAAATCAATCATTAAATTCTTATTTAACTCCCCATGTTAAGATTACAGATACAAACCAATCGAATTAAATTTCTAACTATTTAATTCATTGATCAATTTAATCTTTTATTCAATCGCTTAACTTATTTCATGTGACGGATACAGAATCCACCTGCCGGGTTTTCACATGAAACCTTATAAGCAATCATAAAGGGGTATCATCAATTTCAAGGTCTAGACATGGATTCCGTCAACTAACTATTATTTCACAAATATCATTTGTCATCATCCAACCTATCGGGAACATTTTAACTCGCCAAAGAGTTTCACCCTTTGATAGATCAAAACAACAAGCAAATGACATTGATCATAATAATTATATCAAGATTAAGAGTACAAGTACATTTAATGATCTAGAGAATTTATTTTACTAAGTCAGACAAAAAACTATTCTCTACTTGGTCCGTTCAATACATACAAAATGTACTAGCACAAGAAGTTGGAATAATACCATCTTCATAATCGAGATAAATTATATTTAATCCTGTGCTACAATCATAACGATGAATTTGACCAATTCTCATCTTAGATTGTGAACATATACAAACTTTATACTTTATTAGAATCGATGATTTAGAAAATAAAATCGTCATAAACATGGAAAAAAATTATACATAGAAGAAGAAAAATTAAAATTAATGAAAAGATACATATACTAAGTTTTTAATTTAACGAGAAAAGATTATGATCTTTTTCTTTGCTTTGACCGCGACTTTGTTTGGTCTTCCTCTTTCCTTCGGTCCATGTTTCAAAGCTAGCAAAAAGTTCGAGCCTTCGGGATTAGTTACTTAATCAACCGTATGACCTCTATCAAATTTGAAAAAATGTCAAAATTTGAAATTTTTAATTAATAATTGCATATACATAAATTATATGTTAATATATAATAACATAATACTTTATATTTTTGAGGTTTTCAATATCTGAGAGCCAAGGCAAGGGCTTTATTTGTTTTACGTCAGAACTGTCCGTAAATATATTATAAATTAATGTTGAAAATAAAATAAATAAATAAATATTCAAGTTGAGACATAGATATTTTGTTCTTTTAAGAAGATTCAAGTCCATTATATTATAATCTTTATCAATAGTAATATCCTAACTTGTCATTTTCAGGATACAACAGCCCAACAATATTGTATAACTCAAATAACTTTGGATTAGTTGAAGAGTCCAAATTAAAACTCTACCGGAAGAACACCCTCCTTCAATATAGAATTACTCTTTTTTTATATAGTCAACTAGTTGGAGATTTAGAATATTATTTTTTGTCTCAACTCTCTCTTTCACTATACTAATCTTAAAATATAAACGCAATACATTATATTTTTTGTATCTACAATATAAAATAATTTTTATTTATTTCTTATTTATATAACACAAGTAAGAAAACATCCTCTATATAAGTGTAGGATTTCTTTCACAAATAAATGTCAATAAAATAAATATTAATGGGGGTGATTAATGAGAGATAATGAGAAAAATATGTTACAGTATTTACGTAAGTTATAAGATAATGACATTACTTTCTTTACTTTATATCCGATATATGTACTTTAATATTTTAAATTTAATATTAAAATATCAAGCTTAAGCAAGAACCGCCCATTCATACTATCAAGTTAAGCAGGTAAGGGCCTGTTTGAATTACCTGATTGAAAATAGCTGAAAAGTATTTTTTGATGCTGAAATTAATTTTATTAAATAAGTCATTAATGTTTGAATTGAAATATTAAAATTGATAATAAATAATTGATATGCTTGGAAACTAATGTTGGGAAGAAAATGACTACTATGTCATCATTTACAAAAAATATAAATTAAAATGTATTGGTATAAGGAGAACAACAAATGATGAAAATGGAATAAAGGCGGAGTTAGGAGTTTTATTTTAAAAAGTGTATTTTGAGAATTAAAAAAGATATTAAAAATAAAATAATAAAATATTTAATCAAATTAAAGAACTTATGAATTGAAAAATCATAAATTAAGAATGACTAACTTATAACTTTTTGTTAATCTCAATTTATAAGCATTTTGAATATTAACAAATACAAATAAGTTAAAAGTACTTATAAATATTTGCATGAACGTCTTTATTTTGAGATGATTTTTAATTTTTGCTTCTCAAATTGGTGATTTTAAAATTTTATTTTTTAGCACTTTAAATAATAAAGTGACTTAAAATAATATAAAAATAAAAATAAATAAATCGCAAGGCAAAACTTTTATATTTTCATATCAATAATATAACACAAATTATATCTTACAAGACAAATCAAGTTATATCTATTAATTCTCACAAAACTTATGCCGTTAGAGATATAAATTCAATGGATAACCCACAAGTTATATCTTATAGAACTTAATTCCTACAAAACTTATGCCAATAGAGGCATAAGTTCAGTTTCAGGACGTTATGCTTTAAAAAGTTTACAACCCCACAAGTTATGTCTCATAGACATAACTTAACTCCTACAAATATATGCTTATACAGACATAAATTCACTTTCAAAACTCACAAAATTATGCTTTGAGAGGCGCAACTTATTCCTATAGAACTTTTGTCAAACAAGGCAAAAGCTTTCTAAACTTATACCTTTCAAATTAGATACTACAGAGGTGATGTCAGTCCTTGCGAAGTTAGGCCATAGTTAAGATATTTTGACCCGTAAATTTTTATTAAATAAACGACGTAGACAAAAATTAAAGATTGAAAAAGAATCATTCCAAAATAGAGGCAATCGTTCAATAAGGGTGTACAGAGCAAATCGACAAATCGCATCAACCCAATAATCCGAGTCAAACCGAAAAAAATCCAACTAGTGGTTTGATTCGATTTGATTTAGTGTTAAAAAATATCCGAGCATAATTGATTTGATTTTTTTAACTGAAAACAGTCAAACCCAATCAAACTAACCCGATATTATATGTTTATAACTTTTATAAATATATTCATGTAATTTATAAATACTTCTTAGACTTTTTCCTAATTTTATCTTTTAACATATTATTTCAAGTTTGGATTTAGAATTTTGAATGATCTAATAAATTTTATAGCTCATAGATGCATATTATTAACACAAATAAATTTCAAACCAAACTCAAATCAATATTAATGCTATCAAAAGAAATGGTTAACACTATGAATGATAATAATACTAGATATTTATTCGTTAATTTTACGTTGGTTAATTTACATAGTGAAAACATACAATGTAATTTTTTTAAAAATATTTAGTTATGTAAGTAATACTTATTAGTTATATTTAGTTTGGCATGACTTAGTACTTTTAGAGTATAATCATTTTCATTATAACTTATTAGTTAGCAATATCTGTTTTATTGCGATTTCATTATCTTTTTGATTGAATATTTTAGAACAATGTCAACACTCGTCTCATATTTTATGTCATTTTCTTAATTAAGAAGCACTTGAGATAATTGTATGTTATTAGAATTAAAGAAATATTTTAAGCATAAGTTATATGTTTTATATGAAGAATTTATTGGAAAAAAACTCAAAGTTGAAAAAGTCAATTTTTATTAGTTTAATTTGATTTATAGATTAAAAACCGAATATAATTAATTTGATTTAATATTTTAAAAATCTGAATCAATCCAAACTATGTACACCTCTGTTCTGCAAAACATTGCTAATTTAATTACTCCTTCTATTTTCTTTTACTTATCTATTATATTAACAATATTTTTTCAATCTTATTTATTCACTTTAGAATAATATCGAGACAATTTTTTTTTCATGTTTACACTTAACATAAACTTCACAAATTCAAAGGATTATTTTGAAACTTAAAACTACACGTCAGTTAATATAAATATTAAAATAAAATATATACTTTATTTATTATTTCTTATAAATATCATAAAATTTATTACAAAAAAATAACGTAGGAAGTGACTTTTAAGCTTAGTCAAATATCTTTTAATTTTATATTTCATTTCATTTTAAAATAAATAATATTTTTAATTTTTAATTTTTAAGCTTTTAAAAAATAACTTCTGTTACTCCTTAAAAATATTTATATTCTTCCAAAAACTTAATTAATCACCTCATTATTTTAAAATAAGCACTTTTTGCCTAAACTTGGCCAAATGAAACAGGCTATAAGACAGTAAATTTATGCTTTTTATTTATTTGATGGCTTTCTAATCTTAGGCAAAGGTCCCAAATTACTTAAAGAGTCCAAATAATATTTTCTTTTTTTTTTATTTGATGGCTTTCTAATCTTAGGCAAAGGTCACAAATTACTTAAAGAGTCCAAATTTTAAATAGTTAATATTTTCTTGCAAAAAAATTCAAAATAAATAATAAATTGAGGGAAGTATCAAATAAAGCAAAGCA
Source organism: Datura wrightii (assembly GCA_035772735.1). Taxonomy (NCBI): domain Eukaryota; kingdom Viridiplantae; phylum Streptophyta; class Magnoliopsida; order Solanales; family Solanaceae; genus Datura; species Datura wrightii. The sequence continues at coordinate 112,675,669 of JASDFA010000008.1, read as the reverse complement.
TTAGTTGTCTCACAACTTGCAAACCCCGTCAAATAGTATCAAAATCGTGCTTGATAGTTATGGTGTTGTCTCATGACTAACAAACATTTTTATCAAACTAGTTCTGGATACGTATGTTGTATGTGTGTTTCATGTAAGGTTGTGCAGATTCGTTAGATAATATATGTAGAACGATATATTGTTGCTGACAGATGATAAATGTAATTTATAATCAAATAAAATTGACAAAAATTTAAGGTATTACTTTCTGATATGCACCCAAACAAATTATATTAGTTGCTTATATAATTGTCATTTATCTGAAAATATTTTATCAAATGGTCATTAATATAAATTTATTATAGAAATAAAAAAAAAAATATTCTCTTTAACTCTTGTTGAAGCTAGATATCATCATATTATACTGAAAGTGGGAAGCCCCTATCTTAAAAGTTGGATTATTATTTTATCTCTACAAAAAAATAAAATATCTAATTAAATAGTTTATCATTCATTGAATCAAAACCAAATTAAATATCTAACAAGATAATAATATTTTAATTAAATATCTAACAAAATAATAATATTTTTCATTCATTGAATCAAAACTAAATTAAATATCTATTAATATAGTAATATTTAAATCATATCATATCTTATTTATATATTTAATTAAATAATAATATTTTTATTATTTATTGAATCAAAACTAAATTAAATATCTAATTAAATAATAATATTTGAATCATATCATATCATATTATATTAAAAGTGGGAAGTCCCACATCGGTTCATCAAATATTGAACAATTATTTTGGCCTACATTTAAACAATACTCTTATCATATTTTTTATTGTACCAAACAATAAAAAAATCTTATTATATATATATATATATATATATATATATATATATATATATATATATATTTATTTATTTAAAATTGAATAATAACTCACTAAACAAAAAGATATTTGACTTTTTTTTTTTAAAAAAAAAGAGAAGTTAAATAATGAGTTATAATATTCATATTTCAATACAGTTATTAAATTATAAAAGTGGAAAGTCGCGAAATAAAAAATAAATGAGTAAAATACTCATCAAATATTAAACGATATTTTTACCTTTCAACCAAATAGTATTTCAAAATATTTTAGTAGAAAACATAGATATAAATCTTTAAATAAAATAAAAAATATTAAATGAAAGAAACAATCATGATACTATGACTTTGAACTTTTTTACATTCGGATGAAAATGATGGTAAATAATTATAATTAAATTTAAATAAAGTAAAATAATGTAAATTAAATAAAAATATTAATTCTCTATCATGACAATTATAAATTTATTATTTAATTTAATAATCTAATAATATTTATTATAATATATATATATATATATATATATATATATATATTTTAATATATAAAATATTATTAAAATATTTTAAATTAAAAAATAAAATGATAATCTAATTTTTAACTCGAAAACTTCCTACATAATATGACGATGTTTGCTAAAGCCGTCACAGTACTGATATGATAATATGATTGATGTTTGCTAAAGCCGTCACACTAATTAAAGAAGAAACAAAATGGAAAATGACAATTATATCACCAACATGGAAAATATGCACCAATAGAAGACAACAAATATATAGAAGTTGGAATTCTTTTGTTATCTAGGGTGTGTTTGGTAGGGCGGAAATATTTTTTAAAATTTATTGTTATTTTAATTTTTTTATATTTAGTTAGTCAAAATTTCTCTAAGAAAATAACTTCTTAAAAATAAGGAAAAGAACTTTTCTAATAGAAATAAAAAAAAAATTATATTATTATATAAGTAGAAGTCCCTAAATTGAAAGTTAAATTATCATTTTGCTAATTCACTAAATTAAAATTTAATTAAACATTAATATTTTATCATATCATATCATATTTATATATTTATTACTATATAAGTGGAAAACGAAAAAGTGAAAAGTTAAAATAAGTAAATAATAATAAATATATATAAATAATAATAATAATAAATAAATAAATATAAATAAATAAATTATAAGTGGGAAGCCCCTAAGTTGAAAGTTAGATTGTCATTTTTCCCATCCACTAAATTAAAATATAATTAATATATAATTAAATATTAATATTTTATTATGTCATATCATATTTATATATTTATTACTATATAAGTGGGAAGTCAAAAAGTGAAAAGTTAAAATAAGTAAATAATAATAAATAAGTATAAATAATAATAATAATAATAATAATAATAATAATAATAATAATAATAATTAATAACTAACTAACTAACTAAATAAATAATAAGAATACTAATAATTATATATTATACTAATGAAAGGTGGAAAGCCCTTATCCTAAAAGTTGGAATACCATTTTGCCCCTGTAGTAAATTAAAATATAATAAAATATCTAATTAAATAGTAATATTTTACCATCACACACACACACACACACATATAAGGAATGTTTCACCTACCAGTAATTATTGCAGATTACACTTTTGTATTATTTTAAGGAAAAATGGATAAATATATCCCTCAATTTTATGATTTAGAGTAGATATATCTTTCGTTAAAAAAGTGGTGCATATATATCCTTAATGTTTAACAAATGGTGCATATATACCCTTATTGTCTAACAAGTTGTGCATATTTACCCTTTTCTTAATTAATTTATATTTACAGAATTAAAAAAAATTAATGAGTTATTTTTACTTTCAAAAATGTCACGTTGATTATTAAAAAATTACCTTGTTTATTTTTTTAACCCTCTAGACCTGACCCAATTTTTTTTAAAAAAGCCTCAATTTCTCTTCTACTCAAACATAAAATGAGTTTGGAATGGATCTTAAAAGTTGGATTACCATTTTGCCCCTATATTAAATTAAAATATAATAAAATATCTAATTAAATAGTAATATTTCACCATCAAATATATATATATATATATATATATATATATGAGGAATGTTTCACCTACCAGTAATTATTGTAAATTACACTTTTATACTATTTTAAGGGAAATTAGATAAATATATCCCTCAACTTTACGATTTAGAGTGGATATAACTTTCGTTAAAAAAGTGGTGCATATATATCCTTGATGTTTATCAAATGGTGCATATATATACACTCATTGTCTAACAAGTTGTGTATATTTACCCTTTTCGTTAATTAATTTATATTTACTGAATTAAAAAAAATTAAGGACTTATTTTTACTTTCAAAAATGTCGAGTTGATTATTAAAAGTTTACCTTGTTTATTTTTTTAACCCTCTAGACCTGACCCAATTTTTTTTTTTAAAAAAAGTCTCAATCCCTCTTCTACTCAGTCATAAAATGAGTTTAGAATGGATCTGAATAAAAGAGAAATTAAATTATTTTTAGTTGACTCGAATCTGGAGGGGTAAAAAAATGAGTGAGGTAACTTTTTAAAAGCATATGACATTTTTAAAATTAAAATATCAGTTTTAATTTTTTTTAAATTCAGTCTGTTAACGAAAAATGGTAAGTATGCACCATTTGTTAGACGACGAGGGTATATACGCAATATTTGTTAAACGGCGAAGATATATATGCACCACTTTTATAGCGAGAGGTATATCCGCTTTAAATACAAAGTTGAGGGGTATATTTGCCTCTTTACCCCTTTTTAATTATTATTTAATGTACTACCTTTTCACCTTCCAATTATTTCATCTTCTAAGTTTCTACCGGTTACAATAGTATTTATACACAATCCTTAATGAAGATTTATACTATTAAGCAGACGCAATATGAAAAATATATGTCTTTGTGTCATGATCATATTCTCCACCTTTTAATAGTTCATATGAAGTTGTTGCATTCTTTCTTCTTCTTTTTGATAGTTTTTCAAATATTTTCTAATTTACCTTCTTATTTTGTTGTTGTTGACATTTTGGGTTTGTACGAAATGTCCATAATTTGATAGAAGTAGCCTCAAACCTGCAGATTAAATTTGCTCTTGGCTCATGACTTATATTTATGCCCATCATCGTAACTTGTATTTTATGTAATTCTTGGACTTCTCTGCATAAGTTTTGAAAACTTTTTTGTTTTCATTTTATTTAGGTGATCTTGTCACGCTTTATACTTAATCATCATCAAAACATAATTAGCAAGCTAAGATAATCAAAAGGCCAATTCAATCATTTTGAATTTACACTTATCGCAATTCTATATATAATTATTTAATGTGGATATACACGTGCGAAGCACGTGCCCAGAAACTAGTAAATTTCACAAGTGACATTTCACATTAATTAGCTTTATTTTACTCTCAACATACCTATCTCACTCTCATAGTAATTATCTAGATTATATATTTATAAAAATATTAAAATAATATATTTTGCTTACTTACAAAACACCATAAAATAATTAAAACCCCATTTAGTTTCTATTTTCATTTGAAAAATCGTTTTCTTCAGTTTTAATAACTTATTAGAGAAAGTTTGACCAATCAAATATGCAAAAATTAAAATTTAAATAAAATGATCATCGTATGTTTTCAACTCTATCTTTAGCACTTAAGTCACTTTAAAATATGAAAAAAAAAAATAATTATTGTATGTTTTCAAAAAGTACATGTCAATTAATAGAGTTATATTAGTCAAATTGCAACCTTATTAATTTTTTCTTAAAAAATATGCAAATCTTATCCTATCAACTAAAATAAAATCGAAAAAAATATTTTTAAAATTTTATATCTAATTAAAATACATCATATAAATTAAAATAGAGAAAATAAATTTTATTGTACACCGTACTTCAATTTTATAATAATGACTATTGCTTATATTTCAATTACTTTGTTATAAACATATTTGAATTGTCGTGAATGTCTATAAAGGTATTTATATTGTAGTGCATGTGTGTATTTTAGGTCTATCTTTTGGAGAAAAGTTAGGAGAAATTATCCCTATTGATAGAGGGATTCTTTTTATTGTAAATCATCCCCAAGAGAAATAAGAATTATTCTACATTTTCTCTTTCTCTACAATACTCTTCCTCTTACTTTATTATTTTATAACACATTATCATCATGAAACTCTAATAAACAAAGCGACACCAGTAGATACTCAATTCTTAATAATTTGAATATTACACGTACAGAGACAAGTAAGATGAAGGGTAATTCATAAAACATCAGGTATGTTCCACAATTTATTCTTTTATGTTTGAGTTTATTATTTGCGTAATATTTAAGGTTTGCTTACAAGAATTCAGCAGGTAATCAATCACACACTACCTTAATCTAGTCTTCTCTGAATTTTTTTTATGTTTTTAACTTTTCACTTTCTTATTGTTGTTCGAGTAAATCGGTGTTCTTGAAAGAGCTACATATGATAATATAAAATACCAACTTAATTGAAGTCTCTGATTGTTATGCTCATTCATTGTCCAACAATGATCAGTTGTAAATGTCCATACTTCGATATGGCTAATTTTTTAAAACTTGAGTTTGTTGCCCTTCAAATTTCGGGCAAAAACTATCTTTTATTGGTGTTGGATGCTGAAATTCATATGGATGCAATGGATCTTGGAGATGCCATTTAAAATAAAAACAAAGCATCAAACTAAAATCGTGCTAAGACTATGATATTTTTGCGTCATCATCATAACGAAATTTTGAAAATTGAATATCTCACCATTAAGGAACCACTTGTTTTGTGGAATAGCCTAAAAGAAAGGTATGATCACCTAAAGATGGTTATCCACTCAAAGGCACAATATGATTGGATGCATCTGAGGTTTCAAGACTATATAAGTCTTCTCATGAGTATAACTCTACCATGTTCAGAATTATTTCTCAGTTGACACTATGTGAAAAGACTATTAATGATGAAATATGTGGTAGTACATAAAATTAATTAAGAGCTACGGAAGAGCTAATGTGTTACTACCCAAATGATTGAAATTATTAATAATATTGGTATTGTAGTAAGTCTCAAAAGAAAACTTATAAGTTTCAAAGATATTGAAAAAATAAATAAATTGAGACTAAATTATAGGAAGATCTAATATCTTCATATTACTACAATTGAAGTGAGTTATAAATATTTCTGTAATAGATTACCCATCCTTTCCTTTTGTTTGTAGTACATAAATATAGTTATGATGATGAAATTATATGCGAAAGTAAACTAGAAGTTTACTGAAATAAGGATAAGTTGGCATAACCGGTTGGCCATTCCGGTTCAAATGTGATGCAAAAATAATTGTGAATTCATGTGGTTATATGTTGAAGAAGTAAAGGATTCTTCAAGAATTCTCTTGTGTTGCTTATTCTCATGATAAAATGAACATTATATCAGTTAAAATTGAGATTATATTTTCTGAAATTTTGAAACTTACAAAAAGGTGAATATGGGCCCATTCACCTGCCATATGAATTGTTTGTTATTATCTAATTTTAATAAATGCATCTATGATATGGTCACATGTGCTTTGATATCAACTTGCAATTGATTTTTGCAAGGTTATTTACTCAAATGGTTAAATTAAAATCATGATTCCAAATTATAAAATTATGTTGGTAATGTTGGTTCATATCTAAGTTGGTTTAGTAAAAATTATATGCTTTCAATTATAGGTAAACCATTGGTTATGAGAACAAAACTCCCAAATAAAATTTGGCATGAGATATGTTTATTTAACATGTAACAACACTTGAATGCATCAAGTCAATAAGGTTCCCCTATCTCAATTGGTTCAGGGTCAGGAACCAAATAATTTTATTTAAAAATTTGAATGTGTGGTACATGATTCAATTGCACCACCACAACACACAAAGATGGATCCTCAAATGAGGTTGGGGGTAAATGTTAGCTTTCCTAACATTAGGGGGAGAAGTGATTAGCAGCTGAAAATTGTGTGGGGTGAATTATCTAGATCCTTAGAAAAAAAATGTAAACTTAAAGTTCAAGAGATAATTCGCTTGCAAAATATTGTAAATCAATTGTCAGATGTATTTGCTGATCCTATAATTCAGCTGCAAATGCTCTAACGAAAACTAGAGTCCTTGAAGGACAAGTCTATGACACGCCTAAAGCGTGATAGATCAATAGATTCTAGAAATAAAAACTCCTTGAAGAAGGAGAAAAACAAATGATCAAGATGGTCAGAATAATGAGGCAAGTGCTTTAAAAGGAGTACCACGACATAATACTTCATAAAACCTTGGCAAAGATTCAGGTACCTGAAATGATGAAAAATAAAGAGATCTTGATAAGTTATGTCGTATTGGATCAATATCATAATGATCGTCGATGATACCTTTGATATAATATAGAGCTCAATATTATAAATGTTGATGAGGATCTTGAATTCAAATCTGTCAAAAAGTATAGACAGATAAATGATTTGCCAAATAAAAATACGCAATTCAAGTATAATGTCAGTTGGGTATAAATGGATTCTTGTGCGAAAGGTGAAATAAATAATATCGTAAAATAGTATGACTTGTGGCATAAAGACTTTTCGCAAATCCTTACATTATTATATGGAGAGGTCCTCCTATGGTGGATGCAATTATTTTGAGGTTGCTCATAAGTCTGGTAATCCATGAAAAATTGCATATGCGTATAATGAAATTATTTTCATGTCTAGATAGATAATGAAGGATATATGAAAATCATTAAAGGATTTAAAAGTTTTAAAGCGATTCTATTGGATATCCCGATGGATGTGAGATTGCTTAACATAAATAAAGATTAATTTTGATCTCATAAAATTATTAGAAAGTATAATATTTTAGTGCAATTGGTGTACTTATATATCCTACTATTACTATCCATGAGATAATATTTTAGTAAAGATATGAGGGAATGAAAATACTGATTTGAGCTTATTATTTCTAACCAATATTGTCCAAGGATTGTTGATTATGCAATGCAGAAAAGTTATTTAATTTTATATGAAGACAATGCAACATGCAAACTAAAGGGAGGATTCATAAAAGGAGATAAAACGAAGCACTTTTCACCAAAGTGTTTCTATACACACGAGCTCTAGAAGAATTGTGATATCAACGTGTAACAGATTCGTTCAAGTGCCAATGTGACTGATTTATTCACCAAATTTCTACCAACTTCAACTTTTTGAGAAAATGATGCACAAGATTGTGATGCGAAGATTCAAGTTTTTGGATTGATGTTCTCATCAGGGGGAGTTAATACGCGTTGTAATCTTTTTTTCTTGCAAGGTTTCATCCCACTGGATTTTCCTTGTAAGGTTTTTAATGAGGCGGCCAAAATGCGTATTATTAGACACGTGTACTTTTTTTTCCTTCAGTAGATTTTTTTTCGTTGGGATTTTTGTAGTAAGATTTTAACAAGGCACATTATTTATCAAATAGACATTCAAGGGGGAGCGTTACAAATGTATTTGTATTATAGTGAATGTCTATAAAGGTATTTATATTGTAGTGAATGCGTGTAATTGTATTATTATAGTGAATGTCTATCTTCTGAAGAAAAGCTATGAAGAATTATCCTATAAATAGATGAATTCTTTTTATTGTAAATCCTCCCTCCAAAAAAATAAGACTTCCTCTCTCTTCTTTCTTTATTTACAATACTTTTCCTTTTACTTTATTATTTCATAACATACTGTAAGTAATGTCTTTCCAAATTAGTCATACAGAAGGAAAGTGTGTGTATGTGGACCCTAACAAAATTAGTAAACTTGCAATAGAATCCTTCGAAAATAGAAATTTGAAATATTTTCTTTTCATTCCCTTTTCTAAAAATTCTACCCATCACTTTCCATTTCAATTTCACCCGTTTATTATCATTGTTGGAATTCATCAATATTTTAGTTAGCCGTTGAAAAATAGAAGCTACTTCATCGGAGATCTTCCATCTTTAACAACTTTCATAAAAATACTTTTCAAAATTTATGTCATTATTGTTGAGCTTCTACCAAAATTTATCGGACATTTTTCAAAAAATTTTGGTGCTTATTTGTCGGATTTATATTGGAGTTATAATTGTATGTCATATCTATGAAAATTGTATGTTGTGTGTGTATGGTTATATTAGGCCGAACACATACACGACCTTTTAAATTTGTGTTCATTTTTCATCTTGACACTCTACGTCAGCCTTGTTTCATTTTAACTCTCTAACTCTATTTTTTATTTTTTATTTAAATACAAAATATTAATTTTTATATTTTATTATTTTTATTTATACTCTTTTATTATAATTTTACACTTTTTAACGGACGTTTGTTGATTTTTTTAAAATAGTTTTTTGCGTATTTTTGCGGCAAAAATAATCAATGAACATACATCGATTTTCTTAATATCCGTCAGATCTTTTTTTAAAAATATTATTGACAATCCGACGTAAATATTTTATATAGTAATGTTATAATAACTTTTTTATATAAATACTAAATAATAATAAATAAGACTAATAAATAAATTCTTTTTGATTCTTATATTAATAATGAATCAAGTTGCAAAAGCATTAAAAATGGAACCGAATAAAGAGAACTTAGCAAATTTGATTGAAAAAGAATAATGTTTCATCATTGACAGACTTGACTACCAACTTCGATATTATAGAAAATTTTAGATGTGTTGAGCAGTCTTTTGGGTGTGAGGCGAGATATTTTATGCGGCACGAAGTGAAGCGTAAATTTTGAGATACGCGGCATAAGTTTTATGAATCTACGGGGCGTATATGTCATGTATATCTTCAATTTTATAATTTTTTTTATTAAGAAAATAAGCAAAAATAATATTTTAAATAATTTTGTAAATAAATTCAGATAAATCATCAATGATATAAAAAAAAATTATAATTATTATTTGAGAAAAGTAATAACAACAAAAAATGATAATCGCGAATATAATATTTAAAATAAAATCATCATCCATTTCCTCGTTGATCTCCACATCTACTAGTCCTTCTCATTCTCAACTAATATTCGCATTAATTATTATTTATTTATTTCAAAGAAGGAGAATGATAAATAGTGTAAGAGCAATGCCAAAAGATAGATAAAGTTGTTTCACAAATATAGTGCTATGGATTCTCTCTCTTATCAATTTTAGGTATAATCATCTAAAAACTACTTAATGCACCGTCATTTTCTATGAGAGTTGCTTTTTGTATTGATATATTTTACGAAAAATCAGTACACTATAAAAACATGATATCATAAAATATAAATATCATTACACTAATAATAAAAATATTATTTATAGCAAAAATACTTTTAAAAATAATAAAAATCAAATTTAATGTCCAGGACCTACGCTTTTACGCTTCAAATTCTGAGACTTACGTTTAATAAATCTACGCTTTTTATTTGCGTCTCGAAGCATTTTTTATATGCCTCACCTCAAGATTCACTTCGAAACTTGCCCCTAAAAACACTTTTAAAAATACTGATTCGGAATATGGTGGGACATGCTTGTTGTTCCCCTTTTTAGCAATACATTGATTATATTTTATACTAAAAGAATGGTCCTCGAAAGCCACAAACTATTCATGAATGAATATGGATACAAAGTTTATCACTATGTGGATAGCTCTATATGAGAAGATGAAAACAAAAGATAGATTATTGAGATGGAAGATGAAGATCGATAAAAATATGTATATTTTATCAGGAAAAATTAGAAAATATCTTTTATCGATATTTTGACTGCATACGCATTAAATCGCTATGAATATAATGTTTGGAGTGATTGCATTGAAAAAGACATATTGATAGTTGGTATGATGAAAGGAAATGAGTAATTCAACTAATAAGAGGCAATAATTGTAAAAGCATTATGCTAAAAGCTGAGTTTGCTGTTGTGATATATTATATTTGAATTGAGCGGAACCACGAGTATTTCATAACAAAGCCAAGTTCATAAATGTCTTATTCCATCAACTCAAGACTGAAATATGTTTCGAGTCGGGAGTAATCAAAGGTTGTTTCAATTTATGTGTGTGTATGAGGTATGCTATTTTTTTAGGTTGCTATAGGTTCCCAGCGGCTAAAAATGAGAAGGATTGAACCTGGTATAGTGTCACACTCTGCTTTGTATTGTTGATACTTGGTAATTAATAAAATCTTTAATTGCCAAAAAAAAAGAAGATAATTATGTTATCTGGAGCGGCTCAATAAAATTAGTGGTTTAAAATTAAGATAATTTAATTTAATTTTTTTTAACAAAATAAAATTTATGGATAATGAAATGAAAGAACTCTAACTTTAATTTAAGGAAAAAGGTCAAAAATTACCCTTTTACTTTAATATATTAGCTAACTTTGTCCCTGGTTATATTATAGGGTCAAATATACCCCCGCCGTTAACAAAGCAAAAAAAATTGCCCCTCAATTGGATGGAATCCCCCAAATTGACTTAAAATACCCAATCTCAATTAAATTACTCATTTTTCTTTAAACCCTTATTGTTTTCGAGCATTAAGCTCAGGAATACGTTTATTTGCTAATATGATGGCTGCTCATAGTTTAGTAAAGATTTTTTAAGTGGATTCGCTTGGACTATGCTATGTATGAATGATCTTTTATATTTCATAGGGGATCTTGGTCCTTTATTTATAGTTCTTGCATTAACCGGTCTTGAATGATGCTTTCGAACTTGACCCATTAAATTAAATAAAGTCATTAGGATTTAATTATTCAAAACAAAACAAGTTCTCAAATTATTCAAAGAAAAAGCCTTAGAAATAAAAGGAGTTCGATCATACAGTTATTTCTCCTCCGAAAATATTGGAACAAACAAAATAGCAATCAAATATTTACCAAAATCAGGCTATCGTTCTTAATATGAAGGGATTTGGTAAATATTTGATTTCTATTTTGTTTGTTCCAATATTTTCGGAGGAGAAATAATTGTATGATCGAACTCCTTTTATTTCTAAGGCTTTTTATTTTTATAATTTGAAAACTTGTTATGTTTTAAATAATTAAATCCTAATGCGTTTATTTAGTTTAGTGGGCTGAGTTCGGATTTAAAGAAAAAATCGATAATTTAATTGAAATTGGGTATTTTAAGTCAATTTGGGGGATTCCATCCAATTGAGAGGTAATTCTGTTTACTTTGTTAACAACGGACGTATATTTAACCCTCTAGTATAAAGAAGGGTAAAGTTAGCTAATATATTAAAGTAGAGGAGTATTTTTGACCATTTTTCCTTAATTTAATGGTTAGAACGCAATACGTGATGCATGAACTAAATACATGTCATGTGATCGAACTTTCTCATATAAAAAAATATGATATTTAAGTGAAAAAGAATAAAAAGATAATTCAAAGATAAGTTAATTATCTCTCGAATTTTAAACCCTGCAACACTTATCTTGAAATTTCTTAATTTTGAAAAGATGAGATACAAAAAAAATTATTTTTTGATGTATGGATCAAACAAATAAGACAAATAGAAATGAATAATTCAGAGATACTAAGTTGATTTAGAAAATAAAATCGCCATAAACATGAAAAAGAAAAGATTATACGTAGAAGAAGAAAAATTAAAATTACTGAGAAGGTACATATACTAAGTATTTAATTTAACGAGAAAAGATTATGATTAGTTACTTAATCAACCGTATGACCTCTATCAAATTTTTTAAAATGTTAAAATTTGAAATTTCTTATTAATAATTACATATACATAAATTACATGTTAATATATAATACTATAATATTTTTATTTTTGAGGTCTTTAATATTTGAGGGCCAAGGCAAGAACTTTATTATTTTTACCTTACAACTGTCGGATAATATACCATAAATTAACAGTTGAAAATAAAATGAATAAAAATAAATAAATAAATATTCAAGTTGAGGGGCGGATATTTCACTGTCTTTAAAAAGATTTAAGCTTACTACAACATGATCTTTATTGATTCAACAGTAATACTCTTGACTTATTCTGTCCAGAATACAGCAGTCCAACAACATTGTATAACTCAAATAATTCCTCATTAGTTGAAGAGTCCAAAATTTCAACAGAAAAATACCCTCCCTCAATATAAAAGTACTCTTTTTTTGTACAGTGAATTAGTTGGAGACTTAAAATATTATTCTTGTCTCATTTCTCTCTTTCACTACACTAAACCTCAAAATATAATCACAATACAATATATTTTTTATATATACAACATAATACTTTTTATTTGTTACTTATTTATATAACACAAAGAAGAAAATATCCTTTATAGAGATGTGAAATTTCTTTCAAAATAAATATCCAGAATGTAAATAATAATTTGAGGTGTTGTGGATGTAATTAATAGGAAATAATGAGGAGAATATGTTATAGTGGTTAGAATAATGTAATCTTTTTCTTCGCTTTATGTGCACTGATATATCATGAACTTTAATACTATAATTGAATATTAAAATATCATGCTTCAACAAAGACTGATCATGCATACTATCAATCTAACCAAGTAAGGCCCCGTTTGTAATCGCGAATTCAGGATTTTCACTAAGGAGATTTAAATAAATTCAGAATTTTTATTAAAGAAAATTTAAAAAATAAAAATATAGTGCTTGAAAATTGAATTTGGAACCTCAAGATAAATTTTGAACCCCCTAAATCACTAAGTCCATCTCTAATCATGTTTTTAGGGGGGTCAAAATTTCTATATATACATAAACATTCACTAGAACGCTCCTATTTTGGAATGATTTTAAATTTTTGCATCTTAAATTGGTGATTTTTATTTTTTGTACTTTTTTAAGTAATAAAAAATAATTGAAAATACCCCCGATATAAAAAAATTTTAAGAAATCGCTAGACAAAAAATTTATATTTTCGTATCATAATATAATGCAAATTATGTCTTACAAGGCAAAACAAATTATGTCTCTTAATTCCTACAAAACTTATGCCGCTAAAGACATAAATTCACTTCATAACCCACAAGTTATGCCTTAGAGAACTTAATTTCCTAAAGAACTTATGCTGACAAAGGAATAAGTTTGATATCAAAATGTTATACCTTAGAAAATTTATAACCCATAAATTATGCCTTACAAGATATAACTTAGTTCCAACAAAACTTAGGACGGTAGAGACATAATTTCAGTTTCAGAACCCACAAAATTATGCTTTAAGAGGTATAACTTATGTCGAACCTTGCGAATTAGGTCATACTTAAGGTATTTTGGCCTATAAATTTTCACTAAATGAACAGCAGAGGCAAAAATTAAAGATCATCCCAAAATAGAGACAATTTTGCAAAAACTTTGCCTAATTTAATTGCTCCCCCCCCCCCCCCCCCCCCCCCCCCCGCTTTACGTCCATTATATTAAGAATATTTTTAAAATTTTATTTATCCATTTTCAGAATAATATGAAAAGATTTTCTTTTTCATGTTTATCCTTAACATCAACTTTTTAAAATTTAAAATTAGACACCAATTAACATGAATATTACATTAAAATATAGATTTCATTTATTATTTCTTACAAATTTTTAAGCTTAGTCAAACACATCTTAATTTCATATATAAGAGCAAGCATTGCTTGATCAGTCAGCATTTCTTCTTATAATATTTCATTTTCAAAATGAATGAAACTTCCTAAGAAGAAAAAAAACAAATACATAGTCAAGTGGGGTACTCAATCCACTTTGATTAAAGGGTTGTTTATTAGGGAACACATGTTAAAAAGTAGCAGATGTACATAATTACAAACTTTAGTCACAAAGGTCACAATGACAACAAATTCTAACAACCAATAAACACAAAAATTCTATTTTTTTTTTGGTTTGTGTGGCTTTCTAATATTAGGCAAAGGTCACGAGTTACTTAACAACCCTTATAACAACTCTGAAAATAATTTAACCGATCACAGATTAGAGTTTTAATTCTCAGTAAAATAATAATATACTCGGTATTTTTTTATTTTTAAAAAATAAAAATACGATTATGTACGTACCATTAAGTAAGTTTTCGATATATAATAAAAATTGTTCCCAACTATTTTTTTTGAAAGAGTTAATACCTCAAGGGATCGTTCAGTTTACGGATCGAATCAGGTGAGATATTTAAAATTAAATTTGAGATTAAATTTATATTATATTTAATTGAAGATATAAATATTTCAGAATAAATTTATTTTTTTAACCAAATAAAATATACATTTTATTTCTTACTTAATCTTTAAATACTCCGCCTTATTTCACGAACCAAATGACCCCTAAAGATAAGATAGACAGTAAAAATCAGCAAATAGCTTGACAGGGAAACGTTACACTTATAAGGTAATAATCAAGTTTAACTAATTAAATCCATTTTATATTTCAAAAGTTGAAGGTGAAATACATATTTATATTGATTTTCTATCTACTGATACTACAGTACTACTAGCTACTGCTGCTGAATATAACAGTTATTTATGGTTTTTATTTAACATACTCGATATTTGATATACTTTACTTAAATCGAAAATCAATTAGAAACAGCCTTTGGATAGAAATAAAGTTGTGTACATCTTCAAAACTTATAAAATTACACTGCAGTTCTTGTTGTTTATTAAACTCAACACAACTTATCAATGTATAACCCTTCTAGTATGAATTATTCGGTATAGTTTGACATTTTAAAGTTTCGATTGCAATATTTTGCGGAAAAATAAATTGATAACAATAATTTATTCGACTTCAACTTACATATACTCATCTAATACAGAATTATGACTTCGATTGTATCGTACTAACACCTTACACATGTAAAAGTGTTCAAAAGAAAGTATAAACATGCAATTCCCTTTGTTAATAAATTACACGTCAAAAAGAACATTTCATTCAAAACATAAACTCCAAATACCATTTTCTTAAAAAAGGTATACCAAATATCATAATATCAAAAATTTCAATTTCAGTGTCTACCGTACCAATGCTCACCCCTACTTGCATTTCAACATTCTATATTTTCTGGTTTTTACAATAAGACATCCATAACCTATAGAGTTGCATTTTGTCATCAATTTAGTTCAAGATGGTCAAGTACAAGAGTTTCAAAAAGAACAAATAACACAATCTAGGCAAACCTAATAATGTATAAAGTTAAAAGTTCAGACGGTGCATCGGAGAAACCTTACAATTTAGATGGCAAAGTGAAAATATATGTGAAAGTTATTAACCAACTGTAAAACAATAATGCATTACAACAAAAACTAAGGATCCAAACCAAGTTCCTCAGAGTAATGTCAAAAGTTTTCGACACATAGCTTTGTTTAAACTAGTGACAATAGATACAAGGAGACCTATCACGTAAGGCCTTTTACTTGAAGCCAATAAATAAGCTTGCAAAAATTAGAGTCCCGCTGAAAAAATAAAGAGAACTTACAATTTGGACCATAACTGCTTTTGATCAAAAGCCAGGAATTTCTCCAGGCATGGGAGCTAATTGATTATTGCTGAACCTCTCCTCGTCATAGAAACAGGCATGAACAATCCTACCACCAAAAAATCGACCTTCAAGTTCTATAAGGGCTTTAGTTGCTTGTTCTGCTCTCTCAAATTGAACAAATATCCGAACAGCTTCTTCATGAGGGAAATTCGCTTCTGTTATCTCAAATATTAAGACACGAGTTACGGTACCAAATTTAGTGCACTCTTCAGCCACCTCACCTTCTAGGTCATCATCAACCTCGCCAGGACCAACCTTCAAAAGGGAAAAAAAGAACAAAGATAGGTCATATCATCAAAAATACACGAAGTTAGAGCGTCAAAGATTTGTTCATGTATTCATTCCTTACAGATGGTGCATCAATTAGGGTCAATTCTATTAGGCTGGTCAACCCCCCCCACCCCACCCCCACCCCCCCACCCCTTTTCTCATACATTTGTTACATATATATCTTACTTTTTTTTTCCCGAGTGGCAACAGAGCTCACCCACCTAGAGGAAAGAGTTCAACATTGCAGATATGAAGCTCTTAGAAAAACGCAACCCTCATGCAAGCCCCACTTTTCATCAAATGACAAGACTATGATTTTGATTAAAAAGTGTTCCAGTAAAAACTAAGATATGCAAAAAAGAATATAAAATTGTTACTCCTTTTGGTTGAGTTTACACTGATGTTTAGATTTAGAATCATTTTACATTTTGAATAAGGCAACAAATTAGTCCACAGTTTTACTTATGATTTTCTAATGAAATATGAAACAGTTGTAATTGATTTTATCAAATGAAACAGCTGTAGTTGAGATCCAGTTTTTTATATAAGTATAATATCGCTGAAAAGTTAAAGTGGACAGCATTTTGCCACGGACCCCAAATGGGAGGTGGACACTAAATTTGAAATGAAAGGTGGAGTATCATATAAGAGAAATAAGTCTTTAGTCTGTGGGAAGAAAGAACACTCCATAAATCACAATATTTGGGCATTCCAAAGCACACTCCCTTTGCTTAATTTCAAAAAGAACATGAACAAAAACAACATCATAACAGGAGTCGAGGCCCATCGAGCCTAAATAACGAAGAAATGTGTGAACTAAAGGGAGTTTCTCAATAAAATTTTGAATCACATATGGCAATAGACAGCTCCAGACAAAAAATCACACAACCACAACCAGAAGTACTAAATTGAGCTAACAAGGCAACTTCTGTACAATAGCTGAAATACAAATGCTTGTGTTTGCTGGCACTATGGTGTAAACGCCAAGATGTGCATGATCCTTACAAAATGCTAGATGTCATTGCTATACCATAGGATTAGATACTTTTGTATGGAGGTAATTCCCTTTCTTTCTCTCTGTATAAGGGACTCTACTTTTGTACATTCCAATCAACACCTTGATGTCTGGATCTTTCTTCCATTAATAAAATATACTTGCTTACTGATCAAAAATTTTATGAAGAATAAATGGACGAAGAAGCAAGTTACAGGCAGAGGTTAACATTGGACCCAGAGATATTTGAAAAAATAAAATATCTTAGACTTAAGAATAAATGATAATATGAACATCATCAACATAGCAAAGAATAAGTTATACATATTATGTAAGCCAGAAACAGGATTATCAACAACAGTTACGCTCAGTGCCAAGCAAGTTAGGTCAGCTATATGAATCCTCACTAACCATGTTCCCCATTTAAACTCATCTCACAGAAACAAGAATATAATACAATAGAATACACACAAAGAAATGCAGCGGCCATTAACCCTCTTATAAGGGAAATATTCAATCCCAAGGGTTGGGTAACCTAATGTGCTCTTAGTTCCAACTCTTGCACCTTATTGCCACCAACCTCCGCTCATCACACAACATGTGCTCCACCCTAGTGCATCTTCCCCTCATTCCAAATAATTCTTTTAACTAAATTTGGTTGTATTACTTTTCATTTTTTGTTTAATAGCTTAATCCAAGTTATACCCTATTAATCAAACAAAGGATAGATATATACAATCCATTCACGTGGTTCAAAATATGGGGCGAGGAGGTTTCACTTGGTGCAGTAGGAGACTGTCACATCTAAAAAACGGGAGGGGCCTTGATATTAAAGATTGAAAAGTTTCTAATAAAGCTTTATTGGGGGAAATGCATGTGGAGGTCTGGGATGGAGGTGCAAGCTTTGTGGAGGGGGTGATAGTTGATAATTATGAGATTAAGGAAGGGGGTGGGAAAACTGGAGATATCATTTTGCCTTTCGGTTGTGGTTTGTAGAGGAATATCATGAAGGGATGGAAAATTTTTGTGGAAAGTATCTCATTCAAGGTCAGAGATGGAAGGGGAGTTTATTTTTGGGGACATAGATGGTGTGGGAATACATTATTGAAAGATGAATTTCAGAGCTTGTCTAGAATATCTTGCCAAAGGGGCTTGACAATTCAGCAAATTAGGGGGACACAAGATGGAGACTTTTTGAGACTTGAAATTTAGAAGGGATTTTCAAGATCGGGAAGTGGGTGAGTTCTAAAGATTGCTAGCCGTACTTCATATGCAAGTCAATCCGGTGGATAATCCCAATGTTTGGTGGTGGACCAGGAAATAATAGTGTGTTCTTTGTGAAGTCCTTTTATGAGAAACTGTTGAACAGGGAGGAGTTCGATTTCCCATGTAATGCAATATGGGTTCCAGGGGTGTCGAGGAAGGTGTGTTTTTTCACTTGGCTAGCTACTAGAGGGGTGGTCTTAACAACATAAAATCTTAGGCAGCAGAAGGTTGTCTGTGTCAATTGGTGTTACATGTGCAAAGAGGCAGGTGAGGACGTCGATCGTCTCCTACATTGGGGGCTAACCATGAGATTATGGTGGGATATGTTTAGGTGGTTTGGCACTCCTTGGGCAATGCCAAAAACTGTGAATGAGTTGATGTTCAATTGGAAGAGCGGGAGGAGGAGAAGAAGAGAAGCTTGGAACATGGTTTGACTTGCGTTAATTTGGGTGGGGCGGAGAGAGAGAAACATGAGAGTCATTGAAGGAATAGAGTCGAGTTTCTCTTGGTTGAGTAGTAGGCTCCGACCCCTTATTTTTGTTTGGTATAAACAGAAAATCCCTAGTGGTATAGATGATTGGGTGGAGTTGATAGAGAACTGTATTTTGTACATGTTTTACTTTTTGGTGTACTCTTGTGTACGGACAGTTTGGTCATGTTTATGAATGAAAATTCATTTACCTGATCAAAAAAAAAAAATCCAATCCATCCACAATTCTTCAGATACAATTCACCTTAATTCTCTCATTGCAACTGAATTCACCATGACTTAGTATTACGATCCTTCCTATACTAACCCTAACTCTACTGCCCCCGCATTGTAATACCATCTACAATCTGAAGGTATCATATATGTGTGTACCTGTCCACAAACCAAACAACCCGTACAAGTTAGAGAAGTTTTGCCTCAAGCTGACACTTTGGTCCATTCACTAAAAGTGTGACTTCCCCGATGAGCAGCACAATTTATCATATTTTGAACCCTAGATTGTAGTGGAGAAATACTTAGAATCACAAGAATAGAAGTTAAATCAAGTGTTGTACTACCTTCTTTAATGAAGATATTGGTACTTACCAACACAAAATATGACCTAAAAGGGGAAAAAAGGTTCTATCTAGGTGGAATCCCCTTAGGTAATGTGAAAGTAGTCAGCAGAAAATATAACTCAATTGAATCAAAATGCATAATGCAAGGAGAACCCATTGTGCATTTGGGCCCAGTGTGTACTTGAATTGTCAAAACAAAGAAAAAATTCCACTTATTGAATACAACTACGCAGTGCTGGAACTTTTCCTGAATATTTGTGGAGTTCCCTGGGTAATGCCTCATAGTGTTAGCAGTCTGTTGGAGAGCTGGCAGAGCCAAAGAATATCCAAAAGGCAGAAGATTTTTTGGAGAACCATCCCTCTGACCATCTTTTGGACACTATGGTTGGAAAGAAACAAAATGTGTTTCGAAGTAAAAGGAAGGCATTTCTCTATAATTAAAGATAACCGTCTACATAACTTGTATTTCTGGTGTAAGAGCAACATATTGGAAAATGTAGAACAATACTTGGATTTTATAGAGATGTTAGGGAGGAACTTGTGAGTGTTCGAGTCTTTCTTCTTGTACTCTTCTACCAGCTTGGTACTTTTGTTTTGTTTAATGAAACCTTTACCTTATTAAAACAATACAACTACACAAGAATGATGTGTTAATTTATTTGGATATTATACTTAGCTGATGCATGAATACATTTCTGAGTAAATGTTTTAAGCAGCCAACATCAAATGATGGGCAGAAGTGGATAATGTTCTAATTAGCTACTTTAGTATTTCACTTATCAGGCAATCGTTAAAGAGTGATAAAGCAATCAAAAATTATATTAGTACTCAGTACTATTATTTTTCCCCCTTAGAAACCACTAGTACTTATTGTTAAGACCCCAAATTATTTAGTTAGGCACAAAATCCACGAATGAAAACATAAGACTAATTGGTCAATTTTCCCTTTAGAAAAGAACCTATAGATAGCATGAAAACGAAGGTAAAAGGTTCTCATAATGACAATATATTGGTAAATCTGCTTAACAAGTTCAGTACACTATCATAAAGATCAGTCAGCGAACCTTATTTAAAAGGATATGTGATTGAATCTAAGTATATTTAGCTACCACAACTAAATGACTGGTCAAAGTATATGAGTAGCACAGTGGCTCTCAAGACTTAACACACGTCAGAAGAATGAACATTATTCAATAGCCAATAGAACATAATACCTTTTCACATGATTAAACTACATGACTGCTCTAGAAGCACAAATACAACAATGAAAAGTTAACAATCTAACACCCATCATCTGATTAAATAAAAAACAGAAACGCTCACTACCAAATATTGGACCATAAATGAGCTCATCTACCAAAAAAACAGAAACTTCTTTGCTATATTAGAAAGGTAGATTAAGGTGGAAGCCAAATTCTTCGTTTTGATGAGATCAATAATTTTATTAGGTGGAAGCCAAATTTAAAAGCCTATTCTCAATGGCATAGCTGGAAACTTCACTTTTATGCGCCAAAAATAAAGCAAATTAAGGGATGTATTGGTTAGAAATCATGAGGGGAAAAAAAAGTTCTGCTTCATTTTCCTAGGGGGAAACAACTTTGATTCATAACACACCTGAACCCCGGAAAACCACTTGCACCGAGTGTAAAACTAAGCCAAAGTCCAAAGGAACGAAAGCAACTTAACTATATGAAAGCAACTATTCTAGCAAGAAAGCATCATAATTTATGCAGCTAAACAAGCTCATACAATAAAAATCCAAAATCAAACAGAATAAATAAATAGGTTAATAGAACGTCTTAACAATCCATACCATATTCCTAAGCAGCACGACCCTTGTTGGAGGCATATTGAAATTCACACTCTTAACCTTCTTTTCAGGTGGCTGTTGTTGTTGCTGCTGCTTTGCTTCACTAGCCACTATAACCCCACCTCTCTTATCAGTCTTCTTAGCCATCAATGGAGTTGTAATTCCTTGTTCCAGCTTCCCAAGTCCCTGACCCTCCTTCCACCCCATCTTAGCCATCATCCTTTGTGCAGCTGTCATCTTCCCTTCAGCTCCCAACCCCAAACCCCCACTCTCTGACCTCCCTATACTAAACTCATTCCCTGATGGCGGCGAAGGCGACCGCGGGGGAGCACTGCCTCCTCCTCCTCCACTCATTGCCGCCCTCCGCCGCCACGCCTCCTCACCTGAAATATTCAATTCTCTGTCTTTTTCTCTCTTCTCTTTCTCCTCCCTCTCTCTCTCCCTCTCTCTCTCCCTCTCCTTCCTCTCCCTCTCTTCCAACTCCCTCCTCACCTCAGCCTCCATTTGCTTCCTCTTCTTCTCCCTCCGATAATCTTCGTAATCGTTTGGTCGAGCCGGGTCATATTCTTCTAATACACTGCTGGTAACAGCCACCAGGGCTGGTTGAAACGACGTCGTCCCAAAAGTGGGATTTGGATTGGTGTTCTCGTCGAGGGGGATCGAGGGATGAGGTTTTGGAGCTGCTGAAGGCTGGGGTTTGGGTTTCGCCTGAGGTCGAAGAAGCGTTTGGGGCGGGGCGAAGGGTTTGCGAAGTGCTGGAGGAGCCATCTTAGCACTGCTGGACCACACATTAGCTGTTGTGGCGTTGGTTGGCTTGTCGTCGTCGCCGGAGGACGACGGCGGTGGGAGATCGCCGTACAAGCCGCCGAGCATTGTGACGGGCACTGATCGGAGATTCTGAATTGACGATTAAAGAGTTAGGTGGAAATTGGGGTTTAATTGAGCGGAAGTTGGGATTTTGATGTACCCAAAGGAGCTCTGTGAAAAAGTGGCATTTCAATCCTTATTGCAATATTATTCTTTTTAAAAAAAACAAAAATTAGGAATTGGGAAAATATGAGCGGATTACGAGGAAGAAAATTGAATGATCAGCTGAAAGTTTAAGTAATCAATCCAAATAATAAGATTTCTCTCTTATTGTAATATATTATGGAGAAAAAATTAAAAATACTTCTCTGCTTTAGTATATTAGCTAACTTTGTCCTAATTATACTGTAGGATCAAGTATATTTTCGTCGTTAATAAAATAAATAAAATTGTCCTTCAATCGTATGAAATTCTCAAATTGACTTAAAATATCAGATTTCTATTAAATTACCATTTTTCCCTTTAAACCCAAACTCGACCCATTAAATTAAATAAATTCAAACCAAATTGAACACCAGAACTTTCTCTTCATACGTACTAAGTACTAATTTATTTTGAAAGCTTTCAATCACATAGAGTTGAGTAAAAAAAAAAAAAGTGTATACTAATATCCAGATAGTATAATTGAAGGATTTTAACTTTTCGATATGCAATTATATTCTCATTGACCCTTTGATGCACGGAGTTTCATATTTTCACCTTGTGCAGAAGTATGATGAATTTTCACAACAGAGGTTGCCCCTCGACTACTTCATATTTTGTGTTACTCCACAATTACTGCAAATTCAACCAAAAGTAGCCAAGCTAAGAGTGACTTTTGCTCTAAAGTATGGACAATATGTCAAAATATGTCTATCATGAGTACTCCTTTTGGAGCTTCTGTCAAGTCCAATTCCACAAAGCCGATAGATTTATGATAATCAGAAACTGATTCTTTGGGGGTTTAATTTGGTCTAACGGAGGAGGAGATGAAGAAGATGAAGAAATGGGTTTTGGAGTTTAATTTGATTTGAGTTTATTTTGTTTAATGAGTCGGATTCGGATTTAAAGAAAAAACGGGTAATCTAATTAAAATCGGGCATTTTACGTTAATTTGGGTGATTCCATCCAATTGACGGGCAATTTTATTTACTTTGTTAATGGCGGGGTATATTTGACCTTATAGTATAACCACGGGCAAAATGAGCTAATATACTAAAGTAGGAGGGTATTTTGAACCCTTTTTTCATATATTATTGTCTTTGTGTTAATTTACGTGGCACATTTTTTAAATCCATCCAAAAAAGAATATTATGAAAAAAATAACTTCAAAATTTCTTTTTATCTTTAATAAAATAATTTATATCCAAATAAATATTTAAATTTATTTTAAATCACAAATTTTAAAAAAAAATGTTGTATTTTCTTAGAATAACTTTATGACACACTGTATTATACTTTGTTATAAATTTTTACTTATTTAGTAAGATTGTATAAGAATTGAGAAAATTTTAATATTATTAGCAACTTATGAAGATTTTATGAAACTTAAAATTTTCAAATTACATGTCCAAAGAAAACTTCAATTTCATCTCATATAATTTCAAATCATAATTTCATTTCGTATTGCCAAAGGAGCCCTAAAAATGTTAAACATAGTCTTATTGGTTAATATGCTACGGAATGGGACGCAAATAAGATGGGTAAATCAAATACTATACGTGTCAGAGTTGCGTGCGCCTAGGGACTTTTCCATCTAGAACTACTCATGCCCTCGGGACGTTATACCTTTAGCAATCCTTTCTCTGTCAAATTGTTAAAATTATATACGTGAATCTAAATCACAGGGGATCATACACACCATAGAATCAACTTGAAAATCGATCGAAACAGGGAATTGAGAACTTCCAACATAACAACAAATAGACAGAGGTCATGAAGAACACGCAAAAAAGCTAAGATATGTCGACAATTTGACATCAAGCTATAGCGGGAAGAGTAGGGTGGAGAGCTACAGAATATCAATCGCGACATCTTATTAACTGGGAACCTGCATTAGAATGCACTTTGTTTCTAACATAACCTGATTGTCAATGACTACTGAAAGATAATGGATTAAGACATAGAAAAATGCTATTATGAGATATAAAACAAGATCCTTTCAAGGTGTACACCATACAACTCCCTTTAGCAGTTTGGACTCTCATCTAGAGGCAGTTCCGTGTTAA
Source organism: Datura wrightii (assembly GCA_035772735.1). Taxonomy (NCBI): domain Eukaryota; kingdom Viridiplantae; phylum Streptophyta; class Magnoliopsida; order Solanales; family Solanaceae; genus Datura; species Datura wrightii. Next base: position 112,650,785 of record JASDFA010000008.1, on the reverse strand, counting down.
TAATAAAAAGTATTGTTCTACTGAATCACCTGCACAAAAGGAAATTTAATAAGTGAGAAGAAAGAGAGAGCACTCTTTACCTAAGTTGAGGAAAGAATCATCTGCAGCTAAGTCGACTATTTAGCCCCAGCAATGTACACCAGGCTCCAAAACCATATATTAGTCCCAGCCGACAGCAAGAGCTGAGACTCTAATCAGTGCACCAGGTCAATGGCAGAAGTGCTGGGTTTGCTATCCCGCAACTGCACATAGAGAATTCACAGTAGTTCCACACTTCACTTCTCAGTTTCTCTACTAGATAATCCCACCGTTCCGGCTGGGGGCTTCTCCACACTACCAGAACTAGGATTGTTAGCGCTTTGGCTCCCACCTGTTTCTGGAGGCTGTGAGGTATCACCTGATGATCCTTCAGAATCTTTTTCCACATCACTGGTGCACCCATTAGTGGGTGGAATACGTGCATTTTCTTCTTTTGACTGAATAGTATCCTTCGGAGCTTCTGATTCCTCTTTGACATCGCCATTAGGTAAAGGAGGCCTGACTGCAGCAGCAACACCAGGTGAATCCGAGGTTTGGTTGGACGTTCCAATTGTATCAGAGCTTTCTCGCCATTCAACCCATTCAGGAGGCTTAATGGCTTCACTACCTGCAGCATGATGCAAGTCCTCGGACAAACTACTGCATGCAGGACGATCAGAACTTGGTTTTGGCTCAGGTTGTTCAGATGTAGCAGTGTCTGCCAAATCATCATCATTATTCGTGCTGGACCTAATAACGTTAGTGTCTTCAGTGTTAGGTGAGGGAGAAGCAACCAAGCCAGTCTGTTCACTAATTATTCTGTCATCCTCGAAAGCAAACCAGTTGGAATTTGTAAAAAGTGATCCACTGCAAAACAATTATAAGCAACTTTATTGATACTAGTGATACTGGGAGAGAGACACAAAAAGCATTCTGAACCAGTTTTTTACCCACCTTTCCTGGTCGTCCCCCAATCGAAGTGAAGATATCACAACTTCAGCAGACTCATCATCAAAATAGACATCCTACAGGAAATCAGAAGAGTTTGTTTAAATGAGTTGTCTGAAGTGGCACAGGTTGCATCATCACAGGCAAAAAGCATAAAACAACGTCAAAATCTACTGAGACTTTAAGCGCAAAGCACAATTAGGCTCAGAGAAGAGAGCACTAATGAAGAAAAAATTAAATATAAACACAAACATCAATTGTCTGGAATTCTGGATTAAAGAATTTAAAAGACTAAAATTAGGTATATGAAGCAAAAATCATGTCACCAAAGTTCAAATATAAATTTACAGTTCTGATTTAGATGTAGAGATGCAGTGTTGGCTTTTTAATGACTAGGCATTTATACCAAATTTCACTAATTTTATAGTTGTAACCACTCAAACTCCACACATAATGTTTTATTAGCAATCAATCTACTACTTTGCAAACTATATTTGTTTTCTAGTATGGTCCTCTTAAGGCCAGAGCCATGGTGATGAAGCATAGGCCCTAGCACCTTGGTGGCAGCACTAAAAGGTCATCTAAGATAGCCAAAGCACCCAACCTGAGCTTCACCAAGCTTTAGGGCCTGTTTGGATTGGCTTATTTTAGGTTTTCTTAAAAGCCAAAATAGCTTTTTAAGCACTTTTGTAGTGTTTGGGAAAGATAAAAAAGTGCTTATAAACACTTGTTTTAAGGCAAAATAACGAAAATAAGCCAAAAGCTTAGAAGTCTCAAGTTATAAGTCCATCCAAACAGGCTCAGAGGGCTTCATGTGAGCCTTAGCGACATTGATCATGACAACATAATTAATAGGAAAATTTACCAAAAGAAAGAGTAAAGAGGAAAAAATGCTTTTGAAATTTCTCGACGGAGAAAGCTCACAAGTGACAGTTACAAAATCGACCATCATCTCAGAACTGTTATACATGCCATTTATATAAATGCTCCCATCTTAGAATTCAAGGCTACAAGGGTAAAACACTTCATATGAGATTATCCTTAAAGTCATCTGTAGGGCCTACTTCTTTAAGATATATATTATAAGTTGTGACAAGGTGGACATATCAGGTAGCTAGAAATTTGAGAGTGATGCTATTTGAGAGCTATGTTAAAGTGGAAGTGAAGGAGAGAAGGTAGGTCTTGTACACTCTCTCGAGCATATGCACAAACAGCATAGAAGTATCATAGCATACAGCAATCTCTGAAGGATTAAAATGAAACCTTGACAGTTACCTCATCATCCCGCTCAAGTGAACCCCGAGCCTGCATGCAGATAAAGTCATCCCTGAGTACATGATTTGATGATAATATACTTAAAGACCATGTGCTTGAGAAACTGACATATAAAATATTAAAGATGAAGTTGAATAAAAAACGTTTAAAAAAGAAAGACCAAAAAAAAAGAAGCAAAATGAAGGCATCCAAATTTTTTGGCACTGATAAGAAAGAGAAGAAAATGAAGATAGAACTTGTATTGAACTGGTTGCAGACAATACAGAGAGTGTTCCATAGTTTAGCCTACTTGAAATAAGGTAAATTTAAACTTATAAATACATACAACAACATACCCATATAATCCCAAAATGTGGGGTCTGGGAGGGTAGAGTGTACGCAGACCTTACCTCTACCTCAAAGGCAGAGAGGCTGTTTCCAATAGATTACATAAATACATATATTCCTAATTATGACAAAATTAGGAAGACTATTCTATGTTATTAACAGGAAAAAAAAAAAAATTCTAGCTCACTGATTTGTGTCTTAACCTACTACCATCTAGGCTGTTTTGCCCATGACTATATAACATATACAAAGTGCTGCCACAGATTCCAGGACTCTTTCGCTAACCCTGCTATAACTATATTGAACTGTGGATCTTATACCATTTTCAGCAGAGACCTTTTACATTCAAAAATTAACCACGGATTCTGAATAACATTCCGGTGATTGAGACTTGCAGATAAAAAACCACACACTCAAATTCAATTATAGATAATTAGATATGCGAAAAGCATGGACACTTATATGAATCAAAAGCACATTTACTGTGCTCATTTGCGTCATCTCTGAAGATCCTACTTAGCAGGCAGATCTATGAAAGAACTACTCTAAATATAAGAAAAGATCAATTCTCCAACTACCTATCAGTGTTCCAAATCTTTCATCAATCTTACCTTCTCCAGCTATAAACACAGGATCCTAGCCTGTACGGCTGTACCATTACATGCTAAAAGAACAGAGAAAGATCAAGACGCGCACAACCATGTTAACTTTTATTAAGGTATGAAGAGCACCTCATCAAGTTCATCATTGTTATAGATTCCATAACGGAAGGCTTGGCTTAAATTATTTGCCAGAGCTGCGACATCATAATCTCTATCTTGATAATCATCGTCATCACTGTCCCTCATTCGGTCATGCAGTGATGTGGGTCTCCTGAGAGAGGTTACATGAAATAAAATTCAATGCTATGCTGGTATAAAATGTAACAAACTACAATCATGATCAATCCAATGAAAAGACGAAAAGATATCATTGGTATAGAAAGGATGTAATGAATGGTACCCACAGGTACTGGCCATTAGTAAGAAGAAGACTCCCAAAATAATCGACTATATTTTCTTCATAATATATAAAATGTTGTGTCCAACTCAAAAGAAAAAACGGTATGATGTTTATGAAATTCACAGAGACGACCAAGTGAGAAACACTCAAACCTGGGCATGAATCTCTCTTCCATCGCAACCAGAATTTTTTATAAGGTAAGGTAAATATCATTAAAAGAACTCAGCTAGGAAAACTCAGAAGCGCTTCTGGTGGTACAGCATAAATGCAGCATTAATGAGACACATGCCAGAACCACAATTTTTCATATACCATGATACATAATACTCCCTCTGTCCCAATTTATTTAACACTTTTTTCTTTTTAGTCAGTCCCGAAAAGAACGACATCTTTCTATATTTAGTAACAATTTAATTTTAAACTTTCTATTTTACTCTTAATGAGATGATTTTTAACCACACAAATATCTATGGCTTGTTCTACACCACAAGTTTCAAAAGTCTTCCTTTCTTTCTTAAACTCCGTGACCAGTCAAACACCACCACATAAATTGGGACGGAGAGAGTAATTAACAAGAAATGTGTGTTCAATCAGGCAACATCAACAATATAGTACACACACAATCCTTGTTGTCCCTGCCTCCCAACCCTGCAGTACCCCCCCAAAAAAAAGGAGATACTAACTATGCGGCTACTATTTGTCATATTCACAGAGTTCGGGTTATGCCTTTCCAATAAGATGGCTAGCAAACTTTTGTGTGTGTGTGAGAGAGAGAGAGACAGAGAGATCTATCACCCATGTTAACCAACAAAAGGAGAAGCCTGAATTTAGGCAGCTCAAATTCTGAATATTTCAAAAATCCTGGTAATGCTGTAACCAAGCTCAGTGTCCTATGAAAATTCAGACTGCCATTCCTAAAGTGGGATAAAACAGGTTGCAGTAGGTTGACTACAAACCTTTTTTATGAAGGTTTTGTATAGGTTGACAGCCAATCTAAAACTAGTCAATTAACAAGTCTCCTCACAATATTAAATTATATGTCCAAATGGAGCAAACTGAATAATGAGAAGGGCATATATAAATGGATAGCCCTCAAGATTTTCTTTTATATGTTCTTTTCCTTTGCATTCTCTACTTTTATGGCTGAAAATAGTCTATAGCTGAACCAAACTAGTTACAATTGAGGTGTGTCTGTTGTCATTTTCCTAATAGTCCCCACGAAGAAACTATTTGTGTTATTCACGTAGATCAAGTTATGCCTTTTCAACAAGAAGGTAGCAAGGGGAGGGGGGCAGTAGTATGTGATTGATACATCTCCTGTATTAACGAACAAAAGGAGAATCACAACATTGGACTGCTCACTCCCAGTTCTCAAGTATTTCATAATCCTGGTAATGCATTCATGGTATGATGTTACATGAATCTACCTAATATCTTCATATTTTCATCATTCTCCCTTGTGCATCCCTTCTTCTCTGCAGGTGGTTTATTTACTCTGAAGCAACACCCCCCCAATCCCTCGCCACCGAAGAACTAACTAGCACAAAGTGATAGCAGGCAAGTAAGGAACACTCACCCACAAGCCCACTGGAGAACATTTTCCACAGCATTCCGTTTTTGAAGGATATTTGTCTGCCAATCAATCCATTCACTGTTCTCCTGCCAAAAAGTACTTGCATTTAAGACAAGGAATTTACAAAAGGCCAACTTTTGATAGAAGAATTTGCAGAAGTCAAGCATAAAGAGGAACTGCAAAGGGCTCCTACTAAATACATCTCTGAGGCAATCAATAAAGACCTCGCAAACTAATGCAGATAGGAAATTTGGCCATCAAATCACTAAAGTGAGATTGCACTAAAAAAACTCAATCAAATAGAATAGAAAGACTTGACGCAAGTAAAATCTCTAGATAATAGAAGGCATTCTGAAATTATCCTCAAGGTACCCAAGATGATTATCCCCCAAAAGATTGTATACATTTTTTTTTCCTAATAGTCGATTTGAAAATCGCTCCAACAGAGGACATTGTAATTTCTCAGTAGTATAGACTAAATAAGATGATATTTTTTTTTGGACAGAGTCAGGTGATATGTTATACAAATTATAATAATGTGTTCATAGTTTGCGTACATTGTATCCTCTCCACACCCCACTTGTGAGATTATACTGGGTATGATGTCGGTGTTGTATTCATAGCTTAGGTAATGGGTTTAAAGGTAACAGGTGAGTTGGATCTTTTTGAAAATTTGTGTACATATTTTGTATTGGAAATTGTTTTTCAACATGAGAAAAATGTGAGTTTGTACTTTCTGTTATTTAAAGGTAGAGTTCAGTATATTTTAGTTAGGCTTGAGTCATCGACGCCCCCTTAAAATTCTCCACATAATTCACTTAGACACCTTAACCCAGCCTTGTACCTATTGAACACCTCTACCATTTCGAATTTTGAACCACTTAAAACACTTTTAGCCCACATAGCACATCAACTGTGATTCATGTTGGACGGGCGCATGGAGAAAAAAATTCTCTTCTTCCTTGCCTCTTTGCCATCACACCACTAATCTGCCACCGCTGCCATACACTCTTTCTTCCTCTCCTTTCAACAGCCATTTCACCTCCTCTACCACCATTGTTGTTTTCCCAGATCTGTCATTATCGCCGCCATCACGCCTATTTCTTCATCCTCTTTTGAACGACGGCCGCCACCTCTACCATTAACGTCACTGCCTTGCCGTTTATTTTTTTTGAGAACGGTAACAGTATATATTTATAGGTGTTCATAGAACATAGTAGTACTTTGGGTGTACTGTAAACCACATTTATAGCAAAAGACTCCAAAGAAACTGCAACTATTCCTTACTCCTAGATTGAGCCTAGTACATCAAGAATTTCTACAGTTTCTACTGGGTAGGATTGGCTAACCCAATAATAGAATACAGTTCATATTGATTTGCTGTACAGAACTGCTCCTATTCTGAAAACATCTAGAATTCCTCTCTTTCCATATTGACCACCATATGCTTGCTGGAATAATCCTCCAGCTCTTCCTACTACTAGCTTCAAGACTTGCACCTTCTCGACTTCCTAGTGCAGCTACTATGTCTCCAGACATAATCTAATCAATTCCGTTGAGTGCCAAAAACATTCTCTACACTTGGGTAGTAACTTTACAGGGTAGAAAGAGATGTCTGATTGTCTCTTCTGTTTCCCCACACAGGCAGTACCTTGGGCACAATGTGATCCCTCTTTTCATCAGATTATCCTGAGTAAGAACTGCTTCTCTAGCCAACAGCCAAACAAAGCAGTTTACTTGGGATGGAATCTTGTTTTTCCAGATGTTCCTCCATGATCACTCTTCAATCTCCAACCCTGACTGGTCTAATACTCTGTATGCTGAATTCACCTTGAAGTACCTCTCTTGTGCCTATTCCACCATAAGCTGCCCACTCCATCCTTTGGTCCTCCCCAGGATCCCAGTACAGTGTAGAAATCCTGTACCGTGCTCAGTTCCCGGTCATTAGGTAGGCTTCTAAAGGTGACGTCCCACCCTTGAGTAGTCCACTGTTCAGCCACAATCTTATTTTGATGTGCCACCAAACTGAAGATATCTAGGAACATAACTTGTAGGCTCAATGGTCACAGCCAACTATCCTTCTAAAATGCAGTTTTGTTTCCATCGGCCACCCTTATAGAACATTGATTTTTCAGCTTTGGCCAGAGTGCTCTAATGGACCTCCATAAACTAGTCTCATATGGGATGGTAATCTTCTTTGACATCCATCTATCCTCTTCTTCATATTTAGCTTTTAGAGCCCTCACCTAGAGCATTTGGTCTTCTTTTGTATATCTCCAAAGCCACTTCATTTTCAATGTGGTATTGTGTAGTTTCATACCTCATGAGCCCCCGACCCCCCTTTTCCCCTGCTGACTGTAAGAGCTTTCCATTTGACTAGGTGGAAGCCTTTCTTCTCTTGTTGCCTTGCCATAGAAAGGACCTTCTTACAGAGTCTATCCTCTTGATCACACTGGCAGGGATTGGGACTAGGGTCATCATGTAAGATGGGAGAGCATCCAAAACAGAATTGATGAGAGTGACTCTTCCCCCCAGTGAAAGTGGAGCTTTCCATCTTGAGAATCTTTTTTCACATTTCTCAATTACTCCATTCCATATTTCCTTTGACGTTGTTTTTGCCTCCAAGTGGTAAGCCAAGGTATACTGCAGGTAGGGACCCTACTGCACCTCCCAGGATGGTTGCTAGTGCCTGCATATTTGGGACTTCATTTATAGGATACAATGAGCTCTTCTTTCAGTTTATGTGTAACCCAGAGACGCATTCAAACAAGACCAGGATTACTCTAAGGTACCTTAGTTGGGCAGCATTAGCATCACAAAAGATGAGAGTGTCATCAGCATACTGTGGGCGTGTAATCTCCATTTTGTTTCAACCCCCCTCTATCCATATCAAAACTACTGATCCAACCAATATCTTTAGCAGTTTGTACCATACTATTGAGTCAGCCTTGCTGTTTATTTTTCTTTTTTATTTTTGATAAGGTAGTCATTTGTATAAATAAATACAAACTCAGCTTCCAATAGATACTGAGTTGTCAATACTACAAACTTTCAAGAGTGTAAGGAATCTCCTATCCAAAAAACTAATAATCTTATACAGTGCCAATTAAATCTACTAATTCTCCTATTTCCCCCCACAAATTCTGCTACACCAAAAGAAGAATAAACTAAGACAGTTCATCCTAATCTACTGGATGGTATTGCTAGTGTTTCCAAAATTTCTTGAGTTCCTCTCTTTCTAGACTATCCACCAAATGCAAGCAGAACTATCTGCCACCAATCCTCTTCCTTGTTTCTTCTCCCCACATTCTTCCAGCTGCTCAAAAGCTCCAATGTAGAACTAGGCATGACCCATTTTATCCCCAATATACAAAAGAACATGTGTCACATATTTGCAGTTGTCTTGCAATGTGGTGAAAGATGTTCATTGTTCTCACCTTCTTGGCCACATAATAGACATCTTGAACAAATCTGAAGACCTCTTCTTTGTAACTTATCTCGAGCTAGATATGCTTTCCTTCACCAACCAAACAAAACAAGATATCTTTGTTGGAACTTTGGCTCTCCAAATAAGCTCTCAGGGCCAATACTCGTTCTGGCGTCTTCTATGATTCAGATTGCAATGGGCAGACTTGACTGAAAATTTACCTTTGTCGTCCAACCTCCTTTTCAGTTTGCCTAAATTTTCTGTAGTGCCACTAAAAACATACAGAAGTTGGAACATTGAGGTAAGACTCTCTATTTCACAGTCATTTAGAGCTCTTCTGAAATTCAAATCCCACCCTTGTTGACTCCAAACTTGTTGTATCTTAGCAAATAGGAAAGGTAGACTTCAAGTTGTTCGCACCAATCAATTGATCCTCCCAAAACTCAATCTTGCTCCCATTGTGATATCTACTTTATCCCAAAATTCTTGCAACTGATTTTTTATGGATATCCATACGCTAATGGCATATGCACTTGTAACGTCATTTGTGATCCATAGATTTAGCAAATCATACTTCTGAATGATGAAATTTATCCATAGTGCCATAGCTTCCATATTAAACCTCCAAAGCCATTTATGCAAAAGACTTCTAATATATAGACTCAAATTTTTTATGCCCATACCACCTTGCTTCTTATTAAGAGTGACTCCATCTCATCTCACCAGCTTAACTCTCTCCTCAAACCTGTCTAGCCTTTTTCTACCCCTCTAGGGATTAGGAAAACATACATCATATAAGTGGGAAGAGCATCCAAAACTAAACAAATAAGTATCAGTCTTCCACCCAAGGATAAATATTGAGTTTTTCACCTAGCCAACTTCTTATCACATCTCTCAATAACCTCATTCCATATCTTTATTGACTTATTCTTTGACCAAAAAGGTATCCCCAAATATTTTGTTGGAAAAACCCCACCTGACATCCTAGATTGCTTGCAAGAAGTTGCAAGTTTGGTACTTGGTTGACGGGAAATAAGTTTTGATTCCAGTCACATGTAAGCCAAAAATAGCATAAAGAATAACCAGTATTGCCCTAAGATGCCTTATCTGCTCCACTTCAGCTTCACAAAAGACAAGGGAGTCATCTGCATAAAATAAATGAGAGATTTCATAACCATCACCAGCATTTATCTGAGAACAAAAGCCTCTGATCCATCCATTATCCTTTGTTATCCTGATCTTCGGACTAAGACTCTTCATTGCCAGCAAAAACAAGGAGACATTGGATCCCCTTATTTTGAGTCCTCTTTGAGAATGAAAAAAACCTTCAATATTGAAATTGATTAACACTGAGAATTTCACATTTGAGATGTAAAACTTAATCCATTTAATCTATTTATCACCAAAGCCCATATCCTAGAGAATTTTCAGTAAAAAGCCCCAGTTTACATGATCGTATCTTTTGAGTGTCCAACTTGCATAATTTCCTATTTCTTTTTTATTTAATTCTAGAATCCAATAATTCATTAGCCAGCAAAGTTGCATCTGCAATCTGCCTCCTTCTCATAAGAGGGTGTTTGGTTTAGCTTATAAAATGCTATTTGGTGAACATCTACCAGTTTTCCCATAACTGTTCTCATCCTTTCTGTAATAAGTTTGGATATTATCCTGTAAACTCCACCTATCTATTAAGCTTATCGGCCTGAAATCATTTATCTTCTCTGCATCATTCTTTTTGGGGATCAAAGCAATGAATGTGGCACCGAAATACTCCTCAAAGAATTCATTTTGGTGGAAGTTTTGAATGTTCAGCATCATATGTTCTCTGATTGTTCCCAACATTCTTTGAAAAAACCCATCATGAAACCATCCGAACCAGGTGCCTTGTCCACAGCATATAGATTGATAATCTTGACCAAGTCAACTTCTGAGGAAGGTCTTTGCAGCCACTCACACTCCTCTGCATTCACCATAGGAAAATTTAAATAAATGAAACATGGCTCCCATGATTCTGTCTCTGTGTATAAATTTTCATAGAATCCCACCATAGCTCTTTCGATCTAATCAGGTTGCATAACTTCCTTACCATCCACTTTTAGCTTATCTATGGTGTTGTATCTTTTGTGAGATGTTCCCATTCTTTGAAAGAATCTAGTGTGGTTATCTCCTTCCTTTAGCCATAAAACTCTGTATCTTTCTCTAGATCTGAAAATTGAAGTTTTCTTCCTTTTTCTATTTTTGAATCTAAATCTTCCATTTTGATGATTCATGATACAAAGAAGAAAATAAAAGGAGGTGGGCACCTGTGTTCCAATGGGATAGCAGGGGAAGTGGTTTGGGTGGGTCGGTGGGATGTGTAGGGGTTACATAATTTTTTTTCATTTTATTTTTCTTCCGCTCATATTGTAACACATTTTGTAATAATTTTTTGGACCCAAATGACACATGTCATCAATTAATTTGTCACTTTGCCATGTCATCGCGAGGGTATTAGTATTACACATATTATATACTTTTGGCTGATTGTCAAAAAATTGTCAAATAGGCATCAATTTTAAGTAGTTGAGGTGTTCAATAGGTATAAGGCTGAACTGAGGTGTTTAAGTGAATTTTGTGTACAACTTTAAAGGGTCGTCGATGACTTAAGATTGTAGTTATAAAATTTACCTTAGGTAATACTGTGCAATAAATCATTAGTCCACATACCACACATGAAATTTAACCGACAAGAAGTTGTGTTAAGAAACACGATTAGGTATTAGAACGACTTTGTATGTAACCTAAGACAACCAAGAAAAAGAATCACCTCAACGTTAAATTCCCAAACACATAGCTTACAGTCGGTCAAACTTCTCCTAGCAACATAAGTAAACCACCAGGAGAATGTAGCACCTAATGCAACAAATTGTAAATTTACGCTCTTCTAGGAAAAGGCATGACAATGAGGACGTGACACATCAACTAAAACAGGATGGTTGATGTGGAGGAATACTACTGCAGTGTTATGCGATAGAAAGTTACCTGACAAACACGAGTGTCATAAAATAGTTGTACATGTGTTATCAAATGTTGCGTTTCACAAGATGGATGTCATAAAAATACGAATCCTAAGATGGATGTGCGGCCATACAAGATTGAAAAGACAAAAAAATGACCACAAGATGCAAATAGCACGCAGAGAATAAAATCAGAGAAAGTTGTCTAAGATGGTTTCCTTATCTTGTATGTGAACCTCCATATGTACCGCAATCTATGTGCAATACTATAATGATTAAAGGAGCTAAAAGAGAAGGTAGACCTAAAATCATACACAGAGAGTAGGAATCTCTCAGATAAAGGATTCATATACGCAATACCAACTAGTCTGCATATAGACTATTTGATACCAATGTGCATGTGGGATTTAGCGAACTACTCTTTTGCCTTACAAGACATTACTTCGTATTGGAATGAAATGGGCTCGAATAATGCAAAATGAAAATTGAGGGTTCATATAACTGATCCCAACTAGTTTGGGATTGAGGAGTAGCTGATTGAACATCTATTACACTACGAGATAGTATGAGTAGAGCAACTTCTGGGATGCCCAACGAAAAACAAATAAAAGACCCAACAGAATTAGAGAAGCCACTTGTGAAAACTCTATCATTCCCTCTATCCCTATTCAATAGTGTCATGCTTCTCATTACTTCCTCTGATTGCCCCACTTGATAAACATGCAATATATTAATATTAACAACTGCCGAATGGACCTTGAGAAATCTCTATTTATCAAAAAGCAAAATTCAGCTACTCGAATCGCAAACATCCTTATGCCTTGTGTGGCTGAATAGCACAGTAAAACAGGATAGATTCAAATTGGAAAAACTACATGAACAAATAGAAAGAAGTGATAATACATAAAACCAGAGATCTCAAACACCTGCAGACGTGACTGTATGCCATTATTGTTGTTCCCTAGTTGAACAAGTTTGTTAGCTATTCGTGTCACATGCCCAATATTTCCAATCCTGGGTGGAGGTCTTCCCTCAACAGAGGCTGTTGGCTGCATCCACGTTAAAAAAACTCAATGACCAAAGACTTAAACATCTATAGCCCAAAGTTTAGGAAAAGAAAAAGAAAAAAAGAAGGGAAGGGAGGGGGGGGGTTAAAATTAAGAATCAAAACAAATTTTGATTAATACCTTGGATGGATTAGCAGCAAGTGTTGAGTTCTTCTCTGCGTCGAGAATTTTCACGACAAGATTACAGTCACTAAGAAGATGTTCAACAAATTGAATATTCTTACTCTCCAGGCACGAAATTATTATAGTCTCAACATGATGATGCAAAAAGTTGTTGAATGGATACCTAGATTCAATACCAAAGTAACAGACATTAGATACCTAGACACTATACCATGCAACAGAAATCAGAAGGTTATTGATAATATAGTAACACTAGTAATTATAAGGAGCACTTACTCAAAAAACAATTCTAGGATGCGTTTCACAGCACCAAGACGAATCAACTCTTTTTCAGCAGCTTCACTGCTAACACTCACCAAGACTGAAACAAACTCTATAATCTGAAATTCCCAGTTGATTGAAATCAAAATTTGAGGAATCAAAGTCCTATTTACTACCAAGCATAACATTAAAACACAGAGCAGGTGAAGGGGAGTTTGTTTCTTCTTGATTGTTACTTAGATAAAAACAAGACTCTTGGAGTTCAGTCAATGTCATATTAGCATAAAAGAAATGCCGGGAGAGAGAATAAAAATATTTATAGTACTCTGCTTTGGAGTAGCAAAGGGCATCACAATTCTCTCTACATTTTTTTTGGAGGGGTAGTGGAAAGGGACCTAGGGGGAAACCAAAGCAATATGAAAAATCACTGAAAAGGAAGGCTGATGTTACAGTATAGTCCTCTTATTCATAAACTAAAAACTCTTTGTATATACGTCTAGATTTTTTCCAAAAGCCTTTATTAATAAGTTATTTACAAAAAAGAAAATACTGACAGACTCAATAAAGTACAACAAACACGCAAACTTGCCGATACTCACGTCTAGGTTTTTTCCAAAAGCCTTTATTAATAAGTTATTTACAAAAAAAGACAATACTGACATACTCAACAAAGTAAAACAAACACGCAAACTTGCCGATACTCACGTCTAGATTTTTTCCAAAGCCTTTATTAATAAGTTATTTACAAAAAAGACAATACTGACAGACTCAACAAAGCACAACAAACACGCAAACTTGCCGATACTCTAATATGCAAGTTAAATATTGATCTGCAAACTGTTTTATCCATGAAAATCGAATGCTGGAAAGAAAACATGAAGGATAATATTTCAAAGTTTATTGAGACCAAGTGGACCTTAAATGATTTGATAGCATTACACAATATAGATAGATATAAGGGCTTATTTGATCAAAAGAAAAATAAGGGATTAATACGCCCCAAACTAGCCTTCATTTGCCAACTACACACATAAACTTTGACGGGTTCCTATTACCCCCTTGCTTGTATCTCACACCACCCTAAGAGGTATTTACCCAACTGAGAAAATGGTTGCATATACACGTGCTGCCACATGTCATTACCCATTTCTCTTTTCTTTTTCTGCTTTTTCCCTATTTTTTGGTTCACTTTCATATCCACTATTTCTATACACAAAAACCTCAACTTTGACCACTCAAATCAACAAATCACATGCACAAAAAAATTGATCATTCACTGAAAAGCAAACGAAAATCCTAGCACTAGTTCTTACAAGCTTTTTGTTGGAGCTATAAAGATCTCTTCAGAAAGCACCATATAGAAGGTCCCTTTAGATGGATCTAGGATGTGATTTTTGGGTGAAGTCTGCAGAACCGAGTGGATTTTGTTAGGGGGTATTTCCTGAAGGCATATGTTAATTGTTTGTTCGCCACGGTTAAAATAAGGAGCTTTTAGTGTGATAAAAGAGTTAGGCTGGAGGTCAGTGAGATGAAAGAGTTGGATTTCTGAAAAATGGTAGATAGAGTGAACTAGAAGCTGAGTAATACAGCTTGGCTGATCATAAGTTGAGTTCCCTGGCCAGGTTACAGATTTTCAAGCCAAGACAGTGCTTTCCTAATGCTTCTCACCCGTTTTAAGAAAGTAAATTCCATCCATGCTATGTCAGCAAAAGAGGGAATAATAATTCCACTTCAAAATAGTCCGCCAATATGTAAGTGTGTACTTGGCAAAACGATATTAGAAGAGCAGGTAGTAATTATGTCTTATTCCAAATAAACCTGATTAAACTCTCAATTACTAAAAGAAGCCGTAAAGATTTGAACACAATTTTCATTTCCTGCAGAAAATAATATCAGCACAACGCATTCAGGAACTGTGCTACGCTCTATGTTGCTCGGACTCTTCAAAAATGTCAACAGGTGCATGTCTGATTCTCCAAAAGTAGTGTATTTTTGGACAGTCCGACACGGGTGCAGCATCGAAAGTGAAGAGTCCGCGCAACTTAGGCTGCACTTAAAGCCTCATCAGACGC
This sequence comes from Datura wrightii, assembly GCA_035772735.1. Taxonomy (NCBI): domain Eukaryota; kingdom Viridiplantae; phylum Streptophyta; class Magnoliopsida; order Solanales; family Solanaceae; genus Datura; species Datura wrightii. The sequence goes on along the minus strand of JASDFA010000008.1, from coordinate 112,635,696 downwards.
TAGCGTTGTTCTGCACTTTTCGTCTTTGACAATGCTGACAGAACCTTACCATAAAATTCCGCACAAGATAGTACAGTATTTGGTTAGCCGCATAAGAAAGAAATAATCACAGCATAACTGCAGTGTTTGGTTGGAAGTACTAAATAATACAAATATTAAGTTATACGTAATCTACAATAGAATGTGAAATAGAAATACGTGTATTAGCGATGTGGGGAATAAACTATTTAAAGACAAAAATTCTTTTAAAGTAATTCATGTATAACAATTTCCTCATTATTAATCTCCACATAAACCACCCTTGCATTTACACTCTCCGCATACCTAGTATGTGAACCAAAGGACCCCTTATTTTCCTACAAGATGTTCAATAACTACCTTCAAACGATGCTTCCCAAGAGGTGGATGTAAGCTCCCATATGTTGTTGGCAAGACATTATCCTCTGATGAAATATCCAGAAGCTTCAGTAAATTACCTGCATAAACAAGCAATTATAGAAGTCATTCCACTTGAATCACAACATACAAGTTTAAATCATACCCTATAAATCTAATTCATATGGAAAACATACCGACACCTAGATAACTGGTACAGCACAATGTATTATCTCAAATTAAGTACTTCCAAAAAAAGTTACTTATCCAGCGGAAAGCAAAACAAAATACTAGGGGCAGCAGAGAAAGTGAGAAACAACTATAACATCAAATGCATCTCCAATTAATTAGGACGTAAAAAGTTTACAGTTGAGATATGATGCAATCAAACAAGTGTATCACCTACTTTTTTCAATGATAAGTGTCACTGTACTCACAACAGCATGTGGTCTACCCAACTATGTCATCCAAAAGAGCAATAGCACACATATATACAAATATCTTGAATATCACAATACACAACTCATAAAGGAAACCTAGAATCCAAACTTCGCATATAAAAGAAAAGGTCAAATGGTTTTTCTTTTTGGCCCGTGCATATCTTAACACTTCATTTTGTGTTTTTTCTCCAAAATTCAACTTTGCTGAATTACCATATCATTCCATGGTAAGCACACTCCGCATGTCTATCCTTCAATCATCTCTAAAATAAACAAACATATTCGTTTTACAAGTGAAGTTACAATACCTACTGAAATTTGATGCCAATCAACACCCTTCAATTTGACCAAACTGTTGCAGGCTCTCTTAAGCACATGGGCAACCCCAACCCCAGCATAAGACTCCTATAAGGCTTCCCCCATTTCCCTACAACATTCAGACTAACACCTACCAAATGGAGACTCTGGAGAACATTAGAGGAAAGAAGGCACCACATAATTTTTGTTTCAAAGTGTACTTATCACCAACAGAAGAAGAGAGAATGACTCTGCAGGGTTAAATTTACGAGTGGTATGAATAGGAAAAGCTTATATCCTGTATATCAAAATTCAAATGTATTAAGTATTATAACAGAGTCTAAAATCACTAGTACAAGATAAGAATTTCAAAATCCCTTTCTATTTAAAGGAGAAGGTGGGAGTTAGAGAGGATTCACAAAAATGTTTGTCTACCAAAATATATTGTCCAAAGAAAACCAGTAAATCCATACCTAAGCTTCCCAACATCCCTTCCACAGTCTCAGGATTTGCACTTACTCCAGAGCACTGCATGGACTGGCGACCATACATGTAATATGTTCCTGAAGCTAGCCTTTTAGGGTCTAATAACGATATGCACACAGATAACGAGTTAACCAAAACGGATTTAGGTCGTGAGTCCTCCAGAGCATGACGAAATAACCTCTCAATGAAACTGCGAAACATCATATAATCAAATATCTGTTTGTTAGATTCGAGAAAATACAATAGTATCACCGGCTGAGGCTTCAATGAGAACCCAAAGTTAACAACGGTTCAGAATAATAAAACACCTTGGGCTGGAGATTTTGGCAGCTATCCCAGGGGGAGCATATCGAGTAATGGCACACAAAGTTTCTGCTGCATTAGCATGCACTTCAGGACAATCCTGCAATTACAGAGAATTCCATTACCATAGCACCTACACCAGCAATTACAAGATTTGTAGGGTACCAAGTCACTAACTAAATAGATGAATAGACCATTATTAGTTGATCCACCCCATCTAACAGTCTCGAATGAGTTCATTATGTTGAACCTATAAAATCGATGAATTATAAACCTTCTCATCAGTCCCAGCACCTTGGTCCCCTAGCAAATATCATCAAGAATGCAGTAATTCTTTTTTTTCAAAAAAGAATGGTAGCATAAAGAAGGAACGCAGTATTTATTTATTTTTTGAAAACTGGTAATTTGTAAAGCAGGAATGCAGTATGATCTTAGTTCCACAAGACAGGTTTGACATCAAAACACATAAATCATGTAATGTCATGGCAAATTAGAGTGTTATTAAATCAATTCAGGAAATTGACATACTGATGAGCTAAACTTATCGACAATCATCTCCAGCACATCTGTATCTTCCAACCACTGCATCGAATCTGAGAAGTTGCTATACAAATGCTCATTGGTGCCAATTAGGCGAATTAACACCTAAAATCAAAAGGAATAGAACTTCCAGATTTACTCATGCAAAACAACCAAACATGCCTTAAACTATGTCAAAAAAAAAAAAAGCTACAAAACCTCCATGATAGATGTAATTCCAATGAGATCAACCAACTTCTTGATAATATCTTGATGAGCCTACAAGAGAATAAACCATCACCATTAGCTTGACTTTTTATTAAAAGCATTAAGAGGTGGTAGAAATCAACATTTCACCATTTTACATGGGGCAATAATTTTTTTTAAAAAACTAGCCAGACTATTGATACATTAAATAGATAAACAATTTATTGGTAGACCATACCAGTTATTCATATTATCTGATTTTTTTTCTTCCAACAAATTCTTCATCTTTCTCTACACAAAAACTGGCATCTTAAACTAAAGAAGATACAGACAAGTGACAACAAGGGAACACCGTCCATCATCTTAAAGAACATAAAAGAATTGGATTGGAGACTAGATGGGAGCAAGGTTTCATTGGTACATCCATAGACCATCTTTACCTCGACTGACGTAACATCCAATCACTTCCTATGTGTGTGTTGTATTTTGTAATGCAAATCAATCATGAGTGGCTAATAAGAAGCAGCAGACTTACTTGTACATAGTTCATAAATGGTGAGGTCTTCCGCAGCAACAAGCATATGACAACCTAAAATAAGAAATTTGGGCATAAAAGTCCAGTGCAGAAACTGACAATCTGATAATAACAGCTCACAGAAGGAAGAAGCCTTACAAAACGGAAGTACTTCCAGAAAATATTAAATGCAGCATTGTTTTAATCCAAAATCCAGCAGGTAAAATCCTTCATTCAGTCTTACAGTACTATCTAACATACAACTATCGCCTTGCTTTTGGTTGCAACAAAAGCAAAATGATAGCAACTAGACAGGATAAAATTGAATAATAAAAATAGTTTTTTAACAAGAAGTTGTTTTTGGAAATTAAAACACGGCACACCAACAGAAAAGTTGTCAATCTTGCAAACTTTTTTCCCGATAAGTAAAGAAATCAACCTTGCAAATTTATTAACCACTCTCCTTCCAGTTAAATATATTTAGAGAAGTAAACAAAGAAATATATAGCTAAGTGAAGCATAATTCACACTAATGTAGCAAGTGGACCATGACGAATACCTTGCTGAAGTAACCAGCCAACAGAGTACTATGTGGGCGCTCAGGTTCCAAAAATGAGAATAGCAGGTTCATAATCTGACATCCAAAATGAGAAAGCCAGTTTATATAAACAATATTCAAGGAACTAAGCATAGAACAAAGGCAGAATAAAGATACGAGACAAAAATAAGAGTTAATACCTCCTCAATCTCAACCAAAGCTTTAAGAATTATGTCCACCTCGCATGTAAAAATTTCACAAGCAATAAAAGGAAACCTATGGCACAAGTCAAACATGAAATTTTTTAATACGTGCACTCGGGTCAAAGAAAAAGACAACTCATATTCTCATCTGAAGAAATACTCAGAGCCTATAACATATGAAATGTAAATAATTTTCCAGCGCCAGTTAGACACTCACTTAAAAGTTCGTCTCTTCTCAGCATCTTCTGGAGCCTCTTCCACTATGTACCTGACAAGTTGTTCAACTTGAGCTCTTTCTCGCAGACTGTCAGAAAGAAAAGCATAAGATCATCAGTTTCTTCCATGGAATGACTTTCTTTTTTGATAGGTTCGTCCAAGAAATTACCTTATCCTAAAACAAGAAAAAAATTGTGCAGAGATGGCACCAAAAGTTTCTAAATCTTACCCATGTTTTTAAAAACGAAAAGCAAAAAAGCGAAAATAAAGCGACAAGGACCATGATCCTTGACGTGAAAAACCAGAAGTGAAGCGTAAGCTTCTTTAAAGTCAAGCGCACAATTCACAACATTATAACGATCACCAAAATTGCATGAATTTAGTATATGATCTGAATGCAATTAAAATAACTAATTTCACAAACCACTATATAATAAGGCTGATATTAATCCAACTATTCAAAGTTGAGATTCAAATAACCGAGACCACTTCGTGTTGGGATCACATTGCCTGTCATTGTTTCAAGTGCACACTTTTATGAAGCCCATGGCTTCACCCATGAAGAGATAAACCCTCCTCGCTTTGCATCTCTTCATTACTTCAAGCGGTAACTTGTAATATCACTGATCTTTACAGTCTATAGTGAAAACAAAGTTAAGTTTTGTGAAAATCCAAGCACTGCGCCCATTTGGGTGAAGCCATGAAGCGATAAACCCCTCGCTTTGCATCTCTTCATCACTTCAATCGATAACTTGTAATAGCACCAATTTTTACAGTATATAGTGAAAATAAAGTTAATTTTTGTGAAAATAAAGTTAAGTTTTGTGAAAATCCAATCACTTCCTCCTCTCCCCACCCACCCCACCCCCACCCTAAATAAAAAAAAGAATTTAAGAAGAATATCCAACTACCCCTGCACTTGGCATGGTTTATTTAGTGCACACTAGACCCTTTTTTTTTGAAAATGCTTGATTAGAAGTCTAGCCCTTATCCATTAGGCCATGGGCGCTGGTTGTGCACACTGGACTTTTTGTTGTCCTAATTAACAAACCAGAATTACAAAAGTTAACCGCTTGCCCTTACTAAATACAGACTTGCCAATATTAAACCGTAAATAAAGCTTCAAATGCACAGCATGCATCACTAGACTCCCTCATCTAAACCTCACCATTTGGAATACAGCAGCAAATCTAGACTTATCTTTTCAGAACAAAAGATATTTACTTTAAATGGATTTTCCATAAAACACCAATAGTTGCGAGATACTTTGTAGTTTGTACATCATATCCAAAATAACTAGAACATGGTGTTATTACAATTTACACCTAGCATACCAACAACCTCCTGAAGAACCACGAGTCAATAAGGTGCTTACAAATTAATAAGGCGTCCATTAAGAGCTTTACATTCTTGAATAATTTCATCCTCGTCCAAGAGTTCATCCAGTGCAAAATTTTCCTTATCCAAAATTGTATCCACCTGAAAACAATAAGCGTATCAAATAATCTGTGCACATTATTTTTTTCATCAGAAAAATCTAGACCCATTATTTATTGAGAAACATCATTAGTTGAATACTGATACAACGCTCTGGAGTAAGCAATGTTGAAAGTCAAGAGAAGTAATGAACTCAAATATTAAATTGCGCCTCCATCCATTAAATTTGAGTAGAAGAATATTGCCGAATACTCCAAAGCAAAAGTTGCAGAACATTTTTAGATTCCATAATATATGATGAAGAATATTCAATTTAACTATGAAGCCAGAACTAAAGATGGGCTTGAGGGATAGTTTCCATACATTCACTACCTACCTACTGTTTGGATGACATTGGCAAGATCCAACTACGGTAAAGAGCATTGTGTTTTCCAAAGGACAAACTCCTATATATGGAGCCCCTATGTTGTTACCAAAGTCAATGAAAAGTTCTCCCTTTCTTATCCTTGATATCAGAAACTCTCAATCCTTGTAGACTTGCATTATGTTGTCTGCACAGTCAAAGTCTTTCTTATTTTGTAATTCCACTATTCTTGTTCTTTTAACCATCTTGATGACACTGATTGTTGTGGTGAAAGCATGTATTCTTCCAGCGTAAAACAAAGTGACAACTTCTCTACATGTCCACATTGTCTAGAAGCAGATCCATCAGTCCCCCTAGCTAACATGTAAAATCAGCAGTCTACAACTATTTGTTAGGGAACAGTACCTGCCAAGTCAACAATCTATATTTGTCTAGTTAACTGGCATGGTCACCACTACATTAGCATCATGAAACCATCCTTTGTATCACATCATTATTCAATCAGTTAAGTCTTTCTCAAGTTAGCCATTAAATAAGCTAGCAAACAATTGAGTCAAAAAATAGGTGGCAGTTATACTATCCTCATCCATGCTTCAAGAAATAAGCTATATTTATGTGTGGGCTAGGCGCAAGCAAAAGGTTTGAGCCCTGCTAGAGAGAAAAGTCTTGTATTTAAGTGTAGAAAAGTAGAGAGGCGGGTTTATTATCCACCGAGTATCTAACTGTGTGCCACTGACCCTCGGAGATTTCTCAGTTATCAGAAAAATATATAAGCTATGTTTTACCTCTTTAGTACAATTCTAAGTGTTGAAGTTTCAGAGCACGAAGAAATGGACTTTCATTCCCAGGATCAGCTCCTCTAACTTCCATAAAACAACCAAAATTCCAAATTAAAGCCTATCTAGAGATGCTTAGAAAAGGTGTCTAGTATGGACAAAAGGTAAATTGCTTAAGTATGTGGCATAAGACTTGAAATGGCCTAAGTATGTGCACAAAGATATGGACTTTCATTTCCAGGATCAGCTCCTCTAACTTCCATAAAAACAACCAAATTCCAAATTAAAGCCTATCTAGGCATGCTTAGAAAAGGTGTCTAGTATGGGCAAAACGTAAATTGCTTAAGTATGTGGCATAAGACTTGAAATGGCCTAAGTATGTGCACAAAGAAATGCACTTTCATTTCCAGGATCAGCTCCTCTAACTTCCATAAAAGAACCAATTCCAAATGAAAGGCTATCTGGACATGCTTAGACAAGGTGTCTAGTATGGGCAAAAGGCACATTGCCCAAGTATGAGGCATGAGACTTGAAGTGAAATGGTGATTGGAAAGAACATCATTTTACAAAGAGATATCATTAATTTCCCTGATGTCAATCTAAAAAGCAAAATAAATTTAAATTTACAACATAAGCTAGCACTTAGTTTAGACAGAAAAGGATGTCACAAAAAGAACATTCCTTGAGAATATCCACAATTATGCATTTCATTTTCTTAATGCTAGTGTTACATACAAAGGTAGCATAACAGTTCAACATGGAGAACCTGATAGACAGGAACTTCACCGGCACTATTTTCTTTGACTAGCAAGTATAGATGTAGGATTCATCAAACCACAGCTGTTTTTCCAACAAACTAGATCCGATCATAAAGCCCACCAGTCCATCATAAGCTTTTCCTCTGCCACTGTTCCATTGCTCTATGATTTAACCCAAAAAATATCTAAAGAATGCCGTCATCATCCAAGTCAATCTAACACTCAGTCTCTTCTTTTTTTTCCCCTTTGATTAGAAATTTAACACTCAGTCTCTTCCAGTAGCATAATTAAGAGAATCAGAATGCAACAAGTAAACATCCGACCGCCAAAAAATTAACTTCCACAATTCAGTCCCAAAGAGTACTCTACACTAAAAGTCCAGAACAATAACATTGTCAATTTTCCTCCACACAATTCTGAATTCCAAATTGAGATTGCTACAACAAAACATACATAACACGAAATTCAATATAGACCCAACCCATTTCCAAGAAACAAACGCATTAGAAAATAAACACCCAATACAAATTCCAATCAACAAACACTTGAGACAGTAACGAAAACATTCAAATCGTACACAAACATTTCACTAAAGTGAAAAAAAAACAAGAATTACAATATGAGCCAGAGAATTAAAGGGCCTACTGGAGAAGCAGTGGAGAGCCCAGCCATGCGCCAGAACATGGCCATTTAGACAATCAAGAACCGACCCAGAAGAGAATTGTCGACAACTTGGATCTAGGAAAAAGAAAACAACCACAACAATGATCTTGAAGATTACAACCCAAGAAGCCCTAAAAAAAAGTGGGGAGCAGAGCCTTTGGTCAGCTTCTCATGCAGGTCGAAACCAAGATTTCGATAGGATTGGATTCGGTTCAATTGTTATCATGGTGATAAAAGAAAGCAAATAAAAGGGTCGAAAGAATTATACTTAGCAGCAAATTGTGAGACGGTTGGAAGAGGCCTTTTCCTTGTGCGTTTTTGGCACCTTTGAGAAGTAAAAGAAGCCACAAAATAAATTTTATTAAACCTATTATCAAAAAATATTTATATATAGTAAGTACTGTTTTTTTTTTCCGTTTTAACCAGTGTGGTATTCGAGTCAGTTTGTGTATATATTTCAACTTGCTGTCTTTAATCAGCAACGATTATCAGGTAACTCTTTTCAATAAGATTAGGAATGAAAGGAATAAAACTTTTTGCTTGAAAAATGATGATATATTAGGGTGGGTGTTTGATTCTTTAATTTGGTTCTTAGATTTTTTGATTTTTAGTTTTTTGTTAATATGTACCGACCATCAAATTGAACTAATACGGTTTGGTTCTATTTTTTTAAGATCGGGTCGAATTTTTTTCTATAAGGCTTGATTAATGAACGTGAAATACTTTCTTAATTAAAATAAATTATTTTATAAGTTTTTAATTCAAAGTAAACTATTCTAACGTTAATGAGCTTTAGGATTGGGTTAGACGTAAGTGGATCAAAAATTTTTAGGGCTCAGCTAGTAGTATATTTTGAGAATAAGTTATAAAATTTCGGTTAAATCAAAGAACACATATCCTAAAAGCAATAACCGAAACGAATATTAAAGTTTTAGAAAAAAATAAAACCGAATTAAAACTGAATTGGAAGATCGAAATTGAAGAACCGAATCGATTCGATTTTTTGATTTTTCGATATTTCTGTCCATCCCTAGATACAACAAAAATTTAAATTAGTTGGATCAATGAATTTTAAAAATTAATACTAGTATACTCATGTATGAATTTTTCACTGTTATGCTTATCAATTTTTTACTATTATACTTGCTTTCCATACTTAATTTTGTATTGCTTTACTTGAGTCAAGCGAAGGGCCTATCGAAAATAGTTTTTTCATATTCTCAAGAGTAAGATTGCGCACACATCACTCTTTGCGGATCATATTTTTGTGATTGAGTTGAATATATTATTATTGTTATTAATACTTGCATACTTGAGAGGAAGAATATCTTTTTTTAAAAATAAAAATAAAATTTAAGAAAGGATAACTTGCTTGAATTTTCTTTTCGGTACTTTGACAAATCATATTTATTTGTTTAATAAAAAACGGCTTTGATTTATAATGGATAAAGAGTGTATATGTTCATTTTTATTTTTTATTTTTTTGGTCTAATATATCTTCATAATTTGTTATTTGTTACTGAGAATTATGACCTATGTTATTGGTGTATTTGGATCCAAAAATGTACATTGTTGGTAATAGTTTTTTGAAAGTTGGCATGTCAATTTGTTTTTAATGTTTGGACATATATTTTTGACGATGAAAATGAATAAAAAGTATAACAAAAAGTAGTTTCTTCATCATAGAAACAAGTGGAATTGGTTTTTATGACTATTATATAACTATGATGCAATTATAAAATTACAATCAAAGATTAGAGTTGCAAGTTATAAATGATATAGTTTATTGAATTGTCAAATTTTACGTTTAAATTATTAAGTAATTTTTTTTATAGGTGTAAAATCGTATATTGGTGGGAGATAGTAGATATTTCGTGAAATTAATAAATGTGTCGCAGATTATTTTAAATATCATTTTTGAATAATAATTATGTTTATAATAATATAATTTATGACAAGATGTCACGTAGATATGTAACAACACTTCGTTTTTGACGTTGACAAAATTGAATTAGTGCATTTTTATATTTAAAAATAATTTAATTTTAAATTTCTAATTTTATCTTAATAAAGTATCTATAAAACCACAGAAATCTTGTAGACAATTTTCAAAAATATTTCAATAAAAAAGATTGTTTCTCAGATAAAAGTTTCCTGCAATTTTTTCGAGTCGTGAAGACTTTACAATGGATTTTTTCCCTGGATTCCAATGGCTTTAACTTCTTGTTTTTTGTTTGATAAATATGATGTTAATGTTGTTAATGGGAAATAAATACAAGAGCATTTTGTTGTCATTCGAGATCTTAGCGATTAAGCGGCAGTTGAGTCAAAATTTTTACTAAATTTTAAAATATAAAATTTTTTATATGTATGAAGAAATTAAATGACATTCAATATCTACTATATATACATAAAAGAGATTCACAGATAAATAATATTATTTTTTGCCGAAGAAGTTCAAATGATCTTATCTATCTCTACCCCTGTGATTAAGTACTTAATATACGTTTCAAAGATTCCAAATGTTTTCATTTTATTTGAAATTTATGAAATTGGAGGTATAATTTTTTGCCAGAGAAGTTTGATCCGTGATTAAGTACTTCGCATGCGTTTGACCATAGATTTCAATATTTTCATTTTATTTGAAATTTATGAAATTAGAGATAAATTTGTGTTTGGTTTTTTATTTTTTTTTCAAAATATATTTAAAATAATATTCATGCTTAAATATACTTAAATATAACTTAAAAAGTTTTTTTTTAAAAAAATTAAATTTGAAATACAACTTCAAGTAGGAATTTGAATTTTTCATGACCAAATTACTAATTTCCAAATAAAGTAAGAATTTATTCCAAAGAAAATTTGAACAATTTTTATGACCAAACAGGTCCTTATTATGGCATCTGATAAAGGCCATCATAGCTGCATTATTTTTTTGCCATTCCAGTAGGGACCAGTGAGTACCAAAAGTTATCTGACAACATTCCCCAGATTCCCCTATATGATTGACATTCACCTGTGAATTGCAACAACTTTTCTACATGAATTTGTGTGAACAAAAGCAAGATTCTCTATTGAAGAAAGAGGTCTTAGATTCTCTGTTCTTTTCATTTGCAAATTTGCATGATCTTGGCTGTTTCTTGGAAAAGTATTAAGTAAAACCTTCAAATACACTAAAATTGTTCTGTATTTCACTATTACGTAGCTGATTCAATATGAACAAAGGTGAAAAGAGAAGAAAAAAATATCAAAACTGAAAGATCAAAATTTGCTGACAACATAAATAAATATAACCTCACAAAGAAAAAGTACAGAGAAGGCTATTCCCCTTTTAGCATGAGCCAAAATTGATAATGAGCGACGAGGCTGATCACGAAAGCTTCAAAGGATGCACAACAACTCCATTTCGAACATCAGCAATACGCCCCCACCTTCCAAGGCGAGGTTCCTGCAGTAAAAGCGTATAATATCAGACGATAGTATACAGACTATCAGCGATATGCTTCAGGTGTGAATTCAATGCATCCCTGGCGCTAGAGAGATTGCACTCTATCCCAAGGGCGTGTTACAGAATAATGTACTCAGATCAACAGCCCAAGTCTGACCCAAAAACAGACGTGTCATAATATCTAGACACAGTTGCCCGTATATTTAAGAAGCTTTTTGGATATCAAACTAAATGTGTCCACAAGGGAGTAAAACGAGTCACTTTCGACTAAAAAATGTGTCATATATCTATGCTGATTTTCTGCAACCGACTCAAAAACTGGTCTTGTCATTTCACATTCTGCTCCCCATACCCTAAGAGTACTTGTCCTATATGGCCTTTTGCAAACAAGGGAAGGAATCATGTTACCATCATCAAAATCAAATTTCAAGCTTCAGGCAGGCACATATTTTTGTTTGCAAACAGTTTTGAACTTCCTCAAGGATAGACCAAATCAGAAGAAATGAAAAGGAAGTAACTTCAGGAAAAACTAAAAAAGAAAAGGCTTTGGGGTTCTCTATGAAAGGACTCTTACTGAAAGTGTCCAAACATGTAACGACAAAGACAGGAAATCATAGTAAGAAATTATAACTAATTATCCCAAAATAACAAAAATTATTCTACTCTCTTTATAAAAGAATTAATTTGTTATCCCAATACCAATAGTCCTAAGAGGTTACTGATCTCAGTAAAAAAGAATTGGCCAAGCAAAAATTTGTTGAGGTGATGTACTGTATCAAGAAGTTGGATCATCAAAACAAACAAATATGGAAGAAATTAGATCTTTTTTTATCTATTCTGCGAAGTTGAAAAACATTGAAACGTAAAAATGGAGAAAGAACCATTCACCTGCCCTACTCCAGCAACCAAGAACTGTCCTGATTTTGAGAAAATTAAAGAATTTATAAATCCAGCCTGCATTCAAACAATGATCATATTAGTCAGCATTATATTGTTCTTCAGAAGCAACATAAGTTTACAGACAGTATACAAATAGCCCAGAAATATTGTTTCCTTAATTAAGTCCAATGAATTGAGCACGTTAAATCTCATTTGCCTATCTCATTCAGCATCGAGATCAGTGAACAAGGATAGAAAAGTGCAATCTACATATAAGTATTACACTTCAAATAACCAGAACAATGAATGCTTACTATTAAGTGCATGAACAACCATGATTAGCTAGAAAATTCATTTTTTTTTTTGGTTTTTATTGATAGGTAAACAATATCCTTACAATTTAAAATTCTCCGAGACCCAAACCTTTATTCTTTTTTTATCAAGTAAAAGTATTGTCATTCATAAACATGGCCACAAGCTAATACAAGGGTAACCCAAAAGGTAGAGAACCGCAAACCTTTATTCCTATGGGGAGGATATATCATTTTCCGACATCCCAAGATGAAGAGCAGATACTGCATTTTCTTGGGGTAAAGGGGGAGGGGGAGGAACTTGCAACGATTAGAAGAGTTCATATTTGGTGAACTGCTTAAGAAGTTCATTGTAAGACTTCTAACTGGAAGATTTGACTCTTAGATTAAAGATGGCGAATAACTGAACTCGAACATAGATAATGTAAAACTAACTAGAGAACATGCAATCTATGAACAACATTTTTTTTAGTCAGCTGCTAAAATCAATTAAGTTTTAAAAGCTCTATTTACTCTACACATCTAGAGGGAACTTTAGTTTAAGCTAGTGTTAATGCCAATGAGTTGAAAACATAAAGGTGTTCAATTTATTAACTTAAACTCACAGATTGTCTTGTTAGCTAATAGGATAAGGTCGGACTGTATTACCAAAGGAGATGACAGTAAGAGACTTTTTTTTCCTCAAAAAAGTGGTCTCCAAACAACCTTGTGCTTGCACACGACTAACCCAACCGAGACTTATCAAATGGGATGATTCGCCTAATGTGACCTCTGCTGAAATTTCAAACTTGCTCCTAAGGCTGTTGCTCCAGCTCCTTTTTTTTTTAATTCCAGCCCTTTAGTCATTAAGTCAACCTCCTTCGGATAGTTAGGGAGACGAGGAGATTGTGGATAAAATTACAGCAGTATGTCACATTTTTTGGCAGGGAAAAGAAACGATGTAAAATCTGATTTGACATAGTTCCCTTATCCCCAGTAAAATCATACTATGCTTCTCTCACTACAGGTGTGCAACAGTCACTATCTTGGCCATGGAAACAAATTTGGGAAGTGGATATACAAATGAAAGCTGCATCCTACTCCTGGTTGATGGCCAAAGAACCATGGTTGACACAAGAAAATTGGCAGAAAAGGGGTTTTCAGCTATGTTCTAGATTAATTTTTCTGCCGGAGCAACCCAGAAACAGTTTAGCCGTTTATTCCTTCATTTTCCAATAACAGATCAACTTGGCAGCTTCTTTTGTTTTTGTTTTTGTTTTAAACCTCCACCCTCCGCAGCTTTTGTTAAACATGGTGGGTCTAAAATGGATGATGCCTAGGACTACCAATGAACATTCAAAGATGCTGGCAGAAAAGGAATTCAAGGAGGCAGAACAAATGGTGGAATGGAATCCCTGCATGTATATGGTGGATTTTGCGGAAAGAAAGGGATGTAAAGTAACCTGAAGACAGAGTCAGTCCCATCCAGAAGATCAAGTTAAACTGCATACATGTTTTTCTCTTTTGTTTTAAAAAGAAATTGTAAATGACGCTGAATCTTCGATAGATCTCATTGAGTCCCTGGAAGGATAGAAAACAGACTAACTTTCGCTTTTCGCCTTGTAATACCTGTACAGATCAGCACTTTCTTAGTGCTAATAACAATAAACTCTTACCTTTTCAAGGATAATCTTGTTAATTACTCTTTATTGTTTCAGAATAAACTTCAGTGAGACTGGACTGGCCAAGTTATTCTGATATCAGATGAACTATGTTGGTAGTGGTGGAATTTTGTTTTAGTTGGCATTGTTTGGAAAGGGGAGAAGAAGAACGATTTGGCAGAACATTCCGATTTGCCCATTTAAGCATGCCTGGAAGGACAGCCAGAGATTTGAGTAGAACTCTTAACAGTCTAAACTCTTACCTCTTTTCTGCATTTTTATGGCTAACTTCAAAGCCCTGCAGAGTTATCATGTTTCTATTGAGATGAAACTATAATGATGTACACATATGTCACTAGACCTGTACAGGGCTGATAGCCCATCATGCCCTTCTAACACAATATTTTCCGCTTTTGGAATACTTGTAGGTGTTATGTGAGCCACGAAATCCAGTACCATTCACGCACAATATCCCCTCTACTCCTGGGAAGAATTAAGCCACAGACTCCTAGGATCACCAAAATAAATCCAAAGAATCAGATGGGGACAAACTGATCGATTCCTTACCACTGGGAGCTCAAACAACGGCTGGATGCCTTTTGATTCACTTTCAATTGTCCACAACCGAACGGACCCATTGCCAGCTCCTGATGCTGCAAGATCACTATTTCTGCAGACTGTCAGTGCACTAACCCAAGAGAGTGCTGATGAGGAATGACTCTGAGGGTTAAGGGTGCCATTTTCTGCAAGATTGAACACGCTTTAGTTTTTTAATTATCTCTTTGTGAGAATTCGTATTGAAGCAAAATAAGGACATTAAAACATACAACTAAAAGAATCCCATTATAGGAGAGAGATAACAGAAGAATCCAAAAACATTAAAGCCTACCCATGTGGCCATTTGATAGCGCCCCATTTCTCTCTTCAATTCCCACTGATTGCAATGAAGAATGTGCGTTTTTTACAATGTGGACAGGCTTCTTCCGTAATACGTTCCAGTGCTGAATACTTCCATCATCAGAACCAGATAAAAACTCATCATTATTGATGAAACAGCAGCATTCAAGGGAAGTTGCTGGAGCACGAAATATCAATTGAGATTCCTCTGGAACCTATTGGCAGGAAAGAGGGAGGCAAAGTGGTAATGAAAATTATCAACATTCAGATCTATCTTTGAGAATTTGATGTATAAAAAAAGTCCACAAGAAGGAGAGACAAAAGAAGAAGTGTAAAACTACTTTCCATTTGCTGTTAGTTCATAATATATAGTCATCTCCTACTGTGCTTTCTGTTTAACCAGAAAAGAAAATGGAAGCCGTTTATCATGCTTCAGGGCTTTGAAACTATGAAACTAGAGGAGTCAGAAGTTCATAAAGTCTTCAGCATCTTAAATATCTTAAACTGATTCAAAAACAGGGTTTCAACAATCATAGACACTGCGTGACTGTTACTTCCAGCTTTAAGTTACCCATGCACAGGTCATTTTTCATCCATTTCATTTATAGTAAAACAAGATTGGGTATAATCCCCACTAAGGCAGTGGTTAGTATCTGTGGAAACACATTTGGTGCCTAAATATGATTTTTGAACAGCTTCAAGATAGTCAAGGTCGGGATTGGGTCACTGAACAATTACTTGGATGCAGAAGCTACAACATTCTAAAAATTGTTCTACAGTGTCTCTTTTTCTTCACCATTTTCAATTTTTTTTTTGTGGGGGGGGCTGTTTTGTGGGGAGGGGAGCTATCATGTTTCTTCTTATCCAGACATTTATATACTTTTCCACAATAGCCTTCACACAATTTGCTATGCGTCATGTACATTCTTCCTGTTAAAGCTGCACCATTTTAGCATCTTCTGGACATAATGTTCCATATACATGTCCAGAAAAAGGAGGGGAAATAAAAAAGAAATTACATAAGCCTCTTTGAAGATGCGGATGCATTACCAAGTTCACTTTAAAAAGAATTTAACTTGTTGACAAGGTCACTTCAAAATTTGACTTATTAATTCAAGAAAGAACCATGTGCATTCAGTGTTACAATGGGTGGAACCTAGTCATAGAACCCTCTTAACTTAATTTAAGGAACTTCAACCAAATTTGCCTTTTAATTATATGTCTATATCTATGATGATCACTGTGTTGAACCATAATACATTAAAGAGAAATTAAGTCATCATGTTTTAAACAGAAATGTGAGATCCCCAAGGTAACTTCATAGTAGCACAAGAGATCTGTCAGAAAGAACGGAGCACAAGAAATCCTCTCAGAAAGAATGGATCAGCATCACCTATAACCTGAACATATAATCTTCTTAAAGATTTTCTAACATCCCATTGAATCCGGGAGTAAGCAAGAAAGAATGTTTTGTTCGCTATTATTACAACCTTAAAATAAAAGAGGATTCACCAACTTAAATTTGACGAATAGCATATACTTAAAACTAGGGTTAACCCAATTAACGTGCCTTAATGCCTTTTTAGTCGAATATCCTCAATAATCAAGTATATTGTTCTTTTTCAAAAGACATGAATCTAATATTTTTGCTATTCATTTTTTTCAATTGAAGCTATCTAACATCAAAGACCCAGTAATAGCGCTAGAGTAACCTTTAAAGAATCCTGTTAGGAGTTTTGAAAAACTCTTAGATCCTGAAAAGCTCAGGTACTAAGGAAGGACATGCTGGATGACAACTCAGAGTAGATTACACCTTTCACTAGAAAAATACACCTGTCACGAGGACTTTTTCATCAACAAGGAAAGCACAGATCTTCGCTTAAATACTTCAAAGAAACAATTTTTTCATTGAATACGTAAGTAACCAGAGTTTCTTTTACTAAACAGATACATAGCTAGAAACGAAAAACTTCCTAAAAAGGAGATGAAAGGCCATGAATTACCTTCCATAAGTGCATGGTTCGGTCTCGTCCAACTGTCAACACCCTTTCTTTCCTCAAAGAATCAATGGTCAGAACTTCACTTTGATGACCAAATAAAGTATTTACATAAGCTCTATCTTCCACATTCCATATCTTAATGGATCGATCAAACGACCCTGAAAACAGTTCAGAAGATCCTAGTCTGAATGTCAAACATGAAACAGGTCCCTTATGGCCAGGGAATGCCTGTAAAATGAATAATTTTCAAGTTAGAGTAGCAATGAAGAGTTAAAGAAAGAATCAGTGTATTAGCCTCTTTCAGATTTGAAGAGCACAACTAGCTCCAAAAAAATTTGAACTAACAAGTGAAATGCTAACTAAGTCACTTGAATGCTATAGCACTTGCAAGGAGAACTCTGACAAGACAGTTCCAAGCTATCACCTAGCTCTACAAATTTAATTTGAGAGAGACAGACACAGAGAGAGAGAGAGAGTAAGAATCTAAAGTTGATCGTAATACCTTAATATGCTGCCGTGTTCGGATGTCCCACAAATGAACGTGACGATCCAAGCCTCCACTCGCCAAATAGCGCCCATCAGAGCTGACAGCCAAAGCTAAAACATGTTTACTATGTTTCGTTGCTCGACCTTGTGGCTCCTTTGCACCATGTGACTTCAAAGCTTCATCAGTAGGCCATGCGTACTTTTCTGTCTTTCCACTGTCCACGTCCCAGCTAACAATAGTACCATCTTTAGAGGATGAAAATCCTTTTAAGTCATCCTCAGATAAAGTCACAGCAGTTACGGACTGTCGATGTTTCACTAAAAGGCGAAATCCCTCGGTAGGCTTTTGAATCCTGGAGAATGAATAATGGCACAACTCAATAACTATCTAAAGCAGTGTCTTTTTTTATTTAACCACTTGCAAAATTTGAATAATATCTCTTATCATGGTTATACTGGAACACAACAGCATAACTGGCAATTATTTGATTCTCTAGATAGGAGATAATGAAGCAGCAGTTTTTTTTAAATAACAATGTTGTTTGGGCCAGCTTTTGCGCACCTCGACTAATTTGACAGGATACCTGCCACCACCCACTAGCAATAGGTACGAAGTAATTCTATCCATCGAGGTTAGGACAGATGAGAAAAAATCTTTTAGTTTCTGCTGGAATTTGAAACTGAGACCTCATGGTTCTCAACCCACTTCATTTACCACTATAGCCCATGTGCAAGCCCAACACTTCTAATATTAAAACGGAAACAAAGATGAGTTATTCATGGTGCTTCTACTCGATTTGGTTGACCTCTGAAAATAATCAACATATTCAATTCATCAGCTCGGTGATGCTGGAGTCTAGGCCAGCTTGTGCATGGGATCCGAACTTGGGATCTCCCAGGGGCCATTTAATTTGGATTTTAGGCCATATAGTCTCCATACTAAAATTAGCATAAGTTTATACAATGTTTGGTTGGGATTTAAGGAAATTAATCTCCACCTAGAAATCAACGTTACAACAAGAAAATTTTTATTTTGTTTAAAAAGTAAACAAATATCTTAAATTATACATTGTATACTAGTAATATGTAATATATCAAACTAAACATTCAACAAGACATAATCTTTACATTATACAGGTCCTGCATTACAGTTCTAACATTTGCAATCATTGCATTGCTAATCTCTCTGCATATAATCCCTGCATAACTCGTCTCTAAGCCAAAGGACCTATAAGTTGTTACTAATATACCTAACCACAGAGCCATCCCCTTGGGGACCAGATCCAGCAATTATATGAATTAGTAAAATTCATAAGCTATCCATGCCACAACAGAGTAAATTCAGGTAAGGTAATCTAAAAAACCCTCGGTCTTCATTTTAAAACAACCATCGGACAAATAGAATAACAATCCGTAACACACCTGGAAGCAATAGCTCTTCTGACCCGACCACTCTCCTCCATCTGCTCCTGCTGCAAAATGTTTGCCACCAATGAGTCTCTCATTGCTTCCCTCTCCTCTCTATCATATTCATCTCCAATCTCTCTTTCTTCCTCTTCCTTCCTCTTCGACTCCCTCACACTATGCAAAAATGCATCCGCCAGCCTCTTTCTCTTCTCCGCTGCCGTCTCCTCCTCTTCTTCCTCCTTCCCCTCATTCCTATCAACTCCTTCATCGTCGGACCCATAAATGTCCTCCGAATCATCACTGCTCTCTATATCCTCATCATCTCCAAACCTCTTTCGCCGTTTCAAGTCGTTGTCGTCATGGAAAAATGGGTCATTCTCAACTGAATATCTCTTCTTACCCTTCTGGGTGTTTTGAGCTGAAGCTTTCTTCTTTTTCAGGTTCTTGGCCTTCATGATTCAATTGTGAACTCAAATTTCAGAACTTTTGCAGAAATTTAACACAACCAGATGCGTATCAAGCTAAAATTTGGATTGAAACTGAAATAAACCAAAAGAGACAGCAATATAGTGACTAGGGTTTTAGGACCAGTGTACAATGGCGCGCACACAGAGTTTAGGGTTTAAGGCTAGTAGAAGAGACGGAGATGTTAGAAACGGGTAAATGGGCCGTGCGGGTTTGGGCCTCCACTGTGGTAAAAATGGGACAAATACCCGTTTACGAAGCCGACATTTAGGGCCCTTTGGCCATGCGAGATAAATCAACATTTGAAATCATGATATGAAATTATGAGATGAAGTTTGAAGATTTGTTTGGACATGCAATTTGGGATTTTTAAGTTGTATTTTTTTCTCATGAACATAAGAACTCCATAAGTTGTAAAAACTATTCAAATTGCTCAAATTCTTATACAATCTTACCAAATAAGTAAAAATTCATAATAAAATATAATATACTATCACAAAGTCATTTTAAAAAAAAATACAACTTAAGAATCGAACTTTAGTTCAATAAAAAGTAAAACTAAACATGAGTTATAGTATACTACTCTTTAATATAATCTTCCTACATAGTATGGATAATCTCCTCATGGACAATATAAAAATTGCCAAAAGTTATTTATATTTATTAAATAAATGGAGGTAAATATAGTTGGTATATATAAAATGATGGACTTTTTTTTTTACAAAATATAAACTTGTGGGTTAAATTTTACATTTGAAAAATCTCATCTCATGATTTGAAATCTCAAATCAAGCTTTTTGGAGAATTTGAGATTTCATCTCATGATTTGAAATTATGAGATGAAATCACATGTCCAAATGCTAATTTCATCTCAAAATTTCAAATCGCGATATGAAATTGTATGTCCAAACGCC
Organism: Datura wrightii; assembly: GCA_035772735.1. Taxonomy (NCBI): domain Eukaryota; kingdom Viridiplantae; phylum Streptophyta; class Magnoliopsida; order Solanales; family Solanaceae; genus Datura; species Datura wrightii. Next base: position 112,615,153 of record JASDFA010000008.1, on the reverse strand, counting down.
TATTTAATTTATACTCAAGGTTAAAAAAAATTACAAATTTATCCGTTTTTAACACAACTTCGGATATACGTATTTGATTTCAAATATTTTCGCGTGAAGTGTGTAGAGTGAAGGTCAAACCTCGTACATTTTTTATCTAAAGTTTGGTATGATTTATCAACGTTGGGTTTGAATATTTTTAACTGAAATAGTGAACTTGAAAAGGCTAAATTTCAAATATTTTTTAGAGTTAAGGTCCAAAAACATACCTGAACTATATCGCTTTTGCGAGTTTAGTACCTGAACTATGCGAAGTTTGCGTTTAGTACTTGAACTATTGCCCCAAGCTTACAAAAACACATGTGAACATTTATATTTCTGTGTGTGATACACTTGCCAGTTTACTTATTAGAAAATTCTCCCCGTGGCACTCCGCGTGTATAATTATTTTCACCATGGCAAAACTTAAATAAATTGAAAAATAAATTTACAAAATATTTTATAATTTCTCTTTTTTTTTTTACTAGAAATTGAAAATCTTTTTTTCTCTCAACTTACTCATTTACTTCTAAAGAACCCACCAAGATTTTTCACCATACTACACAAAAAACTACGAAATCAAACAAAAAATAACACAAATTTCGAAAGAACCCGCCAAGATTTTTTACACCACTATGCAAAAAATTATAAAATTGAACAAAAAATGCCACAAATTTCAAAACAAACTGAACAGAAAGTCAAATAGAACAAAACCCTTTAATGAATTTCGAAGATCTAATGGCAATGGACAGAGGAGAGACGGAGAAGCTGAGAAAAGAAGGAGAAAGAAAAGGAGTTTTGAGAAATGTAAAGATCTTTTTATAAAAGAGAAAGATCTTTTTCAATTTATTTGTATAATAATAAATTGAAGAAAGAAGGGGTAAAACTAGATCTGTTTAAGAAGAAGGGATGAGTTATTATAAAATGAATAATAAATTGAAGAAATGATGATGAAGAAGAAGAAGAATTACAAGTGAAAAAAATTTAAAAAGAAAAAGGTCTACTCAACAAATTGTAGCTCTTGGAATGCTATGTAGGTGGTTTTTAATGTCTAAAACATCACTTACGTGCGCGGGAGTGTTTGAAATCACGATTTTAGTTCAGTCAGCACTCAGTTGTGTTTCTATAACCTGAGGGTGATAGTTCAGTACCTAACGCAAACTTTGCATAGTTCAGGTACTAAACTCGCAAAAGCGATATAGTTCAGGTGTATTTTTGGACCTTTACTCAATTTTTTATTAGAAGTTTATATGACTTGCAAAGACTAACTCTAGGCATTGTTTTACTAAAATTCATGTAAAATTGGTTAAAATTTCAGTTATGTTATCTGAAATTTTTATGTTATCACTGAATTACATATAAAAATTTACTAAAATTTCAGTTATTTATGTCTAATTTACTTTTTTATATAAAAAATGAAATAATTGTTTTTCAAATTTCATCAATTCAACACTCAAATCTACTTTAAATAAGTTTAAATTTGAAAAATAAGTTTTATATATCATAAAAATAAACCTTACTCATCAATTTATCAAAACAACAAAAAATCTAACAAACTTATTTAATATTGCCTTTTCTTTTCATGTATATCTGTATTTAATCGTACATATCTGAATCATAAGTAAAAATTGGCTAGATTTTTAGTTATGTATGTCTGATTTTTTTTTTTGACCATTATTTTCAAGACCCATTTAATTTTAATCCACTTTTTATATTTGAAATCTCTTCAAAGTATTTTATTGCAATTAATATAAATTCAAAATACTATTTACAAAGCTAAGAAGAAAAAAAAAAGAAATAAGATGGCCTGGCCGAACTTTTGAAATAAACCTATTTTAAAAAGTACTTATTAATAAAGTACTTTTGGTGAAAAATAGTTTTTGTTTGGCCAACATATTAAAAAAACACTTTTAAGCAACACTTAGTATTTTGACCAAAATTTTAAAAAGTATTTTTAAATGTATTTTTCTCAAAAATATTTTTTAAATAAATGATTTTAGAGAAAAGCTACTCTTTTTAGTTTATGAAAAATACTTTTGGCCTCTCACAATTTTATCCAAAGCTACCTAATATTTGATATTTAATTAAATATTTTTTTAAAAATAAATATAAATTAAATGAGGATAGTTAAATAGAACGCCGATGAATTTTTTACTAAAATGGGCGCTCACTAAATACCTAATTAGCCGTGTGTTAACGGCCGAAGTGTGAAAGCCTGATTTTGGAATTATTATACAAATTATATTCGTAATATATAAAAAATTATAATTTTATCTATTTTAAAATTATTTAAAATATGCGCTGTTTAGACAAACATATATGAATAAAATTATTTTAAAGTGAATAAACGTATAAAAAAGATTAAAAATAAATGCACGATTAAATAATAATATCAAAATAAAGTACCCCCATAATTTTTTTTTTATTGTGTTAAATGATTTGTGTGGTTTTCATTCGATTTCGCCATTAACCAACTACTATAACCTATTTAAGTGCAGCACTCTTCCTCGTTACAAATAAACAATAATCTACTTTATTTATTGATTTATTGTAATTTAGAATTTTTATTTTTGTCCAAAAATTTTATAAATTAATTAATTTTTTATCAAACTTCAGACTTTTTCTTTTGTTGAAGTATTTAAAAAAAAAATTGAAACGAATTTGTGAGCCTTAATTGGTTAAATAGTGTTTTGATATTCAATTTTCTAATCCATAAGACTACGATTTAGTTAATTTAATATTTATATAAATTAATTATAATGATATTATTAATTTATTTCAAACTAAGCTAAAACAACAAGTTTGCTATATTTAGAGTAATCTTGTTAGACAACATAATATTTATCTAGTCTAATAATTCATACTTGGTGCACACTTATTTAGATAATAAAATTATTTGAAGAAATTGTTTCATGTTGATAGGAATCGAAATAATTATCCAAATTAATAATTGATATTAGGTTGACATTTTTCATGTAAAGTTAAATTAAATCAAATCGTGATTTTTAGTTTGCGAAAATAATCTGAATGATTCTTTTATGTTTTGGAATAGATTCAAAATGATTTCTTAAATACATTTATAAACAAGTTTAGTCACTTAATCAGATAAATATAAATATTTTTATTTTCGTCAAATCTATAAGAAATTTTGATTATTAGATTCAATAATTATTATGAGAAGAGATTTAAATAATAGCATTAAAAATATTATCTTCATATCTTAAAAACCACAATATAAAAATTTGCAACAACAATTAAAAATAAATAGAAATAAAAGAAACCAGGGGTGTTCATGTTTCGGTTTAGATTGATTTTTGATAAAAATTAAAATCGAACCAATTTAATTGATTTTTTTCTAAAAACCAAATCAAACATATAAAATAAAAAATCATCGATTTGGTTTGTCAGTTTGATTAGGTTTGGTTCAATTTTTCGGTTTATAACTAGCTAATAGTAAATTGATAATAGTAAAACAACATGGATATGAGATAACTATTTCAAGTGAACATTAGGAATCAATAAATTTTTTTCTACTATCACAAGATGAATGTATCTGAATCTTTTATTATTTTTAACACTATTCTAAAGTTTTAGCATGTTTAATTTGCATAATAGTATAAGTTGATCCACTTCATATGCCTAGTATCCACACAGAAACAATATATAACTTTAAATAGAATAGTCAACCATTCAAAAATCAAAGGGGCAAATGATTGAAGAGTAGATGAATGTCTTAACAAAGAAAATAAAAAAATCGGCAATATGCTCACACCATATATAGAATAGACTTAGAGCGTTGGGTTTGAACATATTTTTTAAGAAATTAAATTTAAAAGTGTTGTAGTATATGTGGAATAAAGTATATTTAAATTAAATTAATGATTAAAAGATATAAAATATTTATAATTATGTATAAAAAATAAATATCATATAATTCAAATAACTATAAATTTTATCGTTTCAATTTGATTATTTCTTTATATTTTTTTTTGGAGAATCAAAACCAAATCAAATATATTAATTTTTAAAATTTAGAATCAAACTAAATTAATTCAAACTAAATACCAATATTTTTTAATTAATTTAATTTAATTTGATATTTTGCGAAACTGCTAACGTCCGAAAGGAACCACACCTCAAAAAATTGAAGGAGACACTAAAAGATTTTTTAATTTATTAAATGTTTTATTAAGAGCAAATTATTTATTTTTGACAAACCGAAACTTGTGATGAATATCTTTAAAAGACCATTTCGAACCTAACACTAACCAAAAGAGAGCAGCACATTCCAAAGCATTTCTCTTCGGAACAAACATTTCTCAGGCATTTGATTGAATGTGATCCATGGAAAGATCAGCATCAGTGAATAAGGAGAACGTGATTCCTGAAGAGGCGAAGGTGAAATTGAAGAAATTGGCATCAGAATGGGACGACATAGTGGATCCAAATGCATTAGATGTGTTCAGATTAAAGGGGGCGATGACGAACGAGGTGTATCAAATCAAATGGCCCAGTAGGAACCCGGAACATCAGCGATCCAGGAAGGTGTTGGTGAGGATCTACGGGAAAGGTGTGGATGTGTTCTTTGATCGGCAGAATGAGATTAGGATTTTCGAGTTCATGTCTAAGCAAGGCCAAGGGCCTCGCTTGCTTGGCCGCTTTCAGAATGGTCGTATTGAGGAGTTCATTCGAGCTCGGGTCAGTTTTTCTTTATTCCCAAAAGATCATTTTCCTGACTGAAGTTTACAAATGGAATTTTACAATTTTCGTTAGTTTAACATGGATAATTAAAAAGTTATTTTTCTTGCATCCAATGCTGTGTCCAATATGATAATATGGTACACTGTATAATCCTCAATGTTGCATATGTGCTTTTGTTTTCTCGCTGTTACTCCACTTCCCGGTTAAAAAGAAAGAACCTCTTTTGGATGAAAATGCAAGGTCTAATACCCAAAAATGGGCCGTAGTATGATTTGATTATGTTTGACATATGTTCTTGGTTGATGACAATATGATCAGAGGGGTAGCACGTTAAGTCCTTCCTTTGGCGGATTGACCTATCAGTGTGATGTTTGGTTGTTAACTTTCTTACTCGACTGCAATCTTAGTTTTTGAGGCACAAAATTTTGTAGGTTTAAATTAGCGTTTATCTGTCTCTAGGATGATGCTTGGCTAGATCCTGAAATTCTCATCTAGGATCCAGAAGAAAATTGTCTTCTGGATGTAAGCCTCCATTGCATCTATCCTACACTAATACGGTGAGTGACATCACATGTCACTCTCCTCATTTTCTTAGATAATAGATCAAAAATACTTGAAACTTCCTCTCTTATGGATGGCCTGTGTATCAAGCCTCATTTCCACGCCAACCTCATGCAATATGTCACTGAACTTGCATTCCAAATACTTTGTTTTGGTCCTGCTCAACCTAAACTCTTTAGACTCCAGGATAAACTTCCTGCTTAGCGTTAATTCCTCCATGAGTCTCGTCAATAGAACTATGTTATTCGCAAATAACATACACCATGACACTTTACCTTGAATTTGCCACATCAATCTATCCATCACTAAGACAAATAAAAATGGGCCAAGGGCTGATCCCTGGTGCAACCCCGTTAAAGTTGGGAAGAGCTCCTGACCTCTTCCCACTGACCTAACCCAGGTCTTGACTCCATCATGTATGTCCGTGATCGCCTAATGTATCCCACAAGTGAAGTGTGACTTAGTTGCTTGATACCCCTATAGTTGCTGCAATTCTATATGTCACCCCGTTCTTGTACAATGGAATCATTATACTCCATATCCATTCTTGGGGCATATTTGCGGTCCTGAAAACGACATTTAACAACTCAATCAGTCACTCTGTACTTGACTGATCTACGCTCTTCCAAAATTCCACTAGAATCTTATCTAGCCTGGTTGTTTTTCCCCATGCATCATATGAACAATACCCTTAACCTCATTAATCATTATACACCTATAATACCCACAATCGTGACATCTCTCCGAGTGCTCCAAATCCCCAGTGCAATGTCTCTATTCCCGTCTTTGTTTAAGAGTTTATAGAAGTATGAGTCATCTCCGTCTAATGAGCGCCTCCTCCACCAGTACTTTGCCATTCACACCCTTGATTCACTTCATTTGGTCCATACCAAGTCACAGGCCCCTCTCTCTTGCCTTGCTAGCATGTACAATATCTTATCCCGCCCTTGTCCTCTAATTCTGTTTACAGGCGTTCAAAGCCTGTCATTTTTGCTGCCGTAACGGCTAACTTTGTCTCCTTCTTTGCCATCTTATACTTTTCCCTATTCGTCCGCTTTTCCTTCTCATCCTTACTTTCAACCAACTTCGCGTACGCCACCTTCTTTGCCTCCACCTTCCCTTGGACATCTCCATTCTACCACTGGTCCTAGGGGTGCGCATAAATACCGAAAAATCGGACCGAACCGAACTAATTTGATTTTTCGGTTCGGTTTCGGTTTTCTTAAAAAAAATTTCAGGTATTCGGTTCGGTTTTCGGTTTTAGAATTTCGGAATTTCGGTTTAAAATTTTTATATATTTTTTTAAAAAAATAAAAAATAAAAAATAAAATTATAGCGTAATTTAAAAAAAAATAAAAATAGTACACCCAACCCAATCTCAAAGCCCATTTAGAGAATTATTTTTATAATTGACCCAATTACTTAATTTTTTAAAAAAATAACTAGTTTTATAATAGTTTTAGTATGTTAAGAAAATTCTTACGATTACGAATATGCTTTGAAAGAAAGATGAAATATATAATATTTATTTAACAAAAAATTACGGACAATAAATAATTGAAATCTTTAAAGACCCTTGAGTTTTTGTTGGGTCAGTTATAAAGATATTAAGCAGATGAGAAAATTTAGTATCAGATGCTATGTACGTACTATTAAATGCAAATCAACTGATCCCGCTAAGAATCTGTAAATAAAAATTTAAAATATTGCCTAATTATTATTATTTTTTAACTTAAAATTAAACTTAGTTGAATTAAAATTTAGAATTCAAAACTTAAAATAATTTATTTTGAATTTAAAAAGATAAAACAACTCATTTTAATTAAAAAAGTAGCTCATTTTGTAAGCGAAAAAATAACCCATTAATTAGGCCCATAATCGAAAAAACCGAATTAGAAAAACCGAACCGAACCGAATCAAATTTGAAAAAAATCGAACCGAACCGAACCGAATTAGTTTGGTTTGGTGTTCGGTACACTAAATAAAAAACGAAAACCGAAAAAATCGAATCGAAAGACCGAATGCTCACCCCTAACTGGTTACCTCGATGCCCACCAGATCGGCCTCTCTAGATCTCAACACCTCTCTAGCTGTTTCCCTATTGCAACTAGCAGTCCTACTCTACATACTGTCTGCAGCCCAACTACTCCCCCGAGCCCTGTTAGCCATCAGCTTCTCCCCCATCTCTGGGGCATTAGCCATAATCAAGCTACCCAATTTGATCCTCGGTCGGTCATCCACAACCCTCTTCCTCGTCTTCCTCATGGTGTCCAAATCCATCAACAAGAGTTTATGTTGGGTTATAAGATTCTCATTCGGATTAACATTACAATCTTTACAAAGACATTTATCTATCCGAGTCTTATATCCATGTTTTATGTCCATCAATAAGCTTAATTGCATAGGATAAAGAAGATATTAAAGGTGAAGTATTACTGCTGTGATGAACGGAAAGGCAGGTAAAAATTTTGAAGGAAGAAAGTCGAAACAGATGAACAATTTGGGACACATAAAAGTATGTCTGGTGAGATGAAGGATGTATATGTGAAGTGGGCCAAGGGCAGCTGTTTCAGGTAGCAACCAAGTGACCTTATGCTGCCTGGCAAAAGAGCTACAGGTAAGGTACCGGGAGAGGGGTTGGCGGATGCTGAATGATATGAGAAGCGAACGAGATTGATGCTTATATGCCTAATATCCACTTGTGTTTTACTATCATGATTTCGGTTACTGCTTGATTAAACTAAGAGTTCCAAGTTTTCTGTTAGCTTCTTCGCCTCTCCTTACAAAAAATTAAATGTTTCTATTTTAGGGCTTTGAGCCCTATCCTAGTGGTTTCTGGATATAATGCATTCAAGTTAACCCTCTATTTGAGTTTGCTTATTGATGAAGTTCTGATTTGCCACCTCTGGATGTACTTGATGTGACTGCTGGCTGACATACTCAAAGACTTATGTTTCATATTCATTCATAGTGATACTTTGACAAAAGCATCTGGCCTCCTTTTGTCAAAACCTAATTTTTATGAAGCCTAGCAGATTTAAGTTCTTAAGAGCACATGATTGACATATTGCAGTTTCTTTGTAAGTGCTCCTGGAATCTTTGTATGCCAAATTCCCCTAGGATTGCCTAATTTCCCTAGGGTTATCTCGTGCTTCATTGGCATTATTCTAAACCTACCTTTGATCTAAATTATTATCTGTGATGCACTTGTAATTACTGATACTTCAGGAGAATGGGGGCATTCATTAAATGTAATACAATCTCCATGATTGACATTTCAGACATTATCAGCTCCTGATCTGCATGATCCAGAGATATCTTCCTTGATAGCTGCCAAAATGAGAGAATTTCATGAGCTTGATATGCCTGGTCCTAAGACTGTCATCCTCTGGGATAGACTGCAGTATGCTCTTCTTCTTACTACATATATGATGACTAAAAACTTCCATATTATGTTATCTTATACTCAAAAGTCTAACCAATCTTTTGTTCTCTTAATGCTCTAGAAATTGGCTTAATGTGGCCAAAGGTCTGGCTTCTGCTGAAGAAGCTAAGGACTTTCAGTTGGACCTTCTGAAAGACGAGATTCAATCGTTGGAAAAGAATCTTGCAGGCAATCATCTAAGCACAGGATGCTGCCACAACGATTTGCAGTATGGGAACATAATGATGGATGAAGAGACAAGATCAATAACCTTTATTGTAAGTACTAAGTTTCTAATTCATAGATCTGCTCAGATGAAAAGTTAGAGGCAAAATGCAATTAACTAAATGAGATGCATATCTCCCTAGATTTTAGCTATTACAATGTTGGCATGTATGTCGATTACATCTGAATCTAATTTGGGCTTCCATGATCAATAACTAGGCAATGCTTGTATCCTGACCTGTTGCTGCAGGATGTAGGTGGGTCCTGCTTCAGAAACTTCTTCAAGCTCTTACTTGTTTAGGAGCTGCCCTTTTGTTTCTTGCCTTTGTATTTTGTTTCATTATTGATATTCCACTTGGTAAGTTGCAAAAGGATTCAATAAACATTTGAAAAACCTACACATTTAAAAAAAATTTGTGAAATTCTGAAGCTTCTATGCTTGCTCAGTATTCATGGTTCTTTCAGAAGTAATTTATTCAGTTTGGGGTGAAAATGCTTTGATAAAGCTTCTTTGTGGGTTACTGAAGGGTTTACTCTAGCTTTGATTTATGCTTCCTCTCTAATAAAATGTATTCAATCATCTGGTCATGCATACTCACACGATTGATAGATGGACGGGGGAATTGGCGTGAATGGAGCTGGTGTACTGTTTTATAATATCAGAAAAATAGGTATCAGTTTGTTTATTTCTTTTGGTGGATTGACTGGCTTAAGAAGTCCAAAGCAAGCATAGTCTTTAAAGCAGATAAAAATCTTGTGTTAATCAATCGAGACACCAGAACATGTTGACTCCACTTCTTAGTCTTGTGTTCAGTCAGTTGTATTTAATTAACATAATTAAACTAGGTTATTTTTGAGTTGCCTTTCTTCATTGCCAATGATAGTAGTTTAGGTTTTCTGCTGAGATTTACAATAGTTCTGCACCCTAATGCACAGATCTCTCTCCCTGTTATCACTTGTCCTTTTTTCTCGTCCTCCTGAGTCCTCACATAAGCAATTATAAGAATTATAGTAACCAAACGTACAATTTATATAAATTTATGTTTACTATGGCCATTGTTTTCCTTGTTTGCAACAAGTTGATGCAGAGAACATTTAGACGCTAATTATGTGGAAGAAGAGACCTTTGTTTAAGTAGTTATTTTTTCTGTGGTTATCATTGTTTCATGGATTTTCTACCTTTCGAATTTGCATGATGACTGAATACAAATATTGTGCTGCTAGCGATGCTATTGTTAGCTTATCGCAGTGTTGAAGCCTGAAAGTACTTAAATGTTCCGACTTGTATAGGATCTTTTCCTCCGTCTTCTGCATTTCTTCATTTTTTTACCGCCATTGTTGCCTATTCTTAATCTTTCTCTCCGTGAAATACTTGTTGCTTTATATCTGCATATCCCTGCACACCCAGGAAAATCTAATTTAAGTGTAGAAAAGAAATAGAGTACTACTAAAGAATAAAGAGGTTGCCTGACTGGGTCAAAAAGAAAAATTAGAATTTCTTTCAAATTTCCCAGTTTACAAGCAAATGGGTGGGATGCTATTATTCAGAAAGAAAAAAAAATCAAAAATCAAAATTTCCTTTGATTTCACTTCGGATATTTCCTCTTGTTTTTAACAACTTCCCAGTTTCAAAAAAGGTAAATAGAAGGCCTGGTCTTTTCAACGATAAAGTTCTTTTTCCTGCCGGGTTGGCCATTGTCTAATTTCTGCAATTAAGCTTTTCTGTTTGTAGAGTTATTATTTGGACTTAATCTCTGATATTTTCTTAAAATCTTTTCCTATTAACAGGACTATGAATATGCTGGTTACAACCATGTTGCATTTGATATAGCAAATCATTTTTGTGAAATGGTTGCTGACTACCATACAGAAACACCTCACATTATGGACTTCAGCAAGTATCCCGGTGAGTCACTAGTAAATCATCTTAAGCAAATCTGTTTTGTTGATCTGGTTCCCTAAATTGCAACGATCAAGACTTTCTGGATATTTATTTTAAATCTAATTAAACCCCTTACAATATGTGGCAGGCCTGGAGGAGCGCAAAAGATTTTTATGTGCATATCTAAGTAGTTCAGGTAGATGAAAACTTGTGTCTTCTGTCATTTATCATATGTGAAACCATTCAAATTTCATGATGGAGCACTTAAGCTCATATCTGTATACCAAGAATTGTAACAACTATATAAATTTAGTTAACTCAAGATCTCGATCATTATTTATCTTTTATTCATTACGAATCTTAGACGTATTAGTCTGGTAAACAGGTAGCTCCCCCAGTGAACAGGAGCTGGAGAAATTAGCTAAAGAAGTGGAGAAGTATACACTTGCCAGCCATCTTTTTTGGGGTCTATGGGGAATAATTTCGGTACTTCTCCTGACCTTATCTATTCTGTCATGATAAGAGTAGTTATGAGCTGTGTACAGAAAAGAACGGTCAATAGTCTAAGTAGGAGCTTGAAACTGTACACTAAGTCTGACTGCAGGAAACTCAATATTGGAAGTCTGTCAACAATTAAGAGATAATTGGATCTATCAACAATTATTAGATTACATGGTTTGCCGCAGTTTGTGCCAAGCCGTAGCAGATTTGGCTCTTTTCTACCTTTTTGCCTTCGACAACAGTGTTATTGAGCTGAGCTGCATAGGCGTTTCTTAACATCCAATTCTAAAGTCGTTTCCTCCTCTTTTTTCAGCATCATGTCAATAAGATAGACTTCAATTACTTGGAGTATGCTAGGCAGAGGTTCCAGCCATATTGGTCAAAGAAATCTGAGCTATTGGGATCATCAGGTCCCAAGAGAGGTATCTTCAATTATTTTGTTCAATTTCTTTTCTTTAAACAAGTTTTACTTAAAGGTTTTGAATTTGGGGTTTCTTAAACTGAACACTTTGGTCTTGCAGGTTAACATGAAACCAAGGACTTCTTTGATCCATTTGTTGATTTACAGAGAATAGTTGTTAACTCTTGGAGGTTTTTTGCTTGACGAAAGACATCTTTTTCAATCTTTCGAAAATCCAGTGTTGATTGAATTTTATCAGCGAATCTAGGATTAGATCATCATAAAGTGTATTAGCATTTCTGTCAAATTTTTCTTGGTTTTCTTGTGTAAATCTCTACAGAGGTGCTGGGTCCAGTTGTTTTGTTTTTTTAATTTTATTTTTTATGAAATAAAGCAGATGCAAGTCTATTTGTTTATTTGAAATCACTTCTTTCCTCGAGATATTAACTGTTTTTAACCTTTACCCTTTATGTTACTTAAGCTTTGGTCCATTTAGTCAATGAGTTTGATGTACCAATAACAATTCAATTGTAACTGATCCACAGTCTTCCCTTATTACAAGTCCAAGAAAAGTGCCAAAAAAACCTTCTTTATTTTTCCAACCAAGTGTCCAAGTCCTGGAACGTCCTTTTCACCTCTATTTTCTATTAGTAATACGTTTGAGCCCAAAGAAATCAGAGCGTAAAATTCAGTTAAATAAGTTCGTGATGTGTTGAATACCTTACTTAAAACCAAATGACGACCAAACCAAAAATAATAACTACGTCTTCATCCCAAACAAGGTGAGGTCAGTTATATTAATCCACACTGTATGATCAGATCATGACACGGGGGCAGAAACCATAGTAGAAAAAGAAAACGAGATATTTCTAACATAAGAACTTATTTCAGGAAATTGAGATTTGACATAGGTGATTTATCTATAAACTTACCTTCTATTTTTTTTTCCTTCTAAAGTTACTTGCAGGCCTATCAAAAAGCAAAAACTTCTATAACATGAGCAAGTGCAATTAACATGTCCATACAAGGACTCAACCTGAGATCCCTCCCCTCCTTATGCTAATTTTCCAAAGAAACAAAAGCTGGTGTAAACCCCTAAACAAAGCTAAAAGAATGAGAGATCCCAAAATTTACACTTTCCTTTGGATCTCCTGACACAATGTTGCAAAAGCTATTCTCCACTCGGGGCTTGTCGATCCACTGCACAGGATCTTGTGCATTATTCTCAGTTCTTCGGGATCTGCCTTACTTAGCAACCTTCTAAGTACTAACTGTAAGTTGGTGTCAGATGAACAATCTCCGCTGCTGCTTCCTACAGAATTAGCATGTTGCTCCTCCGCAGCCAACTTGATTCCCGAACACTGACCTTTCTCCACCGCAGCAGATCTTGCCATGATATACTGTAGCTGCTCCAAAACTTCAACAGTCTTCCATGAACCTGAAGGCCCTTTGACATCTACACACCCGTCCTCGAGTTTTATCTTGTTGTTCCAGTACTCCAGGCATTGACGGTTTGTATCAAGAGCTTCAATGGACTGTATACACCAAAGTTAGCACAATGTAGGAATAATTCACTAGGAAGCAAGTTTTACTTATTGAAAGGGTCAGAAATAAGAAGGTTGATCCTACTAGCTAGGAAGAAATTGTTTATAAGCAAAGGCCCAAATTGATATATGGTACAATCATTTTAGACTCTAGGTTTCTAAACATTGAAGAACTGAGCCTAGGTTTCAAACTAGAAGTGTTCGTAAGAATCTAAAACTAAAGTGGATAACAATTACAAGATCACAAGATAGAAGCCTCTTTTTTCCGGAAATGCAGTGTTAATCCTGCTCATTTCTACCGTGCAAATCCAACTATGAATCCTTTCCTTGTTTAATCCAGAATCGCATGTCAGGTTATTTTTTGATCAAACTAAAGCCAGTTAATCACAATCTTGAAAGAGAAAAATCATGCATGTAGCAACATAATAGGTATACCTGAACTATCTGTGGGGAGACTAACCCAAACATTCCGAGACCGTTGATGCTTTCTGTGTCAGGTTGCAATGGTGGCAGATCTTGCTTCCCTAGATTTATTTTCGTTGTTAGTTCTTCAAAGACTCTCTGCGAGATCATTTCCCAGCATTTCTGCGCTGATGAACACACAAAACTCGTATCTGGACACCCTTCTAAGCTAACCTGAAATCAGAAACTCCAAGTAGACAATAATTAGCGTCCAGCAAATTGATAGAAACTGGAATTCATGACATTCCGTAAGAAAGAATCAGTGGTAATGGGGATCAGCAAATCATTTACTCCTGTGTTTCCAGCCTTTCTTCAACTTTCTGTTTTGCAGGCAGAAGGAGTGGTGGGGTGGGGTTTCTAGCGCAATCAAAATCCATTTTGGCAAACGTGCGTCTTTAAGCATCTTCAAAATTTTCCAATTAGGTAGAAGGAAAATAGGTCAAACATATTCAGAAGCATCTCAACATTGACTAGTTTGCTTTTCTTTATCTTCCTTTGAAGGCCAATAACAAAAATTCAAAGGCAGACGGCAAGGAGATGGGCTAAGTGATTTTTCTTTTTTTTATTTTTAAAAGCAGCGGAATTGCAAAAAGCTCGTGCATAAAAGGTCTAAAGGTTCTTTTGTTATGAGCTCATAAAGGTGAAAACTTGTTAACGAGAAGACTTAGAGATGGTGAGTGGTGGACTAAGTTTAGGAGGCCAAGTGCTAGATTCTTAGCTGCGACAAACAAACTAAATGTACTTCCTCTGCAAAGGAAATAATGAGAAATTTTCCTTACGAACACCGCTATGCAAAAATAATGAGAAATAACTCATATATTTCCTTCCTGAGTACAACTATGCAAATAGAATAAAATAACAGAAATCCTCATTATCCCATCTTTTCTCAACTTATATATTTCATTAGACAGAGTTATGAATAACATCATCTTACCTTGAACAGAGGTCCAAGGAGCCCCCCGTCCAGAATCTCGCATATGTAACTATTGGACACCTCAGGATTCCACACATAGAAGAACTTAACACGGCTTCTAAATCCTGTTAAAGAGCATCAATGATGAAATATATAATGAGGGAACTGAAATTTGAATAAAATGTTAGATCAAATGCAAACTTCTCCTTAGTATGAGAATTATATTTAACAAACCTTTGGGGAATATTGTCTGCTTATTGCACCATAGCTTTCCTGAGGAAATTGACCCAAAACTTAGAGGGTCGACATGGTACACAAGCTTGTGTTCAGAAATTCTCGTGCTCAGGGAATCCTTTACAGAGTCGATTCTGCTTTGTCGAACACTAGGTGAACAAACGGAAAGATCAACACCAAATAACTTCTTGCCACTACTGTGATTCGAAGCGTCAGAGGTGGTTGCATCTTCAGAGCATGAATGAAGATTCTTTTCTGTACCCTGAGAAGCTGAAGATAAAATAACTCCGCCTCTTTCTGTAGGTATGTCTATACCATCATCCGTTTCTTGTATAACAAGGGATGTGGAGGTCTTATTTGCTTTTCTTCCATGCTCATTGGACAAACTGTTGCCTAAAGGATGCTTCTGCTGATCTGACCAGAATGCATGTGTCTCACCATCATTCCCCTCCAAAGCTTGTACCAACTTGTTCAGTTCATCCATGTTATACCGTACAAGAACGATTTTGTTGTATGGTTCACACGAACACATCAGATTTGAATGTTTAAGGCATGAAAACTGTTCTGGGGAACACTTGCAACTAACTGCCGACAAATGCAAGTCATAGTAGCAGGAAAAGCATTCCTGCTCATCTTTCAAACCGAAACTTTTATCCATACTTTGAAGTCTCACATGAGGTAAGAGTCGCTCCAGTCTTTGCTCCTCCACCACAATTCTTCTCTGTAAGTAGGAAAAAAAACAGATTACTACCAAAAGATGTGCTCTTTTACACTTCTAAGTATACGAATCATTGTAATATTGCATGTTCATACTTTCTTAAGAACTTAATTCTATGATAAGAAATCAATATGTAATAGACACCTTGCTGACAGGTCAGTTCTTATTCCTCGAGGATGGCACTCTTAAAGTTGAGAGTACTTAATCATATCCTAACTTATGTTTGTTACTTGAAGTTGTGTGTCCACAATTACCACAAAATCTCACTGAAGTGATTGAAGTTACTATTCTACTTGTAAGAAAATAAATGAAAAGACAGTTACCAATGTTCTACCTCTACTTTCTTATCCTATGTTATTGTTGATAATTCATAAAAGAGGAGGTGAATTCTATACTTCGACCTAAATAGATTGATAAAGAATACAAATACATGTACCCATGTATCTGACAATGGGAAGTATCAATTTTATTGATTGGAGGACAACGAAAAATTTCAAATGAAAACTTATGTACATCTAAGGGAGTTTTTGCCGAACAACTAGGGGAGTTCATGCCGTACATACTTGGACCTGCAGGGCAGAACCTTACAACATCTACGTGAAATTATTCCTTATGTGTGAAGATACCTAATCTATGGGGTCAAACCACAATGACAGATGAATTCAAGTCCGCAACCATATGTTGACATACGTACTCAGAAATTTACCTTTAAAGCTTTAGTCAGCATTCCGTCCTTCCCACAGAAACTTTTCCATCTCAAGTTTATACTGTTAACATTCTTAGCAGCTGAGAGCTCCCACAGTGCCTGGATAGCTTCACTAGCTGCTCCTATAAGCAACTTATCATGTGAAATCGAAGTTTTACGACATTGCTTACTATAGAGCTCCACAGCGGTTAGTCCATGCTCTAACCAATCCACAGGGCCTAGATTAACAGCCTCTGCGCAGTTGAACCCACAGTTAAACCCAGAATGATAGGCTCTTGGGAATGTGAGCACAAACTCCCCTGGGTTCTGAACGGCACGACACACTGGTACACCCTCTGACTTCAAAACTGAAGGAGACAACTGAGTCACCTGAAAGAAAGATTAATGAGTTTGACAGGAGCATGAGTCCAAATTATACCACTCAAACAATCAAGAAATGTGCCAATACACTGGAAATAGATTAGAGGACTGAAAGGAAGCTGAATTAACACGAGAAAACAATCTTGATGGCAATGGTACAATTTACAGTTAAAAATTGTCAAAATAGAACATCAGATGTTTCACATGTAACGAGTCAAACATTCTGTTACAATATTCACATCGGTAAGTTGATGAGCAGACTTGGAAACTAGGTGAAGTTTATTGAAAAGGAAAGGAACTTGTGCAGCTCAATCACATTGTAAGTTGAAAACAGTAACTCTGAACTAGATGAGGTTGGTGAACAGAAAAAGGGGCTTGCACAGCTTATCATTACCCGACTTAGTAGACTAGAACCTATAGAACACTATATATAGATGTGATAATTTTTCGAATATAATTAGAACAACTAGTGCTAGTTCAAGATTTAATTTGTATACTTACTAGTTCGTGAAGCAAATCAGGCTGTTCCTCAAACAGATCTGGCAAATGCTTTCGCATTGCATCCTCCAGGGCTGAAGCATGACTTCCTGGCACTCCATACCAAATCTTCGGTTCACCCCAATGCATATAATTCAGAGAATAAAGATGGTGGTCCTCAACATGCTTTTATAAATCAGATAAAAAGAAATGAGTACATAGCGAATATAAAGCAAATAACTTGATCTAGTAACAATGACGGAAACAAAGAAAAGAAAGAGAAAGAATGGGGGGAAATACTGGGAGAAAAAGGATCAATACTATTCAGGTTTGTATGTATAGGATGCAACAAAGGAAGAATTCATAAATGCACCAACTTTACTATCTTTGATGAGTACAGTTGGTGAACAATATATGATGATTGTCGAATGATTAAACGAAATAGTTTTCTTGACATACCCAACAAAATGATGAGAAGCACATCCCAATATAAAGCCATGGGACCAGAACTCCTGAGATATTGCACTCCTCAAAGCACAATACAGAACATGGCAGGCGTGGTAAGTTGTTTAAGTTCCAACTAGAAGTTGCATACTGATCTAAAGTACTAGCTTTTGGAGATGAAGATTCTAGAGGGAATCCACTGCCGAATACTCCAGTTTCCAGATCAGCTCCATAATACACCTATTCATAAGATGAAGGCCAAAATTTAGTCTTATCGAACTAGTGAGCACATAATAGATATCTCAAAAGACAGTAAATATCAAACTAGATTCCCTTACCTCAACTTCATCTGTTGGCTTCTCAATGATGCGCCAATACTCACCTTCAATTTCTTCAATGGAGGGTTTCCAAACCTTGTCCTGTTTAGATTCGTCATGGGCTCCATCTTCAGTATCCTTCATCCCAAAATATAACTCTTTAAACTCTTTGGCAAATGTCTGAAATTCCTCAAATGTGAAGTCAGATCCTGACTGAAACCCAAACTTGTCACTGCTATTGTCTGAATGAGTATTTG
This sequence comes from Datura wrightii, assembly GCA_035772735.1. NCBI lineage: Eukaryota > Viridiplantae > Streptophyta > Magnoliopsida > Solanales > Solanaceae > Datura > Datura wrightii. The sequence goes on along the minus strand of JASDFA010000008.1, from coordinate 112,597,009 downwards.
ATTCAGAACCTAGAGATCTGGGTTGTCTCCTTGTTGATCCCATCTTTGAGTGCCATCGTCTTTTCCTCTTTCTGGTTTTTTTCTTTTTCATGGGCTCCCTATTCTGAAGTAAATCAACTTGCTGGATTCGAGTCGAGAACTTAGCATGTTCCCATACATTCTTCTCTCTAAGTGGGCAGGGTGGACGCCAAGATGCAGGTGGTACAATCCTGCATATGCCATATTGCTGTGCGTTGTGGCGAATGCTTGCAATATAACCAAGTGGATCTTTGAACTCCTATCATTTAACCACAGGATGAGCATAACCACTGGCTTTAAGCGCACAAAAGGGAATGTAATAACTCTTGAACATGAATATTACCTCATCATTTGGATAGTACACAGGAGCTTCCTGTAAGATGGGCCTACAGGCTTCACTCGGATTCCATCTTGCTGATACCTGTTCAAGAACAAGAAAGAACTATTTAGGTAAATAAAAGAGGGAGATTGTATGAGTGCCAGGATAAAGTGAAATAGATAACTGTTAACTCCACACCACACACACAGCCTGCGCCCCGTGGGGAAATGCATTAGACAGCAAAGGAATCATGCTTAATAAAATAGAGGTTAGAAATTAAACTAAAAAGATAATAGATTTTAATTATCCAAGTGGATTATCAACACCACCACATGTCAAGAAATGAGAACACATGCATAAATATGCTTTCCTAAGACATCAAATGTGGAGAATGGCAACATTTTTGGACACAGTACATGACTAATCATATTTGCAAGTTACGCGATGATGAACACCAAATTGAAAAGGACTTATACTATAGATATGTCGTTTTTTACCTTCCGGCTACGAGGGCTTCCTGAACTCTCAATGTTATTTTCACCTTTTGGAGCCTGTCTAGAAGGATGTCCCTGCAAGAGAAGGTAATAGTAATTAAATTTAAATCAGATGAATGAATTCAGTCTTGAAATGAATGTTTCTTCAGAATCAAATGTGATTTCTACTTATGAAATTTTCTTTTAGTCAAAAAACATTAATAAAAAAATTGTTCAAAATTTATTTAACCATGGGTTGAAACATGTAAAATCTTGCCAGTAGAGAATACAGCATAAAACTGTGTAGGACAAGTGCAAAAGAATAATATTGGATATACCAGTGTACGTTTATCAGTCAGACAGCCTAAAATATTCATAAGATAACGGTGATGGGATCTTTGAAAAGGCAAATGAAAGAATAATGGAGATTCTGCAAAAGTTGTTATGTCACATATGGGTATGTATACTTAATTTCTTATTGCTGCAATGGTGTTCACTCAATTCATTTCTTTACTGGATATCCTTGGATCATAAAACCTCTTATCATTTTAAACCAGACCTTATGCTTGCTGGGAGGGGTGACCATTTCAAAGATTCTTCCTAATTTCACCTTAGTAACATTTACTCATGATTACTTGATGATCTGCACCGGTAACTAAGTACAGACCAGTTCATAAGTTAAATCTAGTTCCACAAAAAGCCCCCTCTTCTGAAGGGACTAATCATGTGGTTTATGTTGCATGCATCTTCTTTTCCTTATCATAAGTTCCACCTACTTGAGGGATCAAAAGAACAAGAAAACATGATTATTTTATCAGCATTGTCTTCACTCAGGACGATTTTCTAATCAGAGAAGAAGCAAGATAGATATCATGAAAAGTACTCAACAGATCTAACTATTTCAGACATAAGGATCTGTCTGAATGAACCACGGGCAGTTTGTATAATAGGAAATTGTCACTTTACCCTTTTCTTGCTAAAAGAAAATTCAGCAAAGTGATGAACATCAAAATTTGAATCTTGCTAGAAAGTCTTAATAAAATATAGCTAGGAACTACTACAAGCAACAGACAACCAGCTATGCATTTGAGCATTGGAAGATGTGACAAAGCACTTAAAAGTTTTAGGAGAAATATAGATTGTTAATGAAATGGATCTTGGGCTTAACTCAACCCAAAAAGTTAGCTCAAGATGTGAGGATTGCCCAAGCCATATAAAGTAATCACCCATCCCTTTTTCGTCCGAGGTGGGACTCTTCAACACCCTTTTCACGCCTAGGCTGAGATCTGTAACATGGGCAATTTAATATTGGGCCCAACACGGGGAAACAAGAATTGAGATGAATCATGCTCTGATATCATGTCAAAGAAATGGATCTTGGGATAAACTCAACACCAAAAGTTAGATCAAGAGGTGAGGACTGCCTAAGCCATATAAAGAGACCACCCAGACCTTATATGTGCAGTTCAATTAGTCCTCGAGATATCCAATTCGTTTTTTTTTTCCTTTTCTGTTTCTTTACAAATCACTCAACCACAAAAGTGCAGATCTAAACTGTGTATATAAGGTAAAGGCCACATAACATATCTGAGAACAAGATAGATACGGAAAAGAAATTAACACTTCAAAATCAATCAAAATCATAAACAAGTTATAAATCAAAAGCGAAGCTTCAAACCTTCATGCTCCTTTTTTCAGATTGCGCCCTGGAGCACAAATACCCCTAATTTTATGCCTGAAGGATAGTATATGACCTTCACCTTGTCAGAGATCTTAGAATTGATTGATGCTTATTGAACTGGTGCACTCCCTTCAGTTATAAAGGCCTTGCGGTGAAGATAAAGCCACAGTTTCCGGATTGCAGAAATCTGTATTGATGATACAGACATAATTCTCCAACTGCCAACGCAGAAAAACGACAAGGTAAGAAAGAATGAAAAGGCAAATTGATATAAATGACCATTTGACGAGAATCTGCCAAAGATTACCGATGACTTGAATAGACAGGTAGTGGAACAGAAAACAACTCTATTCAATGCATTTAGTAATTCAAGATCCTGAAAGTTTCTCAAAATGCAATATGGTTTTCCTGGAATACGCCTGGCCATGCGACACGCAGGCCTTCCCTGTGCGTTCCCTTTATATCAATGTGCTGACCAAGTATTTTCAAAATTTAATGGTGATCTTCCTCAATATGCCTAGCACCCAATTTAATTGGGGTTCTGCACTAATATAAATCTATCAACATTTCGAGGCAGGAATTGTTTTAAAAGAAATAACTGGAGATAGTTCCAAAAATTAAAGAGACTTAAGCTACATTTGTACTTGGATTCATAAATAGATCCTAAATTGGCAGCGACGAGATCAGATTTGCCGAATACATTCCAAGCAAGTTTGTAACCTAATTTAATCTCGGAAGAGGAAGAGAATTGAGCAAAGAACATTAAGCACAACAACAACAACAACAACAACATACCCAGTGTAATCCCACAAGTAGGGTTTGGGGAAGGTAGAGTGTACGTAGACCTCACCACTACCTCGTAGAGATAGAGAGGCTGTTTAAGATAGATACTCAGCTTAAATAAAGCATTTCAAAGCAGTTTAAAAAAGAGACTTCAGAAAAGAACAGTAACAACAACGAAATAAAGAGAAACGGAGAGCAGTACACAGCATATAAAAAGAAAGACCAGTAATGACAACGCAATAATGTGATAATGGAAGACAAAAACACAAGTGATAACAGAAATTGAAGAACATGAAACTATGAGAATAGTGCCTATACTACTAGTAAGAAAGTAGGTACAAGTGCGACCACCAAGCCTATAATACTAAATAGCAGTCTATTTTCATCGAAAACAGTTATATCCAGCAGAGGATCTGCTGTCCAGCAATCCAATGGAAGCACGGAATTTTGAATCCTCCAAATCAATCATACAAATCTTTAGTGCTAACTTTTTGCAGTTTAGCTACAATAATTAGTAATTACAGCTGCTGCGCCGAATAAGATTAATGAATTAATTCTGACTAAGCTAATCACTATCTCTCACCGTACTCAAGTTCCCAAGGAAGGAGCTTAGGATAGAGAGGCAAAACTGTTGCATTAAAACGATTAAGTCTAACTTCACCTAATCAGGACTGTTGAGGACAGAATCCATAAACCCAAATTCGTTCTTCGCAATACAATGCAGAGGACACAAAATGCATCAAAATACAACTTTTTGCAAAATAAGAAATTTTTTTAGACAAATGGAAGTCATGATATCTAGAGTTGTTCAAAGGAAAAATATTCCCCCCGACCCCCCCTCCCCCACCACCCCCAACACACACACACACACAACCTCCCCACCCCCAAAAAGAAAACAAAATTCTCTGTGGAAACCGCCTTCATGAAAAAGGTACTATACTAAATCACAAAAGTTACAATGCAATACAAAAATGGAGACTATTAGACAATGACAGATTAAATACAAAAGATTCAAGCTTCATACCTCCAAGATCATGGAGAAATTGAGCCAACTGAAACTGTAATCACTGACTTATACCATTCAACCCTAAATTTACAACGCCTGCAAGACAACTGTTTCAGTCAAATTCCATTATAACAGAATTCTTGAATATATGCATGAAAAATTCAAACTATAAAGAAAGAATATACATTAACACAAAAACCCAAAAGGGAAAAAAAAAAACAGAGCAGCAATTGTATACCAAATTCAACCTTCTCTGTAATCAATGATTCACGTCAGCAAATTCTTGTACCATTACAAATACTGACAGAATCAGAACAAACTATTCAGACCTCAAATTTCACCCCCAAAAAAAAAAAAAAAGAAAAAAAGATCAATCTTTTTTTACTTGATTCTAATAGGTATACAAAATCAATGGGTAAAAATCAAATCTTGGAAAACATGGGTAAATTTAAGGAAGAGTTACAAAAGTACCCAAAAAAAGAATATGAAGAGGGAAGACCCGACAAACTCAATTAAATTAAAAAAGATTAATAGTTTTTCATGAATGTAAAAAAAACAAGAAATCCCCAAAAAAATACCAAAGATTTCCCATTACTTTTTTTATTTTTATATAAATATAAATATATATATATCTTCATGGGTTTCAAGGTTTTTCCACTAACCATACTACGTGATGTACATTGCATAACAAGAAACCCAAGACTGAAGAAAAGAATAACCAAAAAAAGAAAAAAAAGTTACCTCAAAAATAACAGCTCCTTAATTCTTCCATGGAGTTAATATTGAGAATTGACCCTTTTTTTTTCATTTTAAATATAAAAATTAAAGATTACATTAGCCTTCTATCCTAATTTAATTCAAAAAAGGTTATAAAAGAAACAAAAATATTAGAAAAAAGAATCTTATCTTATTGTTACTGAAAAATAACGATGAGGTTGGTATGAATTATATTATCAATTTTTTTTAAAAAAATAAAGCTATTTTAATTTAATTAATAAAATAAATTAAGAAGAAAAGAAGATTAATTTCCTATATTTTATAGGTTAAATAAAGTGATGTAGTAAGAAATAAAAGAAAGAAGATATATTGAAATAAAAAAAACTAAAATAGGTAAGCACTGCAAAAACGAACGAGGAAGTTGGATCTTGAGAGAGAGAGAGAGAGAAGTTGTGCGTTGAGAACTGAATGGCTAAATTTCAGCGGAAAAAAAAAGTCCATTTCAGTTTCTTTTTTCATTTTACTTTTCAAGAGTTTTTTTTAAATTATTTATAGTCAAGCTTCTCGAAGATTAAAAAGTACTTATTTTTTATAAAAAATATATTATGATTGTAATAATGAAGTGTTGTTATATGTATTAATATTTAATAATTAGATTTTAATTAATTATTATAAATAAAAATATGTAAATATCTAGTTTAATAATTTTGTATATTAAGAAGAAGAAATATATTTGTTAATTATTTTAATTAAAAAATAGAAAGAGTGTAAATGTAAAAAAAAAAAAAAAAAGGTTAAATTTTTTCTCGTGAAGTTAAGATTATAACCGGTGAATATTATTTTAATATGATTTTTTTATTTTAGATATTCGTACTTGAAACTTACCATGGGTATGACATTAGTGATGATTACCATAAATATTTTAATATTACTCTTATACATAATATATTTCTTACAAAGTATTATTGTAAAGTATTTGAATATGATTGTTATAAACGGGTAATTTTATAAAAAATGTACTGCTATGCTGAACGTCACTGTTGTTATAGGTAGAATGTTAACACAAAAAATAAAATATAACATGAAAAATCGATTTTGAAGAAAATCAGGCCATTCTAATATTATTATAACAAATAACTATTATAATGAGGTTCGAATGTAGCTTAAAAAAAAGAGAGAATTTACATTTTTTTTTTAAAGGATAAAATTAACCTTATTAAAAGATTAGATTTACCAAACTTTTTAAAGTAATTTGACACTTAAATAAGTGTTTTGGAACAATAGTCTAAATTATTTTTCAGAATCAGAATCTGAAAAAAGTAATAGTGTTAGACGCTTATGACCTCCCCCTCTATGCCTTGCGGTAATGATTCCTCTGGCATTACGATCTTGTTCTTGTTTTAATTTATTTATCTTTTTTTTAGTTTCTTTCAAAAAAATTATCTTTTTTTATATTTGACAACTCTTAAATTTTAATTTTTCATATGTTACGTTTAAAATCAATAATAATAATAATATAATTAATATAATTCTACAAATAGGATCTGAGAGGGTGGGAGGGCAATGTATATGTAGACCTCACCTATAAAGCAGAGAGATTTTCTTTTGATAGATTTTTGACTCAAGTAAAGATATTATAAAACAGTTTAAAAAAAAAAACAGAAATGAAGAAACTAAAATATCTTATTTAAATCACAAAATTAAAAAATATTTTAAAATATTTTTAATATAAAATTTAAAAATATATTTTATTTTTAAAAATTTTACATCAAATGAAAATCAGATAAATAAAATAAATAGGAGGAAGAGTACTAAATAAATTATCTTTCTGTTGCAAAGACTAACGGTATTTGACGGTGACAAATCTCTTTGAATTGATTTCATTACCTTTTCAGTCAAGCTTGATAAAGTTATCAAAATGATTATTATGAATTATTTTGATATATAGTCAATTTCATATAAGTTTTTATTTTATTTTTATATAACGAAACTCCAACATTTAATTTTGGACAGAGAAGGTATAATCTTTTGTACAATTTTAAGGTATATATTAATTTAAAAGTTGGAGCATTTTTTTTTCTTCTAAATTGTTATAAATGTAAAATATCTATACAAGTAATAACTTTTAAATATTTAAGTATAGATAAGTCGTTATTACAAAATGTGAGAGATGAATATGATCTATCAATTCTTAAGCTGCATTCAATATGAAAAATATTTTTAATTTTTTATATTTAACTGGATAAATTTTTAAAAAAATATTTTTTTATTAAAATAAATTTCTTTAAAATGAAAAAAAATGACTTCCTGTGAAAATCGAAAAAACAAATTCTACAAATAGTATTCCGCAAGAGTGTATCTTAATTTCCTGTCCTTCAATACACTTCATCTTCATCCTTCACTCTCATAGTATTCGTCCAGATTAAAATATATATATATTATATAAATTTTTAGAATAACATTTTTCGTTTAATATCAGATACAAAAAAATACGTAATTAAACTATTTTTAAAAAAAAATTCTTTACCAAACACATTCTTAATAAAAAAAATTTAAATTTAAACATCGAATGTAAAAAACATCATGATAAGTAATACTTTTTTTTTCTTCTAATGAATTTTATAGGATGTTTATTTAAATTAATCGAAATTATAAAGTCGAAAAATATGAATTTTCAATGTGGACCCAACCGAAGGGAGAACCACTAAATGTAAAGGGTAAAATGGTCATATAGGTACAAATGCTGATGCATGTAATAGGATAGTACAGTATATATAGAAAGTTTTAGTATTGGAAGTGAACCCACGTACGCACGCGGTTTGTGACAAAGAATTAACCTTTGGGTCTGTCCTAGTGGGCCCTTATAAATTGGGCCCACTTTTTGGAATTTGGTTCTGATGACGTGGCACGTTTTAAAGTGCAAGGGAGCTAAGTACTTTTTCTTTTCCTTCTTTGCTTTTTTTCTTCCTACAACTAAATTTAAGTGGTAAATTTTCCTAGTACAATGTTTGTCTGTCAAAAAATAAAAAGCCGAGTCCTCCTTGCGTTTTATTATGTTAAGTATATAAAAAAATAATTATTTTAAAATTTTAAAATATAATTAATTATATTTCTTTAATTACATCTTTAGTATTTATAGTCATTCTAAAATATAAAAAAATTATTATTATATATTTTAAAAAAATTAATAAAATTATATTTATCAAATTATATCCCTATTAATTTTTTTAATAGGTATGTAAATGTTATTTGAGGAATTAAAATAAAACTGAGAAAGTACCACGTTGCTGATACAACGTGATTACAACGACTTACCAGCGTTATGTTGGGCTAAATGGTTTTTTTAAAAGACATTTATAAATCTTTTATGGATTTTTGGATATAAAAGATCATATTTTTACGTATAAAAAAATTTGGAAAGATTATTTTTGTATTCAAATTATTAAAAAATTAAAAAGAATCTCATTTTTCCATATGCTTGTGCCTTAGTTAGAAAAAATTAATTACACACTTAAATTAATTCGACGATGTAATATCTTCTATCCTTATTTAACCTGAAATTAATGTTTCTCTTAAGTATGATGTGGCAGAAAAAATATTACTAAAATTGATTAGGTTTCACACTATCAATAGTATATAAATTGAACTCACATATTATATATATGTTTTGTTGTAGAGTGGAGTGCGGGGAGTGTTGTAAACTTCTTCACATTATCAATATTTTTTTGCAAGAGCAAAAATTAAATAACAATCTCAAAATAAGAATATTTATACGAATGATCCGAAAATTAATGTGATCAAATCCAACACGAAAATTTCATTAAAATCATCATTACATTAAGAGGCAAAAGCGAAACACAATTAGGTAGTACAAAAATCATAAACCATACAACTTCTTTTTTTTTTTTTGTAATTTATGAAATGACATAATATTGGAGTTTCTTGATCAAGGAATATTAATGGCAGAATTATTGCTAGATTTATGGATGTTTTTAAGCTTAATTATATTAATGGCAGATGTAATAATCATAAAGAGTAAACCAATGAAAGAAGCAATAATAGCTCCTTCACCATGGCTACAAAATGTTTCAAATTTATCACAAATTTTGTTCCATCTTGCATGAGAGTTGCCATCTTTTCCAAGCTGCCCCATAAAAGCTGCTGAGCTTGCTCCCCCAGAGATTAATGCCACAGTTATCTAACACATACAAGAGATTAATTAATCCAATTGAACAATTAAAAATATGTATAAATGAGTAATTAATTAATTAATTAATTACGTACCATGTCTAGGATTCCAATCACATATAATCGTAGTCCCTTGTAATCATATTTGCTTCCAATAAAACAAGATGCTAACATGAGGAGGTTATAGAGGCTGCACAGTCCGTTAGCTACCACAAAGAACCTGCGTCCATCCACAAATTATTAATTCTTCAGGGGTATATTTGAGACGGAAGATAACGTTGGAGGCTTTTGTGGGCCGATAGCGGTGGCGGAGTCAGAAATTTGATGAAAGGTGTGCAAATTCTCTTCTTAGCTGTATTAAGGGTGTGCAAAATTAAATATACATACTTAATAGCTAACATTTAACCTCTATACAACGCATAATTTTTCGGCGAAGGGCATGCACCGAACCACCTTTCGCTTAAGGTGGTTTCGCTCATGGCCGATAGGTTAACGAAGTGCATATATAAGACAAATTACAACGGTTAGGAACAGTTTTGATCCTTTTTTCGTACTTTATATGATTAGAGAATTAAATTTTACCTTATTTAAGTTATACACAGTTCATTATGTAGCTCCTCCCCCTGCACTCAAGGCTTGGCCTAGTGACCAATGAAATAGGTTCTCTCAAGGCGTGGCCTAATGATCAATGAAATGGGTTGAAGACTATGAGGTTTCTGGTTCATGGGCCGATAGGTTAATGAAGTGCATACGTAAGACAAATCACAAACGTAAAAGGCATTTCAGTCCCTACATTATATTATTAGAGAATTAGTTATGTAGACCCCTCACCCTGCACCCAACAGTGTGGCCTAAATCCTAATGGCCAATTTCGTAGGTTGAAGACTATGAGGTCTCTGATTCAAATTCCAACGCAGGCAAAAACACTAGCTAGATAATGTCTTATCATATGTCCCAGTTTTGATGGATAGAGTTACTCGGTATCTATGCTGGTGGAAGATAGTAGGTACCTCGTAGAGTTAATCGAGGTGCGCACAAATTGACGCAAACATCACAATTATATAAAAAAGAAATAATTAATAGCAGGAAGGGCTTACACAAAAGCTGGAGTGTGCTGGAACTTAGCAGTAAGAGTGGCTTGAATAGGAGTGGTACCAATAGTGGCAACAACAATAGTTTTCTCTTCCTTGTTAAGTGCCATAACCAATGTTGCTGAAACTGTTGCACCAAATGCCAATAACCTCAACAATGGCATCACCCAATCACAGTAATTCTTAAGCTTAGTTATGTTATTATTTTCCCCAACTACTGCAGCAGCCACATCTGGTTTTTGTGCACTTCCTTCTTGAGCCATTTTGTATGTTTGTTTTTCATCCTATTGACAGCTGATTCGTTTATATATAGAGAGCAATTAGCAATTAGCAATTAGCCTCCTTTAAAAAAAGAAATTTGTCATCTAATTAGGTTAATCAGTTGGTGAGAAAAATTAAAGGTTTTAACTTTAGACATGATCTATTTTCGAGTAGGTAGGTATATGTAAGGTGATTATGAAAGGAAATTTGGCCAATCAAGTTAACTATGGCCCTGTGAATCGTAATATTTTTATTTCAGATGATGTTTGACATGCCATATTTTATCCGTTATTTTCTTTCTTGAATTGCTTTGATTTGTGTATCTTTGTGTCGGGGATCTATCGGAAACAAACTCTCTGCCTCTGAGGTGGAGGTAAGGTCTACGTACACTCTACCATCCCCAGACCCGACTTTGTGGGATTATACTGAATATTTTGTTATTGTTGTAAAAGTATTACCATAACACTTTTGTTCAACAATATATATCTACTTAAACATTCTCAACAAACAGTAAGCTTTCATTATTCAATAATTAATTAGGCCTTGAGTGAGGAATTTAAAAAGCTACACTATTATCTTTTCTTTGATTAACGTACACAACTTTTCTACCTCCAGAAGAAACCAAAGAAGAAATTAAAGTAGTTGGACCAAAAGAAGACAGATTTTTTTTAAAAAAAATTATTTTTAATCATAGACAAATCCAGGATATTTTCTGAAGGTTCACCTGAAACTTTAAAGAGACTAATCCAGAAAAAGTTTTGCAGGTCCAACCGAAACCATTATACACGTACACAAAAGGGAAAATTTCACACACATACATATATTATAAAATAAAATCACTTATTCAGTACCCGCTTACTCTAAATCTTGAATTCGCCTCTTAAAGCAAAGCGTGAAGACAGTAAGGTTCATGATATATGGTCATATACATTAACATATGGCATATAAGGTACACAACAACATTCTTTACTTGTGACTTTTGCCATATTCACGCCACAAATCTAATCCGTAGTTATCAATTACAGGCTCCAAATAATCACCACAATCACTGTAGCCTCAACCACCCCCATCATATTCAAAATGTTACAGAAAAATAAGGGTATGGCTGTAGTATTAACACTAAACACTACCATATTTATATGCAGAGGCAGTCTTTATACTCATCTTTCCAATTGATGCGATCAAAACTCTCGATCGTCGTCAACGAACAACATATTTAACTGACGAGCTATGATGTTGTTGTTACACCGACAACTACATTGCTCACCTACAAATGAAAAATGGTATCGTTGATGATAAGGTGGATAACTTTAGAGTGAAGAAGCCGAGAAAAATAAATAGAAAAGAGGTTAAACATGACGGAACTTACCAACTTGCCACTCTCATCAACAGACATTGGGTTTTGGACAACAACAGTTTGACTTTGTGAACGAGCCTTGGCCTAAAGCAGATACGAACACATTTCAAAAATCAATTTTAGCCAAATTAGAAAATTGCAAGGAAGAAAGGAATATGTGGCAGACTCATGAACTCACAGTAGAAGTGGATCCTGAAGCAGGTGTAGCAGTGCCATTAGGAGTGTTCAAAGGTGCATGGGCTCTTCCATCTCCTGCCTGCAAAAAGATGCATATAAACACATGAAAACTGAAATTCCTTATCACAATCAGTATGCAGGCAAATAGCCTAAGCAATCAATTAGTAATGTTCTATATATCAACAGATATACTATACCAGAAAAGTATAGTCCCCAAACCAAAATACTACACATTATAGCACACTTCCTTCCTTCCTATTTTGCTAGTTACATATTGTCTAAAACATCAAAAATATCTTTAATTTGCACTAAACATTCCTGTTTACACCAAAAACAATAAAGAGCTAAACAATTCATCTTCAGCTTCTGAATGTTGCTTTGTTTATCTTCAAAACATCTCTGTTTCTCTCTTTCCACACAGTCGACCAAATACATCTTAGGACAATATTTCATCTCTCCTTCTAATTTGACAGAAGTCCTCAGTTCCAACTGCTAAGAGCCCCCCTTGTGTTTCCTGGCATCACCATCTGATTCCCCTCAAGTTAATGAAGATCTTCCATATTTGACAAGTCCAATTGCAGCGTAAGAAAAGATGGTTGGCTGTCTCTGGTTGCTCCCCACATAAATAATATCTAGAGCATAAATAAAACTTTCCCAGTTTCTCCTGTATCAACACAACTTCTTTGACCTTTCTAGATCATTTTCCATGGAACAGTCCACCTGGTTATCAACATTGCTCAAGATCCTATAAGCCTCTGCCACTTTAAAGTTTCCTTGCCATACCATAGCATCTACATTACCATTGATGCCCTTAAACTGACTAAGAACATTATAGAACTCTGTTATTCTCCCCAGTTCCCGTCATTTAGGTATCTCCTAAAAGACAAGTTCATTCTTGTTTAGACCACGCCTCAACCATTGTTGCTTCTTGTTGTTGGTTTAGAATGTCCATATCTGGAAAAGATTGTTGTAAGGTGTCTTGTCCAAACAAGTTATCCTTCCAGAAAGATATCTTACTGCCATTTCCCACCTTTGGTCTTGAATTGTTACACATCTTTTGCCACAAGTTTTTGGTGGACATCCAAACACTACAACCACAAGGAGTAGTTACTGGATTTGTGGTCCAATTGTCCTCTTTCCCATATTCCTGTCTAATAACTTCCTTCCGTAGAGGTTCTTCTAAAGCATTTCTCCATAGTCATTTCATCATCAAACTTTAATTATGTGGCTTCAAATTCCTTATAACTCCCCCCCCCCCCCCCCTGCTTCTTAACAAAATCCATTTAGCTACATGGAACTTCTTTTCATCATGATTGCCCTACCAAAAGACGTTATTCATTAATGTGTCTAGTCTTTTTATCACACTGACGGGGGCTGAAAATAAGGACATCATATAGGTTGGTAATGCATCTAGAACACTATTTTAATGCATCTAGAACACTATTAATAAGTGTCGGTCTCCCTCTCTCATAGATAAGTATTGCATCTTCCAATTTGTCAATTTGTTTTTCACATTTTCTTATCACTCCACTCCATATCCCCATTGATTTTCTTTTTGCCCCCAAACGTATACCCAAATACACTGTGGATAGCTCTCCCACTTTCCCTCCCAATATATCAGCTAACACATGAATCTCCTTCACCTCATTTACGGGATAGATAGAGCTCTTTCCACAATTATTATGAAGTCCAGAGCTAACCTCCAAAATGATGAAAAACCCTCAGGACTTCAACTGATCCATCTCAGCATCACAAAAAATCAGAGTATCATCTGCATATTGTAAATGGGATATTTCCAAGTTGTTAATCTAGGTATTCACCTCAGAACCCCTAACCATCCATTACTTCTAGAAGTTTGTAGCATACCATTCATCCCCTCCATAGCTAAAATAAAAAAGGTGACAGTAGATCCCCGTCTCAGACCCCTGTTAGAAGGGGAAAACCCTGCTGGTGAGCTGTTAATCAGAACTGAGAACTCACTGTACCGATGCAATATCTGATCAATCTAATCCATCTAGTGCCAAAGCCCATCTTTTGTAAGATCCCCAATAGAAACTCCCAATTTAAATGGTCATATGCCTTCTGGATATCTAGTTTGCATGGGACTCCAAGTATTTTGCTTCTCTGACTGGCCTCCCTACACTCATTTGCTATGAGTATTGTATCTATAATCTAGTTTCCCCTTATAAAAGCCATTTGATGTTCGTCAACAAGTTTGTGAGTCACCTTCTTCAACCTCTCAGCTAACAATATAGCTATGATTTTGTAGACACTATCAATCAAACTATTATGTCTGAAATCATTTAGCTCCACAACTCCCACCTTCTTTGGAATAAGTCCCACAAAAGTGACATTAGACTTTTTTCCAAACACTTGATCATGAAAATTATTTACTGCAGCTATTACATTTGAACCAGTTAAAAAATCCACAATATAATTGTCTGGCCAAGTGCTTTGTCACCTGCACATGCCTTAACGGTTTCCAAGATCTCCTGAGGTTCAAAAGGTCTCATCAAGTCTTGGTTCTCTTCTTCAGTAATCCCAGGGCAATCCTCATATTGAATTGGGGTCTCCATCTTTCTGTTTCAGTGTACAACTTCTCATAATAACTAACAATCTCCTTCTTGATATCATGTGCTCTAGTAATACTTTCCTCACCTAGTATTAACTTATCAATATTGTTCATTCTTTTATGAGCATTAGCAGTTCTGTGAAAAAAATTAATATTTTTGTCTCCTTGTTTTAACTATAAGGCCCTTGATCTCTGCTCCAAGCTACCTCTTCATGCTTTCGTATATTTTCAGATTCCATCAACAGTGATACCTTTAGATGCAATCTCCTCTTCAGTCAATAATCTTTGATCTTGAGTTCTGTCCAGTTCCTCAAGTTGTTGTAGAACTTCCTGTTCTCGGATGCCTAGATTTCCTTGAGAAGATCTACTCCATTCTTTCCATTTTTCGTTCAGAGCTTTAAGTTTGTTAGCAATAACATAATCAGGTCTCTTATGCAACTGAAGGAATCTCACCAGCTTCTGAGCCTATCAATAAAACCTTCAAATTGGAGCCACCAATTCTCAAACTTGAAGTAAGAATTTGATGTTCCCCAATTACCAGAGTGTAGTAATAGAGGTGAGAGATCTGATGTTACTCTATGAAATATGGATTGCTTGATATTCCTGAAAATTAATGTCCCAATCTTTAGAATTAAGAACCTATCAAGCCTAGCTGCAGTTGACTGATTCACTCCTCTTCTCCATGTATATTTCCAACCTGTCAGAGCCCAGTCTACCAACCCCATATCTTCAATGAAATCAGAGAAAATTTGTCATTGTTTCTGTAATTCTGACTCCCTTGTTCTTTTCCGATGGGAATCTTGTAGTGTTGAAATCCTCACAAAGTACTCAGGGACCATTAAATAGTCCCTTTGCTACTGTTAATTCCCCCTAAGTCTCCTCCCTCTCCTTACAATCAGTTGGTGCATATACACTCGACAGATGCCAATTGAACTCTTGGATCTTAACAGTGAATATGCAAGTAATAGAATAGGACCCCAAACTACTGATTTCCCCTTTCCAATCCCTTCCTTCCACATTATTATGATGCCTCCCCTTGTCCCATCGGCCTCCGATTGAGCATAATCAATCCACCAATTCCCCAATAACTCCTTCATTATATCTTTAACGTTCCCCTCTACCTTGGTCTCTTGAAAGCACACTATGTCTAGCTTCCAAGTGAGAATTCGATTTCTAACCAAGATCTTCTTCTTTTCACAGTTTAGCCCCCTCACATTCCAAGAAACTATATTAAGCTTCATCAATCTTTAATGGCTAGATATCCCTCCAGCTTCTAGTCCCATAACTATAAAATTACTCCCCATATCCCAGCCTTTCAATTCATTTCTCCCTTTCAACTTAGGCGTTTGTTGAACTTGAGAATTTTCTTTGTTTGCTTGCCTCTGCCCATGCCACTGTCTCACACCCTTTGAAATATGCTCCTCACTCCTCACTCATCTTGAGAATGTTTTGCTAAATACACAAAAGGGTATTAACTGCCGAATCATTGTCATTTGCACGTAATTGAATTTTCAAAGGAGTGGCCTCCTCGATTGGATTATTCATCTCTTCCTCATTCGAATAATTCTGTATGGTAACAATTTCAATTGATTTAGCCCATGGCACCATTGTATCAGTCACGTAAATGTTGATCTCATCTTCCTGTATCTCTGCATGTTGTTCCTCACCCTCGGACATCACTGTATTCTTCGGGATCTGAGTTATAGCAGATGATTGATTGTGCGATACTGTTCTTCTTTCTCTAATAGTGTTTGCTTGGATTTAAATTGTAACTGGGTCTATTATTTGGGCTTTATTCACAGTGAAGTTGGGAATTATCTAAAGTATTGGGTCTGTTCTTGTTGGGCCCAAATTCTGCTGCGGATTAAAAGATCCAGGAAGACCATTAAAAGGTCCCTCTCTGTCAATTGGCTCCTCATGTGCCTTTGACATGAACTTTCCCCTATCGATTGACGTGCCTTGAAGATTTCACCGAGGTTTCAGCCCTCATGTCTCTGTCATGGAAAATTGGCATTGTACTATTATCTGACAGAGAATTCAAACAATCCTCCCTTCTTCTTCCTTCTGATTTCACTGTCACCAGAGCTGCCACCAATATTGGAATTGCATAGATGAGACCTTCAGTTTCCACTTCAATCTCTCTAGGACTCTCCTTCAACATTCCCCTTCACTTTGATCTGAGCCCAATGAAGATGATTTCCCAGAGTTGTCTCCTTTGTTTCAATGAACCCACCACCGATTGCCTGTCTCTTCAAATATCTTCTGTGACCAGAGATTCAATGGAATACCCAGTAATCTGACCCAGACCCAGTCCCAGTCCCTGTTGATCTCCTCTGGCCAACATCCGATGGTAAGATTCCACCATTGGAGTTTCAGCTAGCTTTTTCTTCTTCCAATTCCATTCTCCTGTCAAAACATGTTCTGCAACTTTCCTCAAGAGAAGCTCAAAGAGAAATTCAGTGTCATCCATGCTATAGACATTAAAGCCAATGGTTTCCAAGAGTTACAGACCCATATCCTCACGTCATCCAGAGTTGGCGTCTCTCTTGGCGACAATTGAAATTTTCCAACTAGGCATCTGCTCAACAAATTTGTTCTGGTCTCGCTGAACCCCAGTTACAGATATTTTGGTGTTCCTTGCTATTATGTGTGTTGTTTTTGTCTCCTTCGTCATCAATCAACTGTTGTTGAAGGCCTCTTTGTACGACATTTTTGTTTGTCTATTTCTGCTAGAGTGGGGTTCATCGCTCTGTTTGTCTCATTGATAAAGTTAGTGAACTTTTGAGCAATCTTCCCCCAACCCTCTTTAAAGGGACCCTCTGGTGTAATAATAATAGATTTACTGCCCCCTTAAATGGCTATGAAGCTTATGTACCTACCACTTTCATTGTATTTAAGAGTACAAAAGAAATCTGAAAAATGGTACTTCATGTCCCCTATCTTTACTGTCTTCCTCTTTTCTTTTGTAGCTGCATTGAAGACAAACACCAACCACTTCGTGCCATTAATGGTAATAGTAACTTGTCTCATTGAGTATCTACTGCGTTCGGTCCAGTCAAACCATACTTCTAAACCCAAATATCTCCTTGTAATGTCACAGGATTTAAACCCTACATTATAAGAGATCCTATTTCCCCTCGTATCTATTGAAATTCTGGCCAAAACAGCCGGAGAATTCTCCCCAGGAAAGTGATCAAATTTCAGAAAAGGACTAAAACTGACAAACATCGAAAAAAGTGCTTGAGAGCATTTTTCATCTATTCATGCACGTCTTATTATTAGCGACTAAAAAGACCTGATTTAGGCCAAATATCCAAGCATAGGAGGAATCAGTGACTAACATGTTTACAGTTTCCATCCACCCCCACCCACCGTTCTTTTGGCCACAATTTGTGATACGAATAACTTCTAAACTTTTGCAGCTAAAAATTCAAACTAGGTTCACATTAAGTGGCTGGTGATGCAGATATCACAAACTCGAGATCATAAATCTCTATACGAGAATGTCATTCAAACTTCCCTTCCAATATAAGCTTCTCCATTAAACTTCCACAAGGATTAAACCACTCTGACACTTTCCTTTACGTGAAGTCCTCAAAACATGTCAATGATTTTCAATTTAATCTACTTGCTTTACAGCCCATGATATGAAGCAAGGTTAATCGCGTTTATTTACTGATTCCTACAGGTTCAGACTGAAGTGGAGAAGGAAGAGCCAGACAAGAGCAGCTTAAACAGAGACAAACCCAACCCATCGCCCTGAGTTTCAATGGCTCAAGAATTGGCTATTTTGAAGCATCAATAACTACATGTTTACTGTGTTAATTATTCCCTTTTTATCTCCTTCAATTCAGATCATCCTTATCCAATAAATCTTACTATTTATGCAGCACCACTTAAAGCAACATAGTAAAAACTTATCCACACCTGGTGTTTACACCAACCAATGAATGCAAGACACGTCTTTCATACACACATTTTATCACTTATTTACAGTTAAATGATATATATATTCACACTTTAAATTGTCGTCAAAATTGTAGTTGGTTATTCTCTGATCCTAACAAGGTAAGTAATATTATACTACTCACTATATACAGAATATTTTAGGGAGTATTACAAGATGTGACACATTGAATCTGGTCAATATTTTCCCAAGCTCGTGGAAAGCTCACAAATCAACCAGATCTTTATAATGAATTTCCTACATTAGATATCATTGAAATGGCAACACATGAAAAGGCGATATAACATAAATCTGGAAATTATCCTTTCAAGAGAGTCCCTACTCTCAAGTTAGAAATAGAGGACTAACTAAATAAACACCCTTTCTCTGTGTGTGTGTGTCTGTTTTGGATAAAGCTAAATAAACGCCCTTTGTTTAGCAGGGAGCAGATTGTTATAGACAAATTAGCATCGAATAGAGTTCTCATTACCAAAAGCATAATCTTAAAATTCATTCCTCTACATTTCTATTACTTCATAATGTACAGTAACTGTGAAGGTGCATCAGCATAGAAAGATGACAGTAAACTATATGGACGAAGCATCAGCTAAAATTTTCACCAAAGATCAAAAAGAAAAATGAATCATATACTCACATTAACATTGGTAATATAATGGCATACTGCACATTTAACCGATGGAGCTCCACATGGATACATCAGCATCATACGGCAGTTCCCGCAGTAGACATGGGCAAACTGGTTAGGACCTGAAGATTGACAGCACAATTATATGTCATCCAGGAAGTTGTTCGAAACAAATTCGCACAAGAAAAACAGGGTAGAGAGAAAACCTAAGCTCTATCGAAGGTACAAACCCTCAAACAAAAACAACTCATCTAGTTCTTTACCTTGTAAAATTCTAGTGAAAGATAGAACATGGAAACTTTTTAGGTATAATCCCCTTAATTGCATCAGAGATAACTATCTCATCTTAAACACCGTTCTTTACAGCTTATCTCTAGTAAAAAGGCACCTGATTTTGAGCCTCAATAGGAAAAAAACATTACACAAACATTAGAATAATGAAGTTTTTTGTGATCCCATAATAATATGCCACTAAGTCTGACAAAGACATAAATTTATACAGCCCCCTTTCCCCAGGCAAAAGTTTGAAGGGCTCTAAAGTTGCAAATTTAAGCTGGGACCACACTCTAAACTCATTACATAATTCAACTAAAAGCACGACCATACCGAAATGTTTACTTATGTAATACATAGTTACATCATCAAAATAATGTAACTCTTCCAACAAAAAGATTTCATGCTATACAAGCATAAAAATGCCAATATCTTAATTTGAGATCTCATATGATAAACTTCTTATAGAGATGTAGGAAAAAGATATCATATGATAAACGAAGACAACCGAAGCTCAGGAATAAGTGGATAGTATCAAAAGCTAGATTTCATATTATGCTCAAAGGGAACAAACATTGCATTCCAGCAAAGAGCCGCGAGCTTTTTATAAACAGACCAACATTAGTCTCAGAAGACAAGAAAGGGGAAGTTATAAACTGTACCTGGGACAAGGTTCACCGTATGACAACAGGAGCATCTCACACTGGTCGCCCCACGTGGATGCATAAGTAAGGTACGACAGCCTCCACATATCAGTTGAGCCATTTCCATTCCTGAGAAAGATCACAATTTAAGCAACACATTCAAGTAACAGAACACAATGGCAACTACACCTCAGTCTATGTCAAGGCAAAACAACAACAATAACTACGTCTCAATCCCAATAGATCTATACACCAAGCCTCCCAAACACCTAGCCCTCTATGGCTTTATCTTACCATGTCATCATTAAGCATTAGTATTAGATATATTAAGCATTAGTATTAGATATACTTAAAATGTTTAAATATACTACTTTCCTTTCCTAACAACAATCTTCAAGCAACAACACTTATCATCAAGATATGGATGTTCTTGTAACAGCATCAGAATAGAGATTAGGACAGATACCAGGAGGTGGGACAGGGGTAAGTGCATTGCACACTGCACAACAGACATTAGAAGCTCCTCTGGGATAAAGAAGAATTGTCCTACATCCACTGCACATCAACTGACTCTGCATATCTGCAGAACCAAAAATATTAACCATGCCACAAGCTCAACGACTAAATTGAGAACTGATCTTTGAGTTACAATTCTCAAGCTTGTAATAAATCTGAAAGATCAACCAGATCAAATAGTAGTCCTACACACTTTTCTTCAACAATGAACTTTGGACAGACCAATTAAGGTGGCTGTGCTGAGACAAAAGGGTTTCACCTGTCTGAATGTCGAGTTCTCCCTGATAGTCTGTGTTAGAAGAGCTAATTTCTTCCGATCAGTGAGGTAAATATATTCTTCCTGCTTGAAAAAATGAAAGAGAATAATAAATACTTTTCTTCAAACTAGGCCTAAGAATATCAAGCAAGGTCCTTTCAGTTGGATTATTTGTCCGGTGGTTGATTCTACAATTCTTCATTCTTTTTGATATGGACAAGAATATTTCCTACCTAGAGTTTTTTTCGTGCTAAGACGGGTCAAACACAAATCATACAGAAATTGCTTCATCAAACACCGAAAGACACCCAAGCCATGAGTGTGACCCAAACCAGGTTCAAATCCCAGCAGAGGCAGAAAAAGCTAGGTGATTTCTTACTAGCAGAGCCCAAGCTGACCAAAAGGCAAAAACAAAAAATCACCCATTTCTATCTCTGTCACAAGTGTCATTATCCACAATCAATTATACCCAACACAAACGTTCTTAAGGAATATACAAATTCAACAATCAAGATAGCAACATCAAAACTACCACCTATACCATACCAAAATAAAAAGGAAAAAAAAACCAATAGATCGTTGGAGAAAAATCAGTTTTCTTACCAGTCAATGAAGAACAAATCTGAAAGATAAGGTACCCTCTATATATATATCCCACAAAAAAAATATACAGTAAAGGGTACTTAAAATTGTCTGAAAATGGATTGAAATGGAAATGGAAATCTGAGCGAAAAATTAGGTATTTCAAGATTTGAAGATTTCGAAAGATGGATTTAGTTTTATCTTTCCTACATCTCCTTTCCTTTGTTCTCTCTGTTTCCTTAGCTTTTTTTTTTTTTTCTACTCTTCTCCGTTAATTTTTGGGAATAAATGTTTTCTTGTTTTGACCTTTCTTGAAATAAAATATAGTTATATTAAATATAATAGGGAAAAGAGAAAAATGAGAAAAGGCTTTTGAAAACTACTCCCTCCGTTTTAAAATAAGTAGCACCCTTGAAAAAATTATTTATTCTTAGATAGAAAAATATAATTTTACCTACTTATATCTAATAAATATCTTGAAAAAGATGTAACTCTTTAATATTTTCTTAATTATGTAAAAAAATTGTATTTAAATAAAGATAAAATTAAAAGAATATTAATAATGTCATCTTAATTATATAAAATATTTTTTATTTTAAAATAAAATTAAAAAATTAAAATACTATTTATTTTAAAACGAAGAAAGTAGGCAGTGTAATTCTGAAAATATTGAGACTTATATTTGTCTTCTAATTTAATATTTTAATCCAAACGCGTAAATTTTTCTTTTTTCTAAAGTAGCCTAATGTTATTTTCCTTTGTTTGACGGACGAAGATTTCTACATAAAAAAATATAAAAATCAAAAGAGATAGAATGGACGGAGAATTTGTCAATAATAAAATATATGACGGCGATAATAATTATTTTTTTAAAAATAGCATATAAATTTATAATCCCTATTTTTTTGAGTACGAATAAAATAAATTAGCTTTAATAGAATAATTTTAAAATCGCATTAAAAACGCAAATCGTACCAAATAAGTTCAATTCAAGAAGCTTAATTAAAAAGGCTTTAACAAGAAAAATCAAACTTTGGCTTTTTCAGTGAGATACAATGTCAATTTAGCAACCTTCACGAGTCATTTTAATTTATCACAAGACATGTCAATTGTCGTGGGTCTTGTTTGCCCCCAAAAAAATACTGTATTAAATTGTGCCAGTTTTGTTTTATTATTCTCAAGTGGATTTTGAACTTTGGAAAAGAAAGAAAAAATTGTAAGGATATTTTAGAAATAATTTTTCTATCTCTACGAAAAAATAAAATTTGTATATATTTTTTTAAAAAAATTATTAATAAATTATATTGAATATATTACTATTATTATTAAAATATTAGTCAAAAAAAAAAAAGGCGGGACGTTTTCTATCAAAGTAGTAAGCACGAAAAAAAAAACCATAATGCATGAAAGAAAGGAACCTACACTAATGGAGTAATGGTGAAGATCCATGAATCCGATGATGATGTATTTGTCCGATTGTACATCAATCGTAGCATTTGATACTCCAATCCATTGGCTACATTTATGGTTGGAGAAGTTTTCTCTTTCTATTTGATGTTTGAATATTTATTTTATCATTTTATGATTCTAATTATTTAGAAGATAATCGATCTTTATTATAATATTTTTTTATTTTTAAAGCTTGAATTTAAAATTTTTAGTCAAAAATAGTTGAATGCATATTATTTATCCCATCACAATTAATAGTTCATTCGAGAATTAACATTGGGGGGGGGGGGGGGGGGTCAAAGATTTTGTAGGAATACCCCGATCAAACTTTTTAAAGAATAGTACAATCAAACCTCGTGGTAGTGATAATATTTATCTGAAAATTTTATGACCGCTAAAGTGAAGTGTTGTTATATATGTATGCTTACATTTGATATTTAGATTTCATTTAGTTGTTATAAATAAAAATACGAAAAAATCTAGTTTAATGATTTTGTATACAAAGAAGAATAAAATGTACTTGTTAACTAATTTAACCACAAAATAATAATAAAAAGAGTATGAATGTAAAAAAGGCAAACACCGATAATCTTTCATCGTGAAGTTACGATCATAATTGGTGGACTATCTTAACATATCTTTTTCCTTCTAGATATTCCCACTTGAAATTTATTATGTGCATGACATTAATGATGATTACCATAAATATTTTTATTTTTATTTTTACACATTATATATCGAAAACAACCTCTATACCTCGGTAGGGGTATGATCTGCATCAGTATTTTCAAAGACATTTTCGGGGTGAGTCCTATGGAGATTCTCAGAGCGGGGCGTACCAAAAACGCACATGGGTGCAAATAAAATGCATAGATCCATAAAGCGTAATCCCGGACGTAAAATTTGATTTTTATTAGGGAAAAGGATAAAAAATGTCCCTCTACTTTCGTCTATTAGTTAACTTTGCCCCTTGTTATACTATAAGGTCAAATATGCTCTCGTCATTAACAAAGTTAAATGCCCCTCAATTTGACAGAATCCCCAAATTAATTTAAAAATACTCAATTTCAATTAAATTACTCATGTCCCTTTTAAACCCGACCCACGACCCATCTTTTTTTTTTTTTACTCTCTTCTCATTCCCCACGACCCATTTCTTTTTTCACTCTCTTTTCATTCTCTCTTTCTTCCGCGTCCAACTACATCTCCATCATCATTTCCGCCCGAAACTCTTGTGATATGAAAGCGGCCTAAAAAAGAACACCTTATTTAGTAACTCTTTTGACTGCGGTTTTGTGGGATAATATCACATTCATCTGCATTTTATTTTTGCAGAAATCATGCACCAACTGTTCATTCATTTTATAGCATGTGATAGATTTCTGCTTTATTCAAGTCTTTTTGGATTTTTTAAAAATAGTTTCCCCTCCCGATCAGTAGTACTAGGTAATCACAATATCTTCTTCACTTTCCACTTCACCAGAGTTGGAACCTGTTCCTCCTTGATCCCTTTGGTTTCTTCACATCCCGACGTGGCACTCCCTCATCTTTCACACCCACAACCTGCATATGAAAGGATGCAAAAGGGATGGGGGTTTCAAAAGAGTCTCAAAAGAGAATGAAAAGAGAGAAAAAAAATGGGAATGGGTTCTGGATCGTGGGTCGGATTTAAAGGAAAAACGGGTAATTTAATTAAAATTTGGTATTTTTAAGTCAATATATGGATTCCATCCAATTGAGGGACATTTTAGCAAACTTTGTTAACGGCGAGAACATATTTGGCCCTATAGTATAACGAGGTCAAAGTTAGCTAATAGACGAAAGTAGAGGGGTATTTTGACCCTTTTCTTTTTTTTTTAAAGTATTTTTAAAATATTTTTTTGTATAAATAATTTTTATTACTAGTGTAATGAAATTTATAATTTTATGTTATCATGTTTACATATTGTAGTCATTTTTTCTAGAATATCAATAATAAAAAACAACTCTCATTGAAAATAATGTTATAAATAAATTTTTTTTAATGTTTATGCCTAAAAATGATAGGATAGAGATTTCATAGCTCATTGCTCCTACTTTATCTATATTTTTATATTGCTCTTATGATATTTATCCTTATCCTTTTTTTGAGATATATATAAACAATAATCAGTATAAATATTAGTTGAGAGTGAGAAGAGCTATAGGAGACCGGTGATGAAGTAGATGGTGATTTTATTTTAAAGATTATCTATGTTGTTATCATTTTTTGTTATTGTTATTTTACTTAGGTAATAATTATAAATTTTTTCCTATATTACTAAGATTCGTTTGAATTTATTTATAGAATAATTGAAAATATTATTTATGCTTATTTTCTTAGTAATAAATTATAATTTTAAAATACATGAACTATACGTCCCGTAGATCCATGAGATTTACGCCCGTGTCTCGGGGCTTACGCCCCACCCCATGCTAGGTAAAATGCCTCACCTCGCGCTCCCGCCTTTTGAAACACTGATCTGCATATATTCTACCCTCCCTGCACCTCACTTGTGAAATTACACTGCATTGTTATGTTATTATATAATATATTTCTTATAAAATATTATCACACTGTATTTGAATATGATTGTTACATATGAGTAATTTTTTAAAAATTATATCGCCTATACTGAATGACACTCTTATTATAAGGTAAAATATTATCTTTGATAAGTAAAATATAATATCAAAAGTTAATTTAAGAAAAATTAAATCCTTATTAATGAAATATTATCATAATGAATAGCTATTGTGGTGGTTTGATTATATTAATTGTTAGAATATCCTTACGTGCTTTTCCTCTATTTCTCAACCAATTTTACAAAAAATTATTTATCCAAAGTTGTCAAAACGGGTCAAAATAAAGTGTAGATCAAGAGAAAATCAATTATTACAAGCTCAAATTTCACCCAATTGGAAAATCGAAACATAGACGTTTGATTTTGACAAAGAATAAAACCAACAGCAACTACACAAATTAGTTTCTAATCCAAATGCAAAAATAGATGAAAAAAAATCTTGAAACTGCACGACTTTACTAGGACCCATTACATTGAGATTTTGTAAAGGGATTCTTTGCGGGAAGCTTCGCAGAAAGGATCAAACATTAAACTCCTCAAACCTCACCTTCCTTCGTTTGTCCCTCAAAGATTTGAGAACCCCATCAATCTGGTAGGTACCGGTTTCTGTTTTTGAGCTTTGTTTTTGTTGTCTTATACCCAATTCGAAGACTTTTCGATGCGTTTTCCTGAGTTTCAGTAGGTTTTAATTGAAAACCGAGGATTATGGTTCTTGGGCAAATTTGAAATATTTGTTGGCAAATGGAGAAATCTGATGGGTATTTCATTAGAAAAAGTCCACGACTTCGTGGGGTGTTCAATATTGTGTGTGCCCTAGTCCTAATGTTTATGTTCTACAACCGTGAAGATATTGTGAGCAATCCAATTTTAAAGAAGTCATCTTTAGTTTCTAGTCAGTGGCAGCCAAGGAGTAGATTTGATGGTTATTCTTCACATTCACGAGTGGTTCGTCGAGGGATGTTAGAAGTAAACGGTTCGGATGCTAATGATTTGGCGGTAAAAAAGCCTCAGTTATGTGCAGGATTGTTTGATCACGTGGGGTTTAAAAGTAGTTGTGACTTCTTGAAAGCTCACCCGGATTGCTCGTCTGGAGGGTTCTTTGATTATCTAAAGTTCTATTACTGTGGTTGTAATGGAAGTGCCTGGGCATATGTAGTATTTGGTGTCTGGCTTGCTGCTTTGTTCTATCTTTTGGGTAACACTGCAGCTGATTACTTTTGTGGTTCCTTGGAGAAACTGGCTAGCTTGTTGAAGCTGTCTCCTACAGTTGCTGGAGTTGTTCTGCTCCCGCTTGGTAATGGTGCTCCGGATGTATTCGCGAGTATTGCTGCGTTTGTGGGAAGCGGTGCTGGTGATGTTGGGCTTAACAGTGTTCTAGGTGGGGCTGTATTTGTTACTTGCATTGTTGTGGGTACTGTTTCTCTTTGTGTAGCTGATCAGGATGTTCAGGTTGACCGAAAATGCTTTATTAGGGATATTGTCTTTTTCATTGCAACACTGATGTCACTATTATTGATCTTGATTGTTGGTGAAGTTAGTGTCGTAGCAACTATTGCATTTGTATTGATCTATGTTGTTTATGCATTTGTTGTTGCTGCCAATGAGATTTTGAGGAAGCATGCACGAAGATTGAGATTGGATGTTGTTACCCCTTTGCTTCCTGTAAGAGGAAGTATATTTTCTGAAGGGACTCAGGAGGATGATTCTATTTATAGCTCTTTGCTTGACGTTGAGACAGAAGACAATAGCATACAGTCACATGGTTCTTTGCCTCAGTGGATGTGGGCATCCAATGTGGCAATATATTCTAATCAGTCATTGAAGGTGCATGATGGGGAAAGGCCTTTGTGGGGTTGGATTGACGAGGGTGTAGAAGCCAAGGGCCCGTCATTTTCCTGCTCTCAGCTCTGTTCACTTCTGGAATTGCCATTGACTGTGCCAAGACGATTAACAATTCCCTTGGTTGAGGAGGAAACTTGGTCAAAAGCATATGCTGTAGGCAGTGCTGCTTTAGCTCCTATTCTTCTTGCAGCTTTATGGAATACTCAAGACAACGTGGGTTACCTAGGCAGAAGAGTTGCTATAGTTCTTGGTATTTCTGTTGGCTGCACATTGGGTATTCTTGCATACAAGTATACAAGAGCTGACCGTCCACCACAGAGGTTTTTGCTTCCATGGGTTTTAGGGGGTTTTATTATGAGTATCGTTTGGTTTTATATGATTGCAAATGAACTGGTGGCGCTGCTAGTTGGATTAGGTGTGGTACTGGGGGTTAATCCCTCAATTCTTGGGCTCACTGTTTTGGCTTGGGGCAATTCAATGGGTGATCTGGTCTCAAATGTTGCTTTGGCAATGAATGGTGGAGATGGTGTGCAGATTGCTTTATCTGGATGCTATGCAGGTCCCATGTTCAATACACTTATTGGGTTAGGAATCTCATTATTCCTCGGTGCCTGGTCAGAGAAACCTTCTTCTTTCATACTTCCACAGGACAAAAGTTTGTTTTATACCATATGTTTCCTCATGTTTGGTCTTGTATGGGCCCTCTTTGTTCTTCCCAAAAATGACATGCGCCCTAACAAGATTCTTGGTGTCGGCCTTATCGTCATCTATTTGGTATTTCTGTCTGTTAGGCTGAGTAGTGCGATGGGAATTGTTTCATTGTTTGGGCTTAGTGACTAATTATTGCATGTTCAGAAAGGTTAGCACTGAAATCATCTGGAATTGAGATTAGATTATCTCACTTGACTTGACTAGTGAGCTTGATTTGTATCTTCAGCATAGGACAAAGTTCCATTATAAGGAGCTTGTTATGCCCATCAATGATGTATTCTGCTGTACAAATACTCATAAAGTAGGCGCTCTTCGACTCCTTTCTTGAGCCTTCTTCTCTCTGTGTTGCATGATCTTCATACTGTTTGTATTTCTGTAATAAAATTTCTTTTCATAGAATAAAAAATTTCTCCCTGTGCAACGAAATCTAAAAATAATTTGTTGATGGTACATGTTTCGGTTAATGAGCAGCTAGATGCAAAGTTACCCATTTCTCTGAAAAGATGACAAGACAAGTTTTATAATGATCAAGATGATCACCATTTCATGTGGAGACATTATGGAGCTGTTGGACTAGAAAATGATTTTGTTTGGGAGAATTGGTACTGGTTTTGTTTTCTGTAGAACAAGTGTGACTGTTTCGATTTAGTGTTTAGTAATCCTTGGGTTTGCTTTTGGGAGAATTGGTGTTTGACTTCTTTTCTGGAATATAATATCACTAAAACTCAAACATTTCATATCAGTGGTGGATTAATATTCACTAAATATCTTTATTTGATGCTAAACGTATTTTTAAAAGAAACGAGTTTTGTGAGAAAATTCAATTCATTTGAATATATAGAAAAAAGGTGGCTAAAATGAAACTGAGTCCAAGCAAATAGTGGCTAACAGCTTGTTTGGATGGTTGTTACCTGATATATTGTGTTGTATTGTTAGTTTAAATACAATGTTATTTTGATTGTTATTTTAATTTTATTGTATTGTATCGTTATCCATCATTACATAACAACGTAAAGTCTCATTTTATGTAATGACCGACTTGGTGTGATTGCGTCGTTGCCTTACTTTTTCTATTCATTTTATCTTTGCTTGTTATCTAATAATCCTAATTTTACCATACCTTTTTATAATAGCTCTACCCCATACCCTACTTTTCTTAGAGGTTTGTCCTTCAGATTGCCTTTGTGTGGCATTATGCAATGACGGGAAACAATACAATCTATCCCAACATTGTATTCCATCAAGACAATACAACACAATACAATACATTATAAAACGATATGTAACAACCATCCAAACAAAGTGTAAACTGTCACATTCTCAGGGTCAAGTGAATCCAAATTTAGGATAACATGTCTTGTTAACAAACTAAAATGTTGTGGTTTCTAACCAAAGTTATGTGGTGCCATCCTGGTTTTTGGTGCCCTGCGGTGCATATCAGTTACAAGTGGTGTAGGCAATGAAGCTGGTGCAGTAGGTGGGTGTCAGTGGCATCCTATTGCTGTATGAGGCCCGCTTCTTCTTGTCATATCAAGGAAGCATGGCTCTATTTCAGGCTCATGTCGTAGACGAGGTGTCCACTGAGGAACTGCAGGATGTATTAGTTGAGGGAAGTGAAAAGTTTGGTTCCGAGTTATTTGGTTT
The DNA here is from genome assembly GCA_035772735.1 of Datura wrightii. Lineage (NCBI taxonomy): Eukaryota > Viridiplantae > Streptophyta > Magnoliopsida > Solanales > Solanaceae > Datura > Datura wrightii. The sequence continues at coordinate 112,567,254 of JASDFA010000008.1, read as the reverse complement.
CCCATTACTGCTATTGTTGCTTGCAAAATACAATATGCTGTGTCTTGAGTGCTTTCAGTGAAATGTCATTTGTAGTTTCTGAGGAATTTTCATGGCTGTCTCTGCTCTCCAGTGGTTTCATGCTCCGACGCGTTTTCTGTATAGCATGGTCAGTTCTTCCTGATTATACAAAAAATATAACCTAATGTCGCAGTGGAGAGTTTATACCACTTTGAATCATGTGATACATCTATGTTCTGCTCTATTAGTTGATTATCCTAAGTGGAGTATTTTAATGTGTTAAAGTAGATGGCAACTTTCTGGCTGTCTCTCTTTTTCGTCTCATTTATGATATCATCTTTATTGATCAGAATTGTTCTGCTAACTGGTCTAGCCACCACAATTTGGCAGCATTATACTGATCTTTCTTTTGATAAATTATGTTTACACCAAGTTAATGTCAAAAATACGTACAACTATGTGGGAGGCTCAAACACCATTACCATAAATTGTCCTGATTGCCTATGTACACCCGATTGCTTCATTACGCCAAAAAGATACATGAAAGTAAGGATATTTTGATACATCCAATATTATTCTGACCGCTATGAAATGATGACCTATTCCTTTCAGTCTATGGTCTAAAAAAGGCACAAGGGTATGATTTTCAATACTTTGTCAACCACCACATGAAAAGGGACATTTGGATACATCGTATATCCTTCTCACTTCTAAAAATGATATTCTATTCCTTACATTGCATGGGTTCAGAGAAGGCATAGGTATGATCTGCCATGCTGCCCTAGTTGCCTTGCCTCTACCCTCTATGTGCTCTCACAAGTAGCAGTTGTAAAAAGAATTCCGCAACTTACTTCATATAACCGTTGTTTGTGGCTATAGTTGCTTTCTCTTACATTACAATTATGTTTTTTAATTATGCACATTTCTTCATTAATGCTCATGATTTAATTGTGCTTTGCGCTCTACTTCCAGCAGGATTTGGCTCTTTTTTATGCCTTTTCCCTTTGATAACACCAGTACATGTCTTGGAGCACGCATGCCTTATCTGTGTAGCATCTCTCATCTGTTTTATGTAGCCTTCACATGTTATGTGGTCTTAGTTTATTTGATAAACCACCAAGATAGATGAAGAAAAGAGAGTGCCATTTTAGATACGATGCATGAAGACTGTTCCAAATCCATGTAGAAGTAATTGGCCTCAATTTAGGGACAACAGATACAATTATAAAAGGAAAAGTTCCTGCATGTTTCTGAGCTTTTTAACTTTGTTTGGTAGTATGATGCTTACTTGGATGAAATATGATCTGGAAAAGAAATAAAACTAGATTCATGTCTGAAAGACTGAAACTAGGACCAAAACTTTGCATCCAAGTAAATCATAGTACATTGTGATTTATGTTATTGCCTTTAGACTGCAAATGCTTGTCCTTTGATAAAGGAAGCAGCTATCTGTCTCTCAGTTGGTGTCTGGACAAATGGTATCTGCTTTTCTCATCTTGAGTCCATCAGGTAAAATCTTCTGTATTTTCTCGATCTTCTGTGAAATAATGTGTCTGAGTGAGATGGTCCGTTCTAATAGTGACAAGCTATTCGAAGAGAATTTCGATTGTCCTTGTCCTCGGAATTGGACACCTTAGTTGTTGTTTCTATGTTGAGTTGTTACACTATTCGATTTGTTGTTGCTATTATGCTTGGTGGTTTTTGTTTTTTTGCTGATGCTGTTGGAGCAGTATATGCCCAGTGATTTTGGACTAGTCTTGTATCTACAGTAACACAGGGTATAGAAAGAGTTTTCACAAGCATGAGTTTTAGGCATATATACTTTTTGATAACCGATAGATCTACTGTTTCCAGTTCCAAAATATGTGGATCACGGATCGACATCCTTTACGCTTCTCCGCTTAAATACTGGATTTGGTTCCCAATACTATCTTTTCCTATGAATCAAAGCAATTAGGCAGAGTGTTACTGCAGCATGTCTTGTGCTTGTACCTCTTTCTTTTTGTTTTTTCAAAAACTTGTCTTGTGCTTTTACCCGGGCCAAGGTGGAAGTGGCCGGGGTGGAGGACAAGATACGTGAGGCAAGACTGAGGTGGTTCCGGCATGTGAAGAGGAGGTGTCTGAGTGCCCTAGTGCGGAGGTGTGAGCGGATGTCTTTGGATAATTTTAGGAGAGATAAGGGTAGACCGAAGAAGCAATGGGGAGAGATGATTAGAAAAGATATGACACAGTTGCAGCTTACATTGGACTTGACCTTAGGTAGGAAGGTATGGGGTTCACGGATTAGGGTAGTAGGTAGTAGGGAGCTGTGTGTGACACTGCTTACTCGTTCTCAGGGGTAGGCCTAGTATTGCTCTTATAGTTCCTTGTGCTTCATTGTCTGTTCTTACTTGTTGTTACTTGTTTATCGTTTAGTATATTGTTGTTGTGTGTTTTTAGTGTGGGTACTAATTGCTGTTTAGATATTATATGATGTCTCCTGTGCTGCTATTATGTTGTTAGGTATGTCTTTCTTCAAGCCGAGGGTCTACCGGAAACAACCTCTCTACCTCTGAGGTAGTGGTAAGGTCTGCGTGCATTCTACCTTCCCCAAACCCCACTTGGTGGGGTTACATTGTGCTTATTTATGAGTGAAGACCATAAATAAGAGCCAATAAAAGAATGAATCTTAGTAGAAATAGAAAATTAAGTTGCTGCTCGAATTCCATTAGCTATAGTGATTCTTTCCCTAATAGCATATGACATTTATAGGACCAAATGAGGTATTAGAGATGATATTTTTTCCCCTCTTGAAACTTTCTTACATAGATTTTATTAATATGGCCTGTATGCCTGAAGCTACAACTTGACAAGAAATCTTACTGTAATTCCCCCTCTTTATGGCAATTTGTATTGAATCTCTTTTACTTTCGTCAGCAATCTACTGTAATACATCAAAGTGTGTGAGCAAGATATATTACATCATGGAAATCTGATACTAACCAATAATTTTGGAGTTACTGTAGCCTGCAGTAGATTACTGCATCAAGGAAATCTTTCTGGGAATACAAATTAACTCCACTCTAATTATTGTTTTAGTTATCTTAGATTGTTCAAAAGAAATGTGATAAATAGTATTAGTTATTTACTAGTGGTTCTTTTTATTTTTTAATAGTTAAGGTATCCGAGCCAACTTCCGCGCATCTAAACTAATTCCACCAGTGGTTCATGAAATCCCTTCTGAAGTCTTAACATAAATTCAAACGCTTTTCAGTTAAAAAGCACCAAATAAGTAACGAGGTAGACAATGCAAGTTATCATATTCCAGCCCCCTTTATATAGCCAACATAAAAGATAGCATGGAATAAAAGTTTGTCTTCTCGTTTACCAAGATAACCTGACAATGATGATCTAAATAAAAAATAAGAATGAACATCCCACTATGACACATTCTGGACAATGAATTTTTTATTATCTCATTCAGTTGTAAAATTGGGAGTTTTATTATTTTACGAGTAAAATATAAAATATTCAGAATATTTTTTTTTCAACTGTTTTAATTTTTTTTAGAAGTGAGTCGTGGTATCTTCACAGCAATTATTCTATTTCTTCTGAAGGTGAGTCGTGATATCTTCATAACTAAGTGCACGTCCATATTAGCTTAGTATCTTTTTTAAAATTTTACTACTCCATAAGCAAAATGAGGTGTGTATAATAATATAGAAAAATTTTCTCCTGGTCATAGTCACGACAACGACGGGTACCACAATCTTTTCGACTTTTAGTTTGGTATATAGAAGTTTATCTCATAAACTTTTAAGAATGAACTAGAACCGGTAGGTCGGCTTTTATAATTTTTTAGCAATAGGCCATAATTGGATCAAATCAAAACGTTCTTGTGGAACAACACCATATTCAAATGACCGTATCTATCTTTCAAATTATGACACAATATTAGAGGATCTTTAATTGCGAAATATTTCAACTCCAAGCCCTCGTTAAGGGGCCGAGGAATATTATTGCTTTAGGGTGATCTTGATTTGATGCCTAAGTTTTATCCTTGATGGTGTCTTTACCAATTACATCAATATGAATTTAAGGTGAAGCACCCAAGACACAGATAGCTTTTGCCCGTTATATCCAAGACTACATATTTCAAGATTAAATCAGGACATACACATAGGTAGAAAAAAATTATCTAACACATCTTTCAGAATACACATGACTTTAAAGTAATTACTGCTTTAAAAATTTAACCACTTTTAATAATTATAGACGTAAATAAATTTAAACAGAATAAAATTCATAAAATACAACAAGCGTAAATTTATATCAAGATTTGATAAAGCTAGGCAACAGAGGAGCTTTGGATCACCAATTAGCAAACATATGCTATTTATATTTATAAAATTCATATAGGACAATATATTTTAATGTCAATTGTTGATACGGTATAACTGTAAAGCAACATGGGCTTCTATTTTATATAGAATATAATATATAATACTAACCAACATAGGATTCTACTTTATATATAATATAATATAATATAATATGATATATAATAAAGCAACATAGGGATAAGCATAGCTTTTTTATAACAATACTAGCCAATTTTATTTTTTTCAAATTAAAATTGTTCAATTCTTTGAAGATGTATATGTAATCGGTTAACAGAAAGTTGATGGATAGATCTTTCTAAAATATTTATCTTTATAGATCTTTTACAAATATTTATCCAAAATAGCAAAGTCTTATCATTGATAATGTGTTATGAATTAATTTTTTTAAAAAAATATTATAGAGAAAAATAGGGAATTTTTTTTTATTATTTCCTTGAGTGATGAATTAAAACGAATGAAATTTTTTTTATTTATAGAGATAAATTAATTTGCTCTCAAAATTATTAACTCTAATATTTTTTTCAAAAAATAAAATAAACATTCACTACAGTAAATATATATTTATAACAGTTAGTGGATTTGTGTTGAACTTTATAAATTTCAAAGTTTAAAGGAAATGTATCTATTCTGAAAACTGTTATTCTCCTTTTTTTTTTTTAAAGAGCGATTCAATTTTTCAACAAATATATATCAATAGTCATACTTTAGAGCTATATTTATTGGGTTTTTAAGATATGAGTTAAAAAATAGAGAAAAATAAAATTTGAACAAAAAACATTTTCCTTTCATTAGATAGAAAGATTAAAACTATTGTGCTTATCCTTATTGGATAGGAAAAGGAGAACTATTATGTTTATATATAGAAGTATATGCTTGCTAGAAAATTTGATATGAAAGATTTAGAAATTGCCGATCTAATTCTAGAAATTAAAATTCAACGGACTCCTCAAGATCTAGTGTTGTCTCAATCTCATTATTATAAAATGATACTTGAAAAATTCAAATATTTAAATTTTAAAGATGTAAAAACTCCAACTGATTTGAACCATACTTTTGCAAAGAATAAATGTCAAAGCAAGTCTCAATTGGATTATGCTCAAGTGTTAAAAATTTGATGTGCATAATGAATTGTACACGACCTAATATAGCTTGTGCAATAAGTAAATTAAGTTGATTCACAAGTAATCTCTACCAAACTCGTTGGATGACAATAAAATGAGTTTTGGGATATTTAAAATTTACCTAAGATTATGCTTTACACTACAATAAGTATCCTGCAGTTATTGAAGGGATGATACAAATTGGATCACCGGATCAACTGAAACTAGATCCACAAGAGGATATATTTTTGCCATTAGTGGAGAGCAGTATATTGGAAGTCATCCAAGCAGACATACATCATTCGCTTGAAAATGGAGACTGAGTTAATAATTTTAGACAAAGCCGGTAGAGAACCTAAATAACTTCAAAATTTCTTAGAAGATATTCCATTTTGGCCGAAACCTTTGGCACCTATATGCAGATATGGCTATAGTCAAGCAACAATAGAAAATGTAGGGAGCGTTATGTACAACGAAAAATCTCGTCACATACAACAAAGTCATAATTAAGTTAAACAACTACTCTCTAGTAGAATTATCACAATTGACTATGTAAAGTCAAGAATAATGTGTTGGATCCACTTATAAAAGACCTATGTAGAGAGGCGGTTGAGACATCATCAAAGAAAATGAGACTGCTGCCGAGGGCAAGTCATTATGACAGTAACTCTACCTAGAAGACTGGAGATCCCAAGATCTAAATTCAAGGAGAAAAACAAAGTTATGATTGTCAGTTCAACATTGTCAAACAATACCTTAGTCCATTATTCTCGTGATGAAGACAATTTAGTAATAAGGATAAAAGTGTTAAATTTTTTTAATGATTTTTAAGCTTGATATGAGATTATCATATAGTATCTAAAGGAAGACATATTTAAAATCACTTATATAAGTGTGAAGTGGAAGTCGCTTCAAGGAGGACTCTGTAAAGCTAGTTCTTTATGCATTTATGAAATCAGGCGGTGTTGATGGCTGAAACAAACACAATAATGAGAATCGAAGATGGTTATGATTTAATTATGTGACATATGCTGTCTAGATATACATCAAAACTCATCGATTCAAAGATATCAAATCTACGAATAATTGACCTAATATATATGATATATATTCACTATGAAAAGTTCAAAGAGAAACCTACTTATCCGTGTGATTAATCCTTATTTGCAAATCACACGATTTTTTCATGCATCATATAGTCATTCCCTATTCATGCTGGGGACTATTGAATTTTTAATGTATGAATTGGGAAATAGAGGGAAAGAAAAACAGAGGAATATGGAATTTGAACAAAATGCATTTATGCATTTCTCCCTTATTAGATAGAAAGAGAACTCTTGTGCTTATATAGAAGCATATTTTCTAGCTCATAAAGAGTTGAGAAGAGAGTCTTCCCTTACGCTGTCGCCGTCGCCGTCGCTCGGCTTCGGCTTCGGCTTCGGATATGATCAAATAATCTGATTTTGTGTAATATTTTAATTATAATTCATAATTTTTTTCAAACAAGCATTGCCTTTAAAGAACAAGTATATCTGCATCTAGGCCTGGGCATCAAGTCGAGTCGAACTCGAGCTGAGTCTTATCGAGCTTTAAATAGTACAGAGCTGAGTCAAGCTGAGCCAAGCTCAATCGAGCTTTTCTATATTTCGACCGAGCCCGAGCAAATCGAGCCAACTCTTTTTTATCTAGACTTTATATTTCTTGTAAAATTTATTTACCTAATTAATACTTATAGATCTCAAGATATTTTTTTAAAAACTCAAAGAAATTATATCCACCATAATAACAGAATATTAAAGAATTATAAGTTGATAAAGAAAAATAAAGAGACGAATAACATTATATTTTAAAAAAATTAAAAAAGAAAATAGAACCACATCCAACAACAACCAAATCAATGAATATGTATTATGTTTGATTTGACTTGATTTTAATAATTGAAAACTTGATTTGACTTTGATTATAATCAATAATCGACCCAAACTAAACTATGAACACCCATATTGATATAGTAGGCTTAAGTTATATTGTGGTTAAAGATTTACTAACATTGAATAAATATTAATTATATAATGTTAAATTAACATAATATTTTAAGTTAAATTTCTAATGTACTTCGTAATTGAACTTCATGAAAGGATATTATTTCTTAAATCGAGCCAATCAAGCCGAGCCGAGCCAGCTCAATCAAGCCCGAGCTTTGACTAAGCCGAGCCGAGCTGAGCCAAAATTTAATTGAAACCAAGTCAAGTCGAGTTGAGTTGAGCTTTTTTTTCAAAACGAGCTGAGTTGAGCCAACCGGAGCTCCGAGCCAGCTCGACTCTTTGCCCAAGCCTGTCTGCACCTATTAAATACCCAATTTCGCGACTATAAATTTCGAGGATTCGCTTCAGTTTTTTGAACCAACAAAACAATAAAATGTTTTTCCTCTCTTCTATATTCTCTGCATTATTTTCAAGAGCTAAAACATAAATGCCCAAGTGTGATTTTGTTCTGTCATTTGAGTTTGTCGGAGTTTGTAATTTGCATTGCCGTTATTACAAAAATGTTTTTTTATTTTATCGTGGGAGGAAGTAACCTAATTCCTTGGCAACAGTGCAGGGGTTATAATTCCTTAAGAACACACAAATAACTTATGGGCTTAGAATATTTTTCTGCTTTTTTCTACATTTCTGTTTCAGACATTTTCTTGATTAAAAATTGAAGCTGATTTGTTAAAGAACTGTTCAAAGCACAGATAATAACAATATTTACCTTCACCCATTAAAACTAGTTATATTTATTCCTCTAACTTTGTTTTCATCTTTAAAAAATCATGTGTCATGCTTTTATTGAATTTTAAAAAAAAAAACCCATATTTATAAAGCTCACTATAAATTTTTTTTTGTTATATTTACCTCTGACCTTTACCCTAAAGTGCAAATAAAGTTTATTTTATAATAGAACGTTGAAAACGAAATGAATTATTATCAGAAATTAATTTTATTTTTGGAGAAATAATACAATTTTTGGACAATCCTGAATTAAAAGTGAGGCACATCATTACATTCTTTTTTAGTGAATTGATTTGGAGGTTTAAAGATATCTCTCGGATAGAAAGAGAATGAGAATGGTGTGGGTAAAAAAATGGGTCGGGCCAATTTATGGTTAAAAATGGAGTTGATTTTTTTCGTTTAGTAAAAATATAGCACATGATTTTTTTAAAATTGAAAATGAAGTATTAACAGATGAGGGGTAAATATAGCTAAGTCTCAACGAGTGAGGGGTAAATATATATCAGGTCGTTTGATATGGGGATGGGATAAACAAAAAGTTATTTCATAAATTGAGATATTTCATGGGATTAGTTATCCCAATATATAATGCGATAACTTATTCCATTATTATAATATAAATGGGAGGATAAATAATTTCTAGATCAATTAATATCTCTAACTAAACACTAGATAAAATTATTCTACATTTTATTTCGAAATTATTATTCTTTATCCCCTCATACCAAACGACTCCTAAAATATGATTCTTTTTAGATAATATCCCCTCCTCTTTTTTTTTTTTTTTAACTTATTCAATATACTCAAAAATAAATTTTCTTTTTTATTTATTCATTTTAATAATAATTCAAGGGAGATTATTATTTTTATTTTAATATTACTCTTATCCTAAAGTATGCATCTATATTAGCCGCTGGTGAGTCACATTCTCTACTTATGCAATTTGCACATTAATAAAATTCCCATAAAAAATTAACTTATCAACAGAATGTTCTGCCCAAGAATGGCACATTTTGTATAAAAATTTAATTTTTAATGAGTTAATGATTAAAAGTACATTTATAATATCACGTATTTGTAAGTTTTTTATCTGAACTATTAGGTGATTATACTTCATATCTGAATTAAACACACCTCGATTATTCTCTGATGATACATGTATTATACTCTTCTTTTTTTTAGTTTAAAATTAATGTCAATTGGCACTCCACGTAAATAGTTAAAAGAACTAATTGTACTCTTCAATTCAAAACAAATACTCCGATTAATTTGATATATAAGGAGAAGTGTTATCTTCAATAGAAAACATTTTATCCGCAAATAAAATTTTTTAATATGAATTTAAATTAATTAAACTTCAAAAATAGGTACGATAAACCGTTGATGTGATAGTCTTGGCAATGAAAATTTTCAACGAGTCAGCCTCATCACTCATGTGAGTTGTGACTAAGACATGCTAACTATTTTTAAAATGTTAATTTTTTAAACATAAAATTATTTTTAAAAAATAATAATAATTTCCTGGAACATGTTAGTTTGCAGGGTCAAGTTGTCAGAAGTTGTTATTTAGCATGTCGATTGGAATATGCATGTAAATAAAACACCAAATAAAAATGCAACTTGTTCCCTTTAAAATATTTGGAAAAAAAAATAAAACAAAAATCTTTGAAATTTGATTTTTATTTAAATGCTTTAAATATGAAGAATTTTGAAAAATGTGATGAGATGGTATGAATTTAAGATTTTGAATCCGAGTTCTGAATATGAAGAATTTTTCTTTATATATTTAATGCGTTTTCAGAGATACATTTGATTAATCGGATCAATAAATTTTGCGTACAAATACTAAAATAAAATAGGAGTTTGTGAGTTAAAATATCACCTAAGAAGGAAAATTAAGTTTATATGGTTGTTAGACCTACCATTGACTTTGGCATTTCAAGTTTCTTTAATTTTTATTTTGGAGACTTCTCAAGTAATAAAAATAGTTCCATCTCATAGACCAAAAAAAAGAAAAACCACGTGAAACAAAAACAAAAACAGATACCAAAAGACAAAATGGAGATTTCAATTTTGATTGACATCATTTACAACTAAACCACTTTCATTTAATCAAGGTGACAGTGATGCTTTCTTTAGTAGTTCATTAAAATTTTTGTTGTTTCTGATAAAATGTTGCTCTTTTCATTTGCTTAGATTCAGAGTGTTAGGGTAAAATTTTATATTTTTTAAAATCGATAATATTTAGTTTGGTTATGATTTTGTCCAAAATAATTGAACCGAATATATATATATATATATATATATATATTATGTATACATTATATATTATTTTTTAGTAAATAAAATATTACAAGTGTACAACCAAAAGAGAAATAAGAAGATTTATATTGGGTCCAAGCCCAATAAAATAATAAATATGATTTCAGCACTAAGGTTATTGTTGAGCTACTTCACTCCTCTCAAAATCTAAAAAAAATAGTGTAGCAGGTCATTTATTCTTTGATTCACGAAGGTGTGACGGTGTGGCGGTGTTTTTCTGATGAGAAGTTCAATTGAGGAAGATGATTGTGTTTGCTTTCATGGATTTTGTATATTTTTGTGTTGGAAAGTTGAGTTGAGGAAGCAGAGTTCATGTTTTTCTATTAAGTAACAAAACTATCAATATATTGCACTCAAGGTTACTGTTTTGAAAAAGTATTTACTTAATTTTAATATGTTAAAGTTGTATTAGATGTATAAAATTTTGGGTTGTTGTCTTCTATGATGAAAAAGTTAAAACAACCAATCATAAGAAATATTGTGTTATGCCTAATGTTGGTGTTCTTTTGCTGGTTCTTCATGCAATGTACAAGTAACATATGGTTCATATACATACCAAATATATAATGATTATTCTTTCATCTATTCATTCTAGTAATGTAGTTTTTCATCGATCATGTAGTATTATTATTTATTTCTTTTATTTTCGTGTATGAAGAATAACCGAACCGAAATCGGTAAAAACCAAATTGATAAATATATATATATATATATATATATATATATATATATATATATATATATATATATATTTTAGTTGGTTTGGTTTTAATAACTTTAAAATTGATTAATTTAGTTTGATTTGCTTTTGATTAATAACCAAAGCAAACCAACTCGTGAACACCCCTAAACCTGAACTATCATCAAATATTTATCGAAACACATCTTAATTATTAGTTTTTTTTTCCACCTGAAATATCACCATCATTCAGGTAGGAAAAAGAAACAACTGATAATTGAGATGTGCTTCAATAAACATTTAATGATAATTCATATAGGAAACTGCCACACCTAATAATTTAAATTTAAAATTCAAAAAACTATATTACTTCATATATGTTTTTAAATACTACTTAAATTTTCAAAAACTATATCAAGTGGATCCTTGTTAGTGGAAATTAAATGCTCACTTAGCAATTCTTTTAAGGCAAGACTTCTGACAAATATGTCTTTCAACCCAATTTGGAAGGCAAGTAAACTACCATTTTCCCCCAAGTCTTCTTTCATAAACTTTAAAGTCCCTTATAGTAGAAGTCCCTCACATGCATTCCAATATTTGGGCTAAAAACAAAGCACATTATCTAATGTTGACTCTAGTCTTTAAGTTTTAGACCCCACCCACTTATTTCCACAAATTCTCCAATTTTTCCTTTGTTCAAAAGAGATTGATCACTAAGCCACCTACCTAAAACTTGCTTAGTTTGGTAAGGAGATAAAGGAAGGGAAGGGGGAAAAGATAATATTTTGAACTTTTCCTTCTTTTATTTGATATATTTCAAGATGGAAAAGGAATGTAAGCAACCAAAAAAATAAAAATAAAACTCGATTAATCGCAGAGGATTAATAGCGTTTTTGGTTCCACAGTTATTGGTAAATTCTTATTTTAATCCTTTAGGACATCTAGCTAACCAAATTTAACCTTCAATTATGCACTTCTGATCCCTTTGCTTGTGAACATTCACAACTTTACCATAATTACTAACTGTTCCACCACTTAATTACTCATACGTTATGTTAAATTTGTATTGTTACTTCATATTTGACGGTAATATAGTTCTAAAAAAATCTAAATATATTATATTTCCTATATAAAAGAACCACAATCATATATTTTAATTGATTGAAGGTTAAATATATTGACTCATAGGATTATAATTAAAATTTACCAATAATTGAGGAATTAAAAATGCTCCCTAAAGAAGAGGAAATTGTTTCCCTATAGCCCACCAATTCTTATTCAGAACAAGAATATCTTATTTTTCTCCCCATTATGTTCCAACCCAAACAAAAGTCATATTTTTTTCCTTTGCCCCACTTTCTCCACCATTTCCCCTCTCATTTTCTATTCTCTTTCCTACTTTCCAAACATGGGATAAAGGTCTTGAAATTTTTTGAATATAAGGCCTCTCATTTACACTTGCTGAAAACAGAACAAGCAAGAAAACAAGAGAGGCTATGGCTTCTTCAATATCAACCATTCTTTCTTCATTCATATTCCTATTTTCAGCTTCATGTGCTGCTTCATATACAATTCAGGATCAATTTTATCAATGTATTACACTCTATTCGGACCGTTCGATCCCTTTCTCGACAGCTTTCTTTACTCCTACTTCAAATGCTACTTCATTCAACTCTGTCCTTAAATCCACTGCCCAAAATCTAAGGTGTTTGGCACCTTCTCAACAAAAACCTTTGCTTATTTTCACTGCTTTGATTGAATCCCACGTCCAAGCAGCAGTCATTTGTGCGAAAGAGCTAAAAGTTCAGCTCCGAGTTAGGAGTGGAGGCCATGATTATGAGGGCATATCTTATACATCAGAAATGAAAAGATCAGTGCCCTTTATCTTGCTTGACTTAGCTAAACTTCGCGCTATCAAAGTGGACATTGAGGATAACAGTGCTTGGGTTCAAGCTGGTGCGACGATTGGTGAAGTATACTATAGGATTTCAGAGAAAAGCAAGACTCATGGTTACCCTGCTGGCCTATGCACCAGCTTAGGAATTGGTGGTCATATCACTGGAGGAGCTTATGGTCCTATGATGAGGAAATATGGGCTTGGAGCAGACAATGTTGTCGATGCTCGAATTGTTGATGCCAGTGGCAGAGTTCTTGATAGGGAGTTAATGGGAGAAGACTTGTTTTGGGCAATCAGAGGGGGTGGAGGAGGCAGTTTTGGCATAATCTTGGCTTGGAAACTTAGACTTGTTCCTGTTCCATCAACTGTCACAGTTTTCACAGTTCTGAAGACACTGGAAACTGGTGCAACAAAAGTCCTGAACAAATGGCAACATGTTGCACACAAGATTGATGAAGATCTCTTCATCAGAGTCCTCATAACTCCAGCCAATTCAACAAAGGGGAAAAAAACAGTACAGACAGCCTACCAAGCCTTGTTTCTTGGCAAAACAGAGAGACTTCTTGATGTGATGAATCACAGCTTCCCTGAATTGGGGTTGACACGAAAGGATTGTGTCGAGATGAGCTGGATTCAATCAGTCATTTATATTGCTGGATATCCCAGTAACATCAAGCCTGAGTTCCTACTTCAGGGGAAGTCATTATTCCCTGCAGTATACTTCAAGGCTAAATCGGACTTTCTCCGAGTGCCAGTTCCAGTAACTGGACTTGAAGGGATGTGGAAGAAGTTCTTACAAGAAGATTCACCTATTATCATATGGAATCCTTACGGAGGAATGATGGGGAAGATATCAGAATCTTCAATTCCTTTCCCACACAGGAAAGGGGTCATCTGCAAGATACAGTACGTAACTGCTTGGAAAGATGGAGACAAGAAAACAGCAGATAAACATATCAACTGGATCAGAGGGCTTTATGAGTACATGGGCACTTTTGTATCCAAATTTCCCAGAGAAGCTTATGTGAATTATAGGGATCTTGATTTGGGCATGAACAAGAATGCCAACTCAAATTTCTTGGAAGCTAGTGTCTGGGGGAAAAAGTATTTCAAGAACAATTATGACAGGCTTGTGCTTGTAAAGTCTAAGGTTGATCCTGATAACTTCTTCTGGCATGAACAGAGTCTACCAATCCTTCCCTTCAAAGTTGACAAAGATGGGAAAAGTTTGATTCACTGAAGAACTGCTTCTGGTTTGATGTTATATTGTAAAATTTCAGGAAAAAGTGAAATAAGTTTAAGTTTTGCTTTACATTTGTTTTCATGACCTGTAATGTATTGTAGCAGAAGTCTGTATTGATATTAGAAAGTCTTTACGAATGAATATATATTTTAAATAGGATCTTATAGTTGACCATGATTTTTCATTATATGTGTTTGCTGGTTGATTTAAATGGGAAATGACTCTGAGGAATTACATGCAACAAAAACTACATGAAGAATGATCATAAAACCCAAAGAGGATCCGCTCCATTCTTACAGCATAAATGTAATCATACTATATATTTTTAATTCTAAAGCGAATTTATACAAGGATCACATATAAAAGCTGTCAACAAATATGCATGTTCTTCATCAAATTCTTCGAAGAGAGGCCAACCTCTTCTCCAGTTCCTCAACATCCGCAGCAGTGTCGGAACTGCATTCACATAGGATATTGTTAGGTAAACTAATAGTGCAAAGTTCAACTGGTGATGCCACATCATCAAACAGAACAAACACAGTAGCAAACTTCATGTTCCTAGAAGAACTAGGAAGGATCTTCTTAGGAGTCATTTCATATTAACTTCATGTCTAAAAGAATATATAGAGTACTATTTTCTGATTGTTCTGACCACGCCAAAACATATGTGGAGGAATTCTAGATTGGCTCAGTGCATGCATCAATAAAATGTCATAGTCAGCATTTGGTCAAAACGGTTTAAAACAACCATCATAATCAGACACGTAAGGGGAGTATAACCCGAGAGCAGAAAGGAAGTATCAAAGAAGTTATTAGCTGCATGTCTAAAAGTTAAGCATCACATAGAGCAAGCTCATTTACATCAAAATGATCTTAAGACTATGACTTTTTTCTCCATAAAGAAGGATGTATTTGATGATGAGACCCTGGGGACTTTGAAAAGGTGTCTTAGAGGAAGAATGGTATGCAATAACTATGGTGCACCAAAATGGATGATATGGGGAGTTACAAACATTCAGGACTGCCCACTGTGTCAGAATGGTTGGGAAAGTATTGCTCACTTGTTCTTCAAATGCACATATTCAGAAATTGTTTGGTTCGGACTACCTGAAGTGGCAAGGAATCCAGAAAGCTCCTATGAATTGGAATCAAGAACTGCATTGCGCTATTGACCATTCGCAAGGGGCAGAAACAGTAAGACAGAAGTCTATAGAATGGTGTTGGCTGTTTCTGTTTACTCCCTCCGTTTCAAAATAAGTGGTGTTTTCAGCTTGGACACACCCTTAAGAAAACTACTCAATACTAGAAAGTAAAATATACATTTAACAACTTACCCTTAATAAATACCTTGAAAAAGATGTAACTCTTTAATATTTTCTTGATTATGTAAAACTCTCTCCATTTAAATAAGGGTAAAATTGGAAGAACATCATTATTGTCTTCTTGATTATAGAAAACACCACTTATTTTGAAACAAAATCAAAAGGTCAAAACACAACTCTTATTTTGAAATGGAGGGGGTATCAAATATGGATTCAAAGAAACAACAAATTTTTTCAACAAAAGGCAAAGGACCCTACTTATATTTATCAGGCAGATCATCCAGGATGTGTTCTACAGGGAGCAACTTAGGCCTAGACTAGCACAAAAACTGGACCACCTCAATTACTACCATAGTTCCTAATAGTTCTTTCTTGCTTGTGTCGCGATCTTAGTAGTTTAGATGTTTGATAGATGCTGATGTGCAGTACACATTTTTTTACTTTGTACAGAAATGCTTGCTTGGTAAATAAATTACTTTTATTACTTACTTTTATTACCAAAAAAAAAAAATTACATGTCTAAAAGAATATATATATATATACACACACACACACACAGACTATTTTCTGATTGTTCTGACCACACCAAAATGAATATATAAGTTGAGAATTGACTCTGACAGAATGGAAATGCGGAAGAAATGCGTGATATAAAACAGTTCCCACATACCTAGGGGGGGCAACATTTTCGACTTTCTTCGATGCAATCCGACCTTTTGGAGCTGAAGATAACTGCCAAAATAAAAATCAATAATGAACAAACCAGCTAGCAAAGTAAAGCTGAGAAAAAACAACTGATCGATATGCTCAACTATGCTTAATTCCAAACCTACCTGCGATGCAATGTCCACACCAATCTCGTCGAGCACCTACAAAAGAAAATTCAAGTTAGAAAAGTTGACCCAAAAAAAACAATTAGTAAACAGACAAACTGTGTGATGAATAATTGAACCTGGTTTGTAAGCTCCTCAGTTTCTTCTTCAGCTTCATCTTTATCCAAAGTCTCATCAATGGATTCAGACATCATCTCAATCTGGAAAAAAACAGATATTTTTATAAGTATGCAGGCTGAACTTCACACCAAGCTGAAACGTTAGTTGCCACCTACAAGACATTGTACTTGTCCATAATTACGGAGAACTTATAGCATGAAGTAAGTCAATAATGTGAAGCATCATTTAGAAGGATAGAAGTGCTTACTGTCATGTCCAGCTGTGATGACTGCTTTTGGAATTCTCTGATCACTTTAACTTGTTTTGCAGGTGCCATTTGCTGAGAAGTAAAAAAGACAAAGAATACACCTTAATAATGATGGTTCTAGCTTGTGTAGCACAAAGGCAAACAAAATGGATGAGTAGGAAACAAATATTTCATTTTCAAAAGTTCTGATGATTTTAAGAAAAAGGAAAAGAAACTCACAACCAACATAATCAGTACCTTGTTCATGGCAGTCATCGCTTTAGTTGCACCTTTCATTCCAGTAGACATAGAGGTGCTGGCATATAGTGCCTGCAGAAGAGAAAGGAAGCCACGTCTAGGATCCACTAACATTTTTCAATTGCTTGTCATAAATAATAACAATATGGAGAAAAGATTAACCTGTGTATGAGTTGCTACACCCCTAATCTGAGCACGACTGCCTTGCAAATTTACAATTTGTTGCCGCAGTCGCACAAGTTGACGAGCTAGAATTTTAGTGGCGGCCTGACAAGTAAAAGTGTGAGAGCAAGTTTTATTTGGGGGAAAAAGAAATGGCTAATGTGCAGATTACAGCAGATGACTAAGTTCTTTCCTCGTCCCTTCTAAAAAAATGTCATTCATTCCACAGAAATTGAGTATGCTACATTAAAAGTACCTTTGATCACATAGTATAATGTTCATTTACCACCAAAGCTGCAACTGAATTGAGTTCTTAACAAATAACTAAACCCCAAATTTATTTAGTCATGATACACTTGAGTTTTATTGAGCTCAATTGAGTTAAAAATAAAATTATTGGTATTGAGTTAAAATTTTAAAAAGAGGACTCCAATAAATTTTGAGCTTGGATATACATAAATGCAAATTCTGTGGATTATTTGCTGGTGCGATAATGAGCATTAAGAATTTGAAACTAGTTGGGCTCTATAGTTAGTTAAAACTTTTGTTAAGCTCTAACTCCATTACATTTGGCAAGTATATTCTAATCAAGCTTCCTAGTTACCTACGCAAATTAATGTATTTCAAGTTTGAACATCTTTTGAAGGATGATTTATGCAATCTGAGAAAAGCTCAACATTCTGCATGGCAAACTCTCTGGGAATAACAAACCAACCCTAATCTAATTAGTGTTCAAGTTGCTTAAATTGTTCAAAATAATGTGATAAATAACAGAACTTATTTACTAGTGGTTCATGAATATCCTGATCACAATATTCCAATGGAGGTATCATAAAAAATAAATTTAATGAACAAACACTTGCCTCATTTCCTGTTTTGGCTGTTTTCTTGATCTCCGCAACTAACTTCTTCTCCTAAAAGATGGTGAAAAATAAGAATTACACAAGTTAACAAATAAGTAGATAACTAACACATAAAAAAGACTGTAAGAACGAACATTTGCCTCATATGCCTATCAACCTTTCCTAGTAACTTACCTCCATTTGTAAAGATGCAATCTCCCTTTCAATGCCTAAAGTTATACATAAACAAAGAGATGAATTAATGAAAAAGCACCAAAAGTAAGGAACGAGGAAGAGAATGCAAGTGAACAGAAAGTGAAATGTTCTAAAACTGCATACTACTGATTATTCCAACGCAAAAGATAACATGGAATAGAACATTTGTCTCCTAGTTTACCAAAATAAGCTGATGATGATTTAAATAAAAAAAATAAGAATGACATCCGACTATGACACATTCACGAAAAGAGTATCTTTTTTCCAAATGACACATGCTCCAACTCCTTGTAATATAAAGCAAATGACA
Source organism: Datura wrightii (assembly GCA_035772735.1). Lineage (NCBI taxonomy): Eukaryota > Viridiplantae > Streptophyta > Magnoliopsida > Solanales > Solanaceae > Datura > Datura wrightii. Next base: position 112,548,568 of record JASDFA010000008.1, on the reverse strand, counting down.
ATGACATGCAATATACTAGAATAGCATAAAATCATTATATCACAAATCTTTATCAACAGTCCAAAATGTAAAACTTAGAATATGTAATTTGTTTCCTCATTTAGCAAAATAGCAGACCCTAATGGTCTTAGTCAAAAATAAGAATGACATCCACAATGAGATAGACATATTCGACACAGTTTCTTTTTTTCAACAGTATTAAACGATTAATATTTTCGCTTTCCCACCTTCTTGCAAAGGATGGAGAAGTAATGAAAAGACTCTACAAAACCTATATAAGTAGTTGAGTTGAGACAGCTGGTCTCTTGCAAAGGAATAAGTATAGCACTTCTTCAACTCAACCAATGATTGTTCTGGCAAAGCAGGTCGGATTGTTATATAAATTACATTAAGCTTGCCTATCATTTGCAAAGCACCTGAACTACCTCTTAGTCCCCAAAGTAATTAAAATGATTTTTCTAATATATCATACTATTATGAAGCACCATTACCACAGAGAATTGTAATAAAAGTAAATAGCCATCCACCTACTCTTAATTTATCCTTTACAAATATTACATGATTTTGGTTGTCTTTTACTGATGAACCTTCTCGACCAGTTTATCCCACTAAACTCCTCTTTCACCAAAAAATGGAACCTTTTCAACAATCACTCATCCTTGTTATACTTGTTGCAATGTGGAAAGTACAAATAACTAAGACATAACAACCTTAATCTAATATCTCAGATGGGTTTGCATTAGTTGAAATACCTAATAGTCTAATGAGATATTGCTTGAATTTGCCCTCTACCTTTGATATGCTAAAGTACTTCTCTTCCAAAAATCAAAGACATATGAATTTCCGCCAAGTCGAGATTCTTTTTTTCTCTTTGCTGGAACATTTATTTCTAGACCTTTTATAACAAAATAAGCATCTCTTGTTCAACATATAGAAGTAGACTGATCTAATGTAAAGAACATAACATTTGAAGTACATCTAAAATCAAACTAAAAGAATACAACCCCTATTATAATTTATAGCATCCCAAAGGAAAGATGTTTCTGCATAACAAGGAAAATGGGTGTTACGCAAAAATGCCCGAGGACAAGCCTATGCATTTGGGATCCAGAATGAGCTTCTAGTGTATTATTTCTAAATTTGGACATCCCTTTAATAATTCAAATAATCAAAAGCTACTCTTTACTCAAAGAAATCCTCAGCTAGTAAGTCATCTTAGAAGAAGCCCAAGACAGTAAAAATGGTACCTCTGGTAGCAACAGCCATTTCTCTTTTGCTGGTCCTCAACGCTTCTGTTAATCAATTACAAAATTTTCACCATAAATCATCACTCAAAACAAACAACAAACCAAAAAGGGCAAAAAAAAATCAATAAAGAAATAATATCGAAAAGGGGAAACAATGTTACCTTTTGGTGAAGTCTTCTTCTTGAAAATGCTGTTCAACTTCTCCATCTTCTTTTGTTAATGACTCTGATGAAAAGAAAAACAAATGGATGAAAGAACCCTAGAATTTTCTTGAAAAAAAAAACCCTAATGGCTGTTAAAGAAAACCTGAATCATGAAAATGGGTGATAAGAAAATGGGTTCTTTTCCTTTTGTTTTTCTTTTTGGGTTTTGTCAGAGGGCTAAGGAAGATCAGTGTGTGGCAAAATTCTAGCGGCCGCCTACTTCTACTTCTTGTGGAGCGTGCAGTGGACTGTGGACTCTCTTTCTTTTTCCCACTTACTATAATTTCATCTTAACGGCCAGCAAATTAGTAGCCGTTGTGAACAAAGAAATGACCAAGCTAACCCTCCCACAGAGGTCGAAAAGACAATATTTGCCCTTTTTTGTTTTGTTGCTTAAGGTCCGAGAAAATACGTATAAATACTTTCGTGTCCCTCTGTATTTTCTTGTTTTTTTCTAATTATTTCTTCGTTTGCATGATAGAAGTCTTGTCATGTTTTGTTTTTTTTACCGCTCCGCATGAGCTATCACCCTTTTTATTATAATATTTCTATTAAATAATTATTTAGTAATATAAAATATACTATTTATTTAATTAATTTAATAAAATTTATTTTTAAATGAATTATGTATTCATCTGTGTATCATTTAATTATAATAAATAATTTAGAGCTTGTTTAGATTGACATTTTTTAGATGTTTTTAAGTTAAATTAGTGTTTAAGAAATTTTATAGTATTTGAGTAAATAAAAAAAAATTAAGTTGTTATTTTTAAGCTAAAATAATAAAAATAAGTCAAAAGATATAAGTCATAAACTCATCCAAACTGGCTCTGACATAAAGTTTAACTTATACACGAGAGATTATATCACTAGTTCTTATAAATATAAAATGTATGTTTACAATTTAAGATGGAAATTGAACAAGTTATTGGGATGTGATTGTAGAACATGATTAAATATAATTTATCTTGATTATGAGAGAGGTAAAGTTTCAAATTCTTGTGCTGGTACATTTTATATGTATTAAACGGATCAAGTAAAGATACATGCTTTATACCAATCTTGTAAAATTAATTGTTTAGCCTATTAAATGAACTTATACTATAAATCCTGATATAACTATTATTAGTTGTATATGTTATTCATTGTCTTAAGTTATTAAAATGCGAGAGTTTTTGTTGGGTCAATATGTCTGATAAGTTGGATGATGATGATGTACATTGGCGAAATAATAGTTAGTTGATAAAATTCATGTATCAATTTAAAGTTATATGATACGAAAGTTTATAAGTTTTCATGTGCAGACTCGAACAACTGATTTTATATCCAACACATGAAATGAGTTAAGTGAAAGTTTAAAAGAAATAATCAATAAATTGGATTGCAATTTAATTTATTTGATTAGTATATGAATCTTAACATGAGATGTTAAATAAGGTTTAATGAAAAATTTTGAAATGGAATTGAAAAGTGCAGTTACGAATTTTTAGTAAAATAATTTATAATTATTACGATATGATTAATTTGGAAGAAAAGAACTAATTTCATAATAGAAAGTCTTATTAATTAATTATATGATCCATGTTGTGTCTGAATAATTGAAATTAATTTTTTTAAGCAAAAAGAAAGACCTAACATTTACTTAACACTGATTCATACACAATTTTATCTAAAAATGTGTAGAAGCAATTTCCTACATGTTTTGGGTAGATTTTGGATTGTGTCATTTGTGACTATAAATAGAGTGTTATTTACCATTGAGTAAATATGATTTTTGAAGAGAAATATTTGTCAAACAAGTATTATATAATTTGAAAATTATTTAAATAACACAATAGAAGACCGTAAAATTAGAGGATTATCTTCTTGATGATCTTCATCTTCTCGATAATCTTTATTCCCGCTGCAAGAGGTATTGAATATTTTTTGACAGAGATCACTAATCGCTTAAAAACTCCAATATAAATATACTAGGTAATCAAGTGCAATGACAGAGAAAAACTAATCTAAAGGTGGAATAGGAACGGGCATCATATGGTAGATATCAAATTATCATTTTGAAGTTGAAGTTTTTGATACTGCAATTTTGATATTATGATCTTTATAAAAGAAATTTTCAAAATAACGAATATCATAGCAAAATATATAATTATATATACAATTCATATATATTATTATAATACTAACAAATATAAAAACTAGTGTTGATACAAAATAAATTATTTAGATGTTGGAACTTAGATTACTCATCTTGATTGAAATATCTTCTTCTTTTTTTGTGCGTGTGTAATTGATTAACAAAGGGAATTACTTGTCCTTTTTTTTTTGAATATTTTTACATGCATAAGGTGTTAGTATGATATATTGAGATGTATATTGAAAATCTGAAGTCGCAATTCTCTATTATATGAGTATGTGTAAGTCAAATTTAAACAAATTATAGTTATCAATTAACTGTATCGAAATCGAACTTAAACATACTGAATTAATTTAATATAATAATAATATGATATTTTTAAAAATAAAAAAATCAAGATTATCAAAATAAACTTTTTAATATCATATGTATCATATTGTATCATATCATGTCCAGCCGCATAAAAAGCAAGCACTAATATTTTGACTGAAATACTCACATTACCTGCAAGTTAAATATTTAAGAAAAAGTGGATATAACTTAAATAATAAAGTAAAAACTGGCTAGCTATTGCAATTCCTAATCTCTCTAGTAGTTTTGGGCCGCAGTGAAGATCCCTCGAAATTTTGGGCCGCCAAGTCAAAGCCTATGTAACTGGAGACTGTTGCCTAAGACCACAGGCCACAGCTGTCTTGTGTAATTTGACAATAGATCCCTGAAAATGTCTAATATAATTAATATTTCTCTTCATATTTAACATATGAAAGCAAACAAATATCTTTTTAAATATATTTTTAAAAAAAATTTTATGAATCAATTTAAATTATATATCAGTGTAATTATTAAATAGGTTGAAATGAGTTTGGCAATAAAATGAATTGAGTTAATAACCCGCTCAAACTTAAACAGGTTGTACGAGTTATGTTTTCATGAGCTGATTTTAAGGAGAATTGATTTTGTAGGCAACTTATAATTTTTTTTTTAAGTTTTGCATCCTTTTCATAAGAGTTTTTTATTTTTACACATAAAAGATCTGAAAAAAAATATTATTTTTTTCTATTTATTTTGAATTTATAAAATTCATTTTTTCCTATAATATATTTAAATATAATTTTAAATATTAAAAAATCACAAAGTCAAAAAGTTAAATTTTTAAAAAATATATCATGTGTTGCTTTGACAAACCGCATTAGCCAACCTGACACACTTTGATTAATATAAGTCATTCAAACTCAATTTTAAGTGTCATATCCAAATCTCATTTAAAATACCCCTTATTCGGGAATTCATCCGAATGAGGGATATTTTTGAATACTTTGGTAACAACAGGAGTATATTTGGCCCTATAGTATGAAGAAGGGCAAAATTAGCTATTAAACTAAAGTAGAAGGTATATTTGACCCTTTTCCCTAAAAAAAAACTAGGAAAAATTGCTTAAAACATATTTTAACTTTACCTAAAATTGTTGTTACATACTTCAACTTTGCAAATGGGTCCTATATGCCCTTTAAAGTATTTTTAATTGAAATTATTAAACTTCTAACTGCTTAAATGACAAAGAAAGTATAATACACTCTTTTTAAGAGATTAAGAGCGACAAAATATGTTAAAATTTTATTTTCATAAATTTTTAAACCTTTCTCCTTTATTTCTCTTTCTCTCTTATTCTCTTATCTTCTTCATTGTTAACACTTAGTCATCGAAGTTGGCGCCGGCAACGCCAACACTTCCACTGTCACCATAAGTCTTCACCACGAATTAATGTTGCCTCACCATCTCCTCCACTTCAAAAGCCATTAATTTTTCAGATCTTCTTCCGATAATTTTCTTTTTGTCAAACTTTCTCAGGCAATCTTCCTCCGGCCAAACTGATTCTGACAATCTTCCTCTGGCCAAACTTTCATGATAAAAAAATAATAACTTTTCTTCTCTTCTCTCTCACGAATCATTCTCTCAATTTTTTTTACTGATATATAAATCAAACTAATCCAGATCTACAAATAAAAAATGAACATAAATCAAAACTAATCCAGATCTACAAATAAAAAATAAAATTTTATTATTGAAAATTTTTTATTGGCCTGAAAAGAAACCCGGAGAAGGTAACATAAGTACTTCTATTCGAAAAACCCAAGAAAAATTTAGAAAAAAAATTGAGTAACAAAGGAAAAGATTAAGAAGCAAAAAAAAACAAACATGAAATTTACACGTAGGCGCATGCATATCACCCTCTAACACTGATTTGAGTGTGACTTTTTGAGAGGGTATATATTCTATTTTAAATTAGTCCAAGGGGATCATAGGACTCCCATAAAATTGGAGTGTGTAACAACAATTTCGGGCAAAATTAATATGTGTTTTAAGCCATTTTTCCAAAAAACTAACATAGGTATTACATTATCAAAAATGCATTTTTTTTTAAAAATGTATTTAAGTTTCTACTTATGATCAAAATAGTCAAAATAATTTATTAGTAAATAGTACATAATTATTCTATTTCAAGTAAAATAAAGATAGAGTTTGGATTGTATATTTTAAATTTTACAAATATTTCTTGGAATATGAACTATGTTAATATTAACTTTAGGAACATTTTGTATTTCAAGTTAGGCATATATGCGATACTTTAAAGATTTTCACGTTTTAATTTAGAGGTATGATAGTGTAAATAATGTTTTTGGATTTTAAAGGATAACTAAAGATCAATTAGTTTTGAAATATTAGTTAAAACTTGGTTAGCCGATAAAAAAATGCTTATTCACATATTTTTTTTTAAAAAAATAATAATTAAAGATCACATAAATCTGAGATAAAAAATATATTATAACACAAGTTATTGAACTTCTGCTTTTAAAACTCTTATCTCCTCACACATAAGTTTTAAAAAAATCAAAAAAATTATTATAACTACGCAAGAATAAAATTAATGACATACACGGGCTCCGAAATCTAGTTAATTAATAAATACTCCTTCTGTTCCATTTTAATTATTAGGATAAGATTTATGCACCTATTAAGGAAAAATTAACAGGGATGGTAATTTGATTATTATAACCCTATTAATTTCTTGAAAACATATAATAATAACTCTTTTCACATTTTAGAATGATTTTAAGTACTAAGGGTAGAATTGGAAAAACATGGTCCATTATCTCTTAAATTTTGAAACTAGCAAATATTTTAAAATAATTATTTTTAGTATACCTAACAATTAAAATGGAATGAGGGAGTATTGCATTAGGTATAATTAAGGGATACATATTTAAATCCTAAAATTAGCTCGAAAGTTAATTAGATGAACCACATTAATTTAACATTTAAGTACTAAGTTTGAAGTTATGAAAATAATAATAATGTTTATTTAAAAACTCATGTTATATATTTATTGCTCGTAGTTTTTATGTGAAAATTTAATATAATCAGTGAGATTTTTACAAATGATCAGGCAACTTTATTTAACGAAGAGTCGTGGATTTTTTTTGTCTCTAACTCCCTCTAACTCTTGACATATCGGGGTATCACATGAGCGGATTGAATTAAATTTGCGTGGGTCAAAATGAGTTGAGTTAATTACTGTACGAATCTAAAATAAACTAAAAAATGGATTATAATCTAATTCGTCCCCCGATCTTGAATGAGTTTTAATTTTTTTTCCTGTTATTTCTAATTTATTAAGTATCTAATAAAATTATTTTTTTTTTATTATGACTATGTATAATTCATATCAGCCTAAGTATTAAATGGGTTGAGATGAGTTCGGCAATAAAATGAGTTGAGCTAATAACACTTCCAAACTTGAATGGATTATGTAAATTGTGTTTTTATGAGTTAATTTTTTTGACATCTATTCCGGAAAATAAAAATTGGTCTAATACATGCGTTAAGAGCAAACAATGCATTAATAGCCAGATTAATTATGCCTTAATTTAATTAATGAAAACCTTGTACGTTTCACTTCATTGTAAAACACAATCAACTATATAGTATGATAGAACTTCATATAGGTAATAAAAAGAAAAGAAAAAAAAAAACTATAAGAGAATATAACGACTTCTCTATTCAGCACCACCTTCATGGCTTTATTTTCATATATATATGATTTGTCTTATGTTTTCAGCTTCATTTTATCAAAGGATAAATCTAAATGATCATAGAAATTTTAATTATAATGGCCACAATTTTTTATTCATGTTATGAATTGGTTTGTTATTAATATTTTTATATTTTTTTAATTTAAAATTTCTTTTTAATTTATTTATTAGTTGTAATTAATAAATACCTAATTTTATTTTGAAAGAAAAAATTAATATGACCTTTTTACTTTTGTAGTCAAATTAACAACATAAAATTGTGACCATATAGCATCATCCATTATCAAATATATGCGGCGTATGCTATGCACTTCAAAGCTCTTTAATTTTATTAATTAACAAACTACATATCCTTTTTCTGCTGAGTAAATTTAATGACGAAAATTATCAGTTGACTGCAAATATTTTAGGAGTTGGTAGCTGGTTTGAAGGTAAATTATGTGTATTAAATTATATATTAATAATAACACATTTAACAGCTAATTAAAAAATAAATTATTCACGTACAAAATTAATTTCATATAAAAAAACTATTATTTAAAAAAAATAATTAAATTAATAAATATTTAAAAATAATAATTTTTTAATAAATCTCGCAGTCAAAAAATATGGAGTGAGTTACAAGCACAGAGAAGACAATCAATTAATAGGACCAAAGCCTTTGATGGTGGAAACTGGAAAGTGACATTTTCCACAAAACCAAACATAAGATGACCACTTTCCCAAAGTACACTTCCTCCACAGAACTAGAAAATGAAACCAACACAATTTCCATTTTTACTCAGAAATACCTTCTTTTTCATCTTCTTATCAATCCTTGCACTCTACTCTGCCATATCCACTAAAGAGCAACAAGTAATTGGCTATGGTTACTCACTTACATCTGTGGCCATAGATCCCACTGCAAATTCACTTTTTGCTCATCTTCAACTCATCAACAGATCTTCAGTTTTTGGGCCTGATATTCACTATCTTACCCTTGTTGCCAGGTGATTTTTCTACAACTACTTTATCTCGTTTGTTTCTACTTTAATTATGTACAATCTCTAACCGTCAATACGTGTAGAGTCAACCTCTAATTTATGGTTACTAATACTTCCTTGGTTCTTTTTTAATTGCTGGAATAAAATTTGCTCATTTATTAAAAAAAATTAATAAAAATTATAATTCAATTAATATAACCTTATTAATCCATAAGTATTTTTTAAAAACTGAGCCGGATGATAGTTATAAGAGTGAGAAGGGAACAATGCTTGAGTTATTTTGGCTATTGGATTATAAAATAGATACAGTAATAAAAAGCTTTAAATTACGGTAATTTGTTGTCTAATTCTCTGTCGTTACAGTTTGGAAACAAACGACCGTCTCCGAATACGAATAACTGACGCTAACCACCAACGATGGGAAGTGCCGGAAGAAATTATCCACCGTCCACCACCTCCATCGCCGCAGACAACCACCCACTCCTCTTCAGAAAACCACTCCCCGACTACCCTGTCTAACCCAAACTCGGACCTAGAGTTCACCCTCTACAACACAACCCCATTCAGCTTCACCGTCCGCCGTCGCTCCACACGCGATACCCTTTTTGACACGTCGCCGGAGCATGGAAACCCCGATACATTCCTCATATTCAAAGACCAATACATCCAGATCTCCTCCTCACTACCACCCACTAGAGCCAACCTTTACGGCCTCGGAGAGCACACTAAAAGCTCGTTTAAGCTCACACACAACCAGACTTTGACTCTATGGAATGCCGACATTGGGAGTTCCAACACGGACCTTAATCTCTATGGATCCCACCCTTTCTACATGGACGTCCGGTCGTCGTCTTCGGCGAAAGAAACGGCCGCCGGAGTTAGTCATGGGGTTTTGCTTCTGAGTAGCAATGGCATGGATGTTGTGTATACAGGCGATAGGATTAGTTACAAGGTGATTGGAGGGTTAATTGATTTATATTTCTTTGCCGGACCTTCCCCGGAATTGGTGGTGGATCAGTATACTCAACTTATTGGTCGGCCTGCTGCTATGCCATATTGGTCCTTCGGTAACAACTCCCTGCAACTTTCTTTTTAAATTTTTATCTTCTCCTTTGTTATTTTCATTTTTGCTCTACTTTAACCATGAATTTTCCCACTTGATACGACTACACTGTGACTGTGTATATTGTTGTTGTTTAAGCATGAATTTTTAAACTATATACTATTAACTTAGTTTAACCCGTTATAACATGTTATTTATGTAGCTTTTAAACAATCCATTAGTGTAATAGCATTTTCATTGCGAGTGTATAAATGTTAAATTCTCTAAATATCTTAGTCTTAAACCAGCATTAAGGAGTGAATGTACCCTGTTCAATAGTTACATTCTAATTTGAGAGGAACCTAAGACATATAGGTGAGAGTTTAAACTATGACCTGTGAGCTTATCTTATGTAGGTTGCATTACTCGGTCTAGGTACCTGCCACGAGTACTTGGGGAGGATACTGGAGGATCATTTTCTTGTGAAAAGGGCATCAAAAAGAATTAGGAATGCTAAATTCCTCAACCTCTATCATTCCTATACTGATCAAAGTTGAAATTGTTCTGTAGGATCCTCAACTTCTACCTTCATTCTTTAGGAAACAGCTATGACGCATGAAAATGCACTCACTTATTTCAGAGTAATGGTATTTATATGTGGATATAGGTTTTCACCAATGCCGGTGGGGTTACAAGAACATTAATGATGTTGAACTGGTAGTGGATAGTTATGCAAAGGCTGGGATACCTCTGGAGGTTATGTGGACTGATATTGATTACATGGATGGTTTTAAGGACTTCACACTCGATCCAGTTAACTTCCCATTGGAACGGGTGAAATTGTTTCTCAGGAAGCTTCACCAGAATGATCAGAAATACGTACTAATAGTAGATCCAGGTAACTTCTCTCTGTCATCAAGTCTTAAAAATTTCTCATTTACATAGATAAATTAGATAAGAGTACGACTCATCGTCATGTAAGAAATGTTATTTTGTTTTTCTTTCTTTTTACTGCAGGAATTAGTATCAACAATACATATGACACCTATAGGAGAGGCATGGAAGCAGATGTCTTCATAAAACGCGATAGTACGCCCTATCAAGGGGTTGTTTGGCCAGGGAATGTTTATTATCCTGATTTTCTGAATCCAGCTACTGAAATATTTTGGAGAAAAGAAATTGAGAACTTCCAGGATCTCATACCTGTTGATGGCCTCTGGCTTGACATGAATGAATTGTCAAACTTCATAACTTCCCCACCTACGCCATCAGCTACCTTTGATGACCCTCCCTACAAGATAAACAACTCTGGCGATCACTTGCCCATCAATTATAGAACAGTTCCAGCCACTTCTACACATTTTGGTAATACAATGGAGTATAATGTCCATAACCTTTATGGATTACTAGAATCCAGAGCCACTTATAGTGCTTTGGTTAATGTCACCGGTAAAAGGCCATTCATTCTTGCAAGATCAACTTTTCTTGGCTCTGGCAGATACACGTCACATTGGACTGGAGACAATGCTGCTACCTGGAACGATTTGGCATACTCCATTCCTACTATCTTGAACTTTGGATTGTTTGGAATTCCAATGGTTGGAGCTGATATATGTGGTTTTTCAAGGAACACTACTGAAGAGCTGTGCCGCCGCTGGATCCAGGTAAATTCATGCTTGGAGTTCTGTCAACAACCCTGTCTCTCTCTCTCTCTCTCTATCCCTCCCTATCACTATAACTTTACACCAATGATAATAATCATGATAGATTCTCTTTTCTTTTGGAGCATGCTATTGGGTATAGCATCGAATCTTGAGAATGCTTGCAGATATTTATGCTAGTTTGGTTGAACTTCTATCGGCGTTGCATGATAAGGCTTAATGAACCAGAGTTGTTCCTCTCTTAAATAATATGCTTTAAAATTTTGAGTTCAAGAAAAGCTAAAACATGCATCTGTCTCTCAGTTTGACCAAATGGTCAGTTTGATGCTGTAGAAGCAGAATATTATCATAATATTAGGAGCTCTTTTTGCCTTGACTTATTAGTAGATTGAGAGAGATTGGTTTTATGCAGCTTGGAGCATTCTATCCATTTGCAAGAGACCACTCTGCTAAGGACACTACCCCCCAAGAGCTCTATCTTTGGGAGTCAGTTGCTGCAGCAGCCAAGAAAGTCCTTGGGCTCCGATATCAGTTACTTCCATACTTTTACACGCTTATGTACAAGGCACATACAAAAGGGACGCCCATTGCACGGTCCCTTTTCTTCTCTTTCCCCCAAGACGCCAACACATATGATATCACCACACAGTTCCTTCTTGGTAGAGGTGTCATGATCTCGCCTGTGCTTAAGCAAGGAGCAACCTCAGTTGATGCATATTTCCCTGCTGGAAACTGGTTTGACCTCTTCAATTACTCCCGTTTTGTGAGTCTGAATCAAGGAACATATATGACACTTGACGCACCGCCAGATCATATAAATGTACACGTTCGTGAAGGTAACATATTGGCCATGCAAGGGGAAGCAATGACAACACAAGCTGCTCGGAGGACAGCATTCAAGCTCCTTGTCGTGCTGAGCAGCAGTGAAGACAGCACCGGAGAACTATTTGTAGACAGCGACAATGAGGTGCAGATGGGAAGAGAAGGAGGGAGGTCGACATTAGTCAGGTTTAACAGCAACATCATTGGCAATAAAATTGTGGTTAAATCAGAGGTTGTGAATGGAGGATACGCACTGGATCAAGGCTTGGTCCTTGAAAAGGTGACGTTATTGGGATTGAAAAATGTAAGAGGATTGAAGAGCTATGAACTTGTTTGTTGCATGGGATCACACCAGCAAGGGAAGACAACAATGAAGGTAAATATTGAACAGAGCGGACAATTTGTTACAATGGAAATCTCAGGGATGTCAATATTGGTTGGAAAAGAGTTCAAACTAGAGCTATTAGTACTTAACAAGTGATTTAAATATATGTTCGTTACTGTTTTACCAACTTACCAATAAATGTTTGTTATCAAAATTAACTTATAATCACCTTGTTTCTTTTTTATATTATAAATGGATGATCCGATTCGTAAGGATCACGATTGAGAAATGTTTGATAGTCTTTTTCTGAAGAAGAATTGAAAATAAAAGCGGCCTGGTTATATAAATACTGTTGTTGTCCTGTGTTCAAATATACAAAGGAAAGAAAATAAATAATATCTGAGTCCACAAAATTCACTGCGTGTTCTTAAGGAATTTAATCCCCTCACTGTACTCGAGGTTTTGGATTACTTCCTCGCAGGATAAAACGGATATACCTGTTCATGGTGTTGCGGTACCTCAAACACCAATAATTTCGTCGAACTCTAAGAATAGTAACAAATTACACAACACACTCGATTTTATTTGTTTGAAAATATGCAAATTTTTCGAAAATTCTCTATCTAAAAATGAAGGCAAAAAATCTTCATTTATAGCCAAAGATTTAAAGTGAATGGGGGTGAAGACACCTGTTCAGATGGTGCCTGTTCGGAATGACTATCATTGGAAAAAAAACTTTCCAACTTTCTCTTCCTTCCAATTTATTTCTCTTCATTTCTCAATTTACATCCAACACTTTCTTAGGGGATAACAATATTTGAAGTTTGACCGATTGATTCACCTTAACTCAGTATCTTAATTAAACATAAAACGTCATTAAGATTTTAATATAAATTAAAATTTGAATATATAATTTAAAACATATACGATTCGTTTGGTGCGAAGACAAGTAATGCATGAATTAATAATGCATGAATTGTTAATACAAGGATTGTAATGTTGAGATTATTTTTTAAAAAGTGTGTGGTTCGTTGTGTTAAAAAATTATACATACCATGTATTGTGTTTGGTTTAAAACTCTATAATAATTTTCTTTATAATTATACCCTTGAATTTTTGTATAAAGAAATTTAGGAAAAGATATTGAGGGGTAGTTTAGTCATTTAGGAGTCTTATCCGGATAAAACTCCTAAATGACTAGACTGCCCCTCGATCCATTTTCCTAAATTTATTTATATAAAAATTCAAGGACATAATTGTGAAGAAGATTTTTTTAGAGTTTTTAACCAAATATAATACATAGTATATCTAGTTTTTAACACAACGAACCAAACACTTGATAAAAAATAATCTCAGCATTACAATCCTTGTATTAGCAATTCTGCATATTACAGATCCATGTATTACTAATTCCCGCATTACTTGTCTTAATACCAAACGACCCCTCTATGATATATAAGTAATCTATCTATTAGGTTAGATTGAGTAACCAAACAATATATTGGTTGGATTAAATTTTAATCTAAGGACTATTCTAATCGATATAGCCTACCAAACGGGTCCTCTATGATGTATAAGTAATTCATGTATTAGATTGAATTGAGTTACCAAACAATATATTGGCCGAACTAAATTTTAATCAAAAAATTATTCTAATTAATACAGCGTATCAAATTGGTCCGCAGTGGGTTCAAATTAAGAATTTCAAAAATCGTACCCATTAAATTTAAATATTATAGTAGTGTCACTTTGCTATCCTAAAAAACCTTTTACTTCACCATATTTTACATTTGGATCATTTTAGATTGAAAGGGGAAGAAGTTGAGGAAAAATTATAGATAGCTGGTTTGGCAGGAGTGATAAAGATAAAGAGTGTTAGAAATTAATTTTTTGAATCGATTTATTTTTTATTTAATTAAAATAAAATTTTAAAATAATATATATTAATTATTTTAAAATTATAATATTATTTTTATCTTATATTAAAAATAAAATAATAATTTAAAAATAACTAATTCCGAAATAACTTATTTATTTTAACCAAATGACCCCATGGGACTATTTGTAATTTTAATTTTTTGTAAAAGAAACCTTGATTAGGGAACTATTTTTATCATTTTCTCGCCTCCTTTGCCCCCTAAGTTTTCGTAATTCTTACTTCTTCCCCAGCCCGTTTCCTCCTTGCTGTTTCCTTTGGGTGGCACTTTCCTTACTCCTCTCTCCATTTCAGAGAGCGCAGATCCACCTTGGTTTCAAGTTTCAACACAAGAATCCTGATTCTTTCTCTCTCATTGAGTTTTGTTTGAGATCACACACACACTTTTACACTATAATTACATACATATTGTCCTGAGATCTTCTTGAGAGCACTAAGAATGGATTCTCAGCCTTCCCGTTCTTCGGGAAGGTTCGAAAGTAGTCCTACTACTATCACCAATACTCCATTCTTGACCAAATCAATTTCCGATGCCGGCAGCAGCACCCACAGCCAAAGCTTAGCCTCCATTCTCAACAACCCACATGCCGGAAAATCCGACGGGTTCTGGTGGTGGTCCACTTCATCATCTATTCCGACTCCTGACTTCGTCCCTCTATCAACTCTGCCCAAACCCGGATCCGATACCCGCCTCCCCGTTTTCCAATCATATCTCTCTTCCATCTCCGATCCATATGCTCGTTTCCACGACATTCAGCAGCACACAAGGTTCGAGTCCCTCGACGATAAAAACGACCAAAATTCCCTCGTTGCTTGCTTGAAGGAAGTCCCCGCGCTATATTTCAAAGAGGATTTTGAGTTACAGGATGGTGCCACTTTTAAAGCCGCATGCCCATTTAGGACCACTGCGGAAAATTTGGTTACTCAGGAGAAGCTATCACAGTATTTGGATGTAGTGGAATTGCACTTGGTCAGGGAGATTTCCTTGCGATCAAATTCCTTTTTCGAGGCACAAGGCCAGTTAGAAGATTTAAATTCGAAGATTGTTGAGGGGTGTGATAGGATAAGGGAATTGAAGGAAACTACAAGGCTCTTGGATGACAATTTGGTTGGGTCTGCTAGAAAGGTACAGGAGTTGAATGTTCGGAGGAGTGAATTGATTGCACACCAGGACAAGTTGAAGCTTATACTATATGTTAATCAAGCTCTATCAACTCTCAAGTTGGTATGCGCTGATTTCCTTAATATCTTTTTCATTATGAGATATGTCGGTTTCTTATCTAAGTTCTGTGAACAAAAAGATATAAGAACTTGGGAACATTTGTTGGGATTTCTATGAATTAAGTAAGGAATATGAATAGATCCCACTTCATCAAAAAAGGAATGTGAATAGACCCAATTACAGCAGAAGTTTTTTTTTTTTTTGGTTGAAATTAGAGAAGGTTTTATCCAGTGATATAGAGTGAAGCTGTTGCAACTCATATTTTGTCATAATTAGCTGTTTGTACGAGGCTGATAGAAATAAGTATTGAAGAGAATCGTTATTTTGCTTTATCGTCGAAAATACCATGGTATCCCTGGATGCAAGTAAAGTTATTATAGGATTCACAGTTCCTATAAATATGGCTGAGATGATGTTGTGGAATTACAGCAAGCAAGTTATTAGGTCTTATTTTTTCAGTAACCACCTGGTAGAAAAGTGAACTATTCTTGTGGCAATTTGAATTCTTATGATGGTGATACTTCAGTCTAGGTTTGGAATCAGACGTCCTTGGTTCGGGAAAGTGGATTAAGTTTTATTTGGAAGAGAGCTAAGATCGAAAAGATCAGGTTTTTATATACAATCTCATACCTTTGACCCATGACCTATTAGAGTATTTAGGCAGACACATTTAGTTCATTTTGATATCCTGTCCACAATTGCATATAAGAACATACAATTCCCAAAAGGAGATTGCATATAAGACTATACAGAACCTTTGCTCTCTTATTTTAAGACCAAAAGGAATATTGCCGCCGACTCTGTACCCTATTTCGTAACTCATTCAAGACATTCATTTGAGTAGTGAGGCAGAATGATACATTAATAAGCATCAAGTGGGTGTTGTCCCTTCTATGATTATAGAGAAATGTTTGATCAGTCAATAACAATTGGAAGGTTGGATCAATTCATAGATGGAAGAACATACACAAAGTAAAAGGATCTTAAAAATGTATTCTCTGGTTTGTGAAAAGTTAAAAGTTGTTATGCTGTTGATGCTATCCCCGTGAGCTGTTAGGAGTCATTTGGTAGTTGCATAAAGTTATGCAGCTATTAGTAATCCGAGGATTAGTTATGAGGGAATCTATGTGTTATTTATGCAGTGTTTAATTATTGATGTATTAGTTATTCCATCTTCCACCGTGCTCAAAATAATACATAAACTTCCTCATAACTTATACATGTGTTAGTTATGCGAGTTTCTGAATTGCAAACCAAACACTGTATTAATTTTATAAATAGTAAAAGAATGCTACCAAACATGGTATTACTTATGCAAGATTCAATACATGAATAATTTCCTTGATCCTAAATCGGATCCATTCTTTCATTCTCAAAAGAATTAATATATTATACATGTATAACTTACCTCCTAACAAGCTACCAAATGACCTTCAATGTTATCTAGTTTTCTGCCAACCATCCACGCCCCCTGTGAATTAGCACTACAATTACTATAAACTCCTAAAAATAACCATGCATTATCCTTTTAAACACATTTAATATTGCAGGTGAGAGAATGTGTCTATGGGCAAATCTCTGAAACTTCCAGGACTCTTAAATCACTCATTCTTAATACATTCATGCATTCATCATTCTGCCATGTTTAAAAAAAGTCCAATCCTTGTCTTTTTCCCTATAATTCTGTTAGTCACTTCTTCCCTTTTGATTTCTCGTAGATAAATGAAAATTTGCATCCATTTCTTTGACACATCTTTCACAACAGTCTTTTGAGGGAAATAATAGAATATATGAAGAAATTTAGCCAGCATGGGAGATAAAATGTGTTTTTGTATTTCAATTGTATATTTGGTAAAAAAAATTGTTCTTTTTTCTTTATGAAATTGGATAGATTTCTTCCGTTTTCAGCGTGACAACACATAATTTTTTGGTACCATCATTACAACAACATCAACATGTTGATCCCCAACTTGTTGGAGTAGGTATATGAATCCTAGATCTAAATTGTATGTCTATTCAAATGGAGTAAAAACATCAGTCCTGATGGGACTTGAATCCACAATCTTCCGCTCCGAAGGTATGCACGTATTCATTAGTCACCGTTAAGCACGTTGTTTTTTGGGGATGAAATTGGGGTTTTCACCATCCAAAAGTGCATATAAATTTCTGAATTCTAAGAATGAACCTAATGTTAGCTTTGGGGGTAAGACCAACATTATAGAAGAAGGGGTGGGAACAGAAGAAAAAAGGAAAAAAAAGAACAAAATCTTATATAGCTACAATTGGGAGCTTTTGGGTTAGATGAAATTGTATCTATCTCAATGTATCCCTTGTCGGATTTTGTCATTTATGATATGCAGAAAAGACTGTTTGGCTTTATGAAGTATAAGGCATTAGTTTTGCTTTAATTGCGATCAATGTAAATGGCAGACTAACTGATATTTATATCAGTTAATGAAAGAGGTTGTTTAGTCAATTTTCATTATTATGAATTTATGAATAATGAAAAATCACTTCTTGAATCACTATAGAGTTTTTAGTTTTTTAACTTTGTATTTCATCATATATTTAGCACAATGGAGGATATCAAAGAAGTGTTTTAGTGCTATAATGGGCAACTTGGTTGATCCGAGTCTAGAATTTAATATTACAATCTTGAGGAAATGAAATGCGAAACGACAAATAGAATGCCTAACATGCATTCTTAGCCAATTTACATGCATAGATGAGAGATGAGATTGCCATGTGTATTTAGTTGACTATGAAATCTTTTGGGATTGAAGTTCCTAGATAGGATAGATCACTGCTTGATGTAGGGTATGAAAAACTGTGCTAAATTTTGAAATGGGCCTTTGTGTTGTAACTTTGGTGCTTGGTCGAGGGAACTTTGCTGGTAAAAGTCTACATATATTCGCTCCGTCCTAATTTATGTGATGTACTTTAACTGGACACGGAGTTTAATAAATATGGGAAGACTTTGGAAACTTGTAGTCTAAAATAAGTCATTGATGTTTTTGTGGCTATATATCATCTCATTAAGTGTGAAATGGGTATTTTAAAGTTAAATTATTACTAAATATAAAAATGTGTCATTCTTTTTGAGACTGACTAAAAAGGAAAGTGTGTCACATAAATTGGGACAGAGGGAGTAATAGTTAGTGTCTTATTTAGGTATTACATGAAGTTGTCATGTGTTGTCTTCCCCCCCCTTTTGGTATAGGATGAGAATTCAGAGGGGTTGTTTGGCAAAGGGGATTAAGCGGCCAGGCCAAATTGGATTTGTCTTGTCTTTGGTTCATTTGTTGGATACATGAAATAAATTTTGTTGTTAGCTTAATTTATTTTGATGCATGAAAATAAAAATGTAAAAGGCACTCTTTCACCTTTTCTAAATGTTTATTTGTTTATGAATGAGAAATTGTTGGTCTACTTTTTGCTTCTTTAGTGATCAAAGAGTCCTATGAATTACTAAAGTTTGGTCTCACGTTTTAAGTGAAAACCAAAACTCGCACTCTAGAGATCGTGGAGGAAACGTTATATTTTATGTGAGAATTCCTGTAGTGGTGAAAATGTTTGGAAGGCATAATTCAAAGCGGTAACGACGGTCCTCTGGGTATGTGTTACCTGCCTACCTCAGGTCAACACAAATATCATGTAGTTCTGCTTGACAAGGTTTTAACACATTCGTTGAAATCATGTAGTGCGTTTTTGGTTTATGTTGAGATTTGGACCCTGGTCTCTAATGTTTTCACTCGCTTTGTTGACTGTTAGACTACATCTTTGGTTGCTCTAAGATCTTTTTGATCTACTCCTTTCTAAAATCTTTTTCTCTCTCTTGTCATGCTTGATGACAACAAGAGGAACCAAATTCTGTGTTCACCCTTTGATGAGTTTGTGCAATTTTATTTTTGGGAGTTTTGGTGATTTGAAATTTTCTTGTTGCTTTGTAGTTTATTCTAGCTATAGTACATGGTAGCGAATTTAAAAAGCGTGGTCTAGAACTTGTCTTTTAGAACCAATTAGGCCATGAGGATGAAATTTTCTCCTCAGAGTTAGGAAATATGTTATATTTAGATTATTGTCTAGATTGGAGTAACAATGCAAATTTAACAAAGCACATGCATAATTAACTAATTTAACTGACACTAGTTCGTTAAATTTGTGAAAATTCACAAACAGAAGGACTGAAAGTGCATATCTCAATTAATTGATGGTTACTTGTGCTTAACCATAATTACGAGAACCAAGATTAGAATTTGGCTATATTTCAGGGATTAAAGGTGCAAGCTTTTCTTTTCCCTTCAACTTAACTGTAAGAGTCTTAAGATCCCAAGATCTTCACTTTTTTATGGTCTATGCTGCTCAGACTTTTCAAAAGTGCCGTCAGGTGTGTTCGGATTCTCCAAAATAGTGTATTTTAGGAGGATAGGATGCAGGTGCGGCTACATTTTTGGAGAGTCCTAACAGCATAGGTTATGGTGGATTAGAGCACACCTTAGTCCTTCCTTTCTAGTTGCTCGGACTCTTCAAAAATGTCGACGTCTGCGTGTTGGATTCTCCAAAAGTAGTGTGTTTTTGAAGAACCCGACATGGGGGTGGCATCGTTTTTGAAGAGTCCGAGCAACATAGCTTTATTTATTACTAAGTAAATGTTGTCCAATTGTTTTGGATGTTTGCTTTCCAAGTGGTGATTCTGGTCCTTTTAAAGTTTCAGTGAACGCTTGTCATTCCTTGTTTTTTTTTCACATGTCAGTGATTTCATTATTATTCAGCAAGTTGGTGTCAGTATACTGTGTGTTTGTACCAAACCTTCAAAAGAATGCCTGCTGGTTTTGTTACTTATTGGCTCATCGATAAAGCTGTTAGACGGGAGCTGAAATCATTTGCTCTTTTGGTCGTTGGTACTTGGCTATGTTGACTATCTGGGTTCACTGAAATGAAATGCAATCACAAGGAACTTAATTTTCTCAATGCAATTATTGATGTTTCAGATTTTTTTTCGATAAAGTAAAAAAAAAAAAATTAACAAAAGGCACACCAATAAAGTAGAAAACCTACAGGAAATTGATGTTTCAGATTTTATCCTCCATGTTGACAAGTTACTAATTTTGCAGATCTTCTGGTATTCGTTTTTATTATATTAATAATATCTCTTGTTTAAAAGTTATGGGTTTATTGAATGGTTATTAGCTGACCCATATTCACATATTTTATACAGCTTGTTGCATCTGCAGATTGTGCCGGAGCTTTGGATGTTATCGATGATTTACAACATTTATTGGTATGTATATAACTCTTTTTTATTTCTCTGCTAATTTTTAATTCTTAGTTTCTTCTAGGTGTTGAATACCAACCTCTGTGTTCGTTGAGGTTAAACTGGTCGCTATCCCTATCTGTAACTTGAAGTTGGAATATAGTGAACTATTTTGTGATCCAGTTGGTTAATTTTTTTTTTTTGGGATAAATAGATCTATTTGGTTAATATGCTTCAAGCTATAATGTTTGCTTCAATGAAAAATATTTGGCACAAGTATATAGATTGTCTGTTGCAAAAATCTATTATAGAAGATGAAGCAGTTATGACCTTTGTACTTACTGCAGTGTTAATGTTAATTTATGCTTAACAGGATGGAGATGAGTTAGCTGGTCTACATTGTTTCCGTCAAGTTCGTGACCAGTTAGCCGATTCAATTGATTCCATTAACAGGTTAGACTATTCGGATTGGATTTTTGTGTAGGTTCACTCTCATTTTTGGAAGAATGTTATTGCCTTCAAGGTGTTTGAGTTCTTGAAAATGCTAACTGAATTAAAGCTTAAACATTGTTTCCATTTGCTGTAGCAAAATGTGATGGCTAATGTCTGCTAATATCTTTATGGAGGCAGTTGTGCTACTTATACCTGTTTCTGATTCAGTTGGATCAATGATAACATTCAGAACAAACTATTTTCTCATGTGTATTGTGGAGTGACCAAAGTAGTTTTTCTGTTTTCTTTGCTCAAAGGACTAACCAAGGTGTCCAGTTTGCATATATGATTGTTTGAGTTTGTTGGATGATTATGTTGTATTTTACTTATTTGTAAGTTTTGTACAGGGCTACAAACCGTTTTCTGGTATAGATAAAAGAAGTAATTCATTTTATGTTTCTGTTTTCATTCTTGAGTTTGTTCGATTTAATTCTGACAACTAACATGTAAGATCTATCTAATTAGCTAAAATACCTATGCTTAGGGCATTACCATGAGTGCACTAGTTTGTTGCTAGTTCTGTCCAGTCTATTGATTGTGAGTTGTATCTCCACGTTTTGGCAGCAAAAGGTTACCATTCTACTGAAACAATGCTACACTATTTTATATTTCCTTTAATACATCTTTTGAACTTAGAATCTATAGTACCATTGTATTATCAAAATAAACTTTAGTGCAATGTATTGTAACTTACCGGATCCAGTCTTGTAGCATTCTTTCAGCAGAATTTATGCGTATATCTATACACGAAACTGGCGACGTGGATGCTTCAATTACATCAAAATTTAAAGTGCAGGCGACAATTTCCATGAATGGAGAAGGCCATGAAGTAAGCATGTTTTTATGTACTTGTATACTGATGTACTTGGTTTTAGATAATTTTCTTCAGTGTACGAATCAAATTGAGAAAATTGCTGCACTTTTGGAGAAAATAGTGGCCCTAGACAGTTTAGATGAAAAACAGCTTTACTCTGTGTATATCACCTGTTAAAAAGATGATTTGAACACACTATTGAGTTTAAACTTTTATAAGGTTTTTTTTCTGGGTACTGATACTTTGGTACTCTCTTTCTATTAGAAGTAGGACGTTTTTCATGAAAATGTTTGCTGGACTTTACCAAGTTGCAAGCATCTTTGCAAGCTCTTGAAATGTGAAGGGATGCATGTGATTATCAGAAACAGAAAATGAATCAAAGAAATGTGAAGGGATGTAGGTGTTATTTCGTTTAGATAGCTGGTGGTTTTGCCTACATTATCCTCCATGATACAGTTCTTGCCTAAACTATATTTTTCAAATGTCTTCTATAAAGCCCTTGTCCGCTATAAGAAACAAAAACCTGTTATAGCCTTACAACACCTACAGAATTATGATTTGCAAAAGTAATAGAGCCCTATTTGTCCTTGCCAAACCCAACTTCAGTCATTCTCTTTTTTCTTTTATGGGTAAAGGGTATTGTATTACAGAGCAGCAAACTGTTGGCAAGTATTTACAGATGAAAGCCTCATTACAAGTTGTGTAGTGAACTCAAAAAGTCGTTCATGGCTTCTGTATCATTAGCTATTGCCATGTTGCACCCAACTTCAGTCATTCTCTTTTACTGCAGATTTCCTTTTTTTGGGTGAGTTTAGTTTCCTTCATCTTTGGGATCCTTCAAACGAATGCTTATTTTCAACCTCAGTTTCCCTCCTAAAACAAAAGAAAAAAAAAGAGCTATGAAGTAGGAAGGGGATAAGAGGTTTGTACTACTCGAAGTAGGCCATTTCCATTCACATGGAGGAAGATGGACAGGTCATCAGTAACTCAGGATGACGTCTCTAAAGCTAAAAATAACAAAGCAGCTTTGATGCATGATAACCTGCTTATTATCAAAGGCTTGTGGTTTAATGCGCTTAAGTAATGCTCTGAGTTCTACCACCATATTGTCTAATGAAAAATGTTAAAGTAACAAATTAATCTCCGCTATTTTCTTTGCATAGATCTGACTTGTGGCACTTGTCTGGCGTGGACGTTCTCGTGTTAGCGGTATCTGTCCTATTTGGTCCACGAAACTAGGTTTTGAAGGGCTAGAAAGATAACAGACATATTTTAAGTGTCCGAATCTTTCAAGTTGTATCTTCTTCTGGTTGACCTTGCAGTATATATTTTTCTGCTAGTATGGTAATAAGTTCCATGTTTCTAAATGTAATTATGTATTTTCTGTTGCTCAATGTTCTAATTGTTGGGGGAATTTGTTTCTTGTTCCTTTTTAATCTCCCTTTAGTTTACTGTATCTATGAACCTAATCATGCTAGTCGACAACCAATCATCTGAACATTGACGTTATGTATTACAGGTTAAATTGGATGAAGAAGAAACCTGTAATTTGCGAGACCGGATACTTCCTTTTGTTATTGGGTTACTTAGAACTGTGAGTATCTCTGTTTTTTCACTGATTAACATTGTTATTCACTTGTTTTGTGAAGTCTTGTTGACATAATGATTTTCTTTGGGAGGTAAATGGTGATTGCTGAATGCCATATTATGATCATAATCATTCTCTTTTTCAAGTATAGATAACAAAACACCCTCAAAGAGATGCAGGAATGACTTAGTTGTTAGTTTTTTGGAATTGGGACAACGTAGTTTTAAACAGATAGAAGGTGAGAAAGACATGCCTCCAATCACAGATGCTCGAATTCAGTTTCACCAAATCTCATTAAACCAAAAAAAAATTATAATAGAAGAAGCAATACTCCATGTGTTTCTGAGTTAGGCCAACAGTACTATTTCGAGCTAACATATGTGCGGTTTTGGATGGTATTATACTCTTTTAAGTGTAAATCAAGAAATGAATAATTTTAAGAGCTGAAGTATCGAGGTTAAACGTGTCCTTATCCAAATAGAGCAATATCTTGCCAAGAAAATTTGCATTGGCATACACCCAAGGCTGTGGCCTGGTGGTCAATGAAGTGGGTGAGAATCATGAGGTCTCAGGTTCAAACCTCAACAGAGACAAAAAACACTAGGTGATTTCTTCCCATCTGTTTTAGTCTTGGTGGACAGAGTTACTTGATACCTGTTGCTGGTGGGAGGTGGAATTAGCCGAGGTGCGCGCAAGCTGGCCTGGTACCACGGTTATCAAAAAAAAAAAATTGCCTTGGCATTGGTTTTATCATTCTCAGTTGTTTGTTTGGGCTTGGCATTGATTTTATTCCAAATTCTTCACTTTTGTGTGTATATGATCTGATGTAATGGGATGGCCATGGTTTAATCACTTGCAGCAGTGATACAACGCTAAATGGATTATATATAGTATAGGGCAATAACAAGTGTTGGCGAAGATTGTCTTAATTATTTAAGTACTTTAGTTTAGAAGAGAATAATGGGGGAGGAACATGGCTGAAGATCTAGGAAATAGTGATTAGTGAATAGAGAGGACTTCAATCCCTTGCCCTTCTTATGTTCCATTTCTTTCTGTGTCCTCGTTTCTGTCTGTTCTCTTGTGATTGACTAATTGTTGGTGATCAACTTGACTAAACATCTGTGCCAATCCGGCTGCAATTTATGCCAAATGAAACAAATTTTATTCTGGGTTGTTTTGTAGTTGAGAAGTGTACGTGTATGTTTTCTGTGAACATTTTTTGAGTGTTGGGAATTTTTATGATGTTTGTAGTAAAATATTTGGTCATGTTTGACTGTTGTAATATCCAGGCAAAACTCCCTGCTGTATTGAGAATATACCATGACACTCTTACGGCTGATATGAAAACTGCCATTAAGATGGCAGTTGAAGAACTGCTACGGGTGCTTGGTGCCCAACCTATGGATTCAGATTCTATTGCAGGAGAACGAGCAGTTGATGCTGATGGTGGGTTTATATTATTAGGTTCACATCTCATTTTTATAAGAAAGAGCTTCAGATGCGAATGAATTTGGTGTGCGAAAGAGTGGTTCTTTTCTTCTTCCCCTTTCTTGTAATTAGAAAATAGAGTGCTGTAAAAGATAGCTAAGGATTGGTGATGATACTTCATCCTTTGTGCAAAGGAGTGGGCTGGTAGATTTTATGCTATGGTTCCTGATATCATGTATATGCTGACTCAGGTGGAAGCTCATCCCTTGCCAGTAGATTGAGAAGCCTGTCGCCTGAATGTTTTGTTCATCTTTTGAAGGCTGTTTTCCTGATAGTGCAGGTAATGTGACCTCACTGTACCTTTTTGTTCAATCGGGATTATGCTGCAATCATGAAATATTACTTTCCTTTTTTCCCTTTGAAGAATTTAAAAAAAGGATTTGTATGTCGATGTGGGACTAGTGGAAGATCTAGGGGATTTCTGTTTTAATGACCTCTAATATGCCTAATTAAATTGGGAAAAATGGACGTGAATAGAACAGAAAGGATATAGAGGATTTATATGGTTGATTCAACTAGTTCTTGGTTGAGGCCTACTTGATTGTGATTGATGCCATACAATATGCAAGGGGTAAGTTATGATCAATTAAGCAAGCCAAGCTCATGAGCTTTCAGGTTCATTGTCCATATTCAAGCTTTACATTTGACCAAATCTATTATTTTGAATCCAATTAAAGCCTAATCAAGCTCGAGTCTGAACTACCACTTAAGATGCTCTTCATTTAGATAGCTTAAGCACCCAACAGGACAATAAGACCTAGGTTAATATATATTAAGAGATGCAAGCTCACGAGCTTTTGAGCCAAACATCTTCTGGTTCATTTGAAAATAAAGTTACTCCTTTTTGAATAAGTAGGTCTTAAAGAGTTCATAAAACACACCTTTCTTGGTGCCCTATCCAAACCAAAAAGAGGTTGATGTAAAAAAGTCTCTTAGTCCCATAGCCCTTCTCTATGGAGCCAACGCTATGGCGTTTAAGATCTTTTCATACTTCTCCTCTTTGTGGATATGCTCAAAGGTAAGTCGGTAACAATGAGGAGGTGAACATTTTTGGTCAAAGGCCATGGTAAAACCATTTGGTCAATGTTACATGCACTATTTTTGTGGTGCATAAACCTCTTTCTAATTAAGTGATCTTTACAGACCATTCTTCATCTAAAAATTTTTCCTTCTCACATTCCAGACAGGCCTCAACTCTGATTCCTTTGAATATTCTCTCTTTTTTACTTGGTGGAAAACAAATCTCTTTTAATGTCAAATTAGTTGAGCCTTAATATTTGTGAACTGATTTAAGCCTTATCATGGATCTGCACTATTTGATGAGACTCATTCCATTCGATCCTTAAGCTCAGATCTAGTATAAATTGCGTAGATCTCGTTCTCAGTTGCTTCCCGAATCCTTGTTTGTTGAATTTCTATAAATTGATTTGCATGGCAGATAAGTTTTCATTCTGTGGCTGCTGCTACTCTAACTGTTGATAACCTGCTTTCTGAGATCTTTTTCCTTTATTAAAAGCCAAAGTTCTGGAATATTGCCTCTGGCCATAAGAGTATGAAGAGTTATAGGGTTGTCTACTGGATGGATTAAATAGTTGTTACTTTTTGTTCTGCATGTAATTATTACACGAGATTATCATACTTATTGAACAAGGTTCATAATCTCGTGAAGAAATATTTCTAGTCAATTCTAGGCCATTGTAGCGTATATGGCTTCTCGTTTCAGAGTTTAGTGCCATATAATTTTAAAGTTTCTTAATTTGTACAAACTACAGTTGTCCTGCTTGGGTTTTACATTGTTAACAAATTCTATATGACCTTTATTGGTTCTCTGTTAAATATTCATTTGGTGGATGCACATGAAGTAGATACTATGTTAGTTTTCCTTAATTCATTATAAGAATTGTAAAGAAACTGAGTTTTTTCCCCTGTTTGTGATGTACATATCCAGTACACTCTGGGTGCTGGATATCTCTTCCAAACTTATCACCTTACAAGTGATTCATTTGGTGGGACACTAATAGTTTCCTATTAAAAGGTGTTTAGTTGGTATGTGTCATTAAGGGCATCTGTCATTTTTATTTTATGTCTGACTCCTTCTATGAATACCTACTTTCATGGGGTGTCCTTTCGTGCTGTTCTCATCTAACTCTATCATGACAATCCAAAAAACTCCACCAGCATCAGAGCCACAAAAGTATAGTTTTTGCTTAGCATGAGGAATGATCATAGCATTTCACATGGAAAAGATATTCCTTGAGAAGTGTTGCATACACAGCCAAATGGAGATAGTTTTGATCTGGATTCCTGGTTGTTCTTGAATAACTGGTTACCTATCTGCAGCCGTCTGGAAAAGTGCTTTGTGCGATTCTCTTACCAATTCCTGTCTTTGTGTCATCTAAATTTTGGTATGATATAACTTGATATTTTTCTTTTAGTGAATGCAGGCACACTTAGCACAGGCATCTGAAGTTAAAAGAGCCATTGAGTGGATTTTGTGCCATCTTGATGGCCATTATGCTGCTGACTCAGTTGCTGCCGCAGTTGCACTTGGAGCAGCGGCTTCAGAAACAGCTCATGAAACCGACAATCAGGTAAATTCCTCGCTGCAACTTTCTGTTCAAAGGAACTCTGCCAAGGTTTCTTCTGCTCATGGGAAGGGAAAAGATGATGGTACAACGTCGTCGATTTTATCGAGAAATTTCAGGTTATTCACATTCCTGTTCCCTTCTTTTATCTTTAGTCTTTTGGATTTCTCTTTATTTACCAGAAATCTCGCATCTTTGTTTAAAATATTGTCTTCAGAGTTGATGTGGTATATACAATTTTTATGTCTTGAAGTTTCAGAGTGGAGTTGTTTTCATCACTTTTTTACAAGCCTCTGTTGGTAAAACGTCATGACTATTCTGAAAAGCAAATTTAGGTGATTGATGAGAGACTTTGTCTGTACCGGGTGCTCTTCTGCATGGGTTAGGGGAGAGCAGAAGCAGTGTTGAGTTTTAAGTATTATTTTCTCTAACTTGACTAGAAAAGATCTTTTTTGGTTGAGTTCTTTAAAATGGTTGGTTTAAAGAAGCTGCTTAGCAAAGGATATTTGAATCTTGAATGCTGGTTTCTATAATTGCATCTTAGAACTTCTACTAAAAGTGGCAGAAGGTTTTGGCATTCTGATCAGTAAAGGGGAAAATGCTCCATCTTTTGTTTCAATTATTGGCTTCTATTTTTAAGGTCTGCATAAGTTGTATTTAAAGAATTTCAAATTTTTATCCTACTACTTTTTATTTGACAGAACTGATGTATTGAGAGAGAATGCAGAAGCAGTTTTTGCAGCTTGTGATGCTGCTCATGGCAGATGGGCGAAGATCCTTGGAGTGCGTTCTCCTATCCACCCTAGATTGAGGTTGCAGGAGTTTCTAAATATATATAACATCACTCAAGAATTTATAACTGCCACTGAGAAGGTGAAATGCTCTATTTATTTTTTCTGGGTAAAATACATACTGTACTGGTTCTCTATCTGTATTTCAGTTGTATTGATGCCTGTTCTGCCAATATATACAGATTGGTGGAAGATTGTGTTATAGTATTCGGGGAACATTGCAATCACAGGCCAAGGCCTTTATTGATTTCCAACATGAATCCAGGGTTAGTTTGTTCACCAGTTGAGCTTTATCTGTGTCATTGCATCTTGCCATAGACTGAATGTATTGCTGGTTGATTCAGATGGCAAAGATGAGGGCCATTCTTGACCAGGAAAATTGGGCTGAGATTGATGTCCCTGATGAATTCCAGGCAATTGTCACATCACTGTTCTGCTCAGAATCTGAGACCCGTGAACTTGCTGATGAGGTTTCAGCTGATATTGCACCAAGCAACTCCAAGATGATTGTGAGCAGTGATGGTTCCCCTACGACAGAAGCTAGACTTCAAAAGATATCACAAAATGCAGAGCACACTGATTCTACTTCACGTTTAGAGAGCATAACACAGGTTAGTACTTCATGATTCAGCTGGCAAACTGAAAGCACTAATGCTGATTTTGAAACTAATACTTCTCAGAGCAATGAAACTAACTCAAGAGATCGTGGAAGATCTTCTACTAGACTGCTTTTCTTCAGAGGCATGGGGTATCATATGGTGAACTGGTTAGTAATTCATTTTAATTTGATGAAGTCGTCTGTTCTTTTTCGGTAGAGCTGGTACTCTAAGATTTTTATTATTCCTTTTTCTGTTGTTATTTTCTCAATGCCTTCTCTTCTCTGCCCTTGGTGGCTTGGTCGCTTAAGTTCTTAAGACTACTGGTTTAAAGCTATTTCTTATGTGAATTTTTCCTGGCTGTCTCTACATGTTGCATTTTCTTTTCCCCATGAAACAGAAAAGAGAACTTATCAAATAACATGGCTTCTTAATCCTTTTTGGGGCTTTTTACATGGGACTTCTGTCCAAGAGTGCTGCTGTGCTGGATCGTCCTTCCTAGTTTTCCTTTTTCTTACATTAAATTCACCCTTCAAAGATGACAATTCTCCTATTTCGTTTCAGCGGCTTGATTTTGGTAAAGATGTTGTCAGAGTGTATTGAGATGAATAATAGTTTGCCGGGCCTATCTTCGGAAGTCGTTCACCGTGTTGTCGAAATCCTAAAGTTGTTCAATACAAGGACTTGTCAGCTTGTCCTTGGTGCTGGAGCAATGCAGGTCTGTTTTGGTTTTCTTGATTATATTTTCTCTAGCTAATCGTTGATTTTTTTTTTTGGTTGTGTACAGTATCCTTTAAAAAAGCCAGTAGGCCAACGGTACTAAAGCCACCAAATTTAAAAAAAAGGCAGCCCGGTGCACTAAAAGCTCCCGCTATGCGCGGAGTCCAGGGAAGGGCCGGACCACAAGGGTCTATTGTACGCAGCCTTACCTTGCATTGCTGCAAGAGGCTGTTTCCACGGCTTGAACCCATGACCTCCTGGTCACATGGCAGCAACTTTACCAGTTACTCCAAGGCTTCTCTTCTACTAAAGCCACCAAATAGGTTCTTGATTTCAATCCCACCTTTATCCCATGAACCAGACACAATATAGAAGTTTAACCATCTTTATCCCTTAATCAGAGGCGGTGCCAGAATTTTTAAATTATGAGTTCTGGAAAGTTTATTTATACATATCAAATGAATTTTTTAACACAAATATGGGGTTTGAGCCAAAGCTACTAGGTTATGCTAACTCGCAGCTAAAGTGGTGGCTCCGCCCCTGCCGTTAATACTGCACTTGATATATTCTGAGTTCTGACCTTCCTTTTACTAGCTATCATCCAAGTACGCTGCAGAATGGGGTGAGAAAGGAGGTGGAAAAAAAAATTCTTGAAGCGGATTGGGTTTCTTATTCCCATATCTTTGGACTAGAATTGTTGGAATGATTAGATTTTTTAGGTGATAATTCTGGAAAATGTATGGTGGTAGATGTTTAGGCATCAAAAGAGTTACTCCTGGAACATTGTCAAAGATTGGAAGGCAACTGTAAATTGTAATTGTAGTTCACTACTGATTTTTAATTGACTTTATGGGTGCATTGCTTACTTGCTTACTGACTATTTTTCCCCAACATTTTTTCCCTAGTTGATATGGATGCAATATCATTGTGCCTTAATTGGGATAAGTGTTACAGGTGTCAGGTTTGAAGTCTATTACTTCCAAACACTTGGCCTTGGCAAGTCAAGTCATCAGTTTCACGTACACCATAATTCCCGGTATGTAATGATGATAAGGTTGTTAGTTATGAAGTGTGTTGATTATTTGGCTCCACCTTTTGTCCAATTCGTAATCTAGTAGTAGTGTTGGTCGATACATGCATAATATCAATATGGATCTATAAGCAGCTTTACATAAAAGTCTCAGCATACTCATCAATGAAAATGAGCCAGAAATATCTTAATTTAAGTATCTTGTGATTTTAGAGCTCAATTTTTTCCTGACAAGTTTTGTATTTGTCAAAGAACTCAAGAGGATTCTGTTCCTTAAAGTGCCTGAGACGCGCAAGGGACTGCTGATTCTGGAGGTTGATCGTGTAACACAGGTATCGAAATCTTTATCTGTATTGGTGCATTTTGCATTAATCCACTTCTAACCGAATGGATATTTTTCTTTTCTTGGTCTACTTCATATGATTTTTTTTCGTGAAGCATTATCTTTTTCCAAATGGGTTTCCTTCCTTCTCTGTGTCTGTATCTTTTATTTATGCTATGGATATTTCTATGCCAGTACTCACAAGACGTGTTGTGAAGAAAAGAGAAAATGTGTGTATTGGTGCATCTTGCATTAATCCACTTCTAACCGAATGGATATATTTCTTTTCTTGGTCTACTTCATATGATTTTTTTTTTCGTGAAGCATTATCTTTTTCCAAATGGGTTTCCTTCCCTCTCTGTGTCTGTATCTGCTATTTATGCTATGAATATTTCTCTATGCCAGTACTCACAAGACGTGTTGTGAAGAAAAGAGAAAATGTAATCAATTGAGGGATCTTCTGAAAATCACTTAGTTGATGTCTCCTAATTGACCATGCCAAGTCACAGCTGTTATAAGATTCACTGGAAGCCAAAAACCGAATCAGAAGTTCAGGATCTGTTCCACTATCTTTAGTAGGCACTTGTACACCAAAGTGGAGATAGATGGATGTGATTAGTTTCTTCCTTGTGTATATATCACATGAATGCTTATTATAAGCTGTCGTGACTTGTAATTATTTATAAGTGCAAAACTTTGAAATAAAATGAAGGATCATGTGACCCTTCTTTCGTTAAAATTCAGGCTTGGAGTATCTTTTGCCAAGTGTTGTTTCCTTGTATTATAATATATGGCCAAAACAGAGAAGTACATGAAAAAGAGAGTGCATTTTGTTTAGTTTTGACATCAAAAGTATTCAGCCTCTACCTTGTTGGTGTAGCCTGCTTCTGTAATAGGTAAGTAATTCATGTTGTAAGCCTCTTCCTCTAATAAGAAGCAGGGGCTTCCATTTATCCCAACGACATATTTTGCAGTAATAATACATGCCATTTTTCATACTAATAGTTTCTCATATTTCGTGAAATTTCTTTCATTTAACTATCACATGACAATTGCATTTTGACCTTTTCAATTCCAACTGTATAAACATAGAAGAATATATTTGCTAGTTCAGTATATAAATAAATAAATATTACGTCGTGGGCCCCAATCCAAAAGCTTTCTTTGCTGAGATTATCAGACTATCATAATCCAAGGTCTTGATAGGGAAATATTGTTTTAACTCTAGATCTTTGCATGAAATTCAGGACTATAAGGTGCACCGAGATGAGATACACTCGAAGTTGGTGCAAATAATGAGGGAAAGGTTGCTGATCCACCTACGCGGGTTGCCACAGATTGTTGAGAGTTGGAAAAGGCCTGAAGATACTGACACACAGCCAAGTCAATTTGCTCGTTCTATCACAAAGGTACAAGTTATACAGTAGTAAGCCCGATTCTTGCTCCCCATTTTTGTTCCACCTCTTCCTTGTGTTTGTGTCCTAAAATAAGAAAAGGGGTGGGATGAGGATGAATTTGCAGCCACTTTTAATTGGCATTCAATGAAAAATCCAATGTCAATTTGTGGCATCATTTTCTGGAAACCTAAAATGATGAAAATGCTTCAAAACAATGTTTAACTGGAACAATAATTAAGTTGATATAGTCATACAGGTGTTTAAGAAAGTTGCAAGCTAACTGAGGATTAGATCTTCCGATGTATCTACGAGACAACAATGTGCACCAACGAATTTTTCTCTTGGACCACAATGGCATATCAAATTCTTTTAACTTATGTATCATGTTCTCTCTTTAAGTGCTATCATATTTCTTTCCTTCCATATATATAAACATATGTGATACTGCTTGTACAGGGGAGTTCTTCCCACACTCAATAAATTATTTACCTTATATTAAAAAAAGGGAGAAAGGCATAGACACACATTGGCGCAACTTGCCATGTTTGCATAGACACACAATGGTGCACTTGCCATGTTTTACTCCAACACTTCTTGATTGTAAAAGATTCGGGCTTGCTAACTGACAGTTATACGTGACCTGAATATTAACGACAAAAAGTTCAAACCCTGTTTGAAATTTACCGGCAACTGACTATTGCTGAGTTATAGGATGTTTGGCCAAACTTTTAAAATCAACTTATTCTGAAAAATGTTTTTTAAGAAAGTATTCAGCCTCTACCTTGTTGGTGTAGCCTGCTTCTGTAATAGGTAAGTACTTCATGTTGTAAGCCTCTTCCTCTAATAAGAAGCAGGGGCTTCCATTTATCCCAACCACACATTTTGCAGTAATAATACAGAAGCAGTTTGTGTTGGCTAATCAATGTAAAAAGCACTTTTGAGAAGCAGTTTGTGTTTACCCAAACTTTTAAAAGTACTTTTCAGTGTATTTCCTCAAAAGTGCTTTTCGAAAAAAGTACTTTTGAGGAAAAACTATTTTTTTTCTGCTTATGAAAAACAACTTCTGCTAATCCCAAAAACATTTATTTTCTCCCAAAAGCTTGACCAGACACCTCACTTTTTTAATATAATTGCTTTTGGCCACCCAAAAGCTAGTTCAGTGTATTTCAACTAATTAATATGACATTTTCTGATATTTGATGCAATGTAAAACCTACGCAAGTTTGCTCTCGTTTTCAATTGTTACTCTTGATGTTCTTCATCTTAGTCTGGAGGTTAAAGTTTTACTTTGGTTCTCTGTATAGTTGTTGCATGCAAGTTACTTTTCAATGTTGTTTCTTATGGCAGTTCTTTCTTCTAAAATTTTAAATGTTACTACTACAGGAACTTGTACCTAACTGATTTGTATTCTTGATCTGTTTGAAGGAAGTTGGCCTTCTTCAACGTGTCTTATCTAGAACCCTGCATGAGTTAGATGTTCAAGCTATTTTCAGGTGAACTTTTGAACTTTTTCCTGATTTGTCCTGGGCAGAGAGCAAAAGAGCCTTGTCTTTTTGGGGGACTCGACATAATCTTTTATTGTCGCAGCATCATCCTTAGCTTTCTTCAATTTTCAGCTGTAACATGTATATTTGCTAAACATTGATACCTTAAACTTTTTCTTTGCATATGATATAACTCTTTTTGATGTCTTGTTATTATTGTTATTATATTATTGCTAGTGTTGTTATTATTATTGTTGTAGTTGTTATTATATTATTATCATTGTTTTCATTTATAAGGTAAATAATTTGATTGATGTTGGGGAAGTCTCTGCACGTTAGCAGCATACCAAAAGATAGAGAACCTACAAAGAAAAGTATGGTTCTCTACAAAAGTCACCCGATCATCTATACAAACCAGGAACTCCAGGGTGCACTAACAAGAAACAAGAGACAAGAGGTTGTTCCTCAAATATACAAAATCATTCTCAACCCCTTAAACTACCGAATAACCCACGTAAGAGCTAGGGGGCAACGTCCCATTCTAAGGGTCTTATTTTCCTACGTTCGAAAGCCCAACTAAACATTGTCTCCTTTATAGTGCTCGGCTTCACTCGTTTTATTCCAAACTAATTCAAGATCACCCACCACAAACATGCTAGCTATCTGACAGTGCAACACGAGGTGATCTACATTTTCTGCCCCACATCTCCACATATAGCACTAGCTTACATGTATGATTCTTTTCTTCCTCAAGAACGCACCTTTCTAGGCGACATTGGGATCTTTTGTTGACACTTGATACTGGTAACATTTGTATTAAGATCCATTCTTAGGTAGTACTGAAAATACCATATTTACAAAAGAGGAAGGTGAAGAAAACCTTCCATAGACCTTAGCCTATTCTCTAGACAGACCCTAAGACATCTAGAATAGACAGAGTCTCATTAAAATAAAATCTTGTACTCCAAAAGCAGAATAGCAAAATACATTTTAGTTTAATGTCCTGCACATTGCTACTCTTATTTTCAAAACATCTGTCATTCTTTTCTCTCCATATAGTCCACCAAATACAAGCGAGAATAATCCTCCATCTATCTCTGTTTCTTGCACCCAATCCAGCTTCCTCCCAACTGAAAAGAGTGTCATCAATCTTGCTAGGCATTGTCCATGAAATGCCTCTGAGATTGAAGAAAATTCAGTGACCTTACAGTGCAGGAATAAGTGTCTTAACTGTTTCAGCATCCTTTGCACATAGGAAACATCTATTACAGAGTGGGATACCCCTCTTTGCCACATTATCAAGAGTTAAAGCAGCCTCATTAGCTAGAAGACTGTGAAGCAAGCCACTTTGTGTGGCACTTTGACTTTCTAAATGTGTTTCCAAGGCCGCTTAATAGTTTGGGTTCCAATATGGTTTATCAGCTTGTATCCCTCCTTTACCTTATACATGCCTTTGCTATGCCCATTCCCCTGTAGGATATCTTCTCCTCGTTGCAATCTCTGAAAATTCTCCAAACACTTGCATAGTTCTGTCACTCTTGGAACTTGCAAGTCATTTAAGTGTCTTCTAACGACTATATCCCAGCCTTGTTGTGTCCAAATTCCAGCAAGTGTCCTGTGTTGGTACTAACCCAAAGCAGAGATGTCAGGAAATAGATCTTGTAGGCTTTTAGGTCCTAGCCACTTGTCCATCCAGAAGAGTCTTATTGCCACTGTGAACCTTGATGATAGATTGACTTTTAAGAAATGGCCGAAAGAGCCTAATGGATCCCCAAAGACTAACACCGTAAGGGGTATTATCTTCTTTTAGTTACCCAATTGTCAAGCTCCCCATATTTGTTTTTGATGAAATTGCAACATAGAACATGGGACTCTTGAGGATGCCTCCATACCCACTTCACCTTAAGAGTTTTGTTAAGGTTCTTGATGCCTAATCCACCTTGCCTTGTGCTTCTGATAACATTCTTCCATTTAACCAGGTGATAGCATTTTTCTCCTTGCTGCCTTTCCATAGAAAGGTTCTCCTGATTTTATCCAACCTTTGAACCACTGTCTTAGGTATATGAAACAGGGATAACATATAAGTAGGGAGAGCATCTAGGACATAATTGTTCAAGATTAATCTACTTGCCATTGATAAGTACTGTGGTTTCCGTCTAGACAACTTCTTTTCGGATTTCTTCAAGATAGGATTCCAGATATCTATGGATCTTGATTCTTGACTTTTCTCCTAAAGGCATGCCAAGGTACACTGAGGGCAGTGTGAATAATATGGGAGATAAGGAGTCCTATCTCTCAAATCCCATCAAGCTACCGAAGAAACCATATGGGCTCTATTCACCAAGACAGAATCTGATTGTCTCCATCTAATCCATTTTCTCCACTTGTCCCCAAAATCTTAGTCTCATCATGATGAAGTCTAGGGATTCCCACTTCACATAGTCGTAGGCTTTTTCAAGGTCCAACTTGCATAGGATACCCGACTCTCCTTTTTTTCTTTTAGAATCTACTACTTCATTTGCCACTAAAGCCGCATCTAAAATCTTTCTTCCTTCCACAAATACATTTTGAGAGGTACATATAGTTTTGTCATCAACTTCTTTAGAACCTGTTTGGATGGGCTTATGACTTATGACTTATAAGCCAAAAGCTATGAGTTAGGATTTCTAACTTATGACTTTGACTTATTTTTGTTATTTTGGCTTTAAAATGAGTACTTAAAAGCACATCTTTATTTTCCCCAATCCAAACAGGCTCTAGTCTTTTGGAGAGCACCTTAGAAATTATTTTATAGATGATCCCTTCTAGACTAATGGGTGTATAGTCTTTAATTCTCGTCGCCCCCAATTCAGGATGATGGCAATGAAGGATGCATTGAGCCATCTTTCAAACTCGCCGTTTTTTTATAATGTAATAATAGTCTCCAATTCCTCCTCCTCAACTATGTTTCCAACCAGCTGGAAAAAGACCAAGGTGAATTGGTCCGGCCCAGGGGCCTTGTCCCATGCTTAACTCTTCATTTTCTTCCAAACCTTCTCTACCCCAATGACTCTCTCCAGCCACTCCCTTTTCGCTCTTCTATGTGACTGAACTCTACCGTTAACTTAGATCTCCAACTCTTTCTTCCTTGCACAAATATTCGTTCATAGAACCCACTATTTCCCCTTCCTAAATTTTTGTCTCTAACTAGTTTCTTGTGCTAATGCTAGGCTAGCACAACTACTTCTCGCTTTGTATTTGCCTTCCTCTCTTTTCTCCATTCCTCAGTCTCACTCACTTTTCCACTCTCTCCAACTTCCCAACTCGCACATAAGCTCCCTAATATTCACCTCTATCCTCCAAACCCCAACCCCCCCAAGGCCGTATTCTACTCTCTAGCGTCTTCTTTTGACATCTTCAATTTCTTTGCAAGCATAGGTGGACTGCTTGTGACTTCATAACCATGCCACCAGTTGTTCACTTTATCTCCAAAATCTGATGCCTTAAGCCACATATTCTTCTTCTTTTTTGACAATATTAACAGAGTTTGTATATAAATCAGCAGCAGCCATAATGTACATCCATTGAACCATCAAACAAAAGAGTAAAACAATAGACTGTCTCTAGATCTATCTATTTTTACAAGGATCCTAGGATGTCTATAATATAAACTAGATCATCTATATACTCTGAACTTCACCAATAACAAAAAATGCATTTCAATTTTAACTTTTGCATAGAGCTGCTAAACCTTTAAGCCACATATTCTCGAACCTGAAAGGGGCACACGTGTTTCTTCCTTTTCTTCCATGTGGCATAATGGGCCAATGATCATACATCAACCTACGAAATGGAACTTGCAAAACATCGAGCATCTATTTCCTCACATGTAGTAGACATAAAAAATCTTTCTATTCTTGATGTGGAATCCTCCTCTCTGGTCCATGTGAATCTTGCCCCTATAACGGAAGATCAATAAGACAATGGCTATTGATAAAGTCGGAGAACTCCTCCATTGCCATAGTCATAACCTTAGCCTTTCCTCGAGGATCCTTATGGTATTAAAGTTACCTCTTAACACCTTTACCGCTCCTGCATCGGCTTATATACTTCCGCCAAACCCCATGCTACTTCATTCCATTAATTTCTAAGCTGAGGCCAATGATGAATTCACCCTTCATTACCTCCATCTTTCTCTCATCCGATAAAAGTAAACTGCCTCTTGCAGTCCCTGTCCCAGTGATTGCATCATAATTAACCCATCTCCTCCATACGCTCCTAATTGTTTAATATCATTACCTCCATCTTCGTTTCGTGAAGGCACACTAATTCCACCTGCCCTCCTCCCCCAAATTATTTAATTTTCACCTTGATGATTGCCCTTCTGTTTGGTCCTTCATCCTTTAATATTCTAAGATAAATTTTAACACTCATGGACGAAGATAAAATCAGCTCTGACCTTCTTCTCTAACCTCCCGACCAAGCTCTTCACTAAGAACTCATTTCTTCCACGTGCATGTTTGTGGCTTCATCTGAACATGGGATTCCAATCTGCTACCCACCTTCCTGCATTCACCATCTAGGATCAGTATTGGCGAAGTCAAAACATACTTGTAAGATTGAAAATTGATTTTTCTTGCTTCAAGGGAGAAGGACTCTCTCTCTCTGTCTCTCTCTCTAAATCAATTCTATTTGTTTTTCATTAGAAGCATGTCATTGCTGTTGTGGTGGTTGTTTTTTCACGAGTATATGTTCATTTTATTCATAAGGTTTTCCTTGTTTTTATATTGTTGGGAATGTTGTATTGTATATTGGGTGCTGGGATGAAGTAATTTTCTATTTATATCCTTGCTTTAATTAACATGTGGTATAGCAATTTTTTGCTTAAAAAGAATGTGATACTTGCAGGCAAGTGGTTGTTATCTTCCATTCTCAAATTTCAGAAGCATTTTCACACTTGGATATTAGCAGTTCACAAGCTAAAAAAAGGTATGGCTTCTTTTTAGTGTATAAAATGAACTTTTTTGCTCAGATACATTAATCTACTGCAGTGTCGTTCGCTGAATTATTATTTTCTTTTCTGAAGGGCTAATTTATCCATCATTTTCAACTTCCTATGGTGCTTGCTTTTCTTATCAAAACAATAGTTCCGTGCTAGTATAAAAAATATGTTCCATGTTATACCATGCCTATTTGAAGTTCCTATAATGCCTACATAATGTACTAAGTTTTTTGAATCTAGGATACAAGAGTGCAAGAAAGAACACCAGAGCAGCAACTTAACGACATGCTAGAATCTCGATAATGGCCGGAGAGAGAGTGTATGTGTACACAAACAGATGCACATGCACGTACACGTGCGCTTACAGAGTGGTGTATAAAGTATCTAACCGTAGGCAAATAGTAGGTGCACAAAACTTATTAAACAACTATGTTCCTTGGCATTTTATATCTAGATTTAAAGGTTCCTTTTTTATTTTTTTGAATATGATATCTACATTTAAAGGTTATATTGGAGAATAGACTAGTAAATTACAAGGGAATATAGTTATATCATTTGGGGGTCCTTATTTGAATAATTTTAACATAAGTAGTAGAAGAAGAGGCATCACAAACTCAAGAAGCAGGAGAAAAGAAGACAATGACAACAATGAGAATTTGGAAACGTATGTGTAGAGGACAGACTCCTAGTAATCACATAGCAAAATGCCCTATTTTGTCCTCCTTTTTCTTTTGTTGTTTTCTATATTAATGGAACAGCATCGCGTAACACATGATATAATAATCTCTCGATTTGCATTATTCTGTCACTTAAAGCAACAAATTGATAGCGTTTAATAACACAAATATATCCTAGATTTGAAGGCTGACAAGTTTCTTTTTTCTTCCTGCTTGTGTTTGCCATTCACTTCTTCATTTGTTGTTTGTTATGAGTATTAACTTATTTTCTCTTGCCACAGAATGTATTGCGATGTTCAGCATATTCTTGCATGTATCAGATCATTGCCTTCAGATAGCAAATCTAATCCTCCTAATTGGGGGCAACTTGATGAATTTGTGGCAAAAAGTTTTGGTGAGGAAGTTAGTCAATAGCCTTGTAAAGTAGCTCGTATTTCATAAAGATCAAAATAGGTGTGATGGAGGCAATCTGACAATGCGTGAAGACTATGCATCAACATTGTATAATTGACTTGAGGTAAGTCTGGATTTACCAATTTATTTATATGCATGACACTGAAGCTGCTTGAACAAGTGATATAACATAATGCAAGTTTGGAACTTGCAAGCATTGTGTGATACAATGGAGGTATTTTCATCTATACTAATAACTAGACGAACTTTGACCATGATGGTAGACAAGTCTAGAAAACTTGGTCGTGGAAAAATTGTTCCGAATCTGTAGAAATCAAGGAGTAAGCTATGAATTACAGCAGTTCATTGATTGTAGACGTATCTTAAAAATATACTTGATTATTCTTGTTTTTATCTTCATAGTTCAGACGTAGTCCGAATTTTCTGTTTTACCTTCATATGAGATCTGAACATATATACACTTAGAAAGTTATTGAATTATATAATCTTGCGCTCACCCAGCCAATGTCTAAAATCTATCTTTAATTTCTTAAGGCAAATATCTATCTTGTTGGTTACTCTCTTAACTCTTGAAATTTTTGCAGATGTACAGTCTTCTTACAGGATGTTGAGTTATTACCACAGCGGTATCAAGTTTTGAGGGGAGGAGTCCATAACAACAATTTGTAATTGTCATACACAATTTGTGATCAGTCAGATGCTTGAACTTCATTATGGTTGTATTCCTTAGCCCTGGAAATTAGAAATTCCTTTTCTGTTTTTTAGGGAAAAAGGCACATATTCATTCCCAAAAGGGTAAACAATTTTTCCTCAGTAGAGACCAGTGGTAGTGTGTATATTGTATACTAATGAAATCAACTGTATGTAGCAAGGCCTTTCTTAATTCCAGTACACTATCATCTCCTGTGTCACTACAAAAAGATCTTAAAAGAGTGTTCTTGTTCTGGTTCTCCTCTCTCTCCTGATGAAAATATGATTCTTTCTTTCTTCTTTTTTACCCTTGTTGATGTAATATGGCAGTTGTACATAAAATGAAATAATAAAGTCATGATCTACTGATTGGGATAGGCAGGTGGGTTTTTTTTTTTGATAAAAGAGTGAATTTTAATTTTAATCTTGTTTTATGCATGTGGCAAGCTTAGAAAATGTCATATAATTATCTCAAAGCCTTAAATTTTACCATCCCATGTCTGTTAATGACTTCTAAAATAGGCTATAAGTGTATTTCTAGATCAAAAGATTAACTGAAGTTATTGATGAGCCATAATCAATACGTTAGGGATATTTTTGACATTTCGTCATTAAAAAAATAAAGGAATCTGTAACTAATCTTATGTTGAATATTATTTTATAGATTGTATAAAGCTCTTCCTCAATAAATTCCTTATTTAGTGCTCCTCGGTAATTATTTAAAATACAAAAGTTCCATATTGTAATGGGTCAAAAGTCATGAACAGAGTAGTTTTTAATTTACGCCTTATTATTTTTAATAATTTACACCCATCTCATTATTTCCTTAAAAACTACTTTTTTAAAATCTCAATTTTTTATAAGGGCAGAATAGGAAAATGAATCTCTTCCAGATTGGAGGAGAGATGACGCAGCAGCTATTAGTTTTCCCATTTTTGTAGTTATTACAATGACATTAGAGATGCAAATTGTAAATTACTCCTTCCGACATAATAAGTTGACGAAGAGTATACATTTGAAAAGTTAAAGGAGTCTGTCGTCAATATCATAATGTTTTGGGTCAAAAGTTTACGACACCATACACGGAGGGGCCAACTCCGCAATTAAACAAAAGTTGCATATTTCTCATAGGGGTCCCTGCAAATGTGGAACAAAACCGGATTCTCAGATTGACCGGAAAATCAAGAAAGGAACTCACAGCACATCAGCCATGGGTTCCGATCCTGAAAAGTTGATCAGCAAAGCCGATAAACTGTAAGAATCCCCCCACACCCCGAACCCCCCTCCTACCCACCTCGATAAACTATGTATTAGAGGCCCTTTATTATGAAATGTTTTCCAGGATTCAATTTTTGTCGGATACAATTGTTTTTCCTATAAAGATACATTTTTTGTTATATAAAGAATGCTAAGGTTGTCTGATCAAATCTGTGTAAGAGGGTGCCTCTTTCTTTGAGTTGCTGGTGTGAAGATGGTATACACACACATATACATAATCTATGTACATGTAATGGTCTTAAGCTGTCTATAAAGGGCATATTTTGCTATTGTTTTTGAAATTGTTAAATGAGAGTGGTAATGGGATGTGCCTACTTTTTTCCCCTTGCTTGATGATTAAGCACTTGATCGAACTAAGAAAATCTTCATTTTTTGATCAGATTTTGATTTTCTTTTAGTTGTTACGCCAACCAGTGAAAATTGTGTTCTGATCAAAGATTGAAAGATCTTGATTACTATCTCTGGTCTCTATTAACGTTAACATTTCCCTTTTCTGGATCAATATCTAGATTTGGGACTTGAAAGGTAAAATTTTCATTAATGTGCTTGATCTGAGAGATTAGCTGTACTTATAGTGGTGCAAAATACCATGTACGAGATGGCGAGATCATGTAATTGTAATAGTGCTAGAATAATTTTCTGTTTTCTTTGATGTAAGAGAAAAAGATGCCTTTGTCTATTTAATCCACATTTCGTTCCACTTTTTAAGTTTTATGTAATTATTATTTGATTTCCTATCTGTGTAGGACAAAACTAAGTTTTACCAGGTGGAGTACTGATTGGAAAAGTGCTACTGGTTTGTATGAGCAGGCAGGTATGTATGATATCGTGAATAAAACAAATGTTATATAAATTGGGACACTTTTAGCATTTTAACCACGTGACAGACACTATGTTCTTTCATTGCAGCTAATGGATTTAGAATTGCTAAAAGTTATGAAAAAGCAAAAGAAGCATTTGAGAAAGCTTCAAAAGGGCAAGAGATGCTTTCCTCGTATCCTTTTCCCCAATCGGTTTTGTTGGATTTTTCTTCTTGTTCTTCGGTTGAGTCAGTTTTGGCTTTTGGGATCCTTGATTAGTAAATCAGGCCTTGGGATGCTGCTAAACATATGGAGTCTGCTGCTACCATGGCAAAGGAACTAGGCAACTGGAAAGAAGTTGCTGACTTTTATAGAAGGGCCTCTGAGTTGTACAATGAATGTGGGAGGGCCCAACCTGCATCTGACGCACTTGCAAAAGGTGCACGGTAGGTCACTGACTCATTCGGTTGCAATTGTCTATAATACTATTTTCTTTACAATATGTACTATAGATTCAGTACACGGAAAATTATACATCCACAACAAACTCATTGTGAATATTTCAGCTTTGATCCATTTACTCTTTTTCCAATTTAGTGCAAAACAGCGGGAGGTGGTTATGGTGAATTGTATATTACAATCCAAAGACTGTCCAAAGTGCAGCGGTAGTGTTTTTTGCTATATAAATAATTTCTAATCGTTGA
Organism: Datura wrightii; assembly: GCA_035772735.1. Lineage (NCBI taxonomy): Eukaryota > Viridiplantae > Streptophyta > Magnoliopsida > Solanales > Solanaceae > Datura > Datura wrightii. The sequence goes on along the minus strand of JASDFA010000008.1, from coordinate 112,504,794 downwards.
TTTTCTAAGTCTTATCTGATTACAGATTTAGAGAATCCCTACTTCTGGAGAACCCCTTGTTTAGTTCTGGATAACAGGGCCTAAATGGATCAGAAAATATATGGGACTAATATAGCAGCTCTAACTACTACGGGATTGAGTGTAGATATGTTGAATCTGATTATACCATGTTAGTCATTAAACCGTAACGCTACTTACGATACAGTTTATGCGGAGTTGTTTGACTTACATTTTTGCAACACCTTGAACATCATTAAACCGTACGTAAGAAATGATAAATATGCCCCTGCCTGGAATCAAGTTAACTTAAGATATCTTTCTCAAAACCTAGAAGTGAGATTTAACATTGATTATTCCTTGGTGCACATATTAACAATTGCTTCAGTATAATGTGCACTATATGGGATCTACACTCTGTTGCTTGCCTTATTCCAGTGATATCTTAAAGTGATCAATCGACTTTAATAATCTCTCATGATTCTGTAATGGGTAAGGCTGCATACACACCACCCTCCAAACCCCACTTATCTATCCGTATAATGTGCACATTACATTGGATTCGTTGTCACTGTCGTTGTCGAGATGATTAGATCTTGACAGGATTTAGGACAAAACGCAAGCACGATATATTGCTAGAGTGGTCAGAATTAACAGAAGTGTTGAACTTCTTATTGCTGAGTTAAAAAGGTTTCTAAGCTACCATGCAAAGAATCAATTATGAGATAATATCAATGTTGAACAGCTTAGTACCAAAATAACCGAAATCTTCCTCAAAACTGAACTAGACGCCAAACTCAAGAGGCTGTGTTTTCTATATATGTTGATCCAACCAGTTCAACTGCCTGCTGACATCGGAACTTAATGCTACTTTCCAGAAGTACAGCTAAGGAAGAATAGAGGAAATAGGAAAAAGTATCGAGGAGATGCAACAGAGCTCCAGAATCAACAAAATCTAAGTCTGGATACAATTCAAGCATTTCACTTTTTCAGTCAAAGCAAGCTTAACGAAACCATTTTTTGAGAAGGATGATAACACACCTTAGAAGTCATGCATGCAATTGTTCCATTTCAAAAGAAAAAGTCACGCATGTAATTGTTGTTTAAAATTACTACTAGTTGTCTTTCTGCTCACTATTGAAGAAATCCAAAACTGAAAATTGAACAAGGTGTAGAGGAAGAACAGAATAAGGTGGAGTGGGCATGGAATGCTGGAAAGTTTGAAAAGGGAGTTAAAGAAGAATAGAAGATTGAAGAGTGAAAGCCTTGTTCTCCTGTGGAGTTTGCTGATGTCCTCAAGTAGATATCCTAAGAGGGAAGTCAAGTATCTTATATGCGGTGGCTTTCCGGCTTTATGCATTACAGTCATACTTGTGAAACAAAGAAATGGAAAAAGTGGGTAATCACTGGCACAGTCCTACTATGCCAGTTTTTTGTGCTTGACATAAGTCTAAATTCTGTGCCTAACTTGCCCTATGCCTGTCTGTTTCCCTTGCATACCTGTTCTATGGGAAACTCAGTTAGGGAGGGTGGATAGTTTCGGCGGATATAACAGTAGTCTATAATATCATGTTCTAACTGTAGATTCCTTTTATATGTTAGATACTTTCTCCTTTCGCTTGAGATTGAAAGAATTGTGGTATCTGATTAAAAAGTTGTTAATACTATAGTGCTTTAGAAGATGGTGCACCTGATGAAGCTGTTCAGTTGTATACTGAAGCCTGTGCCATTCTTGAAGAGGATGGGAAGGAACAAATGGCCTTTGATCTTTATCGTGATGCTGCAAGGGTTTATCTGAAGCTTGAAAAGTAAGAATTATGCTCAAGGCAGATGTTACTTAAAGTTTAGAAGGTGTATCTAAATGTATTAAATCTAATATATTTCAACACAACCAAGTTGAGTGGTTCTGACTTTTTATATATCGGAATTTTGGTAAGTTTTAGGTCTCCACATTGTAGACCTAAAACGCATAAATAAAAGTGTTCACATCTTTCAATGTATAAGCTTTTAGATGGAGCAATCTGCACCATTCAATAATATATCTTAGAAGTTCTGGCTTTTTGAGCCTCAGATACAACACGAAATCAAAAAAAAATCATGTGTTTGTAGAATAATAAGTATTAGACTCACACATGAGAGATGTACTGCAAACCTCAAGTAAATAAATAAATAAAAATCTCATTTCTAACAGTCTTTAAGTTTTTAATTGATGCGGTTCACACATTACAATTCTCGCTTTAGTAAGTGATGATGACTTTGATCACCACATGCAGGTATGAAGATGCTGCAAGTATCCTAATTAGTTTGGCATTAGCTGCTGACAAGTGCAACGCAACACATAGCCAGTGCAAGGTTCGAAAGCCCTTTAGTCACATTTTCCATCTACTGAACATTATTTTGACGTTATGTTGCTTATTTCTTGGAAGTAAATAATTTATAGCAAAGTCCATTTTTGTTATGACTTATGCCATAGCCTTTGCCACTCAGAAATTTTAATCTGTGGTTCCACTTTTTAAAGGAATGATTACTACTGCAATGCTTCGTTAGCTACAAGCCTACAACTATCTGCAATGTGTTCAAACAATAATAAAGGGGAGTTTTTTGTCCAACCATCACATATGGAGCCAATGACAGCCATATTAACATGGCCTCTCGTGGAGTTCTTCTACTCTTTTGTGTCTTTTTTATGCGTAAACTTCACATGTGCCTCTTATATTTTAGTTTTATTTTCTTAGACATTATTAATGAGTGATCTGTAGTGGTTTGCATTATTTGGTTTTAGCAAAAATGGTGATAGTATTCCTTGGATTATTTGGACTGATCTATTCAGTTTTTGGATTGGTTTTAGTTTAGAATTTAGTAAACATTTATCTTTTGGTTTGGTTTCTGATTTTCCAAATAATACTGGATATAATTATAAAATTGAACTTATGGCCATGTATATAGTGCTAAGATTTTTGTGCATGCTTTTTTTTCCTCTCCTTTTTAGCCTCTTTTCTTCCTTTTTCCTTCTCTCCTCCTTTTTGCTGTTTACTTCTCACTTTGTCTTCTTGGCGTTGTCACCATGATCTTCTCATTTCATCCAATTCTTCAAGCTAAGGAGAAGAAAGTTGTCTCAGGAGGATGTGATTGTGGTTCCAGTTTATATGGGCCCTATTGTTTCGTCCTGCTTGTATTCTTTGTTTTTTCTCGGTTTTCTTTCTCCTAGAGAACAACTTTAATTTGTAAACACATGCAATGACTGTTATGTCGGAATGGATCTCCCAGGTTTTGTGTAACAATCTGTTGATCTCATATATCATTCATGACTTGTCTCTTCGAGATTAACGTGGCATACATTTTTAAGTGTTAAAATACTTTTTTATCAGTAAAGATAAATATAGTGTTAACATGAAGGTTCAACCTTCAGCATCCTTGACTTAATATATGTCTTCAGGCCCTCGCTAGGCAAGTAGAGCTCTTTTGCTGCTCTTTATTGCTAAAGTAAGCAATTCCTTGCAGGCTTATCTTAGTGCAATCGTTGTGTACCTATATGCCCACGACTTTAAGCAAGCGGAGAAGTGCTTCAATGATTGTTGTCAGTAAGTAATTACGTATTTCATCATCTCAAATGTGTTGAGTTTACCTTAAGCGATTAAGCGCTACAAGAATCTTTTTTTAATTCTTTGTATAAGTGTTTTACTTTTTCATTCCCAAAATTGGAAGTCGAGTGCAAATAGAATCCATTTTCAGAAAATTTATGCATGAAATCTATTTTTTCCTATTTTCAGTTTTACTACACCTAAATGCTTACCTTATCTCAATACTATGCATTTTAAACCAGTTCTCGGATGTGTTACAGTCCCGTTAAATCTATTACAGTTTCTAGTGCAATACTATCTTTATCTAGTGAAGTTCACTGTTTAGCATTCCCTTTTTCATTTACACGTCTTTCTTTCTGGTGCTTGGGGGTAAGAAATATTTCTTATATTGAGAAAGACTTTACCTTATCAAAAGAAAAATGTACTGTATGGAGAAAACCCAAAGAATGGCCAGGTCCAAGGCGTTCTTTGACTTTTCCAACACAGTTATATGAATAGGTGTACAATGATGTGATTGATGCTTTTACCATTCTCAATACATTCTCTCCACTGCCTTTTAGCGGGCAACTTCTTCGACCTTATTTAGCCCGGTTTCTTGAAGCCACTTCCTTATCTTGTAGTCTAAGAGTGCCAGATCCTATAATGCAGTAGTGCAATCACCTGGGTTAGTCAGACTTGGTGAAAATTCTTGGAAAGAGATCGCCTATAATTGACTTCACTTGCGGGATTATACTGGGTATGTTGTTGTTGTAGATCGCCAATATCTAGGCATCTCTGGATTATAATATCCTTATCATTTTCCTAGAATCTCAGAGTCCAGTCTTCTTAGATACTCTTTAGCTTGTATTTTCTCTTGTTGCACTTCACATTCATTCCTTCATTAAAATCATACCCCAAATCTTCCACATGCATGGTTAAGGTAAATGTTGTTTTGTTGTTTCATGGCTGATAGCCCAAGTTTTATTGAAAATGACTGATGGGTTACTACCAAGACATTAGTTTACTCGTAGTTAATATAGAATTTCTTTCAATATCTGATATGCTTGCTGCAACTTTTTGTTCACTGGAAATTCTTTCCCTTTGTGATAGAGCGGTAAATGTATTTCCCGTTATGCTAATTGTACAAGTTCTCTCCTCTATTCTTGATCTAAGGCTTCAGTAAATCACACAATTAGTATGTGAGTCACACATTAAGTGGGAGGAATTAGTTGTTTGAAAATCTATTAAATAAATGATAGCAGAGAAAAACAACTGTGGGCCTCCAGAAACTTGCCATTGTCTAATATCCTTCTAGTTTGGTCTAAAATATCCTCTTCTTCTGTATTTTTTCCTGAGTTGTGCATCTGGACATTTTGCTTTGGGACAGGATCAAGGAATGCATGGCTAAACTGTTAGGCATCTGTGCGCCCTACCTATTCATCTTTTCGTGTTTATCTTTCTCAGACGGATGAATCTATATGAACAACTTTATATTTCAGGATCATGTTTGCTTCTGGAATTGATAATCTCTCTTATTTAGTTTACTCATGATTTTATCAGGTTAAGTGTTATTCTAATAACGACACGGATGGTGGCTCTTTTTTGTAGGGTTGAAGTTTTCCTGAATAGCGATCAAGGTCGCTGTGCTGGTAAATTTCTTTCTGCATATGCTGAAGGCGATGTTGAGGATATTAAACGTGTGGCACAATCAAGCACTGTATCAAATCTTGATCACGCGGTTAGTCATGCAGTATCAGAGTTTTAGAGTCAAGATGATGAGTGCTAAATGCTAATTACAGTCGTATGCTAACTGATTTAGCGTAGCTGAGAGTAGCTCTTTTTGACAATATTGAGTTGCAAATGCGTGATATTTCAATGGTTTGGCTGGCTTTTGTGCTTAGGCTTGTAGCATTTTCTTTATTGACATTAGGTGGGCAGTTATAGGTTAGTTCTCAGTTTTTTTGGTTAGAATGGTTGAGTGGGGTACCACCAGGCTTCAGTTTAAACTAGAGATTCCTTGATCGTAGTTTCTAGCTGTAAGATTTTTGGAGCATCTTTTCAGCTAAATGAATCCTACCGACACATAAGAACTTGTATTTTCCTTCGATATTTATTGTTTTAAGCCTGTTAACTCGATATATACTTTCCCTGCTTGCTTAGAACTTTCTCCCAGAAGGTAAGAGTTATTCATCTTAACTGAATTTTACACTGAAATTATTTTTATTGTTTGGTCTGCATAGCTGTTTCATTGTCAATGCTCAATGCTTCACGCAGAGCATGAGAATTTAATTTTCACTTGGACGATAAAGTTAGAAGATTAAGATGCGTAAGCAAGAAGCATCATTTGTGTGATATCTATTTTCCTTCTCTTTTCCCTTTCTTTCCTGCACCTACATCTAATTGTCCTCCTCATGTTAGGAGTGTGTATACTTACGCTATTCAGTAATCTGTTCAACTTGCTATATTAACACAAATTGCAATCCAGATCATCAAGATTGCGAGGAAATTGCCTACAGCGGATGTTAGCTCGTTCAAGAATGAAGCCATGAAAGACAATGAAGAGCCTCTGGATGAAGATGATCTGACCTAGGCTTTCACTAGTTGATGGATTGAGTTGAAGCTTCATGTGTGCTGTGTTTCTGGTTCTGGCCTACAATCAATTACATAAACATCAAGTATTGTTTTGACTATTTTATCCTGTTAGATTTGTTAACTATATCATGAGAAAATGTCTGAGCAAAACCCTGTACATAAGAATCTCACAAACTCTCGCTCCGTGGATTCCTTTGCAGATTGGAAGCTTTTGTTCATGAATGTAATTTCAATTTTTATATAGAAGCTATTTCTCTAGCATTGACCATAAAGATGATCAAAAGGACTTTAGTATCAAGATTTGAAGCTTTTGAGTAGACTCTAAAAGAACGATGTGTAATGTGAAAAATATTGGTACAGATTACAAGTGTAACTTGAAGAATACACAAAAAATTGATGCTGGCTCGAGCTTTCCTGTTAGTTAATATAAACTGCATTTCTCAATTCATGCATAGGTTGACGGACTAATCCGGACTGAAGGTTTAATAGTGGCCTAGCATGTGTTTTCCCATCTAATACTAGAAAGTGCATGTTTGTTTTCAGCTCACCAAGGACAGGACACTAGATTGGAGAGCGTAGGTAATTGAGGGTTTTGTCTTTTGTGTCAGGGAGCTTGGCGCTAGTTTAGAACACTTCATTTGTTTTCCTTCCCCTTACTGTTGTGCTAGTATTATTGTTTTCCTCAATTTCTATTGGTGTTCTTTTACTGGGTAAGTTGTTGAAGTGTGCCAACTCTAATTTGATAGTGGTAAAAGAGAAAAAACAGTACATAATTGCTTGACCTATCAAACCAAAACTTAGAAATATATTTATTTGAGGGCTATGGTATATGCAGAAAAACCAGCAATCGATTTGACTTCATGTGTGTAGCAGCTGATAAACCACCAAGGATTGATCCGTTGCCATAAATCTGATAAAATTGAAATGATACAGGGACGATTAGCATGACCCCTGTGCGTGGATGATATACACAAATAACAAAAATGGTCGTGTGTAAATTTACAGGTACTGAGATCAAATCCTGAAGGCATTGCTCTCGGACCACAATTTCGATCATATGTTGAAACAGAATTTATTTTCCTCAATGTTAAGAACAACAAACAATAATAAGTTCCTAAACAAAATCATATCATGCTTATTTATCATCAACGAATAAGTTATCTACATTTCAAACACATTTACAGAGCCTAACAAATCAAAAAATTGGACACTCAACAATAATACAGAAAAAGAGAACGTGTTATCAGCTGAATCAGCTATTAGTTGTGTTGTATGAAATTTTTACTATGACCGACAAAGGAATGTTTACAACATGACCCTGGTTTCCAAATAGTCCAATTCTTCCAAAGCTTGGTGAAGAGTTGTTCAAAGTAGCATTAAAGACAACATTCAAGACCTGTTGCTGCCCAGACGCAATAAAAAAGCGTGCTGGTGTGACCTTTATAGAAGCACCATAAGGCGCACTCCAACCAACAACGTATGTTTCATTGGCAGCAATATTTATCAATGTTCTTTGAACTGTTCTGGATTGATTCAGTTTTGATATCGTGATTGAAGGCAAGTTCAAGTCAGTTCCATTCAGTGTAGATGCTCCACAGCTCTCACCAGTGTAATTCAGTACCATAGGTGCCGAACCATTTATGCCACAGAGGAATGACATGTAGTCGCTATAGCCTACAATGAAAATTTTCAAATGCCATATCAAGGACTGGCAGAAAATGAAGTAATACAACACCAACTACCAATTCAAACCTCTCCCCTTGCCCAAAAAGTACCAGTGATTGCTCAAACTTGTATGGGAGTAACTGCCATATATATGTCTCAAGTAAATATTATCTTACATAAAACACATGTAACCGCCTAAAATTAATTGACTAAAGACTGGGTAGCATTTATTTTCTCCATGAAGTTTTGAGCAGTTTGCAGTGAGTTTTATCTGCACAGGTCAACAACATAGACCTTTCAAGTAAACCAAGTTCTAGACTTCCACGACATCCTGCTTAAACCAGTTTAACATGTACTCATTTATCTGACATTACTACAAGTACAATCATAAGTGTGATATACTACAGCATCTGTCAGCCATATTTTATAGCATCCAATAACTAGTTAATATTATAACCAATAGTCTCCTCAACTGCAACAGCAAAGAAGAGTAGCTTACCTGTATCTAAAATAAGGCCTGGATCCAGTGCCGCAGTAGCATTCACAAATCCACTTCCCATGTCAAAAGGTGTTGCTGGAGACTGGTTTGACTCTGGATTAGCGTATGAACGCTGGGCCAATATGGGACCACCATATTTGTCATATAGAGAAGCCGTTGTAGAAAGTGCAGATCCAATAGCAGCAGTACTAAGATTAGGAAATTTCTGCTTAATCAGTGCTGCCAGACCAGCAACATGAGGGGCAGCCATGCTGGTTCCAGACATCATTGCAAAATCTTCACCTAAATATTGGATCAAGTTCCATAGGTAAGCAAATATATAATGGCATTTTCATTGATGCACAAGTAGCCCTTTTTCCTGTTTTGATAAGTAGCTTTACAAAACCTACAAGCGTTAACTACCTTCAAACTCAACCGAGTCCATGCCACCAGAACTCCAAGCTGCCCATATAAGATTTCCTGGAGCAACTAGGTTTGGTTTCAGTATGTCTGCATCATCAAGAAAACTATCTTCTGGATCTGGTCCCCGAGCAGAATAAAACATGACATTCGGTGCAGATAAGCTGAAATTTGCTTTAAGACCCCCTGAAATGCTTGCAACTGCCCCAAACCTTGTAATTTTCTTAGTAACTTCATCTTGGTCCAGTGAAGAATTGTAGTACTGAAGTAAGATCTGCCAAATTACTTGAATCAGTAAGTGCAAATTGCAAACAAACACTTGGGTGCATGGAAACCAAGTTTTGAAAGAATTAGAAGCGAGCTGATGAAAATGTATTTCTTCAAGAATTTTATCAAACTCCTATGAAGTTTAAAGTTCAACCAAAGGATTCCAAACTCACCCAATATTTGAAGGATTGGACATGAACAAAATTGTGGTGGGTTGAACTGGGCACAGTCAATTAACCCATGAAATGAAATAGCGGAAGCTACATGCCCAACCTAACCCTTCACCTGTAAGTTGAGGGGGGAAGTAGAGCCGAATTGCAGACATCCCATAAAAGTTGAAATGGCTAATACTCCACTCCCAAGAACTTACAAGTCACAAGTTTGAATATCTCTGGACTACAAATTCCACCTTATATATGATTTTCTATACTTGAATATTTTTTAAGAATCTTAAACTACACCAACTAAATTATATATACATACATACATTATATATATATATATATATATATATATATATATATGCCAGAGTTTTTGTGGGGCGAAGGAAATTCCAGATGTTTTGAAAGGAAAGTTGTATCAATACAGCAGCTAAAATACAAATGTCATTGGCTTTTGCCTTTTTGGCTAAGTTGCTTGGACTCTCCAAAAAGGTTGACGCATCTATGCGGGATTCTCCAAAAACTACTTGTGGAGTATCCGACTCATAACCTTCGTCATTTTTGAAGAGTCCGAACAACATAGCTTTTTGGTGCAATATGAAGGATGTACAAGATGGAAACAGCATGTTAGATTTTTTTTTTTTTCTTCATTTAGATTTTATTGACTCAATACAGGAATAGGGATTCTGTATAGAAAAGAACCCTTCTTTTTGTTTTGGATGGGGTTTTTCTGCTCTGCAGTTCCATAGCAGCACTATCTTAGTGCTTTGTTGTTTATATTTATAACATCTTTATTCACCATTTCAAATAAATAAAGTATACAACACCAGTTATTTTATGTCCGTACTCACACTACCAATGGTGAAAAAGCAACTTGACAAAATCAGGAGAGACTTTCTCAGGGAAGGCAATAACATCGACCATAAATTTCACCTTGTTAAATGGGGCAACGTCACTTTACGAAACAATATGGAGGATGGGATCAACAACTTGGCTTTACATAACAAGTGTATGCTATTGAAGTGGCACTGAGATACAATCAGGAGGCGGCTGGCTTATGGAAGGAAATGATCCAAGCAAAGTATGCCAGTGATAGTCACTGGTGCTCTAGTCAAGTCAGTACCCCTTATGGCAGAGGAGTTTGGAAAGATGTAAGAAAATTGTGGGAAATATTCTTCACTAATGCTTCACTTAAGGTGGGAAATGGGCAACATATTCAGTTTTGGGAAGATATTTGGCTAGGAAACATTCCCCTAGTGGATGCTTTTCCAAGCATTTTCCAGATTGCATCTAATCCAGACGTTACAGGGAAGATAACATGTGGAATCTGACCCTAAGGAGAAATCTTAATGATTGGGAGCTGGAAGAGTTTTTAGTCTCATGGCCACCATTCAGACTAGTGTAGTCACAGTCAAGGCAGGGACAGGCTTATCTGGAGAAATAGCATAGATGGATCCTTTTCAGTTAAAGCAGAATACCTACAACAAAGCTCCAAGAAGACCTTAATTGATCAATGGCCATGGAAATTAGTCCAGAGAACTAAGCTGCCACCAAAAGTTATTTGTTTCGGTTGGGTAACTCTAAAAGGTTCTTGCTTGACTCAGGATAACCTCATCAGGAGGAAATTCCAAATGGTCAACAGATGCTACATGTGCTTATGCAACTCTGAATCAATTAATCACTTATTTCTTCATTGCACAGTTGCAAGAGACTTATGGAACATGTTCTTTTCACTTTTTGGACTTACTTGGGCCATGCCAGGCTCACTGAGAGAGGCTTTTGTGTGTTGGAGTTCTTGGAAAGTTGGGAAATCCATCAGGCAGATCTGGTCTTAAAGCAAGATGTTTGATTACTCTTTTTGGTTGGGTTAATCTCTCCCCTGTACTTAGTATTGATTCTTTTCTGGAATTTATCAGCTCTATAGATCTTTGTTGTTAGCTGTTTTGATAGCTTTTTGTTGCCTTTCTGGGAGCTGATATTTTCTTTTTTTTGTAATCTGTGCATCTGATTGATGCTTTGTTAATGATATCCTTTGTATTTCATCAAAAAAAAAAAAACACCAGTTTGTTTGTTTTTTGACAAGTAAACACCAGTTTATTATTATATTATTCCCTTCTCATGAATCTTCATAATTTAATATCCTGTATATTAAATTCTACAATAACTTTCACACTATAAATATGCATGTACATGTAGATTTGGATAATGTTTTGAATTACTCACCTTCTAGACCAACTACATTGGGCTAATGGCATTCTACAGTATTGGCATGAATATTTACTTATCAGTGAGCAATGTATTGAAAATCCGTAATATGTATAGATATTATGCTCAATTAGCTAGAAAATTGGACTTGTTTGTAAATTTATAAACTTTTATAATATGTAACATGTAAGAAGACTTGTTTAGGAATATTTGGTTGAGATTGTTTAGTGATATTTCCAAAAGGAAAGAAGAAAAGTCAATCTCCATAAAGAAAGAAAAAAGGTAGGGTCAAGTTGGCAGGTTGGTTATGACTAGAGTTGGCAAAATTAGCGCATGAAAACATAACCCGCACAATGCACTCAAGTTTGGGTTGTTACTAACCCCCCTATTCAGCCAAACCCATTTCAGCCCATCAAAAATTGGGCTGATATGTACCCTAGATTAATTCGTGAGAAATATTCAACATTTTCAAAAAAATAAATTTTTTAGTTGATATGTTATATATAGCAATAATTAAAAAAATATAGTTTTATAAGGTACTAAAAAATTATAAATAACAAATAAAGCAATTAAAACTTGGTAAGAGTTGCGTGGGTTGGGTTATGACCCACTCTTTAGCCCATTTCAGGCCAAGTAACTTTTGGACGGGTCATTAACTCAGCCCATTTTGACCCATCTAAATTCGGTCCAACTCGCCCATTTGACACCCCTAGACTTATGAGTATGACTCATTGTTTAGCCCAAGGCCCAAATAAACTTAGGGCATCCCCTAATGAGATGCTATTATAGACATTAAAATGTCATGGCATAATTAAGACCATAAGTTCCAAGAGTACCTTCAATATGTAATTAAATGGAGGGAGTAGCATATTTCTAAGCATACCTTAGAATCATTTGCAGATGGAATTATGATGCCAGGCAATCTCATCGGAGTTGGATTGATTTGGAAACCGATGACAAAGGGATCCATGCAGAACACAACACCAGCTGCACTAAGGTTCTTAGCCGTTTCCAGGGCCTGTTTGATGGTGGAAAGTCCAAGCACAAAGCGGACAGAGTAGCTGCAAATTAATAGATTCCCTTGTACAAGAGTCTGATTGAAACTACTGGCATCTTGGCATTCACCCACATACATATCATCATTAGCAGCCGTGTCATTCAAAGCATGACTTGCCATAACTAGAGTGTACATGCTATCAGTTCCAGCTGCATCAAAATACAAAATTTTTTAAGCCAACCATGTGACAGGAACTTCTTTAAAAGTTTTAAAGAACCTTAAAGGGCAACAGGCTAGCCCCAATTAAATTGTAGTAATAGCTGAAGTGGTGTGCAAGCTAAAATCAAACTTCTTCTTTTGCGTCCAAAGAATGAAGCTGGAAGAATTACCAGTCCACAATGGTTACCTCATTTCATTATTGTATCCAGAGCGAAAATTTATGCGTAAGAAAGGAAAGCAGCCTATACTAGCCAGAATATCTCGGAACATGCAAATGGTGAGTTTACCAAGTTCATGATTATATGTTGATGATAAATGTGTCAGAGAACAAGAAAGACTCGTGCTTGGGAAATTATATAGGCCAAAAGAAATGGAATTTTTTAATATCAAAAGATCTTTACAGTTTCATTCATCTTTGCCAGAAATTTTACATAAGCTTGAGTACTTTTTTGACTACTTAAAATGGGAGAACAAATTTAGTTCAAAATTGACGAGAAAATGACAAAATATAGAGGCAATTTGTGCACATCATTTAACACCTCCAAGTGCTTAGCTTGATCAAACACGAAAACAAAACCACTTGGAAGTCATCTTTCATTCTCCACTGAATTTTTATAAAGAAAAACTCCTGGAGCTCATTTTCTACTATAAATTCAAAATAATAATTACTAAATCAATCAACAAGATAGACTTACGTGCAAGTCCAACTCCAGTTATTGTGATATTGTTTCCCAGCACTATAGAGTTACTATAAACCCGGTCATGGGTTGAAGCACCAACAGTGAAGATCCATGGACTGAAGGAAGAAACACTTTTAGGTGAAGGTCCAGTATTGCCTGCTGCTTGTACTACAAAGATGCCAGCCTTAACTGCTGATAGCAAGGCCATGTCTATAGGATTAAAGAAAGTCGCAACACCGGGAGGACGCCTGTTTGGGGTGATAGATAAATTGATTATGTCCACACCATCCAGAGCTGCCTATAAATGAAAACAGATAGTATCAAAATGCTAAGGAATGAAGATCTTTCTCGTTTTTGCTTTCTGAAGATGCTCCTCATGCTTACTACAATGATGAAGAAGAAAACACAGTTTAGCATGAAATTAGGCATGCTTTATATTAATGGGTAAATGAACAGTTGTCCTATAACACGGAGATCTTTTTCCTTCTTTACTGCCATTTTTTAAATAAGGCTTCTTTACCAGTAATTAAATGGGGTAAAAAAACAAAAACATCAAATGGTTTCATAAATTTATTTCGAAAATTTCTTGCTTACTTATAGCAGACTATTAATATAACTTATCTTAGTATTGTTAATGGAAAGTGGCGAGGAAATCTTAACAGGGAACAGAAAATTAAAAGACTAGGTAACTCGGCAAATTACTTGAAGGCCTTTTCAGGCCTTGATCTGGTACATCTATAAGCTCTGGTGTGTTAATTATAAATTGACATTGATGATCATAAACTTTTCTTCCCCATGTGAATTCAGTAATGAAAATTGTCAACATTTTCTATACTTCGGATGATAATCTTAAAATTCACTCGCTCACTCCTTTCAGTTCGACCTATTTATAACATTGGTTTTCACCTCAATTTGAAGCATAGCTGTTACAGCAATGACTAAAATCCACATATAATGCCTCTCTCAAGACTTTATACTCCAAATGACCAACCCGTTATTCGAGAAGAGCAATCCTAGAGAAAATGCTACATTGAGACAGCATTGGAAAGCTGTGGACATCCATATCAATATCATTGCAGCTCAAATGTCTGCATAAGATAGTAAAATGAGGAATGCAGCCAAGGGTCTTGTAAAACCATACTTTTTGCTAACAGGTAAAGGATCATCGATGCCCTCTATTAATCAGTCAAGGACTAAGATATGGAGGCAAAGCATAGAGAAAAAGTTATTTAACCGTCAAGAGTAGAGAAAAGGCCTGATCAAAGTGTAGCATCAATATGTGATGTTCCAACATTGTGGAATTTGGGTGACCATTAATGTCATAAGACTCACTACATACGTTTGCTGAAGGATATTAAGATATTTATAGCAAATCCACATCTTCCTGATCAATGTGAAGCTCATGGAAACAGACTGGACTATGCTGTTGGAAAAGTTCAGCTCATGAAAAGAAAATCCAGAGTATTCTCAGATGGAAGTGGAACTCCCAAAATTCAAGCGAGGGGAATGATTCTAGTTCAACATAAATGTCCACAAATCAACAATGGGAAGAAGTTCCATATCCTATTTTTGGCTGTTCTTTGCAAGGTTATACACAATCAAAAAAATCATAGTACAAGCAATAGGGCAACAACACGGGCAATTCTTTTACGTTCTTCTCAGTTCTCTTGTTTCTATGAAGTCCAAACAACATATATACACTTCTTTCTTTTATACCCTTTCTTCTCTACTCTCCAACTACAAATGAAAAGATACCTGATCTATAGCGGCAACAACATCTGCAGCAAAGCCACCAAAGCTCTTGTATAATGCCTTATAAACTGCAACGCTGCAAATATCAACCTGAGATCAGTATCTCAGTCTAGTTCATAGGATATGAAGCCAGAGAAATATTGTACCTTGGGAAATTAATTCCAAGTCTAGACTAGTATGCGCTATAGGGGAAAACTCAAATGCTTGAGATATGCGCACTTAGGGAAGTTGACAGAGCAGATTAAAAGTAGTAGATTTTTTGTTGGTTTCACAAAGATCTCACAACTCAAGCAGTTGCTAACTTCTCCAGGATCCAACTCCACTTGGAAATAATACATCCATATTTTTAGAAGAACTTCTTAAGTAATTCATAAACACCAGGAAGAAAGATTTCTGGTAATCATAACCCCCCTTCAGCATTAAAGACGAATTTCTGCAGTAGTAGTCCTACAGGCTGAGTTCTAATCTAGTAATAACAGGCTTGCTGTTCAAAAAAAATCTAGTAATAACAGGCTTTGCAAAAGCCATTTGAAGTGTTCTAAACTGTTAAAAACACTTTGATTTCAGTATCTTTAGTTTAAAAAAGTACTTAGGTTAAACTTAGAATCAGGAGCTATAGCTGTAAAAAAGTTATGCTTTAGCAGTCACTGCATCACATATTTCTAAAGAATAGCACGACCACACAGACCGTTAACAGACATCACAAAGAGAGAAAAGTCATGGAAGATGAGCGGAAGAGAGAATAAGCATGTAAATTGATTGTAATCTAGTATAGGCATACACACATCAATATAAAGCACAGCCAACATCATCAGTATCTTTTTCAGGATCTCTTCCAAATACCAGACTATAATTACATGTTGAGCATCACAATCACCATAGGGATTCATAAATCAAAAAGAAAAAGATTCAACTTTGGAGGTCTCTTACTGTGCCCGAGGAGCCATTCCACTAGCATCTCCAAAGTGATGTCCAGCTACAACTACAGGGATCCCATGGTTCCCAGCTGCAATTGAAGCTGTATGCCTGCACGTGGTTAAGAAAATTCAAGCCACTTGGTAATAGATATTACTTTCCGTAAACTCAAAAGTTCAATGAATACAAGCAACTATCTACTTGGAGAAAGCAGGTCAATGATATCAAGAAGGTCTGAACAACATCAATTTCCTTTCTTTCGTGTGTATGTGTGTCTGTCTACATGCTATGTGCGTTTAACTTTTTGGGATCATCAAGGGGACGTTCATGGCTGTAAGCATACTAGTCTAATTGTAGTCCAACGGAAGTACTTTAATACCACCAAAGTCAAAATAAAGTAACTCCCATCAAATAAAACAGGCTGTTCAGCCATACCTAGGGAAAGATGGTCTATAATCAAATTTGAATCAATCAATTCCAGCAAGTGGATAGTCAAAACTATACTTACTTTTGCTTCTTTCCCAAATCAGACTATACTGCAGGTTTGGTAAGTTATCCTATTCTGTACCAGATTTTGAATTTATGAAATTGCATGTTTTTGGTAGTTCATTTACTTCAGTAGGAAATCGATTTCCTAATTTGCCACTGTGGTGGAAAATGAAATGTGAATCTAAGAGGACAAAGGGCTAACAGTAAAGTACCGTTTTCATTGCAGAGGTTTAGGTCTATCTTATCTTTTGTGTTTTTTTTGGAGGTTACATGAAAGAGTATCATGAGAAACAAAATGGACCATTAGATATCTCAAAACAGGAAGCATCAAAGAATTTTCAGAAGAAAAATGATATTTGTAGTAGGCTTAGAAGGCTTCATGTGGCTGTCATTTATATGGTTACTCGAGCTCAAGTCAACCCAGTGGAGTAAGACTTTACTTCTATCAAAAGAACTACCACTTTTATAAGAGTTCAGAGGATTATTTGTTTAAGCAAGCAAATAAATTTAAACCAAAAAAGAAATAAGCAGTTACCAATTTCAAAAAAAAAAAAAAAAAGGAAGCATGTAGAATATAAAATAAGCATGTCAACCAAAGGCAATTGCTTCTTCGAGATCAATTCCAACAAAAATCGAGATTGGAATAAATACTAGTTAGATCCCAGCCGCTTTGATGGCACTAATTGATAGAACTTACTTCTCTAGAAATTGGTGTGCGCTGTAAAGAGTGCTTAAGGACAAAAAACTACAGAGAAATGGACCATAAGGAAGATAAGACTTACGTCCCATGGCCGTCACCATCAAAAGGAGAAGCATAGTCCTGAGTTGTGTTAAATATCCCCCTGGTTATAGCAGAGGCTGCAAAATGGCGGGCACCAACAAGCTTCCTGTTGCAGGACCCAGATGGGAAATCTCGAGTGACCTCACAAATGCCTGAAAAATGCTGTGGAACAGGATAATGCCTCTCGGGTGTATTATCAGAGAAGCTGGGGTGTGTTGGATCAATTCCAGTGTCAATGAAACCTATCACAATGCCTTCCCCAGCAGTTTCATATCCACCCTCTTGAGCCCATGCCCCCAGAGGAAGACCTAGGAACTGTGGTGTATGTGTGGTTGCAGTTCTAACCGAGAAATCCAAAGCCACATTTGACACTTCTCTCCTATTTGCAAGCTTGAAAGCCTTGAAATATAAATATATGCATGAGCTGATATTAGGATCAAAATACACAAGACTGCATAATTGCTTAACTATCTACAGTGTCATGAAAACGTAGCAACAAAAAAGGCAATCGCAGCTGTTAATGAAACAAAATCTCAATACCACTCACTGATAATATACCTGCTGGGGAGTAACAAGCACAGCAAATCCATTGATCAAGTAGTGGTAGCTGTAAAGTTTCAAATACTTTTCTCCTCTCAATACCTTCCTCAATAAAGAATCATGCATCCTTGATGTGGAGGTAGCATTGTGGGCATGTTTGTGTGAAATATGGCTGATTCAAAATAAAGCTGATCAATGATATGATAGAAAATAGTAAAGCTTCTCACTTTCACAGAGATATAAAATAAGAAAACAGACTATGAGCAAACACACTAGTCTGTTAATGCAAGAAATGCAAAAATGTCAGCTAAGGACAAGACCACAATGTGATAATTAAGATTAAAACTTCTCCATTACAGCTGGACAGCTCAAGCAATTTAACTATGAGAGAGGAAGTGTTAAAGATTTCCCATTTTATCAATGACTCTTCAACCCATCAGAATCTTAACCTAACAATTCATTGCACGGCGTAACTCATCAATTACAAGAATTCCCTCTTTCAGCATATACAATCGAGAACTTCAGATGCTTTGGGCATCATAAAAGCTAATTTCAAGCCAGCAAGTTGCAACTAAAACCAGCCATCATTCATTGAACAAACCAAACTAGCAAGAAAGAGACAGCTCTTTTCGAGAAGCATGGAAATAAATAGTTTATTTACGCGGGTAAAACCCAGTTACTTAACAAACAGTACCTTGGTTTATCCAGTCTACTAGCATTTCCTGAACCGCGATTCTTGGAGTGGTGGTGATGGTGACCTTTCACTCTAAGCTCCTCAGCGTATAAATGAGAAACGGGAGCCTGTTTCAGAGTCACAATATACACAGCAGCATCTGAATCTACATCCTCCAGAGACAAGCCACAAGTCACAAATACCCCCAACAATAGCATCAGCAACAACAACTTAAAGCTGAAATCTTTTTCCATATTGAGCTCAACCCACATCCTATGAGCTCCCATTAGAGCAAAATCACAGCAGAACTACTCTTTTTTCACCAAAAACGACTACCCATTGGTTCCATTGGCAATTCCCAAGCTTAAAGACTGCTGTTTTTTCCAAGTACTGCCAAGAAGTGAAGTTCACAAAGTGAAGCAACCCTTTTGCAGTAGTGTAAAGGGAAACGTCTAAATGTGGGCACTGATAGAATCTTTATTTGTGCTTTACAGTGAAAGATTAATGGGAACCCTCTTGCTCTTGCCACCACCAAGAATTGGACGGAGAATGAAGATAGCTGCATTTAATAATCTGTGAAACTTTCTTGGATGCTGTGCATGTGAACGTTTTGTTTATTCATAATTAAATACAGTTAATGGAATTTTTGTTTTCTCTTTTTGCTTTCTTTGTTTCTATGCTGCGAACAAATTGATGGGAAAAAAAATTGACGTTTTTTTCCCTTTTGCTTTTGTTCTTTTGTGATGTCTGATAGGCACATTGTCTTCTTTCTTCAACGGGTATTTCTTTCACTAATGTTAGATCTTGTTTTGGTATCACGTGAATAATAGTAAAGCCTTTTTATATGAAACGGCATTCAAGAAATTAATATAGTCTTTCACGAATCGAGGCCTAATTCATGTTTGACCCATAATAAGGTATTCATAAATCATGTTATTATTTAATTATAATTTTTAGATCAAACATTAAAAGACGAGTAATCAAATTTGATAGCAGATTTTTAATAAGTCTTACTTTTATCTTTGTAACAATCTAAAATTAAGGTTATGATCGATTTTTGGTGCATGTTCACTAGATATTCAATACTCGAACAACGTCAAACATAAGGCCATTAATCCAAATGCGAAGTTTAATTTGGATAACATATTTGATATAAACTACTTTTGGTAATATGTTCAACCTATAAAAATAACAATATTATATTATATAGTACTTAAATAACTCATGATATTTAGAAGCTCTTATCTCATTCTTGAGATTTTATCAGTCTATATTTTTAGAAAACCTAGAGCTTTTATCTTTAATAAACTTAGCTTTTCTAACCAAAATCTTGTAAAACCCATTACCTTTTTTCTTTATTTAAACTCAGAACCACTTCTGCTAATTAAGAATTTTAAATTTTAATTGAGTTAAACCCAGATATTTAGATTATCCATCTACTATATGAGTTATGGGAATTTATTATCAAATTAAAACTACTCCTTATTATCATCTTGATCACTACTTAATTAGGGGTCATTTGCTATGAATGTATTAAAAAAATAATATAAGCATTAGTTATATATTTTATTTGGTATTCTAAATTTATAATATGTATAATTAATACATAACAAATTATGGTACTAATTACTTTTTTTGTCTCAAATTATTTGTTATTTTTTTAATTTTATATGTCTTTTAAGAAATATTAATTAAAAGGAAGCTTTGGCTATTTTGACCTTATTTATATCAAAGCAATAATCTCTCTTTATTAAAAATATTTACTCAACAATTAAGGACTTTGTAGTCTTCAAAAATAACAATACTAAAAGTAAAATGGGAAAAAAATAATTAATCCTGACTTAAACTTCTAAAACAATAATAATTTGAGATAACTACTTTTAGAAAAAAAAAATGACATATATTTTGAGATGGAGAGAGCATTAACAATGTAAGAATTTTTAATGCTTGCATTAGCATGGTTAAAAATATAATTATCTCTCAAAATCTTTTTCACATCCTTTTCACGTATATGTGAGGAATATTTTAATAGACAAAATAATTTTTAAAAATTATGCAATGCATATTAATTTTTAATATATTAAATTAAAACAATACATAAAAAATAATTTCAACATAATTAATATCAATATTACTATACACTATATTCAACATTATTCAGTTCTAAATATAGTGAAAATAAATATTTTATGACGACTCTGGTCCCTTATGTTTTTTTCTTTTGTCTCTGTCGATCTATTTCACCTAGCATTTATTTTTGTAACGAATTAAACCTTAAAAGTATCTAAGATTTTTCCAAGTGCTGAGCACAGGATTTATGCATCAAATAATATAAGAACTTAATGACTATAATTATTAAGTAAAAAAATAAAAATAGATTTATAATAATAGACTAAATCATTAATTCTCCAAAGGGAAAAAGTTGGTAAACATGGTGTGGTGTGGGCCAAAATTAGAAGATGATGGTCCTTCCCTTTTTTACTAATTATTATTATTATTCAAAAAGAGATAGTTATGAGTAAAAGATTAATCTTCTTTTAGCTCGTGCCCATTCTGCTAACACAGTCACTTGTATAAATGATGGCATCTCTATCCATAAAGAAAGATATAGTTTTTAAAAGAATTTAAGTTAATATTCACTATTATTGTTTAAGTAGTTAAGTTATTTATGAGAGTATGTGTGAGTTTAAATTACTTTAGCTTTTTCACGTTAATTTTTGGAAAATTAAAAAGAAATAAAAACACTCTCCCTTAGCAATAATTGTACTTTATAAGACAAGTCCCCCAATACTGAGATAAATCCAAATATATGCTCTTTCTAAACTCAAAGAAATATTGCTGACTTCATTTTATTATATTTCATTTTTTGAAAGCCAATTTAATTAAGATTTTTAAAGTTAAATTAGATTGAATCAATTTAATATTTTATAATTAAAATTCAAATACTTAAAAGTTATATAAAAGTATTATAATTTTTGTCATGTCAATTTTATAAAATATATATATATATTAAGATATTAATCAAAATTTATTCTCAAATCTGTTTTTGTAATGATGAAAATTGGGATGACACATAAGCAAATATGTATTATGCATAATTATATTATTATGTACTTGTGTGTGTATATTTGTAAGTGCAAACAATTGCTATCATACCTACCTAATGAGGTCGGTTAAAATTAGTTTAGTAATTATTTATGTACGTACGTATGCTCGTACATAAATACATCAAAATCCCAAATTACCAATATAATATTAGAAAGATATGAAATTATAGTATAAGTATTTTTAATTATATAAACTGATCGCACTGAATCACAAAAAAGTAAAAGTAGACTAAATGAATTTAAAAAAAAAAACGAAAAACTAGATTACTTATAAAAAATTTATTTTCACATATAAAAAAAAATTAAAAAATATTTTTTTGTCTTTCATTTTGTAAAAGATGGAAAGATCTCATTTCTTCCCTTTTCACTCCCATATATAACCAATTGCAAGCATAGATTTCATTAAATTTTTTATAAGGTGTTTTTGCACCCAACATCTAAATTGAAGGGTGATTAATTAGATACCTACTATTGAAAAAGTCATGTTAATATATATATATATATATATAACTATTAATTTTGGCTGGGGAAGGTGGAAGATGAATTGGATTTGGGGCGGTGGTGCATTGTACATGTGAAAGGCACCTTATATTAGTCTACCACATTGTCATAATTAACAAATTAAAAAGAAAGAAAAAAAGAAAGGCAACAGTAGTGGACTGTGGATAGTTAGGTTTGTTTTCGTTGTCGATTAAACTATTTTTTTTTTTTTGGAAAGACTGACATAAATTAACAACTCCTTTGTAATATATATTAGGTTTGTTTTCGTTGTCGATTAAACTATTTTTTTTTTTTTGGAAAGACTGACATAAATTAACAACTCCTTTGTAATATATATATATATATATAGTCGGAGTGGCTTATGCTTAATTAATTGTGTTAATAGACTGGATAAACAAAATTTAAAAGCTTTGGATAAATCAAGTAATTAGTTAGAAGGAGGTGCGAATATCTAAAGAGATTCAAGGTACTACGGTATGATTTTTACTGATTCAGTAGTATAAGCTTATCTTCTTTAAAATACAACAGTCTGTCAACGTCCTACGATTCAAACAACTTTGAAGTAGTTGAAAAGTTCAAAATTTCATCAATTAAAACACTTTTCTTCAACATAAAATTACTTATTTTTTCTCTTTTCTTAATTCTGATACGACACACTGTAATATCTTTTTTACACTTTTCATACACAATATAATAATTCTCTATGGCACAACATAGGGAAGAAATACCTCTACTAATTGTTCTTGTTGGTCGTAAGTGTAGAACAAGACATAGGATTCTGGCCAGTTGCTTTAATAAAAGTCTGTTTTGGGAAAAAAGTGAGGTTTTGGCTTTCATGCTTATATATTCAAAGTGGCGGACCATGCATCATTTATTATTCACTTTTCAATTCCACTAATCCGTTTGAAACTTTTGCAACACCGAATTTGCTTACTATGTGACAAAGGGGAACCTTATTCCATCATTATTACAATGTCCCTTTCCTGTCAGATTTTGAATTATCAACACTCTCTCAAACTAGATATTCATCATTATTACAAAGTATTTTAAGAGTTCTATAATTTTCATACGAGTACTCGGATAAGAATTAAGATTTTTTAATCACTTAGAAAATAAAGAAAAGAAAATTAATTTTTTCAGATCTCTTACGTGGATTTCGTATAAAAAAGTCATAAAACTAAAATAATAATTAAAAGTGATCTAAAAAATTAATTCTTCCGCATCCAAAACGGTTTCAACTTGCGAACCCGGGGTCATGTCATCCTTTTCCTTGGGGCTCGATTGTTAATTGGGTTTCTTCTCCAATGACTGACTTTCCAATTCACTCTTCAGCTTCTATTTTGGCCCAAAAGAAAATTCCACCTGTGAAATGGGTCTGAGCCCAACACAATAGGGTGTAAATTAAGGGATAAAGTGCAACAATGGTGCGACTGTTTAACTTAGACTTATGCTTTTAGAGCTTATTTGGCATATGTATATATGCACCATAGGGAATAATAATTTTGAAAAAAGAAATACTACATTATCTTATTCTATATTTGATTGGTAGGATAAGAAATAACAATTTCATGATATGTGTATTAAAATGGTAAAATTAGTTATTTCATATAAAAGATGGATAGTTAATCTCATGAAATATCTAGTCTATCTCATCCCGCATATCAAGTCAGTCTTAAGTTTATGAATTTTTGCATGTTTACCACTTAAATTATTTTTTTAATAGATATTTGATATTTTAAGTTAGTTTTGACAAAGGTTAATTTAAATAACATTTCGTATGATTAAAATTTAGACATTTTTTTTGCATCATATAGTTGAAGATAAATCTTTTTTTAGCTGACTTTCGTGTAACAATGATTGAATTTCAATCTTGAAATTTTAAATAACACATATATGAAGTTACGGTCAAATATCTATATAACAATTATTCATTATAACAATATTTTAATATAACGACTTAATTTTCTCCAGAATTGATTTTTCATATTATATTTTACTTCTCTAATAACAACATTCTACCTATAACAGTAATGACATTCATTATAGAGGTACACTCTTTGTAAAATTACATATCTATAACAACCATTCTCAAATATTATGCAATAATATTCTATAAGAAATATATTATATGTAAATAAATATTAAATATTTATGATAATCATTATTAATGTCATGCCCATAGTAAATTTCAAATACAAATATCTAAAAAGAAAAATTTATATTAAAATAATATCCATCAATTATGATCATAATTTCATGAGGAAAGACTTTAATTTTTTTATATTCATATTCTTTCTATTTTTTGATAAAATAATTAACAGATACATTTTTTTTAATAAATAAAATAATTAAATTAAATATTTACATATTTTTATTTATAACAGTTAAATGAGATCTAAATATCAGTAATTTATTTATTTTAAAATAAAGTCAAACCTCGATTAGGTGCATCCTGCACGGTTTATTCTGGGGAGTTCTGTGGGTCCAACATTTTCCTTAATTCATCTTTTGGGTCCTTAAAAGTGTTTTCAGCTTGTTGTCTTGTGCTTTTTTTTTTTTTTCTGTTTTCCTTTTTTGGCTTTTTAACTACCACCTCATTTTGATTCCTTCTTCGATGTTAGAAATTTTATTAAGAGTGTTTAAAATTTAATATATACGTATAAAAAGAATATTTTAATATATATACTTCATGAAATTTTCTCTTTCTATATATAATATATAATTTTTTGATAAAAAGTGTTCGATTGGCCACTAATATACGTGGCAGTGTCACTCATTAGTGGAATTTTCTTTGTTCTCTTAATCTAGATGACATGGCAAATAAGCTGTAACTTCATCTGGTTCATATTTCCACTGGTCATTGCCTTCTATTACGTTTACATTCGCTGTCATAAGATGGATCTGTAACTATGTCTTATTTGCTTACAATTTGATAGCTGTGGGACACTCACATGGAGACTTCCCCAGTTGCAACATATAAGATTCATGAACACCTCCGGCCTAAGGTATGAGGGTCTTCACCACAAATTTTTCTCAGATATAAACACTTAGTGATATGGTGTAATGTGTGAAAATGCTACATAATCAAATAGATAGATAGCATTTTGTTATTTTGTTGTGTGGCAGCTGCCTAAGTTGTATACAAATGATGCCATCTTCGATAAGTTTGACTACTGCCTTAATGGAGAGGGACTTCAATTTGCAACTGGATCTTACAGGTTTAACCTTCAATGACAGTTCTAACCTATGCCAACATATGAATAGTTGTATGGGTTGTTGTCTAACTGTACATATGATGGAATTATGGTAATCTTTTGTTGATTTAGCAATGGTGTCTTCGTGCGGAACTGGGAAACGAGATGGCATCACACTGGAAGTCAAAAAGGATCCAAATAGGTAACCCTTGTACTAAAGATGACCCTTCATTACACCTTGATTTGTAGAAAACCAACCTCTCAAACTAGTTCAAGGCCTCGAAGGTCATCATTGAGCAACTTGGCACGAGGATTTTATCGCCAAGGTAGTTGGTATTTAGTAAGGATTATGCATTTGCTTGTTGCAGGGCCCATAATTCATCAAACTGTGGCAGATTCAACCCCCCTGGCTTTGTAACCTGGCATATTCCAGACTTAGTTTACATCTCTTTTTGTTGACAATTTCAGGACAACATCTCAGCTCAGAAAATGAGATTTCCTGTAACAAAAACGTATATGTACATGCAGGGTTGGAACAACAAATCTATCCAACTTCTGTACAGAGAAGAAGAAAGTATACAAGTGTAGTGCCCTATAGTACAATTTCGATCATGAAGATCAAAAGGTTCCTATTAGGCTTGATTCTGAAAGTGATGGATTTGTTTTACATGTACCTAATTAATATTAAGCTTAGCCATTGTAATTCATGGATGATTTTTGTATTATCACACGCACTTCAAGACATTTCAATAAGATGATTTCTATATTTTACTCTCTCTATATTTCTAGTTTATGTTTTTTATTTTTTATATATTGCTCATATTTTATAATACAATTATGATACTTTGATTGTATTTCTTTTAAATTCACTTTATTCTGATCAAGTTTTGTATGGACTATCCCTATTTTGAGATAATCTTTAATTTTTTTCTCTCAAATATATGGTCTTTAATTTTTTTGTCTGTTGTAAGGCAGAACTTTTTAGAGAAAGTATGTGTTGAGACATAAGTTCTTGATTTACAAATCACAAGACAAGACTTTTAGAAAATCTGTACCCTGAGATATAACTTCTGCCACTGAATTTATGTCCTATGACATTAACTTGTACCATATCAAACTGATATCGTAAGGCATAACTTGTGGCTTGAGCTTAATTACTTTTGCCTTAAGGCCTAACTTGTGTCATTGCACTTATGTCTTGGGGCTTAACTTGTGCCACTGAAAACGTAATTTGTGCCTTGAGCTTAATTTTTTTTTTTTGCCTTCTGGTATAACATGTGCGACTACACTTATGCATGGGCATAATTTCTTTCGCATAGGGGTTGAATTTGTGCTGTTGAACTTATGTCTTGCGAACTACTACTATTATTATTATTTTGTTGGGGGCATTTTTGACCATATAAAAATCATGAAAAAATTACAATCCAATGTTTTTGGCCTATTGTCACGCCCCGCCTTGGGGGTATGACTGGCACCTGGTGCCCTATCAGGATTTGAACTGCTAGACTACTGAGCCTAAGCACATCTGGTGTCTGGCCGGCTCTAACTCTGATTCACGGAAACAACGGGCTATATAACGGCTGTAAATACAGCCTCCGACCGACTAGGCCTATAGCCACCTGTACTATAACAACAGCTAACCAGAATCATGTCAATATAAGGGAGCCTATGCGGGCCGACAAGGCTACCATGCTGTCTAGTTAAGTCTAAATCAGTTTAACAAATGTTGAACAGCTACGTGACCGGCAAGGTCACCACTACTGACTGGATAAGGCCTCACACGGCCAACATAAACAACTAAACATATGCACGGCCCCACACGACCGGCACAACTAACCATAGAAAAATATATACAGACTGCAAGCCTCTAAGAATACTGATAAGATGGCCGGGACAGGGCCCCGACCTACCCGTACTATACAACAAAAGAAAATGATGTAAACCTCTGAATATCAAGCTCCGGATGACAGGAGCTGATGACTCTGCGCTGGCTAGGATCACGAGGGATCGGCTCCTCGTCTATAGGTACCTGCAGGCAAGTAATGCAGCGCCCCAAACAGGCGTCAGTACCACTGGTACCGAGTATGCAAAGAAAACTGAACACAACTGAATGTAAGCAACATAACTAGAAACTCTGAACAGTAGGAAATATCTGAAACTGTCTGGACTGATGAAATCTGAAACAAGCTTATCTGTACGGAGAGTAAGGTAGGAGCATACCTGTCGTCATGGCGACCTGCTGTTTATCAGCTAATAGATATCAAGTATATACATATATATATATATATATATATATATATATATAACAAGGACCTATACCAACCCCCATAAGCCGGAAGGTGCCAACCAACACACAATCTATATACCCCTACCCGGGTCAAAATCATCCAAAAATAAATTACTCCACTCGTCTACTAACTACGAGCATCTCTACCGACCCCCTGAGTCTCCAGCTCGGGCTATGGACTCTGATATAAATAACTGTGTCTGAGCCCGAAGGACTCCTGTACTGTAAACTGTAATCTGTATCTGTATCTGTATCTGTAATCTGCCCCCTGGGCACAAGCGCACAACAGGGTAAGCTATATTGCTATGCTGATCAGCCTGATATGGAGAATGCTCCATCCCATATTCGTCCTACTGCGGACGGCATACCACTCCTTGGAGTGGCGTATCCCCACCCTCACGGTGGGTCGACACAGTTACCGACCCAGGGGCGGCGAGGACGCTCAAGGGTGCCCTCATAACACAAACAGGTCTCAACAAACAATAATCACATATAGCAAGCATGTTTAAACTGAAAATACTATCTGTACTCTGATTTCTGATTCTGAACTCTTTTCTGTGTTATACTGATTCTCATACTGAACTATACTGTATCTGAGATATTATCTGACTGTCATTATACTGTAACTGAGGTATCATCTGCCTGTCTGATATTACTTTACTAACTTTTATTCTGAATCTATATCATATTATCACAGAACATGCTTGCTAAATTCAAACTGGACTCAATTCTCGACTTCTGAGTTCTTTCTTCTATGCATCACGCTATTTACTGTACTGGATTACTAACTTGCCGAAGGAATTAACTTTACATACCTTCGCTTCGGATTTCCCGACTAACTGGCATAGCTCGATCAGTACTTCTGCTATTTCTCCCAACTGCATTCATATATATGTCAATTAGAACTAAATACGCTAATATTTTGGAAGAAAATATCACTTTCAATATATATATAGCCCAAACTTTGGCTTATCGAAAAACGGTCGGAAACTCGCTATTTCTCGAAAGTCCAGAAGGGAGAAATACTCACTTTAGGGCTAGGAGTATATTGACACTAATTTGGAGCAATTCCACTTACCTTAGCTCGGTAGCACGACGATTCGCCGGTCGAATTTCACGAAACTAAATCCGTAGGAATGCTCCTTACTGCTTAATACCTCGGTATCTGGAGTTAATTTGAGTTTGGATCGTGTTTGACGGCATAATCGGACGAATATTGCTAAGGAACCTTCGTTCTCCCTGTTTTCTCTCGGCTTCTCTGGAAATTTTTATGAATTATATTATTAAAACCGAAGTTGGAGGCTTATATACTTGGGCCTGGACAGGGACTCCGTAACATGGAGCCAACGCGGAGGCCCTCCCTCCGTGGCACGTTGCCATCGCGGAGGGGTTCTGCCCCGGCTCCTTCCGCGATGGTTCGACGGATTTCTTATCCGGTCTTTCCCCGAGCCTTTTCCTAGCATGTATGGCATTCAAAAACTCTTAACCAACATGTGAATAGGCCATCTACATGTCGAGAATTTACGGGTGTAACAACTATTTAGTTTGCAAAATATGTACACAATATATAGATTGTGTATATACATAATATACATACACTGTACATGTATATACATACCAATACACAACATATATAGCCAAGCGTATATGTAATATATTTTTGAGACAAATATTGTCTTGACTTTATTTCAAAATACATAGACTTATAATATTTTTAAAAAGGAATGGGTATAAACTAAATTGCGGTCCAAATAGTACCCAGAAATCATAAGGAAAATAGTGGAATGGAGGAGGGAGTAAAAGAACAAGAAATCAAAATTGTGTGGGTGGGCGTGGCGTCCTCTTATCTCTTTCAAAACAGATAGAAATAGTTAATAGCAGCTGATAGTTATGGGATTAAGGTGATACAGAAGTGAGGAACATTGGCTATGGCTTTGTCTTTGGCATCACCATTTCTTTCTTTTTCTACTCTGCAACCTGCTACTTTAAAGCAACCTTATTTCGCCTCATCAAGAAAGTCCCTCCAGCGTTTTGTCACTAGTTCTAGTCTCTCTGATCCCTCTGGGGGTCTCTTCCTGGCCGCCAAACACGCGGTAAGACTCCTTCTTGTTTGCCCCTTTTTAGGATTTTGCTAAAAGATCACAACTTTAAACTTTCTGGTTTCTGTTTGGGTGTAATCTTCTGGAGACTTGTACAACATGCGTGTTGGTCTGATTTTTTGTATTGTAGGTGGATTCCTATGTCAAGAGTGGTATGGTTGTTGGATTGGGTTCAGGTCATGCTTCTGCATTGGCTATACAGTACCTAGGTCAGCAACTCCGAGCTGGTACTATAAAAGATGTCACTGGCATACCCACGTAAGTTCAAAATGTCCAATTGCCTATGTCTTGATGCTGGTCATACATATGCTTCTTGGTTGTAATCCCTCTGACATAAGAATTCTATTTAGCTTCGATTGTGTATTCCAACTGTATATAGATTGTTTACTATGTTCAGAAAGGAAAAAAAATAGACAAGGGAAATATGATACTGTCCTAAAAGTATAATTTTGGCTTGTATTGATTTTGTGTTTTCCTTTTTGTTGTTCAAAATGTAGAATAACTTATGTGTTGAATAGGCATACTTTATGTTATATTGCTCTACTCATCCCTTTCCACTTCAACTTTCATTTTAGGGTGTGTATTGAAAAATGTTTTATCTTGGAATATCATTTTCTGGATCATTTCCAGTTACCCCCGTCCCAAAGAAATTAGCATTTTCTATATGAATCCTTTTTAGAGATTTCCACTGTATTTGAGCCCAACACCCTGGTTTCTTTAGAAAAACATTTTCAACAACTTAAGAGAATCAAACACTGGAAAATGATTTCATCAAGGAGAACATTTTCCGAGAAAACATTTTCATCATACCAAACACATCCAGAGTTTTAATCTCA
This sequence comes from Datura wrightii, assembly GCA_035772735.1. Taxonomy (NCBI): domain Eukaryota; kingdom Viridiplantae; phylum Streptophyta; class Magnoliopsida; order Solanales; family Solanaceae; genus Datura; species Datura wrightii. The sequence goes on along the minus strand of JASDFA010000008.1, from coordinate 112,474,379 downwards.
GCTACTAGTTGAATGTTCGTATGTATTTGATCGACTATTTTTCCCTTCTTATTTGTTTCCAATAATCTGTACTTGTAAGTTTCTCCCTTGGATTTTTGTATAGCTTATCTATAAGTTTCCTGCTTTTAGTGTGATGACTGATGAGCAGCCTTGTTATTGAGTTTGTTTGTTTTTCCATTAGGAGTAATCAGGAAGACTCTGATGCAGATGTGTTGGCAGTGCAAGTGAAGCAGCAAAGGAAGGAATCCCCTTGGAACAGTATGATGATAGTTATAAGGTGTGCACCACTACTAAGATTTTCCCTTAGAAGATTGCATTAGGACTTATTTAAAAATTTGAGCATCTAGTCACATCTTGGACCTGCATATACATTCAGATTGCAGTCAAAACCAATGGCTATTTAGTTTAGTCTCATTCCCATAATGCAATTATTAATGAAGTTAGCTGATAGAAGATCTTCGGTCAGGAGGGTATAAATTGAATTACCTTCACAAAAGAGAAAGAAAGGTCTAGTGAAGTAAAGTCATAGAAATTAGTAAAGTTCCACATGATCTTTCATTGTTACTCTGATTTAAATAGTGAATCTTTAAAGCCTAGTAACCTGCGATTTTGCTCTGTTTTGTCTGTTATTGAATTATATCATTGAAGCTGAAGTGTTTCGTGCAAACCTGTCTATGTTCCTTACATAGATTGATCTAGCATTTGATGAAGCTGACATTATGGAAGAAGAAACACTTGCTGCTATTGTTGGTCGTCGAAAACTCCAGGGCGATGATTCTATAATTAAAGAGAAGGTCTGTCATATTTCATGTGGTTGTTATGTATTCAATGCTATTTGTCTCTCTTTTATTTCTTATCTTGATTCGTAACATATTCTTGCTTCTTTTAGTGTTTCAGCTTGAAGTTCCTTTATCTTTTGTTATCTTGCCTATTATCCACTGAGTTCTTATGAGGCTGCATTGGCTAATATGGATGCAGACTATTTTGGAAGCAGGTGATCAACTGATATTTATTATAAAGGAAAAACAATTCAAGGGCAGTGTAGAAGGTTCAATTCCAGTACTAATCAAATCTGTAAGTTCCATACCAAATATTCTACTGAATGCGGATGAACAAGTGTAGCTCAAAAGGCGAGAACTATCCTCATTTAGCTTATTCACTTCTCAGGTTAACTGGCTTGAAACAGCTGAAGAAATAGACGACCTCTTCCTAGGAGATGCAGAGGTAAAGTCTAATCATGTATTGTCCTGTTAAGGCATAAAATTGTTCTCTCTCCTTGCCAAACTCCACTATTTGCAAAAGACCAAGATATGATACATTTCATGTGCAAAGCAATATTCTTCCTTAATGAAGCCTTCTGGATATTGGATGATCGGATCACATTTGCCTCCACTTAGTTCCTATGGACCAAAGGAAATGTTCCTTTTTCTTGCTCTTCCCATTCTCCTTTTTATCTCCATACTTTTCACCTCAATTGCAGTTTATGTGAAGAATGGGGTTACTGGACCTCTTTGCCAGTGCCAAAAGCTAAATTTGCAGTCTTCTTTGAGATATTGTCTTTTTTAGATTGTAGACTCTCTTTTTTCATCTCCATGAGATATAACATTTTGAGCCTTTCATATTTGTATTTCTCCGTATCTTTCTGTTTATTTCTTTCCTTTTGTATTATTTGAGGCATACTATTATGCTGAAGCATTTACTATGCTTATTAGCAATATTTATGAAAATCCAACAAGCTCAGTTAGGTCACAATCACTCTGCTTCATGCATAATATACCTCGGTTGGTTGCTTCCTCTGGAAATTGTTAAATGTTAGAAGACATAAGATCTGAAAGCCAATATGCTATAGACTTAGCCTTTTTAGCTTAATTAATTACTGAAATGTTAGTGATGTTCTGTATCTCCTTGGTAACGTTCTATCCTGTTTACATATCCATTAGACAGAAATATGCCGTCACCAAGTATGTGCCACTCTTATATGTTGTTTCTGGTTTACTCAGCTTAAAATTAAATGTCGATTTTCAGTCCAGTGCAAAAGTAATGTCTGTTTCTTGGAAACGGAAGTTCTTGACTTCTATTAAACTTCTTTTTCTAGTAAAGGAAAGTTATTGACTTTTTATGCCAAAGTCCTACTTTCAAACTTCACATTATAGGTTAATCTTCTTTCATCATTAAACACTGCACTTGATATTAAGCAGAGTGCATGCTTAGCTTCGGTTTTGGTGTGTACAACAACAACATACCCAGTATGTGCCATATTAATCAGGAATTATAACAGAGAACTGTTAATTGAAATCATCTTTTTGGTAGCAAGAGTAGTATTATTGACGTAGAAAGTGGGAGAGTATGAGAATAAGAAAAAAGATATTCTACAAGAAACAACGGGAAAATAGTGAACCAACAAAAGTGACTTAGTTTTAATCACATCACTTTCCCAAACATGCTGCTAATTTTGGATTGTGGAGGAGCAACAAAGTCCCACTTTGTCAACCAAATCATCTGTTACATACTGTAAGTTGACAAGTATCTTCTTTTCTCTTAGCTAACAACACCCAAGTTTATTGCAAGCAACTTGAGCGCCATAACGAAAAAAAAAAAAACACTCTGTAAGGTTATTATTCTGCTAGTGTCTGATGGACCTTCTTAAATTGAAGGGTTTTGTACATAGTATTGGGCGTAAAATAGTGACTTCTGTTTCAATTCCTATTTGAGAGTTTGTGACAATATATGAACCAACTTCATCAAATAATATGTGAAGGTCCATTAAATATCTTCTGGGGACATAATGGATTATCTTTCCATTATAATGTCACACTCTTTAATAATTTTTGTTTTTCTATGTAGGTTTGGAGGAGGCCAGCTATAGGGTATGCAGGTCCTTTGGGAGGTGATTTCCCTTTAGTCACTAAAGAAGGGCACAACATCCTTGATGTCATATTTACAACTCCAATGGAAAGCCTTGGTATATATCCATCTCTGAATTATTCTTTGCCACTCTAGTTGAACTTGTTTGATGCTAACTGTTTACCTCCCATTTTTCATATGGCAGTTGAAGTGGCTAAAATCCTTGATCAAATTGATGGTGTTGTGGAACATGGTGTTATCTTCAGGAAACCGTTAGTTCAGAAACCACTTAAATCTGTGCTTTTAGTTATTCACACCTTTTTCTTTTCTTTTCTCATCGCGTGGAATTGTCGTACCGTATCTGGGAACAGAGCAATAAAGAAAATAAATGAATCAAGCATTGTAGATAAACTGTTTAGCTTTTAAGATTATAATGCTTAGAATTCTTGAAACTTGCATCTAATAGCACGTAGATGATGAACTTTGAATTTGTTTAGAACATTTTGGAGTGTTTCAGACAGGAATGTTTGCCTATCTTACATCACATGAAGAGGTCTACAAGTTTATGCACTACCAAGGATTCCAATTCTTTAGTGCCTTGGGCTCAATAATGGTCATTTTCTACACCTTTAGTCCAATGGTTTCTGTTGAGTCCCACATCGGTGGTGGGATGAGCTAGTTAGTCTAGTTATATGATTTTTGGGCAATCCATCACCTCATGAGCTAGCTTTTGTGGTTGGGTGCGGTTGAGTTAAGCCCAAGATCCATTTCTTATTAGCTTCAAGCCTAAAGACTCAAATTGGTTCAATCTTTACAATATTAGTAATTCTTTCCCAAGTCCCAAACTTGAAATATTAGTAATTAGGTATTTAGTGAAAATCTTCAATGATCTTATAAGGAGATCACAGGGTTTCTGTGGAGTTGTTTTTTCCTGCTCTGATTCCGGCTGTATTTATTAGCTCTTCAATTCTCTTTGTTATGGAAGTACAAGGATATATAAAATTTGTACAGTTTTTTCTTTCCTATTCTGCCATCTTTCAGATTTCCCTTAAATTTGTTTCTACTTTCACTGGACTAATTTCAGGTGCACAGCAATCATTGCCTCAGAAAATGGGCTGCAAATCATTGATAATACAATTCAGATGGAATCAAGCAACCTTTAATGGAGAAAAGCTTCGTATTGTGGATGCTGTAATTTTTGAGTCTTTTCACTCTTCACTGTGTTCTATTTCAAGTGTTGTGTAACTTTTTTAAGCGAAGAAGGCAAGAGAATTCTCGAGTTGTATTTTACGTTCTCATTATAGGGCATGCTTTGTGAAATAAAAATATGTTTTTACAACTTGTTTTCAAAGTAGGAGAACAGAACGGAAAAGGACAAGTGTGGATAATTTTCTATCCTGTCTTGTACTCTTACTAGTAACATGCAAGAAAAGGTAAATAGAGATCAGACTTGCTTTGTCCCATTGTATAAAGACCTGAACATTTCTTTTTTCTCCACTTTCATTTCCCCAGCGTCCAGGAGAGGTTTGAAAACTATAAGCAAGTACATCAACAAAATATGCATACCAAAAGATCTTGGATTAAATTGGCAGCTAGTACATGATAGCAACCTTTTCTTTTTCTTTCTGAAGGACTGATCGCTTGTTACTTACAGAAAAGGCCAACAAAGGGAACCGCATTAGGCACAGAGGCCTATATGATCAACTAGGAACAAAGTATTAAGTACTATGATCACCCTTCTAGATGTAACTCTTACAACATTGCTTTACAGTTCGTACAACTAGGCTAATCAATCTCGCTTGCTTTGCATCTTCAGAATGAAATTATACAGGGACACGTTTTCCTCGGTAGCGATCAAAGAACTGCAGAGAGAAAAATAATCTTAGACCAATAGAAACAAAACAGGAACCCACTATAATGCATAGTTTTCTGCTTCGATTGAGTAATAGCATGTTCATGCAACAGAAGAATTATATTTTAGAAAAATGAAATCATTCTTTAAGATTAATATCTAATGACACCAAAGAGAGACTTTTTTGGTTTGTTTGAGAAAACAGTCATTTAATTCAATAAGTTGAAGAGTGTTTATCTTCTTCTAAACTACTCTTTGGAGATTTTGCGTTGAGGCAGGAAGGTTGCTAACCATGGAAATAGGGTCAGTGTTGTCAAAGGCGCACTTAAGCCCTGAAGTGAGGCTCAAAACGTGTTGTGCGCTTCGTCTCGCTTAATGTGCGCTTCAGAGTCGTCATCAAGGTTCTAAGGCATACTTTCCTTTACCAAAGAGCCTCTTCTAAAGAGGCGACACTAAATAATTGATATTAAAATTTCTTTGTTCATATATTTATCATTCGTGCTTATAACTATTAGTCTTGGATTAAACATATATATTTGTAATTTTTCTCCCTTTGCAGCTTTTTCCATTAAAGCCTACGCTTTATTTGCACTTTGTGCTTAAAGCCCCAGTGGAGCTTAGAGCTTTTTTACGCTTTTTGCATTTGACAACACTGAAAAGGGTTGCAGGGTGGAAATTGAAGTTTGTAAAATTGTGCCACAGAACGGTTTTCCCTTCTGCCGGACTGCCTTAATGCAGTACCTCAGTATCTTCAGACAGATGCATGAAGATCAGAATGTCAGACAATTACTTCATGATTATGCATCTCGAGACTCGATCACAATTTTCTGTGATCCCTTCCTAGAGTATGGCACGTCGAGACTCAATCACCTTAAAATCAGATATCTAACAACCAAGCAGAAATCTTGATTAATTTATCAGGTAGCAATGCAGTGATACATAGGATAGATGCATTTAAACACAAAGCATCAGATGACTTGATAGTGTCTCAATGAAGAGAGAGATACCCTATGGCCTCCCAATTTCATTCAGGCAAAGTATAAAGAGGCTGGTCATATTCTGTATTCTAGCAAAGCCAACAATAAATTGGTAATATTGTACTGATATGATACATGGATAAATTCACGTATGTAGTACCAGTGCAGCTACCCCAAGTCAGATTTGGTGTCACCTATATTTTTGGGATACAGAAATACGGATAGGACTACTGGTATGATAAACAGTTGGGTGCATTAAGCGATTCCTGATCCCTTTGACACTAGGCTTTACCCTATGTGTGTCGGTTCTCAAATTTTGTATCCAAGCCGTACACTATTTTACATACCCTATTGACTCAATTTAAAGTTGGCTCACAGTTCACCTGATCCATTTGCTAGGGACCAGAAGCTCAATTTATGTATTCTCATAGTCTCAGCATTGATATCATCTTCTATATCCTACAGTTCCTGTCTACATGAGAATCTGAGGGCATCTCAATTTATGTCAGCGTAGTTCTTTCACCTTTTGGCCTGTTATCTAATTACAGCTCAACACTTACAGAAGCTCAAATAATCTCAGATCTCTCTTCCATTTAACTTATGCTTACCTACTTGACCATTTGAGTTGGAGTGAAGTATTAGAGTAGGTAAATAAATGGTGGTGTATCAGTATCACAGTCTTGACATGAAAAAGAGAAAAGCTAGGACCTGATTTCCTTCTTTGAAAATTGAAGCCTGAAAGGGAAAATGTTTCACAATAAAAAAGAAGGCATGTGGTGCAGAGTCCATGCACTTTATAATGGTAGTCAGTTTGATGAAAAGCAAACTAAACTCAGGATTACTACTACATGATTCAGTTTTAGGCGATTAGTCAACTTTCATGGATTTGTTGGAAGACACAAAGATGGATAGGGAGAAGAAGAAGAGAAAGCAAAAGGGCATAAATCTAAGGTAAGAAGTACTTCAGGGCACTATGAAAAGAAAGCATTATCCTACACGAGAACACCAGGCTAGCTAAAAAGGAAATCAATATGAAGCTTAATTTTGAACAATTGTCCCCTAATACGCATCGTTATTCACCATATTATGAAACACAAATATTCTATGTTGATCACCGCTGCTGATAGTAACTGCTGGGACTACAATGTAAAAGTTTAGGGAATGCCATTAGAATAACCATATGGTGAGTTTGTGATAAGAGGACACAAAATAATAGAATAATAAAAGAAATAAATAAATAAATATAGCAAAATAGAGAGAGCAGCAAAGCTTTGGACTTTGAATGGCAGAAGCAACAGCAAATCTTGAAGCAATTTCTAGTGACAGCGAAAACATTGGCAATTTCATTCTATTCCTTATATGATCCTTGTAACTATTGTATAGCCCAGTCATACGATAAACAAAAGACAGGGTACTTAAGACTACTTCCAGATTTTTCTCTGTAAAAGCTAAGGATGATTCCTAAACCATAAATCAGCCATTGGTTCTTCTACCACAAGCCTTACATTCCAACCAATCTATTATGTTAGGAATGGGAAGAACACACACAATTGAAGAAACAAACTGCTTTCTTAAAACTAAATGATTTCCCCAAACAGAAAGAAATGCAAGAAAAATATACGAATGATACAACCAAACATACCGATCTGATATAGGGCTGCTGGAAGATCCAACCTAGAATAGGTATCTTTTGCAGAAAAACTGCCAATGTTGGCCAGAAACCACTGTGCAAAACTATACATCAGCACCCAATTACAACTAAAAGATTATTAGAGCAGTCAGGAATCATGTAGCTAATTTACCTGAAAAGTACGACAAAACCATATGCCTCAAGAATCATACCCAGTATAGGCCAACCAACAATAACCAAGAAAAAGCCTACACCAAATGATATTGTTCCCTGTGCAAACAAAAAAAAAAAGGAGGAAGAGAGATATACATAATAAAGAACAGAAATACAAAAGATGTACTACTAAACAATTCCAGAGAGACCAAGAGGAACTGTTGAGGTGAATAGAGAAGACAAAATGGCCAAAAGCAACTAAACCTTGTAATTACTACGTTTACTAAAGAACTGCAGTGATGACTTGAGACCAATGGTCAGCGCCACCCCCGAGAAGAAGAGGATCTGTCTCAGTAAAATAACACTATGTCAACTGGCAGGCAGGCGTCAGAAAACAAAGGAAAGTGGTAAATGGCAGGTCAGAGAACTTATGAGATCTGACAATAATGGCAAGACTTTGTACTTACATTTCCCATGGCAATTAGTCCCTTGTCAAAGAACAGCATGATCCCCAAGAATGAGAAAAACACTCCAAATCCCGTCAATCCTAGCCCTATCTCTGTTTCAACAAGTAGCCCAATCTTAGCAGACATAATGTTTCGAATAGCAGTACAGCATGCTTCTTTTTCTAATCTTACCATCTAAATAGCTAGGTCTTAACTGAGCAGAGGAAATATCATATTGGTAAAACAATGAAAGAATGCAGACTCCTGCACCCCAAAAGTAGGAGATTGTTTTGCTCTAATTGATTGGAACACTAACCTACAAGCCTAAGATGCAATTTCTAGAGCAGTTTATGACAATTAGGTCAAACTAGATGTACAACGTGAATTTGCATACTTCCTACAAGCAGAAGCAGACTTGTTCTACATTCCCAAAGCAGTTGACCACAGTTAAATAAACTAGCCCAGTAAAATAAGAACTTAGGTCCAATGAACTTACTCTTGCGATCATTCATTTCGAAGGAAAGCATTTTCACAGCTTCAATTCAAGACAAACACAATTGAAGCCTACAACACAGAAATCCATCATAAATACAATCAGTTCTCAGTCATAACCAAAGAAAGCAGATACACCACAAAGAGAATGAGCTCGCACTACAACACAAAGCAAAACTCAGAATCAAACAAGTTGCTAGGGTTTCAAAACAGATAGAAATGTTCGATTCAAACAAACATCTCCACCACTCCTACCTCTAGTACGCAGCAGTTTAACTCGATTCAATCTAAAATTGCAAACACACTGATCAATTGAAAATCTCTGTCAGGATTATTTTATCAAGAACATACTTATAATTACACACCTAATTCATTAAACCAGTATATGGGTCTTCATATCAAGCAAAATCCAAGTGAAATCTACAAGTCTGAAGCCATCAGGACAACGAAATCCAATTGATTTTGCGGATATTCACGAGATACTTATTTCTTAATAAGCATGTGTCAAAAATTCGACAGTAAAGGAAGCTGTTGCATAGGGTTTCAACTCAATTTGATTGCAATTTATACACATAATATGGAAAATACAAGTCGATTTTCATTGAATTAGCACGAAGTATTACAAGATTACGATGAGAAAGCGAGGTCAGGTGAACTTATAACTCAGGGTTCGTAAATCATGCTACAGTACATCATATTCAACTAAGCTTTGATTCAGAGACAAAATACACTGGGGGGTGCCCATCAGCTACATGAATCGATGAGAATTTCTACGAACGAACCTGAGAAATGGAGAAACAAAAGCTCGAGAGGTGGCTTGCGAATTGATAATCACGTTGAACTTTGTAGGATTTTTTTAAAAGATAAATGATTTTGAAAAGGTCGAATAGCTAATTAAGAATAATATTATGTTATATTCTTTATATAAGAAAGGATTAAATATATCCCGTTAGTTAAATAACTAATTTTATCTTCCTTTCTACTATAAATTTATATTTACTTCTGTAAAACTATTCACTTCTACTCTTTGTTAACGAAAATTCTCATATCACATCAACTTATCTGTTTTAAAAAATAAAACTTATAAATCGATAATATAATCAGCCTGCCTCAATCCAATTTATTTGGTCAAAGTTATTAATTAATTTATTTAATTTTAATAAGTTTAAGAAAATTTAAAAAAAATTCACTCTTGTAGTCTTAAAATAAAGATAAACAAAATGTATCAAAATACTTTTTAATCTTTTGATCTTAGATGTGTTCACATGTAAAATTAGAATTAAAGAGTTGTCAAAAAGAAAAATGATAATTTTTTTTTAACCGGATGAAAAAGAAAAATGAGACAAATAAATTGAAACAGCGTGAATATTTTTTTATAAAACAAAAAACGTACTACTCTTCATGTGTCAATTTATGTGATGTCTTTTTATTTTTAGTTCGTCTAAAAAAAATATCTATTTTTTAAAAAGAAAAAATAATTTAACTTTAAAATTAATTTATAGTTATAAAAGTATGCTGGACTACAACTTGATTTAAAATATGATTTATTGTTTAAAATTGATTTATAGTTGTAAACTATTTTTGTGTGTGTGTGTGTTCAATCAAATAATACCATGAAACGAAAAGAGCAGTATATAGAGACGAAAGGAGCAGAACGTTATGGGATAATTTCAAACTTGATTTGTCATTTTCTTAATTAACTGTTTACCTTTCAAGATTATTACTTTAAGCATACTTCAAACATTCATTCCTAATAATTAGACAACTAATATTTGATCCGCGTTACTGAGATGGAAGTGAAATTTGTAAGTCGAGCCAATTCAAAATATATATATGCGTAAGTAACGTCTTGTTTCTTTATTTATGGACCATTTGGATAAATTGAAACAGAAATCTCTTTGAGAAGTTCTCAACCTAAGTTGATACATGGCATGTCAATTCACCACTCCATTGAATTCTTTTCCCTCACAAATGTCCATATCTTTCAAAAAAAACAAAAAGCAGACTTTTCCATATATTTGAAATGAAATCCTCCAAATTGTGGTTCCTTTAAACCGAAGGTTTTATTGCAAGAACTAGTAATTCCATCTTTCTATATGCAATAGCTCATAGAATATTGAAATAGACTCAATCGAGGTAGTCCAAATCACATATTTTAAATGATTACAGATACTTCATTCTCAAAAAGAATAGTTCGAAAATCGAACATGTCTACAGGAAACATACTCAATTAGCACATAAACTATCAAAGGTTGAGATAGAACATCAGTTTGTAAGCCATATGTTACTTTTTGACTCTCCACCAACCGGATGCAATGGAGGCATATATATCACAATGATATTGTAGGAAAAATATCAATATGACGATTTTTAAGGAAATCTTTTGCTACATTAGAACCCACAATGGGATTATTATTTTCGTCGTGTGTTCAAATATGTAAAACAAAGAAAAATGAATAATATTCGAGATCACAGAATTTACTGTGTCCTTAAGGAATTTAATCCCCTCACTGTACTCGATGTTTTGGATTACTTCCTCCCAAGATAAAACGGATATACCTGTTTATGGTGTAGCGTACATCAAACACCAATAACTTCGTCGAACTCTAAGAACGGTAACAAATCACACAATAGACTCAATTTTGTTTTGTTCAAAATTATGCATAATGATCTCTAATTTGCTAGCAAAAGTCTCAAAAAAAACTACTACAAAAATGAAGGCAAAAGCTTTTATTTATATCTAAAGAAGTGAAATTAACTAGTGCGAAAACACATTTTCTGAAGGTGTCTATTCGGAATTATTACCGTTTGGAAAAAGAAATATTTTGACTTGAGACCTTTTTCTCAACTCTTTATTAGTTAGAAGATATGTTTCTCAATATAAGCATACACATTTCCCTTTTCCCTACCAATATGGGACAAAATTTCTTTTACAAAAGAAACTTAAAGGAAATTTCAAAATTTCTCTTCCCCCCAATTTAATTCACTTCATTTCCCAATTCACATCCATCACTTATCTCCAACAATTATACTGGACTGTGAATGTATCTCATTAGTTGTTCAAGTTTTTGTGATCAACTTGATTGTAAATTGTAATCGTTCCTATAGACAAACTAGAAGTACTATGAGCCCCAATTCTATCCTGCTCTTTGTAAATATACGAACGGGAGCTCCTGCATGTATTTAAAATAACTTTCTTAAATATTTTACTCCTTCGGTTCTAGCTAGAAGGTATTTTTGAGTGTTTTGGATTGGATTGATTTTTTTAAATTCGATTTGGATTTTGCAGGTTTTTGGTTTTGACTTTTAAGCTTTTTAGATAGACTATAATAATTAACGAACTTAATCCACCTAATAGTTTGCTCTTTGAAATTTATCACTCTCTACAATTAACAAGAATTAAGTGACTCTACAATCCATGCTGTGTATTAAACTTTACTTGCTCATGAAATATTTTACATTTTTATATTTGATTAGTAGCAAATTTTATATTGATTTAATATTGTGATAGGTCGTAGGTATTAATCTATTAGAACTTGAAAATTGGACTTATTAGTATTGGACAATTATGATATGAGTAATTGAGTAGGTTAATATAAGATATAAAAATTTTGGATTTTCGCAGATCCAAAAATCTATAATACTAAATCCAATATCCATAAATTTTAAAAATAAAATTTAAAATTCAATCTATAATTCAAAAATCCAACCCAAATATCCAAAAACTTTGAATTTCGAATTGACCCAAACTATGCCTACCCTTAATCGTAATTCGATCATCTAGAACTTAATAATTCATCATAATTAGGAAGATTGACATTGAGGAATTCAAAGTGCATATATCAATTAATTGAACATTAAAATGTAGTTAATCGGAAATTACAAGAATCAAACTTAGAATTATTGATATTTGAGGGATTAAAAGTGCTAATTTCTAAAACTATTATGACTAATCTCACTGTAATAAACCCTTTGCCTAAAAAGTTCACATAACTTCTTACTGCTTTTTCTGTTTTAAATTATTTATCATAATTTCTTTTGTATATCTCTTGAAAAAAATACATTTTAAGGAGTTTTTAATTGTTTTACCCTTTGTTGATATTTGAACAATCATATTATATATCGCTCATAACTGAGATATTTGTAGTTTTCAAAAATAATAATTATACTAAAGGTAAAATGAAATAATTTTATTTGAACTTTTAAAATAATAAATAATTTAAATCAACTATTTTCTAGAATTTATGACAGAAATAATTTGAAACGGAAGGAGTAATAAAATTCTCAATTAACTCCAAGCGGAAGCCCTTTCAACCTAGTCAAATTTGTGCATTGGTAACTAACGATCGTATAGTTGCCTGAAAACAACTCCTCTGAATAGGTTATATTCCATCAACTGATTAAAAAAGAAAAAGGTCAAGTTATATATGGAACTGCGATTACATTGACATGAATTGTGGTGGGATGATTGAAATTCATTTATCCTTAATAAAAAAGTTCTACGTATGAAGAAAGTCATGTTGAAGGTGCCACCCTAGAAAAAGGCGTATGCAAATTTAAATTAATCGAGCTCCAATATAAATATCAAATATTGATGGTAAAAAAAGAATTAAATAAAACTGCAATTGCATTGTCAAGAATTTTCCAAGAAGGTGTAGTTAAAAGTGGGAAACATTCCACCAAAAGTATTTGTTGACTCAAGATGATTAAAATAACTGATGCATCTGTTTAACCACCTAATTCTAACACTAATACTTAGTGCATCTCTACTTTAAACAAGATTTAAATAATTTCTGTTGACATGGGATCATACTTTCATTGACCTTTAATTTGATGATAATTTTCTTTATTTTACATCTCATTTCTCCATTCTCCAATTTAAACGATCACTAATTCTCCAAATAGTTTTTATTCGATCTTCAGTCCCACATCATTTTATAATTAATTAATTAACTATAATTAGGGGTGTGTATAATTTAGGTCTAACTTGAAATCTGAATTATTTGAATATTTGATATGGATTTTTGGATTATGAATTAAATTTTGTATTTTAATTTTAAAATTTATGGATTTCGAATTATATATCTAATTTAGTACTCTAATTTTTTATGACTTATATTCGGTTCTGCACATATCATATGTGTCTAATATTAATAAGTTCAATTTTTAAAGATCCAAATAAATTAGTACCCTACCTACGGTAGTAGTAAGTTTAAGTTGGCTTCAATCTTTATTAACTATAGAAAATTTGGGATAAATGATTTTCTAGCTTTTTATAAATATTTTTTAATTGTATGATCTTTTTATAAGAAATACTTATTTTTACACACAAGAAATCATTATTTTTATTCATAAGAGATTTAAAAAAAGTCATTTTCTCCGTTATTTACGTAATAACATTATCAACATATATAACTTAATTAATTTTTATTTATTTATTACTACGCTTTTCGAATTAGTGATAGAGTAATTAGTTCATCAACAATCTTCTATATAATTAGCACACTTCCACCAAACTTAGCTGCCTAAAACATCTAATTAGTCCTCAATAAGAAAGGGAAAATTAAATTAAGCATCCATCAATGGATGTTTTTGATCTCTCCACTATTCTCTTAGTTGCTTTCTCTCTCTTCCTCACTGCCATTCTCTTCCAAAATCGTTCTTCCAAAAATACCAAATTACTTCCCCCGGGTAGTTTCGGATGGCCCGTAATCGGCGAAACGATAGATTTCTTATTCAGCAACCCAGAAAATTTCGTTAGTGATAGAATGAATAAGTACTCTCCTGATATCTTCAAAACTAAAATATTGGGAGAGAAAACAGCTGTAATTTGTGGCCCAAACGGCCACAAATTCCTCTTCTCGAATGAAGAGAAACTCTTCACCGCGTTTCGTACTCACTCCATGCAGAGGATTTTCCGTTCTTACCAATCGAAACATCATCCTCACAATTCCGAGTCTACTCGGGTTATTCGCCAGCCCGGGTTTTTCAAGCCCGAAGCCCTGGCCCGTTATTTGGGGGAAATGGATTTGATAACAAAAGAGCTTTTGCAATCCCATTGGGAAGGGAAAAACGAGATTGAAACGTATCCTTTTGCTAAAATACTGACGTTGACACTTGCTGGTCGTTTCTTCATTGGTAGCACGAATAATTATTCAGAGAGGATAGCCAAGCTTGTAAGGTATTTCGATGACATTACGTTAGGGCTGCACGCGATGATTTTGAACGTTCCGGGGACGGCTTTTTACCGCGCGAATAAGGCGGCAATTGCCGTTAGAGAGGAGCTTATGGAGGTGATAAAGGAGAAGAGAGAGGAAATGGGTAAAGGGGTTAAAATGCAAGACATATTGTGTCATATGATACTTGTCAGGGATGATGCTAATAATGGAGAATTGATGGGTGAGAATGAGATTGCTGATAAACTTATGGGGCTTTTAGTTGCTGGATATAGCACTGTTGCAACAACCATAACTTTCCTCGTGAAATATGTTGCACAGAGATCTGATATCTATGAAAAGATTTTGGCCGGTACGCACATTTTCTTTATTTCTTTTATTATTATCATTTTAGGAATATTTAACTTTTATTTTCAAACATGGTGATGAAATTTTTACACTGTCGGTGAAATTTAATATGCTAAAGAAGGTTAGTTGCATCTATTTGCTATGGGCCTTAATTCGGAAATGACGTGTGGTGTTTTTAAAAGTATTTCCCACTTAATAAAATTCTTAAAAAGTAACTTTAATTTTAAAAAAGGTTTGCTCGGAGAGAATTTTTTTTGTTCCTCAAGTATAAGTTTTAATTTTTATTTACAAGATATGACTTATGATTAATTAAATAGGTTTACTGTCTTGAAATGTTTTTGAATTTTTTTTTATAAACAAAAATTAGAACTTATGTCTTATAGACAATTATAAAAGTTTTATATTTGTTGTCTCATGAGTTCTAGTTTTTGCCTATAATGCAAATTTTCTAATCAATTAACCAAGAAGGGTGGCCAGGAATTTTTTATTAGATACTAAAAAAGACTTTTTTAGCAATAAATTATAAGTGATTTTTAAAATTTTGATCATAAATTCTGACGATCGTCAACCAGGATGTATTATATGCGTTATGGAACGCTTAATAATTTTGTAAAATACAGAACAAATGGAGATTGCAGCGGGCAAAAAGACAGGAGAATTGTTGGGTTGGGAGGACATGAACAAAATGAAGTACTCATGGAATGTGATATGTGAAACAATGAGACTGACTCCACCTCTTCAAGGCACTTTTAGAGAAGTGCTCACAGACTTCACCTATGCTGGTTACACCATTCCCAAGGGTTGGAAGGTACTCTTTTTATTATTATTTTAATTTCGACCATATCATTATTTGATAGAATATCTTATTTGGGATTTTAATATTTTTAGCTAATCGATTAAAAGGAAAAAAAGAAAAAGAAGAAAAGAGCACTTGTTTAATCAATAATAAGTGTATATTCCGTGTACATACTAATTGGACAACTTTTCAATTTTTTAACCATTTTTTGTAAATAATGGACGTTTGTTATTTGGAAAAAAAGCACTATTAGTGGACCCATTAAATTGCAAATATTGAACTTTGGAATATATATGCAAATACTCAAGTAGTGTACATTATTTCTTGCCAAACAGGCTTAAATAACTTAATCGATGGCTCCATTACCAATTTAGTAATCTTATTCTTTGCGTTTAGACCAATCAGCCTTATTCTTTCACGTGAAGTATTAGTAGTCCTCTATTGGTGCATTTTTTTATCCGCCCTCAAATCTCTCTCTTCATATATATATATATATATTTTGAGAGGTTCATCGTGTCAGTTTTCACGTGCGATAGTATAATTTTTTTTTTCCTTACAATGTTATTTGTCTATAATAAATTAATATAATTTGAAAAACAAAAATAGATTCTTAGTTTAGTTGCAATGTAATAATATTTGAACTATACGAAACAAGGAGCACACTTCTTATTTTTCACCTTCTCTCACATGGAGTTATTGCTTCTACTAAACATAGACGAAGATAATTGAACATTCCATACAAATATTATTGTGAAACAAAATCAACGTTAAAAATGAATGTTTGGGGGATGAAAAGTGCACCAATATTGCAAACATGAGGTACTATTAGTGCTCTATGTGAAGACATACGGATGATTTTGAGTTTTAACTCAAAGATAAGAGACTATTATGGGTTTTTTCTCCACATAATTTGCCTATGTAACAATCAGAATAATTACTACGCCTTAATTTCAACAAGTAGGATTTCGATTTATGAATTCCTTTCTCCCCTTTTACTAGTAGTTGAGTGCTCATTGTTGTTTGGATGTTGACCGGATCCGAACTTCCCAAGCTCTATGCTGTTGGGGAACTCTGCAAGGGGCTTACCACCTTCTTTTATCCCAAATAAATTTATTTATTTTTTAATGAACTTGACATTTAGGTTTATTGGACAATGAGCAGCACAAAAAAAAATCCAGCATATTTTGAAGACCCGGAAGAGTTTGATCCATCAAGATACGAGAAATGTAATGGGCCTATTCCATACACCTACGTTCCATTTGGTGGTGGGCCTAGAATGTGCCCCGGTAAAGAGTATGCTCGCCTTGCAATTCTAACATTTCTCCACAATGTTGTAATGAAATACAAGTGGGAATTGCTACTCCCCCATGAGAAGATAGTTGGTGATATGATGCCAACACCCCAAAATGGACTTCCCATTCGTCTTCACCATCACTAATTGAAAGCTATGTTGTTCAAACTACATTTTCTAAAATTCGACATGAGTTCTACGATAATTTTGAAGAGTGAAGTCATCAAAATATATACTAAAAGTTTTATTAATTTCTATCGAAAGAGTTCAATGAAAGTTGTAGAATTTTCATTCTTCTTGTTTCTTGGTTTTATTTTGATCACCTTGTTTAAAAGTTGTAAGTTCTCCGATGTGTATTTGTTTTCATTAAAATTAAGATGTCTGAATCTGTATGCACATTTAAATGATTAAAATGTTGTCTCTAATTTTGAACACTAATTAATTAATACTGTTTGTTTTTAACATTTGAATATGCATACTTTAAGGGCAAATATTGTTATACCCCGTGGAATTCCCGGCACCTAGACGACCTATTCGCACGTTGGTTAAGTATATTTGAAGGCCATACGTGCTAGAGAAAGGCCGGGAAAAAGATCGGACGAGAAACCCGTCGAACCATCGCGGGAGGAGCCGAGGCAGAGCCCCTCCGCGATGGCAGCGTGTCACGGAGGTGAGGCCTCCGCGATGGCTCTGTGACACGTTGCCCAGGTTCAGGCTCAAGTATATAAGCCCCACTTCGGCTTAATTTCATTTAAAACACTTGGGAAATTCCAGAAACAGAGAGCAAACGCAGTGAAGGGAAAAGGATCGAAGAAATTAAATAATTTTCGTCCGATTACGCTGCTAAACGCTGCCCAAACTCAAATTAATCCCAGATACCGAAGTATTTAGCAGCAAAGAGCATTCCTGCGGAATTAGTTTCGTGAAATACGGCCGACGAATCGGCGAGCCACCGAACTAAGGTAAGTAGAATTGCTCTAAATTAATGTCTATGTGTTCCTAGCTGAGAAGTGAATATTTCTCCCTTCTGGACCGCCGAAAAATAGCGAGTTTTCGACCGTCTTTCGATAAGCCTAAGTTTAGGCTATAAACTATATCGAAAGTGACGTTGCTCTTTATAGTAAAGCTGTATTTAGTATTAATTGGCATATTTATGAATGCAGTTGGGAGAAAATAGCTGAAGTACCGGCCGAGCTTCGTCCGACGGACGAATAGTTCAAGGATAAGGTATGTAAAGCTAGTTCCCTCGGCAAGTTAAGTAATATCGGTACAGTATAGTGATTTACAGGCCAGTAGAACGTTCAGAAGTCAAATGTTACGTTTATTATGAATATTGATACGATATGAGAAGCATTGGGTTGTAACGTGTATGGAACCTACTAGTACAACATAGATTCTAACACAAGTGTTAGAGATTGCTCAGTATGCTCAGTATGTGATGTAATATGACATGTTAAGATATCTTTGTATTTAGTTGAAACCCCGTGAGGTGATGTAATATCCGTAAAACACTTAAGAAATGGAATGACAGGTTAAAATAAAGTTTAGAACGCATGTTAGGAATAGCAGATCATGTTAATACAGAAACTCAGTAAACAACATAGTTTTCAGCAGAAACACTATCTTGTACGGCCTTTGCCCCAGTACAGTTTAGCAGGAGACTATATTCATATATATATATTTACCAGCCTCAGCACGTATCAAATACGTACAGATTATTATTATTAGCTCAGCATGTAATATATACGATACCTTACCCCTGTTGGCCTCAGCATGTGAGATACACAGACAACATTACTAGTTGAGACCGTTGTATTGTTTGGGGTTGGACTACCTAGCATCCACGACCGCCCCAGGGTTAATAGCTGTATCGACTCGTCCGCCAGAGGACGAGGATACGTCACTCTACGGAGTGGTATGCCGTCCCGCAAGGGGACGAAGATGGGATGCCAGTTTCCCCATATTTTGCCTTGGTGGGCTTTTATACACCCCCGTCGAGCGGATACACCCGGGTGTTGATTCAGGAGTCCTTCAGACTCAGGTACAGTTATAGTCAGGGGCTCAGCGAGCCCAAGTGCATACCCAGGGGACCGGCGGGATGCTTACAGCCATTATAGGAGATGGGATGACCGGGGTAAGGGTGTAGATTCTGTGCTGGTTGTACCTCCCGGCTTATGGGGGCCGGGTAAGGTTTGTGTGTGCCATGTTATGCTATTTCATGTTATGCCATGTTATGTTAGACACGAGTAGATCAGCAGTAGAGGGATATGTCTCCAGGTATGACTTCTACTTCTTTCCAGTGTAAAAGAGAAAATGTATGACTTATATTATCAGGCAGTTAATCTGTTTCTTCCCACTTCAGTTTTATCAGTTGCATTATTGTTTTAGTTATTGCTTTACATACTCAGTACCAGCGGTACTGACGCCCGGTGGGGCGCTGCATTACTTGCCTGCAGGTACTCATAGACGAGCAGGCGATACTGCGTGATTCCTGTCAGCGATCAAGTATTCAGCTCCTGTCATCCGGAGACTGAATTTCAGAGGTGTATTTCAGTTCCTTTTTGTTGTATAGTACGGGTAGGTCGGGGCCCTGTCCCGATCATTTCTATTGCTATTCCTAGAGGCTTGCAGTCTGTATATATTCCCTGTGGTCAGATGAGCCGGTCGTGTGAGGCCGTGCAGTTGTATAGCTGTTAGTACTCCTTCTTTCTAGTATGATGGTCGTGTGGGGCCATAGTTTGCCAGTAGTGGTGACCTTGCCGGTCACGTAGCTTTTTAGTGCTTTATGATTGAGTTGCAGATAACTAGACAGCATGGTGGCCTTGTCGGCCCGCATAGGTTCCCCTGAATTGATATGTTTCTGGTCAGCTGTTAGTACAGGTACAGAAGGTTATAGGCCAATGGGCCGGGGGATGTGTTTACAGCCGTTATATAGCCCTTTGTTTCCAGAAATGTGAGTTAGAGCCAGCCAGGCACCAGATGTACCCAGGCTTAACAGTCCAGCAGGCCAGGTCCTAGTAGGGCACCAGGTTCCAGTCATACCCCCCCAAGGCGGGGTGTGACAAACTTGGTATCAGAGCAGGTCGTATCCCAGGGAGTCTACAAGCCGTGCTAAGTAGAGTCCTGTCCATGGATGTGTTGTGCACCACATATTATGGGTAGGAGGCTGCAAGGCATGATAGGATGGTTGTCTTTTATTCTTATTCAGTCGTGCTGTAGAGCGGTACAGTATAGGGTTGAGTCTCTGAAAGCTTATTATATTCTTTGGTTACAGATAATGTCAGACCAGCAACATCCTATCACAGGTCGGAGCTTAGATATTACAGCAGGGGAAGGCACCAGCAGGATGCCTCCCCCTCATTTGGAAACAGCCCGATCAGAGGGCGCTACATAGGCATCGTCCCAGCCTCCTCAGCAGTCTCCACCACGTCGGGAGCCACTTGGGGCGACAGTACCTTCAGTAGTCCCTATACCGACACCTTTCGACCAGGAGGTTAGGAGTGCTGTAGTTATGTTAGCACAGATGATGGCTGCTCAGCGTCAGCCAATACCATCTACAGTTGCAGAATCATCAGGAGGGCCCGGTAGTTCGAGGGTCCGAGAGTTCTTGGCTTTGAATCCCCCACAGTTTACAGGTTCGGACCGGACAGAGGACCCTCAGGATTTTCTGGATCAAATGCAGAGGATCTTCAGGGTTATGCATGCTACGCCTACCGAATCAGTTGAATTGGCAGCATTCCGGTTACGGGATATTGCGGTGTTATGGTACGAAAGCTGGGAGAGGTCCCGAGGAAGAGATGTTTCTCCTCCCACCTGGTCCAGCTTTTCAGGAGCCTTTCTGGATCACTATTTGCCGCGGAAGATTCGACAGGCCCGGGTAGACCTGTTCCTACATCTAGAATAGGGGGCCATGAGTGTTCGGGAATATTCCTTGCGGTTTGATTCTTTGGCTCGATATGCACCAGCCTTTATTGATACCATGGCATCTAGAGTGCACCGTTTTATTATGGGGCTGAACCCAGAATATGTTGAGACTTGTCTTACAGCCACACTGCGAGAGGACATGGACATTGCTCGAGTTCAGGCATTTGCCCAAAATATTGAGGGCATTAGACAGCGACAACGGGAGATCAGAAGGGCCGGTCAGGAGCAGCGTCGCCGGGACAGGCCAGTTGAGTTACAGAGAGAGGCCCGGGGAGGACCCAGGCCACGATTGTCCGACAGGCCGCCCAGGCCCCCGCCTCAGCCACAGTCGCAGGGGGGTAGATTCGGCCGCAGGGGGCAGCCAGAGACTGGGAGAGGCTCCCAGGTGGCAGATTCATCATTACAGAGGAGGGCAGAGCAGAGCAGGTATACCCTACCACTTTGCCCTATATGCAGTCGACGCCATCCTGGAGCATGCAGATATGGCTCCACCGCATGTTATATTTGTGGCCAAGAAGGCCATTTGATGAAAGATTGCTCAGCCAGAGGTCGAGAGGACCGCGATAGACAGGATAGGGCATCAGCAGGGTCACGAGCCACAGCATCCTCGACTGGGCGCAGGCCCTCAGTTTCAGCAGGCAGGGGTCGGGGCAGATCAGGGGCCTCCAGTACAGGTGCGGGCCCAAGCCGCACATATGCCTTACCAGGGAGGCAAGATTCAGAAGCGTCGCCTGATGTTGTGACAGGTATGCTAACTATCTGCTCACACCCTGCTTATGTGTTAATTGATCCAGGGTCTACTTTGTCCTATATTACTCCATTCGTGGCATGGAAATTTAGTATTGTACCAGAATCATTACAGCAGCCCTTCTTAGTATCTACGCCCGTCGGTGACTCTATCACAGCTAGCCGAATCTACCGCGGGTGTACAGTAGAGATTGTTGACCGTCAGACCACGGTAGATCTGGTCGAGTTAGAAATGATAGACTTCGATGCCATAATGGGTATGGACTGGTTAGTGCCATGCTTTGCCAATGTTGAATGTTGGACCAAGACGTTCCGATTCCACTTCCCAAGAGAAGCAGTACGGGAGTGGAAGGGCAGCACCGCTACGCCAAAAGGTAGGTTTATTTCCTACCTTCAGGCGAGAAAGTTGATATCTAAGGGGTGTATTTATCATCTGGTCAGAGTTCGGGATGTCCAAGCAGAATCTCCGACACTCCAGTCTGTCCTAGTGGTGAATGAATTCCCAGATGTATTTCCTGATGAGTTACCTGGTATTCCTCCAGAAAGGGAAATAGACTTTGCTATCGACCTATTACCAGGAACTCAGCCAATATCAATACCTCCCTATCGTATGGCTCCCGCAGAACTCAGAGAATTAAAGGAGCAGTTGAAAGATTTGTTAGATAAAGGTTTTATCAGGCCGAGTACTTCACCGTGGGGTGTGCCAGTTTTATTCGTAAGAAAGAAAGATGGCTCGCTCCGAATGTGCATAGATTATCGGCAGCTAAACAAAGTTACAATGAAGAACAAGTACCCGCTTCCCAGAATTGATGACTTATTTGATCAGTTGCAGGGAGCCAGATACTTTTCTAAGATTTACTTGCGGTCCGGATATCACCAGGTCCGAGTCCGTGAGAGAGATATTCCTAAGACAGCGTTCAGGACCCGATATGGACATTTTGAATTTCTAGTTATGTCCTTCGGGTTAATGAATGCCCCAGCAGTCTTTATGGACCTGATGAACAGTATTTTCAGACCTTTCCTGGACTTGTTCGTGATAGTATTCATTGATGATATTCTGGTGTATTCTCGCTCTGAAGCTGATCACCGGACTCATTTGCGGACAGTGCTCCAAATCCTCAGGGACCGCCAGTTGTATGCTAAATTCTCAAAGTGTGAATTCTGGCTTAACTCAGTGGCCTTTTTAGGGCATATTGTTTCAGATGCTAGTATACAGGTAGACAAGCAGAAGATAGAAGCAGTTAAGTCATGGCCTAGGCCTACCACTCCGACGGAAGTTCGTAGCTTCCTGGGATTAGCAGGGTATTACAGAAGGTTCGTTGAAGGGTTCTCGACCATTGCAGCACCTCTAACTAAATTGACACAGAAAGCAGTAAAGTTTCAATGGACAGAGACATGCGAGCAGAGCTTCCAGGAATTGAAAGACAGATTAACCTCCGCTCCAGTGTTGACATTACCGGAAGGCACAGAAGGTTATTCAGTTTATTGTGACGCGTCAGGTGTTGGGTTAGGTTGTGTGTTGATGCAGCATGGTAGAGTAATTGCATATGCTTCCAGACAGCTGAGGAAACATGAAAAGAATTACCCCACCCACGACCTAGAATTGGCCGCAGTAATCCACGCCTTAAAAATGTGGAGGCATTACCTGTACGGCGTCCATGTTGATATTTACACAGATCATAAGAGCCTACAGTACATTTTCACTCAGAGGGAGTTGAATCTACGGCAACGCCGCTGGTTGGAGCTGTTAAAAGATTATGATGTGAATATTCTATACCACCCCGGAAAAGCTAATGTTGTAGCAGATGCCCTGAGCCGTAAGTCAATAGGGAGTTTAGCGTATTTGCGACCTGAGAAGCAGAAGTTAGCCAAAGAAATTCATCAATTAGCTGGCCTAGCCGTTCGAGTGATGGAAACAGAAAATAATGGGGCCGTAATTCAGAATTCTGCAGTGTCATCATTAGTTACAGAGGTAAAAGAACGACAGTACGAGGATCCCGATTTAGTCCAGCTCAGAGATAGAGTTCAGAAGGGTAAGGAGTCAGATTTTCAGATAACCGAGGATGATGTGCTACGTTGTAAGGGCCGCCTCTGTGTCCCGAATGTCTCAGGACTTCGTGGACAAATCATGCACGAGGTACACTACGCTCGTTATTCCCTTCATCCAGGGGCGACGAAAATGTACCACGATATCAGAGACATCTACTGGTGGCCAGGTATGAAAGCTGAGATAGCTGAATTTGTATCTAGATGTTTTAATTGTCAGCAAGTAAAAGCCGAGCACCAGAAACCGGGCGGTTTGACGCAAGAGATAACAGTACCTATGTGGAAATGGGAAGCAATAAACATGGATTTTGTAACAGGGTTACCCCGTACTAGACGCAGAAATGATTCCATTTTGGTAATAGTTGATAGGCTGACAAAATCAGCTCATTTCCTACCAGTGAGGGCTACCTTCTCAGCTGAGGATTATGCCGAATTGTATATCAGAGAAATAGTTAGATTGCATGGAGTGCCGGTATCTATCATTTCAGACAGGGGAGCACAGTTTACAGCTAGATTCTGGCAGTCATTTCAGAAAGGTTTGGGGACGCAGATTAATTTGAGCACAGCATTCCATCCTCAGACAGATGGGCAAGCTGAACGTACAATTCAGACGCTCGAGGATATGCTACGAGCGTGTGTGTTAGATTTTGGAGGTAGCTGGGATGAACACCTCTCGTTAATTGAATTTGCTTATAATAACAACTACCATTCAGCTATTCAGATGGCGCCTTTCGAGGCATTATACGGGTGAAAATGTAGATCGCTGGTGGGCTGGTTTGAAATAGGAGAATCAGCATTAGTTGGCCCAGACATTGTTCGGCAGTCCGAGGAAAAGATAAAGTTTATCCGAGAACGTTTACTGACCGCTCAGAGCCGCCAGAAGTCTTATGCAGATAGGCGGCGCAAAAATCTAGAATTTTCAGTAAATGACTGGGTATATCTGAAAGTGTCCCCGATGAAAGGAGTAATGAGGTTTGGCAAGAAAGGCAAGCTTAGCCCAAGATTCATTGGGCCATACCAGATTCGACGAAGAATAGGCCGAGTTGCATACGAGTTGAACTTGCCTCCAGAGTTAGCATCTGTTCATCCAGTATTCCATGTTTCTATGTTAAGGAAGTTTGTAGGGGACCCTTCTACAGTAACTCCAGTTCAGGATGTTCAGGTCACAGAAGAGTTAGCATATGAAGAGATTCCCGTAGCCATTTTAGACAGACAGATTCGCAGACTGAGAACTAAAGATGTTGCATCTGTCAAAGTATTGTGGCGTAACAGAAATCGAGAGGAAATGACGTGGGAGGCTGAAGAAGATATGAAAACCAGATACCCTCACCTATTTCAGGCCTAATCAGGCGACAGGTATGTCCGTATTATTACTTATGCAGTACCTTATGGTTGTATGTCTGTAAATGATAAAGAAAGATTGATATCTAATTATCCAGTGGATCCTAGAATATTACGTGCAGTGCCTGTGTTGGACTTTTCTGCATTTCAGGTTTTTGCTATAGTCCATATTACAGGGGAAACTCTGCCGAAATTTTTCTAGAAAGTAAAGTAAGTAGTCCTCTAGATAACAGTGTACATTTGAGGACGAATGTTCTTAAGGGGGGGAGAATGTTATACCCCGTGGAATTTCCGGCACCTAGACGACCTATTCGCACGTTGGTTAAGTATATTTGAAGGCCATACGTGCTAGAGAAAGGCCGGGAAAAAGATCGGACGAGAAACCCGTCGAACCATCGTGGGAGGAGCCGAGGCAGAGCCCCTCCGCGATGGCAGCGTGTCACGGAGGTGAGGCCTCCGCGATGGCTCCATGACACGTTGCCCAAGTTCAGGCTCAATTATATAAGCCCCACTTCGGCTTAATTTCATTTAAAACACTTAGGAAATTCCAGAAACAGAGAGCAAACGTAGTGAAGGGAAAAGGATCGAAGAAATTAAATAATTTTCGTCCGATTACGCTGCTAAATGCTGCCCAAACTCAAATTAATCCCATATACCAAAGTATTTAGCAGCAAAGAGCATTCCTGCGGAATTAGTTTCGTGAAATACGGCCGACGAATCGGCGAGCCACCGAACTAAGGTAAGTAGAATTGCTCTAAATTAATGTCTATGTGTTCCTAGCTGAGAAGTGAATATTTCTCCCTTCTGGACCGCCGAAAAATAGCGAGTTTTCGACCGTCTTTCGATAAGCCTAAGTTTAGGCTATAAACTATATCGAAAGTGACGTTGCTCTTTACAGTAAAGCTGTATTTAGTATTAATTGGCATATTTATGAATGCAGTTGGGAGAAAATAGCTGAAGTACCGGCCGAGCTTCGTCCGACGGACGAATAGTTCAAGGATAAGGTATGTAAAGCTAGTTCCCTCGGCAAGTTAAGTAATATCGGTACAGTATAGTGATTTACAGGCCAGTAGAACGTTCAGAAGTCAAATGTTACGTTTATTATGAATATTGATACGATATGAGAAGCATTGGGTTGTAACGTGTATGGAACCTACTAGTACAACATAGATTCTAACACAAGTGTTAGAGATTGCTCAGTATGCTCAGTATGTGATGTAATATGACATGTTAAGATATCTTTGTATTTAGTTGAAACCCCGTGAGGTGATGTAATATCCGTAAAACACTTAAGAAATGGAATGACAGGTTAAAATAAAGTTTAGAACGCATGTTAGGAATAGCAGATCATGTTAATACAGAAACTCAGTAAACAACATAGTTTTCAGCAGAAACACTATCTTGTACGGCCTTTGCCCCAGTACAGTTTAGCAGGAGACTATATTCATATATATATATTTACCAGCCTCAGCACGTATCAAATACGTACAGATTATTATTATTAACTCAGCATGTAATATATACGATACCTTACCCCTGTTGGCCTCAGCATGTGAGATACACAGACAACATTACTAGTTGAGACCATTGTATTGTTTGGGGTTGGACTACCTAGCATCCACGATCGCCCCAGGGTTAATAGCTGTATCGACTCATCCGCCAGAGGACGAGGATACGTCACTCTACGGAGTGGTATGCCGTCCCGCAAGGGGACGAAGATGGGATGCCAGTTTCCCCATATTTTGCCTTGGTGGGCTTTTATACACCCCCGTCGAGCGGATACGCCCGGGTGTTGATTCAGGAGTCCTTCGGAATCAGGTACAGTTATAGTCAGGGGCTCAGCGAGCCCAAGTGCATACCCAGGGGACCGGCGGGATGCTTACAGCCATTATAGGAGATGGGATGACCGGGGTAGGGGTGTAGATTCTGTGCTGGTTGTACCTCCCGGCTTATGGGGCCGGGTAAGGTTTGTGTGTGCCATGTTATGCTATTTCATGTTATGCCATGTTATGTTAGACACGAGTAGATCAGCAGTAGAGGGATATGTCTCCAGGTATGACTTCTACTTCTTTCCAGTGTAAAAGAGAAAATGTATGACTTACATTATCAGGCAGTTAATCTGTTTCTTCCCACTTCAGTTTTATCAGTTGCATTATTGTTTTAGTTATTGCTTTACATACTTAGTACCAGCGGTACTGACGCCCGGTGGGGCGCTGCATTACTTGCCTGCAGGTATTCATAGACGAGCAGGCGATACTGCGTGATTCCTATCAGCGATCAAGTATTCAGCTCCTGTCATCCGGAGACTGAATTTCAGAGGTGTATTTCAGTTCCTTTTTGTTGTATAGTACGGGTAGGTCGGGGCCCTGTCCCGATCATTTCTATTGCTATTCCTAGAGGCTTGCAGTCTGTATATATTCCCTGTGGTCAGATGAGCCGGTCGTGTGAGGCCGTGCAGTTGTATAGCTATTAGTACTCCTTCTTTCTAGTATGATGGTCGTGTGGGGCCATAGTTTGCCAGTAGTGGTGACCTTGCCGGTCACGTAGCTTTTTAGTGCTTTATGATTGAGTTGCAGATAACTAGACAGCATGGTGGCCTTGTCGGCCCGCATAGGTTCCCCTGAATTGATATGTTTCTGGTCAGCTGTTAGTACAGGTACAGAAGGCTATAGGCCAATGGGCCGGGGGCTGTGTTTACAGCCGTTATATAGCCCTTTGTTTCCAGAAATGTGAGTTAGAGCCAGCCAGGCACCAGATGTGCCCAGACTTAACAGTCCAGCAGGCCAGGTCCTAGTAGGACACCAGGTGCCAGTCATACCCCCCCAAGGCGGGGTGTGACAAATATACCCTTTAATTTTGTGATTTAGAGCAGATACACCGCTCGTTAAAAAAAGTAGTGCATATATACCCTCTCGTTGTTTAACAAATAGTGCATATATACCCTCGTCGTCTAACAAATGGTGTATATATACTCTTTTCGTTAATCGACCTACATTAACTGAATTAAAGAAATTCTAAAATATTTTTTTTATCTTTAAAAAATTACTTCACTTATTTTTTTATCCTTATAGACCTGACTCAAATGAAGAAAAAAGTTGTCTTAATCCCTCTTCTATTCAGTCATAAATGAGTTTGGAACGAATCTGAATAAAAGAGGAATTGAATTATTTTTAGTTGGGTCAAGTCTGTAGGGGTAAAAAATGTGTAAAATAACTTTTTAAAGTCACGTGACAGTTTTTAAATTTAAAAAATTAGTTATATATTTTTTTAAAATTCAGTTCGTTAATGAAAAATGATAAATATGCACCATTTGTTAGATGACGAGAATATATATGCACCATTTGTTTAACAGCAAGGGTATATATGCACCACATTTTAACGAAAAATACATCCGCTCTAATCGCAAAGTTGAGGGATATATTTTCCCCTTTACCCTATAATAAATATACAATTCAAATAAAAAAATTAAATATTAAAAAAAAATAATAATAAAATAAATTTATTATCTAATAAAAAATAAAATATTTATATTCGCTAGTGATGATGGATATAGTTTGTAGTGATGGTCATGATAGTGCTTGGTGTTAGTGGCTAGTAATTATAGTGGTGATAGTTACTAGTAATAGTGGTGGTGATAGTTGTGATGATGGGGGTGGCAGGTATTGTAGTGGCTGATGCGATGGTGACAGTTAGTAGCGGTGGTTGTGATGGTGAAGTTGGTTGATGTTAGGAGTTGGCGGTGGCTGAAGAATGTATGTTGATTAATGATGTATTGGTAGTAGTTGGCATCTATGCTAGTTGTGATGGCGAAGGTGATTGATAGTAGAGATTAGTCACAATGGTGATAGTGGGTGATAGTGGTGGTTGTTAGAGTTCCCACATTGGTTGGCAAATGGACTGGTGGTTTGCTTATACGGACTCGGGCAATCCTCCCTTCATGAGTTAGCTTTGTGGTTGAGTTAGGCCAGGTTTCATATCTTTAGATGGTATCAGAGCCAGGTCCATTCCAGTTTGGGCTTCCGGTCCACGCTCCAATCGCGTCTGGGCATGAAGGGGGATGTTAGAGTGGGTTAAAGTCCCACATTGGTTGGGGAATGGACTGGTGGTTTGCCTATATGGACTTGGGCAATCCTCCACTCATGAGCTAGCTTTTGGGGTTGAGTTAGGCCCAAGTGTCATATCTTAACAGTGGTAGAGGTGTCAATGATGATTGCAGTGAATACAATTATAATGATGGAGGTGGTATGTGTAGTGACGACTGACAGTAGTGGTTGGCAGCAATGCGGTTGCCGGTGGTTGTTGTGTTGTCAGGAGTGGTTGACGATGATTATGGTAGCTGAAAATAGTGGCAGAAGTAGTAGGTGGTGGTAGTGACTAATAGTTGGCGATGGCAATAATAGTGGTGGTTATTGATTGTGGATAGAGTGATTGTGAAAATTTGCAAATAAATGAGTCCTAAGAATTCAAGAGCGAATTTTTAGACAAAAGGGATTATGCTTCTTATCTAACTAAAGGGGTTATTGTATGCATCTCATCTAATTTGAAAACTTTGAGCAATTGGATGTGATTTGTATGAGATGACCATGTTTTGTTAGAGAAGTGCACAATTTTATGTGTGATTTGCAGGTTATATTAAGTCAGTTAGACGTTTTATTCTTTCAATTTTATTATGTAACACTAGGAGATGTAGTATTTGTCTAAAATGAATGAAAACCATCATACACAATATCAAAGATCATAAATAGTAATATGCAAATATTGACTTTTAGATATATTAGTTTTCAAATGACGATAAATTATACATATTTATAAATATTTTTGAAAAAACAATTTCATTTTTTGATATTTAAATCTAAAAACAATATCTATAACAACCACGGAACCACTCTCACCATTAATATTTTTATGTTATTTTTTCAATTTCAATTATAACCTAAATAAAATTCAAAAGGGAGGAGGAGTTACACCTCATGCCTCGAAATTTATACCTCTTTCAATGTAAGTAACACATCTTTGGACGCTTTGTACCTTTAAATTTTAAACTGATTTGAAGTAATTATAAATGAAAATAAGAACACTCAATTACTTTTATAACTCACTACAAATTTATTTTTAGTTATATAATTTTTATGGCATATCTTTATTTTAATTTATAATTTTTTTTGTAAGATCAATCTTTTTGCTATTCAAATCATAAAGGATCATGTTTACTCATTTTTTCGGAAGGATAAAAAATGCTTGACTCAAATAAAAAAAAGGTAATTAGACGAAAATGAAAAATTATAGTTCCAAGGACCTTCTATTTATGAGAATACAAATGAATTCTGAGATAAGTTAAGGAAGAATTTGTTTTTTAAAAAAAAGAATAATTATGTCCTAAACATTTCGGCTGATTAATTTACAAAAAATTATGAGTTTAATATACCTTATCGGTTTTTGTATATATATATAATATAGGGAAAATAGATTAAATTTACCTTTATACTTTAGTTTAATAGTTAATTTTACCATCCGTTATATTATGAGACTATATTTGATCCCATTGTTATTAAATTATTCACTTCTAACCCTTAACGAAAATTTCTAAATCACAGTAAATTACCGATTTTTAAAAATAAAACTCATAAACTTATAATATAACCCGCCCGCCCCGACCCAACTTAACCAAAATAAATCCAAATTTCTAACCCGTCCATCCAAATAAATAAATCTCATATCCTCCCAAATAAACCTTTCTTGCTACAGTTCAATCTAAACATTGGTTCCTTTTATGACTGGCTATGCAACAGAGACCGTTTACAAAGGAGAGACAATTGTATTTCAACATTCATGTTGAGGATTCTGCGTGTTGTTTATATGATATGCAGGTCTTAGAAACTGTAAATCATTTATTTGGAGATTGTATTTGGTTCAAAACTGTATGTTCTGAATTAACAATGTGGGCAAGAGTTCAAGTTAAATTACGAGATGTTAGATTTGTATTGAAAAGACTCAAACAGAAGCACTGAAAATAATTTAAGAAAGAGATTGTTGCAACTATATATGGAGCTAGTATATATCACACCTGGAGAGTTAGGAATTGAAAACTGTTTACAATTTTTTTTTTACATACCACCACAGTTATGGATCAAATTAAGTTGGACATTGTTGAAAGAATAAAGTTTCTTGGAGAGAATAGGAGAGCTAGTAGTTGTAGTGGTTTTATATAATATGTCACTTATAATTAGTTGAAAAAATTACATAACATACCACAATTATAAAAGTATGATTTTATTTCATTTAATGTATCATCTATTTATTTTTTTACTTTGTATTTGATTATTATTTACCTCACTCCTATTCATCACCATAAATTCCTCCAATAACCACTCAAATCCTTCTTCCATCTTCTCTTTCGCTCATTGTTCATCATCAAACCAAATGGTCAACCCCATCCTTCTTTTATCTTTCTATCCCCCCCCCCCCCCCTCTTCCCCATTCTTTTTTTCTCTCTCTCTCTCTTTCTCTTTGATTGTTCTTGTTCGAAAATCGTAGTTTTTCGACCTGCCTCCTTCAAAAGTCAACTCAAGTCATCAAAGACTAATTTGTCGATCAGATTTGATCAAAAATATAAACTTTGATCGGAGAATAATGGAGCAGATATGATGATGTCCCTCTGTTTCTTATTCCAAAAGTATTTCTTCTGTATGTATTTTTGATATAATTTTTTTTTAAATTCAGATGTAATTTTTTGTATTTGCTTGTATTTTTATATGAGGAAGGAGAAATTTTCATTCATGATTTTTATTTAATTTTCAATTTAAGATATGTATTTTTTATATTTTAGACAAAAATCTTCAACCGTGTAATTCATCGAATTTTTACTAATCAAATCTTTATGATTTTTGGAGTCTCAAATAGATTATAGAATCTCGTTAATTGTGGTAACTGATTTTTTTATTTTTTGAAATTCCTATTAGCGTATTTTATAGGTTATATATACTATGTATTTCGATATTTTCTTTTCACCCGTATGTATTTGATTTTTAGGGCTTCTATTTATATTTAATTGTTTTTATGACATAGTTCAAATACATAGATGATAACATAATCATACTATTATGTTATACAGATATACACACACACACACACACACACACATATAAGTTGTATTGTTATGTATTTATCAATGGACACAGTTTATTTTAACAGAGATACATATTAGTACTCTTTGATATAATTAAATACACAATCATTTATGTATTTTTTAGAATTTATTTGTTAAAATACATATATTTGGTTGTATTTATGATACAAATTAATCATTTTTTTTTAAATTGAAAGAATGACAAGAATATGATTACGAAAATAAATCACTTTTTAAAATTTTTTTTACAAGGTGTTAAAATAAAAATAAGAATTCCATACGTTGTTAGAGTCCATTTAATTAAGGAATGTAATAATGATCAATTGCATGAATAATGGTAACTGATTATGAAAATAAATTACTTTTTCCAGATTTTCTTTGCAAGGTGTTAATGTAATAAGTAAGAATTCCATCCGTTTTTAGAATCCATTTAAATAAGAAATATAATAATTATCAATTGCAAGAATAATGATAACTGATTATGGAAATAAATCACTTTTTCAGATTTTCTTTACAAGGTGTTAATATAAAATAAGATTTCCATCCATTTTTAGAGTCTATTTATTTAAGAAATGTAATAATTATCAATTGAGTGAATAATGGTAACTGATTATTTATGTGAAATATAATCCCTAAAATCACTCACCTAATCAGATTTTGTATATGTATATTTTATGCATTTTACCTATGGTAAATACAACACATGACACATAAAATATTGTCATTTTATATAAATAAGTAAATATTGCTACTTAAACCTATTTTCGCCCAAAATATTGTCATTTCTATAATTTTTCTTAATTGATTTTGATCATTTGAGGCTCTTTTATTCCTCAGCACCATTCATAGAAGGTGGTTTTGGAATTTAGAGTGCTTTTTCAGGTGTATGTTCTTTTTATTGGTATGATAATCTTTTAGATTTTTATCAAAAAAAAAAATCTCTCATCTCCTCGAGTCGAAGAATTTGGAGACAATAGCGTGGGAGGGGTATTTTTTTTGTTTGGATCTATTTTGATTAAGTTGGCTCGGGTGAATGAGTTATACTATAAGTTTATGAATTTTATTTTTAAAAACAAAAATTTATTGTGATTTGGGGATTTTCGTCAAATGGGATAGAAGTGAATAATTTGATAAAGCCGAGCAAATACAGCCTTATAGTAACAGTGGATAAAATTAGCTATTAACCTAAAGTAAAGAAATAAATTTGACCCATTTTCACACACACACACACTCTGTATGTTGTGTATATTTCAATTATATTGGTAAATTACTAGTTGGTCGAACATACATCAAGTTGTTGCATCGATTGTCCCTGTTTTGGGGTCGTCTTTAATTTTTGCTCCTCAAATTGATAGTCTCTAATTTTTCCCTTTAATATGTAAATTGATTTAAATAATGACTTATTTAGGTAAAAAATTCTCATAAAAAAGTATTGACTTTCACTTTAAGTAATAAAAACAGAACAAAAATACCCCTAATTTTTTTAAAATAAAATTCGCAAGACATAGATTAAGCCTAGAAGGCAGAAGTTCATGCTACTGAACATCTGCCCTAAGGCATAAGTTCAGTAGGCAAAAGTTCAATTGCATGAACTTTTGCCCCTACACTTTGTTTGGATTGTAGTTATCCATGGTTTATAATATACAATACTGTATTGTTTAGTAATATAAATACAATGTTTGGATATATTGTATCGTTTGCTGTTGTTTTAATAATATTTTTATTATTTGGTTTGACTGTATCATAACTAGTAAGTTTACTAAAATGCTCTAAATTATTATATATGTTAAATTCATTAATAATTATAAATAAAATAATTTAAGATAATTTTTTTCCTGCTAATTTGTCACAAATTATGCCTTGTAAATATATTAAGTTGTTAACTCATATAAATTCTAACAAAATTGATAACACAAGCAGGTCAAATAAAATGTATTCGAATTTCAACAAAAAAACAAGCAGATCTATAAGAAGTTTAAGAAATCAAACTTAGAAAAAGAGAGATCTGAATGCAGAAGAGAACTGAACCCAGAAGACTGTATAGGGTAGAATTTTTGGGTGGAGTTAAATAATATAGGATAAAGGATAAAATAGAATTATGTAATATTAAGTACGGGGCATAATTGAAAAGAAAAATTAGAAAATAATGGAATTACACAAAATTGGTGATTTAATAAAGTGAGAATTTTCATGGTTACCTATGGAATCAAATCATACCATACCATATATTTTAAGTAACAATCAAAACAAACATGATACTCTTAGTAACGATATCATACTATATTATGACTTACCACCATGCAAACAAAGGGTTAGACACAATTTCAATTCCATGAACTTATGCCCGGTGGACATAATTTCATGCTATTGAACTTGTGCCTATGAGAAGAACTAGGTATAAGTTCAATAACATAAACTTGTGTCTACCAGAAATAAGTTATATTACTTAACTTATACCTATTAGGCATAAGACATAACCTGTGCGAATTTATGTCTTAAGGCATAACTTTGGGCAAAATCTTATGCCTTGCGAATTTTATTTATGTCTTGCGATTTTTTTTCCGTTAAGGACTACTTTTTATCAGTTAAAGTGTCAAAGAGCAAAAATTTAAAATCATAAATTTAAGGGGCAAAAATTAAAGATCAACCCAAAATAGGGGCATTTGTGGGATAACCCTACATACATTCGGGTAAGAAGCCCAAAGAAAAAGCTATCGAGCCCAATAATGAGAGGCCCGTCCAATTCATTTCCTAACGCTGTTTGTTCAACTTCACTCCTCTTTCAGAGATCTGAATCTAAACAATAGAAGCGAAGAAGAAGAATAAAGAGTTGTGTTGAGAGAAGAAGGAAAAAGACAGAGAAAAAATGGCAGCATCAGCACCAGACCCGTTGTTCGGATTGAGGAACAACTTCTACATAGGTGCTTATCAAGCCGTGATTAACGCCGTGTTTAGCAACGATAGTGCACCCAATCTCTCTCACGACGACGCCGTTGAAAGAGACACTCTTGTTAACCGATCTTATATTGCCCTTGGAAGTTATCAGGTTTATTCTTCTTTTCTTTTTGGGTGTTTTTATGATTTCTTTTTTGATTGAGTTCTGTGATTGTAAATTCATTGCATTTACAAGTTAGTTTCTTCTTTGTTTTTTCTCATTGCAGTTTGTGATCAATGAGATCGATTCATCAGCTGCTACTCCTCTTCAGGCTGTCAAATTGCTCGCTTTGTACCTCGCCAGCCCTGATAATAAGGTGAGAATTCAATTCCAGTTTATCCCCTTTTTTTACTCCAGTGATCTTTTGAGAATATGGTAGGTACTGTGTCTTGTTATCTGTAATTTTGAAGGCGTCCTGATCCGATGTAGTAGATCTGATTGAAAATAGACTCCTAACTCCGAATAACTACTACTACTCCATTCGCTAATGCAAGAGTGATTGTCCAATTGTTAGTTGCGTTTGTCCCTTCCAAATTCAGTTCCCAGTCCCAAAATTTAGCGGTCCAACTTATTGTCCTCCTCTTTTTCCATTTTCAACTAATTTCCTCTCCAAATATTGGGGGTAATGATTCTAATATTATTGTTTGAGTAGCTCTGTCATTTAAGGTTATTTGAACCCTTTTTAATTTAACAAACTAACTATAGTTTTTAGTCTTGTGTTTCTTTTGTGATAACCTAGTTTTGTGTTTCTTAAAGTGCGATGATCCCTGATGAATTACATGCTATGTTCTATGTTAGGTAGTGTTTTTCCTTTTGCGAGTTCGTTCCCATCACACAAACTGGAGGGATCTGTCTATTAGATAACATTGGTCTAAGTGGTGAAAAGGGGAACTTTGAATTTTAGTTGTGCTGCTGAGTTTAACTTTCTTTCACCACATGGATTTATTTTACCCAATATGGCTACTAATATCATATGGATTTTATGATCTGCTTGTTATCATACTTTTTATGGTTTGATTCCGTGTTAAATGATGTAAATATAAAACAATGACTAAGACATTGGTAGGTGAAGCTTCCCTTTTTGTGTAGCTTTAAAGGGTACTTAACAGTCTTTATGCGGGCACATCTGATGTGTACTAGTGAATCTGAATAACACAAAGCAATTGGAGGGCAGCTGACAACTTTTATTTGGGCTTAACTGGTAAAGGAGGGGCTTTTAAACTCAGGGATAGTTACTGGTGTAGCTTTCATTGGTATGGTTTGTTTAGAATCTGTGATCTATTTGTTATTTAACTTGGTGCAGCATAAATTCTCAGCAGTAACTGCTCAAAGAAACTTGAGGCTTCTAAGAACAACTACATAGATTTAACTGGTAAAAGTGGGTTTTTGAAAGAAAAAAATCTCGTAGAGTTATTGGGTAGCTTTCATGATCTTTTTTTTAACTCAACCTGGTCGCATTTATTGGGTATATCAACTGATAAGTTTATTGCTGTACTCTCTTTCTAGCAGGGCTTTGCACTAAATGACTTTAAGCTGGTATAGTAGCTATGTGATTTGAGATATTAAAAGAAATAACCGTAAAGTTTGTGCAATATGAATCCTGTTATTGTAGTTTGAGGTTGTTTTATAGCTTCATACCTCTTGCTATCAAACCTGTGCTGTAAGTCTGTTGGAAAGATCTGTGATGTATTTGCTGGATATGATTGGTGCAACTCAAGTACATCCATTCATCAATAGTATATGCTGCTGGAATAGCAGTTTAGAAAATTCAGTTTGAGTGACGTTAAGGGTTCCTATTTATTGATACACACAGAAAGGAGTTGAGATGAGTTCTCTGTCCTATATATTCCTTGATCAAAGAAAATGAATCATTTATTTGTAAGTATAAAGTTTTTGGAAGATGCTCTATTTTAATTTTCATTTTTGCTCTTTGCAGAAGTGTTCTTCCCTATTTATTATGGACAAGAGGAGGGTAATTAGTTGTAACTTTCTTTGTTATGTTCTAGGAAGCAGCAATCGCAGGTCTTCATGAATTATTAGGAGATCCTGCCATAGCAAGCAACCCTATACTAAGGCTTATTGCTGGGATCGTGTTCATGCATGAGCAGGATTACAATGAAGCTCTGAAACACACAAATGCTGGTGGCACAATGGAATTGTGAGTTGCGATCTTTTCTTCTGTTGTATAATTGCTTTGAAGGTGCTATGCTAAATAGTGTATAGATACATTGAGGAATTTTCTTTTTGATGGATTGATTGCTTTATTTTCTGTGACTATTGGCATTGTACTTATTATACTATGGTGCTTGTGTGCGTATAAACACAATTCGATTCTTCTAAACAACTTGACTCTTTTGCCTTAGCAAAGGGAAAATGCTGTTTAAAAGTTCTGCTTCAGGATCTGGGTGAATGGTTATTCTGAGAGAAGGCATGTCTGTGTGACGTGAGAGAGACAATGGTCGTTTACCATAAAGTATTACAGAATGGATATAATAACATAGCTTCTTTTCTGGGGAAAGTATAACTAGAACCTTAGGAGTGCTAATAATCTCAATGCAGTCCTGTGCAAGTATGAGTTTATGCTAGATCTCCTGGCAGCTGATCAAATCGCAGAATTTTTGGTGGTTCAACTCCAGACCCTCCCCAAATCCTCCATTTCTGAAATCTATCTTTCTAGATCTTTTGTTTGATTATGTATTTCTGTTTGTGCAATTTTGTACACCGTGTTTCGATTTTTTGTTATTTCTTAATTGATTTTACGAATCATGATATTCTGATGCATGGAACTTCATACCTGCCACGAAAAAGAGAGCGGTACTTCATCATTTTGAAATTTGTGAAGGCAGTGATTAAATCATGGAGAGTGCTGGCTAAGGAAATTATAGACTGATACATCTCCATATTTCATCATGGTTGAATTCGAATTTATGCCTTAAGCTAGATTAAGAAGCTTCCCTTTCAAACTGAATTTGTCATTCCCTTCTTGCTTTATCTTGGCTAGTTTAGTTTCTGGATGTGTCATATTTTTAAGTTACGCAATTGAAAGGTTGTAGTCTTGATGTTTTATGAGTTTCTGCTTTAACGGATTTGAGGTCTAGAATACTTTTTTTTCCAAGCATCTACTTTGAGGTTAGAATTTGTGTATAATAATACTTTTCATTTCCCTGACTAAATATGTTTATGCAGGCATGCTTTGAATGTCCAAATACTCATTAAGATGCATAGATCGGATTATGCAGAGAAACAGTTGAGAATCATGCAGCAAGTCGATGAAGATCATACACTAACTCAACTTGCAACTGCATGGTTAAACTTGGCAGTGGTACATAGCAAGGCCAAATATGATTGTCTAACAAAAAACTATTAGTTGGGAATGTTCTTAATATATTCTATTTTTCAGGGTGGTTCAAAAATACAAGAAGCATATCTTATTTTCCAAGACTTCTCTGAGAAGTATCAGATGACTAGCTTAATCCTGAATGGGAAGGCTGTTTGTTGCATGCACATGGGCAACTTTGACGAAGCTGAGACGCTGTTGCTGGAAGCCTTAAACAAGGTCACTTTGACATGATAATTGTCTTCTATTTTTATCAGTTGACCTAAGTATAAACGAATCAATTAACCTTCATATGTCCAAATTCAGTTGATTACACTGAACAATTTTTGCTAATTATTCGTTTAACAAAATCTTTATCATGGCATTCACAGTTGTTTTTGATGCCTTCTCGTTATATGCCCATTATTATTATGAAAATATTTAAGAATGTGTTCCCCTATTCCTTTATCACTTACAAGCTTGTCCATTTATGCAGGATGCCAAGGATCCAGAAACGCTGGCCAATCTGGTTGTCTGCAGTCTTCACCTTGGGAAACCGTCCGCACGCTACCTCAAGTATGATGAGTCATATGGTTACCATTTGTTTCAACTTTTTATTGAATTAATCTAGCTGTGATACCATAATGGTCATAGAAGGATAGAAGAATTACATTTTACAATTTTGGCACATCAAGTCCAGTGGCCAATTCACAGCTTTGCAAGTATCTTCTGTTCATAAAACTATTTTATGTTAGTATAGACTGTTTCAACCATGACAACGCCAATTTGTTGTCATGGTAGCTAGAAATGATTACTAACGGGTTGCTCTTTATGTGACTTGGTGTTTGCAGCCAGTTGAAAATATCGAACCCAGACCACGCACTTGTCAAACGCGCTGCATCTGCAGAAGAAAGTTTTGATAGAGCAGTCCAAACTGTTGCTTGAAGAAAAGTTGCTGCATGTCACTTTATTTTACCTACTAAAGAGTACAGGAAGCAAATGCGGAAAGCTATCGTTTGTAGTATCAGTTCCGTTGCTTTGTTCATTTGGTTATTCTCATCGGACAATTTAAAGATTGGCATGTCAATGTAAAATTTTACCTACAACTTTTATACTTAGTTTGTGCCCGTACTAAGAGTTTTAAGTTATTAAATCACGTTCCTTATGAAGTTATTAGAGGTAATTTAACTAAAATATGATAGGATATAACTTGAAATAAACTAAATAAGTTGTTATACCAGGATGGATTGTACTGTTTGAGTAAATAAACAGATGAAAATACCCTAAGAAGTTGTTTGGTACACGGGATAGAATAAGTAAGGATATTCTGTAGGAATCCCATGGGATTATTTCATGTTTATAAGAAAAAAAATACAAACTCTTCAAATTCAAACTACATATCCAAAAGAAATTTATACTTTATATCTACCTCTGCACCACACTTCACTCATAAATAAGGTCTCTCTCTATATATATATTTATACTTTAAGTGAAAACTGAAAAAATATATAGTTATATAATTTGACCACAGATCATATTTTATCCATGAATATTAAGAATTAGAAAACATTAAATTCTAAATAATTTAAATTTCTTACTCCAACTTTAAATTAAACTTCCTAAACATTTAATTGAACCAAATTGACCTTCCTCATTTATAAAAGTCGAGCAAAACGTCAAGACAGGGATTGAAAAGGAATAAAGAGAGAAATGGAAACATGAAAAATGAGTTAAATATCAAGATCAGGACCATTAGGTGTGTAGTTGTTATCAAGTCAGGTTGATGTGTCCATACATCTCACATTGAAAATTATGTACAAAAAGGAAGACATTTTAATTGCTTCAATTTTAGGACTTTAGTAGTAGTAGGTGCAATTTCTTGTTCAACAAAGTGAGATTTCTTTTTCCTCCTTCTCACACGCCTTTGACTACTCCTTGCATGCATGTGAGCTAATATTTTGCAAATAGTAGAGGACCCATTAATTAATTAATAAAAGGATAAGGGATTTTTATGAATTGAGAAAATAACAGTTTTGATCCTTGTATAATTGCTTTGAATGGATTAGAGGCCCCATGATTTTAATTTCAATCTTTGATAATTTTGGAGAGCTAGGTAAAAAGTAAAGGTAGGTCGAAGATCGAAGTTTTGGGAGTGAGGTGATTAAATAAGATGTGGGGCATATTTGTTGTTTTTTTAATGTTTAAGTTATCGTATATTTTGTTGTTGTTATTTTTTTTCTTAATTGTTTTCAGTGTGACATTTTCGCTAATGTATTTATTTTACTTATTTTTTGAATATGTTTTACTTCAATTGAAAATATATCGAAATTAACCTCTTTATATTCATAAAGTAAAAATAAATTTACGCACGTACCATCCTTGCTAGACACTACTTATGAAATTTATACTATATATATTAATGTTGTTGGTATTATATTTGAGGTAAAAGTTTGATATGGATCTCTCATTCATCATTGTTCTTTGGAGTTATTAATTGACATAATTTAATTAATCCAATGCTGTCATTGATTGGCACCAAACATTATTTCAGTAAAAATATTAAATGTTAGTATTAGGAAATATTAGTTTCGCCTGAAAAAAAGAAAGAACATAATTAGTTTCACCATTTGTTTTGAGAAATGTTGAAGTTCAGAGCAAGAAAAAATTAAGAAAAGCTTAAACGTAGTTCTTTCTAAAGTACTATCCTCTATAAAATTAAAATATATGAAATATATTAAAATATTTTTAATTTTGTGGTTTTCTGTTATATGGACACTCGAAATTAACCAATTATAAAAAAAAAAAGATTTTTTTTAAACGAACTAATAGCTCATTTGAACAAATTTTTAAAATATTAAAAGTGCATATTTTTAAAAAGCATGGTGTTTAACCAAAATTTTAGGAGAAAATAAATGATTCTCGAGAGTAATAAAAGTTGTTTTTCAAAAGCTAAAAAATACTAATTTTTACCTAAAAGTACTTCTTTTTAAATAAAAAACTTAAAAATATTTTATAAATTTAATCAAACACTAATTAGTTGGTGATGAATTATTTATCTCCAAATATATTTTTTAAAAATAAATTAATTATAAAAATAGAATAAATTAATTAAAACGAAAAAAGTACTATTTTTCAAATTTAAATTGAGATACTTTTTTTTTCATTTTGGACCAGATATTGTACAAAAAGGGCTAATTGGTCATTGAAGGACCAGTGGACCCACAAGCCTTTAAAATTAAACCACAAATTAATATCCAATGATATACTGCCATGTAATATGATAGAAATAATGTAAGTCAATATGACAGAATATAAAAAGTGAAAAGGCCAGGTATAAAAAGATACTAGGAGGAAAATACTATCCTCAACGTCTCAATTTATATAATGTATTTAATGAAGTATGAAATATAAAAAATATAATTTTTTTAAAAATAAATTATAAATACTTATATAATTATAAATAAAATAAATATTTTAATATTAAATATAAAAATATTTATATTTTAAATTAATTAAAAAAAAATGTGACATAAATTGCGATAAATAAAATACTATAATGATAAAGTGGAAAAGCATTAAATGTGAATGACAGAGTAAGAGAGTAGTTGGACACGTTGCATGTAAAGTGAAGTAGCCCCATTAAATCCTGTTCATTCTTGGGATCTTAACAAGTAACAGATGGCTTCTTCTGATTCTCCTGCACACAATATTTGCTGTGTACCCCCACCCCTCCCTTCTCCTTTATACTACTTCTTTGGTCCATTTTTTACTTCTTGACCTAACACATTTTAATTTAGAATAATGATTTTTATTATATTAAATTTATATTTTTATTAACATTTAACTATTATTTATTTAAATTGTATATTTATTATCTGTAAAAATAAATAAATAATGGATCTTTTAGATATTGAATAATAAATAATTTAAATTATTTAATATTTAAATTTAAAAATAAAATTTTAATCATTCAAATGACTTAATCTTAATTCAAATAATTGGAGTCAGAGAGATTATTCTCATATGCAATTCATTTTGAGATTGGAAATAATAAAATCTATAACAATATAGTTAACGTAATTTTATAAATAAAATTTTAAAATAATTTTTTAATTTTTTATAATTTTTAAAAATATTTATTTTTATATATAAGAAATTATCATTTTTACGTCTAAAGAGATCTGAAAAAGTTATTTTGTTCATTTGAAATCAGAAAAAGAAAAAATATCTCATTTACTCTGTTTGAAAGCCTTGTACCACTATTTGACATAAAACATCATCATGATATCATCAATGTTAGATTTCAGCGATAGTTGGGAAAGTCAAATAGGAGAAGAAAATGGAGGTTTGAGCTTTGAATTATTCTTTTCGTTTTTGAATTGGATACTGCTCGCCGGTACACTGTGTTAAATTCAGAAAATATAGGAGGAAAAAACAACCCAGCCTCTCCGCGTCTCTCTCCTCCCACGAGGAAAGTGGAGACCAACCAACAAAAGGGTCCCCCTTTTCCACTTTTTCCTCTTTCACTTCATAAATAAATAGTAAATTCAAATTGTGAACTCATAAATAAATCGGTCTATATACATACAATAATACGCGCAGGACATCAAGGACTTTGTTCATCAGCACCACCGATACTCTCAACCTACGTACGTTTCTTCTCTGTCATCTTTTTTTCTTCTTTATTTTTCCCCTCAAAACATCATCGTGGATGCTACTCAATCTTTAAAAGATTGTACCTTTTTTCTTTAAGAACGCGTTCTATATATATTTGCTAAAAATCTTCAGTTTCATTGTCTCTTTCGTTACACAGATCTCTTGATCATTCGGTGTTACTACTATAATACTCTTTGATATATGCCTTGTTTTGGAAATTGAAGCTGAAGGTTTTCACTAGCAGAATTTCTTTTGTCTCCAGCTTAA
Organism: Datura wrightii; assembly: GCA_035772735.1. Lineage (NCBI taxonomy): Eukaryota > Viridiplantae > Streptophyta > Magnoliopsida > Solanales > Solanaceae > Datura > Datura wrightii. The sequence continues at coordinate 112,431,016 of JASDFA010000008.1, read as the reverse complement.
CTGAAAGGTTTGAGGCACTTTCTACGTTCTTGTTTGACAAATTAGTACTATATATAATGTGTTCTTTTTCTTTTCTGGGTATGGATTTTTCTTCTAACTTGACAAAAGATTGTATTTTTGTTTTTTTTTCTTTTCTTTTTTGGGTTTGAATTCAGTTTTCTTGAATGAACAGGATTGTTATTTTTTTTTTTTCTGGGTATTTTCGTGGGTTTGTTAGTTTTATGTGGGACTAATATTAATAAAGTCGTCACTTAATTTAGGTTTCAGTTCAACTGAAATGCCGTTTCTTTTGCTGGCTTTTCAACTCAGATCCTTTGGCAATTTTGAAATTAGTTGTTTTCCTTCATTCTTATCTTTGGTCTACAAGTAGATCATTTATTCCAAATGGAAGATTTTCGCTTTTAGTTCCTCTTTTATGGGGGTTTGAAAGGAGAGGGGTTTGGGGGGTGGGGGGGAGAGGTAGAGGGGTTTATTACTTGTACACTTCATAGCTGATCAGTAGGTGATAATGTCCATCTTTTTAAAACAGGGCCCAGCAATTGATCACTCAATTTTTTGTTCAAGTTTTTAGCTAGTTTTTGGTCTACTGTTTAGTAATCGAAGTTTCAGTTTTTACTGATGATAATCAAAGAGTAAATTTTTAATGTATGTTGCTGCAGACTGCTAACAATTCTACATACAAGGAGGGGTCTTATTTGATCACCAGTTTCAAGCAACAGGATTATCTATTTTGATTGTTTGCCTATTTGGCACTGAAGAGCTTCTCCAATGCTAGGCTTGGGCAGGACAAGAACTCAAACAAGGTCTAACAGATCTATGTCTCTAGGAGGTGAGCCATGTTCCTTGGAGTGGTTTGTTTCTTTTTCTTGTTATTTGCATTCTGTTTCTTGGTCAGTTGTTAATGGCACTGGTTACAATTTGTTATCACCTGAACACTTACCATTGGGCTAGTTCTGTTGGGTTAAATCATGGAAGTATATTATCTTGGCAGTCGATGCCAATGTACAGCAGTTCAATTTTGGTCCTCCGATATGTTTCTGCTGACGGTTAAGCAATGTGGTGAACTGTCTTCTTTTCTTTAGATATTGTAAATGACCCTTGCTTTTTAGGGTCTAAAACTACTACTTTCTTTGGTAATTGTAGGCATGGATTATGCAGATCCAAAGAAGAAGAGCAATTTCGTGGGTAAAATTCTTATGGCTGCTGTGCTAACAGCACTATGCATTCTTATGCTCAAGCAGTCCCCAACTTTTAATACCCCGAGCGCTGTAATTCCCTCATCCTACTCTTTATTAGATTATTTTCTCGGCTTTGTGCAATATGCTTGGACTAGATTGACAATTTGATATATGGAGTTTTCTATATAATGACGGCATGCTCTCCTTTGTCATTACTACCATGGGTTTCTTTTGTAATTTTCCTTTGACAGGAGATGGTTGTATAATACATTTGTTCTTTTCTATAAGTTCTGAGTCTTTGTTTCTTTAAGATAGTGGGAATATTTTAACCAACATGTTCCAACAGGAAAACCTCCCAGAAGTGTGTGCCTCTTAGGTTATCTTTGTTTTCCTCTGTTTAAAGTTGTGTTATTGTGTGAAGCTTCTAACTCTAATTACCAACTCGGGACTATATTAGTATAAAGCGGCATTATCCCTTTACGTCATCCTCCCTCATGATTCTTGAAATGGAAGTGTTTCTCAAATCTTGAACCCAGTTTGAACTAATTTACTCATGTCTCTAGTGCTCTTGTGTAATTTCATATGCTGTAGTATGTAATACAGAATGCGCCTTCAAACATGTGGTTTTCTTTGAATCATCAGCCTAGAGTTCTAGATCGATTGTCAATGTAACTTACCATTGACCAATCAAAGTAACATTTTCTAATGTATATGATGCTTGGAGTCTTCTACTTAAATTTTTGTCGAATCAGCTGAGACACAACGGCTGCTGTAACTGGTTTGTCGGTCATATGAGAACTGCCATGCCACTACGAGTAGTGACAATTATTTTTCTCCTACACGTCTTACTGCCGTGCCCATTTCCAAATAATGGTGAAAGGTCCTTATATGTATGAAACTTGGATACATCACCTCTTCTGTATATGAGTGCACTGGCTACTTGTGGAAGGTCTACTCTTGCTTTTGGTGGGGTGGTCATTTAGGGGCCTGGCCTGGCATTAAGTTCCGTTTGTGCAGATGCTTGGATATGTTCTGCTCTATAATGGATATTTCTACTTTTCCTGAAACACTACATTGTTGCATTTGAACCATCACAAGCAATGGCAACTGGAGACCTAGTCTGGTAATATATCTTGGTTAGTGGCAGTTTCCTGATAACAACAGCCTCTCGGTCCAAGTAGCTTTTTGCACTTTAGATATGCTAGGTTGTTCATTTTTCTGCAATTGTGTTGGAAACCCTTTGAACACAGAAGTATTATTTGCTGCTTTCTTGAGTTTGCCTAAGTCCCTTTTCTTTGATGCTTCATGTTAAAGCATTCTTCTGTTGATCATGAAATTTATGTTAATCATTAAGCTTTAGCACTGAAAGATTCCAGGTATACCTTTCTATAGTTATAGACCTTGCAACAATCATTTTTTGTTATTTGCTACAGATAGAGCTGTAGCAGTTGTCTTTTTGACATCAACAGCATTAAGAATCAGTGAAAGAATGAACTGGAATTACCAGCTATACATTAAAATGAAATTTATTCTCAAGAGTAAAAAATGGAGAAAAAACTAAAAAGTACTTTTCTCAATTAACAATATCTCCTATTTCATAGGTTGTATTAACTGGTCATGTACAGTGGAAAATGAAGAAGGATTTTAATATTCAAAATGATTAAATCCTTTTCATCTTACTATCAAAAAAATCTATTTGCTTCAATCTTTCATTGCCTTGATATACTCTTGTTGAAGAAGTCTGAAAAAGTGTGCATGTATTCCATTCAGACGCTTCAAGATGCACTATAAGTTGGCAAATTTTTGCATGTATTTGTATCAGATACACCAAATGCATTTCCGTAGCCAAGGCCGTTTAGCACAGGATTTATTTGCAGCAAAAGATTGAAGTTCTTATGGTTTTTAAATTTAAGCTTTGCGCTCATTGTGTTTGGTTTTTCTTGTTGATGCTTTTTCCTAGTTCTCTCGCCATCAACCAGGTGTTATTCATGTCTTAGTCACCGGAGGTGCTGGCTACATTGGTTCCCATGCAGCATTACGACTTCTAAAAGAAAATTACCGGGTGACGATAGTGGTAATTTCTCCTTCTGAAGTTGTGAATAGGTCCTTTGCAGTCATTCTTCAAAGACTCCTTTTCTACTTTTAACTTGATTGACTTATGAGCATGAAAATGTGTGAATGGCACTTCATAAGAAAAATGATTTTCCAATTTGACAGGACAACCTCTCACGAGGAAATATAGGAGCTGTAAGGATACTGCAAGAATTATTTCCTGAACCAGGGAGACTTCAGTTTATATATGCTGACTTGGGAGATTCAAAAGCGGTAAACTGCAGTTGTCCTGAAAGTACCTTCTTTATTTTCATTGTTATTTGGCATAGACTTATTCCCATAACTGAAATGAGCAGGTCCACCAGATATTCTCCCAGAATGCTTTTGATGCTGTGATGCATTTTGCAGCTGTAGCATATGTCGGAGAGAGCACCCTAGATCCTCTAAAGTAAGTATAGGTGATTCTTTTTATAAACCTTTCCATTATAACATGTAAATGGAGAGTTAACAATAATAATTAAAAAAAAAAAGAATGTAAGTTAGTGTTTCACTTTTTGCATTTTGGAACGATGATATATTTATTGAATCCGTCGGGACTGACGGGGCTCGAACCTGCAGCTTCCGCCTTGACAGGGCGGTTCTCTAACCAATTGAACTACAATCCCAGGAAAATTAGGTGTACAGCCTAAAATCAATTTAGATTCGCATTTAGTTTTGATGTGTTGTCAGAGAAAGACGAATGATATATTTTATTATTATTATTATTATCTAATTATATATAATAATTATGGAAACAAAATGTAGTAGACTCATAGTGGGCTAATTCATAATTGAATCAAATGGGGCCTTTTAATTTAACTAGTTTGAACTTAATTAAACTAAAGAGTCGTTCTCTTTAAACGCCCCATAAGAAGAAGCAAGAGGCTTAAGTCATCGCTTCCAATCCGATAAAGGCTATTGAGGTGAACAGATTGGACCGAACCTCCTTATGCCAAGAGCTTTTGGCTCTTCACAAGAGAGCACCAGGTCATAACACTGGAAGACTGCACCATTATTAGTTCTTATTAAAATGATACTTCCTCCATTTCAAAATAAGTGGTGTTTTTAGCTTAGGCACACCCTTTAAGAAAATTACTCATTCCTATAAAGTAAAATGTATTTTTACTGATTTACCCTTAATAATATCTTGAAAAAGATGTAACTCTTTGGTATTTTCTTGGTTATGTAAAACTCTCTCCATTAAATAAGGGTAAAATTGGAAGAACATTGATTAACTTGATTACGTAAAACACCACTTATTTTGAGACAATCAAAAGACCAAAACATCATTTATTTTGAAAAGGAGGGAGTATAATTTATTTGTATGGTTAGTCACCAGTGGCACAAGATAGAAAACTAAATCTTTACAGGGTAACCCAAAGCATCAAGTATGTATTAATATTGCATCTCTCTGTCAAAGCCATGTAGCATCACATTTTCCTGCCTTTGATTGATTTCTTACTCTGAATACAAGCAAATTAAGTCTGGTATTAGTTATTACTACTTTGAAACGCATGTGAATTTACATGGCTTCTCTTATTGGAAAAGTGGCATTTGTTTTAGGGGGCTTGAAGTTTTAATCATTTTTCTCGAACTTGTTTGGATTAAATATTTCAAACTGAAGGATTAGCATGTCTCCTTAATGAGTAAATTTAGTGTAATTTCCATGTTGTGATACTGTATAAAGTTAAATATGCCTCTGGTAATTGTTTCTTTGCCTTTAGCTTCGAAACTCATATTTCATGAGCTGCTGCATGTTCCAATCAGGTACTATCACAACATTACTTCAAATACGCTCACTGTCTTAGAAGCTATGTCAGCATATGGAGTCCCCACATTGATTTACTCTAGTACATGTGCAACATATGGAGAGCCTGAAAAGATGCCCATTACTGAAGAAACTCCACAGGTGAGTGTTTTAAAGGCTGTATATGCTTCTAGTTTGCTAGAACCGTGTGATTGCCTATCTGTTACGTCAATGGTAAGCAACAGCTGAGAGTTTTTCCTCAAATTGCAGCACCCTATTAATCCATATGGAAAAGCGAAGAAAATGGCAGAGGATATTATTTTGGATTTCCATAAGAACTCAAACATGGCTGTCATGATTTTGAGGTAGGTGTTTGATATGTCTTGCCAATATCCTCTTTCCCTTTTAGTTTCTCTATTTTCCAGTGTATGGGAAGTAACCTTACGTATATGGTCTCGTGTTCCTTTTGGTACTCATTATGCTTTTCTATGTTTTAAAAAGATTTCCTTTAATTTTTGTGTATTGTGGTTGGGGGGAAAAAGTGACTCAGCGCAAGATGAAGTGGAAGGGAAGGTCTGAGGTTGAATATAATCTTGCGTGTTTAGATTATTAGTAGGAGCTCCACTTGCTAGCTCCCACTAAGTCATGTGCTTGTTTGTTTGTGCAAATTTAACATCTGTTTTTTTTTCCCTTTCCAATCTGTTAGGTCTTTCCTGGCTTCTTGTGTTTTATTTCTCTGGTGCTGTTACAAACTATTTGTTTGATTTTAATGCTTTATTCATGTGATCATGTCCATTTATCTTCTATCTGCTAGGAAAACTGGCATCTATTAATTTTCCTGTTAGAAATCTTGTACTGACTTTGTTTACTAACTTGAAAAAAATAGTAAGTATTTCAGATTTTCTGTACTGCTCGTCTAATTTTTAGAGCAGGATGGGTCAATTAATGCTAAATTGTTTTCTGAAAATCCAGGTACTTCAATGTGATTGGATCTGATCCTGAGGGAAGACTAGGAGAAGCTCCCCGCCCTGAACTTCGTGAACATGGGCGAATTTCTGGTGCTTGTTATGATGCAGCTCGTGGAATCATACCTGGTCTTAAGGTCAGCCAATAATTGCTATCTCTGTACTTGTGTGTTTGCTATTTATCATCTGTGTACTCGTGATTGTTGATTTGTCAGAAATTGCTTCATGTATAAAACATTTTTAATATCTACTAGAAAATATATCTGGTTCTTGTGAGTGAAATTCATATGAATAAAGTTAACTGGCTACTCTATTCTTATCTCCAGTCGCCATTGTCACACTTATAATAACAAGCAAAAGAAAAACATTCAGCTGCTCTATCAGCAATTCTTTTAATATGGGGTAGGGAGAACTGAAATGTGTCAATGATAACATGAAGAGATATGATCTGCCCTCAGTCTCTGAGCTTTTGTCTCGTCATGCAGGTTAGAGGAACAGACTATAAGACAACAGATGGTACATGCATTAGGGATTATATAGATGTCACTGATCTGGTTGATGCACATGTGAAAGCTCTTGAAAAGTCAAGGCCTGGGAAGGTGGGAATCTACAATGTTGGAACCGGAAGAGGTAAGGCATTCCTTCTTGTGTCATGTCATCATATTCAGTTTCTCCCATCGAAGTCTAGTTCTTATTCCATTCTTTGGGTTTACGAGAAACAGGTAGATCAGTGAAGGAATTTGTGGAGGCTTGCAAGGCAGCTACTGGGGTTCCGATCAAAGTTGAATTCCTTCCTCGTCGACCTGGTGATTATGCAGAAGTCTTTAGTGATCCAACTAAGATAAAACTTGAACTCAACTGGACAGCCAAACACACTGATCTTCAAGAGAGTTTACAGGTCGCATGGAGATGGCAGAAGTCACATCTTAATGGTTATGGTTCATCTCTGGTCAAGTCTTCGTAATGCATTGACAATTTATCGTTGTGGAAGGCTGACAATGAACCCCATCACACTGCTTAACTTGTCGCGGATTTATTAGTATTTACTAGAGTAGGTTTTTGTAAGCTAAAGAGGAGTTCTATATTTTTTCACCCATTTATTATGTGCATCTTAGTCTAGTAAAACAGATGTTTAGATCAATAATAGTTCGGGGTCAGTGATAGCTTCGTCTCTCATCTGTGTTAATTTAAACTTGTTGCGTGTTTTTTGTGTACATATATAGATAACTGGGTATTCTCTTTTGGAGACATGAAAGCTGCTTCAACTATCCTCTACTTATTTTTGTTTCATTATACGCACTAAGGGATCGTACCAAGGAATCGTTTGGTACGTGGGATGAGGGATAATAATTTTAATTTTGAATTAGACATGTGGTCCCAATTTTAATCTTGAATCTTAATCTTCCGATCAGGTGGCCACTCAAAGTTGATCACTACTCCTTCCATTTCAAAATAAGTGGTATTTTAGCTTTTTAATTTTGTTTGATTTACATAATGAAGAAAACATTAATGATGTTCTTTCAATTTTACCCTTATTTAAGTTGAGAAAATTTTATATAATCAAGAAAATATTAAAGAGTTACATCTTTTTTAAAATATTTATTAGGGTAAGTGCGAAATGAGTAATTTTCTTAAGAGGGTGTGTTTAAGTTGAAAAAACCACTTATTTTGAAACGGAGAGGGTAGTTAGAGAACTTAAAGACTCATTGTTAACTTTTAAAGTTGGCAAGTGATGAGCAATTTGGGCCTAGGAGTAAAACTCCACCTCAACCGAGTAAGATAAATTATATAAAATTTGAAAATCTGCATGTGCTTCAGTTGCATGAAAAAAGCCTCCGATCCTACAATCCAACTTGAAATCAATTTTGGCAGGTTAAAATATTTGAGGAAATTGCGTAAATAGAGCTAGATTTGCGCGAAATGGCGAAGTTCTGCTTAGTTATAAAACATAGCTGACATTTTAATTTCAAAATGTAGAAGAAAACAATGTATCCACCATATTATGTAATTTTTTCCTAAATTTTTTTATGCATAAATTCTTATTGAGCTATACGGTCGAATACAATTATGCTGATTAAAGAATAGTTGGTTATGAACTTGGCCCAACTCTAACAAATAGAGCGCTTGTTCAAGAACAGATTATACAGTATCAGATATGCTTTCTTCTACTTTTGGGGTGTAGCTAAATTAACAAACTAGAGCTGTTTCACTATGAACTCTATCTAGTTTTATTGATCGAGTTCTCAAAAATTCTTCACAAGAAGCCATCAGATTGTTAAGTATTCTGCTATTGTTTCTGTCAACAACCTGGCTCATCTCCTGTAGCAATCTGAAAAGAGTGCCATCTGATAATCGATCAGAATTTTCCACGAAAAATTTCATCCAAAACTTGGCAGAAAATGCCTGCGACTCAGCAGAAGGATAATCAGTAACACAAGCCAAGGCAGCAGTAATGTCGCCTCTTTCCAGCTGCACGCGGAACATTTCTTTGATGAGTGGCACTGGCGGAACCCGATCAGCCCCAGCCAAGTCCTTCCATGTTGCTTCCAATAATTCCACCTGAAAAGGTCCGTGTTGAATAGTCATAATTCTTACCTATCATCAGCTAAAGAAATGAAAGTGGGAAATTATCTGAGTAAAACCAAAACAACCTTGGATTCACTTTAGTATACGGGTCAAAAGATCGATATGAACAAACCAATGATACTGTCACATGGTAAAAGGATAGTATTCTTTTTTATAACGGTGGTGATCAGACAACCAAAGTTAGGTAGATGGGAAGAAATTACCTAATGTTTTTGTCTTTACAGATCCTCTTTACTGACCACTAGGCCACAATATTGAGTGCTACAGTGATAAAGGGATAGTATTTCCACCCTTAGAATTTATTGGAAGTTCGAGGCGTGTTTCCAGGAACTAAAGAACCATAATCTCTCTCTCCAGAACTAGGAAATGGCATGTAATGTAATTGCTCTCAAACCTCACATCGCTCCCTCTTAATTTCTATATACAGGATGCAGCTGCTGCCACCCCCCCCCCCCCCCCCAAAAAAAAAAAAAAAGGAAGGAAGCTTCTCAAGAAGATCCCCCTTGCCCTTCTCTCTCCTAACTCAATCTACCTATGCTCTATGTTGGAGAATGGAAACCTCCTTACGTAATAGGAAGTATCTTCTCAAGCCTCCATTACCTTCTAAACTCATAGTTAAATGCACTGACGTGGAAAAAAGAGTAACCTGGTAACCACTTCCCCTCTCTATTTCTCTCTTATTCCAGCAGTAGATAGACAATCACAGATGGTAGGGGATATATGGAGCTGATAACTCTCAGACCATTGGCTTGTCATAGTACCTGGCATCAAATGGGTATAAAATGTGCTTACTGAAAATGATAAATTAAAAACAATTTGAACTCTACATATGCCATCCTGGTAATCAAAAGAACCCCTATTGTGTCTGCTAGTTTCTCATTCCAGCAATCATCTTTAGAAACAAGTAGACAGCATTTTCCACGACAGAACCCCTCTCAATCCCTTCAGCCAACAAAAGCAATTCCGGGTATTGACAATCACGCTCTTATCTTCCCTTCCATAAACCAGTTAGGTCAGTGAAGAACTACCCACTGATCAGTTATTCTTCACCAAGTACATGGGCACAAGGATTATATACTCGATATCTCAAAGAAGGAAAACAATAACGGCCGAAGGGGTACTAAAAGATGAGCAAATTTGGCTAAAGGATGAAACTAATTAAAGAAACTTCTTTTAACCTTTGAGAGCTTCTTTTCTTTGCTGTGACAATTCTAGGTGCGTTGATCTCCATTATGACCCAAAATAATCAAAGCACATTTTATAGCAAAAACTGGCACGATATTTTTCTTACACAGATTATAAAGAGCTCTAATTAATATTTTGTAATGTAGAAAGAAGAGAGTTCTCTACCTCACAAGGTAAGGGTAAGGTCTGCTTATACTCTACCATACCAAGACCCCACTTGTGGTATTACACTGGTTATGTTGTTGTGTTGTAGAAGAAGAAAGAAGAGAGTTAGTTTTAGGTCAATAGAATGGCACAGAGTATTATTAAACTTTAATTTTGTGCACAAGTTTCACACTTCTTTTTTGACACGTAAGTAGAATTAAATTGGTTTTATTATTACCATTAGCTATCTAACCATATCCCCCCCCCCCCTCCCCCCCTTTTTTTGTATTAAGAGTTGTATCCATAACAAGTACCCGGGGATATTTTATACTTAAAGATGGGCAATTTAGACAGAAAACTGAAACTGACATTGTTATACTTCAGACAGTTATGGAAACAGAAAGTATTATAGATCCTGCTCACCTGGTTTCTACCATCACATTAAAACAAGTCTATATGTTGCATCACCTTTAACTTCTCTTTCTATTTTGGGAGATATTTCCAATTTCTCTCATACAGAGCTCTCTGCCTTCAACATTCATTTCCAAATCAATATCCACTATGATATAGAAAGAAAATTGGATTTGTTGGGGGGGGGGGGGGGGGGGGGGGGCGGGCGGGCTCAGCTTTCATTAAGCAATTATTTTCTCTAAAGAAATGCTGGTTATATTTTAACAGAACAGAAAGTTGTACAAAGATTTGACAGTCCACACCATGATCAGCTAAATAAAATTTCACATGGGAATTTCCTAGGAATGACAGCCAATGAACATGAAAGGCAAGAGCACCCATGGGAGAACTGAATACTAGGTCGACAAATAGTACCTTTCCAGCCCTGCAGGAGTCGAGTACTATCTGAATGTGACGTTTTGCATTGAAGTGGTATCCATATTTCAGCATATGTGAGTAGGCAAACTTGAGATCATCCCATTTCTTTCCAGCAGCACATGCATCCAACATCAAGTTGAATGTGTAGACATCTGGGAAAACCTTCTCCTTACCATCCAATTTACTGCTAATAGAGTTACCATTATCCAATAACTTGAAAAACATTTGTTTTGCTTCTTCAAACATCCCACTATCAAGATAAGCTTTTAGCATTATATTGTAAGTTATCAAATTCGGGGAGCAAAACTGGTGCATGTGGTTGAAGATATATGCTCCACTCTGAATGTCACCGGAATCCAGACAGGCTTGAATTAGACCAGTGTAAGTCACCACTAGAGGCTTGGTAGCAACTTTGCATATTTTTCCCATCTGTTCCGCAGTACAAGATGGACCCAAAAATAGAAAGGAATATTAGTATTCAACTGAAGGTCTTTCTGTAGATAATCAAGACAAATCATGCAAGCATAACTAATTTATCCGTCTTTTGAATACATCTAAGCAAGACAAGTCATGTACCTACCAATACATTATATTCTTGAGAATACATCTTCCTTATTCTGAAATAAAACCAATAAACTCACTATTGTATCGTGGAAGAAAGTACTGGACCTACAAGGACTTTCATTTGGTATTTTGGCCTAAATTCTTTGCTCCTTGATACTCAATCCGTTTTTGATGACTGAATGCATTTCTATACCCATATTTTATAATGCCGGAAAGGTAATGGATATCGTAATGGATCTACCAGGAGACAATCCGAGACAAATCCTGCTTTCCAAATATTGGATGCTCAAATTTCCATGGTAATGGCTTGGCTAATCAATTCCATGGATGACAAAATCAACGAGAGTTTGATGGGCTACAGGATCATCGAATCTAGAGAACTAATATCAGTTATTTGAACTGTCACCCAGTTGAAAATGGATGTAACAATTTATTTTAATTCACTTAAAAAATTATGGCACAAAGTTTTATTCCATCACAGTTATTGGTTGTGATCAGGATGAATTTAGAACTTAAATTATTAGAAAATGGTAAACAAGGAGTGCACTTTCTGGACACTAACTTGATACATCAGATTTGACTTTAATGCTTTAAAAGTCATAAGATCTCCCAGCACACGGATAAGGTCATTGACGAACAAATAGAGCACCAACCTCTTCAGCAAACTAAGAGTGAAGTAGTAAATCAGAAAATCAAAATACTTGAGAAAATCTCAGAGAAGCAGTGCTTAGAATATACAATTATATGAGGTTTGAATAAAAGATATTAGAACGTGTCCAACTACAAGATATTAGAACACGTCCAATAGTAGTGAATTTGCAGCAATTATTTGTTTGCAGTTGATATAAAAAATAACAGTGTGAATTTGCATTCACGTACTTATGAATGCTATCCTTTATAATCAATTATAGTTAGCTTCTACTATTATATAGTCAGAAACATAATCCATTACCACAACAAACCCCTGTTGTGATATTTTTAAGTTTAGGAACATCAACTTTACTGAAACGTGATTACGTCCTTTTATTTGATGTCTAATAGCATATATGATTATTCAAGAAAATCATAGGGTCCTGAAACAGAATGGCATTATAGAATAAGATCAATGGAAGCTAAATACAAGAAACATACTTGCATCAGCGCTTCTTCACACCTCCCTGCACTACAAAGGCAACGAGCAAGGTCATAATACAAACTGGCAGTGCCCACGATTCCTCGTCGTTCCATGTCTTCTACAGCCAGTAAGGCCTCGTCTGTTTTTCCTTCCTTCCAAAGAGTATCCACAAGAACTATATGCATCAAAGACAATTTGATTCAGCAATAATCTTTTGCAGCATGTCAACTAAGCACACATTTCTGCGTTACCTTTATAGGTTAAAGCATTGGGAACACATGACTTCTGCATTTTCTTGAAAAAGTCATGGACCAAATTGTATTTTCCACATTCGAACATAACCTGAATGAACACTTCAGTTTAGCTACGGATATAATCAAACATATTTCCATAACTAACATGTTCCAGGAAAGCATTAGAGCCCGCATAGAGGGCTCTGTTACACCATCCCAACCCAAAAGTGTTTAAAAGGAAGAAAGAGAAGAAACAGTCCTTTCACAACAATAAAAGGAATGAGTAAAGGGTTATTCAGCTAGACGGCTATGCAATAAGATTCTCTCCTTTTCTTTTTCTCCTCTGTTCGAATATGCCATATGCTACAAGTTCTTCCTCCTTCTCTCATTCATAGCTTTAATATTGAAATAAAATTTAAAGCACAAAAGCTGCATATCATGAAAAATTCATCAGAAGTAAGAAGTAGGATACTTTATTGACCACAGTTCTTCAAAATATAATCAATATTAAATTGATCAGTTGTAATCTTTTTCCAAATTGAAGTCAAGTTGGAGTTGGACATTTACATGTGTAGAGGTCTTTCAACAAACTTTATGAGAACTTGCTCTTCTAATTGCCTTGGCAAGTGTGAGGAGAAAGGAATCAGAGATGTTTTAAGGACAACTGCAATTCTATTCAGAGGTTGAAAATGACTTGCTTGGTGTTTCTCTATTTTTGGTGTAAACAGGAATACATGGAAGATCTAGATTCATTTATGGATGTTTTAGGATCCTTCTAAGTTTTTTTCATAGGATTAGAAGATCTTCCCTGTAATCCACCTTGTAATTATGGATACCTACAGGTTTGACTTTTTTGTATAATACAGTTGTTACCTTTTCAAAAAAATTCCTTAGCAAGTGGATATCCAAGAAGCTTCAAGATCTTCCGCTCGCTTTTGGAGCTTAAGGCACTTGGCTATTAAAATTATTATAACATATAGGTATAAGATGACACTCTTATTCCTTGAGTTAAGAGAAAACCCCAGTGAAAAGGGAAAAAATAGATAAGGATCTTCTGATGTTATGGATATATCTCTCTTTTTTTTCAATGAGGTGTTATGGATATATGTATCTTAGAAGCTCTCTGCTATTCCAAACACATCTTGTCATCTTGTACTTAATCTTTTCATTTTCCTTGATGAAGACAGGAATCACATCAATAAGAAGCAAAATGTAGCAATGTAATTTCCCATCTGAAGGCCAGCATACACCAATTAATGCTAGATCTCAATGGTTATGCAAAACATGTGATGCCATGCTAGTATTTGCCAACAAATGTCAGGAAACCTCCTACGGGAGCTAAGTTGATTTAAGCTAGCTTAGGTGGAAAAGACTCTTTGTGAAGAGAGAAAATACAAAAAGAACAACGGTCTAATAGCCTTCTAAACTATCACCCGACACTAAACACCTACAGAAAAGGGGAAAAGAAAAGAAAAATATAATTACCTCCATGACTAATCCATATGTTGTTATTGAGGGCTGTTGGTCCTGGAGCTTTAGCTGTTGCAGTACCCAAAATGCACCCTCCCAGCTTTTACGGCGAACACAGGCATTTAGCACCTACAAGCAAAGAAGAAAATCATTCTCATAAAGTTGTCATTTGAACCAAATTGAAATATACTGGCACCTACAAGCAAAGAGCAAAACCATTCTAATGAAGTTAGCATTTGAACCAAATTGAAATATACTGACTTCCCGCGGAAACTAATTGCAGCACGTTTATGCATTAAGAACAAAAGTTACATAAGAACTTCAGCCAAGACTATATCACAGATCATTAGGAAGGGCTCCACACAGCGTTGGGTGTAACTTTATGATTGTCTCTTCTCCTTTCAGTTAATAATAGAATTCAGCAACCAAGTCCTTATCATATGTATTTATTTACTTGAAGAGTTTATATCTCAGAAACAAACTCAGTCAAGGAGACATATTTTAGCAAAACAAGTTCAGCATCCAGGGAGCAATAGCACTGAGTTAAAATGATTGCTTCAAATTTTGATGCCTGGCTTCCATAGGATAGTAGAGATGAATAAATTACTGAATGTAGTGCTAATTGAAAGGGGGAATCACTGATGCATTAACCATTTAGCTATAGATCATCAGTACTATTTTCCAGATATAGCAATGATAAATTACCAATGCCATACTGAAGTTTTTTCTCATTTGACTTATAATTCTGCTTTGTTTTTCTTGTGTCTATCTCAATTATCTTTTCCTTAAATTGGGAACACTAAGCGCTCATTCTTTACTGAGCAGCAGAAGTTCCCAGCATGATGGTGAAACAACATTGCTCTCTTATGTCATATGATAAAGAAGTCACCACAAGTGCATTTAACCAAGAACAGTGCCCAATTTTTGGCTCTTCTGGTGCACCCTTCCATTACTTACAGCATTATAGACGACAACATCCGGCTCAAGTCGTGGATCAAACTTCTCAACAATATTAGTCTTGAACTTCTTTTTGGGTGGTGATCGCATAGTATCAATGACGTCAAATAGTTCCTTCATATGTCCTGCTTGTCCAAGAGTGACAGCAATACAACGGTAAGCCACAAGGTCTGGATATGATGATATGTGCTCCTAAGGAAATGAGTCGAGGTTGGATGTATTAGTTACATATCGCACAACCTATCCATCTTAATAGGACACAAGATATTGATTAAAGGAGAGATCAAGTGATGGAAAGAAAGTTTATACGTGTTACCTGCATTGCATGAAACAAGTTTAGTGCTTCCACTGGCCTCCTTGCTTTTCCCAACACATCCAGTGCAGCCGTGTAAATATATCTTGCAAAAGAATTTAATCAAAGGGTCCAATCAGCATCAATTTCCCATTAAGGACTTTGACCCTAGACCTACCAGAAAAATGATAGGAAGGATGTGCCACCAAAAATATAATTCAAAACTTTGAACAATTTCAGAAAACATTTTCAAAAGGTTCATAAAGGAAAATTTAGAAGATCAGGGAAGTATCTGGCATCTGAACAAAAGACTTAAAATGCTCTCAGGTATGATTTCCAAAGTCCCTCTCTCTCCTACTTCTTAGGAGGGGGAATTCCCCTTTGGCCGGAAAACCTCTTCTTTTCTTTCTCTTGTTTTAGTCTTTCTTCAGCCTACTGGTCTTTTCCTGTTCCCTCAGTAGTTATGGTTGAAGATAAGATGTTCTTTAATGCAGGTTTTACGTTTTTTGAGTTTTCAAAGTCCGGTTCGAAGGCAGAAACCTGGTTCGAATGGACTGAACGCAGCAGGAATTTAATGAGGAAGGTTTCTTTCAGCATTAAACTCATGAGGTGGCTCACCCAGGTGTTTGTGGAAGCCTCGAAGGAGCGTAACACATCAGTGAGGAGATGGAAAACAAAAGATCACTTTTCGGAGTACTTCTGTAATCTTAAATGCAATGAATACGGTAGGTACATAAGCTTTATAGCAGTGCAAGGAGACAACAGATCTGTGATAATAACTCCGGAGGTGACAGTAAATGCGGGACGGTCAGCTATAGCGCAGAAAATGTTAAAAGTTTATCGGGGTGCCAGAGAGGAAGGGGATATCATCAGGAGTCAGAAAGCAGACAACACGTCTACCATACATGGAAGCCATGAAAAGCAATAGATGGAAGGTAGAGGCCTCAAGAATCCCAACTACAAAGGCGTCAACAAGACATGGCAACAGTATCATCATTCAGGAGACCTCCAGTGTGATGGAAACTGACGTGTTGGGGAGGTGCGTAGTGGGGAGATTCCCAAACCAAATCTGCCAAGTCTAAATGATATCCGGAGATGGGCGTACAGCTCTTGGAAAAATGCCCACGATATCAATGTTTATGAAATGAATGAGACACAGTTCTTATTTTAATTCCCAGCCAGGAGGACAGCAGAGCACGTCATCAATGAGGAATGGAGTTGGAAAAAATACAAAGTAGACTTGCAGTGGTGGTCACCCACTACAGGGTGCTGGCCAGAAGAAGTCAAAAGAAGTTGGGTATGGGTCCGTATATTGGCCCTACCTCTGAACTTATGGGCTCAAGACACTTTCAAGCAGATTGGCGACCTCTGTGGAGGATAGATTGAGACAGAGGAGGAAACAACCCTAAAAAATCACCTGCATTGGGCTAGAATCAAAGTAATGGGTGACGGGTCTGAAGTTCCACAGGAGGTAGAGATAAGATGCGGTGGAAATACCTACAAGATCCCGTTGTGGTGTGAGATTCCGGCGATTGTGAGAAAGGAGAAGATGATCAAAGGAGAGGAAGGTGATGAACCGCTGGGTAATAGGGGGAGTATAACCAAGTCTCTGAAGCCTAGTACGATTCTCACGGATTTTGCGCCTGCTGAGCATGCAGGGCACGTGGGGACGTCGACAGCTGGACAACACTCTTTTAATGAGGCACATGCTAGCACGTGAGTAGCTTGGAGGGTCCTCAAGGCTTATCAGGAAAGGAGTATATAGATCTAGGCCAAGGCAAGTCTTTGGGCCTCGGCAAAATTACTAATAGCCTAAAAAATCCAGCAGTTTTTTGTACACAAAACAACATAACAAAGGGATGGGAATGTACAGAAGATAACGACGACTCAAGAAGCAGCAGAAATCTGCACCTTCAGCTAGAAATAAACGCAATCCACCAGCAAGAAGGCGGATACAGAGATATGGTGACCTTGGCGGAAAGAACAGACGAAGCCATGACAATAGCAGCAGCAGGGGAAAGAAAAGGGGAACTCAGTTTGATTCGGATGGAGGAAAACATCGAAGAAGAGAATTGGGTTGTGGAAGATGCGGAACCTCTGCATGTGCAGTCACAGGACACACTGCTGGATAAAGAGATGGATGCAACCATATGGGTACATCAGAACCTATTGAAATTAAGCAAAATGATAGGGGTAGATTTCGAGGGGCATGAGGAGGAGGCGCTGGAGCTATTAAGACAAATTGACAGCAGCAGACAAACGAGGAAATCAGTGCAGGTGATCAGAAAATCAAAAATCAAAGGCGCAGGAGCTGAAAAGTTTGGCATCTTTTGATGTGAAGTTCAAACACAGTGGGAAGAGAAGCAGGGTGAGGGTTGTATCTATGATAGAACCATGAAGCTCAATCTAGTTTCATGGAATGTGAGGGGCCTAAACAGTAGGGATAAAAGGAGATTAGTTAAAAGCTGGGCTATGGAGTGGAAGGCAGACATCATATGCCTTCAAGAAACCAAATTAGAGGGGGATATCAAAAGTATAGTCAGCCAGATTTAGGAGGGAGATGGGTGAGGTATGTTGGGTTGAAGGCTAGTGGCACAAGGGGGGGAATTTTAATTATGTGGGATGGTAGAAGATGGAAAGGGGAGGAGCTAGAGACCGGGATGCATACCATTACTGTCAGATTAGAAGCAATCAATCAGGAGTTCACGTGTCATATTACAGAGGTGTATGCCCCCAATAGTGGCATAGAAAGAAGAGGGGTATGGGATGAAATTAGTGCAGTCCGAAGTTTGATGGAAGGGGCATGGGCAGTCTATGGGGATTTTAATATTGTTAGATACCCCACTGAAAAGAGGAACTGTAGGAGGAGGACTAGATATATGGAAGAGTTCTCAGATTTTATAGAAGATATGAGGCTGCTAGATCCTAAATTAGAAGGGGAGAAGTACACCTGGTCGAAAGGGGATAACCAGCTCCCTGCTTCCTGGATTGACAGAATATTAATATCAGAGGAATGGGATGACAAATTCAGCAACATCAAGCAAGTTCTCCTTCAGAGATTGTTTTCAGATCATATTCCAATTGCACTACAATGTGGAGCATGGCACTACAATAAGTCCTACTTCAGAGTGGAGAAATGGTGGCTGGAAACAGAGGGATTCACAGAGAAAATAAGAAGTTGGTGGAACTCATGCCAGACATATGGATACCCTGACTTCAGACTGGCTTGCAAATTCAGATTCCTCAAATCAAAACTCAAGGAGTAGAGCAAGATCTACCAAGGAAATCTAAATGCTCAGAAAAAAAAAGCTTGCTTGGCCAATTAGCAGACTGGGAAACAATAATTGAGAACAGAGCCCTAACTGAGGAGGAACAACTCAGGAAAGCTGCATGTTTTATGGAGTATGAGGATTTCATAAAGAATGAAGAAATTTACTGGAGGCGGAGATCGAGAGCACTATGGCTAAAAGAAGGAGATAGAAACACAAAGTTTTTCCATAAGACAGCAAATGCTCACAAAAAGCATAATGGAATAGAGCAACTGAGGGTCAATGGAGAATTAACTGAAGACCCAACCGAAATTAAAAAGGAAATTCTAAACTTCTACCAAAGGCTATATGCAGATCCAGTGAGGTGGAGACCAGGCCACAGTTTCACCAACTTGCCCACCATATCAGAACAAGAACAGGAGTATTTACAGACCAAATTGAAGAAAGGGAGGTGCTACAATGTTTAAAGTGGTGTGCCAGAGACAAAGCTCCAGGTCCAGATGGATTCACGATGGAGTTCATACTTAAATGTTAGGAGATAATGAAAGCGGATATTATAGAAGCGTTCAACAACTTCTATGAACATGAGACCTTTGAAAAGAGATTTAATGCAACCTTCACAGCCTTAATACCAAAGAAGAAAGGTGCAAAGGAGTTGAGAGATTTCAGACCTATAAGTTTGATAGGCAGTATATATAAATTATTCAAAGTTTTGGCAGAGAGATTAAAAAGGGTAATATCAAAGTTGGTGGACTCTCCACAAATGGCCTTTGTCAAAGGAAGGCAGATTATGGATGCAGTTTTGGTAGCTAATGAAGCGATAGATACCAGAATCAAACAACAAAAACCAGGCATTCTGTGTAAGTTGGACATAGAAAAGGCGTACGACCATGTCAATTGGGGCTTGCTTCTAGAGTTACTGAAGGAGATGGGTTTCGGGAACAAGTGGATCGGTTGGATCAGACACTCAATCACTATAGTGAGCTACTCAGTTCTCATCAATGGGGCTCCAGCAGGTTTTTTCAAAGCACAAAGAGGATTGAGGCAAGGGGACCCCCTATCCCCTTTCTTGTTCATCTTGGCAATGGAAGATCTTAATAATATGGTGAAAACAACCAATCAACTGGGTTGGATCAGAGGTTTTGATATGGAGAGAAGAGATTACACATCTGCAGTATGCAGATGATACACTCATCTTTTGTGATGCAAATGCTGCCCAGCTGAGGTACCTGAGAGTAATACTAGTTTTATTTGAATGTGCATCAGGTATTCATATCAATTGGAGGAAGAGCTCCCTATTTACAGTAAATGAGGTGCCACAGATGGAGTCACTGGCATAAAGATTGGGTGGAGAGGTAGGATCCCTACCAACAGTGTACTTGGGAATGCCTTTGGGGGGAAAATCTAAGTCCAAAGAAATCTGGAATGAGGTGATAGATAAGTGTGAAAAGAGATTATCCGGCTGAAAATCCCAATACATATCCCTTGGAGGAAGAGTCACTTTAATTAACTCTGTGTTGGATGCCCTTCCCTCTTATATGATGTCCCTGTTCCCCATTCCAGCCAGTGTCATCAAGAGGATAGACAGCATCAGAAGTTCCTTCTTATGGCAAGGCAATAAGGAGAAGAAAGGCTATTATTTGGTGAAGTGGAAAGCCCTGACAGTGAGCAAAAAGAAGGGAGGTCTGGGCATCAGGGATCTAAAGGTGCAAAGTACATCTCTGAAATTAAAGTGGCTTTGGAGATTCACAAAAGAAGAACAACATTTATGGGGCAGAGTCATAAAAGCAAAGTATGAAGATGAGGATAAGTGGATGACAAAGGAAATAAACACTCCATATGGGTATAGTCTTTGGAGGTCCATCAGATCACTATGGCCAGCTCTGAGAAACAAATGTTCCATCAAAGTAGCAGATGGGAACAGAACAGATTTTTGGAGAGACCATTGGATAGGTACGGACAGCCTTCATGTCATGTTTCCTGACATATACAACTTAGTACTGTATCATCACAGAACAATGGAAGAGCAATGGACAAATCAGGGATGGAATATTATTTTCAGGAGGATGCCAAATGATTGAGAAGTGAGCAGGGTGGCTGAATTCTACTCTTCACTGAATTCATGGGAAGGTCCACAAGAAGGAGTAGACAAGTTGAGATGGAATGGGCATAGCAGTGGCGAATACAAAGTGAGCAGAGCCTACAAAGATCTGAACCAGACCAATTTCCAGATAGAAGGGTGGCCATGGAAGCAGATTTGGAGGAACAAGATACCCCACAAAGTCTCTTGTTTTATTTGGCTGTTGGCAAGAGAAATTGTACTTACCCAGGAGAATCTAATGAACAGAGGAATTATCATATGCCCAAGATGCTGCCTCTGTGGAGAGACTGCGGAGACAGTAAGCCATTTGTTTTTGCATTGTAAGATCACAAGTCAAGTATGGAGGATGTTCCTGGCACTTAGAGGAGTTACATGGATCATGCCAGGCAACATTGCTACAACACTAGCAAGCTGGGAAGATGTAGTCCAGCGGGCCAGTGACAGAGCAAGGTGGAGAAAAGTGTCAGCTAGTATATGGTGGACAATATGGAAAGAGAGGAACTCAAGGTGCCAGAATAGGAGTAATTCAGTACATCAGATAAAGTAGAATTGTATTTTGCTATTCTGTTTTTGGTGTAGACAGTCTTACTCTAGAGAAACTGTAGAAATTCTAGATGTCCTAGGATCGTTATAGGAAGTCAGAATAGATTCAGGTTCTCAAGAGTCTTTTGCTGTATATAGGAATGGATATAATCTTGTACTGGTTTTTGTTCTTTTGAACAATTTATAGAAATATACAAGTTACCAAATTTCCAAAAAAAAAATTAGAAGATCAGGTAGGGTTCTCTTGAGAGTTTCATGTCAAATGCTTTCCTAAGACACATTTAAAGGAAGTAGCAGATCCATGGGAAAGGAGTCACTGGTGCAGATACAGATAATAAATCAAGCATACAACAATAAAAACAAAAGCACAGACAAATTTATAGATAGGAAGCACCATTATTTCGCCTTTTCACATATATGAAAATAAGTATGATAACATCATGATACATAGCTAACTGTAACGTAAGCATCAACATCACATCTAGATCAATCAACTATACGTCAATCCCAAATCAAGGATTTACAGATATATTTCAGGAATCACTAAGACATTGCACTATCTCAATACACTAAAAGGGCTGTCAAGTTACCAACGGGAAGAGAAGTAGGAGAAATTATCACAGAAAAGATACCTTAACTTGTGTGACTTGAAGCGTTCACGTGAACGAAGCCATTCAATGACTTGCAGCACCCGTCTCCAATTTCCAAATCTACCCAATATTTGGATAATCCTCAGGATAGAATGATCTGAGAATTTAATCTGAGCACTTCGCATCATTTGAGAGAACATCCACTCAGGCATGTCAATGTCTGCACCATTTAGACTGTAAGAGTAAAATATTTTATTATGAGTCAGGAAATAAGAATTTACTAACAAACTGCCAATTGTTTAGCAATTTTAGAGGATCCTTAATAACTGCAACATAGGTCCTTTTTTTGGTGATAAGCATTAGTCCATCAATTTTTCGATTCTGTAGTATTTGTTATGGCATATGGGAAGGACATTGCGGAAATTGAATTATTTTCATAACTTCACAGAAAAGGCACCTTTTTTGGTAATATTTGCAGACGAGGGGCCATAAGTGTGACTCAAGCTTATAGCTGCCCTTTAAGCACCATTTGATGTCAAAGGTAACTAGTTTTCAGAGATTCTTATCCAAAAAGAAAAAAAATACAGAGCATGACAAAGCACACAGATGCAATAAAGCATTAAGAAGAACCATGCTTCCACAATCAACCAACATTTGACTCTACAAAACAAACTTTAAATTAAACCAAAACTGGAGAAAACGCCTAACGATTGTTCTGTAACAATGCACCATTGTCCCCGTGGTTCTAAGAGATACATGTCTACTTCTGTCTAAGTTAAGTTAAGAGTTAGTATTTCTTTCGATTTTCCTCCACACTAAAATTTTATTAGCATCAATATTCAGGCCTTATATTTTCTATCACCTTTTTTCTTCGGTTTTTGGGTGAGTGGGTGGGGGTTGGGCGTGGGGTGGGGTGGTTGAAAATTGTCCTTAATGATTATGCAATGGAGAAAAGGTATTGGTGACCTCACTTCCAACCAAGAGATTTGCAGTTCTTAATCATCTTTCCTTCTACCCAGCCCTTATTCTACCCAAGAGGAACAACAATGGTTAATATCAAATCGCCAGAAAACTAAGAATGCATAAATCTTTTCTAATTTCTGTTTATTCTCACCCTTTCTAAAGGGACGATCAAACTGCAGCGTAGCAAGAAACCACTATATAATAGAATTACAAATACAACTAATCTGGACCTAAACATCAGAAGAAGAGTAACAATGTATGGAGAAAAAATGTATGTACAGGAGAAAGATCGAAGACCAAGAATCTATGGTCTCAACCATGCAACGAGGGCAGGCCTCACCGCCAAGTGTTTATCCTATTGGGCATGCCATCTTGGATTAGATCTAGGGCAGGGAATTACTAGATAGCAAGTGTCTAGGCGAGAGAGACTAATACAACATCACAAGAAAATTCCATTCAGACATAAAGAGATGGAAGCTCTCAGGATACAAACAATATGTCCAGAATAAACGCATACATGTTACGAACTTAAAACAGCTCCAACGAGGGAATTGCACTATCTCACATCATTATGTTCAACTTGAAAAGTTTTCTCTGAAATGAAAATGACAAAATTATCATCAGTTATTAATGGAGCAGCTCCTTTGCGAATTAACGCAAAGAGTTCAGTATACAGGCTATCTTCCCCAACATCTATTTCCCATCTTTTTTCCTATTCTTATTTAATAAATAAAACATAAATGTAATTTTGAAGCACTTAAGAGTGATGTAAACAGCTAATGGAAAATAAACATAAATGTAATTGTGAAGCACGTAAGAGTGATGTAAACAGCTAAGAGTGTCTAACCTTACTACTCCATCGGACCCAAACCACTTGTTTTACAAGTCAAAAAGTTTCATTAATGAACACCAAGTAGGCACCAAGAAATTAGTACAAGATGTGTGCGCGCCTCTGCTTGAATCATACATTGTCTTCCACCAAGTTTGACCAATTAACGGTACAACATGGTATTTTCTCCTTACCCCAAAAATACAAGTGTATTATTTTCACTATTACGAGACAATCTTCTATTCTGCTTGTTCCATATACTCCAACACACTTGGAATACTTTCCTGTCTGGAATGACACAGAAAACTTGATATCTTTCCTAAATGAATCTCTTTCTCTCTCTGATAATTCTAATATAAACTAGTATATCTTTATATCTTCCTTCTCAGAAAAGTGTATCTTTATATCTTTAATCAACAAATTCCCACTTTTCACATTTCAAAGCATTATTTTAAACCAAATTTGATCTCGTAATATATTCAATCACTACTTTTAGCCTCTGCAAACACTAGGAGCTTACTATGGGATAAAGGGGATATGCCAGACAAGAACAAGAAAAAATACCGTAACAATTCACATGTAAACCATATTACCTTATAGTAAACCAAAAACAAGGTGAAAAATCTGAAAAGTTCAATCAATTCATGCATCAAAAAACAAATATAATAAACAAAGCAGAAGAACATATTAAAGAAACATTACCACCAAACGAGGAAATAATCAAATGGCAAAACACACTAACCAAAGTGCCAAACTAGGAATAACTCACCACTTTGCAAGCTTTTGGATTCTCTCTTCCATCTCTGCCTTGGTAACTCTTGGCTTATCATAAGCCTCACCATCCATTGACTTAAAAGCCTCTCTTTCCATGCTCACTATCTCATTAACATGCCTGTCCTTACTTATGCTCTGTCTTTTCTGATTCTTCACCATTCTAAAGTCCAATTTCCCACCACCGCTGCTCTGTTTCACAACTCCAATTCCTTCATATTTCTCATTCAGCTCCACAAAATCAGAACTTTCTACACATTTCTCCTTCTCAAGCTTTCTAAATTTACCCTTTTCTTCACCTTTCTTTCTTCTAACACTATCCCTTTGTTTCTTTTCTTTCACAGACTCCATAGCTTTCAGATACTCACCAAATGAAGGCCTGAATTCCAGATCTTCTTTATCAATTATCCCACTATCTAAGCCACAAGAAACTACGCCGGAATCGACAATCCTCCTCTGCTTCTTCACCTTTTTCTTTCCCAAAGAAATTCCCAAAGTGGGTGTCTCAGAAATTGAAAATCCTGATGAAAAACAAGGGCAACGGAGGTAATTTGAACCAAAAACTCCATTGACATCAGTACAAGGTGAAGCTCCAAATAGAGCTTCTGTCAGGATAATTGCCACCATCTCAACTTAACCACGCATCAAAGGCTGCACTTTCCTCTTCCTGGTTTGGTCCCTTGGCTGCCGAAGATTGGATTTTTCCGGCTAATAGTTATGAATGTTCAGTGCTTTTGGTTAGCCAAAAGCCGTTTCGGTCACTTCCAGTATCGGGTGCTCTGTTAGTTGGAAAAAATTAAATTTACTTGGCTTTTTTAAAATGCTCATAAATGTTTTTAATTAGTAGTTTAATAAATTTTAAGACATTATAACTCTGACCTCTTTCACTTTAATTTTTTTTTTTTTGGAAAAAAAAAGAAGACCTTTTTCACTTTAATGAATAATAGCTAATACTCCTTAATCCAAAAGGATTGGCAGATATTCTGAATATTATCAAATGCATTTTAGTTTGGGCAAATTTCATATATACACACAGAAATAGTATTTAATATTATAAAATATGCCAAAAAATTTCAGTTTATAAGACACAGCATTAGTTTTTTTAAAAATAATTTCGCTCAAAATTTCAGTATAAAAATAATATAAAATGTGTCCTCGCTTAAAATATATGTGTATATCTCTCTCAAATTTTTATGTATAAATCATATAAAATATGTATATCTTTCTCAAAGCTTAAAACATTGCTCAAATTCAATATGAAATATGTATATAATATAAAAATTCATATTACATTTTTTAAAAATTTAAAACATCTACAACAAAAACTGTATAAAGCTTTCATACAAATTTAATATGACCATAATAACATAAACTTAAATTTATATAATTTTAATACAATTTTATTTAAAACTACATCAAATCTACAATTAATCATCCTAAATTTAAGATATAGGCTCCCCAAGGTGTTCTCTAACTTTTGAAAGCACACCCATTTTGAAATTATTTTAATTTTTCAAACTCAAATTTCAGTTTTGAAGCTTCAAGCTTCATCCATAGTGGAATCGAGATTGAATGTGAAATTTTATTCAAAATCATATCAAACATACACTAAATCATTCTAAATTTGAGATATAAACACCCTGAGATGTTCTCAAGCTTCAAAAATTCATTAATTGTGAAATTTGAGATTTTATTTTACAAAGAAAATTTTGATAATTAAATTGGAGAAGAAGATGTCATAGTGATAATTAAATGGATTATCAAAAACTTTTTTGTTCGGAAAATTAAGAGTAGCATAAGATTAGAAGTTATTGACCGTAGTGGGCTTGAAAAAGGGTAGAGGTAGGCTTAAGAAGTATTTGGGGTGAGGTGATATGTACGGGACATGGTACAATTTTAGCTCGTTGAGGATATGAGGAGGAACGTGGAGATTGAGAATCGGGATAGAAGGTTAGTAGTTAGTTGGTGCGTATTGCTTTCTCGTTCCCGGAGTATTGGTATTATTCTTTTTTTTTTTTTTGTGTATTCTTAAATTTTTATTATTACCTGTTATTTCTTTAATCTTGATAATTGTATTATCTTGTTGTTTCTGCTTGTTGCTATTGCCTTCTTTTACATCTTTCTTTAAGTTGAGAGTATATCAGAAACAGTCTTTGTATCTTCTCAGGGTAGGGAGTGCGGTTTACGTAAGCTCTATACTTCTCAGACCCTGCTTGTAGGATTACTAAGTCGGTTGCTATTGTAATTTTTAATATAAGGACACGATCTTAGATAAGAAGATAAGAAGGGTGAGTATTATAGTAGAAGGTCAGTAGGCAGAAGAGCGTTTTGTTATTGTTACTTTTTTACTACCTTATTGTTCGATTTTAATATTATCTGTTATTTCTTTTTCTTCGATTATCGTATTATTTATTATTGCTACTATTTTGTTCTTTATTGTTTTCCAGCATCACTTCTTCACTACGATATTTGCTTTACATGCTTCATTTGAGTTGAAGGTTTTATATCAGAAATAACTTTTCAACCTTCGTAAGGAAAATATAAAATTACATATACACCACTCTTCCTAATTTTTACTTATATAAATATATTAAATATATTATTATTATTATTATTATTATTGTAATAGTATGAGCTAACTAATTTTTTTCTGACAAGATGATAATTCACAGCAGTGGAGAGAAAAATGGAGCAGTGGAAGCTCTTGTTGGTCAACTACTTCACAAGCTATGGCGATGGTGGTTTGCTTTATAGGTAACTACTTCCTTCGATTGTTAAAAATTTAATATTATTAATGTTATTTAAAATAATTGATGTCTTTAATTGTTAAAAATTTAATATTATTAATGTTTCTAATTCAATATATAAATTTAATAATAATAATAATAATAATAATAATAATATATCTATCATATCAAGTATGTGTGAGAATGTAGAAATCTTGTTAAGAATATTTAAAACTTTAGTATATACCTCTAAAAAGTTAGTTTTTATCTATATGAGAATATTATTTTTTTATAAGCGTAATATAATTTTTCAATGAAGGTTGTTTAAGTGACAACTCTTGAATTAATGTATGGCTACGCCATTACGTGTACGTAATTTTATTCCAGCCTTGTAACAATAAAAAAGTTATTTTTAATACATTCTAGACTCAAATAATTTAATGATAATTATATCAATTTAAAATTTTAAAAGAAATTATGATTAAAGGTATTTTATTCAGAACTCTTCTTAATTTTTAGGACTAAGTAAATTTTTTAATTCATGTGTCTAAATCTAAAACATCAATTATTTTGGATAGAAGAGAATATAAAAAATAGGAAAAAGGGTCAAAAATACCTCTCTATTTTTGTTTATTAACTAATTTTGCCCCTAGTTATACTATAGGGCTAAATATGCCCTGCTGTTAACAAAATGTGCAAAAATATCCTTATTTTGGATGGAATCTCCCAAACCAACAAAAATATCCAATTTCTCCTAAATGACCCATTCTCCTCTTTTTAACCCAATCCGACCCGACCCACTAAACTAAATAACCCATATCAAATTGAACTCTAATTGGATATTTTTGTTGATTTGGGGATTCCATTTAAAATAAGGACATTTTTATATATTTTATTAACGGCAGGAGCATATTTGATCCTATAGTATAATTAGGGGTAAAATTAGCTGATAAATAAAAGTAGAAGAATATTTTTAACCATTTTCTAAAAAAAATAAGATGAGGGACATAGATGACAAACTTCGCAAATATGAAAGGGTTTCTAAAGCAAATTTTTTAGTGGAGAGTTGACTAATTTTGCAAAGGTTTATAAGCAAATTTGGAACTGGATTATATGCATATCGTCCAGCTCAGCTAGACCGTTGCAGAATTTTTTTCTTAATTTGAAATCTCAACCGTTCATCTAAGATCACCGTACGCAAGCTGGTGGGACCAACTAAAATCTTACGGCTAAGATCAATTATGTGTTACCATCAGCGGGTGCAAATTTCTGGGGGAAATACAAAAGAAAAACAAATTCAAATTTCAAAATTCAAATGGCCATTAAAGCTGCGACAATCTTCCCTTTTTTTTCTCTCCCAAGCGTATATAGTGAATCCTCAAAGTATGAGCCTTTCTTTCTCCATTTTCAGCGCTTGGTAAACTAATGATTTGTCTCTTTAAAGAGGAGCGTCTTGTTTGCACGATCAAAGAAAAGACAAGGCTCATAAGCTTTCTTGTCTTTTTGAGTAAGTGAAAAAGAATTTTCTTTTAAAGGGGTTTTAGACTCGTTAAAATTTGAATCACCAGTGAAACCGATTTGAGTTTTCATCTTCCAAGATATATAGAGGGAAACTCTTGAACTTTTGAGGGTAAATACCGATTTTCTACAGAAACTCTTCCGATATCTGTGTTTCCTAGAGATGAAAGTTATTAAATTTGAGCTCCACATTTCGGTCTAGTTTTCTTTTCTTGAGAGAGACCATATAGATACTTGGTTATCCAAAGGTTAATCTGCAGTGGAAAAGTTTCAGTTTTGAGATTCAAACTGAAGAACCCCATTTGATATCCGTGGTGATCAATGCTGATTTATGGTGTAAAAGTTTCAATTTTGAGCTTTGCTAAACCTATATAGAGTTCTCCGTTTTCCGGAGCTCATGTTATGGTGAAAAAGTTTCATTTTTCAGCTTTAAACTTGGGTTTGGTCATTTTATGAGAAAACTCCATTTGTATCTTAAGGGATTTTGAGCTTAATCCGTGGAAGCTTGGAGTTTCTGAGCTCATAACTGTTCAGGACATTGAGTATAAAGGGTGGAGGTGGAGTCTTTGTAGTTGTTCATAATGGGGGAGGAAAAATCATCAGAGAATAGAGTGAAAGCTTTAAAATTTGCTGATCAAAATAAGGCACCAAAGGGTAGTAATAACAATGTAAAAGGGAATAGCAACATGTCAAAGGTGAGATCTTCCTGGGGTTCTCAAATTGTGAAGGGTTTCTCAGGGGAGAGAAAAACCAAGTTGCAAACCATAATTCATGCCAAGAAAGAGCTGGTTCCCAGCAATGAAAACTCCAACCAGAAGAACTCTTCTGGACTTCCCCAGTCAAGGGCGAAGAGGTCTCTAATGGGAGACTTGTCATGTTCAGCCACTTCTACTCAAGTTAATCCTCAAACAGTTAACATTCACAGGACTAAATCTTCCGGCTCACGCGATCTATTCCTTGAAATTGATCATTTGAGGAGCTTGCTACAAGAATCAAAGGGAAGGGAATTGAAATTGCAGGCTGAATTATCTGAATTTAAGAGGAGTCCAAAGGTGGTTGAGCTTGAGAGGGAGCTGGAACTAAAGAAGAGTGAGATTGATGGCTTTGTCAAGAAAGTTGAATTGCTGGAATGTGAGAAGGCAGTCCTTTCTCATCAACTAGTTTCATTGACTCTTGAGAGGCAAGATGAGATATCCAACAGGGAAGAATTCAAAAGTGTGACTAGTTTTGATTTGCAAATGGAGGTTGTGGAGTTGAGGCGCTTGAATAAGGAGCTCCAGCTTCAGAAAAGAGATATTGCCTGCAGGCTTTCTTCCATGGAGTCCCAGCTGGCCATTGTTGGAAAAGTTCCAGAGGTATTTACGTAAAAACTTTGTCTTATTGATCTAATATGGATAAGAGTATCCAGTTTGCATTTTCTTGGATCAGTTTTGATATATTGAATGTGACAAACCTTGAAAAATTGGCCATTGATGCCTATAATGCAAAGTTTTCTCTAGTAGTTTGTAGTGAAATACTGAAAAGTGTGGTTCAACCTTTATCTTGTATTTTTCATGCATAGTGTAGAAAAAATTTGAACTTGTCTAACAATTGTAGTTGGTTGGCTTGATTATATCATGTCTTCTCTGTTTCACTTTATTCTTACCACAGGGAGACACAATTGAGCATATTAAAGCAGAGGCTTCTTTGTTGAGACACAAAAATGAAAACCTTTGCAAACAAGTTGAGGGTCTTCAAATGAGTAGGTTGAATGAGGTTGAGGAGCTTGCCTACTTGAGGTGGGTGAACTCGTGTTTGCGAGAAGAGTTGCGCAGTTGCTCGTCCATGACATGTGATAAGACTTCTAGCCCTCATGGCAGTGAGAAAAGTAGGGAATCACTTTGCTTGTCTTATGATCATAGTGATGAGGACTCAAAATGTAGTAGCGCCAGGACGTTAAGCCTCGTTAAGAAGCTAAAGAAATGGCCTATCACTGATGAAGATATGCAACTAGTAGGGAGCCCGGATAATAATATCATTACTCATAGTTGGGAGGATACACAAAGTTCTACTCGCAGACACTCGATAAGTGGATCAAAATTTTGTGTTGAGGACTTGATATTTAATAAGAGAAGGCAATCGGATGTATTTACGTGTTCCAAGGAAGTGGAGAAGGAGATTGAGCCTCTCGTTTCCCAACATAAATTAACCAATTCTTTGGAGGTCGAGAAACGTGTCTTGCGGATTCCTAATCCCCCTCCAAGGCCTTCATCTGTTGCTTTAATTGAACAAGAAGGAGAAAATTCTGTCCAAGTTCCTGGTCCTCCACCACCACCTCCCCCTCCTCCTCCACCACCTCCAAAACACATGGGGAAAACTACATCAGGCATGGTACAGAGAGCTCCTCAAGTAGTAGAGTTTTATCATTCACTGATGAAGAGAGACTCTAGGAAGGATTCATTAAATGGAGGAGTATGTGATCCCTCAATTGTTTCAGACGTTCGTAGTAGCATGATCGGTGAAATCGAGAATAGATCATCATATTTGCTGGCTGTAAGTTGTTTCTCTCTAGTCTTCTCATTCTATTATTGTCAATAAGGCATACTAATCATATCAAGGACCACTATATTGACTCTAGTGATTCAAGATGTCCAGAACATTGACAGACAGACACTGTGTGGCCACTGTATCTGGATTTCCCTTGTCCTCCTTTCCCGTTATCTAGTCCAGCAATAAGGAAGTTTCAGATTTTTCCAGCAGATGTTTTCCAGTTCAGTCTCTGGACTTAATTTTATTCCTGATTAAATATTATTGTCCCACTTCCAGATAAGGGCAGATGTGGAGACTCAAGCAGAATTTGTGAATTCCCTGATAGCAGAGGTCAATAATGCAGTTTATTCAGACATCGAGGACGTAGTTGCTTTTGTGAAATGGCTAGATGATGAACTTTGCTTTCTGGTAAGCTCAATATGTTTATTATCTAATGAAGTGTTGGCATAGAAAAAAATGAAATCTTTATCGACTGTAACAGTAAAGACACAGTTGCTGTTAACTCATTTTGAAATTTTAGGGATTATTCATATGAATATGAAGAATAACTCATAGAAAAGTATTGCATCTGTCCTAGTTCATAGTAGTTATATGACATTAAGTTCAGTAATTATTATCAATTGAATCAAGTGTAATAAATGGCAATTCTCAGAAAATTTGACCAAATATTGAGTAACTATATCTGCTATATTTCATATTGAGTGGAAGCTGCAGTTTGTAATTTACTGCTAATTTTGATCATTGTGCTTGCTCTGTTCTGAAGGTGGATGAAAGGGCAGTCCTAAAGCACTTTGACTGGCCAGAGAGAAAAGCAGACACACTAAGAGAGGCAGCATTTGGATATAGAGATCTCAAGAAGTTGGAGAATGAAGTATCAACTTACAAGGACGATCCTCGATTGCCATGTGATATTGCACTAAAGAAGATGATTTCTTTGTCAGAGAAGTATGACCTCATACTTTCTCTTAAAGTAGTTATAGTTTGGTACCTCCTTGCCCTTCTGCCAAGAAAGTTAATTTTTTTTTAACCTGGTTGTCCAAATTTTATCTTGGCATTGCAGGATGGAACGTAGTGTCTATAACCTTCTTCGGACAAGAGACTCATTGATGCGTCACTGCAAAGAGTTCAAAATCCCCACACACTGGATGCTTGATAATGGGATATTAAGCAAGGTCAGTTCTGACAATTCCAAATTGAAAGTCTTGGGTTGATTTGGATCTTCAAATGGTAATAGAGCTTGAAAGATATAATGAGTATCCAATGAGGTATAACTAATCGAAACTGGAAGTACACAACTATATGGTATGCTAACATGTTAATTGTCCTAAACAACCTTTATTTATTAGGCCAGTGAACTGTGCTATGCATGTTATATGGTTCACCAAAGAAGGGAATCGGAACTTCACGGAATATGAAGAGAGATTGATATGAGAAAGATGACGAGTTTGAAGATCGCAAATTATCTTAAATTACATCCTTCTGTGCCATTTTCAGTATCTCAACATTTCAATATTGAAATTGCTCATCTATTTGCAATTTCATTCTTGCATATGTGCAT
The DNA here is from genome assembly GCA_035772735.1 of Datura wrightii. Taxonomy (NCBI): domain Eukaryota; kingdom Viridiplantae; phylum Streptophyta; class Magnoliopsida; order Solanales; family Solanaceae; genus Datura; species Datura wrightii. The sequence continues at coordinate 112,398,265 of JASDFA010000008.1, read as the reverse complement.
GTTGTTAGAATTAATGTTTCAATTAATTTTGAAACAGTTCATCTGATAAAAGTTTTTTGATTTCCAAACTAAATGAATGTGAATTTGTAAATTCACTCTTCATTTAGTTTTTTTACCTTTTAGGTTCTTGGAAGATACATTATTTTTGTAAAATACATGAACCTATTAATAAATATTTCTTAATGAAAACTCTTCTCTTTCAATACTTCTATCCTATATATAGTGTTTCTTTTCTTTGAAAAGGTAAGCACTTCAAAAACACTTTCCCTTGAAAATATTTGAGACATTGATCAATAAGTAAAATCACTGATTCAAGAATAAAAGAGCAACATTATTTAATGCTACTTGTTGTGTGGCTTAGTTGAATCCCAAAGATAGAATTCTTATTTTTTCTTCTGTTTGCTCGTGGAAAAGACTCCAACTATCTTCAAGAAATGTCTTGACGTGCCTCTAAGCCAAACAAATTTTATTTTGGATTTCTTATACTATTATCATTCTTGTTCTAATAATTTGAAGATAGTTGCCTTTATGGCTTCTACATCAATATCGAACAGTGTTCAATCTTTGCCGAATCCTGATTTTGAAATTTGATGGCAAAGACTTTCCTAGATGACGTCAAAGTTGGAATACTTTTTAAGACGATTAAAGTTGGCATATTTTTTGGAACAACCTTGTCCTAATGCTCCTGGTTCTGAGGTGTCACCTGACGAGGCTACTTTGATTAGAGAACAAATTGCCCAAGAATTATATTCTTGGAGGAATGTTCAACAAATATTGTGATTAATATTACATCAAGTGCAAATTTGCTACAGAGATTTGCTAAGGAATGTCATATTTTGGATCGAATTCCTTCCCAAAAATGTGATGCATCTCCTTATGAACTTTGGAAGAACCGAAAGTCAAATATAAATTATATTTAAGTATGGGATTGTTTGGCTCATGTTAGATTACCAGATTGACATATGACTAAGGTTGGCTATAGAGGAATAGATTATGTGTTATTGGTTATTCTCAGACTACTAAAGCTTATAGATTCTAAAATCTTGAGACCGCAAGCCCTCACACAATTATTGAATCTTTACATGCTAACTTTTTTGAGTATATATTTCCTAAGAAAAAAGAATCTTTGGAACAAGGTGCAAGTTTGTTTATATCTCCGCTTTAAAGGAAAATACTTGAGCCCTTAGAAGAAAGTCAACCAAGGTGCAGTACAAGATCAGCCAAACCAATGGATATTGGACCTGATTTTCAAGCCTATTTGGTTGTAAAAGATCCTGAGAGTTATGCTGAAGCAATGTCTTCATATGATGCTCCTTTCTGGCGTGAGGCTATTGATGATGAAATGCATTCTATCATGTCAAATAATACATGAATTTTATTAAATCTTCCTCCTAGATGTAAACCTAGTTGTAGTTGAATTTTTAAGAGGAACTGAAATCTGATGGTACTTTAGATAACTAGTAAGCTCATTCGGTAGTAAAAGATTGAGAAGTTTACATGGAGATGTAGATGAAGAAGTTTACATGAAACAACCAGAAGAATTTGTCATTCCTGGTCAAGAACATAAAATTTGTAAGCTTCTTAAATCTCGTTATGGATTAAAACAAGCTCCAAAGCAATGACATGAGAAATTTAGAAAAAAGTCATGATTTCTAATGGCTACACTCAATCAATGGTGGTGATATCTTCATATATAGTAAATTTTAAGAAAATTCTGGTGTTATAATTTGTCTTAATGTAGATGACATGTTGACCTTTGGAACTTATATTGAAAGAGTGAAAAGAAACAAATTTTTTTCTTAATTCTCAGTTTGAAATGAAAGATTTTGGTGAAGCTGATGTAATTTTGGGCATTAAAATTATAAGATCAACTAACGGTTTGACTCTTAATCAAGTTATATTGAGAAAGTTTTGAAGAGGTTTGGTTATTTTGATGACAAACCTGCTCCAGTGCTCCTACACCATTTGATCCTAGCATCAAACTACTGCGAAACTCTAGTAATTGTAAAGATGTGGTGTCTGAGCCTAACTCAACCCTAAAAGTTAGCTCATGAGGGGAGGATTGCCCAAGTCCATATAAGCAAACTACCAGTCCATTCCCCAAACAATGTGGGACTCTAACACACTCTAACAGTGATGTTCTTGATCAATTGACATATTCTCAGATTGTTGGGAGTCTTATGTATGCCATGCAATTGTATCAGGCTAGATATTGGTTGTGCAATTGGATCTTTGAACAAGTTTACTAGTAATCCTGAAGTTGAAACTGGAATCCTTAATTCATTTTTTAAGGTATCTGGAAGATACAATAAATGTTGGTCTACATTATTCTAGCTTTCCAACAGTTCTTGAAAGCCATAGTGATCCAAATGATTTTCAATTTGGCTGGAGTAGCAATCTCTTGGAAATCAAAGAAGCAAACATGTATCAGAATTTATAACCATGTCTTCTGTTGGAGAAGAAGTTGACTGGCTTGGAAGTATGCTGATAGATATCACCTTTGACTATCTATTGTGATAACAAAATTGCTATATTTCGAGCTTCAAGTGATTGTTACGATGGCAAGTCAAGACAAGTTCATCTCAAACACAATCATGTGAGAATATTATTATAGGATCGTATAATATCACAGCGATATGTGAAGTCCAGATTTAATTTAGTAGATCCTTTGTCTAAAGGGTTAGCAAAGAGTTAGTGGTTAAAAGTTGTAAAGAGAAATTGTACTTTATGATAACCCTATCTAATGATATATTCTCTTAATTAGTATATAAATCGGTTTCGGTTGGAGAATATAGGAACACTCTTGATAGCAAGGGCAAATTTACCAGACCGAGGGATGTCACATGATACTACTTTGTCGGAAAAAATTATTAAATATGTATATATAATTAAAAGAGAAAAAAATAAGGATAAATCTAATAGAATGACATTGCTTAACATAAAAAAATATTGCAACTCACTTGATTAGGTGCTTCTTTTTTCAACTTAAGGTGTTGAGTTCGACTCTCGGCAACTTCATTTTAAAAATATTTTTGCACCTCTTGGAAGATAGTAAAACATTGAACCAATCAATCCAGAATAATATATGTTATATCATGTGATAAAATATAATTTACATTAAGAAAGGATGTTGTTGCTTCCCTGGTTAGTTGAGTTAAGATCAATTTACCGAATTAATAAATGACGAGTTTTTTGGTGATCATTGTATATAGCACAACATCCTTTCTTAATGAGGTGTTTAAATCCATTTCCAAAAAATGAAAATTCATCAAACTGAGTGATAGTAATATGAGTTGTATTTTGTTTATATAGTGTCTTATTTTTAATATGACGTTATAGTATTTTATTTATTTATTTTTTATTTTTAAATGTGACACCACCTACAAAAAATCTTGCACGACACTATTTGATAGATCTACCAATACTTTGCTGCAAAAGGAGGATGAGATTAAATTCTCTTAATGAATTCATCGACTATTTGGTCGGAGTATGCAAAGTTACTCTTGATGAATTCATCGCACCATGTGCGAAGTGGAGGCCACTTCAATAGCATTTTTATAATAAAATCTTAACGCACTTAGATAAAAGGATTCAGGACACATGGCCGTAAGTTTTCAAAGGATTTCGATTTCATTGAAGCATTGTAATGTGCATGGAGTATTTTTCTACTTCATTCAATGAATTACTTAGTTCAAGATATAAACGCTTAGTGAATTCATGAAAAACTTAGTTTATTAATGACGATAAACAACTCTTTAAATAGAGTTACAATGAAAAGATAGATTCCTAGCTAAAGACAACTGACTTATCCTAACTAAATAAAAATACAGAAATATAAATAATAAATCAAAATATACTCAAACTAAACTAACCAATCCAAACTGACTAGAACTGCTATATGTACGCTAATACGCCGCCTCAAGTTAGGTTATGGGCACCTAAGCCTAACTTGAATAGATTTCGATCAAAAGGAGGCTTGGGCAGCTTCTTAGTATCTTCGTGACTAAGGATGAGTTCATGATCAAGCAATTTTTCAAATAGCTCTTCATAAGAGACTGGAGTATCACGTGCCCGAATTGCAGTAGAGATCTCACGAAATTCGGGACCCATACCTGAGTATTTTGACTATGAGTTCTGGGTTGGATACAGGGGCACCAAATGTGGCTAGCTTGTCTGCGAGAGACCGAATGGTCTGAAGATAGTTTGTAATGGAGCGGGAGTCCTTGGTGACTCGAGCAAGTTGATCACGGAAGCTGAATATCCTAGTTTGAGATCTGTTTGCATATGTAGTATGTAGTGCATCCCGGGCTAATTTGGATGAGGCGGCAGCTTCGATGGTGGAGGCAATAGTAGCTTCGACAGAAGCCATGAGAGCATTCTAGATGAGTTGATCTTGGCGGAACCAAGTAAGGAACGCCGGATTGTTGGCACCATTCGGAATCGTACGGCAGGGGGCTGGAGTGGTCCCATCGAGATGGCCAAAGAGGTTATAACCATACATAAGCATAGAGAACTGAGCTTTCCAGGTGGCAAAGTTGTGACCATCGCTTAGTTTGATAGATAGTTGAGAAGCAGGATTGTATTGGATGATGATTATTGTCACCTATAGTGTTGTCAGCATTGACAACTCTGGGATTTGTGCCATTGTTGTTGCCATTGTTGTCCATTGATGATAAAATAGCGTTATTGATGATGGGAACGAGAGGAAAAAAAATAGGATCGTTCTCATTAGAGCGGATAGGGCCTGATACTATATAAACGCTTAGTGAAGTTATGAAAAACGTAGTTTATTAATGATGATGAACAACTCTTTAAATAGAGTTACAATGAAAAGATAGATTCCTAGTTAAAGACAATTGACTTATCCTAATTAATAAGAACACAGAAATATAAATAATAAATCAAAATATACTCAAACTAAACTAACCAATCCTAAACTGACTAGAACTGCTATACGTACGATAACACAAGATTCATTCACTAAGTAGTCAATGATTTAAGAAAGTCTTCACTAGCTAATGGTTCAAGTCCAGAAGACACCTTTATTGATGCATTTTATTAGATTAATGTCTCACTTTCAAAATTTCTTGAAACAAGTGGGAGATTGTTAGAATTAATGTTTCAATTGATTTTGAAACAGTGCATCTGATAAAAGTTGTTTAGTTTTCAAAATAGATGAATGTGAATTTGTTAATTCATTCTTCATTTTTTTTTTTACATTTTAGGTTCTTGGAAGATACATTATTTTTATAAAATGCATGAACTATTTTGAAAACTAAACAACTTTTATCAATCCTAAACTGACTAGAACTGCTATACGTACGATAACACAAGATTCATTCACTAAGTAGTCAATGATTTAAGAAAGTCTTCACTAGCTAATGGTTCAAGTCCAGAAGACACCTTTATTGATGCATTTTATTAGATTAATGTCTCACTTTCAAAATTTCTTGAAACAAGTGGGAGATTGTTAGAATTAATGTTTCAATTGATTTTGAAACAGTGCATCTGATAAAAGTTGTTTAGTTTTCAAAATAGATGAATGTGAATTTGTTAATTCATTCTTCATTTTTTTTTTTTACATTTTAGGTTCTTGGAAGATACATTATTTTTATAAAATGCATGAACCTATTAATAACTATTACTTAATGAAAACTCTTCTCTTTCAAGAACTTTTATCACATAAATAGTGTTTCTTTTCAAAGCACTTCAAAAACACTTTCCCTTGAAAATATTTAAGACATTGATCAAAAGGTGAAATCACCGATTCAAGAATAGAAGAGCAAAGTTATTGAATGCGACTTGTTGTGTGGCATAATTGAATCCCAAAGATAGAGTTGTTATTTAGCTCATGTGAGAGACTCCAACTATCTTCAGAAAACGTTTCACGTGCTTCTAAACCAAGCGAGTTTTATTTTGTATTTCTTATACTATTATCATTCTTGTTCTAACACATGTCCTCTACAGAATACTCAGCAAAAAACTACAGTACCTTTTTCTTGTTATCTAGTTGTCATTTTGCATTGGAACTTAATTCAAAAGAAATTATGCAGATAAAGTTTGGCTCTGTGAAGTTGGCCAAGGTGTACATGAAGAGGGTTGCTGGGGAGCTTCAGTCCAAGGGACCATTAGATAAAGACACTTCCATGGACTACATGCTACTCCAAGGAGTGAGATTTGCCTTCCGGATTCATCAGGTTTGTGTAATCATAGTAAATACTGGCTTGGGCACTTTATCCTGGTGCTGCAGTCTGCGGTCTTTCACTTTCTCCTTTCTCATCTTCTATAAACCTTAAACAAGTTTTCTAATTGTGCAAAAAAAGAGAAATACTACAACAGAATGAAAAGAAAATGTAATATACATCTTCTTTAACGGATAAAGGCAAGTTTTGTCAAAACTGTACACAAACTCTCTGTGTAGCAATGGATAACCAAGAGATATTAATGAATTCACCTGCTAAGAAGAACAGGATTTTACTACTGGCGAAGATTAGACTGGTAATTCACCTGCATCAAATTGTTGTAAATGTCATCTTAGTTTAGCTTGTCTCTATTGTACAGTTTGCAGGAGGATTTGATGCAGAAACTATGCAAGCTTTCGAGGAGCTACGGGGCCTAGCACTTTCTTTAAACAAGAAATAGAAGATAAAGATTTTTGCGATGAAGTACAATTTTGATAGAGGGGGCTTACCATCTCAGTAACCATTAGTGCAAGTAGTGACATATGTATAAGAGAAAAAAATTACAGACAGGTCTTTGTGGAATATTCTTGACAGGTTTTGCTTCTTGTTTTTATTTACAATATTTTGCTTTGTGTGGGAGTAAAATTTGGCTTGGATAGAAGCCAGAAGATCTCAAGTTATTGGTATACAGTATGTGTGTAAAGCTTGGTGAAAAAACAGTTTGAACTTTTATGCAAGTTTTCTATCAATATACTACTAGGCTTGGTGAAAAAACAGTTTGAAATTTATGCCAGTTTTAAGTTAGATCTTTTGCTATTCTGTCAAGTTAACACCAATTTATCTTAAGTTCAACTGTCGACATGTTTACCATGTTTTATTACAGTTAGACTTGAATTATATAGACATGTCGACAGTTGAACTTATTCATTAAACAATTTATAACTACCAACACTTAAATACTTTAATCAGTATTGTTCTGTGTCTTATGTTAGAGGTGTAAATGATATTTCAAAAAAACCAATATTCTAAGTGAGATACATCCGCTAATACTCCCATCTTAGAAGAGGAAAGTGTTATATATCTCTTTTTTCACGCAATTTTATCAAAGTAAAAGTTTGTGAATTTGTTTGACTATTTTTTGCATATAACTAACTTACATTAAGGCGGATTCGGTACGGAGAAAGATATTTTTCTATTTCTCGTGTATAAGCAAAAAACGACTTTCATTATTAAAGTAGGAAAAACAAGTCACATAGCCTTTTTCAATCCCTACCCCCATCCACCTATAATATTCATCACACTATGCCCCATTCTCATCCTCATAATTTTATTTTAAATATATATAAATATTTTTAAGATAATATTTTTTTACTTGCATACCAAACACAAATAAATAAATAAATAAACAAAAATTTATTTTCCTAAAAAATATTTTCCTTCCTACCAAACACACCCTAAGAATTATGTCTATAAACTCAAATTAACGGTAATCTAGGGGGAAATGGTTCAAAAATATTAAGAAATTTTGAAAGATAAAAAACGTATATTAATATATAAAACCCCAAGAAGAATCAAGTTAGGAAAACAATCCCCTTAAACTTCAGTCACTCATTTTGACTAAAAAGTTCATTGCAATAGAAAAATGATCAAGTTAAATACTTACCCGCCAATATTTATATCAAATAAATGTTTACATTTGAGGAACTAATTTGAACCTGCCGACATTCTAATAAGAGGGGTTGTTTGGATAGTAAGCACCCTCCAGCTCCAATGTTGAGGTCGTGGATTCAAGTCAGAAAGGAAGTAAAAAAGGTAAAAAAACAAGAACCTGCCCGATCATGAGGGATCAATTTTGTTATTTTGTAGAGGGAGTTATAAAAGGGCGAAAATTTGATTTTTGTTTTGGCTCAACTGTCTTTATATGCTTATACAGCAGCTGCAATGGCGGATTCCACAAGAGGCTACTTTGGCATTATTTTCTGTCTTTCCTACTCTTTACCGTCCCCTTCTTTTTGTCCAAATTTTGGGTTTCCTTTCCCTCTATCTATTTTCTTTTTTGACAGACTGACTACTTCTCTTCTTTCTCAATACAACCTCTCTTCTCCAAAATGGCAGCGGAACTTCAGAAGGTGAGAATTTCTTTTTTTCCCGTCAACTTCTTTCTAGCTCAAAGGTTCAATTTTTATTAGACCCTTTTTCATGTAATTGTAAGATTTCATTTTACATGTTCCGTTTAATTTCGTAACAGATGCCTGAAACTCTTGGCTCATTCATTGGCTGGTCTAGAAATTACTACTCTTTCCATACCAATTTATGTGATGTAATTTGATTGGACATTTAGTTTAAGAAATATGGAAGACATGTTTCAAAACTACCCCTTAAAATAAATGAATTTGTAAACAAAGAACAATTTTTTTTTACTTTTGGCCAAATAAGTGGGAGCCGACATGATTAAAATGTTGATCTTGTCATTAAACCTTTGTCAAATAAGGAAATGTCTCAGTCGCATAAATTGAGATAGAGAGACTAATAATTATGACCTGCTATCCATAAGGATCCCAGAATGCTGGCGTTCATGCTTTAGATGCTGTGGGCATAAACTGTATCATTTGTTCCACTATGTTATAATCAATTAAAGCATATTCAGAATTTCTGAAAACAACAATGTACTCAGTGAAATTCCACCAGTAGGCTTTGGGGAGGGTAGGGTGTAGCAAGACCTCACCCCTACCTCGTGGATTTATAGAGAATTCATGGCATTACTTCTAATATAAATCTAAACAAAGCTTAGTGCTCTGTTGATTTTTTTTGATGTATCATATTCAGTTATCCAAACAGTGATGTAGACAAGGTCTGTAATGTGTGATTCTGCAGTGTAACTCCAAGCGAAATACATGATCAAGGTCTGTATCTGTGGTCTTGCTGGACATAAGGAAAAACATGCTTATAGTTGCATTAGTACTTAAATTACCTCTTTCTGCTATACTTTCAGGAAAAATATGTACGTGCTAGAGATGACCCTTTTTTCGATGGAATGCGAAGAGGTGAGACAGCAGTCATCAACAAAGGAAGTAGTTTAGACATCCTTAGAAAAGTCACAAGGAATGACATAACGAGGTCGGCCTCTGATAGTGGCAACCGAGGAAAGAAAAAGATTAGTGTGAAATCATCTGAAAATGATGTTTATAGTGATACACGTTCTCCTAATTCAGCTTCAAAAAGTATAGGTGAACCTCTTGGCCAGTCATTATCTGTAAGGTGGTCAGCAGCATCCAAATTGAATTCCTCCCCTTTGGGAAGTCCTCGGTATAGTTTGAACGTTGATTTGCATGATGTAGATGAGTCTTCAGTGAAGTCTAGTCTAAAATCATCTGAAGCAAATGAAGAGTACCACTCTCCTGGTGGCTTGGCTTTGCCTGACTATGAAAGATCTTACAGTGTGATCAGGAAAAGTAGAAATATCTCTGACATTCCACTTCCTCCATCTGCAGCATCGTTCTACTGTGGAACACTACAGATGGAAGTCCTTGGATCATGTCAAAGAATCCACAGGCTGAATATTTTTCTAAAGGCAAGAAGAGATGATGTTAGTGCAGGAGTACCATCAAGATTCTTGCATGCAGTGATTGGGCCGGACTACTGCGGTAATGTCCACAAACCATTCATTGTCTAATTAAAAGTGGCCTCCAACCAGCTTCTATTGTTTCATTTAATTTGAGCATGTTGCAATGTCTAAAGACAGTGCGTAGAAAAATAATGTTCTGAAGTTTGTAGCTTATTGGCACCCAACATATTCCTTAAACATACTAAATTTAAATTGGTCTTAATTTCATGCACAAAACGGTCCTCCTTAGGGCTTAGAAGATCATCTAGAAAGGTTTTTGCAAAGTGGTTAAATTTATTCACCAACTATTTCATTCAGTACCATTTTGTAGGAATAGAAGTAAATAGGTTCGAAGCAAATTCAAGGACAAAAAAAAGAAATACTGAGCTCATATAGTCCTGTGGCATTATTTGAGAAATATTTGCTTCGTAAAATTTTTAAACTGCAGTAGAGAAGAAAAACTCCTAAGTTGGAGAGCAGTCAATAGCTTGAAAGTGTGTCTGACCATTTAACAACTTGCGCCTTACACTGGTTGAGCTTAATTCTAAGTTTGTTTGCATCTGAATGCAGATGTTGGATCTGTTGCTTCTACCATAATGTATGCTTTTTACTTGAATGAAACATTAAATGATGACCAGTTATGCACTGTGCCTGTCGTCAACATGAAAAGGTCGGATGTTCATTCTCATGCTGAGCTCAGATGGCTACTAGATTCTTGCTTTGTTGATCAATCTTCCTTAATTTTCGTTGATGAGGTACGTTCCATTCTATATGCAAAGCTAGGAAAGGAAATGAAATTTTAGTCTAGATGCTCTAGAATTAGGTCCACATAGTAAATGAAAACCAGGAATGGAATCTAAACAACAGTCCTGCTTTCCTTGGAAAGCATGAAGATCTTGTCTTTCAGTGTAAAAAGAAAACATCTCTATACTCTAAATATATTCAATTGTAACTTGATATTTTTCCTCTCAAGTTTTAATTATGTTCTCTTGGTCATTAAACTTTGAACAGATTGACCTGTCCTACTATGAACTATATGGGAGTCTTAAACTTGTTTTAGTCAATTGTAGCAAGCTTTCAGCTAGTCAGGAGGTAAGCGTTCTGTTTTAAGGGTACTGATTTGTTATTAATCAGTTAATTGATGATTACTTACCGCTTACTGGAGCAGGCATTGAAGGATGCAGTGGTTGAAATCTTCAATTGCAGAGAGGTTCTTCTTTTATTTGGTTTTCTTGTTTCTGCATCTCCATTATGCTCTGGTCATGTCAACTAGTAAAATATGTTCAATAGAGAGGCTTTGCTCTGACCTTTCTGTTTAAGCAGGAAGATACAGCTTATTCTTCAGTTGCTGCTGTCACTGTTGGGAAGGTATTTTCCTCATTCCATAAGAAATATTTAAGGGAAAGTCAACATACTAATAAATATTAGTTTCCTTTTCTTTTCTTCCATGTCTTAGTATTTGCTAAGCAGCATTAAATTGGACTTCATATGTGTTTAAACAAATGCTTTATTTGGTGGAAGTTCAACTTATTACAGTGTAGCTCATCCTCCATTGAAGAACAACTAGAGAAAAGTTATAGCTAGAGTTAGTGGGACTTGGAGAAAGTTAGGCCTTAGGCAACCCCCATCGCAAGAGCTAGCTTTTGTGGTTTAGTTAGTCGTAAGGTTCATATATTTACGCAATCAAACTTACTGAAGGACCAAATGATTGTTTTTATCTGTTATTTGACGCCTTTTGTGTACTTAATTATTATAGGAGGCATCATGCTGCACACTTATTGCTGACAAGTTTGCACTAACTTCACCAGAGATACTGGCGGGTCAAGCTTTCAGTCGACTTCTGGTACTAACTCTGATATATAGATTTTCAAATGTGTATGCAAGCTTATTTGGTTGAATTGAAGTTCTTTATTATGTTTAAAAAATTATACTTTTCTTCAGCTCCATTCACTACCAGAACTTCTGTTGTTTGGACCTGTAAAAAAGAATAAATAAATAAATAAATTTTTAGCTTGGTCCCAATGCCTGAAGTCTCAGAATCTGTTTTCCACCTATTTATTAGAATAGATATTTAAGAATAAGATCACAAACTTAGGACAAAATAATTCGAAAGACATGAAGGGGAGTTTCGAAGGGTGAAAAATATGATGAGAATATTAATCTGCTAACAATATCCCATTGGGAAATATGAACTTCTACTCCCTTTCTAAATGAATGTTTTGCGCTGGTTCTTGTGATTAGCATCAATAAATTGCAAATTTGTTGTTAGCTGTAATGAAGCTGGACCCTTCATTTAAATACATGTTGGTATTTGTTAGGAAGTGGGGGAAAAAGTCCTATTCTATAATTAACGGTGAAAAGATTTGGAAGAGTAACAGCAATTCCAATTTGGAAATGGAGAAAACTATTTTGAGATGGATCATAGCAGAATCAATGACTTTAGTATGAGATGAACTTTGTATGCATTTAATTGAGAAAACAAATTTCAGAACGAAACTTGTAACATTTTCACTTTTTGGTGAAACATCTTTTGTACTAAAATTGTAGTCAAGGGAGATCTCTAGCAACTTTCCAAGAGAATTAGTTTATACCTTTTGTTATCTAGCTCTACTGTACCTGACCAAAGATAAATAGCTGAGGGATTTATCAAATTTTCATCTGTTTCCTACCCCCAAGTGGACGACCTTATGGCTAGCATTAACATTAAGTGAGATTCTATTAAACTGATTTATTTTCGAGGCTGTAAAAGTTTTCAATTTGGTTATGCATTCAAAATTTTGTTGATGCGCAATCCTTCCCCCTTCTGTCAATTCTGTTGATAACAATGAGCAATACTGCACCTCTGACTAAAGCTTAGACATGTATTTTACTAATTATTCAACATAAGTTACTTGTCAGCTCTTGTTCCCAATTCCCACCGTGAAAATGGAATATGTGCCGGCAATCAAAATTTTCAAAACTGAATGGTTACCCTCTTCTTATTATCCCTACCCATAGTATAGGCCCCATCCGTTTGCTTTCCAATGCTTTGGGTTTATTATCTTAACCAACGCCCTTCTTGTGTTAGCTGTTCTAATATATTTATGATGTATAATCTCTTTATCTGATAATGTGTGCAGCTGGCAGGTATACTCGTGGATACTGGAAATTTGACAAACCCACAGACTACAACAAAGGATAAGTACATGACCACCTTGTTGATAAATGGGGCAGGTCGATTTGGATGTAACGGTCTTTATGAAATTTGTAGGTTATGCAGTTTTGATAGTTGTTATTCTTCACTATTCTAGGTTTCTAATTCCAGAGTGATCAGACTCAGATTCCAACCAATACTTTGTCATTTTCAGTGAGATACAAAACGCATGATACAGCTGAACCCATAGCAGGAGAAGTTTTTCCAAAAGATATTAAAAGATTGTCAAAATCGGATGCAGCTGAACCCCGAGTAGGAGAAGTTTTACAAAAAGATATCAAGAAATTGTCAAAATTGGATGCAGCTGACCCCATAGTAGGAGAAGTTTTACAAAAAGATATTAAGAAATTGTCAAAATTGGATGCAGCTGACCCCATAGTAGGAGAAGTTTTACAAAAAGACATTAAGAAATTGTCAAAATCAGATGAAGCTGATCACAGAGCAGAAGAAGTTTTGCAAAAAGATATCAAAAAATTGTTAAAGTCAGATACAGCTGAGCCCAGAGTGGGAGAAGTTTTACGAAAAGATAATATAAATTTGTCAAAATCGGATGCAGCTGACCCCAGAGCAGGAGAAGTTTTACGGAAAGATATTAAAAGATGGACAAAATCGGGTATTGTTATCTGTTTCTCTTCTGATATTAAAAAAATGTTTTAAATCGGGTATTGTCAATTGCTTCTCTTTGTCCTACTTACAGACTTTTCTGTTTCAAATCCATGATTTACTTAAAGCTTTCATAGATGCCTTGGATAAGAGCACAGATATGTTAAACTGTAATTCCCATGGTTCAAACTTTAAAAAGACCAAGGAGCTAACTGTTGCTGGCTGCCTTTCCCTGATGTGCCCCTGAAATTAGTTAATTAAGTACACCTAGATACAAATAATGATTACTAGATTCCGGTAATTACAAGTATAGTTTCATCTTTTATGAGTGCTCCTCGAAAATGTAATTAGCTTATCAAACATGATACTGCTTTCTGCCTGATGGGAGGATAAATTTGGCTCGCCGCAAAGTAATTTTTATCTAGCCAAATTCTGTTTTTCCTTTATTTTGACAAGTATTTGGCTAGCAGCAACTCTTCTGGGAAGAAACTATAAGATGGTTGGCACTTGGCAGGCTTCTGTGGAGTAAATTGATGCAATCATATTATGGTTAGAATTTACAGATAGCTTGGAAATTTGAGAGACTTCCTCAGAGTTTACATTTTTGGTGATATAGTTTGACACATTTTGAGATCATGCACATGATATGCCTCATGCGACGTTTTGCGTATTATTTATGTGGACTGACCTTCAGAGCTGGAAGCAGGGAAACCTGATGGTACAGGATCAAGAATGGGGAATTCAAATATTGGAATGAGTTCAGTCGGAATACCTATAGGAGAGCTCTTATCACATCACTCTACTTCAGCTGAAAACATAAGAAGTTTCCAGCGTAAGTAATTGATTCTTCCCCTTTTTCCAATTTGGAAGCATAAATATTTCAGTCAGTGACTAATCACAAGATAATTGTCACATATCACCCAACTGTAGTTCTTCTTCTTTTTTTTTCATATGATTCACTCAGTCTGACTCCATCTTATTGACCACTTAGAGAAAATCCTCTAGCTAGTTGGCTGGTGTTCTTTCTTTGTCAGAGATATTGCTTAAATTATTTCCATTTTCATCTCCTTTCTTTCTCTCAGTACCACTCTTTTATCAAGTGTGTGTAGTATCAAAGATGACAATCCTTTTGGTCTTTATCTACAGTTACTACTGCAGTGATAGGCTAATCTCTTTCCTCTCTCTCTCTCTCTCTCTCTCTCTCTCTCTTCAATTCTCCCTCATCTTATCAATCAACCCCAATCAAGGAAGATCAAAAGAAAATTACCGTGCTACAAGAGTTCTTTAATCTTGTGTGCCAGGATGAGGGTGCCGGGTGCTAGGATGGTAGAAAATTTTTAACTTTTCTTACTTTAGCTCTTCCTGCCAAATATACTGGCGCTCATCGAGAATATGCTTTGTCAAATATAACTTTGACAGTAGGGCGATAACTCAGATTGGCTTGACAATCATTTTCTTTTGAATATGCAGAGCTAGAGGAACTTCGCATCCTCTTGATTGTTTCAGGGTATTATGATGCAAAGAAGAGATTCAAGGTCAGCTTTTGGTTGACAAGATCACGGCTATAATTGTTTTCTTTTTCATGCTTCTGTAAACTAAAATGAGAAGGCCGCAAGTGGAATTTGCATTGAGTCTACATATTAAAGGCTAGACACTAGGATGAAGGATCATAGGGCATTAATGGCTCTTTATTGTGTGTACTTCTATGAACTGGATGTATGTGATATTTGATACCATTTCGCTGATGTTCAAACAATCTAACCATGTTCCTGGCTTTTCAATTTTAGAGGGAGATTCTAGTCTCAGCTGAATCTGCTGAGCTTATGAAAAGCCTGCTCCATTTTATCTACTCCTATGCAAATGTGCTTCCACTCAAAGCTTTGCGTCAATCAGGTCAGTGAGCTATATTTCTTCATATAGAACTTGATCCATCTCAAGATTATAGTTCTGTCTTGAAGCCATATTTCGCCATCTTTTTTTTCGTGATCAAGAATGCGTAGCAAGTTGTTTCTACATGGACTTGGGGATATTTTTAGAGGAAAAGAAAAATAAATAGCTGGCTCTTTCATATACCCGTTGCTGTCTTCTTCTTCTGCTCTTTTTTCTTTTTTCCGCTTATTGATCCTAAATGCTATTTCGTGAACTACCCATTTGAGTGTAGACAAACCCTTTCCTAGATGTTGGGTTTGAACTCTTGATGCAATTTTACAGGTCTTGCTGCTGAGATGAGGGTGTTCGAGATTGAAAAAATTGTATCAAGGAAAACGATTGAGAAACTTCTGGAAGAATTCAACGAGATAGAAAAATAATACAAAATTTGCAGGTCATTCCATATTTGTTGCTGTATTATGATATGCATACTATCTCATGTTCCAATAAGAGTCAACAGTATACATGTGTTGCTTTTATAGCTGCAAAGAACCTCTATATCTGCTAGTTGCTATAGGAAGTTCAGACCTCTTCCGAACATAGTATTGAGGTAGTCTCCGTACAACATAATGGCGATAATTATTTTATTGTATTAATGGTCACACCAAACATGTTGAAAGGGGTTTAAATTTCTTCTTATGAAAGTTATTACTCTACTGATGTTATTGTCCACGATGCCTCCACATACTCTCAGTTAGCAGATGTCAGGGTTGAATCTTGCTCACTCTCTCATTACCAAGAATCCTAAAGTTTCACTATATTTGATAAACAAGAGAGGATGTAGGGGGTCCCAATGTATTTACACTGAGTTGTGAATTTATCTTTGCTTTCTTGTACATGTATATGATCTTTGGTTATCAACCATCTACTTCTCAGTCTATTCAAAGGAATTGTTATTATGATTGCATTGACAGGTGAAAAAGGATACCTAGACTTCTCTTTTTCTCCTGGGAAAGAAACACTTGCTTAGTGTGTTACTGGGAAATAACTCTGGCAACCATCTCAAATAAAATAAAGGCATTCGTTCCTCTTGTTATTTCAAACTAAACTTTAGTATTTGATATATCAGCTGTGGTCTATTTCCTTCACCTTCTTTTACATGAAACTGTATCCATGGAAAAAGGTTCACTCTTTCTTTCTTCTCCTTTCTTTCCCTAAACAATCAACTTTCCTTCCTTTTTCCTAATTTCTTTCTGTCCAAAAAAAACTTTGGACAGTTCCTTTCAAGGTTGGTCTGGTTTTTAAACCAACTTAGTAAGTGATCGACGACTCGGAGCATGTTGAGAAATGACTTTGGCAGTGTCTCTCCACCAACACACCTCTTTCTCTTTTTCTGCAAGTTTTTGCATTGTGGATTCTAAAGCTGACTCCAGTTCTTTGATCCTTTCTTCTTGCCTTGTCTGCAGAAGCTCATGCAGCCTCCTCTTTAATTCTTCTGCAGGAACTCCACAGTTTTCCATTGTTGTTACGCAGGGATCAGGGTTGTAGACTTCTGCAAAGCTTGTGCTTAGGCTTCCTCCCCCTGAGCTATATTCATCCATAATCTGCCACAATTCAAGTTCAATACTTGAGGTCTTGCATAAAACCAATAGAAAATTATACTTTTTTTCTCTTCACTCATGCTAAACTAAAAGCAATTGATTATAGTTATGTAATATGAACCAATGCAATTGCTAACACAACATACCTCTGCATCTTGTTGCGTTGGATATTTTAACATAACGTCTGAATCTAAATGAAACTGCAAACGTTCTAATTCGACTTCAAGCTCTGCTTCAAGCTGGTTCATTTCCAAATTACTTTGATTTCCTTTCATGGAATTGCAATTGTAAGCTGTGTGATCATGGCTGCAAGTGATTTCTGAATCTTCTTCTACATCACTTGAGTAGGCAAACTGTTGAACACAATCTGAGATTTTGGTTGTTGAATTGGATGCACCAGAGAGATTCCTTCTACTTCTGATTCTTTGGTTTTGGAATTCCATCTTGGAATTATGAAGCAGGATTTCCATTTGTCTACGAATCTCAACGATCTTGTTGAGCTCATTCTTGGTAGCATTAAACAGATAAATTAGACCAAATCCAATGCCTAGATTCAAAGAGTCCGCTTTCTTCTCTCCTCCTGCATGAAATGTTGATTAATATGTTTTTAATAAATATTGCAAAGCTGAAATCAAAAAATGTATGGGAGAAATAATATAGGCATTTTGTGTCGCTTTCTAGTTTCTAGCTGAAGATAATGAATTTTAGTAACAAATTTCATGTCTAATATATTTTATTGCAAAATGAACAAATCTTTATTGAGAGGTAAAACTAAGTAGAGAAAAGACAAGCGATTACTGTTGGTAGGAGTTGTTTGGAGTAAATAATATTTTGAATTAATCAATTTGGGCTGGAAGGTAGGAAGTTAAATTAAAAGGCAAAAGACAGTCTGTCTCAGTTTTCTATTTCAAAGCAAACATGGTTATACCCAATAATTGGACAAATTACACTATATATATTCATGTATTTACTTCATTCCTTAATAAACATCCTAACACTGCTGCTCAATTATTAGATGGATTTAATACATGCAAATCTAAATGCAAGCCTTAAATGAATTTAATACATGCACCTAATTTTTCGAAATGCATACTCCACTTATTTATTTCTCTATACAGTTTCTGCCTTCCCTCTCAACTTTTTAAGACTTATTTCAAGTAAGCATAATTAATAAATCAAACAAATTCTGAAATATGTTTATGTATTTACGCTGTGACAATATGTAAGTTAATAGTGATACAAATATTTTTTATTCTCTTTTCAACGTAGTACTATAAATTAGTTCACTTTTCGGTTTGTATGGAAATAATATGAACTCTTAACTAACCCGCCAAACCCAGGAAACCAGGGGGGGAGAAACACAAAGGTATTAACTTTCCTCTTTACCGTCAAAGTCATTGTAAGATAATTGTAGATAAAAATATTGAAAATAACCTATTCTAATACTTTTTAGTTGATAGGATAAAATTTGCACATCTATTAAGAATTAATAGAGATTGCAATTTGACTAATATAACCTATTAATTGATAGATTTTATTTTTTAATAACATACAATAATAATTCTTTCCACATTTTAAAGTGACTTAAATACTAAGGGTAAAGTTGAAAAAATGAAATCAATTATTTCTTGAATTTTGAAATTAGCAATTATTGTTAGTATATCTAGTAACTAAAAAGAAATGAAGGAGATAGTAATGGTTCAAAAATAATCTTTGAATTACACATATGACATTTTTCACAAGCTCCACGTGTGGGACGAGCATGTTTTTATTGTACTCTAATAAAAATGATCTCACTAATCATCATCGCAGATTAAACTGAACCAATAACATAAATGAAGACACACAGTATATAATCTCCAAAAGAAAAAGTAATGTATGTACTAATCGAGCAATATACAACATCATATATGCACACAAAAAGAATATCTTTTTCACCCAGTATTATAATGGAATATATAAAATTCCTTTATTGTTTATAGAATTTTTGAATTAGAGCTTTGAGAATGAATTATTTTATTATAAGAGATAATGAGCCGTTAATCCCGCTCGAATTCACATTAGTCGGAGCCCAAAACAGGGCATCACTAAGAAATTTTGCTCAAAATAAAAAGAACTGCTCTGATATTCAACATGGATTACCTGGGTCTTCCAATGCCCTAGATGATTTGGTATCAAATTCCGCAAGAGAACCCTCCACCTTTTTCTTCTGCTTCTTCTTCCCCTTGTTTCTGCTGCTACCATATTGAAGCTGTTTCTCATGACTCACTTTCTCTGCGCCCTTATTTCTCTCCCCTGTTTCAAACCACCGCGAGAAAATCCACCTCGGCGATATACAGGTATTAAAGTTCCGGCTACACGTTTCTGATCTCCTCTTCCTAATTTCCGTACAAGCCCTAGCTGTTATAATGGAGATGCTGCAATAATCATCACTTCCCATTACGATTTCACTGTTTTTTTGTTTACAGCGAAACACACTGAAATCACTCTCTTATAGGAAACTGTTTTCTGGGGATCGGAGACTCCTCCGTCGCTTCAAAAATGATTCAAATGAGGAGGGAAATAGAATTTTGAAAACGAAAACTTCACGAGTTTCATCATGTCCTAATTTATGAGCATATCTGACTGCAACCGAAAAACCCCATTAATGACATTAAATTTTGTAAGTTCCAATTTTCCTTATATTTTCTATTAGCTGGAAAAAGAACATACAGTGTATTACATATTTACCAAAAAAGTAATAATAATAAAACGAAAATTCGATCGCGTTACTTGCATTTTAATGCCTTATTTAAACGATAGTTACGGATTATTTTATAATATATTATATTATATTATTTTAAAATATAATATTTGAATAAATTATATCATTTTTCATTATTATATAATTCACTGATAAACTTAAGGTAAAAATTTAAAAAGAAAAAAGGTACGAAACAAAAAGTTAAATAATAAATGTAAATTCTATCTCTATTTTTTTTATTCACTAGGATAAAATTTATATATCTTTTAAGAAAAAATTAATAGGGATTACAATTCCATTAATATAATCCTATTAATTGATAGATATTTTTTAAAAACATACAATACTCATTATTTTCACATTCTAAAGTGACTTAAGCAATAAGGGGTCATTTGGTATGAAGACAAGTAATGTACAGATTAGTAATACAAGAATTAGTAATATATGAATTAGTAATACAAGGATTGTAATGTTTGGAATATTTTTTATCAAGTGTTTGGTGCATTATTTTAAAAAAACTAGATATATCATGTATTAGGTTTGGTTTAAAACTGTACAAATTTTCTTTACGATTATGCTCTTGAATTTTTATATAAAGAAATTTAGTCAAGTCATTAGGAATCTTATACAAGGATTAGCTATCCCTAAATTAGTTATTTCTTTATTTCCTTAGTATTAAATAATATATTTTATTGTGGATAAACAATCCATATATTAAATTGAATCGCTAAATCAAATAATATATTAATTGGACTAAACTTTAATTCATGAATTATTCTGATTAATACAATCTACCAAATGGATCATAATGATAGAGTTGAAAAAAGTGATCAATTATTTTTTAAATTTTAAAATTAATATTTATTATAAAATATTTATTTTTAATATATCTAACTTCTAAAGATAAAATAAAAAAATTAACAATCAAAATAAATATAAATATTTAAATTACCAACACAGTTTCCAAGCATTAACCACGTGGAATTGAACGACAGCAGTTTTACCCTGGAATAGGTTGGGAAGGTAAATGTAATTTACTCTATCCGGCACAGGTTTAATGTTTCGCTATGCTTTCTCAATGACCAATTTTGAATTAATTTAAACTGAACTTACTTTTGAAATATAAATTATAATTGCTAGAGCTACATAAAAGTTAACAATATGCAGCTTTTAATTTTTTTTAATTAATAAAATACTCAGAAAATCAGGGTAATTAGGCAAATTCTCTAAAACTAAAACAATACTTAAGGCACCAAAGCAATTATCATAAAGTTTTCCTATTAATTTCTCTTTCTAGCTTTAAAATTACTCTATTTTAAAATAAGTGGTGTTCTTAATTTAAATACACTTCTTAAGAAATTTCTCACTTCTAAAAAGTAAAATATAACTTTACTAATTTACTATTAATAAATAACTTGAAAAAGATATAACTCTTTAATAATTTATAAATCTCTCTTCATTTAAATAAAGATAAAATTGAAAAAACATCATTAATATCTTCTTGATAATATAAAACACTATTTTTTTTTTAAACGGAGAGAGTAAAAAAAAAAAAGAGTACGCTTCACCGTAAAATAAATTTGTTTTAGGGACTAAGTTGCCACATCCTAAGTAGTTGAGGTGGGTGAGTGTCAATACTTCTCTAAACAATACCATAAATTATTGCTCTACTAAGGGAACCACAAAAACATATTGTAGTTATTGATTGTATTTAATTCATTATATTTCAAATTCAAAGCAAAGTTAGTCCACAAAGGAACGTTTTCCGTTTTAATCACTGTTAGGTATACATTGAATAATTATTTTATGTATTTTAAATATACATATAAATATATATATATATATCCACATTAGATATTTAGATTAATTTATATTAAATCATCCATGTTAGGGTTAGGCAGTGAACAAGTCAAAAAGGAAATAGTTAAGAGAGTGTGGGAGAGGGTTTTGGTCCTTTTGGAGAACGTGGGGGGTTTCAATATTTTTGAACTAAAAAGAGCAGCCCCGTCTAGTCTAGAAATTAAATGGTGTAACATAAAGTAGAAGAGGAAACAAGTTTAATAGGTTTTGCAGGAAAAACACAAATCTTACAAGATTTTGGTTTGATTCTGTTAAGGCCAAGTAAATTCAACATAGTATGGCTTAGTTGTATCCGAATTCACGAAAACATACTAAATATAATCCCACAAAGTAAAATATTAGAAAGGTAGAATATACACAAATTTTATTTTTATCTCAGACTCTCAACACAAAAATTATTTATAAGAAACCGATCCATTATTTCCCTAGAAATTATTGCAAAGATAAAACACTATCTGTCTTTTTTCTCTTTTTTTTGATATCTTTTCTTCTTCTTTTTTCTCATTTGTGTGTCACGTTAAAAATCTCAAAAGTCACTATTAGCTCTATTAACTATGTTAAATATACTAACATTAAAAGAATATATGTGTGTGTGTTAAATATATATTTGATCAAAATTCTATTTATTTATTTTTTGATTTTTTTTCTTTTTATTCTATTTATTATACACACTTTAAATCTATCTTTTATATATTATCTATATCTATAGATATAATAATTGTGGTCTATATATAAAAGGATGAGTGGATAATTATTTGACCAATGATTTATCTTTTTTGACCTTTTTTCTCCCTTTGTACTTTCTTAATTTTTGGTCTTGTGAATTTTTTTCATTTTCTTTTATGTTATATTTGCAATTTATATCTTCTATATATTAAATCATTGTGGTATATAAGAAAATGATATGGCATAGTTCTTTGGCCAAGAATTTATTCTTTTTAGCTCTTTTCATTACTTTTCTTATTCTCATTCAATCACTAACATGATAAAATATTTCAATATAAAAAATATTTTTATTTTATTTTAAACCTCTTAGTTTTTCCTTTTATTTTATTATAAAAAATTTAGTTTTTTTTTATGTCAATATTCCTTTTGATTTTATTGTTCCTATTTCTTTTCAAGAACTAAATTTTCACAATTATATACTTTTCAAGAACTAGATTTCATATCGAAAAAAAATTATCTTCATAACCACCTTATTCAAAACATGATAATCAATTAATTGACATTTTTTCTCTAATAAATCCGGCGTCTCATACCTAACATAAGAATATGTCGATATTGAAAAATGATTGTGAAGACTTAGACATGTATTGATTCTGTTGAAAGACCTGCTCCCGAGCAACTACTCCGCCTAGCCTATCTTTCTGCTTGCTCCCGATCTTTTATGCTCGGTTAGATCAATAATTATATATATATATATATATTTTTTTTTTCTGCTATTTTTGTATTTTTATATTTGAAAGGGCAGATAATTGTGAGGCAATGACTATTTTATATATAGAGAAAGAGAGTTAATTATTTTCTTTTCTTAGCCATTTGATTATTTATTTTATCACTGTATGTATGAATTACAAGTGTTAATTATTATTATTATTGTTTATATATTTATATATAAAGAGAGAGAGCAAAGTGCAAAAATTAATATTTAATACATAAATGTTAAGTCGCATGTATCATTATTTTTAAGTTAATAAGAAAAATTAATTACTGTGAAAGTTAAAATAGAAATGCCCTATGATAAAATATAAAATTCTATTTGCAGAAAGTTTAATTGGGTGCCATATTTTTTATAACTAAAATAATAATCATGATCTTAATAGATTGTTAGATAATCATTGAGGTATAACAAATAGTAATACTTTACATATTAATTAGTTAGGAGTTATAAACATAAAAGGTTGGGAGTTATAAAAAATTATTATTACTAATGCTAATTAAGTGGAGGCGTTATGAAGATGAAGAGATATGAGTTATGAACTTTATTTTTAATATAAATAAAATAAATAGTTTCTTTGCTTGCATTGAAATAATTTTTTTTCATAAATATATTTATATTTAATTAGAAAAATGAGGGAAAAGGCCAAAAAGTTAATAAAAAAGATAAATACTAATGAGAGGTGTCATCTCACCTCTTTTACGCGTACCTCTAATATATATATATATATATATGCAAAAATTAAAATTTAATAAATAAATGTTAAGTCCTACGTATCATTATCTTTAAATCAAAATGGCGATTAACCTCTTCACACACATGCTACCACATATAATGACATATATAACGTAATTTAATAGGTTTGCCTTAAAACCAATTAGGAGTTTTATTTGCATTAAAACTAATTAAGCATTTTTTTTAATTATTTTTTATCCAAAGGTATTGACACCTTCCCTACTATTTTCTCCTTCCTCATCATCATTTGCAATTATAACGAATTTTAATATGTATTAATTAATTTTTTAATAAATATATATTACTTAATTTTTATGTCTCTTCATATTATATTTTTGATGTTATACATAAATTGGAAGTGAATTTTTGCATGTTGTAACTTACTTTGTCTATCTTGTTTTTTATTGAATTTTTAGAATGACGTTATTTTTTCTTTTAGAGTTGGTTACTGATAGAGATGATTTGATGATAAGGGTTAGGATTTGTAGAATGTGGGATGCCATTAATTTCAAGAAAAATGACGAACTGATTAACCTGAATATGATATTTATTGACGAAAAAGTACCTTAACACATGATTTTTTATTCTTTTTTATATAGATTCTTTTCAATCTTTCAATTCTCAAAACACTTATAATTTTCTTCTATCAGAAAAATATGATGCATGCTATAGTCAGGAAAAATAAAGTTAACAGGTTTAAAGATAAGTTGAATGAATGTTCTTTATTTATCATCAAGAACTTCAAAGTTATAAAATTAGTGGTGGATATAGACCCGTTGAAAATTATTTTATTTCCCTCAACTGCAATCTAGTATTCTATAAACGAATTGCAATTTATTAAAACAGATGTGATCGACTCAAGAGTGAACAACAACACTGCGTTATCGGGTATATTTATTATTTTCAATTTTTTTGATAATTATTTGAATATCTACGTTTACTCTAAAAAGAAATACTTTATCCTTTTTATTTGTAGACGTGATTGATTTTTAATATGGAGTTAGTGATATGAAAAGCGTAGGATCGAAGTGAAAAGAAAAAAACATTCAAATTGTTACTGATTTAAACCACTCATCTCAATTTAAATAGCTTTTGTATGTTATCTTCTAAAAGGTGAATTTGTAATTTATATGTACACAACTTTTTGATAAATTTCATCTATTATTGATTTAATTTATTTTATAATTTATTAAATCTCAATTTAAACAATATATTCTTAAAATGTCAAAATATCTATAAATTTCAATGAAATAGTCGCTAACCGCGCAAAGCGCAGACAAGTTCACTGGTCTTTGAAATAATAAAGCCTCGACAAAGACACATGCACAGCCAGCCTCTGGTGGAGTCTAAGGAAGGATTTGTCATTATAAATGGTTGGCACGAATTTAATGTTCTTCGGCAGATTCCTGATGAGGATGAATTCCCACCGAAAGGTCATCGTTTGACGTGTTGCAACCAAAAAGATGCTAAATGCTAGGATAGAGCAACTTGTAAGCTGCAAGTGTGCCTTTTCCTGTGCCAAGAAAAAGTTTCATCAGGTGAGAATTCAGATGTATACTAGAGGTCACAGCCATTGTTATTAAAATTCATCACTTCATTGTTGATAATGTTCTAGGTTCATGTTTTCCTAGGCCAAGTTCTGTCACATATGTACCATAAAATAAAGAGTAACAAGTTCTCAGACCCAGCATGGAGGATTTTCAGCGACTCAAGTGATTATGGTATGCAGATCCAGTATGGATAACCAAATAGATCCTGATTGCTGAGGTAATAAGAATTTGAGCCAGCTACTAGAGGGGTAATCCATTTGAAAATATCAGAGTTATTAAAGGTGAAAAGCATAGAAAAGCACCAACATCTGTTGGACTTCAAGTGAAAAGCTCAAGTATGATCAGTATGCGAAGAAAGGCACTGATGAACAAATTTAAAATATCTATACGTAGAGCAAGGAAAAGTAACTATTCACAAAAATAATACTACTACACTAATTATTTGCATAGAACTACTATAATTAAGTGAAATTACATTTCTAATTTGGATGTGTAATGCAGTTTTTAAGTCTTTAATAACTATTCTTCTTATCTAATTTCTTACTAAAAATTCATTAATAACATTTTTGTATCAATTCGTCAACTAAGTTGACATTTACTGTATAGTCTCAACTTTTTAAAGATGATGAGGGCACGACCTAGCTTCTTGATGCCTGAACTAAGGTGTGTCAATTAAGCGAGGCAAAGCATCCAACTCGGGCTTCACCTAGCTTCAGAGCTTAAGCGCACTTCAAATGAATATTTAACGATGTTTGAGAAGAGTTTAAGAGTGATACTAATGACGACTTGTATATTTTTGATAGTTATTGATGTCCGATGTATATGTGAAGTTCCTAATACTTATTTGAATCCTATATAGCATTGGATTTTATTTTATTTTTTAAAAACAAGCAATAATTTACAAATCTGACTATCAGAGTGTACAAAACACTTCCGTTCTTCCCAGTAGTTGAAACTACTCTCCATACTAGCTACTAGAACCTCAACATACAATTTTCTATAGCCATGTTTTTGGAAAATTTTCTATGTATGTGATATGTAACATTGATCACTTCTGGTGTGCCCACTCTATAGAAAGACCAACTCCCCATGCTGCTAGTTTAACTGCTCATTTAAATGCTTAAACTATTTCTAGTCAAGTATTAAACTAGACAATCAGCCCTCGATGTGGCTGACCTGAGTCCAGGTAGCACCATTACTTCAATTATTTGCTTCCCTTCGACGTACTTGATTTAGATACGATTAGTCAGTTAAGAAGGTAATGCTAATCTTTATCATAACCTTGGCCCAAAAGGTTTTATGTTCTCAGAACAGTCAGAGCAGTCATTTGTCGAGCTACAGTGATTACAACAGCAACGTCAATAAAGATTTCTCATGAGCAATTATTCTATGTATTACTACAACAAACTGCAACTTGACTGCACCCAGAATACTGCTTAGTTGTTTCCCTCGCATTGAATAAAAACAAAATGACAGGAGATTCAACTCAACTTCTTTTGGGCAGGCCAGAAGCAACTTGCAGCGCATAATCTTACCATAGTTAAAGCGCGAGTAGCAGCTACAGTTCAGAGTTAATAAGCTCCTCAACCGAGCCTTTGTACCTCGAAATAAGATCCCTGGAATTAAGCATGAATCATGACAATCAGATAAAGAGCTAATGATAATTGTACAACTTTCAATAGAAAACATTCAGAAACATATATATAAGTATCACAAACCAGGACACACACCTTCGCTGATTTAGCAGTTGTTCGCACTCTGCTTTTTTGCGCTTTTGTCCCTCAACTGTCTGTCCAAAGAACATAGGAATGACCAATTATCTTACCCACATTTATGCATCAAAACATGCAACTAAATTAGAATTTATGGAATAACTTTGTTCAAGTAAACATCATTTCAAACATAATGAACCGCACTTTTCTGTAAAATTCTTCACAACAATAAGTTGCACAAGCAGGCCCTATTGGAAAAAGCGCAATTAAAAGCAATAAGACAGCAAAGAAACAATCCAACTCTTCCAGAAAAGAATACTTTTTGAAGTTCTGTTTTTCATTATTGTTCTTTACTCTTTGTTGGGTTCTCTCTCTCTCTCTCTCTATTTTTGGTGGTGGTGGTGGTGGGGTGTGGGGGGGGGGGGGGGGGATTGTACAAGTTCCAATTGAAATCAAATGTTGCACATGAGATACCATAGATCTTGAACTAATAGACCCTGATATTGATGTCAACAACTGCTGGCACTTCTCAAACTGATTTTTCAATTCAGTTACCTGGTGAGAAAAATACACCGAGTGTAAACTAGAAGAAATGGAAAACTAACATGTAATAATCAAACTAATATATAATGAATCAATCAAGAATGAACAAACCAATGCATCTGAGTGCTGATCCCGATTTCCATTTTCAATAGTATCAGCTAAATTCTCCACCAACTGTAAGAAGGCAACCAAAGTTAGAACAAAAGGTCTCACTAGGAAAGAGAAATGTCTCGTTACTCTATTGAAATAGCAAGCTACAGATCATGGTTTTCGCCCAATACTTGTAGAAGATGGAAGTGAGAGGCAAGTGATTGGTGATGCTGTTGTTGTTGTTGCTGCTGCTGCTGCTGTTGCTGTTGTTGCTGTTGTTGCATCTGGTGTTGCTGCATCTGCTGCTGCTGTTGCTGCATTTGTTGCTGTTGCACCTGCTGTTGATAGCGCTGCTGCTGCTGCTGCTGCTGCTGTTGCTGTTGTTGTTGCTGCTGATAGAGCTGTTGAGGTTGATTGAACTGTTGTTGTTGAAATTGCTGTTGCTGAAGAAATAAATTATCTTGATTGGAGGGTGTGGAAGGATTACTGTGAGTTTGGATGTTGGGGATCATTGTCCAACTTCCTCCTCCAAAGTGGTCCATAACTAATGGCTGTTGAGCTGAAACCTGACGCTACTTTGGCTCTGAAATGGATAAAAGTAATATGTCATCATATAGTAATCATGTACCACATAAATAGCCCAAACAAGTAAAGCTTGAACTGGATTAATGCAATGAGTACAAATAATTCCAAAGATTCTGAAATGTGTCACTACTTCAACAATGTCTTTCCTATCATTCCTAAATGACATTTCATCCACATCTGATTACGAGAATTATTCTTTTCTACCAAAGAGAAATAAACCCTCAAGTGAGACCCTTCAAAACTGAAGCCCATCCATTGTAACTGAAGTAAATTTTTATCTCTAAGCAACAGCTACCAAAAGTCCATAACATCTGCATGAATTTGGTGTGCAAATTGTTAAATTAAAAGGTACATTGAAAAAATTACTGCTGCAACTATGCGTTAATCCCAAGCAAACCAAAAGGGTAGTATTATGTAGTAAAAAACTAAAAAGTTCACAAAACATTACCCTGTAAAATTAGATAGTTAAAAGTAGAAATGAATCAATCCCAAATACATTTTGTTAATCTCTATCTCTATTTTACTCAGTAATCAAGAGCCATACCTCAATCCCGAATTACCTGGGGTTGGCTATATGAATTCTCTCCATTTTGCTCCACTGAACCCGTTTCATTCCAATATTCAATAATTTAGGTTTTATAGCACTAGAAGTTCTCTATTACTAAAATACAAATTTCTGAAAAGATTAAAAAGACTCCTGGGAAACATTGAATTCTACTTCTACTGGTAAGCATTCTGTTTCCAACAGTTGCAAAGCCTTGCTAGGAAGTTTACGAAGGTTGGTGACTTCTCATCTAGTCTAGAATTCTACTTTAGTACCTCGACACGGATTCATCTTGTGGCTTGCCAATCAAAAAAAGCTTCTTACCAAAGAGAGAATGACAAGAATGCAGATACACATAGATGATGATCACTGATGAGGCACAGGTTGAATCTCAAACTCATTTATTTTCTGCATGCAGATGGTTCATTAGCTTAAAAGAGGACATTGAAAACTGATCACGAATCAGACTGAAAAGAGGTGATGTTGAACAATGTTTGCTCTGGATCAATGGGAGGCACTGGAAGCAAGTAAAGAAGGAGATTGCAGTTGCTATTTGTGGAGCTATGGTTTACCATACATGGAGGGCAAGCAACCGGAAACAGTTCCAAGCCAAAGTTGTAGATAAAAAGGATGCAAGCTTACAAATACAAAAGGAGATTAAAGAAGGATTGAACATATGAAGAACTCAAAGAAAGCTAATAGATGTCTGTATTTGATGCAGCAGTTTTGTAGTTAGATAGGATTACTGCATTGGTAACAGAAACATGTAACTAGATGTTTCTCTTTTGGATCGGGCACCCTTCCCGGAAGGTGGTCTGTTTCTCTAGGGTGCTCATTAGATGTATTTGTTTATTGCCATAAAAAACATTGAACAGGCTAACAATACGCCAAGAATGCATTTGAAATCCCTCATTAATCAACACTCATTACCAGATTGCACAAAATTTCTTTATCAATGAAATTAACAGTTTTAGGTCAAAATCACAACTTCAAAATTTACAACAACAACAATCTCAATCTTTTGAACAGATTTTTCGTTTGCTATATAACTGGACAACCAGACATCTTGATTAAAGCCGCCCCGAGAAAATGAATTTGCAAATATAAGAACTTAACGTTTCCTGAAACCGCAACTAGTACAGCTAATAACGGAGCAAGAGGTACGATGAAGCACAGAGAGAATTATAAAACGAGAAAGATTACCGGAAATAAAAGGCCGGATCCGATTGAGCAGCCACAGGCTGAGCCAACAATGGAAAATCCGTCTGTTTTTGTGAATTCTCCAGGGGTCGTCACTCTTTACTGTATGTACTATTTTTTGAGCAAGCAAAATCCTAATTACTGTTTTTTCTTTCTTGAAGAGTCCGTACTGTTCCCTTTTATTTTATTAATAAAAAGGGGTTAAAAATCTCTGAAATTATTGATAATAATCACTATTTTCACGAAAGATTTTTACTTTATTTTAAAATTATGAATTAAATAGTATACTGAATAACGTTTATGAATTAATATGGTTATCACTACAGCAATTTTCATTAGTGTTAGTTGAAAATAATGTTTTAAGAGGCGGAAGGGTGAGGCAAAATATTTTATGTAGGATGGGTTAAGTGTAAGTCTCAAAATATGAAGGGTAAGTCTCGTAAATTTAAGCGTGCTTATATTTTATATATTTTTAATTTTATAATTTTATTATTAAAAAATAAGTAAAAATAATATTTTTAATAATTTTATAAATAAATCATTAAGAATATAAAAATATATATTATAATTATTATGTGAGAAATGTAATAAAATAGAATATGATAATATTCGAGATAATCTTTGGAATGAAATATCATTTACTTCATCATCAATCGGCCGTATATATTAGTGTTTACCACACTCAACTAATATTTGCACAATAAATTTAAAACTCAGAGTATATCTTTCCACGGACTGAAGAAAAAAAGACAGTTCTATGATTGTTGTTTATATATATATATATTTTAAAAAACAAGAAGGATAAATAGTATAAATCTAATGCCAAAATATAGATAAAGTTATCCCATGAATATAGTGTTATGGAATTTATATTCTATCAATTTTGGGTATAATTATCTAAAAACTATTTATGACAGCTTCATTTTTTTATGAGAGTTGCTTTATTTATTGAAATATTATATGAAAACTCACTACAATATGAAAATATGATAGAACATAGTATAAATATCCTTACACTAATAGTAAAAAATATGATTCATAGCAAAAATATTTTTAGAAGGATATACATCAAATTTAACGCTCGGGGGCGTACACTTTTACTCCCAGGAGGCTAGGACTTACGCCCCAAATTTTGAAACTTATACTTTATGGATCTACGTCTTTCATTTGTGTCCCAAAGCGTTTTTGGTACGCTCCACCCCGAAATTCACCCCCAGAACATCTTTGAAAACACTAATAGAAATATATCAATTTGTCTGATGGTAACAAACATAATGTTGAAGGCAGAGACAGATGTAGAATGATAATACCAAGTTTATCTGAATCTGTACTTTCGGTGTAAAATATAATTTTTCATAAAATTCACAAAATTTATAATAAACAATACTCATGAACTCCTAACTTTTTAAATATAATGGATTTAATGCTAAAACTCTTAGAAATTAAACCTGTAAAAATAAATTCTGGATATCAGGATATGTATGATAAAAGGTCACAGTCTTAATAAATTTTAAGTAATACTACCTTAATAATTTTAAATAGGCATTTCGACATGCGATTTCATCTCGCAATTTGAAATCAACATTTGGACATAACGATTTCATCTCATGATTTGAAATCATGAGATAAACTTTTTCAAATATAAAATTTGATTCACAAGTTTATATTTAGTAAATAAATAAATTAATTAAAACTCCTACTATTTTATATTTACCAACCATTTTATTTAGATGTAAATAAAATTTGATGTTGGTATTATTACTCTTACAAAACTTTGCTAACCATTTATATCGGATATAAGCTTGCCAACTATGTGGGAGGAGTAGTACACTACAACTCATGTTCAATTTTACTTTTTATTGAACTAAAGTTCGATCAATAAATATTGTATTTTTTTAGAATAACGTTTCTGACTACATTTCTTTTGTAATTTTTTACTTATTTGGTAAGATTATATAAGTATTGGGAAAATTTTGATAGTTTTCGCAATTTATGAAGAATTTTATGTTCATGAAAAAAAATACAACTTAAAAATTCTAAATTGCATGTCTAAACAAAACTTCAATTTCATCTCATATAATCTCATATCATATAATTTCAAACCATATAACAAACGGGGCCCGTAGTTTTCATGTAAGATTTTAAATAAACCAAACACGTTTAAAGTGAATAAATGGTTGTAAAATTACATATAATTAATGGACAATAGAAGGATTAACGATCCGTAGATGCTCTTGCTGAACTTTTTTTTTTTTTTAAAACTCTTTCCACTAAATTTAATAAGTAAAAATTTGTAAAATATTTAAAATAGACTTAAAGAATATATTTTTTTATTAAACCTATAAGATTAAAACTGCTCTACTATTTATTTAATAGACAATACATTTGTTTACCCCCAAATCTGCAACTTAAAGAAGATAATTGAATTTATAATTAAGGATTAAAGACACACAAATTATAAAGACTAAATATTAATTTCTTTGCTGTGTAAATAACTTGCTGATAAGAGTAATTGAAATTTATGACTGAGATGAGACAATTATAAATCAATAAGCAAAAGAAGTACAGTTATTAGAGCGTAAATGCTTTTGTTACACTGTTTTAAATTTTTTATAATGATCATTATCAGCAAGTTGAAGCCATTACGTACTGAATTTTTTGAAAACAGTACAACCTTATTCGGATATGAACTACCCGGTCCGGGGTGAATTGACATGGTGATTCGGATGCGGCTGCATACCTTGACGGGTAGTGTTTCTATCGAGCTGAATCTAATTAAACTTCGACTGTCACGCGAATGTTAAAAGAACATTTAGATCTACATCCATAACACAGGGGATCAAATTTTGTCATCTGCTCTAATGGAACCTCAAAAATTTTAAAAAAGCAAAAGAGAGAATAAAAATGTTAGCACACGAAACATTCTGATGGTCAAAACAAGTTAACCCACTGTGACACGGACAAATAGAAATGATATGTGAAGCATCCAAAGCTTTTGGTTTTGAAAAGACAAGGATAGATAGATGGAAGTTACATTTGACAAGACTAGTTGATGTGATATTTACTCTTTGGCCCCTATCCCCTAACCCCCATTATCTTCTTTCTTTCCTTCTCCGCCATTACTTTTCCCTCTATACTACAAAGGTCTACCTTCTCTTCACTATTTCTACTTCTATTTTATGTGTCCTTTACATTCAGGTATATGAAAATAACTTTAAAATAGTTACATACATAATTTATGTGTTGTAAGTGCATTACAATCTTTATATTATTCTTGAATCCTATGAAACAAATACTATTTCACCGCGGTGATGTAAGAATTTTCGCTAAAAATATTTAAAATATGAATAGTAAATACATAAAGAGATCAAAAGGAATTTAATATCTATCACATATATTTATTATTTTAATCTTGCATAAATAATGTAATTTATTTATCTTACCTTTGTTATTCCATTCAGAAAAGAATGCATTTTTTTTACAACTCTTTAATTTTAACGCATAACATACTTCGCTTAAGACCATAAAGATTGAAGAATATTTGATATATGTTATATGTGTTTAATATAAAATCACAAAATTTAATTTATTTTTTTTATTTTTTAAAACTTCGCTTCAAATTAAAAATCAGAGAATTAAATTAAAACAGAAAAAATATATCTTTTTGACAAATTAATTAATACAGTCCACATTTCTTATTTCATATTTACAAGAAATTAAAGGAACATTTCTTCATGTCCATTAGAAAAGTACGTGACATGTAAACTATTGAACTCTCTCACATCCTATATATAGTGAGGCGGAGACCCTCTAAGAACTTCAAAAATAATTCCCCCCACTAAGCAAACACAGCCATGTTAGACGTGTACACTGCAATTAGTTCAGTCTCAGAAAACTTTTCTCCACCGTCGGCGGCGCCGACGGTACAACTACAGATTCCGCCGCCGCCGCCATCGCCGACGGCGAGCCGTTACGAGCTACAAAAACGGCGAGACTGGAACACATTCGGGCAGTACTTGAAAAACCACAAGCCACCGTTGGTCCTATCGAGGTGCAGCGGAGCGAACATTCTAGAATTCTTAAAGTACCTCGACCAGTTCGGGAAGACGAAAGTTCACAACGGTTGCTGTCCGTTCTTCGGCGATCCACATCCGCCGGCGGCGTGCACGTGCCCTTTGAAACAAGCGTGGGGGAGCCTTGACGCGCTTATTGGTAGGCTACGCGCTGCGTTCGAAGAGAACGGGGGACGGACAGAGACGAATCCATTCGGTGCGAGAGCAGTGAGGTTGTATTTGAGGGAAGTGAGGGACACGCAAGCGAAGGCGAGGGGGATTGCTTATGAGAAGAAGAAAAGAAGGAATATTAAGCGCCATTTTCGGGAGCAAGAAAAAGGAGGAGACGGGCATACTACTATTTGTGATTAATTATTTTAATTTTGAATTAATTAGTTTGTCGGATGATGTTGTATATGAATTATTATTTTAGTATAAATATAAATCAGTTATCCTTATGCTTATGGCTTGTGGATATCCCGCTTTTAATTCCCTTTTTAGACAGTGTTTGATGTTTGTTAGTAATATCATCTTCTGCTGCAATTGGAAGTTTTAGTAATTTGTACTCGCTTAGTTCCTTTTTACTTCTTGATTATATTAAAAATAAAATTTTTACTTATTCACTAATATAAGATGACTCAAATTATTTTTATCCTGATGGAGTTGCATCAGAAATTTGCTTTTAGTCCATTTTAATTTGCATTGATGATGGACAAATTAACACTAACATATTTAAAGAAAAGTGTTATGGTGTATATTATTTTTGATGATGATATAGTTCTTATTGATGAGACATAAGACTGAGTTAATGCATGGGTTGGAGAATTTTTTATCAAAATAAATTATAATTTAAACTAATTCACCAAAATAATATATATTTTTAAAAACTTTACAAAGTTAGAAGAAACGTGCGTGGTAATAACATATTAGGTAAAAAAAATATTTAATCGAGGTTGACGGTGTTAAAAATAAAATATAACCGGGAGCTACGTTTTATGCCTAAGACGTTATTGACAGTAACATTTTACTAATTCATAAATTTAGTATATTGAAGAACGAGAAAGACATTTTTCATCTCTAGAGGACAATGTCATAACTATTTTTTATTTACAATTAGATTTTTAATTTAAATTTAGATAAAATTCATAAATAGTTTTTCTTCAATTATTATAATTGAAAAATAATTATAATTATAAAATCTCTGACGATGTTATCCTAAAGTTTAACTTGTGAAATTTAAAATTCTACAATAATAATTATATTTCAAAATTATAGCGTAAAAAATTGGTCAATGAATATTAATTTTACGTTCGAACTTTAAGAATAGAGAAGCTTACACTTAAAAGTGAAATTTTGCTACGAAATTCACTAGTTTGATAGCATGACATTGTCCTTAAAATATTATCATATTATTTAATAATAAGGCCTAATAATTAGTAACTCCAGTAACGTTTAAGTAAAACGTTATTGCCAGTAACGTCTTAGGTATAAAACATAACTCTCAGGTACGTTTTTATGTTTAACGACGTCAACCTCGGTTAAATTTTTTTTTTACCTAATATGTTACTACCAAGTACATTTCTTCTAGTTTCGTAAAGTTTTTAAGAAATGTATTATTTTGGTGAATTGATTTAAATTATGACTTAGTTTGGTCAAAAGTTCCGGGCCGGAGGTTTAGAGACAGACGCTGAAGTCAAAAGGTTTTAAGTTGAGCATGACCAAAACTGAATACTTGAAGTGCAAGTTCAATAATATTATTTATATAAAACATCATTAATTAATATGAATATAATAATAATATAAGTGATATTTGAAAAAGTTAATGTGTACATAAATTTTATTTTTATCTTTATAATTATAAAATAAGAAAATTATTTTTGATAAATTTTCAGCTCTAGACTTTGTTGATATATAACAAGGGTTTTATTGAAGAACAAGAAAAGAAAGAATAAAAAAAGGCTAACTTAGAATTGAATACAATGATCTAGAATGAGGAAGAGGGTGCCTATATAGACATAAACTAAAATCCTAATGTCCATAAGAATAGGACTACCTAAAATCCTAAAAGCCCATTTACTAACAATTATGTGGGCTTAACAGACTTTGCGCTGCAGCAGGGATTAGAGAACGTAGTTATTTGGACAGTATAATTCATGGATGAAGGTGTCAAGTTTCAGCGCCGGCAAAGCCATGAGCTAAGTGGCAGAGCTAGCAGTGACAAAGTCAAGAATTTGCTAAGAGTATTAAAGGGCGTTTAAAATTATTAATATGTATGTATTAAAATAATATTTGAATGTACACTTTATAATTTTGCTGTGGAAGATGGAATATTCAAGTGAGCATTTTTCTGAATATGTAGCTATATTCTTGACAGCTAAGTGGAGAAAAAGGGGTTCAAAAATTATTTAGATCACAATTTTATATGTGACAGCTTAATTTATCGTTTTATTAAACTCCTTATATAAATTTTCAACTTGTTGCTCAATGATTATTTCATAATTTCTTCGGCTGAATACTGATTTTTCTCCAATATCGAGGCATTTACATGTTGCATACTTGTCTATTATAAATTAAAGTTCTTAAATAGGAGTACTAATTAAAGGCATATTACTGCTGCTAAATCAAATGTGTATCTTGATGGAATATATATTTTTTTAAATAATTTTAAAGCATAAATCAGTTGTAATTTTAATAGTTCAATTATTTGAATATTTTAAATTTTATCTCATTAAGAATTAAATTTCCCACTCTGTAATCTTTCGCCTTTAATCCTAACCCATTATGTAAGAATTTTTTTTTTTTTTTGAACAAAATGGAATACCAGCTGTAATCTTTGCGACCATATAATTTTTCATTTGTAAAATTAACAGATGATATGACCTTGTGAAAGAGAAACTATATTCCCCATTATATTAAGGAAAATCAGGGAATAGACATTTATTTTTGATTTTTTGTGAAACATCAGACGAGTCTTTTCGATTCTATTTGATTTGTTTTTCAATTATGTTGTTTCCTCTTTCTTTTCTTTAAATTTGATTTTTTTTTATTACCGTCAGATGTCCCATATTCGCATTGGGATCTACTGAATTCAGATTCACATATTGCAGAATTTATTTCTAAAAACGGTGCTCCCAACAATATTTTTGAAGGTTGCACACTTGAAATCTCTTGTTAAGGATGAAGGGGATCCCAATTCCCAAGAGAATTTGTTACCTATGAATGGAATATCCTATATCGGTGAATGAATGGAATGCTGACTGATTTCCCTTCCCTTAGCTACTACTAAGAAGTAGTTCCTAAAGGAGACTCCACCTAGCTAATGCGCTTCTCACCTCAATGCTAAACTTCGACAGATATGAACTAAGATGCTTCAGAAAAAAAGCTACATCTACTACCCGCATTCAACCTAACAGGCTAATCCGAGCTTACCTAGGGCCTTACTGTCCGAACTAGCAAGACTAATGTCTACTTAAGCTCTTTATAAGGCTTGAGCAATTCTCCTCTCTTTGAGCTAGCTTATAGGATATGAGTTAGACTCAAAATCAAATTAACATGATATCGGAGTATGAAAATACCCATGGTGATAAATGAAATATTTCACATTGGTAAACAAATGGAATCCTCAACTCGGTAATTTACCTCCTTTTGAGCTAATTTTTAGGGGTGTGAGTTAGCAGTAAAGCCAAATTTAGTTAGCACTGAGGCCTAATTTAACATTATCTCGATGACAAGATTTCACTGGGACATGTAAACTCCAGAATGGAAAACAGAATCCTACCACTTTAAGTTTGTCTTCAATATATACTCCATTTTCCTCTGGTTAATAATTGCTGCTAGAAAAAAGGTTTTAATCTCATCTGGATTGCATTAAATCATCTCTTAAAATGCACATTCTTCATTGAACAAATGTGGTAGAGAAAAAAGGAGTACAATAATTGTGGTAAAGATGCCTTTCCTTTGTGTAATGGATTCAGTTTTTCTTGTTTTAGTCTTTAAATTCCATCATTGCATAGGTTTTAGTTTGCCACTAGTGTGTGTTTTTTTGTTGGCTTGAGGTGTCAAATTGTTCAATTACAATAAGTGCTCTAATTCGAGATTTTTTGTTTCTTTTGGAGGTTCAAGACAGAGTATAGGAAAGGAAACTAAAATCAATAAGAATAATAACCCTCAATTGTGATGGGATAGTTGAGGTTTTCTGTCCTTTTATTTGAAGGTTTTGGGTTCGAGTTTTAGGTACGGAGAAAATCCTGTTGGAAGTGTCACCACCATAATTGGCCCTGCAACACGCGATTCGAATTAATCGTAACTCCAATACGAATATCGAACACTAGATGAAATGATTAAAAAAAAAAAAGCAATAAGAATATGAATATGTATTTAAGAAACAAGATAACAGGTCTCTTGATGTCTCTCTTCAATTCCATTCTGTCATTAATTCTTCTCCTTGTAGAAAAGCTTTTTAATTTAATATTTTAAATAAATAATTGTTAGAGCAATTTAGTCCTTTTAACAGAAAATATGTTTTTATCAGTACTTTTTAATCATATATATTAACTGCTTATATTTCAGTTTCAGCACTTGAAAAACTCTAAGTAGTATTATTCAAGGAAACTAAAGGGATAAAAATGACAGTGGTGTACTTAATTTGAGTTACTAATTTGAATTGCATATTTTAATAACAAATAGTATTACTTAAAGAAACTAAGAGGGATAAAAACGACATTTTCATTTAATGCAGGACTCTAGCCTCTACTAGTTTGGTTACAGAATTTTATAGTTCTGGTCAGACAAAACAATTTAATGTATTCAGTCGTGGAAGCCGACTGTCTAAAATGGTGAATCTTACACTATTTAGTACTGGCATAGTGTGTGTATATATATATATATTTTAAAAAGGTCGAAAGTATTTTTAAATTATATAAAATTGAATAAAAATATTTTTTATTAAAAATATCTTTGTCATTAATATTTTGATCCAAAAATACCCCTACTATTAATAGTTTGATCTAAAAAATCCTACTTTTAGGTCAAAAAACATTCTTTGTCTAATAAACATATTATTTATTTTCTTTTTAAACACATTTTTTTAAATAATTTTTTTTTAAAAACGCTTTTCTTATTTCTTTTATTTTAAAATTTCTTTAACTAATAAAAAAGTGAGAAATAATCTTTTTCTTCTTAATCTCGTTTTATCAATTAAAATAGAATAACTCTGTATACTTTTTAAATTGATAATATAGGTATCATAATAACCTCATTATTAATTTTTATTTAAATAATAATAAAAGAATTTCTAATAAAATAAAAATATTTTTATTTCTTAATCTTTTTCGAATTAAAGTAGGATAAACATTTGCTAATATATTTCATTATTTTAAAATTAAAATGAAAAAAAGGATCAACAATATTCTATGGGGCGATATTTTAGAGATATTTTGTGATGTAAAGATGACATTATGATTGTTATATTTTAACTTTAAAATCACGGTTTATATCAACAAATATTAGTCTTTCTTCAATTAAGAAAAGATTAAGAATAAATATATTTTCTATTTTATTCGATCTTTTTTAATATTTATTTAAATAAAAATTAAGGATGAATTATTGTGTGTGTGTGAATAAATGATGGGGTATAATATGTTTATTAGGAAAATAATATGTTTTGAAAAACTATATTTATTAGGAAAAGGACATTTTTGATTCAAAAGTCACAGTAGAGGCATTTTTGGACCAAACTATTAATAATAGGGGTATTTTAGATCAAAACATTGATGGTAGGGACATTATTAGACCAAACTACTAATGAAAGACAATTTTGTTCAATTTCACGTAGTTTAAAGTCATCTTTTACCATTTTCCCTATTTTTAATCTAGTTTTCTATTGTTATCTGATGTTGCAATAGTTGTAATATCTGCCACTTTGTTGTTGTTATTTTGCTTTATAGCTTGTTTTGATAATGCATTGTTCTGCCGAGTGTCTGTCGAAAATAACCTCTCTATCCCACTAAAATAAGGGTAAGATCTGCGTACATCTCACTCTCCTCGAACTCCACTTGTGAAATTACAGTAAGTATGTTGTTGTTGTCGTAAGTATACTGTGATCCATTTTAATATATATATGGAGTTAGTGCTCAATTTGCTATCACATATCTCCCTACTCTTACCGAAATTTTGAGACAGAAGCCTCAGGTAGTCAGGTGACTAAGAAAACTGCTAAACTGCATGGAGATTAGAATTCAGAGCTTTATTTTGTTACAAATGCATATTTCTCTGTATTCTATATGAAAGAATCAAATGAAAGAACCAGAAAACATAATCCACAATGGTACATTTCTCTGTTTAGACCATTATTCCCTTTTCAAGTGAGGTCAAAGATAAATTAATTATTTAGTGAAGGAAAATATCCAAATTATAGGTGTTAGTTGGCAGTTAACACTAGGGGCTTTGTTGTCATTTCCTAATACTAGTCTAAGTCGGTTAATTAGTTATATAAGTGGAGTTTTGTACACTGATGAGAGATATGAAAAAAGAGAGGGTGAATGAGCAGAGCTTCAGCTCATTCAAGTTCCAGATCTGTGAAGTGTATTTGCATGTGTAATTTTGTTGTTAATTCAATGAAGTAGACAAGTTTACATGGTATCAGAGCGGGCGATTTGTTGACATCGAGATAGAATCAAAAGTTCGAGCTTCAGAGCTCGTCTATAATGGTGGAAACAAAAACTGGAGGAGCTATGGCAGCGTCGGCATCAATTGAAGAAATTGATCACAATCATCCTTTATTTCTTCAATCCTCAGATACTCCGGGACTGGCGCTGGTAGGAATCAAACTAAGTGGACCAGAAAATTATACTCTATGGAGTAAATCGATGCGATTAGTGTTACTTGGAAAGAACAAATTAGGATTTGTTGACGGGAGCTGCACGAAGAATATGCATAAAGAAGAGTTGGTGAGAGTCTAGGAGAGATGTAATGCTATCATACTCTCGTGGATCCAGGTAACAGTTTCACCAAATTTGATATCCAACATTATGTATGCATTAGATTCTAAAAAGTGTGTGGGATGATTTTAAGGGCGATTTGACAAACCAAATTTGACTAGGATCTACCAACTCTGGAAGGAGATCGCGACACTAACTCAAGGTATTGATTCTGTCACTTCCTATTTTAGTAAGATGAAGGATTTGTTGAATGAAATAGATGCTTTAACTCCTGGACCTGGATGTATGTGTGATGCAAATAGACCTTTAATTGAACATTTGAGAAACCAACGACTTTTGCAATTTTTAATGGGACTTAATGAGAGTTTCTCTCATGTGAAAAGTGATATTCTGCTTAAAACTCAAGTGTTGACTGTAAATCAAGCTTATGCTATTGTGGTGCAAGAGAAAAGTTAGAGAGTACTTGGTGTGGTAGAGATGAATAAGGAACCACTTACCATGTTAGTAAAGAGAAATAATAATCAACATCATAATCAGAATTATAGCCACCAGAATTTTAGTCAGAATTATGGCCAGAATTACAGTCAGAATTTCAGATCAGCTCAGAGGAATACTCACAGGCCAACTAAACCTGGAACAATATGTGATCACTGTGGTTACAAGGGTCATCTAAAGGATGATTGCTACAGGCTTGTAGGATATCCTCCAGACTTTAAGAGTATGAAGAAGTTGCAGGACACTGGACCTGAGGGTAAATCTCATGCATATAGTTCTCCAGCAGAAACTTACATGAGCAGGGATGCTAAACTTAAAGCTAAGGTTGGTGCCAATGACAACTCAGTTGAAGAAGAGATAAATAGGGGAGTTGGACAAAGTCAGGGAAGATATATTAGTAATGATGACTATGCACAATACATGTATTACAAGAGGATGTCAACAAAGGAAATGCAACCAGTAACTTAAATGAATTCCAGGCACATATGACAGGTATAGTAACCTTACTATCACATACTCTGTCACATGATTGGATAGTAGACTCTGGAGCTTCTCATCATATTACCCCATACATGGATTTTTTTGAAAGAGATTAAGAAGTATAGTAATCATAACAGCTGTGGAGTGCAAGTTTCAAATGGGAGCAGGTGCAAAGTAACTCACACAGGAGATGCAGTGGTGCAAAAGAATCATAGACTTAAGAATGTACTTTATGTGCCAGACTTCAAGTTTAATCTGATGTTAGTTTCAAAACTAACAAAGGATCTTTGTTGTTCAGTGTCTTTTTACCCAGAATTCTGTGTTTTCCAGGGCCTTCATAATGACAGGGTTTTGGCGATTGGTAGAGAAAATGATGGCTTGTATCTGTTGAAAGCTGATTCAGTAGATATGATTGTTGAAGCAGCAGTTGGTGGAAAAGAGGACAACTCATTATGGCATATGAGACTTAGACACCCTTCAGCAACTACATCAGCACAAATTGCAGTAATAGGAGTCAATAATAAGGTGCATCTGTTATACCCCGTACGATTCCCGGCACCTAGATGACCTATTCGCATATTGGTTAAGCATATTTGAAAGCCATACGTGCTAAGGAAAGGCCCGGGAAAGGATCGGACGAGAAACCTGTCGAACCATCGCGGAAGGAGCCGAGGCAGAGCCCCTCCGCGATGGCAGCGTGTCACGGAGATGGAGCCTCCGCGTTGGCTCTGTGACACGTTGGCCCTGTCCAGGCCCAAGTATATAAAGCCCCACTTCGGTTTTAAATTATCAAAACATTTATAAACTTCCAGAAAACAGAGCAAGCCAGCAGAGGGAGAAAAGGAACGAAGGAGATAATATAATTTTTGTCCGATTACGCTGCTAAACGTTGTCCAAACTCAAATTAACCTCAGATACTGAGGTATTTAGCAGCAGAGAGCATTCCTACGGATTCAGTTTCGTGAAATACGGCCGACGAATCATCGAGCCACCAAGCTAAGGTAAGTGGAATTGCTCTAAATTAGTGTCTATGTGTTCCTAGCTGTGAAGTGAATATTTCTCCCTTCTGGACCTCTGAAAAATAGCGAGTTTTCGACCGTCTTGCGATAAGCCTAAGTTTAGGCTATAAACTATATCGAAAGTAATGTTGCTCTTTAAAATAAAGCTGTATTTAGTATTGATTGACATATTTATGAATGAAGTTGGGAGAAAATAGTTGAAGTACCGGCCGAGCCTCGTCCGACAGACGAATAGTTCGAGGATAAGGTATGTAAAGCTAGTTCCCTCGGCAAGTTAAGTAATATCGGTACAGTATAGTAATTTACAGGCCAGTAGAATGTTCAGAAGTCAAGTGTTACGTTTATTGTGAATGTTGATACGATATTAGAAGCGTCGAGTCGTAACTTGCGTGGAACTTACTAGTACGACATAGATTTTAATACAAGTGTTAGAAACTGCACAGCATGCTCAGTATGTGATGTAATACGAAACGTTAAGATATTATTGTATTCAGTTGAAACCCCGCAAAGCGATGCAATATCCGTAAGGCATTTCAGATATAGAATGGCAGGCTAAAATAAAGTTTAGAACGCATGTTAGGAATAGTAAATTACGTTAATACAGAGACTCAGTATACAACATAGTTTTCAGCAGAAACACTATATTTTGTATAGCATTTGCCCCAGTACAGTATGGCAGAAGATTATATTGTACATATACACTATTATCAGTCTCAGCATGAATTAAGTACATACATATCGCTATCACTAGTTCAGCATACAGTAGACACATATACATTATAATTATTAGCTTCAGCATGAGATATATACAAATAGTATTACTAGTTGAGACCACTGTATTGTCTTGGGGTTGGACTACCTAGCATCCATGACCGCCCCAGGGTTGATAGCTGTATTGACTCGTCCGCCAGAGGACGAGGATACGTCGCTCTACGGAGTGGCATGCCGTCCCACAGGGGACGAAGATGGGATGCCAGTTTTCCCCATATTATGCCTTGGTCGGCTTTTACACACCCCTGTCGAGCGGATACGCCCGGGTGTTGATTCAGGAGTCCTTCGGACTCAGATGCAATTATAGTCAGGGGCTCAGCGAGCCCAAGTGCATACCCAGGGGACCGGCGGGATGCTTATAGCTATTATAGGAGATGGGATGACCGGGGTAGGGGTGTAGATTCTGTGCTGGTTGTACCTCCCGGCTTATGGGGGCCGGGTAAGGTTTGTGTGTGCTATGTTATGTTATGTTATGTTATGCCATGTTACGTTGGATACGAGTAGATCAGCAGTAGAGTGATACGTCTCCAGGTACGACTCCTATTCCTTTCAGTATAATTAAGAAAAGTTATGACTTACATTATCAGACAGTTAATCTATTTCCTTCTACTTCAGTTTCATCAGTTATATTATTGTTTTGAGATATTTTGTTTCAGTCATTGCTTTACATACTCAGTACCAGCGGTACTGACGCCCGGTGGGGCGCTGCATTACTTGCCTGCAGGTATTCATAGACGAGCAGGCGATACCACGTGATTCCTGTCAGCGATCGAGTATTCAGCTCCTGTCATCCGGAGACTGAATTCCAGAGGTGTACTTCATTTTCTTTTATTGTATAGTACGGGTAGGTCGGGGCCCTGTCCCGATCATTTCTATTGCTATTCCTAGAGGCTTGCAGTCTGTATATGTTCCCTGTGGTCAGATGAGCCGGTCGTGTGAGGCCGTGTAGTTGTTAGCTGTTAGTACTTTTGTTTCTTTCATGTTGGCCGTGTGG
Organism: Datura wrightii; assembly: GCA_035772735.1. Taxonomy (NCBI): domain Eukaryota; kingdom Viridiplantae; phylum Streptophyta; class Magnoliopsida; order Solanales; family Solanaceae; genus Datura; species Datura wrightii. The sequence goes on along the minus strand of JASDFA010000008.1, from coordinate 112,353,464 downwards.
GGCCATAGTTCGACAGTAGTGGTGACCTTGACGGTCACGTAGCTATCCAGTACTTCGTGGTAAGTTATAGATAACTAGACAGCATGGTGGCCTTGTCGGCCCGCATAGGTTCCCCTATATTGACATGTTTCTGGTCAGCTGTTAGTACAGGTACAGGAGGCTATAAGCCAATGGGCCGGGGGCTGTGTTTACAGCCGTTATATATCCCTTTGTTTCCAGAAATGTGAGTTAGAGCCAGCCAGGCACCAGATGTGCCCAGGCTTAGCAGTCCAGCAGTTCAGGTCCTAGTAGGGCACCAGGTGCCAGTCATACCCCCCAAGGCGGGGTGTGACAGCATCAGACATGTGAGATATGCCCAATGGCAAAGCAACCAAGATTGAAGTTCCCTATCAGTGAGCATACTTCTAGCAGTATTTTTCAATTGATTCATGTGGATATTTGGGACCCTTATAGAATTCCCACATATGATAGGAAGAATTACTTTCTTACTATAGCAGATGATGTTAGTAGATACACCTGGGCATGTTTGATCCACAGTAAAAATGAGGTGATAGTAGTTCTTAAAGATTTTCTGCTGAAAGTACAGACTCAGTTTCATACCATTGTAAAAACTCCAAGATCAGATAATGGAAAAGAGTTTTTCAACTCTAGTTGCCATCAATTATTTTCTTCTCTTGAAATTGTGCATCAAAGTACTTGTCCCTATACACCCCAATAGAATGGGGTAGTGGAAAGAAAGCACAGACATATACTGATGTTGCTAGAGCTTTGAAGCTGCAAAGTTCTGTTCCTAATAGGTTCTGGGGTGATTGTATCAAGACTGCTGTCTATTTGATTAACAGTCTGCCTACCAAAGTTTTACAGGGAAAAACACCATATGAGATTATGTATCACAAGGTTCCCTCTTAGGATCATCTTAGAGTCTTTGGGTGTCTTTGTTTTGCCAATGTTCTTCCAAGGGGAGATAAGTTTGAAGCCAGGGCTAGGAGGGGTTGCATTCATTGGCTATTCAGAAACACAAAAGGGATATAGGTTGTTTGATCTAGAATCTGGAGGCTTCTTTGTGAGTAGAGACACTTCATTCAGAGAAACCACATTTCCTTTTAAAGGAACAAGTGTGGAGGATGTAGAGATATTTCCAGTTGATTCATCTCAAATCATAACCACTGCAGATCCCACACAACAGACCATCAAGATGGTGCCTATTTCCTCATCTGACATTCCAATTGAAGCTCAAGATATTGCAAAATCAACATCACCAATTGATTCTGTACCTGACCCTGTCCAATCTTCACCACTTCTTGTTGATAGAACAACACAAGAAGGAAGAAGATCCAGTAGGACTTTGAGGCCCCCCTATTTGGATGAAAGATTATGTTACCAACACAACACCATCTGCCTCAACAACTTTCCCTCTATCAGATGTCCTCACATATGATACTTTGTCACCTGACTATCAAGCTTATGTCAAGGTATTCTTAGCACATGTAGAGCCTAAATCCTACAAGGAAGCTGTTGGAGATCTCAAATGGATTCAAGCAATGCAAGAAGAGATAGATGCTTTGGAGGCCAGTAATACTTGGGAAATGGTGGCATTACCCCCCTGATAAGCAAGTTATAGGATGCAAATGGGTATACAAGATAAAATGCAAAGCAAATGGTGATATTGAAAGATATAAAGCTAGACTGGTGGCTAAAGGGTATACTCAACAAGAGGGATTGGATTATCATGATACTTTTTCCCCTCTGGCTAAGATGACTACAGTCAGGACACTGATTACTAGAGCAGCAACTCACAATTGGGATTTATTTCATATGGATGTAAGTAATGCATTTCTTCAAGGTAATCTGTTTGAAGATGTTTATATGGATCCTCCACAGGGATTTCAAGTTCAGGGGGAGCAAAGAGTGTGCAGATTAAGGAAGTCACTTTATGGACTAAAACAAGCTTCAAGACAATAGAATATTAAGCTCACTGAGGCTTTGGTAGCAGGAGGATATCATCAAAGTGCTTATGATCATTCTCTCTTTACTCAAAAGGTAAATCAGGATGTGATAGCTATCTTAGTCTATGTTGATGACCTGCTTATTACAGAGAGCAGTCTCAACTTGATTCAGCAGGCTAAGGACACACTGCATAAGGCTTTCAAGATCAAGGACTTGGGACAGTTGAGATACTTCCTTGGGATTGAGATGTTGAGATATTCCAAAGGAATTGCACTCAACCAAAGGAAATATGTTCTTGAACTTATCTCTGAAACTGGTTTGAATAGTGCTAGGCCTGTTGCTACACCATATGAGCTTAATCAGAAGCTTACATCTGTGGAGTATGATATATGTGTAGGTAAACTGGATGATCCAGTTTTGACAGACCTCCTAAGTTATCAGAAATTAGTTGGCAAGTTGCTTTACTTGACCATTACTAGACCTGATATATGCTTTGCAGTTCAAGTGCTTAGCCAATTTATGCAGCGACCTAAACAGTCCCACAGGAATGCAGCTCTAAGGGTGGTTAAATATCTAAAGGGTGCTCCTGGTTTGGGGGTATTTTACAAGGCAGGACTTGTTAATCATATGGCTGTCTATTATGATTCTGACTGGGCTACTTGCCCAAATACAAGGAGATCAGTGTGAGGGTATACAGTGAAGATTGGTGATTCTTTGATCTCATGGAAGTCAAAGAAGCAACATACAGTTAGCAGGAGCTCAGCTGAAGCTGAGTATAGGAGTATGACTGCTGCCACTGCTGAAGTTACCTGGTTGATAGGTTTATTAACTGAACTTGGTGTCTCCTTATGTTTAGTGGAGCTGTATTGTGACAATAAGACAGCTTTGCAAATAGCCTCTAATCCCATCTTCCATGAGCGCACCAAGCATATAGAAATAGATTGTCACTTTACCAGAGAGAATATTAAGTGAGGCTTGATTACACCAGCCTATGTATCTACTGATTTGTAGCTAGCTGATTTGATGACTAAAAGCCTCACAAGTACACAACATGCATTCCTATTATCCAAGCTTGGAATGCTGGATCTATTCCACCCTCCAGCTTGAGGGATAGTATTGAGTGGAGGAAAATATCCAAATTATAGGTGTTAGTCGGCAGTTAACACTAGGGGCTTTGTTGTCATTTCCTAATACTAGTCTAAGTCAGTTAGTTAGTTATATAAGTGGAGTTTTGTACACTGATGAGAGATATGAAAAAAGAGAGAGTGAATGAGCAGTGCTTCAGCTCATTCAAGTTCCAGATCTGTGAAGTATATTTGCATGTGTAATTTTGCTGTTAATTCAATGAAGTAGACAAGTTTACATTAATCAATGCTGCAACACAAAGATGAAAATTCTATGCTACCTCAAGTGTGGATACAGTGTCCTTAGCTAAGCTCTATCCATTTGTGGTGGTTAATAGTGAATATAATCAGAATCAACAGAGTTCTGGGGATAATGACTGTTGTTTTTTAAGATCGATTTGAGGAACATAACCCTCATTTTGCAGCTCATTTAGAAGATTATCTAATAAAAGATATATCTGAGCAGACTGCGGGTGACTTGCGTCTGCAGCAACAAAAATATGAGTACGATTGTTAACTTCAGTCCAGCTGTAACCAGGTACTTTCTGCACTCCTCTTTCCTTCATCATATCACGAATTTTAGAAACCATATCCCATTTACCGACGTTAGCATGTAGATTTGATTGTAACATATAGTAGCCGGAATTTTGGGGGTCCAAGCTCAAAAGATGCTCAGAAGCCATTTCAGCAAGCTCAGTATTGCCATGTAAACGGCAAGCCCCGAGTAATGTTCCCCAAATTCCTGCATCTGGAGAAAATGGCATGCTCTTAATCACTCCAAATGCTTCTTCCACAAGACCAGCTCTTCCGAACAAGTCAACCATGCATGCATAATGCTCCGTTCGGGGTGTAATACCATATTCCTTAGTCATGCAATTGAAGTAGTGTTTTCCTTCTTCAACTCGACCAGAATGGCCACAAGCAGAAATAATCGCAAGAAAAGTGACATGGTCAGGCTGGAATCCATCTTTTCTCATTCCGTGAAACAAATCCAGACAGTCCTTAAGTCGGCCATGATTTCCATAAGCTGCAATAATACTGTTCCATGATACTTCATTCTTGTGCGCCATTAAGTCAAAAACGCGCCAAGCTACCTCCAAGTTCCCACATTTAGCATACATATCTATTAATGCACTTTCCACAAAAACATCAGAGCTTAATGCACTTTTCATAATGAAGCCATGGATCTCTTTCCCATAATGGAGAGCTGGCAAATTTGCACATGCAGATAGAGCACTGGATATGCTGACACAATCATATTTGGCTCCATCTGCACCCATCTGGTGGAAGAAGTCAATGGCTAATTCCGGTTCAGCATTCTGGCAACAACTCGTGATCATCGAATTCCAACAAACAACATCTCTTTCAGACATCCTTCTGAACACTTGTTGAGCAAGATCCAATCTTCCACACTTTGCATACATGTCCATCACTGCACTTCCGACATAAAGAATTCCTTGAAAACTGCGCTTAACAATGACACCATGCAGTTCCTTACCTAATCTCAAAGCACCCAAACCAGCACAAGCTGGCAAGAAACTTGCTAGAGTAACAGGATTGGGCCTCATCTTCTTATGAAGTAACCACCGGAAAACATCTAGGGCATCAGAACTCATGCCATTAAGAATAAATCCTGAAACCATAGCGGTGTAAATAACAACATCCACTGCAGGGCTGCAGTTAAATATGTTTCGTGCTGCCGCAACATCCCCACATTTGAAGTACATATCAATAATAGCATTCTTTAAGAAAACATCAATAGATACATCATGTCTCACAATATAGCCATGAATTGCCTTCCCCTGGTATAAATCTTCTGATTTAGAAACAGAGGGCAGCAAACTGGCAAAGGTGATAGAGTCTGGTTTGACGCTGGTAGCCACCATTTCATGAAATAAATCCAGCGCCTCATCCATATACCCGTTCTGTACATAACCCCCAATCATCCCATTCCAAGTCACACGATCTGCCTGTGGCACTAAATCAAAGATCTTCCGTGCATCAAACAAGGAACAGAATTTAGCATACATCGCAATCAATGTATTGGCTACTGGAGAATCCATTTCCAACCCACATCGCACAACAAGTCCATGAAGCTGACAGCCAAATTTAACCATCGTCTCCGAAGCACAAACAGAAAGAACACAAGCATATGTTACTGAATTAGGCTTAGTTTCACTTTTCCTCATTTTCGTAAATAACCCAACCACATCATTCACTAACTGTTCATCTTTAGCATAGCCATTAAGCATCACATTCCACAAGACGCTATCCCTTCGAGACATTTTATCGAACAGAAGGCGAGCATCATCCAAACAACCATTCTCAGCATAGAACTTAATAAAAGCACTGCCCACAAACACATCATCCTCAAAACCTAAACTTTGTACCATCCCATGTAGCCATTTACCTAAATTCACAGCATTTAGACCAGCACAAGCCTTAATCACGTAAGGAAAAGTGTATTTATCAGGGCAAGTACCAAAAACCAACATCTTAAAGAACAACAAGATTGCAAGATCAAAACGACCCATTATAGTATACCCTCTAATCATCCAATTCCAAGGGGAAGCATAACACAATTGAAGCTGAAAAAATAACTTCTTGGCATCGATAAGCCTGTTACACAAAACATACATCCCCAAGATTCTTGTACCCAGAATACCCAAGTTGTCGATTCCATTTACAGTTACTTGGGCATGAACCTGCTGTCCCCTTCGAAGAACAGAACTAAGATTTCCTGTACAAGCAGTGCAAGATTGCAAAATTGGAGCAAGTTTCGATGCTAAAACCTCTTCAGCGTAGTGAAAGGAGTGAAAAACTGAGTCTTGGATGAAATGGGAATTGGGTTTTGGGGAAAGTGCAGCAGCGACTGAGATGCTCCTGTAGATAGAACATATGTTCTTGCTCTGAAACAACATTGGAGGTTCACTGCTTTTCTTTGTCCATTTTTCTGTTATTTTTCTCTCCAAATTCTCTCACTTTTACCCTCTTTTGATTTGAAAGAGTCGGAAGGAAAGGAAGAGATGTAACTCACTCAAGAGTTCCAAAATCATCACTTTTAAACCAACACTACTAATTTTTCTTTTTTGTTATTCGGTGATGCTATTACTAGTCAATTGTCATGAATATGATTGAAATTTTTGTAAGGTCTCGTCTGATAATAAGTAATAAATCAGCATTTACAAATACCATTAGTTTAACAACTTTAAAATGCTAATGATGATGTTGTATTTGATTAACACACTGAAAAGAGTAATCCAAAGAGAGGATCGCTAGTAAGCAGTCTTTAATTTTAAGGTTGTGGGTTTGAATCATTAAAAATGCGGGAGCTTTTAAAAGGATTTTTTTTAAAAAATGAATGTTTTTTTGGTAATCTTTCTTCAAACTTATATGACTGCAGACTTCTTTAGTAATCGAATGGTTCAACTATGCCTTTCATTGTTTCAAGTTTTTCGTAATCGAATGATTCAAATATGCCTTTAATTGTTTTAAGTTTATGTGTGTGTATGCACGTTTAGTTTTCTTTTTCTTCTTTTATTTAGGATTTGGACACACATTAGGTTAGAAAAAAGATCATCTATTTATCTTTTTAATATGTTGTTAATTAGCTTTGAAAAGGAGGTTAACCAGAGGATACTTTTAATTTTATTTTTCTAATACTGTTTTCATCAAATTAATCGCCCCTTCATTCATATTCCTTCTGTTGATGACATTGAATCATATTTGACTCATATTCCTCCTATTAATTGACATTGAGTAGCATTTGATTGATTTCTTTTGTTAATGAGTCATTATTTGGCTATAAGAAGGATATTGATTGGCATATGGATGGGCTAACAATTTGTTATATCATTTGTGAATAGAAAAGATCAAACAAATTCTTTTTATATATTTTACTCCTTTTTTTTTCCAGTTCTTTCCCCTATATTTTATTAGTGTGTTGGATTGTCTTTTATTTAATCTTTATTAGTTTTTGTATTTCTAATTTTATTTTAGAAGAGTTCCTTAAATTTTGAAGATACACCTTATATTGAATGAAATTAATCTTAAAAATAATGTCATTGACATGCCTCAAGTAATAAAAAAATTCTCTACTAATTTTGTAACCAAATATTTTTAGTAAAATTTCCGAGAAAAGCACATCAAGTGCACGAAAATTCATCACAGAGAACTGATAAAAATAGAGATATATTTGTATGTCCATCTCGTCCTTTCAATCTATAAGTCCATCTAGTTAGTTTATCATAGAGGTGACAAAATCAGTATATGTAATTATAAGTTTGCTTAAATTTTTTTTAGTTTGGACTGATAATTGACTCGCTCATTTATTAGTTCAACTCATTTTAGCCAAACGCATTTTAGTTCATCAAAATTTGAGTTGATATCTGACCCAAATTGATTCATGAGAAATTTTATCAAAATATTTCCAAAAAGATATTTAATTTTAGAGAAACTTTCATAAATAGCACTATGTAGCAAAATAATTACAGAAAATAGCAAGATTATCAAAATTATAAAAAAAATAGCGATTCTTTTACTTTTTTGATACCGTTTCCTATAAGGATTAGACTTGTATCAGAATATCAAACCTTTAAAAGTCTCCTTAATGTATGCCGTCTATTACACCAAAACAGAATCTGCATAATCGATGTCATTAAATCAGTATTTAAGTGATACGGAAGTTCTTTTTTTTTTCTTCATATTTCTAAGGTTTTGAATCCAAATATCGCATCTGCGTAATTAACTTACTCAAAAATTTGATTTTCGTGATATTTTTCTTTTTTGGGTGTATTAACGTTTGAGATTTGCTGAAAATTTCAATTCTTTGCTATTTATGCTATTTTGTGACATTATTTCTTTTTTTTTGGTGTATCAGCGTTGCAGATTTAGGAAAATTTTTCAAATTTGTACTGATATATGTATCAAAAACTCATTTATCTAAATGAAAGTTATGTGTTTCACTAGAAATATTGATACATACTAATAAGCATTAAAAAGTTTGATACATATACAAATATAATAAACACAGTATCATCAGTTTCAATAGTTAAAATTAGAAGAGAAAAAAAAAGATGCACAATCAAAGAATCTATAGTCTGCAAACTATAACATTAAATGTTTTATAACAAATGATAAAGTTGTCACACATTGATGAACGTGAATGAATAATTTTCAATTTGTAATTTATTCAAGATAATACTGATACATGAGCAACAAAATAAATAATTAGCAAAAATTTTTTAAATTGATACAAAAAGTAATATGAGTATTTTATATTCATGTATCACTGGAAATATTGATACATACTAATAACAAATTGGTACAATATATTGATGCATACAAAACAATATATTGGTACATAACAATCTTGGAATTATCAAAAAATCTGATACTGATACATGTATCAACTACGCCGTTGGTACACAAAGATAAAAAGTTTGAAAAGTTTGCAGTGTATCAATTCTGTCATTGATACACAAAGATAAAAACTTGAGAAATCCTGCAATAATAGATTGTTAATAAAACCTTTTGGTTCAATTTCTTTGACATTGGTGAAACACAGGCTTCTCCATCAGAAAGATTGCTAATCAAATATGGAGCTTCGATTTCTCCGATAATGATATCTCTGGAGGAGTTAACGGAGAAATAAGGAGCACCTACCCATCGATCCGATACAGATCAGAGAATAGATTCAGTAGACCAATGGGAATTGGCGGTGTGAGTGTCGACGTTTACCAATGGAGGTATGTCGGAGGTGAGTTATCCCAAGAGAAGGCATATCCAAGAGGAGGGGAAACTCAGCATCTACATAACAACTTATAAGACTGATATCTCTTCCCTGATCTGTTTGATTTTTACGAAGAGGAAAGAATAAAAGAATACAGAGAGAGAGAGAGGAGGTGAAAAATCGGATGAAAATCGTGAGAGTGAAAAACGGCGAAAATATTAAGAGATTTTGAAAGATGAAAAAGCGGTGTTTGAATTGGATCGAAATACGGGCAATGGGATTGGAGAGAGAAAATTGAAAATTTGATACATAATAACTGCACGGTAAAAAATTATTTATTTAATTATTTTGTTGTTTTTTATAATTTTTTAAAACTATTGTTATACATTATAAATATGTAGTAAGGTTTGCTTAAATATGTAATTTTCTCTTTATTTTATTTAATATGTTATATTTAGTCATACTAAAGAAAAATATTAATTTTATAAGTTATCAAAAGATTATAAAAGAACAAATAAAACAACTAAAACTTAATTAGAGTTGGAAAGGTTGGGTTATGACCCGCATTTTAGCCCATTTCAGCCCTACCTGTTTCAACCCAAATAACTTTTGAACGGATCAATAACACATCCATTTATTAACTCAATCTATTTTGATCCATCTAAATTCAATTCAACTCGCCCGTTTGCAACCTATAATTTATCACACAGTTGGGCCTGGAGTATACATGAAGGTCTTCTCAAATCTAAAGGCAAAGGAGTTATATGAGCCATTGTTGATCTGTTAATTATGGTCATTTTATGTGCTTTATCTCACCCTAACACTAGCTAGATTAGTCAGTATTTGAGGGGAGTAAATTTGTCCCTCGCTGATAATTGATAAAAGACAGATACTTAAAAGTGTTTTAAAGTAGAGGCTGATACAGAATTTTAAAATTATGGATGTACCACTGATGTTAACATATTAATTTATTTTTTGTTTTCTCACTTAGTTGTTCCGTATTCGTATTTGACCAATTAAATTTTGATTCGCATCAGAAAGTATCGTATTAGGGGTAAGATGCTCTCTAACAAATGCCATTTGACATTCAAAATAGGATTCAAATTCAAAACTTCTGATTAAGAATAAAAAAATATTTATCATATTATAATATTATCATATCATATGATATGTTTTTTCTTTCAAAGTGTTTTATGACTTATTATTAATTACACAATATTATCCAAAGAGATAAATATAATTTTGCTAAGAATAAAAAGAATGAAACTTTTAGATAAGAGACACAAAAGACATTTGATGAAAGAACAAATTAAAGCTATCATTGAATATAATCTTGAAAGATCATATATTACATGGTTGATGGAAAGGAATAATTCCTAAGTAGGAGGGTTTACTGTTAACAAGCCAGTTCAGTTCAATTCAACTTAAATTTTGCATGTTAAGAAATTTAATGAGATAGGACGAATCGATCCTCCATTTTAAATGCTTTAAAATGATCAACCCAATCCAGCCTTAAAAGGGTCATGGGATGGGGCGGGCTAGTCCTTTATTTATTTTTCAATTTTTTTTATATATAAGAAAATTTCTTTTCAATTACATTTGAACTTATACGTATGACAATTTCTTAATATTTTTAACATATGATTATATGAAAATACATAATTCTACGATAACTCATAATATATCCAACACCAACACATCGTTAAGCACATTTGAATCCGTTGAAAAAGTTATCTTAATTACCATATTCATCTTCATCTACATTCATATACAAATTTAATTAGTTAAATATTATCAAATAATTATATATCAAAATTAATTAATATTTTAATTCATTTAAAAACATCACTACTTTGAATTTGGGTAAGGTCATACTACCGATTTCAAGTTACAATAAGTGCTTGGACATTTTCATGATGGATGTAATTTTTAATACTTGGTGAATAGAAATTTAACGCTAAATGAGTAAAGTATTGTGTAAGATACTAGAAATTATTTGGTAATCACGATTCCTAGTTTTACTTCTTCTTTTTTTCATAATTTTTTTTTAAAATTTTAAATTTAAATTGAACCACATTCGTGAGTGCAACTTCTATACTTTGTAGAATTTAACGCTAAATCAGTAAAGTATTTTGTAAGGTATTAAGACTTATTCGGTAATCACTATTCTTAGTTTTTACTTATTATTTCACAATCTTCTTTTTAAATTTTTATTTTAAATTAAACAGTCTTTTGGCCCACAGACCGTCCTCGGCCAAGTCTCAGTCAAACTTCAAGAGCCAGCGGACTAACTTAAGCTAAACTTTTAAGCCTCAGTTTAAATAAACTTTAAAATTCTTAACTCAATCTTACTCTAATAACGAATTGAATTGAACTGATCTTAAAGATCAAGTCTATTTTAACGGTTCTAATCTTATTCATAACTAAAAAGAGAATATCTATGTCTATTAAACACAAATAAGTATTACATAAAGATACATATACATAATTGGCTGCTTACATTTTTCTTCTACTTTTTAGTAGTTCAATTAGGAGTCGTTTGGTTCAAATCCAATGGCAAACAAGTTGTATGGGCCATTTCACGCTCTAATGGCTCATTCACCAAATACTATTTTGAGTTCATTTTTTAATTTTGAGAAATTTATCTTCGATAATTATTTAATATTTTAAATTATTAAATATAATAATATTTTTTATTTATAAATATAATAAATAAATTACAAATATAATATAAAGAACTATTTCTCTCCTCCTCCTTCTGTCATTAAAATTTCGAATTCCATCATTGATGAATTTTTAAAACTTCAAAGACAAAATTTGATTTTGAAAATTAAAAATAATTTCAGACTGAGTGTGGTTTCAAAAATTTGAGAACATTTTAGGAAGTTTATATCTCAAATTTGGGATGATTTGGTGTAAATTTGATGTGGTTTTGAATTAAATTTCAGATCCAATCTCGAATTCCATTATGAATGGAGCTTGAAGCTTCAAAGTTGAAACTTGGGTTTGAAAAAATAAAATAATTTTGAAATGGGTGTGGTTTCAAAATTAGAGAACACATTAAGAAGCTTATATCTCAAATTTAGGATGATTTAATGTAGTTTTGAATAAAATTTTATTTAAAGTTGTATAAATTTAAGTTTATGTTGTTGTGATCGTATTAAATTTGTATGAAAGTTGTATACAGTGTTTGTTGTAGATGTATTAAGTTTTCAAAAATGTAATATAAATCTTTGTACAAATTTTTTATTATTAGACACAATTTCATACTGAATTTGAGCGAATTTTTAAGCTTTGAGCGAGATATACACATTTTATATCGATTTTATACAGTTTTCATACATAGAATTTTGAGCGACATATACACATTTTATACCATTTTTATACACGAAATTTTAAGCGATAAAAAAAAAAAGAAACCAAGACTAGAAATTTTTAACAAATTGGATCACATCAACCAAGGAGAAAATGTAGAATGGGTGTAAGGTAATAATTCCATATTGATTCGAAAAGATTGACTCAACAAATAAAGCACTGCATTGGCGAACTATTTCAGAATATAGAAATGCCGAAAACGAAAAAGGCCAATTTGCTCTTGAAGAGAGTTGGTCTGCTGATAACAAAATGGAGTTAGATTTGGCCAAGAGTAACCATATGAATTATGTCCCTTATCTCTATAAATATAAAGGAATTGCTCCATTATTCCTCACTAATAATAGTGGAATCAATGACGCAGAGTCAAAAAGAACGAAGACTATTAATAAAAACTTCAAAAAAGTATTCAAAGAGCTTTTGCATAGTTTACTAATTCTGCTTAGTAGGGACCTAAACACAGAAAAGTTTTTTCTCAGAGTCAGACCACGCCTACACGGGGCGCTATTGTCTACTTATTGCATTAGTCACGTCTATTTTGAAGTCTTATTTAACTCGTTCGGTGTGGAAGGGGTTAATTCATATGCTCCCATTTTTAATAAGATTCCAGCTAGAAGGATACAAGTATTGTAATGTACTTCTCCATGGGTATCTGGTAACCATATGTGTAGGGGGATGATGGGCAAAAATTTAGGTGAATTTTTTTTATAAAAAAACTGATAGTATGTTTTGTAAACTAAAAAGTCTTGGTATATTTGGTAATTTTGAGTACTATTTATGTATATATATTTTGCCCATTAATTTTTATCTCTTAAATTGATAATTTTTATTTTTTTCCTTCAACATTTTAAATAATCGAAAATACCTCCTGCATACAATAAATATCACAAGGTAAAAGTCGCAATACATAAGTTATGTCTTTCTCGATAAAATTAGCAAGAGTAACTTATGCCTTTTATGTCTTACAAGATATAACTTAATATATGTAGAACTTATGCCGATAGAAATATAAGTTTAGTTTTAAAATTCATAGAGTTATTGTTATACCCCGTAAATTTCCGGCACATAGATGGCCATTCACGTGTTGGTTAAGAATATTTGAAAGCCATGCATGCTAGAAAAAGGCCCGGAAAAAGATCGGACAAGCGCCAAGTCGGCGCGTCGCAAGGCAAAAATGCGATTTATAGTGTCCAAGTATATGGAGCTCGGTTTGTAATGTAATTTCCTTTAATTAATAATAATTCCCATAAGATAATTTCCCTTTAATTAATAAGAACCTCCCTTTAAATAGTGATCATTTCCCTTCATTTAAAGGGAATTTTCATTGTAATTCCAGAGAACGTAGAAAGAGAGAGAAGACGAAGAAACTTAAAAAAAAAATTGTTCGATTACGCTGCCAAACGAAGTCTAAACTCAAATTAACCTCAGGTACCGAGGTATTTAGCAGCAGAGAGCATTTCTACGGTTTTTGTTTCGTGAAATACGGCCGGCGAATCGTCGACCTACCGAACCAAAGTAAGTAAAATTACTCCAAATTAGTGTCTATGTGCTCCTAGCTGTGAAGTGAATACTTCTCCCTTCTGGACTTCTGAAAAATAGCGAGTTTTTGACCGTCTTTCGATAAGCCTAAGTTTAGGCTATAATTATATCGAAAGTGACGTTGTTCTTCAGGATAAAGCTATATTTAGTATTAATTGACGTATATCTGAATGCAGTTGGGAGAATTAGCTGGAGTATTGACCGAGTCTCGTCCGACAGTCGGATAACTCGAGGTTAAGGTATGTGAAGTTGTTCTTCGGCAAGTTAGTAAGTCTTAGTTTTGTGAATCATAATAAACTCCGTATTTGAAACTCTCGGAGTTGAATGCTGAGAATTGAATAAGTTTAGTAAATTCTGGTTTGCGTTGCCGTATCGTATTTTAGTCTGAAAGTTACAAAAGCATGCGCCCAAGGGCAAGTTAATATTCAGATTTCAGTATAGCCTATTATGTGATTAGCAAGCATGTTGTAGGATAAAAAGAAACAGGGATTTCAGAATCAGTATAATCAGTAAAAGAATCAGTTTAGTATAGAAACAGATCAGAACAAGAAGCTAAATTCTAGATAGTCTTTTTAGCTATACATGCTTGCTATTTATATGTGCTATTTATTTGTTGAGACTTGTTATGGTGTGAGGTCACCTTATTGAGTGTCCTCGCCGCCCCTGGGTTGGTAATCGTGTCGCCCACTGAGCGGGTGGGTTTTACGTCACTCCAAGGAGTGGCATGCCGTCCCCAGCTTGGACGAAGATGGGATGAAGCTTTCCCCATAGCAGTCTGATCAGCATTACAGGTACAGCTCCGGTATCAGATAGCCCTGTTGAGCAGTGTCCAGGGAATCAGACCCTATCTGTTACTGTCTGTACATTCAGTTATTACAGGTGTAGCTCCGGTTTCAGATAGCCCCGTAGAGTGTGTCCGGGGATCCAGACCCTATCTGTTACTGTCTACACAGGAGTCCTCCGGACCCAGACATGGTTGCTTATATCGAAGACTATGGCCCGAGCCGGAGACCCAGGGGACCGGTAGAGGAGCTCCGAAGTGAGTAGATGAGTGGAGAGACTTATGTTTGGTTGGTTTTGACCCGGGTAGGGGTATATAGATTGTTTGCTTGCTTGGCGCCATCCGGCTTATGGGGGTTGGTATTGGCTCTTGCTTGCTACTTGTATATATATTTATGTGCTATATATATTGTATACTAGCTACTAGACAGTAGGCCGTTACGTCTACAGGTACGCCTCTGCCATATCAGTACAGAAAGTCTGATCCAGTTTTTGTCAGCTTCTTCAAATTCAGTTATCTCCTGCTATACAAAAATGCTAGTTATGCTCTCTTTATTCAGTTGTTTTCAGTTGTATTATTTCAGTTGCTTTGCATACTCAGTATCAGTGATACTGACGCCCAGTGGGGCGCTGCATTACTTGCCTGCAGGTACTCATAGACAAGGAGGTGATCCCTCGTGATTCCAGTCAGCTATTGAGTATTCAGCTCCTATCATCCGGAGTCTGATTTCCAGAGGTGTAGCTCTTTTCCTTTTGTACAGTACGGGTAGGTCGGGGCCCTGTCCCGATCATTTCTGTTGTTATTCCTAGAGGCTTGCAGTCTGTATATATATTTCCCTGTGGTCAGTTGAGCCGGTCGTGTGAGGCCGTGCGGTTTGCTGTAGCTGTTTAGTATCTCAGATTATATTGGCCATGTGAGGCCTTAGTTTGACAGTAGTGGTGACCTTATCGGTCACGTAGTCTTATAGTAGTCTTGTGTTGACATTGCAGATAAACTAGACAGCATGGTGGCCTTGTTGGCCCGCATAGGTTCCCTGTTATGAGTGTGTTCTGGTTAGCTGTTATTACAGGTGCAGGTGGCTATAGGCCAGTTGGCCGGAGACTGTGTTTACAGCCGTTATATAGCCGGTTTGTTTCTTGGAATAGAGCCAGAGCCAGCCAAAGCACCAGATGTGCTCAGGCTGGACCATTTAGCAGTCCGGAGTCTAGCAGGCACCAGATGCCCGTCATACCCCCCAAGGTGGGATGTGACAAACTTGGTATCAGAGCAGGTCGTGTCCCAGGGAGTCTGCAAGCCGTGCTAAGTAGAGTCTTGTCTATGGATGTGTTGTGCACCACATACTATAGGCAGGAGGCTGCAAGGCATGATAGGATGGTTACTCTTCTTTCTCAGTCAGTCGTGCTATAGAGCAGTACAATATAGGGTTAAGTCCCTAACACTTATCGTAATCTTTGTCTACAGATAAGAATGACAGATCAACGACACCCTGCCACAGGCGGAAGACTGGACACAGCAGCAGGAGAAGGCACTAGCAGAGTGCCTCAGATTCAGACAGAGTCAGCCAGATCTGAGGGCGACATAGAGGCTTCATCACAGCCCTCTCAGCCATTCCCCTCTCACCAGGAGCTTTTCGGAACGACACCGCCTCCGATAGCTCCTGTGCCTTCGCCATCAGATCAGGAGGTTCGTAGCGCTGTGGTTATGTTGGCACAGATGATGGCCACACAGCGCCAGTCAGTGCCACCTGTGGCAGCAGAGTCTTCAGGTGGGCCAGGCAGTTCCAGGGTCAGGGAGTTTTTGGCACTGGGTCCCCCGCAGTTTACAGGGTCAGATCCGGCAGAGGACCCCCAGGACTTCCTAGATCAGATGCAGAGGATATTCCGAGTGATGCATGTGACCCCTTCGGAGTCGGTTGAGCTGGTAGTGTTCCGGTTAAGAGATATAGCTATTCTGTGGTATGAGAGTTGGGAAAGGTCCCGAGGGAGAGATGTTACCCCTCCGACCTGGAACAGCTTCTCGGAGGCCTTTCTAGACCATTATTTGCCACGGGAGATCCGGCAGGCCCGGATGGACCAGTTCCTACATTTAGAGCAGGGGGCGAGGAGTGTTCGTGAGTATGCTTTACAGTTTGACTCCTTAGCCCGTTATGCTCCAGTCTTTGTTGATACTATGCCAGCAAGAGTTCACAGATTCATCATGGGCTTGAATCCGGAGTATATTGAGGCATGTATGACGGCGACGTTGCGAGAGGATATGGACATTGCCCGAGTACAGGCATTTGCTCAGACTATAGAGGGCCTTAGACAGCGGCAGCATAGTAGTAGATAGATCAGTCAGGAACAGCGCCGCAGAGATAGACCAGATGAGATACAGAGGGAAGTTCAAAGAGGACCCAGGCCTCGACTATCAGATAGACCCCCTAGACCCCCACCTCCACAGCAGCAGCAGCGGGGTAGGTATGTTCGTAGAGGGCAGTCAGGGTTCAGTGGCAGTTCCAGAACGGTAGATTCCCCGCAGCAGAGAAGGGGGGAACAGAGTAGATTTGCACCCTCACCCTGCCCCTATTGTAGTCGACCACACTCCGGAGCTTGTAGATATGGCTCCACGGGGTGTTATATTTGCGGGCAGGAGGGGCACCAGATGAGAGACTGTCCGACCAGAGGTCAGGGGAGCAGAGGCAGTCAGGACAGAGGATCCGCAGGGCCACGAGCCCCAGCAACCTCAGCGGGGCGTGGGCCTTCAGGTTCAGCAGGCAGAGGCCGAGGTAGATCGGGAGCCTCCAGTTCAGGTACGGGTTCAAGCCGTACTTATGCTTTGCTAGGCAGACAGGATTCAGAGGCGTCTCCAGATGTAGTAACAGGTATGCTGACTATCTGTTCATACCCTGTTTACGTATTGATTGATCCAGGATCTACCCTGTCATATATTACCCCGTTTGTGGCACGGAAGTTCAATATTGCACCAGAATTATTACAGCAGCCCTTTGTAGTATCCACGCCCGTCGGTGACTCTATTATAGCTAGCAGAATTTACCGAGGGTGTATAGTAGAGGTTGCTGACCGTCAGACTACAGTAGATCTGGTCGAGTTAGAAATGATAGATTTCGATGCCATAATGGGTATGGATTGGCTAGTGCCGTGCTTTGCCAATGTTGAATGTTGGATCAAGACGGTTCGATTCCACTTTCCAGGAGAAGCAGTGCGGGAGTGGAAGGGCAGCACCGCTACACCAAAAGGTAGGTTTATTTCCTACCTTCAGGCGAGGAAATTGATATCTAAGGGATGTATTTACCATCTGGTCAGAGTTCAGGATGTCCGAGCAGAATCTCCGACGCTCCAGTCTATTCCGGTGGTGAACGAGTTCCCTGATGTGTTTCCCGATGAGTTACCTGGCATTCCCCCAGAAAGGGAAATAGATTTTGCTATTGATTTATTACCAGGCACCCAACCGATATCGGTTCCTCCTTATCGCATGGCTCTTGCAGAACTCAGAGAATTAAAGGAGCAGCTGAAAGACTTGTTGGATAAAGGTTTTATTAGGCCGAGTACTTCACCATGGGGTGCGCCGGTTCTGTTTGTGAGAAAGAAAGATGGCTCACTCCGTATGTGCATAGATTATCGGCAATTGAACAAAGTTACAGTGAAGAACAAGTACCCGCTTCCCAGGATTGATGACTTATTTGATCAGTTGCAGGGAGCCAGATATTTTTCTAAGATTGACTTGCGGTCCGGATATCACCAGGTTCGAGTACGTGAGAGAGATATTCCCAAAATAGCATTCAGGACCCGATATGGACACTTTGAATTCCTGGTTATGTCCTTCGGGTTGACGAATGCCCCAGCAATATTCATGGACCTGATGAACAGTATTTTCAGACCTTTCCTGGACTTGTGCGTAATAGTATTTATTGATGATATTCTGGTGTATTCTCGCTCTGAAGAAGATCACCGGACTCATTTGCGGACAGTGCTCCAGATCCTCAGGGACCGCCAGTTATATGCTAAATTTTCTAAGTGCGAATTCTGGCTTAATTCAGTGGCCTTTTTAGGGCATATTGTGTCGGATGCTGGTATACAGGTTGACACGAAGAAGATAGAAGCAGTCAAATCATGGCCTAGGCCTACTACTCCGACAGAAGTCCGTAGCTTTCTGGGTTTAGCAGGTTACTACAGGAGGTTCGTTGAAGGGTTCTCGACTATTGCGGCACCTCTGACCAAACTGACACAGAAAGCAGCAAAGTTTCAGTGGACAGAGGCATGCTAGCAGAGCTTCCAGGAGTTAAAAGATAGGTTAACCTCCGCCCCAGTGCTAGCCTTGCCGGAAGGTACAGAAGGTTACTCAGTATATTGCGACGCATTAGGCGTTGGGTTGGGTTGTGTGTTGATGCAACATGGTAAGGTGATTGCATATGCCTCCAGACAGCTGAGGAAACACGAGAAGAATTATCCTACCCACGACCTGGAATTAGCCGCAGTGATCCACGCCTTAAAAATGTGGAGACATTACCTGTATGGCGTCCATGTTGATATTTTCACAGATCACAAGAGCCTACAGTATATCTTCACTCAGAGGGAGCTGAATCTGCGGCAACGTCGCTGGTTGGAGCTGTTAAAGGATTATGATGTGAACATTCTGTACCACCCGGGAAAAGCTAGTGTTGTAGCAGATGCTCTCAGTCGAAAGTCCATGGGGAGCTTGGCGTATTTGCAGCCCGAGCAGCGGGAATTGGTCAGGGAGATACATCAGTTAGCTGGCCTAGCCGTTCGTGTAGCAGAAACAGAGGACGGTAGAGCGGTAATTCAGAACACCGCTGTGTCATCGTTAGTCATGGAAGTGAAAGAACGGCAATTTGAGGATCCTGACCTAGTTCAGCTTAGAGATTATATTCCGCTAGGCAAAGCGCCAGAATTCCAGGTAACAGAGGATGGAGTGTTGCATTGTAAAGATCGTTTATGTGTTCCCAATGTTTCAGGCCTCCGCCAGCAGATCATGAACGAGGTACATTGCACCCGTTGTTCTCTCCACCCTGGCGCGACAAAGATGTACCATGATATCAAAGAAAATTACTGGTGGCCAGGTATGAAAAGAGATGTTGCTGAATTTGTAGCCCAGTGTCCTAACTGCCAACAGGTGAAAGCAGAACATCAGAAACTAGGCGGTTTGACTCAGGATATAGCTGTGCCTCTCTGGAAATGGGAAGCTATAAATATGGATTTTGTGGCAGGATTACCCCGTACTAGACGCAGGCATGACTCTATATGGGTAATAGTTGATAAGTTGACTAAATCAGCTCATTTCCTGCCAGTAAGAACTACCTTCTCGGCCGAAGATTATGCTGGGTTGTATATCCGAGAAATAGTCAGGTTGCATGGAGTACCCGTATCCATCATTTCAGACAGAGGAGCACAGTTTATAGCTAGGTTTTGGCAGTCATTCCAGAAGGGTTTGGGAACGCAGATCAATTTGAGCACAGCATTCCACCCTCAGACAGATGGACAGGTTGAGCGCACTATTCAGACGCTCGAGGACATGCTGCGAGCGTGTGTGCTAGATTTTGGTGGTAGATGGGACGAGCATTTGCCGTTGATAGAGTTTGCTTATAATAACAGCTATCACTCAGCTATTCAGATGGCGCCTTTTGAGGCATTATATGGGCGAAAGTGCAGATCGCCGGTTGGCTGGTTCGAAGCAGGGGAGTCAGCGATAATTGGGCCAGACATTGTTCAGCAGTCAGAAGAGAAAGTAAAGCTTATCAGAGAACGCCTATTAACTGCATAGAGTCGCCAGAAATCATATGCAGATGTACGGCGCAGAGACCTGGAGTTTAATGTGAATGACTGGGTATTTTTGAAAGTGTCTCCGATGAAAGGGGTGATGAGATTCGGCAAGAAAGGTAAGCTCAGCCCAAGATTTGTCGGGCCATATCAGATTCGTAGAAGAATAGGCCAAGTGGCGTATGAGTTAAACTTGCCGCCAGAATTAGAATCTGTTCATCCAGTCTTTCATATATCCATGCTAAGGAAATGCTTAGGAGACCCGTCAAGAGCAGTTCCAGTCCAGGATATCCAGGTTACAGAGGAGCTGGCCTACGAAGAGGTTCCAGTAGCTATCCTAGACAGACAGATTCGCAGGTTGAGAACTAAAGATATTGCGTCTGTCAAAGTATTATGGCGTAACAGGAACCGAGAAGAAATGACGTGGGAGGCTGAGGAAGATATGAAGGCTAGATATCCTCACTTGTTCCAGGCTTAGTCGGGCGACGGGCATGTCCGTATTATTATTTATGCAGTACTTTATAGTTGTATATGTATGAAATGAGAAAGATTGATGTTAGCTATCAAGTGAACTCTATAGTATTGTGTGGAGTCCCTGTATTGGACTTTTCTGCGTTTCAGGATTTTTGGGGTAGTCCATATTACAGGGGAAACTCTGCCGAAATTTTTCTAAGTAATAAGTTGGGTAAGCTGAGAAGTCCTTTAGATAGCAGATTTCATTCGAGGACGAATGTTCTTAAGGGGGGGGAGAATGTTATACCCCGTAAATTTCCGGCACATAGATGGCCATTCACGTGTTGGTTAAGAATATTTGAAAGCCATGCATGCTAGAAAAAGGCCCGGAAAAAGATCGGACAAGCGCCAAGTCGGCGCGTCGCAAGGCAAAAATGCGATTTATAGTGTCCAAGTATATGGAGCTCGGTTTGTAATGTAATTTCCTTTAATTAATAATAATTCCCATAAGATAATTTCCCTTTAATTAATAAGAACCTCCCTTTAAATAGTGATCATTTCCCTTCATTTAAAGGGAATTTTCATTGTAATTCCAGAGAACGTAGAAAGAGAGAGAAGACGAAGAAACTTAAAAAAAAAAATTGTTCGATTACGCTGCCAAACGAAGTCTAAACTCAAATTAACCTCAGGTACCGAGGTATTTAGCAGCAGAGAGCATTTCTACGGTTTTTGTTTCGTGAAATACGGCCGGCGAATCGTCGACCTACCGAACCAAAGTAAGTAAAATTACTCCAAATTAGTGTCTATGTGCTCCTAGCTGTGAAGTGAATACTTCTCCCTTCTGGACTTCTGAAAAATAGCGAGTTTTTGACCGTCTTTCGATAAGCCTAAGTTTAGGCTATAATTATATCGAAAGTGACGTTGTTCTTCAGGATAAAGCTATATTTAGTATTAATTGACGTATATCTGAATGCAGTTGGGAGAATTAGCTGGAGTATTGACCGAGTCTCGTCCGACAGTCGGATAACTCGAGGTTAAGGTATGTGAAGTTGTTCTTCGGCAAGTTAGTAAGTCTTAGTTTTGTGAATCATAATAAACTCCGTATTTGAAACTCTCGGAGTTGAATGCTGAGAATTGAATAAGTTTAGTAAATTCTGGTTTGCGTTGCCGTATCGTATTTTAGTCTGAAAGTTACAAAAGCATGCGCCCAAGGGCAAGTTAATATTCAGATTTCAGTATAGCCTATTATGTGATTAGCAAGCATGTTGTAGGATAAAAAGAAACAGGGATTTCAGAATCAGTATAATCAGTAAAAGAATCAGTTTAGTATAGAAACAGATCAGAACAAGAAGCTAAATTCTAGATAGTCTTTTTAGCTATACATGCTTGCTATTTATATGTGCTATTTATTTGTTGAGACTTGTTATGGTGTGAGGGCACCTTATTGAGTGTCCTCGCCGCCCCTGGGTTGGTAATCGTGTCGCCCACTGAGCGGGTGGGTTTTACGTCACTCCAAGGAGTGGCATGCCGTCCCCAGCTTGGACGAAGATGGGATGAAGCTTTCCCCATAGCAGTCTGATCAGCATTACAGGTACAGCTCCGGTATCAGATAGCCCTGTTGAGCAGTGTCCAGGGAATCAGACCCTATCTGTTACTGTCTGTACATTCAGTTATTACAGGTGTAGCTCCGGTTTCAGATAGCCCCGTAGAGTGTGTCCGGGGATCCAGACCCTATCTGTTACTGTCTACACAGGAGTCCTCCGGACCCAGACATGGTTGCTTATATCGAAGACTATGGCCCGAGCCGGAGACCCAGGGGACCGGTAGAGGAGCTCCGAAGTGAGTAGATGAGTGGAGAGACTTATGTTTGGTTGGTTTTGACCCGGGTAGGGGTATATAGATTGTTTGCTTGCTTGGCGCCATCCGGCTTATGGGGGTTGGTATTGGCTCTTGCTTGCTACTTGTATATATATTTATGTGCTATATATATTGTATACTAGCTACTAGACAGTAGGCCGTTACGTCTACAGGTACGCCTCTGCCATATCAGTACAGAAAGTCCGATCCAGTTTTTGTCAGCTTCTTCAAATTCAGTTATCTCCTGCTATACAAAAATGCTAGTTATGCTCTCTTTATTCAGTTGTTTTCAGTTGTATTATTTCAGTTGCTTTGCATACTCAATATCAGTGATACTGACGCCCAGTGGGGCGCTGCATTACTTGCCTGCAGGTACTCATAGACAAGGAGGTGATCCCTCGTGATTCCAGTCAGCTATTGAGTATTCAGCTCCTATCATCCGGAGTCTGATTTCCAGAGGTGTAGCTCTTTTCCTTTTGTACAGTACGGGTAGGTCGGGGCCCTGTCCCGATCATTTCTGTTGTTATTCCTAGAGGCTTGCAGTCTGTATATATATTTCCCTGTGGTCAGTTGAGCCGGTCGTGTGAGGCCGTGCGGTTTGCTGTAGCTGTTTAGTATCTCAGATTATATTGGCCATGTGAGGCCTTAGTTTGACAGTAGTGGTGACCTTATCGGTCACGTAGTCTTATAGTAGTCTTGTGTTGACATTGCAGATAAACTAGACAGCATGGTGGCCTTGTTGGCCCGCATAGGTTCCCTGTTATGAGTGTGTTCTGGTTAGCTGTTATTACAGGTGCAGGTGGCTATAGGCCAGTTGGCCGGAGACTGTGTTTACAGCCGTTATATAGCCGGTTTGTTTCTTGGAATAGAGCCAGAGCCAGCCAAAGCACCAGATGTGCTCAGGCTGGACCATTTAGCAGTCCGGAGTCTAGCAGGCACCAGATGCCCGTCATACCCCCCAAGGTGGGATGTGACAGTTATGCCTTAAGAAGGATAACTTATTCTTATGTAACTTTTACCGGACAACATAACTTGTGTTGGATTGGGCAGAAATTCTTTAAACCTTTATCTTGTAAAATCAGATCATAATTAAAAGTACTTTCACCTATAAATTTTTACTAAATAAAAAAATTAAAGATCACACCTTAAAATAGAGACAATCCGTGAAAAACTCGTGCTCTAATCGGCTTTTAGACAATAGGAGAGCTTCCCAGTCTATGTTAATTAAAAGTCCAACCATTTTGCCAATAATATATAATAGTACTCCGTCCCAGTCCCCTCATCCTAAACTAGCCTACCGTAAACTCTACACATTTGACCTTGAAACTTTTAGTATTGAATTTGATCTACTTTTAAAGTTACGGATTGAAATTGGACATTTTATGAATTTCTATAGGTTTTCACATTAAAATGTATGTTTGTATTAACAAATGTATTTTAAATTTAACTCGATATTAAAATTTAACTATGAGGTAAAAATTATTTAAAATTATATAAAAAAATTACAATTGCAAGTTACATTCGATGTGGAAATTCAAAGTTGTGCATACTCAAAACTGGATATTTATAAGATAAGAGTCCGATACTGAATAAACAGTAATTAAAATGACTCAAACTCTTAAATTATAATTTAAAAAAAAATAGTCTTAAGTCTTATAATTTAACCTTCACAACGAATTTCATATCTCACCTAATGTGAGAACTCAACAATTTGGTCAAGAGAACACATAATATATAAAAAAAATTATTTATCAATAAAATTATGTAATATAATTTTTTAACGAAGAAAATTCAGTTAGGAATGAATCCGCTGCGGCCTGCGTCACAGCGACAGAATGATACCTCAAAACTCCTTTTTCTTCTTTTTGTTTATTTTATTTATTTATTTATTTTTAGCCCTCGAAGCTAAAAGAATTTGAATGGAGATAAATGATTATAAAGGTGGTTTACCCATAATTGCTATTCTTAGTAGCGTTTGTGATTCCAAATATTATTCATTTTATTAAAAATTTAAATAGTTGAATGAAGATAAAGATATTTTTAGTTATATATTTTGAAAAAAATATTTAAAACAGTATTTATATTTAAATGTATTTACATCAAATTTTAAAAATAAAAATTGAGTTGAAATACAATGTTATAAATTATTTTACAAATTTAAAATTTTTATAGTCAAATACTATTTTTCAAATAAAATAAAAAATAATTTCCAAAATAAATAAAGAATTTTTTTAGTTAAACGGGTCCTAAAAACTTTTAACATGAGTACATGGCAATGTTTGGCAAGTATTAATTACCGCAGCATATTTAAAAGTCACTTTAAATTTGATATGTTTGGTCAACATTTAAAAATTTTAATATAGAATTTATTATATTTTTAAAATTATAAATTTATATCTTATAATTTATTATAATTTTTTTACATAAAATTATATTTTATATAAAAATATTAAGTTGAAATAAATTCGTTACATTTTAACTGTATCCAGCCCTGATTAAAATAAAATGCGCCAAATATAGAAAGGTTTGAGTATGTGTACATGGATTGAACCATGCGTCACTTCAGTTTGTTAAATAATAAATAATGTTAGGTGACTTGAGATTATTACCACATTTAATATTTTAACACAGCACGTGTGATGATGATCAATTGGATTAAGCTAATTCCGAAATAAATTTCAAAATTATTCTCCCTATTTTAAAAATAAATAGTGCTTTTAGTTCATGCATACCTTTTAAAAAAATTATTCATTATTGATTATGTAAAATTTTCTTCATTTAAATAAGGGTAAAATTGGAAGAACATCATTAATGTCTTCTTGATTATGTACAACACCACTTATTTTGAAACAAAATCAATATGTTAAAATACCACTTATTTTTAAACGGAGAGTATAATTAATTTTTGCCTCAAACTAAATGGGCTCTTAAAATATCTTCTCTATTTCTAATTAAAGAAAATTACACAACATATCACAATTATAAAAGTATTTACATATAATGACCACAGTTTCAAATAATTATATAATGTAGCTTTATTTCATTTAATTGACCATCTATTTATTTTTTACCGTGTATCTGATTGATTTTTACTCTCTCACTTTAAACACGTCGTATTTTTCTCCAATAACTGATAAATCCATCTCTCATCTTACTTCTTTCAATGTTCGATCATTAACACAGATTTTTCGGGTACTCTTCATCCACTTTGCACGGTGACAAAATTTAAATAGATTAGAATCACTTTAATACATGTAAGTACATTTATGATTTGAATCTGTTATTAGTATATTTTTAAAGATATGTATTCTGTGTATTTAGACCTAAATCTTCAAAGAGGCCGTTTTTTTCTTCTTCTTAATAGTACTCAATTCTAAAAAAATAAAATAAACAGAAGTAACTTAATAAATTACTCCTGCTATTTTAAAATAAGTGATATTTTTATCTTTTTATTTTGTTTCAAAATAAGCTGTGTTTTATATTATCAAGAAGACACTAATGACATTCTTCTAATTTTATCCTTGTTTAAATAAAAAAAAGTTTTACATAATAAAAAAATTACTAAAAAATTATATATTATTCAAGATATTTATTAAGAGTAAGTTAATACGTTAATAAACATATATTTTACTTTTTATGAATAAATAATTTTTTAAGTAATATATTTAAAAATAAAAATAAAAATAATATATTTTAAATTTATTGTTTTTCTTAATAAATGTGAATGAGCTACTAAAATCATAGTACTTATTTTGGGACAGACTGAAATAATTCAAGTAATACGGATGTAATAATCATAGGAACTTTGTCTAATTAGTTACTGCTCGCATTAATGGGTTGGTCCCAAACATAAAAAATAAAAAAAAAATAAAAAAGTACCGTAGAATCCTATACTTATAGATTACAATTTGACATAATGCAACATTCTAAAGTTTCTGTTTAAAAGAAAATATTTGACTCAATATAAATACATTTGTTCGAGATAACGTGCAACACCAAGATCCATACACCATATATTACAAAATTAGCTGCTAATTGCAACACCATGTATCAAGCTGGATATTTTTGTATACATTTATATTATTAGATGGTAAGAAGTCTAAGAGCAATATATTTCTGACACGTTTTATATGGCATTTATTTTAAAAAATTTGTAGAATTTAAAAAAATATTCTTTTTGAATTAAGTATCATTCAAATAAAGATTTAATTACAACTAATTCTTGTACTATTATAAAGGTTAAAATTTATGGCCTTTTCTGTATAATTATAATACTTATTATCGTTATACATAACTCTTCCATCAAAAGGATGGAACCTTATACAAAAAATAAAATAAAAAAGCATTATATATTAAAAATCTGACAAACAATCTGGTACAAAAGGTGCAATTGGATCCTTCCACAATTATATCCTAATTAGAGAGATTTAAATTTGAGCGTTGACAATGAGAAAAGTTTTGATAAGAAATATTTCATGTTAATGAATTTTTTGTCGCATAAATTTAAGTTAAACGAAGTCAATAAATTTTAAATATCATATGATTAATCAAAAGGAGAAGTACTCCAATACCTTTTCAATATCATATGATTAATCAAGGTCAATGAATTAATTTTATTTCTAATTTTTAAAAATAATAAATATTTTTAATAAAAATAAAAAGTATTTTGAAACCGAGGAGATAGTCATTTATTGTTTTTTGCATCGAAATTAGGCCAAGCAAAGCGGACCCAAGGTCACGTGGTTCACAGCGGGCGATATGTTCTTTGTATGACTTTGTCCTTTTCCCCTCTAAGTTTTCGTCCATTCTTTTTACACCAAGTGTTCACCCTCATTAAAATTTATTGTAAGTATTCAGTTAAGTAGACATTTTTCGAAAATTATTAAAAAGAATAGCTCTGTTTAATATTTTTTTTATTTTTTTTAGTTATCATGGATATTGAAAATAATTATTTTAAAATATTTATTAATTTAAATAATTAAAAAGAAATTAATTATATTTTTTAATTTTATCTTATAAATTAGTTATTGTAGAATTAAGATGCACATAAATAGATAAAAATTAAATAATTAATAAAAAATATATTATTCAAAATATATTTTTAGAAGTTTTTTTTTCTTAAAGGTTGTGTAAATATTATCCTGACAACTAAAATGAAACGGAAGAAGTATGATAGTATAATTAGAAAAATTATTATTTTTTAACCTTCAATTCTTAAAGTGCTGTTAGAGGGATAGGACATGTGCAGGAAATTTTAAGCTACTAGTTAACATGAACCACTACTGTCGTGGAAGTTCCGCTATAAAGAGATCATCATGACACTTAGAGGTCCATAGCAGGGAGGGAGTTTAACTGTCGGTTCCATTGTAGCGGGTTCGCTGTAATAGATTTAAGACAATATTTTTTTGCTACACCGATACTTATTTTAGGATAGACAGGAACGTGATCGTGTTTATCTAAAATTCCTCGGCAAAAAATTACACTGTATATAGAGAATATATATATATTTTAAAGAAAAATGTATATGT
Organism: Datura wrightii; assembly: GCA_035772735.1. Lineage (NCBI taxonomy): Eukaryota > Viridiplantae > Streptophyta > Magnoliopsida > Solanales > Solanaceae > Datura > Datura wrightii. The sequence continues at coordinate 112,325,358 of JASDFA010000008.1, read as the reverse complement.
AGATTTAAGTTCTTTGAACACAAGGCTAGAGATTGACTCAGTCATTTAAATTGATTTGAAATTCACCTTAAGATTTCAAGTTCAAATCTAAGATATATATATATATTTTATTATTTTTTTTAAAAGTTTTTTGAATGTTTTTAATTTATAATTTGAATCCTTCTGATAAAAATTCTAAATCCAATAAGGGAGTGGTAATTATTTTTAATTTATAACTGTGACAGTCGAATCTCCCTCTTGGAAAAGTCACCTCATTTACCATAATCGGATAGTTAAAAGGTTTCAAGAGTAATAGAATTACATTCTGGAATAAAAAAGTTCCGATTTGTAACATGCATCATATATTTTATTTTATTGAAAATCAAGTACTAGTAATAAATTGAAGCATAAATGCGGATTTATTTAACTTATATATAAAGATAGTGTCTACTATATTTGTTTACTCGAGTAAAATTTTCTATTATATTATTGGCTTATAAATTCTTATACTGTTTCCGTTTTATTTTACTTGCATTTCATATTTTTCTTTTTACACGTCTTTTTAATTTTTTTTAACTAAAAGGGTAATTAATTAAATTATTTTTATCTATTTTTTAATCTCAATTTTATACTATTTTTTTTTCATCACATTAAGGTCTCTTCATATTTATTAAGCAAGCAAAAAACTAACAATTAATTATATCTTAATTTTCTAAAATGATAAATTATTTGCTGTAAGCTCTCTTTATAAAAAGCACACAGCCGGGCCTTTCCAAAATCATCTTTCGTTTTTGGAGTACACTGTGCAGTACTCCACTGTTCAGGTACTATTTTTTCTTCCCTTCACTTCTCTCTCTCATTATTTGTCAGAGGGATTGTTATTTTGTAAAATTTAAGCAAAATTTAGAAGCTATTTATGGTTGAAATCATAAAAAGTGTTGAGAATTGGTCAGTCATGTGTTTTTGTACAATGCATGTCATGTTTAGAGTAAAGGGCAACTCGGTTAACTAATATGTCCGGGTTCGGATCACAAGTAAGTAGTCTTATTCTGCATAACATAGAACAAATAAATTGTTGCTCAATCTGTTGATATGTCTCATGCATGCCGTAGTTCTGGGTTTAATTTTCAAGTTACTATACACCAAATTCATAAAGCTAATTTTTGTAAAGAACAAATTAAATTGTTGCTGAATCAGTGAATCTGTTGCTATTTTGGGGTGAAGGAGCACAATGTTATTGTTAATGATGCAAAATAGAAGCAAATACAGTTTGTTTGTTTTGCATGTCAAGATTTTATACATGAATCGTCATTTTGCAATGAGTTAATTACTCTGTTTTCTTTTTACTACTGTTCCTTCATAATCCTATTATATATGGAGAAATATCTAATTTCAACGTTCTTAGATATATATTTCCATTTCTAACTAGTTACTATACTGCTGGTACATGTAATTTGCCTGTTGTGGTTTAGTCTTGTTTGTGTTGAGCTAGTGCTATCTGATTATATTTCGAAAGACGAAGATAGTTGGATAGATGTAGCTTCCTCTGTGTGCTAAATTGATCAGATGGATATTTTATGAAAGAAATGCAACAAGGGTCATCCTGTTTTTGGTTCAGTCTTGTTTTTCTTAAGCTAGTGCATCTGGTTGTCTGGTTGTTTACACTCTGTGGTGCCTTTCTTGAGTTAGTGTTATGTGAGAATTTGTTTTCGGAAGTAACTGATAGATAGTTAGACCGATAATGCACATCGCTAGAACAATTTAAAATCTTAACTGCAATACTGATTGTGGTTATATAACCGGGAACTAACACACATCAGTAATTGAATTTGGGAACTTGTAATTCTTTTCGTTCAACTCGATCTTTACTCATTTTTACCTTTACATTAGTTGATTTTACAATGATATATAGTAGCAAGAATGTGGAAAGTTAATGGCCATATTGTGCATCAGTTTCAACTTAGTTTCAAGACTATACTGAACTTGGCGCTTTTCGCCTAATGCTGTTACATCAAGTTTATGCCTTTGGAAGAGCTTCTGTGTTATTTATATCATATAGATTCTGTTTGCCAAAGACTGAGGTGCCTTAAGTTTCTTATATTCATTATGCAATGTTCTTATACTCATCATGTAAAGAAGGGAGGTCACTGTAATGCGATTCCTTTTAGTTATTTAAACTTGAGATGGAAGTTCGCTTCGTCTTTTGGATATCGGAAGTCTTAATGAAAACTAGTGCCCAATTGATCTGCTTCAATGCTTTGGAATATAGAATATTACTATTGTGATTGAAGAAAATATTGTGCTTATTTTCTTTCTAGTTTATTAGTAACTGACCTAAATTTCATTAGATCTGGACTTTAGAATCGTAATCTGGATACGCAAGGAGTATATTTCTTGTCTGTGGTTCATAACTTGGTTTCATTGTTGTTACAGCTGTACGTCCTCAAGTTTCCAGATGTCGAATGCTAAGGCCCCCCTTCATCCCAAGAGGAAGATCCAGTTGGTGGACTTTCTTCTCCAATTCAGATGGATCATTGTTATCTTCTTTGTCCTTCCTTTCTCGTTCCTGTATTACTTCTCCATATATCTAGGGGATGTAAAATCTGAGAGGAAATCTTATGAGCAGCGCCAGAAGGAACACGATGAAAATGTTAAAGAGGTTGTGAAGCGCCTTGGAGAGAGGGATGCATCAAAGGATGGTCTTGTCTGCACGGCAAGGCCTCCGTGGGTTGTTGTTGGAATGAGAAATGTTGACTATAAGCGTGCTCGTCATTTTGAAGTTGATCTTTCCAAGTTTAGAAATATACTTGAAATTGACGAGGAACGAATGATTGCCAGAGTTGAGCCTCTAGTCAATATGGCCCAAATGTCCAGGGTTACTGTCCCAATGAATCTTTCCCTTGCAGTTCTTGCTGAGCTTGATGATTTGACAGTTGGTGGTCTGATCAATGGCTTTGGGGTTGAAGGAAGCTCTCACATCTTCGGATTGTTCTCTGACACTGTTGTGTCACTGGAGGTTGTTCTAGCAGATGGACGGGTCGTTAGAGCTACAAAGGACAATGAGTATTCTGATCTTTTCTACGCTATCCCATGGTCTCAGGGGACATTGGGGCTTCTTGTTTCAGCTGAGATCAAGCTTATACCGGTTAAGGAGTACGTGAGACTTACCTACAAACCTGTAACTGGTAACCTAAAAGAGCTTGCACAGGCTTACGCGGATTCTTTTGCACCTAGAGATGGAGACCAGGACAATCCTTCCAAAGTTCCAGAGATGGTAGAAGGCATGATTTATAGTCCCACGGAAGGTGTTATGATGACTGGTATCTACGCTTCAAAGAAAGAAGCCAAGCAAAAGGGTAATGTAATCAACAATTATGGTTGGTGGTTCAAACCGTGGTTTTACCAGCATGCTCAAACTGCACTGGAAAGAGGGGAGTTTGTGGAGTACATTCCAACGAGGGACTACTACCACAGGCACACAAGATCCTTGTATTGGGAAGGGAAACTAATTCTTCCATTTGGTGATCAGTTCTGGTTTAGGTTCCTTCTAGGATGGCTCATGCCACCCAAGATTGCTCTACTCAAAGCCACTCAAAGTGAGGCTATCAGGAACTATTACCATGATCATCATGTCATTCAGGATCTGCTTGTTCCTCTTTACAAGGTCGGCGATACTCTAGAGTGGGTCCACCGCGAGATGGAGGTAAAAATCTACTAAGAAATTATCTTTTAATTGTTTTCATCAAAAGGTATAAAGCATGTCATGTTCTTATTGTATTTGAATTAAATTTGTTTAGGTGTATCCCATCTGGCTCTGCCCACACAGAATTTACAAGCTGCCTGTGAAACCTATGATCTATCCTGAACCAGGATTCGAGGAACACCGCAGGCAGGGCGACACCAAATATGCTCAAATGTTTACTGATGTCGGCGTCTACTATGTTCCTGGAGCTGTCCTGAGGGGTGAGCCCTTTGATGGTGCAGAGAAATGCCGCCAACTTGAGCTTTGGTTGATCGAAAACCATGGATTCCAGGCTCAGTACGCGGTCACTGAGCTGTCAGAGAAGAACTTCTGGAGGATGTTTGATAACAGCCTGTACGAGAAGTGCAGAAGAAGGTACAAAGCCATCGGAACATTCATGAGCGTGTACTATAAATCTAAGAAAGGAAGGAAGACAGAGAAGGAGGTGCAGGAAGCTGAGCAGGAGAAAGCTGAACAAGAGACCCCTGAAGTCGATGAGCCTGCAAATTGATCTAGACCAGTTTCATTAGAATTTCTCTGCCTTGTTATCGTCCATTTTGTTGTTCTAGTTTGAAATCCAGACAATAAATGGTAAGTGCATTTCAGTTCAAAATTCAGATGATGGTACAAAATAAATGGTTATATAAGTAGCCGTTTCGGTTTCGTGTTGTTTTATAATTTTTCTGTTTTTGTTTCGGACATTTCTGGAGTCCAGTTTAATAGATCTACTTTCTTGAAGAAGTTCCAACAGACAGCCTATCACAACATTTTCAAATTTATCGAGTACAGCTAAAACAAAATTCGAATACAATGTACAAACGGAACATTAAATACTAAACCAGCATATCATATACTCCTTTCGTTTCAAAATAAGTGGTATTTTTAGCTTGGGCATATCCCTTAAGAAACTATCTATTTCTAGATAGAAAAATGTATTTTTACTCATTTACCCTAATAAATATTTTTTAAAAAATGTAACTCTTTAATACTTTCTTGGTTATGTAAAATTCTCTCCACTTAAATAAGGGTAAAATTGGAAGAACATCATTAATGTTTACGTAAAACATTACTTATTTTAAAACAAAATGAAAAGGCTAATACACCACTTATTTTGAAATGGAGGGACTAGTTCAATAAAGAGATGATCTCCCCTTTTGTCATAAATTTTAAAATTGAAATTTAAAAATTCAAGTATTTGAATTTAAAATTGTATTTGAAAAAAAATTTGTGAGTGAAAGTTTTCAAAAACTGATCAATTTTTAGAAATTTAAAAATATTTGAAGAAAATGAAATTAAATTTCATATTCAAACATATATTTGAATATAATATTTTTTATTTAAAAATTTATGATCAAATAGTAGCAAAATTCTCTTAAACCACTAATAATGTGGAATTTAACACCTTCAGAACTAGACATTTGAAGCATAAGACGAAGACATAATACTAGATAAATAATGAATTAAAATGGTCCAGACTCTCATATCATAATAGACATGAATTTTGTCATAACTTTAACCTCAAAAAAAGTGAGAATTATTGCCAAAATCAGATGACCCTTGACCCACCCAATCAACATATATTCCATTTTATGAAGTGGAGAATGAAACAAAATGTATCCGTTGTAAAACTCGAACGTTACAATCCAATTAATTCCCCCACACCATTTGCCTTTAAAAAATCAGTATTTCCACACACTTAGAGTCCTCCATCCATAGGCAACATTGTTCTTTCTCCATACACTCTTCACACCACCAAGCTCCATAAAAGCAAAGAAATTACTAGAAAAAGAACAACAAAAAGAGATGGGTATGGTAGTAGTTATTTCTCTTCCATTTATACTCTTCACAATTCTTATTGGATTTGGGTGTTTTTACTTTGGAAGAGCTAAAGGTAGACAAGATCTCAGAACCAATCCCCAAGTGTTTGGGGTACCAACTCCACCACCTGGTACTACTTGTGTTACTGCTGCTGCTCATAATTTCAAGCAAGACAATACTTCCAATGTGTAAAAGTTCCCTGCAGCCCTTCTACTTGTGCAGAGTGTGAAATGATAATTTGTTTATTTATTGTTTGTTCTTTGCTGCCGTTGTCAGCTGCTATCAACTTATTATACTGCGAATTATCGATTAAGTATGTTTGATCATATTGGTAATCAAATTGTATGAATTCAGAGTCTGAAATTTGCTTTGCACTGAATTCTACTCTTTCTGTTTCACTTTATTTTACATAATTTTTAATATCAAATCTCAAATTGACACGACTTCTTACTCGCTCAATTATAGCTAAACTTTGGGTTATGTAAATTCATCATCTTTTTTAAGTATTAAGTATATTTTTCAAAATTAATATAATATTATATGTTGATATCCATACTTAATATAACAAATCTAAATATATATTGCACTAGAGAATTAGGGATCAATTCTCACTTAATACTTTTTTGTTTTTTATATTTTAATAGGGTAGTTATGTTTTTAGAAATTTTAGATAACTCAATTGTTTGACTATTTAAATTTGCAACTTATTAGTGATGATTGAATTCTTTGCTCTGTAATCCTCTCTCCTATTTTACTTTCCCTTAACCCCGTATAATAACGAAAAATTAAATAAAAAGCAATAGGGAAAATAATGTCAAATTGATTAATTCTCGATGTGAATTTGAATATGCAACCTTCAATTTTTGTTTTCTGTTTTTAAAAAAAATCCTTTTTATATATTTAAAAGCTATATAAAAATTGTAATTCCTAAAATCACGAAGTATAAAAATAAATAAAAATTTTTTTTGAAACTTGTAATCTACAGCAAACTATAAAGTACAACTATAAATCATCTCATTAAGAGTCAATTAAAAATTTAAAATTAAATTATTATTTAATATAAAAACATATCATTCTTTTTGAAAATAACTAAAAAAAAAAGTGTCACATAAATTGGAGGGGAGAACTGTAAGTTAAATGTTAACAATTTAAAATATTAAAGAAATATTTTTAAAAAACATGATTAAAGAAAAAAAACTCATTTAACTCTCCAAATACTAATAATGTCACATAAAATGGAGAAGAAAAACTATTAATTTTTACATAATTTTGATTTCCTCAGTGAGCAAATATAAATGAAGATATGCTTCGAAAGTGCTACTTTTGCAAAAATTAACTCAATTTATATGGGAGTTATAAATTCGTATCTTCAACTTATTTCATCTCTTCAAATAAAATGGTGAAAAAAAAAAATCAATTACCCCTCAACCTTGGGCAATATTCTGTAATTAGTCTTGTCTATTTAAGAAAGCTAATCCAATCAATTAGTACAAGATTCCCACTAATGATTGAAGCTCTCATAATATATAAGAACGAAATAATTTTAAAGAATTTTTTTTTAAAAAAAAAGGTAAAGCAATCTGTATCATATACTTGATCAACAGTATACCATAATAGGTTTATTGGTAATTATATATGGAATATATGCTAAGCAATTATAATTACAAAATCCTAATACTGAGTGCAAAAATATCAATGTAATATTGTTGTGGTTCATGTTTACCTTTAAATCGGTGCAGTCAAATTTATGTACTACGTGATTTAAGAATATGTGAAATTGAAATAATTTAATACTTCATCTGTTTCTCTTGCCACATGTCTCTTTTTTAAACCATCCACGTATCGTACCCTATTTTTATCCTATTCAATTTATTAAATGATTTAGAATTGATATAATACATAGGAACTATCTTTATACCATACATTATTTTGCCTGATTCAGTGATTAAGAATTATATGAAAAGCAAGCCGATATATAATAAATTTCTGAGTATAAATTATTTTATTAAAGTTTAAATTTTATGCATTGATAGAGTAAAAATTATTCACACAATTTAAGTTACCTTTAAGGTAATTATAAGTATTAATTCGTGACTTCTTAAAATGGTAATTAACGTACTATTACTTGTTAAACTAAGTAAAGTATAATGTAAAAATCTCTTTCATATAACTTAAATACATATTATAAAGGGTAGAAAGTGAGATGCCTCATTGTAATTTGATGGATCTTCACGTTAAAATTGGGATTTGATTTGTCTCATTTCCATTTTTTACTATAAAAGTTTGACTATATAAATACCCCCAGTATATAATTTGCAAGTGCCCAACTTAAAGTTTTTCATTTTCCATAAGTATTGAAAGAGTATAAAAAAATCAACAACAATGACTTCTTTCTTTGTCATTTTCTTGATAATATTTAAGGTTTCTCAAGTTCATGCTGAAGGTTCAGTGTTCAATGTTCAAGATTTTGGTGCCTTGCCAAATGGGAAGACTGATAGTAGCCAGGTAAAATCACCATCCTTCCTAATAAGTGAGACTAATAATCTAAAAACAATATATCGATAGCACAAATTGTAAAAACGCAAGAGATTTCATCTTGAGAAATAATTGGTACTCATTTACTGGATAATCACATATAGTAGAATAGTGACTTTTTCTTAATGTATATATATACTACTATATCTTTAGCTTCTTCTTGTATTACTTCTTTATGATTTTGATTTTTCTTAGTAAAAATTCTAGTTACACTACTGGCTGTGAATGTTTAAAAATTCTAGTTACACTACTCATTATGTACAATTATGCACATATTATACATGAATCGTACATATTATATATCTGTCAATCATTAGGTGGACAACTATTTATGTTAATTTTTCATTAAATTAAGTTGTACACATTACACTCAAATCTTTTTTGTTTGTTTTTTATTGTGCATATAGGCATTTTTGAAGGCATGGAACCAAACATGTCAAAGCAAGGTAGGAGGAACAATCTTCATTCCAATTGGAACCTTCTTGTTGAATACAGTGACATTTAATGGCCCATGTAATGGCCCAACTATTTTTAACATTAATGGGGTTTTGAGAGCTCCCACTGGTAAAGGCAAAGATGAATTCTGGATATTATTTCAGCACATTAATGGGCTGACCATTAATGGAAAAGGTTCTTTAGATGGCCAAGGCCCATCTGCATGGTCTCAAAATAATGGCAACAGCAAGAATCCTCCCTCGGTAAACTATTTCTTACTGCATCTATTAAATATCTTTTTCCTTTTATACACTTCAATTGTATTTATTATGTATATTGTATGTATATTTACTGTTTATACACTGTTACAAAAATCTCTTTAAACTAGAGGGTCCAAATATTTTATTTGACTAACAAGATTTTATTTCCTATTGTATTGTGAACAGTCGATAAAATTCAACGGCATGAGCAATGTGTTAATACAAGGCATAACATCAATCAACAGCAAGTTCTTCCACTACCAAATTGATAATAGCAAGGGAGTTCATTTCCAGGACGTGACCATAACGGCACCGGGCGATAGCCCAAATACTGACGGAATTCATGTAGGCAACTCCAACGATATCTCTGTTAGCAACGCCAAAATTTCAACCGGAGATGATTGCATTTCCATTGGCCCCGGTACTTCAAATATTTACGTTTCCGATGTCTATTGTGGCCCTGGCCATGGCATTAGCATTGGAAGTTTAGGAAAGTACAAAAATGAAGGTGATGTGAATGGAGTTATAGTGAGGAATTGTACAATTGTAAGGACTCAAAATGGACTAAGGATAAAGAGTTGGGCACCTTCACCTCCTAGCAAGGTTTTCAATGTCACATTTGAAAATATTAATGTGAAATATGCTCAAAATCCTATTATCATTGATCAACACTATTGTCCTCACTCATCTTGTAGTAAACAGGTACGTTACTTATGTTTTATAGCCACACATATATTTTTCTCTCGTGTTAATGAGACGAAAGGAGTACAATTTTGATTTAAACATTAAGAGACATTCTTAGATATTTCTTTCTATAACAATCATTTTTTATAATAACGGTCAAGTGAATCTATCATATTATGTTACATTATATGTTCTCTATAATCTTCTTAAATTTAGAGATCAATAAATATATTCAGATTTTCTTTTTAATAACAATCATCATTTATATAGAAACATTTTACTATATATAAACATTATGTATTTTCTATAACAACATTTTGCTAGAACAATTAAATAATATCTGGACAAACGATCTTGTTATAGAAAGATTTGGTGGTATACTTTATATAACGAGTTATTGTTTCTAATGTTTTTTTTTTTTTTTAAATCTAATTCTAATTGCTTGTATTGACAACAGGGAAACTCACAAGTGCAGATTTCACAAGTGAAATTTACAAACATAAGAGGAATTTCAGGTTCAAAAGTGGGAGTAGTGCTTAATTGCAGCAAAAGTTTTCCATGTGAAGGGATTGAGCTAAGGGGTCTGGACTTAATTTTCAATGGCAAAGAGAGCACTACTGCTACTTGTTCTAATGCAAATATTAATTTTTATGGGCAGCAAACTCCTTCACAATGTAGATGATGCATGATTCTTATAGCTCTCTAGAAATTAAGCAGTAGGGATTTTGCTACTTATAATATTTCAGGGGTTGATAATAGGTAACAAAATTAAGAGAGGACATTAGAGAATAGTACTACTATTAGCATATTTTGGTTTTTGAGTTCATTAATGATGAATACCTTTAATTAGTTATAATTACTTCACTAATTTATGATTTGACCTTTGGTAACTTATTGGTGTTTCTAAAATTGTCTTTTTTCTCGAAATTTTCTCAATTCTTATACAATTTTACCAAATGAATAAGGTATCGAAATATCCCAAGGCGCCACTTGACAAATCACATATCTCTATGTTTCTTTTATAAAATAAATATTTACATTTACAAACTTCTAAATAGATATAATTTTATAAAGATCCACTAGTCAACAATAGTAGCGACTAACTATTTTTTAATATAATTTTTTTTAACATGGTACAACAATCTCTTCATGCTGAGCATAAGTCTTTTTTTTTACAAAATTTAAAATGATGAATCTTTTTATTTTTAATAAAACATAAATTTATAGATAAAATTTTATATTTAAAAAAATTAAAATCACGATTTAAAATCTCAAACTTAATATTTAAAAAAATTTAAAATTATTATCTCAAATTATATATTTAAATATTAATTTAAAATTATAATTTCAAATCACATAGTTTGAAAAGTGAGTTATTATTGTTTTGTGATTATTAACACACTCTTGTCACGACAGTCTCGTGATCAATCGTGCCCTACAAGAGTTGCCGCTTAATTTAGAGTCTTTTTAAAAAATAAAAAAAAAAGCATAGAGCACATTAATATTCCTGAACTTAATTCCGTTTATTCCCTGAAATTAATATACAAGAAACCACAAAAGTTAATAATATACCTAGTATAATGAGAAGGATAAGTTGATATACTCAAATTTTAAATCTATTTTTGGTAAACTAGAAAAATTATTTTTAATAAATTATTATATATATTTATGATATTGAATCAAGAATATATAATGTTAGAAATAAATGAGTTTGTACTTTTTATCCATTCGTTAACAAGTAAATAATCCTCCCTTTTTTTTTTGATAGGAGGGCGTGAAAGATACATATTAGAATAGAAGATCAACACGTAGTAGTATGTTGTTTTGCTATTTCTTCGTATTAATAGTAGTAGAATTGCTTATGTAATTTTTTGAGTCGAGGTCTATCCAAAACCACCTCTCTGTATTTAAGGTAGATGTAAGATTTGCATACATTTTACCCTTCTCAAACCCCTTTTTTAGCTTGTTTGGCCAAGCTTTTAAGAGGACAAAAGTCCTTTTTTTTTCTTCCAAAAAAGTGGTGTTTGACCAAGCTTTTGGGAGAAAATAAGTGTTTCTATGGAACAACATAAACTAAACTATTTTTTAGATGCTAAAACAAATAGCTTTTACCCAAAAAACACTTTTGAGAAAAATATATTTAGAAGCACTTTTATAAAGTTAGGTCAAACACTAATTGCGGCTTAAAAGTTCTATGTAAATTTATTTGTCAAACACAAATTACTTCTTACCAAAATATCTTTTTGATACTTTTTCCAAAAATAATTCTCAAAATAAACTGATTTTAGAAGTTTGGTCAAACAAACTATTTATTAAAACTACACTAAATATATTATTATTATACTCTTATTTTTATAAGTATTTATTATTAGTACTACTTTGATTACGTATTTAAACTTAAATATATGTTGAAATTGTCAGTAAAGGACTACTAAAATGACAGAACTAATTAGTAATTGAAAGTATCATCTTAACTTTAAAACTATGGTTAGAATAAGTGTGTGACCAACAATTGCAAATTACCCAAAAGTCAACAATGAGGATTTAGGTATTTAAAAAAATGAAGATATTATTACAACAATATAAATGACATTAATGTTCCCCGAAATTACTCCCCTCTTCCCCTTCTCTTACTTTATTTATTACCCAAAATGGTACTCACTTAATAGCGTGCAGTTTATAACTTTATTATTCTCCCCTCCCATAAATAAAATAAAAATTATGCTAAGACGAAAACACCTTCTGTTTTTTTTTTTTTTGGGTACCAAATCAAGATACAGAATAATTAATTAGATCAAATCAGATACACTTCGCCGTATCATACTTGTCTTTTTCAGTTATTTTAAAAGGAAAAATAAAAATAAAAATTCTTTTCATTGTTTTCAAATCCTAAAGTTTCTTTTTCTCTCCATCTCTTTTTCCTCTCCTTTCTTCTCTTCTTCTCCAATTCGTGTTCGTTATTCTTCGTTTTTTTTTTTCCACTACAAACTCAAACCCTAAACATACAAGAGCCTGAAAGAAGAATGTCAGGGGCATGGAGCAAACTGCAGAAAACGCTGTCGTTTAGGCAACCACCTAAATCTCCTCCCGAAAATGCATCCTCCGATTCCAAATCGCCACCACCGCTCCGAACACCCTCCGCCTCATCATCTTCCTCCACTTTGTCGCGTTTCTCCAGAAGCTTCAGTAGCACTTCCCGATCCTCCAAGGTCCGTTGTCTTTTAAATACTTTTTCTCGTCCTTTTTTTTTTCCTTTATTTTTGTGTGTTTGTCGGTTGTTTTTTTCGCCGGCGTGTTTGATTTGATATCTATGTGGTTCGCCCGGAAGTCGGTTTTTGCATCCAAATCGCGTCGTCATCACCGGTGATGACAGCTGTTTCCCTTTTCATCATCATGAAAGGTGAGCAGAAAATTGTGCTTCGCCGAAACTGGAATTATGAGAGAACTTTTCTTGACAAAAGTACCATCGTGATTTTGCAAAATTTACGGTTTCTCACGTTATTTGGGGATCTGAGTCGGGGTAGTATTGGAAATTTACTTTTTCATTTTTATCACGTTTGTTTGGCTTGATCTTAAATCAGTGAATAAACTATGGGAAACCCCAGCTTTTACAAGGTTATAGGTGACGAAATGCATGAGTGATTACTATACTGCCCTCTGCTTTGGTATCAACGCCTTCTTCTAGAGGTCAAGAAGGTCATTTTGCTGTCTAAAAGAGTTGAAAGCAGATAAAGTTGACATTTCTTGGTTTTCCGTGCAGGCTTTTTATAAGTTTTGACTTTTGTTAAAATAATGCTAGTGTACAATCACTATTAATTAAGGTACAACCCTCCTAACTTTTCAGCTAATGATCGTCCTTCGCATTTTTTTTAAACAAATAAACAAAAGTATTTTATTTTTGCGACTATATTTCTCTCTCTGCTTCTTCTTCTTCTTTTTTAATATTTTTTTTTTACATTAGAGGTGGATTTTCTGTGGGTTAGCTGAGAATTATGATGATTTCAGCTTTTGACAAATTGGAGATCTTTTATTGTTGGTTAAGATCTTTTTGACAACTTCTTACGCCAGCTATGTGTATGTCCATGTCTGTTAAATGGGTTAGATGAAGCTGGACCAGTTCTGAAATCTATTATTATAATTGGCAATAGCTTAGACGCAACAATAATTGACTTTGCTACTTATAAGAAGATTATTTCCCTATACACCAAGTGTTTGCTTCTTATAATACTCTCTCCGTTCCAATTTAGGTGAAGGGCTTTGACGGATCATAAAGTTTAAGTGAGACGTAAATAAGTCATAGTTATTTGTGTGACCTATAAATCAAATCAAGGGTAAAATGAGAAGTTAGAGTTAGATTGCTACTGAATATAGAAATGTGATATTTTGTTTAGAACATGACTAGAGAAGAAGAGTGTTACATAAATTGGAACGAGGACGGCGAGAGTGGTATATTAGTTGTCAGCGAAATGCAGTTTCATTTTTTTTATATTGAAATGTAAATTTGCTAGTTTAATAGGACTTGATTAGTAGAAGTATCTTTGCTGAACCTGGTAAAACAAGTTTCATGTTAAAAAATGAGATTTGGAGCTATACTGGACAAATGTCACTTGGTCAGTTGGACTTCTATGTTGTTTTTATAAATTTTGAACTGGTTATTGCTAGTTTAGTTGTTTTTGGACTGGTAAACGTCTTTATTAGGACCTATTCTTAGGAAGTAGGAACTAGAATAGTGTTTGTCTGCTCCAGAAGGACTTGCATGACCACATGATACAATTTATTGATAGTTGTTTGCTCAAATAACTCAACCTAACCATATGTAATATTTATATGCACATTGATATCATCAAAACCTGACTTTCAGTAATTTCAGATCAAGACATAGTTATTTGATTTATTTACATTGTTATCATGAAATAATGATTCCTTAGCAAGTCATAAGTTCAGCAATTTGTTTATTTTTACCAAGAAGTGATGAATTCCATGCAACTAACTTATGGTTACAATTTTCTTCTAATGTTTTTTTTGGCTAAATGCGTGGACTAATATTTCAATAGTTTTATTCGTAATTTGTTTTGGTAAATTTTCACTAGATGACCTTATGTATATTTATTCAAACGTTCATACTGTTTACACAATTGACGTTATTTTGGTCAATATTCCTTAAAGTTGGTAGTCCTATAACCAACGATTCCAAAAGCCTATTCTAACAATGACTTAAGTTGGTCAATGAAGTCCATGTTCTCATTTTTGTGACTTATATGCTGTTGGTAACCTTGTGCTTGTGACTCATCTATTTCCTGTAAAAAGCCCAAGGCTCGGGAACATTTTGACTGTTGAAAATAGTTGCTGTGAAAGCATGCTTGAAGCAGTTTTACCGTTTTAACCATGAATGTTGCACCAGTAGCAAAGGTGCAGTAAGCACTTATGTCTTGAAGGTCTTTAATTGATTGCTCGTAACTTCTTTAGTTTCTTTAATAAGAAATTCTCTATTCTGGATAATGGTTTAGTTCAGCCAGTATGCCAGCACCTTGATTAGTTTAGTGCATACTTTGTTGCAACTTACCGAGAACTATGGCCCTACATAGGAGGTTGTGGAGGACACGAATCAGGGTAGTAGGTTAGTAGGGAGTAGAGCGTTGTTTAGCAAATCCACCTATACTAGTAGTCGTAGTATTACTCCTATGGTATCTTGTGTGTAGATTTCTGATATTATATGTATTATTTCTTGAACCTTGTGTATCGTAGTATTTTTACTTAAGATGATGTTTTGACATGCTTTTTTTCATCCATTAGTTTCGTTATTTGGATTGCTTTGATTTGTTTATCCTTGAGTCGAGGGTCTATCGAAAACAACCTCTCTGCCGCTGAGGTGGAGGTAGGGTCTATGTACACTCTACCCTCTCCAAATCCCACTTTGTAGGATTATACTGGGTAAGTTGTTATTGTTGTTGTATACTTACTGTCTTCCACTTACACAAGTATCAGATTACTCTACACACCAAGACTAAGAAAGATGATAAGAAATCATCGAGCGGTTTTTTATTGCAGCTAAGATTCGAACTCTAGTCTCTCAGACCTTTCCTACTCGGTCGCAGCATCACACCCTTAGGTGCAAGTTCGCTATTATCTGCTTTTACTTAGCTTTTCATTGTCGTTGTCTCATGTATGCCATTTTATAGATTCAAATTTTTGTGCTTCAGAGAACCTGCTGTGAAAGAATGTCCACAAAATTTTGAAATTTACTGCTTCTGTCAGTTTTGCTTGGTTTAGTGGATAATATGCCTACAGCATCATCATTTTTCTCAAATTAAAATGAGAAGTGACTGGGGACCTGTTATTATGTATTGCTTCATTGGGCATGTATATATTTATTGGCTGATAAATATTCTAACTGTAACTTGCCACTTTATTTTATCGTGATTGCAGAAAACATGTGCCATTTGCCTTGGGAGCATGAAACCTGGGAATGGTCAAGCCATATTCACTGCTGAATGCTCCCACTCATTCCATTTCAGCTGCATTGCCAACAGTGTTAAGCATGGGAACTACCTTTGCCCCATCTGCAGATGCAAATGGAAAGAGATTCCTCTCATGTCATCCTTTAGTACTGATGCAAACATTAATAATGCAGGGCGGACTCGTGTCTCCCCACTTGAAGATAATTACCTTGATAACATTCCTCGTGTTCCACCACCCTTGTCTCTGCCCCTTCCTGAGCCCCTTCACTTCTCTGATGATGAACCTCTTCCCACCATCACTGTGGATCAGAGCTCCTCCCCTTCCCCTGTTCATCCAGAAAGTGCAGTGTTGAAAGCTTTTCCAGAATATTCTGCAGTTGCTGCTTCTGACACTATGCCAAGATTTGCTGTTCTTGTTGGAGTAAAGGCACCCCCACTTGCTGACGATGCTCGGCACCAAGAGCGCGCACCTATTGACCTGGTCACAGTTCTAGATATTAGCGGCAGCATGGCTGGATCAAAATTGACTCTCCTGAAGCAAGCAGTATGTTTTGTCATAGATAACTTGGGACCTTCTGACCGTCTAGCTATTGTTACCTTTTCATCAGGAGCTCAAAGAAACTTCCCCTTGCGAAGGATGACAGAGCAAGGGCGTAGAGAGGCTGCACAGGCTGTCAATGCCATTGCAGCAAATGGTGGAACAAATATCGTGGAAGGACTCAAGAAGGGGGTTCGAGTTCTTGAAGAAAGACGTGAAAGGAACCCTGTTGCAAGCATTGTTCTCTTGTCAGATGGGAGAGACACTTATAACGGTGATAATGCCAACCAACGGCGGAGTCCTCGGAACCGCAGATCCTCAAATGCAACCGCAGGTCCCGACTTTGTGAATCTATTACCTTCTTCCATTTGTCCTCGCAATAGAGAAGCACTCGCAGCAGACCAGCTGCCAACTTTCCATGTACATACGTTTGGATTTGGTTTAGACCATGATTCCTCTGCTATGCATGCTATCTCAGATGCATCAGGTGGTACATTTTCGTTCATTGAGACTGTTGGTACTGTTCAAGATGCCTTTGCAATGTGCATTGGTGGTCTTCTCAGTGTTGTAGCCCAGGAACTAAAGCTTACTGTTAGGTCAGCATCACGTGGAGTGAATATTGGATCCATTCCTTCAGGAAGATATGCAAGTGAAATTTCTGAACAGGGAAAGCAAGGTGTAATAAACATAGGGAACCTGTATGCAGATGAGGAAAAAGAATTCCTTGTCTACTTGTCTGTTCCCTCAGCTGAAATTGAGCAAAGCGCAGCAAAGACATCTCTGTTGCAAATTACATGTAGTTACAAGAATACCACATCCGAAGAAATGGTCATTGTGGAGGGTGAGACAGTTGAGATACGTCGGCCACCAGTGCTGTCTCCTGCAGATGTGGTAATAAGTCGTGAGGTTGATAGGCAGATAAACAGGCTGGCAGTAGCAGAAACCATTGCAGAGGCACAACAATTGGCAGAAATGGGAAATCTTGAGGGTGCTCAAGCCGTGCTAACTAACCGAAGAGCCTCTCTTCTGTCTTCTGTATCTGCCCAAGCAGGCGATGCTCTCTGCAGCTGGCTTGACACGGAACTGACTGAAATCAGAGAGAGGATGGCAAGCAGGGAACGCTATGAACAAACAGGACGAGCTTATGTCCTCTCAGGTTTGAGCTCACATTCTTGGCAAAGAGCCACAACTAGAGGAGACACGACAACACAAATAATACTGCAAGGTGGTAGCTCAAGCAATAGTGGCGCCACCATCGGCTATGAAACTCCATCTATGGTCAACATGATCTCAAAGTCACAGAACCTAAGTCTTGTTAATCGTGTTGAACAAGTTCCACGCCACAACAAGACATGCAACTTAACTTCCCCCCGATCTTAGTAAACATTTCTAACCTCATTTGTTCTCAGTGTGATAGGCAATTGCACTACAGCACTCTTGTGTAGTGATAAAATTCTGTCATTTGACTCTGCTATACTTTGGTTTTGTTTTTTCGTACCATTTTTTCTTCTTCTTTTAGTTCTCCAAGGATCATTTGCTTATCAGATTCTTGTAGACCGACAACTCCTACATATTGGAATAATATGTTAAAGAGTTAACCGCTTGTCTGCTGACCTTTATTACTTAATTCGCTTACTTTTTCTGTTTGCTCTTTAACTGAAATAGTTCTGGACTTCTGGTTTGTCTGCAATCACGACGTCTTGCTATGATTCTGGCCAAAATATTGTTGCTAATTAGTCAAATCTTATAACAATACTCCCTCTCGTCGCGTTTGCTTTTCGAGAGTTAAACTATATAAATTTTTATCAATATTTTAACTTGTATTTTTTCAACATATTAATATGATAAGAAATATTATTTATAGTATTTTTTTTCATATTAATCTAATTTAATTTTAAAAATTAATTAAATTTACTTTTGAAAAGAAAAAAGCGACAAATAGTTTGGGATCGGGGAAGTAATGCAAATGTCGGGCAGTTCTTTTTATTATTATTATTATTTTTTATTTTTAACACAACTAATTGTTAAGATTGGATTTTGCTTTCCAATTATTTCTACATGCCCTCTTTGAAATAATTATGAATTTTAGTAATTTTAAACATGTCATGTGAGATATTTAAATGTATTCAATATTTATTTTAATTTATGTGATAATTTTTTATTTTTTGAGATTTAATTTTTTAATTTTAATCGTGTTTGAACATAGAATCTTTAGATATTTAAAAATAAAAATTATATATTTGGAAACTAAGTAACAAGTATTATAAATTATAATAATTAATAATTATTTAAAATACATTTTAAAAGAGAATGATCAAAAATATTTTTTAACATTCGAACATCGTGGGATAAATTGAGACAGAGGAAGCATTATTTTGAAACAGTCTAAATAGAAAGCAATCAATATTATGATATTTTACCTCTCTTAAAACCACACAAGGGCCAAGAAAGAATGTTACTTCCCACATTTTAAAATAAGTGATATTTTTAATTTGAATATGTCTTTAAAAAAATTATTCACTTTTAAAAAGTAAATATATTTTTACTAAGTTGCTCTTAATAAATATCTTGAAAATAAATATACTTCTTATGTTCCATTTTAATTGCTAGGATAAGATTTGCACACAAATTAAAAAAATTAATAGGGATGATAATTTAACTAATATAACCCTATTAATTTTTTGAAAATATACAATAATAATTCTTTTCATATTTTAGAATGACTTTTAAGTACTAAAGATAATGAAACAATATAGCTAATTATCTCTTGAATTTTGAAACTAGCAAGTACTCCCTTTGTTTCATTTTAATTGTTAAGATAAGATTTGCATACCCATTAAGAAAAAATTGATAAGGATGGTATTTTGACTAATATAACCCTATTAATTCTTTAGTAACAGACAATAATAATTCTTTTCATATTTTAGAATGATTTTAAGTACTAAGGGTAGAATTGAAAAAAAACATGGTCAATTATATCTTGAATTTTGAAACAACTATTTTTAATATACCTAGCAATTAAAATGAGACGGAGGAAGTATTTTGAAACAATTATTTTTAGCATACAAAGCAATTAAAATGCAACGGAGGGAGTATCTCTTTAGTAGTCCTTCCATTTCAAATAAGTGGTACTTTTAGCTCATGCATTACTTTTAAGAAAAACTACTCATTTCTAAAAAAAATATTTTTACTCACTTACCCCTATTAAATATCTTGAAAAAGATATAACTCTTTAATATTTTTTTGATTTTGTAAAATTCTCTCAATTTATAAGAGTAAAATTGACAAAATATCATTAATGTCTTTTTGATTATGTAAAACACCACTTATTTTGAAATAAAATCAAATGACTAAAACACTATATATTTTGAAACAGAGGGAATAGTTTATAAATTTATTCATTTAACAAGAACAAAATTGAAAAAATATTATTAATATCTTCTTAATAATATGAAACATCACTTATTTTGAAATAAAAGCACCAAAGTGTCACCTTTTATTTTTGTTTTTGTTGCTCAATTCATTGCAATTTCCGAGTGAAAGATTCAATTCTTCAATATGTAATTTCCACTTCTTAAATTCCCCATTCAAGAGTTCCAAAATTTCCCTTGCGGAAGAAATTCCAAATACGTGGAGGCCACACGAATGGAGGCGCATCTGTAATCCCTGGTTCTTGCTCTTCAGCAGATAGATAAAATTTCAGAGAATCCCCAAAAACTCACAAAATCCAACTCAATTAACCAATCAAATCCCTCCACCTAAGATTCCCCTTCTACTCCTTATCCACTCCCTTCATCACCAATTCTCCCACAAATTCTAAAAACCAACCCTTTACTCTCCACACTCCAAATCTCCTTCTTCTTCCTTTCTACCATTTTCTTGAAAATAATACATCAAAAAAGAAGAAGAAGAGAGAAAACACCATGTCTCTTACTATTCCTGCAAATCTTTCGAAACCCATTTCAGCATCTAAGTTTAGCTCCTCTCAATTTGCCACAAAACCAAGAACTTCAACCATAGTTTGCTCTTCAAACCAGACCCCTGCTTCTACTAAAACAGAGGAAACTTCTTCTTCATTAAAGGCATTCTCTGCAGCACTTGCTTTGTCTTCTATTCTGTTGTCTGCACCAGTGCTTCCAGCTTCTGCTGACATCTCTGGCCTCACACCTTGCAAGGAATCAAAGCAGTTCGCTAAGAGGGAGAAGCAACAGATCAAGAAGCTTCAGAGCTCTCTCAAGCTTTATGCACCTGATAGTGCTCCTGCACTTGCTATTAATGCCACCATTGAGAAAACCAAGCGCAGGTTTGTCTTTATTTCCTCTTTCTTCACAATTTTCCAGGAATCTTGAGATTTTCCTTATGATAATGAATGATGAATTGGATGCTGCAGGTTTGACAACTATGGAAAGCAAGGACTGTTGTGTGGATCAGATGGACTGCCTCACTTGATAGTGAGTGGAGACCAGAGGCACTGGGGTGAGTTCATCACACCTGGGATCCTCTTCTTATACATTGCTGGTTGGATTGGGTGGGTAGGAAGGAGTTACTTGATTGCAGTGAGAGATGAAAAGAAACCAACAATGAAGGAAATCATCATTGATGTTCCATTGGCTAACAAGCTCGTCTGGAGAGGCTTCATCTGGCCTGTTGCTGCTTACCGAGAGTACTTGAATGGAGAACTCATTGACCCTAATTTCTAATTTTGATCTCCCCTGTTTAATTTTTCTCTTGTTTTGGAGACTCGTGGAATTGTACTTCCACTTGTTTATATCAATGAAAGAATGTGAATTTCCTATACTATGTGTAGCTAGATCTTGTGTTTGATGATTGCTACTGTTCTATGTATAATGGTTTTTTTCCCATGATTAATTGGAATTGTTTTGGTTTGTCAAGGAACAATGGAAATTGCCCTCCTAAGTTGTCAGCAGTTAAGATATAATATAATTAACTACGTGTCTGCTCTCTTTTAGATGAGAGTCATTCATTTCAATATTGTATCACAGCAGACGAGGTTTCTACTCTCAAAATACAGTATCACTGCCACCCAAAATGTTGGAAACAAAAATATGGCTGTAGAAAGGACACATTACCTTATTCCATGGAGCTCCAGATAGAGTAATATGAGCTGCGAACATCAATGGCAAGTTCTCAGCATGGGAGCTCGTAAGACAGAAGAAAGATAAGCATCATTGAAGATGACATTTGTTACACGGAGAGCTTCACATGACAAGGGTACCAGCTGATGAAAAGGTGTCTCAAATTTTGGATATAACCTTCCATCAAGGTACTTCTGTTGCTTGCCCCACTCATAAGGAACTGGAAATTTCAGAGCGTTTATTTTGCTCAGGAAGCTTTGCACAAAGCAGTATGGTCAAAACTTGCTGGCCCCTTTCTTATTCCAACCAATGGCCTACAATTCGATCAGCCAACTTTTGCCCCCAAATATGGAATCATTAATCGATAATGTAGTATTTGTATTAGGTAAAAACTAGCTTGCATACGTGGCAGACCAAAAGATGAACGCTCGTTTCTGACCAAGGGTGTTCATAGAAACTGATTCGGTAGAATTATCGAGTTCAGAGATATGTTCGGTAAAGCTTGATCCTAACTTGTTATTGAGGTCGCGAAGTGATTATCATCGAGAAAGATGCGGAAACTATACCAGAAATGCTCGTACATTATTCTGCTCGCGACAAAGGAATATTATTTGGCACAGCTAACAGTATTTCCATGTGGAATGCAACCATTGGGCGTAGTACTTTAGGGTTCTATTGGAGCCATTCTATTGGTCTACGTATTACCTTTGTTACCTATAAATAGTAGTTTCAACCCAATTATAGGGCATTGGATTCTGAACAATACAAAAGCACTATACTAGTATTTCTTGCGCTCCAAGTTTTTTCTAGATGTCACCAAGTCATTACTTCACAGTCATTATTTATTGAAACAACCTCATATTTAAGGCGAACCTCACTTTAGTATCACCGGATCCAGTGAACAAATATTGTCAGAGTCTTATGACTTCATACAACTTATTTTATTATCTTTACTGTTCTCATTTAAATATTTGAAGCTCCCTCATGAGCATATTTAATAGCTAATTAATGAATCTAACTAGTTATATTAAGATGGTGTCCTTAACCTCATGTAAATTCAATTTTACCATTTTTAAGGTAAACAGTTTGGCGCCACAATAGGGCCACGACAGTTGTGTGTTGGTTTAACTCACTACTCTACCTTCTTATTAGCTTGAATACCATTTTTTTTACAAGAATTATTTACAGCAAGCGAGAAACAAAGCATTGAGAATGTGGTCAACATGCAGCTCCAGCGAGACAGAGGGCCAGACAAACCTTGGGATGAGCAGAATACCTTTGCTTAGGAAACAGAGTTTGATGTTGAGGAACTGAATATAGTCAACGTGAACGTGCAAAGGGGACGAGAAATAGGGTTCCCGAGGAAACAGATGCACAGGGAAATGAAGGTCGAACTGAATTGGATCGTCTTAAAGAAGCTATAATGCTTCGCATACTCAACAGAAATTCATAATGGGTCACATGACTACAAGATCTGAGAGTGGTAGAGTTGCAAAATACACTGACCCAAATGGATTTTAACAACTCAGAAGGCATCCCAAGGACGAGTTGGAAGCTGAAAATCAAATAAAAGAATGTAGAGCTAACAATATAGGAGCTAACCCGAGATACCGAAAGAATTTGCCTCAGTGGTTGAACTAAACAGGAAGGAACTCAAGTCCAGCTTATCAGAATTGAATATCTAAATGAATCACATTCCGGGAGCATCTCCAGTCCGAAGGGTCCGGATTCCAAAAGATATTCAAAGCTACCTTACAAGGCCAACATGTTACACCCCGTAAATGTTAACGATTAGTAAGCGTACACGTAGATTGGTGACGAGTAAAAGAAACTTGACGCGTGTGAAAAAAGCCTCAGAAGAGGGATTGGATGGGACCAGTGCGCACAGTGCCAGCGCAACGCGCCAGCCAGCAGGGCACTGGCCAGCGCGCGGCGCCAGGTCTGCTGCCTCAATGAGAGGCGCGGGGCTCTAGGCTTGCTACCTTAATGGGAGGTGCGGTGCGCCAGGGTATCAGCCTCAATGGGAGGCGCGAGGCACGCCCCTTCCACTGACCTTACTTATATATAGCCCCTTATTTCATTTCAAATCATTTCAAAGGAACATATTTGGCCAGAGAAGAGGAAACACGAAGGATTCAAGTAATTTTCATCTGTTTACGCTATCGAACACCGTCTAAATTTAAATTAACTTCGGGTATCGAAGTTTAAGTCCGTAGGAAGCATTATTACGGAGTTAGTTTCGTGAAATTCACCCGGAAAATCGTAACCCCGCCGAGCAAAAGTTGTCGGAATTGCTCCAAACTAATTTCTATACTATCACAGGCTTCAAGTAAGTATTTCTCCCTTATGAACTCTTGGGAAATAATACGTTTTCGGTCGTGTTTCGTTAAGTTGAAGTATAGTCAATATTAGTATTAAAAGTTATCGTTTTACGCCAAATTTGGTATTGAAATTCATCTCTTTCTCCCTGTATTCGGTACATATTACTGACGCCCAAATATGGGGCGTTGCATTACTTGTCTGCAGGTTTAGACAGACAATCTTCAGGATCTCTAGTAACAGCTGTTCAGAGTCCGCAGTTGGGACAACTCCTTTCATTCGGAGTTTCCAGGTTGTAGAGATTTTTGTATTTCAGTCATATAGCATTTTGGGTAGGCTGGGGCCCTGTACCGACCACTATTTGTATTCTTAGGCTTGCAAACTACAATCGTTAGTTAGTTAGTTGTATGTTGGTCGTGTGGGGCCTTAATCAATTGTGTTTTGTATGTTGGCCATGTGGGGCCTAGGATAGTAGTTTATCTTCATTTCTGTTATAACTAGACAGCATGGTGGCCTTATCGGCCCACATAGGATCCCTTTTGTTGCCTGTTGTTGGTTAGTTGTTTTCGTTCATAGGTGGCTATACGGCCTTGTAGGCCAAAGGCTGTATTTACAGCCGAGATATAGCTCGTTGTTTCCTTGAATTGAGTTGCAGGCTGGCACCAGACGTGCATAAGCCTAGCCAGGTTAGTTAATTACCAGTGTGGCACCAGTTGCCAGTCAAGCCTCCCAATGTGGGGCGTGACACAACACTACACCAAAATCAATCTCGAAAATGTTCAAGATGTAAGATATATCGAAACATGATGGAATCATGGACCCGCATGAGCATATCCTATCTTTCACCACGTCTATCAACGGGAACAATTTGACTAAGCATGAAGTCAAATCAGTCATGATCAAAAAGTTAGGGAAGACCCTATCCAGAGGCGCATTGATATGGTATTCTTTATTACTTTGGACTCCATTGACTCTTTTAGTATACTTGCAGATTATTTCGCTAAAACACAACCAGCGAGAGAAGAGTGCACCAAGGAAAGCGAACATCTTCAAAATTGAGCAAAGCAATCCCGAGGTACTCTGAGACTTCGCACCAGTTTCCAAAGAGAAATAATGATGTTTTCAATGGAACCGGATGACTGGGCTGCAGAAGCTTTCACAAAGATTTGAACCCTGAAAGCTCAGTCGCTTCCCTTAAGCCAAAACAAAGCTTGACGGAGTTTGCGGCTATAACTTGAGCGTATATCCACAACTAATACGAGTTAAAGATTTGGGTCGAAAATTATTTATGTCGATCCTATGATAAAATGCTCATGGTATGCATGGCAGAGTTTGAGTCGAGGACCTTTCGGAGGACCTAGTTTTCAATTTATAGATAAGCCTCAGTTTGATAAATGGAATGATAAGGAACGATGAGAGAAAGGATTGCAGAGTAAGGAAACTGTTAAGACTCTACGTTTCATTTTTGCGATCAGAATACTGATTCATTGTTAGTCCGACCCAATTAGTTTCGGTAATTCGAAACATCAAAGAAGCATGTTTCCAAAGCCTGTTAAATCAAATCCTAACATAAGGGATCAAAATCTCTGATGTGAATTTCATGGAACTCATGGACACAGGACTGGGATTCCAGACATCTTGGGTAAAACGTTGCCATACTCTTGAAGAATGGTCACTAGAAAGAGTTTCTAAGTGATAGGGATAAAAGCAACTATGGAAGGGAGGGAGGCTTACCCTTTGTCTGGATAGTGGTTACCCATGGTATAGTATGGTATCGTTATTAAGAGTATCATGTTTGTTTTGATTGTTACTTAAAATATATGGTATGATATGGTTCGATCCCATAGTTAGATTGTTGTTTTTTGGCTCAAAGTCCCACATTGGAAGATGAGTAGAAATAGGGAGGCAACCTTAGACTATAAAAGGAAGCCTCCCCCTTTTGGTTTTAACACACCAAACTTGAAGCCTTCTAACTCTTCTAGAGGCTTAGTTTATTTTCTCTCTTGTAATCTTCTCGGAGAAATATATTTGTAGTGGTGTCCGAGGACTTAGGCATAATTGGCCGAACCTCGTCAAATCTTGGTATTCTCTTTATTTTCTTTTCTGCTTCTTATTTATCATTGTTAGCCATTATTAGTGTTGCTATTGGTGGAAAATAGCTCAAATTTCCACAACAATTGGTATCAGAGCTTTTGGTTGCGATTTCTCTTGAAATTTTAGTATGCTCTGTGGTTGCGGTTTTAACTGATCCTCCACATCAGAAAAATTTCTTGAGATTATTTTTTTGTAAATTTGTGTTAAAATTGCTAAGTAATATATTGTCTAATTAAGTGCATGTCTAGGGAAGTTCTGTCTAAGGAAACTGGTTTTTAAGTGGGACCATGTGACCCCTCCAGTTTTTCCTGGGAATTTTCCTGGTGCATTTTTTTTGGCTAAATTATTACTGGTAATTTTTCACTTTAGAGCAAAAATGGCTGATAATAATGAGCAGACTTCGAGAGCCACAGTTTCCACTACATCAACTTCGGCAGCATCTTCGTCGTCAATTTTGACGAGATTTGCGGTGCCAAATGCAAGATTCGCGGTGGAGATTTTTGACGGTACGGGTCATTTCGGGATGTGGCAAGGTGAAGTTCTAGACGCGCTTTTCCAGCAAGGTCTAGACATTGCTATTGAAGAAGAGAAACCAGAAGAAATTGAAGAAAAAGAATGGAAGACCATCAATCGGTTGGCGTGTGGTACTATTCGCTCATGCCTTTCAAGAGAGCAGAAATATTCATTCTCAAAGGAAACTTCTGCAAGTAAGCTATGGAAGGCATTGGAGGAGAAATTCTTGAAGAAGAGCGGTCACAATAAGCACTTCATGAAGAAGAAGTTATTCCGATTTAGTTATCAACCGGGTACCACCATGAATGATCATATTACTGCTTTTAACAAGGCAGTAGCTGATTTGAGGAACCTTGATGAAACTTTCAAAGATGGAGATATGGCATTGATGTTGCTGTTTTCACTTCCTGAAGAGTATGAATTTATAGAAGCTATGTTACTTCATGGGAAAGACCAAGTTTCCCTCAGTGAAGTATGTAGTACTCTATATAGTTATGAATTGAGGAAAAAAGACAGGGAGGAAAGCAAGCATGCAGAGGTGGTTGCAGAAGCACTGGTAGCAAGAGGCAGACCACAAAACCAGAAGAAAGGAAGAAGAGGGAAATCTCAGTCAAGAAGCAGACCGAGTAAAGATGAATGTGCCTTTTGTAGAGAGAAGGGGCACTGGAAGAAAGATTGCCCGAAATTGAAAAATAAGGGCAAAGTTGAAAAATGCAAAGCTGTTGCAGAGTCATGTGCTGCTGAATACAGTGATGAAGATTCAGATCTTTCACTGGTTGTTACAACCTCCACAAGGCGATCTGACAAGTGGTTGTTTGACTCAGCATGCAACCAACATATTTGTCATATCCGGGAGTGGTTCTTTGAGTTTAAAGAGATAGACGGTGGAGTTGTTTATATGGGCAACGACACATTTTGTGAAACAATAGGAATTGGTTCAGTCAACTTAAAGAATCATGATGGATCAACTAGAGTTTTGACAGAGGTCAGGTATGTACCTGACATGAAGAAGAATCTCATCTCTTTGGGAGTCCTAGAATCCAAAGGATTGACGGTGACAATGCGAGATGGAGTCTTGAAAATAGTCTCTGGAGCTCTGGTGATGCTTAAAGGCACCCGGAAGAATAATTTGTATTACTATGATGGTAATACAATTGTTGGGACAGCTGCAGTTGCAACTCTTGATGATGAAGGGTCAGATGCAACTAAGTTGTGGCATATGCGATTGGGGCATGCAAGTGGAAAATCCTTGCAACTTCTAGCAAAGCAAGGATTATTGAAAGATGCAAAAACTTGTAAGCTGAATTTCTGCGAGCATTGCGTGATGGGAAAGCAGAAGAGAGTGAAATTTGGCACTGCAATCCATGATACTAAAGGTATTCTGGATTATGTTCACTCTGATGTGTGGGGTCCTTCCAAGACAACTTCTTTGGGAGGAAAACACTATTATGTTACTTTTGTTGATGACTTCTCACGAAGAGTGTGGGTGTACACTATGAAGTCAAAGGATGAAGTGTTAAATTGTTTCCTTAAGTGGAAAAAGATGATTGAAACTCAGACTGGCAAAAGGATCAAACGCCTCAGAACAGACAACGGAGGTGAATATCGAAGTGATCCGTTTGACAAAGTTTGTCAAGATGAAGGTATTGTGAGACACTTCACAGTTAGACATACACCACAACAGAATGGGGTGGCCGAACGGATGAACCGAACATTGCTGGAGAAAGTTCGGTGTATGCTGTCTAATGCTAGGTTGGACAGACAATTTTGGGCTGAGGCTGTGAGATATGCAAGCCATCTTGTTAATCGTTTACCATCAACTGCTATTGGTGGTAAAACTCCTTTAGAGGTTTGGTCTGGAAAACCTGTTAATGATTATGATTCCTTACGTGTGTTTGGTTCCACTGCATACTATCATGTAAAGGGATCGAAGTTGGATCCGAGAGCCAAGAAAGCGCTCTTTATGGGGATCACTACTGGTGTTAAAGGATACCGCCTCTGGTGTCTTGAAACAAAGAAGATAATCCTTAGCAGAGATGTTACCTTTGATGAATCTTCCATGTTGAAGAAGGATGACATTCAACAGATCAATAGTTCTCCGCAACAGGTGGAGTTTGAAAGGAGAATCAATCCAGTTCTGTACAAAGATGGAGAAACTCCTATGGCAGAAGAGGAGTCAAATGAAGAAGAGGTTCCAACCCAAGGACCTCACCAGCAAGAAGAACCTATTGCATTAAGGAAGCCACAACGGGTAAGACACAAACCTGCTCGATTTAGTGATATGGTGGCTCATGCATCTATAATAGTGAATGATGGAATTCCTACCACTTATCAAGAAGCAATTCAAAGTTCCGAAGATGAAGAGTGGAAGAATGCTATGAATGAAGAGATGCAGTCTCTTCATAAGAATCAGACTTGGAAGCTAGCAAGTCTACCGAAGGGAAAGAAGGCTATTAGATGCAAATGGATATATACAAAGAAAGAAGGATTTCATGACAAGAAAAGCATTCGCTACAAGGCGAGATTGGTAGCTAAAGGCTATGCTCAGATGGAGGGAATTGACTATAATGAAGTTTTTTCTCCAGTAGTGAAACATTCCTCTATCAGAATCTTATTGGCCTTGGTAGCTCAGCTGGATTTGGAACTAGTTCAACTTGATGTAAAAACTGCATTTTTACATGGAGACTTGGAGGAGGAAATCTATATGACTCAGCCAGAAGGGTTCAAGGTTGCTGGGAAAGAAAATATGGTATGCAAACTTGAAAAGTCATTGTACGGATTGAAGCAATCTCCAAGACAGTGGTACAAGCGATTTGACAAGTTTATGTTGGGGCAGATGTACACAAGAAGCAAATACGATCATTGTGTGTATTTGCGCAAGCTACAAGATGGATCTTTCATCTATCTTCTTCTTTATGTTGATGATATGTTGATAGCTTCAAGGAATTCTGGAGAAATTGACAAGCTGAAAGCTAAACTAAAGCAAGAATTTGAGATGAAAGATTTAGGGGAAGCTAAGAAGATTCTCGGCATGGAGATAAATAGAGACAGACAATTGGGGCAACTTCGTCTAACTCAGAAGCAATATCTGAGAAAGGTGCTGCAACGTTTTGGCATCAATGACAAGTCAAAATCTGTGAGTACCCCACTTGCTCCTCATATGAAACTTAGTGCTGATTTATCTCCGAAGAATGATGCTGAACGAGAATATATGGCAAAAATTCCTTATGCAAATGCTGTTGGTAGCTTGATGTATGCTATGGTGTGTACAAGACCTGACATTTCACAAGCAGTTGGGGTTGTGAGCAGGTATATGCATGATCCTGGTAAAGGACATTGGCAAGCTGTCAAATGGATTCTACGGTATATTCGGAACACCGTGGATGTTGGGTTATTATTTGAGCAGGATAAAAAGATTGGTCAATATGTAGTTGGATATTGTGATTCCGACTATGCCGGTGATTTGGACAAACGAAGATCAACTACCGGTTATGTGTTTACACTTACAAAGGCACCGGTTAGTTGGAAGTCTACTTTGCAGTCAACAGTCGCTTTGTCTACTACAGAGGCAGAGTATATGGCTGTTACCGAAGCTGTTAAGGAGGCTATTTGGCTTCAAGGGTTGCTGAAGGATTTGGGAGTTGGTCAAAAGCACGTCAAGGTGCATTGTGACAGTCAGAGTGCTATTTGTTTAGCAAAGAACCAAGTCTATCACGCACGAACGAAGCATATAGATGTTCGATATCACTTTGTAAGGGAGATTCTGGAAGAAGGTGAAATACTACTTCAGAAGATCCAGACAGCTGAAAATCCTGCAGATATGATGACCAAGATAGTGACATCGATCAAATTTCAACATTGTATGAATTTGATCAATATTGTGAAGATTGCACATGGGTAGCACCATAGGTGCATTTGAAGACACTACTAGAGATAGTTGTGAGAGAAGATTTTGTAACTTTTGGGACTTTTTGCCAAGGTGGAGATTTGTTGTTTTTTGGCTCAAAGTCCCACATTGGAAGATGAGTAGAAATAGGGAGGCAACCTTAGACTATAAAAGGAAGCCTCCCCCTTTTGGTTTTAACACACCAAACTTGAAGCCTTCTAACTCTTCTAGAGGCTTAGTTTATTTTCTCTCTTGTAATCTTCTCGGAGAAATATATTTGTAGTGGTGTCCGAGGACTTAGGCATAATTGGCCGAACCTCGTCAAATCTTGGTATTCTCTTTATTTTCTTTTCTGCTTCTTATTTATCATTGTTAGCCATTATTAGTGTTGCTATTGGTGGAAAATAGCTCAAATTTCCACAACATAGATAACCATGTAAAACCTCACTTTATTAAACCACCAAATTTGGTGTAATCCCATTATTTCATAATTTTTCTTTTCAATTATGCCCTTACTTAATATTACATAATCCTATTTTACCCTTTATCCTATATTATTTAGCTCCACCCAAAAATCCTACCTTATACGGTCTTCTGTGTTCAGTCTTCTCTTTTTCTAGATTTGATTTCTTAAACTTCTTACAAGTCTACTTATTTTTTATAAAAATCCGAGTACATTTATTTTGACCTGTTTTTTTAATTAATTTTATTAGAATTTGCATGAATTTAGCAACTTGATATATTTACAAGGCATAATTTGTGATAAATCAATAGAAAAAAATTTATCTTAAATTATTTTATTAGTAATTATTATTGAATTAACATATATAGTAATTTAGTGCATTTTAGTAAACTTACCAGTACGATACAATATCATACAATCAAACCAAACAATAAAAATGTTATTAAACAACAATAAATAATACAATCTATCCAAACATTGTATTTACATTACAATACAATACGATACAATACAGTACCATACATTATAAAATTATGGCTAACCACAGTCCCAACAGAGTGTTAAGGGAGCAAGCAGTCGATAAAATCCGATCCTCCAAGATAAACAATCAACTGAGAGATCTCATTTAAATTCCTCTTTTATATATGCACTCATGCTAATACACCACTTGAAGAATTTGCTTCATTCTAACACATGGGCTCATTGAAGCCGTTAGACTGGTCTTCATTTAAATCCATATGGAAATATTCTTTGGGCTGAGAGCCCACGAGACCCACTATTTGTTGGGCTATTCGTAATGCCTTTAGATTGACTTAGCTTCAAATGGCATGGCCAGGTCCGTAGCATATCGATATGGAAGTAATTGTACGAATTGGGATCATTCACATAAATACGTTTATTATTGGGTGATTTTTAATTTTTACTTCTCAAAATTATTAATTTTTAATTTTAGTTTTGGGGCTTTAAGTAATAAAAAACAGTCAAAAATGTCCTTAACAGTAAAAAAAGAAATTGCAAGGTAAAAGAAAATTCGCAGGACATAAGTCCTGATAAGTTATACCTCGGGCATAAGTTTAGTGACACAAGTTATACATTAAGGAATAAGAAATTATGTACAAGATACAAGTTATGCCTGAAGGCAAAAGAAATTGAGCTCAAGACACAAATTATGCCTTTAATTAGTGACAGAAGTTATGCTCAAGGCATAAATTTGCCTTTAATGACACAAGTTATGCTCTAAGGCAAAAAATAATTATGTCCAAGCTATAAGTATACCCATGACATAGGTGCATGGACACAAGTTATGTCTAAAGGCAAAAGATATTGAGCTCCAAGGCATAAGTTTTGCCTAAGACATTAATTCGTGACACAAATTAAGCCACATGAAATAAGTTCGGTGGCAGAAGTTATGTCTTAAAGCACAGTTCTCTAAAAAGTCTTACCTTGCGATCAAATACTATAGAATTTATGCCCCAAGGTAAATCTTTTCTAAAAAAATTTGCTTTTAAAAATTAACTTTGCCGGCGAAATTAGATCATAATTAAGGGTATTTTGATCCATAAATTTTCATTAAATGAGTAATAAGGGCAAAAATTAAAGATCACCCTGAAATAGGAGAGCGTGCAAAAAGTTATGCGTTTTGCCTTCAAACAGGTTGATCTTTAATTTTTGCCTTTAAATGAATGACATTTAATATTTACCCCTAGAAGCTGAATTTATGCCTAGCAGGACATAAGTTCTTTAAGGGCGTGGGCAAAAACTTGTAGGATATTATGATACAAAAATATAAATTTATGCTTCGTGTAAGTGTAAAAATGAAAATCTCTTGTAATGGGCCATAAAACTTTAATCAATTTTCGAATAAAATCTCCTGCCCTTTACAAAATGAATAAAAAAAAATAATTTTTTCAGATCTTTTAGGTGTAAAAATAAAAATTCCTAGTAAAATGCTATAAAACTATTTTTTTCCTTCTTTTAAAAAGCCTAAAAACCTAATTCTCCCCTTTATTATGAAGAACAAAAATTGAAAGCCGCTACAAAATAAAAGCAAAAATGCAAATGACACATCAATATGCCGTTGAAGGGGTCATTTGCACTTTTGCCCCAATTTTTTGTTGATATTTAATGTATACTTCTTTTAATAAATAACTATTTTATCGAACATAAATTTAATATGTATAAATTCGTGAAAAATTAAATATGAAACCAAATAGATAAAAATTGAAAAAGGCGAAACGTGAAATTTGAAATTGTTGAAGTGATGACATGGCTCCAAAAGAAGCGTATCTATATCTGTTATATCCCACAGAAGATAGATAATAATTTCAAAGAATCCCCAAATACTCACAAAATCCAACTCCATTATCCAATCAAATCCCTCCACCTAAGCTCCCTTTTCTACTCCTTATCCACTCCCTTAATCACCAATCCTTTCTTCCACGTTATCCTAAAAAACCATCCTTTCACTCTCCACACTCCAAATCTCCTCTCTACCATTTTCTTGAAAATTATACATTAAGAATAGAAACAACACCATGTCTCTTACTATTCCTGCAAATCTTTCAAAACCCATTTCAGCATCTAAGTTTAGCTCCTCTCAATTTGCCACAAAATCAAGAACTTCAACCATAGTTTGCTCTTCAAACCAGACCCCTGCTTCTACTAAAACTGAGGAAACTTCTTCTTCATTAAAGGCATTCTCTGCAGCACTTGCTTTGTCTTCTATTCTGTTGTCTGCACCAGTGCTTCCAGCTTCTGCTGACATCTCTGGCCTCACACCTTGCAAGGAATCAAAGCAGTTCGCTAAGAGGGAGAAGCAACAGATCAAGAAGCTTCAGAGCTCTCTCAAGCTTTATGCACCTGATAGTGCTCCTGCACTTGCTATTAATGCCACCATTGAGAAAACCAAGCGCAGGTTTGTCTTTATTTCCTCTTTCTTCACAATTTTCCAGGAATCTTGAGATTTTCCTTATGATAATGAATGATGAATTGGACGCTGCAGGTTTGACAACTATGGAAAGCAAGGACTGTTGTGTGGATCAGATGGACTGCCTCACTTGATAGTGAGTGGAGACCAGAGGCACTGGGGTGAGTTCATCACACCTGGGATCCTCTTCTTATACATTGCTGGTTGGATTGGATGGGTAGGAAGGAGTTACTTGATTGCAGTGAGAGATGAAAAGAAACCAACAATGAAGGAAATCATCATTGATGTTCCATTGGCTAACAAGCTCGTCTGGAGAGGCTTCATCTGGCCTGTTGCTGCTTACAGAGAGTACTTGAATGGAGAACTCATTGATCCTAATTTCTAATTTGTAATTTCACTTTCACTTGTTTATATTATGAAAACAATGAGAATTTCCTTATACTATATATGTGTAGATCTTGTCGTGGGATAGATAAAGATTCTATCACTCTATTCTTAAGTACAAGTCTCTATTCTAACGGTAGAAATGAAGAAATTTCTTAAAAAAAGTTTTTCCCCCTTACATGGACCATACACAATGCTAATTTTGATTAGTTATACCAATAGATTTCGGATATCAAATACTAAATGAGAGTTTAAGATTTGAAATCTTGAAAGTAAAATATGTTACCCGACACAACATATTAAAAATGACTTCACGATGTAAAAGAATATTTACATCGATGATAGTGTATATCACTTAAACTCTAAACAAAATCAATAAGAGTAATCGAACAAACCACCCATACATATAGAGAGGGACTTTCTTCCAACAAGTTTGGAAGAAAAGCACAATGTCCCGTTAAGAAAAATTTTCCTATTACATATATATATATATATATATATACACAAGAACAAAGATAGATATAATCTTTTGGGCCAAAAGGCCAACACAACTTAAATGATTTTGTATGCACTCATGCTAATACACCTCCATGAAGGGTTTGATTTCATTTCTAACACACTCACTAAGCAGTAAACTAGTGATCACCTTTGCTCTTAAAGAAAAAATTATAGAGGCAAAAGGACATGGTGAACCCAATTCGAATGGAAAGAAGAGGGTCAGCCAAACTGGATTCATAGATGACAAAACACATCTAATATGGCCACATGGGCTCATTGAAGCTGTTGGACTGGTCTACATCCAAATCCATATGGAAATATCCTTTGGGCTGGGAGACCATAACGGGAGACCCACTATTTGGTGGGCTATTGGTAATGCATGTGGATTGTCTTAGCCTCAATTGGACCACCTCAGCTTGGGCCATGGCCAGTTGGGTCCGTAGCACATCGATTTGTTGTTGAAGTGATGAAATGGCTCCAACACATCCATAAACTGGATCTCTAACTCTAGCATTAGCTTCATACACCATGCTACTCACTGCATCTCCTCTCTTTTGCTCTGGCAATTCCTGCAATTTTCCACCATTTTCATTTGAAGTTTTAATTAACTAGAATGTTAGCCCCGAAAAATGATCTACAAAGTGACTATCACGTACAACTATTACAAAAAAGGGACGACTTATTATCATGGCCATAACGTGCTTTCTTATAAATTGGTGACTTTGGAGGAAGAATCTTATTGACTTCCAAGGTTATGTCACGTTGATATCATTTTTCAGTCATAAAATCTTCTCAAAATAACTAATAGGAGTGTTAGTTGAAAAAAGATGAAAGGAAAAGGAAAAAGAGAAAGAGAAATCACCTTTTCTTTTTGTTTTGTTTTTTTTGGTCAGGTCAAACCAGAGAAGTCTTTAATTATGGCTAAGAGTTGATATGTTACTATCAAAATGTATTTGTGGTCAAAAGAACAAAGTGTGTTTGTTTCTGACGTAAATAAGTTGATTGTTTTGCCCATTTAATTTTTTTTTTTTAAATAAGAGACCATTTAACAACCCCAGAAATTTTATGAAAAATGACGATAGAAAAAATATCACGTGTCCACTTGAGAATTCAGTTGTAGAAAATATATATATATATATATTTGTGATAGTGACCACATTCATTTTGAATGAAATAGTTGACTTTCAAATAGTAAGTAATAAAAATAAATAAATTCAGAGAAATAAAGTAGTTTTAGACATGGAGTTTATGGCTCCAAAGTGAACTCCAACATGTTCCAGCTACCACTATTTTCATGATTACACATGAATAACCTCTTGCAGCTTATTCAATAGTCAAAATTTTCTTTGGATTTTATGTGGGATCATAAATATAGACTGTTTAAAAACATATTTTTGACAAAATGAAAACTATTTTTCAACTATCAAATATATCTGCGCCCCGAAAGTAAAGGGCGAAAACTCCAAAACAAGTAAATAAAGAATATTTGTGTTGTGATTTTGAGTTTCTTGGCTCCCACCCCCCTCTCCCCTCCCTCCTACCACACACCCACCACTTAACCACCCAATAAGTCGTGTCATAACAAAGCTTACGTAAGAAAAGGCGGAGTCAAAATTTTTAGTTTATAGACTTTGAATCATAATTTTTAATATAAATATAAAATTTAAATTAAGACTGAGTCCGAGATCAAAGTGAAATGATCAGCACTTAGCAGTATGGTTTTCTTTTTCTTTTGCTTTTTTATTTTTTTGTAAAAGAGCTCTGAAATCTGACCATAGGAATTAGGAAGTGGTCAGTAAAGTTTATAAGGTACATGTTTATCAACTATAGTTTAGAGTATACAATTATTCTTTAATTTATTATATATAAAGTATGTGTTGCTTCATCTCTTTCTACCGCCAAAATAGGGTTTAGAAAAAAAAGCAACTTTGAAAATAAAAGGTCTTATTTTAAATTACTTAAATTAAGAAGCCACTTCAGAAAAAGTAATGAAAAAAGAAAATATGACGAAATTACCTTATAAGGTGCAAATTGTAACTTGAAAAGAAGGAAATTAGTACGTAGTACTTTTGGTTTCCTTATATGAATGTCTACCACATTTGATCAGTAGAGGGACAAATATATATATATATATATATATATATGGTTAAAATTGCTAGTACATTTTATACATACAGTAAGTTCAAACATGAATATTATTTGGTGTCTTTTAAGAAAGTGTATATAATTTAGGAGACTTTATTTATAGTCTGTATACTTTGGAGAAAATGAATTAGCATTATTATCAGAAATTATAGGAAAGAGGTTTGATTGTTTATCATGTATGCATGCTTGTCTGTTATGCTTATATTTACTCCTACTTTTTGGATTTTATTGCATGTGGTCATATGTTAAATACATTATCTTTCTAATTAGCATATCCAGACCAAGTGCATGTATATAACTTCTGTGTGCAATATTTAATTAAATAAACTAGTCTTTAGATCCATCTCATGTGTACCCTTAATTTACACCCCAAATCCACCCCCCTCCCCCCAAGGAAAAAAAAAAGTTTAGTGTGCTAAATATTTTGCGTTTACGAAGGATTCAGTGATTTTAAGAGATGTGATATAAGCAGTCTATCCTGATGCAAACATTAGTGACTGATTTCACAGCTCGAACTATAGGTCACATCTAGAAAATCAATGAACACAAAATAAGGAAGATGTCGAATGACAAGAGAGGATTGTTCGGATAGTAAACACCATTCACTTCCGATCCTAAAATTATGAATTCGAATTATCAAAAAGGAAAAAAAAAGGGAGATCCTAAGGAGGGGTAAAAAAGAAGAAGGAAGGTGTTGAATTGGAGAAGATTTATAGTCATCCTAATAATTTTGAAGTAGCTAGAGATGAAGATTTGCCATATTTTAACTTTAGAAAACAATTGCATACGTATATACTATATATAAAAGAAAGTTGGAAAATTAATGAAAGAATAAAGAAAGTGGAAACCTGTAACATCTTGCTGACATTGCTAGCACCA
This sequence comes from Datura wrightii, assembly GCA_035772735.1. Lineage (NCBI taxonomy): Eukaryota > Viridiplantae > Streptophyta > Magnoliopsida > Solanales > Solanaceae > Datura > Datura wrightii. Next base: position 112,287,706 of record JASDFA010000008.1, on the reverse strand, counting down.
AAGACCTTATGAACATTGGCAAACTTGTGGGGTTCATCAGCTGGGAAATAAGGTGCAAAGACACAGTCATGACCACATCTTCTTCTCAATAGCTTGCAAGCTGCACATGGTGAGCTGCTATTCTTCCCACACTCCTTCATTATGATCTTGGAATTTGACACTTGTTTGAAGGAAAGAGAGAGAGAGACAGAGAGGCACAAAGGTAAATTAATTAAAGAAGTAAGTCAAGTGTTGGTGTGTATATATAGATAGAGAAAGAATAAAAGAGTATCTAACAAGGAAAATCTTGAGAGGAAAAAAGAGTAAGATGAATGGAAAAGGGGAGGCAGGTGGGATAGAAGGTGATGGATTTTTATTGCATGCTAAAGGGAATTATAATGCTAATGGAAGGGATCAGAGTTTTATTTTACTTATATACTATATTAAAAAGTCAATGTTTAACCCTCACCTTATATTATTCATGTTCCAGATGTCTAGTTTTGATCATATATGCAGGGGAGTGTTGAGTCCATACCGATGAATTTAGGATATTTGAAATTTTATATGATTTTGCGATTCTTATATTTTCAGCTACTCCCGTTATTCATCTTTACATGTCATGTACTGATTTGGCACATTCCTTAAGAAGCAATAAATAAAATAATAATTTTATTATATCAAATTCAACGCTTTGACAAATGAGTTAGAAGATAAATATAGTTAAATATAAGGATAAATTAGAAACTAAGTGATAAATTATCCTTTTATTTTTTAAAGTGAACAAATAAAAGTAAATAAAAAAAGTAATTTTTAAAATTGAATTAGGCATAATATCCACGTCTTTATTAGAGAAAGCCACCCTTGTACAAAGGTGTCAGGCAATGATCCTTCACCCAAAAATTACATTATATAAATAAATAAATAAAATTATATACATATACTTGTATGTTAAATCTTTTTAATTTATTCTAATATTTATTTATTTATATTTTAAATTCTTATTAAAAATTCTAGTATCATCATCACAAAAAATAATTTATTTTATTTTGTGTTATTGTTTCATTTATTATGAATAAATTATTGCAGTAATTAATTTTGATTTTGAAGTGATTTAATTGTATCGAAAATTATTTATATTGTCGGTATATTAAAATTTATTTACAATTAATTATAATTTTTGAAAGTGGGAAGAGAATGCGTGCGTGAGGGCCCCAAAGTTGGAAGTCTGCAGATTTTGGTCTAACAAATTAAAAGCAATCTCTCCTGATAAGACCTCTTTTGGCGCCATTCTTTTCTTTTTCCTTTTTTTTTAAAATAAAATTTTGTGAATTTTTTCTATTTTAATTTTTATATTTGATATGCGAATAAAATTTTATATTAATAGCTGAAAAAGAAAATGAAGCTATTAATAAAATATTGACTATTTTTAATGATACGAGGTCTTAGGAAAAAAATCGTACAAGTTTACTTCAAAATGAACAATATCATATTATATTAAAATTATTTTTTGAACCTTTTTTTTTTTAATTACGAGATAGAATGCTCTTTTACTCCATTTTGCTCAGAAAGAAAAAGAAAAAAGGAATTTCCTCTGTTTGAGAAGTAGATATAAAGGAAAGGAAAAGGGAAGTTTCAGAAGTTTTTCTTTTCTTGTTTGGATTGCAAAGATAAAATTAAAGTAACTAATGTAGAAAAAAGTAATTGCTTTGTCTACTTCTTTAGTTAAATGAAAAGAAAAATAACTTCCTTTCGCACCTCACTTTTTCTTTTCTTTTATCACTATTAAAAGAAAACATTTAAAGATATAAAAATAAAAATACTTTTAATATAATAATATATATTATATTTTATCTAACTTAAACTTAAAATCTTTAATTAAAAGTATTTCTAATTAGAAAATGCGCTTCCATTCGACCTTTTTAATTTACAAAAAATTATCACATTAATTAATTTTTATATATATCAGATATTGAATTTTCGTGATTTAAATTCTTTTTGCCCACACCTAACTTTGTTTTCAATCCTTCGTTGGGCTAATTTCCTTTCTTTGTTTTTTTTTTTCCCGACAAAGGTGTGAGTTCAAATGTGAAATTGATGTTTCCTTTTGGAAGAAAAATAACTGGAAGTATCATGCATATTTTAGAGGAAGCTTACAAATTTAAAGTCAGATAAATACAGCCAAATATTATAATAATGTTTACGACGTACTATATAGTAAATTTAGTTGACTGATCAACCCTTTTGCATGCCTCTTGTAATTACAGTAGTCGACACGTGTCCTAAATTGAAGTTTGGAAGACTCTTCATTCTTTTTTAATTATATAATAATTATTTTAAAATATTTATTAATTAAAAAATTTTAAAATTATTTTTTTAAATCTTCTTTTTTAATATTAATTATTTTAAAATTTAAAAATTAATTAAATAAATAAAAATTAAAAAAGTTCGTTATATTATATTTTTAATTATCTTTTTTTATAAATTATATAAAACTTATTTTACGAAAATTAAATAGAAGCGTAAGGAATATTAAAATGGCATCTTTCCTGTCTTTCTTGAATTTAAATGGATGACTTTTGATAATACTAATTTGTACTCTTTGGTTATAGATCCAATGCAAATGTTTAATAAGGCATCAAAAAAAATCATGCTCCTTTTAATTTGTGTTTCACGCTCATGCGTCTCATACTCTTGCCGTTTGCTTTTAATTGTTGCGATATTAAAATAAATATTTATTTAATTTTGAAAAATTAAAAAATAATTTATTGTATTATATTGATTTTACTTTATTATTGAATATATTTATATTAATTAAGATAATTAAAAATAAATTTTTATAATAGAATTATTATTATTTTTAAAAAAATATTGCAAGTTTAACATGTAAAAACAAACATTATCTAACCATCCCCACTAACCCAAAACAAACACAACGAAAGAGGCCACGTGTTTATGGTAAGAATGAATAAATCAAAAGTCTATCAAAAGACAACATTAGACAATTTCAAATAGTATAAAGCCAAATTTAATCTTTTTTTAATTTTTATTCTTCTTCTTTTTTTTTCTTCTCATTATTATATTGATCAAAATTACTAAATTGAAGGAAATACATTAGTTCTATATTATAAATGACAAAGAAATACATCACAAGGTTTCCTTTTTTTTTTTTTTTAACCAATAAGTCTCCAGTTCAATTTCATTTTTCAGGCAAGAAATGCAACAAAATCCACAAACAACGAACAAGAGTAGGTAAAGTTTGCAGAAGCATATTATATCTATCGATAGAGGTGTTCGTGATTCGATTTTATTTAATTTTCTTTTTTAGGAAATACATTTTTAGATAGTATACAATGTTGCCGAAATACTTTATTGACTATTGAACAAAGATAAGAAGGCATCTGTTCGATCAGCAAATTGGGAAAATTCTACAAGTGTAACAATTTTCAAATTGTAACAGCAAAAATTGTACAAATTTCAAAGCAGCTGAAAGAACTTAATTTGATATTTTCTCCGTTTTAAAATAAATAATATTTTAAATTTAGGTACACTTTTTTAAAAAAAAATTATTTTTTTTAAAAAAAATATATTTTTACTTATTTATTTTTAAAATAAATATTTTTAAAAAATATAATTCTTTAATATTTTCTTGATTATATAAATTTTTTTTATTTAAATAAAAATAAAAATTAAAAAAATATCATTAATATATTCTTAATTACGTAAAATATCACTTATTTTTAGATAAAATTAAAAAATTTAAATATCATTTATTTGAAACGGATGGGGTGATTATTTTTAGTATCCCATGCACATATTCATGATGGCATATATATTTAATTATACATTCTGAGTCTTTCAATATTTAATTGTCCACCACCTAACATTGGGTACTCACTACTATATAGTTAACACAATTTTTACCATTCATTATGTTCAGACAACTTCTTTAGATTAAGTTCTGTGTGTGCACAGAGAAGGTAAAAAACTATTACACAATCAAATTATTTATAGGGTAATTTCAAATAAGTTTTAATAATAAAAACTAGAAATTGATAATTTAATAGAAATGGTAACTAATATGTTATTACAAGTTAATCTGCACTAATAATGTAAAATGATATTTACATTGTCATTGCACCTTATTGCCGTTGGCCAAGTTCTCTTCTTCTTTTTTATTTATTTATTTATTTAATAAAAATATTTATTGTAGAGAGTTCAGATTTTTGATTAAGTTTAATTTTTGGAAAAAAAATTGAATAATAATAGTTGAAACAAATACATCTTTTTCCAAAAATACTATTAAAAACTTGACCGAAATTAAATTATTTTTCTAAAACAGAAATAATCAACAAAATAGTAACTGATACTCTTAAAAACATTTACTTGACAAAAAATATCTTTTTAAAATAAATAACTTTTAAAAATTTGACCAACTAAACTATAACAATTCTATAGTCTACTAAATTAAATACTAAGAAAGGATAAATATCATAGTGTCTTATTATTTTTGTATTAAATCTATGGTAAAAAGGTATACTAGTATTTGCACCATCAGGAGTCAGGACTCTTGAAACTTCTTCATCTTCCCCTCTTTTTATTTGTACCATTACTTTATTTTTCTTTTCCCTTTCCACGTTTCCTAACTAATGGATGAAAAAAAATTAAGGAGATATTATATTTTTAACTTACAATAGGGGCAAAATTTTATACTAAAATATTTAAATAATATATTTAAAATATTTATTTAAAAAAATTATTAATATAGAAATTCAAGAATTAACTGATAATTTTTATTCAATTCTATTCTTACTTTTTTAGTACTTAAATTACTATAAAATATAAAAAATAATTATTATATATATTTAAAAAATACTTATTCAGTAATAAAATTATATTAATTAAATTATAATTTTTATTAAATTTTTAAATAATATTTAGATATTATTCTATGGATTAAAAAGTAACTGTGTGAGAGAGTATAATCTTTCAATCATTTATTTGGTCTTTGTAACATCTCGTGAAGTCCAAATTTGGAAGTCAAAAAGTTGGAGGAATTATGTTTGACAATGGCATAATGACTTTGACTTTTAGGGAAAAACATTCTTTAGTTAGTGCTCTTCTCATTTTGTTGATTTGTCCTTAAGCAAAGAATAATAATGTGAGAAACATTTGCTTTTCCATGGACCAATTTTTTAAAATATATTTTAACTTGTTGCCTATTAATTATTCCACATAATATTTAGAAAAAAAAAAAAAGATTATGCTCAGGTGATTTTCTAAGAAACAAATGAAATAAACTAATGATGGTGCAAAATGACAACTTTGAATACAATAAAATTTACTTTTTACGATACCAAATCTTCAAATTTACACTTTAGTAGTACAGTTTTTTTTTAAATCAAATGGCGTCATTATAATGTTTAACATGAATAACTAATTAACTAACCGATGGGTCATCCAGAGTAATTAAGCTTTAAAACACTTTAAATGAGAAGAAGATTTAATGTATGTATGTGTTGAAGAGATAATAATTAAGGAAATAAAACTATAATTTTGCTAATAGCTTAAACTTTTGGATTCGAATCTCACCGCCACCCATTATAAAAATAAATCACACATGAAGGATAATTAAATAAATAAAAGTCTATTCTCTTTAATATCATCGGCAATCTCATCTCACGGGCTAGAAATTTTGGGTTAAATTAAGTTCAAGTTACATTTCTTATCATTGTGTCATAGTCGAATCCCACTAAATTCTTGTTTTACCTAATTTTAGATACTCATATAATATTTTTTCACGCTTTAATCGAAAGGCCTGATTTCGGAACTTACCACTACATGATCATTTCTTTTAGAAATTTAAAAAACTTAATATTCTTGGATAGTTGAAAGCAATCAATTCTCTTGGCCTAACCCAATTTAACAAGTGAACTATCTACGAGTAGCTAGCTAGGTGTGTATATATATGTTGCCTTTTGTCTATCCACTTTATTTTTCTATAGAAATAAGAATGAAATGTTGATATATAAAAGGGACCAAAAAAGTGGGAGCTAGTATGTGGAACCAAATCTTTTGAGTCCATGAAGGGGGAGGGGTCCGTTGGAACTCTTTATTGTAAGCAATTTTGTAACAAAAGCAAACATAAAGATGATTTTATTGTGACCACTCTAAGAAAGTAGGACAATTGGTGTTGGTAATAATGTTTGATCTTAATATATATGAAAACGTTTAGGAGGCCAGGGGACAACCATTTTGCTTTTTTGTCTCTTAGATTATGTACAATTTGTATGCAAAATTATTATGATAAGAAGCCTGATGTACTCTTTTTGTTTATTACAAGAACAAGTGATGATATTCTACACTTTATCAAAGTGATCACTTAGTATGTTTACCAAAATTTAGTACTTTTGATGAGACCATGTTTACACTTACTTGATCCCTAGTAGTTAGCGATATGGTAAAGCTATGTTGTCATACTTCTTTTAATAAAAGAAATAGTTTCACTTAAATTACTTAATTAATATTTTCTTAAGGTCGAACAAATAAATTTAAAAAGAGCATGTAACTTGCATGTATCTTATTATCTCCTCACTTCTTTATAACAATCATCCTTTGTAATAATAATATTTCATTATAATGACCAAGTTTTCTTTGAAATCGCTTTTTCATGTTATGTTAGGTTATATATAGTTTTTGTACAAATATATCACTTTAGCTTCAAATTATCCGATTAACCCGCCCATAAACACACCCTAATTTATTTTCAATGAAATAATGAACAAAATACAGATTCAGGGCTCAACCTAACTAGAATAGTGGACCTAATATGAAGATCTTGGGCTAACATCTTGGTGCTTTAGGCTTATCTTGTTTTGTCTGGCCCAAATTCAGAACCAGTTGTTTTCCCATCCTGCAAAAAGTTTGTCTTTTAGAGAGGTGGTTATGAGGCCCACTAAGAATGCTGCAAAGCCCACCATTTCATTCATGTTCCATTTCCATAAACAAAAATATTTGGAGTACAAAAATTGCATGTATAGCAAATCAAATATCTCTAAATTATTGGTAAACACTAAATCCCTTTTCTATCAGTATAGAACTAGCTAAATATTATGAGGTCCTCAATGGACCAAAGAACCTATATTTATGAGTACTCAAAATAGATTTCTATATTCCATTGATTTATAGTTATGACTATTTGTAACAAAGACTTTTAAGTATTGATTTTTTTCTTCCTGTGCAACTGTTCCTTCAACTGCCTAATCTTGGTATCAACTCTAGCAGAAAATCCAATTTTAATCATCTCTTTGGATTTCTGCTGCTCCTTCAACCACATCGGTCCATCGACGATATCCATTCTAAAATGTTCCATTTCTTGGATCAAATGATCATCCATGGGGAAGAATGATCTCTGAATAACAATGTGAATGAAGTATGGAACTAGTGAAGTTACAACAGCTAGCAATGTAACAATCCAGAGCATTGCTGCAGGACCTATGGCTTCTGTTAAGAGGTGAAATCCTGTTTTAGAGTATTCTGGTGGGATCACACCATACAAGAACAAGAATATGTACCAGCAAATGATGCTACCCCAGATGAGTAAATGGCTTATCCAAGTGAAATGGTTTATTATTAGCGCGATTTGGCAGTTGACTGTCCAGATTATGCAAGTGTAAGTAACTGCACCTATGTGTCCAATGTCTGCCACTTCTCCCCCTTGTGTGAATGCAGCTGGGGAAAGTGCACTAATGTTGATTGCAAAGATTGCTAGTGATGTAAACGATGCGTTTAGTATCCATCCGATGATTCTTTTCCAGCTGAAGCAGATATTCTTTGGTCCTTGCTGATAAAGGGTTGGAAACTTCTCCAATGACAAACATCAAAAGAGAGTGATTAGAATTTTGATGTACCTAGATTATGTCTTCAGAAACATTATATGTTCATCTTAGCTGTGCAGCCTAAATTGCACGAACGCTAATACATCTTATTGGTGTTTCGAGTGTGTGATATAATGTATTGCAGTGTCTGACTTACATGTGAAGCCTATGCATAATGGCAACCAATTAGGGGTGGATTGGTGTAAGTTCTTGATTTTTACCTTAAGACAGACTTCAGATGAAACATCTTGTTCTAGCACACCCAAGGAGATCACAGGCAAGGATGTCAAAAGGACATTGAAAATGACAATGTACCAATCATCAAATAGAACCTGCCCTGAGGAAGTGGTGAGGATGTCATAGAAGAACAGTGTGAGGCCAAAAGCAACGTTCTTGTAGACAAAATATAGAATCTGCAGCATCAGAATGAAGAACAAAATTGTTATTAGTGCACCGAGATCCAAGGATGTAGAAAATTTATCTGTCTTGGAGTAAAAGGAGGATTTTTCTCTCACCAGCTTGGAGATCCTCTTGTAACACCAATGACCGTGGACTATAAGTAGGCGCTCCAGGAAACGAAATTGAGGCATTGAGAAGTCACTTGCCATAACAGCCTGTAAATCTCAGTAATCAACAGAATTAGAAGTTAGTTTGAAGATTAGGCTTCAATAGCTTTAGAATTAACCAAAATGAGAAGCCAATTACAAATTTAAGGATGGAAAGCATTTACCTGCATTCCTTCCATGCCACTGATTCCAACACCAATATCTGCTTCCTGAATCATGCCTACATCATTTGCACCATCACCTATAGCCAAGGTTGTCTTGCCAGTGTGTTGCTTAACCAACCTCGTGATCTGGAAATTCCAGGCAGAAACTTACTACACTGAAAAGTGTATTTTAGCATAAAGGGCAGTCCAGTGAAAGAAGCATCCCGTGTTTACGCAAGGGTCCAGTGAAAAAGAATTTATTTTTTGAATGTAAAAGAACATTAGGCCACACTAAGCAAAAAAATGATGACATACAAGAGCTTTTTGTTTGGGAGAAACTCTGCAGCATATGACAGAATCACATCTAACGGCTAGTCTTAGAAGCTGGTCCTGCATGTCATTGCTCAAGGCGATTTCAAGAGCTCTTCCATCCACTATCAAGGCAAAAGGTCGATCCTTTCTGTCTTGTTGAATGACCGCCTGATAGTATCTTTCAATCTGACCCAAAATATCTTCTCTCATGACCTGAAAAACTAGACAAAAAAGTTGACTACCTTAATTCCAATTCTATTTTACTCCTTATTTGATGCATCATTCTTCTATCTATTTGAAGCAAATGATATCTGTTTTCACCTTCATGAGATTTTTCAACTCGGCTTCTTTGCTTAGAGTCAAGTGAACTTGCTTCGTGTCCTGCCGAAGTAAACTGCAAGCATATCTGCAAGATTCGAGAGGAAGTAGATTTAGCTACAGGAGTGAACTTGCTTTATCCTGCCTTAGACTCTTTGAACAATAGATAATATTTCAAAAGCTTCATGATTCTGCTATCTGAAGAAGAAAAGGAATATAAGGTCTCTCACCCAACGTTAACTGCTGTTTCTTTCTTATCTCCAGTTAGCAGCCAGATCTTCAATCCAGCTTGTGCTAATTTATCTATGCACTCAGGAACCTGAAAGAAGTTGGGCAGAATTGTTTTCAAGCTTTAAAGAAAGTTTACTTTGCAAGGGATGCATATTAGAGTAATACTTCTGGCCAACACCTCCTCCTCGTGCCCCACTGAGACACTAGCTTTCTCATCTTTCCTTTTGCCAATATAGCTTCAGATAGGAGGCTAGAGAAAGATGTTGGTGGAAAATATAGCTTTTCAACTTTTCCCTCTATACCTATATTAGCTTCTTTGTCCAAAATTTTGGACTCTGATAGGCGAAAGGACAAATTGCATATTGGTGTTGCTTGTCAATAAAAACACCAATGATGATTTGAGAAAGTAGTTCAGCAAGTTATTGTGGAAGATAAATAAGGGAACAAGAGAACTCACCCCTTGTTGTAACTTATCTTCTATTGCTACAGCACCTAGCAGGAACAAATCTTTCTCAATCATTTCAGAGGCATTTTCTAGGAGATCCTCTCTTTCTGGACCTATAGTGGCCTTGGCTTTTGTAAATAATGAGTTCCACTTCTCGTACTCATCTGTCTTGATTTTCTTATATGCAAAAAGCATGGTTCTCAAGCCATCTTCTGCATAGTTTGAGAGATGCGCAGTTGTAGCTTGCTGGTATATCCTACCATTATTTGCAAGTCTATCAAGAATAACACTGCGGAACAACGGAGAGACTTAGAAATATTCTAGAAAATCTAATAATAGTTTGATCACTTAACAATTGAAGTAGTGCAAGAAATTACATCTTACTTGTCAGCCCCTTTGCAAAGGAGAAAGATGTCTCCATTTTCATTTCTCACTATCACAGACATCCTCTTCCTAGAGCTGTTGAATTCTAACAGATTCAGAAGCTTGTACTCCCTAGAAGCAATAGCTAAATAATGAGAAAGAATTGTGAATTGAAAGAAGAGAAGGTGAAATTGAAATAGAGTAGGTGAGAGTCACCTCTTAACATCCATTGCAGAAGAGGGGTCAAGTTCTTCAACAACCATCACAGATTGAGTTCTATGACAGAACTTGAATCCAAACTCTTGCGCAGCTATCAGAAAGGCTACTTCCTCAGGTGACTCTGCCTCATATTTCAGTCTATCACTTTTCTCATCTTCAATAGGAATACCGGTGTGACATAGAGCCATTACACGAAAGAACATCATCATATCTGATACATTAGATCGATTAATCCACATTTTGTCCATTAGTCTATCATCCCTGAAGTTGAATCCCTTAATAACCGAGTCTCTTCTTGAAATAGAATTTCTTGGAGTTGTTGTATTTGGTGTCTCCATTCCTTGCTCCAAACCAAGGGCCATCTTCTCTGCTGCTGGCTCAGCCATTGAGAACTCAAACATCTCTAGGCTTCGACCAGTGGGATCATATCCACCTAGACTGAATCGATATCTCTCCACCTCGATGTTCATTCTCCTGGATGCTGCAAGATCAATTTCGGTGATCTCACCCCCATATGAAATCCCTTCGATTGAACATTTCCTAAATTCCATTTGGTTACAAGTCAATGTGCCTGTTTTGTCAGTCAGAATCATTTCCACCTGTCCAAGCTCCTCGTTTAAATTCGACGTTCTTGCCTCAACTGCTTTATCTGTTACATCATCAAACATCTTCTGGTCCTTGTTGATGAGCATAGCTTGTAGAACTTTAACAACTTCAATCGAAACATATAAAGAAATGGGTATCAAGTAGCCATACAACACTAAAGCCCTAATGAATTGCAACAAGCATGTTACAACCGGCTTTGATGCATCAAAAGATGAATCAGCAGCCCTTTTCAATTCAAGGTAATACCATTTAAAAGCTTCAGATTTCGTGTATACAGTTGAAGCGATAGAGGATACCAGCGATATCAAAATGAGCATGGCAAAAAGGACATAAATTACATGATCCATCTTCCTTTCTACTCGACTACGTTTAGATGGTGACCTTGTGGAGTTCCTCACAGCCTTTGTATCCGGTCCACTAAACACCACAACCCCATAGATATAATCAGTGTTTCGGAGCTTTGAATCCCTTAGAAGAATTTGAGTTGGAGACAAAGGATGAGATTCATTTCCAAACTCCAAATTTCCTACAAATGTATAAAGGTTTGGATTTGGATCCTCACAACGAACCGTCGCTAAAAATTTGCTGAATTGCTCATCCCCATCTAGGCTAAGTGTGGCTTCCAAACTTCTCTTAACTTTCAGATTAGTCTCACCATCTAGATTCATAGTCTCAACATAACAAAGACCATCTTCATAGCTTGATGAAAGCAACAGAAGATCACTTGGAAAGTACTCATTCTTGTTAACTTTAATCACATCTCCCACATATACATCTTTCCAGGCTCTCTCTACAAATTCCCCATTTCCTATGTGAACCTTAACTTTCCTTGCATTCACCTTCAAGTCCTGCAAACAAAAAATGAAAATGTTTAGTTAAAACAGAACACTCTGTTTGACGCTATGATATTATCAAGAAACCAAAACATTTGAGGTACCTGCAAGAATCTATTCCAATCCTCCATGGCCTCCTTGAGCATACTAATCCCCACGACGAAAACAAGGGGAGAAATGACACTAACAGGAGAAAATGGAGCCAAGGAAGTGACAGAAAGCACAGCAGCTAACAGGAAATACAGATTGGCAACACGACGAAACTGCTCGAAAAGCGCTATGGGAAAGAAGGTGACAATGTTGTATTTTGTTGTGGATACATAGTTGTTTGGATACTTGTATGGTTTGAGCTTGTGGAAATGTGACTCATTGCAGAAAACCACCCTCGAATAACCTGGCTGGCCAATGAAACTTTGAATTGATGGTGGTGCACCAGCAGCAAAAGAAGTAGGATCACCTTCATTAGTTTGAGGATGCAAGCATGAGAATGTGTACAGTTTGCTCCATTTTACTTTCTGTTTCTTTCTTCCTGCTGCCATTTCAGGAAAAAAATGGAGAAAAATGTGCTGAGAAATTTGGTATTCCAATGTTTGATATTCAATTAGAATACATGAACTTTAACTAAAATCTTTTTAAGGGAAAATTGCCTTGTCAGATCCTTAATTAGTATTTTGTGAAATTTCCTTCTTGACCTTGATATATTACTTGAATTACAATTTTCGTCCTCCATATTTTCATTAAATCTTCTATGAAACTAATTTTCACCAGCCTTTTCAAACATGTTTAGGAAGATTACTGCCTTATTTTTCTAAGTTACTAGTCTCAATTGGACAGTTTGTGTTTATATGATAGTGTAAAAATTCGAAAAAGCAATATAGATGCTCGTAAAAAGTAAAATATTTATATGATAATGTTCGTTTATTTTAATATTTTCAAAATAATTATTTAAAATATTTTTTTTTTCTTTTTTGAGGGGATGATGTCAGCAATGATATTAGGGATGAAATTTTCCTTTTCGTTCTCTTAGCTGTATGTTACTTTATTACTTTCTGTGCTTCTTTTTTTAATTTCTATTTAAGTTAGTTTAATTTTTCTTACTATTTTTTTGGTTTTTTTTGTCTTTTTATTTTATTTTTTAAATATAAAAATAAATATAGTACCTAACTATTTGTAGATTAACAAAATATAGAAATATTGAATAATTAGACTGCAACAATAAGTAATTTAAAAAGTACTAAAATCACTAACTTATTTATTAAAATCAAAATTAGTTTTTTTAAAAATATATTTAAAAATTTTTATTCTTTTTTTAATTATTATTCTTTATTTTTTTATTATCATAATTTGATTTCATGTTCAATTTTAACTCCTTTCTTTTCTTTATTTTTTTTTCTCCTAGAAAAAGGAACAAAAACATAAAAAGAAGATAAACTAATCAAAAGAGAAAAAAGAATGTAGAGGAAAACAAAGAAGAAGAAAAGAAAACAAACTTAAAAATAAAAAAAATAAATGAGAAAAAAGACAAAAATAATAAATGAAAGTAAAAGGAAAAAAAACATATCCATTATATATAAAGGCGAATTCAAAATTTAAATTTTATTGGTCTAATTTTAAAATTTTAATATTGAATTCATTATATTTTTAAAATTATTAATTCATATTTATTATTAATTTTAAATTTAAATTTTTTTTATACATATATTTATTTCCTATATTAAAAATTATAAAAATTCAATTAAACCCACGCTCGAAAGGCTGCATATGCCTCTGCCAATATGCACAAAAGAGACATTGAAATAAATATTTTGGATTAAATGAATATTGATAAAATTAATAATAGAAACAAAAAAAAAAAAAGCAAATGAGGATAATTAACTTTTTTCACATGGGGCATTTTATTTACTTTTCCCAAATAAGTTATCCATAATGAATTGACAAAAGGTTGTTTTAAAATTAAGGTATAATCCGTTTAGGCACAATGCTCCAAGGATTATGTTTGGCGATTGCTTCAAAATGCTGGACAACAAATAGAAACAGTCTTTATCTTTCTTCTTTCACGTTCTTTTTTTTTTTTTTTTTTTTTTTGGTTATGTTCTTTTGTGAAGACTTGGTAAAAGTTTTATTATATATATTATAGACGGCAATCTCAAGAAAGGAAGTTTCTTTAACTTGTCTGTTGCTTAAGGTATTTTGCAAAGACCACGTTGTTGCTTCACCATTCACCGGCTTCTCTCTCACTTAGGAAAAGACAATTTGCAAGCTCCCAAATATTATTATTCATCAGAAATTATTTATCGTGATTTTAAAATATTTAATTTATTTTTATATAATATTTAAATAATAATATTATTATTTTTTAATTAAAATATTTGTAATTTTTAAAAATAATATTACTTAGTATGAAATGAAAAAAATATATAATTAATTTTATTTTAAAATTATAAATAATTGAAGATAATTATTTTTAAAAATTAAGATAAATAATTTGGGACGGCGGGAATATACTACGACTCTAATTAACTCTTTATAGTAATACTCTATACTACTTGGGATCAAGCAGAAGCAGGCCTTTAATAAACAACAATTTCCACTGTGTATCTGTAGCTTTGGACTCTTGGTTGATATTTCCTGAGCAAATTTTCTTCATTTTTACTATTACTTCCAATCCCATGTGTTTTATTTTAAAAGCTAATAGGGTTTTCACATAAAAAATTACGAAATTTCTTTCTTTTTCAGAAATAATCTATTTTCTATTATGCATTTTCTTAGTGAACTAATTATGTGAGAAATGAATGAAAAAATCATATTTTATAACACAAATTTTTCATTGATTCGCGATTAAAAAAAACTTTTATTTCTAATAGTAAAGACATGTTGTTGTAGATAAAATATAAATGTATTTTCTCCTTAACAATTTGAGCTTGCAATTGAAATTGTCATACAATTTAAAATATTCAATTTGGATCGATAAAGTACTAACTGTTGGTGTTTATGTGTATTTTAATATTAAAATTGTAATATTTAAAGTGTATATTATTAGGCATAAAGTGGAGAAAGTGGTGTAATTATTCTTTGTCGCTCATGTAACCACTATGACATGTTTTTCCCATTATATCCTACTAATTATCCCACTACATCTCTAATAATTACTATCCACTATCTTTATATTTACTACTATATAGAAGAAATCCTACAACTGCCGTACAAAGGATGATTTCTTTCTTGTGTTGAGTAGATGTTGAATGAATGAAAAGTATGGATATAGATGAAAAAGAACCATTGTATTGTTTATAATTTAAGATTGATACAGTGAAAGAGAGAGTTGAGACAAAGAAAAATATTTTAAGCCTCCAACTTACTCACTATAAAAGAGAGTACTTTTATTTTGACAAAACGTTGTCTGACTATTGTTGCGAAATGCATTATTATAGTTATTTTATTCTCTCCCTGTGATGTGAGTGCATTTATCCTATAATGGTTTCTGTAGATTGAGTCTATGAACTCTTTCTTGAAGAGAAATACCACCACTAAGGGATGAGATCTCCGGACTCCTTATATCCTCCTTCTTTTGACCTAGTTTTTGAAGTGTGAATTAGGCCCAAGACCTAATTTGACATAATATCTAAGAAGGACTCATCCCAGTTCTCATTCATGGTGTTTGGCCCCAACTTTTAGATGTCCAACCATGGCCATGAAGGGGGTATAAAGAATCTCACATCGATCATTTAAAGAATGAGTAGTCTCTTTAATATGGCTTGGGTAATCCTCACCCCTTGAGCTAGCTTTTGGGGTTGAGTTAGGCCCAAGATCTATTTATTTACTTTGTCGGAGCAAGACTCATCCAATTAATATTGTTTATCGATGATGGACCTCCAGATTAAATTGCTCAAGCACCAGATATTCAATCATGGGCATGAGGTAGGGTGTTGAAGAATCCTACATTAGATAAAAAATGGATAGGTGATCTCCTTATATAGACTTGGGCAATTCTTCCATGAGTGATATTAGGGGCTGAGTTAGGCACAAGTTTCACTTTTTTACATGGTATCAGAGTCAGACACATTCTATGTGGGCCTCTAGACCGGTTGAGGTGGTGGAAATACCCTTGTCCTGAACTGATTGAGGGGGGTGAAAATATCTCTGGTTCATGAAATATGCACGCTCCAGTCCTGAAAAAAGTCTAGGCTTGAGGGCATATGCTGAAAAGAAATAAACCACATCAGTAAGGGATGAGATTCCTGAAATCCTTATATGGCTTGTGCGATCCTCCTCCTTGTGAGCTAACTTTTGGGGTGTGAGATAGGCTCAAGACCTGATTTTACATGATAATAAAAATTTGTATCTCGTATTATGATTGTGCAAATTAACAATTAAATCAATAATTCAAAATCAATAATTGAGTTATTGGATTAATAATTCGGTTATTGGTTTAACAATTTGATTATCGGTTTACTGTCTCAAGTTATCGAGTTATTGGTTTGATTATCAATTTTATCATTTTTGTAATGGGTAAACCAAAGACTCGATAATAATTATTAAATTATAATTTTAGCTTTCAATATATAAAGTATCCTGGTAAGAGGATGAATCAGATGTTCATAAAAAGGGAAGGGGATGTTATTCAAATCTAAATTGAAGTTGATTGTTTTAGCTGGCTAATTCTATATGTTTTTTTCTTTTTTCACCCATTATTTTTCTAACTAAACAGATTTATGACTTATGAGATTTTTCGTGTGAGATATTAACGATTAACCTGATAACTAAATCAATAACGATCAATAACTGATTAACTGATATCTTAACAGTTCTTTAACGGTTTAGCATGTATACTAACCGATAAACCAACAACTTTAAAAATTAAACTGAACTGACTAATACACACCCTATCTCGTATGAGTAGGGTGTTAGAGTTACAAGATCACCCTTGACAAACTTCACTTCTGTGAATATGAAAGTAGGTCATTTCCTATGAGAAATGGGCTTGTGCTAAAAAACACTCACGAAAATCAGGATAGCACAAGACCGTAATATATTGGTTATTAAAACTTATGTCTACACCTTGATTATTGAGTGTAAACAATGATGATATTTTATTTTCCTTAAGCAAACATAGTTCACGTGTTGACTTTGGAGTAAAGATAATTATTTTGCTGAAGGTTCAATGCAAAACATACCTTCATTATGTATAATAGTCTCCCTTCAAGTGGTGAACTCTCTTATTTTAATACTAAAATGAGCGGAGAATATTGGAAATAAAAGCATTTTAATATTAAAATATTAAAATATATGATAAATTAGTGGGCATAAAGTGAAGAAAGTGATCATTTATTCTTGTTATCCTTGTGACATGTTCTCTCCATTATCATCTAATTATCTATTACACTTCAAAGTTGAGATGTTCTTCCCATTATCTCCTAATTATCTGTTACATTTCAAAATTATTATCTACTATCTTGATATTTACTATATGAAAAAATCCTACATCTATATAAAGGATGTTTTCTTTCTTGCGTTTTGTCGGTGAAAAATGGATGAGGAGTATTATATTGTGCTTATTATTTGAGGTTGGTGTAGTGAAAGAACATTGAAACATAAAAAAAATATTCTAAGTCTTTGACTTATTCACTACAAAAAAGAGTGATTTTATATTGAAAGAAGGTGTTCTTGCTTTGGACTCCTCAACTAGTCCGGAGTTGTTTGAGTCACACGATATAGTCGGCCTGTTGTATTCTGGAGGAGACAAATCAAAACTTATATTGTTGGATCGGTGTATATTCTACCGCAGTGAGCTTGAATCTCCGTAAAGAAAATAAGATATTCGCGTCTCGACCTGAATATTTATTTATTATTTTTCAATTGTAATCTATAATTTTTCAACTTATAAACATTTTTTATTTGACCAAATATTTTACTATTTTACCTTTAGTATTTTTTTTCTAATTCTCAAAATATCTTTTCAAAACAATACTCCTAACTTATTCTTTACTTTGTATTCATTATTCCTCCTTTTTTTCTGTACAGATACTTTGAAATTTATAATTATTTACAAAATACTTAAAGAATATTTTAATTATTTTAATAAAAGAATAGTTTGTCAACATATTTTTATTGAACATATCACCTGTTTATTAACAATTTCGACACTTCTTTTTAAACATGCAATAATTTATAAAATTAATCTTTAAATTTAAATTATTTTTCAACACTTAAAAACTTATCAACTAATCTAAACCGGCTTAATTTTCTTAAAGGAGAAAAACTGAATCTGCAATTCATTGGTTATTGGGATATCCAAATTCAAACAGCAACTTGCGTCCATAATTCACGGATCTACAGATTAAGGAAATGTTTAGCATTTTAATCTCAACTGTCAAAGTGTCAAATGCATCTAGATTTGAGAAGTAAAGTGGATGATCCTTTTAATTAAATATAAGTTTAATATTTAATACTAGGTTTTAGAAGTCCACCAAACGATTAATTTAGTGTAACTACTACTATATACTTATATACAAACATGTACACTTCCAAGTTCAATTGGGAAAAAAAAAACACTACTGAATAGACTATATAATTCCTCTATTGTTAATTTATTTTTTGTTCAGAGTTTGGTATTCGTATTCATATTTGAGTCCGATTATTCTAGAATCAACAGAAGCGATAAAATTTATTTTGATAATAAAACATTTTCTACCGAAGACAATTTTATTTTTTGTAATTCGAATATTAAATCTTTAATTAAATATAAAGAAATATTTACCCGTTACAATTTTACTTTTCAATCAAAGTGATTTAGTAGTAATCACAAGAAGAGGACCTCTCTTTCTCATTAGATTAAGTAGTATCCTTTGTCAATCACAAAATGTAATTCTTCAAGGACATTCTTTTTATATACATATATACAAAATTAGAGTCATATTTATCAAATGGTGTATTTTTACTCTGTTTTATTCAATATAGTTGGAGTTTCGTTTCAAAAAATATATATAAAATCATGCTTTGAATTAAGTTCACGATTTCATATGTAAATATATATAAAAAAAATTTGTATGAAGTTTATGTTAGGTTTAAGAAAAATACATGTAATTTTTATTGAGGAAATTTCATAAATGGGCAATAATTTGGAAGAAAATAGGTTTAAATAGCAATATTTACTTATTTACATAAAATGACAATATTTTATGTGCTATTGTATTTAACATAGTAAAACTTAACAAAATACAAATATAAAATCTGAAATTTGAGTGATTTTAGGGATTATGTCTCAAATAAAAATTCAGTTACCATAAATCACTCAAGTGATAATTATTGCATAAATCACTCAAGTGATAATGTCGAAATACATCATATACATAACCTATAAAATACACTAATAGGATTTTCAAAAAATAAGAGAATCACTTACCACAATTAACGGGATTCTATAATCTATTTGAGACTCCAAAAATCATAAAGAATTAATTAGTAAAAATCTGATGAATTACACCGTTGAAGATTTTTATCTAAAATACAAAAAATACATATCTTAAATGAAAAATTAAATAAAATCATGAATGAAACTTATCTGATTTAATGGATTCTTCACACTTCGAACCCGAAGGATCGTGAAAACGTGGATTGGATTAATGGACGAAAAATCTGGGTTGATGATGAACATTGAGTTGAAGAGAAGATGAAAGAGGGGTTGGGCTGTTATTGGAGAGATTTAAGACGAGGAATATGAGAGAGGTAAAAAATAATCAAATACAAAGTAAAAAAAGTAAATAGATGGCACATTAAATGAAATAAAGTCATATTATGTAATTTTTTAAAATTGTGGGCATTATATGAAAATACTTTCATAATTGTGTTATGTTATGTGATTTTTCCATTTATTAATAATACAAGAAGCTCAAGATTCATGAGTTAAAAAGGCTGAATTACGTAGAGAAATTTATATAAATGACATACTAATTATGTTTTTACTAATTATAATTATATCTATAATTTAAATTATTATGGAATGTATTTATTTAAAAAGTTATGATATTTTATATTTGAATACAAATACACTAATTAATATGTTGAGTGAAATATGAGATATTATTTTTTTAAAATGACAAATTACCAAAAATTACAATAGGATTAGTATATAATCTTTCATATATCTCTCTCCCTCCCCTCTCTCCTTTTCTATCTCTCTCCCGCTCTCCTCATCCTTTATATGCTGTATTTTAACCTCTCTCTGTATTTATATTTTCACCCTTCTCTATTTGTATTTTTATATTTTTTTTGAGGTATTAGACAACTGTATTTGTTGTATTCATACGTGCACTTAGCTTATATCCTCTATCTCTCTGTATGTTGTATTTTTATCTCTCTTTGTATTTGCATATTTTTTGAGATGTCAGGCGGCTCTATTTATTGTATTGATACGTGCATTTAGATTATATCTATTCGCTCTAATTTAACTTGTACTCATTTGCTTTTGTATCACGTGTATTGTATTAGGATTTTGATATTGGATATTCGGTTGAAGATAAGATGGATAAGCGGCTCGGGTGTCTGATCGAAGCCGTCGGAGTGATGAAATACGAACTCCATCGCGGGTGAAACTTTTTTTCTAATATATTTTATGAGAAATTAGGAGAAAAGAGTTATGGTTGGCTGTGTGGCGGATATGAATAGGGAAGAGAAAATTGGGCTCAAAAAATCGAGCTTATTGGCGGGGAAAGTAGAATTTGACCGTTAACCTGATATTAGCAATGGAATTGGATGGTAAAATACGCAGTTAATAGGTAAATACAAGATTAAAATTAAAAATAACTATTAAATTAAAATATAACTAATAATTATAGTTATTTATAATTTGCTATAATATATTCTAAATTTCTAATTACGTATAAGAGGAGGTTTATGACCAGAATTTTGCTTGCTGGGTAAAGTCAGTCATCACTATGAACTGCATAGCCAAAAATGTAACAAACTTGCTCGTATAACCTATTTCCTTAGATTAGATCCAACAAGCTAAATAAACAGTTTCGTTTCTAGATAGGCTTAAAAAATCATAGCACAACTTTATCAAATTACATGTTGAGTATAATGACGATTCTATTACTATTTATTGATTAATATACCGCAAATTACAGTTGAAAAATAAAATATACAAAATTGAATAAATAAATATTAAGTTTGAGGCGCGAATACTCGCTCTCTTTAAGGAGATTTAAGCCCATTGTTGTGTTATCTTCATCGATCCAGCATTAATTCTCGTGACTTGTCTCCTTCAAGATACAACATCCCAACAACGTCGTATGAATTAAACAGTTTTGGATTAATTGAAGAGTCCAAAGCTTTACCATTAGAACACCTTCCTTCAACATAAAAATTACTCTCTTGTGTATAGTGAATTTTAGTTGAAGAGTTAGAATATTTTTCATTGTCTCAACTCTTTCTTTCACTACACTAACCTCAAAATACATCACAACATTTTTCACACTTCTCATCTTTCTCTTCTTTTTTTTACTTTGTTCAACACAAGGAAGAAGACATCCTTTATATAGTGTAGGATTTATTCCACAAGCAAATATAAGAACGTGGATAGTCATTTGAAAATTAGTGAAGTAATTAGTAACAGATTATGATAATAGTGATTACATATAAGTTACACCACAAACAATGACTATTTTTTCTATTTTATGACCATTAATATACGCTACACTTTTATAAAATATAATATAATATTAAAATGCTCCTAACACTATTTAATACTTGAAGGAGATTGGTCGTTCAAGGAATTTCCTATTGTTTTTGTGGTATATTGTAAACGTATGTTTTAACCCTGCCACTTGGTGCCTCATGCTTCAAATTGCAGACACATACACCAATATTGAACTCTGTTTTATTATTTCTTTCATCCATATCAACGTCTTTGTTTGTTCTCGGTTGTTTGTGATTACTTTTTGATTCCTTAATTGTTATATGTTGGGTAATTTCACTTATTTACTGTTTTCATTAAGGAATTTGAGATTTTAACTTTGAATTTTGAAAATTAAAAATTTGATAATTTTCAGATGGACCAAATAATTAAAAGATAACCAATTTCTCATTGAAATTTTCTTTTTAAGTTTAATAGAAAGAAGCAAAAAAAATGACTCCAGCAATGGAAAGTAATCAACAGTAATTATTCGGTGTCTCATCTCATAGTTAAAGTAAGAAATGAACTTCTTAATTCCTCAGTAAACTAGTAACATTTTTTAGCGGTTACTGTTAGGAAATGATTTTGATTAATGAAAAATAAAATATGCTCATTTAATTTTTAAGGAATAAAAATAAATAATTTCTTAGCAAATAAAATAATCTCTGACGGAATAAAATTATTGCTAATTAACTTTTTATTAATTATTTCATATTGTGAGTTGATTCAGCCGCAGGAAAAAGTAAAAAAAGGTTGAAGTCAATAAGAACTCTATCCGGAAAGAAATCACTGTTGATAAGGAAAAGAATATTTGGTGATATCTGGTAAAAGATTATAAAATTCAAAAAGAAGTTTACAAGGTTTTCGAATAAGATGAGAACTTCTTGTTCTACCATAAGTGAAAGATCAAAGCTGATAAAAAGAGGACTCCTTATCCTACTTGATGTAGAAGATGTTCACTCTGGCAGTCTATAAAAGGAAGATCTCACACCAAAGATGAATTTTTCACTCACAAATACTCTTCAGTGGTGCTAGAGACAGTTCGCTAGTTCTGCTCCATGTCTGTTGCAGTCTAGGTATTAAGAGTCAACTTGTAGTGAAGCTATAAACTTGAAAAGAGTCTGTTTTAATTCCATTTCCATTAGCTTGTAATTGTGTTAAAGTTCTTCTTGTTAAACTTAGGGTAGTTTATACAGGTTTGGAATTTGTAAGGGCGTAGGGGTAGATTTTGCGGAGGTAATCCAACATTGGCTCGATGTTTAATTAGTGAAGTTAAGTTGAAATCCTACTAGGGAGTAGGTCATGTTTTTTACAACCATTCGAACCTCGATGGTTTTCCACGTAAAAATCCTTATCTCTCATTTTACTTTTCGCAATTTGTTATTTTAACTTAAATTAAGTCACTGTCCAAAGGAAAAAGTTTCAAATTGTTTCTGTCGTGAGGAGTTTAGCCCATATAGCAGTAGTATACATGCATTGATATACTAAATGATCCCTTGTCTCTCTTTCTCCCTTGCACAGCGAGCAGTTTGTATCAATATTCATCCCCCACACATGTAATCTATCAGCAGTTAGGAGTCTGTATTGCACTACCAGCCACATAGTAAACTGAGCTTTTGGCCTTGCATAATTATGAAACATGAGGCTCTTCATCTCACTCTAGGTTGTTCTCCAAGTAGTTGTAGATAAAGTTGTTTAATCAAGCTTCCTTTCACCTGTGTAGTCTGAAGTTGAGTGATAATTCCCTTAACCTCTAATCTTCCTCACCATCCAACTAGCTTGTTGAGGTATATTAAGTGTGCTCAGTTCCCTCCCTTTTATATAATGTGTGAATCCATTTAATCCATACCTTGTCCTTCATTAGACTGAGACCCCAATAACTTCTAGCTACAGTAGCTTTGTTCAAGAGAGTAATGTTAATTAAGTTCCATTATTTTTTCAGTATTCATTCTTACTCTTTTTTCCTTTCACCCTTACTTCTCATTGTTGAGAATACTCTCTCTACACACACACATGTATATACATATCTGTGTGTATGTAAAAGGAGCTTAGAGGCATGCTTCTAAGATCTCCAATCTTTTTCTTCCTTATTTTTTTTAGTATTTTTTTCATTTTAAAATCATTTTTTAACTTATTTATTTAATTAATGTCATTTAACGTTATCACATACATCAATTAGTCATCATTTCCATTTTTCTTTTTCTTTTAGCAATTTTCTTCATTTTAAATAATTAACAGATTTATTTATTTTTTAAAAAGTTTCTTTCATTAATTATTTTTCTTTCATTTTCCGTTAAAAATGCAGAAGTCATATCACACCCAAAAAAAGTTAAAGAGCTATTACTTTTAAATTAACACAACCGTTTTTGCCCAAAAGAATTCAATGGTCATAATTGTTATTAGTTTTAAATTGGCTATTATTTCTTGCCAAAGAGACCTCAATGGTCGCATTTTTAATGTATATATGAACGTTTTTGTTAGTCGTTCTCTATTATTAGAAAAAATAAATTTTGTTTAAGAAAACTATTAGCTTTCTCATATTTTCTTTCTAATTTTAAAAGATTGTGAATAACTTTATTATGCTATTTACTTTTTCAATTATTTAGATTATATGATGCTATTTTTGCTTATATATTATATAATACAGAGTTAAGACGTAGGTCGAAATTTGATCTACAAATTATATATAGGTTAAATGTTACACCTACACAGTAACATCATTGGATTTTCGAAGCTCAATAAGTTTTTCTCTTTTTCTCATATTTTTGGTATCTTAGAATTACCGGTTCTTCTTTATTATTTTATTTTCTTTGTTATACTAGAAGTGGAAAGCTCCAAAATTTAGAATTAAATCATGAAAATACCCTTAAAAAGTTGGACATAATTTACTAGAGCTCTAATTTTTAGAAAAAAATTCATAATCAATTTGCTAAAAATAATGAAATTATAGGGGGATTTGAAGAAAATACATCAAGTTTAAGGTGGTCTTTAAACTTTTATTTATAATAAAATTATTCAAATTTTGTGATAAAATTATTCAAAATTTGTACAAAACATATGAAATGATAAGAGATTCTTATAACTTTGAGATCTTATCGTGAGTGAACAAGCAAAATATTTAAATGGATGTATTTTCTCGGCTTCTTTTCCATTTGCACTTGGGTTCCTTTTCGCTCTATGCACATGTGCTTTAAGATTGCTGGATATTTTTTCTTTACAGGCGCAAGTTTGATTTTGTCAATTAACTTTAGTTTATGATTTTATAGAGCATATGGGTGTATTTATGGCTCAGCTAAAAGTTTTGATGGAAGTTTAACATATATTTTGTAGAATGAAATGATTGTAAAATAATAAATAAATACATCACAGTGGAGGCAGGGAGTGAGTTTTAAAGAATAAAACTGACTATCGGACAAAATATAGAAATTGAATCTTGTATGATCATTATAGACACAATCTTTGAGCTGCAAAAGCCAAGGGGTTCGAGATGATTATTATGATGGTGAGCAATAAGCATTGATCTTCATGACTTGCAAACTGCAGTCATGCGGACATAGTCACCAATGCTTACTTTTTTCACTATCATCCCCATGATTTCTATGAGGATGTCTTTTTTTCATATACCCATCAATTATATTAATTGAAAAGAGAAGAGAGTGATTGAAAAGAGAATAGAAAGAAAGGATGCGTACTTCTACTTTGTTTTTTTATAGCAATTATGTATGAATCAATTATATTTAATGGGCAAAAACTTGTTGCATCTTCTCCTAAAATGCAATAACATGCTGAATCCCAAACCAGAATTGAGGAACCTACCAATTCCTCTCTTCCCCCAAAAGTTTAATCATACATTATTTTAAAACTAAAATACATATACTTAAACGCTCGCGCGAAGCGCGGCCACATTCCCTAGTTTCATATAATTTATATATACTTTAGGATGCTTTTCCAAATCAAGAAAATTGTGATGTTAAATATTGTAATTGGATCAAAATCACTCACTTTACTTGATTGGAGGTTTATAATGTGATATGATAGATATTATAAGGACTAAAGAAAGGAATTAAGTAGACTAAAATTGCTATTTCACAATGAAGAGTAAACTGATATCCATAGCAACAATAAAAAAAAAAAAAAGAACAACAAATTTAATATTATTATTGCTTAATAGCACTATTTTATATAAATATAAATATAACAGTCTCTCGATTTTCTTTCAGAAATCATCACCAGATTTCTCATCAAACATAAACCTTGCGGATTAACTTGAATTTAAAATCCGAAGATCTAGGATCCCAATACAGCCCAATCTCATCGTTGACGCTCAATGCACGATCCTTGAACAAATCCACACAGACGAGTGCATAGTCCTCATTAGGTAGAATCTCAATATAAGTTCCTTCACTATGATACTTTTTAGGGTCCCTATCTTCCGTAACATCCCATAAACCAACATACATCTTATGCCCAGACGTTACAAACTTGGCAGCGCCCAACGTCCAGTATCGAAAAATGTGCTCGAAAACCTCGACAAACGGTAGCACCAGCTTCCCTGTAGCCACCTCGTAATGCATGACTGCCTTCTTGATCTGCCATGGATTATGCAGGTCTATGACCGGAGCGGGATAGATGTCCCGTATTTCTACTAGACGGCGAGTCACTATCCATGGGGTGTTAGTCTCTTTGCAGGCTTCTTCTTCTGCTTTTGTTGGAAAAAAATTATACATAAAAGTCTTTTTCATATTATAACAGAAATAATAATAACAATAGAAAATTTTTACTTTGATGAATTTTACAATGTTAGAGCAAATATGTAGAGGATTTTATAGGGAGGGATATGCGTTTGAATGGTACTACATATACAGATTATTTCCTAATAAATCTAATTGGTTTCACATTTATTCTATGTCAAGGATTACATAATGGTGGTCAAATTCTTGTAGATTTGTACATCAAAATAAATATTATTTGGAATTAGTTTAATGTCTTCTCAAACTGTGATTAGTCATAGTTAAAAAATTTCTCCTCACATTATAGTAAATTAAATTACACAAATAATTTATTATAAATTAATATTATTAAATAAATTATCTACAATTACATTTTAAGTGACCTTCTTTTGTACGAAATACAACAATTATAGTTGATCATTTGTGTAATTTAATTTATTATAATAAATTAAACTACAAAAATAATTAAAGTTAATAATATTAATCATAGTTGATACTTGATACAGTCAAACCTTATTATAGTGGCAGCGTTTGTCTAAAAATTTTATGGTTGTTACGGTGAGGTACTACTATATATCTGACATTTGACATTTAGATTTTGTTTTGTTTTATACATAAAAGTACGCAAAAAATTAATTTAATAATTTTGTGTACAAATTTAAAAAATATTTTTTTGTTAACTAATCTAACTTAAAAAAATATATAAGGCGTAGGAATATAAAAAAGGCAAGCGCCATTAGTTTCTCCTCGTGAAGTTATGACCATAACTGGTAGACACTATTTTAATATAATTTTTTCTTTCAAATATTCATACTTGAAATTTATTATATACATGATATTAATCATGATTATCATAAACATTTCAATATTTCTTTTTATACATAATATATTTCTTACAAAATATTATTGCACAATATTTGAATATGACTGTTATATAGGAATAAATTTATAAAGAGTATGTTGCTATACTGAACGTCACTATTGTTATAGGCAGAATGTTATTACAAAGAAGTAAAATATAACATGGAAAATTGATTTTGGAGAAAATTAGGTCGTTATAGTGAAATGTTGTTATAATGAATAATTGTTATAACGAGGTTTGACTGTATTACTAAACATAGTATGATGATATACTATATTTGATATGTCTTCTGCACAAGCAAATCATATTAAAATAATTTGCGGGTAATTCTACTTATAGTACTTTATTACTCCCTCCGTTTTAAAAATGTGTAGTTTTTTTTAAGGGGTATGTTCAACTAAAAGCATCATTTATTTTAAAACGAATAAAGTAATTAATATGATTTATAATAAATAATAACTAATCAATTATAACAAATTAAATAACGCAGATGATGGATTATATTCTACGTATCTCATGCATAAGCAGATCATATTAAAATAATTGTGGGTAATTTTATTTAATAGTATTAAATATGAATTGTAATAAATAATAATTGACCAACTATATCGCTATATAAATTAAATTACACCACTGATGTATTATATTTGACATATGTCTGTTCGCAAGCAACTTACATTAAAGTAATAGCGGGTAATTCTACTTAATAATATTAATTAGTATAATCTAAAATGATAACTAGACGATTTTAATAAATTAAATTGCATGAATAATATATTATATTTGATGTATCTCGTTCACAAATAAATCATTTAAAATATAACTGTACGATAATTCTATTTAATAATACTAATCAATACAGTCTGCAACAAATAATAACTAGTCAATTATAATAATAAATTAAATTACAATAATAAGAAAAGATATATTATTTTATCAGTACATATAACTAATATCCATTTTATGATGAGTTGATAAACTCACAGTGAAGATTTTCCGTACATTGTAGTCGTTTGTCATAACGTTTGAAATACTAATTTTCGATAAATTTCACATATAATCATATAATTATGACTTCTTTTATTATTTTTTTATAAAAGTTAGATAATTATATTTTTAATATAAAAATAGCAAAACTTTCACTAGCATATATATATATATTTAAAAATTTTAAATAAATTATTCTATTTTCATAAGGCAATTTTAGCCATCTACCCAATCAAAGTGGAAATCATGTGGGCCGTTTAATGGAACGGTGGACATTAGTACCAATTGTCTAATGGACTCAAATTTCACATTTTTCATTGGGTAAATTACGTAGTATAGCAATATATGTTATACTAGTTTTTGGATATGTGGTTCACACGTATATATTCATATTAAATAGTTAAATATAGAGTTGTGATAAATATAAATTTAAAATAATTAAATTGACATTTTGGTTATTTTAGTATACAATTTATGTTTTGGTGATGATTTAATATAAAACGTGACAAGATCACCTAAATAAAATGAAAAACTAAATTTTTTTCAACATTATGCGGAAAAGTTCAATAATTACATAAAATACAAGCTACCATGATGGGCATAAATATAAGATAGTTTATTATATTTTAATTTACTAAAGGGGCAAAATGATAATCCAACTTTTAAGATAGGGCAAAATAATAATAATAATAATAATAATAATAATAATAATAATAATAATATTATTATTATTATTATTATTATTTATTTATTTATTTATTTATTTTAACTTTTCATTTTTTGACTTTCCACTTATATAGTAATAAATATATAAATATAATATGATATGATAAAATATTTATGTTTAATTTTGTATTAATTAAATTTTAATTTAGTGGAGGGCAAAATGATAATCTAACTTTCAACTTAGGGGCTTGCACTTCTATAATAATATGATGATAACTATCATTAATGATTAATATTTAAAATAATTATTATTTATAATATTTTGTAAGGGTGATAAAATTAGTCCAAATTTATATGGCCCGTTCAAGTTTTGATGGTTTTAGTTAGAGTGATCTTGATGATGAGTTGATTGGGCTGATTCAAATTGATTTCAATACAAATTAGAGCAATTTTTATAAATAACACTACATAGTAAAATAATTACACAAAATAACATGATTTTTTAAAATTACAGAAAATAACATTATTTTTTATTTTCTAATACAATTTACTGTAACCAGTATAACTATATATAAAATTCAAATCCTGCAATCCCTCCTTAATTGGTGTTGTTTTCTATTTTTAAGGGAAATTGCATATTTAATGAGAGTAAATCACTCTTTTTGTTATTTTGAATATTCTTCCCCATATCTGATATTTTAAATCAAAATTTCGTGTAATTTCTAAATCTGAATTCACAGATTTGGAGAAATTTTTTTTCTTTGGGTGTATCTTCGTTGCAGATTTGGTGTACTAATACATGTATCAAAAACTCATCTATTTAAATGAAAATGACGTGTTTCACTAGAAATATTAATACATACTAATAAGTATAATTTTTTTTGATACATATACAAATTTAATACATAAACACAATATCATCAGTTTCAATAGTCAAAATTAAAAAAAAACAGATACATAATTAAAGAATCTATAATCTACAAATCTATAACATTAAATGTTTTATAAAAAATGATACAATTGTCATACATTGATGAACATGAATGAGTAATTTTTAATTTGTAATTTATTTAGAATAATACTGATACATGGCCAATAAAGCAAATAATTGACAAAAATTTTCAAAATTGATACATAAAGCAATATGAGTATTTTATATTCATGTATCACTGAATATTGATACACACTAATAACAAATTGGTACAATATATTGATAGACAAAAAGCAATATATTGGTACATAACAATTCTGGAATTATCAAAAATCTGATACTGATACATGTATCAATTCCGCCATTCATACATAAAGACAAAAAATACGTGAAAAAATTGCAGTGTATCAATTCTATCATTGACACACAAAGACAAAAGTTTGAGAAATCCGACAATATTATTGCTAATAAAATCTTCTGCTTCGATTTCTCCTTGAATCTTAGCTTTGACATTGTCAATGGTGTCTGAGCTCTCGACCTCAAGAGTAATGGTCTTTTCGGTAAGTGTCTCAACAAAGATGTGCATCTGAAATATATTGAAGCACATAACTGTCACAACTTCAATTAAAGATCGGGCCAAAAGGGATAAACAAAATAAGCAACTCTGAAAAATAAAAAGGACAATAAATCAGATCTACATTTCTCTGCATCTTCTTCACAGAAAAGTTTGAATCCTGTTTTGCTTTCTTTAGGGATCTGCAATTCTCTGCATCCAGATCGCCATGGTTGATAGAGAGAGAGAGAGAGAGAGAGAGAG
This sequence comes from Datura wrightii, assembly GCA_035772735.1. Classification (NCBI taxonomy): domain Eukaryota; kingdom Viridiplantae; phylum Streptophyta; class Magnoliopsida; order Solanales; family Solanaceae; genus Datura; species Datura wrightii. The sequence continues at coordinate 112,257,151 of JASDFA010000008.1, read as the reverse complement.
AGAGAGAGAGAGAGAGAGAGAGAGAGAGAGAGAGAGAGAGAGAGGGAGGGAGGGAGGGAGGGAGGGAGGGAGAGAGAGAGCAATTGCTTGTGAGAGGAAAAATCGGCAGAGATATTGAAAATTTTAGAAGAGGAGAAAATGAGCATTGAATTAAAGAAAAATACGAGTAGTCGATTGGAGAGAGAAGGTTGAAAAATTGATACATAAGGTTATTCGCTATTTTTGTAATTATTTTACTAATTTTTATAATTTTTTAAAAGTGGTGTTATATATTGTAAATAGATAGTAAGATTTGCTTAATTACGTAATTTTTTCTACAAATTAATAGCTCAAATAAATTCATCATGATGTTCAATCTTGACCCATAAAAATGGTTAATTATAACTTTTAAGGTTTAATCTAGATTAAGATTTTGGCATATGAATATTGTTTAATGTTTTTTTCATTATCATCGATTGCTATAAATATTTATTGTTATAATTATTATAGTTGGTGCAATATTATTATTACTTACTTTTTATAAAGGAAAAACTAGTAAAATTGGTACAAATAGAGGACGAGTAAGGTACGGAATTGCATTGATGCAATTCATAACATGAAGATCATCTAAATATAGACATAAATTATTAATGTTCTATAAATAATCTAACAATGATAAATATCTCTTCTTCTTCTTTTTCGCTCATGAAATAATATTCATATAGATTCTTTTTCATGTTCTTTCTAGTTAAATAATAAAAGTGTCTTCTCTGTAACAACCTAAAATTTTAAGCTAAGATGGTTATATATTTCAACATAGTATTTGAGCAGGCAGAGGTCTTGATCAAATCTCATCGCCATCAGTTATCAAAAAGAAAAAAAATCGGCCCGCACATGAAGAGAATATATTGAGAATATAATTAAATAATAAATATATGCTCTCTCCCTATAACTATCACTTTATTAAAATCGCATTTCATTAATAATTTTTGTATGAATATTTTTTTCACCATTTACCTAATCCCATTTCAAATATAAACCACACAAGGGAAAAATTGCATATCTATTAAAATCGCATTCCATTAATTGTTTTTATATGAATATGTTTTCATCATTTACCTAATCTCATTCGGAACATGGATCACACAAGAAAATTTTTTCTTAAAACTGCATTAAAATGAGATCACTATTGTTAGATTGATTTCTTTGTTGAAAGAAAAATGTGTATCTATGCAATACACAAAAGACGAAGTAAAAATCTTATACATAAATAGTATAAATCCTAACAGTTGGTTTTGAAGCAAAATTTCATAATCATAGAAAATTTATTTTTATAACTTGATTTCAACCGCAGTGAAATCAAGACACGTGTGTGTCATGTAAATTTGTGCAAATTCGTTAGATGATATATATAGAATGATATATTGTTGCTGACATATAGTAAGTATAATTTATAATAAAATAAAATTGACATAAATTCAAGGTATTACTTTATGATATGCATCCAAACAAATTATATTAGTTACTTGTATAATTATCATTTATTCGAAAATATTTTATTAAATGGTTATTAATATAAATTTATTATAGAAATGAGAAAAATAATATTCTCTTTAACTCTTGTTGAAGTTATATAATAATATTTACCATTCATTGAATCAAAACCAAATTAAATATCTAACATAGTGATAATATTTTATCATTCATTGAATCAAAACTAAATTAAATATCTATTAATATAGTAATATTTAAATCATATTATATTATTTTAAAATATTTAATTAAATAATAATATTTTATTATTTATTGAATCAAAACTAAATTGAATATCTAATTAAATAATAATATTTGAATCATATTATACTAAAAGTGGAAAGTCCCACATACCAGTCAATCAAATATTGAACGATTATTTTGTCCTACATTTAAGCAATACTCTTATAATATTTTTTGTACCTAACAGTAAAAAAATCTCATTATATATATATATATATGTAAAAGATACTTGACTAAATAGTGAGTTATAATATTCATATTTCAATACAGTTATTAAATTATAAAAATAAAAAGTCACGCAATTAATAAATGACTAAAATACCCATTAAATATTAAATAATATTTTTACCCATCAACTAAATAGTATTTCAAAATATTTTGGTAGAAAATATAGAAATTAATCTTTAAGAAAAAGACCAAAAAAAATATTAAATGAAAGAAATAACAATGATGCTATAGCTCTGAGTTTTTTTACATTCTGATGAAGATGACGATGACTAATTATTATAATTAAATTTGAATAAAGTGGAATAACATAAATTTATTAATTCTCTATTATGACAATTATAAATTTCTTATTTAATTTAATAGTATAATAATATTTATTGTAATGTATATTTACTTTTTAGTACATAAAATATTATTGAAATAGTTTTAGATTGAATGGCAAAATGGTAATCCAACTTTTAACTTGAGGGCTTCCCACTTATACAATAATATGTCCAAATAACAACCTAAAGGTTCCTTGATGTCGCCCAAATTATATCATTAAACTGTATAAAGCGGTTATCGTATCAAATAAAGAAACCAACTAGGTTGGGGTCGAATCCCACAAAGAATACAAGATGAAAATTATGGATTAAGTGTACCACCTAACTTTAAATCTTAATTTCAAAAAGGGGATAGAAATTGATTTTGTTTATTTACTATAATAGGTAAATTGATTGACTGATTAACTTCTTATGAGAATTTACTAAGGTTCTGCTTCCACGTGCTGAGGAGTGAAAATAGGTCTAATTTGTAGATTTCACTACTAGACATGCATGGCAATAAATAATAAGTCTTAGACATCTCTAAAGTCTTTCGACCCAATTATAGAAATGTCATATCAAATCCTTCTAAACCTTGAATGTGTGCAAATGAGCCCTCATTGAACATTATATGTGAATTTACTTGCTACAACCCAAGTCATTAGATGAGGATTAGGACCCACAAATCCCTGCTATTTGTCTTTTTTCCTAATCTAGGCTTCTTTTGTCAAGCAAGCTAAGAATAAAGGCACACTTTGAAATGAAAGGATAATAGTTATCATGCAAATGTCAATTAGTTAATATTACACCTAGAAGACCCAATCACACAACCCCAACATGAGGAACCACAACCTTAGCTTGGGCTTTAGTCACTCATACGAGCACGTAAAAGCAAATACGAATACATGGGATAACTAAACATTAATACTTCACAAAATTTAATGAACAATCACAAACCTTGCAATAAAAGAATGAGAAATCTTGTTTGTCTTACAATATCACACTCTATCTCACTTTTCTTTCTCTGTATTTACTTCTCTATTCTAAAATTTTTCTCAACCGTCTAACTCCTTCCAAAGTTGGAGAAATTGCCCTCATAAAGGCTCGAGATTGTGGCATCATTTAATTTTAAAATAGCCACTGCGTCCCATTCTCCGACCACTATGCGGCCACAGAAACGAATTGTAGTCCGCAGAGCCAGTCATGAGATGCAGAGTAGTTCTTCAGATTTGTGCCCTAGATCGTTTGTTAACTTTTATTGTCCCAGTATAAGTCAGCAGACAAAGTCTATGGTCAGCAGAAAGGTTCAGGAATTTACAGAGTTGGCATTGATTTTTCTCCCTGCTTTAGTTTGCATAATGGTTTGTGGAACGTAGAGTTGTTCTACGATCACATCAAGGCACCGCAGAATGATTCTCATTTTGGACTCTGATTTCTATTACTTTCTGTGGTGAATGGGATATTTCTGCGGACTGAAGATTGCTTCTGCAGACCGCAGATAGGGAACCTCTCTCTATCTGCAACTTCTTTTGCAATTTCTCTCCATGGTTTGCCTTCTTTTCTCCAACTTTGACCTCTAAATTTCTTTTCCTAAAATTTATAACAGTACATCAGAACTCAGTATAAGAAGTGCATTGAAAATTTAAAAATCTTAGGCTTTTAGTGCAAAAAAAGCTGTGATTCTATGGCTTATCATTCATAATTCAATTGGTATTGTTATGGGATCAAATTTTAGAATTCCTTAACATGTTGACATCATCTCTATTTAACTCTATAGATGAAAATTTTATGCTAAAAAGGTTTCTAACGTGGTCATATACAATTAAATATTTCAAAAGTTATCACTTGATTTCAATCATGATTGGCTGGTATAAAATTTTTAAAAGACAACATAATGTTTCATAGTTTAATTTGTATTGTTATGGTGTCGAATTTTCAAATTTCTTTAACATGTTGACATCCTCTCTATATTTTGTTGAACTCTATAGATAAAAAAGTCTAAACTGAAAATCTCTCTAATGTGGGCATATAAAATTAAATATTTCAAAACACACTTTAATGCAATGCTTCAAATAATTCTTCACAAAGTGTAGTCAATGTTCAATGACTGGAAAGTCTTTTTTTTCAGTCGCATTAATCAGATACCTCAACTAAAAAATATTGGCATGTGGTCTGAAATATTACTGATTAAAGCCTCTCATTTTCAAATTTGCAAAAATAGTGCTAAAATTTTTGAATTGTAAATAGTTTCTTCCATCTTGAATAACCTTCATGGAACATAACTACTTTCAAATATACAATGCATATTATGATATTTTACATCTACAACATTTCTTTAAGATACTCCAAAAATTCTGTGTTGATCAAGACATAGATTATAATCCATGCTTCATATTATCCAACGCTGAGAAATTTATATCTAAATCATCAGTTGGGTTTCATATTTAATCAATTTTGAACATTCTTGAAGTATACCTAATTGAGGTATCATTTTTTTCAGAAATTTTTAATTTATTCTCTGGCTACTCTATTAATATTAAAAGTTATAAATGATAATATTTCTTCTCTCTCCCCTCCTTTTCCTCATTCTCAACCCTTCCTCATTTTCATTCTCCTCATTTTCTAATTATTATTATTATTATTATTATTATTATTAATAATGTTTGTTGTTATTCTCATTTGTTTTTTCTTTTTCGTCTTTTAGTTCTAATGAAAATGTCATGTAATCCTCATAAGAGTTATATAAAGAATGAATTTTTTTAAATATTATTTTTAATTTTTTCTTCATATTATAATAAACTTAAACCTACCCAATGTATTTTATGTTTGACTTATAATAAACTCACACTATATTTACTATATTAATAGAATATATAAAAAAAAGTTTAACATATAAAATTGTTGATATATAACATTTCTTAAGTTAGATCGAATTTGACAAAGTTTACTTCTTCTTCTTTTTCTTGACAAAATTTACTTATAAATGATGGTTTGATATGAATTATGTTATGGATGAAACATATTTGTTATTTATGTTAAAAAGTTTATATTATATCAGTTTTGCATAATTTTGTGTATAAATAGATTTTCATGAAATATTTTACGAAGTATAATAAATTTTTTAAATAGCAGTATTGTTTAAAGAATTATTAATAATTTTATTAGGATTTGTCAATATTTCAGCCCAATTTATTTGAGCTAGTTCATGCAGACTTTGAAATTTGACGGATCTGGTCGGATAAGTGAATCATTTTGATGGGTCTTAAAATAGAAGAACCTATTATTACGTGGGCCACGCGGGCCACGCGGAGCGTAACCCATTTTTTAAAAATATACATATACTTATAAATTTTTAAATATAAAAATGCTAACATAAATATTTGCAAGATAATATTATGCGGTGTTACTACTTACTAACCAAGTCTCAAATTCATAAACAAAATAATTCTAATAATACTTATTAAGTTTGACTTCGAGTAAAGATTAGGTTGTATGACTTCTATCTGAAATTACTTATCATTCTATGCAGATATGATGAATACAACCATACAAGCAAACAATCTTGTTGGACATAAAGTTTCTGCAAAACTGAATAACTTTTTTGACATGATAGCACTAGCTCGAACCAAATATATATATTAAATAAAAAACTAAACAGTTAATAAGTAACAATATAATTAGCTAAATAGAAATATTAATATAGTTTTGTTCCAATAGATCTCTCTCTCTCTCTCTCTCTCTCTCTCTCTCTCTCTATATATATATATATATATATATATATATATATATATATATATATATATATATATATATGAGGAAGGTGATAATATACCATCTGTTAAAATAATAATTTAATAGACTTTGAGTTTAGACTCTTGTTATTTTTAGTACTCTATTTTTTATTAATTTTTTATTTAGCCCACGAGCTAATACAATCACCTCGCTCAAACTTTACGAGCCATTGTGTCGCATTAAATGGGATTTTAAGACTTAGTTCCGAAATAATCAAAAGAAAGCTTAAAGCTTGTATTACATTAGAAGCATTGAATTTGCGGTGAATTAGAATTAGAATTTATATGATTGATGTGTTAGTTGCATAAATTTTAGAGAACACTCTTATACCAAATTAGGTTTAGTGTACATGTGTTGCACGTGTGTATTACGTCAAATAATAAATATATAAAAATTGTTGAAAAACAAAATTAGTGCTAAAATAAACGCAACATTTATTTTTTTGATGAAATAAATTCTCAATTTAATTTATGGGATCTTCCCTTTACGAGGCAAGGGTAAAGAATAGAAGCAAGCAAGGTATAAGTAGTTGTATTCAAAGGCACATTCAAAATTTAAAATTTTGTGCATTTTAAAAATATTGCAAATTGATATACAATAATAATTAATCTGAGTTAACGGTCAAATATTTATACTCATTTAGAAGATTTCTTAATGCATATATAGGATTTAGACAAAACTCACATATCATATTGTGGATTTACTCTTGATTATATCTCCTGCAACGGAGCCATGAATTTTATATAAGTGGGTTGAATGCTCATCCACAATTTCATTGTCTATTTTATTTTCTTATATTTCATGAAAATTTTGAAATGCGCTTCAAATTAGAATCGTGAAGTTTGAAATTTGGACGAGTAAATTCCACCATTTGTATCTATATTACCGTGGAGCTTTGATGCAAGCACAAAGCGGGGGTCTTCTATTTTAAGAAATTTCCCAAGGATCTAAAATTGCAATCCGTTTAAGGGTCGAATACCTCTAATCTTTGTGATATGTGCCAAAGAAGAATGGAAAGAAGCCCCAAAAAGAGCAAAAATGAACATAATTTCTGATACAATAAATAAAATAAAAAAGCACTAAAAGGCTTCACATAATTTTTCTTTACTTTCACTCAATAAAAAGTAAATCGTATTTAAAAAATGCCACAAAAAGAAGTAAAAATAATTAACAAAAAACTCATTTGGGATATTTCTATTATTTTATCCTTATTACATCATATTAGCACTATTACTCATGCAAGTCTTATATTATGCTAAAAGTTTTTTGATTCATATGGTTAGTGTTATCTCATCCCAAGTTTTAAATATTTAACTAATTTATTTATACGATAAATTTGAAGAAAATATTGATTTGCTTTTCTATTTGCTATAAATCGCATTCAACAAATGCGATTATAAAGTGCATTTGACAGATACGATTTATAAAGTGCATTTGACAGATGCGATTTATAAATGCGATTTATAAATCGTGTTTGCTGAATCTGTTTATATGAACAACCAACATTTGTTCCATTTATTATTAAAATTTGAATTTGCAAAACATATAGGTAATAATAAAACATAATACTCAAGAAAAAAAATATAATATTAAAACGCGCCAAATTATTCCACAATAGGAATTTATAAAACAATCATTGTTAAAAAATTGTTCTTTTAATTTTTTTTTTCTAATAAAAGGTTTTATTTTATCGAATATTTAGATTAAACTATATAATTTATTATAAATATTAGCAATCGCCATAATTTCTTATTCTTCAGGTCATTTTGTTATTATTATTTTATTTACTTTATATCTTAATATTTTATTGTCATATTTTCTTGCTTTGAATATCTTCTTTTTTTAATCGAGGTCCATTAAAAATAGTTTTTCTCCTCTGTAAAAGTAGGAAATAAGATTTCGTACATTTATGCTCCTCAAACCTCACCTATAGGAATACATTGATATGTGTTAGTGATATAATTAAGAGATAAGATATAATTAAAATATAATTAAATATGCAATTTCTCTGCCTCGCGAAGGTGGAAGTAGTTGTATACATCCTATTCTTTTCAGATATTACTTATAAAACTATACTAGTGAATTTCACTTTTTGTGCGATAATAAAAGTATTATTGAATCTACCAAAGGTCCAAAAACACACATGAACTATACCGCTTTTGTGAGTTTAGTACCTGAACTATACGAAGTTTGCTTTTAGTAACTTAACTATCACCCCAAGCTTAAAGAAACACACCTGAACATTTATATTTCTTGCGTGTAATACACTTGCCAGTTTACTTTTAAAAAAATTCGACGTGGCACTCCATGTGTATAATTATTTTTATCGTGGCAAAGCTTAAATAAATTGAAAAATAAACTTACAAAGTGTTTTATAATTATTCTTTTTTTAACTAGAAATCGAAAATTCTCTTTTCTCCCAATTCAAGAATCTAAACATACTGCAGAAACTCCACTACCAACTTGCTCATCCATTTCTGAAGAACCCATCAAGATTTTTCACACTATTACACAAAAAACTATAAAATTGAATAAAAAATACCATAAATTTTGAAAGAACCCACCGAGATTTTTTACAATACTACACAAAAAACTATAAAATTGAGCAAAAAATCCACAAATTTTGAAAGAAACTGAATAGAAAATCAAATAGTTTAGTGGGTTTTGAAGATCTAATGGCAATGGACAGAGGAGAGACGGAGAAGCCGAGAAGAGAAGGGAGAAAGGAGAAAGAAAAGGAGTTTTGAGAAATGTAGGGATCTTTTTAGAAGGGATGAGTTATTATAAAATGAAGAATAAATTGAAGAAAGATGAAGAAGAAGAGGGAAGAAATCTGCAAATTTGCAAAATAGATGAAGAAATGAAGAAGAAGAAGATGAGTAATTAAAAGTGAAATTTCTTTTTAAAAAAATGCCTACTCAGTAAATTGCAACTGTTGGAATGCCATGTAGGAGATTTTTAATGTCTAAAACATCACTCACATGCGCAGGAGTGTTTCAAATCACGATTTTGGTCCAGTCAGCACTTAGGTGTGTTTCTATAACCCGAGGGTGGTAGTTCAGGTATCTAACGCAAACTTCACATAGTTCAGGTACTAAACTCGCAAAAGTGGAATAGTTCATGTGTGTTTTTGAACCTTTACTCATTTAGATATTATTTATCTTTTCTATAAAAAAGAAAAAAACTATAACAACGTATGAGTTAATTTATATATTCGGATTTATTCAACCATTTGAGTTCTTAGAAAAGTTTCAAAAGAATCACTTTTTCCTTTTCTCGAATACAGGCATGATGTGATTCATATATAATTGAGGATTTAAAGGTAAATTCAAAGCCTACGTAACGTCATTTTTCAAATATCAAAATTAGATATTTTTAAAAAGAGATTTCAAGTCTAAAAATTCAGATAAATTTAATTCAAGATTTATTAATTTCTTTTTTCTCATTGAAGATTTTTAACGTAATTAAATATTTCTATTAACTTTTATACGTGGAGCTGCGTTTCCATAATTTTTTTTGAATTCTATAGAAAGAAGAGAAACATCATTTTTCTTATTTTTGTTAATAGGTAGTTTATTATTTTGTGTTTATATTTGTTATTTTTCTTGATGAGATGGTTAGGTTTTGGTTCATAAATATTATTTAGAAAGAACTCAAAATTAAAATGAAAAAATCACACAGAATAATAATTAAAATCTTGAAATACAACCTCTAATTCAATTAAAATACTTATTTTCTTTTCGGTAGTATATTAAGTCCTCTTCTCCTCTATCAGGTCCTCCATGTTTGTTCAAGAAGGAAAGAAAAAATACAATAATTTAAAAATATAATCATATAAAAGTTCTACGGAATAATCTATAATAAATCAAATCAGAATAATACTACAACTGAAATAGCAATATAGAAAACAATAATAAATAATAAAATTACAAAAGAACATAATTACTTAATATGCAAAATTTAATTGGGCGAAGAAAATGAAGTGGGAGATCACTTCAACCTTCTGCTTTCACATTTATATAGAAAAAACGTTAATATACTTTATTGATTAATAGAGCTAAAAGTTATCAGTGAGTTATTAGGGAAATTAAGCAAACAAACATAAATGACTATTATTATTAATAATAACTTAATAAGGAATGAAAGGAAGCAAATAGAAAAAAAAGGGTTGCCAATGAATCAGTCAAATATAATTACACTTAAATTAAATATCAGAAAAAATAATTGACTAAGATAATCAAATATTTATAAAATAAATTGAAAATATATTAGAGAATTATTAATTTACTGAGAGTTACTTTTGAGCTTTTTAAATCAAAAAAGAGATGGGTAAGTAAGAAAATATAATTAAGAAATAATTAAATAATTTTATATTGTTATAAATAGAAAAATAATCAAAAATTTGAGAAAAAAAAAGATAAATGAAAATGGTGGCTTTAAGAGCATGCCACATCATCACATCAATATTCTTCATATATAATATATATATATGATTACACTTGAGTTAAATATTAGAAAAAATAATCAAATATTTATAAAATATTAAATATTTATTAATTCTATGAGAATGACTTTTGGGCTTTCTAAATCGAAAAAGAAATGGATAAGTAAGAAAATATAATTATGAAATAATTAAATAATATTAGGTTGTTATAAATAGGAAAAATGTCAAAAGATTGAGAAAAAAGATAAATAGAAAAGGTGGCTTTACAAGCATGCCACATCATCACATTCATATTCTTCCTCTTTATATATATATATATATGTATGTATGTATGTATATATATATATTAAAAATTATGAATATTACTAATATTAATTAAGAGTAAAATTTATGAAAATTTGAAAGTATGAATTATAAATATGACTTTTTAAAATAAAATAAAATAAAATTGAGAAAAAAAATTAGAAAAATAAGAAAAAAGATAAATGTAATTCTTGGCCAAATAAAAAAATTTAGTGTACATAATTTTGTGTTCACCGTTTGTTGACAAATTAACGATTTTTGGATTAAAAAGAATAATTTTAAAATGGAAAAAATGCTCAAAAAAATTAGAAAAAAGATAAATGGAAATAGAGAATTTAGAATCGTGCCACATCAGCATGTCTATATATATATAGAGAGTATTCTTTTTAGTATTTTTTTAAGGGTCATAATTTTGTGTCCTAAATATAATTACAACGGTAAAAAGATTATAATATTTTTTTTTTCAAAATAAAATTAGGTTTTTATTATTTTCTAAGTTCTAAATGTCAAGTGTAACAAAAACTCTTTAACGGCTATGAATACCAAAAGTTTATTAAAAATTGAAACAAGTACAATAAAATTTCTCACAATTAATTTATTTGTTACTTTTAATATATCAAATGTTGTAGTTTTGATTATCTTTAAAAGTTTATTATAGATTAAAACAAATAAAAAATTTATTTTCTAATATATTAAAAATGACCAAAAAAAAATTAAAGTTATTTCTGAAATATTAAATAATTAAATAAATAAAAATTAATTCCCTGATAATAGAAATGTGTGACAACAACACGTGGCCCAACTTACTGCTAAAATTAAATTGGCTTGAATTTGGAAGTTTAATCCACATTACAATCGAGGGCTCCCTCACGTTCACTTTTCACTTTCACTTTAATCAAAGGTTCCAATTTTTAAATTTTTTTTATTCATTTCAAATTATTTATCGTGTTACCTGCTTCAAAATATTAGTTAAAACATATTTTTTATTAATATTTAAAAATTATAATATTATTTTATAATTGAGATGTTGGTAATTTTTAAAATTGAATTACTTTCTCCTTTTATTTTTAATTATTTAATATTTTAAAAATAAATTTTTATTTTTATGTGAAAAATAATTAAAATTTAAAATTTGAGTAATGTATATATAATTTTTTATAAAAATATTATATTAAAAATAAATAATAAATATAAAACTTTTATAAATAAATTGATTCAAAAAAATTTTAAATTTTATCCAATTTTCATGTATTGAGAAACAATTAGTAATAAAAATTGAAAAGAAATTTTAAATTTGAAAGAAAAAAAAGTAAAAAAGTTAAAAATAAATCTGTTTATAGTGTGAATTGAATATTATGATCATTATAACCAAAATTTCAGTGATCAAAAAATTTATCCTTTCTTTAAATAACCGCAAACTTTATCTCATGTCCATATTTTATAACGCAGGTTCAAATATTTTTGTCAAATTGAAAAAAAGACTTATGACAATAAATGTTTATAGAGTGGCCACATTTCAAAAGGAATCTTCTTCTTTTGTTCATAATTTTTGTATAACTTTGTTCAACAATGCATGTAAATATTAGTGGTATAAATAGTTTTTGAAAAATTGATTAAATCAACAATCGTATCGTAAGTTATAGGCTACTATATATGTATATATTTGGTTCGGTTCTAAATTTTTTGATATTTTTATAAAATAAAATATTTATCCTAATTATTCGAATACAAGTATAGCTAATATATTGAAATCTTTAATTTTATTTTAAAAAATTTAAAAATCAGTACATATATATATATATACATATATAAAGGTAAATATTAAAAAAGAAAATCTTGAACCTTAATATTTGGGATTAATTTTGTTTAAAACAAATACAATATCAATTCAAATTTACTGTCATTATTACAACAACTCAAATATTCAATATTAATTTTCTTTTATATCATTTAAATTTTAAGTGCCGGCATAGCAACAAAAGACATACTCAATCTAACGTTAGTTGACATACTCAATCTAACGATAGTTGTAGGCTCTAGATTTTGAAGCGAGAATTTAATTTTTAATTATATATCTTAAAATAACAAAAAAATTAATACAAGTACAATTTTCTAAAAATAATCTAAAAATTATTTTTCGAATGAACTAAAATATGTTTTTTTGTCTCTTTATACATGAAAATATCTAGTATTCATACTATTTTTAAAACTTTACCTTCAAATAAAAATACAAATTTTAAATAATATATTGATACAATGTTTAACTCTTAATAATTATTATTTCTTTTATTTCAATTTATGTCTCTTATTTTTAAAATTTGTTTAAAACTAAACATGCTATCTTTTTATATTTAGTAATTCGTTAAATTCAATATGTTATATGACATATTAAATATTATATGATGCGAAGATATTTTTAATATATTATACACATTTTTATTTGAGATCTTTATACAGAGCCAATCAGATTCACTATTTATTTTTTCTAGCTGGTATATATAGACTATACGCTAATTATAAATGATATACACATATTGTATATGGATTATACATATATTATATATTTGCCACCTATTTTAATTTATATGATTGAGTGTCGATATATATAAATTATACATTAATTATATATGATTATACACGTATTACACATTAGTATGCTATTTTAAATTATGCTGTTGAGTAAAAAATTATTCGAATTAATGGTTTTTATATATTTTTTAAGACAACAAGATAAAAAATATGCTTTATTTCTTAAATTGGGTGCCTAGATCAATGAAATGGTGCTAAACTAAAAACTAAAACAAGACTAAAAAGTATAATTTATTGCTATTTGAGGGACTCAAAATGCTAATTTCCCAAAAGAAAAACAAAGAACGTAAGGAATAAAAAATCTACTTGAACTGTTTTAGGCCGACTGTATTACTCTAATTTCCAAGTGTAGCGGTGAATGGCTATGGAAACAGCTTCATGTTCCATTCTCAACACTTTCCGTTTCTGCACCAACAGCTCTTCCAAACTGTACAAGATTCCCAGAAAACACCTTCAATTCCCCTCTTTCTTCCCGCTTTCCCCTCTAAGAAACTTCAATTCCAGCATTCGCAAGTTGTACACTGATGGGTTGTTTGTCAGTTCATTCTCCAGCAGTACCCAAGAAACTCCACCATCTCGGCAACTCGCTGTTCTTCTCGAAGTTGAAGGGTACAAATTTTCCTCCTTTTGTTGTTACACCTTAGTTTTATGTGCACAGTGATATTCATGACCTTTTAATTTTCTATTTGGTTTGCCACTTTTTTGCGGACTGCATTGTATTCATTTGGTGCTATGTCCCCTGAAATTTTTTGTTCGTATTAACTTCTCGAGTATCACATTGAACACATTTTCTCGTAATTTGAAGTAATTACTGTCATTTTTTCAGTCTGTGATGTCAAGTTGTGAGGTTTAATGTGCAAAAAGAAATTGATATTGTGACAATTGGAAGTCAAATGCTAGAAGAAAATTTTTGGGGCAGAGTGAGTGTATGGAAAAGATGCACTGGGTAGTTAAGTTTTCAATCAAGTATGCCTGATATTTTATGTCCTAGCATAATTCAGTATTTGAATTAGATGAACTAGCTGAAATGAAACATGTGCTCAAATCCGTTCCCTTTCCGTCTCCTCCTCAAGGGGGAAAAAAAAAGAACTCAACAAATATTAAATTGAAATTATGCTAACCTGGAGGGTATGTATGATCTATTTTTATGTTCAATGTTTTTGTCTGCTTATTTTCTTTGTATTATAGTTTCAGCAACTTCTTCTGTGTTTCTTCTTCCACAGGCAGTTACTTCTTTTTTACTTTTTTCTTTCCTTGACAACTTCATTTGTTTAGGGTTTTAATGGATGTGTACCGATGGGGAAACCGCGAAGCCTTCAATGCAGGTGAGATTTCTTTTTTACTTTTATCAATTCAATTCTAGATGTGCTCTGGAAGGAAGTTTTTCTGATATGACCTTTTCCTCTTGATGATTACGGAGGTCATTCTTAATGATTGAATACACCAACATGGTGCACCACTTAATGTATTACAAAACAAAAAAAAAAAAAAACAAGCTTACCTGGGATAATCTAAATGTCTCTTTTCTTCTACTAATGTCAGCATTTAGGAAGCTTGGATTGGACTGTGCAAATTGGAGCCAACCAGTTTATCAGGATCTTGTGAAGTATGATTCCCTTGGAGATTTTATGAATTAATTGAGGCATGCTGCATGCATATATTATTTCTGAATAAAAAAGTATTACATAGTTGATTTTATTTCTCTTAAATAAATTCTATCTTGTCCTGATTTTATAACTTTCTTAGTTTCATATTTGACCTCAGTCTACAGCATCTTAAATTGTCTTTCTGACTAATTACATAAACATTTAATACTTGTTTTCCCAGGAAGAGCATGGGTGATGAAGAAAAGATGTTGGTCTTGTTTTTCAACAGAGTATGCCCACATGGAAAAGTTCATAGATGTGTCTTGTAGTCATTCTAAAAGTCTTTCAAGTACCTCCTTCCAATTCAAATAAGCTTGTTCTTTATTCAGATTGGTTGGCCCACGTCACTGCCCACAAGTGAGAAGGAGACATTTATGAAAAGTGTTCTGCGAGAGAAGGTATGTACTCAAAAGTAAAGCTAAATAGGTCGAACATATGGTGCTAAAACTTCTTGCACCTTGTTAGGTATATTAGAATATCAGTAATAAAAACTTCTATAGCTGCCAATATGTTATCTGCAGAATATAGTCCCGCCCCCACGTCTCTAGTTATCAAGGGCTAACATAGAGCTTCAAATTTGATGTAAGCCAAACACGAAGACAGCAGGGCTATTATCGAAATAAGAACTGAAAATAGCATTCCTGATAAGGTAATATCACAGAGTTGTTGACATGCTTAGCTTTGCTCCATTGACTAAAATCAAATTGCAAATTTGTCTTGATGTACATGTATGGACTGTTATATCCAATCTGATAGTTCTCGTCTCCTGAGCCTTAATTTTGTTTTTGTTTGTGCTGGTTTAAAATTTGAGCTTTTACTAAAATCAATTTTCTATTGTGTTCTCTCGTGCTTGTACTCACTGTTATATCCAGTGTGATGTTGTTGTTTTCCTGTTCCTTTATGTTTACTTTATTTTGACTTGTTTAGGAGTGGTTTCATATTTCTTTTTTAACTAAAAATAAGATTGATTACATGATCTTGGTTGAATTAATAATCTGAATAATGGGTTCATTGCTTGCAGAAAACTGCATTGGATGAACTTGTCATGTCAAAGTCTTTACCTTTAAGACCTGGTGTTGAAGAGTGAGTAGTCTTTCTTGTTTAAAGTCATCTGTTCATGTGTTATAAGTTATATGTATTCAGTTTTCCGACAGACAGTCTGTTTCACGATGAAGTAATATCCTTGTCTGAACTTCAGTGATTTATGAGCCATGCTGATGATTTCTCCTTTTACCTTCCATCAGATTGAGGTTGCTTATGGTAACTCCATTCTTTTATTTGAGTGTTGCTGTGCACTAAGTGTAAAAAGAGGAGAAAGATTTCCTTCCACGTTATCGAAGCTTTGAATCATGTTTCCATTATTTGTTTAAAGATTTAGTTGAGTTTAGAATTATAGGCTGCTGTCAGGTTTTAAGTTTATTTTCATAATAATTGAGACTATTCGGGGTTTTCTCCTATTATTTTCAGCAAATTTTAGAGGGAACCCATAAAAAACACAGGTTATTTAATATTTTCTAATTTGAGTTGGTGGCCTACTTATCTTGAAATTCAAGTTACTGTCCTCATTGTTTGGTGGTAGTACTTATCCGTGTGGAGTTAATTATGCAACAGGTTAATGAAGTAGTTGAGCCAATAGGTTCCTCTGGGATTATTCCTTGTTTGCTTTACCATATGACCTTGCTTTTCCTGTTTTATAGAAATTCCGGGACAAACCTATTGAGGAAATGTACAACTCTTATGCTTTAATGTCTAGAAGTAATGGTTCCTTATCAATTTCTTCAAGCTATAGCGCATAAAGCGCGCTTAAGCCCTGAAGCGAGGCTCAAAACGTGTTGAGCGCTTCGGCCCGCTTAATGTGTGCTTCAGTGTCGTCATCAAGGTCATACTTTTCCTTGCCAATAAGTCTCTTCTGAAGAGGCAACACTAAACAATTGATATTTCACTTTATCGTAATTCTTTTTTTAATTTCTTTGTTCATATATCTGTCATTCATGCTTAAAATTATTAGTCTTGGACTAAACATATATATTTATATTTTTTCTCCCTTTGCGCGTTTTTTAGTTAAAGCCTGCGTTTTAATTGCGCTTAAAGCCCTAACGGACCTTAGAGCTTTTTTGTGCCTTTTGCTTTTGATAATGCTGATTAGTTGACAGACCTGCTTGTAGTTCAGATATTTTGACTTTTGCCATGTAACAATCTTCGGGATCCTTGACACTTTTGAGTGTTAGTTTGTGTTCTAAACTCAATAGCATACAACAACAACTACCTCAATCCCAAACAAGTCGGGGTTGAGGATATGAATTCACACTGACTATGTTACTCCATTTAAACTCATCTCACGCCAATATTAAGCAGAGTAAAAATCAGCCAAAGTTTTTATATTTTCTACTGACATATAAATGTCTGAATGACTATCAACTCCTAAAAAGCATAGGGCCTAAAGTAAAAGTGCTAACATGGTGAAACATATTCTCAACTATTCCCGCAGTTTCAATTTGTTTGTCTTACTTTCCTTTTTAATCTGTTTTAAAAAATGTCTCTTTCCTAAGCTTGCAACTCTCTACTTTCAACATCCCATATGGCATTTTAAAACCACAAGATTAAAGGGAATTTTGGTACATTTACATATCTTTAGTTTACGACCACAAGATTCAAAAATTTTCTTTACTTTCTTAAACTTTGTGTCAATTAAACTAAGACGTATAAATTGAAACTGAGAGAGTACTAAGTATCAGATATATAGGTCTTTTTCTTTCATTGTGCCCAATCTTTTGATAAGTCTGCATGAATTCCAAGAGATTGTAGATCCTTCGAGCAACTTTCTATACAAGTAATTTTAGGTGTTTTATCATTTTCACTCACCATGGGCTCAACGTCTAGTGCCTGGTGATCTGGCGGTTGACGCACAACATGACCATACCATCTCAAACTACCTTTTCTCATTTTATTCTCGATGTGTGCTACATGAACCTTCTAGAGGATGTGCTCAATTCTAATCTTGCTTACTGCTTATTTTTTTATGACCACATATCCATCTAGCATCTGCATCTCTGGGACACTCATTCTATAGATGTACCAAATTTTAGCAGCCTAACATTCATTCCCATATAACATTGCTAAGCTAAATGGGCTTTAGTGTCTAAAATTTGGTGTGTTGAGCAATTCATTACATCACTGATTCATAGATTTAATTGTAACATTTTAAAATGCCATGAAGTAAACTTTTCAAACAATAATTCTCATAATTTTTCTAAGCAGGAAGTTGGTTAGAATATTTAGCATTTTTCAGGCTAATAAACCATCTAGCGTCTTGATCACCAGTGTAAAGTTGGTTTAATCCCGTGGTTTTTGTTATTATTAATTTAGTTGGTCTATCTTTCTTAGTTTTGCTATATTTCTCTTAATAAATTCTACCATGCAATTTGCAGTTTTGTTGATGAAGCATATGAAGAAGGTGTCCCAGTAGTGTTGCTGACAGCTTACTGTAAAAGTGGGGAAAAACAAGTCAGGTTTACTGCTAATTGCAACTCACTTTTGCATTTCATATATGAATTTATAAGATTTTTTAAAAAAAATTTCCGTATATTAACTTCTTTTATATAGCTTTAGGGTGAGGTACGGTTGAATGAAACTAAAAAAGTTATATGTAACATCTCTAGACTGAAATTGCTGATGCCGGACACTTAAAGTTGTTGAATTTGGGAAACTACCAATATTAAAATTCCATTTCTTGGTGCTTTAAGGTGTGGCCTAGTGGTTAATGAAGTGGGTGAAAACCAGAGAGACCAGGTTCAAATCTCATCGGGAGGCAAAAAACTCTAGGTGATTTTTTCATGTGGCTATGCTTTGGTGAATAGAGTTACCTGGTACCTATTTTGTTGGAGGTAGATGGTACCTGGTGCAATAGTTGAGGTGTGCAAACTGGCCCGGACACTGTTATTCTAAAAATAATCCATTTCTTGAATCTAGGTTATATACTTTGTGGCTTTTTTATGGTCTTTGTTGCTTGAACACCGTTATAGAAACTAAATGATTCTGCAGGCTAATTTATATCAGGAAATAATAGATCCCTAAAATAAGTATCTACATTAGTTATTAAGTAGTTTAGATATGTCTACTTCAGAATGTGGTGTGAAATTTAGTTTTCGGCTGTTGAAGTTCTTTAGTTTTCAATATCTAGTAGTATGCTCACTAATCTTCTTTTGGCTACCACGTCTAATATCAAACATTTGCTTTCGATGATTTTAACTGCATTTAATGATGAAACAACCTATAGCATGTTTTTTGTGCATAAACTGAATCTAGTTCATCCAAATTATTGAAAAATATGGCAGGGAATGGAGAAGTAAAATAAGTAAATTACTGAAAATGCAACTGCATGGTGCAAGATGGATGAAGTTTTAATGGTTTGCTGCTAAAGACCTCTAACCTTTGGCCGACACTAGGAATAACTTGAGAAGTGCTGTCACCTCAGCATCTGACTTTTCGCCGCTGAAGCTAGTTTTGCAACATATAATTGAAAGGACTGTTGGTTGGCGTGTGTAGTAATTCCCTTTTTATCCAACATTAATGATACTCCTACGCTCGCCTGTCAAAAGACTTGTTTAGGTTTCCACCTATATGAAATTGGATTTGATGTGAAAGAGTTCCAACTGCATGCTTTCTGCCAATTAATGGAAAAGTAACCTGTTCGTTGATTCACTACAGATCCATCATTGAGAAGCTTGGAAATGATAAAATGGAAAAGATAAAAATAATTGGAAGTGAGGAGGTAAAGCGAAGTTCCTATGGCCAACTTGTATTTGGTGAAGGGGTGACATCTGACCTAGGTGAGCAACTGGCTAAAGAAGCAAGAAAAGCAGGTAAATTGTCTCAGACAATCTGGTTCAATTTCATTGCACAATCTGCTAAAATTTCATGGCACAAACTGGTTGCACTCTCCTTTTACCATATCTCATCATAAGAAACTGCACACTTCCTCTATATTGTTTTGGCCCAGTTTCCGCCGAGGAGCAAAAAATTGCTAAGGAGGTTGCTTCCATACTAAAGTTGACTGTCGATATTGATACTACTTCAAGTGAAGGGTTAGTCCATCATTCTCTTCATTGTTTTTTTGTTGGTTGTTTTGATGGTTTATCTTCAGTTTTACACCACATGGCATTATATTACCTGGATGAAGATGCTTGATTGAACTTATCAAGAATCAGTAAATCAACTATACTTCAACCCCGACATGATTGGGGATCTTATCAACAATTAAAAAGAATTGAAGATGCTTGATGGAGGGTGCGAATATGTTGTTTCCCACATGCTTTGAAGCTGGTGATTTCATGTATCTAGTGATACTTTGAGATATTCCCAAGGGAAAAAGGAAATTATTTGCTTTGAATTAACTCTGGTCCAATGATACTTGTCAAAAGGAAAAAAAAAAGAAAGAGGAACTCTGGTCCAAAAAGAAAAAACTCCTCCATTTCTGGTAGATCATAGTAAACACATAAACACGTTAGCTTCTCATTGATCTTATATGTACTATTTCAGACCATGTTACACGAACAAACATACAAATATTGGCTCAAGGTATTTTATCTGGTAGAAGTAAGATGATTTATGCCATTTTTTACAGTGTATTTTGAAGGATCCATGGAAAATCCTTTCACTCATTACACTTATTTGGCATGGCCATGTTTGATGATTTCCTTGGTTCTCAAAATCATGTTGACCAAAACAGTAGGTGACCATTCAATTTGTTATAGCATCTTTGAATCTTAGAAACAACTGCCAAGTCATTGGTGTTGCACAGAATTGGGTGCAAATACTAGATATTATTATGGATTCATCCATTGACCTTCAATGTTCAGTGTATTTTGAAGACTCTGTAGTGAAAATAGCCATATAGCAATGTCGTACATATTGGACAGCGGTTTGTCAAAGGAACTATAAGAATCAATGCAATATACTGGATCCTATAGCTCACTTTTGGAACTTTGACTTAGTTGAAGACAAAATATTGAGAAGCATTTGGGGATTAATCTGCAAATTCGTGCATATTTGTATCGAGTGCATTGTGCATTTTTGACACTGCAGCAGGTCTCCAACAGTTCTAACTAGTTAGTGGCTGGTAATGTGGTCAATTCTAATACTTTATTCTTCTAATATAGATTACAGAATGTTGTGGCTGCATTGAGGGCAGGGGCAGAATATGCCAATGTACCCGTGGGCAATTGTGTGCTTGTTTCTGGAAGTCAATCTGGGGTTGCTGGAGCAGAGCGAATTGGCATGCCTTGCATTGTGGTCAGGAGCAGGTAGATTTTTCAATCAAAAGTTTAAATACCAAAATCTCGAATGAGATAGAAATACTTTTGTCTTTAACAGTAGGCATATATCAATCAATTAGCTGTACCTCTATCCAAATTAGTTGGGATCGGCTATATAAACCCTATATAACCATTATGCTCGATACAGGTTCATTTCATACCAGTACTAAATAATTTGTCCTTTGAGGAAATTATGGGTTCCTAGTACTGGAGGTAAAGAAGAACCTATGCATAGATTGAAATATAAATGTTTATACTTTTTTGGTGCAACATATTGGCTGTGCATATTTGGGCGTTTTACTCGATTTTGTCGGAGTTCATTCTCTCTGTAAATATTCTGAACCTCCTTGATGCCTCAGATAAACAATAAAATCTAAACTTATACATACAAAATAAGCAAGCTTTTTGGCTTGAGTGCATTCTCTGACTATTTCACTATCAGATCAAACGACAAATGTATATAAGAAATCATATGAAGGGGTATTTTATTATGTACAAAGTTGACATTTGGTAGCAAGTGCTAGTATAGGTTCTAAGGAAAGGAAAAAAGAAAGTTATTCTTTATTATAGAGAGATGGCCTAGCTTGGTCACATAGGTGGCACAACATGGAAAATTAAAGAATCCAGTAAAGGACCAAAACTTGTTTTGTTTGGTATTATAGAAGTGTAATCTTTGCTGCTGGATCTTCTTTTTTATTTTTCAAAGATGATGTACTTGGTCAAGAGGAGCCTGGAGAACATGATCTCTGAAAGCTTTATTAAATGCCCTTCCCTTGAATTCAGGCAAAACGATGGCCCAGAAGCGAGAACAGCCCCTTCTTGAACTTATAGAGCAATTTGAGTACATTTATAGGCTACTTTTGTACCCCTGCTTTTAAATGGAAGCAGGTGTGCTTTTCCAGGTTATCTTCTGATACCCGGTTGGATCACTACCCCAAACTCCAGAAATGGTCTTGAACTTTCTGTACTAATCAGCAAAGTTTGCTGGATTAACGTATAAGTTTTAGAACGAGTTCACTCTTAGTCTAGGCTCAGTAAGCCACCTCACAACTTTTAATATTTTGTTAGGACTTCGGTATAATCCTCAGCACCCATCATCTAGCTTAGAGGCTTAGATGTACTGTGCAATTTCAGACATACCAACCATTGCTATGGCTGCACTTTTGGCATGCTTAGCTCTTAAAGATGGACACTAGATTAGTTTCTCTTATTCTTTCAAGTCAACTGCTGGGGAGATCAAGGAAATAGGCTTAGGAGAAATTTAATAGTAGAATAAGATAAATTATGGTAAATAAGGTTTAAGTTTTGTTCTTTTGAGAAGAATAATAAGTGGCATTGGCTTCTTCTCTTTCCTTATCTGCAGTTCTTGAACCCCTGAAACTTAATATCATTGGCTAGAATTTGATTAGGTGCTACATTGCCTCACCTTGCATCAGAGGTAGACCCAGTGTAGAAGTTATGGTTCATGTGAATTGCGTAACTTTTGCCCAAGCCTTGTATATGTATTAAGAAATCATTTGACTGTGAATCCAATTATTATTGAATATTAACTTGATGCCGTTGTAGGAACCTATAAACTTCAAATTCGAAATCCGCCTCTGCTTTGCATGGTATATGCGGGTGATAACAAGTGTCACTGGATTCTATGATAAGACTAGTACCACATCCATCCCGCTAGATTAGTGTTAGGTTATTTACTTTCTGATAATTTGCTTTCTACAAAACGCTGTTGAGTATGTTATTAGCATAAACATTGATGGATATCTTTTTTGTTGATGTGTGAAAGTTCGACGGCCAGAGCTGAGTTTCCTGGAGCTAAAGCGATAATGGATGGATTTGGTGGTGCAGATCTATCAATTTCTAGGCTACGACAAATACAGGGGTCCTCATAATTTGATTCAAAAGCCAATTCCTGTAAAATTTTCAAACTTAAAAGCGAGTGTAATTGTGATGCCTTAAAATTATTTTCTATGATATATTCAGCATAAGTTAAAAATCATCTAGCGGGTCATTGACCATTGTCAATTTATGCAAGTTTTTACAGTTTATTTTTAAGGATCCATGCAAAATCAATATATGTATATAACTAAAAGAACGTTTTGTCAATAACCAAAAGGTTGGATGAATTGTTAGCTCAAATCAATATATATAACTATAAGAAAGCTTTGTCAATAACCAAAAGGAAGAAAGACCGAATTCCCCTATAATTTTACTGTACTGTGCAATTAATCATGTTTGGCATCTCATTTTATAAAGTTACAGGTTACATTAAGGAGAACTAATGGAAAAATAGTTTTAAGTTGGGCATATGAGTTATAAATTATATCTCCTATACAGATATAATTTGCTAAGCATATCTATGAAAGTCATCCTTCATAAAATTTGTCAAGGGTGAGGTATATGAATTTCCTACAACTCTGGAGTATTCCTTCCACCACAGCATGAAGCTGCTTTGAGGCAAGAAAATCTCAGGAGACACCAAGAAGTTATTAATCATGTCCATTACATACTGCTCAAATTTGATCAAGTTTTCTCTAGCTGATTCTTGGTCTTGTGAGCTACTTTGTCCATCCTTCAACACTTCACAAGAGATCACAGCTTCCTCAACGTAAGCCCAGAAGCAAGAATCAACTGTAAGACTAGAGGCTTTGCTTCTCTGGTATGCATGAATATTTTCATCGGTAAACCATTTCTCCAATAGTTTATAGTGCTCAGATCTTCCCTGACTGACATAATCTTTCTTTCCCCTACCATAATACTCAGCTATGTCGAGTGGTTCAACCATCCTTCGGTAGTTTGTTGCCGCATAAAGCAAACGCATTCGGCGAGTTCTCCCCTCCTTCCGGGGCAAATTTTCCACTTCACTTACTATTCTTTTCCAGAACAGCTTCAAAGTTCTGTGATGCTTTATTAGGCTTTCTGTGCTTTCAATCTCGTCTCTGCTTCTGGAACGTCTGGTCTTATATTTGTCATAATACCCTGCCTCTTCCAAAGAGTTTTTCATGTACCACTCAAGGTAAGTCATGGACTTTTTAGTTATACTTAGTTTTTTGGAGGGATCAAAAACCTTCTGCTTGTGTTTGGCCTCAAGCTCTGCCCTTTTCTCAATATTCATTGCAAGATAGCTCAAGTTAACATTTTCCTGTTGCAGTTGCAGTTAAGAGGCAAATATCTGAAATTTGCTGACAGAAAAAGAAAAAAGGAACACCAAGAGAAAAAAGAAAAAAGTATTCTGGCGTGTTATAGCCCATTTAACCAAGAATATTTTGCCTCAAGTTAATTTCATGTTCTACGTGTTCCTATCCCACCAACAAACATTGCCTTGTGCGTTCTTCAAAGCTTCAACATAATTCTTACTTTACGACTTGTATATGCAACTGAATGACTCAAGTTTTTATCTTTCATCAATTTCACATTGTGTTTCAATAGATGAACCGTCAAAGTGGGAACAATATAATTTGATCAAAGTAGAAAGGAAGTGTATTTACCTGTAACTTTCCAACTCCAGTTGCTTCTAGCATTAGATAGGTTCCTGCTTGAAGTGGATTACTTATTGAGTCAGGCAGTTCTGAGATTCCCCTGCAAATAGCTTTGTTCTTTAGCTGTTCCAAGATATGTCCGTAATCAATAACCTGAGAGCAGTTATTTAGATTTTCACTTTCAGTACATCTTGAGCTCCCTATCATCAACAACTCCAGAATCGATTCTGGTTCCTCGAAGCAAGAGAAACCTGATTCTGAGCAGAAGAGATAGGTACCGAATGGCATGTAATAGGTCGGAGTAGTCAAGGTAGCAGCAGATGCGTTATGGTCTGAGATCAGAAATCCTGGAACTGGATCTTTATTCGAGACCACATGCAAGAAGCACGAGCTCCATGTTGGATGCTCTGACGTGGCTTTTTGAAAGCCATTGTTACCAAGAAGTGGAGACCCAAAAGTAATGCAGAGGGTACGCTGCACACTATATCTAGGAAGGCTGTCAAGCAGCCACAAGGTGAAGAGAGACGCAACCGATCCACCCAGAGAATGTCCAGTTACAATTAGAGGTTGGTTGCTGGTGAACTACATCGAAGCAGACAAAAACATAAAGCTAGAATCAGTTATACGCATAAGAGATAATCTAGCTGACAGTTTTACACTTCGTATGCAAATTATAAGCTGGAGAGCATTCATTAGCAGTTTTCCTCCATTAATCTGGTGTTATTATTAGTCCTCCCTGCTAGAGAAGGGATAATTAAACTTTAGTTTAGTTGTCTAATGTAGATATTAGCAATCCCTTGCAAGCAGAGGCGCATGTAGCCCCATGCTTATGGATTGTTGCAAGACCTTTCCCAGTCTCCATGTATCCTGCCCTGGTCATCCCCAACTGCCATTTCTTTTCTGCTGATTTTTTCATTACTCATTTTGTATTTCAACTAATTGAAGAAGGTATAATTCTTAAACTCCAAAAAGTGATCCTAACTCCAGTCTCAACCTTATTCATGAATGGGAACACTTACGACAACTTTTTGTCATTTCCTATCTAATTCACAATTCTCTAATTAATCATCCAGTTGGAATCTCATGAAACTATCTCCTCATAACCTTCTAATACAAAATAATACGTTTTAAATGGTACCTTAATAACTCTAAATCTGTATATTCTCTACATCAGGGGCAGAGCCAAGTAGTTGGAATCAGTGAAAAATTATCCTATATATACAAGATCAAACTTTTTTATGTGTATATAGTAGATGTTAAACCCTTAGCTTCTTCGTATACTTAATCTTTTTTTATATTTTAAACCCCTTAATAAAAATTCTTACTCCATCACTGCTCTACCTGAACACAAAAGTAAATTATCAACTCAACATTACATCTCAAAAGTTAAGGATCTTTGACTCCAATTAACTAACAATTTTGTCATTTCGGGAACACATAAGCAAAATATACTATTTTACGAAAATATCAAGAAAGCAAATATGCTAATGCTCAATAAACATGTAAAAAGGGGGGGAAATTCAACAATTTAAGGCAACTGTACCTGTTGTTTGAGAAGAGAGAGCTCATTCTCAAGAGAAGCAAAAAGGGCAAAAGCAGCTTTATGAAGGGAGATGGAACTAGTATTACTTTTGATGCAAAGAAAGTCAAAGGACCTAATTTCATCTGAAGAAACCAGCTCTCTAAAATCTTCTCGCAAATGATTAACAGCACAATTGGGCGAGCATACGAAAGCGATAATAGAACCCTTTGGTGGGTATTCATAAACTCGGAATTTAACAGAGAAAGGGAGTGATGGGTCCTCCAAAAGATTCTCTTGTTGAAGCTTTGAAATTGCATCCCATGACTGATTCAATAGGTCTGATCCTAGCAATAGATTGCCCAATTCCAGTCCAGTGCTGTACCTGGAGTAAAAGATGAAGAAGAATCATCGAGTGAAGAACTATAAACTGAGGAATTAATAGCGTTGATTGCTTACAAGGACACCATTGGAGAGCAGCTTCAGACCCAAGTTAACGCTACAGGTAAACTGGGTTTCTAATTCCAGATTCTTGTCAACAACGCGTGGGATAACTAATTTATACGCTATAATGCCTTTTTTTGCGTGTTTGTGTGGGGTAAATATTTTGGCATGAATTTGGACGGAGGGAATAGTAACACTCTTATAATTTTTATATAATCTGCAATTCTTGTTAAATTATCAATTACTAAATAATCAACTATTAAGCGTTTAAATTCATCGGAGATTCTTACAAAATTCTCATATGCGTAAACATGTCAATTTTACTTGCTTGTTTCATTTTATTTACATAATGAAATGTTATGTGATGATATAAACGATCGGAAAAAATCTGTTTGTGTCTTGGATGATTTTGTTTCATTTTCAAAGTGAATGGTTCTATGCAGCTATGCTCATTCACAATTTTTTTTTTGGATTATTAGAGATTTTATCACTTTCATATATTATCTAAATATTATTGATCATCTGATATTGATGCTTGAGCCTTATTGTTATTGAACTTACCTTAGTGTTTTTCACCTGATTGCATGTTTAAATTTGTTTCTGCTGTTGCTGGCTATTACAAGACTGTTTTAGGGGCCCAATGGGCATTTATGGGCATCTAGGACCTTTTGGGCCGCCGCTGCTGCCATGATCCAGTTGGTTGATAACAAAAAAAAGTACTGTAAAAGACAATAATAAAGGAGAAAAAGGAAAAAAAGAAAAGCAAAATTACTTGTTTGGTAAAAGGATAATCAGAAGTTTAACATCAATGTTATGTATTTTCTGAAATAATATCTGTTTTAAATATAACAGGATTGTTAGAAAAATTATCCTTATATTATTATATCTCTTCCAGTTTTCTCTAGAGTGTATATATATTTTCAACAATACAAACTCATATAACTAAGAAAATATCCTTATATTATCAAGTTACTTTATTTATTTGATTTTAATTTGATATAAAATTTTAAAAAGTAAAAAAAAAAATTAATTTTATAATTTTAAATTAAATATTTATAAAATATATTAAAATGTCATTTGATCTCGTAACCTTAAATATTTGACATGAAGAAAAATTATTTAAAAAGAATATTCTTTATTAAACGAATTAAAAAAAATTAAGACAAACAATTTTAACGTTATATATGAAAAAAAAAATTAAAAACTAGCTTACTAGGCTTAACCACATGTGTGTTTATGCTCATCAAAGTACATGCATGAAATGACTATTTAGCCCTGAAACACTCTTCCCCCTCTGCCCACCCACGCAAACCACATTGAACCCTCTATTACCCACTCAACAGTACAGTACACTCGTCTCTCGCTGCGTGAAATTTTCTGGGTGTAATGGATATGTCGGTTTGAATGGATTTCTATTTGGCCTTTTGTTATAATGGAACACTTTAATTTCTTCATTGTTTATTACAGTTCTCTTCTCTACTCATCTCTCTTTCTCCCTTTTGCCATAACTTAAATCCCTCTCCCTAGTCCCTATTACCTCATCTCTCTTAATTTTTTGGGTATATAGATTGAATAGTCTTTGATTTGAACTCTAAGCTTTTTAAGATTTTCAGAGGGGGCTGCTAGCTAAAGATACTATATGGTGATTATTTCTGCGGACGGCTTCTCATAGTTTCCAAATTTCAAAACTGCAGATAAACCCAAATGTCCATACTTACCTTTTCTTGCATTTTTGCCTCAACTTTGCAAAACAAGCCAAGAAAAGACCACCTTTTTCTTCTTTTTGCATAAAGTTTATAAAGTCTTTGTTGTTTTTCTGCATGGATAGGTTGGTGGGTGATCAAGGCGGGACTAGTAACATGTTTAGGGACTATAGAAAAGGGAATTGGACAGTAAAAGAAACAATGGTACTCATAGAAGCAAAAAGGATGGATGATGAAAGGAGAATGAGAAGGCAGGAGGGAAAACCAACAGAGCTAAGGTGGAAGTGGGTGGAGGATTATTGTTGGAGAAATGGTTGTTTGAGGAGCCAAAATCAGTGTAATGACAAGTGGGATAATCTCATGAAGGATTTCAAGAAAGTAAGGGAATATGAAAGAAGAGTACTTGCTGAAGCCGGTGGAGGAGAAATTACAAGATCTTATTGGAAGATTGAGAAGAATGAAAGGAAAGAAAAGAACTTGCCGACTAATTTGTTGCCTGAGATTTTTGAGGCATTAGTTGAAGTTGTGGACAGAAAAGGTCAAAGAATGTTATTGCCTTCTTTGCCTCCCACATTGCAACAACAATCAACTCAACCTCAAATTACACCTTTGCCACTTCCACCACCACCACCAACAGCAGTAGAACAAACTGATTACACTACTAATGTTCCTTTTTCCACAGTAGGTACTCTTATCTCCAACGTTTTGTTTATTCATGTGTACAAATTAAACACTGTGAATGGCCATTATTGAACCAGTAGCTAGTACTATTTTAAAGTCCACTCTCATTTGCTTTTGGAGAACCCCCACTTGAATTTAAAGTCTACTTTAGTAAAGTATAATACTTGATATGATTGGTTGAGAGAAAGTTCTTTGTCCTGTCTATGTTGCATGTTGAACATTCTTGATTTAACTTGCTTGATTCTTTCTAGATTTTCCCATGATTATTTGGACCTTTTCTTTTCTTTCTTCATACACTGACATCATATTTTCATGCTGCATTCTTAATACTTTCCAAAGACAAGCTTTTTTCTTAAAAAGAAAAATATACTTATCCATCTCAAAAAAAGTAATACTATACTTATCAATCAAGTGATCAACTTTAAATATTCAATCATCTGTTTCTGCTTTTCTTTTACTGCCTGTAAAATCATTCTTGAGAGCCTTCTTTTTTTCTTCTTTTCTTCTCTATCTCTATTTTCTTCTTTGTATGTTTCCCTTTTGCTAACTAGGAGTGGGGAGGATAGGGTTTTAAGGCCTGAGGTAAATGAATTTTATTTGCATTTATTTCAATCTCTAACACACCAATAAACTAGGAAGACATTGACAGTTTGAACTATTTCATTCACTCAACTTTCTTATATTATAGCTAATGATCACATTTTATGACCATTTAGTATTAATGGAATTTCCTTTATGATGATATATCTGTTTATGTTTTGGAGATGTGTGATAGTTCAGATCCTGATCATAGCAGTGAGCGTTCAGATTCACCAGCAAAGAAAAGAAGAATGAGTGGAGGAGGTGAAGGAACCAGTGGCACATCAAAAGGTAACATTAACAACTCATCACAAGAAGTTGGTTCTGCCATCTCCAAGAGTGCTGCTATTATAGCAGAAACAATTCAGTCTTGTGAAGAGAGAGAAGAGAAAAGGCACAGAGAACTCTTAAGCTTGCATCAGAGAAGGCTACAAATTGAGGAGTCAAAGGCTGAGATCAATAAAGAAGGCATCAATGAACTTGTTGATTCTATCAATAAACTTGCTAATTCTATCCTTGCTTTGGCTGGTAACAAGAACCAATCACCTCCTAAATAGTTAATCTTTAATTTCTTCTTACTAATTTGGTGAAAAAGTAGAAAAATATTAAAGGTATAATTAATTGGAGTCAGTATTATTAATTTCCTATTGTTTCTACATTGTTGATGAATATTTGCATATCGCCATCATGTCTTTTTCAATCTTGGATAGTATAATTATGTTGTGGTTCCGTACTGTATCCTCTCATATGATATCAGGTTGAAGAGGTTATTGTAACATTGTTGATTCATTTTTGAATGCAATTTAATTAAGTCATTTCCTTTGTACTCTTTCCTTTGGTTAAATTGAATTTCTCACATTGATCCAACTTTGATTTGGTTCTCTAAGCACACAAGACAATGGCTTAACTATCAATAAAGTGGTACGAGAATTACAGGAGACAATGGTTCATTCCGCAGTGGAAGCAAAATATTTTTCTTCCGAAGTCCTAATGGATATAGTCATATATCTATTCGCAAAAGCGGTGAAGATGAACTGTCCCAACAGCTACTATGTTTATTGGTGTTACCACACATTTTCTGTTATTCTAATTTCTACAATTTGTATATATAAATTTAAAATTGTAGATATCAATAAAATGGTATGAAAATCATAAGAAATGATTGTTCAAATTGCAATAAAGGTAAAAATTGTTACTAGTGATATCATCTTATCTTAAGTCTTACTAGTGCACATAGTTATCCCACTGGATATTCAGACTGAATCAAAAAACAATTGGTTTATTGAAGACAAGACAGTGAAGATGAACTGTCCCTAAAGAGCTATTGTGTTTACTGAATTTGTACACATGTTGTATTATTTTCTACATCTGCATATATAATTCTCAATGTTAATTAATTGAGTATTCACTTTGAGACTTGAGAAAATGTGAGAAAAAAATAGAGCAGTACTGAGCAACACTGACTAAAAAAAGCTGTAGGGCATGGCAAAAGGACTGGTCAATGGTACCTTGCAGTCAAGGGATGGCCTTGACTAGCATTGCAAAATGGTCATTTGTGTGCTATTATTGGTGTCAGTTTTGTGGAAGGCTGTAGTGGTGGAAAGGTTGGGCTTTCCCTTTCCCAATCAAAGGACTGAAACAGTTACTATTGGCTGGATGTGTAAGCTTTGTTCAACTTTTCTGACACAAATTGGGTACACTTCATTTTCTTCTCTCTCTCTCTCTGTTTTTTCTTCTTTTTTTTTTGGTCTAGGGAGTCATGGAAAGAGCTGTAATGGATATTTAGCTTTCTTTTCTCATGTCTAAATTATTTATAAAATTTAAAAAGGTGATTTTTTTTATGACATAAAAATAAAATCACATAAAATGAAATAGAGAGTATATTTCCTTTATTCTATCACTATTTTACTCAAGAAAATGAGGAGATTAACGAGAATGTCACTCATCGTATTAGTGCATGGTGGATAAAATGAAAAATCGCTTCTGGAGTCCTATGTGATAAGAAGTTGTTATCAAAATTTAAAGGCAAGTCCTGCGAAGTGATGGTTAGACCAACTATATTGTATGGCGCGGAGTGTTGATGGATCAAGAACTCTTATGTTCATAAGATAGAAGTTGTGGAAATGGGATATTGGGATGGATGTGTGGGCGTATCAGGAGAGATAGGATTAAGAAGGAGGATAACCAGAAGATGGTCTGAGTAGCTTCGATGGAAGATAAGATGCGAGAAGTGAGGTTGAGGTGGTTCGAACATGCGAAGAGGAAATGTCTGGATGCCCCGGTGCCGAGGTGTGAAAGGTTGTCAAACAGATAATTTCAGGAGAGATAGAGGTAGACCGAAAAAGTGGTGGAGAGAGGTGATTAGATTGTACATGTCACAGTTTCAACTTACCGAGGAGGAGGATACAAATCAAGGTAGTAGGTTAGTAGGGCGTAGAACATTGTCTCTCTAATCTGCTCATACTAGTAGTCATAGTACTTTTATGTATAGTGTCTTGCCCTTAGATTTTTGATTATCTATTTCTTGTTGTTTTGTTAATGTTTGACATGCTTTGTTTCACCCGCTTCCTTTACTCGATTGTTTTGATTTATTTATCCTTGGACCGATGGTCTATCAAAAACAACCTCTCTGTCTCTGAAGTAGGAGTAAGATTTGCATATACTCTATCCTCCGCAAACTCCATTGTTTTGAAACTACACTTGGTATATTGTTATTGTATCACCATTTTATTTAATAGGTAAGGTTATGATTGCTAAGAAGGATTGGACGAATTTAGAGGGATCGGAGGAAGCCAAAACTTAGGGGGAGGGACCCCTTCCCGTCCCACTAACTAAGGAGTGGGGATATTCGGAGATCTTTTCTTGAAAAAAAAATTATTTATAATTCATTTACATATATAAGTTCAAAAAAATATAAAATTTTAGTAAGAAATTATATCTTGCTATTACTTTAGAAAAGTAAATACAAATTTAAAATAAAATTTCAAATTCAATAAATTATAAAGTAGCTGACTGAGAAATTATAATTATTATTAGATACAAACTTATAAAAATGATAAAGACTTGTAATCTTTTTGGAAGTAATAAAGAAAATCTCAAAATATAAATTATGAAATAACTAAATATGACAAAATTCTTAATAAAATTCAAGGCTAAAAGCCTTAAATTTCTTTAATAGAAAATTTGAATTTTACACACAAATATAAGAAGAAGGATTGACATGTACCTGAAAGTCTCATATAGAATCGACATCCTTACGATCCAAAATTCTTTTAAAAATTAAGCCGAATAATAATGACATTAGGTAGCTAAAAATATATCAAACCAACGTAATTATAGGTCAGCCAACACAATAATAGAGTTCAGGTTATTTTTTTCCCTCTAATAACTTATTTGATTAAATTTCTAAAATAACTTATTTTGATAAGGTTTTTTTTTTTTCAGAAGTGCTTATTAAAAAAGTACTTTTGATGAGTGACGGTTTGTGTTTAGCCAATAAATTTAGAAAGTACTTTTGAGTAATAATCAGCGTTTGGCCAAACTTTTGACTAATACTTCTAATGGTCTGTTTGATCAAGCTTTTGGAAGGCCAAAAATACTTATTTTAAAAAATAATAATAATAATAGGTGTTTGACCAAGCTTTTGGGAGAAAATAAGTGTTTTTAGAGAGTAACATAAGCTATTTTTCATAAGCTAAAAATGATAATTATTCCCCAAAAACACTT
This sequence comes from Datura wrightii, assembly GCA_035772735.1. Taxonomy (NCBI): domain Eukaryota; kingdom Viridiplantae; phylum Streptophyta; class Magnoliopsida; order Solanales; family Solanaceae; genus Datura; species Datura wrightii. The sequence goes on along the minus strand of JASDFA010000008.1, from coordinate 112,223,647 downwards.
ATTTGGAAAGCACAAGCTCCTTTAAAATAACTAAAATGTTTTCTCTAATAAAAATCACAAAATAAAGTCATATTATCTCTTTTCCACACTCACTATTATCTACTGCACTCCCCACCCTCACGTCACTCATCCTCGCCCTGCCCTGCCCCTCTCTCCGCCCCAACCTTACCCATCTCATCCACCTCATCCTCATTCTTATAGTTTTGTCTTAAATTTACATAAATAATTTTAGGATAATATTTTCTACTTGTATATCAAACACAAGAAAATAATTAATAAATAACTTGTTTTCCTAGAAAATAATTTTCATGAAAAATATTTTTTTTCATACCCAACACACCCTTATACACTCGAACTAAACCTTGTTTTAAGTGAACACCATAATTTCTAATAAAGTGTTCCAATTAGACACTTTTAATTTAAATTTTTGACATATATTTTTATTCATGTGTTAGATAGTTAAATTAACTACGTAAAATTCGTTAATAAATTTTACTTGTTCAAATACTTTGAAGAAAAAAGGTTTAGATTTATTAATTTTAGTATCTGATTTTACAATTATTTATAAGTTTATAGTTTACCTATAAAAGTCGAGAGCAAAGGCGAGACTCTTCTTAATAATGGGATAAAGGAAGAAAGTATGTAATATTGAGCGACTAGTATAATTGTTCGCGCGATTATTAAAGTAAAATTAAATATTATTAAATAATTATTGTTAAATATTTCTAATTAAAAATATAAATTTTTACTCATAGATCATCCTGTTAGGATATACTATTAACCATGTTGTTTTAGTATAATATTGTGTTTCAGTTTTGTAAGACTTTTATTTTATTCATTGGATTGATAAAGTCTTGTTTTAAATAGATCATTTTTGCATGTGCGTTCTTTACTTATATAATTGATGATTTGGTGTATAGAGTTTAGCTTATACATAGAAGATTAAATCATCAGTTCTTATAAGTATAAAGTTTATATATGTTCACAATCTAAGTTGAAAATTGGACGAATTCATTGGTATGACTGTAGCACAGGATTAAATATATTTTATCTTGATTATAGGAATGGTATTGTTCCAACTTCTTGTGCTAGTACATTTTGTATGTATTGAATGGACCAAGTAGAGAAAAATATGGAATGACTTAGTAAAATAAATTCTCTAGATCATTAAATATACTTATATTCTTAATCTTGATATAATTATTATGATCAATGTCATTGCTTGTTGTTCTGATCTATCAAAGGGTGAAACTCTTTTGCGAGTTAAACTGTTCCCGATATGTTGGATGATGACAAAGGATATTTATGAAATAATAGTTAGTTGATGGAATTCATGTCTCGACCTTGAGATTGATGATACCCCTTTATGATTGCTTATAAGGTTTCATGTGAAAACCCTACAGGTGGATTCGATATCCATCACATGAAATAAGTTAAGCGTTTGAATAAAGAATTGAATTGATCAATGAATTAAATAGTCAGAAATTTAATTCGATTGGTTGGTATATGTTATCTTAACATGGGGAGTTAAATAAGAATTTAATGATTGATTTTGAAATTATATCAAGGAGTGCAATTACGAATTTTTAGTGGAATAATTTGTAATTTATTATGGTAGGTTAATTCATTCATTATTTCAAATTAATACCATAATTGGAAGTCTCACTAATTAAATCTGTGGTCCCTGGTATGCCTGATTAATTAAAGAACCTGGAAAAGGAAGAAACCTGTTTTTTTGAAGTAGTAAAATCCTACAAGATTTTTGACAACTTCAGAAAAGGTAAGTAGCACACGTTTTGAATTTCATATCCTTTAAAAATGTGTGAATATACAAGGAAAGTAGGAATCCTATACATTTGGGATTAGGGTTTTACACCCTAAAAACGTGATTATAAATAGGGTTTTTTCCTCCTTGAAAAGATTATCTTCTTTGAGAAGCAATACTTGTCCACACAATTATTCCATATTCGGAGATTATTCAAGCTATAGTAGAAGACTGCAGACCTGGAGAGCGAATTGGACGTTTTGTGCGAAAGCTTCAAGAGGTTAAAATTTCGTAATCTAATTCGTTATTGTTATCTAGTGATTCATGTTAGATAGTTGATCCAATTTATGCTTGCTTTGCTGCACATGTTCTAACACGTCCTTCTTTTAAAATAATCAAGTTAATTTGCTTTTCTCCTTCCATTAGTATTACCGAAAAAACCAACATTATTTTTTCTCTTGATCAAATTTCTCATATTTTTTTTCATGATTTATATGTTATATTTAACATCCAAAAATAACTTCAAAAACAATTTTAATTCTAACTGATCATCTTACTCTTCTTTCACGTTATTTTATTATTAAGCTTTCTCTTAATTAAAATTTTTACGATTTATGTGTTATATTAAACATTCAAAATTAATTTCATAAATAATATCTTCCTCTTCTATCTTCTACCCTTTTTAGTATATAAGAATCATATGCAGATAAAGCACATCAACAAACGTATTTCAATGTTTCTTGAAAATTATTGATAATCTTTTTTTTATCATTGATCTCGCTCTTATAATTTTATATGTTTTTCCAAATATGTCTTGCTTTTTAGATAATTTATTTTGTATCATTCTTGCAAATACACACGTTTTATGCAAAGTGGCATTATATATTTAGAGAGCTTGAAACATCAAAAATTTGTCATCTTCCTTATCCATCCAATAAGGAGAACTTTGGTACATTTATTGTGATTCAAGGTAGCACGAAATTATAATTTAATAGATTTAATTTTTTTTCCATCTAAATATTATACTCTTTCTTTTCAAAGTATTTATGATCTAACCATTATCTTTAATTATGCATATATAATTATTTAAAATATTTAACACAATGTGTTACAAGTTATACACTATATTACACATTTTTTTTCCCTTTTCCTTTTCTTTTTCTCTTCATGAAACATCCTAATATTTATTTTTTATTTTGACTAATTCTTTTTACCATTGCTCATTTATTAATATTCATTGTCATATTTTAAATTGAGTTTTTTTTTTATTAATATCCCTTACCATATTTTAAACTAAGAAAAAATATTCAATGCCAACAATAAAAATACATTTCTCAATAAATAATAATCAAAATAAATAAATGATGAATTGAGGTCAACGATAACAGGGAAGAAAGTAATAGAGAGAGACAAACAAATTTACTAAATCATTTTTATCATAGCCTAATATCACTATATTTTTCAAGTAGTAAGTTTAAGAAGTTCAGACCCAACAAACAACAATATTAAATATCTATGAAAATCTGAAAATTTTGATGATGTTTCAACAACAAAAAAAGAAAAACCCGAAGACTGCAATTTTACATATCAATAACCAATTCTTTTATGAATTATATTGCATTTTAAAAATTAGGAACTAATTATACATTTTCGTGTTCTATTATTATTAGACTTATTAAAAATTGGTTCACATGACTATGGGAGAATATATGTACATAGCTCTTTAAGCAGCATACACGTATATGTTTTTTTTTTTTTCTTTTATGTTTTCACTTTTAAAACTATCTTGATCTAAAAACACAATAAGTTAACCTCAACTAAAAAAAAATAGAAAAATAAAATTAACTAAACAAATGAATATTTAAGACAATCCTACATGACATAATCAAATTCCTAACAAATAAAAGTTAAGGAAAAAATTGAAAACATTCTCTAAAGAATTCCTCCATTCATATCAAACGCACAAACGAATGTCTTCTGTTGATGATGGCCATTGCACTACAAAAATACAGGATAATCAAGTTGATTCAGAACAAATTTATTTGGGTAGATATTAGTGTGATTTTAAGATGTCATAAATTTATATATTAAATAATTTGAAGTTATGAATATGAAAGGATTGAAAGTTGTGAATATTACTAATATTAATTAAGAGTAATATTTATGAAAATTAAAAAGTATGAATTATGAATATGACTTTTTAAAATAAAATAAAATTTGAAAAAATTTTAAAAAAATATAAATGTAATTCTTGGCCAAATAGAAAGTTAAGTGCACATAGTTTTGATCTTTTTTAAAAAAAAATTATTACCCCTAATAAGGGAAAGGGTCAAACATACCCCTAACTTATAAGAAATGACTCATAAATCACTCCTTTCATCTTTTAATCTAAAAATATCTCCAACTTTATTTTTAGCTCAAAAATACCCCTCACCTTTCACCTTTTGGTTTAAAAATATCATCAACCTTGAAAATTTAAAATTTATAGATTTAAAAATTTATTTTCTTTACTTTTTATTTTAGGAATTAATAAGGTCGATATAATTTATACATATAATAAAAATTTAAAATCTAAAGAAAAATTAGAAATAAAAAAATATTATATTGAATACCTTTCTAGATCACCTTGATTAGATATTGAGAAATCGTTTTTTTAATTTTAAATATTAATTTTATCAAACTTAACACATAACGACTATGCTTGCTTGAAAATAAAATTACATGATTGAATGATAAATTATTAATATATTGAACATTCGCATTTTAATATGCAAAACCTTTGGATTTTATATTTTTGATTGTATGTGTAAACTATATCAGTTCTATCAAATTTTAATTTAAAAAATAAATTAAAACAATTTCAAATCTTTAAATATTAAAATTTTCAAGGTTGAGAGTATTTTCTAGCTAAATATTTAATATCAAAACAAAGAAAGAGTTGAAATTTAAAAATAGAAAATTATCATTTTTACATAGATCATCATATTTAAATATAAAGTGTCTAAAATTTCAACCTTGAAAAGATTAATATTTAGAGATTTAAAATTATATTTTTTTGAAAAGATCAATATTTAGAGATTTAAAATATTATTATTTTTACTTTTTATTTTAAAAATAAAATAATTGAAATTTGGTATTTTAAGTCAATTTGGGGGATTCCATTAAATTGAAAGGCAATTTTATTTAGTTTGTTAATGACGGGGGTATATTTGACCCTATAATATAACCAGGGGTAAGATTTGCTAATATACTAAACTAGAGAAGTATTTTTAACCCTTCTCCCTTAATAAAATCCATATAATTTAGAGATAAAATTCAAAAATTAGTCTAAATATTAAAATATAAATGTCTAGTATATTAATAATTTATTATTCAATTATATATTTTTATTTTACAGATAAACATGTCTGATATTTGTTAAATTTAATAAAATTAATATTATTAAAATAAAAAAAAATTTCTCAATTTCTAATTAAGATAACGTAGAAAAGAACTCGTTTCCACCCTCTTTTCCTCGTTATTTGTCCGAAAAGTTTCTTTTTCTTTTCTAAATTTGCCTTATTTACTAACAACAAATCTATTAACAAAAAAGATTAAAATTAAAAAAGGGATAAAAAGAAAAAGATATCCCCAGAACAAAAAAGACAAAACAAAATAAAAGATTTTGAAGCTTTCTCCATCATTTCCGACCATCACCGGCCACTTTACAGTCTCTCCTCCGCCCTTGTTCTTCGTCGACACTCATCGCCTTCAGCTATCTTTATTGCTTTCAACTGAGTCCTCTCATATCTTCAAAACCTAGTTTCTATCTGTGATGCAGGTTCTCTTAATCTCCTTGCACTTATGTTACTAGGGTTTCCTTTTAACCCGTTAGTTCCTAATCATTTGTTAGATTGCTTTTTGTGAAAATTTTATCTTTAGTTTGATTTGGCAGTTAATGATATACTATCATTTGCTGTTGTGACTTGTGGGATTACACTGGGTATTATGTTGTTGTACAAAGATTTTGAAGCTTCAACGTTTTGATTCAGAAAAAGAGTTGGAAGTTCTCATTCTCTTTTCTATTTCTTTCTCCTTGAAAATCTTGGATTGGGCGGTGAACTAGGACAAAATCTTTAGGAAATTCGAAACGCTGTTAACGAAAAAGAGAAAGTTGATATGAAATCTGCATCAGATTAAATGGATACCCAGATTCCTACCGGGTTCTATTAAAAATACTTTTTCTTTAGGTTACCGATTCTTTGTGTGATTGGATCCTGATACACTGACTAGTTTGTGAGTTGGTTATACCGTTACAATATGCATTCAAGTGGGCCCTTTTGTTTGATTTTGGATCATGGTGCATTTATTATGTAGTGAAGTTGATTACTCCATTAATCTGCTTCAATTATTAGTTTGTTTTGAATTACATATGTTTTGAATATGTGATTATTAAAGCAATTGAAGTAGGAAAAATGAATGTTTAAACTAGGACTATGCACTCTTCGTTAGTTCATAATTTTAAAACGTGAAGAATATGCTAGAAGTGCATGATAGGGCCAGATGGAAATTCTAAAATAAAGAAGAACCATAATTGCGATGAGCCGAAAATTTGCATATTGTTTTACATTTTTTGCTAGATTACTGAGAGGTTTGGAAAGATTTGATTTTCTTGATCAGCTAGTGACAGAAAGTTAGCTAGAGGGTGTCATGGGGTTGAGCAAAACTGAAGTAAACTTGAAGAGGTTACTTGTAACTGCACCGCAGCAGCAAAATCAAGCAAAGCTTATACATGTAAGTGCACAGGTCATTCAAGTTCAACTCTTTACAGAGAATTGATGGTTGTGTTTGCATATTTTTCTTTTCATTCTTTCCTATGGCTTGGGTGCTTTTTGTTGCATTTATGTGAGACTTATTGTGAATGTGGTGAATTTATCAGCTCATTTGATTCGATTGTGCTGGAATTTTTTCGATAGATATAAATTAATATATTATATTCTTGAATAGATGATTCTAGTTCTTAAAAGGCTTAAACTTTCTGTTACTGTAACATGGCTACACTTGAATATTGGTTTTTGTAATTTAATTTCAATTTTCAGGTCTCTGAGTGTGGGTATATCTGGATTGTAATTAAATTTCGTTTTTCAGTCTCCGAGTGTGGGTATATCTGGTTATCTAGTTTGGAAAAGTTGTGCTCGACCTGAATCACATGTTTTAGTTACACAAAACAAGACATCTGATAGTCTTGATTTCCTGCGCTATTAAGAGGCTTATTTCTTTGACTTTCATGATATGCTTTGAGAAGACAACTTTGAAACACTAGGCTGTGTAAATGAACCTAATAGGTTTCTTTGACTTAACGGTGGTTTGATGGCTATATGCTTTTCGATATCTTTTTGTTCTCTCCTCTTGCCTATTATTTTGCTAGAGGTTTTGAAGAACTTATGTTATGCTATTTAATGGAGCTCATATAATCTGTGTGGACCTTGAGCATTTAAGAAAACGTCTTCTTTGTATTTTGGAAGCTTTAAATATTCATGCAGCTTCAAGTGAACTAGTAGCTCTGTTGATTCACCAACAGGATGAAGGGTAATGAGGATTTCCATTGTCCGATCCCCGTATGAGGTCATCCTTAAAGAAGGCTGTGCATCTTCATCCTACTTGGGTTTAATATCGAACAAAGCTACTGATTAAGTGGATCTTTCCTCAAGTAATTTTATATGGACTATTTGGAAATAGATGAACCAATGTGCCTTTGATGGACAGAGAGGCCAATGGTCAAAATCTGTCCCTTGTTAAATATACTCGCCTATTGTAGTTTATTGTTGAGTAAAACTGTAATGGAATGATAGTGTTCTATGGGTCTAGTATTGGGACTTTACTGCATACAGAGTACTTCAGTTGTCTAAGGATACATCTTTTTGGACTTTGCAATACAAATCTTGTATAAATGTTGCACCTCACTCGCATGGCCTCAACACATTTACCTGTCAATATATTTTTTGGAGTAAAAGTACTATGGTGATTAAGATCAGTAGTACTGCAATATCACCATATCTAGGATGAATAGGGCTCAGGATGGCTCATCCACCTACTGAATTTTTTTAATCAGATGTAGGATGAGTGATAGAGAGTCACAGTAATACCTCCTTGTCTCCCCTAATCTTCTGTAAAAACATGCTTAAACTGGTTTCTGATGTCTCTGGTGGAGCCTCTATTTATTTCAGGAAGCTGATCTTTTCATGTTCTGTTGTATATTCTCTGACGCAGTTGTCATTTGTGAAAGTTGATAATTGTCTGTGCACACAGCTGCAAATTGCAGCATAGGTTGTTTCTATGAAAAGCTTTTCAGAAAATCATGGCATAAGCAATTGCTTATGTAGGGTACTGTACAGCTTTTGTCATCTGAAAATTTTCTTTCAATGGGCATATGCATTTATTATTTCTTTTTGTTACATCTTTCACAGTATGTTGCCACTTTGCGGGAATTACTGGAGCAGTTGGCTGAAGAGAGGAATTCTGATGGATTACCAAGGTATATATGCTTTGTTCTTTTCCAATTAAGATAATTTGAAGAAAATTACATTCTGCTACAAAAATTTCCAGACAGTTGGCTTCCTTACCATCTGCCACTGTTTCTTTATAAAGGCCCTGGCTTCTATTTGTTTTGTTGGAGTTGTTATTTAAATTTAAATGTGTGCTTCCTAGCCATTAAACTCTACCTAAGTAATGAAGTGGAAACCCCTTATCATGGTCAATTAGATGGGAAGTCACCCTCCTTTGATCTCAACTCCGCTTACCCTCTTCCAAATTGGACATATTTTAGTTATGTTTTTATACAGCGTACTAACATCCTGCCTATAATGAAAAATTCGCTTCCTGACAGTATGGCTAGTTTATTTGTCTCCTTCTATGGAGGAAATCATGATGCTGGCATAATCTCTGTGCAGACCGTTTGGTGGTGTGTGAAAGTAGTTATTTTCTGCATTTTTGATGCTTTTGTTATCTGTGCAATGAACTGGGATGACATAAAAGGCATTATTGTCTTCCTGTGTTTAGACTAGAATTTCAGTCATATACTTTTAACAATTCTATTTTTTCCTTTACTGTATGAGGAGAACGTTTTAAACTTTTATCAACTAACCATGAGAGTTTTTCCTGTATTAGAAAAGCTATTTAGATTGATTTAATTCTTGAAACACTTTGCTGAAGGTGTATATTTTTAATGGATCTCTTTTTTTATTTTATTTACTAGATGCTTTCTTCCTGATGCGTGTTCAATTTTCATGTTGTTTCCCGAAATAGGGTTTCAAAAGCCAAGGTGAATGAATATGCTGAGAACATTGAAGCTGTTGCTGCCAAGTTAGCTGTGCCCATGGTATGTACATGCTAGTGTCATTTCTTGTGAGTTTCCATTCACCTTGCTTTCTTATACGAAACATACCATATTCAGGTATTTTACTGATTTTGATGGAATATGAAAGAGCTGGCATCTTTTTTAATCAATAGACTGTCCTTGAAGTTTAGTGCCTTCTTGTTTGCTGTTAGTCCATAGTGCTCAGCTTTTTGGACTAAATTATTCCTTTGGGCCTTACTGCTACTTTTGTTGTCATACGTCTGTTCTTTCGATGTTTTTGGACGTGGTTCAATCTTCTCTTCTGGAGTCACCTTTCTACTTATTATAGACATATGCTAGTAGTTTGTCGATAATGTTCTTGCTTCTATTTATATGATTAATAAATAAATTATCTTTAACCACATACAGTCTGATGTGCATACATCGGAGGAACCTGTGGCTGAGACTTCCTGCAGTGGAACTCCTAAAGCAGAAGAAAGTGTGAAGTCTGCTTCTGAAGGATTGAGAAGAAGATTTGGGTACCTGCAACGGTCTTTTGTCATTTGTAGCCATTGCAATGTGTCTTTTTATAATTATCTCTTCTGATGTTGTTCTTTGAGTGAAACAGGGTCCATTCAAACGATGAGGAGAGATCTCGAGATTCCATTGATTCTGATCAATCATCAGCTGCAGTCAAACTGGATGATGCCGCACGGACACATATCGAGAAGCACAGGTGCTCTATCTTTACTAGTTTTCTGTATTAATATTTATAGACAGTTTTTGTTTGTTGACTTCTGTTCCACCAAGGGCTTTCCCAATGAGTATCTGTTCCTGAAAAGGTACGGCTTGCCACGTGTGACTAAAAGTGATAGTAGATATGTGCTCTTATGTTGTAGTTGAGCTAGTTAAATATAAGCAGAACAGTGTAGGAATACCCTTCTCCCAATAAAAAAATTTTAACTCAAAAAGTTTTATGGGAGTATTTTTATGGGTAACATACTAACAAAGGTAGCTGAAAAGTTGAAGTTAATATTTATTGTAGTAGTTCGCTTCTCTATATGCTTTTGTGAGCGGAGGTAGATAATAGGAGCAAGTTAGTTGCTAATGAGAAGTTGGACTGAAGAAGGAGACAAGGAAAAACAGGTATCCGTTGTAAATTAGATGTAGAGTATGAAGTGGTCAGTTTTGCTTAAAGAGATGGATTTTGATAGAAATCAAGAAATTGGATAAACTGTTTTGTTTCTCAGTTAAGTTTTCTGCATTAGTAAATAGGAGTTATGCTGATTTTTCTTGTCTCGAGGTAAGCAGATCTTCTTACTATTCCCGTTGCTGAATGTCTTGGTAGAATGTTGGGCTAGGCAATGGAGAAATGATGTTTTAGTGAATTTAAGGTAGGTCCAGGGGACAATAACTTAAAATCTGTCTTTTCAGAAAATAAAAAGACAATAACTTAAAAACTCACATAAGTTTCTATGCCAATGATGCACTGTTAATATGTGAAGCAAGGAAAAACGTATGATGTTCCTTAAGGTGGTATATCAGCTTTTAAAGTTGTTTCGGGTTTGTATATAAACCTAAGCAATGTCTGGTATATCCTATTAGTAGCATGGATGATAAGCTAACACTTGCAAATATATCTGGGTACAAAAGTAGGAGAATTCAATGTATTCGGGGCTCCCTTTAGGAGATGAGCATAATTCTATTGAAGTTTACACGAAAAATTTGAAAAAGGTTAGCAACTTGAAAGAAATTCTTTTGTCAATGTGGGCAAGATTAACTCATACGCAGACCGCAGTTGATTAGACATCATTCTACCCAACATTATGTCTTTGTTTCTTGTGTCGGATAAAATTTTGAAATATTTGGACAAAAGAGAACATTTCATGGGAAGGCAACTACAACACAAAAAGTTGCGTTAATACTGAAAAAAGGGAAGGGGTGTGTGAAATGTGGGAGTTCTCTGTAGATGTTTGCTATGGAAATGGTTATGGAGATAGAACCCAGAAGATGAAGCTTTGTGGGAAAGGTTGTTAACGCAAATTATGGTCTATAGATGAACATTGGTGCACAAAGGCTGTTGTTTCCTCCTATAGTTTAGGCTTCATCTTTTGAATTCAAAATTAAGGTCTGTTTTAATTTTATAGATGGTAATATAAAATCCTAGACTGACTCATGAGTCATGATTGGGGCATTCTCTTTTAAGGGAAACAATTTCTTCAGGTTTGCATTATTGTAACTATGTAGGAAGAATGGAGGATGGGATCTTAAACTCAAACTGCATTGCTTGGATTGGGGAATTAAAATCAATCTTGTTAGGGATGCTCGAAATGTAGAGTATATCACAGCGAAAGCTGGGTACCTACATGAGGAGGTGAAGAGACTCTAAGTAGTCTCTAATAATGGGCAAAGGACCCTTTTGAGTTTATTCTTTTGGCTGGGTGTTCTTCATGGGTCATGTCTTACAGAAGAAAATTTGAGGAGGAGAGGATCTGCATTATACAACAGGTGTCATTTTGTGTTCAAGAAATTAAAGATACCAATCACTTGTACTTGCACTGTGCAGTAGCTGAGGAAAGGTGGGAAATGTCTTTGAACTTCTTTTGGATGCTAAACACCCTTAAGTTTGCTTTTCTCCGCTGGTATGCAAGGAAGATAAGAAAAGCCATTTAGAGCATCTGTAACACCACCCCTTACGATATTGTGTGGAATTTGTGGAGGGAGAGAAATCACAGATGTATTGAGTCCATAAAATCTGAAGTCAAATTGTTTGTTGTCTTTGATTTTTTGGCATAGGATGAAACGTTGAAACTCGTAATAGTGCATGAACTAATAAATTCTGTAAGCAACCTTCATCTTTTACAAGGACGCAAGTAGGGCTCTGTTTTGTAATAAAGGATGTTTTGAAGCATCTAGTTGGTAATGATACAAGTAAAATTGCTTATCTAACACTTGCGAGGCCTACTTTTATCACTGAGCTGAGACACTGCACAGAAGTCATCATCTCTGCAACTATCATGTGTATAAAAAGTTCTTTGGAAGCACATATTGGGAAATTGAAGATGAGAGATTGGAGATACTCTCAGAGATCAGGGATGGTAGTCTTGGGCTCTTAGGAGGCCTAGGCCTCCGTCTGTGGAGTGATGTATGTATATGTGCCTCATCTAGATGTATGTTCCCCAACTGTTCTACTGCATGATCCATAGTGCATCTTTTCTACTACCATATGTTTGTCCAGTCCTTTTCATTGTAGTAGAAAAGTAACAAGAGAAACTAATCACTTATTGGTGCAATATTTATTTTTCCCAGAGGGGTGAGTTTAGTTAGGTAGAGTCTACTTGATAAACTATCAGATGTTCTCATCTTTTGCAGGAAACTTCAGGAGGATTTGACTGATGAAATGGTTGTTTTGGCACGGCAGCTCAAAGAGAGCAGTCTCATGATGAATCAATCCATCAAAAATACTGAAAAAGTAAGTTTTTTTGTTTCGTTTCACTTTGCTTAAATTGTTGGGAACTTTCTTAACTATTTTTGCTTTGAGAAAGATTTTGCTGTCTCCATTCTAAACTATATTGCCTGTTAGGAGGCAATTGAGACCATTGGCAGCCCAAACTATCTTTTCTGACGCAACAATATTTTATTAGTCTAGCTCTGATATTACTACATGTTTGAGGATTCTTTTCAGTGCTAAAAAAGAAACCAAAAACTGTTGCATTCAATTTGTTCGGATTCACTTGATGTCTGATTTATCTTGTACAATTATGATCTTTTTCCTTTAGTCTCTGATTATACGTGGTCACTTTGTGTATATTGGCCTTATCGTAGTGACATATACTGTGGATGCAGATACTTGATTCGACAGAGAAAGCAGTTGAGCATAGCCTGGCAAGTACAGGACATGCAACTTCCAGAGCTATGGACGTGTATTCACGGAGTTTCAAGACTACATGCTTCCAGTGGCTTTTGATCTTTGTTATGACATTAGTCTTTGTCATGGTTGTCTTACTTATTCGAGTGACTTAGCAGTCAACCCCTTTGTCTGTGGATATGACAAAACTCTTGCTTTTTTTGCTATCTTTGTATAGTAGCAGAAGATACCTCATTAGTAAAATATTGTCTGTCGGGGAGGGACATTTTCAGAGGATAAACAGTTTTTTAGATGCTGAAATAGAAATGCAAAACACCTGCATTACTCTCCTTTACTTTGTACTTTTTCTTAATTAACTTTATTTAATTCCATATGCTTTATGTTGGATATATAATTGATTGTTTTCATTATTCTTTAGTTTCTTTTCTCAGTACTTGCTGCTTGAATGGTTGCTGGTCAAGAGCCGACACTAAGGCGGGAAGGTTCTAAATTCTAACAGAAGTCAAACTGGTAGGTAAGCGGTGGCGTCTTAATAGTTATTACTCCAAAAAAAAAAAAAAAAAAAAAAAAGGGCCCCGGGAAGGGAATTGGGTAAATTACATGCAACTCCTTCAAGTTTGTACTCATTTTTAATTCGACCCCATATATTAAGTTTTATGAATGACCAAGGAACAAAGTCTCGTTTGAATATCAGATTAGTGCAATTCTCGTAGGTTTTCTCCGTCTTCATTTATTTATTATTTATCCAACGCAAAGTCTGAAAATAAATTTGAACATGTGAAGACCATTACTTAGAAAAGCAGAAAACTTCTCACCAAAAATTATATGAATATAATTATTATCTCAAGAAATTATTATTTTTAAAAATTTTCCTAATAATTTTTTTGTTGAAATAATAATTAATAGATAAGCGATATTTCAAAATCAACTCATCATTTAATGTGAAACGTTGAGGAATGAAACATATCATCAAACATAAGGGACTAAATTAAAGTTTAGGCTAAATGATAGGCACCACAACGAAAATGTTTTCTACATTTAGTACCCAGTAGAGGAAAGGTGGACGGATGGATTATTTTCTTATATATAGAAAATTCAAAGGAATATAAAAAAAAAGGTGGAAATTTCCAGAAAAAATAAGAGGAATCTTTTCATCATCGACAAGAGAGAGGAACTTTGGTTGAGTGTCCTTTTTTGAGCAATTTCTTGACGTCAACCCCTCTTCTTCCTCTCCCTTCTTTGTCAAGTCTAAATTCTGACAATCACAAAATCTCAATCACAACCAGATAATCACTTCCGCCTTTCCGTATTTTGATCAATCACAGCTATGGCAACCAGTGGAAACAAGAATATGAACGCCAAATTGGTGCGCTTCTCATCTTTGATTTATCAATTCTGCTTGTGGGTTGAGCTTAAATTCTATCAAGATTCTTTCTTTTTGCCATCTGTGATCTGGGTCCTCTTTAATTCTCCGGAATCATGACCTATACTGTTTAATTTATTTTTGGTTTGGGGTTTGATCACGAAAAGTTACTCAATTTGAATGATTTATTGCGCTTTGTTTCTTGTATGTAAAAATTTGATATGCCTTTTTTCTTTCTCAAAGTTTTGCCTTGTTGATAAATTTGCAGTAATTTTATTTATTTGTACTCTAATATGCTCAATTTGATCTTTCACTTAGTTATTATTCGATGATGCTATGTTGTCAAAGTAAAATTGGTTATGGTTTCTTCCTCCGGTTGCTATATAATACTTACAGTATATTTTATGTTAGATGCTTTATGTGGTTGTACGAAAGTTTTGCTTGTTGGAATATATTAGACTTGCTTTTGCCATGACTTGCAGTCCTCTTTTATTTCTTCAAGTGTGTACTTATTGTTCATGTTAATCCATATTATTACGTACAATGATTCGTACTTCCAATGTTGAATTTCTGCTCAATAAATACCACTTAACACTAGGAGGCCATTGTTTCAATTATTCTAGTGATGTGTTCCTGATTAAAAAAGATTATTCTAATGATGTACTTTTTTCTAAACCTGTAAGTTTATGAACTTGATGTGTTGACCCTGTAAGTTTATGAACTTGATGTGGTGACCCTGACACTGATAAGCTAACGAAGTGTCTTTTGGTTTTAGGTGCTCCTTGGAGATGTTGGAGCTGGAAAATCTAGTCTAGTTCTGCGCTTTGTTAAAGGACAATTTATTGAATTTCAGGTAGGTGCTTAGTTTTCCATTTGATATGTGAAGCTGAATGGTTTCTGCACTTACATATTTTCATTGGGACCTTGAGACTTGACTTAACTTGCTTATTTTATATGTAGGAATCGACCATAGGTGCTGCATTTTTCTCCCAAACAGTAGCTGTAAATGATGCAACTGTAAAATTTGAAATATGGGACACCGCAGGCCAAGAGAGATACCACAGTTTAGCTCCAATGTATTACAGAGGAGCTGCAGCTGCTATAATTGTTTATGATATAACAAATCAAGTTAGTTTTTAAACCAGATTCTACTAAATCCTTATAATTCACTCTATACTGCTTCCAAATAGCTGTTAGCATGTTAGCTTTGGTAACTAAGATTCTCAATTCGTTATTTATAGGCATCATTTGATAGAGCAAAAAAGTGGGTTCAGGAGCTTCAAGCACAAGGTACCTTTGACATCTTAAGTTCCATCCTTGTCTGTCTTCATTACTGTATGGCCGTATCTGAATGTACAAAATACTGGGCGATGAATGATTAGGGAGGATTTCAGCTGCTTAGAATTATGATAAAATTTGGCCAAAGCCTGCGAAAACTTCTAACTTTTGGCTCCAATTGGTGGATAATATGAGGGATGGGTTGGAATTAGTGCTTCATCCATGTTTGAGTCCGAACTTGAACATTGTTACACAATGATGCTTGGCCAGATCAAAGGAACTAAGCACTGTTTCCTTTTCACACGTGGTGCATACATCAGTGTTCTTTGAATGAATCATACTGCCTATTCATATGTCTTATTTTTCTTCTACCTATTCTGGCCCCAGGTAATCCAAATATGGTGATGGCGCTTGCTGGAAATAAGGCAGATTTGATAGATGCAAGAAAAGTTTCTGCTGAGGTTAGTGTATTTTATTCCTCTAACTAATCGCGGACTTCCATACTATAGATAGTGATGTGCGGAAGCACCACAAAAGCATAGTTAGAGGCTTGGAGCTATGGGTATCAATTTAGGCATATGATGATGTAACCTGCTCAAGTATCTAAGTGTTGGGTCTGTGATAGTTTCAACTACAAGCCTGAGATGACCAGTTGAATCTAATAATATTCAAGGTTTAGAAGGGGTCGGGTGTCCGACCGTGCTATTTTCTCCTTCTCATGTTTTAGTGTCCATGCTTGAAAAGTAAACTGATTGAAATTAACAAAAAGTTTTTGCTTAAAGCTTTCATTGTTGGTCTGTTCTTGTGTTTCTTTTTTCCCTTTCCCCACTTTCCTTTTTCTTTTTAAAAAAATTGGGTCCTCGTCCCCCCCAAATCTGTCATTTAGAGTTTGTTGAATATTTTTTATGTGCAATCTTTTGTTGCACCTCGGAATAAAGAATGGGGACCAGAAATATTAATATTTTAATTGATTTGACCAATTTTAAGTAAATAACTGTAAGATATCCTAAAATAATGCCTTTTCACTTTTGAGGATTAATTGTTTTTTTTTTGTTTCAAAACGGTATAGAGTAACTTCTTTTTCAAGGATACGGCGTCAGATATTTAAAGTATATATAAGAAGTACCATAATATGAAGAAAAAGAAATCATTTTAACTAGCTGCATAATATATTTGACAACCTTGGTACCAAAAATTCTTTTTTTCTTTTTTAAATCTTGAATACCAAAAGGGAATACCATTTTGGGATGGAAGAGTAATTGCTTCTTCAGATATTTTCTCGTAGAAAAGAGACAAATATATGTTAACTCTTTTATTTTTTTAATAAACATAAATAATTCTATTGATGTGGGAATTCTCCAGTGTACAAGGAGTTATCAGAAAGTAGTGACCTATATTAAGATGCAGTTCTCTATAAAGTACACAGGGAATTGTATTTTTGCTGCAAAAAGAATGTACAAAGAAAAGATCGTTCCTTATATGTACAAAATTAATCTCTACACCATCAAAAGATCTCCTATTCCTCTCCCTCTATTCCTCTCCCTCTATAGGACCACATTAGCTAGCCGGTCAACATTGTATGCCCTGCATATCTTCTTCCTTCTCCTATGTTCACAGTTGTGTAGCGTTTCCTTCACTTTTTGGGCAGCATTCTCTGTACTCCGAACCAATTTAGCACCTCCTGTCACAAGTGTGTTGCTACCTTGTGGTGTAACAGGGGTGTACCTATATTTTCACCCAAGCATTTGCGCATGAAGCACCAGCTGGCCTATGTAACCCTCTTTCTTTCTCAGGTTTTCAGCTGACAGAACACTCCCTTTGTTGCGACCCAAGCAAGAGAACACACCTCTCTTGACGCTCTTGGTATCCAGACCAATAAATGCCGGGATCCTGGTTCTTCCTTCATCAACAGTTCAAGATTATATGACTTAACGAAGAACGATCCATCTCTGCTCTCCTCCCATGTCTATGAGCCATGGCTAGGCTATGTGGTTAATATCTGTCTTAAGATCGAAGTAAGAATTAGATGGTAAGAGAACTACTAGAATGACTAAATAGTGCAAAGAAACTTTGAAAAACCGTGGTCAATGAAGTAGGCTGAGAATCATGAGGTCTTAGGTTCAAATCCCAACGGAGACAAAAATATACTTTGTGATTTCTTCCCAATCTCTTGGTTGACAGAGTTACCTCTGCTACTGCTAGTGGGGGGAAAGTATTCGGTGAAATTAATCGGTGTGCACGGCTGCGCGCAAGCTGGTCCGGGTACAACAGTTATTAAAAAAAATAAATAACCTATGTATAAAATAGTGTCTCAATTCATCCCACCGGCCTGTCTGTCTATAATATCAACTCAACTTGCAGATAGATCATCTGTATATAATTATTTAGACACAAAAAGAAGAAATAATAAAAAAGTATCACAAGAGAGAAACTTGGGTCAGTTGAGACTTGATGAGAGCATTCCGAATTTGGTGGATTGGGTTATGACCAATCTAGCCTGTCGTTGACGAAACCATGTTTGACCGAACCCGAAGATGATATTAGGTGTTCAGTGATAAAACAAAATGATGATATTTAGGTGTGTTGGGTTATGACTTTTTATCAGGTGTTCAACTTTGACAGAGTTGGAACACACCCATCACGCATTTGACACACATACTGTGCATAACAACTAAGTTGCATTTTCGTACTTGATTTTTTAAGACTATAATAGCGTAGGTTCTATGTGGTTTATCATTGTACTGACAGAGATGTCCTGTATAACAATGATCTGAATCTTTTCACTGAGTATGAAAATAGAGTGATACGTAGTTCTCATCTGTCCAATCGGCTTGGATACCAGATACTTATGGGGTTTAAGTGTGCTAAGTATGCCTAAAGTGCTCGAGTAAGAATTCTAATTATGCGTAAATACCTCAATGAGAATTCCCTTCATCTGAATTTGAAGGGAGCAATTTTATTCCTATTCTCAGATCCTAGTCTGGAATGAAGATAATTTTTTTGTTAGTGTCAAATTGAAATGTTAGTATTTTTTGATTGTTGATTCTAATTTTTAAGTGAACACAAATTATGCTTGCAAGTTTCCTTACACTTCTTTGTTTCTGTCTTGCATTGAGCAGCACGTCTTTCGTAAATTCAACCACCTAATGTCAGAAATCTTGCCAAGAGAATACTATATTCCGTATGAATGAGTGGGAAAATGTTTTTGGAAACACAAGCTGAAATTAAAATTTAGAAAAGAATAAAAAAGAAATGATAAAGAGATAAACAACCAAGCAGAGCCAAGGAAAGATGAAGTAAGGAAAAAAAAACTATGAAACTCAAGGAAGGTAGGTAGACTGACATTGCATGGATTCAGCTATGGGTAATCCAATATGGAACTAAGAATTCAGTAAGAGTACATGTTTTTTCTGGGAAGTCTTTAGCGTCTTTTAAAGAATCCTTTGTTAGTACCATACTCATATCATACCTCTTTGACATAGACAACAACAACACACCCAGTGTAATCACACAAGTGGAGTCTGGGGAGGATAGGATGTACTCAGACCTAATCTCTACCTTTGTGGGTAGAGAGGTTGCTTCCGATAGACCCTCGGCTCAAAGGAAATGTTACCGATAAGAAATGTTACCGATGTGAGAAAGTTAGAAAGGAAAAAAAATAACCTAGTCAGATGGGAGATAAACTGAGGAGCAAAGATAGAGGAGGCCTGGGCATTAGAGATTTGAGGAAGCATAACAATAGCCTGCTGATGAAGTGGTTGTGGAGATATAATAAGGAGGGGCAAGCACTTTGGAAGGAAATGATCAGATGCAAATATGGAGAAGATGGAAATTGGTGCAGCAATGTCAGCACCCCACTTATGGAGTTGGGGTGTGGAGAACTATATGAAATTTGTGGCCAATTCTAGAGGCCAATTTGCATATAAAGGTGGGAGATGGTAAGCGTACCAAATTCTGGAAGGCTATTTGGATTAATCAAAGGCCTCTAAAGGACTCTTATCCAGATTTCTTCCTATTATGTAACAATCCTGAGGCTTGGGTCAATGAATGTTGGCCAGCTCATGGATGGAACCTAACCTTTAGAAGATTTTTGAATGATTGGGAAGTGGAGAGAGTAGCCAACCTACTAGAAGAAATTGGAGCTTTTCCAGGTACCAACAATGAACCAGATTCTGTGAGATGGTCACACAGTGAGGCTGGCATCTTCACTGTTGGTAGGGCATATAAATGGGAGAATTCCCAGGAGAGTAACAGAAACTTGTGGAGAAATATGTGGAAAAATTCAGCACCAACCAAAATCAAATGTTTTACATGGTTAGTTGTTAGAAGAGCATGCCTGACACATGAAGTTCTAAAGAAGAAAGGAATGGCCATAGTTTCTTGGTGCTCACTGTGTGGGAAGACAGAAGAGACCAACAATCATCTATTTTTGCATTGCAGCTTCACAGCTCAAATCTGGGCCATATTCCTCAATATTTCAGATACTAAATGGACTATGCCTGAACACACTGCAGACTTATTAAGTTGTTGGATTAGGAGAGGGGGCAGTAAGAGAGAGAAGACTTGGTGGAGTTTGATCCCACACTGCATATGGTTGGCAGTTTGGATAGAAAGGAACATTAGAAATTTTGAAGATATATCCAAATTCCATTCACAGGGTCAAGTGGAATTGTATAGTATCTCTCTTTTTTTGGTGTAAGGAATTAGGCCTAAAGGATTCAGATCAGCTTATAGAATTTCTAGGAGCTTTGTAAGTTTTTTTTCCAGTTTTAAAGGTCCCCAGCATTTCCTTAATGCTGAAGAATACAACATTACCAAATTTTTTTTAAAACAAGAAAGGAAAAATAGATAACCAAAGCAATGTATAAAACAAGTCTAACAACACATAGTAATACACGTTGGAGAAAAAGAAACTACAGGATACCTAAATCATACTACTAGAACTATGACAACACTCGACTACTTACTAACCTTCTACCTTAAATCTCCATCTCCATACTTTCCTCTCTTAGGTTATCTCCTCAATTAGCTGAAGTTGTGCCATGCCATGTCTTGTCTAATCACCTCCCCCAGTTTTCTTGGCCTACCTTTACTTCTCCTAACTCGTAATACAACCAACCCCTCACCCTTTTTCACCGGCGTATCCTTGCACCTCCTCTTACAAGACAATCAAAAAGAAATCAATGGATCTATCACTTGTTAAATTAACAAAGCCACTCAGAAAAGCAATCTCTATGTTAATTTTTTTAATTAAGCAGTTCTCTTACAAGACAAACAAAAAAGTACCTATTGAAAAATTTGAGGTTGGGCTAAAGCAACCGTTCATGTTGTACAGGAATTGACTGGGGACTAGAAACAGGGGAATAAAGAGACTAGTAATTTCTGCAATCAAAATAAATGATGCAAAGCAGTCTAGAAGATTAGCATAGAAAAACATATGATAATCAAACAAAGAGAAGCCTTAAAAATTATTTGGAGAATCACTTACCTTGATATACCATCAATGGTCTTGCTTGCTATATGAGTTCACGATCGAATCATACAAGTGTTTAAGAAATCTCCGTCCACTCTGAGGAGTGGACGAAGGTAGCCCTTTTCTTTAAAGAGATTGGAGCACAGGGTAATGCTCGAGCTGTACATCAGTAACGGAGTAATGAATTCCTTAATTTAAATTGGGGGAACTTCTCAAATAAGCTTCACCTTCATCTCTTTCTCCATAGGCAAGAATCTCTCATTTCCAGACACTAAATACTTACAATTCATAGAGATATGGAACGAGTTCTTGCATGGTTCTGGCGGCAAACTTCTGCTATAAACTGAAAGAACCCCCTTGAGGAAATGACATTGTATGGTTACCACACCCATTCTTTAAAAAGAGCAAGGTAACTCCTTTTACAAAACCTTGCACAATATTTCCTTCTCAGGCTGATGAAAGAGAAGCAATATCGTCAAATCACACACAACAGGAAGTATCTTTCTTCACTTGCACTCTGCTGACAAATCACAATGGAGATGATCGTCTATTCAATCGCGAATTTTGTCACAACCTTTCTTTCACCAACTGAGCAAAGAGATGGAATTATTAAAATATTGTTACGTTAAAATAAATGAAGGATCCATGTAACATTTAGGTAAAATGGATTAGGGGCACTCTTGGCAATAGGGGGATGGATGAAATCTTGACTACCAATAAGAAACGAAGAGGAAAAAGTGGGAAGCATCGGGGACAGGGAGGGAAAATTAAAAAGGGGAAAGATCCATAATCGGTAAATAAAAAGTGGATAGTTGCAATTGTAGTCGTATGTGGAAGGCGAAGGGGAAGGGAATATTGGACAACCTTTTGTTGGGAGATAAGGGTGTTTAGTAGGAGCAGAGGGGGCTGTTGTTGTTGAGGAATAGGTTATTCATCTTTTTTTAATTGATAAGTAGGACTAGGTTATTCATCTATGCAGATACTTTTCCCACTTCTCTCTCCAACTCACAGGAAAAGATCCACTCTCTTATTGGTCGGAAGCTTTCAAGGCCAATAATCACAAGGAAAAAGTATGAGCAATTCAGACACACTGACGACTTTAAATAAGCGTAAAGAAATTTAAGGTTTAATTTGCACATGTGATTTGTGCAATTCCCTTTACTTGAAGAACTAGCAGCGGAGCACCCTTCCTATCATAAAAGTTAAAAAGTGGAGCACCCTAATTTTGTACCTTTATGCTTCTAAGCAAAAATGGTGCAAATGGCCGTTTAGTCTAGCGGTAAGGGCGCAACACGTGATGATTGGGTTAGGCGCATGTGCGGGTTCGAACCCTACTACAGAGAAAAGCCAGGTATTTAAGTGAAGAAAAGTAGAGGGGTGAACCCATTATCCACTGAGTCATGTACCCATTAACTGTCAGGTATATCTCAGTTATCAAAAAAGAGAAACAAATATGGTGCAAGTGGTTAATCTGAGCCACAAAGATCATAATATAAACATGCGCTGATATTTTCTCGTGAGATCTTTTTGAAGAGTCGATAGGCTTGTTAAAGTTAAGCCCCCCCCCCCCTCGGGCGGTTGGGTTTTGACTGTCCTTGCTCTGCTTTTCCTATAATATCAAACTAGTTAGATCACTTCATTCCCTATTACTGTGCTAGTCATAACATACACTCATGCAAATTTTCTTTTTCTGTTGAATTCTGATAATGATGGTGAGATATGTAATCTGTCCATACTAGGAGGTTGTGGAGGACACAGATCAGAGTAGTAGGTTAGTAAGGAGTAAACCGTTGTTTATCTAATCTGTCCATACTAGTAGTCATAGTACTACTATGTGTAATGTCTTGCCCTTAGATTTTCGATTATCTGTTGTTTCTTGAATTTTTACTTAGTTAATGTTTGACATGCTTTGTTTCATCCGCTTCTCCCTTTCCTAGATGCTTTGATTTATTTAGGGTCTTTTGAAAATAGCGTCTCTGCCTCTGAGGAAGGGTAAGGTGTGCGTACGCTCTGCCGTTCCGGGATCCCCTTTTTTTGGGACTACATTGGGTATGTTGTTGTTGTTGTTTGATGGTGAGATATGTATTTCAGTAGAAAATTTGGAGAATTTCTACTGTCAATGAACCTACATATTGATTATTGAATGAAATGGGTTCAAATGAAACGATATGTATAATGAGGATTCAAGTGGTCCACCCCTACTAGATTGGGATTGAGCAGTAGCGGTTGTTGTCTTGTTGATAACGGTGGTCTGGGCTTGCACACATCGACTCATTAGTTGGGTACCTGTACTTCCACCATTATAAGTGCCGGGTAACTATACCAGCTAAAGGTTAGGTAGATGGAAGAACTGACATAGGTTCTTCCTACTGGAATTTGAACATTCGTTTCCAAGATTGTAACTCCTAACTCTTCGACTGTTGTCATCCCCTTGGGGACAAAACTCAAATACAGTTCTTCTAACCAAGATATGTCAAAAATCGTCATACGGGACGGAAAACCAGTGAGTTTGTTAAACCTGCATTTTAGATGTATCTGTAGAAGAAAACATTAAACAATCATTGGATTTTTTCTCATAAACTGGGTTGGATAATTAAAAACAACATCATGGTCTAAAATTCAGGTGGTCAGTGAGTTAATTCTTGAGGCCTGTGACCCATTTTACAAATATAGATATGTGTCTACGAAGTTTGGCGTTATCTATTCAATTACTTAATATATATCCACGAGATGTCAAAGTTCTTACTCAATTAGCATCATGTCAGAACTGATATTCTGAATAACAGCTTTTTAACTGAATACATCATTACTAATATGTTATTACCGCTTTTTTCAGGAAGCACAAACATATGCAGAGGAGAATGGTCTTTTCTTCATGGAAACATCTGCAAAAACTGCATCGAATGTTAATGATGTTTTCTCTGAAATAGGTAAATACTTGCCATTCATTTTGTTGTGTTATGGGCTGCCCGCTGCTTTTGTGGCAGGTTTTTGCATATGAAGTCATGTTTCTGCTCTTATTGGCTATGCATATCCGTTGAGTTATCAATTTTGGACTACTACTTCTATGCATTTTGTATGACATGTCATTATTGGGAACAAAATTGAGTAATTACT
Organism: Datura wrightii; assembly: GCA_035772735.1. NCBI lineage: Eukaryota > Viridiplantae > Streptophyta > Magnoliopsida > Solanales > Solanaceae > Datura > Datura wrightii. The sequence continues at coordinate 112,199,468 of JASDFA010000008.1, read as the reverse complement.
TTGATACATGTTAATACAGTAGAGGGACAAGAAATTATTAAACTAGTTGCGGGAGATTGTTTTTGATGAGAAAATCACCAGATGATAGTTAGACGGTGTTATTTAGGGATTTTCTGTTCTTGGATTAGATTTGTGAGATGTGTTAATTGGTAATAATACTAGTACTCTGCGTTTATAATATTTAGTTGCCATTTCAATCTGCTTATTAATAAACCGTTTATTACTTATGCTACATCCTACTCCCCCTCCCACGCCCCAGATTGCACGGAGTATGTTGTTGTATTACTTATGCTGCAATGGGCATTTTTGTACAGAATTCAATGTGGATAATGATACATGCATTAAATCATAGACATGACAATTTTATGCCGTTGAAATTATTTCTTTCTTTAGTTCATCATCTCTTTCTTATTTTCATATGTTTTTTGTAATGTTTATAATATTAAATTTGAAATTATAGGGAAGTGTTGAAAATATAATTTCATGTTTAACAAAAGGAATGTAAGATCTAATATGTATGTATTTATTCATCCCATACTTTAGTACTCTATTCCCTATCTTACTTTTCCTCTTAGAAGGTCTCTTCATTTGATATATTGTAACTGGATAACACGTATATAACTTTTAATTATGGCTAATTATATTCATATATATATGATAATAATAAAAATACTACGGCGAATAAAGTGATTTAATATAGGTCAGTGATGTTATTGGGAACAATTCTGTATCTGATCTGAAAACTAACAGGTTTATATGATACTGCATATCCAGATTTTAATACAACAAACCAAAAATCCAAGAACAAATATGATAACCCAGTGATTGTTAATCACCTTATTATTATGTCTGCACCATAATTCCTTAACAATTTATCTGCGAGTCGAACGACCTCTTAGTATATTAAATTTTTGGGAAATCCCAAAATGAGAAATGTATCATATTACAAGAATGACAGGAGTATGAAGGCAACAGATCAGGCTGTTGGAGTCATACATATATGAACATTGATTGCAAAATCCCTCGTAAACTCACGAGTAGACATCTCATCATATCATCAATTACTGGTTTCTTTGCAATAGAGAGTCCAAGTTGGATTTTGTTCGACTAATTACTGCATATAGCTGGCAACCTAGCAGTTTTATCAACCTGAATATTTCTTAATTTATTCACTTAACAGCAAAGAGACTGCCTCGGCTTCAGCCAGCGCAAAATCCATCTGGGATGGTTCTTATGGATAGGCCTGCTCAAACACCGGCTACAGCTTCTTGTTGCTCTTAAATCTTTATTACTGGTGCTTCTCATCTCAATGCTGTTTTTTTTTTTTGATGTGTTTGTGCTGATTGTTAGAGTTTGTTGTGCCATTTGTCCATCACTGTACAGATTTCATGAAAAATTCTTCAATGTGATGGACTCTCTCCTATGGGGTCCTCCTAATTAATGTAATGAGATTCTGTGACATGCTTCAGTGTGCTATTAAACAATTCATGCTTCATTTAACTATTTAGTATTCGTTGGGGCTGTCGGTAGTCTGATATTGGTGTGTAATAATAGTTGTATCGGAGTGACTTATCAGTCGACAATCAGCTGTTCATATCTAGTAAAACCTCTCTGTAACGAAGTTGTTTGTCTGTTACAGAGCATATATAATGCGACATAGAAAGCCGATTTCAAAAGAAATTTGGTTGTTAAGAGATAATTGTTATAAAGAGGTCTAGTTGAGTTGATCAATCTGAATTCCAGAATAGACCAGCACTACCTGTTTTAGATGATGATATAAGGGGTTGTTTGGTTAGGAAATAAGTTATTCTCGGATAACTAATTTTGGGTTTAGTTATTTCGGGATTATTATTTCAACTTCAATGAAGAATAAAGAATAAATATGAGTTTATCTTATGTTTGGTTGAGATAAAATTTTGGGATAACTTATTTTAGAATTATAGTGTTTATTTATCCTACCCTCAATGTGTGATAACTAATTTCGCGATAAGTTATCTCGAGATTTTATTGCAATCAAATATGAAATAAATTCATATTTATTCCTTATTTTTTTATTAAAGGTGATAATAATTTCGAAAATAACTAAATTTGAAATTAGTTATCCGGGATAATCTGTTTTCCAACCAAACGACCTCTAAATATATGATCTTTAGTACTACAGTATATGATTAACTAAAGATCAATCACTTTCATTGGGATATACCTTCATCTCTTTGGGGATTACTTTCAGAGAAATGATAATAAGATGCTAACTCCAAACTGAAGTAATCAAAGATTTAGGAACAAGCGGTACATATAGTGTGAGAATAAAAGCACTTGAAACTTTAAAAAGATACTCTCTCCGTTCTATTTTAATTGCTAGGTATACTAAAAATAATTGTTTCAAAATACTTGTTAGTTTTAAAATTCAAGAGATAATTGACAATGTTTTCTCAATTCTATTCTTAGTATTTAAAGTCATTTTAAAATGTGAAAAGAATTATTGTTGTATGTTTTTAAAAAATTAATAGGGTTATATTAGTTAAACTATCATCCCTATTAACTTTTTCTTAAAATGTGTGCGAATTTTATCCTAACAATTAAAATAAAACAGACTAGGAGTATCATAGTAAGTCCTCAAAATCAACCTAAAGAAAGTAACAATTATAACATGATACAGTGACATTATGTTACTCTTACCATTTCGTCTTTTTATCTCTTTTATTCTATAATAGAACTTTCATTCCTTATTAACTTAAAACGTAATTCTTTCTCCTTCTTTCCGGTAAAAAGACTAAGGGAGCGTTCTGTAGGGAAGAAAACTTTAATATATGCATAATTAAAGTTATTATTTGTCATATATATTAATTTTTTGAAAAATAAAGTAAATAATTTATAACCAAATATGTAGGCCACATAATTTTTACATGTTATTGTTGTTGTATTAATAGTCCTTATTATGTAATGCAACATGCATGGGGTACTGTATTAATAGTCCTCAACATATATGTCATATTGTTGAAGGTATTGCAGATACATTTCGAACTGATTCTTTATTTCCCAGCAAGTAGGATACATTCAGCTCAGTCCTTCGGACTGAACAAAATTCATCTTTGCTTGTTGTTTTTTTTCTTTTCTTCTTTTTTTTCAAGAAACTTTCTTTATCAATACACAAAAGCATCATAAAACAAAAGAAACACTAAATCCAAAATAACAACTCCAATTAGCTGAGGTCCATATATTGTCTTCATTGGACACAAAAGCAGCTATCAGAATCCCATTGCTTTCATTAATACTTATTTATGTCTTGTGAAGCCCTTGAGAAGTTGCAGCTGAAGCACAATCCGTAGTTTGAAACCCAATCCTTTCCTTCTCCAAGTCATACACAACTTCCACATTTTGTTGTTGGAAGTTTCCGAAAATCCCAGCTGGCCCCTCTTCGGAATTTTCCATGCTTTGGAACAACAAGCATTTCACCACCGTTGAGTTCTTTGGTGCACCCATGGCATAGAAATCGTTCCCATTGGGCAATACAAGACTCACATTGTTCAAGAAATGGAATGTTATTGAAGGGAAATCATCGGTAACTAGACTGTTAATGTTGTTATTAGGGCATGGGAGCCTATAACATAGGTCAAACCCTGTCCGTGACTCGATTTCCTCAGCACGTGGGTAATTTATGGATGATCGAAGGGCGGTTAACAGATCCGAGTAGAATGGTTCCGGTAGGTGAGTATAAGTGGTTCCGGAATCAATCAACATTCCTCCATTGCCTAAAGAATCAAATTCTCTCAAGGTTAAGGGCACTTGTGTAGTGGCACCATTCCCCACAGTTATAGCCTCTAGACCAATGTAATAGAAATTAGGGTACATAGGGCTTTTCAACATAGGAGTAAATTGGAAATTTTCTTTGGAGGCAATGGCTTGGTCACCTACAACTAGAGGGCTAGATATATTAGGGTCATTTGCAAACTTGAAAGGCAAGAAGCAATGTGAAAAACCCTTTTGGAGAAACCCTAATTGAGAAGGCAAAGAAAGTGGACCTTTCCCAAACCCTACAATCCCAATAGGCTCTCTATAGGTTGTTCCAACACATCCAAAGACAAACTTTGGGACTTCCCTAATAGAATTAGGGTTTGAACTGGCCCCATGGACTCTGAGGGTATCCCTAGTTAGGGTTCCTGATACGATACCTTCACCATATGTGTAGGCAAAAGAAGGACATGGCCTTGAGCAAGTGCCCTTAAGTTGGCTACTCAATGAGCATCCAGCAATGGTGCATTGATCAAAAGGGTTATCGGAGCTATGGATATCGATACAAGAGGAGCTAGCACATAAATCCCTATACGAAGAAGATGAAAATGAAGGAGAAAAGCTTGATATTAGCTTTTGATTCTTATAGTCATCACAATCTATACAATCAAATGATAGGTTCCCACAAGGTACCCAAGTAAGGTCACTCCCTGTGTCCATATACCCTTGGATAATTTGTGGGGGTGTCCCTATATTCAAAGACATCAAATAGCCATCTCTCACTTCTCTCAATGGCTCCCTTATGTCCAATGTCTCCGAGGTTTTTCTCACTAAATTATACGAAGATTTAGGTATGGAAAGTCCGGTTTTCGTGCGAGTTAAACTTAACACTAAGGAAGAAGAAGAAGAAGGATTTTTTTCCTTTGCATAGCATTGGTTGGCATGAAGCAATGCACTAGATAAAAGAAAGAAGGTGATGAAAAAGCAAGTTGATGAGAGGCTGAAAAATGTTGTCATTTTCTTTGACATTGATTTCTGCACATGAAATAAGCCAAGGGGAGGCTGGTATTTATAGCAATTTCTAGTGTACTGAATGGTGGGAATTAGGGTTTCTTGAACTTTAACTTAGGCTTTTCTGTGCTAACAGATGTTGCATGGTGAAGAATGATTAATTAAGTTTTCTCCTTTTCTTTGTTGGTTTTTGGTTAACAGGTGTTTCAATTAAAAAAATAAAACATGTATCGGAAAGAAATAAGAAAGTGTATCCAAGAGTGTCACATGGGATCAATGAAGTGAGTTGAGAATCATGAGATTTTGGGTTCAAATTTTTGAAATAAAAAAATATTAGGTGATTTCTCTCGTCTGTTCTAGTCTTGGTGAACAGAGTTACCTAACATCCGTAGGTGGTAGTAGATGATACATATCTCGTAAAATTAATTAAAGTACACGCAAACTGATTCGTGTTCAAGGAGGAATCTTAATTATAGAACAATTATTTTAAGTGGAATATGATGACAGCTTTGTTTTGTTTCTAATTGAGATGTTTGCGGCAGTGAAAATGAGTTTGCATGGCTTTACTTGTACTTCTTCTAGAAAGGGATAGTAGGCGGCATTACCTGAATAGATAGATTCCGTTACGTACCAATCAAAATTTACTAGGCGTGCTGTTATTTAATTATTTCTATCAATTTATGTGTATATATATATATAGATTAGGTTAATCTAGTATCATTATAATTAAGGAGTGTTTAACTAACTGTTAATAAAGCAAATTAAAGAGGGTGTCATGTTTGAGTTTCAGAGGCTGCCTTGTGCAAGTAAATAAGAAGTGGTTTGCACGAGCAGTGCACGTGGAAATGCACACAAGAGAATGCAATATATACTATGAAGTGAACAAATTAAACCGTTTGGCTAATTTCATATTAATTAGATGATGACAAGAGAAGCGGCGCATCTGACACAGATTTGGACCACTCTTAGTTTATTGTTTCGATCGCTCGACGGGTTAGGCTTGTCGAGGAGTTCGGTATTAAAACGGATAAAAAAATTTAAAAAGTTTTAACATTATTCAAAAAAATTATTTTAAAAAAATTTCGTTGGACAACCAATGAAATTTCTTTTTTTTTTTTTGAAATTAAGGAACTCGTTGTCCAACAAGGTTTCCTTAACAATTTTTTTTTTCATTCTTCTCCTGCTCAGTACTCGAATGTGGTTGCTGAACCTGGATTCCTTCATTACTGCACATTCGGATAAATTATTCTATTAGAAGTGAGAAAAATTATCATATTTAGCAGAAAAGATGAACACTCAAAACTTTTCAGGACAAGAAGCAAATGCAACGAAGTTAAAGTAACCTCGTTGGACAACCAACGAGGTTCCCCAATTTTTTATTTTTTATTTTTTAAAAATTTCGTTTGATATGAGAATGAAAAAAAATAATTATTTTAATAGAACTTCGTTGGACAGGCAACGAGGTTTCTTAATTTAGAAAAAAAAATTAAGAAACTTCATTGAGGTTCCCTTAATATAATTTTTTTTTAAAAGAAAAAAAAAATTAGAACCTCGTTGCACTCGTTTTGAATTGCCAAAAAACATTAGTGTCTGTTTTGAAATTTTTTGAAGAAATTTTGTCCGTTTCGATGCCGGTCCTTCGATCACGACATTCGACTTTGAACCGTGACATATTTCTTCTTATATTGTTATCATTTTTAATTTAAAAAATGAGTGAGCTTACAACGTAATTTGCTCGCTGTTAATGAAATTATATTACTACTCTTATATATGTTTTGGTAGTATTCATTCTAAGATGAAAATTTCTCACCACGATCTTTACTTTCATGTCAAATTAAAAGGCTCCTAAGCATAGTCTTAATTATCCCTTTAATTAATAACATGCATATTAGACCAAAACATTAACGAATCATCAAAGTAAAAGCAAATAATGACATGTATTATTGATCTACTTATGTCACGGTCTCCAGATGAGGAGTTCGTGACCTGTCATAGGAAGGAATAACGTTAACCCAACGTAGCAATTGTAATAATACCATACGTAGTTAACAAAATCCTCTTGAATTCAACATAATACCGCTTAACATACTTTTTTTATCAGTTTTAAAAAGAGTATTATATTTTTATAATTAAAAATAATTTAATTGTAGCATTTTAAATCACAAATTTTAAAAATAATTTTTTATTTTTTATATTTTATGTTAAGTCAAATAGTATGATATAAATGAAGTGCAAGGAATACGATTTCCGAATACATCATTATCAGAAGCCAAAGCTACTATTACTAAATCAAACTTTACAAAAATACCAAATAAAGTGTTGGAAGAACCTACTACTAAATTAAACTTAAAAAAATAGAGTGAAGGGTTTTTAATTATTTCGATTTCTTGAGTTTTTCGATAATTTAGGTGTGCGAGTTTCCTACTTAAATTATCATTAAATATTTATCAAAATACAAGTTAATTATCAGTTGTTTCTTTTTTAACCTGAACAATGGTGATATTTCAAATAGAAATTAAAATAAATGATAGTTAAGGTATAATTTAATAAACATTTAATGATAATTCAGATTGAAAATTTGTACACCTAATAATTTAAATATTATTTCTTTTAAATCTAAAAATTGCTTACTAAAGTAGATTGTCCAAAACTATATATAATGTAAAATATTACAAGAAATTAATGTCATGGATACGAGTCTTGTTTAGTTTCTCGCGGTGAATATATTATAAATTACAGTTAAAATTCAAATTAATAAAAATAAATTAATTAATATTTAGGTTAAGGCACAGATATTTTTGCTTTCTTTAAAGAGATTAAAGTTCATTGTAATATAATCTTTACCAATCCAATAGTAATACTCTTGACTTCTCCCTCCTAGGATACAATCCAATAACGTCGTATGACTTAAACAACTTCGAATTAGTTGAAGAGTTCAAAACTCTATCAAAAAATACTTTCCTTTAATATAAAATTATTCTCTTTTTATACAGTGAATTAGTTGAAGACCTAGAATATTTTTCTTTGTGTCAACTCTCTCTTTCACTGCTACTTCTTATCTTTACTCTACTGTACAACACAAGAAAATAACTGTACTTTATACAGTTGTAAGATTTCTTCTGTAAAATGAATTATAGAAAAGCGGGATATTAAATGAGGAGTCATAGGATAATTAATAGAAGATAAATAACATTAGTGATTATATGAGTTACACCAAAAAATAATACTTATTTTTATTACTTTTTTATGAATTATGATCATTAACATGATAAAATAAAATATTTTTAATATTATAATTTTAATATTTATATACACATGCTTCAAACAGTTTCCCCGATGATTTCAAAAATTGTTATTACCAAGCCAAACGATCTTTAAGTGTTTTAACACTAGGCATGCATCGAAATCAATCTTAGACTAAACAAACAAGGAAAAAAACAGAAAACGTATACTATGAAGAAAAAGTAGAAGCATGATTCACAAATGATCATGAATTGAGATAGTGGCCCCCAAGTCACTCAGAACAAGTACCCGTTTTTTGATTTTTTTTCTTTTTTTAATTGTGTAATCATTCTATTTGGAATTTAGGAGTCAGTAGATATGGTGTATAAAGTAATATTGAATAAAGTGTATGAGTAATACTTGTATTAATAATATTGGTTATTAGTTATGTTGAAATTATTTTTTATGTACGATTAGATTTGATGTGTTTAAAATAATATTTATTGCATAATTTTTAAAGAAAATTATTGTTTATAAAAATATCTTCCACAAATAAAATAGAAAGGACGTGGAAAGTTGGTGGGCGATTGTGTTTTTAATCATGGTAATGCATTCATTGAAAATCATTATATTACTAATATCATGTTTTTTCATGTATTAGTTATACATAACATAATCGCAAATAAATTGTGTAACTAATGCTTACATAGATTGAAAAAAATATACCAAACAAGATATTAGTAATACTCAAAATTAATATATGCATTATTTTTTCTGTGCATTCTGCCAAACGACCTCTATAGTCACCCGATTTATACCCATGATTCATTTATAGAAAAAAAAACCTCTTGTTGTTGTATGTTACATATTATTAATGAAAAAACTTATAAAGAAATGTAGTTTGGGACTTGGATTGCTCAAATCCATATAAAGAGAGTTCCCAAATCTAGACATTTTGTGAGATGGGTCCGACTATGATACAATGTAAAGAAATAATTTTTGTGCCTAACGCAACCCCAAAAGTTAACTTATGAGGAAAGAATTGGCTAAGTTCATATAAGAAGATCATCCATCTCATTAACCACCGATATGAGATTTTTTTCATTTTTCTACGCATCTCCATACATCCCGTTACACCCCTTATCGATACCTGCTTGGTTGGTTTTACAGTATTGAAAACAAAGGCACCACAAAATTAGATCATACTCTTTCTGACATCGTTAATTTATTCGTTTTACTTTTTTTTAAAAATTTATTTTTAAAACTATATATACATATATATATTCTTTTTTATGATTCTTTTATTCTAACTTTCACTTGATATATTTAAAATCATAAAAAATTAAAAATATATTAATACATTATATATCTTTAATTTAATTTAAAATTATAAAATATAAAAAAATTATTTTTTTTAAAACTCGCCATCAAAAGGAGTAATCAAAATAGGATGGGACAGATCATAATGCAGCAAGTTTGATCTGATGTGGACATGACGCTAAATTCCTTAAACTACGCCACCTTGTCATCATCTCATCTTGTTTTTTCTTTTTTGTTTAATTTGTTTTCGTTTTAGCCCTTTGTTGTGCTGCTTTTACACTTAACACACCTATACTTTCCAAAATTTTCTTCATTGGCTTCCTATCTCCCTAGCTAAATATATTAGTATAGGCCTTCCCTCTTTCTAACTCTTAAAAGAAATGAGCATTTTAGTCCGAGATGTCATGCTTAATTTAAAGGTTCTATTCTTATTGTTAGGTACACATCTAATCTTTTCTAAATGTAGAGCGATATATAAAAAAATAGATGTTTAATTTGTTAATATCCAATAAAAACATTGAAGTACTAGTGAATCTATCAGCATCATATTGTTATCATTTTCAAGTAAATCTTTAGAATTTCTATTGTTTAGCTTTTAAATCACCTCTGATCATCAAATGGAATGTGATTAATAACACATCATCTCTTTTATTTAAATCATTTCATAACTCTATGTGTGTATTGTATGGTCTAAAATAACATGTGGGCTAAATGCACGAAAAACTTGAAAATGTGAGGGGTTAGATAGCATTTTCCAAATATTTTTTTTTTTTTAAGCAAAAAGAATCAAAGGGAAATATTATTAAAAATGCAACATATCTTTTTCTATTTGTAGAAAAATGGCAGTGATTTGACTGCTTTATACTAATTTGGATTAAATAATGAGTTAGTCACTCTCAAAGAATATGACTTATACAACCCATGAATTGTACTTGTTAATATTTGTTAAATAAAAAAGGTAGCTGCTGCACCTTTTTATCGTAAACTTGAGATATTGGAAAATGACCATGATAATGAACCAACTATTGCAAATTGGAGAATCAAAGTATGTAACTGCCTGCCTGCACTTGTTTTTGTCTAACTAACATGTCTATTTAAAAAATACATTACATTTTTGTCTCTTATTACTAATGATGATATTTTATGCCATCTATAACAACCTTTTTAAATATTATTAGAGCATGAAAAGATTCGGCGGATTTTAGCTACCTCAATTGCATTTAAGGGTGTGTTGGTACAAATTAGTAATATACTTTTTTCGAAAAATAAGCGGTTCTTTTTAGTTATTTTATTGTGTTTGGTAAGTACACACACAAAAAAAATTATTTTTAGGATATTTATATGTAATATAGAAAATATTAAGGGGGTAGGATTAGGGGGTGTTGGAGACTGAGAGGAGATAATTAGCTTGAAATGTTACTTGTAGAACTTGTTTTTTCTACTCCCGCTAGGATAGTCATTTCATTATTTTTAAGTAACTTATTTTTATAAATAATTTAACCAACTAAATATGAGAACGATGAATTTTCATCTGTACCACACACACCCTAAATTGGTACAAATTCTCATACCTCTAGTCTTGCAAATTCAGTAGGACTTCTTGTGGTGGAACAATTATGTATTTCTTCTTTTCTATTTTGTATCTTCCATCTATATATATTTTTGGTATTTACTAGCAAAATTATGATTTAGAAGTGGAAAATTGTTAAAGAATTGATTCAATCAAAACGCTGAGTATTGAAAAAGACTATAGCGCTTACATAATTTAATTTCACAAGCATATTTTTTGCATTGGCATAACTAATATATTTTAGATTTGAAAATTAACACTTCCATCTTTTGTTTTCCATAGAGAAATGGATGTCGTCTTGCTTTGGGATGAAAAAACGTGTGTTCAAATAAAGAAGCATGTTCCTGACCTTTATATTATCGGTGAGGATGCAATTTTCCATCTTGTAATTCTCTTTTCGTATCCCCAATTTCATTTTATTATTATTATTTATTTTTTTTTTAAAAAAAAAGGTCTCTTGTTCACTTAACATGTCATACCTTAAAAAAGGAAAATTTACAGTTTTTTTTCCTTTTCCTGTTTCTCTTCTTTTCAATGAATGCTTCAAAGTAATTGAGAACATTTCAATACCCAGCACATTCTTCTTAAAAGATTATGCAGCTAAAACACGTTTAACTGCAATCTATCTCCATTAGAATGTATTTCATTTATCAAGCATCTGTCATCTGTACTTATTTTTTATGTCGTTTTAGCAGCCATTTTCTATGAAACAAAAACCCCATGCAACATAAAATACTCTGCAAGAGAATACAAAGTTCATATTTCTCCACATTTGAACACTTAATCTTTACAAAGAAGTGAAAACCTGGTAGTACACCAAAACCATCCACGTCTTCAAGACGTGACGCCAAACAAAGAATAAAAGCAAAATAAGAATATGGAACTAAATAAGATGACTCGTAAATGAGTAAACTAAAGTTGAGGAAACAACAAAATCATATGAACATGCTAACATGCAAGTGGAGTTACTGGCTCTGAGATGTTCATCGCATGGAAACAACAAACGGATCACATATACAGGGCTCGTGTTACTTACTTCACATTGTCTTTCTCATTGAATTGTTCTACTTCTACTTTCCTTCTCACCATAGATATAGAATATGTGAGCTTCTTGAACATGCTTTGCCAGTAGCCAGTTACATGTGTTGCTTTCTGTTGATTTTACTAACTGTCTATTCTTCCGACGTCTTTAACCCTTCTCTCTTCCCCTTTCAGCTAGCTAACTTACAACCCATTTGTACAGTGTAGAGGAGTTCGTGGGGAAAATGCATCAAAATGAGAACTGATCATGCCGACATCTTGTCACGGCCTTTTTGCAAGATTCTTTTTCAACCCCTTAATAATTTTGCCGAACCACATTAGGTTCATCACACCAAGAGCTGATGGGACTCCAAAAACCAAAAGAATACCGAAAATTTGCATGTGAATGACCTGCAATAAGTTATTGTTTTTTTTTAAAAGAACTTGATAGAAATAATTTGATACTAGCACATCTTGAATGAGAAGATAAAGAGATTGCACTTATTGTTAGAGAAAGGAAAGGAAGCGAAGTTCTGGAACTCCAGACAGGCGGATACTACCCTAAACTCCTTGAAGTATGCAAAAGGAAAAAAGGAGGGGAAAAGAAAAGAATCTCGTATACTATTTCCAAACCCCCTCTTCTATTTCCAAACATCGTGTACTGTTGCAGAGATATTCACGTTGACCCACGTCTCATGTATAATAGAGAAATAAAAACCATTGATCACTTTAAAGAACAGCATTACTCATCAGCCAATAATTTTTTTGCAGCAAGAAGAAACTTTTACCAGCAAAAGGTTTGTCCCAAATGCTGTCTAATCTGTACAAGATATGTGAAGAAAATGGTTTGCACCGTGCCAAAAGTTTAACAGGGGACACAGACAATCTTAAAATTACAAGGTTAAGCTTATTGTTAATTCCTTCATGTGTTTTCTACAGATCCATATAGGTCTCTTTACTAGTATATCAACTGTTTAAAAGTATATCTTTACTTAAATTTCCTCAGTTAATCTTGATTAAAAAAAAAATCAGTTAACAAAGATTAGATTGCCAATTGCTAGTTTTGGTAATCTCTATCTTGTAAATAAGCATATGTTATGATCTATTTATGTTGAAATATAACAATTTTAAAATTTAGGTGCTATACAAACTTGCATTATGATGTATTTACTATTTATAGTTGGTACAACTGCAGCACCCTGTTTACTTTGTCCAAAACTAAAAACAAATAAAATAAAAAAGGAAAGCATGTATTCTGAAAGAGAAGTAATGTAACAAATAGTGCATTGAAGAATTGTTCAACAATATGCAGACCTAATTATAGCTTTATTTAAGAGCACAACCTTTAAACTACACATATTCTGGACACTTTTGCTGTACAGTACAAGACCTTAAAATTCGAAACTTTGTTGGTTTTACCAAAACTGGTAAGGTGTGTTAAAACTTTAGAAAAGGCTGATGCACTCTATCAACATTTAAATCATAGTTTAGAGTTCAAGGCTTATGATGCTCCCATTTCATCATTCTGTAGCTCAGGCAGGGTCACCACATCACAAAGGCTTCACAGTTCTTCTGACATAAATAAAATAGAGAGGCTAATCTATCTTGTGATCCCAATAAGTAGGGGTGGGCATTCGGTTTTTTGGTTCGGTTTTTTTAAATTTCGGTTCGGCTTTTTTCGGTTTTCGGTTTTTCATGTAGTGTACCAAACACCGAACCAAACTAATTCGGTTCGATTCGATTTTTTTTAAATTCGGTTCGGTTTTTTCGGTTTTTCTAATTCGGTTTTTTCGGTTATGGGCCTAATTAATGGGCTATTTTTTAACTTACAAAATGAGCTACTTTTTAAATTAAAAATGAGTTGTTTTATCTTTTTAAATTCAAAAGAAATTATTTTAAGTTTGAATTCTAAAGTTTAATTCAACTAAGCTTAATTTTAACGTTTTAAATAAAGAAAATAGTGGGATCAATTGATTTACATTTAGTAGTACATACATAACATTTGAATTTTTGATAATAAATTTTCTCATATGCTTAATATCCTTATAACAAAATCAATAAAAAGTTAAGGGTCTTTTAAGATTTTAATAATCTATGGTCCCTAATTTCTTGTTAAATAAATATTATATATTTCATTTTTCTTTCAAAGCATATTAATAATAGTAAGAATTTTCTTAACATGTTAAAACTATTATAAAACTTGTTATTTGTAAAAAAAACTTAAGCAATTCTATCAATTATATAAATAATTCTCTAAATGTAAATGTGCTTTGAGATTTGGGTTGGGTGTAGTATTTTTATTTTTTTGAAATTAAGTTATAATTTTTTTTTTAAAAAAATGTAAAATTTCGGTTAAACCGAAAAACCGAAATTTAAAAAAAAAAAAACCGAAACCGAACCGAAAAACCGAAAAAACCGAAACCGAAAAACCGAATTAATTCGGTTCGGTTCGGTTTTTCGGTTTTCGGTTTTTTTGCCCACCCCTACCAATAAGTCCACTTTATGACCACAAGATTCATACATGTCTCAGTAGTAGAATTTGGTCTTTGGAACAATTAGGAATGCGTACCAACAATTCACCACTGGGTTTTGACTTGTAGTATCTCACTGGGAGGAATCTTCCCTTACTCAAATTTCATGGCCTTTTGCATATTGACAGTCTACATGAAATTTTTACAGTTGATGTGCTATGCACAAGAAGTAATGAATCTTGAGCTATGTGTTTTTTGTGTTTTGCAGGATGGAGTTTTTGCAAAATCTGCAGCTTTTGGAGGGATAAAGAAGGCTCTAGTAGTACAAGATAAAATTTCCAACAAAGGCGGGAAACTTTTTATTCGTGCTGCATATGGCTGGAGTATACTGCCAGGTTATTTCAAGATAAGAGTCTCTTCTGGAATCTATTAGATAAAGTAGTACTAAGGTTATCTACATTTCCTGATTAGAGTTGCTTTATCTTTTCTTTTGTAAGCAGAGGTAAATTCATTCTTTCCATTGTAATTTGCATCAACAAGTTTCTTTTTTTCATTAATTAAGTCAAAGTTCAAATACTTAATTGATAAAAATAATAGACTTTCTGACGAAAGCTATGATGTTATAAGAGGAAAGAGGTTTTGCTTATAATAAAATCCATATCAACGAGTTGGTAGTTATAAGGGAAATCCCTGCAGAATCTTGCACTAGAGAATTCTTTTAAGAATGTAATTTTTTTTGAATAATTTACATCCTCAACTGAAAATAATCTAAATTCAAGCCAATGATAATTACACCTCAATTTCGATCTAATTGACATCAGCCATATGGATCCTAACTATCCATTTCAATCAGTTTGGACCCGTTTCATTCAACTATTCAATGATTTGAGGTTTTCTAACCTAACTAGTTCTCAACATTACTACAGACATACAAATATATAAAAGGATTAAAAGAAAACTACCAAAAAGAAGACATGATGTAAGCATACCGACATGTCCAAGTCTTCCTCCCAACTACTGGACATAGACTGTATCAATCTTTTGCTTCCATTATGTTCCACTTTCCCCAAATTTGCATGGATTCAAAGAGACTGTAGGTCCTATAAGACAACATACAACTACTTCCATGTGATTTTAGTCTACCTGTCCACTTATAACTCCTTTATTCGTCATGGTTACACGTCTGCAGACGGAACATTTGGAAGTCTATGTAAGACATGACCATTTTTTTTTATAAGGTAAGACATGACCATCTCAAACGACCTCTCAATTATCGTCTATACTACTTGCATCTTCTGTCGATTATGTAATCCTGAATTATCACAAATCCTTCTTGACATTTGCATTTCTGCGACACTCATCTTATGAATGTGTTGAGTCCTAAATTCACTCTCACATAATATTGGTAGTCTTATAATTCAGGCCATAAAATTCTTAAGATCAAGACTTTGATGTGTTTTTTCGTCAAGTGAAGTTAACAAATAATAGTTGGATTTTAACTAGGGTAAATAATAATGGGAATTTCTTTGGGCATTTTCAGAGTGTTGGTAAAATATATTCCAGAATAGGCGAATTCCCTCAGAAGAAAAAATTAAAGACCTCGTTGAGCAGAGAAAGAGAGGGTTGGCAATAAACAAAGAGTCACCTGATCATAGTGCAAATAGACGTGGTAAAACATGTAAATGAACAGCAATATTCTTGCAACCTGCATTTAGTAATAGAATTCAGTTAGCAAATACTAATAGGAAACATTCAAATGGTTAAAAATGTTGCAAAGACAATGGACTCATGGAATTTATCAATTATAAGGAGTAATCATTTCAATTCAGCACAAATAACCTCTACTCCTCACCTGAGTCCCACTCTATCTAGAATTAGAAAATTTAGATGAGAGGGGTAATCAGTGCTCTACAAAGTGTAACGGTCCTTTCTATATGTCATGCAACTTATGTTAAATGGACTCTTCATTTGCTTTGAATATTCATGTTAATGGGTATGACATGATTGAGGGTTATCCTATGGTTTCTTCAGCATATAATAAAACTTGCTAAAATCGAGTGTACCCGGGATAATCCCCATTCCTACATCCATGTAACAAATCATGCAACAGGTCCGTTCATGTATAACGACATTGTATCTGCCGCATGATGAATTGAAGACATCACTTACCAACCATGCAAAAAATATCACCACGCCATTAATCAGATATGCACTAGATCTTTTCAATCCAGCTGTATCAAGAAACCTGAAAGAAAGCCATAAAGAGACATAAGTTCATAGGGTGCTACAACAGGAATGCTTCTGCACGTTCAACAACAGGTCCTCTTAGCACCTACCATCTCATGTTGATCTCTGGTGTAGTCACCTCAGATATGAGTACCATGAATGTATAAAGTTGTCCTTCTCCAGTGTACATGGAGTATGCTACAGCAATTGCTGAAAGAGAATGATGGACAACCTGAAATTCAACAGTTAAAATTTGACATACTACATATAAATCTATGTTAAATGAAGTTCTCCATTTGAGAATATATACTTACATACTCTAGTCCACCCAAAGAAGGATAAAACCAGCAAATCATCCCAAGGTCTGAAAGAAAGTACCCAGCTGACACCTGACAAAATCACAAGGTGAGAGGATTAAAGGACATATAGCGAGAGAAATTGACATCTGATTTACCTACTAACATATGAAAATAAGAGAGGTAAATCAAGTTTTATGCTAATAAGGTTAGTAAGTCCTCACCAGCATACCTGCTGTATTGACTCTATTACGTTCAAGATAGATAATGCACCACGACCACATAGCCCAATCCACTAACCGAATGATATAGTGCAATTGTTCAAATACCAGGGAATAAAGCTAATGAGCCACATAATGGAATTCTAAGACACATAATACCATCTTAAAGAAATAAAAACTGACTTTTTGAACTGATTTTTTCTAAAGCTATATATCTTCCAGGAAACTGTTGCATTGTTACAGCAAGGAAACAAAAAAAAATACATTTGAGTAGTTTCTACTTAAAGAAAACATCTAAACAAAGAAAAGACTATTAATTCTTGACTATATTTCATGGTCCTTTTTTGTCTTTTGGTTGTAAACAGAAAAGATCATCCATTGACAGTCAAGCTGGTATGAACAATATGTACAAGAGTGAGAGTGACTCAGCCATAGTTCATTTGTGCTATCCCAATCATTTAAATACTGATATGATATTTTCTACTCCCACCAAAAAAGCACATGAAACAAAAGAGATCCTCTTATACTTCTGTTCCTTCACTGCGGTAGAACAATCTCATGTCTCTTTCATCTCACATTAAGAAATTTAAGAAGGCGCAGTTCCTCGTAGTGTCTCTCTCTCTCTGTTGACATTTTGATATCTCCAGCTCATGATGGTTTCTTTCTTTAGCTGTCATTGGCCAAGCATTGGCAGAGAACTAGGGAAACTCCACAACTGTGCAGTGAATGTAAAATGTAACAGAAATTGGTTGGTGTTTTCACCATTTTCCTTACACAAGGAGCATTAAGTCACTACAATTCTTCAACTTCTCTTCCTTGAGTTGTCCACCAGGTTAAAATAACAATCTTCCTACATGCTTCGGTACCGAACACGTCCTTCCACGCCTCCCTCCTCTCCTACTCTTGAGATAACACCCAATTATATGATTTCACTGACATCTTACTTCCTTTCCCCCTCAGGACTCAACAACATCACATCCTCCTCAGTATTCCCTCTAGGTTAGTCAGAGGCGGATTCAGATTATTGGTACCAAGTTCATTTGAACTCATTACTTTTGATGCAGAATATAAATTTATGTGCAAAAATCTAGGAAAATTGCAATAAACAGTATATATGAACCCATAACTTTAAAGATACAATGGATTCAATGCCAAAAAACTTAAAGGTCTTCCATCTGTCCAAGCCTTGATGAACAGAGTTACGTATACGTGGTAGCTGTTGCTGGTGGGAGGTGGCAGGCATCCCATAGAATTAGTTGAGCGCGCAAGCTGGCCCTGACACTACTATTATAAAAAAAA
Organism: Datura wrightii; assembly: GCA_035772735.1. NCBI lineage: Eukaryota > Viridiplantae > Streptophyta > Magnoliopsida > Solanales > Solanaceae > Datura > Datura wrightii. The sequence goes on along the minus strand of JASDFA010000008.1, from coordinate 112,181,080 downwards.
ATAAAAATAAAATTTAAAAAAAAAAAAAAAAAACTTAAAAGGTTGAATGCATAAAGCTTAAATCTGGGATCCGCCTTTGAGGCTAGTTAGAGCTTCCAAAAAAGCTCCTCTATTTGCTCCTTTTTTCAATCTTGATTAACCTCCTAAAAGTGATATTCAATATGATTCTTCTACTATTCCATCTGAAATAGTCACTTAGTCAGAGACCATAGCCTCCTTATCATCCACAACCCTAAACCCTCTTTGGAATCCCTCCTCACATTGCTCCATACAACGCAATTAAAACGTGAACAAATCACCTATGTCTCATTCAAAATTATTTGGAGTTCATCGTACGAATTGTCTATATCCATTTTGCTCTATCGGGTCCATTTTATTCCAATTCTGCAACAGCACATATCTTTCCAAATTCATACCCAAAGTGTTTAAACTCCAAAAACCGGTATTTTATCTTCATTATTCCTTTCTCACTTAAATCCTGTCAGTCTAATATATCCCTGTGTGAGACCAACTTTATCATGTGGTTTATAAATCTTTAAATATTATCATATAACCAATTTATTCATGTATTATTTCACTCTAACAAGTCGCTGTTTGACCCAGAAGAAAAAAGAAATAAAAGACACATAAGCAAATAAGCCTTAGCTTAGGTAGCTGGCAGCCTGGAACCAATGGGATTCTACCCCATGCTAAGTGTAAATTTCGATCCCTTTAACCCCCAAAATCCAATTGCCTTTCCCCTAAATCCAAATGAACAAATTCAAACTTGAAAAGGATCTTCCTTATTCTTGAAGAATGAGGGGCAAAGGGATTGATTGCATACAGGAAACAACAATCAATAACCTTTTGCAAGAGAAAAATTGAGCCTACAATTTTCTAGTAAAGAAGCAGAAATAGAGATGAATCCAGAGAAAATAATATATAATTTATAATTGAAGTTCCACCTACATTAGCATTACAAGTATCAATACCAGAGCCATCTTTATTCTACAGCCAGAGAGATATGTCACTGGATCTCAAATTCATAAATATCAAAACCTTTCAAGCAAACCCAAAACGGAAGGGATATAACAAGTCAATACTCAGCATATACAGTAGAAGATTACTTACCCCTAATGTAAAAGTTGATAGTGCTGAACTTCTGGTGATTAAAAGGCCATCAAGATTGTGATCAGAGAAAAGATTGGACCAGAACGCAAAATACGTGGACACAACAGATATGAAAATGGCATGAACTGTTGACATGCCACTGCAGAAAAACAAGACTCACAAACATGAGAAATGAATTACTAAATCCTTGGGAAAGATAAGGATAGAGCTGAATATTTACCGGTTGTTCCATTCAATCCTTTGAATTTTTGTTAGGGTAGTGTACGTCCTAAAGTAAAAACTGCTGATCAGTTGACATACATCATAGACCTGTGAAGGGCCAAAACAATTTTAAAAGGGATGGAAGTACGGGGAAGAAGGGGGGGGGGGGGGGGGGGGGGGGGAGGAGAATTGTGCAGCAGAAGGAAGTATGTTATGTAGGATATGATTTACTACTTCCTGATAAACCAATTAGATATTTTATTTCTTTCCTAAATCTTTAAATTTCTTTCTTTTTCTTTACTAACATGAAGAATGAAGACCAAAAACATGTAATATTTCTTCATCAAATATGCCTCGGCTTTTAATCAAAAAAGAGAAGTCCTTTCTTCAATAGTACAAGAATGTAAAGGATAAAAGGATCTATAATCAATAAGCCTTACCATTTTGCAAGCAAATATGCCAGCAAACACAGAAGTGTAAGGTATAAAAGGATCTGCTAACAAATAAGTTTTAACCAGAGTCTCAGCCCGACTCTGATAAGATCTAAATTCCATTGTATTCCGTGCTGGAGCTGCCTTTCTACCGATTGCAGTTGTCATGTCTTTAGCTCTCTGCTTATCAACTATCTATGTTTATACAATGATGATCACCTATACATGTACACTGCAATATTTTCCAGAGCTTCCTGAAATGGAAAATTCAGAATTATATCTATTAGCATGCAGCAATAACAACATACCCAGTCTATTAGCATGCAGCAGTTTCTTCATATAGTATGAGCATATAAATGTTTGTTTAATAAGGAATATGAGCACAAAAAATGCATTCGATGTGAAAAGACTTGGATGGATAATTTGAAACCTTTCAATATGAAAATGAGTATCTGCAAGTATCCTAAAGGTCAAATGACATACAGGCAGCGATGACAAGAAAATCATATGTATCTGGAATACATTTCAATTAAACTATGAGCAGCTCAAATATAAGCCACAAACATCATTTACTACACTTGAATGCCTCATATACCCTCCTCTATCTTCCTCCTAACTCATTGGAGGGTGCAAACCTCCAAAATCACAATTACACAATCATGATCCAACTTGACCCATTCTTGGCCTTAATTTTCTTGATTGCTGCCTTCCTAGGATATCTAGCCAATGAACCCTTACTGGAAGCAAAGGAGCCCATGGTAAGATCATGTCCAACTTAAAACTACTTATTTTCTACGACTCCTTAGCCCCTTGCTAGTATGAACTCAAAAACAAACTGCAAACTGTCATACCGCTAAAGTCACTAAAAGTTCCAGCTCAACAAACCTTAAGATAAACAGAGAACAAATTGTACCAGAAAAGACAAAATCACAGCATTATAACATATGCACAGTGAATCAGCAATAAATTTCACCTTGCTTCCACACAACACCTCCCAACCCACCGTCAAAAACAACGGCAAACTAGTTGCTATTGACCGATGCATTTTCAAGATTATCTTTTGATGACAACTAGATGCTGCCAAATTAGAGGTCAAACAAGCCAAATCTAGAACAATGCAAGAGATCAGGTCCAGAAAAGCATGGCAAAGTCACAATACTTCAATCAATACCCAGAAAAATAAAGCAAAGGTGTATAAGCAATATTACATGAAAGCTTGCAGATCAAAACAAAACATACATTGCTTCTTACCCGCAAAAATATGCAGATTTCAGAAATCAACAGCATGCACCTTCCAAGGATGCAACCCTCCGCAATACACAAAACCCAGAAACAAAAACGGTTAAGAATGGCAAAAGAATTTTTTTTTTTTATATGTAATGAGTATTTAGAGAAAGATTTCCAAAATGGATATTAAATGAATGTGAAGAAGTGATGAAAAGCGAAATCAAGGAAAGGCAAAGAACCCGTGAAAGGGGAAACGTGAGATACAATCAAAAAATATGATTTCGTGATGTTAATGATTTCTTTTTTTTTTTTTGGTTGTGGGAACTGCAATGGAATCTCCAACCGAAGCAATGAATGAGAAAGAAGGACGAATATGAATATGAATATGAAAAAAGTAAAAAAATAAAAATAAAAGTTGGGTGGTGTGGGAAATGGTGAAGTATACAATATACAATCAATTAAAAGTACGATCTTTTTGGGAAAAAAAATAGTAAAATAAAATTGAAGTATACTGTTTTCTTTAGTTGTCTTTGTGTGTTAGCTGTTTACGTGTGGGCTCGTTCTTGGTTGCTGTTTGATTGTTTTGAGTGGATGCAATTGTATGCATCTTTTATTCTTCTTGATAATATGCCTTTTTTTTTAATAAAAAAGAAAGAAAAAAAAAAAGATGTGAGGGGGGGAAAAAATCCAAAAATAGAAGGAAGAAAGAAAAGCTAATGAAAGAGTTAGAAGGAAAAAAAGAAGATAGAGACAAATATTGACAACCCATTTTCCTCCCTTTTTCTTTCTATTTCGGTTACAAATAGAAAGGGTCTTTAGGAGCAGCAATTTTAATCAAAGAGATGATTTAATGGTCTAGAATCAATATTCACAAACAGTCAAAATAATCATCCCTAAGTTTTGAAAAGATTGTGACCTTATTCTTTGTCGTTTGAGTTGAACTTTATTGACAAATCCACGGTAAAAAAAAAAAAAAAAAAAAAAAAAGAGTAACATAATCAATTCTATTGAGTTTATGGTCCATCTTGCTTTTGAGTATATTTCAAGATAATTGGACGATTGACCAAAAGAAATTTTTTCATCTAAAAATGACCTATCATGTTTTAAAATGGGAGGTAGGACTGCAAAGCTGTTCTATGTTACCTAAATTGTAATTAAAAACTATTTCTAAAATGAATATGAGGGTTTTTTTTGGGGATTAGGTTTGACTCGTCTGATCTACAGAAATTATAAGTTTTGCATATTTAGAAGCTATTATCAAGAGTCTCTCTTTTATTGTATCTACATTGATAAAATTAACTCTAGAAAAATATAATCTTTTAATGATCTGATGATTGCGTAGGAAGCTTTCAAAAGCTCAAGATAAACAAGATTAATAGGACAACTAAAGTGCGAGTAGTTACCACACCTACCGATAAATTAAGCTTTGCAAGAATAGTTGAATGATTCCAATAATTATTAAAATTTAGTACATGATTTCCGCTTGCAGATTTTTAATTTTATAATTTAACTAAGTTGATCATTGAAAATCAGAAAGTGAGACAAAGTGATCAAACAACTTGCAAGTTTATTACTGGAGATAAATTAGTTATGTTCCTTAGTTTCAAACGCCCAGGAAGCAAATGATTTTTCAACCAAAAGAAAAATTAGAACCACAACCAGAAATATTATCAAAATATATATGAATTAGAACTCTAATACCAAGAATTTCAACCCAGAAGGGAGATGAGCGCATGTGATTCTATGTTTGCTTCCTACAGCACTCTCATTACATCAAAATCTCCAGTCAGTGACACTGTGAGCTTGATTTTTCATTCTAAACCACCCCCATTGATGAATATCAAGCCGCCATTCAGAAGATGTTGATCCAGTAGCATCACAAGTTTCTGTATATTAAACCACCACATGACGCTCATTTCTTTATCATGATACTTTTCTGGATAAATTCTGAAATCAGAGCCAAGACACATGAGATTGACAGTTCCTGTGGAGGCATCAGGTTTCATGACAAACTTAACACCCAAAAAGTCTCTTCTGTGCCTTAATGCTTCTATTCCGTAGGGTGACAGCTTCCCTACACGAACTTCTGAAACATCTTTCGGACACAAGGCGCATAGAAGAAACAGCAATCCCTGTTATAGTAGGCAAACAAGAGATTGGGTGAGCATTAAAACCAAGAATTCGTGGCACGTGAGAGAGCACCAGACCATCTTAAAGTAGATATTCTTGCTATTTTCAGCCCTAAATGGTGCTGGCAATGTTGAAGAATGAGAACTCTTGTTCCGGGATTTAAATGTGGAAATACTCATAAGAACATCAAAATGTCACATGACTCAACGGAGTTCCATGTGGAGATGCAAAAGTAAAAGACAGACAGTATCATGTAGAAAGTTGAAGGATCCTGATGTGATCAGCTAAAATTCATAAAGAGGATTAACTTTGTCAGAAAATATTCACACCTGATGTGGTGAATCAACTACACCACCCTGTTTAATTTCCCCTAGTAGTGCAGAAGCAATTTGCTCGCCAACTTCTTCAGCAGGGATCAGATCTTTCCTATCATCCTCTAGGTCAGCATCATCTTCTCCTCTTGAGTAAGAAACTGCAGTATCAGCAGATATAACACAACCAGATGGAGTCTCTGCAACTAGAGAAATTCCGTAGCCAGGTGACCTGCAATCAAAGTTGATCTTCAGATATAATCAGCAACTCCAACTTAAAACATGACCCTGGATTGTTACTACATAAAAAGACAGCAAGTTCGAGATATCCACAAAACGATCATACATTCCGGCTTGTGCTCCAGCTTTATGATCTGTACCTGTATAATAGCAGTCACCAAAACAATTGGTCAAAAAAAATCATTTATAGTTTTCTGAGCTGCCTCAGAATAGAAAACAATGAAGTCAATGAGAAATAAACTCACCTTTAAACTATTCAGGACCATAGGACTAAAAGAACAACTTCTCCACCACCTTTAGGAGTGACTCCGCGGCACTCAATTTTCAGTTCCAACCCTTCTGCAGGGACTCCGAACTGCTTCAGTATAGGCAAAGTAGTCGATCGAAAAGTATCAATAGATGGGTCCTTTGAATCATTTGTGATCCCTGTAAAAAATATGGTTCAAGCTTTACGATAATAACCACATTCATAAAATAACTGCGGCATTTTCTGACTCACATTTGGTTATAAGGAAATCAATGGTTCCAACGTCCAAAAGCTGTAAAATTCAAAGCGAGAGCCAGTTTCAGTACTTTTTGGATTTATCTTTGCACTTCACAACTTTTTAGGAGAGTGATACTAGAGCTCCAGTGAGCTTCTTGAGCTACTAAATCCAAGCAATTTACTTGATAACAAACCTATCTCCCCTTTTATGTCCTCAACTTGCATTGAACACCACCACCCAAAGGAGTCGAAAATAGGCCAATTTCCTTACAAAAGGCAGAGCTAAGACTAATAACAGCGATCAAAAGGATTAAAGACTTGCTATTTACTCGACCACCGCGCAGGGCTGTGTAACTATCAGGCTGACAATCTCTTACATGTAGTTTCCTAGAAATCTTTTAAGCTTTCTCATCTTAATTCCTAGGATTTAAGAATTTGTCATTGTTATTGCACTTTTCTGCTTTCACTCAAACATTAGCAAAAACTCAGGAAATCAAATTGCAATTGTGTATGTGGTCATCTAATCCTGGATGAAATTGATTGGTTGAAGACAATCGAGGACTGGCAGCATGTGAGGAAGTGGAACTACAAGCTAATGTGGTTCGTAGAAGGAACTGATTTCTTTGATCATGCCTCTACTTTAGGTGAAGCTGGAATCCCCACGAGGCATGTTGCCAATCACCAGAACTACTCTGGTCCAAAATTAGGCTTAAGGACATGGAAGAGATGATAGATGCCCTGAAACAAAAGAGAAAAAAGAACCAGAGACAGCAGAAGGACGTTTTCAGGAGCAGACTGAGAGAATTGATAAAAGCAGGCAAAGGTTGGGGAGGAGCTAAGATGAGGAAAAATGGTTCAAGGATGTTTTAGGAATACACTATAGTGACTAGGGATTGGAGTGCCAAGAAAACTGTGAAAATATGTGAAATAAATTGTAGCAATTAAAGTATGAAAACGACACAGAGACAAGATGCCATACTCGACATTCATGACTGATTAATCCAATTAAGTGGTTGACAAATCCTAGCTATAAAACAACACCTCAGTTCAATTGACCACTATTACTTAGGAGCCGCCGTTTGGCAATGAATAAGATTCAGAATATTTGAAATAATCTCCATCTCAAATAAGTGTTTGTTTATTAAATTGACCAACTTGAAATTTTAAAAAACAGGTTTTTCGAGTTTTTTCAACTTTTCACTCACAGAACTTCAACTTTGTTTTCATATTCAAACATCACTTCGGCTTCCAAATACCTTTTTCTTAAATTTTGACTTCAAATACTACTTTTTTTAAAATCTCAACCAAATCATGCCCAAACGCCTAATGCAATAAGTTGAAAGTACAGCTAAAGGGCAAAATAAACACCAAACCACCTAAAAAATCAAAGAAGTTAAAGTGGATCATAAAGAGAGTAAAGGCATGCCTTTAAGCCTAATGGTGAGTGGTTTCTTTCCAAACAAACCAAGCACAATCAACTGTTTCCAAGAAGTAGCTAATGGAACGACTGACACCACAATCATGGACTAAATGCCTTCCTCCCATAATAATTCCTGGTTTGTACTTTAGCTTTATGCCTGCCAAAAATACCACAGTAGGTTTACGGCCATAACCAACGAAACTCCAACTCCAATATCCACAGAGAAAAAAGAACCAATTTTAGCACATAATATAAGCAATCATGGGATGCTGGAACTGAAATATACCAGTTCATTGATTTGAACAAAACAATCATCACAGACTTTTTCAAGCAGGTGGAGGAAAGAGACTTCATGTGGACAAAGGCCAGGCCAAGCAGCATCAGCACGTATATCCTCAATAATAATTGATTTGGATGAAAGGGTCGCCAGTAAAAGACGTAGTCTCAAGTTTTGGCTTCCCTTCAGCTTCATGTAAGAAACTTTGCCCATCTTGTTTCTTGCCTTTCACCTCTGTCTTTTCACGTATAAAAATGTATAATATATTCTCTGAAAGTGTTGTTGTCTACTCAAAGTAAAAGTTAAAAGAAAGTATGTACAAAGAAAGAGAGATGATAAGAGGAAACATACCTTTGATTCTGTCAGGTTAGCAGCAGTGGCGGCAAGAATGTCAGGGCTGAAAGCGGGTGCCACTGCACGGGTTCAACTTTTTAGAGCTCCTTTGGATTAGCTGAATTTAAGTAGCTTTTAAGCCCCAAGTGTGAAAAGAATTTTCAAGTATTGGAGCTGATTTTATAAACAAGCAATTACTCGCTTGGATAGAAGTGTTAAAGCTGAAAACTAGTTGTTCATGTGTTTGGTATGTGCTACTAAGTACTTTTTCTATTAAATTTGTTAATACTATCAAAGAGGTGATTACTACAAGATTTTTTATTCTAAATTGATTCAAGTACAAAATAATTTACATATCAATTCAATTTCAATTATAATTAATCACATAAGATAACTTTTATAAATAAATAACTATCAACAGCATATAGAATGGTATACAAGATGTTTGTTGAACTCGTGACTTTTAATTCCTAAAAGAAGGCTGGTGTCTGGAACTCACACCGGCCCAAATAATACACAAGCAGAAAAGGCCCAACTTTAATTCTTCCGAGCATAAGGAGGACAGTTGTACATATATTCTTAGAAGAATCCTAGAATAAGTTGTTACAAAAGGGACAGTTGTGTGTGTGTGTGTGTGTGTGTGTGTGTGTGTGTGTGTGTGTGTGTGTATTATTAGATTAATTTGTTCGTTAGTTATTTCTTGAACCAATAAGAGATAGACAGGTGACATAGTTTTAAGATATTATTTTATTTGCTTTATTATATAAAGGACACATTTGGATTGATGGAATACAGAGAAGAAAATTTCCAAAACATTACTGTTTCATTGCCTTCTAACATGATATTAGAGCAAGGTTGAAATCCTTCTCCATTCCTAAACATTTCGACCTTATCACCTACTTTCTTGCTGGTAGTTCATTATAGCAGAGAATGAAGGTGACTCCAGTACACAAATGGAACATGCCATAACAAATCACAACAATCAAATATCAGTAGACTCAATCATCCATACTATCTTCATTCATCAGATGCTCCTGGGATGGCTTTAGTAAATAGCCCATTCGATGATAGGGGATACCAAGGATGGAAAAGACTGTTCTAATAGCCCTGTCCGCCAAGAACAAATTGGGCTTCATCACAGTGCTCAGCCTAAACCAAATCCAACTTCTGTAGTTTTTCATCTTTGGAGCAGGAGTAATGATATGGTAATCTCGTGGATTCTTAATTCACTGTCTAGAGAGCTAGTAGAGAATGTGATCTATTCCAGGACAGCCAAGAATCTCTGGATAAGCTTGAAACACGGATTTGGCCAGTCCAATGGTGCCAAATTCTATCACCTGAAGAAACAACTCAATGGATTAGTTCAAGGAACTTCCAATGTTGCAGGTTATTTCATATCACTAAAGAGGTTATGGAATGAATTAGATTCACTAAATGCTAACACAAAATATACCTGTGTGTGCACTTGTGAGGGAAAGCAAAAGCTCTAGAAATCAGTTGAAGATGAAAAGCTAATCCAATTTTTGATGGGATTAAATGATATGTTCTCTCAAGCAAGGGGAAACATATTAATGATGAACCCTCTTCCTAATATCAATATTGCTTATTCTTTACTCTTGCAGGATGAAAATCAAAGAGAGGTTTATGTGAATCCTGATGTTCCTTCTGGTTCTTCATCTTTTATGGCAAACAGCAATGGACTAAATCTTAGAGGACGACCAAGGCAACCACAAAGATCTATTGCAAACAGTTCAAGATCTGGAGTAATGAACCAGAGGAGTGCAAATCACCAAAAAACGAATCCAAAATTTTCAAGTCAATCATATAAAGGAAAGAAATCCAAATATAATTCAAATGTTAGCTGCACATACTGTAAGAAGACAGAACATGTGATTGATAATTGTTACAGGCTGAACGGATATCCCGAGGACTTCATTTTTATCATTAATAAAGGGACTTCAGGACAAGTAAGAGGAAATCGGGTGATGACAATTGAAGGATGTGGAGAAGGAAATAATGCAAAAATGGATATGGATTTCATAAATCAGCACCTCAATAAGGAACAAATTGCACAAATAGCTCACATGATCAAACAGGTCAAATTTGGAGAAGGGACAACAGGGAAAAACTCAGAAATCAATGCAAATGCAGTGGCTGGTACAATGACTAAATACTTTGGAACTTATTTCTCAGTTTTCAATTCCATCTCCTGGATTATAGATTCAGGAGCATCTGAGCATATGCGCTTTAATGCAGATGCTTTCCTGTCCTTGTCAGTTTTAAAGAAACCCTTGAACATTAACCTTTCTAACTCTCATAAAATAACTGTCACTCATATCGTTCAGGTAGTAATTTTTCTAATATGATTCTGGAAAATGTCTTGTTTGTACCAAGTTTGAGATACAATCAGTTGTCTATGCATAAATTCTGTAATCAATTTCACTCTACACTGTTATTCACTACTCTTAGTTGTATGGTGCAGGGCCCTTTAATGCAGAGGTCACAAGTTTTTGGTGAAACAAGAGAGGGATTGTTTCTACTCAAGCCTAGTGTCTCAGGATCTATTTCTAGTTCTTTTTCTAATATTAATGTACTGGTTCCTTCTTTAGAAAATGAAAATGATGATGTTTCTATTTCTATTCCAGTTTCTGTTCCTTTTAGTGCTAATGTAGTGTCTGATGTAAGATTATGACATATTAGACTAGGGCATTTGCCCTTTTCATCAATGAGAAATCTCAGTTTTATCCTTTCTCCTTCAAATTTTGATTGTTTTTGTGAAATATGTCCTCTAGCTAGACAGTCAAAGCTTTCTTTCTCTTTGAGTAAAACTTCCACTGATTCTATATTCCGTTTGATACATATTGACTCTTGGGGTCCATATAAAGTGCCTACTCATGACAATTTCAAGTATTTTCTTACTATTGTGGATGACTATAGTAGAGGTGTATGGAATTTTGTAATGAGCAACAAGGAAATGCATTTTTTGTTTTACAGAATTTCCTTCAAATGGTTGAAAGACAATTTCAAACTAAAGTGAAAATTGTGAGGTCAGGCAATGCACTGGAACTGGGAAAGAGTATTGTTGGATCACATTTCTTTCAATCTCAAGGAATTATTCATTAGACCTCCTGTGTAGCAACATCTCAACAGAATGGTACTGTAGAGAGGAAGCATAGACACCTCCTTGAGATTGCAAGGGCTCTTCTTTTTCAATCAAAGGTTCCTATCTACTATTAGGGAGAATGTATTCTAACTGCAACCTACCTGATAAACAGGATATTTTCCAACGTTATTAAGGGATAAACACCTTATAAAATGTTATTTGGTAAAGAACCTCCATACCAGCTTCTTAGGTGTTTAGGGTGTCTTGCATATGCTTCTACTTTGGCTCATTATAGAGGAAAATTTAAGCCAAGGGCCAAAGCATATGCATTCTTGGGCTATCCTAATGGACAAAAGGGATACAAGTTGTTGGATTTAGACTAGAAAAAATTTTGTTTCCAGAAATGTTCATTTTTATGAGCATATTTTTCCCTTTTCCCTCTATTTTTGGTTTATCTAGCCCCAACTTATTTCCTTCTTCATTCCCTAATGATCTATCACAAACACCTCCTGTTTACTCTTTTCTAGAAGCACCACCCTCATCTCCTGTTCAGTCTTCTACTGATCAGCCCTTCACAGATTTTCCAGTTACACCAGATCATAACACACCTGAAATAGATTATAGCAGCAGCACAATTCCAGATGATCTACCCTTATATACAAGTTCATCTCCGCCACCTCACTCACCATCTAGTGATCTAACCCCTCTTCCTTCTCTGCCTACTAGAGGGTCTAAGAGATCTAATCTAAGAGCACCACCTTCATATCTACAGGATTACCTATGCAACAACATTCATTTAACTGATGTTACTAACTTCTGTTTTGCAGCACCAATTAATCCTAGAGTGGTTCCTATTACTGCTCTATCAATTCCCAATCAAAGATTGATTCATTCCATATCTGACATCAAGGAACCCATAAGTTTCTACCATGCTGTTTTAAATCCTGAATGGAAGGAAGCAACGAGAGTTGAACTTGAAGCTTTACAAGCAAACCATACCTGGGATGTTGTGGATCTTCCCTTTGGAAGGAAGGGCTTACCTTGCAAATGGGTCTACAAGATGAAGCAACATTCTGATGGCACAATAGAAAGACTAAAGGCCAAATTGGTCATTAGAGGTGACATCTAATAGGCAGGGATTGGTTACAATGAGACATTTTCTCCTGTGGTCAAGATGACCATAATTAGATGTCTTATTGCTACTGCTGTTAAAAAGGGTTGGACCATCTCACAGTTTGATGTCAATAATGTCTTTTTGCATGGAGATTTGCAAGAGGAAGTGTATATGAAGTTTCCTCCTGGATTGCATCCTATTTCTTCTAATTCTGTATGCAAGTTGAGAAAATTCCTATATAGACTGAAGCAAGCATCTAGGCAGTGGTATGTCAGGCTTGCTGCAGCCCTCAATTTCAAAGGGTACATATCATCTCTTAACGATTACTCCCTATTCTTCAAGAACTCGGGTGATTCTACTACCATCATTGTTGTTTATGTTGATAATATTCTGATTACAGGGAATGATCCTAAGGAAATTTCAGTACTGATAGGTTTTCGTCATTCTGAATTCAAAATCAAGGATCTCGGTGATCTGCATTATTTCTTGGGACTGGAAATCATAAGGGAAAACAAGGACAGTGATGAGCCAAAGGAAATATACCTTGGATATTCTTGATGAATTTGATGTTTCTCACCTACTAACAGTTTCTTCTGCCTTGGACCCTTCATCTAAACTCATCTCTGACTCAAGGAACTTGCTTGCTGACCCTTCTATTTACCGACATCTTGTTGGAAAGCTTAACTACCTAGCCCACACACGTCCAGACCTCTTATATGTTGTACTCGTCCTCGGCCAATATATGCGTAGTCCTACCTCTTCTCACTTTTCTGCAGCATTACGAGTTCTCAAATATCTCAAAAATAACCCTGGTCGGGGAATTTTCGTGTCTCGCGAACCAGAATTCTCTCCTCAAGCTTATTGCGATGCTGATTGGGCATCGTGCCGTGAATCATGCAGGTCAATGAGTGGATTCTTCATTACTTTGGGGGATTCACCAATCTCTTGGAAATCTAAAAAGCAAGCATCTATTTTCTTATCATCTGCCGAATCTGAGTATCATTCCATGAGAAGATTGGTCATTGAATTGACCTGGCTAACCCGTCTGCTCGCTGATCTATCCATTCCCCCTCCAATTCCGATTCTGATTCACTCCGATAGTTAAGGAACCATTCATATAGCTAGAAATCCAGTCTTCCACGAGTGCACGAAGCATATAGAATTAGACTACCACTTTGTCCGCAGTAATTTTTATTTGGTCTCATCTCCCTCTCATTCATTCATTCCAAACACCAACTTGCTGATTTGTTCACCAAACCCCTTTCAGGACCTTCACATCACTTGATTCTTAGCAAGCTGGGAGTGACTTCGTCCCCCTCCATCCCGAGGGGAGATGTTAAGAAAGATGATGGCAAAGGAACAAGGGATTCTCGAGATTCTCAAACAAAGACAAAGAAGAAGGATATGTAATACATCATAAGGGGTCATTTCGTTAAAAAACAAGTTATCCAATAACTAATCCCATTTAGTTATTCCAAGATTATTATCTCAAGTTTAATAAAGAATAAGGAATAAATATAAATAATTTCATATTTAATTAAGATAAAATTTCGATAATTTATTTTGAGATTAGTTATTTCATATTGAAAGTGAAATAGAAATAACATCATAATCTTGAAATAATTAATTTCAAAATAAATTATTCTAAAATTTTACCTCATTCAAATATAAAATAAATTCATATTTATTTCTTATTCTTTGTGGGATAATAATTTTAAAATAACTAAATCTAAAAATAATTATTCTGGGATAACTTATTTTCTAACCAAATGATCCCAACTCCAACAAAGATATGAAGAAGAGGGCCTATTTCAATTCAAAAGAAGGTTGGTGTCTGGACCTCACAGCAGCCCAAATAATACACTAGCAGAAAAGGCCCACTCCACAACAGAAAAGTCCCAACTTTAATTTTTCCAAGTATAAGGACACAACACTTCTATTGTATAGAAATTTAAATGGACAAGCAAGGGCAGTTTTGAAATTTCATATCTGATTTATAAATATTCTTTAAAAAAAAGAAAGAACACATGTTAAAATTTAAAAGTTAGATATTCTTTCATAATAAAAATATAAAAATATTAGAATGTTCATTACTCTTGATTTTTTCTTCTCTTTCTCCATTAAATTTATTTGTTGCTTCTTCATTTTTTACTTTACTTTGTTGTATATTTCTATTTGTATTATCACTATTATTATTATTATTATTATTATTACTTATTTCTATTTTTTCTATTATATAGAAGAGTCATGGAAAAACATCCATGGCTATAAAGAGTTGTACAAGAAGCAATGCAAATTATATTACATATTTAGGCTTATCTTATTTTCTCACCAATAGTCTCTAAACACATGTAATATATATGAGGCTAATTAATTTTTTTCTTGCTCATTGCATTGTTTTCGTGTTCGGCAGCAAAAGGAAATATTATTATCACAATGCATCAAAACAGTATGTCTTAAAAATTACAACTAAAATAGAATAGTTCACCTAAATATCGGCGAACTGCAACTCCACCCATAAACGTGGTCAAACCAAGCAGCCAAGTAATTAAAAAAAATATTATAAAGGGCAGTTTACCTGGCTTTGGGCGAACTGCCTTATTACAACTAATTTCTGATGAAGGGCATTTATTAATTTATTAAATAAGTCTTACTTCATTTGTTCAATTCTATAAAAAGCGTTTTATGTCATCTCTTAAAGTTTTTTTTCTTAAATTTAAGATACCACTAAGTAGCAACTTTAGTTATCTTTATTTATAACAAAAAGTAAAAAAGTCTATTAATAACTAATAATATGAAAATATATCTTAAAGTTAAGTAGCCATGTTTTAGAAAAATATTTTACACCGCCTAAATGTTTTGTATATTTTTCCTGTTACATAAAGAGATCAATTTCTTATAAAAATAAAGAGTAAAGCTATATATAATAAATTATTGTGATTTAACTTTTTTTGGAGTTCCGTATATAACAGAAACTTAATGTATCGAGTTATTTATTTATATATATATATATATATATATATATATACTAGTCTATGAGTACGCGTCTCGCGCGTGTTTCTCATATTAATAAAAATAAATTTATAAAAATAGCATAAATAATATTTAAAAGATGTGCATGTGTAACAATATAAGAATTTGGAAAGAAAATTATGAATTTCAAATTGATAAATGATTATGTTTAAACGTTTGATCCAGTCTAGTAGTTCTTTCTTCAGTTTGTTCTAATACTTATTTCAATGAACAAAAACATCAATAGCATTTAATATAACGATAAAAAAAATTATACGTTTTTACATGAGCACTTAAATGCATACATTATATATATGTATAAATATTAATATTTTCTATATATTTCAAATAAGGAAGAATTTAATACATTAAAATTTAGTTGATTTTAAAATTCTAAATATAAAAAAAATTAAATTAAATAACTATTTTGTCAAGTGTGAACTCTATTTTTAAAAGGGTAAAAAGGTGAATTATATTTTTCTACGATGCTTTGTACTTTAAATATTTAATAATAACTTAATTTTAAACTTTTCATATTACTCTTTATGAGATGATTTCAACTTAATTTTTTTCTCTTTCTCTTAATCTATATATTTAGTCAAAGACTTCACATAAAATGAATTTCAGATAAATTGAAACAGAAAAAATAGTGTAGATTTAACTAAACAGAGTGAATAACACGAATACTCGATTAATTGAAATAACTTAAAGTATGCTATGTTTCTATAATTTTTTAATTATTGTTCTACAATTTTTTTAAAAGGAAAAAAGAAGAAGAAGAAGAAGAAGAAATTCAGGTATTAATACATAATAAAATTATACTTTTTAATTTATTTTTTTCGTGTTGAAATATTTTGATGGATAATTAGTTAGTTTAATAAATAATAGTTGATATATAAATTAACAAAATTGCAATTGAAAGTCTCAAATGTTAGGACTTTTAATATAGTTCAAATAAGGAAAGATTTAAAAAGAAAAATTTTAGTCAATTTTAAAATATTAGTAGTTTTATCTTTTACAAATTAGTAAAGATTTATAATAATTAACTAACAACGAATTGAGGAAAATAGTAAATGACAATTTTATCTATTATATAATCTTTTAATGAAGGGCAAAAAATTCAATCAACATTTATAAGGACCTTCGTACTTATATCTACAAAGAACATTTTGTTAAGTAAATATGAGTAAAACATTATGTATATATTGAATATTAGATTAGTTAATGAAATCTAAAGGAATTACTAAAGATTGTTCAATCGGAATATTGTATTGGATCTTCAAACAAAGTCAAATTGTTTGAAAAATTATCAGTAGAAAAGTAACTGTTGCATTTCTGAACTATAGAATTATCATTGAACCCAACAATTTTATTGTTAACTGATACAAAATTAGGATTAACACTATTATTGTGTTCGTTTATGATGTAACAGTTCTTGGCTTGTTGTAAATAATTTTTTAACATTTCAATATACAATTATTGAAAAGTACAACATAAATTTTTGTGCCTTGCAAAAAGTTAAACTTTAATGGTCAAAAATATATATATAAAAATATAAAATATTAATAAAAATAAACAAGAACTGACACATATATGTAAAATATAAAATATAAAATATAGAATATAATATAAAAAAGTATTATTACCTCTTCGTCAACTGATGTTGTAATCATTCACGTATAAAATATTAATAAAATTAAATAAGAACTGACACATATATGTAAAATATAAAATAGAGAAATATAGAATATAATACGAAAAAGTATTATTACCTCTTCGCCAACTGATGTTGTAGTCATTCACGTGTCTTTCTTTGTTTTCTTTTTATACCTTTTTACTAATTCACATCCAATTACTAAGACTTTTATTATCGAATGAAAATCATATCGCCTTAAGTTATTAATTGACACAATTTTGTACACGAAATCCTTTTTCAGATTCCATTGCAATAACATCTAAAATAAATTGTACACAAGAGTTATAATTATAATAATTTATAATTTTATTTTAAAAATTTATTTTATAAGATGAAGAGATTACTTTACCTGAATTGATGAAACTTGTAAATGTATGAGTAAATGAAGAATGTCAGTTATAAATAATACAAATTCTAAATCACATAATATCAAAATAAGACTCGAGATAACATAGTATCAATATTAGACTCAACTAAAATAGTCAATCTAAGTTAAATTATTTTGAATACAAACAGCTTGAGTTGGCATAACAATTACTTGTATTGTGTTTTTCAAATTCATTATATAAAAAAAGTTCATACCATAAAAAAAGAAGAAGATAGAATAACATGAAAACATACAAGTTTAGAGATTAAATCAAATGTATTGATTTAGTAGAGTTGATGAATTAAACTATGCAACTATAAATTATTTTATAGAAGTTGAAAGATTTATAAAATCAAAAAGAATTTAAAAGTATTAAGAATATTAGGACATTACTATTGAAAATAATTTTATTTTTTTTTGTCAAAAAGGAAAAAAAAAATTGTGACTATGATGAAAGAAAAAAAAACTTTTATGAAAATTCCTCACCATCAAAAAGGAAAAAAGAAAAATAAAAAGTTTCAAATCAAAAAGAGCAAAAAACTTTCGTGCAATTTTTTTTCTTTTCCCTTTTTATTTTTTTTATTTTTTACGCTATAAATAGAATTACACCACAAGTAGAAAATTTAATGCAATAAAATAAGGTTAAAAGAATTTGTGACTATCAAAAAGGAAAAACCACTAGGTAAATTTTTTTATTTCTCCAGATTTACACCATAAAAAAATTATGGCATAAATAGAAAACCTAATATGATAAAATAAAGCAATGAGAATATTTAAATTAATATTTTTAAATAATAATTATATAAAAATTATAACTGACAATTTTGTCTATTGTGATGAATTTTAACAAAGAAAAAAAGTTCAATCAACATTTCTAAGAAACTTCATATTTTTAATATTATATATATATGACGCACCCAAATAGGACAGCAAGATATGTGATCACGTAGAAAAAGTAAACTTATTCATAAAAAATTATTTATAGATATAATAATAAAACAAAAATCTAAATAAGATTTTGTCACATTTCCGTTTTCCTTCTCTTTGCTGATAGAAAAACCTCTTCACTAATCTCTTTATATATTTTTTTAAAAAGCAACTCGATATATTAAATTTCTGTTATATGAGAAATTCTAAAGAAAAAAAATACAAAATATTTGAGCAGTGTAAAAATATTTTTCTAAAACATAACTACTTAACTTTAAGATATATTTTACTATTAGTATTTTTAAATAGACTTTTTTACTTTTGTTATTAATAAAGATAACTAAATTTGCTATTTAGTGGTATATTAGTTTTAAGGAAAAAAAAACTTTAAGAGATGACATAAAATGCTCTTTACAGAATTGAACAAATGAAGTCTAAATTAGTTGTAATAAGGCAGTTCGCCAAAGCCAGCGAAGTGCGCTTTATATTTTTTTAAAATTGTTTGGCTGCTTGGTTTGACGTCGTTAGCGGATGAAATTGCAGTTCGCTAATATTTGGGCGAACTGCCTTATTTCGTGTGTAATTTTTAAGACATATCGTTTTGATGTATTGTGTTAAATAATATATCTTTTTAGTGTCGCACTCTATTGTTTTCACTCTTTTTAGCTCCGTGTATGTACAAATTTATCAAATTTCTAGTATAGCCTTCAACGTGTGACAATCAGAATCTCAATTCAATAAAAAAGTCTCATTATTTTTAGGCTCGGTAACTTTTTTTTAAAAAAATTTCTTGCTATTATATTTATCTTTAATTATTATATCTTTCAATGTAATAATTTTGTACATGAGCCGTTTCGGTGCCGAACATCATTGCTTAATGTTTTTACTTATTAAAAATAACTGGCGTAATTTTATCGGTAGATTTAATTTAACAATTATTAGTTATTTTTGATAAGTAAGAAAATTAATTAATTACGAAAAGATATTTTTATTTTTTATAGCTATTTATGATGTGTAGGTACATGCACAATTGTATGATGGCTTTTCTTAATATTTTTTTTTTTACTCTTTACTTTTTTAGCAGTCTCACACACACACACATATATTTATGGAACTTCGTTCGTTGTCCAACAAGGTTCCTTCATAATTTTCAGCCAATGAGGTTTCATTAAATTTTTTATTATTATCATTATTTTACTTCTTATATGTTTCTTTCTTTTTTTATTATTATTTTACTTCTTATAACCATCACATAGAAACAACAACAAGCAATGCCCACATTCGTACTTTCAGGTAAGAAATCCGTAATTTATTAAAAAAAAAGGGAGAAACTCGTTGCCTCAGTAACGAGATCTCTTAATTTTTTTAAAATTATTTGTAATGAACCTCGTTGGTTCAGCGAATTTTTTTTCTTAAAAACATAAATTATGAGAATCTCGTTGTTGAGGCAATGAGGTATCCGTTTTGGTCGAACAGAAAACTCAGTGTCTGTTTTAGAACTTTTAAAGAAAATTTGAACTTCAAAATTACACGTATCATTATTTATATCAAGCGACAAATAATTGAGCAAAAATTTGAAGATGACCCAACTTCCCAACAATGCCTCCAATAGTTAGAAATACAAGTTTATTATGCACAATTTCATTCTAAATTTGGAATTGAGCAAGTATCACGATGCAACTTTTGCCGTTGCACTGTCTGGCCGGAATGTTTCAAGTTGTGCAAGTACGAGTAATGAATATGCATTTTTTACTCAGGTTGTTGCAGATGTAATAGATCTTTTGTATTGATAACAGTATTTATTTGTAACTCAAAGAAACAGCAACACATCTTTAAAAGAAAAAAACCAAAAAATTAAATCAAAAGCAAGCACTACTACAAAATTGGGTCAAAATCAATGAGAAAAAATCGACGGAAAGGATCATTCCAAAAAATTGAGGTCCCCTTGATTTTGTTGGATTAGAACTTAAAGAAATTTAAAAATTTCTATTCCATATCCGCTGCAAAGTATTTGCTATTTGGACGTTTTTTCTCGGGTTTTTATTAAAATTTTTTATATTATTTTTATATAAAATTGAAAAATGTTCCTCAATTTCTTTCCAGTATTTTTCAGCAGGACATATTTCCCGAGACGTTCATCAATTTAGTACATGATTTTATTTGGAAGAAAAACAAAAATTAAAAACCTAATACACAAAAATTAATTTTTATTAAAATTTTTAAAAAATTATTGATATAAAGCGAGTTATTTTCCTTTTAAAAGTTCAAAATTTGCAGTCTTATAACATGTCTAAAATAAACTTTTTCATCAAAAGTGTGAATAAAAAATCAAAAAATGTTTCTTTTGTTCTTAAACTTCTTACATTAAATACACACATGAAGTTTTCATTTGTAACTTTTTCTTCTGTCTTTTAATTATTCTAATACTTATATCCTCGACTTTCAAAATTAAAAAACTCAACACTCTTACGAAAGAATATACTTCCTCCGTTTCAAAATAAATAGTGTTTTTAGTTTAAATATATCTCTTAAAAAAATTGCTTATTTCTAAATATAAAAATATAATTTTTACCTATTTATTCCTAATAAATATCTTGAAAAAGATCTAACTCTTTAATATTTTATTAATTATATAAAACTTTCTCCATTTAAATAAGCATAAAATTGAAAAAATATTATTAATATCTTCTTAATCATAGAAAATATAATTTATTTTAAATTAAAATTAAAAAATTAAAACATCAAAAGAAAATGACTATTATTCTAGATTGTTTGTGGAGGTCTTACATTGTTCGAGGGAGTTAAGTGTATCGTTTTAAAAATATAAGGGGTTATCTCCAAGTGAGTTATTAAACCATTATATCTTTTTCCTCAGACCGATTTCGTCCTCCTCCTACTTGCTAGGGTTTTTGAATTTTGAAGTATCTCTTTCTTCTCTTGTATCTAACGCTTAAGCTAAGACCCCTATTAACCTCTTTGTATCTAAGCCATAGTTACAAACCATTACATCTTTAACGATTGCGGATTAAGGCACGGAGGAGCATCAAATACTATCAGAGGTATCGATTCCACAACCTGCTCTGGATTTTCTATATTCCTTCAGTTCTACTCTGTGGAGCTCTAAAATCACCAAAAAGAAACCATCTTTTGCTGAACTATTGTTCATTAGTGTGATGCTTCCAATGTATTTATGTAGAAAATGAATAACCCATGGAAGTTTCTTCGACACTTGTTGATTTGCATAAGCTTTTTAGCTAGAAATTATATATATTTTTTCTTTTTTCAGAATCTGTTGTTGCTAACTTGAGATGTTAGTTCGTAAAATCCGCAAAAGTGTATCTTGGAAAATGATATCTCAGCTCAATCACCTATTTATTTCTCCTATTTATGAAAAGGGTTCCACTTCTCATAGTCCCCAGAATTTTTCATCATGGAGTATTCGATGCTTTCGTAGTTCACATAATCCTAAATTATCGGTCCCTGAATTGAAAACTGATACACCCCTTTCCCCTGCTGTCAATAAAATATCGCGGGTCGCAAGGACTGATGGACAAGCAGCTCTCTTTGATTACTTGCATTCTACAAGAGGTTTTAATTATGTGGATGCTGAGCATATTAGCAAGAACTCACCTCATTTCCTTCAAAGCCTGCTGTCCAAGGTTGATAATGATCAAGATGTAGCAAGGGCATTGATCCGTTTCTTCAGATATCATCCTATTAATGAGTTCGAGCCGTTTTTGGAGAGTTTGGGGTTGAAGCCATCTGAGATTACATCTATGCTTCCACGGAATTTGATATTCTTGAGTGATGACCATGACTTGCTTAATAATTATCATGTTATTTGTGATTACGGCATCCCTCGCCTTAAAATTGGGAAGATTTATAAGGAAGCGACTGAGATATTTGGATATGACTATGGAGTATTAGGTATGAAATTGATGGCTTATGAGAAACTGGGTTTGAGCAGATCAACAGTTATAAAGTTGGTGACTTGTTCCCCTACTCTTTTGCTTGGTGAGATGAACAATGAACTTATTCAGGTCCTTGGAAAATTGAAAATTTTGGGGTTTGAAATTGATTGGATTGGAGGATATTTATCCAACAGGCACTCCTACAATTGGGGTAGAATGCTCAACACATTGCGGTTTCTCAATGAAGTAGGATACAGTGATGAAGAGATGGCGAATCTGTTTAAGATGAACCCTGCATACTTATTTGAAGGCTCTGGGAAACAGATTTATGTGTTGGTTGGGCAATTACTGAAGTTGGGTCTTAAAATGAATGACGTATACTCACTATTCTGTGAAAATCCTAATATTCTATCTCTGAAGTGTGCTAAAAATCTCTGGCATGCATTGTACTTCTTAACGGAGATAGGATTAGAGACTGAAAAAATTGCAGATATTGTATCTACACATATACAACTTTTGGGTTCACATTCTCTGAAGGGACCAAAGACCGTTTTGAGGGGCTTCAATGGCGACAAGTGTCGTTTATGTCAGACCATAAAGGATGATCCTTTGAATTTGTTCAGATTAGCTTCAAAATCAAAATATAATGTTGTGCAGATGACTTCCCATAATCCGGGAAAATTATTTGACAAAACTACTTTCTTATTGAGATTAGGTTACTTAGAAAATTCGGATGAGCTGGCAAAAGCTTTGAAGCAGTTCCGCGGACGAGGAGACCAGTTACAAGAGAGGTTTGATTGCCTAGTAAATGCTGGTTTGGACTGCAATGTTGTAACTAATATGATCAGACAGGCTCCCACGGTTCTGAACCAGAGCAAAAACGTGCTTGAGAAGAAAATTGATCTACTGAAAACATATTTAGGTTATCCAGTGGAATCGATAGTGTCATTTCCGTCTTACCTCTGCTATGATGTGGACAGAGTCCATCTTCGGTTTTCAATGTATGCATGGCTGAAGCAACAGGGTGCTGCGAAACCAACATTGTCAGTGAGCACTCTTCTTGCTTGTTCAGATGTTCGCTTTGTAAAATATTTTGTTGACATACATCCAGAAGGTCCAGCAATGTGGGAAAGTTTAAAAAGTTCACTTCAATCCAGCTAATTGATTTTCCATATCAATTTTGATGAATAAAGTTGCCAATTTTCCCCTTAAGCTGCTTTTTTTAAAATCTAGTTCAAATTGATTATTCAATGTTGCATCTTTTGTTTGTTTGTCAGGTCTTTTTTTCTTTTTTCTAATCTTTAATATGTCTCTTGTTAGGAGACGCGCATAAACTTAGTGATATTTTGAAGTGTCAGAAAGAAGGATTGCTTGGTTTTACTCTGCTTTCTTTCTGTTAAAGGACTTCTCTTCCCAGTTGCTAGTTGCTACTCCCATCACAGCCCCTTCTCTTCATGCTTTAGACGAAGAAACACTGGATATATTTTGTTAGGGTCTTTCTGACAGGGAAAGAGGTATCATGTACAGATTTCAAAAGAAGCTTGTGGTAAAGTCCGTCCGTGACTCTGTTACATATCTTTAGACTTGTAAAATAATAAATCTGACCCAATACCCTAGCCATCTTTCTGATAAGCCTTGAATGATAGAATTAGCTGGTATCTGCTGGTGGGATTAGTCCGGGGTGTGGGCTAGTTGGCTTGGACCAAAGACATGAAAAAAATCCAAGTCACCCCTGAAGAAAAGTATTACTATGATTTTGGGTGCAATTCCTTGTTGTCCATCAGACTGGCAAGTCCTTAGACCTGTATCAGAGGTTTGTCAATTCTCTCATCTTTTCTTTTCCGGCTCAAGAATCTCTTTTACCAAGTGGGGGAGGAGATACTCATTAAGAACAAAGAAAACAATCTGTTCTGTTACTATCAGAAGTACACTTCTTTTTTGGTGTATCATTATTCATCCGTGTTCCTTTTACTCGTTTCTTTATGATAGTACATTTTCTGTTTTGCCTCTGTTAATTCTCTTTCTGCTAGTATGCCCCAAAGAGAAACTATGCATCCCTTGTCGGGCCGTTAGGAAGGTCATCATGCATACAAAAATTACACAAAACGAATATAGTTTATGTTCCATTTATTAACATATGCGCCCTTTTTAAACGAGAAGTAGCTATGAAGAGAGAGAGAGAGTTGTAATATGGTTATCAAAAAAGGAGAATGAGTTGTAACATATAAATATTTGTTGAGGAACTCAACATAAACAGAAATGACTATACGTTGAATATCTCCATATCTCGCGCACAAAGTGATGATCCAAATATCTCCATAGTGATAGAATACGTTGAATTCCCCAAATACACAAAATCATTTCTACATTATTAATATTTCCGCAAGCTTGTTCTTATGCAACTTTATTTCTACTGTAAACGAGCAAGTTTAACAAGATCAAATATGAAAATGGTCAACGATAGAGCAGGCATTCTAATGAAGGTTTTTACAAGATAGTGTTTTGAAGACTATTAACGGGACATGCAAAACTGAGTTTAAGAACAACTTGTAGGATAAAACCTAGTTAATATCATAGTTTCCTAACTTTGACACTTGCACCGTCTTTAAAAGAGGTGGAAGATGATGAGGAAGACAAGCCAGAGCAATGAAGTCCAGCCTTATCTTTGTTAAATGCCCTTTGAACATCATCTTTGAGCTCCTTAAATCGCCGCCTCTTGATCTTTTGCTCCTCTGGAGTACCCTTCTCAAGGAAAAATAAGTCAGGTAAGTCATCCTCCATAAACTTATCCAGAACTTGGGAGCAATGAGGAAAATAGCGTTTGCCCAGCTCAACTGCAACCATGAAACAGGTTCAATTAAGAATAATGAGAAGAGGAACTTGAAAGAAATACAATTCTGAGGCATTCCCAATCCATAATGGAATCTATATGTGCAAACCAGAAAATATTAAGGATAATATAAACTCACTGAAGGAACAATTAAGCAGTAAAGAAGGTGAAAGTGAGCCAACTTTACAGCAACATTCAGTTTGTAGACTAATTGAATGTGCTTCAAATTAGGGCTATTAGTGATATGCCTGCTTAAATGACCAAGGAACCCGAATCTCAAAGACATGACGTCATGTGCAAAAGACAGCAAAATGCTGAGCAGCACTCACAAGTGAGGCACAGCTTATTCCGAAGGACCCTCAACCTCCAATCAAAGAGGTTGGGGGGTTTTCAACACCAAGGGAGTGCCACTTTTGAATCCTGGGTAGAGAGTGTAGGGGCGGGGTTTACCATATAAAGAAAATAATAATGAGCTGCACCAATTTTCTGTACGCAAACCATGTGCCTGTTTCACTTTTTTCTTTCTTCCCACTATCTACACCAGAAACTAGGGAAGGAAAGGGAAGATAACAGAAAAGAACAGGTTTGGGAAGTAAGAGAGACAACAGTTGGTCCAACATAACTTTCTTTTTTTTTGGATAACCTTAGTGTCCAGGCCAGCTTACCCGCACCTCGACTAATTCCACGAGATACTTGCCATCTCCCATCAACAACAGGTACCAGATGACCTTGTCCACCAAGGCTAGGACAAAGATGGAAACACCTAATGTTTTTGTCTCTATGGGATTCAAACCTGAGACCTCGTGGTTCTACTTCATTGACCACTAGGATACACTCTTGCACCAAATATTAAGTTTTAACTATATCTTTTCACTTTCTGTTTAAAACCAAACAATTGAAGGGGAAAATTTGCACCTTTCCACTCATTTTCTCCCCTCTCTAACTTCTGAACAACAAATTAGGTGTTTGCCTCTCTTCTTTTACTTGAGGATAAGGAGTTCCTAACTGGTGATGACATATACAGCGAACTACAAACCTGGTATATCCCTTCTTGCTTCTTTATAACCGTAAATAGTCAAGGAAGTGGAAGGACCAAGAGCAAGAGATGGACAATTTTGCGAGAGTACAGAAGGTATGACTTGAAAGTAGGATAAGAAATCGATCTAAAGAAGTTGTTACTTGCCATCTTTCGCTCAAATGCATTACAGTTTGAAGTCTGAATATCTATTTTATGCAGTCATACTTACAGGCATGAGAAATACATGCTGCCAACTATAGATATAGTCATTCTTTCAAGTCAGTAGGGTATTCGATGAAAACGTTGAGAAATTGCACATAAAGTGACGTACTATAGTCATGTAGGAGATTGGCAAAACCCTACACACACATGCACATATTTATAATTCTATTCCTCATGGATGTTTTGGGGATCTAATATCAGTTGTTAATGCTACAGACAAACCAAAAGTAACTGCATTCTTTGTTATTCTTTGCAGAAAATGGGTTCATGTCTAGATGCTATTCATGTCAATTAAATTGCTACTGTTAGGTAATGGATGAAGTTGGAAATAAATAGGAAATCAGGTGCATGTAAGACGATCTTAATCAATAGAATGGCTATCAGTTGATACCTGTTTTTGAGAGTCTCTCTTTCTGCATTATAGGTGTCTCATTCAGATCAACCTCCCTCAAATTTCCTGATGAACCTTTAGATGCCAAATGGCCCGCAAATTCAGCGGTCGTCTCAGCATTTGCAATTTCCATGGCTAGTTTGGCTTCAAGAGGGAACAATAATCGTGCAAACGCCACTGTAATACAAAAGTTATCACGAAATTACTTGTTCAGTGGGCATATTCAATTAATGCAAGGACCACAACAGGCTCATGAAAATTGAATGAAGAAACCAAGTTGATTTAGCCAGATCAGATACTGTACATAAAAAAAGAAACACTGGTAAATGATAACATCATGACTACATTCTGAGTCATCATATAATGCAGAAGTTACTCAGGTGTGTGTGTGTTATGTTTGTTTATTCTTTTGGCTGTGGAACGATCAGTATACCCCAAATTACCTCATACTCTTAAGTGTGGCATCAAATGGTATTGTGACCAGTTGATTGTCCAAGAAATGATAGAAGTATAGTTCATGTACCAAAAACTTAGCCCCATTGATATCTTCCTGTAGAATTTAGAGAAACAATGAACTACTCCCTCCATTTACTTTTACTTGTCCACTTTGGACTTTACACGCCCCTTAAGAAACAGTGATTAACAATGATTGATACGAGTATTTTACTACTAGATCCATATTAATTCATGTTTAGTCTTAGTTTTTAGGAAATGATTTGGCGAATAAGTAAATAATGTTGAGGTTAAAACATGAAAAAAGATTATGTCTTCTCTTGAGATGCTAAAAGTGAAAATGCATTTTTAATATAGTGGACAAGTAAAAGTGAACGGAGGGAGTAATATAAATGACTTTTAACAGGAGGTGAGTGTCTACTATCAACAGTGTATACTGGTGCAAATAGGCAACACTTTCATTATGTGCACCAAGGTTACCATGCTTTCAACATTAACAGTCACGGTTACCCTACAAACAAAGGATCGTATTTTTCCACATTTGAGATCATGATCTAATGATATGAGATGCTTAAATCTTAATCACGTAACTGATATAAATGAACCAAGGAAGCTTCAGCTTCCAGAACAGGAAGACGAGAAGTTGCTTGGGCCTTGGTTGGTAAAAAGAGGAAAACCAAGCATATTATAAAAGGTACCTCTGTTTTCCAGGTAGAGCAGTTTCATGGGCAGGTCATCGGCCAACATTGGCGAAGAAAATAATGCATCTCCAGCGATTGGGTTGCGACGCATCTCTCTCTCCAAAACATCAATACATACCCGATCTTTGTTTGCTTCCTGGCCTTGTTCTGTTTTTGCATGGTACTCCTTAGGCCTAGTCAGCCTCCTACAGATACTAACAGAACTCTGCCCATCCAATGTAATCTCTGATGCATGAGCTCCCTTAGTCAAAAGTGATACAATAATCGATGGTTCCTTACGCATGGCAGCAATGTGAAGCACAGTGTAACCACGAGTATTCCGAAGGTTGACATTAGCAACACCCAATCCAAGAACCTCAGTAACAACCTTGGGGTCACAATACGCAACGGCATAATGAAGAGCATAGGCTTCATCTAAACTTATATCGGACTCATTGAGTAGAAGCTTGACAAGTTCAACATCATCCGAATCCAATGCCTTGTATATCCTATTTTTTCTCTTTTCATGCAAGGGATCCAAGGGTAGAACCTTACTTTCATCAACCTGACATTTCATCCGCAATAACTTAATACTCTCTGCAACTTCAAAGGGAACCTCCTTCTCAATACATGTGCTTTCAAGATCTGATCGCGCTACTCTATCAACGCAATGAGTCAGAAGCTCGCTCAATTGGCAATGGAAAGCAACTCTAAGTATTGGGATAACATCTTCCACAAGAGCCTTCCCGACAAAATTGATAAGGCGTTGCTGCAATTATACGAGCAAGTGTTAGCAGACTGTTCTCTCGGTTGTCGCTAAAAATTCTCTATATTTTTAACAAAAGCATCCAACTTTTATGAAACTGGAAGCAGCCATAGATTACGTGTCCAAATTCACTGTGTTTGTTACCATTAGGCAGATCTGAAAAGGGTACGTAAGAGACCACTACCCTCAAAACTTAAACTGACAATGACGTCCGACTGCCTAAAGCAAAATTATTAGACATACATGCTACACTCAAACATATCAATAAACTCCAAGACAGGCAAATCAAATTTATTGCATAATAACATCAGTGAGTTTAGAGCAACACTTGTCAGATTCCAGCTCTGATTTTAGTGATGCTGAGATTGTTATTGAGGGTGTTTCACTTGGTGTTCATCATTGTATATTAGCTTCCAGGAGTAATTTTTTTGGGGATCATTTTAGGAAAGAAAACGGAAATTGTGGAAAGGAAGGTTATATCCATCGATGCTTTGTTGATATTCCATGTCAACTTGACAAGGTCCTATTGCAATGAGTAACTTTTTCTGTTTGAAACAAACTCAGAACTACTTTTCTCCTAGCAACCAATATTAAACCGAAAAGAATATCATGATGTAAGTAGCAACTGATGTATGAACAAATGAATGAATTTGGATTCACATCACAATGGTGTTGCAGTGTATTATTGTGCACAAAATCGTGACAGTGCAGAATATTCATTATATGGATGCCATTTTAATATGATTAATGTATTGAATTTTTGTTTCTTTGACAATTTGACAGAAGTTTAGAAGAAAAAAACATTTCAAACAAAAAAACTGACAGATTTCAAAATATAATCTAATTAACTGTTATCGAGATACACGTACAACCCTTTGCATTCGTCCTTGTTAGCTTGAATCACAATGAACACTACAAACCCACTTGAAATGTATAGTAATCAGAAGAAAGCATGTTACCTACCAGAAAGAGTGACACTAGCTCTGGAACCTGAAACACGAAAGAGGCATACATCAACTCGACATGAAAATTGATTGCTGGTCTGCAAGAGTCATGGGCACATAAAGTGTACACACATGTTGATACCTCTGGAGGAAAATGCTTCAATTTTCCCGAGTACAAATAGCTTAAGAAAGTAAGGAAAGCCTCATATCCAACCTTACCATAAGGCAAAATATCGATCATAGAATATCTTGGTTTTCCTTCCTTTCCACAATTTCCCTTTTCTTTCCTAAAAAGATCCCCGAAAAATTTACTCCTGGCAGCTAATATACAACGATGAACACCAAGTGAAACACCCTCAATGACAATCTCAGCATCACTAAAATCAGAGCTGGAATCTGACAAGAGTTGCTCTAAATTATTACTGAGTTTACTCAAGCTGATGATTTCATAACTAGTTACTGTCTCAGAGCCACCACAGGCACATGTGTTTTGGCCGATGCCAATGGACCCATTCGATGTGTTGGAAGTTGAAGTAAAGCTTATAGATGATGATGGTTCAGCAGAACTTGCCATTTCACAATTGTATAGGCTAAAAATACACACAATTTGTCTACATCTAAGATAGTCAAAACTCCAGAAAATCAAAAGTTTTCATCCAAAGTACAATATTCTGCGCACAGGCTCTATGCACAAAGAGAACCCCTCCAAAACCTTAATCAATCACCAATACAAGAAATTCTTCTCAAGACGACAAAAGTTTGACCAAAGCTTTCTCATAACATTCAACAACGAAGATCAAGAAGAGAGGCAAATTCCAAAGTACAACTGAAATCCTCCCAATTTCAGGTACAACCAAATCAACCCTTGAAAAATTTCAGCAGAAACTAACAATTCGACCCTGTCTACAATCAGCTAAACTTCAATTTCACAGTAAAAATAGTATCTTTTTTCCGGAATACAACATGCAAAATCTTCAACTGCTTGATCACAACTTATCCAAATGAAAATTCACATTAAGTCAAGATAACTAGCAAAATTTGCAACAATAATCTTCGACTGACTTAATCACAACTTACCCAAATGGAATAACATTAACTCCAGTCAAGACAACCAAATTTTTTCCAATTGCAAGCATAAAATACTGTTCTTTTTTTTTTTCAAGCTAGATCCGAAGAACAACCACAAAAGATTTAAAGGGTCAGAATTCAAGAAAATCTGTCCCCGGTTACTTTAAGAAGAAAACGAAGAGGACCCACGGGTCTCAAGGAAGTTTCGTAAAAGGCGGAAAGTATAGAGTTGAAATAGTAGAAGAAAATACAGCATAGTTTCATTGCTGCTGCCAAGGTAAATCTAGTTACAGTATTCATTTTATTATAATAAAATTATAATATCATTTTATTATAATTACTTAATTTTTTTAGTAATTAATTTTTTATATTATATATATATATTTTTAATAATACTATTTATAATAATAGTGACATTTAATATAGTAGTACATATTTTATAAAATTATTCTTATATCAAAATTTTATGTAATAATATTTTGTAAAAAATATATTATTTATAAAAATAAATACTCACTAGTTAGGATCTAGCGTTTTCTATCGTGTCAAAGATATAACTGATAGAAAGATCATAAAATATTTATGATAATTATTAATGTCATGCATAGAGGATACGTGTAAAAAAAATTATATTAAAATAATATCCACCAATTATGATCATAATTTTAGAAAAAAAAGTTATTGGTGTTTGCTTTTTTTTTAAATTTATATTTATATTCATATTATATCTATTTTTTTAATT
The DNA here is from genome assembly GCA_035772735.1 of Datura wrightii. Taxonomy (NCBI): domain Eukaryota; kingdom Viridiplantae; phylum Streptophyta; class Magnoliopsida; order Solanales; family Solanaceae; genus Datura; species Datura wrightii. The sequence goes on along the minus strand of JASDFA010000008.1, from coordinate 112,149,672 downwards.
AAATTGGTTAATAAATATATATTTTTTAATATACAAAATTATTAAACTAGATTTTGTATACTTTTATTTATAATAATTAAATAAGATCTACATATCAAATATCAGTATACATATATAACAACACTTCATTAAATCTAACAAATATTATCATTATAACAAAATTTGACTGTACTCCTCTTTTAGTGTATTTATTACCCCACTTTAAATTGACTCAATATTTTTTTAAGTAAAAGTTAAATAAATTTAAATTTAAATTTAAATATATTATATCCGACCCGAATTAGTATATGATACTTGACCCTATTATTTTTTTTATAAAATATAAAAGTGTTATGTGAGGTGTCGGTAAGCGGGTGAAGTGGTTAAGCTGACGCAGCAGATGCTGTCACCACCCTTTGTTGGGTCCCGAACACGTCATCGATTCCGTAATCTTCTTTGCGTTTTATTTATTTATTTATTCATTTATTTTTCATTAAAAACTTTTTAGAAAAAAGAAAAGAAACTTATAGTGGAAATAAGAATCTTGACTTTGTAATGAGAGTGGTTTTCATGGTTTTCTTTATTTATACCCACCTTTCCATTTTTCTTTTTTTACACTTTGAATTCAAAACTTAAACTTTATATAATAAATTTAAATATTAATAATTAATTTTAAATTTATATAAATATTTGATAAATTTTATAAGAAAAGTATATAATTTAAGATAAATCTATTGAATTCAACCATTCTTTTAGCTTTGCTCCTATTAGTACATATTTCTTTCTTTTAAATTTATGTGGCATTAATTAATTTGTTATAATATTTCTTTTTTAGAAAAAAGTATTTTTTTATTTTATTTCATTTTAATTATTAGATATATTTAAAAATAGTTATTTTAAAATAGAACGGACCAAATATTTTGAAATTTATGATTGTTATTTGCCGACTTCATGAGTATTTGAAAAAATTACTTTGAAAAAATGATGACATCTTCTCTTTAACCATCAAAGTGAAAGGTCTTTGTCACAAAGATATCAAAAATTGCATGCAAAAAGATATATTTACATAATGTTAATTGAAACTGATGTGGTAGATACTTGTTTAATAGTTTATCAAAGCAAAGACATTTTGCTTATTATACGGGGCAAAAGGTCAAACGTGCTCCTAAACTATTTAAAATGCAACAAATTTATTTTTAGTAAATAATTGAGATTAAATAAGTTTTTATCATTATTAAAATGGATTAAATTTATTTTTATTTTTATTTTTAAATAGCGAAAGTTTAGCATTTGATAATATTATGTACCTTATAATTAATAATTTACTTTTTTAATAAAAAATAAGTTCAAATTTTTCGTATAATTCAAATTTCAATGACAAATTTGATTCTTCTCCTTAATTTTAAGTTTAGTTTCTTTTCTTTTTCCCTTCTCTTTCCTTTTTTCGTTGCTATCTCTACCATAAATTATTATTTTTCTCTCCATCTCCCCGCAATACCATATTATTACTGCATATAAAAACAGGAGTGTAAAATTTAAATGACGTGAAAAAAATGAAGACAACAAAAATAAGATATAAAAATAAAATTTACAAATATTATTTATAATGCACTAAATTAATACGCTATATAACTTTCAAAATATCAGCATTTAATGGACAACCATTATTTTGCGATGCAACTGATTTCACGTTTTTCTTTAAAGATGGGTGTAAACAAAGTTGATAGAAAATATTTGAAATCGATAACTATTTTTTACGTATGTATTTCAATATTGTTTTTGAAGGATTTTTTCCCCTTGCATGCACAAGTTTTTTGTTTAGTTTTTTAAAATTATTATTATTATTTTATTTTTATTTTTATCAAATAATCTTCCTTTGTAGAATTTGTATTAAATCTTATTTTTCCTGTGAAATAGATTTGTCGGTCATATTTTATTCCTGTTGAATCAAGTACGATTTCTGTGTAGTTTTTTTTAATTAAATAGAATTATTTTTGTGGACAATTCTACATTGTCTTGAAATATTTATGACTTTTGCAAGTATTGAAAGTTGGAATTATTGATCGGTGCTGTATAGTGTTGAAATATTATCAAACAACATCGAATTATCTTTGAAATTTCTCAGTTGGTTAACTAAGAATAATATTTTTAAACATAAAATAAAGATGAAGAAACAAATTGATTTTTGACGTTCATTTTAATGAATTTATTTTTTTTCTTGAATTTTGTCTAAATCTAAGCTTATAACGTTAATATATTTAACTAGCATAAACCTTGCCACATAAAATTATGAACGAAAATTATATAATCTATTTCTATAACTAATAAAATTACATATTCACAAATTCATAAAAATACCAAAATATTTTCTAAGTTATGATTTCCACCGAGTTGTCATATTACTTTATAGAGTATCAAATTATTTGTGTCCGTTGATATTTGCTAATTCTGCAACTGCCAAATTTTATTCCTCAGAAATAGTTTTTTTTTCTTCTAAAATTTATTCAATTACGTAACAAAAACTTTAAAGATTTACTCCCTTTGTTTTAAAATAAGTGGTATTTTATTTTTTTAATTTTATTTTTAAAAAAATGGTGTTTTACAATATCAATGAAGACAATAATGATGTTCTTCCAATTTTACCCTTATTTAAATGGAGAGAGTTTTACATTGTCAAAAAAATACTAAAGAGTTACATTTTCTTTCAAGATATTTATTAAGTATAAGTGGGTTAACTATATATTTTTCTTTATAGGAATTAGTAGTTTTCTTAAGAGGTATATGAAAGCTAAAAACACCAGTTATTTTGAAACGGAGGAGCATCAATTCGAGACAATTAACGTGTCATTACATCAAATTAATTATCATATTATTATATAAGTGGGAAGCCCGTAAATTAAAAGTTAGATTACCATTTTGCCCCACCATTAAATTAAAATATACATAATTAAATATTAATAGTTTATCATATCATATCATATTTATATATTTATTACTATATAAGTAGAAAGCCAAAAAGTGAAAAGTTAAAATAAGTAAATAATAATAATAATAAATATAAATAATATATAATAATAATTATTAGTAATAAATAAATAAATTATAATGACAATAGTAATAATAACAATATTATTATTATTATTATTATTATTATTATTATTATTATTATTATTATTATTATTATTATTATTATTGTTGTTGTTGTTGTTGTTGTTGTTGTTGTTGTTGTTGTTGTTGTTTGTTGTTTGTTGTTGTTGTTGTTGTTATTATTATCATTATTATAAAGTTGAAAGTCCTTATCTTAAAAGTTGGATTTTCATTTTGCCCCTTTAGTAAATTCAAATATAATAAAATATCTAATTAAATAGTAATAGTTTACCATTAAATATTTAATATATATATATATATTCATTAAAATTAAAAAATAAATAAATAAAGTCATTCATTGAACCGATAAATGAGGAAGATTGTTTCACCTGTCAGTAATTATTATTGTAGGTTAACTTTTATATTTTTCAATTATTATTTCATATACCACCTTTTCACCTTCAAATTATTTCATCTTCTAAGCTTCTACCAGTTACAATAGTATTTACACACAATCCTCTAATAAAGATCTGTACCATTAAGCAGACTCAATATAAAAAATATATATCTTTGTTTCATGATCATATTCTACACCTTTTAATAGGTAATATAAAGTAGTTGCATCCTTTCTTCTTCTTTTTGATAGTTTTTTAAATATTTTCTGATTTACCATAGTTTTTTAAATATTTTTTAATTTATCTTCTTGTTTTGTTGTTGCTAGCATTTTAGGTTTGTATGATATGTCCATAAACTTGGTAGAAGCGGCCTGCTGATTAAATTTACTCTTGACACATGACTTATATTTATGCCCATCATGGTAATTAATATTTTATGTAATTCTTGCACTTTTTTGCATAAACGTTGATTTTTTTTGTTTTCATTTTATTTAGGTGATCTTGTCACACTTTATTCTTAATCGTCATCAAAGCATGATTAGTAAACTAAGGTAACCAAAACATCAATTCGACCATTTTGAATTTATACTTATCGCAATTTTATGTTTAATTATTTAATATGGATATACACGTCCAGAAACTTCTACACTGAAAAAATGTGATACACGTTACACTTTTTATTTTTTGAATTTGGACTCGAATTTAAAACGCGACTAATTAGACCACAATAAAAATAGGTGGTCAAACGTGCATTATGGGGGTATGAAAAATAAGAAAATATAAACTGTTAGTCCTTAAATCAATAGAAAATGCCTTCATTCCGGGGGGTTGAAAATTCAACAGTGAAAGAGCAAAATAATGCAGGCCACATATATTTCCAACTACCGTCCAAAAACAGATTCATATATACTTTCACCTTTCTATCATTACAACTTCCCAGAGAAGACCATCTCCAAGAGAGAAAAGTGACCAAAAAACAAAAAAAAAAAGGAAGAAAGAAAGAAATATAATCAACAAGTGAAAAGAAAATAAAAATAAAAAATAGAAAACTAATGGCTAATAGAAATAATGGGGTTGCTTTCTCATTGTTGGTCTCTCTGGCCTTAATATATGCATCCCAATCAAATGCACAACAGTTACCAGCTGATCCAACAAATAAAGTCAGTCCCTATTGTGTGACAGCGTTAGACAAACCTTTTTGTTCCGAAGTGGTCAAGGTAGCTGACACGTGGCAAGAGGCCATCACCGAAGTACTATCGGAGACAATAATGCAAACCAAAATGGCAGAGCCGATAATGGCTAATTTGCTAGTATCATTACCTACAACTACGGACGCAAAACTAAAAGATGACATTGGAAGCGGGTGCAGAAAGTCATATAATGACGCGCTTGAGATGTTGAAGGAGGTGGAAGAGTTGTTGAAAACAGGTGACAAGACTAAAAGCGCAAACCTCAAAATATCAGCAGCAATGTCAAGATTGGATGATTGCGAAGACGAATTCAAGAAAATCCCAATGCCAACTGAATTTGCAACCTTTTACGAGGGAAGCAAGAAATTGCTTAGCACTTGCTTGGCTGTTGAAAGGACCAGGCCTAATTGATTCAATAATATTTATCAACTAATTGGGAATTAAGGTGAAAACTACATTTCAAATTTTTGTTGTTTGATGAAATCTAATTTAATCTATGACATGTAGTTTCATCACTGTTTTGAATAAATGTTTTGTTTTCACTTTCGATCACCCTTATGAACTTCTCATTATGTATTTTACATTGGATTATATTACTAATAACATTTTCACATTATCAAGAGGCAAAATCATATATATCATTAACCTAGGCCAGTAATCAAGGTTACAATATCTCTATTTGATGCGATTGATATATCCATCGTGTTGTAATATATATCAATTTAGAAAAGTTAATGGTAAATATGAATGAATACACATAAACTTAAACTAATTAGGTAATACGTAAATCATATAGTGAGAAATTATGAGTTCTCATAATTAAAAATAGTATAAAGTTTAAGGGAAGAAAATCGATCTGTTTTTGTTTTTGTTTTTTTTAAAACTATTTAAAAGAAAATCAACGAATTGGATCATTTTTTTTTTCGAGCAAAAATGTGAGAACTTTGTAAAAGTTTTTTTTTGTTTTTTTTTTTATTTTAAAACTGATGCATTCTATCATTTTTTTATTATTTTTGTACTAAAATCGAGGAACTCATCGGTTTTTTAAATGCAAAATTTCAGTTGAAGAGTATACATAAAAACAATAAAAATATTTTATCAAAAAACATGTATGACCGAGTGATAAAATTATTAAATATCCAAATAACTATATCTTTTCTGTATATTTTTGAAAAACCAATCCGCCGAAACGAAATGTAGTTGAAATCTTTTGATTGTGAGAGAAAAGAGCATTCAAAGACTTGAGAGTTCTATCCCTCATATTTTTCTTTGTTATATATGAAATTATTAGAGCTCTAAACCTCCCACTATATGTAATGATTATGATATAAACTTGAATTAATCGGACCAGTAAATTCAGAATACGGATGCCAACCAAAAAAAAAAGTTATTAGAATCTCTGTCAATTCTGAACACAAAATGCTTGAAGCAAGCCAAAAAGAAAAAATAGAAGATGTCGTATAGATTATTCTAGAGAATACACTAGTTGTCTGGTCCCTCATCAAATGTGTAGGAGTTTTTAAAGGAACTTATAATGATCGATCTGAGATAATCTAACTTCATACATTATTTAAGATATATGATTGAATGATTCAGAGGCGGACTCATATGTATGAGTGAGATGCAGGTATATCCATTAATATGTGTATATATCTAGAGAAGTTAATATATATTTGAAGAAACTAATGTAATGCTTGAACTGATATAAAGTTGAAAGCCCTTATTTTAAAAGTTGGATTTTCATTTTGCCTTTTTAGTAAATTCAAATATAATAAAATATCTAATTAAATAGTAATATTTTATCATCAAATATTTAATATATATATTCATTAAAATTAAAAAATAAATGAATAAAGTCATTCATTGAACCGATAAATGAGGAAGATTGTTTCACCTGTCAGTAATTATTATTGTAGGTTAACTTTTATATTTTTCAATTATTATTTCATATACCACCTTTTCACCTTCAAATTATTTCATCTTCTAAGCTTCTACCAGTTACAATAGTATTTACACACAATCCTCTAATAAAGATCTGTACCATTAAGCAGACTCAATATAAAAAATATATATCTTTGTTTCATGATCATATTCTACACCTTTTAATAGGTAATATAAAGTAGTTGCATCCTTTCTTCTTCTTTTTGATAGTTTTTTAAATATTTTCTGATTTACCATAGTTTTTTAAATATTTTTTAATTTATCTTCTTGTTTTGTTGTTGCTAGCATTTTGGGTTTGTATGATATGTCCATAAACTTGGTAGAAGCAGCATTAAATTTACTCTTGCCACATGATTTATATTTATGCCCATCATGGCAATTTATATTTTATGTAATTCTTGCACTTTTCTGCATAAATGTTGAATTGTTTTTGTTTTCATTTATTTAGGTGATCTTGTCACACTTTATTATTAATCGTCATCAAAGCATGATCAGTAAACTAAGGTAACCAAAACGTCAGTTCAATCATTTTGAATTTATACTTATCACAATTTTATATTTAATTATTTAATATGAATATACACTTTCAGAAACTGGTACACTAAAAAAATGTGATACACGTTATACTTTTTACTTTTTTGAATTTGGACTCGAATTTAACACGCGACTAATTATACCACAATAAAAAGAGGTGGTCAAACGTGCATTACGGGAGTATGAAAATAAGAAAATATAAACCGTTGGTTCTTATATCAATAGAAAATGCCTTCATTCCGGGGGTATGAAAATTCAACAGTGAAAGAGCAAAATAATGCAGGCCACATATGTTTCCAACTACCGTCCAAAACAGATCCATATATACTTACCTTTCTATCATTTCAACTTCCCAGAGAAGACCATCTCCAAGAGAGAAAAGTGACCAAAAAACAAAAAAAAAAAAAGAGGAAGAAAGAAAGAAATATAATCAACAAGGGAAAAGAAAATAAAATTAAAAAGTAGAAAACTAATGGCTAATAGAAATAATGGGGTTGCTTTCTTATTGTTGGTCTCTCTGGCCTTAATATATGCATCCCAATCAAATGCACAACAGTTACCAGCTGATCCAACAAATAAAGTCAGTCCCTATTGTGTGACAGCCTTAGACAAGTCTTTTTGTTCTGAAGAGGTCAAGGTAGCTCATACGTGGCAAGAGGCCATCACCGAAGTACTGTCGAAGACAATAATGCAAACAAAAATGGCAGAGCCGATGATAACTAATTTGCTAGTATCATTGCCTACAACTACAGACGCAAAACTAAAAGATGACATTGGAAGCGGGTGCAGAAAGTCATATAATGACGCGCTTGAGATGTTGAAGGAGGTGGAAGAGTTGTTGAAAACATGTGACAAGACTAAAAGCGCAAACCTCAAAATATCAGCTGCAATGTCAAGATTGGATGATTGCGAAGACGAATTCAAGAAAATCCCAATGCCAACTGAATTTGCAACCTTTTACGAGCGAAGCAAGAAATTGCTTAGCACTTGCTTGGCTGTTGAAAGGACCAGGCCTAATTGATTCAATAATATTTATCAACTAATTGGGAATTAAGGTGAAAATTACATTTCAAATTTTTGTAGTTTGATGAAATCTAATTTAATCTATGACATGTAGTTTCGTCACGGTTTCGAATAAATGTTTTGTTTTCACTTTCGATCACCCATATGAACTTCTCATTATGTATTTTACATTGGATTATATTACTAATAACATTTCCACATTATCAAGAGGCAAAATCATATATATCATTAACCTAGGCCGGTAATCAAGGTTACAATATCTCTATTTGGTGCGATTGGTATATCCATCGTGTTGTAATGTATATCAATTTAGAAAAGTTAATGGTAAATATGAATGAATACACATAAACTTAAACTAATTAGGTAATACGTAAATCATATAGTGAGAAATAATGAGTTCTCATAATTAAAAATAGTATAAAGTTTAAGGGAAGAAAATCGATATGTTTTGTTTTTGTTTTTTTTTTAAAACTATTTTAAAGAAAATCAACGAATTGAGTCATTTTTTTTTTCGAGCAAAAATGTGAGAACTTTATACAAGATTTTTTTTTTGTTTTTTATTTATTTTAAAACTGATGCAATCTATCATTTTTTTATTATTTTTGTACTAAAATCGAGGAACTTCATCGGTTTTTTAAATGCAAAATTTCAGTTAAAGAGTATAAATAAAAATAATAAAAATATTTTATCAAAAAACATGTGTGACCGAGTGATAAAATTATTAAATGTCAAATAACTATATCTTTTCTGTGTATTTTTGAAAAACCAATCCGCCGAAATGAGACGTAGTTGAAATGTTCTGTTTGTGAGAGAAAAGAGCATTCAAAGACTTGAGAGTTCTATCCCTCATATTTTTCTTAGTTATATACGAAATTATTAGAGCTCTAAACCTCCCACTATATGTAATGATTATGATATAAACTTGAATTAATCGGACCATTAAATTCAGAATACGGATGCTTCAACCAAAAAAAAAGTTATTAGAATCTCTGTCAATTCTGAACACAAAATGCTTGAAGCAAGCCAAAAAAAGAAAAAATAGAAGATGTCTTATAGATTATTCTAGAGAATACACTAGCTGTCTGGTCCCTCATCGAATGTGTAGGAGTTTTTGAAGGAACTTATAATAATCGATCTGAGATAATCTAACTTCATACATTATTTAAGATATATGATTGAATGATTCAGAGGCGGACTCATATATATGAGTGAGATGCAGGTATATCCATTAATATGGGTATATATCTAGAGAAGTTAACACGCGACTAATTATACCACAATAAAAAGAGGTGGTCAAACGTGCATTACGGGAGTATGAAAATAAGAAAATATAAACCGTTGGTTCTTATATCAATAGAAAATGCCTTCATTCCGGGGGTATGAAAATTCAACAGTGAAAGAGCAAAATAATGCAGGCCACATATGTTTCCAACTACCGTCCAAAACAGATCCATATATACTTACCTTTCTATCATTTCAACTTCCCAGAGAAGACCATCTCCAAGAGAGAAAAGTGACCAAAAAACAAAAAAAAAAAAAGAGGAAGAAAGAAAGAAATATAATCAACAAGGGAAAAGAAAATAAAATTAAAAAGTAGAAAACTAATGGCTAATAGAAATAATGGGGTTGCTTTCTTATTGTTGGTCTCTCTGGCCTTAATATATGCATCCCAATCAAATGCACAACAGTTACCAGCTGATCCAACAAATAAAGTCAGTCCCTATTGTGTGACAGCCTTAGACAAGTCTTTTTGTTCTGAAGAGGTCAAGGTAGCTCATACGTGGCAAGAGGCCATCACCGAAGTACTGTCGAAGACAATAATGCAAACCAAAATGGCAGAGCCGATGATAACTAATTTGCTAGTATCATTGCCTACAACTACAGACGCAAAACTAAAAGATGACATTGGAAGCGGGTGCAGAAAGTCATATAATGACGCGCTTGAGATGTTGAAGGAGGTGGAAGAGTTGTTGAAAACATGTGACAAGACTAAAAGCGCAAACCTCAAAATATCAGCTGCAATGTCAAGATTGGATGATTGCGAGGACGAATTCAAGAAAATCCCAATGCCAACTGAATTTGCAACCTTTTACGAGCGAAGCAAGAAATTGCTTAGCACTTGCTTGGCTGTTGAAAGGACCAGGCCTAATTGATTCAATAATATTTATCAACTAATTGGGAATTAAGGTGAAAATTACATTTCAAATTTTTGTAGTTTGATGAAATCTAATTTAATCTATGACATGTAGTTTCGTCACGGTTTCGAATAAATGTTTTGTTTTCACTTTCGATCACCCATATGAACTTCTCATTATGTATTTTACATTGGATTATATTACTAATAACATTTCCACATTATCAAGAGGCAAAATCATATATATCATTAACCTAGGCCGGTAATCAAGGTTACAATATCTCTATTTGGTGCGATTGGTATATCCATCGTGTTGTAATGTATATCAATTTAGAAAAGTTAATGGTAAATATGAATGAATACACATAAACTTAAACTAATTAGGTAATACGTAAATCATATAGTGAGAAATAATGAGTTCTCATAATTAAAAATAGTATAAAGTTTAAGGGAAGAAAATCGATATGTTTTGTTTTTGTTTTTTTTTTTAAAACTATTTTAAAGAAAATCAACGAATTGAGTCATTTTTTTTTTCGAGCAAAAATGTGAGAACTTTATACAAGATTTTTTTTTTGTTTTTTATTTATTTTAAAACTGATGCAATCTATCATTTTTTTATTATTTTTGTACTAAAATCGAGGAACTTCATCGGTTTTTTAAATGCAAAATTTCAGTTAAAGAGTATAAATAAAAATAATAAAAATATTTTATCAAAAAACATGTGTGACCGAGTGATAAAATTATTAAATGTCAAATAACTATATCTTTTCTGTATATTTTTGAAAAACCAATCCGCCGAAATGAGACGTAGTTGAAATGTTCTGTTTGTGAGAGAAAAGAGCATTCAAAGACTTGAGAGTTCTATCCCTCATATTTTTCTTAGTTATATACGAAATTATTAGAGCTCTAAACCTCCCACTATATGTAATGATTATGATATAAACTTGAATTAATCGGACCATTAAATTCAGAATACGGATGCTTCAACCAAAAAAAAAGTTATTAGAATCTCTGTCAATTCTGAACACAAAATGCTTGAAGCAAGCCAAAAAAAGAAAAAATAGAAGATGTCTTATAGATTATTCTAGAGAATACACTAGCTGTCTGGTCCCTCATCGAATGTGTAGGAGTTTTTGAAGGAACTTATAATAATCGATCTGAGATAATCTAACTTCATACATTATTTAAGATATATGATTGAATGATTCAGAGGCGGACTCATATATATGAGTGAGATGCAGGTATATCCATTAATATGGGTATATATCTAGAGAAGTTAACACGCGACTAATTATACCACAATAAAAAGAGGTGGTCAAGCGTGCATTACGGGAGTATGAAAATAAGAAAATATAAACCGTTGGTCCTTATATCAATAGAAAATGCCTTCATTTCGGGGGATTCAAAATTGAACAGTGAAAGAGCAAAATAATGCAGGCCACATATGTTTCCAACTACCGTCCAAAAACAGATCCATATATACTTACCTTTCTATCATTTCAACTTCCCAGAGAAGACCATATCAAAGAGAGAAAAGTGACCAAAAAACCAAAAAAAAAAAAAAAAAAGAGGAAGAAAGAAAGAAATATAATCAACAAGTGAAAAGAAAATAAAAATAAAAAGTATAAAACTAATGGCTAATAGAAATAATGGGGTTGCTTTCTCATTGTTGGTCTCTCTGGCCTTAATATATGCATCCCAATCAAATGCACAACAGTTACCAGCTGATCCAACAAATAAAGTCAGTCCCTATTGTGTGACAGCCTTAGACAAGTCTTTTTGTTCTGAAGTGGTCAAGGTAGCTCATACGTGGCAAGAGGCTATCACCGAAGTACTGTCGAAGACAATAATGCAAACCAAAATGGCAGAGCCGATGATAACTAATTTGCTAGTATCATTGCCTACAACTACTGACGCAAAACTAAAAGATGACATTGGAAGCGGGTGCAGAAAGTCATATAATGACGCGCTTGAGATGTTGAAGGAGGTGGAAGAGTTGTTGAAAACAGGTGACAAGACTAAAAGCGCAAACCTCAAAATATCAGCTGCAATGTCAAGATTGGATGATTGCGAGGACGAATTCAAGAAAATCCCAATGCCAACTGAATTTGCAACCTTTTACGAGCGAAGCAAGAAATTGCTTAGCACTTGCTTGGCTGTTGAAAGGACCAGGCCTAATTGATTCAATAATATTTATCAACTAATTGGGAATTTAGGTGAAAATTACATTTCAAATTTTTGTTGTTTGATGTAATCTAATTTAATCTATGACATGTAGTTTCGTCACGGTTCTGAATAAATGTTTTGTTTTCACTTTCGATCACCCTTATGAACTTCTCATTATGTATTTTACATTGGATTATATTACTAATAACATTTCCACATTATCAAGAGGCAAAATCATATATATCATTAGCCTAGGCCGGTAATCAAGGTTACAATATCTCTATTTGGTGCGATTGGTATATCCATCGTGTTGTAATGTATATAAATTTAGAAAAGTTAATGGTAAATATGAATGAATACACATAAACTTAAACTAATTAGGTAATACGTAAATCATATAGTGAGAAATTATGAGTTCTCATAATTAAAAATAGTATAAAGTTTAAGGGAAGAAAATCGATATGTTTTGTTTTTGTTTTTTTTTAAACTATTTAAAAGAAAATCAACGAATTGAGTCATTTTTTTTTCGAGCAAAAATGTGAGAACTCTATAAATGATTTTTTATTTTTTTAATTTTAAAACTGATGCATTCTATCGTTTTTTTATAATTTTGTACTAAAATCGAGGAACATCATCGGATTTTTAAATGCAAAATTTCAGTTGAAGAGTATAAATAAAAATAATAAAAATATTTTATCAAAAAACATGTGTGACCGAGTGATAAATTTATTAAATGTCCAAATAACTATATCTTTTCTGTATATTTTTGAAAAACCAATCCGCCGAAATGAGACATAGTTGAAATGTTCTGATTGTGAGAGAAAAAAGCATTCAAAGACTTGAGAGTTCTATCCCTCATATTTTTCTTAGTTATGTACGAAATTATTAGAGCTCTAAACCTCCCACTATATGCAATGATTATGATATAAACTTGAATTAATCTGACCAGTAAATTCAGAATACAAATGCTTCAACCAAAAAAAAAAGTTATTAGAATCTCTATCAATTCTGAATACAAAATTTTTGAAGCAAGCCAAAAAGAAAAAATAGAAAATGTCGTATAGATTATTCTAGAGAATACACTAGTTGTCTGGTCCTCATCGAATGTGTAGGAGTTTTTGAAGGGACTTATAATAATCGATTGAGATAATCTAACTTCATACATTATTTAAGACATATGATTGAATGATTCAGAGGCGGACTCATATATATGAGTAAGATGCAGGTATATCCATTAATATGGGTATATATCTAGAGAAGTTAACACGCGAATAATTATACCACAATAAAAAGAGGTGGTCAAACGTGCATTACGGGGGTATGAAAATAAGAAAATATAAACCGTTGGTCCTTATATCAATAGAAAATGCCTTCATTCCGGGGGGTTGAAAATTCAACAGTGAAAGAGCAAAATAATGCAGGCCACATATGTTTCCAACTACCGTCCAAAAACAGATCCATATATACTTACCTTTCTATCATTTCAACTTCCCAGAGAAGACCAACTCCAAGAGAGAAAAGTGACCAAAAACCCAAAAAAAAAAAAAGAGGAAGAAAGAAAGAAATATAATCAACAAGTGAAAAGAAAATAAAAATAAAAAGTAGAAAACTAATGGCTAATAGAAATAATGGGGTTGCTTTCTCATTGTTGGTCTCTCTGGCCTTAATATATGCATCCCAATCAAATGCACAACAGTTACCAGCAGATCCAACAAATAAAGTCAGTCCCTATTGTGTGACAGCCTTAGACAAGTCTTTTTGTTCTGAAGTGGTCAAGGTAGCTCATACGTGGCAAGAGGCCATCACCGAAGTACTGTCGAAGACAATAATGCAAACCAAAATGGCAGAGCCGATGATAACTAATTTGCTAGTATCATTGCCTACAACTACGGATGCAAAACTAAAAGATGACATTGGAAGCGGGTGCAGAAAGTCATATAATGACGCGCTTGAGATGTTGAAGGAGGTGGAAGAGTTGTTGAAAACAGGTGACAAGACTAAAAGCGCAAATCTCAAAATATCAGCAGCAATGTCAAGATTGGATGATTGCGAGGACGAATTCAAGAAAATCCCAATGCCAACTGAATTTGCAACCTTTTACGAGCGAAGCAATAAATTGCTTAGCACTTGCTTGGCTGTTGAAAGGACCAGGCCTAATTGATTTAATAATATTTATCAACTAATTGGGAATTAAGGTGAAAATTATATTTTAAATTTTTGTAGTTTGGTGAAATCTAATTTAATCTATGACATGTAGTTTCGTCACGGTTTTGAATAAATGTTTTGCTTTCACTTTCGATCACCCATATGAACTTCTCATTATGTATTTTACATTGGATTATATTACTAATAACATTTTCACATTATCAAGAGGCAAATTCATATATATCATTAACCTAGGCCGGTAATCAAGGTTACAATATATCTATTTGGTGCGATTGGTATATCCATCGTGTTGTAATGTATATCAATTTAGAAAAGTTAATGGTAAATATGAATGAATACACATAAACTTAAACTAATTAGGTAATACGTAAATCATATAGTGAGAAATTATGAGCTCTCATAATTAAAAATAGTATAAAGTTTAAGGGAAGAAAATCGATATGTTTTGTTTTTGTTTTTTTTTTTAAAACTATTTAAAAGAAAATCAACGAATTGAATCATTTTTTTTTTCGAGCAAAAATATGAGAACTCTATAAAAGATTTTTTTTGTTTTTTTTATTTTAAAACTGATGCATTCTATCATTTTTTTTATTATTTTTGTACTAAAATCGAGGAACTTCATCGGTTTTTTAAATGCAAAATTTCAGTTGAAGAGTATAAATAAAAATAATAAAAATATTTTATCAAAAAACATGTGTGACCGAGTGATAAAATTATTAAATGTCAAATAACTATATCTTTTCTGTATATTTTTGAAAAATCAATCCGCCGAAATGAGACGTAGTTGAAATGTTCTGTTTGTGAGAGAAAAGAGCATTCAAAGACTTGAGAGTTCTATCCCTCATATTTTTCTTAGTTATATACGAAATTATTAGAGCTCTAAACCTCCCACTATATGTAATGATTATGATATAAACTTTAATTAATCGGACCATTAAATTCAGAATACGGATGCTTCAACCAAAAAAAAAAGTTATTAGAATCTCTGTCAATTCTGAACACAAAATGCTTGAAGCAAGCCAAAAAAAGAAAAAATAGAAGATGTCGTATAGATTATTCTAGAGAATACACTAGTTGTCTGGTCCCTCATGGAATGTGTAGGAGTTTTTGAAGGAACTTATAATAATCGATCTGAGATAATCTAACTTCATACATTATTTAAGATATATGATTGAATGATTCAGAGGCGGACTCATTTATATGAGTGAGAAGCAAGTATATCCATTAATATGGGTATATATCTAGAGAAGTTAACATGCAACTAATTATACCACAATAAAAAGAGGTGGTCAAACGTGCATTACGGGAGTATGAAAATAAGAAAATATAAACCGTTGGTCCATATATCAATAGAAAATGCCTTCATTTCGGGGGATTCAAAATTCAACAGTGAAAGAGCAAAATAATGCAGGCCACATATGTTTCCAACTACCGTACAAAAACAGATCCATATATACTTACCTTTCAATCATTTCAACTTCCCAGAGAAGACCATCTCCAAGAGAGAAAAGTGACCAAAAAACCCAAAAAAAAACAAAAAAGAGGAAGAAAGAAAGAAATATAATCAACAAGTGAAAAGAAAATAAAAATAAAAAGTAGAAAACTAATGGCTAATAGAAATAATGGGGTTGCTTTCTCATTGTTGGTCTCTCTGGCCTTAATATATGCATCCCAATCAAATGCATAACAGTTACCAGCTGATCCAACAAATAAAGTCAGTCCCTATTGTGTGACAGCCTTAGACAAGTCTTTTTGTTCTGAAGTGGTCAAGGTAGCTCATACGTGGCAAGAGGCCATCACCGAAGTACTGTCGAAGACAATAATGCAAACCAAAATGGCAGAGCCGATGATAACTAATTTGCTAGTATCATTGCCTACAACTACGGACGCAAAACTAAAAGATGATATTGGAAGCGGGTGCAGAAAGTCATATAATGACGCGGTTGAGATGTTGAAGGAGGTGGAAGAGTTGTTGAAAATAGGTGACAAGACTAAAAGCGCAAATCTCAAAATATCAGCTGCAATGTCAAGATTGGATGATTGCGAGGACGAATTCAAGAAAATCCCAATGCCAACTGAATTTGCAACCTTTTACGAGCGAAGCAATAAATTGCTTAGCACTTGCTTGGCTGTTGAAAGGACCAGGCCTAATTGATTCAATAATATTTATCAACTAATTGGGAATTAAGGTGAAAATTACATTTCAAATTTTTGTAGTTTGGTGATATCTGATTTAATCTATGACATGTAGTTTCGTCACGGTTTTGAATAAATGTTTTGCTTTCACTTTCGATCACCCATATGAACTTCTCATTATGTATTTTACATTGGATTATATTACTAATAACATTTTCACATTATCAAGAGGCAAATTCATATATATCATTAACCTAGGCCGGTAATCAAGGTTACAATATCTCTATTTGGTGCGATTGGTATATCCATCGTGTTGTAATGTATATCAATTTAGAAAAGTTAATGGTAAATATGAATGAATACACATAAACTTAACCTAATTAGGTAATACGTAAATCATATAGTGAGAAATTATGAGTTCTCATAATTAAAAATAGTATAAAGTTTAAGGGAAGAAAATCGATATGTTTTGTTTTTGTTTTTTTTTAAAACTATTTAAAAGAAAATCAACGAATTGATTCATTTTTTTTTCGAGCAAAAATGTGAGAACTCTATAAATGATTTTTTTTGTTTTTTTATTTTAAAACTGATGCATTCTATCATTTTTTTATTATTTTTGTACTAAAATCGAGGAACTTCATCGGTTTTTTAAATGCAAAATTTCAGTTGAAGAGTATAAATAAAAATAATAAAAATATTTTATCAAAAAACATGTGTGACCGAGTGATAAAATTATTAAATGTCAAATAACTATATCTTTTCTGTATATATTTGAAAAACCAATCCGCCAAAATGAGACGTAGTTGAAATATTCTGTTTGTGAGAGAAAAGAGCATTCAAAGACTTGAGAGTTCTATCACTCATATTTTTCTTAGTTATATACAAAATTATTAGAGCTCTAAACCTCCCACTATATGTAATGATTATGATATAAACTTGAATTAATCGGACCATTAAATTCAGAATACGGATGCTTCATCCAAAAGAAAAAGTTATTAGAATCTCTTTCAATTCTGAACACAAAATGCTTGAAGCAAGCCAAAAAAAGAAAAAATAGAAGATGTCGTATAGATTATTCTAGAGAATACACTAGTTGTCTGGTCCCTCATCGAATGTGTAGGAGTTTTTAAAGGAACTTATAATAATCAATATGAGATAATCTAACTTCATACATTATTTAAGATATATGATTGAATGATTCAGAGGCGGACTCATATATATGAGTGAGATGCAGGTATATTGTTACACCCTGTAAATTCCCGGCATATAGATGGCCTAATCGCGTGTTGGTTAAGAGTATTTGAAAACCATACATGCTAAAAAAAGGCCCAGAGAAAGATCGGACCAGCGCCAAGTCGGCGCGTCGCAAGGCAAAATGCGACTTATAAATTGCATTACCAGAATGCGACTTATAAATTGCGTTCCCAGAATGCGACTTATAAATCGTATTCCCAGAATGCGACTTATAAATCGCATCCTAGAAATGCGACTTATAAATCGCATTCTATGAATGCGATTTACAATGTCTATTATATAAGCCCCTCCACTTCAGTTTTAAAGTTGCAATTCTTATAATTTCCAGCTAAAACAGAGAGAAAATCAGAGAGGAAGAGGAACGAAGGTTTCTTGATAATTTCCGTCTGATTACGCCGTCAAACGCGGTCTAAACTCAAATTAACATCAGGTACCGAGGTATTTAGCAACAGGGAGCATTCCTACGGATTTTGTTTCGCGAAATATGACCGACGAATCGTCGAGCTACCGAGCTAAGGTAAGTAGAATTGCTCCAAACTAGTGTCTATGTGCTCCTAGCTGTGAAGTGAATACTTCTCCCTTCTGGACTTCTGAAAAATAGCGAGTTTTCGACCGTCATTCGATAAGACTAAGTTTAGGCTACAATTATATCGAAAGTGACGTCGTTCTTTAGAATAAAGCTATATTTAGTATTAATTAGCGTATATATGAATGCAGTTGGGAGAAATAGCTGGAGTATTGACCGAGCCTCGTCCGACAGACGAATAACTCGAGGTTAAGGTATGTAAAGCTAGTTCCTTCGGCAAGTTAGTAGCTTTAGCCTTGTATAGTACAATACAGATTAGCCATTCAGACAGATAGTATCTTGGCTACAGATTAGCCATACAGTTAAACAGAGATTTCAAAATCAGTAAAAGAATCAGTTCAGTATAGAAACAGATCAGAACAAGAAGCTAAATTTCAGATAGTCTTTTCAGCTATACATGCTTGCTATTTATATGTACTATTTGTTTGTTGAGACTTGTTGTGGTGTGGGGGCACCTTATTGAGCGTCCTCGCCGCCCCTGGGTTGGTAATCGTGTCGCCCACTGAGCGGGTGGGTTTTACGTCACTCCAAGGAGTGGCATGCCGTCCCCAGCTTGGACGAAGGTGGGATGTAGCTTTCCCCACAGCAGTCTGATCAACATTATAGGTGCAACTCCGGTATCAGATAGCCCTGTTGAGTGTGTCCAGGGAATCAGACCCTATCTGTTACTGTCTATACATTCAGTTATTACAGGTGTAGCTCCGGTTTCAGATAGCCCCGTAGAGTGTGTCCGGGGATCCAGACCCTATTTGTTACTGTCTACACAGGAGTCCTTCGGACCCAGACACGGTTGCTTATATCGAAGGCTATGGCCCGAGCCGGAGACCCAGGGGGTCGGTAAAGGAGCTCCGAAGTGAGTAGACGAGTGGAGTGACTTATTTTTGGTTGGTTTTGACTCGGGTAGGGGTATATAGATTGTTTGCTTGCTTGGCGCCATCCGGCTTATGGGGGTTGGTATTGGCTCTTTCTTGCTACTTGTATATCTATTTATGTGCTATATATATTGTATACTAGCTACTAGACAGCAGGCCGTTGCGTCTACAGGTACGCCTCTGCCTTATTAGTACAGAAAGCCCGATCCAGTTTATGTCAGCTTCTTCAGATTCAGTTATCTCCTTCTATACAGAAATGCTAGTTAGGCTATCTTTATTCAGTTGTTTTCAGTTGTATTATTTCAGTTGCTTTGCATACTCAGTACCAGTGGTACTGATGCCCAGTGGGGCGCTGGATTACTTGCCTGCAGGTACTCATAGACGAGGAGGCGATCCCTCGTGATTCCAGTCAGCTATTGAGTATTCAGCTCCTGTCATCCGGAGTCTGATTTCCAGAGGTGTAGCTCTTTTCCTTTTTGTACAGTACGGGTAGGTCGGGGCCCTGTCCCGATCATTTCTATTGTTATTCCTAGAGGCTTGCAGTCTGTATATAATTCCCTGTGGTCAGTTGAGCCGGTCGTGTGAGGCCGTGCAGTTTATTATAGTTATTTAGTATTTTAGTTCCTGTTGGCCGTGTGTGGCCATAACCAGTCAGTAGTGGTGACCTCGCCGGTCACGTAATTATTTAGCATGCTATTATTGATTTACAGAGAACTAGACAGCATGGTGGCCTTGTCGGCCCGCATAGGTTCCCCTACAGTAGTATGTTTCTGGTTAGCTGTTTTACAGGTACAGGTGGCTATAGGCCAATTGGCCGGAGGCTGTGTTTATAGCCGTTATATAGCCCTATGTTTCCAGAAATTTGAGTTAGAGCCAGCCAGGCACCAGATGTGCTTAGGCTCACCAGATAGCAGTCCAGGTCCTACTAGGGCACCAGGTGCCAGTCATACCCCCCAAGGCGGGGCGTGACATATATCCATTAATATGGGTATATATCTAGAGAAGTTAACACGCGACTAATTATACCACAATAAAAAGAGGTGGTCAAACGTGCATTACGGGGGTATGAAAATAAGAAAATATAAACCGTTGGTCCTTATATCAATAGAAAATTCCTTCATTCTGGGGAGTTGAAAATTCAACAGTGAAAGAGCAAAATAATGCAGGCCACATATGTTTCCAACTACCGTCCAAAAACAGATCCATATATACTTACCTTTCTATCATTTCAACTTCCTAGAGAAGACCATCTCCAAGAGAGAAAAGTGATCAAAAAACCAAAAAAAAACAAAAAAGAGGAAGAAAGAAAGAAATATAATCAACAAGTGAAAAGAAAATAAAAATAAAAAGTAGAAAACTAATGGCTAATAGAAATAATGGGGTTGCTTTCTCATTGTTGGTCTCTCTGGCCTTAATATATGCATCCCAATCAAATGCACAACAGTTACCAGCTGATCCAACAAATAAAGTCAGTCCCTATTGTGTGACAGCCTTAGACAAGTCTTTTTGTTCTGAAGTGGTCAAGGTAGCTCATACGTGGCAAGAGGCCATCACCGAAGTACTGTCGAAGACAATAATGCAAACCAAAATGGCAGAGCCGATGATAACTAATTTGCTAGTATCATTGCCTACAACTACTGACGCAAAACTAAAAGATGACATTGGAAGCGGGTGCAGAAAGTCATATAATGACGCGGTTGAGATGTTGAAGGAGGTGGAAGAGTTGTTGAAAACAGGTGACAAGACTAAAAGCGCAAACCTCAAAATATCAGCAGCAATGTCAAGATTGGATGATTGCGAGGACGAATTCAAGAAAATCCCAATGCCAACTGAATTTGCAACCTTTTACGAGCGAAGCAAGAAATTGCTTAGCACTTGCTTGGCCGTTGAAAGGACCAGGCCTAATTGATTCAATAATATTTATCAACTAATTGGGAATTTAGGTGAAAATTACATTTCAAATTTTTGTTGTTTGATGTAATCTAATTTAATCTATGACATGTAGTTTCGTCACGGTTCTGAATAAATGTTTTGTTTTCACTTTCGATCACCCTTATGAACTTCTCATTATGTATTTTACATTGGATTATATTACTAATAACATTTCCACATTATCAAGAGGCAAAATCATATATATCATTAGCCTAGGCCGGTAATCAAGGTTACAATATCTCTATTTGGTGCGATTGGTATATCCATCGTGTTGTAATGTATATCAATTTAGAAAAGTTAATGGTAAATATGAATGAATACACATAAACTTAAACTAATTAGGTAATACGTAAATTATATAGTGAGAAATTATGAGTTCTCATAATTAAAAATAGTATAAAGTTAATGGTAAATATGAATGAATACACATAAATTATGACCATATCTTAGAAGACCAAGAAATCAAATTATCACCCAAAAATACACAATAACCAGAGGTAGATCGTCTCATATTCGGGCAACCACCCCAATCAACATCAGATTATGAAACAAGGGATGAAACAAAAGATGAGTATAGATGGAGACCATGGTCAAGTGTACCTTGAATATACTGGATAATGCGTTTGAGAGCTTGCATATGATCAACTCTCGGATCATGCATATGTAAACACACTTGTTGAACAACATAACAAATATCCGGTCGGGTAAATGTAAGATATTGAAGAGCCCCAGTAAGACTCCTATATAAAGACGGATCCTCATAGGGAGTACTAGAAGTCGCACTACCCTTCTCCTTTGTGTCAACAGGAGTAGGAGATGACTTGCAAGAAGACATTCCGGCTCGCTCAATTATTTGCTCGGCATACTTGCGTTGTGAAAGGAACATACCACCCTTATGTCGAGAAACTACAATGCCAAGAAAATAATTTAAAGGACCAAGATCCTTCACAGCAAACTCTGAGCCGAGAAGCTTCATAATAGACAGCCGGAGATCATTAGAAGATGCAGTGAGAATAATATCATCAACATAAAGCAAAATATATGCCATATCACGATCCTTGCGATAAATAAATAAAGAATTATCACAATTGCTATTAGAGAAACCAAGGGAAATGACATAATCAGCAAATCGCTTATACCAAGCTCGGGGTGCCTGTTTGAGTCCATACAATGACTTACGTAACAAGCATACATAATCTGGATGAGTATGATCCCGATACCCCAATGGTTGATGCATATACACTGTTTCTTGTAGCTCACCATGAAGAAAGACATTTTTAACATCCAACTGATGAATAGGCCATGCCTTTGACAGAGAAAGAGAAAGAATTGTGCGAATGGTAGCCGGTTTCACCACCGGACTAAATGTTTCGCCACAATCAATGCCCACCTGCTGAGTTTTCCCATCACCTACAAGACGGGCTTTATGCCTCTCAAAAACACCATCAGATTTTTCTTTATGAGCAAAAATCCACATAGAACGAATAACATTCACATTAGGTGGACGGGGCACCAACTCCCACGTCTTATTTTTAATAAGAGCATCATATTCATCGTCCATGGCCAACTTCCAATTCGGATCACGAAGGGCTTCTACTAGGTTACGTGGTAGTGGGGACCGTGTAACTGTAGTAGCATATGCATGGTCATATTTTCTATTGGGTTTAAAAATACCCATTTGGCTTCTTGTGACCATGGTGGGCCGATTGGTGGGAAAGGAATTTGATGTTTGGGCAGGAGGTGTGGGGAGAGTAGGAGAAGCTGGGTTGTGGGCGGAAGCTGGGCTCATAGGAGTAGGCCGGTCAGTAGAAGGTGGAGGTAAGTCGTGTGTTTGGGCCATTTGTAGCTGAGTAGAAGGAGAAGAATTCTGATTTCGTAAGTGATGCAATGTATATGGTGAAATATCATCACATAAAAAATCATAAGTAGAAGCAGAAGGAGTATGCAATTGTGCAAAAGGAAACATATGCTCATCAAACACAACATGTCGACAAATTATAATCTTATTTGAGGATAAGTCATAGCATTTATAGCCACAGTGATTTGAAGGATATCCCAAAAAGACACATGGAGTTGAACGAGGTTGCAACTTATTGATGGTTGTAGATGGAAAAAGAGGATAACACAAGCACCCAAAAACCCGAATGTGAGAGTAAGATGGAACCCGATGATAAAGAATTTGAAGTGGAGATATATTTCCCAAAAGCTTGCTTGGAAGCACATTAAGAAGATAGGTAGCCATTTGTAACGCATGATGCCAAAAAGAAGGGGGAAGAGAGGCATGAGCTAAAAGAGTACGAGTAATATCATTTATAGATCGAATTTTTCGTTCGGCTTTACCATTTTGAGACGGGGTATGAGGACAAGAAAGACGGAAAGACATGTCATTTGTTTTACAAAACTCCCAAAAAGGGCCATTGTCAAACTCCCTCCCA
Source organism: Datura wrightii (assembly GCA_035772735.1). Lineage (NCBI taxonomy): Eukaryota > Viridiplantae > Streptophyta > Magnoliopsida > Solanales > Solanaceae > Datura > Datura wrightii. The sequence continues at coordinate 112,125,842 of JASDFA010000008.1, read as the reverse complement.
TTATCACATTGCACATTCTTAATATTACGTTCAAATTGGGTGAGAATATGAGCTTTAAAAGCTAAGAATTTGTCAAACACATCCGATTTCTTAGCTATGGGAAAAGTCCACAGATAATTAGAATAATTATCTAAGAAAACAACATAATATTTATGCCCCATAGAACTCAAAATAGGAGATGTCCAAAGATCACTATGAATAATATCAAATGGCATAATAGTACTTGATTTTGAAGAAACAAATAGCAACTTAATATGTTTGCCAAAGACACAAGATCGACAAATGCTAGAACTTGAATGACGATTACAATCAATGCTTTTATTTAGCCTAAGAGCATCTAAAACGAAAGCACCCAGATGACCCAAACGATCATGCCAAAGAGTAGGTGAAATGGCTGCAAAGGTTGAGTGGAGGGCTTGATTGTTCATGGAAGAGGTAAGAGGATAAAGGTCGCCACGACCATCACATCTCATTATTGGCTTCCCCGTCTGAAAATCCTTCACAGAAAAACCAAAAGGATCAAAATCAACTGTCACATAATTATCAGTAGTAAACTTACGGACAGAAATGAGGTTTTTAATGATTTTGGGAGCATGAAGAACATTGTGTAGGGACAAAGGAGGATTATGATTAGTCAAAGACGTGTGACCATAACCATGAATTGGAATAATCTGACCATTGCCCACAGTAATACCACTATTATGATTACTCAAATTAAAATAAGACGAGAGATTACCATTGGAGAAAGTCATATGAGAAGTAGCTCCGGTGTCCATGTACCATGTCTGATCGGGGGGATTTAACGACATAGTATGCATCGCAGAAGCTATATCAGTTGGTGCATATGTAGTGGACTGCCCACTGGTTGAACCCATAAAGGCCTGCTGTGGTCGTGGCCCAAGAAGACCAGGCTGCTGCTGCCCCTTGTTACTCATTGGACGCTGAGCCCACCCTTGTATTGGATATGGGCAAGGTGGAGTGGCCCATTGTGGCATCCAACCCCAAGGAGGAAAATTAGGCCACGGTTGTGACCCCCACTGCTGCTGTCCGTAAGGCTGCTGCCTAGAGCCGGATTGTTGCTGCTGTCCACCCCGAGCACCACCACCGTGAGACTGACCCTGGCGTCCCCCACCAGGACCTTTGCCGCCACCGGAACCCTTACGCCCAGAATTCTTGCGGTTGCCATGTTGCTTCCCACGATGATTAGAATGGTTCGAAAGAGAGGATGGATAACCCGAATCCTCATACTCCAATCCCGAGGCAGCCTCCTTCGCCAAGCCGGCCTCTTCTAAAGTCAACATCGACCGGGCTTGATAGAATGGAGGTAAAGGGTCACTTTATCGAATCAAGGTACCAACACCCCGATATGCTCTCGTGAGACCCAAAACAAGTTGAATAACAAGCCGACTATCCGATATCGGTGCTCCGACATTCTTTAATTGATCAGCAAGAGACTTGAGATGCTGACAATATGCCGAAACATTCGGAAAATTCTCCATCTTTGTATTGGAAAATTCGGCCTCAAGAGTTACCACACGGGAATTTTTGTTATCTTGGAAAATATCACGGAGTCGATTCCAAGCTTCCATGGTCGTAGCATCGGGTTCGATAATAGTATGCAAGAGATCATTAGAGATTGTAGTATAAATCCATGAAAGAACCGTAGCATCAAAAGTCGATCATAATTCCTTTTCATCCTCGGTCGAAGGAACCTTCTCTTTGCCCCTGGCAGGAGGAATAATATGATGAAGGACCTTATGAGAACGTGCGGTGATTTTGAAGAGTTCCGCCCATGTGGAGTATTGGACATTCTCCATTTCTAGAGTGATGGAGATATGGTTCCGAATGTTCGAAACAGCAAATGCAGGATGAAAAGTGCTTTTGTTATCCGACATGGTGGACAAAAGAAGAATAGAAAAGAAGACTAATGGAGAAGAAGAAGAAGGCTAGGGAGCTTTGCGGAAGGAAGAAAAAGATCGTTTTTCCATAGATAGCTGATACCATATTAGAAATAATTCCTCAATGATTCTCATTAAGATCAACGTATATATACAAAACCGAAACATGATATGTGCCTAATTCTAAGGGATACAGTTAGCATGATATGTGCCTAATTCTAAGGGATACAAGCAAGATATGTGCCTAATTCTAAGGGATACAGTTAGCATGATATGTGCCTAAATATATTTACATATATTTAACAATTATATTATTAATAACATTTCCACATTATCAAGAGGCAAAATCATATATATCATTAACCTAGGCCGATAATCAAGGTTACAATATCTCTATTTGGTGCGATTGGTATATCCATCGTGTTGTAATTTATATAAATTTAGAAAAGTTAATGGTAAATATGAATGAATACACATAAACTTAAACTAATTAGGTAATACGTAAATCATATAGTGAGAAATTATGAGTTCTCATAATTAAAAATAGTATAAAGTTTAAGAGAAGAAAATCGATATGTTTTGTTTTTGTTTTTTTTTAAAACTATTTAAAAGAAAATCAACGAATTGGGTCATTTTTTTTTCGAGAAAAATGAGAGAACTCTATAAAAGATTTTTTTGTTTTTTTATTTTAAAACTGATGCATTCTATCATTTTTTAATTATTTTTGTACTAAAATCGAGGAACTCATCGGTTTTTTAAATGCAAAATTTCAGTTGAAGAGTATAAATAAAAATAATAAAAATATTTTATTAAAAAACATGTGTGATCGAGTGATAAAATTATTAAATGTCCAAATAACTATATCTTTTCTGTATATTTTTGAAAAACCAATCCGTCGAAATGAGACGTAGTTGAAATGTTCTGTTTGTGAGAGAAAAGAGCATTCAAAGACTTGAGAGTTCTATCCCTCATATTTTTCTTAGTTATATACGAAATTATTAGAGCTCTAAACCTCCCACTATATGTAATGATTATGATATAAACTTGATTTAATCGGACCAGTAAATTCAGAATACGGATGTTTCAACCAAAAAAAAAAGTTATTAGAATCTCTGTCAATTCTGAACACAAAATGCTTGAAGCAAACCAAAAAGAAAAAATAGAAGATATCGTATAGATTATTCTAGAGAATACACTAGTTGTCTAGTCCCTCATCGAATGTGTAGGAGTTTTTAAAGGAACTTATAATAATCGATCTGAGATAATCTAACTTCATACATTATTTAAGATATATGATTGAATGATTCAGAGGCGGACTCATATATATGAGCGAGATGCAGGTATATCCATTAATATGGGTATATATCTAGAGAAGTTAACACGCGACTAATTATACCACAATAAAAAGAGGTGGTCAAACGTGCATTACGGGGGTATGAAAATAAGAAAATATAAACCGTTGGTCCATATATCAATAGAAAATGCCTTCATTCCGGGGGATTGAAAATTCAACAGTGAAAGAGCAAAATAATGCAGGCCACATATGTTTCCAACTACCGTCCAAAAACAGATCCATATATACTTACCTTTCTATCATTTCAACTTCCCAAAGAAGACCATCTCCAAGAGAGAAAAGTGACCAAACCCCCACCCCCCCCCCCCCAAAAAAAAAAGAGGAAGAAAGAAGGAAATATAATCAACAAGTGAAAAGAAAATAAAAATAAAAAGTAGAAAACTAATGGCTAATAGAAATAATGGGGTTGCTTTCTCATTGTTGGTCTCTCTGGCCTTAATATATGCATCCCAATCAAATGCACAACAGTTACCAGCTGATCCAACAAATAAAGTCAGTCCCTATTGTGTGACAGCCTTAGACAAGTCTTTTTGTTCTGAAGTGGTCAATGTAGCTCATACGTGGCAAGAGGCCATCACCGAAGTACTGTCGAAGACAATAATGCAAACCAAAATGGCAGAGCCGATGATAACTAATTTGCTAGTATCATTGCCTACAACTACTGACGCAAAACTAAAAGATGACATTGGAAGCGGGTGCAGAAAGTCATATAATGACGCGGTTGAGATGTTGAAGGAGGTGGAAGAGTTGTTGAAAACAGGTGACAAGACTAAAAGCGCAAACCTCAAAATATCAGCAGCAATGTCAAGATTGGATGATTGCGAGGACGAATTCAAGAAAATCCCAATGCCAACTGAATTTGCAACCTTTTACGAGCGAAGCAAGAAATTGCTTAGCACTTGCTTGGCTGTTGAAAGGACCAGGCCTAATTGATTCAATAGTATTTATCAACTAATTGAGAATTAAGGTGAAAATTACATTTCAAATTTTTGTTGTTTGATGAAATCTAATTTAATCTATGACATGTAGTTTCGTCACGGTTTTGAATAAATGTTTTGTTTTCACTTTCGATCACCCATATGAACTTCTCATTATGTATTTTACATTGGATTATATTACTAATAACATTTCCACATTATCAAGAGGAAAAAACATATATATCATTAACCTAGGCCGGTAATCAAGGTTACAATATCTCTATTTGGTGCGATTGGTATATCCATCGTGTTGAAATGTATATCAATTTAGAAAAGTTAATGGTAAATATGAATGAACACACATAAACTTAAAATAATTAGGTAATACGTAAATCATATAGTGAGAAATTATGAGTTCTCATAATTAAAAATAGTATAAAGTTTAAGGGAAGAAAATCGATATGTTTTGTTTTTGTTTTTTTTAAAACTATTTAAAAGAAAATCAACGAATTGGATCATTTTTTTTTTCGAGCAAAAATGTGAGAACTCTATAAAAGATTTTTTTTGTTTTTTTTATATTTTAAAACTGATGCATTCTATCATTTTTTTATTATTTTTGTACTAAAATCGAGGAACTTCATCGGTTTTTTAAATGCAAAATTTCAGTTGAAGAGTATAAATAAAAACAATAAAAATATTTTATCAAAAAACATGTGTGACCGAGTGATAAAATTATTAAATGTCAAATAACTATATCTTTTCTGTATATTTTTGAAAAACCAATCCGTTGAAATGAGACATAGTTGAAATGTTCTGTTTGTGAGAGAAAAGAGCATTCAAAGACTTGAGAGTTCTATCCCTCATATTTTCTTTGTTATATATGAAATTATTAGAGCTCTAAACCTCCCACTATATGTAATTATTATGATATAAACTTGAATTAATCGGACCATTAAATTCAGAATACGGATGCTTCAACCAAAAAAAAGTTATTAGAATCTCTCTCAATTCTGAACACAAAATGCTTGAAGCAAGCCAAAAAAAGAAAAAATAGAAGATGTCGTATAGATTATTCTAGAGAATACACTAGTTGTCTGGTTCCTCATCGAATGTGTAGGAGTTTTTAAAGGAACTTATAATAATCGATCTGAGATAATCTAACTTCATACATTATTTAAGATATATGATTGAATGATTCAGAGGCGGACTCATATATATGAGTAGATGCAGGTATATCCATTAATATGGGTATATATCTAGAGAAGTTAACACGCGACTAATTATACCACAATAAAAAGAGGTGGTCAAACGTGCATTACGGGAGTATGAAAATAAGAAAATATAAACCATTGGTCCATATATCAATAGAAAATGCCTTCATTTCGGGGGATTCAAAATTCAACAGTGAAAGAGCAAAATAATGCAGGCCACATATGTTTCCAACTACCGTCCAAAAACAGATCCATATATACTTACCTTTCTATCATTTCAACTTCCCAGAGAAGACCATCTCCAAGAGAGAAAAGTGACCAAAAAACCCCCCAAAAAAAGAGGAAGAAAGAAAGAAATATAATCAACAAGTGAAAAGAAAATAAAAATAAAAAGTAGAAAACTAATGGCTAATAGAAATAATGGGGTTGCTTTCTCATTGTTGGTCTCTCTGGCCTTAATATATGCATCCCAATCAAATGCACAACAGTTACCAGCTGATCCAACAAATAAAGTCAGTCCCTATTGTGTGACAGCCTTAGACAAGTCTTTTTGTTCTGAAGTGGTCAAGGTAGCTCATACGTGGCAAGAGGCCATCACCGAAGTACTGTCGAAGACAATAATGCAAACCAAAATGGCAGAGCCGATGATAACTAATTTGCTAGTATCATTGCCTACAACTACTGACGCAAAACTAAAAGATGACATTGGAAGCGGGTGCAGAAAGTCATATAATGACGCGGTTGAGATGTTGAAGGAGGTGGAAGAGTTGTTGAAAACAGGTGACAAGACTAAAAGCGCAAACCTCAAAATATCAGCAGCAATGTCAAGATTGGATGATTGCGAGGACGAATTTAAGAAAATCCCAATGCCAACTGAATTTGCAACCTTTTACGAGCGAAGCAAGAAATTGCTTAGCACTTGCTTGGCTGTTGAAAGGACCAGGCCTAATTGATTCAATAGTATTTATCAACTAATTGAGAATTAAGGTGAAAATTACATTTCAAATTTTTGTTGTTTGGTGTAATCTAATTTAATCTATGACATGTAGTTTCGTCACGGTTTTGAATAAATGTTTTGTTTTCACTTTCGATCACCCTTATGAACTTCTCATTATGTATTTTACATTGGATTATATTACTAATAACATTTTCACTTTATCAAGAGGCAAAATCATATATATCATTAGCCTAGGCCGGTAATCAAGGTTACAATATCTCTATTTGGTCCGATTGGTATATCCATCGTGTTGTAATGTATATCAATTTAGAAAAGTTAATGGTAAATATGAATGAATACACATAAACTTAAACTAATTAGGTAATACGTAAATCATATAGTGAGAAATTATGAGTTCTCATAATTAAAAATAGTATAAAGTTTAAGGGAAGAAAATCGATATGTTTTGTTTTTGTTTTTTTTTTAAAACTATTTAAAAGAAAATCAACGAATTGGATCATTTTTTTTTTTGAGCAAAAATGTGAGAACTCTATAAAAGATTTTTTTTGTTTTTTTTTTATTTTAAAACTGATGCATTCTATCATTTTTTTATTATTCTTGTACTAAAATCGAGGAACTTCATCGGTTTTTTAAATGCAAAATTTTACTTGAAGAGTATAAATAAAAATAATAAAAATATTTTATCAAAAAACATGTGTGACCGAGTGATAAAATTATTAAATGTCAAATAACTATATCTTTTCTGTATATTTTTGAAAAACCAATCCGCCGAAATGAGACGTAGTTGAAATGTTCTGTTTGTGAGAGAAAAGAGCATTCAAAGACTTGAGAGTTCTATCACTCATATTTTTCTTAGTTATATACGAATTTATTAGAGCTCTAAACCTCCCACTATATGTAATGATTATGATATAAACTTGAATTAATCGGACCAGTAAATTCAGAATACGGATGCTTCAACCAAAAAAAAAAGTTATTAGAATCTCTGTCAATTCTGAACACAAAATGCTTGAAGCAAGCCAAAAAAAGAAAAAATAGAAGATGTTGTATAGATTATTCTAGAGAATACACTAGTTGTCTGGTCCCTCATCGAATGTGTAGGAGTTTTTAAAGGAACTTATAATAATCGATCTGAGATAATCTAACTTCATACATTATTTAAGATATATGATTGAATGATTCAGAGACGGACTCATATATATGAGTGAGATGCAGGTATATCCATTAATATGGGTATATATCTAGAGAAGTTAACACGCGACTAATTATACCACAATAAAAAGAGGTGGTCAAACATGCATTACGGGAGTATGAAAATAAGAAAATATAAACAGTTGGTCCATATATCAATAGAAAATGCCTTCATTCCGGGGGATTGAAAATTCAACAGTGAAAGAGCAAAATAATGCAGGCCACATATGTTTCCAACTACCGTCCAAAAACAGATCCATATATACTTACCTTTCTATCATTTCAACTTCCCAGAGAAGACCATCTCCAAGAGAGAAAAGTGACCAAACCCACCCCCCCAAAAAAAGAGGAAGAAAGAAAGAAGTATAATCAACAAGTGAAAAGAAAATAAAAATAAAAAGTAGAAAACTAATGGCTAATAGAAATAATGGGGTTGCTTTCTCATTTTTGGTCTGGCCTTAATATATGCATCCCAATCAAATGCACAACAGTTACCAGCTGATCCAACAAATAAAGTCAGTCCCTATTGTGTGACAGCCTTAGACAAGTCTTTTTGTTCTGAAGTGGTCAATGTAGCTCATACGTGGCAAGAGGCCATCACCGAAGTACTGTCGAAGACACTAATGCAAACCAAAATGGCAGAGCCGATGATAACTAATTTGCTAGTATCATTGCCTACAACTACGAATGCAAAACTAAAAGATGACATTGGAAGCGGGTGCAGAAAGTCATATAATGACGCACTTGAGATGTTGAAGGAGGTGGAAGAGTTGTTGAAAACAGGTGACAAGACTAAAAGCGCAAACCTCAAAATATCAGCAGCAATGTCAAGATTGGATGATTGCGAGGACGAATTCAAGAAAATCCCAATGCCAACTGAATTTGCAACCTTTTACGAGCGAAGCAAGAAATTGCTTAGCACTTGCTTGGCTGTTGAAAGGACCAGGCCTAATTGATTCAATAATATTTATCAACTAATTGAGAATTAAGGTGAAAATTACATTTCAAATTTTTGTTGTTTGATGAAATCTAATTTAATCTATGACATGTAATTTAGTCATGATTTTGAATAAATGTTTTGTTTTCACTTTCGATCACCCATATGAACTTCTCATTATGTATTTTACATTGGATTATATTACTAATAACATTTCCACATTATCAAGAGGCAAAATCATATATATCATTAACCTAGACCGGTAATCAAGGTTACAATATCTCTATTTGGTGCGATTGGTATATCCATCGTGTTGTAATGTATATCAATTTAGAAAAGTTAATGGTAAATATGAATGAATACACATAAACTTAAACTAATTAGGTAATACGTAAATCATATAGTGAGAAATTATGAGTTCTCATAATTAAAAATAGTATAAAGTTTAAAGGAAGAAAATCGATATGTTTTATTTTTGTATTTTTTTAAAACTATTTAAAAGAAAATCAACGAATTGGATCAATTTTTTTTCGAGCAAAAAAGTGAGAACTCTATAAAAGATTTTTTTTGTTTTTATTTTATTTTAAAACTGATGCATTCTATCATTTTTTATTATTTTTGTACTAAAATCGAGGAACTTCATCGGTTTTTTAAATGCAAAATTTCAGTTGAAGAGTATAAATAAAAATAATAAAAATATTTTATCAAAAAACATGTGTGACCGAGTGATAAAATTATTAAATGTCAAATAACTATATCTTTTCTGTATATTTTTGAAAAACCAATCCGCTGAAATGAGACGTAGCTGAAATGTTCTGTTTGTGAGAGAAAAGAGCATTCAAAGACTTGAGAGTTCTATCCCTCATATTTTCTTTGTTATATATGAAATTATTAAAGCTCTAAACCTCCCACTATATGTAATGATTATGATATAAACTTGAATTAATCGGACCATTAAATTCAGAATACGGATGCTTCAACCAAAAAAAAAAGTTATTAGAATCTCTGTCAATTCTGAACACAAAATGCTTGAAGCAAGCCAAAAAAAGAAAAAATAGAAGATGTCGTATAGATTATTCTAGAGAATACACTAGTTGTCTGGTCCCTCATCGAATGTGTAGGAGTTTTTAAAGGAACTTATAATAATCGATCTGAGAAAATCTAACTTCATACATTATTTAAGATACATGATTGAATGATTCAGAGGCGGACTCATATATATGAGTGAGATGCAGGTATATCCATTAATATGGGTATATATCTAGAGAAGTTAACACGCGACTAATTATACCACAATAAAAAGAGGTGGTCAAACGTGCATTACGGGAGTATGAGAATAAGAAAATATAAACCGTTGGTCCATATATCAATAGAAAATGCCTTCATTTCGGGGGATTGAAAATTCAACAGTGAAAGAGCAAAATAATGCAGGCCACATATGTTTCCAACTACCGTCCAAAAACAGATCCATATATACTTACCTTTCTATCATTTCAACTTCCCAGAGAAGACCATCTCCAAGAGAGAAAAGTGACCAAAAAACCCCCCCAAAAAAAGAGGAAGAAAGAAAGAAGTATAATCAACAAGTGAAAAGAAAATAAAAATAAAAAGTAGAAAACTAATGGCTAATAGAAATAATGGGGTTGCTTTCTCATTGTTGGTCTCTCTGGCCTTAATATATGCATCCCAATCAAATGCACAACAGTTACCAGCTGATCCAACAAATAAAGTCAGTCCCTATTGTGTGACAGCCTTAGACAAGTCTTTTTGTTCTGAAGTAGTCAAGGTAGCTCATACGTGGCAAGAGGCCATCACCGAAGTACTGTCGAAGACAATAATGCAAACCAAAATGGCAGAGCCGATGATAACTAATTTGCTAGTATCATTGCCTACAACTACTGACGCAAAACTAAAAGATGACATTGGAAGCGGGTGCAGAAAGTCATATAATGACGCGGTTGAGATGTTGAAGGAGGTGGAAGAGTTGTTGAAAACAGGTGACAAGACTAAAAGCGCAAACCTCAAAATATCAGCAGCAATGTCAAGATTGGATGATTGCGAGGACGAATTCAAGAAAATCCCAATGCCAACTGAATTTGCAACCTTTTACGAGCGAAGCAAGAAATTGCTTAGCACTTGCTTGGCTGTTGAAAGGACCAGGCCTAATTGATTCAATAGTATTTATCAACTAATTGAGAATTAAGGTGAAAATTACATTTCAAATTTTTGTTGTTTGATGTAATCTAATTTAATCTATGACATGTAGTTTCGTCACGGTTTTGAATAAATGTTTTGTTTTCACTTTCGATCACCCTTATGAACTTCTCATTATGTATTTTACATTGGATTATATTACTAATAACATTTCCACATTATCAAGAGGCAAAATCATATATATCATTAGCCTAGGCCGGTAATCAAGGTTACAATATCTCTATTTGGTGCAATTGGTATATCCATCGTGTTGTAATGTATATCAATTTAGAAAAGTTAATGGTAAATATGAATGAATACACATAAACTTAAACTAATTAGGTAATACGTAAATCATATAGTGAGAAATTATGAGTTCTCATAATTAAAAATAGTATAAAGTTTAAGGGAAGAAAATCGATATGTTTTGTTTTTGTTTTTTTTTAAAACTATTTAAAAGAAAATCAATGAATTGGGTCATTATTTTTTCGAGCAAAAATGTGAGAACTCTATAAAAGATTTTTTTTTATTTTTTTAATTTTAAAACTGATGCATTCTATCGTTTTTTTATTATTTTTGTACTAAAATCGAGGAACTTCATCGGTTTTTTAAATGCAAAATTTCAGTTGAAGAGTATAAATAAAAATAATAAAAATATTTTATCAAAAAACATGTGTGACCGAGTGATAAAATTATTAAATGTCCAAATAACTATATCTTTTCTGTATATTTTTGAAAAACCAATCCGCCGAAATGAGACGTAGTTGAAATGTTCTGATTGTGAGAGAAAAGAGCATTCAAAGACTTGAGAGTTCTATCCCTCATATTTTTTTTAGTTATATACGAAATTATTAGAGCTCTAAACCTCCCACTATATGCAATGATTATGATATAAACTTGAATTAATCTGACCAGTAAATTCAGAATACGGATGCTTCAACCAAAAAAAAATTATTAGAATCTCTGTCATTTCTGAATACAAAATGCTCGAAGCAAGCCAAAAAGAAAAATTAGAAAATGTCGTATAGATTATTCTAGAGAATACACTAGTTGTCTGGTCCCTCATCAAATGTGTAGGAGTTTTTGAAGGAACTTATATTGATCGATCTGAGATAATCTAACTTCATACATTATTTAAGATATATGATTGAATAATTCAGAGACGGACTCATGTGTATGAGTGAGCTACAGATATATCCATTAATATGTTTATATATCTAGAGAAGTTAATATATATGTGAAGAAACTAATATAGATTTAACTATGCCTCTTTAACTATATAAGTGCACAAGGGGTGCTAGGCTGAAGCTGATCATGCTTTTCTAATGGTGACTTTAGATCAAATCTCAATTGAGTTGCTTTTCCATTTCCTTATTTATTTTATTTAAAGGGCTTATTAACAGCAAAAATGGTGCATTTAAGATCCGAACTCAAATCACTTTAAGTATTTTGCACAATCTTAATCATTGAGCTGTTATTTTCAATTACTTCAACATAGTTAAGTTGGACACAATATTATTTTCCAGTCATCATTAAAAGTTTCGCTAGCATCTATGCATGTTAGGTTAATGATATTTTCACGATCTTCAAATCCTAAATTCGGTTTTGACTTGAATGCGTAGATTCTTTGAAATGGTATTAAAAGCAACTAAGTTTTAGACCATTCCTTAGCCTGTTGAGTCGACTTTCTCTCTATAATCTCTAGGTCCGTTTGCCTGATCTGTCATTAACTTGAGATACTCGACTCATTCATTGCCTTCAAGGTTTTCATTGGATCCTTGGGTTCTTTCACAATTTCATGGTTACAGTATGTTGGCACTTGGCACTTCTGTTTGGAGTTTTCCTTGTAAGTCTCTCGTACGGATAATTGCGGTAAAACTACCACTTAATTAGTAGACATAATTTATAGGAGTACAATCTTAGGAAAATGCTATATATTAACCTGCATGGAGATTGGAGTATAGTATATATAGTCAAATTTCGTTATAACAGTCATTAGTTATAATAACATTTCACTATAACGGTCTAATTTTTTCTAAAATCGATTTTTCATATTATTTTTTACTTCTACCTATAACAACAGTGACATTCAGTATAGCGGTACACTTTTTGTAGAATTACCCTTCTATAATAGTCATATTCAATATATTATGCAATAATATTTTGTAAGAAATATATTATATGTAAAAATAGATATTAAAATATTTATGATGATCATCACTAATGTCATGCATGTAGTAAATTTGAAGTACGAATATCTAAAAGAAAAGAATATTATATTAAAATAGTGTCCACCAGTTATGATCGTAACTATACGAGGAAAGACTATTGAGTTTGCCTTTTTTACATTCATACTTTTTAAAATTTTTTGGTTAAATTGATCAACGAATACGTTACTTTTTCTCGGTGCATAAAATTATTAAACAAAAATTTTCGCATACTTTTATTTATAACAGCTAAATGAAATCTAAACGTCAAATGCCTATATATATATATAATAGCACCTCACTATAGCAGTAATAAAATTTCCAGACAAATATCGCCACTATAAAGAGGTTTGACTCTATATGAAATGTTACAGAAGTACTTCTGATTTACTCTCTGACTACTAGTTCTCCTTTCTCAAATTATTTGTCATGTTTCTCTCTTGCACACCAAAAAATATTACGTAATTAAAATTTTTTTTAATTATCTTACTCTTATTTATGTCTTAAGCTAGATATATTTTTTCTTTATTTAGTATTTACTCTATTTATTTGTCATTATCCTATAATTAAAATATTTGTAGTCTTTAAGAACAATTATTATTAAGAATAAAATGAAAAGAAAAGAAAATTCTTGAACTTTTAAAATAACCGGAGATGGAGAATGTAATATAAAACCATGATTTCACAACTATGAAAGAGTGAAACATTTATAGTTTTAACAACAAGTTTTAGGCAAAAATTATCCTTAAACTATACCCTAAATTCAGACTACATTTTTAAAGAAATTTTTTTAGCAGAAAACATTTTCCAAATATTTAAAAGATAACAAGTTTCTTTCTTAAGTTAGAAACTGTCAAAAAACTAACAGATCCTACAAAAACATGAGTAGTTCACGTGACTCTCAGCAAAAGTTGTCCTCAATAATTTCATTACCTGATGTAAAAAGCTTTGGAAAAAAGAAAATTAAAAATCTCTGACACCATTGTTCGATGAAACAGAAAATGTTAGGAAGGTGTGAGGAGACATGATGTACTTCTCTTCTCCTTTACCAATTGAGAGTTGGAGCTTGATTTCGCTCTATCTTCACCTTCTCCAAATCCAAAATGTAGTTAGATCAATAACTTTTCGTGGCATCTGACATTGAAGTGATCAAAATTCTTATTTTAATGTCTTGTATTCAAGTTTTATTCTCCATTATTAAACGTGAAAATCTCCAACAAATATCATTATTTTTGCAGATTCAATTGAGAAGAAATATATTTCAACTGGTAATTCTTTAATATCAAATCATATGAAAATAAATGCACAAAAATTGCTAATTAAAAAGTTCTGCATTATGTTAAACTCAATAGCTAAAAGATTCACGATTAATTAATATTTTCAGCATATCTCAAAATAATCAAAACAGAGCATGCACTATTTTATGGAATTTGTTAGTTTTTTAGCAAATTCTAACAATAAAATGAAAGTTATTATCTTTTAAATACTTAAAGAATGTTCTATGCTAAAAAAGAATATTTTAAGGATGTAATTTAAATTTAGAATATAATTTAAGGATGATTTTGACCTGAAATCCTTTTAACAACTATGACAATTAATACATGGCAAACATGTTTGTTTTAATATAAGCTGTGGAAATAGGTAATTAGTTACTCCTATAAGCGTTAATTATATCCGGATTAGGAAAACTTCCAGAAAGTTGTTCAACTGTCCCAATAGGATTTATTGAGCCTACAAATCTCATCAGAAATTGAGATAAAATGCAATGATTTGAAAAAGAGACTTATAATAAATATGAAAAAGAGACGTATCAATGTGAAATTTGACCAAGCTGAAGGCCCTATAAGGGCAACTGGTCAATTATATTAAATGTAGAAGAATGGGCCTCTTTCCTTTTCTTTACATTATATTATAAATGTAGAAGAATGGCCTTATATGGGCAAATGGTCAATTATATTGAGTTGAACAGTATCATCTTTTTAAGGTATGAAGTTATAAAATTAAATTTATGTTTGTAAGGTATAATCTGTGTTTTGGAATGTTTTTTTTTATTTTAGAATATTATGTTTTAAAAAGTTTATATATTGAACTTATATTTAGACACAAATTGTATTTTTGGGGTATAAGTTTAGTAATATGAACTTGTGTCTTGAAACGTAGGTTTTAGTTTTAGAATATTATGTCTTAAGAAGTTCATACAATTAACGTATGTCTTGAGTTCAATAGCATAAACTTATGTCTTATGTCTTATAGTGCATAACTTGTGCCTAACAATTTTTTTTTAATATTAATGGTAAACATTTTTCTTGATTAGATAACACTAAACTTATGCCCTAAGATAAGCATTCTTTAAAAAGTTTGCCCAGCGAAATTAAGTCCTAGCTAAGTGTACTTTGACAATGTTTTTCTTTTTTTAATTAAATTAGTATGGAAAAAAATTAAAAAGCATTAATTTGAGGGAGAAAGATTAAAAATAACCCCAAATAAATAGCAGCACGTGAAAAAACTTGTTTAATTAGTGATAATTTTAAGCCTAGGAGGGTTTAGCTAGGTATTTGTCTAGGCCCATTATAGTAGCTAGTGTAAATGAATTCCGTAGGGGTTTAGTTCATAAATTTTTGTTGATTAAGAATATTGAGCCTCCTGTGAGTTTTGGGAAAGAGCTCTTTAATGTCTTCAATTAAATCTCTCTTGAATTTTGTTAGGTAAAGATTGAGTTCACTTCTTTTCTTCCTTCTATTCTAATCTTGTAATTGATTGCTAATTAGCAAGCACTTCACAATAACTTACAACTATGGCTAAGGAGTGCTTTTGTTTATCGAATTGTTCCAATTCTATATCATTTTCTGTTTAAGCTGTTAATAAGTTAATTGCGTTTACGTTAATGTGAAATTCTCAAGGGGCTAAAAGTTTAACATGGAAATACATAAAAATATAAGTGTTTTTATTCTACTTTTTCTTTTACTTTCGGTGGGAAAATATTAAATTGCATGACAATGATCATAAAATAAAAAAAATGATTCTTATTTTTATATGATTATTATGGCTTTTTTTGTTCATTATCTTTTACTAATTACTAATTACACCTCAAATTATTATTTGTTATATTGACATTTACTATATGAAAAAATTCCTACAACTATATAAAGTATGCTTTCTTTCTTGTATTGGGTAGATGTGAAGTAGTATGTATAGTAGATGAAAAAGTATTGTATTGTGTTTATAATTTGAAATTGGTGTAGTAGAAGAAGGGAGTTGAGTCAAAGAAAATATTTGAAGTCTCTAACTTATACACCGTATAAAAGAGAATATAATGTTATATTGATGGAAGATGTTCTTGTTGGTGGAATTTTGGACTTTTTATCGACTAATTTAGAGTTGTTTCAGTTACACGATGTTGTCGGACTGTTATATCCTGAAGATGACAAATAGAGATTATACCACAGTAAACTTAAATCTCATTAAAGAGAGCAAGATATCCGGGATGCCTCAACATGAATATTTATTTATTCATTTTATTTTTCTAACATTAATTGATGATACTTTCGCCAACATTTTCACTAAGTAAACTCCCACATTCATCTTGAGTTTGAGGATTTGTTTCCTTCATTATGCTTTTTGGAGGCTAAAAGTATTTTTTTTTAAAAAAACAAAGGTGTTTGCCGCAGCTTTTGTGAGAAAATATATAAGTATTTTTAACGAGTAGCAGAAACTATTTTTCAGAAGCTAAAAAAAGTAGCTTCTTGCAAAAATAATTATTTAAAAAATATTTTTGAGGAAAATACACTTAGAATTACTTTTCAAAAACTTGGTCAAACACTAATTGCTGCTCAAAAGTGTTTTTAAAATTTTTAAGCTAAACATAAATTGTTTCTCACTAAAATTATTTTTTTATTAAACACTTTAAAAAAAAAAACTTCTCAAAATAAATTAATTTTAAAAACTTGACCAAACAGACCACAAATATCCAAAAACAAAATGAAAAGACTGAAATAACAGAGCTTTTCTTTTTAGTACCTTCGACGAAATTCCTGCCTTCGAGGACCACAATTTAGTTCTATCTAATCTCACGTAATTTTGTGCTTTTGAGGATGCCCTTCATAAAATTGTAAATTGAATAGCGAAGTCAAGATTTTTACTAAAAGATTGGAAAAATAAAATTTTAATATTTGAAATATTTTATAAATTTAAAATTTTAAGATAAATTTTGAATTTTTTAAATTACTGAATCAATCTATACTCTAGTATATAATAAATTCAAAATCTATATAATATTATGTAAAAAAAAATTAAAAATTATTTTTTATATATATAATATAACTATTTTTATAAAAAAATTTAAATAAATATCCTCAATCCCTAGATCCGCTCCCGATCGTAATCCTAGTGTGAATGATTTTGTATTTGGTGTGTAAGAGTAAAGCATTATCGAAAAGGATGAGAATGAAAGAGAAAAGACAAGGGACCAAAAGCAGAAGATGTCAAATAAGGCCACATGAACGTGAGCATCAATGGAGGAGGAGAAGAGTTTCACATTCTTTCTTTTCCTTTGACACCTCATATTTGGTTGCTTTCCTTTTTTTGTCCCTTCACTTAAACATTGCTCTCCAAATGGGCCAAACCACTCCACCTCCCAACTTTTAACTCACTTTCCCCACCTTTCATCTTTTATTCAACAATTGATCAATTTACACGACATACATATCCTTATCCTTTCCCATTTTTCTATTTCTTTTTTATACGTCTCTTTAAAATAATATTAATCAGAATTTTTTTTTCCTATTTTATTTATTGAGATGTTTATAATATTCAACAACAATTACTATTAAAAAATAAAATTTAAAAAATAATAATTAATTTTGTCTTGACCTTCTATAATGACAAATAAATATTTTTAAAAAATCACGATAGATAATTTGAAAAGGAAAAAATAATTTTTGGATCATGTTATTTTAGTCTAAAGCTCTTGCATGTATACCTTTAGAAAAAAGATATGTCATATAAAATTAATCATTAGAGCATTTAATTTGTCGAATTGATCATAAAATAAAGTGTGATCTTTGATTAAAGAATTGGTATTCTCATCTATATATTATATATATTACTGTTATATGAGATACTCTTGTCACAAAAAACTAAGCCTAAGTTATTTCCCTTAGAATTTTTAAATGAATATTCCTTCCATATCATAACTAGAAAAAGCTCGAAATAAGTTCACAAGTTATTTTCCAGCATAATGTAACATGACATCTTGGACTTTTATAGAAATATAATACCACTCCACTAAGCACTATCAAATAAAAGGCTTAAATATTAGGTGATTCCATAGGTAAAACTTTTACATTGTCTATGCTTTCTTCTATCTCCTAGTATCATTTTCTATTTAATTTGGTTTACTTTTCCTTTTACGTCAATAAATAACTCCCTCAATCACAAACACACTATATATGGTGCCTAAACCAAAGCTTGTCGTGCAGCAATATTTGCCACCAAGGCTTGCAGTCTAATAATACTGATATAAATATTATTACTATTATACACAATTAAGTATGAATTTGATTCTCACTCTTCTTTCATTCTCCCCGTTCCCCTTCCATCACGAAAAAGATACAGTAAGAAGAAGAAAAAAAATATATCATACTTCCTTCCGCAGTTTAATTTATTTATTCGATTTTAATTTGACATAAATTTTTAAAAAAATAAAATAAAATTTAAATTTTGTGATCTCAAATAATTAAAACTTATATAGAATATATATATATATATATCAAAAAAATCTTGTGATTTCAAACATACCACTAAAAATTAAAATTTAAAAATTACAAAAAAAGTGAATCCTTTTAAATAGATTTAAAAAAATTAATAAATTAAAACAATGAAAACAAAAGATCATACGAACATTTTACCGAAGATTTTAATTATTGAATACGCAAGAAATTGAATTCTCTAAATTTCAGCAGTCTGCGACTCAAAAAGTTATCAATCATTCAATGGCAAGAGCCCACCCAAGTTCCAAAAAAGGAAATAATTGAAGTGGCAAGTGGACAAAATCAGATGCAAGAATTTCCAGTCTTTCTTTAAAAAAATATTTCTTCAGTTTTATTTTAATTATTAGATATATTAAAAATCATTTTAAAATAATTATTAATTTTAAAATTTAAGAGATAATTGATCATATTTTTTCAATTTTACCCTTAGTATTTAAATTCATTCTAAAATATAAAATAAATTATTATTGTATGTTTTCAAAAAATTAATAGGGTAATATTGATCAAATTATCATCCCTATTATTTTTTTCTTAATGAGTATACAAATCTTATCATAACAATTAAAATGAAATAGAGGGAGTACTGTCTCAAATTAAATAAAGTGTAATATTTTTCCTGTTTATTTTTATTTGTTTATTATACAAAAAGTAAATATTTATTTTTATATATTTAATTTAAAAAATTAAGAAATAATTTATTATTTAAAATATGTTCAATACGAAAGAAAATAATTTTTTATTTTGAGTGTTCAATTGTTTAAAAATTTTAAAAATATTTTTTTTAGAAAAACAAACTTTTGAAAAATAAGAAAAATAACTTTCCAATGAAAGTAGAAAAAACAAGTCGCAATATCTCTTTATATGTCACACAACTACCCCCAACACCCCGATTACCTCCAATCCCATCCCCCCCCCCCCCCAACACACACACACCTCAACCCCCCACGCATTATCTCTTTCCCACCTGAAGGGTTTGTAGTTCCTGAAAATAAAAAGAAGGTGCCCCGACTTGTAAAGTCTTTGCACGGATTAAAATAAGAGTCAAAACATTAATAGCATGCAAAATTTGACTAGACAATATCGTCAAATTAGGGGTGGGCATTCGATTTTTCGGTTCAGTTTTTTTGATTTTTGGTTTTTCATTTAGTATACCGGACACTGAACCAAACTAATTCGGTTCGGTTCGGATTTTTTCAAATTCAGTTCGATTTTTCTAATTTGATTTTTTCGGTTATGAGTCTAATTAATGGGCTATTTTTTTGCTTACAAAGTGACCTACTTTTTTAATTAAAAATGAGTTGTTTCATCTTTTTAAATTTAAAATGATTATTTTAAGTTTGAATTCTAAAGTTTAATGCAACTACGCTTAATTTTAACTTTTTAAGTAAAGAAAATAGTGGGATCAGTTGATTTACATTTAGTAGTACATACATAGCATTTGATAATAAATTTTGTCATATGCTTAATATCCTTATAACTAACCCAACAAAAAATTAAGGGTCTTTTAAGATTTCAAGTATTTATGATCCCTAATTTCCTATTAAATAAATATTATATATTTCAACTTTCTTTCAAAGCATATTAGTAATCGTAAGAATTTTCTTAACATGTTAAAACTATTATAAAACTTGTTATTTGTAAATATAAAAAAAAACTAAGCAATTGTGTCAATTATATAAATAATTCTCTAAATGAGCTTATTTGGGTTGGGTGTAGTATTTTTATTTTTTTGAAATTAAGTTATAATTTTATTTTATTTTAAAAAAATATAAAACTTCGGTAAACCGAAAAATCGAAATTCTAAAACCGAAAATCGAACCGAATAACCAAAATTTTAAGAAAAAAGAATCAAAATCGAATCGAAAAATTGAGAAACCGAATCCGAAAACTTGAATTAGTTCGGTTCGGTCCGATTTTTCGATTTTTTGGTGCCCACCCCTATGTCAAATGGTTTCAAGATTAATGAGTGTGGCAAATGCGTTTACATTAAGAACACTCAAAAACAAGTATTTAAAACATACTCAAAGCTTTACTTTACATTACAACAAGTATGAAGCAGTTGTTGAAGGATATTGTGATGCAAATTGAATTACCGGGTCAACTGAAACTAAATTCACAAGCAAATATTATTTTATCATCGGCGGAGGAGCATTGTCTTGGAAGTCATCCAAACAAACATATTGCTTGCTCTATAATGGAGTCTGAATTCATAGTTTTAGACAAGACTGATGAAAAAGATGAACGACTTGGAAGTCATCCAAACAAACATATTGCTTGCTCTATAATGGAGTCTGAATTCATAGCTTTAGACAAGACTGATGAAAAAGATGAACGACTTAGAAATTTCTTAGAAGATATTCCATCTTGGCCCAAACCGTTGGCTCCAATATGTATACATTACAATAGACAAACGACAACTGGATGGGTTGGGAGTGCAATATATAAAGGAAAGTCTCGTCACATACGATGAAGATGTAACACTGTTAGACAACTACTCTCAAGTAGAATTATCACAATTGACTATGTAACGTCAAGAGATAATATGTCAGATTCACTTACAAAAGGCCTAACTAGAGAGACGATTGAAAGAACATCGAAGGGAATAGGACTATGGCCAAAGACAAGTCATCGTGGCGGTAACTCTACCTATAGAAGACTGGAGATCCCAAGATCTAGGTTCAAGGAGATCAAATAAAGTCATTGATGACAGTTCAACATTGTCAAAATAACTTTTGGTCTATTCTCGTGATGAGACAATGTTCAATAACAAGGATAAAGAATTAAAGGTTTTTTAGTGATTTCTAAGTTTGGACACAGGGTTTGTCAAATGGCGTATCTACATAGATAACATATTTAGGAATAACCTATATAAGTGTGAAGTGTAAACCACTTCAAAGAGAATTTTGTAAGGCCAATTCTCTACACACTTATGAAATCAAGCAGTGTTCATGTCTGAAACGAATAAAACAATGAGAACCTAAGACGGTTAAATGATTAATTGTGTGTCTTATGTTGTCTAGGTATATATCAAATCTTGACAATTCAAAGATATCAAATCTACTGATTAACCGAGTATATCCGATATATGTTCACTACAAAAAGTTCAAAGGAAAATCTATTTACCCATATGCAATTAATTCTTACTTACAAATCACACAGTTTTTTCATGCAATATATTTTTTATATATCCATTTTCTATTCATGTAGGGGATTGTTGGAGTTAAGTATTGTGTGTGAATTGGAAAATGGAAGAAATTAATTGGAGGGAAGATTGAAAAGTTGATGCTTATATTGAGAAGCATATCTTTTAGCTAATAAAGAGTTGAGAAGAAAGTCTCCCCTTGCACCGTCGTCATCGCTCGGTTCAGCTTTAGATTTGGAATTGGTCAAATGATTTGATTGATTTGATATATTTTTAGACCAAATTTATTTAAAACTCAAATTTTCTTTTCGCGCAATTTGGTAGTGGACCTGCGTGCCGCAAGTCCTCACCCGCGGAACGTAGGTGCCAGCGCAGAATGCACTGAAAGTTACTACCTTGGTTCCGCAGGTACCAGTGCAGAAGAAAGGAAAAGATACTGCTTGGACCTGCATTGCACCTGCGTGCCGCGGGTCCTCACCTGCAAAATGCAGGTGTAGCGCAAGTCAAGCCGAAATATTTCCTTTTCCAACAGTTGTCATTCCGAATAGACACCATCTGAACAATTATTTTCACACCATTTCACTTCAATTCTTTAGCTATAGATAAAGGCTTTTTGCCTTCATTTATGATAGATAATTTTTTGAATATTTTGCATATTTTTGAACAAACAAAATTGAGTCTATTGTGTGATTTGTAACTATAGTTCGACGAAGTTTTTGGTGTTTGAGGTACTGCTACACCATTAACAGGTTTATCCGTTTTATCCTAGGAGAAAGTAATCCAAAGCTTCGAGTACTAAATTTCTTAAGGACACACAGTGAAGTCTGTGGACTCAGATTTTAATCATTATTTTCTACTTTACTGATTTGAACACACGAGGACAACATATATAAATATTTTTGCGATAATATTTTTTCCTTCAATACCGAACACTAGAAAATAAGTAAGAAATCACTTGTTTTCTGAAAAAATATTTTCTTGAAAAATAATTTTTTAATGAAAAACTTTTTCCTTCGTATCGAACACACCCTTAGTTCCTAATTTACTCATATTATTAATTATAGTCATTTTCAAATATATTTTTTGAAGTAATGAATTTATTATATTAAAAAGGTAACATAGTAAATTTGTCATTTTATTTATTATACCTTATAGGGTGTGTCAAATCAATAGAAGACAAATAAAAATTGATGAATGAAGTATTATACATCCAAAAACATAAATCTCATACTATAATTATTATTTTCTTTGTTCACTTTTATTTAGAATAAAAAGTAAATATTTATTTTTATTTATCCACTTTAACATATCAAAAAAAATATTTATTTATTTATTTAAATTTTATCTTTAATATTAATTGCTCATTTCAAATTTCAGGTCTACACCAACTAAATGATATCATAATGTGACATGTATTTTATTTATTATTTTTTAATGAGCGTGTAAAATTTATTATGAACTAATAAAAGTGAAATGAAGGGGGTACATTATCTTCTCTTCTCTTTTTCTTTTCACTAGTGAATTTATTCGCGTTTCGTGCAGTCGATTAAGTAAAATTAAAATATAATTATATAATAATAATTATTTATTTTAATTAAAAAAATTAAGTTTTACTTATTAATCAATTTATCTTTTCTCTGTTCTTCAATTGCAGTACTATTATTATTTTAATTATATTTTCATGGTTGATAAGAAATAAAAAATAAAATTCAATATCAAATAAATGGCCCTCCTTAATTTTGACTCTCCTATCTCAAACTATATTACAAGAATCATATGTCACTAAATATGCTAAATGCGCAAAGTTTTAATCAGCGCATCTTAATATTTTCTTAAAAATTTTAATTAAAAAAATATTTAATAATTTTATAAATTTAATTAAGAAAAAAATAAAAAATAAAATAAAAAGATTTTTATTTGATTGTATCCTCGTTACCTTCTTGGCTTTTTAAAAATTTTTTTAGGTAAATATTCTTGGTTATCTACTCTTTTTTTCTTCTATTTTTCCATTTAAATAATTTTCTTATATAATTCTATCATTCACCTATTTATTTTTTTATTTTATTTTATTAATTTAATACGTCCACAAAAAATCAGTAATTATTATTATCCTTCTTTAAAATAATCAAATTAGTTTCCTTTCTCCTTCTATTAATTACACAAAAATTAAAGAAATATATTTTTCCTTAATTAACTTTTTCATATATTTTTCATAATTTATTATATGTTAAACACCAAGAAATAATTTCATTAATAATTTTATTTATAATTGGTTATCTTCTTTATTTCTCATATTTTTAAGATATAAAAGACTCGTGCTGATAAGGTATATAAACCAATATAATGTTTTTAAAAAAAATACTTTTTGATAAATATTTTTATCAATGATTTCTCATAATTTTGTATATTTTTTTCATATCTACCTTATTTTTATGTATATTATTTAATTTGTATCATCTTTATAAATAACAAAAAATTATACATATATAGCATTTTAATTTTAGAAAGCCCAGAAAATTAAAATTCTGTCGTCCTCCTTGTCCATCTAATAAAAATTATCGTGAAATATTTGTGGAGTTTAAGTAGCACCAGTTATATATAGTTATTGATTTAATTGCTCTTTCTAACACGAGGTATATATAGTTATTGATTCAATTGCTCTTTCAACCAAATATTATATTCTTTCTATTGTTAAATGATTTACGACCTAATTACCTATATATTAAATTAGGTGTATATAATTCTTTTTTAAAGATATAATTTATATATTCATACCATAAGTTTATAATTGTTTACATTTTTATTTCTTTTTCATATATAGATCAAAATAAATTTTCTATTAGTGTGATTTTAAAGAATCATAAACTTGTATCTTAAATAATTGGTGGTTATTAATATGAAAAGTTTGAGAGTTATGATTATTATTAATATTAATTAATAGTAGAATTTATATAATTTAAAAGGTATGAGTTAAGAAAATAATTTTACAAAATAAAATGATTAAAAAAATGATAAAATATCAAAAATATGAGAGAAAAGATAAATACTTTTCTTAAACATAGAAAAGTGCCACGTCATTTTCTTAAACCTTCCTTTATTATATATATTGATTTGAAGGTTGGAGCCAGCGACAGAACCATAATTACAATTGTGGATTCAATAAAATTCAATAATTTAATTCATATTCTATATTTTTATTAAAATTACTATTTATAAATAAATAAATAAATAAATAATATATTCAAAATTTAACGAAAACTCAAAATTCATAAATTAAAAATTCTTTAACTCCGCCTTTTGAGTGGGACAGGAGATTGATTAAAGCCGTCAGCATTTCCAGGCAGACATTCTCTACAATGGACCCAAAGTTTCCCCTTTTAAAACTAATAATTTAATAATGATATTTTTATCTTCTCCTCTTAGTTTTGCCCCTTTAGAATTTTGCAATATAGAAAGAAAGGACTAAGTTTGAGATACAATTTGAAGAGGACCCCATGGAACAATGCAGACATGTGCTCTCTTAGCTTCAAAACAAGCTGTTTTTTTGTCTCATACTTTGAAGAACCACATCTAATGCTTTTAATATTTAATGAAACCTAATATATGTTTTCTTTTTTTTATCCATAGCTCCAAAAATTTCCAACCACAATTTTAACCTATACGTCCCTTGTTTTCCCTTTCCAAATCAACTGGATTCCTTTACATGCAAATGGAATTTTATCACACTGATGAGGTTACTTATCATAAAGCTTACTATGATAATTTTTTACCATCAAATTTGATGACTTACTGAAGAAAAGAAGTAAAAACATTAACCATGCTATTGAAGATGTTATGATTTATAATTTAAGGTAGAATAAAAATCTAATTCTTGTATCATCTTTCATGCTTAATTAAGCTTATAAACGGATCAAAATACATTATAAATATTTTTCTAAACGCCAGAAATTAATCATTTCAATTTATAATTTTTCAGCTGATAAATATTTTTGATTTGACCAAGCTTTTCATTATTTTATCTTAAATATCTTTTGCAATGTCCAAATTACTTCTCCTAAAATGTTACTAACTTCTAATCATCTCTCTTTCCTATATTCTTCATTCGTCTTTTTCATGTAAAAATATTTTTAAATTTAATATAAAGCTTTAAAGACATTTCAATCATTTTAATTAAAAATATACTTATCGGCATTTAAAAATATTTTTCTAACACTTAATGCTTATCAACTAGTTCTAATTAGTTAATTGAGACAGACTCTGGCATCAACATTTTGAGGTGAATTATTTTTCGACCAAACACTCCTTAGTCAAATCTTGTTCAACTAATAGCTAGTTTGCCGGGGGGGCTAATATTTTCTTCTTTTTTCTTTCTTTCTAATGAAGCATGTCGTATCCTTAGGGGGAAAAGAAGTGATTTTCACCCAACTGTTAACTTGGTAGTGCCTGCCTAGTAGAAGTCAAGAAAGTTATTGGAAAACCAGCCCAATGATTCTTGTCTTCATTTCTGTGGCTTTTATCAACCAGTCGTAATATCTCTCTCTCTCTCTGTTTATCTTGTACAGTTATGCAAGAATGTCACTGCACCCTTTGTTCAGAATCCAATCATCTTTATTCCAATGGCTTCTCTTCAAGAATTGCTAGCTGATGAAGGTTTCGAGAGTACTAAAAGAACACCTGCAAGAACTCACAGAAAAGTCAAGTTCAAAGACAGAGAAGACTCCAACATTGCTCTGCCTATTTACATTTGCCATGACAGAAGATCATCCTTGGATTTCTCCAAGAACAAATCCCGAAGACCCTTTTCCAGTACTACTTCTTCAGTCCACTCATCACAAAAATCAAACGTCAAGTCCACTCATGTCGAAGGCAATATTACAAGAAGAGATGAGCCTGCTATTGATGAAATTGCTATCAGAGCAGTGATTTCTATACTTACTGGCTTTGTAGGACAATATTCGAGGGACAGAGATTTTCGCGAAGCAATTAAGGAGAAATGCTATGCTTGTTTTGTGAGAAAGAAGAATCATCACTCGGATGATGGGATTTTTGCAGATATAGAATTGGCTATTGAGAGCATAGAGAGACTAGTTGATAGCATTGATGATTCTAAAAGGGAAGTTAAAGTGAAGTCTTTGCAGTACTCTATTAGGCTATTGACAATTCTGGCATCTTTGGATTCTTCTAACAACTCTGGAAATGGCTCAACTTGCGGAATTCCCAATTCCAATCTCTCTGCTTGTGCGCAGCTCTACTTATCGATCGTCTACAAGCTCGAAAAAAATGATAGAATTGCAGCTAGGCATCTCCTCCAGGTGTTTATTGATTCGCCATATCTCGCTCGGACACACTTGCTTCCTGAGCTTTGGGAGCATTTGTTTCTCCCTCACCTTCTTCATCTTAAGATTTGGCATACACAAGAACTGGAACTTCTCTCGAGTTCGGACTATGCTGACAAGGAGAAACAGATGAAAGACTTAAACAAGCTCTATAATGACCACATAGATATTGGTACAACGAAGTTTGCTCTTTATTATAAACAATGGCTCAAGGTTGGTGCCCAAGCCCCTGCTGTTCCTTCTGTGCCTTTGCCTTCTAAAGTGGGATATTCGACTTCACGAAGACGTTCTATGGATTCTCTCACTTCCAATTCCTCCGTCAAGAACAACTCACTGTAAGTTTGCATATTTTGAATAACAACTCATGCTAGAACTATTCTTTATGTACTATGCTTCCCAATTTTGAGCTTCAATTCCTTTTTGTTATCCTGAAGATATCGTGCTGTTTTTGGCCCAATTACGGAGAGGAAATCGATGGATGATGCAAGAAATGGAATTTGGGAATATGAGGAGGAAGAAGAAGAGAAAATTTCAGCCAGTGGAGATGACAGTAAGCAAGGCAAATATACTCCAGTGAGTGACCTAGAATCCTTTACATATTACCTTAATGTTGATTCGTTGATAGGGTATAATCACAATTCTAATTAAATTCTCGACTTTGACAGAAGAAAGCAGAGGTTCATCGAAGATCATCGAGTCAAAGCAACAGAACTCCAAAACATGATCTATGGGCTCATACTCATAAAAAATCAGACCGCTTCCGGTTTTTCAATTGTCAAAGTGAGCCTGTAGAGTTCTTGAGAGAAGGAAACAGAAAGATTGGCAGTGTTTCCATCAGAATGGAAGAAAAGATCCTTCCATCTGTTCCAAAAGATCTAAATAGAGCTATATTCACAATTTGCTCCTCAGATAGCTTAAGCGAGTGTGAACAGGCCATCCGTTTGGTGGCAAAATCTTGGCTTGATTCTCATGGAGATCCTGAGACTGTCAAGACATTGTCAACAGTGCCAGTGATCGAAGGAATAATGAATGTTTTGTTTGCATCGGAAGATGATGAGATCTTGGAAATCGCTATCTCAATCTTAGCAGACCTAGTCACTAGGAAAGAGACGAATGGGCAAATCATTCTGAACTCAGATCCACAGCTTGATATTTTCTTGAGACTATTGAGGAGCAGCAGCCTGTTTCTCAAGGCTGCAATTCTGCTTTACCTAGTGCAGCCAAAGGCAAAACAGATGATATCAGTTGAGTGGATTCCATTAGTGCTTCGAGTTTTGGAGTTCGCGGATCAGTTGCAGACTTTATTCACAGTTCAACGTAGTCCGCAAGAGGCAGCATATTACTTGCTTGATCAACTTCTTACTGGTTTTGATGAAGACAAGAATTTTGAAAATTGTAGGCAAGTCATTTCACTAGGGGGACTGAGCTTGTTGCTCAGAAGAGTTGAAACAGGAGATGTCTCAGAAAAGTGTAAAGTCGCTTCGGTTATGTACTATTGTGTTCAATCTGACGGAAGCTGTAGGCATTACCTGGCCAAAAACTTGAATAAAGATTGTCTTCTTCCCCTTCTTTTGCTTAAGAACCAGCACAACACTCGTGGACATGTTTTTGCACTTCTAGCGGAGCTTCTCTGCATCGACAAGTAAGATTTTCTTGTTTACTATCACATGAAATCTTCTTCCTCTTTCATCTAAATAATTTTGCATGAAACAACAGGCAAGTTCAACGAATAGAATTCTTACGTGGTCTACTATGTGGCTGGGGAATGGTGAACACCCTGCACATCTTGCTACTCTATCTCCAAAGAGCTCAACAAGAAGAACGCCCCATTATCTCTGCTATATTGTTACAGCTTGATCTTTTGGTAAGTCCGTTTTCTTTATTGTCTTCTCTGATTCAAAGAATCACTCGGAAGAGGGAAAAGAAAACCCTCAGCATTCACAAAAAGAGATCCTCATTTAGTTGCAGTCATGCTGCAGGGAGATCCGAACGAGTGCAGTGTGTATAGGGAAGAGGTAATAGAAGAAATAATAAAGGCCTTGGACTGTCAAGTATTCAATGAAAACCTCCAAGTACAATCAGCCAGAGCTCTACTTATACTAGGGAGTTGTTTCTCCTATGCTGGAGAACCAGTAGTGGAGCAATGTCTATTAAAAGAAGCAGGCTATGACGAAAACACTGGGGATTCATATCTTGGCAAAAACCTCATCCTTAACAGTTATACGAACCTGGTAAATTCCCCTTTTCATGACCCTTTTTTCCTGTTGAACTTCAACCAAAACTCGAATTCACCTAGTCCTTCAACTAAGTTTCAGAATGAGGAGGACGAGGCAACAAGAAATTGGCAAAGGAAAACAGCAATAGTATTGCTTAACAGTGGAAACAAGAAGCTGCTGGCTGGTCTTGTAGATTCAATAGCCAATGGAATTCCATGTTTAGGAAGAGCAAGCCTAGTTACTGTCACCTGGATGAGCAATTTTTTCTGTTTCATTGAGGATAAAGGAGTTCAGTCTTTAGTATATTCAGAGCTGATCCCCGAACTGATGAAGTTATTGAAGTACAATAATGCTATAGAGGAAAGAGTTCTTGCTTCACTTTCATTACTCAAACTGGCAAACAACTCAGGTATGGGATTTTGCAAGCTATACACTAAGCTTCGCCTTGATAAAATTGTATGTTCTACCATCAT
This sequence comes from Datura wrightii, assembly GCA_035772735.1. Lineage (NCBI taxonomy): Eukaryota > Viridiplantae > Streptophyta > Magnoliopsida > Solanales > Solanaceae > Datura > Datura wrightii. The sequence goes on along the minus strand of JASDFA010000008.1, from coordinate 112,096,041 downwards.
AAACACTCTAGCATTAGAGAAAACTTAACTTGTTACTTCCAGAATACCTAATCAAACTTTATCACAGAAAATAGTACATTTCACAGAGTTTTGGTCTATTATTTTTCTTTTCAGATTATCTGGCAAAATTATCTCCATTGGATAAGGAGCTCATAAGCGATCTGCATAAACTCTCAGAAGCAACATGGACAGCAAAGGAGCTTATTTCAATTATTTCGAGCAGCTCAAGGCATCAGCAGCTTAATGTACCTTAACAATTTGTTTTTCCTTCAATACCTTAATCATTCTACCTTGTACATTTCCATTACGTACAGGATGTCTAGATTTTAGCCCTTGTTCGAGATAATTTAGTAATAAATGAGGCTATATGAATTTAACCCTGTACAGCCTTAGTAATCTTCATTTAGAATTTGAAGATGCTACTATAAAAGGCCAATCTCTGGGTGGTCACTGAAGTCTATTTTCCCAGTAGCTCCACAAGGAAAAGAACAGAGACAAAAAACACAAACCACATTGAATTACTGATGAGACATCAAGTAGCTCAAACACAAATACATAGACGAAATTCAACCTCTGTCTCAGAATACATAATAAAAGACATCACAAAATTTAGAACAGACTCACACAGTTCAGACATACTTGGCGGTGGCCTCCAGAGACCAAAGTAAATACACATAATCAAACGTCAAAGCATCAACACATCAATGGACAAACTCACTCCCCAGAAGTCACGCTTCTGAAAGTGAGCACCATAGAAAATAAAAGACAGGGGCGGCAATAAAAGTAGCATGGAATCCCATTAGATTCACGCACAAACTCCTTTTCTAGGTCCGTCAGACAGGAAGTTCAAATGCGTTTGGAAATGGGTATCTCCAAAATGTAGACAACCATCTCCTCCCTAGTGTGGGAATGGTGAAGGAGAGTCAAAAAGCTGAGGTGTCATCAAACAAAAAACATAACGTTCTGCAGATCCGGGTGCAAATCATAAAATCTTTGTTCAAATGAGGGAGTTGAAGAAGATGATGACGACGAAGCTGCATGGGATGGAGTTGTAGACCCAGAAGAGTGCATCTCCATAAGCACCTCTTGGAACATCCGTCCCCTGTAGGCAACAAGGTCTGCATAGTAAACTGGTGGAACAAGTGAAACAGGTTTTGTGCACCGCGCGAAAGTGAAACACATGTTGTATATAAGCTTCTGTAAGCGGTCAGAATTGAAACCATTCTCATCCCACAACACATGATAGTGTGTTGGTTTGCTAGTACCCAACCCCCCAAAGTGGCTGCAAAGATAGAAGTCAAAATCAGATGGATGAACAATTATTGTGTCCACAACCGTACCCGGAGGCACATTGGCAGGGCCACTCTCAGGGAATAGTCGTGTATGGTGTCTCTTCTGAGCCACAACAAGAGTGATTGCTGGCCGATAGTGATCATCATATATGGCCTTTGCCAAATCAACCAGCTCTTCATTAAGTACCATATCAAACTGACCCTCACTCACACCATCACGGAAAACAACAATTCTGTTTGGTTTAACCGAGTTGAGTCGAGCATAAGCATTAACTAGGTCTGCACACATGCTTCCAAAATTAAGTATCTTCTCAGTCCTGTGATCCTGAGGACGAACTCTAGCAGCATATTTATTGGCAGCTGGCCAGTTGACGGTGGCAACAACAGCTGCTATGGATGGACACGTCACATTCCTTGCAGCAGGATGATTAACATCAGCTCCAATGAACATGACATTGTCTCCACCTCCAAAATTAGGGAGTCTTTCCATAAGTTCCATATTGCTGCCTCCAAGTTTTGCATTAACCTTGATACAAAGGTTGGCAAAATATTGATCCTGTCCCTTGTTGGCATTAGAAGACAAGCAACACTGGGTTACAATGCCAATTTTGGTCTCAGAGACCCATTTTAGATATTTGTACCCATTATGCTTTGCTGCCATAACACATACTATCATTTGAAGTCGGCCTGTAATTTTCCTGTCAGCTGCATGAGCCACATACTTGAGGAGCTCTTCAACATTACCAACTGTAGAGAGTTCATTCATGCCACCGAAATGTTTTACGGCAGGTTCTTCCATGTTGATCCCCAACTTTCTGCACCGGTCTATCAATCTAAAGACAAACTCATCAGCTCTTAGCCTAAAGTTGGCATTGCGTTCCTGGGAGCTAAAATCTATCAAAGCCCATCGTTGAAGCGCCTTGCCTTCCACCACAGATTTCCCAACAAGGTTCCACTGGCATTTATCATTCACAGGAACTCGACTTTGACCACCTAGCTTCAAATCAGGGGCAGGAAGGATACGACCTGAAACGCGGGTCATGTTCCTATCAACTCCAATCTCAAAATTACGGGTGATAGCACTGCAATAATCAAGTGGATATTAGGAAAAAAGATCTGTATCAAAAGATGATAATAACATATATCAGTATATAACCACATCAACAAATTCATGGTGGCATTGCATAACTGTGCGGTTCCAACTCCGCACTTTATGAAAGTGTCTAAGCAAGTAAATAAACCCAATGTCTAAGTCTAAGCAAGTAAAGAAACCCAACGCAAGATTACCAGCGCACAAATGAAATGACTAAACACAAGCAAAACCATAGAATTAACACAATCAGAAGTTTAACAGGCTGCATAACTGAATATAATTTTGTAGCAGAAGTTAATCAAAATCCACCTGTACTTTATGGAATGTTAAGCAAGGAAAGAAACCCAACACAAGAATACAAAATATAGAACAACACGAGCAAACCATAGAATCACCATGATCAGAAGTTTAATGGCAGCATAACTGACCACAACTTTTTAACTGGTGTATCAAGAATCACACATTTCTTGTTGGAAAGAAGAATTTCAAGATGAAGCATCAATCTCAGAAGGAAACACAGAAGATACAAAAGAAATTTAAGGAATTCACGTACCCGCACGGTCCATCTTCAGCCTGTACCATTTCACATATTGTCTCCCTTCTCTCTTGGGGTCGAGCTAGCGATATGTTCTTCAAAAACAAGGCTGTCTCCTTATCCAAATGCTCCTTAGGATACCGCTGTCCCTCAACCAAGACACAGAATTCCATCGGGACATAGTTTTTCTTATTACCTTTTCCAATATCTAATGAAGGTAAATCTTTATACCTAATCTCCCGCTGATATTTATCCCTGAAGTAGTCAACAAGGAAAACATCCCTGGGGGGATCTTTGCCTTCGGGATCTTCAAGGGGAAAAGTAAGATCACGAGTGTTTTTTGGAGTCAGCTGCTTAATAAGAAACTTCTGATTAGTACGACGATGGATTACTCTGATTTTCAAACCAACCAATGCATCATTCGCAGCTCGACTTTTGTTCCTAAAATTATTTTCATTAAATTCTCCAATATAATCTCTCAGAAAGTCTAGCACAGGCATTGGTTTCCGGAGTGCCAAGACTGAGTAATCTAAGCACAACGCAAGCCCTCCAGATGTAGGCTTTAGGCTCTGCTGAAAACCTCTATATGCAGCTACCCCAAAACCAAAGTCATGTTCAGCCAGGTGCTCGTTAGAGTAGAAACTACGACCTAAAAATATCCTGCGCCTGGAAGGATTTTCTTTCATAACCAAATCCATTCCTTGTAGTATATCACGAGGAATATACGAGAGGTTTCCACTCAAGTATTCTTTCAACTTGTAAAGTTTTAATTCAGCAACAAATTTGATGGTAAAGATATATGAGCGCCCCCTAGCATCATCCCCATCAGAGCAGTCCACAGTGAAACGCCCAGTAGGAAGTTGGACAGCACTGAAAATGTTCTTCTCACCATCATATGCAGTTTTATCTATAGGAAATTGAGCAGGATTATCAGCAAACAACTTTTCTCTTATCATACGGAGATCAGACTTGTTTATTGACTTCTTCACAGGCCTATTCTCATCAGCCAAGACTTGTTTAATATCCACATCATAATGCATAATGGTAGTCTGGGGATTAAATCTAACAGGAAAATGATTAGCAAGCAGTCTGACTTGCTTGACAGCAATTTTTCCAGTATCAGGTCGTGCAACAGGCACACGCTTCTCCTTGTTATTTTTTGGAGGAGGTGATGGACTCTGATCCATGATACTCAGGGTTCCCAGGTCAACTTGAACAGGATCTGCCCAAAAAAATACAGTGCATTTTAACATTCGTGTACTTATGTAGACATAAAATGAAAGAACACACCATGTAAGAATGAATCAGTTCCAACATAAAGGGGAGAAAATGGGAAAATAAAAAAGAAAATCCAGGTCTACTTCATAAGAAGAACTTCCAGATGAAAATTATTTATTTTAAACAAAAATAGATAATATGACAGAAAACTATAAGTTTTAACTTTTAACCAAAGAATACACCGTTTTAACTAAACTCATTGCCATAAGAATAGAGTCCATATTTCAAGATATTAAACTATGATCCTTCAATATATTTAAAAAAAAAGGACAGAGAGAGAGAGATTATACTATGGATAGTACAACTACCGTGTAATCAAAACGTCATACTAAAAGAAAACAGATATCACAGCACAACATAGTGACAAGGAAGCAAGGTATGAGTTAATACCAGAAGATTGAGGAGGAGGACTAGAGCCTGAAGGCGAGACCAACGGACGGACATCTGTTGCTCCTGATCCACTGTGTTCGGAAACCTGCTGCTGCTGGTTTCCACCACTAGCACCGCCATGTTGCTGAGGCTGCTGTGGCGGTGGCCGCGCCCAAGCAGTACCAACGCCGCTACTACCCTGTTGCTGTGGCGGTGGCCGCGCCCAAGCAGTACCACCACCACCACCACCACGTTGGACCGGCTGGCTGACCCATGTACCACCACGACCCGGATTCTGACCCGGATGGTTATACGGAGCCCCACGAACCTGATACTGTCCCTGACCCGATGCCCTTTGCTGGTTCCCCCATTGCTGTGGGGGCTGAAATGGTGGCTGGTTGTATGAGCCCATCTGAGGCCCACCCCTTCCGACACCGATCTGTGCATCACCCCTTCCACCACCGCGGCCTTGTCCCTGTTCGTAGTAACTACCACCACGGCCACGGCCTTGGCCTTGGCCACGACCACGGTTACCTCCACCTCCGCCGCCGCTGGCGCCGCCACCACGTCGGTAGTTCCCACGGTCCATTTTCTAAATTGAGTAAGAGAAAAAAAGCTTACAACCGTAAATTTTTTTTACTGTCTCTGTTTCTAAATCACTATTTTTTTAGCCTTTTGATTTTGTTTCAAAAAAATGAGCTGAGAATGAACTGCAGGAGTCTTTTTGAAACATATATATAAAAAGTTGAGAATGAACTGCAAGAATTTAGTTATGGAGTAAAAAAAGACTGAAAACCGTATATGGAGTGGCCGCTAAGGAAAGTAAGATGACGAAAAAGGGGGTTACTCGGGGAACAAAGAGAGGAAAAGAAAGGAGTAAATGGTAAAGTGGTGGAAATAGAAATGGTGTAGAAGATTCCAGAAGGATCGATGAAATGGAGGAAAAGGTTATTTGGAACTTGGAAGGTGATGAGAAAGTGAGAGGAAATGGCGGAAAAATAAATGCAATTGACCTTTTAATCCTATGTGGTCTTTTACGGGGTGTAGGGGCCCGACTGTTTTAAGAACATGTGCGACAAAATAGGAGTACAAATTCAGGAAATTCCTTTAAATTTTTCATTTCATTCTATTAGAAGATTGGGGTTGAGGATAGTTTTGGTATTTAATCAATTGGATGAAGTAGTGAGCAAGGAAAAGAAGGCTATTGGTAAAGAGATTCAACTGCTACGTACTGACTTCGCATTGACAAAACTATTGGAAGGTTGATATGAAAACGACTTCAATGATTTAAAAAATGGACAAGATTACATGAATCTATTAATTACACTAAACACTCACATAGTTGACTCAATTACTATATAAAATTTATAAATACCCCCTAAGGTATATTCAAAAGTAAATAAATTGAAATATAATTATTAATAATTAAATAAATAAATGTAATTTTAACATTATTTTAAAGCAAAGAATAAATTAATTAATTAAAATAACATGAAATTTCATATAATAAAATATTATAATTAATAAAAATACAAATAATTTACTTTTTTAAAGTGTGTATATTTACTGCTAAAAACCGGTATGTCATGTTGAGTAATTTATGTTTATTTTTTATTTATAAATTTAAAAAAACATGTTTTAAAAAATATTTATTCTTTATTTAAATTAAATACATAAATAAAGACATTTAATAGAAATATTTATCTTGTTTATTAAATTTCACAAAAATAAATATATAAGAACTTCTTATATTATAAATTATATTCAATATATTCTAGTACAGGGTATAAGTGTTTATTGACTGTGCAGATAAATATTCTCTCACACACACACACATATATATATATGAATGAAAATTAATGATGATTATAATATTTTTATTAGGAAAAAAAGTGTTTAAGAAGAAAAAAATAATATATTTATTAAAAAAATGACATTTTAAACCTAAAAATTAACAATAAGAATAATTTTAAATCAAATTATTAATGATGAAAGCATTTTGTCAATCTTATTGACAATAAATATATTTTTAAATTAAAATATTAACAAAAATAATTTTATTTAATTTGCTCGATTTAAGTACATTTTTGACATTTTTCTGATATAAATGATACACGATCAAATAAAGAAATTAAATACATCATGGAAAAGAAATGTAATAGATCAATTGCACGGTCAAAGAGAAATAGTTAGTAATATAAATATTAGAGTTGACAGCACATGCTTATGAGAGAAGTTATCATACTGAGTAGTATGAGTTAGTAGTAATTATTAGAGTTAAAATTTAAAAATTAAAAGAATCTAACATAATTAAGGTACCAGGTCTAAAGAAACACTAGATGCCAATAAATAATTACTCCTATTAATTTAAATTTCCTTAAAACTCTAGTACATTCAATTTTAGTTCCAAATTTTACAAAAGAGCTAGTTTTTAGTTTGAATTAGATTCTATGTATTTTTTTTAATTATAAATAATTTCAAAAAATTACATAAATATAATTTATTACATCTTTTAATTTTTAAATTATATTATGTACTATTTTTCATATTCCTATAATACCTTACGAAATGCATTAAAATGAAAAAGAAAATCATAATTAAGCATGGAGTCTCCCTAAAATAAAATTTTTAATTAATAATTAATACTCAATTCAATAAAGCTTGACTTCATATATTTATTATTCAATTCTTTTCTCTCTTTTTTATGAAATAAAAAAATTAACTCAATGTAAATATAAATTTGATATTAGTATACAATATATAAATAGTATATGAATAATATATTTTGCTTCTTCAATACATCTAAATATAAATATAGTAATGTATGTAATATACATAAATAATAAATAAAAAAATTACCTCAATGTAAATATAAATTTGATATATAATATACAATATATAAATAATATATGAATCATATAATTTGCTTCTTCAATATACCTAAATATAAATATAGTAACGTATGTACAAATATAAATATACATAAATGATAAATAATATTTTTTGTATAATATACATAAGAATAATATTAGTATATAATTGTTAATATATATACATATAACAAATAATATAATATATAGTATATAATAGTATAACATACCTAACATATAAGTACAATAATATATGTGTGTGTTCAAAACATTACACAATATATATCATATAATGTTGAAACTTTTTAGCAAAATAATCACTAATAAAGAAAACTTCTTATTTTTAGTCTTTTATTCATACTTTTTTGATTTATGGTATAAAATTAAGTGTAACCTATGTATATAGAGTATATATTGTAGATTATATGGTTTAGTTAATAATTATAGATTATGAAATTTTTTACTCATTTACTAATATTTATGTAACTTGCCCGAAAACTAAAAAGAGGAAGAATCATTGCGGCAAAATAAAAAGAGATAATTGCACTCGGATCCCTAAGTTATTGTTAAATTAAGATTTTAGTCCTTTTGTTTTTTGGCTAAGTATATATAATTTTTAATTAATTAAAAAATATGTGCTTTGACCCTTTTATGTTGGAAATATGATATATTAGATTGTTTTAAGAATTTTATTGTCGTGGAATATAGAATAAGAGTATAATTTGACATATTACTCCTTAATTAAGTGATTAACAATTAATAATTCATTAAATTTGTGTTAATCCAAGATTAGAGGGATCAATAGTACATATCTCAATTAATTAAATATTAAAAGTGCTTAATTAAATTTACAAAAATCAAAATTAAAATTGTCGTATTTTGATAACTAAAAAGTGTGAATTTCCCTAATAAAATTATTTGTTTCAATTAAGACGTACCAATTCTTCTTAATTACTCCTCTTCAAATGCTATTTTAAGTTTCTTTTTAAAAAATTTATTACATCATTAGGAAAGGAGAAGTAGGAAGGGGTAAATCTTCAAATAGCCAATCAACTGATTTATTTAGATTTTTTTTAAAATGATTATTTTTATATATGACTTCAAATATTCAGAACGATTACAAAGTATTGAACGAGATTATACCATTCTAATTGAATGATTGATTTATTCATTTATTCACTTTGCAATTTGTATTTCTCATGAAACAGAGGAAAATTGATAAAGAAAAAAAGAAAGCATACAAAGATTACATGATGTTCAAAACATGTAGTTGAAGATATAAAAGATTTCAAAAATATTTTATTTGTATTTAAATTTATTCAAACTAAATAAAAACATAAATATTTTAAGTACCTGAAAATAGTTCTTGTTTCTTTTGATGGTCAATCCCTTCTGATAAATTATTCTTAAAGTAAAATTTTTTTTCAAAATATAAGAACTTTACGTGAATCGATACCAAGAAATTAATGGGGCGACTATATATAGAGCAATAGAGCATCTTATTCCCATTGCAATTAAAATTATACCATGTTTTCTTTTTATCTAGTATGGACAAATAGGAAGTACTTCAAAATTCTTTCCACATTGATTTAGGTAAGTTTTTTTTATTTATAAACCTAATAGCATCTCTTCACTTTTCTTCCATATTAATAATATTCCAAGTTCATGATACATGTATATTTGTCCGCTTTGATTCATCCAATCTGACATTCTTTTTATTTTTTATTTGATATTTCGTATTTGTATCAAATTTCTAATTATTTGAATTTACATCAATATTTAAAAAGAAGACATTTTCTAATGAGATTTTCAATATCTAAAACTCAAATTCGAGATTTCTTATTTAAGGTGAAGAAAATTTATTTATTCACCATAAGATTTGTGATAAATATAACATACTTATTTATCGAATTACACATTATTGTAGAAATAATCAAATAGAGTAAAGTTGCACGAGGATATTTAACGAAAATATGAAACAAATAAATAAGGTGTTTTCACGGAAAATCTCTCTAGGATAGTAAGTTTTTCACTAGGTGAAAAGGGCTAAAAGAATCCGGAACCAAAATAAGTCATAATAAGTTAACAAATACGGAAATAGGCCTTTTCTTAATTTGATACAAAAATAGGCTTACCAAATGAAATTAGTCCGTTATACACTTTTTTTAACCCCGGAACTTGACGCCGTCTAACCTGTATATCGGACTAATTTAGTTCGTTATATATATCGGACTAAATAAGTTCAACATATATAACAGACTAAATTAGTCCGATATATATACTGGATTAATTCAGTTCGATATATAATTTTGCTAATTTGTACTTTTTTTTGTAGACTTTGTCACCTTCTTTTTGTAAACTTTTGTAGTTGATGTGGCATATCATTATAACGGACTAATTTAGTATGCTATGTACTTTTGTTTCGTCTAATCTTTGCCCTTCCCCCTACCTCCTTCAATTTCTATTTAATGATCAAACATACCACCTTCACTATATCTTCATTCGTAGCTAAATTCATCTCTCGCCTTCTTAATTCATCTCTTCATTCATCTCACATATCTTCATTCATCTGGCAAAAAATATTTTCTAAAGATAAAGTTAGAGTTTCAATTTATTGGGATGGTGAAATTATTCATGACGGAAATTATGTATATTATAATTGTCTGCCCAAATGCAATGTTAAGTGTCTAGTTAATGTTGACTACGGAAAATTTCATTCTTCAATCTATAAAAAAAAATGGGTGTGAAAAGTGTTGATTATAAATTAATTTTAATTAGACAATATCTAATCTCATTTTTATCACATAGACAAGTGAATTATGGGGATTGAAATATCCATGATGACGTATCGTTGTCTGATTTTTTGAAGGCTCCAATTGAGTACATACATCAAATCAAGCTAAACATGCTCCAACTATATGTTGGAAAGGAGCCTATGACTAGTCATCGGCGTTCTTCTTCACAGGTTAATGTGTATGCTCATGTAGAAAATCGTACTAGTCTTGATGGAGTCTCCATAACTCAGTCTAGTGATTTTCCTCACATGACTGATTACCAAAATATCCTTACAAATAACATTTCAATGGAATCATTAAGACATGATTTTGATTTGAAACAAACTATTAATGAAAGTGACTGGTAATGTCTATTTATTTGTGCTATTTCTATTAATAAATATTAATAATAGTATCTTCGATATTATGTGCTAATTTATATGATTTATGATTATTGTATATTTGTATAGGGGTTTACCCCAATATGAGATGAATAACACTCCAAGTTTGGGTTAATTCTTACACTTTGGATGGATGAAAAATGCTAGAACACCCGTAAATGTTCATCTCTCGTCTAGTTTGGGTGCAAGACTATTATCGGTACGATCATTATTTGGATATTAATTTAAGTATTTTTACTATATGTATTAAATATTTTTGCTTTTTGGACATATAGGGATAATGTCACCGAAGATGAGCCTGTTGTTCCCTTGAATATCGATGATATTGACCATTTGAATCATGACACAGCTACAGAGGGTGATAGTGATGAAGTGCCTAATCCAGAAGTTTCGGGTGATAAAGTCCCATTTGAAGCATCATCTAGTGATGATGATTCCAAAATGTCCTCCGTCACAAAGACCCATGTGCATGAGTCTGTTTCAAGGTGAAAAAGTTTTTCCACAATCGATTCAACAGTCATTACCAATGACACCAATAGTGCATATGTCTTTATATCATTCTCATGAAATTCTATTTCTTGATCATCTTTCAGATGGTCCAGATGTATTCATCGATACACATGACGATGAATATAATTAGCAAGGTACGTGACGTGAGCCACAAGATCTTATAAATGATCTTATGTATCTTTCAAAAGGCATGTTGTTCATCTCCAAGAAACAGTTGCAAAGAGAGTTAAGCGTATACATTTCAAGGAGGAGAGGGAATTCTCAGTTATTAAGTCGATAAAGACTTTGTGGCAAGCTATTTGTAGACGTGCAAACCAAGATTGTGGATATAAGCTCACCGATTTTAAGTCTACACGTGATAACATGTGGCAAATAGGAAAACATATTGAAACACACAAGTGTGAAATGGGTACCTATTGTGAAGGATATCTCAACTTGGACCTCAACATGATTGCTTTTGTTCTCGTTACTGATATCAAAAAAACAACCAAGGTACTATTTTACTCATGGATCACTTTAATTTATTAGTCAATATGTGGATTGGTTTGCTAATTATTATGATTTTAAATTGTCAGGTTTCCTATCAAAGATTATCAAACAGTCGTCCATAAAGTGTATGAAAAAATAATAAGTAAAAGAAAGGACTATCTTGGACACAAGCGTGTCTTTGAAAATGTCTATGGAAATTGGGAGGCATCATTCAACCAGTTGCCAAGGTACATGGTGTCACACCCCACCTTGGGGGGTATGACGGGCACCTGGTGCCTGCTAGACTCTGGCTCTATTTCAAGAAACGAACCGGCTATATAGCGGCTGTAAATACAGCCCCCGACCGATTAGGCCTATAGCCACCTGCAATGCACAACAGCTAACCAGAACGATGACACTATAATCCGAGCAACTGCTATTCACATTTGTGACCGACAAGGTCACTAACTATAACCAGAAGAAGACCCCACGCGGCCAACATCAACAACTAAACACATATATACATACACGACCCCACACGACCGGCTCCACCACCACAGGGAAACATCAGACTGCAAGCCTCTAGGAAGTAATAATAGAATGGTCGGGACGGGGCCCCGACCTACCCAAACTGTAATCAAAAGGAAATAGGAACAACCTCCGACTGTCTAGCTCCGGAGGATAGGAGCTGATAACTCTACTGACTGGATCACAAGGGATCGACTCCTCGTCTATGTGTACCTGCAGGCAAGCAATGCAGCGCCCCCACGGGCGTCAGTACCACATGTACCGAGTATGCAAAGCAACTGAACATAACTGAATACAAATAACATAACTAGCAATTCTGAATATTATGAGGTAACTGAATCTGTAAGAACTGATATGAACTGAATCAGACTTTCTGTGCTGTGATAGGGCAGGAGCATACCTGTAGACGCGGCGGCCTGCTGTCTAATAACTAATATATAGCACATAAATACATATATATATATAGCAAACAAGAGCCAATACCAACCCCCATAAGCCAGATGGCGCCAAGCAAGCAAACAATCTATATACCCCTACCCGGGTCAAAACCAGCCAAAAATAAGTCACTCCACTCATCTGCTAACTACGAGCACCTCTGCCGGCCCCCTGGGTCTCCGGCTCATGCCATAGCCTCCGATTTAAATAACCGTGTCTGAGTCCGGAGGACTCCTATACTGTATATGTAACTGTAATTGTATCTGAATCTGTTCCCTAGGCACTTGCGCACAATAGGGCTATCTGTACTGTAATGCTGATCAGCCTGATATGGGGAAAGCTTCATCCCATCTTCGTCTAAATTGGGGACGGCATGCCACTCCTTGGAGTGACGTAAACCCACCCGCTCAGTGGGCGACACAGTTACCAACCCAGGGGCGGCGAGGACGCTCAAAAGGGTGCCCTCACGACACAACCAAGTCTCAACAAATAATAAGCACATATATAGCAAGCATGTTTAAACTGAAAAATACTATCCGAGTTCTAATTTCTTATTCTGATCTCTTTCTGTATTATACTGATTCTCATACTGCTTTATATTGAATCTGTGATCTTTATCTAACTGTATGGCTAATCTGTAGCCAAGATACTATCTAACTGTATGGCTATACTGTAGCCAAGATATCATCTGTCTGTATGGCTAATCTGTAGCCAAGATACTACCTGACTGTCTGATTTTACTTTACTAACTCTTATTCTGAATATCTGTCATATTATTCTAGAAACATGCTTGTTAATCACATACTGGGCTATACTGAGTCCGGAATGCTAACTTGCCATTTTGGCGCATGCTTTACTAACTTTCGGACTGAGTACGATATAACAACGCAACCCAGATTTATTGAACTTGCACAATACTCAATATTCAACTCCGGGAATTCTACTACGGAGTTTACTGTGCTATACAAGGCTAAAACTACTAACTTGCCGAAGAAACTGACTTTACATACCTTAACCTCGGTTTATCCGACTAACGGATGAAGCTCGGTCAGTACTCCAACTATTTCTCCCAACTGCATTTACATATATGTCAATTAGAACTAAATACATTAATATCCGGGAGAAATTATCACTTTTGATATATATTTATCCCAAACTTCAACTTATCAAAAAATGGTCGAAAACTCGTTATTTCTCGATAGTCTAGAAGGGAGAAATGCTCACTGCAAGGCTAGGAACACATTGGTACTAATTTAAAGCAATTCTATTTACTTTACCTCGGTAGCACGACGTTTCGCCGGCCAAATTTCACGAAACCAACTCCGTAGGATTGCTCTCTGCAGCTTTATACCTCGGTATCTAAGCCAAAATGGAGTTTAGACCGCGTTTCTTAGCGTAATCGGCCAGAAATATATGTAAATAGTCGTGGGTTTCCTTTTCCCTATCTATATTCCCCTGTTTTCTGGAAATTATTGATATATATGCAAAAAACCGACTTTTTCCTTTTTTTTTTGCTTGCCTTCTAAATCCCTTAACCAACATGCCATTAGGCTATTTATTCATTTAAAATTTATGGGGTGAAACACATGGCTGCTCTGCAACACTTCAATCCAGGAACAATAGTTGAATGAAAATTCGAGCGACATGACGATGTCGTTGAAAATGTTTTCAACTATGTGTTTTGGATTTTCGAGGCATGTGTTGATGGTTTTTCTTATTTCCGTCCTGTGATATCAACAGACGAAACATATGTTTATGGAAAATATGATATAAAGATGTTGATTGCAATCGCAACGGACGGGAATGGGTCAATATATCCCTTGGCATTTGCAACTGCTGCAAATGAGAGCATGGAGACACGGGGTATGTTTTTGGAGCATTTACACCTACATGTTGTCAAGGGTTGTAGAGTCGAAACACTGATATCGGATAGGCATCATGGTTTAATTGAGAGTGTGTATCGTAAGCCAAATTAGCAGGCCCCATTTGCCTACCACAGCTATTGTTTAAGGCATCTGAAATCTAACTATAAGAGTGCTTTCGAAAATGTCGTTCAAACAATCTTCTATGGGCAGTTGCAAAACACCACCAGGAGAAGAAGTTTCTTGAAAAAAATGCAGCTAATCAAAGAGACTAGCGAGGAAGCCTATGACTGGTTAATGAAAATAGATCTCGAGAAATGGACATTACACAAGGATGGTGATAAGAGATGGAGCATGATGACAACGAATAACTCTAAGTCATTCAATGGCCTATTGAAGTCAGCAAGGGGCCTACCAATTACTGCAATGGTGCGACTAACTTACAGAAAGGTTGTGGAGCGGTTTGTGACAAGATCGGCTTATGCCAGATGGTTATTATCATAAAATCAAACATGGGTTCCAAATCCATTCAACGCTTTGAGGCTAATCGTTTAAAGGCAAAGCATCACACACTCATCAATTATCATCAAACAAAGAGACATCATCTTTGAGGTGAAGACCAACATGCACCATAGTCGTGTTGGTAACGTGCACATTGTAAATGCATTCCAAGGAACATGTCAATGTGGTAAATGACAATCATATTACATTCCTTGTTCTCATGCCATCAGGGACTTTACGAATATTGGGTATCAAGCGTGGGATTATATTGTACGAGAAGACAATGTATGTAACTATAAGAAAGTATACTCTGAACAGTTAAATCCACTCATTGATGAGGTGTATTGGCCTACAAGTCCCTTTGCTATGATAGCAAAGTTAAGATTTTTACAAAAAATGCGCGTCAATGCCAAAATCTTAATACCGAATGAAATGAACGTTTCAATAAGTACACTCTCTCCCAAGTGCTCTATGTGCAAACAAAGAGGTCATAATAAACGTAATTGTCCCTTGCGAGATCGCAACGCCAGTTCATCTCAAGGGGGATTTACATCCCATGGTGGTAGTACTTATAGGAGCTGATTTTCATTGTATTCACTATTAACCCTTCAATACATGTTGTTTACACTAAGGTAATGGTAATTTTATTATAATGAATGCTATTCTTTTGCTTTAAAAATAATTACTATATGCATTATGAAAAATAATGTGTTAAGATACAAATAAGTAATACAAAAGAATAAAAATAACAAAAATAATGACATATAAAGTATGATGTTATACTAATGAGTTCCACAACCCCTAGGCGGCCGTAGAACACCTGTCAGCCTAAGACCCATATGATGCCCATTCCCTCCCTCTTTGTCATCCCCATCCCTCCTTCTCTTAACTGGAGGAGGCTCCATGCCATGATCATTCTTCTTCCTATGTATGTTAACTCTCTTAACAATTTTTTTCTTCCGAGTGTTAGAGGCATAACATCCCCTACCATAATGAACTCATCTTCTCGATATGATACTAGAGATAATTCAGTGCAAACCTGAAAAAATAAAATAAAGGTTAGTAAGTTGATTTAATAAAAAATAGTAAATAATTAATGAATTTATAATAATACTAATCTCATCCAATGATTGCGTGAATTCTCCGTGGTAGTGTGGTAGGTGGGGTCCACGGTGGATGAAGGCCCCAAAATATGAATCTAAAATAAAATGAAGGTTAGTAAGTTGATTTAATAAAAAATAGTAAATAATTTATGAATTTATAAAAATAATCCTAACCTTATCCAATGGCTGTGCGCGATCCTTCGTGGTAGTGTCACAAGTAGGGTCCACGGTGGATGAAGCCCCAAAATATGAATCTAAAAATAAAATAAAGGTTAGTGAGTTGGTTTAATAACAAATAGTAATTTATGAATTTATGAAAATAATCTTAACCTCATCCAATGGCTGTATGGGATCCTCGGTGGTAGTCTGGTAGGTCGGGTCTATGGTGGATGAAGACACCCGAAGTATGAATCTAAAAATAAAATAAATGTTAATGAGTTGATTTAATAAAAAATAGTAAATAATTTATGAATTTATAAAATTAATCCTAACCTCATCCAATGGTTGCATGGGATCCTCAGTGGTAGTCTGAAAGGTTGGGTCCACGATGAATGAAGGCCTCGTCCTCTAGCATTACCATGTGCACGGCCACGTCCTCGTCCTCTACAGGCCGCAGGTGGCTGCTCGAATAAGGCGTCTCCCTAAAATGTTGGCTGCTCCACTCATCTGTTGTCCCGAGCCTCATGCAATATCTCCATAACAACCTGGACTAACGTCTATCCATACGATGCAGAGGCATCGTGGTGCTGCCACTCATATCCAATCTGGTGCAACCTATAAAGTCCTCTCGACATCGCCTCGTATGCACCTGTCGAATGAGTGAATCATAGGGCTCCAATAACATGTAATGCAGGGTTGCCTATCAACAACCGTCCATAACGATGGAACGATTCACTGTATGCAGCTCCGACAACGCCATCAACCTTCTCAACCCTTCTATCCTCCAGTTGCCTCAATTATCGAAGCAAGCATCCAACATCTCAAGAAAAGGCTAGGCAAGCCTTCTACGCTTATCATGTTCATTGTGAGTAGATGCCCATGTAGGGAACGCTGGTATGTGTTGTGGCCGACCAAACTGCCTCATCACTCGATCAGGCACGTGGTGCTCAACTATCTCTAAGCAAATCATGAGCACCCAAGCCGTCCATAATAGCTGGTCAACCGTGCAACATGGGGACAGTGTATGCATGACCGCAGTGTGGGTGTCGCCACAAACTATTTAACAATAAAATAAATAAATTCTAATATGCTGAACAAAATGTTAAACATTTGAGTGCACATAAAATTAAATATAGAGTTTACTAATCCTCTTTCATGCGGTCGAGCTAATCTTTAATCAAGATGACCGTGTGATGTGACTCATCGTCACGATCAACCCCTCGCGCCCAATGACTATTGTATGCTAAGGATGCCTTGTTACCCTCTGCTGGCCCAATAGGTACAGGCTGCAAAGGCAAGATCCTCCCTCAACACCATATTTTAACATGAAAATATAATAATTTAATTTATCTAAAAATTAGTATATTTTACATAATTGAATGTATCAAAACATTATGTTACCTAAAGGAGCAGAAGAAATCCACAAACGTCGTTCATTCTTCCCATAGATGACCGACACAGCGACCTATATGATAATGTCAAGACTGCATTGCCCCAGTTGTAGGTCCTACATAACGGATGGGATCTAAAATTGGTAGGAACCATAAGCTCAGGAGGTTCTCTGGCGTATTCCGGAAAAAGATCCCCCCCAATATAAGAAGCATATATAGTCGAGTTATTCTCTCAACCTTCTCAACTGGAGTAACATCTCCAATAGGCTTTCTCTCCAGCTGGTCTCGAAGGTACTCGCTGATGGCATGTATATTAACCCGACTACTACCAACTACATCCTTATCTCCTGGCAGGAGACCGGTCAATCTATGCAGCAAACTACACCAAGATAATTATTACACTGCACGATCATCGATGCGCAAACCAAGGCCTGTACATCCTGCAGCGTAATGGTAACCTTGTCGAATAGTAGATGGAAGCAATGAGTCTCAGGCCTCCATTGCTCAATCATGACTGTCACAAGAGAGCGATCATATTGCATCCTACCTACTCGAACAATCTGATATAACCTGACTGTAGATAGGTACTTTACTACGCGCTCATGAAGCGGGTGTGAACGAAGAAAATTTCAAGCATCATCCAAACGTACATGCCTCTTACAAGCACCAGGTATGGTACCATGCCATAAAGACTCAGACCTAGCCCTATAAACTAAGAAGAATACCATCTACAGGTTCAGGGTGCACGGCATGCTCCATGTATATTATAAGAACTATCTGTACACCTAAATTCATTTGTGTGAACGTCTTTTCAATTTTATTTTCAATAATTCTAATTGATACTTCCTAATTATTACATACTAATTTAACCTAATTTCATTACACCTAATAATTTTTTACAGTATATAATGATATGAATTTAACCCAATGAATACATTCAACAGTGATAATAATAATAATAACAATAACAACAATAATAATACAATAACAACAACAATAACAACAACAACAATAACAATAACAATAACAATAATGTAAAAAATGTCAACATATAATTAATAGATCTTCGACAATCAAAGATATAAAAAAAATAATGTGATGTTATCTTTATTTCAAGGATCCCTTTCAATATTTAGGGGCATATATTTTTATATTTTGTACACAATTATATTTAAAGTATTGTCACTTAATTTTATAAAGTTATTATCTTTATATAAATTTAATGTTTTTTTAATTATTTTTATTAGAATGTATTTTTATATTTTTGTACATGTACAATTATATTTGAAGCAATATCTTATTCTTTTAAGTTTTTGATTTGGGAATATGGTATAATGATAGCGTGATGAAACTGAGACTTTAGTGTTATATTGTCTAGTAAAGGTCTCTTCCAATATTTAGGGGCATACATTATGTATTAAAACATAAATTTCATATATTATAAATGATTAAACTTCAATTATTATTTTTCCAATTAATATTTCAAAATAAAAAGTAAATTGAATTACAATCAATTATTAAGCAAATTTCCATAAAACACACAATTCAAATTTTCTCAATTAAACACACAATTTAAATTTCATATTTCAAAATATACTAAACAGTTAATACTAGGCATAAAAAAAATAAATTATATTACAATCAACTAATAATTCAAATTTTCAATAAACCTCACGATTAAAATTTTTCAAATTAAACACAATTGAAATTTCTTATTTTAAAATATACTAAACAATTAATAGTAGGCATAAATAAAAAGTAAATTATATTACAATCAATTAATAATTCAAATTTTCATAAACCCCACAATTCAAATTTTGCCAATTAAACACACAATTCAAATTTTATATTTCAAATTATACTAAACAATTAATACTAGGCATAAATAAAAAGTAAATTATATTACAATCAATTAATAAGATAATTTAAGAAATAAATATCTCAAGTATTAAATTTTTAAATTTTCAAACCTAGACACTTGCTCCTTCACCTTTAATCTTGAATTCTTTAATAAATTTACAAAAAATATTTGTTAACACGGAGGTAGAGTAGATGAAAAATAGCTTTAAAATGTGGGGTGGGGGTGGGGGGCAGGCTGGGTTCACTGTTTGTTTTTACAGATTTAGAAAAAAAAGGAGGGAGGGGGGGACCAGCAGATGAAGACCTTACTTGTGTGTTTGGGTGGGGGAGCGTGAAAATTATCGTGGGGTAGGGTGCGGTAGATTCAGAGGGGGAAGATGACATATATCAGATTAATGTAGCCTGTTATATATGTCAGATTTATTTAGTCTGATATATATAACAGATTAAATTAGTCCGATATATGGGTTAAATGGTGTCAAGTTCTGGGGTTAAAAAAAAGTGTATTAACGGACTACTTTAGTTCGTTAAGTCTATTTTTGTATCAAATTAAAAAAAAGGCCTATTTCTGTATTTGTTAACTTATTCTGGCTTATTTTGTTTTCGGATTAAAAATACAATGCCTATTTAAGCATTTGAACATGCGATTTGAATCATGATTTCAGATCAACGTTTGAAAGTGTAATTTGAGGTCCGAATTTTAAATTTCAATTTTTCTAAAAAGCAGGATTTGGGATTTCAAATTTTTAAAAATGTAAAATTTGATCCATAAGTTTATATTAAGTGAAAAAAGATCCATCATTTTAATTTTTTTTTTTAAAAAGACTCATGCTCAATGTAAAAAGATTATTCGTACCATGAGAAAGGATCATATTAAATAATAGTTAGTTACTATTATTGTGACTAGTGAATCTTTATAAAATTTTATACATATTTGAACGTTTGTAATCACAAATATTTATTTATTAAAGGAACATGGAGATATGCAAGTTATCAATGCGGCACCTTAATATATTTTAATATCTTATTTTTGAACTATGATTTGCTTATTTGGTAAGATTATACAAGAATTTGAGAAATTTTGGAGTTTTCACAACCTATGAGGTTTTCATGTTTATGAGAAAAAAATATATAACTTAGAAAATTCAAATTGCATGTGCAAACAAAATAGCAATTTTAAATCAATCCGATCTCAAATTATTATTTCAGATAATGTCCAAACGGGGCCTTGGTAGGCGTTTGGACATGCAATTTGAGATCATGATTCCAAATCAACGTTTTGGACATGCTCAAATTCTTCAAAAAGTAAAATTTGAAATTTCAAAATTTTTAAATGCAAAATTTGATTCATAAGTGTAGACACGCAATTTTTGATCCTCACTAATTTTTATATTATTTTATTGTTAATTTTTTTTTGATTAATTTTAATTTTATCTTTTTAATATGTTTTTATTTGTTGAAAAAAATGAAAAAGTATAAATTATTTATTCTTTTTAGAGTACAAAATTTTCATTTTATTTATAAAAGAAAGAAATGACAAAAAAAATATTTTTATTTTAACGGGAAAGGGCCAAAATTACCTTTAATATATTGATTATGATTTACCAATACTCTCAATTAACCTTTTGGTTTATAAATGCCCTTAATTTTCTTTTTGGGCTCAAATATACCCCTAAAAGTGACTAAAACTAACAAATATAGGATGGTAAAATTTTGGACTTTAAAATAAATATGTAGCATTTTCTAAACTTCTGAAGGTGTATAATACAAGATTAAATTTTAAATTAACCCTTTTATTAAAAATCCCTAATTAACTTATTTTTCATATTTTTTAAAAAATCAAATCCCACTCAGTAGATTAAAAGAACAACTCTTTTGTTCATCAAAGAGTGCCCTTTGAACTCGGTCAATATTATATTTCATCCGAGATTAAAGTTTAAACTCATAAAAAATCCAATTAAAAAAGAAGGAACAAAATCTCTTTTGTTCATCAAGAATGCCTGTTGAAGATGTTACTTCAAATTAAAGCATATCCAGAAGAACAGAAATGAAGGAAAAGTCCCTAACATGGATCTTTGCAACAATAGAAAAGTTGACTTGAGTTTGAACAACTTCATCGGAGACATTTGTGACAATAGAAACGTTAACGGAGCTGAAGAGCTGATACTTATATTCGAATTTATTTCTATAAAAATTGTTCCGACAGAAATTAATAACTCTCCCATATTGAAAATCTAGGTGTGGAGCTTTAATGGGTCTGCCATGGCAATGACAGAAGTGGTAGCAGTAAGGAGAAAGGGTGGAGCTTTGCCCATTGTTGATCACTGCCACTATACGATGCTTCTCCTTTCAGATCTCGGGCAACAATCATTCTTATCGGAGCAGGCACTCCAATCTAAGTATATTACATAATTGATGAAAATATTAAGAATCAAAGACAGAAACAACATTTTAATTTTTTGATGAATTTAGCGTATTCTTTTTAATCTACTGATCGAGATTTAGTTATTTTTAATCTGAAAACCGGTTAATATTAGGCAGGTGTATTTTCTAATAACAGGATGAATTTTAATTTTATCTTTTATTATACATGTGGCAAGCTTAGAAAATGCCACATAATATTTTAAAGTCCCAAAGTTTATCATCCTGTTAGTTTTAGTCACTTTTAGGGGTATATTTGAGCAAAAAAAAAGAATTAAGGGCATTTATAGATCAAAAGGTTAACTGAGGATATTAATGGACCATATTTAATACGTTAGGGATATTTTTGGCCATTCTCCATTATTTTATTCTACCTTTTAATTACTTATTTTTCAATCTTTCTTTAATTATTTAGCATTTTATTTTTTTTTATTTTAATAATTTTATTATCAAATTTAAAAGGAAAAAAAAAAATAGAATCAAAACTACTCACCATCATTCCCCCATTCTGACGTTCTTCCCCCACTTCCACTTGAATATGTGTTTTTCATTATCAGCGTTGTTTGGAGCAAAATTTTTTAAGAACATATTCTTCATATTCGGGGATAAGGAGCGGAACGATCTCTCTCCAATCCTGTTCAAATTCGTATTTTGAGTTCGACTTCCTATCTAGATTCTGTTTAGGTTGAAGGATTAATAATGAAGTTTGTTGTTCATTAAATTATTTCACGATCATTTTATTAAGAACAAGTAATTTGATTTAACTATACAAATTTTAAGCCATGTTTCGACCCTTCGTAAGCAAGGTTAAATCTTTTATCTTTCCTTCCTTTAGTCTTGAAATATTTTTTTTTAAAGTACTCCAAAGTACCACTTCCAACATGCTAGTTGGTGCTGTCTTAGTTATTGAACATTGTTTTAATATCATTTCATCTCAATTGTTAATATTTGAAACCTGAAAACATATTTTATTAACACATGGATTTTGGAGTTTCTTTGGTTAAATTTATTAACAAATACTTTTTTTTGATATAAAATTATTAAATTAATTTTTATATATTTTTATTTATAACATCTAAATGAGATCTAAACACCAATGTTAGTGTAAAGAAATGGACCTTAGGCCTAACTGAGCCTACTCACGTATAGAGCTGAACATCTGGTGCGTCGGCAATTAATTTGGAGATACAATATTGGATGAGATGGATTATGCTCTGGTACTACGTAAAAAAATGGATATTGGGTCTAACTCAACACCAAAAGGTAGCTTATTAGGGAAGAATTTTCAAGTCATATAAGGAGATCATCCATCTCATTAACCATTGATGTGGAATCTTTTCATTTTTCAATAGCTAATATACATTTATAATAATATTTTGTTATAAAATTATGAAATTTTTAGACAAAAATTACTACTATAATTTGATTTAACCGTATCTCTGTATGCTTTTGAAATCTTATTGTTTATTCTCTTTCTTCTGACTTACAAAATAAGGGGTGTCTTAAAGGATCTGATCAACGTCTTTTATTTAATGTATGCTACTATGAGTTTTCTTTCTCCGTTTGTCTTATTTTTTTCTTTTTTGTGGTTTGTGCATGCTATTTCCGAATTGATTTCGTCAGAATAATACATGTTTATCTCTTTGTCTCTCTCTTTTTTTCTCTTTCTCCCTCTCTCTGCCTCTCTCGCTTTGCTCTTGCGCTCTCTCTCTCTTTCTCCCTCTTTATATACTGTATTTTTACCTTTCTCTCTGTGTATTTTATATTTTCACCCTTCTCTCTCTGTATTTTGTATATTTTTTGAGGTATCAGACAACTATATTTATTATATTCATACATGCATTTAGGTTGTATCTTTTCTCCCCCCCACTCTCTCTCTGAATTATGTATTTTCACCTCTCTTTTTGTATTTGTATAAGCTTTGAGGTGTTAAGCGGTTGTATTTTGTTGTATTTGTATGTGCATTTAGACTGTATCCTTTCCCTAACCTCTTTTCCTCAATTTTTTGTATTTTCACTACTCTCTCATTGTATTTTATATTTTTAAGGGATTAGGGTCAAATTTACCCCTCTACTATCGAAAATTGGCCAGCTTTATCCTTTGGTATATTATCCGATTATATCTACCTTCACCGTTAATAAAGTTTTCATGTATGCCCTCCCTTTAACAGAAAAGTCCAATTTAACTTAAAGTACCCATTTTCCTAAAT
The DNA here is from genome assembly GCA_035772735.1 of Datura wrightii. Lineage (NCBI taxonomy): Eukaryota > Viridiplantae > Streptophyta > Magnoliopsida > Solanales > Solanaceae > Datura > Datura wrightii. The sequence continues at coordinate 112,071,982 of JASDFA010000008.1, read as the reverse complement.
CTAACCCAACTGCCCTCTCGCCCGACCTGCTCACAACTTTAATACTACAACAAGTACAACTATGGACGGGTCTAGAAGTTCAACAACACAATGGCAACTTGAGAGAGAGCGAAGGGAAGTTCGACAGTGAAAATTTGAGAGAGAAAGGAGAGAGTTTGCTAGCAAAGCTTCCTTCCAAATACTGTTAAGGTACGAAACCCTCTTCTTTCCTCTTTATCGTTGATGCTTATACTATTTAGGGTTTCTTCTTGGTGTCTGAGTGAAGATGAATGTTTGAGCTGAAGAACTCATTTTTCTGAGTTAAAATGTCTTCCCTTTTACTTAGTTGTTATCTGTGCTATTTAGGGATTTTCTAAAACTAGATAAAATGTCTCTCCCATTTCGTGAATTAGGTGTTAAGTTTGTATTGATATTTCTGTCAATTGCCCGAGCTTTAAGATTTCATTTATTAAGGTTAGAAATAGCAAACAACAAGTTGAATAAACTGTGTATGGACGAACACGAGGCAATGTTGAGAGCTAAAGTGCAACGCAAACATGGCATTTTGCTCCAAATGCAGACCTCTTGGATCGCAATACTAGAAGAAGATTTTGGTCTTGTTGAAATTTTATTAGGTCCCTAATTTTTAGGCTACAAATTGCAAGTTATTTAGATGGAGAAACAAAGAGAGTTGATGAAACGACTGTATTTCTATATTTCCCCTTTCTTTCCCTCTATATTTTTATATTTTTTAAGCTGTCAAATGACTGTGTATGTCGTATCATACGTGCATTTAGGTTGTATCAACGAATATATGTTGTATCGACGAATTCAAATTACGTGTTTACAAAGATACAAATAATAAAAAATACAAGTTACTGTATTAGTTCGCTCTAATTGCATATGTATTCATTCCCTCTTGTATTACTTGTATTTATTCTTTCTTATATCTCTTGTATTCATGTGCGCATTTAGGCTGTATCGATGAATACAGTCTGCATGTATATAAATATACAAACAACAAAAAATACAAAAATTGTATTCACTTACTCTTGTATCATTTGTATTCATTTATTTTTGTATCACTTGTATTCATTCATTTTTGTATATTTGTATTCATTCGCTCTTGTATCACTTATATTCATTCGTTCTTGTATCACTTGTATTCATTGGCGCTCTAGTTTCATTTGTATTTATGTGCTCTTATATCACTTGTGTTGTTCGCTCTAAATTTATTTGTATTCATACGTGCATTTGGGTTATACCCATTCACTCTAATTTAGCTTGTATTCATTCACTCTTGTATCATATGTATTCAGCTCTTGTATCATTCGTGATATAGAAATAACAAAATACAACAGAGAAAGAGAGCGCGAAAATACAAAAATATAGAGAAAGAGGTGAAAAATATAGGATACAAGTTATACATTTTTATATTATTGAGAATTGTAAGGACTTGTGTAGAAGTCAAACACAGTAATTGAAGAATTTATGGAGAGAGAGAGAGAGAGAAAGAGGTAGCTAATAATAAATACGTAGCACATATTTGCTAAACTATGTAATTTTTCTTAAGGGAAAAGAGTCAAATTCACCCATCTACTTTTATTTATTAGCTAACTTTATTCTTCGTTATACCATTTGGCTAAATATACCCTTATAGTTATGAAATTTAACAAATATACTCCTATTTTTAATGGTTGTCTACCATAACTTTTTAAAATTACACATGACTTGACATTTGGCTGAGATGGATGCCACATGGCATGCCCCTCAGCGCTAAATTTTTATCCTTTTTTCATACTTTTATTTTAATAGATTATTGACTTTGACACGATGATTATGATGATCTTTCTACTTATGTTCGATATCTACTACATGAAATTCACCACTTACTACAATATCATCATTATTAGTAGTGATAATGTTATAAAGATGTTTGATTGCATTTGTCTAAGTTTTTTACTAATGTAAACATCATTCTTTCAATTGTCATTACCATTTCACTCGAAGCATCACTAGAAAGATCTAACTTAAGATCATGAATTTTTACTCCATCACTATTCAATTGGTAAAAATAAAACAATAATTTCGAGTCGAGGAATGCAAAGAAACAGAGTGGGCAAGTGTCAATCTCAAATTCAATTTGATGCAACAGGTATTCAATATTATAGAATCACATTGAAAGTATCTTATGAACATGATAGTTCACACAGTTGCTCATTGTTATTACTTAATTCAATTATGCATATATAAATTGAAATAAGTGATTAAATAAAATAAATTATGTAAATATTTGTTTGACATCTAAATATAGCAGTGTGCCTCACTAAGTCAAACAATGGCTCAAGTAGTTTTCACGATACAATATCTATCTATAGAGTATGTACGAAAATAATAACTAACTTGACACACAACTCAAAAATCTAATAAAGTAATAAAAGAGTATGAAATCCTACGAGCAAGAATGTGGGTCCATCAACAGTCTATATAAATAGCAAGTCTCTCCTAGACATCTCGTAAAGTTGGAACATGCTCCTCCTTGTCACCGAACACACTATCAAAAACAACGATGGTATGTTTGAGTGCTAGATACTCGGTGAATGTCTTGAGGCAAGAGTTCATATAAATAAAATAACAACAACAAAAATTCAAATCCAGTGATAGAGTAAATCATAAAATTTAGTACAATCGTCAATGATGAAGAATTAATAAATTTTAAGTCATTTTATTAAAGAATTATGTTAGACCGTTCAAGACCAATATCAATGTAGTCTCATTATTATACCAACAGAGGAAAAATCAGAAAGTAAACACATATCAACACAGAAGCAAATCAAAGCAACCATGCCAACTCAGGGACAAATCAAATATGAGAGAACCGTAAATAGGGTCCCATTGCTCAAAAGCGATACATAGAGACTACCGATCCTCGGAGGTCAATCATCATTTGGACCGACACAATATTTTGTTAGGATCTACAATGGCTATTTGTCCTTTGGAATAACACAATTTGCCCATACATACCCAAACACAAAATATATCAATCATGACATATTAACTTAAAATCTTTCAAAATCATCGTCTCACTAATAGAGATAGATCAAATCGTTACTCAAATTTAGAAACTATGTTTAAAGTCATTAAATCATGTTTCAAATCAATAGTTCATTTGTAGAGCAAAAACATGTAGAAAGTTATTACTTTAAATGAAATTCAACACATCTCTTTCATAGGGCAAAACACATTTTCATACATATATCATAATAAAAATAAAAATATGAAAACTCAATGCAAGCTTGTCGCACCCGCATAAAGTCTTATTCAAATCTCTTTGTAGTCAATAGTATGTTCAGAAAGAGATATACCTCAAATCCAACAACAAATATTTTAAACGTGTTCAACAATGCTCAATGATAACTCTACAATCAATTTTGATAATAAAATTCAGAACGTTGATCAAATCTTATGAATTTCCACCCTTTTTAAAATATTAGGGTTGTAGGAAAAAAATTATATTTATGACGAATTTAAGAATCACCCATTGTTAATAACGTCTTTTAGTCGGCTACACATACCCCAATTAATCTTGTAATCACAGTAATTAATCTAGGGACTTACCTCGTGAAGATTCCCCAAAATTTCCTTCAATCGCTCGCTCTTGAATTCGATTCTTGAAATCTAAGGATTCGGATGTTGATTCTAGCGTTATTGATGTAATAATCATGGGGATTGAGTAGGATCGGAGCTCACCTTAGCTTATTAGAGGATGTTTTAGGGTGTTTTCTCTCTCATAAATCTGTCAAAAATAAAGTTAATATAAAAATTTGATCAAAACACGTATATATAGGTTTTTTTTGTTGATTTTGACTTGGGACCACCACATACGAGCCGCAAATTTGACATACAGTCCGTATGTTTGTCATATATCAATTTTGGAGGCTTAAAATGACTAATGTATGGGACATATATATGATATACAGTTTGTATGTCATATACAACCACAAAATACGGTCTGTATGTCCCACGTACAGTCGTATGTAGCCTCCGCAAGTTGATTCAAGTGGCCACGATTTTTGGTTTCCCATTTGCGGTATGATATACGATCCGTATATCAAATATACGGCCTGTATATATGATATACAACCATCGCGCTTGGACAACCTTTAGTAAATTATATATAACTTTTTTATCACAACTCGTATTGACCCGAACTTTATATGCGAAAAGCTATTTCAAAGGACTACAACTTTCATGCACAAATGTTTCCCATATTCCTGCCAATTAAGAATTATACGCGCTCGAATAGAGCTCTTGTGCAAATTTAATTGGAATTATTGATTTTTCTTGCACTGCTCAACTTGCTTTGGCCTTTGGGCAATCTTTATACCTCAAATTGATTTCAAAGAATCATTTATGATGAGTGTAACACATTCATTGAACCATCTGGGACTAACCACAAACATTTAATGAGTTAAAACCTAACCTAAAAATATGATGTGTTACGTGTTAAATGGCTCCAAGCCGTAAAAGAAAAACATTTTTCCTATTTGTAATATGTGTGATATCAAGAAGATTCAAGACAATTAGATGAAGGTGCAAGATGAATAATAAAAGTATGATATTGTCAAGAGGCATTGCCTGTGTATATAACTGAAAAGACGTCCTTGTGTATATCTTTACAAGTTGTCATATAGACTCGCACAATTTTTGAGGGATCTCTGGGATTCAAAATGTCTCTTGCTGGAGTTCAAATACCTCACTCATTAGCTATTTATTTAGTGATACTTGTTCTGCATGGTGTTTCTGAAAAATAAGTTGAGAACTTATAGTGCAGCATAACAAAAGAAAATAGTCTGTCACGTGTCTATTCAAATGATTGGTTCTGTACTCTAATAAACGTTTTGGTAGCTGAAAACCATTTTTTTTTTAAAAAGGAGTTGAAAGCCATTTATAGAGCTTCGAGTATCCAATTTAAAAGTTTGATTTGCCAACAACGAACTACACTTCGAGTGAGTGATATTTCAAGAGAATCAGAATGTCAAAATGTGATGAGTTCATATATCAGAAATTGGAAGCAATTTGATTGAGGTTTGACGTGGTTTTGGATCATTCACGTTAGCTCGTCATATTTTATAATACGTTATCAGCACGAAGATTCTAATTTACTTCAAATAAATTGAGTTTCTACATATTCTCATCATGATCAGTTAGACCCAAGATCAATTACGATGATAAATATTTTCCAGATAGTTCTACAATACACCATATTTGAAGAGATAAGAAATATTTCTCACATTTGATGATGAAAGAAGCCAATATTAATACAATATCTCGTAGTACAAGACTAATTAAAGGTTCTGATAGAGCTAATGTATAACTTACCAGAGAAATAATTTTGGCAATTGATGAAGTATTATATTGTAGTAAGTCTCAAAGAAACTTGATAAGTTTCAAAGACATTTGCCAAAATAGTAATCATATTGAGACTACAAATGATGAAAAAATTGAATATCTTTATATTACTATAATGATGTCAGGTAAGAAATATGTGCTCGAAAAATTACTCACCTTTTCTTCCGGCTTATAGTACTACACAAATATTAACATGGTTGAAACACATGCCATAGTAAATAAGAAGTTTACTAATTCAATTTATTGTAGTATTTGGCATGACCGATTGGGTCATCCCCGTTCTAATATGATGCGAAAAATAATTGAAAATTTATGTAGGCACTCTTTGAAGAACCAAAATATTCTTCAATTTTTAAGAAATTCTCTTGTGTTTCATGTTTTCAAGGCAAATTGATTACTAGGTCACTATCAACTAAAGTGAAAATTGAGTCCCCTGCATTTCTGTAATGTATACAAGGTGACATATGTGTGGCCATTCACCCACCACGTGGACCATTTAAATATTATATGATTTTAATAGATGCACTTACGAGATGGTCACATGTGTGTTTATTATCAACTTGCAATTTGGCATTTACAAGATTGATTTCTCAAATAGTAAAATTAAGAGCACAATTTTCAGATTATGCAATTAAGACAATTCATCTCGATAATGCTGGTATATTTACATCTTAAGCCTTTAATGATTATTGTATGTCAACTGGGATAACAATTGAGCATTCAGTTGCTCATGTTTATACTGAAAATGGTCTAACGGGATCATTGATCAAACACCTCCAATTATTTGGTATACCAATGCTTATGAGAACAAAACTTTCCATTTTGATATAAGGTCGTGCTATTTTGTATGCAGCAACTCTTATGCGGATCAGGCCCACAAGTTATCATAAAGTCTCCTAATTATAATTGGTTTTTGGTCATGAGCCGAATATTTCTCATCTTAGAATATTTGAATGTGCGGTATACGTTCTAATTTCTCCACCACAACACACAAAGATGGGTCCCCAAAAAAGATTGGGGATATACATTGAGTATGAATTTTTTTCTATTATAAAATATTTGAAACCTATGTCTGGATATTTATTTACGGCAAGATTTGTTGATTATCATTTTGATGAATCAATTTTTCCACCATTAGAGGGAGAAAATAAGCAGCTGAAAATTGAGATAGATTGAACTGCATTATCACTATCTCATTTAGATCCTCGTAAAAATCAATGTGAACTGAAAGTTCAAAAGATAATCTATTTGCAAAATATTATGAATCAACTGTCAGATGCATTCACTGACCTATCAAAAATTACTAAATCTCATATTCCAGCTACAAATGCTCTAATTCGAGTTGATATTTTGAATCAATTAATGCAAATGAGTTACAAATCAATGTGAACTGGAAGTTTAAAAGATAATCTATTTGCAAAATATTGCAAATCAACTACTAGATGCGTTCACTGACCTATCAAGAATTACGAAATTTCATATTTCAACTACGAATGCTCCAATTCGAGTTGATGTCCTAGTAGAACAATCAATTAATGTAAATAATTCTAAAGCACGCTTAAAACTTGGCAGACCAATTGGTTTCAAAAATAAAAATCCTCAAAAAAAAAAGGAGCAAACAGTTAAGATGGTCATAATAAGGAGAATGCTACAAAAAGAGAAGCGAGATATAACAGATGATAAAACCTCAAGAGAGGTTCAGATACCTGAAAATAATGAAAATAAAGATATCTCAATAAGTAACGTCTCATCAGAAAAATTATGGAACTGAAATGATATAATTGTCGGCAATACTTTTGCTTATAATATTGCAAGTGAAATAATGCAACAAGATGAGGATCTTTAACCAAAATCTGCCGAGGAATGCAGACAATGAAATGATTGGTATAAATAGAAATATGCAATCCAAATTGAACTGGCTTCACTTAAAAAATGTGAAATTTTCAATCCTATAGTCCGAAAACTTGAAGATGTAAAGCTAGTAGGATAAATATGGGTGTTTGTACGAAAATAAAATGAGAAAAATGAAGCCGTAAGATATAAAGCACGACTAGTGGCACAAGAATTTTCGCAAAGGCGTGAGATTAATTATATGGAGACATATTTTCACGGTGGTGGATGCAATCACCTTCGGGTATCTTATAAATCTGGCAGTTCATGAAAAACTTGATATGCATTTAATGGATATTGTCACAGCCTATTTATATGACTCACTAGAAAATAATAGTTTTATAAGAATTCCTGATGGATTCAAATTGCCTGAAGCATATAAAGATTCCCCGAGAAACTTGTTCAATACAGTTTCAGAAATTCTTATACGAATTGAAACAATCAGGACGCATGTGGTATAATCGCCTTAAAAGAAGGGTGCAAAAATGACCCTATTTGTCTTTATGTCTTTATAAAAAGGTTTCGATCTAAATTTGTTATAATATGTTGATGTTAATATCATTGGAGCTCGTGAAGAGCTTCCAAAGGCAGTAGAATGTTTGAAAAAGAAATTTGAAATGAAAGATTTTGAAAAGAAAATTTTTTGTCTTGCTCTACAAATTGAGCATTTCTCAAATAAAATATTTATTCATCAATCAACAAATACTGAAAAATATTGTAAAGGAATTTTACATAGATAAAGCATATCCATTGAGTATCCCAATGATTGTCAGATCACTTGATATAAATAAAGATACATTTCGACCTATGAAAATGATGAAGAGCTTGTTGATGCTGAAATGCCATATTTTAGTGCAATTGGTGCGTTAATATATCATGCCAATAATTCTCGATGAGATATAGCTTTCTCTGTGAGCTTGTTAGTAACATTTAGTTCTTCCCTAACTCGGAGACACTAGAATGACATTAAGCATATATTTAGATACCTTCGGGGGACCATTGATATGAAACTATTTTATTTAAATGAATCCAAGTTACAACTGATTGGTTATGCAGATGCAGAATATTTATCTGACCGCCATAAAGGACGATCTCAGACAGGCTACTTGTTTACATTTGGAGGTACAACCATATTATGGCGTTCAACAAAATAAAAATTGATTGTTACTTCGTCAAATCATGCAGAAATAATAGTTATTCATGAAGCAAGTCGAGAATGTGTTTGGCTAAGATTAATAACTCAACACATTTAGAAAACATATGGTCTTGCTTGGAAAGAGATACTCCAACAACATTGTATGAAGACAATATTACATGCATAGCTCAACTAAGAGAAGGATACATCAAAGAAGATAGAACAAAACATATTTCACCAAATTTTTAATTACTCATGATCTTCAAAAGAAGGGTGAAATAGATGTTCAACAAGCTCGCTTAAGAGATAATTTAGCAGATTTGTTACTAAGGCATTGCCAACTTCAACATTTTAGAAATCGGTATTTAAAATTTGAATGCGTCGTCTTCGAGACATTAAGTAATGTTTTCATGAAGGGGAGTAAAATACGCGTCGCACTCTTTTTTTCCTTAACCAAGGTTTGTCCTACTGAGTTTTCCTGAAATTTTTTTAATGAGGCAGCAAACAATGCGTATTACAAATAACTATATATGTTATGAAATAATAAAGAAAGAACAAGAATATTATAGAGAAAGAGAAGGAGAGAAGTTCTTATTTCTCTTGATGGGATTAAATACAATGAAGGAGAATCCATCTATTTATACGGACAATTCCTCCTAACTTTTCTCCAAAAGATAGACTTTCACTATAATATAAACACATGTATCCACTACAATACAAATACCTTTATAGATATTCACTATAATACAAATATGTTTATAATGCTCTCCCTTGAATGTCTATTTGATAGATAATGTGCCTCGTTAAAACTTTACTAGAAAAAACCCAGTGGAAAAAAATCTAGTGAAGGAAAAAGAGTACACATATCTAATATATGCATTTTGGCTGTCTCATTAAAAACCTTACAAGAAAAACCCAGTGGGACAAAACCTCGTAAGGGAAAAAGAGTACAACGCGTATTAACTCCTACTAATTAGAACATCCTTGAATCTTTGCATTCCGATCTTGTGCATCATCTTCTTGAAAGTTGCAGTTGATAGAGATTTGGTGAATAAATCAGCCACATTATCACTTGAACAAATCTGTTGCACGTTAATATCACTATTCTTTTGGAGTTCATGTGTGTAGAAGAATTTTGGCAAGATGTGCTTCTTCTATCTCCTTTTATGAATCCTCCTTTTGGTTGTGCTATGCATGCTGCATTATCTTCATATAAAATTATGGGTAATTTGTCATATTTCAAACCACATTTTTCTCTAATGAGATGTATCATGGACCTCAACCACACACATTCTCGATTTGCTTCATGAATAGCTATTATCTCAACATGATTTGATGAAATAGCTACGAGAGACTGCTTTGTAGATCTCCAAGATATGACAGTACCTCCACATATGAACACGCAACCAGTTTGAGATCGAGTTTTGTGTGGGTCAGATAAATACCCAACATCTGCATAACTAACAAGATCGGGACTGCAATTGTTAGAATAATATAAGCTCATATCAGTAGTCCCTTTTAGATACCGCATTATGTGTTTGATCCCATTCCAATGTCTCCTAGTAGGAGCAGACTATATCTTCAGGACCAAGAATTTCCTCGTTCTTTTAAATCCTTCAAGGATTTTCATATATCCTTCAGTCTCTCTAGATATGAAAATAATTTCATTATGCGCATATCGAGGTTTTTCATATATTGCCAGACTTATGAGGAACCTCAAAATAATTGCATCCACCACAAGAGGACCTCTCCATATAATAATGTCAGTATTTACAAAAAATCTTTATGCCACAAGAATTCATTTATATCCACCGCATTATACTTGAATTGCGTATTTTTAATTGGCCAATCATTTATCTGTCCACACTTTTTGACAGATTTAAATTCAAGATCCTCGTCAACATTTGTAATATTGAGCGCTACATTATATCAAAGGTATCATCGACAATCATTTTGATATCAGTTCCAATGCGACATAACTTATTGAGATCTCTTCATTTTTCGTCATTTTCAGGCACCTGAACCTTTGCCAAGGTTTTATGAAGTGTTATGTCGTGGTGCTTTCTTAAAGCACTTGTCTCATCATTATGAACATCTTAATCATTTTCTCTTCTCTTTATTCAAGGAGTTCTATATTCGGAGTCGTTTGGTCTATCACGCTTCAGACGTCTTATAAACCCTGTTCTTCAAGGACCTTTCATTGGAGCATTTGCAACTGAATTATAAAATAGAGTTAGCAAATATATATGGCAATTGATTTGCAATATTTTGCAAGTGAATTATCTATTGAACTTTAAGTTCACTTTTTTTTCCCGAGGATCTAGATAATTCATCCTACACTCAATTTTCAGCTGCTAATCATTTCTCCTCTTAATGTTAGAAAAACTAATGTTTACCCCTCAAGCTCATTTGGGGACCCATCTTTGTGCGTTGTGGTGGAGCAATTGAATCATATATCGCACATACAAATTTTTAGATGGAATTATTTGGTTCTTGACCCTGAACCAATTGTGATAGGGGAACCTTGTTGGCTTAATGCATTCAAGTGTTGCTATATGTTAAATAAACATATCTCGTACCAAATTTTATTTGGGAGTTTTATTCTCATAACCAGTGATTTAGCTATAATTGGATATACAATTTTTGCTAAACCAACATAGATATAAATCAGCATTATCAACATGATTTTATAATTTAGAACTATGCTCTTAATTTAATAATTCGAGCAATAACCTTACAAAAATCAATTGCAAGTTGATATCAAAACACATGTGACCATATCATAGATGCATCTATTAGCAAACGGTTCACATGGTAGGTGAATGAGCCCATATTCACCCTTTTATAAGTTCCAAAATTTCAGGGAATATAATTCCAATCTTAGCTGATTAAGATCATTCTATCACGAGAACAAGCAACACAAGAGAATTCTTGAAGAATCTTTTATTTCTTCAACATATAGTCACGTGAATTCTCAATTATTTTTGCATCACCTTTGAACCGGGAAGACCAACCAGTTATGCCAATTTATTTCAGTAAACTTCTAGTTTACTTTCATATATGATTCATCATCATACTCATATTTATGTACTACTAATAAAAAAACGGCAGGTAATCTTTTACATAAATATTTATAACCCGCTTCAATTTTAGTAGTATGGAGATATTAGATCTTCCCATAATTTATAGTCTCAATCTTTTTTTCAATGTCCTTGAAACTTATAAGTTTTCTTTTGAGACTTACTACAATAATTTCATTCCTTCAAGTAGTAATATATTAGCTATTCCGGATCTCTCAATTAATTTTGTGTACTACCACATATTCAATCATATCAACATCATTAATAGTTTCTCCACATAGTTTCAACTTAGAAACAATTTTGAATGTTGATGAGCTATACTCGTGAACAGACTTATAGTCTTGATGAATCCAATCATATCGTGCCATTGGGTGTTGACCATCTTCAGGTGGTCATACCTTTCTTTTAGGCTATTCCACAAGACAGGTGGATCCTTAATCGTGAGATATTCAATTTTAAGAATTTCGTCAAGATGCTGACGCAAGAATATCATAGCCTTAGCACAATCTTGATTTGATGTTTTGTTTTCACTTTTAATGGTGTCTCCAAGACTCATTGCATCCATATGGATTTCATCATCCAACACCAATGAAAGGTAGTTCTTGCCCGAACTTTGAAGAGCAACAAAATCAAGTTTCGTAAGGTTAACCATATTAAAAGAAAGAGAAAAATAATACCTTGGCCTTCAAATTTTGAGACAGTAGAGTCGTAGAGCAATAATATCACCAAAGAAATATCACTCCTGTGGTTAAGTAATACATCTTTCGAATTCTTTTTTTAATTTTTCGTACCTCAGATCTTTCAAAGTGAGTGTTCAAGGCAGAGACTCGTGCTGATAACGTGTTATGAAATAATAAAGAAAGAACAAGAATATTATAGAGAAAGAGAGAAGGAGAAAAGTTCTTATTTCTCTTGACGGGATGAAATACAATGAAGGAGAATCCATCTATTTATAGGGACAATTCCTCCTAATTTTTCTCCAAAAGATAAACTTTCACTATAATATAAACACATGTATCTACTACAATACAAATATCTTTATAGACATTTAATATAATATAAATATATTTATAACAATATATACTTTTTGTTTAAACTAAAAATTTTCTTTTACATGAATATCCAAAAAGGAGTGGTGTAAATAATATAAAGTACCAATACATTGTAGCATGTTTTGATGCCCAAGTAATTCACTGCAGCATACTTTGTATGCAAGTGATTACCAGGCTTATAAATAGCCATCTTTGATAATTAAAAATCATAGGAAAAGGTTGTTCACCCTTTTTCTCTTTTATTAATATTATATATACTTTTATTTTATAAAAAATTACCGGTACTAACCAAAACCTGCAAGAGTTGTGAAAGTGAAAAGAGAAAAAAACTTTTAAGAGTAAAAATCATGTCAATCAAAATGGTGTGCCCTCAGCAAGGATTGGGAATAGTGCCTGCCATCCACCAACAATCCCACTGATATTGTGCATTGGTTTGTGCAACTACCAATTATATAGCGTGGACAGGGAGATGGAATACAACTACTACTCCATTCCTTCACCTTGATCAGTTTGAATTTTACATATTTAAAATAAATAATTGATATTTAATTTTAAAAATAATTTGAAGAATAAGTAATTAATATTAAGTAGGCGTGCGTTTAGACGTGTGATTTTATCTTTTGATATAACATTAGCGTTTGGACATGCGATTTCAAATCATGAGATGAAATCGCAAGTTCTGAAAAAATCTTCATTTGAAATTTCAAATCATGAGATAGACTTTTTTAAATACAAAATTTGACCCACAAGTTTATATTTTATTTAAAAAAACTACCGTTTTATATATATCAATCATTTATTTCAGATATAAATAAAATTTATTGTTGGTATTATTACTCTTACCAACTTTTGTCAATCATTTATATCGGATATGTAGGAGAATTATATTAAGGATAAGTACACTACAACTCATGTTCAATTTTACTTTTTATTGAACTAAAGTTTGATCAATAAATGTTGTATTTTTTTAAAATGGTTTTGTGATAGTGTATTATATTTTGTTATGAACTTTTACTTATTTAGTAAGATTGCATAAGAATTGAAAAAATTATGATAGTTTTCACAACTTATGGGGGATTTATGTTCATGGTACAACTTAAGAATTTCAAATTGTATGTCCGAATAAAATTTCAACTTCATCTCATATGATTTTATATCATGATTACATCTCGTATGAACAAATAAATTGTAAGTTTTTTAAGTAGCATTTCATAGTGATTATCTATTTCCCCTTCCCAACATCTCATTCAACAACCCTCCCACACCACCAACCTGCAACCCCACCACCCCTAAGAATTCTCTTCAAAATACAGAGCAAACTTGATGTGATATTTCTAGGTTTACACTATACCAACCTGAATAAAGATTAATTAGTTGTTAGGAGAAAAAGAAAAACCAAAGGAAGTTTCCGTACAACAATCAACAAGCTTCTAAATTTAGTCGGTGTGAAAATGAAAATGAAAATGCAAGACTTTGAAAGTCAAAGTCTCTCAAGTGTGTTAGAAAAATTTTGCAGGCGATATTTCATTCAAATTCAATAAACCCTCTATTACAAAATTTAAAATACAAAAACTAACAAAATTTTATTTTCATAAAAAAATTCACAGAAAAAGTGATTATTTTCTCTAGTTTTTATCTCCTTTGCACAAGAAAGCACATAAAGATTGTATATAGTAGAAGATTTAGCTCTTCGTTTCTTCTATCTTCAAAAACAGAACTTTGAAATTTATATAAGTGAGAAAATTTATTTAATACACAAGAATGCTCCAAGCTACGAAATCATCTCTTAATATTAATAAATAAAAAAGAATAATGACAATACACATAGAAGTTATAATATGTTAAAATGAGTGAAAAGAAATAGTATTAGACAACTGCCGAATTTATCGTAATGAATAACTTTAAGGCAATTTAATTGATGCAGAAATATAAATGCAAGTATTATAAAATAATATTTCTCTTTGATATATTAAAATAATTATTATTTTTTCAATAAAGTAATAGGGGTTTCATGACAATACGAGTGCATTTCTTTACTAGGTACTTCCCACGATCTAAAAATAATTCTTCCTCAGTTTTATTTTTTTTTATTTTTTTTTATTTTCTAATTAAAAAAGTATTTTATTTTATTTTCTTTTTTAATTTTAATTTTCACATGATATATTTAAAATCATAAGATTAAAAATCATTTTGATATATTTTATATTTTTTTTTTACTTTCTTAAATTTTGTATTAAATTAAAATCAAACAAATACATTAAAAAGAAGAGAGTTACTGGCTAATTCAGAAAATATATATAAAAGGAATAAAATGAAGAGAACTGAAGAATATTGTATACTTAATATAGTGGAGTAGTATGTAATAAGTAAATAAGAAACAAGATTCTAGGAAATTCATGGGTGAAATCGAGAATAGAATTAAGGTCTAAGGAGACCAACAAGAAATTGTTTCCTACTTAATAAGAAGGTTCTCCTACTTTTCTTTCTGCTTTCTATTAACAACCCTTAAACAACTTCTGTGATGGTCCACTAAGAAGTGGAAATGTGTGAACTACAACTATATTTGACCATAAGATAAATGTGTAATGGCTATTCTATTTCTCTTTGTGATATTTCATTAAGTTAATCTTTATTTGTCCCTATTCCTTTTCCTTTTGATTGCCCCATAATAGTAGCAAGAATGATTTGGAAGTTGATCTCGAGCTAATTATCAATTTTCTGTTTGTAATTCCAAGTTAAATTGTTTTTTCTATTATAAATATAGGGACTCTTATAGAAAGTTTTTAAAGTTATAGAAAGGCTGGAACAAAATATATGAAATTAAAGAAATTCTTATTTAGACGTCATACATGAATTATAATTATATACAGTGATGTGTTTTCTATTGAATGATTGAAAAAAAAAGAACGAACAAATACATGAAAATTAATCGAGGAAAAAACTATAGGAGGGTCTTTTAATGTTTTTCTTTATCTATCTATTACTTCCTTCTATTCCCAAATAAATATTCACTTTAGCTTTTAAAAAATCCAAACATAAGTGTTACCTTATGTTTTTGATACGATTATAACACTATTGGTTTTTTTTGTCATTTTATTGAATGTATTTTCTTGGAAATAAGCGTGGATACTGTTAAATATAATCATATAATAATGAAAATGTAATGTTTGGGAGTCGTAACTCTTAACAACCCTTTGAATCTTACTCCTAATAATTTTTCTGAATTATTTTTATAGTGGATAGATATATTAAAAATATTTATTTTAAAATAATTGTTAATATAAAAATTTAAAAAATAAATTTTTTTTTTAAAATTTTATTAAGTCAGTATAAAATATAAAAAAATTATTATTATATATATAAAATTATATTAATTAAATTGTAATTCATATTAATTTTATCATTCATATGAATCTGATCTTATCAAATAAAAAAACAACCAAACCAAGAGTGCATCTTACAATCTAGTCTACTTTACACTATAAAAACAGAGCTCTCTGCAATACTTGCTAATAACCCACTCAAATTCCAAATCTCAATCTACCCTCTCCCATTCTTCTCTCTCTCTCACACACACAAACACACAAAAGAAATTAAAGGGAAATCTTAATTTGATGGCTAAAATAACGCGAAACCATACTCAAGCTGTCTCTGGATGGGCAGCTCTTGATTCGTCTGGCAAAATCACACCTTACGTCTTCAATAGAAGGTATTCATCAATTCTCTTCTGCTTCATAGCTACTCCGTCTTAATCAGTGTATATTTCATATGCGGAAACTTTAAGAAAAAAATTCACGTCATGCTTATGCAGAGAGAATGGTGTAAATGATGTGACGATCAAGATTTTGTACTGTGGAATTTGCCATACTGACCTTCACTACGCCAAGAATGATTGGGGTATCACTATGTATCCTGTTGTTCCAGGGTAATAATCAAAATTACAAATAAATCCTCTTTTTCTTTTCTTTTTCTTTCATTAAGGTAATTAAATTTCTAATTATTTTTTCTTAATTCTTGTAATATAGGCATGAGATTACAGGGATTGTTGTGGAAGTTGGGAGCAATGTGAGGAACTTCAAAATAGGAGATAAAGTAGGAGTTGGGTGCATGTCAGCATCATGCTTACAGTGTGAGTCTTGCAAAAACTCGGAAGAAAATTATTGTGACAAAGTTCAGTTCACCTACAATGGTGTCTTTTGGGATGGCAGCATCACCTATGGAGGCTACTCCAATATGCTAGTCGCTGATTATAGGTACAAGTATTATTTATATACTAATTTGTTTCCTTTCCTTAATTTAATTTCTTCTATCTCTCTGTTTTTCTCCTTATATAAAACTAAATCTCTTCTGATTCAAATTCCTAGTGTTAAAAACGTGTATCCTTTCCCTTTTCTGACCATGGCTAATTTTGTCAGTTTTTGTCCTGAATTTGTTAAAAACGTGTATCCTTTAAAAACTAAATGTGTTTTGTTTTAAAAAGAATTTCTTGGTAAACAAAGTATTCTAAAAGACTCTATCATAGTTTTTTTTTCTTTTTTTTGAAAGAGAAGTTTTGAATATATATATATATATATATATATATATATTAGTTATTTTCTATACACAATACAATAATGTAGTTATTAAAAACTTTTGTTTATGTGATTTATTATTATTCAAGGTTTTGCAATTACTAGCTTGTGCATGACGTGCTGATTATTTCGATTCCAACAAGTGTATCCTTTCCCTGTTCCGGTCATAGCTAAATTCTCTACTTTTTATATTTTGAAGGTTTGTGGTTGCTGTACCGGAGAACCTACCAATGGACAGAGCAGCACCGTTGTTATGTGCAGGAGTAACTGTGTTTTGTCCAATGAAAGACAACAATTTGATTGGTTCACCAAGGCAAAAGATTGGAGTAATTGGTTTGGGAGGTTTAGGACATTTGGCTATTAAATTTGGAAAAGCTTTTGGGCATCATATTACTGTCATAAGCACTTCTTTATCCAAAGAAAACGAGGCCAAAACCAAATTAGGTGCTGATGATTTCATTGTTAGCTCTGATGCACAACAAATGAAGGTTTGTGTTATATATGTCCTCTCCATTATTATTTTTTAAATTTCATGTATGTATGCGCATGTTTTTGTAAGATAAAAAAATCGATCTTGAAACTAATTTAACTTTAAAAATTAGTTATGAGATGAGATAATGAACGCGAAGACTCAATATCAGAGAAACCAAGAATTGTGTTAAGTCCAACTCTAACATCACGATAAGATGGACCTGGGACCTAGCTGAACTTTGAAAATTGCTATATTGATCATTTTTCTTTGCGTTGGATTTCATTACCAGTCGAGGCAGAAGACTTTGGACTTCATATTGGACACAGTCTCAGCCAATCACTCTCTTGGGCCCTACTTGGAACTGCTCAAAGTTAAGGGAACTTTCGTCATCGTGGGTGCACCAGACAAGCCCGTGGGCCTTCCGGCATTTCCATTAATATTTGGTAAGTTTACATTTTAATAGTTTCACAAACAAACATCACCTAATTGGTCTGTATTTGAAATTAGACAGTATTGTAAATCCAAAACTTTAAATCTTACCGTATTAAGAACGCTTCAATGTATCTTTTAAGCATTATGTTTACGTTAATAAGCACTTAAGATTGTGAAATGCAGGTAAGAGAACTGTGAAAGGAAGCATGATTGGAAGCATAAAAGAAACACAAGAAATGATAGACATTTGTGGGAAGTACAATATCATGTGTGACATAGAGATAATCACACCTGATAGGATTAACGAAGCTTATGATAGAATTGAGAAAAACGATATTAAGTATCGGTTTGTGATTGATATTGCTGGTCATTCATCAAAACTTTAAGTCCTTTACGGAATTTTCCAGACCTTTTGAATATCAACGCCATATATTGTGTCGGATATGGAATTCATCATTATGACTTATGACTCAAACACTTTCTTATTGTGCTTTTGATTTTTGTCAATATATTTATATATTGAGAAATTTTCATAAATAGCACTATCTTTGAAACTAATTACAGAAAGTAGCGATATTTATTAAAATTACATAAAATAGCAATTTTTTTACTTTTTTGATATTGTTTCCTATAAGGATTAGACTTGTATCAAAGTATCAAACTTTTAAATCCCTCCTTAATGTATGTCATTTGTTACACTAAAATAGACTCTGCATAATCAATGTCATTAAATTCAAACCCTTAAATTTCTCCTATAATGACTCTATTTAATATCTAATTAACTAAACTTGCATATTTAATGGGAGAAAATCTCTCTTCATTTTGATTTTATAAAAAATGATACAGTTGTCATACATTGATAAACATGAGGGTAATTTTCCAATTTATTATTTATTCAGGATACTGATACATGGGCAACAAAGCAATAATAAGCAAAGATTCCCTAAAGTGATACATAAAGCAAATATAAGTAATTTACACTCATGTATTACTGAAAAATATTGATACATACTAATAACAATTGGTACAAATGTATTGATACCCACAAAACAATACATTGGTGCATCACAATTCTGGAATTATCAAAAATCTGATACTGATACATGTATCCAAAAGCCCTCTTCTTGAAAAAAAAAAAACTCTTTCTTTCTCCTCCATTGTTTATCTTCTGTTGTTCTTTCACAAATTGATTCTAAGAACATAAAGAAGAAACCCTATTAATTTCTCAGTTGTTGTTTTTTTGTTGAGAATTTTTATAATTTTTTTTTAGAGTGTTCAGTGAAATCGAAGGAAAAGTAGCAGGTCAAGGATTTAGTTTAGCGGTTTTGGCTTTTTGAGTTTTCAATCTTCTCAAAAAGTTGTAATGGAGAAGAACTATTTTAAAATTTTGCTTTGATTTCGTCGGCATGGTGACCTTCGCCGGATACCTAGGTTTATCTTCACAGTTACAGTGTTGCCGGCAGAACCCTACTCCGCCCTTGGGTTAGTCTTCTAGAAGATGATTCATCCGCCATTTTTAAGCAAGATTATACCTTGATAAAAACCCTAAAATTTTAAGATGTTAGAAAAGATGTATGAAGTAAAATAAGTGAAATACACAACAAAAAGGGTAAAAACTTACACAAGAATCACGAAATAATGGAGAATTTTGAGAGAGAAAAACAAATGAAAATCGTGAGAGGGAAAATCAGAGGAAATATTGGGAGAGTTCCGAAGATGAAAAATGATGTTTTAAATGGAGCAAAATATGGGTATTGAGATTGGAGAGAGAATGTAAAAAGGTTGATACATGGTAACCACACGGTAAAAATTATTTGTGTAATTGTTTTGCTATATTTTGTAATTTTTTAAAAATATAGTTATATATTGTAAATATGTAGTAAGATATATAAGTTTGGATTTTATCCATCCTCCCAAGGGCTGGTTATGAACTTGGCCCATTACTAGATTGGGCTTAATTCTACATGCTAGACGATCATATGTGACCCAATAACGTTGTGTCTTGGGCTTGACTTATGTTTCATCAACCATACTATTGCAGCCAATGAGCGGAAGATATGAACTTTGTTCGGTTGACCTGATCAATTCGATTAAGCACTTGTCACCTGTTTTTATTGTTTAAATCTTTGATAACATAAAAATATTATTATTTAACTCTTTGGACAATACGGGAAAATCAAAAGCATAGAAAAATTGTTTTCAAGAATGAAATTTCTTGATCAATTATAAATTGAATAAAAAATATTTTATGTAAAAAAATAAAAATCTCTCGTAAAAAATAAAAATCTCTCATAAAAAAAATATAAGATTGGAAAAAAATTTGCAAGTGGACTGCAAAACCAATTCTCTTGTTACTTTTTGGTATGGTTTTTGAAACATAATTATTTTCCGTTTTTGCTAAAGCTTCAAATTTTACCATGATTAACATTTCCAACTTCCAATTATTGTAAAAGGCAAAAGATTTATCGAATAAAAAAGCGTATTGTCAATTAAGACATGGTAGATATATAATTAATGAGTAAAAGGTAACAAAATTATAAATAGAACCAAATAATTCGGCTAATTAGTTACTTGTAGAAAGTTGGTCAGTGTAGTTGGGAAAATAAAAGAATAAATTTAAAGAGAAAGAGGGAAGGAAAAAAAAAGAAAGGAATACGAAAATGATGCAGGAGTTATTATCGGATTAAATATAAGTAAAGGATTGTTAGATGATTCATAATATAAAACTTATTATTGTATTGTGAATAATGATATATACAATGTTATGTATGGGTTACATACTTAAAAGAATATTTAAGTCCTTAAATACTTTTTTGTTCTATATTATTAGTACATATATTTTTATTTCGTATAAAATAGTATAGAAATTTTGTATTTTACTATATCGATGCATGAAATATTATTTTTTATATGTACGATAAAATGCTATATAAGTTACGCAAGAATTATCTTTTCTAGTCTCGCTGACCAAAAATAATAATATCATTTTATGTAAAATGCAGTGTAGAAGTAATTAAGTTAATTTCTTATTTTTTTTATCATCACTGAAATTCAAGATTTTCGACTTTTATGTTGTTATCGATCCACAATCAAACAGTGTTTGTGTCGACTTTGTAATTCCTCTCTTTGTGAAGGAAGATAATAATAATAATAATAATAATAATAATAATAATAATAATAATAATAATAATAATAATAATAATATTTCTTTCATTTTATTTTACTTGGTTTATATCAGTTTAACACTCTTTTAAAGAAATTATTTATTAAAATAATCTTATTGATTATATTTTAATATTTTTAAATTTGACTGTTAGTTTTTTCTATGTAATTATTTAATGATAAAAGTAAACATTAAAAAAATAACTTTCCCTTCATTTGTTAAAATAATATAAACAAGTAAAAAAAAAATTAAAATATTAAAATAAAA
The DNA here is from genome assembly GCA_035772735.1 of Datura wrightii. Lineage (NCBI taxonomy): Eukaryota > Viridiplantae > Streptophyta > Magnoliopsida > Solanales > Solanaceae > Datura > Datura wrightii. The sequence goes on along the minus strand of JASDFA010000008.1, from coordinate 112,050,529 downwards.
TAAAGAAAATAAATAATTAATTGATTATTGAGTAGGGTGCGCAACTGCACATGTTGGATAAAGTTGCCCAAAGTCGCAAGGTTCCCTCTCAAACTGTCTAACTGGTTTAATCCATACTATTTTTATATAGTAAACTGAGAAATTTATTATTATTTATTATCTTTGGTATAAATGTTTGTATTACTATATTTTTTAATAAATTTCTCTGAAGAAAGTAATTAATTGATTATTGAGTAACGTGAGCAACTGCACATGTTGGATAAAGTTGCCCAAAGTCACAGGGTTCCCTCCCACTTAGTTTCAACTGTCAACTGGTCCTAGTTCATACATCTAATCCCATCCACTTTCTCTTACAACTTGTTTTTAATAGAGAGTTGCTAAACGGACACCACACCAATTTGGCCTAAAATATGAAAGTGAATTACTTATTTAATACGCACGTGGGTTGTGTGCCAGCCGAAAATTAGTTTAGTAGTACAATTGAACAACTAATTTAAGATGTATCTTTCATAAAATAAAATATCTAATTTAGTGAACACATCACAAATTTACGTATATCATAATTTCTATACTAAATTCGCCTATGATTTTGAAGAATGCTCCAACTGATGTGATCCATGTCATTTACGCAAACACACATGGATCGAGTTTGATCCCATGATGTCATATAAAAACCTTATTATTGAAAAGTAAATAAAAAATAAAAAAAAGTGTTCCGTCCAATATTATGATAAAAGGGACAAATTTAATCTTGAGAATAAAAGAGCATATGATATGATATGATATGATATAATATGATATGATGGCACTTTTCATTTTAAGGGAAAGAAGTTGTCCTCTTTGAATTATATGAAATTTGGTAGCTTTCTATGTTGTCAGATTTATTTGAATCTACCCTTTGCCTCTGCCCCTTTCCTTACTTTTGTTCTGTTTAATGTACTGATGACTGATTGTCTTCCTCTTTTTCTCCCCGACATTGTTTTTGTCTTTTAGTTTCTTTTGCTCAATTCTCATTTTCCCATCCTTTTATTTTACTAAAATTCATCCCTACTTCTACTGTTTTTATATTTGTCATGACTTTTCTGTTGTCCATCTTCCAATCTTTGTTCTTGAATCTTCCAACTTCTCCTTTTTCTTTTACTCCTACTCAATTATATGCACCTACGGAGATGTAGTATTATTATATATGTATAATATTAATATTTAAAATTTAGATCTTATTAAGCTATTATATATAAATATATTAAAAATTAAATTTAATAATTTTGTATATCAAGAAGGAATTGCGTATTTATTAATCAATTTAATTAAAAAAAATAGAAAGAATGTGAAGTTAAAAAAGACAACTTTATCTATATTTTGGTATTGCCCTTACATGATGTATCCTTCACCTTCTTTGAAATATATAAATAATAATCAGGGCAAGTATTAGTTGAGGGTGGAAAAGACTAGTAAATGTTCCATCAACGATGAAATGGATGACCGATTTCATCCACCTTTTTAAAAAAATTATTTCGATTATTATCATTTTTTTGTTACCTTTATCAAATAACAATTATAATATTTTTTTTATATTTATTGGTGATTTATTTAAATTTATTTGCAGAATTATAGAAAATATTACTTTTACTTATTTTTTTAGTAATAAATTTATAAAAGTTGAAGATACATGACATATACACCTTGTAAATTCATGAAATTTATACTCCATATCTTAGTACTTATGCCTCACCCCTGCGTAAAATGTCTTGCCTTCACGCTTCCATCTTTTAAAACACTGCAATGCTACTTACTCTATCTATCTTAATTATGTAAAGTGATTTGATAATACAGAATATAAAATATTTTTTAAAAAGATTTGTGATTTAAAATATGTCATTAAAATTTTTGTGGCCATACATTATTTTATTAAAAATAAAATATAAAATTAAATTATTAATACTAAGTATAAAAATTATCGGTTTTTTTTTTCTAAATTGACAATAAAAAAAAAACGCGTCACGCAAATTCAGACGGATAAATAACTTTGTTTGGTCGTAATATGTATAAATTATAAAATGCTTCATCCTTTCTCTACTCCCTTGCTAAAAGTCATGATTATGTCCTTAAATTTAATTTTTACAAGCGATTCAAGAATTATGTACAAGTGTATCAATTATATTACTTCTTTTAATTTTCATCATAGTTCTAATATTTGCTTTTGGCTTCATTAATTCAAATTTATATTATATAAATTTACTTTAATGATATGATACTTATTATTAAATATAATTTTATTTTTAAAATTTTTAATTAACAATATATTGATACTTACTTATTATTCTTCCATCACGATCTACTATCATTTTTACAATACGAAGAGCCAGAGAAATGAAACGAAGAAAGAAGAAAGGGTATAATCAGTATGAGATGAAAATTTCCCATTTTCCTGTGTAAATATTTAATAACAGTCAGATTACAATATATATTTTTATCAAATTGTAAGGAATCCTTCAAATTTAATCACAGGCTGTTCGGGCGCATTTGTTTGCACTAAATAGAATTTAAATCTCAATGGTTCATATTTTAAATTATTAAGTATATTTATTTATATTAAAATTTAAATGCTTATTTGATGTGAATAAATTTTAATTTTAATATCTTAAATAAAATCTTAGTAACGATATTAAATTTTTATGAATAATTTTCATCATCACTCCGTCCACAGCCATCAGTCACTATTATTAATCATCTCTATCATGATCACCCGCCACCACCATCTTCAACTATCACCGCTGTAATCAATATCACCGACAAACTATTACTTTCGGTCACTATCATACTTACCATCCCCATAATTAAAATTATATCTACTATCCTCACTGACACCAGTCCTACATTTTATCTCTATGGACCGAGGAGAAAAGGAGATCGACGGAAAGAAGAGTGTATTATGATGAGAAAAGCAAGAAGGTCAACCTCTTACCAATGTCATTGTCGTTGTCGCCACTATCAGTCACTACCATAACTGCGATGAATCTCTACTATCAATCATCTCCAACATAAAACTAGTATAATTGTCAACTACCATCAACACATCATCAGACACCACATATCCTTTATCCATCATCATCAATACTATTAACTATCAACTTCGCTATCACAATTATCACCATCAATTATAAATCATTTTTTAATCATTAATAAATATAAATATTTTATTTTTTCATTAAATAATTATTTTTTTAATTAAATTTATAATTTTAATATTTACTTAGTTTTTCATTTAAACTATATATTTATTATGTTTATAAATAAATAACTTATACATATTAAATAAATAAATAATTTTAATTATTTGATATTTAAATTTTAAAAATATTATCTTAGTAATAGATTTGCATTCATTTCTTACTTAAAATGAAAACGATTGAGCCCTTGGAGCGCCTGCCTTGGTAAAATACAGATATAACTAAATCCCTTGTTAGGTTTCGTTGAAGAAGGAAAAATTTAAAAAAATTAGAAAAATTCTAATTGAAGAAGTTTCTCTTTGCTATGAGTTGTCATGATGGTGATGCGTTGTTGGCAATTGGTTTTGCTTTCGCTATACGAGTTTTGAGTCCCCTTTTCCTGATTCCGTTCCATGCAAAACTCATCTTCTGTTTTCCCTTTTCTCTAATTCTCTCTCACACACAATTTTTTATTCTTTTCATCTTTTGGATTCATCCTCATTGTCTTTGAATGCCTTTAATTTTTCTCTGGTTGGCTTCACTTTACACTCCAACACCAACTCAAAGGTGAGAACTTTTTTCTCCTTTCCCTTTCGCCCCCCCTTATTTTCCAACAGTAAACCTTCTTCTTCTTGCTCCTTACTCATCCCCAACCCTACCCCTCACAAACCCCACCTGGGGTGGCCCCTATTACCTCACTTTTCTTGTTTTCTTGGGATTGCATGCATCATGTTTTTAAACCTTTTTCGGTTTATGGGCTCTTCTTCTCCTTCTTCTTCTATTTTTGAACGCTTTTATTTGGGTTTTAATGGATGTTTGACTTTCATGGTTGATTTTCTTTTGTAAAGCAAAAAGATTGGATTCTTAACATGCTCAAGATCCATTTCCTCTTTAATCGGTTTTCCTGAACTTTTCAGAGACTGAAATCTATCTGGACCGAGAGAATTCTGTTTCTTTCTGGACTTTCAGAAATTGAGTATGTATTGGCGAAGAGGGTTCTGTTTTCAGATTTAAAGGTTCAATTGAGGTAAGTTGTAGTCATTTGTTCGTGATTTCTTGCATTTTATTTTGTAATACATATATTCTTCTCTGTTTAAGAAGTGGTTTTCACATGCAGTAGGAAGTATTTTGATTTTCCTTCCCTTTTTCTTGTTGTCTGTTCAGAAAAGAGGCAAATCGGGTCTGAATTCTCTAACTGGAGTTGGAGGATTGAACTATTATGGGTTTTTGTTACTTGGTTCGTTGATTATTGCTGTGATGATTTATATTTGAACTAATTGGATTGAATCTCAAATGGACTTGTCAAATTGTAAGCAATTGAGAATTTTTGGAGTCCATTTGAATTTCTTGGCTGCAAAATGCATGGTCTTGGTTGTCATTGCTTTGTTCCTTGGAACTGTTTTGCTTCCAACATTCTCCGGAATTGGTGGGGTCATTCGACAGAACAACTTTGTTTCTATCCGTAACCGTTCATTCCCATCGAATCGACCCCTAAAACAGAGGTTTCTTGAAGTTCCTCAAATTGTGTGGGGATTGAACAATCAGAAGATTGCTTTTGCTAGAGCTTGTTTGACTGCACGAATGCTCAATCGAACTCTGCTGATGCCTAAATTGAGTGCTTCGCTGTTTTATAAAGAAGTTGAACTTTTGAAGCCTATTTCCTTTGATAAGATCTTCCAATTCGAAAGATTTAATTCCCTGTGTAAAGGATTTGTGCAATTGAGTCCTTATTCAGATGTTTCAAATCAAAGTGATGTTATCGAACTTCAGAAAGGCAGTGGAAGAAGGTGGACATTGGAAAAAGATTTGGACCAGTTGAATCAATTTAGTAAGCATCCATATGATACACGTGAGATTGTTCGGATAGTAGGGAAGAACCCATTTTTGTGGCATGACCATTGGCCGGCTGAAGACTATGCAAAGGTTTTCGAATGCTTAGCTTTAGTAGATGAGATATCAATGGAAGCAGATAAAGTTGTCTCAAAAATTAGAGAAATAGGAATGGAGGTTAGAAGTAAGAATCCAATGTCAAGCTCTTCATCACAACCGGTTCCCTTTGTAGCTGTGCACATGAGAATAGAAAAGGATTGGATGATTCACTGTAAGAAGCTGGAGCAGAGATTAAACATTAATGAAATTTGTAGTAGTAAGGAGGAGATTATGGCCAGGGTGGGAAACATCGCGGGTCTTAAAACTCCTGTAGTTGTTTATCTTGCTGTTGCCGATACTCTTCTTGAAGATGATTCTGTCTTGAATGGATGGAAGGATGGCTTGCATCCTTTCGAGAAGAAAAAACTAGGTGTTTTTGACATTTACAAGAAGCAACCATATCTATTTCAATCTGCTATCGACTATGAAGTCTGCTTAAGATCTGATATCTTTGTAGGGAACAGTTTTTCAACATTTTCAAGCCTTGTTGTTCTTGACAGAACCCAAAAGATGATTAAAGCGGGTGAGACGAAGTTGTGTGGTCCGGATGTTAGATGGCCTTCTTATGCATACAATATAAGAGGAGCAGGGAATAGTCCTCATCCGTGGGTAACAAATATGTCTGACACTAGCTTGACGGCAATTAGCTATGGTTCTAATCACATTTCTTGCTGATCGCTCTCAAGGCTTGAATTACTTATTGTTTGTCAGCCTTTGTATGCATTGATAAGGATACAGATGATTGGGTTCGATTCTTCTTTGAATTTTCATCGTCTCTGGAGAACCAATATTGCAATCTTCGAGGTTATTTTTGGTTAAAGAGATAAGTTATACAAATTCTATAGCAGCTTTCTGGGGATTGTGAAGAGTAGGTATACTTTGCACTTGTGTAATTATATTTATCAGATTTTGCATTTATTTTTTTGTTGATATGTTACAGTAAAATGTTAATAGAGCGTACACTTTTGATGGAAGTTTTGTATGATCAACTCTTAGTTTCTCATACTGAACAAAAGAACAAAGACCAAGAATTTGGCATTTTAGGCCTTAGTGTTTCATTGTTTGCTTGAGCCTCCAATAATTTGTGAAGAACAGTGATTGATATTGTCAGTATGCAGGTACTTCCAACATATTCATTTCCAGTCTTGTAGAGGACTCTGTTTTCTTCTTTCATGCTTTTTAAATAGGAATCAGAATTCTATATCTTGTATGATGTATCTTTCTAATACTAGGAATTGGCAACATCATGACGAGGAATTTGACCTTATGTTCCATTTGAACGTTGTGAGTTAGATTCCTGTACAATTGAACTATTTTTCTTTTTTGTTGCCTTTTTGTACTCAACATTTAGTTGACGTAATTTTTCATGTGCATTACATAGGAAACAAATAAAGCATCATATGTCGTGCGTGATGATTTGATATGTTGGATTGTACTTTTAGAGCATGGCCGCAATTTTTAGAATGGGTGCATTATTGGGGCCTCAAGTGATTTGCCTGTTCACTGACAAGGTTGATTTAGCTAATGCAATATTAACATCAACTTGAGCCGATATCCCCAGATTCACTTCGTGGGATTACATTAGCTCAGATGGCAACACTATATTATCAATTGCATGTTTTCCCCAATTTGTAATTTATTTATTTATGGTGCAGATTTTCAATTCTTTGAATTGTTTCACTCACAAATCTTTTATTGCCAAGTTACGAATCTTTGGTTGCCTTGTTTGTTGTCCATGCTGCTGATCTGATTCTCTCTTTTGTTCACAACAAGTTGGAATTGAGAAAACGAAACAATAGTTCCATGTTCAGTTTGTGATTTTAATATTTCCATTATTTTGTATGACAAAATAATATGATACATCAACTAGCAGTTAACGGGGTTGTTTGGTAGTTGGTTTTGAGATGAATTTTTGGGTATTAAATTCGGTACAAGTTATATTAAGTTTGATATCTGATTAAAAAATAAATTATTCATGTATAAAATATTAATACTCGATCTTTATATAAAAGGGTATCCGTCGAAATAGACAAAATGCATGTAAATTATAAACTCGTCATAGCATTTATTGCATTGAATCAAAAATATAAAATTACAAAACTATTTATCAAAAACTAAAAGGAATCAAATAAAATGAGGTATGTCATTTTCGTTGCAGGTCTTAAGCTATTAAACTAAAGGAAAATAAATATTCAATAATTAATATAAATAATATGTGAAATGGTTTTTCTGTAGCTGCAGGTTGACCTCGTCTTTTTCAGTTGCTATTTCCGTATTATTCACCTCTGAGTTGTCCACGCATTCAGCGGCTAATTATTTGGTCCACATCCAACTTATTCTTCCCTAGTTGCACTAATGATCTTCATTTATTAAAAAGAAAAGTCAATTGGTATATGGACTTTGAAGTTTGAATTATAGTAGGAGGCAACATGTGTAATGTTTTATTTTCTTAAATAGTTGTTAATGATTAAAAATATAAAATTAAATTTTATATTTAAACAGATGTGTTTCGATAAGTATTCAAGTATAAAAATCAAAAAGTCATTCCTCACTTGAAAAATAAAATAAAATTACACTTTCTGTGGATTTAATTTTTTGTACTCCCTCTCTGTGGGGACAACGTTAATGTCTATGATCATTACTAGTGTTAATTGTGAGTTGAGCAATAATTATTATGAGCTAGCTTTACTCCCTTGTATTCTTCATTCACATTTTTCAGTGGTCAAATTATAGTTGCTTGGTATTGTCGCTTAATCCCATATATTCTTCTCCCTCTTGTTTGTCTTGTTTATTTTTTGTGCAGTTGTCGTGTTATAATTTACATCAGAACTTGAGAATGATCGTGTTTAATTTAACTAACACCATGTTACACATACATATTACAGCGTTTACATCTCCTAGCACATGAATTTATGAACGTGTTGACCGTTTGAAATGTCAAACTTCTTAAAAGTGGTAAGACTGGAAAAAGTTCTCAACTTTTCTAGTAGAATATTTTTACTAGGTTAACCATATAGGATTTTTCATAAGTTTTAGGGCGTTCATTTTGTCATTGTACTCTTTATTTATCAGTTAGCACTATTGAAATTTAACTCTGTCAACTGTCATAATAGTACACACTTGTCAAACAAGCAAAAAACTGTATATCTGGCTGACATCAAGTGAAAAATCACCATATAATCAGTAAGTTAATATTTGAAAATTTTTTAAAAATATTTACATATAATAATCATAGTTTTAAAAAATTACACATAATAACTTTATTTCATTTAATGTGTTATTTTTTATTTTTTTACCATGTTCCTGCAGTAACTCCCACCCAATCCATTTCTTATCTTTTCTCTCCATTGTCTTCATCTCCAACCCCATATTTTCCTTCTTTAACTGCCCACAATTGTTACGTAATCTTGTTAAATCAAGTAAGTTCCATTCCTGATTTCTATTTTTTTTTTAAATTTTAATATATATATTTTTTCTTCTTTTAATTCGGTAAAATATTTGTTTTTTTTTTTAATTCAAAATTTTATGATATTTTGAAATCTCAAGTTGATTTATTTTTTGATTTTAAAAATCATATTTGTACATTTTATAATTTATGTATTATATGTATTTAGATATTTAATTTTATAACCATGTATATTTTTAAATTTTGGGGTTTTATATTTTGAGTATTCAAAGCTTCATCAATGGCGGAAAATATAACACGCAAACGATTAACAAGAGATATATATTCTTAAAACATATAAATATTTAGTTATATTTATGGAATAAAACGAAATCAAACATTACAACACGATAATGCTATTATGTTATACATACACATTTAAATATTTTAGATATGTATTTGTTGGAATGATTATGTATTTATCTTTACAAAATATTTATTTTAGCAGGAATATATATTAGTTCTATTTTTCATACATTCAATTACATATACATTTAAATATTTCAGATATCTATTTATTGGAATGGTTATGTATTTTTCTTTACATAATATTTATTTTAACAGGAATATATATTAGTTTTATGTTTATACATTCAAATATATAATCATGTATGTATTTTGTTTCTATTTTATGATACAACTTATTCATTTATTATTTACTTTTTCTTATTCTGCTATTTTGTAACAGGAAATAAACTATTTTGTTAAAAAAAAATTTTTAATTTCACTAGTTATGGTAAATAAGAATTCTGTCATTTATTAGAATCCTATTATTAATGGAACGGAATAATTATCACTTGAGTGATTTATGGTAATTGAATTTTTATTTGAGACATAATTCCTAAAATCACTCAAATTCGAGATTTTGTATTGTATTCTGTATTTGTATTTTATTACGTTTTACTTATGTTAAATACAATACATGACACATAAAATATAATCATTTTATATAAATAAATAAATGTTTCTATTTAAACCTATTTTCTTCCAAATTGTTGGTCATTTATGAAATTTCCTCTTAATATTTCAGTTTCCAGATTACCACATCCAAACTTGATATGGAGGGTATCGATAACACGTTTTAGATCCAACTTAAAAGTTCTTTATAGGGACTGGACTGACTACACGAATTATCAAGGAGTCCATCCATATATGCTGTTTTGCTCATCAGTTTTCTTGAAGATGAAGCTTTCTGTAACTTACAATACCGTCATACAATTGGGATGGAAAAAGGAGAGAGGGAAAAGGCCCAACAGCTCTTTTAGCATAAAGCAAATAAAAAAGGGACATTATGAAGGGGCCTAATTTTGCTTAATCTATCAAGGAGTCTTGAGAGTGAGATACTCATTTATCTCCCATTTGGAAGTGTTTTACAAATGCTAAATGGCTTCAAATCTTTCTATACTTCACTGGATATGTTCTTCATAGTAATTGTCACTGATCACAGACACGAATCGTTCTAGCCATGGGAGCTGATGGAGATCCTTCATGGCATCGACATAAGAGTCTGTACAACGTGGTGGGGATTGGTAAGCTTGGTGGTCTGTGAGACTGAATCCACCAGCGAGAAATCTCTGGATCAAAGCCAGCTGAGATCTCTCTTCATCTGAATATGCATCCATCATCATAGGCAGAGACTCGAATGAGTCCCAAGCCCATTGCTCAAACTGTTGCGTCGGTTGAGTTGCCAAATCTTGAGTGTAATCCTCATCCCAGAATGCACATTGACATGTCTGTTGGCCGTCCCTGTATTCCGCACCACAAGAATAACAGAATTGATGCCCACACCTGCAAGTTTTTAATACAAGCGCAAAAGTTGTCAATACTTAAAATCATCGATCCACCAACTTCCATTCCAACAGAATATATACTTAACAAGTTCTAAAAGACATAAAAGGGCAGCATATGCATTTAGGCACATATCTTCAATTACATTCCTACATATTTTCACCTGAATGCTCAGATAGATTATCCTATTGGAACGCTTTTTTCCTCTGCAACCATAGCAGACGCCTTACCAATGAATTCAAACACTCACAAATATGCAACCGAAAAGAAAGATCTCTAAAAGTCATAGACGGTTGATTTTTCTTAAGAATTACTGCGTGACTGAACAGTTGTAGCTCCACCGAGAACCATCAGGGTATTAGAAGCAAACTTTCCCAATTATCTAAATAATGTGTATTTCCAATTTAGTGCTGCTGAAAAAATGTCATGAATAGGTCAAGAAAAATCAATTATGAATCAATAGGTCGAGCTATATCAGTTATGGTTCAACTGTTCTCTCCTTTATATCCAGTCAAGCACAGACTGTCCCCAGCTTCCAAAAGCTCTTATAAACCAACTGTTAGAGCCCAAGTTACTTTCAATGTAATTTTACTCACCAAGTTATTAGCTTTGGTCCTCAAACTACCATCCAATTCACTTTACAATGTTCTTTTGGAAAGACATGAATCAGTTTCTAAAATTTATGTTCTGTAGGTTCACTTTGTAGGTCCTAGTTTCTTTAATCTGCATGTACCCCACTCTTATACTGTTATACACCTACTGCAGTTCTACCCCATTTTTCTGATACAAGTAGCTATTCTTTTGTTTCAGTCAACTCCCTGCCCACTTTATATCTCATTAAATATTTGAAATCGCTAACTTTAAACCTACTACATATTTAGCCTGCTTGGTTACTTATTAAAAGAAGATACTGAAAAAAAGCCTGCCTAGCTGTAGTGTAAGCAGTAGATGAAGGAGAAAGAACCAGTAGTATCAGTAGTAGTAGAGTAAGAGGCAGCAAGAGGATTCGAAGAGTGTTTAAGAGCTCCAACAGTTTGAAAAGGGACAAATAGAGCACAAGTCAGACTCATATATAAACAAGACAGAATACTCGGAACCCAGAAAACATTTGATGGTTAGATACAATTGACTCTGAGACACTGCTAATTTTCAAATAATTGGATCACCTCTCAATCCTTGAGAATAATGTTAGCAATTATACTGCCAACTGTTATAGCACTTCAGCTTTAACTACTAAAGTTAAAGGATACACTAAAAGCTTATCATTAACTGACAATAACACAAACATAGATGTAATTTGACACTCAAATACAAAGGATAGTCTTTCCCTAAGATGACCTTTCCATCAAGTTCAGTCAATTGATCCTTGAGGTTTTCCTTAAAAACGGCAGCTACTGACAACACTCGCAGCCCGACAATCCATTGAAAAAGAGTGAAATCCTTGTTCATATGCTTCACAAATGCAAGTTTTGTGTGTGTGTGTGTGTGTGTTAATGTGTATATATTATCAAAGTAGCTATAATAGACAACACCGATATTGAAACTACTGTGGACACTTGTCGACCAGAAGCTTCCTGCTTTTTCTGGTGCAAATAATTGTCAGAAGCCATCCAAAGCCCAAAAGTTTATCATCAGATAATAAGGTTTGCATCAAGGTAGCAGAGAGTGTTTCTTAAAATCATAATTGGACTATAATGCACAGAAAGGGACATCTTGTACTTCAAGCTCCAAGCTTTTCACTCAGTGTACTCAGGCAGTAGTCTCTCACTCCCCTCTCGCATTATTGGACAACTCCAACATGGAAAGAGTGACGGGTGAACGCCCTAGTCCTTATTTATATGATGTTTTATTTGCTATCTTGGAAACTCCAAATCTCAAAGAAAAGGGTGATCTGGTCGCTAAACCGTATTAGTCACCTTGAGTAAATTTGTCTGTCAAGCCTTCAAGGGTAAAAAAAGTTGCAGAAGGATGATAGACCTACTAGCCACTAAATATCTTTCTATATAGGTATGTATGTATACTTATACATGTACACATACAGTACAATAATAAGCTTATACTTAAGTCAACTAAAGAATCAATATCATACTGTGCTGTCAGAGGGGGACCCATATGGATACGCGGGAGTGCACGTGCACGTGCACCTGTTAACTTCGGAAAAAGTTACACACACACACACATTGAGAAACTAGTATATATTATATTGTGCACTCTGTAAAATGAAAGTTCCTCGGGGCACGCTGGTACACAGGAGTAATTCCCTCCTTGAGACCTGGGTTCAAGTCCTTGTAGTATCATTTTAAACAGGTTTTTCATTTTAAAACATCTGTTTGCATTTTAGGGAAAAAGTAAAACACACAAATGATTAAGCCGGGAATTGAACCTGGCTCATTTTAGTACATTTTGCACAATCTTAACCATTAAGCTATCTCTCTCAATTTTTCATTTGTGTTAAATTTTTATTATAATCATATTTGACCTATATACTTATATTTTTGTCACTGCTCACGCTATCAGTGACCAGTACGACACAGTATCCCTCAATCATCATTGAAATTTATATTAAGATAATGGTGGCCCCACTGTCTTCAAACTCTGGGTTCACCTGTGTGTGCTATTAAAGAATAAGCTTTCATAGTTGACAATGTATGGGAAAATAACACCAGTGAGTAAACAAATATCTCCAACTCTATTCTAGATTGCGTAGGTTTTCCATTAAGGAGGTGATAAACCAGTAAATTAATTAGTACTACCAGCAATACGAGACATATATTCCAGAATCTCTCAATGGCAACTTTGATATTCAAAGCTTTCCACTTGCAGGCAGTTGGATGAGGTGCAGATAAGATGCAAGATTAAGCCTTACCAAAGTAAAATGTATAAGTGCTAAAAAAACTTATTTCTGATAGTGTTAAAAGTTAAGAGCTAATCCTCCTTGGTGGTTCTCATGCAGGACGAGAATGGAATATAAAGAGGAAAGATAGTTCTCTTTGTATCAGATATAGGCTATCATTCCTAGAGACCAACACTTTATTTCCAAGTACTTAGAAGAATCCTTTGGTTGCCAAGCTCCTGAGTTTAAAAGTGCTTTTGTCTGACGAGTATCTAATACTTAGTGCTTATGTTCCAAAATCTCAACATCAAGTTTTCAGGAAAGATTAATCACATACGAATATACCAGTATATGATATGAAAAACAAAAATGTAGCTAACAAATTCAGAATATCAATGCAATATTATCATTGATTCAAAAGCCTATATAGGACCCCTGCATCTTGCATAAAAAAGTATGAAGGAACCAAATATATTACCAGCATGTCATATGATAGCATCCGTGTGTGAGCTCAATCATCCTCCTGCACTGTGAACAGCGCCTCCATCTTTTATTTTGTGCCAGGTGATGCAAGGTTATGTCACCAGCATCCCTCTCCTCCAAAGGGAGATTTTGGTAGTCTTCACATGTCATTGAAGAATGCCATGGGACCCTACAATCCACACACATGAACCTCTGACAAACTGGGCAATCAACACAACTATTCTCTGACTGGCTTGATGAACTAGCCCGAGTTGACATACATTCATGAGGATCCAGAAGAACAGAACAATTTGGATACGGGCAGTAAAGCTTGTCCGAGTTTAGAGCATTTGCTTCTTCAAGTGCCTTCACTAAAGATCCATAGGAGTTGAGCGGGAGAAAAGATATACATTCGGTGGCAGAGATTAAGTACTTGCATTTTAGCTGAGGACACCTAATGGGGACTTGACCAGATTGGACTTTACCCTCAACGTAAGTTTTCATACAGTGAGAACAGAACTTGTGGGTGCATTTCAATGTGGTCATCATCATTAAAAGTCTATCCTCGCAGCATATTGGACAATTTTCAGTTGATTCATCTCCTTCGACATGGGAAGAGACAACCCCTATTGCTACTTTGGCTAAGTCCAACGCCTTTGCAAGACCAGTATTTGGGACAAGTTTCAGAACAAAAGCATCCAGATCATTAGCATGATCCAGGATCCTCTGCCGCAATGCCGTGAGAAGCGGATTATCAAGGCTCTCTTCATGCATAATCTGATCAAATTATTTACCATCAAACAATGTAAAACAACATTACCATCAAAACAGCGTAAATAAAATTTCCGCAGAGCAAATTTACTGCAAGTGAAATCAATGAAGCACTTGTTACAGTGATATCCAAATACTGTAATCAAGTTATTTTACAAAAGAAAGGAACAAAGTAGTTAGGTAATTTGTTTTTCAGGTAGGAAAATACCCTATTGTTGTACAAAAGTTACCAAAAATAGAGCATCAAGATCAGACTCAA